>OW818033.2:37884767-40678517 GCA_942486065.2 Calliphora vomitoria | reverse complement strand
AAAGTGTTTCTAAAAAAGTTAACTAACGGTGATAAGTTTTTTTTTGAATTAAGATTCCATTGTAAGTACATTGCAATCAATTCATTAATTGAAATAAGTTAAATCGTGTTACCTCAAACAAATTTATAGATTAACCTACTATAGACTGTGGGTTTTGAAGTTATAAACGGTTAAAAGGTAAGAGCAAAGTCAATAAATTCTATCGCATTGTAATGCCGCCAATAAGAAGGAGCAATTTAGGTCGCAGAACTCGCAATGCTTCAAATCAAGCGTATTTTCGATCTAATCAAACTGCGGAACAACTCGAAGAGCGAAATGAAATTGAACGAAATCGATTATCACAAACACGTTCTGCACGTACACAAGAAGAAAGAGAATATGCAAACGAAGTAGATATGCATCGAATGAGACACAATCGTTCTATAGAATCCAACCGAGTGATAATTAATTCAAATGTACGTGCAAGAAGAGAAACAAATGTTGCGTTAAATACTCATCGAGCTGCATTTCATTACAACAGGACAGTCGATTACAGTGCAGACCATTCCGTTGCTATTGGTTCGATGAGCGTTGTGTGCCCACATTGTAAGGCATTGAAATATAAAAATGAAACTCCTGGATTGTGTTGCGCAAGTGGCAAAGTGAAATTGACACCGTTGATTCCACCACCAGAGCCATTGCTCTCATTGGTTTCTGGAACAGGAGCTCATTCCAAGCATTTCCTAACACAAATCCAGAACTACAACAATTGTTTTCAAATGACTTCATTTGGCGCAACAAATGTGATTCGGGATAATTTCATGCCTACTTTCAAGGTAATTTCACCACTTACAGCATTTTATTTTGTTTTCTTATGTAAATTAAACATTACAGATTCAAGGTCAAATATATCATCGAGCAGGTTCGCTTTTGCCAGTTCCGGGTGCTGACTATAAATTTCTGCAGATTTACTTCATGGGCAATGCTCCACAAGAAGTAGAACAGCGTTGTGCATACAACAGTTCGGTAAAAAGACCAATTGTTGAGCAACTGCAAACTTTTTTCCATCAACACAATCAATTGATTGCATTGTTCAAAACCGCACTAGACCGCATGCCCTCTGATAATCACAAAATTGTTATCAGAGCCGATAAGACTCCTACGGGAGAACACGCAAGACGTTTCAATGCACCAACAATTGATGATGTCGCCATTGTCGTCGTTGGTGAAAATTTGGAATCACGTGATATCGTTCTACATCGACGAAATAATCAGCAGCAGCGTGTGTACGAAACTCACCGATCATATAATGCGTTACAATATCCAATCATATTTTGGCAAGGTGAAGACGGTTATCATTTCTCGATCAAAATGATAAATCCGCTTACAGGTGAATATCAAATCTATATTTTTTCTATTATAAGATCAATTAATTTTATTGACGCGAAAATTAATGTACAGGCGCTGAAACAAACAAAAAAGTAAGTTCAATGAACTATTATGCATTTCGACTGATGGTTCGTGAAAATGAGGACAATCACATATTGAAATGTCGTCGTCTTTTCCACCAATATGCTGTCGATATGTATGTAAAAATAGAAACAGAAAGATTGACATTCATTAGATTGAACCAGAAAAAACTGCGTTCCGAAGAGTACATACACCTTCGAGATGCCATAAATGTGGACGGGAACGCACACAATATCGGCCGGATGACGATTCTCCCAGCAACGTACGTCGGAAGTCCTCGCCATATGCATGAATATGCTCAGGATGCTATAACCTACGTTCGACACTACGGTACAGCAGATTTATTCATAACTTTCACTTGCAATCCACAGTGGATAGAAATTCGGCAAGAATTATTCCCTGGCCAATCACCCATCGATCGCCATGACGTCACCGCGAGAGTCTTCAAACAAAAATTAAAATCACTGATGGATTTCATTGTGAAGTATCGCGTGTTCGGCGAGACGCGCTGCTGGATGTATTCAGTAGAGTGGCAAAAACGCGGACTACCACACGCGCATATCCTCATTTGGTTGATTGAGAAGATAAGACCGAATGAAATCGATGATGTGATATCAGCTGAAATTCCTGATGAAGTAGAAGATCCAGGCTTGCACGAGGTTGTTACTAAAAACATGATTCATGGTCCCTGTGGATCATTAAATATCCTTTCTCCGTGTATGGTCGACGGCAAATGTTCGAAGCGTTATCCAAGGCCATTAGTAGCTGAAACAATTACCGGAAATGATGGTTACCCACTGTATCGTCGCCGTTCAATTGCTGACAATGGAAGATCAACAATGGTGAAAGTGAATCAGCAGGACATTCAAATTGATAACCGTTGGATTGTTCCGTATTCGCCACTACTCTCCAAAACATTCAAAGCACATATCAACGTCGAATCTTGCCATTCCGTGAAATCCATCAAATACATCTGCAAATATGTGACCAAAGGTAGTGACATGGCTGTGATTGGAGTTAGTGCGGAGAATTCCATCGATGAAGTCACTCAATTTCAAATGGGCCGCTATGTTAGTAGTAACGAAGCAATTTGGCGCATTTTTTCATTTAGCATTCATGAAAGACATCCTTCTGTTATTCATTTAGCCGTACATTTGGAAAATGGTCAAAGAGTGTACTTTACTGAGGAGAATGTATTACAACGAGTTGATCGACCGCCACCTACAACATTGACCAGATTTTTTGAAATGTGCAGGAACGATGAATTTGCCCGAACGTTACTATACTCCGAAATGCCAAGATATTATACTTGGAATCAATCGACAAAGAAATTTCAACGACGGAAACAAGGAAATCCTGTTCCAGGTTTCCCCAATTTATTTTCCACCAACGCATTAGGTCGTATTTACACAGTTCATCCAAGAAACGATGAGTGTTTCTATTTGCGTTTGCTATTAGTCAACGTTCGTGGCCCAACATCATTCCAAGATTTGAGAACTATAAATGGTGAATTGTGTGACACGTATAGAGAAGCATGTCAACGCTTGCGATTGTTGGAGAATGACGCTCATTGGGAATGCACCCTCGAAGATGCTGTGCTTTCATCAAATGCTCATCAAATACGAACACTGTTTTCGATAATTGTTTCAACATGCTGCCCATCCAAACCGACTGATTTATGGAGCAAATACAAAGATGCCATGTGTGATGATATTTTGCATCAGGTGCGTATTAGAACATCAAATCCAAATTTGCAACTGAATGAGGAAATTTACAACGAGGCTTTGATTTTAATTGAGGACATGTGCTTGATGATGGCGAACAAGGTATTGTCTGAGTTAGGCATGGCAGCTACCAATCGACCGATGCACGACGTATTTAATCAAGAGTTGCGACGCGAAATACAATATGATTGCGATGCCTTGAAGGAATTAGTACGAACAAACGTTCCACTGTTGAATCGACAACAAAAATATGCATACGACACTCTTATGAAAGTTGTGAAAGATGGAACTGGAGGAATTTTTTTTTTGGATGCTCCCGGTGGAACTGGAAAAACTTTTTTGATTGCGTTGATTTTGGCCACGATACGCTCGCAGAATGATATTGCACTTGCACTTGCTTCATCAGGAATTGCAGCTACGTTGTTGGAAGGCGGTCGTACTGCCCATTCAGCACTCAAGTTGCCATTGAAGTTGCACATCAATGAAAATCCAACATGCAACATTTCCAAGAACAGTGCAATGGCCAAAGTTTTGCAGCAAAGCAAACTAATCGTTTGGGATGAGTGTACAATGGCGCATAAAAAGTCTTTGGAGGCATTAGATAAAACTTTGCAAGATTTACGAAACAATCAAAGCCGTTTTGGTGGTGCAATGATTCTGTTGGCAGGGGATTTTCGGCAAACATTGCCAGTGATTCCACGGTCAACGTCAGCCGATGAACTTAATGCATGTTTGAAGTCGTCCGTTTTGTGGAAACACTTCAAGAAACTCAAATTGACTGTGAACATGCGTGTCGAGCTGCAGAACGATCAATCTGGAGAAGCATTTTCCAAACAATTGCTGGACATTGGCAACGGCAAAATCCCGGTTGACATTTCGACCGGTTGCATTCAATTTCCCCCCGGTTTCTGTCAGTTCACCGAATCAAAATCCGAGCTAATCCGAAAGGTATTTCCAAACATTGCACAAAATTACAAAAATCATGATTGGTTGAGCGAACGTGCTATATTGGCTGCGAAAAACATTGATGTCGACGAATTGAATTTTAAGATTCAAGGTGAAATTGCTGTCGAATTGATGACGTACAAATCGGTGGATTCCGTTACTTCCCAAAATGATGTTGTCAACTATCCAACCGAGTTTTTAAACTCGCTGGAATTACCCGGATTACCGCCTCACAATCTCCAACTGAAAGTCGGATCGGTAATCATAATGTTACGAAACATAAACCAACCACGTCTTTGTAATGGCACCCGACTTGCGGTAAAAAACCTGATGAACAACGTCATCGAAGCAACAATACTTAAAGGAAAGTACAAAGGAGAAGACGTTTTGATACCACGGATCCCAATGGCTCTGACCGACATGCCATTCGATTTTAAACGATTGCAGTTTCCGGTACGGCTTGCATTCGCTATGACAATTAATAAATCTCAAGGGCAGTCATTGCGTGTTTGCGGCATTAACCTTGAAAATCCATGCTTCTCGCATGGTCAATTGTATGTCGCCTGTTCCCGTGTCGGAACACCATCAGCATTATTTATTTACGCGCCAGGCAACAAAACTAAAAATGTCGTGTATCATAAAGCATTGCAATGAAGGAAACTACGATATCACTGCAAAGCAACAGAAAAAAGTATTTCTTTATTTTAATTGGTTCCTGAACATCGATCTTTCAATCAAAATGTAAATATAACACCATATATTGTACATATTTTCAAATCAAATGTAATTTAAACACACCTCAAACCTACATAAATAAAAATTATCATTTAAAAGTACGTTGTTTGTCTCTTTTTACTATTTTTTCATAATTCAAACAGCTTCTCACAAATTCACAAATCGAACACAAACATTTTTTCTAATATATGGACAGGACAACGTCTGTCGGGTCAGCTAGTTAGAGATAAAACACAAAAACAAATTGAAGAATAAATATTTTAAATCAATTTGTGTGAGATTTGAATTAACAAAAATTTAATCAATAAAATGTTAAATGAATTAATTCTTAATTTCATTAATCAGCTCATTAACAAATATCAGATTATATATCAGCCATTTCCAAACTACTTTTAAGCTACGTTTACAATTATGGAGTACTTCACTCTGCAACAAATTATATTTAATTTTCATGGTGTTTCTTTGAATTTGGCTGCCACTTTTTTTCTGATAGCTGGTTCAAAGTAGTCAACGCATTTGTTTCTCATAACAGTTGCATATCGCCAGTTGCCTCTCTAGCTAATTTACTGATTACTTGATTAGCTACATTACTATTTATTTCCACATGTAAAGGCGCTAATTGACCTCAAATAGTCTATTAAAAAGACATATCATAGACAGTTCAATAACAGATTGCTTGTAAACAAACAATCCTTCGACAGCTATCCAATAGATTACATCTGGTGGGTAAAGTAACTGCTTTCTAAAGTTTAAAGTGACTACACTTTAGGTTACTTAGAGATACTAAAGTGACAATTGACTTCACGCTAAAATGGGATGTCAGTATACTAAAGCAAAAAAATAAATAAACTGTATGAGAATTATATCAACACAATTTGTATAAAACTGACTTCACTCTAGATTACTAAGACACCTAAATGACAATTGATTTCACGCTAGATTACCCAGGATTTATAAAGTAACCAATTGTCTGCGCTCTGCACTACAAAGAGCACATACGTGTCAAATGACCCAAAATATATAAGTGATCAGACATTAGTGACAACTACTGTCTATAAAGGATACATTGACTACTTGCTTAACTACTGGGTATCTATTACATATTTATGTACGCGAGTCTATGAGTAAAACAACAACTGTTGCAAATTGAAACTGTGTTATTTTAACAAAATGGCAAAAAAAACAAGGTATGCGTAGAACTGCCATGAAATTGATGATTTTGCTGCTGATAACTGTAATGAAAATGTTAATACAACACTCTTCTACTCGTAAATGACAAATTTATCTCAAATGATTTCAGCTTCATTTCACTTATTTATGTTCACATTTCTAAGAGATAAAATGATAAATATCATTGAGTTTTTATAAAATGTTGCTTTCTAATAAAGTTTTATACTTTTGCACAAACAGAAAACTGGAAGAAGAAACACCTCTTTGTGTATATTTATAATTCCTTATTCATTTAATGTTCCACTGGCAAACCTGCCAAATCATCACTTTATTTCAGTAACAACAATCTTAAGCAACTCTTTAGCAAAAGTATAATAACTACCAATACAACAGCGGCAGTGACAGTGCCACCAGCACCAGTTGAATAAATGAAATCTTTACAAAGTTTACTATGTAAATACAATATGTACTTACTAAGCATAAATAAAATCTTAAAGTTACTCCTTTTTATTTTTCTTTTTTTAAGCACACAGTTATATAAATAAATAAACACTCACACATACACACACGTACCCAGATACACATCCATATGTACAATGTAACATTTTGTTTGTCACATTATCTAGTTTATGTTTATGGAGAAAAGTTTTACTTGAAGATCATTCATCCAACACCAACAAAAACAGTGAAGGATGATGCACTGTTGAAATGATAAAAATATTATCAATCTTAACACTCAAACGACTTTTAAAAACAGGCAACATCTGTTACCTAAAACATCACCAGCAAATAATCACACACAAACACAAAAATGTATAAAGACACGACATACATGCATACGTATATTTATAATATGTACCCGGCAGTTTTAGGAGACCGTCCGACACCAGTGATTTTACCTATCATTTAGGGTTACAACTAGTTATATAACTAGCTATGTGACTAGTTACTTTAAAACGCGCAAGTCCTAAGAAGGGGGTCAATTTTCCCTTTTTGGATTACAATGAGAATGTCTGACAGCTAAATCAAAAATTAATCAAAAGAATAACTTTCATTGTATGTATATTTTTGCGGTTTTCATATTTAATGAATAAAATAAATCATCAAGAATTTTTAAAAGGTCACAATTTCTACCTTGTAAAGCTTTGTTAGTTGCTAAGTATAATTTTTTCAATAATGAGGTGTAACATTTTCCATAGCTATGCCAAAACTAGTTTTCAACTAATTCAACTAATTCAATAGACATCCAACATGTTGTACAAACACGATTGCATTAAATTGATTTTAATTAATTTTGAAAACATTTTGAAACTCCATGTGTTACCGCAAGCTGTAAGGAATGGAAAGTAATTTGGATTCTTCTTTAACTACTTAAAATGCTTAATTATTATTCCAATATATTTTAATTTGGAGATGTCAGTGGTTTCAGCTATTATTAGACTACATGGGACATCACATAAAATGTTGGTTCTTCCTTAAAATGAGGAGCCCATATGTGTTTCATTGCTTTCCGGCTAATGAAATTTCCGGCAAGGCTAGATAATTTTTATGATTTAACTTTTCACATCCAATCAAATTATTTACCCGGTTTACCCGGATGAGTGACAAGATATTTACAAAGAAATATGGCAGCCAGACGCATATAGAACCTATCGCTTAAGTTTGATTGTATCGATCTCATTGTATTACATGTGTTTTGTGACATGTATTTTTCCACATGTAAAGATTTACATACCGTGTGATCCATATGAAACTTTGTGTGTCTAAAATACATGTGTATGCCTTATGACATTTTTGACAATTAGAGCATACTCTATTTTCGTGCGTTTAACAGTGTTTATTTTGAAATGCAACACTGTGGAAAATAAAAAACACAAAAGAAACAAGTAAGAGAGCTATATTCGGCTGTGCCAAATCTTATATACCCTCCACCAAATTATAAATTAAAATAAAAATTTGAAATATTTTTAGGTAAACAAAATTAATTTTTTTTTAAAATTATTTTTTAAAATTTAAATTTTTTTTTTCCAAAAAAAACTAATAATTTTTTTTCAAATTTATTTTTTTCGAAATAGTTTTTTTTGTAAATTTAAATTTTTTTTTTTTTAAATTAAATTAAAAATTTTTTTGGTAAAAAACAAATAGATTTAACAAATATTTTTCCCGATTTTGACCAATTGGAGGTCCAAATTACTATAGCCTTATATAGATTGTTGGAATGGACTTTAAAATATCTATCATTAGACATTCATATTGTCTATATTAATGACTTAGTCTATAAGGATCCAGAATATATATACTTTATAGGGTCGGAAAATTATATTGTGGAAATTACAAACGGAATGACAAACTTATATATACCCTTCTCACGAAGGTGAAGGGTATAAAAATAGTAGAGAAAAATCATAACAAAATAAGTTACATTGCATTAAATATATTTATTGTGATTTAAAAATGTTTTAAATAGATATATAGTTAAAAACATCAAATATATAAACTAATAGAGGTTATGTCACATGCAATTACATATGTATGTACGTGTGAACGTGAAAATTATGAATCGTATGTATAACGTGAATGTTGACATACACATGGAATTCTATATGTATCGAATACATGTCCCAATACATATGGAATACATGCCTTGTGACCCACATTTTAGGGAGCATGTTCACTATATGTACATACAGTGTTGGAAAAAATAATAGAAACGAAAGCATTTTTTTCCAATTTTGTAAGTATATTAGTCAAGTTTACTTTTTTAAAAAAAAAAAATTATATGCAGTTTTGTTTATCAGACATACAACATAAGAAAAAACATAATCATTCCTCTTTTCATTAATATTTTAATACACTATATGATTAACAATGTAAAGAGTCAATATTTTAGCTGGAAAAAATAATAGAAACGCGTAAATGGATTCAATTTTTAGAGGCACATCTTTTGTTGTTTTAAAAAAAATAATTGTTTTATTTTAATATTTAGAGGCTCTACCTTTGTTTTTCACAACCGTCAAACACAGTGCTGGATGCATCATGATATGGGGGTGTTTCTCTTCTTCTGGTGTCGGTTCAATATTTTGGATAAAGAACAAAATATGCGCCCCGGATTACGTAAATATATTGCAAAGCATAATCCGTCCATTTGCTGAGGAAGAGATGTCCTTGAGATGAGAGTTTCACCAGGACAGTGATCTAAACCACTCTTCAAAATTGGCAAAGGATTTGTTTGCTGTCAACAAAGTACCTCTTATGGAATGGCCTTCACAGCCACCGGACCTTAAACCAATAGAACACGAATTGTGGGAAAAAATCCAGGAAGAGTGGTTTTCCATTGACAAGGACTTTTTCAAAAAAAATTGGTTGATTCCATGTGTCGCAGATGCAATAAAGTTGTGAAAAACAAAGTTAGAGCCTCTAAATATTAAAATAAAACAATTTTTTGACAAAAAATAAAAAGATGTGCCTCTAAAAATTGAATCCATTTACGCGTTTCTATTATTTTTTCCAGCTAAAATATTGACTCTTTACATTGTTAATCATATAGTGTATTAAAATATTAATGAAAAGAGGAATGATTATGTTTTTTCTTATGTTGTATGTCTGATAAACAAAACTGCATATAATTTTTTTTTTTTTTAAAAAGTAAACTTGACTAATATACTTACAAAATTGGAAAAAAATGCTTTCGTTTCTATTATTTTTTCCAACACTGTATGTATGTATTGCTACACAATATATTAAATGAGTTCAAAAATTTAGTAACATTGAAACAAAGAAATTTTAAATAAATTCCATTTACCAAAAATTATTTGATCCTAGTTCATTTGCACTCGTATTGTAATTTGCATCTCTATACAAATACAGAAAAAAAAAACAAACAAATTGCAACTGTAATCTCTGTTGCAAATTTACTAAAATATGTATTAATTTGTATACATATACATTAGACCAGCCCATAAACTAAATAAAATTATCTTGAATGGGAGCAATGGATGCTAAAATTGTTTCCCAAATTTTATTTTCAATACAAACGGTACCTTACCGATTTACATGGGGTGTTGTCATTTACATAAGGGTTAAAAACTAAATTAAAACAAGTTACATAATATAGAATAATAAAAATTCCAATTATTCTTTATTAACTTTTTCTAATACATTTTGTATGCATTTATTTGTGTAAAATAAGAATTGTGATGGTTTTATAGTCTGGAAAAATGCATGTATATTCATATTTAGTACATAGTTAGACAGAAATTTGAATAGGAGCAGATCTAATGTACATGGTGTACAAACATACATGCTTAAGTACATACGTATATTAATTAATATCTTTGTACCAGAATGTGAATGGCAAAAATGAATGTGTAATTTTATTCGCTCTTAGTTTTTCTTGTGAAGAAACCAAAAATAAACATTCAAACATCTGTACACACATGTTCCCAAAGTGCTGGAAATAACCAACACTTCTCTAGTTTGAAAGCCAAACATACATACAGATAAATACTTATTTAAGGGTGGCCCTTATTTTGCACTTTTTGTATTTTTGATGATCCCTAGATCTACTTCGTTTTAAAACCAAAATCGGATAACGCATAAAAAAAATTTATGTTGAAAACAAATGCTATTAAAAATATTTCTGATTTTATATATGTATTTGAAAATAGGCTACTAAATATATAAAAAAAGATTTAACAAATTTGTCACCAAAAACTAATTATCCTCAAAAAATCAGTTCCCAGTGTAACTCGTAAAATTTTTGATCATCATTATAAACATTATTCAAAAATTTTAAATTTAGAATAATGTTGGGGTTATCGATGTCAGATAATGTTTCTATTTTATATTTAAATATATATGGGTAATTTATATTAGAGTTTTTTTTTTTAATATCGCTACTTTGAACTTAAAATTATAACAAAATGTGCAACCTCTATACGATATGGATATCGATTTTGCTCAAATTTTCAACATGTTGTTTTACGTGACGGATAACAATTTTAGATTTTGGGAGTATCGAAAAAGTGCAAATAAGGGCCACCCTACTGTTTATATGTACATTAGGGTGGGTAAATTTGTTTGCATACTAAGCGCACAACTTTTCCCCAAGAAAGCATGGTTCTAAAATTAAAATCAAGCTTCCGGTTTTTTAAGAACTCTGAAAATAATTTTTGGAAATATTCATTGCAATTGGTGAATTGTTGATGTGTTTTTAACAGGAAAATTTCTCAGCTAAATAATGGTTTTGGAGGTTTTTGTAATAATAATAATAGTCAAACTGTTAAAAAACCTTACGATTTTGCTATCCAAAAATTAAGGGCCTAATTCAGAAACACGAAACGAAAACAATTTTCAAATTTTTGTATGAAAAAAATTCTGAAATTATTTAAAAACGGAGTGATTTTCATACAAAAATTAGAAAATTGTTTTCCTTTCGTGTTTCTGAATCGGGCCCTAAACAAAATAATTTAACTAAGGGTCTGATTCAGAAATACGAAAGAAAAACAATTTTAAATTTTTTTTTATGAAAAACAGTCAAAAATTATTTAAAAGCTGAGTTATTTTCAAACAAAAATTTTAAAATTGTTTTCTTTTCGTGTTTCTGAATGAGGCCCTAAATTTTAATTCAAAATTGAGTTAAAAAAAACAATTGATTCAAAACCATAGAGAAACAACCAGAGCGGAAACTGGAAAAAAGCTCAAACTAAAATTTTACTCAAAATAATCACACATACGAGTGTTGTTTTTGTTTTCACATAGTTTTTTTTACTAATACATTCTCAGCACTTAGGTTTTTGACAACTAAATTAGGTCTTTGACAGGAAAGTTTCCGCTCTATGTCTATTTCTCTATGTTCAAAACTTAATTAAAAGAATATTTATTTTGAAAATTTTAAGTCAAAACTGAAAATGGAAAAATTAAAAAAAAATATTTAATAGATTTTATATTGAAACTCATTTTTTTATTAAAAAATGAATAAACTTTTTATTGAAAGATAATTAAACGAAATAAAAAATATTAGCAAACAGACATATATCGACAATTTACATATAAGATATTTTCTGCTATCCATTCGTGGTATTCTGCTGCGGCTTTCAGTAGTATCTGCCAAAATATTATCGCTATTTTTTTGTTATATTAATTTGGATTACTCATCTTAAACTTGTATTTTTCAATTTTAATTCAGATTTCTAATTGTCAATTTGTTTTGGCTCAATACGGAATTGGATTTTAACTTTAAATGGTGTAGTCTCACATAAATATTGTTACGTTTTATCCTTTTTAAAACGTGGGTTTATTTCTTTTAAATAAACCGGATACTTTTGATTGTAAATGAAAGCAGCCTCAGTAGTCCAAAATTGTAACCACTCTTTATTTATTTAAAATGTACAACAACAACAGTTCAAATAGTCACTCAGTGTCTTTATACACGTTTATCAATTCGCAGAAATACACACACAATTTTCAAGCTTAAATGTACAAAACAGTTGATGTTAACTATAACAGCGCCTTAGATCATCTCACGACTGCAGCCTCTGCCACCATTTATACACATGCCATCTTTCGGGAATCTTCTACAATGCTCTTAACGGACAAACTAGTATGTTCGAATTCTAGAGCTTTCGATGTCAATGTTAGCAGTTTAAACATTTAGTGTTGCCATACTTACAAACAATGCTAATAACCGCATGCTATCAACATTGTTGATAAGTATAAGTTTCTACTATGGACGTGCTTATAAACATGATGAATGCTGCAGGCAGTATTTACAGACCGTTAAATTCGAATCGGTATTGCAAATTCGTAACAATATGTCGATGAAAATTGTATTAATCAACATAATAAAAGGATTTCAAGAATATCTCGAAATTAATCATGTACTCAAAGTATTGTATTAATATAAAGATGAAGATATTATAAATCAGTTTAGCAATAAGAAAATAATTTTTTGTCAAAATCAAATTGGAAAATAAATTAAAATACAATGTTTAAGCTTAATGATTTCCTGAGTTCTTCGCAGCCCCCTAGCATTTTTATATGTACTACTAGAGATACCCGCAGCACGTAGAATATGTACCTACATTAGTCTAGAAATACCACACGGGAGCGCCGCAGTATATCATCAGATCAGATTTAGTAAAGAAAGCAATTGAACCAATTTGCAATGTAAGTCTACGCACCGCTACGGGAGAGCCTGCCACTGTCCACGGTAAAGTTAATGTGAAACTAACTATTGGTGGCATTAGCGTAAATCATGTCTTTTTTGTTGCCGATATTGTGGATGAAGTAATCATTGGTGCACACTTCATGATTAGTCATAGCATTACTTTGGATATGGGACAAAAAGTCATGAATTGGCCAATATGAGAGCAAGTCTCAAGCAAGAAGGCTAATATTTGTTGAGGACCAAAAGTTGCCACCGCAGTCAGAGGATTTGGTATGGGCCCGTGAGGAAGAGGAGGATTATGTAGACAATGGTTTGTTGGTGCTGGAACCAGCAGATGTGAAAAGTGGCCATGTATCGATGGAGGCCCTCGTTGAACGGTACAACGACAAAGTGGTTCCTGTTGGAGTGCTTGGTGTTTCTCGAGGTGAAAAGGTCATCAGGCCGGGTTCCAGGTTGGATGAATGTGATTCAGCAGAGGCAGTGAAAAATTGTGAGGGAGATACTGTCAATGAATTCGCCAATTAAATGCATGATTTCTTTCGGAGACGAATTAAAATGATCAACGACCAAATGAAAACCAGATATAGCCCACAACGTAGTAAAGGTTTGTCTTCCAAACTACAGAGTCACTTGAAAGGACCACATAGGGTGGTTAAGTGGTTGGATGATATGGTCTATAGAATACGGAAATGTGGAAGACCGATATCGGGAATTATGGTTGAACATCTAAAACGATTAGCTTCCCACTGGAAAGGTGAATCTGTTCGGGACGCACAGGCTTAAGTGGGGGACAGTGTTACGAATTTGCAATAGCGATTTATTTATTTAACGGTCTGTAATGACTTCCTACAACATTCATTATGTTTATAAACATGGACGTGGAAGCTTCTACTTATCAACAATGTTGATAGCATGCGGTTATTGGCATTGTTTGTAAGTATGGCAACACTATATGTTTAAGCTGCTAACATTAACATCAAAAGCTCTAGAATTCGAACATACGAGTTTTGACCGTTAAGAACAATCTAGACTACTCGGATGAAGATGTGTATAAATAGTGACTGCGGTTGCAGTAGTCAGTGAGTTTATCATAGTCGCTGTTAGAGTTATTAACTGTCTTGTACATTATAAAGTGTGTGTGCATTTCAGCGAATTTATAAACATGTATAAAGACACTGAGTGATTATTTGAACTGTGGTTGTTGTACATTTTAAATAAATAAAGAGTTGTTACAAATTTTAAACTACTTAACGGCTTTTATTTAAAATCAAAAGTATCCAGTTTATTTAAAGGAAATAAAACACGTTTTTAAAAGGTGAAAACGTAACACTCAGGGTTATTCCGGGTCTCACTTTCTCCGTATTTTTGGAAGCATAATTACAACAATATTATGTAGTTTTGTCAGCATTTCTAATTATAAATATTTACACGTGATTTTTTTAACCTTAATTATATAATTTTATAAACTTTATTTAATATAAATATAAATAAATAATATAAATAAATGCTTCCAAAAATACGTTGAATGGTGAAAGTGAGAACAGGAATAACCCTGAATATAAATAAAATTAAAATATATTTTTACTGTTTGTAAACAAAAAAAGTTGTTGATAGCAGAGCTACCAACACAAAAAACCTAAATTTGAGATGCCATTCGCTGAAATTTGTGTTTTATGTGTGTTGCCATGTAATTAAATTTGTATTAGTTTCCAACACTGAAAATAAGCAGATAATCACAAAATCTATAAACAATGGTATGGGTTGCGCACAGATGGTTATATTTTTCAATGAATTTTTTTGTTATTGAAATAACTAAATAATCACATAACCTGATAACCAGGCAACCGTGAACAACCTTATAGTAATTTGCTAGTTGAGTTATTTTCTGAGAAAGAGTAGTCGGTGTTACTCATTGTAGAAATTCAAGCTCATTCATGATTCATAATATGGTTATTGTATTAAGACCATATTTATCATAGAATTTTATATGGAAATTATGTTTGGCACAGTGGTTTAGAAACGTTTTTTATTTTTTTTAATAATTCGGTATTTCGGGAACTATTAGAGATATTATTACGAAATTTTACACGATTGAAGCTGAGGTGTTTTCAGGTTGATTTACATTTGTTAAGCTTCCTAACGCTAATGGGGAACAGTAGATCACCTTGGGTCTCAAATTTAAAAAAAAAAAAATCGCCAAAAATCCATTTATCATCCGAATGATCTGAAATTTAAAATATAAATAGTCCCTGAGAAGATCTAGACTTACATGTGTAGGTTATCTCCATTAGTTGAATGGATATTTAGGTTTATTGACTTATTTATTTTAATTTTGCTCGAACTTGTTATGTTTTTTCAGATATGGCGGGTCTACGGAGGTTCCAAATTAATTTTTAAAATATTAGCTATATTGGTGATAAAATCTAAATAAAATAAAAGCAATTTGCTAACAGTTGTCACGTCCCTATAAAAAGCCACACGCATCCAAAGTTGGAACATGTAAAAAGAGCCGCATTTTTTACGTTTTTCCCAAAAGAGCCCATATATATTTTCTCTTATAAAAAAAAATGTTCTTTGGGAGTATATACAGTTTTTACATGACTCGGATAGAGAACTTAATGCAAAAGGGTGCAAAGTAAAACTTGGCTCTCTTAAGCGGACATAAATACTTATCAAAAATTTGGACAATTCTTAAAAACAAATTTTGGTTTGGATAAAAAATTCTAAAAAAGCAAAGCACCGATCCACGAAGATGTTCCTTATTTGTATAACGCTATATGTTACTTAAACACTTACAAAAGATTTTTACTATCACACAGTAAATAACGTCACAATACGCACTTTTCTAAAAAATCTGAGTTTTTGGAAAACATTTTCCCCGTTTTAGGAATTTCGGCATTTAAAACTAAAAATTTCAATAGTTATAGTGCCATTGATTTAAGGACATTTGGATCTATATAAGTTTCAAATTTTGTTACGATATCTTTAACCGTTAAAATTTTACATTAATTCAAATTTTATATTTTTCTTCATGGAAAATCACCATATTATAATATTTTTAGTTTTTAAGGCAAATGACGTCCTAAAAATTTAAAAAATTATTTAGTTTTACTAAAATAGCAATTAGCAAGTCCTAAAGTTTTCAGCTATATAAAATACTTATATAAAAAGCCTTGATTTACTCCTCAGAAGTTCCACAAACCTTGCCCTCTTTGAAAAATTTTAAATTTTTTTCGTACATTCCATGCAAAATCTGACCAAATCTAGAATTGAAACATACTTCAAGCGTCTGTTAGCTTCAAAGGAGACTTTTATAAAATTGAATTTTCACTTTAGTTTGCCCATAGTAACAGGATATTATTGTGATAAATTGTGTTGTTGCCAACAATACAAAATGATTAGAAACAAGTTAGAGTGCTATATTCGGCTATGCCGAATCTTAAATACCCTCCACCTAAATTAGAAATTACATTAGCATAAACACTCTAATATCCATATTCAGTGTTTGTTATTGGGACTTAGCTCCGATTATGAAGAATGATAGAATGGTAATGTAATACAGTAGTTTTCGCTTAGAGTCTACAAATACAGTTGCACAATTTGTGTGGACTATGAGCGAATTAGGACTATAACCGAATTTCTTTTTAAGCCACTTTACGGATTATATATGAATCATGATATAATACACATTTTGGACAATTATGTACTTTCTTCAATAAAAACACTTTTTTTAAACAAAATAAAAGTTTATTGAAAATATAGTAGTATTTTATATATTGTTAGATATATATTGTTAGTTTACGCAGAAGATATTTTATTTAAAATGTATAAAAATGTTATCTAATTCAGCAATTTATAATTGAAATAACTACATATTCCTGCCGTTTCCAACAGTCTATAATTTTATAATAGGAATAAAATGTACTATTTAACAATTTATATACTTAATAATTGGTTAACATTACCGATTGGCTCAACATTTTTATTATTCACCACAAGTGAAGTAAAAGAGTATAAAAAAGGGTAAACAAATATATTTAGTCAAACTTCAAAAGTATATTTTTGTTCTGTTCTAATGAATTTTCCGGATGTGAGCCTTCTATATATATTTAAGAACCCATAGTCACCAAATCTACTTGAAACTTATATCTGTTACATTTTTTACCGATATGAGTGTATATATGCGTTAATGTATTTTTCGGATGTGCGACTTATTTGGAAGATATAATTAAATAATTTAACGTGATTTCCATGTATTTGAGGCCTATTTTCCTTGATATTTTTCTCTATTACATTATTTGCAAGAGTTTTATGGGTATTATTGTGATTATCGGAAATGGAGCTAATATGGGTGCTGTGGTCTAATATGGGCCGATATTCACAAAACCCAGTAGTGTAATTTTCTGATACAATGTATGGATGTGTATACAATTTTAGTTCGATATTAATATTTTAAATATTTATAGAGGTTAATGTGTTTTTCGGAAGTGGTCCTTATATGGGAGCTATGACCAAATATCGGCCGATCTTCATAAAATTCAACACATCGATTTTCGTATTTATGGGAAATATTTATTTGAAATTTTAACCGGATAGAATCTGTTATAAGAGATTTATTAGTATTTAAGTAATCTTCGGAAATGGACCTTATATGGGAGCTATGGTCAAATATGAACCGATATTCACACAATCTAGTAGTATCATTTGTGAATTAATACTACCGATCTGTGTAAAATTTTAATTCGATAACGATATTTTTCAGATATTTATGGAAATAAATGTGTTTTTTGGAAGTGGTCCAATTATGGGCCGATCTTCATGAAATTCACTACAGCGATTTTCATGTGCATGGGGATTATTCAAGTTGAATTTCAACCTGATACCGATATATATAAGATATATAAGTGAATTTAAATGATTTTCGGAAGAAAACTTTATATGGGGGCTATGTTCAAATAGTACCCGATCCAAAAAAAAAATTGGTCTCGCAATTTCTGTTTCCACGAAACTTAGTTGTGCTGAATTTTGTATGGATACTGCAATTCTATGGGCATTTATATACCATAGCACCATATTTCGGGAAGAAATTTGTATGGGGGCTAGGAGAAATTATGGACCGATTCTTCCCATTTTCAACAGAATTTGTCCCTTTATCATATAAATAATGTGTGCAAAATTTCATGGTATTCTCTGCAATGCATTTACCAAAAATCAGAAAAAAAACATGTGAAAATGATCAAAATTTTTGGAGGTTGTCTTACATTTTAATCCATAACCCTGGTTCTACCAATTCGATTTTGCTGATTTTCAATACCAAACTGCTTAGAAAAATTATAAACATTTTGGTATACGTTTCATTAGTTTTGCGTATGTTTTTTGGGCGTGAGAGTGTTTTACACAGACAGACAGACGGACGGACAGACAGACGGACATTGCTCAATCGACTTAGAATTTCATAAGGATCAATAATATATATACTTTGTTGGGTCTCAGATGAATATTTCTCAATGTTACACACGGAATGACAAACTTATATATACCCTCTTTCACCACTTGTGGTGGTGGAGGGTATAAAAACTTCGAAATAATTTCCTTTGGAAATGCAGTACAGGATTTAACAAACAAATTATTTTGTAAAATATCATACACTCAGGTACTCTCCTCTGAATACGAAAATAAACATTTAAATATTATGGAAAAAAAAAACAAGACAAGCATACAGTGCTGATTGAAATTTAAACAATATTTCTGCAATTATTTTAATGAAAATATTAATCTAAGTGTATATAGACTGCAATGTTTATTGTGAAAAACAAAGAATATCTAAGTAATAAAGCTTTGATCTCAATGTAAATTCATTTAAAATTAATTATTTTTACAAGTTATGTGTACGACTGTTTATAGAAAACTATAGAAACATGAAAATATAGAGTTAAATGAAGAGAAAGAAATGTTTTAATTTACATTCTATTATCATTTAAAACTGGTAAAAGTTAGCACTTACATGGACAATAACTTTTATACATATATGTATGTTCATTAGTCTTGACCTTAAAAATAATTTAGTTTCTGATGGATTTAATTTTGGTATTTTGTATCTAAACATTATACTGAAGTTTGTATTTTGGAATAATTTGTTTAAGTTTAAAGTTTTTCTGGCTTGAGCTAATATTTGAGCAAACATCATAAAACAGATCAAGTTTTTTTGAGGGGACTGAAGAAGCACTATTTGTCTGTGAGGGTGGCCCATGTTTTGCACTTTTTTAACAAATTTAAAAAATTAAAGGCTGAAAAAAATATGATTAAAATATGTAAAAATAAGATATAAAAAGTATCTGACATCAATAACACATTATAACGTGATACAAATTCATGTACATACAGCATACTATTTACATGATTTATTAGCACCTGTGGCTTAATATTTACCCACGCCTCTTTAGAACGCTCCCAAAGTTCATTGATGGTTTTCGCTCGGTTTTTTTAGCCAATATTATCCTTTTCAATATTGACCAAAGGTGTTCAATTGGATCTAAATCCGGAGACTGGGGTGGCCAATCTAAAAGTTTAATCCCATTTTCTTCAAACCACTTTTTAGTAATTCCGGCAGTGTGTTTCGGGTCGTTGTCTTGCATGAAGATGCCATCCTGACCCGGCTCTAAGCCAAATATATCCATACTTGGCATGTATGAGTCTTCAAGGATTGTAATGTAATCTTTGGCACACATTCTGCCAGTTATTCGGCGTATTACACCCAACTGGCTTCCACGAAAACAGCCCCATCTGTGCAAGTTACCTTCATCCAGTCGTCTGTCGTAAAATGCTCGTACTTTTTTGCAAAAGCCAACCGCTTTTTTCGATTTTGTTTGCTTAAATAGGTGACCTTTTTTAAGGTATTAACTCGATATATTAGGACATTATGACAATATGACCTAATAGTAGACCGTGTAAATCCCCCAAATAAAAGTTATTTTCGATTCTAATAAACGCTAAATGAGGATTAAAAATGCATATTTTACATATGAAACTATTAAGGGTTAGCGTCGGTACCAAGAACTTTAGTTATATTAACCCGATGACAATAATACTGTTCAAAGCAATTTCGAATTCAAATAGATTTGAGTATAAATATAGTAAAATTATGTGATTATGTTAAATTTCGTATGTTAACATTATTAACATACGATTAGCAATAAAAACTTAACTTAAAGTCAACAAATATATTGCTTAAAATCTATATTTTTGACTTTATATTATTATGGGTTAAAAAAATGTATTTTTCGAAAACAATTTTCAAATATGTATGTAAAATTTTGGGATTTGAGATTTTTTGGTATTAATTTATAATGGGATGTCGCTTTCAGAAGATGTTTAAACATATATGGGTAAATGAAATACAAAAACAATATTTTAATTGAATTTTTTTCAACATATATTTTTTAAAATTTTTTGGAAATATTGGAACCATCAAAAATCCCAAATGTACAAAATAAGGGCTACCGTAATATACATGTTTGGAATTGTAAAATTATCAGCTTTAAGCATTCACTCATGCAAACCATTGTTACTATTGAACAATTTATTAGACGCAAAAGGTGAACCTGTCGTAAGTTCTATATAATGTAGTGGGCAAATTACAACAAAAATTTGTTTAAACTATCATAATATATTAGGACATTCTGACAATATAACCTTATAGCAGACCGTTTGAATCCCCCAATTATGTTTTTGTCAAAAAAAGGTTGTACTGATAATTTATCGGAAACATGTGTTTAAATAGTCTTTAAATTCCTTCCCACTATGGTGGTGTAGTGTATAACTGAAAAGGTAGACAAATTAATTGAATATAATAATAAATAATTCCTACTCCGATCAATCACGAAATCCCATAAAATTCCCGGATTGTAATTTATGAAAACCCGAATCGCAGGTCTGTGAAAACCACATACCCTAGGTGTCATAAGTATGTATATTAGATTGGGCCAATTTGTATGGATAAAAAAAATGCACCAAGCGGTTATCAAAATCGTAATATACGATGAATTCTAAGAAGGATTGCCGAAGAAACCATGGGTCTAAAATCAAAATCGAGCTTCCCATTTTTAACGCGAAAATTCGTATTTTATATATTTTTATACCCTCCACCACCACAAGTGGTGAAAGAGGGTATATACAAGTTTGTCATTCCGTGTGTAACATTGAGAAATATTCATCTGAGACCCAATAAAGTATATATATTATTGATCCTTAAGTCGATTGAGCAATGTCCGTCTGTACATAATACATAAGCAAAATTAATGAAATGTATACCAAAATGTTTATAATTTTTCTAAGCAGTTTGGTATTGAAAATCAGCAAAATCGAATTGGTAGAACCAGGGTTATGGATAAAAATGTAAGACAACCTCCAAAAATGTTGATAATTTTCACATGATTTTTTGTGACTTTAGGTAAATTCATTGCAGAGAATACCATGAAATTTTGCACTCATTATTTATATGATAAAAGGAAAAATTCTGTTAAAAATGGAAAGAATCGGTCAATAATTTCTCGTAGCCCCCATACAAATTCCTTCCCGAAATATGGTGCTATGGTATGTAAATGCCCATAGAATTGCAGTATCCATACAAAATTCAGCACAACTAAGTTTCGTGGAAACAGAAATCGCGATACCATTTTTTTTGGATCGGGCACTATTTGACTATAGCCCCCATATAAAGTTTACTTCCGAAAATCATTTAAATACACTTAAATATTTTATATATATCGGTATCAGGACCACTTCCAAAAAACACATAAATTTTCATAAATATCTGAAAAATATCGTTATCGAATTAAAATTTTACAGAGATCGGTAGTATTAATTCACAAATGATACTACTAGATTGTGTGAATATCGGTTCATATTTGAATATAGCTCCCATTTCCGAAAATTACTTAAACACTAATAAATCTGTTATAAAAGCTTCTGTCTATTATTTCAAATAAATATTTCCCATATATACGAAAATCGATGTGTTGCATTTTATAAAGATCGGCCGACAATTGGTCATAGCTCCCATATAAGGACCACTTCCAAAAAACACATTAACCTCTATAAATATTTTAAATATATGGATATCGAACTAAAATTGTATACAGATCAAAATATTGTATCCAAACATTATACTACTGGGTTTTATGAATATCGGTCCATATTTGACCATAGCATCCATATTAGCTCCATTTCCGATAATCACAATAATACCCATAAAACTCTTGTGAATAATGTTATGGAGAAAAATATCAAGCAAAATAGGCCTCAAATACATAGACATCACGTTAAAATATTTAATTATGTCTCCCAAATAAGTCGCACATCCGAAAAATAAATTAACTCATATCGGTAAAAATGTAACAGAAATAAGTTTCAAGTAGATTTGGTGACTATGGGTTCATAATTATATATGTAAGGCTCACATCAGGAAAATTTATTAGAACAGAACAAAAATATGCTTTTGATTTACCCTTTTTTATAGTCTTTTACTTTACTTGTGGTGAATAAGGAAAATGTTGTTCCAATCGGCAATGTTAACCAATTATTAAGTATATAAATTGTTAAATAGTACATTTTATTCCTATTATAGAATTATAGACTCTGTTGGAAATGGTAGGAATATGTAGTTATTTCAATTATAAATTGCTAAATTAGATAACATTTTTATACATTTGAAATAAAATATCTTATGCGTGAACTTGTTTTTCTAACAATATATAAAATACTACTATACTACTATATTTTAAATAAACTTTTATTTTGTTTAAAAAAAGTGGTTTTATTGAAAAAAGTACATCATTTGTATATAGTCCAAAATGTGTATTATATCAGGATTCATGTATAATCCATAAAGTGACTTAAAAAGGCATTCGGTTATAGTCCTTATTCGCTTATAGCCCACAAAAATTGTGCAACTGTATTTGTAGACTATAAGCGAAAACTACTGTATTACATTAACATTCTACCAATCTTCATAATCGGAGCTAAGTCCCAATAACAAACACTGAATATGGATTTTAGAGTGTTTATACCAATGTAATTTCTATAATTTTCATATAATTTAGGTGGAGGGTATTTAAGATTCGGCATAGCCGAATATAGCACTCTAACTTGTTTGTTTTAAATTTGCTGTCAGTTGCCGTATAATTCTGAGAACAGATTCTATCAATTATGTCTGAATTCGTATAAAAAGAAGCTTGAAAAACAACGAAAACACACATTTAGTTAAGAGCGTACATATGAACCATTGTAATTCATAGTTCAATACAGAACTAAGTGAGCAAACGATTTGAACTATTTCATTTAGTATAATGTTATCGTTCAATTAAACTAGTTCGTTCATGAACTACCCAAGTCTTATAATAATACTAAAACATTATTTTAATATCGCTCATTTGCTGCAACAACGACATAACTCAAAATCCAACTGAGTACTACGAAATATGCGTCGTTCTATAGTCTTTCATATAGTTTTATCAGTTTTCAAAAAAGTCAATAATATTTTCCGTGAGAGTGGATTCTTGTTGTAAATGTCAAAATCAAAATTCATGTTTTCTCGTATATTTGACAAGAAAAAATTTGGGTTAAATACGTATTAAATGGATATTAACATATACTATTCAAATCAGGTTTTATTTCTAAAATCTCATGATTTGTTGAAAATTTATTTAAAAAATAGTCAAATGTCATAAAACATTCAAAGTCGTTTTTCTCGAAACGGCTTTTTTTTAATTATGACGTTGTTGCAGCAAATGAGCGATATGTCTAAAGGCACGGTCACACACGGCAAATATTTACTAAAAAAAGCGTAACCACTTTTTTTAGTACAAATTTGTTTGACGTTGTTTAATCTTACAAGTGTTTTGTGAGATCAAACAGCATCAAATAAAATAAAACTGAATATTAGCTTTGAATTGTCCTAAGTAAAAGGAGTTTTTGACAATAAATATAAGAATTTAAATATATTTTATTTAGTGGTTACGTCATTTTCGTCAAATATTTACCATGTGTGACCCTACCTTAAGATAGATAAATGTACTACTTGTGAAAGTGTCAAGAGCTTGAGTAGTGAATCGAAAATTAAATTGCAGTCAAAAAAAGCATATCAAATGCACATAATGAATAAGAGAAGTCAAAGGAACATTTTTTAGCGGATCAGGAGAAGAGCAAAGCTGATTCTTCATTTAGTATCGATCTGCAAAAGGTATTTAATACACCACACGGAAACGCTATAACACTGTTTTACTCAAGAAAGTTTGTATTCTATATCGAAAGCTTTTACGAAAGTAGCACCAGAAACGGGTATTGTTTTTTTTATTTGTCTTCAAATATTTAAATCTTGTTGAAGAGAGAAAAACTTGTTCGTCTATCAGTCTTTATTGTGACAGCTGTACGGCACAAAATCGAAACAGTATTCTTGCTACATTATTCGCAATGAAAATTACGTTCAACAATTTACATTCTGCTATATTTGAAAATGATAACACAAACATGAAAAAATTGCAGTACTTTAACGCATATTTTCCAATATTACGATAATGATTCGTACTATTGGACAAAAATATTTAGATTCTAGTACAAATAAAAAGCCCTATATATGTAAATACATACATTTATGTATAAAATGTTATAATAATGACCTAAAAAGATAGATATTACAAGAAATATGGTTTAGTAAATGAAAAAAACCCTTCATTGTATATGTAACTTTTTTGAGTAATTTTTTTGTTTGAGTTTTTTTCTAGTTTCCGCTCTATGTATATACCAGAGTACCAAGAATGCTAGAATTGATTTCTTTCACGTGCGAATTGAGTTGAAGAATTTTATTCGATGTTTTTCCGATTCGCAAAATTCGCGGAAGAGAAATAAAATGAACAATGTATAATTGATTTCGTTTTCGAATTGAATTTTTCTACATGAAGTCTGTAATGAAATATCTGACACAAAAAATAAATATTGTTGTTTTACACAAACTATTGGAAATTGAGTTTGAAATTATGCATTTTTACATATACATACATGTTCATATGTAAGAATTTTTCTTCACTGACAGCATTGCATTCCCCATCAAACACATTTTATAAGCAAAAGAAATGATAATTTAAAAATAAAATTCGCGAAACCAAATTTAATAAAGAATGAAAACACGACTTTTACCTTCCCAGCTATATTTTTGAGTATACTTGTTATGATAATTTAATATTACCCATACGCTCACATGGTTTATGGGAAGAATACAGTTATCAGTAACTGTTACTAACAGTTACTGATATTAATATTTTAAAATTGCAATTATTTTGAAATATATTCTTAAAAAATTTGTACACTTGAATTCTCATTTATAATTTTCTGATGCCGAAAAATAATTAAAATTTAGTTTGACAAAAAGTCAAAAATGTTTAAGTTGCTAGATATTGGCAGAGACTTTGCAATTATTGAATATTGAATCAATAAAATTAGTACCAAAATATAATACATTTGATATTATTTCTATTTTTCCACCACAAACTTTTTTTCTTTAGCTTCCCGGTTACATTTATTGTTTGTCACTTTTTTTTTTTTTTTTTTTTTTTTTTTTAATTTTCTAAGGCAGCTGTTCAGCGATGCCACTTGTCTATATTTTGTTGTATATTGTCTGAAAACATTTTCTACATTAGAGGTGACACCCAGTTAAAGTCGGTTCAATTTAAAACATACTTTAATTTTGACTATAGTTACAAAATAATAAAAAGCGGGTTTTAATTTTAAAGTTGTTTTTAAAAAGAACCGACTTTATGTTTTTATGATTTTCAAATTTCATTTTGTGTGTCTTTAACTGTCATGGTTTCATAAATATTGGGTTTTATAGTATGCAATATGAAATTTAAGATATCATTTCGTTAAAGATGTGAAATTCGTCACAAAATCTATTTTATTGACATGAAAATAAAGGAAAACTTACATTCGTGCATTTAAAAGAATTATTCTTCAATAATATTGAAAAAAAGACCTAACCACATTCTTCTTAGGTTCACAAGAAAACATGTCTGCACTTTGTATAAAGTAAGATGTTTTTGATGATTATCACCATCAAGATTGATGATTTTGAATTGTTTATTAAATTATAGTGGTTAAAATGTAGTGGAATATATATGTTTCTGATTCGATAGAGTTTCGCAGTTGCATTATTTCTATCATAATATATACTAAAATATGTTTTTATTATTTTATGATTTCTATTTTATGAGGCTTAAGTAACAAAACGTGATGATATATGGTCAAGAAATACAATTTCTGCAGCCTAGTGGGCTAATAAGCATGCTATGGATTGATTTTCTGACAAAAATGAATTATTTCTTCTAAGGCCAGTTTTTATTTCAGAATGTAATCCCATCGGAAACATGCGTGTACTTCTTGCTGACAAGAGTTATGAATAGTGATGGCAGCTTTTAAAGGGGACCATAGACACATACTGCTCATGCTCAAGCAATAAGCATGTGTTGGTAAATTTTAAATTTTTGCTTATGTATGCGACACACAGACATTGCAGTATGAAAAATCAAAATAGTTTTGATTTTGAAATGAACTCATACTGCTGACAGTTGTTCAAATGAACAATAATATGAATTTTTGAATTTTTCTGAAATATTTGTTTTAAATTTGACGTTTAGTTACTTAAAAATAGAAAATAATATTTTTTTTTTTGTTCTCAATCGCATGTTTATTTTAATTTTAATTTTTTTTTTAAATGATAATTGATAAGTGTGTAGTAAAATATGAATCGCACACGTATACGAAGGGTTCATCGGCAATATGTGTCTAGGGGCCCCTTAACAACTGATCAGAAATGCTGCTCAAAAATTCGTAAAAAACACTCCAAAACTTAGAAAAACCATTAGCTAAAAGAAATGCTTCAGTCATTCGAATTTATGAAGATCAAACAATAGACTTATTATGAAAGGAAAAATAAAGTGCGTTAAAACGAACATTTCACAAAAATTTAAGTTTTTTCCTTAAATGAATAATACTATGATATAGATTAAAGTTTTATGTCATTATTTTTTAATCGCGTTTCAAAAGAATTTTACCAAAAGACCTTATGGTTTCTATAAAAATAAGAGACAACATGTTGCGTACAAAATATTGTATATCACTGTAGATAAATTTTGATAAAACTTGGAAAGTTTCAAGATAAGAAACTTGGATATATATATATTTTTTTTAAATTAGATGTCATCCTTGATTATTCTTTTAAATTATTAAGGGACAAAATATAAAAACATATTTCTTTTTGTATACCTAATATGAAATTTGGTGCTCTTCAATACAATACCTTTATTTTTATGGCCGATATACTAAAGAAGTGTTGCGATTTCACTGATAACAAATGTGTATGTATATAAAGGAACTTTTTTGAACATAAAAAATTTCGATGGGATAAACGTTTAGTTTTTTCGAACTATTCCCGCATATGTCAGTTTCCTTTGTAAAAGATGTTTCCCAACTAAAAAAATTAAAAAAGTTATCAGCTATAATATTTAGACCTTTCAATCGTTATGTCGACTCAAACACAACTCGCTCTCCTTGACTTTTTTTAGGCTTTTCAATTGTTGGTTTTCCAAGGTACGGTTGTATTTCCCATATGTATCCTGATTTGGAGTCTACAGCTAACCAAAATTTAAGCCGATATTTGGCAGGTTTTGCGTTCTCTAAAACCCACAAGGTACTCATCAATATAACAGATGCATAACAGATCCATATAAAACATTGAAAGAAGAGCTTCCTATAACTCATGAATATGAGCAAACTTGTCACTACTTTTTTGTTGTATTTTGTTGATAACATCATCAAAGTGGAGAACACTTGTTATCATGTGTAAATTATTCTCGATTATAAAAGACCGCACAGTGGTTTAAAAACGTTTTTTTTTTTTGGAAATAACGAAATTGCTACGAAATTTCAAATGTTCCAAATTTGGATGCGTTTAACTTTTTATAGGGACAAGATAACTGTTAGAAAGTTGTTTTTATTTTCTTTAGAATTTTATCACCAATATAGTTGATATTTTTGAGAAAAAATTCGACCCTCGGTAGGCGCGCCACATCTAAAAAAAACATAAAAAGATCGAGCAAAATTTAAAAAAATAAATTAATAAACCTAAATATCTCTTCAACTAAAAGAGATAACCTACACATGTAAGCATATTTTTTATAGATCTTCTTAAGCACTATTTATATTTTAAATTTTAGCTCATTCCGATCATAAATAGATTTTTGGCGATTTTTTTAAAAAAATTGAGACCCGAGGTGACCAATTTGAAGGGCAACGCACTGGCCCCCATTAGCGCTAGGAAGCTGAGCAACTGCAAATCAACTCGAAAATACCTCAGCTCCAACCGTGTGGAACTTCGTAACAATATCTCAAATGGTTCCCGAGATACCGAATTATTTCCAAAAAAAAAACTTTTCTATACCACTGTGGACCGCAATATTGGACGACACAAGAAAGTAACCACATCAAAAGCTAAATACGAACTGAAGTAAAGTGAAATTTATATTAAAGGCCTATTCATAAACAATTTTTAAATTTAAACAACGTTTTAAAATCAAATTTAGCTTTAAAACAGTTGGTCAATTCACAAGGTCTCCTATCGTGTCATGTTGTCATAATGTTCTAATATTTTACAATGGTTTAAAAATTATGTTATTGCCTTTCCAGCCAAAAATGTTCTAAAATACAACTACTTTGTATGATATGTTTATAGTGTTATAGTAACTAATCAGCACAGACCTGCGCCGAACGCCTACGAGTCGGTTAAGCCAAGCCGTTGAATCTTTAAATATTAGAACATTATGACATGACCTTGTGAATTGACCAATTAGTTTTTAAATTTACATTTTTTTTATGAACATGCGGGAAGTATATACTATGTATCCGTTTTAAAATAAATGAAAAATTGCTCTCCTCATGTTTCTGTTTATAAATTTTATGAAATGTCTGGTCAAAAGAGTTTAATGTCAAATGAAAATACGAAGTCTTTTTAACGTAACAGCAGTGTTAAACTTATTTATTAATGAACAAAGAAAAACACTTATCTCAAAATCTCTCGTTAATGAGTCGATGTTAGAATTAGCAACATAAATATTTAAAGAATTCCATTATCCAAATCACTGGTATGTTTTTAACTAAAACAATTCAAAAACAATTGGGAAAGCATGGTCGATCAAACCCGATAATATAATACCCTACACTGAATAACCACATTTTATTTTTTAAATTTGCCTTAATATGGGGGCTATGGAACGATATGTTGAATCTTATGTGTATACCACAAACATTAATAAGAGATTTATGCTCGTTAAAGTGATTTTCGTAAGCGGGCCTTATATGGGAGCTATTATGGACCAATCATCAAAAATTTAGTGGAATGACTTCGGTATACAGTGCACTCGCGGTAAGGTGAACACCGTCTAACGTGAACACCGCCTAACGTGAACAAGCTTTTGTTTACATTGACTACTCTGTAACGCGAACAAACTCAGAAAGCTCTATAACGTGAACAATTTTGTTCGCTGCATTTGTTTTCTAAGCATGTAGATAACACTGAAATACATACACATAATTCGCTTTAAACGTTTAAACAATTTTTTTTAATAGCAACGTATGAGTAATTTTATTTCAATGTATATTTTCTCGTGATCTCGTTTTGTTTTGTAATACATTTTAATCAATAATTTTTGTTTTATATTTTAATAATGAAAATAATAATAAAAGAATTTCACGTTCAAGCGTGTAAAACACAGGTTTATATTATAAAATTTTGTAATTTTTCCATGAAATTCGACAATCGCTAACGTGAACAAATTCACTAACAAGAACTCATTTGGTTTTAATTAGTTCACGGTACCGCGAGTGCACTGTATATAAAAATTAAACATTAATGACTTCCCCACTATTTTGGGGTAGAGAATTATAAAAAAAATAAATACGTGTTTTGGAAAAAGTGGTATTTACGCCCTTATTCGCATCTATGCTTCATATTTTAAATGGGTCAAAATGTGTTATTTTACTTTTTTCAAATTTCGGGGAGTGCGAATCCGATTAATGTGTGACTTGGTATAAAACGCAATACTTCAAATTTGAGTCAAACTTCAGAGACAATGCTGCTCTAACCATAGATAAATACACATAGATCGGACCTAACTCAGTTGTCAAAAAAACCTGCGTGGTCAGAATTTATTCGTAAATAAATCTATGTGAAAACAAAAACAGCACTCGTATTTGGGATTTTTAGGTTTGATTTTTTTCTCTGGTTTTCGTTCTATGCTTCACTATGACTGTAATATAATATGATTTGAATCTGTTTTATCATTCAAAAATAAATTTTTGATAAAACGTTTGGAAAAACTTTAAACAAATATCATTATAGAATTGAGGAACCATGAAAATAGAAGAATATTTTTTTTTTAAACGTTCATTAAATTAAGAGCAGGATTAATTCACATACTCACGACAAATCATGACTTTTGAAGTCTTAGAGTCTTTACAATTTAATTCTTTATTTTGTTGGTGACACACACAAGAACTTGTATCTGTATGTGCGTGAGAGTGAATGATTTAGGGTGTGATTAAGAGTTTTTAACTTAAATCATCACTACCCTGAAGTTCTGAATGCCTTTTCCAATTGATTCCAAATGATTGCAATAATTTACTTTCTCTGCTGAATTCGTTAGGTGATTCATTTAGCGTTATTTTAATGATTACGATCTTACTTTTATTCAGTATGGTTTGGCAATTCGTGCTGGGGACTTACATCATAACAAAGTCTCCAAATAATTCAGCAGTATTACAGAAATCAGCGTTCAGTGAGAAATTCTCTTCGTGCACTTTGAGCAACCATGACTTTATTGTGAAATTATTTTGGAGACCAGCTATTTTCAAGTTCCGGATCATTCAACTGGCACGCAGAGTAGGAAATAAAATGGAGCCGTGGTTAAATTTTGAATTTGGACCTTTGTTCACAAAGCCCCAATGTGGGTCACCTCGGGTATATACAAAATTATAAACAATCCCAATTGGGTGTTTTTTATTAGAACCGATATATTATACTAAGTATATATGGTATCTATTAGTTAAGGTTTTTGAAATTCTCCCTAAATTGTGTGATATCACGCATCTGGATTTTTTCCTTTTGGTTATATGAAGTCAAAACTCTTCATCGGTAGGCCAGCTATGATTAAAGACTTGGAAGCCAACATTACTCGTGTAAATGAAACAACCTATATAATGTCTACTGATATAAACTAACGTTTGAAAATAACTACCTCTGTACCAGGGACGGAAAATGTACTTTTTCCAATCTCAGAGGACTGAAATTTAAAATTTGTATTTATTTTCATATAAGCATTGAATTAATTCGCGAATTATTAATTCAAATGAATTTGGTAAAAAGAAATTGCAATTCATTTCCAATTCAAATGAATTGCAATTAATTTCCAATTCGTTTGAATTGATTTTGAATTAATTAATTTCCCATGAATTAATTAATTTGAATTGAATTGATTTTGTAAGTAAATCTACAGCAAGCTTTACTCTCGTTTTGTATATCACCTAGTTTAGCCCAAAGACGAAAAATTCTCAGATACCGGCAGAATAGGAATTGAAAATGCTATCAAAATGAGGAAATCTTGTTTATTTGCTAAAAGAAACTTAAATTTTTATTTTTATCAAATATGTAGAATGAATATATTATTAAAGGTGTGTTTAACAATCATTTTTAGTTTAAATATTCTCATACGTATTCGAATATTGTGGAAATTTTTACACCCTCCACCACCACAAGTGGAGAAAGAGGGTATATATAAGTTTGTCATTCCGTGTGTAACATTGAGAAATATTCATCTGAGACCCAACAAAGTATATATATTATTGATCATTATGAAATTCTAAGCCGATTGAGCAATGTCCGTCTGTCTGTCTGTGTAAAACACTCTCACGTCCAAAATACATAAGCAAAATTAATGAAATGTATACCAAAATGTTTATAATTTTTCTAAGCAGTTTGGTATTGAAAATTAGCAAAATCGAATTGGTAGAATCATGGTTATGGATCAAAATGTAAGACGACCTCCAAAAATGTTGATAATTTTCACATGATTTTTGTGACTTTGGGTAAAATCATTGCAGAGAATATCATGAAATTTTGCACTCATTATTTATATGATAAAAAGACAAATTCTTTTGAAAATGGAAAGAATCGGTCCCTAATTTCTCCAAGCCCCCATACAAATTTCCTCCCGAAATATGGTGTTATGGTATATAAATGTCCATAGAATTGCAGTATCCATACAAAATTCAGCACAACTAAGATTCGTGCAAACAGAAATCACGAGACCAATTTTTTTTTTGGATCGGTCACTATTTGACCATAGCCCCCATATAAAGTTTACTTCCGAAAAGATCGGCCCATAATGGTTATAGCTCCCATATAAGGAGCTAAAAAACACATTAATTTTCATAAATATCTGAAAAATATCGTTATCGAATTAAAATTTTATAGAGGTCGGTAGTATTAATTCACAAAGCATACTACTAGATTGTGTGAATATCGGTTCATATTTGACAATATCACCTATATAATTTCCATTTCCGAAAATTACTTAAATTCTAATAAATCTCTTATAAAAGCTTCTATTTGGTTAAAATTTCAAATAAATATTTCCCATATATACGAAAATCGATGTGTTTCATTTTATGAAGATCGGCCGATAATTGGTCATAACTCCCAAATAAGGACCACTTCCGTAAAACACATTATCCTCTATAAATATTTTAAATATATCGATATCGAACTAAAATTTTATACAGATCAATATATTGTATCCAAACATTAAAGTACTGGGTTTTTTGAATATCGGTCCATATTTGACCATAGCACCCATATTAGCACCATTTGCGATAATCACATTAATACCCATAAAACTCTTGTTAATAATGTTATGGAGAAAAATATCAAGCAAAATATGCCTCAAATACATAGAAATCACGTTAAAATATTTAATTATATCTCCCAAATAAGTCGCACATCCGAAAAATACATTAACACATATATACACTCATATCGGTAAAAAATGTAACAGAAATAAGTTTCAAGCAGATTTGGTGACTATGGGTTCATAATTATATATATAAAGGTAGGGTCACACATGGCAAATATTTGACGAAAAAGACGTAACTACTTTATTTAGCACACATTTGTTTGACATTGTTTACTCTAACAAGTGTTTTGCAAGAACAAACAGCATTTAGTGGTAGAATACGTTCGTTATTTTTTCTTTAACAACCAATATATTCATTAGAAATAATCTGTATGGCAGGACAACGTTTGCCGGTTCAGCTAGTACTACTATATATTAAACAAACTTTTATTTTGTTTAAAAAAAGTGGTTTTATGGAAGAAAGTACATAATTTGTATATAGTCCAAAATCTGTATTATATCAGGATTCGTCTATAATCCATAAAGAGGCTTAAAAAGAAATTCGGTTATAGTCCTAATTCCCTTATAGTCCACAAAAATTGTGCAACTGTATTTGTAGACTATTCTACCAATCTTCATAATCGGAGCTAAGTCCCAATAACAAACACTGAATATGGATATTTGAGAGTTTATACCAATGTAATTTCTATAATTTTCATCTAATTTAGGTGGAGGGTATTTAAGCTTCGGCATAGCCGAATATAGCAGTCTAACTTGTTTTTTTTTTAATTTTTCAATCGAATTTTAAAGATTCTATTAACTTTGAATCTCAACATAACATTTTTTGCTGTCAAAGCTGTATTCGTTTACTCGAAATTCTTACTACTTTTACTATAATTGGAAATTTCCATTTTCATTCTGTATTTTCAAAGCTGTATTCGTTTACTCGAAATTCTTACTACTTTTACTATAATTGGAAATTTCCATTTTCATTCCCCTTTAATCTGTTCTTGAATTTGATTGATTGCAATTCTGTTTTGATTTCATTCATTTGAATTGCAATTCATTGTTCTAATTCATTTGAATGAATTCAAGTCAAATGAATTGGAAATGAATTGCAATTAACTTTAACAAATTAATTTGAATTGGAAATGAATTACAACTCATTTTAAAGATTGAAAACGGATTGCAACTTATTTTTACAAAATTTATTTGAATTGGAAATTAATTGAAATTCATTTCTGCCTAATTCGTTTGTATTGATTAAAATTTCATTCAAATAATTTTTGTTGGGAAAAGAATGAATTCAAAATTTAGCTAATTCGTAACGTATTAATATCAAAAAAGAAAGATTAATTTACAGCTCTGTCTGTTGCAAATTATCTGTAACAATACTGTTCTACTGCAAATTTTCTATAGAAAATACTGTTATACAAAATATGTTGTTAATAAAATAATGTTATTCGCAAGAAGACACTGTTATACACTAGACCTTCCATGAAGATTCTGTTATACACATTATTTTCTACAGAAATAGTAAGCTACAATACAAAATCATTCTGAGTCTATAGGAATTTAAAAATTAGTCTTTATACATAAAATACTGAAAATTTCTTTAAAGAATCATATGAGTCTCGGGGGTACCATGGAACTTTCATTATGAACTAGTACGAGTATCAAAACAAGTAGACGACTCTATATCGTTGCAGTTGCTACTTTTTAAACTACAGGGTTTGATCAATTGAGTGCGTGTGGGAATGCGGACAATGTGTATGAGTTTGTGTCATTGTATATGTAGTTAGTATGAAATCAACTGTAGTAAGCATTTTAATATGCATTTAAATGTAATTACCACTAACAATCATGAACTCTACTATAACTACAGCAACATACACTCTAGTTATGTGGTAGTACAACAAGAAAAACTAACATGCTACTTACTACAATTGCTACAACTGTTAAAACTATTGCTATCGAATGCTACTTGTATCACACAAACACACCATTGCCCACATAAAAGCACAAATTTCATTTGAATGTATGTACTCGTATAAAAACTTATAACTCAAGATGCAGTATGCTGCTGTACACTGAGAGAAATATTAAAATTTGAAAAACGGAATTTGAATATGGTACGAAAATGAATTTCTAAGGCATGGGAGTATTACCATCAAACATTGAAATAGTTATTGGGCGAACTTTGTTTTTTGACATCTGTGCAATTTCTCACACTGTATACATAAATATATTTAAAGGAATATGGTTAGAAGATGTAGAAAACAAACAAACAAAAATAAAACATCTTTACAAAGCTAAGCCTTAACAAAAATACAATCTTGTCTATACTTTTGTGATCAGTGTTATCTGCTTGCACACAGCCACAAACACAGCTATACAAATAATATGTATAAAAAAAATGTATATTTCTAGTTAAACCAATGCATTCTTAGTCTCTGTATTTGTAGATACGAGTAACTAAAGCCAAAGACAAACCAACACTTCAGGATATTAGCAGATTAACACAGACTGTTACTTAAAATACATTTTTGCAAATACATGCCAACTCAAAGACAAAAGGGACAATGGAATTTAAATAAATGTTTAAATTAAAAATAATTTAAATTGAGATTTCTAAAGTTAGAATTTGTAAAATGTTTAAGTAATGTAAACTAAAGATGATACATACCTCATATTGATTGATTTTCTCAGTCCGTTTGAACATATCGAAATAATGGTCGTAGATCCACAAAAAAGGACAAAATTTTTTCCAAATATTCTTTTTTGTTCAAATTTGTTTAGTAAGTATTGGCCAAAAACGGTCTAACCATAGCAAAATTAGAACAAAATGTCCGTCCGTTCGAAGTTTAAAAACAAATAAAGCAGTTTAGAGTGAATGAGGAGACTCGGAAAACTCAGAAAGTAGGCACAATTATTTGCTTATTTGTTTATTGATAAAAACCTGAACTAAAAGGAACAAAATAAGTTTAATCGGTGAAAAGTTAAATGCACGAATCTAGCAAAGTAAAATTAACCACTGATATTTTCCAGCAAACAACAAAAAAACTAAATAATTGAACTATGTATGTTTTTCTAGGACTCATTTTGAATTACGTTATATTTTGTCATAATACTTTAAAGCCGTGTGTCCACTACCACTTCCAGAAGTTTTTGTCGTGTAAACACGTATTAGAAGTCGACTTCCAGAAGTCACGGCTTGCAGAAGTTGCTTGCAGCAATTATGTGGAAACACGTATTTATTGCTTGCTGAAAGTAACTTAAACGACTTGCCGCGAACTGAAAGTATTTTGAAGACTTGCAGATGAAGACGGGTATACATCGGGTAAAGATATAGCCAATCTCATTTTAGTATCCAGCTTTTGAATACTTGTTTGAATTAAAGATAAAATGTATTCAAAATCATCAATAGGACATTTTTTAGCAGCATGGAATCTTCGTTCCGCAATTCTTCAAGTAGTGTATTTTGGAAACTAAAATCTACGCTCCGCAGCACCCAATTTTTATACCCTTCACCTTCGTGAGTCTGTCTGTCTGTCCCAGATATCTTCGGGATCCAAATTTTGAATAATTCTGTCAGACATGCTTTCGAGAAGTTTGCTATTTAAAATCAGCAAAATCGGTCCACAAATGGCTGAGATATAAGGAAAAAACCAGGACAACCTCGATTTTTTACCTATTTTTGTACCTATATCTGGATTACTAAGTCATTAATATAGACAATATGGATATCTAATGATAGATATTTCAAAGACCTTTGCAACGACGTATATAAGACCATAGTAAGTTGGACCTACAATGGGTCAAAATCGGGAAAAAATTTTTAACCCGAATTTTTTTTTTCACCAAAAGTTTTTTGGCTAAATATTAAAAAAAAATTTTTAAAATTTAAAAAAAAGTTTTTTAAATTATAAAAATAAAAAAAATCGAAAAAAAAAATTTTTTTTCAAAAAATTAAAAAAACAACTGGAAAAAAAATTAATTTTGTTTACCTAAAAATATTTAAAATTTTTATTTTGAAGTATAATTTGGTGAAGGGTATATAAGATTCGGCCCAGCCGAATATATCTCTCTTACTTGTTTTTTTTTGTTAATTTGTTGTTTCTTTTTAATCATATATTCTGCGATGGCAGTTGCCAATCTTATTTTGCTACAAGACATTTTTATACTGTCATTCGGACAAAAAACAAACTCTACTGCGTGCTCTACTCACATTGCGCAGTGTCAGATATCAATTAAAAAAAAAAATTATTGAATACAATAAACAACAACCCTGGTATTTACAAAAACAAGTTTTAAAACAAAATATGTAAACAACAAAAATATAACGGTATCAAAGAGTGAGATGTTTAATTGACACTAATATTTGTTAATAGTTCTTGCTAAAAGTAATCAATGTTTGGATGCGTTGAATTTTTTGGTTTTCTGATATTTTTTTTAAATTCTTTTTGAATAGTAAAATACAATATTTAAACTAAACAAGACTTTAATTACATTTCAAAATAAGGCATGCTAAATTTGTTTATTTGTTTTTTTAATACTTATTGTTAGGCCTAAGTAAGGCAGATTCTATAAATAAATAACACTGTGCATCAAATTTCGGGTCATTAAATCTTTCCCGAATGATACCAACGGGAAGTGATAGTAGAACATCAGTAGACCAAAACCCCCAAAGGGTTTTAAAAAGTTAGCTCGTATTTTAAAGTTATGCGCCTTTAAAGTTCAGCTCTTTTGAGTAAAAATTTTTCATATATATTTAATTTTTAAAATTTAATTTGTATTTTTTTTTACATAGTTTATATAAAAATGAACTACATTATATAGTTCGAGGTCTTTTCTGCTCTGGTGGATGCTCTGTAGAACCAGAATTTGAAGTGGACACATTTTGTAGTTCACTTCCTGTGTTTTCTTCTCCTTCATCATCGTAATGCAAGTTCTTGCTCCACCAACAAATTTCCGCTAATACAGCAAATTTGTGTTAAAATGTATTGGGGAAAAAAAATATATGTATATTAAAAATTACCTCATTTCAAATGGCATTGCAATTTGGTGGTACTGTTCACCTTGTTCATCTGATTCGGTCGCTAGTTGCTGACCGAAATAGTCTAGACGAGGATGTAGGTAATGAATTTTGAGCGACATATTAACGCCTATTTTAGAAAAAGCATGCATCATTGCGTTAACAGATCTCTGATAGCTGTCAGACCTATTTTTACCCAACAACCCGCCAATTACCTCTTTGATTGATTGCCAAGCAATCAATTCGTATCTAAGTACCAAAAACTATAAAAATAAAAAAATAAATCTGCAAAAAGTGTTAAAATTAATGAATTTTAAGTATATTAGGACTAGAACATTCAACTAAAATTACTTTATATAAATATTGACTTACTTCAATAGATTATTCATAAAATATATATGAAAAATTTTTACTCAAAAAAGCTGAACTTTAAAGGCGAATAACTTTAAAACACGAGCTAACTTTTAAAAACCCTTTGGGGGTTTTGGTATACTAATTATCTACTTTCATTTCCCGGTGGTCTCATTCGGGAAAGATTTGTTTATGAGTGATATTCAGGACATCCATTCCTGAACATTTTTTCTTAATTTTAAAATTTTCAATAGAAAAATAGTTACACAGTTCTGTTGAGTTCAGTGAAATTTTGTTTTACTATACCGTTTACCAACCTTTTTATTTATAGAAACAAAAAAAGAAAATCCACCCCAATTGACCCCCGGAAATGTTTGACCTATAAAAGCATCATGGCCAAACAAATGTTTCGTAGTGAAATTTTCGAAATTTGGCTTTCAACTAAGCAAAATGAAAGACATGAACGTATTTTTGATTTTATATGTAGAAATATTAGTACTGGAAGCGACAAAATTTTAGACTTTTCCATGTTAAACAATTTTGTAAAAAAGTTTTGTTATGAAACAAACGTGAAGTAAGCATTCGTTTGGGGGTAGGAGAAATAATGGACCGATTCTCACCAAATTTAATAGCCATCGACATTGGGCCAATGGAAAAGCTTGTACTTAATTATCTTTGAAATTGCGACCTGTAGTTTTATTACAAAGATTACGTGGACGGCCAGACGGACGGACGGACGGACATCGCTTAATCGAATTAGAAAGTGATCCTGAACAGATTGGTATACTTTAAGGTGGGTGTTGGAACAATATTTTTGCACATTATAAACATCAGCAAACATAACCCACTATACCCTCCTCACTATGGTGGTGTAGGGTATATTTATTAAAATTTTGATTTTAACATTTGTAAGGGAGGTATGCGAAATATTGCCACGACCACCTCAATTTTTTCTCCAAAATTGTATCTAACCATAGGAAAACTGTATTTCGATAATCTTTGAATTATCTTTACCCGTTTTGAAAATTCAGACTTTAGTCCCTCTAGATTAAACAAATCTGACTCTGTGCATTGTGTGGAAACACGTCTGCAATTTCTTGCAGCAAGTTCGTCGTAATAACTTCTGCAAAATACTTCTGGAAGCAGACTTCCGCAAGTTTCAGCAAATACTTGCAAAAGTTCATCCGCAAGTGACTTGCTAGTAGATACACGGTGGACCAAGGTATGGCAAAATGTTAAAAGTTAAATTTTGAAATGCCTATAACTCGGAAATTGTAAGAGATAAATAGCACACGCAAGCATGTTTTTTCAAGTCCTAGCCAAGCGCTTTTCAAAAATATACAAGTCTTTGAAATCGGATGGGAAACAAAAAAAATTGGACGTGTTTAAAAATTGTACATGCCGAAGGTACCCTAATTTTAGCCCCTATAGCGCCGCCCCTGGAGCATTTGTAGGGCCCATTTCAATAACTTAAACTCAAATACCTTGGCTACGCCCATGTCAAATTTTATCCCGATCGGACCAGCATATAAATCAATGTATTTTGTTGTTGTGTCAGCCATACAGCTTATTCTCAGTTGCGCCGCAAGTTCCACCCTATGGTTGAAAATGTATTTGAAATCCCTCACAGAATCACATGATACCTGAATTGTTTATGTACATGGCTTACTATTCGAGATATTTATAAGAACACAGAATATATGCCTCCTTTGACAAATTTGTACGGTTTTTCATATATTTCATACAAAATGTGTTACACCAAACTTTCTTTTAAGTCAGTATGTGTTTAAATTCAAAAGTTACAGTTGATATGTAAGTATGTATACACATTTTGCATGAAATATATGAAAAAACGTACTGAGGCGTTTTGTATAAGTATTTGACTTGAAGATTTATATTTTAGTAAAATTAAAAAATTTTAAAAACTAAAAAAATTACGATATGGTAATTTTCACGAAGAAATATGTATATAAAATTTGAATTAATGTAAAATTTTAACGGTTAAAGATATCATAAAAAAATTTGGTACTAATATAGACTCAGATGTCCTTAAATCAATGATATTCAAATTTTTTATTTTTAAATACAAAAATTCCTAAAACGGGGAAAATGTGTTTCAAAAACTGAGTTTTTTTTTTTAGAAAAATGCCTACTGTGACGTTATTTACAGCGTGATAGTAAAAAACTTTATAATTATTTAAGAAACTTAAAGGGTTATATAAATATGGAGCTCCTTCGTGGATCGGTGCCTTGCCTCAAGGCGAATATTTAATTTTTTTTATTGGCCAAATTTGGAAAACCTTTTTTTTACGTCCCGAAGAAAATTTTTTTCTACATAGGAAAAAAATATTTGGGAAAAAATGTAAAAAATACTGCCTTTTTACATGTCCCAACTTTGAATGCGTATAACTATTTATAGGGACGAGATACCTGTTAGAAGTTTATTTTATTTTATTTATAAAAATAAATTTAGACCCCCGTAGGCCCGCCTTATCTAAAAAACCATAAAAAGATCGAGCAAAATAACAAACAAAAATAAATCAATAAACCTAAATATCTGTTCAACTAATAGAGATAACCTACTCATGTAAGAGTATTTTTCTGCTGATTTGGACAGTAAATAGATTTTTGGCGATTTAAGTATCTTTAAAAAGTCACTGAAAAACTCATTTTCGTATTTAAATACTAAGTCAAAAATTGCTCCTAATTGATGACATACAAAAAAAGTAATATTGCTTTAAAGTGCTTTTTGGTGCAAATTTCGCATTTTTTTTCATTATTTCTGTGCTTTTTGAAATTATGAATGGTGTTTAATTTTTTACCAAATATTTGCATTTTATGAAACAGATAAAGATCATTACTAGGGGGCGGATTTATATGCAAATGCATATTTTTTTCTCGAACGTCCAAATACCATGTAGACTAAAATTATCTATACGAATCATAATTTTTGCATTTTTTATTAATATATGCATTATCATTGTTATGTTTGTCTTCAAAATGCATATTAATGAGCATATTTTCCCAATTTTTAATAAAAGCATTAAATTTTGCTTTCGACAATTGCTTTGATGATTGTTCCATAAATACTTTTTTGTCGAATTTGTTATTGAAATAGCACCCAAAAGATGGTATGAATATTAAAAACTCTGTATTTTCATTCGTTTGTAACACATCAAAATATTTGTCGCAGACCCATATTATATGATATGGGTCCTCGTGAAATTTTCAACAAATGCTCCCTGTTGATAAGGTTAGTTTGGTGTTGAAAATGGGAATCGGTTCATGATTTTCCTAGTCCCCATACAAGGTCCCCCCCTCAGAAAATGACTTGAGCATTGAAGTTGGACATAAACAATTTTTATATGAACCTTAATCATTACTCAATTTTTTGTATGAATCGGTCAACAATTGATATTGAAAAATATTTTATTGTCACATATTGATGGTGGGTATACAAGATTCGGTACAGCCGAATATAACACTCTTACTTGTTATTCCAAATATTGTCGACTAACTTCCTTCGACATATAGAAACTGACATTAAGTATTCTTCATTTCTCCATCAGACATTGAAAATAATCATTTTAAAATATTTGGTTTCAAAAAAATGTAAAAAGGCCTTAATGAGTATTAATCCTTAAATATCCATCGTTCATTACAATAAAATTAAATTAAAATTTTAAAGATTTTTCCTGGCTACTTTTTTATTGCTTGCTTGTTTGTCATTACCAGTGTTGCCAGGAGCTGGTAAAAAAAGAAGCTATATTGACTTCAAAAAAATGCCAGAAAAAGCCAAACTGCTTTAAAAAAGGCCAAAAAAAAAAAAACTAAAATATTATATATTATGAATTTGAATTTATATTTATTTTTCAATAAAAAATTAGAAAATATGTTCATAAAAGTAAATAAAATTATAAAGTTACACTTCAGCAGCAAACAAAAAATAACATTAATCATTAATAATAAATATACACATATATTTTATACAGACAAATCTCAAATTTTGTGTTTTTTTTTTTTTAGTACTAAGTACTAAGTATTTACTATTTTAGTGTTTCGAAATAACTACATAAAATATACATGAATATATTTTCAGTCTTTTAAAGATACATGTATAATTATAAAACAGGTATAATAGTTTTATCATAATCGGCAGAACGAGAACTAGAATTTGAGTAAATAGAAATAAAATACAATAAATAATAAGGGTACTCATTTAAACGCTTAAGTTTCCCATTTGTGCAAATATGCAAATTTGCGCGACGTGTTTCATGAAGCCAGCTTTTAAATTTTGTGCAATTTTATACAGAAAATGTCTATTTGATAAGAATGTCAAACAAAAATAAATTAAAGAAATGCTTAAAAAAAAAGTTTTTAAAATTGTATAAATTTAAATTCTAACGGTCTAATTCATAATAACTTAAAACAGCTTTATAAGTCGTTAATAAGAAAAAAATCAAAAAACTGTATTCATAAACGTTTAATAGTCTTATAAATCTGTTATAAACCATTCATAAATTTGAAATATTTATTGTAGCTTCAACACTACTATAAACCTACTTTAAGGTATTCTTTTTACATTTTATCTGCAAAAAAGGGAATTTTAAAGATATTTTTTTATAAATTTGCAATAATATACGATACTATTGCAATTGACAAACGTAATTTTAACTCCGCTGGGGAATATGTTCCAATATAACAATATATGATTTTGTTTCAAATTCCTCCGGCAGTGAGCTATATGAGGTACGCAAGTGAGTTTGATTGCCATTTTTGTAATTTTCTTTTAACCTGTAACTCCATGTAGTAATAAAATGTGTAAACGTTGTGGAAGAAGGTCCACACAATCTAATATACCCATTCCGGAATTAAAATTATGTGTTTCCTTGTAGAATTTCATAAAATTTTGTCAAAAATTAACAAAATGACAATAAAAATAAATTAATAAAACAATTCATAAAACAGTGATGTTTATTTTATCACAGAATATTCGTCATTCGAATACTTTTAATAAAAATTGAAATAAAATATATAAAAACGTTTGTTTATTAATACATTTTAGCTTAATATAAATTTACTAGAATCAGATATACATTTTTTATCTAAAAATTAGTTTTTATCTTCAAAAATGTATTAATACTAAAAACGAACAATTAAAAAAAGAGAATTAACGAATATTTTATCCTAATTGTAAGCAACACTAACAACGAAAAAGAGGAAATAACTGAGAAGCATTGCCAGATTAGACAAAAAACAGTACATTACTTATTGTGGCTTTAACAAACGTTTATGAATAAAATACCTTTATTAAAGGTTTATAAAGCTAAAGTGTTTGTTAACAAATTTGTGTTTTAAATCTACAATAAGGTTTTATTATGAATTAGACCGTAAAAATTTCTAATGAAAGTGAAATCTTTGGAACAAACAATGGTAAACATAGTTCGGAAGATTTTGCTTATGTTCTAGCTGTTGGTTAATATTTCCAAACACAATGCCATTCAATCCAATAATTCTGTTCCAAAGTCACACAATTTTCACATGTACAAAATATTTGAATTTTATTTGATTTTTTATTTCTTATTAATAAAAGTAAACAAAAGCAGCTGATTCATCAAATGCACAATAAATTCAAGTTTGCAAGTCTAAATTGTCGCGCGAACTTAACGGAGCTGTGCAAACGAATTTCCATACAATTTTTGATAGTACATTTTCGAGAGTCTAAAAATGCACAGATTGTAGGACCCTTAATATTTATGTAATTTTTCAATTTCCTTGTACTAAAAAGTCGTTCAACCTCTGCATTACTTGAGGAAAGGACTAAAAATATAAATATAAATAAAATACTAGATTAACCATGTCAGAAAATGGTCATTGTTGGTTCTATATTTTTCCATTTGTAGTTTAAAATATTCAGCCCCTGAGGCTTAATCTTCCTAATTTCATTAGCAGTTTAATTTTTCACATACATAGTATATTTTTTTGGTTTTACGAGTACTATTTTAAGTGTATCATCAACGAATAAAAAATCGATTTAGCGAAGGGTTTTCATATGATAATCTTTGTCGCATTTGCTCAATTTGTTTAATTTGCCGTATTATTTTTTCAGAATCTTCACTAATTAAACCGTTCTTTATTTTATCTCTCATCCTTCAAACTTGTATGAAAAATGTGGCGAAAACATTAAACAATATTCAATTAGGGACGATAATGGATCAAATTCTCTGCATTGTATTACAATTTGAAAACACAAACTAAGGAGAAGAAATTTTAAATCAGAAAACAGCTTTGTTGGATCCGCTGAATTGCTTACAAATGATTTATTTAATTTTTGTACTTTGTGCAATACTGGTTTCAAAAAAAAGATAATACACCAAATTATAATCAGTATATTAATCACTTAAATGTTAGGCTTTGTAGCATTGCTGGTTTTAACTCGGAGCATAGATCCACAATACGTTTAACGACTATTTCAAATGACAGCCATCGAGTATCACAAACCTTCAAGAGTTTGTGGGACTCTTGTCCATTATATAACGATGAATATAATCTGTAGTAACAATTTTGTCTTGAAAGTGAATTTGCTAAACAATTATAGCTTTCAGATATAAATAAGATACTCTATTTCATTTTAAAAGACTTCATATTGGCAATTATTATTTGTTCTTTTAATATTGCACAATTCTTGAGTATGTTGAAAAGCTAAATGAAAAACAGTAATGAATTAAAATTAAAATGTCGCACTAATATAAATTTAGCCTTTTTATTTTCAGCTTATTCTCGAAATTTTGGTTTTAGCTTCGTGGATTTTTTCTAGCCTTTTTTAATTTAAGAAAGGCTATTTTGAAATTAAAAAAAGGCTAGAAAAAAGCCACGAAGCTAAAACCAAAATTTCGAGCCTAAAGAGTAAATAAAAAGGCTAAATTTAGCCTCAAAAAGGCTAAACTGGCAACACTGGTCATTACTTAATTTTAGCTGGGAAATTTATAAATATTATTCTTGTTTTTATTAATACGTAGACGATTTCTTATGAAAAATATAACATTAACTTGAAAATAAAACTGTAACTAATACTAAAAAATGATAATTTAATACTAGTTAATTAGTATAATAAGAAACCAACACTTGTAAACATAAAATTAAATGATTTTATGATAAATGTTTAAATGATCCATTGCTAATAGAAGGAATACTATATTAGGGTCACCCCTAGTTTGTACGTTTTGTATTTTCGATGCTCACCAAATGCTAAGTTTTGGGTCAAAGTAGAAATCTTAAAAAAAAAAATCAAAAATTAATGTTGGAAAATGTCGAATGTTTAAAACAAATAATTTCATTTTTCGGACCAAATTAATGTATTTCATGTTTTTTACTTGTCCTTTGTTTTCAATAAACTTTCTGATTTTCTTTAATTCATTTGATTGTAAAACAACAACAATATACTTATTTTTTCTGCATACCCTTTCAAATTGTTCAGGCAATTGAGCATCAAATCAAATTTCTGATTTCTAATTAACTCTTGTAAAACATAAACCGAAAGATGAAGGAACAAATGAAAATAATAAAAGTGAACCTAATGATAAACTTACAAACTAATAATAATGCGAGTATACTTTATTTAATTGTAAATCATTTTGCTCTTTCTCCATTCCGATGATAAAAACATTAGAAATATGAGAAATTACAGTGGTTTTAAGTGGAAAAAAATCGTTAAATAATTTTCAATTACTAATTTGAGTATTTATTGCTTTAAATAGATAATGTTATGAAGTAGAGATTTTTCCACTTCCTTAAATTACCCAGGTCAACAAATAAAGAAAAAATTATTGGTGCCGAGATACCGTTCTCGGTTTTGTATTAGATGTTCGTATTTCAATATTGGCTATCATAAGTAAATTCGCGTGCCCGTTTCGTAATCTTATATGTACATATATTTGTAAAAATAAATTGATTTTAACATTATGTCCTCATCGCGAAGATGCTGTCCCAATGACAAAAATATGTGTTCTTGTTACATTTGTGTTGAATACACAATCAAACAGGTTAAATAAAATTATAACAGCATTAATGAGAAACACGTATTTCAATTCTTTAGGATGAATATTATAACATTTGAGACATTGGGAAATGGTAGACGTAGTCATTTTAAGTCTGGTGTACCTATGATTTGGACAAAACTGAAATACCATATTAATGTCTGCTATTTTTTTGTTTTGTTAAATTACATGGTATAAGTAAAAGGAAAATGGCATATCCCGATTTACAGTCTGCTAAAAGGCCTCCACTGTACTCAGATGAATTACCATCTCCTGGAAATCAACATCTATCAGATTTGTCGGACAGAGACATGGTGGTTAATTGTTTGTTGTGCAAAAATTTCCATGTTTCATCTGTTTAAGAGACAGCAGAACAAAACATGACAATTGGATCAAGCAAGACTGGCCTCTGAGAGAAAACATGACGGTTTGACATGACCTTTGATTTTAAGATATAATATCCTTTTGCTGCATTACACATCAAATTGGGACTTATGAAGTAATATGTGAAGGTATTGGATAAAACTGGATCATGTTTTGCCTTTCTTTTATGAAAGTTTCCACGTTTGAGGGACCACGTTTAATGAAATACTGCGATTTTATACATTTAATAAATGATTGTGAAAAATTTCTTATTGTCATAAATGAAGAAGGAGGAACAAATGAACAAGAAAAATATATCGCTCATTTGCTGCAACGTCGTCATAACTCAAAAAATAAAATTTTTCAGGAGACTCATTTTTAGTTTTTAACCCCCATATATTTTTTTGTTTAATTTTGTAAGGAAAACAAAATATGTCACTTTTCTAGATAACTTAATGATGTTAAACATATAAACGGCAACGCCCAACTATCGTATGTGTTATTGTAGGTTTTATTTTGAATCACCCGGTATTTCGGTAGCTGTCACTTTTGAAGCTTCTACTCTTTAGAAACTTGTAGAAGCTACCCCATTACTAAAAATGGAACGATATACGCTTCAACAATGCATGTAAATTATTTAAATTCACTACAAAAATGATGAAAATCTTGCAGTCAAAGTTCGCAAAACTAAAGCATTTTTGGGTCGTCGTGAAGCACCTTGTCGGACCGCAATACAGAAATTAGTGGAAAAATTCGAGCTGTTGGGACACGTCGCTCAAGAACAACTGAGAATATTGCTGCTGTAGCCCAAAGTGTTGAAGAAAACTCAGGTTTGTCCATTCCTCATCGTTCTTTGGAATTGGGCATTCCACAAACGTCATTACACCGTATCTTATGGTCGGAGCTGGATTATATTGATTTGAACACCGTTTACTTTCAACAAGACGGCGCTATGTGCCACACAAGCAATGAAATCATTGCTCTTTTACGGAAAAAGTTTCAGGACAGTTTTATCTCTCGAAGATGTGATCATAATTGGACACCGAGATCTTGTGATTTGACACCTTGCTACTTCTTCCTTTGGTGCCACGTGAAAGATAAGCTCTACGCCAACAGCCCAGCGTCGATTCAAGACCTCAAAGATAGAATTTGTGGGGCTATCGAGGACATAGGGCAGCCACTTTCCTATTTGGTTATGGACAATTTCATGAAATGATATGGTCCTGTAAGCGTGGTCGTGGTGGCCATTTGGCTGATGTTGTTCTTCATTATTAACGGCATACCTTCCTCTTTATTATGAAATAAACATCCGATCATTTATCTCAAAAATATGCAAACATCGGCATTTCAAACACATGTATATCAATTTCTTCATAACTGTCACAAAAGTACATGAATATGATAAATTTTTTGGTTACATTAAATTAATACAATGAACTACTTTATAAAGGTTTTATATATTATTTGGTTTACCATCGGAAACGAATATAGCGTTTTCTGTTTTGTTGCAATTTTATTCCGCATACGTTAAAATAATATGTTATTGCAAAAAATAGGAAATAGGTTATGAAATTGGGACAAAATGCTTCTATGGCGATCCTGCGTGAAACTTTAGAAGCTAGTTCACAAGACTCTGTCAGTTATTAAAACGACTTATTTACTATATGATGGTGCTATATTGGGTTTTTTGAATTATGAGCCATAATTTATGACGTTGTTGCAGCAAATGAGCGATTATGTATTAGTGTTTAGAACATGGAGGTAAGTATGCACATTTTTAAAATGGTTCATCTGAATCCATGCCTGTACGACAAAAGTTATGGCAAGTGTAAAGACGTGAAACACAAAGAAACGATTTGGAGGGATATTCGAATACAGACAAATTTGTCAGGTAGTGAAAGTTAACATTTGCTACTTTGAATATAATTTATATGTTCTATCTTAAATTTATTAAGCCAAACATTGCAAAGTGAAGTAGAAGATTTTACGCGACAGATACAGAAAGCAAAGAATGGCCGAAGATCTTCTTTCTGGTTCATCACAAAAACCTGGAGCTCCATGGAATTACATGCATAGTCTAAGTTTTTTGACAGAATCTATAGGGCCTGCAGAAAATTTTCAAAGTCCCAAAAAAAAAGACCTATACGATGCAAACGCATAGCTTCTTAACTGTGATTATTTGTCATTATAAATCTAACCAAATAAGTGATAACACAGCATTAACAAATTTCAAAAATAGTAAATAACAATGATTTTAGAACGTTTTTTGTCTCTCCTGTAATATTTAAGAAAAGGAAAGAAATGATAAATAACATAAAATTTTAAGAACTAAACACACTAATGATTTCAAATTTCAATCATTGTAATTCTTAAAAAATTGTATCGAAAGAGGTTTATATTGTATATCAGTTTAGGCATCAACTCCGACCAAGTGTTTGTTATACAATAGGGTATTTAATAGATTATCCGTTAATCGGTTAACAGAATTATTTTGGTCGGTTAACTGCTAGAATAATTTAAAATTGCCGATTTTCAAATAACAAATAAGCCGATTAATTTGTGAAATTAACTTTTTCTAGAATGTACATTGATTAACTTTGTCTTAATGAGTCGGAGGACGACATGATAATAGATGAAAATAAGGACATAACTGAAAAGTATTCATAATCTAAACAACTCTAAAAAGGACTGCAATGGTATAATTGAGGATTTTATATGAGAAATTGGAAATTCTTTATCATGCCTTAATTTTGATTTCTCCAACATCTACAATCGGTGAGAGAGTTCTTTCCAAGTCAAGTTTTATTGAAACTAATGAACAAAATCATTTAGAAAAGCATTTCAATTATATTCTTTTTTAAGAGCTTATTTCAGAAGATCTCACTAAAATAAAAAGGATCTCAAATATCATATTTTTTTTTTGCTATTACTTATTTATTTTTTTTTTAATTGTATTATTATTATTTTTTATGTATAAAATGCCTAAATAATTACACAAAATTCTTGGTTTTATTTTCAATTTAAAATTGAAATATAAATTATAGTTAATCGAATAATTTATAATTAACCGATTATTAACCGATTAAATCTAATCCCCGATTAATTATATGCTCGATTAACCGATTATACCAGAAACACGATTAATTGAATACCCTAGTGTACAATGAATATACAAATTTCACCAAAACACGAGGTTTATTAATTTTAGTCCCAAATTCAAAAAACCTGTTAAAAGATTATTATAAATTAGATAAATCGGTTATTAAAAATCAAATCGAAAATCAATATTTTAAATTAACCGGTTTGCAAAAAACCGAGATATCGATGAAAAACCGGTTTATAAACTCTGCTTTTAAATGTGAAAATAGTACTGAAATGTTATTCCGTTAATTTTAGTACAATCGGTAAAAAAGAAAAAGTGATGTCCATGACAAAAAAAAGGAGTAGCCACAAAACTATCAAATAAAGATAAGACAGCAACTTTTTGAAATCTTAAAAGAAACGTTTGATAAATTAAAAGAAAGTGAAGTTGATAATGTTAAACTTGGAATTTTAAAATTAGTAAACTAAAAATCGTTTATAAGAAGTAAAAACTATAACATACAAATCTACAAATTTACCTTCATTACATACATATTTGTAAAAATGTATAAAAAAAATATTATGGCATTTCATGTCAAGTGAACCAACTTTTGAAATGGTTATGGCTAGTTCTATTGGATAGTAATTCAGACACAATTTTTCAACAAGATCGGTTGAAAACTTTCTGAGTTAGAGGGGGTCAAAATTTGAGATTTTGGCTAAGAAGGTGATTTTTCTCAAAAGAAAGCTTAGATATTTTCCTTGAAGACCTATTTGGTCGCTAAGTGGGATGCGAGTGGGATATCTATCATTTATTTGTAACTCAAAACATACAATTTTTTACTTTTTTGGCAAAATCATAAACTTTATTGACTTTTTTTTCAAAATCGGCCCTTTTTTTAATTTTTTTTTTTTGCTCAAAAGAAAGCTTAAGTCCATTCCAAACATGTGTATTTTCTCATCCATGTAACTTTTTATCTACTGTTCTTAGCCAAATGTGTCCCAAATAGTTTAGATAGCTATTTCACCAATCTTTCTAAAATAAATAAAAAAAAAATGTTGAATTTTTTTTCCAAAATCAAAAACTTTTTAGACTTTTGTTTTAAAATGGACATTTTTTAAATTTTTTGCTCAAAAGAAAGCTTAGGTCTTATCCTTGAAGACCTATTTGGTCGCTTAGTGGGATAAAAGAGGGATATATATCAAAATAAATGTTTTGTAACTCACGATATACAATTTAATTTTTTTTTTTTGCAAAATCTAACATTTTTTTTCGAAATGGGCCCACTTTTTCATTTTACTTTTTTTGCTTAAAAGAAAGCTTTCAAAAACAAACATTTTACTTAATTTTGCAATTTATGAATCTAAAATAAGTACTTATGATGCTGTTAAATTTATTATAATTATAAAATTGTGAATTGGAATTCGGTGGATATGTTTTCCATATATTATGACCCACTCTCCAGTATTACGTGGACCTCGCACGGCTGTATAATTACGCATCTAGATGTCACTAGACGTATTTGGAATTTCATGAAAATAACATGGAGAGTGCTTCCGAGAGCTAAAAAAACTGTATTACATAAAACATTAGAATCCAAATTAACAAATAATTAAGTTGATTGTACTTACGGTAAGGTTGTGTACAGCCTTTGCTCTGATTCAATGGGTTGCCTGTAAGAGTATTTCCTAAGTCAAGATACAACTTCAACAAAACATTAAACTTTTCATGAGTTAAACTGGTGGATTTCAAAATAGGTCCGAATTTGTTCCAATTAAAATATTGTTACGTTTTTACCTTTTAAAAACGAGGTTTATTTCCGGATACTTTTGATTGCAAATAAAAAGCAGTTTTAGTAGTTTAAAATTTGTAACAACTCTTTATTTATTTAAAATGTACAACAACAACACTTTTAATAGTCACTCAGTGTTTTTATACACATTTATCAATTCGCAGAAATGCACACACACACTTTATAATGTACAAACTCAAATGTACTCGACAGTTGATGTTAACTCAAACAGCGCCTATGATAAACTCAACTCAAGACTGCCACCTCTGCCACTATTTATACACACGCCATCTATAGTGAATCTTCTACAATGATCTCAACGGACAAACTAGTACATTCGAATTCTAGAGTTTTCGATGTTAATGTTAGCAGCTTAAACATTTAGTGTTGGCATACTTACAAACAATGATAATAACCGCATGCTACTGGTGAACGTGTTTATAAACATGATGAAGTTGCAGGCAGCCGTTACAGACCGTTAAATTCAAATCGCTATTGCAAATTCGTAACAATATTAACTCCTGTAGAATAAAATCCGTATGATGCACAACTTTTAGAAAGTTCTCGATTTCCTTGACGCCTATTTGCCATCATCCTTAAAACTAATAAGTTTTCTTAATCCTCCAAATCGTCCTTATAACTCATATTTTAAACTTCAATATTTAATAATAAAATTTTAGTTAAGAAATCACAAAACAAAAATCAGAAACACCAATATTGTTATTGTTTTTATTGTTTGACGTAGCGTTGCCGCTCTTGTTTAGGTATGTCATTTCAGCGTTAAAGCTAAGAGGAAGAAAACGTTCCGACATCCACTCTTGTTTAGATAGGGCTTTTAGCTTTAAATATTGTGGTAAGAGTTATATGGTTAACTTACGATTCAGATGATTGTATCAATCATATATATGGTTACAGTAAACAAGTATATATACAACCATTGTTATTATGAATCTTTATATCATTGTATGTTGTTCTCAGATTATGATATTAATTAGGCGAGAGCAACATAATGTGGTAAAATGGTTGTCACAAACATATAATTGTTTGCTGTAACCATATATATGATTGATACAATCATGTGAATTACAAGTTAACCATATTATGGTTACCACAATCATGTAAACAGTTACTGTAACTATAGTATTGTTATAAAACTTTTAATAATGTGGAAAGGGTGACTGTAAACATGCACAACTATAGTTTTTCTCCAGCAGAATTTAAAAGTGATGGATGATACCAAGGTCGCCGGAATGAACATATGATGGCAGATTACTGTTGTAAAATCGTTTATTTTAATTTTTACCCGTGAAATTTCCCGAAAACTACAAGTATCATTAAAAAAAATAAGTATGTATACAATTAGAATCAGGGCATCGAATATAGTTAAAATCAGTTTTAGCTTTGGCGACACCAAAATCATTGAAGACCTGTGTTTTTCTTAAACTACTCGGTAATTGTCAAAAACGTTAAGGGCTTAATTTCAGTACATTTTAAAGTTATGTGTTGTACTTTCTATTGACAAACTAGTTTATGCGGTTGTAAGTATTTTTGGAGCAGCAACATGGCAATAATATTAAAAACACCAATTGGAGGACTATTATAATTTTGCACCGATGTTTTCTAACGTATCTTGGTAGTGATTGTCTATCTCTGCCTGGTTACTAAACAGTAATGTTATTAAATTAAATATTAATTACTTAGAAAATAATTAATACAATTTGTTAACATATTTTGTTCCAGTTGATAACACTGTATATAATACAATTACATATTGAAACACACACACACTTACTTGTGTACTGAGTGTTGGAGTATGAGGTGTAGGATTTCCGCTATTGAATAATTGCGATTGTGATTGCGGTTAAAAGATAAATGTTAAATGAACAGGAAAATAAGAACACGATAATAAAAATGAACTAAATACACACTATACAAGAAAACGAGAAGAGAGAATGAAAATATAAAAAACAATAAACATTCACATATCCTAACGATTAAAGTACAATTCATAGAGAAATGATGATAGAGCAGAAACTCAAAACAAAAAAATATTTCGAAAAATCACACATTGTATACTATTGTATTATTTTTGTTTTTTAAAAAAGCTTTTTCTCTATGTTGTCCTCTATAGTACAACTGAGTACAAAAGGAATAATGAAAAAAGCATAAGAACACACAAAATATTTTAAGCACTTGCGATTAGTAAATGAAAAATCTGTGTACTTTTATTGAATAAATATACTTTTTTAATACATTGAAATCATAAACAGTAAAGAAAACAACTAACTGAACAGAAAACGGAATATGTAATTGAATTCATACATATGTATGTACATTATATCTGCCCATAAAAAAAAGTTTTCCTTTGGATGGGAATTATTTTGTTCATTAGTAGCTAAAACTCACTGATGCCAATCGGATAACGAGAATCCGTATCTGAAGTCGATTAAATGTTGAAAATTGGGTAGATAATGGTACTTTTTTGATTTTTATAAAAATTACACCTTAAACTAGAGTTTCCAAAAAACCGAAGAATTTCAAAACCGCAGTTTATTAGGCCGATAAACGGTCCTTTAACAATTTTGATTTTCTCAATATACCAATAAACAATATTATTTTCAGTTGGCAATACTTCTCAAAATAGATGTGAAAGTTGCTTTCAAGTGACAACATGTTTACATACATCAGCTGTTTAATGTGGCCATCGACAGCCGGAATCTTTTGAAAAACTCATTATCCCCCATGTCTGCCAGGTAGTTATGTTCTTCGAGATCATCCTTCATCAAATTAATGTTAATTTCTCTATTAAACTTTTTTTTTATAAAATCTAAGTAATTTCGTTTACAAAAACACAAACACATAAAAACTATGAACAGCAGTCAGCTAATTGAATTTATCTGTACGATAAATAAATAATTAGCAGAGAGGTCGGGTTAGCTTTGCGACAGAATAGAAGCAACTTTAATCTGCAGTTTTTCGTTAGGAAAAAAGATAATCACCTAATGAAAAAACCGTCCTAAGTGTTATAGAAAAAAAAAAAAAACAATTGATAATATAGAAAATGCTATACAAATTTAAAGTTCAAACTGGTGTTCAAGAGGATAAAGGGAAATTGGTACTTTTTCTTTTAATGGTACTTTTTTAATATATTAAATTAGTTAGTCAAGAATAGGGTGCTCAATGGTATTATGATACCAGAAATGGAGACCTAAACCAAACTAAGGAGTACACTTTCGTTCTTCAAATAGTACTTTTTGAATTTTCTATAACATAGAACCAGGAAATTACTTTGAAATTTAAAACTTTACGGTGCTTCATGTGTGGAAAATTGGAGCTTTTTCTTCTAATGGTAGTTTTTATTATATTAAATTATTTTACTTATATTTAAAGAAAGTATCAATGATATTGAGGTCATAAAAACTATTAGTATTGTATCGTTCTACAAATGGTATTTTTTGAAATTTAATAGTACTAACAGCTGGCGCAAAAGTAATCCTCCTATCAGAAAATGCTATAAATTTTGCGATTGGCCCCTAATGTCAGTTCTGTTTTGACATTTGTGTAGTAAACACATGCGAAATACACGTTAATAAACAATGTTACGCTACACTCCTCCAGAACGCGGAATATTGCTGACTATTTATTTGACCAATAATCGGCAAAATGTATAGCATTTTCTGATAGAAGGATTACTTTTGCGCCACTTTGTACTTATTTATTTCTTCTAATTTGAAAATAACTAAGTCTTTGTTACAAAAATGTTACATTATTTTTTTTAATTAAATAAATAAACAGTCATTTGAAGTTTAATTGTCAGAAAATACTAGTATGATCAATATTTTGTATACCCTTCACCTTCGTGAGAAGGGTATATACAAGTTTGTCATTCCGTTTATAATTTCCACAATATAATTTTCCGACCCTATAAAGCATGGGTGCCCAAGCCCTATACTCTTGGACCAAGAGTCTTGGTGCTCATCTTTTTTTTTGTAAATGCTCTTAGCTATAGGCTGTATGTTTCTATACTCAATACAGCACTCAGCACTAGCTATATGAAATACACAAACAACTTTGTCTTGTTAGTTTTTGTGTCGTTCTTCACTATATACAAGCAAGTGCAAAGCAACAACACTTTCGTATGCCTTGCTGGTAAACATTGTCAACAGCGATCATCAATGTAGATTTTGGTTTTGTTTATCGTATGGTATCCCAGCAGTTAAGCAAGTAGTCAATGTTTCCCTTATAGACAGTAATCGTCACAAATATCTTATCACTTGGTTGACTCCAATTTATATATTTTGGTCATTTGATACGTATGTGCTCTTTGTGGTGCAGATAAAAGACAATTGGTTAGTTTATACATCCCAGGTAATCTAGCGTGAAGACAGTAGTCACTTAAGTGTCTCTAAGTAATCTGGAGTGTAGTCACTTCAACCGTTTTGTGAGTAATTCGTTCAAACAGGTTTTATACAAATTGTGTTGATATAATTCTCATACAGTTAACTTTTATTTTTGCTTAAGTATACTGATATCCCATGTAACAAGCATGAAGTCAGTAGTCACTTTAGTGTCTCTTAGTAAACTATAGTGAAGTCACTTTAAACGTTTATTTTGTACTGCACTTTAGAAAGTAGTTATTTTACCCACCAGAAGCAAACCACTGGAGAGATGTCGAAGAAAGGTTTGTTTACAAGCTATCGTTTGTTGAACTGCCTATGATATGTCTTTTATCTGACTATTTGAGGTCAATTAGCACTCGTACATGTTAAAATAACTATTTATGTAGCTGATCAAGTTAGCACTTAGGAAGCTAGTAAGGTAACTGACGTTTTTTAATCAGTATGTGAATCCAATGCATTGACTACTTTGGACCAGCTATTAGACAGTCTCATTGCAGTCAATAAGGGTCAATTGACCCCCTGCTTAGGACAAGCACGTGTTAAAATAACTAGTCACGTAGCTATTGAAGTAACTAGTTCCCACCCTAAATGATGGGTAAAATCACTAGTTCGGGACTGCCTCCTAGAACTGCTGGGATCGTTTAAAAAAGTGTGTATTTTTTTTATTGTTCTTTGTATGTGTAGTTTTTACAACAAAAAAATATTGAATAAAAATTAGTTTTTCTTTAAATGTATTGGTTTTTGCTCTTCCATAAGCAACTTTTGGGCACCCCTGCTATAAAGTATATATATTCTGGATCCTTATAGATAGCGGTGTCGATTAAGCCATGTCCGTCTGTATGTTGAAATCAATTTTCTGAAGACCCCAAATAACCTACAAACTTGATTCATCCATCAATATATCGGACCATAAATGGCTGAGATATAAGGAAAAAACCGTGCCAACCTAGACTTTTGATATATATCTGGATTACTAAGTGATTAATATAGACAATATGGATATCTAATGATAGATATTTCAAAGTCCATTACATTATATAGTAATTTAGACCTACAATGGGTCAAAATCGGGAAACATATTTTTTAACCCGATGTTTTTTTTACAAAAAAAATTTTTTGTCATAAATTTTTTTACTAGTAAATTTAAAAGAAAAATAATTTGGAAAACTATTTCGAAAAAAAAACAATTTTGAAAAAAAATTATTATTTTTTAATTTTGAAAAACAATTTTGAAATTTTTTTTGTTTTTAAATGTTGAAATACAATTTTGAAGAAAAAAAAAATAATTTTATTCACCTAAATATATTTAATTTTTTTTTTTTTTAAGTATAATTTAAAATAAAAATTTAAAATAACCGAATATAGCTCTCTTACTTGTTTTTAAATGAGTTTATGTCATTCGTGTCTAGCCTGCAAAAGGTACATGCTACATTCTTTAACAAATTTAAAGAAATCTTAAGATATTTTTACAACGAATGAATCATTGGATGAAAAAGTTTGTGTTTCCTTTCTTAATTTAGAATTTTTCTACTGGAAATAGTAAAAACCGCAAAAATAATGGTCGGTTTCCCGCGGTATCAGAACAAGGAACTCTAAACTTAACCATGCTATTAAAATTTTCCACGCCTTATATTCGCAAAAACCTGTTTTGCATTGTAAACAATTAAAATATGTGTAAACATGTTGTTTTTGCCTAACATATTGTCTGATAAAATTCGTATAACTTGGTTATTTTTCATTCGAATTTCATGATTTTTATCATGTTAGAAATATAATTTTCTCTAGAATAAGGAGTGAGATCGAAAAATTCTCAACTTCAATTTCCATGCTCTGTTTTTGGCCTCTAAATTTTTAGCAGCGTTCCTGTCAGGAACTTTTTGTGCCTTGTATGTTTTTAAACCTGCATTAGCTTTAACTTTTCGTACTAAATAGTTCGAGCACTGAGCTAACCGGGCTGCTTTCCTACCGGATGTGTTGGGAGCACTTTTGAAAATGCTTTCTATTTTTTTGGCTTCAGAAACATCATGTGGACCATTCCTTCTACCTGAACCAGGTTTCCTATAAACGGACAAGTTCTCCCGGTACTGTTTAATAATATTGGAAACCGTTCAACAGCAGACCTTTGAATGCTTGGCTAACTTTTTGTAGGACCAAGTTGGGTTTTGTTGAAAATATTAAATAATTTTAGTACGCATTTTTTTCTGTTCACTCAATCAGATTAACAACAAATGAATACAATTGACATTAAACATAATAACTGGCATGTTTTACAAAGGTAACTTGATCAAAAATATAATCGAATAATACTTGGGTTAAAAGTTTTAATGAAAAACGTGTGTTAAGAATTCTACGATCTCACTCCTTATATGATTTAATTTAAATGTTAGAAAGTGTTATTTAAATAGCAAAATTTAAGAATGTACTTTTCCGGCACGAGTTTTCGTTTTTGCACAAGTTAGTTTCAAGTACAAAAATTAGACTCATCCAAAGCAATTGCCCGTTTTAAGGGCGGGTCTAATGTACATACATACGAAGTTTAAGTAAATAAATAAATGAAAATAAAATTACTAATTTGCATACTAATATGTAAATAAATTTATTAGTTTAATATTTTTCAATTGACTGATTTAGAAGTCTTTTAGAAAAAAATAATGATATTTTAAATTACTAAATCATGTTACAGTTTCATGTGCAAACATTTATTAGAATAAATTATTTAATTAAATAATATTCCTATGTAATATATTAACTGTCCTTTTCACAAACTTCAGTTATAATTTTACTGTTATTTAACTAAAATTTAACAAACATTTAACCGAAAAACGTTTTTAGTCCTTCAGTCTGGTAGAAATAAAACATATTTTGTTGTAAAAATGTAAAAATCCATTCGAATTCGAAAGAAAAAATGGATTTATGAACATTAATTCTTTTAATTTCGATGATCTGTGGTACAGATATTCTACATGCACAAGATAAATTTTAAGTTCTCTAGAAGTACCAAATTCGCTTTACTTTTTGCAGAGGTCCAAAGTTTATTCTTTTTAATTTTTGGGTGCAAAATTCCTGAAGTAAAATTGGTAATAACTTGGGATTAACAAATCTTGAATTATTGGTTTAACTCCGGGTTTGGATAAAGCTAAAATTCGACATACTTATAACACTAATCACGTTTCCAAAGGAGCCGGATTTTTTAAATTTTAAGTAGTGATCTTGCATTGTTTGTTTATGAGTGTGCAGATTATATATTCATGTTGATGCCATATTACAATTATTATTTAAATACACATTACATCTTTAAGTTAGTGATGTCATATTCTTATATTTATGTTTTGTTATTATAATGTTAAGATAAAAATGTTACATATGCAACACCTTCCCTCTTAAAGGTAAATTGAAATAAATACAATAAGTTTATACAACTCAGTTAATAAATAGTGAAAAATATTTTACAATTAAAAAAATTAAGTTTATAAATTAAATTTTCTAGGTTGCCTTATAACTCTACCATTTATTGTTACATAGCTGTTACCATCATTATCTGCAATGACTGGTACTTCAGTATATATTTTGATATCTTCTTGTAACTCATTATTCTCTAAGTTTTCAAGTTTAATTTCTTCTGGTGTTTTCTTTATATTGTTACGTTTTAACCTTTTTAAAACGTTGGTTTATTTCCTTTAAAAAACCGAATACTTTTGATTGCAAATAAAAGCAGTTAATGAGTTTAAAATTGTAAAAACTCTTTATTTATTCAAATGTACAAAAAACAGTCTAAATAGCCACTACGTGTTTTAATACACACACACACGTTTATAATGCACAAAACTAAAAGTACAAGACAGTTGATGTTAACTCTAACAGCGCCTATGATCAACTCACGACTGCAGCCTCTGCCACTATTTATACGCACGCCATCTTTCGGGAATCTTCTACAATGCTCTTAACGGACAAACTAGTATGTTCGAATTCTAGAGCTTTCGATGTCAATGTTAGTGTTGCCATACTTATAAACAATGCTAATAACCGCCAGCTATCAACATTGTTGATAAGTAGAAGCTTCTACTGATGGTCGTGTCTATAAACATGATGAATGCTGCAGGCAGTCGTTAAATTCAAATCGTCATTGCAAATTTGTAACAATATGATATTGACTTCTTCTCCAAAGAATACCACTGTTATCCTTTAAAATAAATGGCATTGGCTCTTTGCATGTATCTACAACTTGGCCTTTAAAACAACAACTTGAAGGAGCTTTCTTGAACATAATGGAATCTCATTCTTGCACAGAGCTTACTCAGTATATTGCTGAATGTTTGAATTCAATTGCACTTCATATTCATTATTATTAATAACTTTTGGTTCAAAATGTTTGTCATAGACTTTGACATCCTCAGTTATGTTGGACTTGGTAAAATTCCTTTCGGTGTTGTCCTATATAGGAGCAACGCTATATATGGGTCTGAATGACTTTCTTGAGATTTAGGCAACATTTTCTGAACAGAGCGTACAACCAAAATTTTCGAACATAGTAAATAAGTATTGATGGAATTTCACGCATCCAAATAAAATTGCAAATAATTCTATCTCCATTTGTGTTTAATTCTGTTGAGATGCCGTTAACGAAACCGACGCGTATGCAATTGGATGTTTTTCATGCATAATCGTTGCACCAAGTGCAACAAAGCAATATCAAAATCCTATTTGGGTCAAAATATGTCAGTACATTCTTGTTGTTATTTCAGTTTTTAGATTCTCAAATTCATTCTCGTGGCTTTCCGAACAATTCCAATTAATATCATTCCTTAATATATCTCTCAAGTTATGGCTCTTCGAAGCCAAATTCTTTATAAATGATCCTAAATAATTTATCATACCCAAAACTCGTTGCAATTTCTTCACACTCTTTGGTCTAAGTATATCAATAAAAGATTTGACCTTCTCATCATCCGGTTTGATCCCAAAATTACTAAATACGTGGCCTAAAAACTTTATCTCAGTCTGTAATAGCTTGCATTTATCATTGTTAAGCTTTATGCTAACATCCCTTGTCCGTTGAAAAACCTTCTCCACAACACAGCAGTAGATCAGCAGTAGATCAATAAATCGACCCCGGGGCTTCAAACCAATATTTCACATGCAAAAGTACTTCAAAGTTAACAAAGCGTTCCAACTGCGATTTTTCTTTTTGTGTGGCTTTGAAACCGCATTCCTCAAGTGGATTTTGATGGCGTATATCAATTTCGCCATCTAACGAGCATGGTGTACTGCACCTGGAGCTCTCCAATGAATTTTATCTGGAGTATGACCAAGAGCTAGTGATACAGCTCTATTAGTTCCATGTAATCGCCTCTTGGCTAGTTTTTGCTTCCTAAGGTAACTAATAAAGCACTTACTGTGGTGAGTCCTAAATTTTCACTGCCAGGAGCTTCTTTAAATGGTTGATAGTTGTCTTTGTGTATAGAGGGCCATGCTGTCTTTAATCTTTTGAATAAAGAAATGTCAGGAGAACTGGATGGTCCGAAACAGAGAGAGGCTGCCTGCATGCTAGCCATAATAATTCTTCTCCTACTTTATATTCCACCTCCATTCAGTTAGTGCATTATAAACTCCATTCGCTGCGTTTGCGCCGGTACCACTTACAAGTTTTGGCACTCTAAGTCATTTCTCCTTACTTTTTCAGTGCCCAGAATATCATGAAGAATCTTCCCGTCCCAATAACAATAACTGGATCCTCAAAAGAAACAGATTGCTTTATTTCCTCAAACACAGCTTTTCTCCCTTATTTCCTTTTGCGTTGAATAGTGCTTCGTGATAATGGCAATGAACTAGGATCATGTCCTAACGCTGCTGCTAACTGCCATTAATCTTGAGGCTTCCCTATCAGATACCTTATTGCGATCTAATGCTCTAGTGACATGTTTGGAAAATAAAGATTATTTTGCAACTGTTTCAGTTTGCAAGTCTGTTTGGGTTTGGAGGTGATGATGGCTTATATATCTCTTCTGCTGATTCATCTTCTGAATCTGAAATAGTTAGAATTGGAGTCATTACGGAAGAGGAACCTGGGTTTTAACTTTTTCAAGTCCCTTCTGTTCTTTTATTTTTCTTTGAAGAATGCTTTCTTCTTTCGTATATTTCTTGTCTGCTGATGAAATAATCATACTTCTATCCGTCCTCTGATCAATTAAAAACTATCTGACTTCGTCAACTGTGCACGTAGTAAGTGTAACAATGTGACCAATATTGTTACGTTTTTAACTTGTAAGAACGGGGTTTATTTCGTTTTGATTGCAAATAAAAGCAGTTTTAGTAGTTTAAATTCTGTAACAACTCTTTATTTATTTAAAATATACAACAACAACAGTTCAAATAATCACTCAGTGTCTTTATACACGTTTATCAATTCAAAGAAATACACTAACTTTATAATGAACAAATATACACTTGCAATGCAGTTGATGTCTTTACTTAACGATGCTTCAAATTACACTGACTCTTGTGGTGCTCTCACGCCCAATTTATATACACTGAATTACCATCTAGAAAGCTCTATATCTACAATGATCTTAAAACGAGAATATTCGAATTCTAGAGCTTTCGATGTCAGTCATTAATCATTTAGTGTTGCCATACTTACAAACAATGCTCAACTCAAAGCTTTTATTCAATGTTGTATGTTCTACAGCAATGTTAATAATACCCACAGATTTGTTAGAGTTTGAGAAGCACTGCTGTTAAGAGGCATTATACAACTTTAAACCAGCCGTTAAACAGTTATATTTAAACTCAAGTACAATTTCGTAACACTGACCCCCGCTTAAGCCTGTTCGTATCGAATAGGCATAGATTCACTTCTCCCATAGGCAGCTAGTCGTTTTAGATGTACAACCTTTATTTTAGATCTCAGGCTCTTTTCTTTCTTTCTTCTGTACACCACGTCGTTTAATTTCTTAATCACTTTGTATGGTCCATCCCAATGGTTTTGTAGGGTTTCGTTAAACCCTTCAGAATGTCCTGCTCGATCGTATCTGGCTTTCATTTTGTCGCTGGTAATTTTTATTATTCTGCGAACGAATTCATGAAGTTCGTTAAGGTCATCTTGCTGTTGGGAAGTGTTTTTAGTATTTGTTGATGAGGGATTAATACCGAATTCCAAATCACCAGGCAACTTGAGTTCTGTCCCGAATACAATTTTTGCAGGTGTTCGAGAGGTTGAGTCCTGAATAGCTGATCTGTATGCCAACAGACATTTCGGTATGTGTTCATCCCAGTCCTTCTGGTGTGCACTGACCACTTTTTTTAAATATTCCTTCAGAGTGCGATTGAATATTTCGACCATGCCATCAGATTGAGGATGCAGTGGGGTTGTTCTGGTTTTTCTGAATACGGCAGATTCAAAATATCCAGTGGAACACCATAGCGGCACACACAGTTGTTCACAAATACGCTTATAACCGTTTTAGCTTCCTGATTAGGTTTGGCATATACCTCTGGCCATTTGCTGAAATAATCCATAACCACCAGAACGTAACGGTTTCCGGCAGCACTGACAGGGAAAGTTCCTGCTACATCCATTGCAATCCACTCGAATGGAGTTATACTGCTGAAGTTGTTCACGACTTTATCTTACTGGGACCTTCGCTACTATGCATTGTGAACAATTGCCAATCGGGTACTGCTTGCTGACAACCCACCCAATAAAAACGTTGTTTTAACATTTCTAAGGTTTTTGTCACACCAAGATGACCACCACTGGGGGCGTCATGGAACTCTTTCATTCCTTCGTTTATTTTAGAGGATGGTACCACGATTAGATTTGTCACCGTTTTACAGCACTTTCCCATATGCGGTATAAGCAGCCATTTAACAACTGTAGACTATTCCATAGGTTCCAAATCCAATGATTTCATCAGTGGATTTTCGGCCGATATTTCATTGCGGGCTGTCCTTCTACCTTCTTATTTTGCCGATATTATTTTCGGCAGTACTGGATCATTTCTCTACGCTACAGACCAATCTTCATTGTACTTTATATGCATTAGTCGAACGTCGATGACACATTCCTTTTCCTCGGCTTTTTCGCAATGCTTGCATCCCACGTTGCAAGGCTGTTTTGAGAGAGCGTCCGCAAACCCATCCAGTGCTCGATGCTAAAGTCATAGCTCTGAAGCCGCTCAATCCAGCGAGCCAGTTGCCCTTCAGGTTGTTTAAATTCCAGGAACCACCTGAGGGCAGAATGATCAGTTCTCAGTTGGAAGTGCTGAACATACAGATACTTGTGGAAATGCTTCACAACTCTAATACTGCCAGGAGTTTAAGTCGCGTTACGCAGTAATTTCTCTCAGGCTTGGATAGTATTCGGCTGTAATTGCCTATGAACTTATCCGTACCGTTGATAACCTGCGAAAGCACACCTCCTATTCCGTATCCACTCGCATCGCTATCTAGCACAAACTTCGCTGCAGGGATGGGATATGTCAAAATTGGTGCTGTACACAACAATTCCTTTAACTGCAGGAATGCCTGTTCTTGAGAGTCACTCCACAGGAACGGTCGCGACTTTTGGGTTAGCTCATGTAAGCTTGCGGCAGCACTGGCAAAATTCGGTAAAAATCGTCGGTAGTACGTGCAAAGGCCTAGAAAACTGCGTAATTCGTGAAGATTTTTTGGACGAGGCCAGTCCTTTACGGCTCGTATTTTATCTTCATCTGTTGATATGCCGACTGTTGTTACAATGCACATTTCTTTACAATAAGTTTTAGTCCAGCCGCAGATATTCGTTTAAGGACTTCTTCAAGGTTTTTCAGGCGTTCATCGAAAGACTTCCCCATGACAATTATGTCATCGAGGTACAACAAGCATGTCTTCCAGTGAAGTCCTTTCAACACATGTTTCATTAAAAGTGTGACGTCGTTCAGCTTTCTATAATCGACGCAAAATTTAGTGCTGTCATATTTCTTCTTAACCAAAACAACAGGCGAGCTCCAAGGACTTGAAGATGGTTCGATTATTCCATTCCGCTCCATTTCGTTAACCAGCTCCTTCACCTCGCTAGGTTTTGCTAGAGGAATACTTCTGGGCGCCTGTTTTATTGGCCTCGCTTTGCCAGTATTTATTTGATGCTTTACAATTGCCGTTGTACCTTGGCTTTGACTTTTTAAGGCGAAGAAAGAGGTATGTTTCCTCAGAAGTTGTATAGCCTTATTTCTGTCAGGCGGCGCTAATCCTTCTACCCATTTCCCTAAATATCCTACTAGTAGCTCGTGTTCTTTGGTGGAATTATTGGCAGGCTCCGGGTTTCTCTCGCAATTGATTACTGCCTCTGCTGAAGCGCATTGACCTATTTCGGAATATGTCTACACGACTTTTACATAACTTTACAGGTTAAGCACTCTTATAGGAACTATTTTGTTGATGCAGGGTTTAACGAGGGCTTTTGCGGTTATAAGATCACTTTTTATTGTTCAATTGTGTTCTTTATTAAGTCAGGTCTGATGATAGACTGCGACGTTCCTGTGTCTATAGTAAAAATGTGCTTCTGACCGTTGATGTATCCACTAGCAGTAAGATTGCTATTTTTCTGCTGCATTACTGATATGGAGATTGTGGGGCCCTCAGATGTGGGAGCTAGTTCTTGCTCCGTAGTACTAGCTTGTTTTAGTTTAAAGGTGACTCTTGTGATGAACGATCATTCGGCTGCTGCTCGTTTCTTTGTGGCGAAACAGATCTGGTTCGTTTTCTTGGTGCTTTGCAGTTTCACTGAATATTACCAGTTTTTCCGCAGTTATAGCATTTGATTTTGGCTTTACCTTGTTTTTTTATTTAAAGCCTCTAAAACTGCCTCTTTTATTTCACTGACTATATTTCACTCATTTTCAGCTATTACCTCGATATTTCGCACCTTGCATACTTGCGGACATTAATTTCGCTGTTTCTTGTGCCAACGCAAAAGAAAGGGTTTCCGCAAATGTTGACTTGTAGCACAATCCGCATGTTTTACATCAGGGTCTCGAAAGCCATTCACAAATGCCTCAATCTTGAAATGATCCAATAACGGATGGATTGCGACTTGATATGTAAGCTGCATCAAACGTTCGATTTTCGTCGCAAAGTCTTGTAGCGTCTCATTCGGATTTTGCACTCCATCACGCAATTCCAATCGGTATATTTCTTTCATGTGTTTATACTTACGTTGTAGAGCATGCATTATGTCATCATAACTATTTCTGTTACTTACTGGTACGCTTTCAAGAACTATTGCTGCATTGAAGGTTATTAATTTTCATTTTCAGATCCAGGAATTTATTATCAACATCTTGAGATTGTTTTTCTAGACCGCTCTCTAATTCTGACAGTTTTTTTATTGACGTCTATGGTTATCTCATTCTTTCTAAATTTCTAAAAGCTTTTTATGAAATTTGCTGACTTGCATTTCCAGGCTATTCACTTTGCTGTTTATAACCATAAAAATTTCTTGAAGTTTCTTATTTGTAGCTTTAGAACTTTCCTGAAATTTGACATCCATTTCAACCAATAGTTTCTCGTTGTTGACTCCAGAATTTTCTTGAACTTCAGCTAACAGCTCTTGAATTTTCTTGCAATTTCACTTCCAGGTTCTCGTTGTTTTCTTTAGAAGGTTCTTGATGTTTCATTTGCATTCCTTCCATCTTTTCCATCCAAATCCATGCTGCTTGTTGTTTCACGTGAAGATACTTCCATTTCTTCTTTATAGTCCAATTCATAAGCTCTATCAACCTCTTCTCCTATTCTGCTTTGTTACCTGCTGTTGGTAGCTCCAACTTATTCAATTCTCTCTTGAGTTGTTCCACTTTTAGCACTTCAAACTTCATGACTGCTTATTATTTTGCAATCCCACTTCTGACACCAATTGCTACGTCTCTACCTTTTAAAAACGGGATATATTTTATTTTAAATAAACCGGATACTTTTGATTACAAATAAAAGCAGTTTTAGTAGTTTAAATTCTGTAACAATTCTTTATTTATTTAAAATGTACAACAACAGCTGTTCAAATAATCACTCAGTGTCTTTATATATGTTTAGTTCAGTTCTTACATTTTGGTAACTAAATATTATTCCCTATGCCTAACTTTAACTTCACACAGATACATATCAGCTAACTTTAATGTCGATAAGTGAAATAGTTTAAAATATTTAAAAAGTACCAATTTTCCTTTTCCCCCTTGAACACCCATCAAGTTTTAAATTTAATAATGCTCCATTTTAACAAAATTGTTTATGCTTTAGACAAGAAAAATGATCTTTTAGGATAAGTACCAAACTGTTTACACAGATTTGGCCCAATATAAACCTAGGCACTCGAGTTCCAAATAACACCCTGTTATTTAATTTTTGCATGAATCCAGGAACCAATGTTAAAAATATTATCAAAATCGGCTTAATAATTTCAAATAAAATGTAATTTCCTGTTCTTACCCCCTGCTACCTTTTTTATCACCATTGCGGTGGTAACATTTTACTCAAATAAATGTCTGTATCGTAGTGGGATTAGATAATAAAATATTCGTATGTCTATGTCAACATATTTTATGAAAAAAGTATAAAAAATTAACACAATTTTTATCCCTAACTGTTCGAATTTCCAAAAAGTACCAAACTTAAGCAAAAAATACAATTTAAAATTCGTTTCTCTGTTTATTGGTTTAAAAGATACATAGGGTGACAAAAAAGTACCAAAATATAGTTTTTACCCGTTTTCTCCCCTAAAAAGTTCGAACTTCGAAAAAGTACCAAACTCCTGTCAGCTTTTTTTTTAAGTGGAGTATCATGTAATTTAAACTTTTGACTGATTCTAGCTTCAGTCGTTTGGACTGTGCGATGATGAATCAGTTAGTAATGCTACTCTTTTAAAAGGCCTGAGATCGAACAATTCTTAACTTACATATATGTTAATAAAAATGAAACCACTAAACTTACAGTTTTGATTTTTTTTTTAGTTGATTGAAATTATTATTACAATTTACGAAAAAAAAAAAAAATATTTTAGTTCTAATCACTAGTGATGAAATTTTGAACCTTTTTCGGAAACCCTTGCATTATTGTTTTTATAGTGCTTTATGTCACTTTGTTCGAAAAAGTTGTCCATCTCCGTTTAAAATCTACCACAGTTTTGGACACCTTTTTTGTGCTCTTCAATTCTCTTTTAACAAGAGCCCAATATCTCACCACTGGCCTTAGCTCCAGGCTGTTTGGAGAATTTGCCTCTCTTGGTACAAATAACACATTACTATTCTTTTACCACTCAAGACCTTTCTTACCATAGTGACAGGATGTCAAGATAGGCCAAATATAAGTGGACACATTATGAAGTCTTATGAATGTAAACATTCCTTGATGTAAATTTCGGTATTTATAGAGCCCTTTGAAACAAATGTTTGGCTTTTTTGCCGCAACTGCATATTGCTTGCCATACCAAGAACTTATTGAGAAATTTTGTCTGCTTTTGAGTCCTAAACTTTTCTTCAACATTCCCTGGAGCATAAGCTCGACTCGGAAGCTGCGAAAAATCTGCCAGAACATACGTTTCGTCATCCATTATTAATTTGGGTTTTGTTGAAAATATTTTTTTTTTGTAACCAACATTCAGGGGATACCCCTATATATGCAGTGCATTGTGTTGATGTTAGGAAATTAAGTTATGGGAAGGAGGAAAGAGGGAGTAGTGTTTGTTGACGTTTGACTTGAATTGATAAATATTATATTCCGCCGGGAATACGTTGGCAGGTAGTAAATTCCACATACGTATGGTTCGACCAAAAAAAGAATTTTCCCTATAATGTGTCGTGCGGTTGGTGCTCAAGTGTATAGCAAATTGGTGTGATCTGCGTGACAGTCGTGTGCTCTAAATGGAAGTGCGCGTATTAGGTATGATATTACTTATGTCTGCTGAACAACACCCGTGATAATATCTGTAAAATAAGGACAAGCTACCCACATTCCGACGATGTTCTAAAGTATCGATAAACCGGGTAACAGTTTCATCACCTATAAGATCAACCGCCCTTCTTTGAACCCGGTCCAGCAGCTCTAGACTTGACCTTGTAGCTCTGGCCCATAAGTGGGAATTATATTCCATCTTCGGACGAATGAAGCTAGTGTATATGCGATGAAGGTCGGAAGGGGAGAAATATGTCCGACAGCGTCTCAAGAAGCCCAAGCACCTAAAAGTTTCCTTCGCAACATCGAATATATGACGGTTCCAGCGGACGTCACACTGTATTCTCGTGCCAAGAATCATAAGGTTATCTGAAACTCCAATAGTTGCGTTACCCATACGAAGAATTGATTGTGGTGAAATCTCAAGATGTTTGTGTGTCAATAGGCAGCACTGAGTTTTGAGTGCGTTGAAATTAACCCGGTTCAATTCACCCCATCTGAAGATTGTTATAAATTCACGATTTATCGAGTCATCCATATTCATTCTTGAGAGTTTAATCTCAGAAAGAGTTGGTCTATGGTCAAATGAATATGAGTGACAGATATTACTGTCATCCGCGAAAGAATAGATTAGATTTAAAGTGATTGTTAGTAAATCATTCATGAAAATTAAAAAAAGGGAAGGAGAAAGAATAGATCCCTGGGGGACTCCAGAGCTCAATATGAAGTTATCGGAGCAAACCCCATCTAATACTACCCTTATAGTACGTCCACGAAGGAAACTAGAAATAAAACGAGAAAATTCAATCCCGACTCCGAACGAGATCAATTTCGATACTAGTCCATCATGCAACACCCGGTCACAGAGTATACAGAGGTGTCACGAGACAGAAAATAATCTCGTTTTCTATTCGTCTCTTTCTTTATAAACTGCCCTTTTCATTGTTTTGTTTTGGTTATTTGTTTGTTTTGATTACATTACTTTGTCTACCATATTCGCGTTGTATATAGCGTTTTGCTTTAACACATCACTGATATTGTAGTACAAAATATTTGCTATCCTTTTTTAAGAGAACTGCCCTTTCATCTGATTTTGAGTTTTTGAAACGTCAAATTTGACACCTCTGTATACTTTGTGACCCGGTCAAATACTTTCGAAATATCGAGTGCGACTACATGTTCTGAAAAAAATGCCATTAGTTCCCCAGTTGAACGACTACGACTACGGAAGCCATATTGTCTGTCATTCAGAAGTCTATTCGATTCTAAATACTTGACAAGGTGATAGTTTAACATGCTCTCCATAACCTTCGAGAGCGTCGAACAAATTGCGATTGGGCGATAATTGTCCGGATTTGTGGGGTCGCCTTTTTTTGGGATTGGCTGACCATCCAACAATTGGGGAAAATCCCAGAATTAAGAATTTTTCGATCTCAGTCCTTATATGGGGTATTTCATGTCAAGTGTACCAACTTTTGAAATCGATGTCTTCCGATTGGGATGAAATCGTTAGTTCTATTGGATAATAATTCAGACACAATTTTTCAACAAGAACGGTCGAGAACTTTCTGAGTTAGAGGTGGTCAAAATTTGTAACTTATTACCTATTGTTCTTAGCAGAACGTGCCCCAAATAGTTTAGATAGCTATTTCTTCAATCTTTCGGAAAAAAAATTTAATTTATTTTCCCAAAATCAAAAACTTTTTTGACTTTTTTTTCAAAATGGGCCCTATTTAATATAGTGTACTTAAATTATAAACATGTAATTTACTATATCAAAACATTTTCTATATACTTTTTTTATTACTAAATAATATTTTATTCGTATGGCTATACATAAGAACTATTTTTTCTTCTTCTTTCTTTATTTTTTTTTTAAGTATCTTATGTTGAGAGCAATTACTTATTATTATGATTTTTCTTAAAGCTGGTTTCTTTCAAATCATTCAGCTTATTCCTCTTCATTCCTTGCTCTGCCCATAATTAAAACACAATTGAATCAAAGCAACATCGAAAGAGGTATATAAAATAAGTAAATATCATAATAATTACTCTCACTCTTAAATTTTGCTTTATGTTATATTTAAATTATATTTCATTTCATTCTAAAATTGTTCAAAGTGCAATGAAACTTTGTTTAGTTTTATTGCATAAATTCTTTTTCTTATTTTATTACTTTATTATTATTACTAAATCTTAAGGCTGGCTTAGACGACCGTAATGTAATGTAGCCTTAACGAGACGGGACAGCTGATCGTTTTTTTTTTTTGTGAAATAGTCAGAGCAGTTTCAAAGTAGACATAATATCTACGAAACATCGGGAAAATTGTAATAAAATTGATGACTTTTACTTGCATTAAAGAAGTTCAGGCCCTACTAGCTTAATAAACTCAACAAGTTTAAAAGAATTTCATTACGTTTTTACTTGACATTTGCTAACCAGGTTGGAATGGAAAATACTTATTTTTTTAAACATAGCACACAATATTGATTTTATATTTAACTATTTTATACAAAATCAACTTTCAATCTCTAAAAAATTATTTGTTTGCATTTTTATGTCAAATTCGTGTTACACAATTGTAATGCACTAAAGCTAACACAGCCTTTATAAGAAAAACATTCATTTAAAATAATCAATTCTTAATCATTGTTAAATATCGAAATAAGATTTTTTATTGTTTACTTCAAATAATGAATGTTAAAATAGAAGTAAAATTAAAACCCTAAGATTTTTTTTTATAAAAAAATTTTATTGAATTATTTGAATAATAACAATAATGATTTGATAAATTTCGCTCGAAAATCTCATTAAAATAATTTATGTCCACAGAGCAATATTTTTGAAGGACGAAGTTGTAAAGTGGCATATTTTTGAATCTAATTAAGATATTGACTTGAAATTTTTTTGTAAGACAAAAAATTGTTCCTAACATTTGCAATCCTATTGAAATCATTGTAATTTTTAAATTCGTCATTCTAAATAAAAAAAACTTGTCAAAAGGTCAAAATGAATCCCGCACTTCCTAAAAATTTGAGCAAAAATCCCAAAATTGGTATTTTTAAAAATTCTACCCATAGGATCCACATTTCCTTCGGGGCTGCCCAAATATGAAATTTTGATAAAAATCATGTCAAATTCCAAAGGGCGTATGTGCGACATACTCAAAAAATTAAAAATTTTTTTACACCAAAATGTTCTCCGTAAAGATACCTTACAGAAAAATACAAAATTGTTATAGTTCTTAAAGAAAGTTTTTTTTTTTGTTAAAAAAAACTACTACTTTTTTAATTTTTATAAAATAATAAAATCTTTATTTATTAACAAAACTAAACGAAATTTGCAGGGTTTTTTAAAATTCTCATTCCAAATAACAAAGTGTAAAAAAACTTGTCAAAAGGTCAAAGGGAATCCCGCAATTCCTAAAAATTGGAGCGAAAATCCCAAAAATGGTATTTTTTACAATTTTGCCCATAACGTCCACATTTCCTTTGGGGCTGGGAAAATGCTTCAAAAATAAATAGGATTTACTTCAAGGTTTCCAAAACTGCTTTCCGTTTTCTGATCCCAGCTTTGGGATTTTAGAACATGTGGACCAAAGTTAAAATTTTTATAAAAAAAGGGCGTTGGGGCAACATATTTGAAAAATATGACATGTTTTTTATACCAAAATATTTTCCGTAAAGATATCTTGCAGAAAAACATAAAGCTGTAATATGTTCTTAAAGAAAGTTTTATTTTAATAAAAAAAAGCAAAAATATAAAAAACAGCAAAAATATAAAAATGTTTGAATTTTTAAATTGAAAATCGTTTATTTTCGGATCCGTAATTGATATTGCTCTGAAATTTTTTTGCATATTATTGGTAATTTAGTTATCTAACTAATGAAAAACTTCGAGTCCATTCCGTTCAAAAGTACGCCCTATATTTTTAAAAAAGCTTACAAAGGTATGGCAAAATTTGAAAATTTCAATTTTGAAATGCTTATAACTCGGAAATTATAAGAGGTAAATAGCACACGAAAGCATGTTTTTGGAATACGTAGCCGAGCGCTTCCCAAAAATTTAAAAATCTTTGAAAGCGGATGTGAAACAAAAAAATGGCACGTGTTTAAAATTTTTATATGTCAAAGGTACCCTACTTTGAGCCCTCATAGCGCCGCGCCTAGAGCATTTGTAGGGTCCATTTTAATAACTTAAACTCCTTGGCTAAGCCCATGTCAAATTTTATCCCGATCGGACCAGGCGTTTAGAAATGCCAGATTTATTTCCAAAAAAATTTGATTCTGCCCCACTGTGCAATATGATGATCAAAATATTCTGAAATTTGTTTAACAAAATTTTTAAAAAATTGAAATTGGAGTTTTGAAACTGCCGTTAAAAAAATTATTTTTTTTTTGGTTATATCAGCGAATAGGTTAACGATATCCTACGAAGACAAAAACTCATTTACAAGTAAATATTTATATATATATTTTATGTAAAAATTTGATTTTAATATATCTCAAAATATGTTAATTTTGTTTCCACATTTCTTGTTCTAGTGGCGTGAGACACGTAATGGCCTGGCGAATTTTTAATAACTTTAAAATTTTTTAACCAATTTTTGTCTTTTATATGTTATTAGAACGACAATTACGTACACATTTCGATTCTTTTAAATTAAATAGCGTCGTTGCTGCACCAGTTAACGGTATCCTATCATCCTAATATTGTACACAACGTGTTTCTACAATACATAGAACAATTCTGTAGGGGGGGTTGTTGTTCAAAATTCGCAATTTAATTTTTTTTGGAGCACTCTAATGTACATACATTTCTTCTTATATAATGTACAAACTCATGCATGTATTTTATTGCAATCAAATGTGATTTGTTTATTAATTATATTCTATTTTTTTTTGTGTAATATATACATATGAATGCTTTTTAGTGTGTAATAAACATTAATTGCTAAATAAAAAAATTACTTTCCATTGTAAAATTATAATTTTCGGAATTTCGATTTCCCGAAAATCCCGGGTAGGGATTTCGGGGTAGTTTACCTAAATCCCGAACCCCGGTATTTTCAAAAATCAGTCCAGATTGACATCTCTAGCTCGTATGCAATAGAATTGTTGTGATTTTAGAAATACTTCCTATTTTTTGCTGGGTTGCGTTTACCAGTTTTTCACAAGAAATTTTTGTAAAACGTAATTATTCTTTCTTTCCTAGAATTGTATGGAAAACAACAAAAACTACTCTATTTTTGTTGTTTACAATAAAGTTTTTATTTAAGTATTTAGATATTTGTGAAAAAATGCAAACAATTAGTTTTTTGTTTAAATTATGTTTAATATTTATTAATATTACAATATTATATTGAGAAAATTGTATATACCTAAATATCTATTTATTGAATTTTAACACTTTTGCTTTTATATAGCAATGCATACGATTAAGCTAATATTAATTCTGAAATTAATATGAGTTAAAAATGTAAATGTTCATATAATTTAATATTTAAATAAATATTTTGTAGAAATATAGGAATAATAACATAGCGGAACAGACATTTTGGTGCCTGAGATTTGAACTACGTGTTTTACAAGTTGATGAACACTAACTACAATGTTATAATTATTTTTTTTCCAGTCAGTTCGCGTTTTCGAATATCGCTGTTTGTGGTGTTTTTCTTCTTAATTTTGGGTAATACAGCTTAAAATGTGAAATTTGTTTAGCTTGAAACTGGTCTACGTAAACATATGTTTCTTTTGAGTATACTAATCTAATTATAATCTACTGTAAATATTTAATATTTTCTATACATTTTTTTAAATTTATATATTAAGTATATTTACATTTAGTACTGTATTTGTGTAAGAACTTACACAATAAATGAAAAGAAAGTAGCATATTTTTTAATATGATTTTATGGCTACCTTTGGGTGAAATTTGTTCAATAACTTTGTAAGGACATATTTCACCTTTCAGCTGTAGCATTACTCAATGGCATTGAAATAAATATTTTTAATATTTTATGGAAGTTGGGGTTAATGTCATTGTCACATTCTAAAAGTGTCTTCAAACTTTCACACGCTTTTAAAATTTATTTTTGCGCTTTGAACAATTTTCCAAATTCACCAATACTTTGATCAGCGACATTTTGTATCTTAATGTTTTTATACCCTCCACCACCACAAGTGGTGAAAGAGGGTATGTATAAGTTTGTCATTCCGTGTGTAACATTGAGAAATTGTAAGTCGATTGAGCAATGTCCGTCTGTCTGTGTAAAACACTCTCACGTCCAAAATACATAAGTAAAATTAATGAAATGTATACCAAAATGTTTATAATTCTAAGCAGTTTGGTATTGAAAATCAGCAAAATCGAATTAGTAGAACCAGGGTTATGGATCAAAATGTAAGACAACCTCCAAAAATGTTGATAATTTTCACATGATTTTTGTGACTTTGGGTAAATTCATTGCAGAGAATACCATGAAATTTTGGATTCATTATTTATATTCTGTTGAATATGGAAAGAATCGGTCCATAATTTCTCGTAGCCCCCATACAAATTTCTTCCCGAAATATAGTTCTATGGTATATAAATGCCCATAGAATTGCAGTATCCATACAAAATTCAGCACAACTAAGTTTCGTGAAAACAAAAATCGCGAGACGTATTTTTTTTTTTTTTTTTTTGGATCGGGCACTATTTGACCATAGCACCCATATAACCGTAAAACACGACGGTGGATCCATCATGATATGGGAGTGTTTCTCTTCTTCTGGTGTAGGTTCAATATTTTGGATAAATAACAAAATATGCGCCCGGACTACGTAAATATATTGCGAAGCTTAATCCTTCCATTTGTTGAGGAAGAGATTTCCTTGAGATGGGAGTTTCAGCAGGACAATGATTAGAACCACTCTTCAAAATTGGCAAAGTATTGGTTTGCTGTCAACAAAGTACCTCTTATGGAACGGCATTTACAGTCACTGGACCTTTACCCAATAGAACATCTTTGGAGAGTGCTCAAGAGGAAACTGGAGGGCATCAGTCCGCAAAATATGGACGAATTGTGGGGAAAAATCCAGGAAAAGTGGTTTTCCATTGACAAGGACGCTTTCAAAAAAATTGGTTGATTTCATGAGTCGCAGATAAAATGAAATTGTGAAAAACAAAGGTAGAGCCTCGAAATATTGAAATAAAATAATTTTTTAATAAAAAATAAAACGATGTGCCTCTTAAAATTGAATCCTTTTACGCGTTTCTATTATAGACTCTTTACATTGTTAATCATATAGTGTATTTAAATATAAATGAAAAGAGGAATGATTATGGTTTTTCTTATGTTATATGTCTGATAAACAAAACTGCATATAAATTTTTTTAACAAAACTAAACTTGACTAATATGCTTACAAAATTTGAAAAAAAAGCTTTCGTTTCTATTATTTTTTCCAACACTGTATATAAGTTTGTCATTCCGTTTGTAATTTCTACATTTTTCATTTGCGACCCCATAAAGTATATATATATATATATTCTGGATATTTATAGATAGCAAAGTCGATATAATATATAATAAATTGGACCTACAATGGGTCAAAATCGGGAGATATATTTGTTAACCCGAATTTGTTTTTCCCAAAAAATTTTTTTTCACTAATAACTTTAAAAAAACAATTTCGAAAAAAAATTTAAAACAATTTAAAAAAAAAAATGTATGCTACTCTCATATCTTGGTTAAAGGGGAACAAGACGTCAATGGTGTTGGCCGTACCAGCTTTATGGCGTGAATCTAGTAATCATTTTAATGATTGCTACTTCTGAATGACTAACATACGTGGCTATAAAAAATATGTCAAAAAGCACAACATCAAGTTTCCTGACGTTCCTTCAATGTCGAAACATATGAAATCAATATTAAATTTAATAAAATACAACGATTACAGCTGGAAAGTATGCGCTGATCTCAAAGTTATAGCTATTTTGGTGGATTTACTAAATTCTGCTGTTTTATAGGTTGTTTCACATTAGAGCTACGCAAAATCACTATACTACACAAGTATGGCCAGAAAGGCCGCAGATTGTTTGCGAAAAATCGAATGTGAAATATATAACATTGATAGATCCTAAAAATGTAATTTTACCACCACTCCACATAAAACTTGGTATGATGAAACATTTTTATATATAAAAACAGTTGGTAAATTCACAAGGTCATATTGTCATAATGTCCTAATATTTTACAATGGTTTTTATTGCTTTTTAAGCAAAAAATGTCCTAAAATAATACTACTTTCTATGCTATGTTTATTGTGTTATCGTAACGAACCAGCAGAGACCAACGCCGAATGCCTAGGAGTCGGTTAAGCCGAGCCACCGAGTCGTGATATATTAGGACATTATGACAATATGACTGATAACAGACCTTGTGAATTGACCAAGTATTTTCAAAGTGATGACAAACGGTGCAGTGTTATAGACGAGCTGAGGTGTTTTTGAGTCTATTTGCATTTGTTCAGCTTCCTAGCGCTAATGGGGGCCAGTGTGTGGCCCCTCAAAGCTGGTCACTTCGGGTCTCAAAATTTTTAAAAAAATCGCCAATAATCCATTTATGATCCAAATGAGCAGAAATTTAAAAAATAAATAGTCCTTAAAAAGATCTACAAAAAATATACTTACATATGTAGGGTATCTGTATTAGTTGAAGAGATATTTACGTTTATTTATTTTATCTTTTTTTAATTTTGCTCGATCTTTTTATGGTTTTTTAGAGATGACGCACCAACGGATTGTCGAAATTTATTCTTAAAATATAAGCTATATTGGTGATAAAATTCTAAATAAAATAGAAGTAACTTATTAACAGCTATCTTGTCCCTACAAAAAGTTACATGTATCCAAATTTGAAACATATAAAAAGACCGTATTTTTTAGGTTTTTTCCCAAAAAAAGTCCCTATATTTTATCTTTTGTAGAAAAAATTTTTCTTCGGGACAATTTTTATATGATCCAGAAAGAAAACTTAATACTTAAAGCGTGTGAATAAAAATTTGGGCCACTAAAGCTGACACAACACCTCCCATGCCTATCCAAACTTAGCCAATTTTAAAAAATTATTTTTAATTGGAGTAAAAAATTCTTAAAAGGCAAAGCACCGATCCTCGAATATGTTTCATATTTGTATAACCCTATATATTACTTAAACACCTACAAAGTTTTTTTACTATCACACGGTAAATAACGTCACAGTAGACACTTTTCTAAATAAACTCATTTTTTGGAACACATTTTTCCCGGTTTAGGAATTTCAGTATTTTAAAATAAAAAATTTCAAAAATTATAATACCGTTGATTTAGAAGTAATTGGATCTACATTAATTCCAAAATTTGTTATGTTATCTTGAACCGTTAATATTTTACATTAATTCAAATTTTATATTTTTCTTAATGGAAAATCATATTATAATTTTTTAAGTTTTTAAAGTAAATGCGTCCCAAAAATTTATAAAATTATTTAATTTTACTAAAATATCAATCTTCAAGTCCTAACGATTTCATCCATATCAAACGCAGAAACCTAACAAAATATATTTGAAATTTTAAGTATTTTCAGATTATAATAAATGTAAATCGGAGATATTTTATTATCACGATAATCTAGAAAAATAAAACTTTAGTTTAAATATAATCATGTAATCAAAAAAAAACTTAAGAACTGGACTGAAAATGAAATGTTCCATATATGTTTTATTAATTACATTTTTCGCTACACCAAACAAAAATGTAAATTTTGTTCCTCTGTGTAATTATATGAAATAAATTATTCCAGCTCGAGTTCATATAAAGTGTGTTCGTTTACACAATATTTTTTATTAGTTTTACTGTTTTCACTAGTTTTATCGTGCTTCCGTTTTCGTATACAAAAAATAGTAAAATCTAGTAGTTATTTCGAGAGAAAATATTTTTCTCTTTTACATTCATTTTCTTGAAAAATTATTCCTAATAAAAATTGTTAAATAAAAAATGTTCTGTTTAGAACTTTTTTGGAAAAAACTTAATACAATTTGTTTTTTATTTTTCCAAATAATGACAATAAAAAAGAATTTGCTTGGATTTCGTTCTATTGTTTTTTATATGTGTTCTTGAAAATACTTCTTATAGCCTGTTTTACGATAACGAATGAACGATTTCGCATTCTAAGCGAAAGAAAGATGATTTTGGTTTCTCTTACTTCGCTTAGAATACAAACGAAATCATGCATTCGTTATTGTGAAACAGGCTATCACTTTTCTCTTGTTTTACTAGAATTGTAATAAAATAAATTTATAAATTGTTTTAGTTATCCCGGAATTGCATTCAATTCTGACGATTATTAATATACAGAAATAATTAACCTTTTCTGTATTCCTGGAAATTATTAAATATGTATGTATACTTTTTTCTAAACAAATTTCTATGAAATTAGGCCTGAATAAATTATTTCATATATCATTTAAAATTTATTTAACATTATTTTAACCCGGTGCGCTTCGATACCCCTATATTAGTAAAGTAAAAAAAATATGAAAGTAGTTTATAAAAAATCAAATGGATATAACTAATACTGGGATTTCTTGATAGTTGCGGGAAAAATTTCCCGAGAATATTTTTTTAGAAATTTTCGAGAAATTTTTGTTGAGATTTTTCGGGAATTTCTTTATACATTCTCTTCTTGAAGTTAAGTGAGGTTAGGTTTCCAGGCGGCCGCGAAGTGAAAACAGAAAGGGAGCAGTTCACGTGTGTCTAGCAATAGCTCCCTTTGTGTTACCTGAAAGTAGAAAGATAGAAAAAAAGGGGCAGATAGAAATGAAAAAGAGATGAGATGAAAATATTGAAAAAAAGTGAAAAAAGAGAGGAGATTAAATAAAAGCTTACCAGTGAATTGGTGGTTATTAGGTCACTCTATCATAGATCACATAGATTTTTTGCGATTTTGCCTAGCTATAACAGTTCTTCAGATATTCGAAAATAACTATTTACTTTGTATGTTCTGATAACGGTCATTTGCATTTGCGTTCAGCTGTTCTCAACAACGTTCAATAGTAATAAAATAATTCACGCAAAGTTTTGAGAATCTCACTATTATATAATCGATAATAAATATTCACTTTGTATGATTCCCTTAATTTTTGTGATAACAGGACACTGCTATCAATGTAATTTACAAAAAGTTTAATGACTCTCCCAATTACAGTTCACTTGATATTTGAAAATAAATATATACCTACTTGGTACTACAGATACCACTCCATTATAATTTTCCAGATATATAATTTCTTTATATCAGAGGGGTTATTCCCACTAAATCGATTCCAATTACAGCAAAACATCTTAAAAATAGAAGAAATCGTTGTAATTTAGGTCCTACAGCCACTGTTGCGATCTCACAATGGTAAGGAATACATCCGTACTAAGCATAACGATTTTCACAATAATTTTTCTCTAAATATTCGGAAAAAACTAATCCAATCCGGCACATGTGAATCCTACTAACATGGTAACGGAATAAATATTTCGAAGGTTTACGAAATTCTCTAATACAGTTCACCAAATATTAGAAAACATTTCTTTATTTTGTGTGTGAGGTTCCATGTCCACTAATAACCTGCCATCTAAACAAACTGCCACCCTACTGTTCCGATCTATACCATTTATATCTAAACTCCGTACAGTGATAAGAAATTGATTCATACAAAGTTTAATTAACTTATTGCATGTCTATGGGATGTGACATGCCCACTAATTCATTCCTGACCATATTCAGCCATGCTATGTAAAATGATAAGAGCGCTGTTCGGACAAAGTTTGAAGAAACTGACAATTATAGCACTCACGATGTTTCGAAATAACAATTTACTATGTATACGTATAAAATTTGAAGACTGTCATTATTATAGTTCTGCAGATATTAGGAAATAACTATTTACTTTGTATGGGTGATGACCAGTGTTGCCAGTTTAGCCTTTTTGAGGCTAAATTTAGCCTTTTTATTTACTCTTTAGCCTCGAAATTTTTTCCTAGCCTTTTTATACCCTACACCACCATAGTGGGGAGGGTATATTGGATTTGTGCAGATGTTTGTAACGCCCAAAAATATTAGTCTAACACCCACCTTAAATTATACCGATCGACTCAGAATCACTTTCTGAGTCGATTAAACGATGTCCGTCCGTCCGTCCGTCCGTCTGGCTGGCTGGTTGTCCATGTAAAGCTTGTGCGCAGAGTACAGGTCGCAATTTTGAAGATATTTCGATAAAATTTGGTACATATCATTTTTTCTGCCCAAGGACCAAGCCTATTGAAATTGGCTGAAATCGGTTCATTATTTCACCTAGCCCCCATACAAATGTCCTCCCGAAATTGGACTTTATCGGTCATAAATGTTTAATTTATATAGGTACCAACACAAGTTTTTCTCCAAATAAGTTTTATATATACGAAATTCATGTCACCAAATTTTATTATGATCGGTCCATAATTAGTCATAGCTCCCATATAAGGCCTGCTTCCGATAAACACTTTAACGAGCATAAATCTCTTAAAAATGTTGGTATACACATAAAATGCAACATAAACAACTTTCATACAGACATTAATCACACTACTTAATTTCATGGTGATCGGTCCATAATTGGTCATAGCTCTCATATAAAGCCTGCTTCCGATAATCACTTTAACGAGCATAAATCTCTTTAAAATGTTGGTATAGACATAAAATGCAACATAAACAACTTTCATACAGACATTAATTGCACCACTTAATTTCATGGTGATCGGTCCATAATTGGTCATAGCTCCCATATAAGGCCCACTTCCGAAAATCGTTCACGAATATAAATTATTGAAATTTTTAAAGAAAAATGTTTTTGTTCATTTACTTAGTGTAGGGTATTATATGGTCGGGCTTGACCGACCATACTTTCTTACTTGTTTTAATTTGAAAATAGCCTTTTTTTAATAAAAAAGGCTAGAAAAAAACACGAAGCTAAAACCAAAATTTCGAGGATAAGGAGAAAATAAAAAGGCTAAATTTATATTTGTGAGACATTTTCATTATAATTCATTACTGATTTTCATTTAGCTTTTCAATATACTCAAGAATTGTGCAGTATTAAAAGAACAAATAACAATTGCCAATACCAAGTGTTTCAAAATGAAATATAGTATTTTATATCTGAAAGCTATAAATGTCTAGCAAATTCGCTTTCAAGACAAAATTGTTATTACACAATATATTCATCGTTATATAATGGACAAGAGCCCCACAAACTCTTGAAGGCTTGTGATACTCGATGGCTGTCATTTGAAATAGCCGTTAAACGTATTGTGAAACATTTAGGTGATTAATATACTGATTATAATTTGGTGTATTATTTTTTTTTAAACCAGTAAGCAATTCAGCGGATCCAACAAAGCTGTTTTCTGATTTAAAATTTCTTCTCCATAGTTTGTGTTTTGAAATTGTAATACAATGCAAAGAATTTGATACATTATCGTACCCAGTTGAATATTGTTTAATGTTTTCGCCACATTTTTCATACAAGTTTGAAGAATGAGAGATAAAATAAAGAACGGTTTAATTAGTGACGATTCTGAAGAAAATAATACGGCAAATTAAACAAATTGAGCAATTGCGACAAAGATTTTCATATGAAAACTCTTCGCTAAATCGATTTTTTATCCGTTAATAGTACACTAAAATAGTACTCGTAAAACCAAAAAAATAGTAAATGCTTAGTACTTAAATTAAAAAAAAAAAAACAAAATTTAAGATTTGTCTGTATAAAAATATATATGGGGCATTTAATGTAAAGTGAACCATCTTTTGAAATCGATGTCTTCCGATAGTTAGTTCTATTAGATAGTAATTCAGACACAATTTTTCAACAAGATCGGTCGAAAACTTTCTGAGTTAGAGGTGATCAGAATTTGATTTGTTTTTTCTCATCCATGTAACTTATTGCCTATTGTTCTTAGTAAAATGTGTCCCAAATAGTTTACATAGCTATTTCTTCAATCTTTCGGAAAAAACATTTCTTTTGACTTTTTTGCAAAATCTAAAACTGTTGACATTTTTTTCAAAATGGGCCCTTTTTTAATTTTTTTTTTTTGCTCAAGAGAAAGCTTAGGTGCATTCCTTTAAGAGGTTTTTGATCGCTTAGGGGGATTCGAGTGGAATATCTATCAAAATAAATATTTTGTAACTCAAGACATTAAATTTTTTTTTTTTTTTTGCTCAAAAGAAAGCTTATTTCCATTGCTTTAAAAGGATTTTGGTCGCTTATGTATATTTGTATATATATTATTTATTATTAATGATTAATGTTATTTTTTGTTTGCTGCTGAAGTGTACCTTTATAATTTTATTTATTTTTATGTATTATATGAACATATTTTCAAATTTTTTATTTAAAAATAAATATAAAACTAAATTCTTAATATATAATATTTTAGCTTTTTTTTTTTTGACTTTTTTTTAAAGCAGTTTGGCTTTTTCTGGCCTTTTTATGAAGTCAATATAGCTTCTTTTTTTGCCAGCTCCTGGCAACACTGGTGATGGCACATCCATTTATCCAACACCTAGCTCTTATTTCGACAATGCCTTTTTCGTATTTCGACAATGCCTTTTTCGTACTTGGACCAGAAAGGGATAAAAAGGGGGGAAAACGGGTAAAATTGGTACCTTTAGTTTTTAAACAATAATTACTAAACGGCTGAACCGATTTTTACATCGACAGGGGTAGCGAAGCGCACTGGGTCAAGCTAGTATTTAATATTTTCTATACATTTTTTTAAATTTATATATTAAGTATATTTACATTTTGTACTGTATTTGTGTAATAACTTACACAATAAATGAAAAGAAAATAGCATATTTTTTAATATGATTTTATGGCTACCTTTGGGTGAAATTTGTTCAATAACTTTGTAAGGACATATTTCACCTTTCAGCTGTAGCATTACTCAATGGCATTGAAATAAATATTTTTAATATTTTATGGAAGTTGGGGTTAATGTCATTGTCACATTCTAAAAGTGTCTTCAAACTTTCACACGCTTTTAAAATTTATTTTTGCGCTTTGAACAATTTTCCAAATTCACCAATACTTTGATCAGCGACATTTTGTATCTTAATGTTTTTATACCCTCCACCACCACAAGTGGTGAAAGAGGGTATGTATAAGTTTGTCATTCCGTGTGTAACATTGAGAAATTGTAAGTCGATTGAGCAATGTCCGTCTGTCTGTGTAAAACACTCTCACGTCCAAAATACATAAGTAAAATTAATGAAATGTATACCAAAATGTTTATAATTCTAAGCAGTTTGGTATTGAAAATCAGCAAAATCGAATTAGTAGAACCAGGGTTATGGATCAAAATGTAAGACAACCTCCAAAAATGTTGATAATTTTCACATGATTTTTGTGACTTTGGGTAAATTCATTGCAGAGAATACCATGAAATTTTGGATTCATTATTTATATTCTGTTGAATATGGAAAGAATCGGTCCATAATTTCTCGTAGCCCCCATACAAATTTCTTCCCGAAATATAGTTCTATGGTATATAAATGCCCATAGAATTGCAGTATCCATACAAAATTCAGCACAACTAAGTTTCGTGAAAACAAAAATCGCGAGACGTATTTTTTTTTTTTGGATCGGGCACTATTTGACCATAGCACCCATATAACCGTAAAACACGACGGTGGATCCATCATGATATGGGAGTGTTTCTCTTCTTCTGGTGTAGGTTCAATATTTTGGATAAATAACAAAATATGCGCCCGGACTACGTAAATATATTGCGAAGCTTAATCCTTCCATTTGTTGAGGAAGAGATTTCCTTGAGATGGGAGTTTCAGCAGGACAATGATTAGAACCACTCTTCAAAATTGGCAAAGTATTGGTTTGCTGTCAACAAAGTACCTCTTATGGAACGGCATTTACAGTCACTGGACCTTTACCCAATAGAACATCTTTGGAGAGTGCTCAAGAGGAAACTGGAGGGCATCAGTCCGCAAAATATGGACGAATTGTGGGGAAAAATCCAGGAAAAGTGGTTTTCCATTGACAAGGACGCTTTCAAAAAAATTGGTTGATTTCATGAGTCGCAGATAAAATGAAATTGTGAAAAACAAAGGTAGAGCCTCGAAATATTGAAATAAAATAATTTTTTAATAAAAAATACGCGTTTCTATTATAGACTCTTTACATTGTTAATCATATAGTGTATTTAAATATAAATGAAAAGAGGAATGATTATGGTTTTTCTTATGTTATATGTCTGATAAACAAAACTGCATATAAATTTTTTTAACAAAACTAAACTTGACTAATATGCTTACAAAATTTGAAAAAAAAGCTTTCGTTTCTATTATTTTTTCCAACACTGTATATAAGTTTGTCATTCCGTTTGTAATTTCTACATTTTTCATTTGCGACCCCATAAAGTATATATATATATATATATATTCTGGATATTTATAGATAGCAAAGTCGATATAATATATAATAAATTGGACCTACAATGGGTCAAAATCGGGAGATATATTTGTTAACCCGAATTTGTTTTTCCCAAAAAATTTTTTTTCACTAATAACTTTAAAAAAACAATTTCGAAAAAAAATTTAAAACAATTTAAAAAAAAAAATGTATGCTACTCTCATATCTTGGTTAAAGGGGAACAAGACGTCAATGGTGTTGGCCGTACCAGCTTTATGGCGTGAACCTAGTAATCATTTTAATGATTGCTACTTCTGAATGACTAACATACGTGGCTATAAAAAATATGTCAAAAAGCACAACATCAAGTTTCCTGACGTTCCTTCAATGTCGAAACATATGAAATCAATATTAAATTTAATAAAATACAACGATTACAGCTGGAAAGTATGCGCTGATCTCAAAGTTATAGCTATTTTGGTGGATTTACTAAATTCTGCTGTTTTATAGGTTGTTTCACATTAGAGCTACGCAAAATCACTATACTACACAAGTATGGCCAGAAAGGCCGCAGATTGTTTGCGAAAAATCGAATGTGAAATATATAACATTGATAGATCCTAAAAATGTAATTTTACCACCACTCCACATAAAACTTGGTATGATGAAACATTTTTATATATAAAAACAGTTGGTAAATTCACAAGGTCATATTGTCATAATGTCCTAATATTTTACAATGGTTTTTATTGCTTTTTAAGCAAAAAATGTCCTAAAATAATACTACTTTCTATGCTATGTTTATTGTGTTATCGTAACGAACCAGCAGAGACCAACGCCGAATGCCTAGGAGTCGGTTAAGCCGAGCCACCGAGTCGTGATATATTAGGACATTATGACATTATGACAATATGACTGATAACAGACCTTGTGAATTGACCAAGTATTTTCAAAGTGATGACAAACGGTGCAGTGTTATAGACGAGCTGAGGTGTTTTTGAGTCTATTTGCATTTGTTCAGCTTCCTAGCGCTAATGGGGGCCAGTGTGTGGCCCCTCAAAGCTGGTCACTTCGGGTCTCAAAATTTTTAAAAAAATCGCCAATAATCCATTTATGATCCAAATGAGCTGAAATTTAAAAAATAAATAGTCCTTAAAAAGATCTACAAAAAATATACTTACATATGTAGGGTATCTGTATTAGTTGAAGAGATATTTACGTTTATTTATTTTATCTTTTTTTAATTTTGCTCGATCTTTTTATGGTTTTTTAGAGATGACGCACCAACGGATTGTCGAAATTTATTCTTAAAATATAAGCTATATTGGTGATAAAATTCTAAATAAAATAGAAGTAACTTATTAACAGCTATCTTGTCCCTACAAAAAGTTACATGTATCCAAATTTGAAACATATAAAAAGACCGTATTTTTTAGGTTTTTTCCCAAAAAAAGTCCCTATATTTTATCTTTTGTAGAAAAAATTTTTCTTCGGGACAATTTTTATATGATCCAGAAAGAAAACTTAATACTTAAAGCGTGTGAATAAAAATTTGGGCCACTAAAGCTGACACAACACCTCCCATGCCTATCCAAACTTAGCCAATTCTAAAAAATTATTTTTAATTGGAGTAAAAAATTCTTAAAAGGCAAAGCACCGATCCTCGAATATGTTTCATATTTGTATAACCCTATATATTACTTAAACACCTACAAAGTTTTTTTACTATCACACGGTAAATAACGTCACAGTAGACACTTTTCTAAATAAACTCATTTTTTGGAACACATTTTTCCCGGTTTAGGAATTTCAGTATTTTAAAATAAAAAATTTTAAAAATTATAATACCGTTGATTTAGAAGTAATTGGATCTACATTAATTCCAAATTTTGTTATGTTATCTTGAACCGTTAATATTTTACATTAATTCAAATTTTATATTTTTCTTAATGGAAAATCATATTATAATTTTTTAAGTTTTTAAAGTAAATGCGTCCCAAAAATTTATAAAATTATTTAATTTTACTAAAATATCAATCTTCAAGTCCTAACGATTTCATCCATATCAAATACAGAAACCTAACAAAATATATTTGAAATTTGAAGTATTTTCAGATTATAATAAATGTAAATCGGAGATATTTTATGATCACGATAATCTAGAAAAATAAAACTTTAGTTTAAATATAATCATGTAGGCGATATTATAAAAACCAGAACTGCACAAAAAAAAAAACTTAAGAACTGGACTGAAAATGAAATGTTCCATATATGTTTTATTAATTACATTTTTCGCTCCACCAAACAAAAATGTAAATTTTGTTCCTCTGTGTAATTATATGAAATAAATTATTCCAGCTCGAGTTCATATAAAGTGTGTTCGTTTACACAATATTTATACCCTACACCACCATAGTGGGGAGGGTATATTGGATTTGTGCAGATGTTTGTAACGCCTAAAAATATTAGTCTAACACCCACCTTAAAGTATACCGATCGAATCAGAATCACTTTCTGAGTCGATTAAACGATGTCCGTCCGTCCGTCCGTCCGTCTGGCTGGCTGGTTGTCCATGTAAACTTTGTGCGCAGAGTACAGGTCGCAATCTTGAAGATATTTCGATAAAATGTGGTACATATCATTTTTTCTGCCCAAGGACCAAGCCTATTGAAACTGGCTGAAATCGGTTCATTATTTCACATAGCCCCCATACAAATGTCCTCCCGAAATTGGACTTTATCGGTCATAAATGTCTAATTTATATAGGTATCTACACAAGTTTTTCTCCAAATAAGTTTTATATATACGAAATTCATGTCACCAAATTTTATTATGATCGGTCCATAATTAGTCATAGCTCCCATATAAGGCCTGCTTCCGATAATCACTTTAACGAGCATAAATCTCCTAAAAATGTTGGTATACACATAATATGCAACATAAACAACTTTCATATAGACATTAATCACACCACTTAATTTCATGGTGATCGGTCCATAATTGGTCATAGCTCTCATATAAAGCCTGCTTCCGATAATCACTTTAACGAGCATAAATCTCTTAAAAATGTTGGTATACACATAAAATGCAACAGAAATAACTTTCATACAGACATTAATCACACTACTTAATTTCATGGTGATCGGTCCATAATTGGTCATAGCTCCCATATAAGGCCCACTTCCGAAAATCGTTCACGAATATAAATTATTGAAATTTTTAAAGAAAAATGTTTTTGTTCATTTACTTAGTGTAGGGTATTATATGGTCGGGCTTGACCGACCATACTTTCTTACTTGTTTTTTATATGTGTTCTTGAAAATACTTCTTATAGCCTGTTTTACGATAACGAATGAACGATTTCGTTCGCATTCTAAGCGAAAGAAAGATGATTTTGGTTTCTCTTACTTCGCTTAGAATACAAACGAAATCATGCATTCGTTATTGTGAAACAGGCTATTACTTTTCTCTTGTTTTACTAGAATTGTAATAAAATAAATTTATAAATTGTTTTAGTTATCCCGGAATTGCATTCAATTCTGACGATTATTAATATACAGAAATAATTAACCTTTTCTGTATTCCTGGAAATTATTAAATATGTATGTATACTTTTTTCTAAACAAATTTCTATGAAATTAGGCCTGAATAAATTATTTCATATATCATTTAAAATTTATTTAACATTATTTTAACCCGGTGCGCTTCGATACCCCTATATTAGTAAAGTAAAAAAAATATGAAAGTAGTTTATAAAAAATCAAATGGATATAACTAATACTGGGATTTCTTGATAGTTGCGGGAAAAATTTCCCGAGAATATTTTTTTAGAAATTTTCGAGAAATTTTTGTTGAGATTTTTCGGGAATTTCTTTATACATTCTCTTCTTGAAGTTAAGTGAGGTTAGGTTTCCAGGCGGCCGCGAAGTGAAAACAGAAAGGGAGCAGTTCACGTGTGTCTAGCAATAGCTCCCTTTGTGTTACCTGAAAGTAGAAAGATAGAAAAAAAGGGGCAGATAGAAATGAAAAAGAGATGAGATGAAAATATTGAAAAAAAGTGAAAAAAGAGAGGAGATTAAATAAAAGCTTACCAGTGAATTGGTGGTTATTAGGTCACTCTATCATAGATCACATAGATTTTTTGCGATTTTGCCTAGCTATAACAGTTCTTCAGATATTCGAAAATAACTATTTACTTTGTATGTTCTGATAACGGTCATTTGCATTTGCGTTCAGCTGTTCTCAACAACGTTCAATAGTAATAAAATAATTCACGCAAAGTTTTGAGAATCTCACTATTATATAATCGATAATAAATATTCACTTTGTATGATTCCCTTAATTTTTGTGATAACAGGACACTGCTATCAATGTAATTTACAAAAAGTTTTATGACTCTCCCAATTACAGTTCACTTGATATTTGAAAATAAATATATACCTACTTGGTACTACAGATACCACTCCATTATAATTTTCCAGATATCTAATTTCTTTATATCAGAGGGGTTATTCCCACTAAATCGATTCCAATTACAGCAAAACATCTTAAAAATAGAAGAAATTGATTCAGACAAAGCTTTAAACACTCTCGTAATTACAATTTGCGTTGTAATTTAGGTCCTACAGCCACTGTTGCGATCTCACAATGGTAAGGAATACATCCGTACTAAGCATAACGATTTTCACAATAATTTTTCTCTAAATATTCGGAAAAAACTAATCCAATCCGGCACATGTGAATCCTACTAACATGGTAACGGAATAAATATTTCGAAGGTTTACGAAATTCTCTAATACAGTTCACCAAATATTAGAAAACATTTCTTTATTTTGTGTGTGAGGTTCCATGTCCACTAATAACCTGCCATCTAAACAAACTGCCACCCTACTGTTCCGATCTATACCATTTATATCTAAACTCCGTACAGTGATAAGAAATTGATTCATACAAAGTTTAATTAACTTATTGCATGTCTATGGGATGTGACATGCCCACTAATTCATTCCTGACCATATTCAGCCATGCTATGTAAAATGATAAGAGCGCTGTTCGGACAAAGTTTGAAGAAACTGACAATTATAGCACTCACGATGTTTCGAAATAACAATTTACTATGTATTCGTATACAATTTGAAGACTGTCACTATTATAGTTATGCAGATATTAGAAAGTAACTATTTACTTTGGATGGGTGATGTCACGTTCATTTATCCAACACCTAGCTCTTATTTCGACAATGCCTTTTTCGTATTTCAACAACGATCGTTCTTCTTTTGTCAACGCGTCATTCTTATTTTGACAACTCATCGTTCTTATTTGCCAACGGTTCATTCTCAATTTTTCAACGCATAGTTCTCATTCCAGAAAAAAATAACCCATTGCGAACATTAAATTTAAAATAAATATAAACTTATTTTTAATTCTTAATAACCTATTATTAGAATACAAAGTTAATATATTTTTGTAAGATTATTTTTTATGTGCTAAATTCCGAATTTAATTGTTGATAAATTCACTGAAATTCGCATTTGACTGGTTGCTTAGGCCAGATCATCGGGAAACCTTTTCCCAAAAGGCTTTAGAAAAACTTAAGATATTGTACAAATAAAACTATAGAGTGAATGAGAATTACAGACACCTGCAAATATATCATCATACCTATTTATATTATGGGAATACAAAGTTAATATATGTTTGCAAGAAGTCTGGTTATGTGTTAACTAATACTTATGCTGTCGGTTAAATAATTTTTTATGAAAACTGTCACTATAACTATTAGTTATGTTAATGGGGGTTAGTTTCAAAATTCCTAGTATATCGCCCAACAATAAATTTCAGTGAATTTATCAGAAATTAAAAAAATATATAAACTTTGTCTTCCCATAATAACTATTTAATGATAAATGACAACTCTTTTTATTTTGATTTGCTTGCGAAAACATTAAAAAGCTAAATACAGTTTGAGCCGGCAAGAAACCAACCAATTTTAGTAGGGAATGTAAGAAAAGATAAAATCACTGTTTATTGTTGGTGTTTTGTTTAAGCTTTAATATAATATCTTTAGCTTTTCTAAAGCGAATAACACTAAATTTTTTATGATAGCTTTGGATCATAATATGATTACTTCAAACATATTATGATCATGGACGACTATATTTAAACATAATATGATATTCTATGATACTAATAATGATCATAATATGTTTGGACTACAATCATAAATCTTAACATTATAGCTTGCTCTTAGAATATGCGTGCACTTGAGTTTCACAGTTTAACACCTCAAAATTTGAGTTTGGTTCAAATATATACATACATGATTCGTCAGTTATTTGACAACAAGTCGTTCTCTGGCTCTGGTATTTTTTATGTTTTCGTTCTTGATTTAACCCTTTCAGACATTATAGAGAAATAGTTGAGATAGAGAACTGAAATATTCAGTGTAAGCTAATTTGAGGCTGCTAATTAAGAATATGAAGTCAAATTACAGGTAAATCGTCACACCTGGCTGCCAGGTGATGTCAAATATTTTGGACAAAATTTCTTTGTTGGGATGTTTCTCATAAATACTTTTTTCCAAAATTAATGTAATTAATTAAAAATAATATACAAATACCTAACAAATACTGAATTAATATTTACACTTTTTCTAGATTTTAAAATAATGTAATTATCACTTTGAAAAAGGACTGAATATTACAATGTCCCATACACACTTATACAACGGTAACGAACTTATGAAAATAACCCAAAAAAGTAATGAAAAAATAGACGTTTAAATCACATATATATACAATCTAGTAAACAGTCTTTTGATAACGCCATTAATTGTAAAAATCTGTCTATTTGCGTCAACGCTACATGACTTCAAAAGGAAAAAACAAAATGTCCAATATATTGGACAAAATGTTTGAAAAGGGTTAATGCCATTCAATAGTAAACATATCGAAACTGATATAGCCAAACAATAAGATACAAATATTGGTAATTGTGGGCGTGGTATCATGCTGTTAAAGAGAAATATTTTATGTTGTTTTATAAAAAAAATAGGTTTTTGTAAATGTGATCTGAAGTAAATTAACATTACTCGCAAACTATTATCAATAATTGCCTGCATTTTTTTGCTATGTTCGCGTCAACGCTACATGACTTCAACAGGACGTTTTTAATTTAACAACGATTTGTTATAGATTCAAGAATGGAAATTCTCGAAAAATTATGAACTCTTCATTGTCAGTTTTATATCATGCATTCATAATTTTGGAACATTTTTATTCCTGGTCACAAAATTGTATTTAAATTAATTAAACGTACTAGTTCTGAGATTCTAACAATTCTCACGACTATGTAGTAGGTTCAAAACACTTGATACAAATTTCCCCTTCATTTGTAGTAGTGTAGTAGGATATACATATGCACAAAGAACTAATTACAAAGCAGTACTCGCATATCTAACTAATAAAAAAATTATGAATTAAAAAAAGAGAAAATTAAATAAAATTAATTCTCAATTCAGTTTTAATATAACTTTATTGAAATATATAAAAAAATCCATTAGAATCATACATAATTACAAAAAAAAATTTTTAAAAAAAATTGTTTATTAAAACTAATTAAAACGTATGATGAAAGTTACAGTGTGTCCCAAAAGTTACAGTGTGTTTCAAATAGTTGAAAATTTGCTAATGTTATGTGAAGATACAAAATATATGTGTTCGTTCACTTTTTTAACACATTTTTACAGTATTTGAAAAACCAACAAAATATTCTATTTACAAGTATTTTTATATGAAAGAAAAAAGTAAATTTTTAACTCATAAAAACAGCTACTATAGATACCTTTATTATCAATTGTACATGACATACAAAACCAATAACATGGCAAATACAAATCAGTAAATAAAACTAATTTAAACTTAAAAAAATAATAAACATATTCTATTAAATAAAAACATTCACTCATATATAACACATATTAGGGGTTTTTTTTTTAAATTTTTTTTATTGAAAGTAGTGAGGTGTGAAATTAGGAAACCAAAGGAAACCATGATGAGTTATTTTAAAGTGGGCTGAGATACATGTAGGTCGAGTCAATTTATAATAACTCGAATATGGTGCCACCTATTTTATATATTTTTCATTTCATATTTCAAAACAGATGCGACTTATGTTAACTTAAATTTTGACGTTATTCCGACCTGGACATTTAGAAATTCTAAAAAATATCATTAAAAATAGTACACCCTAGTATCTAAATTCATATATGTGTGTATATTAATGTATGAATGTGTGTAAGTACGTGTACACATTATACTTAATATAAAAAAAAACACAGTATCTAATGTTGGAACTTTTTTAACTTTACATTGTACATAGTATAACAAATAATATGAAGCAGAACACAACAAAAGGACAATTAGATACACAACTACTTTCATTATAAATAGACATTCGAAATACACAATTACAAACAAATATTTACACACACAGAAACACATACACACACTGCAAATAAAATATAAAAAAATAGAATTAAAAATATGTTCAATGGAAATGTCCTTGTACGAGTATAATGGAAACATTTAATACTATTTAACAAATAAATATAAAAATGTGTAGTTTTTTTTGCTTGCACATGTACAGAACAGAGTCCATTACAGAAATGAAAAATATATGAGATGGCTTAACTAAATAAGGACCAACTTTGTCCGTCCGTCATTTATAATAACTAAATATATAATTATTTCTTTATTATGATGGTGTACATGTGTGTAGGTGGGGGAGGATATTATGAGTTTAAGCTGATGTTTGTAACGACCCAAAACCAACGACAACAACCATCATAAACTATTTTTAAGTCCGTACAATTATGACCATTCAAGCAGCTTTTGTAATTGAATCGTTTATTTCAAAAACAAGTCAAGCAACAAAAATCCAAAATTTAGTTATTGGGGGATTACTGTTTTGTAAAGGTAAATAAATGCTCGTTTAGTGCAAACAAATAAATACTGCTCCCTATTATGGTGAAGCAACACCGAGAAATCCGTGTTTAGTGCAGAAAGAAGTCAAGCGACAGCGCACAGTGTTTTAGAAACGTTTTTTTTTTTTTTTTTTGGAAAAATTCACAGGGTTAGAGCTAAGGTGTTTTTGCAACTGGTCAGCTTCCTAGCGCTAATAGGGGCGAGTGTGTGGCCTCTCAAAGTTGATCACCTCGGGTCTGAAAATTTTTAAAAGAATCGCCAAAAATCCATTTATGATCCAAATGAGCTGAAATTTCAAATATGTATATTGTCCTTAAGAAGATATACTTACATATGTAGGTTATCTCTATTAGTTGAATAGATATTTATGTTAATTGATTTTTTTTTATACCCTCCACCACCACAAGTGGTGAAAGAGGGTATATATAAGTTTGTCATTCCGTGTGTAACATTGAGAAATATTCATCTGAGACCCAACAAAGTATATATATTATTGATCCTTATGAAATTCTAAGTCGATTGAGCAATGTTCGTCTGTCTGTCCGTCTGTCTGTCTGTCTGTGTAAAACACTCTCACGCCCAAAACACATACGCAAAACTAATGAAACGTATACCAAAATGTTTATAATTTTTCTAAGCAGTTTGGTATTGAAAATCAGCAAAATCGAATTGGTAGAACCAGGGTTATGGATTAAAATGTAAGACAACCTCCAAAAATTTTGATCATTTTCACATGTTTTTTTTCTGATTTTTGGTAAATGTATTGCAGAGAATACCATGAAATTTTGCACACATTATTTATATGATAAAGGGACAAATTCTGTTGAAAATAGGAAGAATCGGTCCATAATTTCTCCTAGCCCCCATACAAATTTCTTCCCAAAATATGGTGCTATGGTATATAAATGCCCATAGAATTGCAGTATCCATACAAAATTCAGCACAACTAAGTTTCGTGCAAACAGAAATTGCGAGACCAATTTTCTTTTTGGATCGGGTACTATTTGAACATAGCCCCCATATAAAGTTTTCTTCCGAAAATCATTTAAATTCACTTATATATCTTATATATATCGGTATCAGGTTGAAATTCAACTTGAATAATCCCCATGCACATGAAAATCGCTGTATTGAATTTCATGAAGATCGGCCCATAATTGGACCACTTCCAAAAAACACATTTATTTCCATAAATATCTGAAAAATATCGTTATCGAATTAAAATTTTACACAGATCGGTAGTATTAATTCACAAATGATACTACTAGATTGTGTGAATATCGGTTCATATTTGACCATAGCTCCCATATAAGGTCCATTTCCGAAGATTACTTAAATACTAATAAATCTCTTATAACAGATTCTATCCGGTTAAAATTTCAAATAAATATTTCCCATAAATACGAAAATCGATGTGTTGAATTTTATGAAGATCGGCCGATATTTGGTCATAGCTCCCATATAAGGACCACTTCCGAAAAACACATTAACCTCTATAAATATTTAAAATATTAATATCGAACTAAAATTGTATACACATCCATACATTGTATCAGAAAATTACACTACTGGGTTTTGTGAATATCGGCCCATATTAGACCACAGCACCCATATTAGCTCCATTTCCGATAATCACAATAATACCCATAAAACTCTTGCAAATAATGTAATAGAGAAAAATATCAAGGAAAATAGGCCTCAAATACATGGAAATCACGTTAAATTATTTAATTATATCTTCCAAATAAGTCGCACATCCGAAAAATACATTAACGCATATATACACTCATATCGGTAAAAAATGTAACAGATATAAGTTTCAAGTAGATTTGGTGACTATGGGTTCTTAAATATATATAGAAGGCTCACATCCGGAAAATTCATTAGAACAGAACAAAAATATACTTTTGAAGTTTGACTAAATATATTTGTTTACCCTTTTTTATACTCTTTTACTTCACTTGTGGTGAATAATAAAAATGTTGAGCCAATCGGTAATGTTAACCAATTATTAAGTATATAAATTGTTAAATAGTACATTTTATTCCTATTATAAAATTATAGACTGTTGGAAACGGCAGGAATATGTAGTTATTTCAATTATAAATTGCTGAATTAGATAACATTTTTATACATTTGAAATAAAATATCTTCTGCGTAAACTAACAATATATATCTAACAATATATAAAATACTACTATATTTTCAATAAACTTTTATTTTGTTTAAAAAAAGTGTTTTTATTGAAGAAAGTACATAATTGTCCAAAATGTGTATTATATCATGATTCATATATAATCCGTAAAGTGGCTTAAAAAGAAATTCGGTTATAGTCCTAATTCGCTCATAGTCCACACAAATTGTGCAACTGTATTTGTAGACTCTAAGCGAAAACTACTGTATTACATTACCATTCTATCATTCTTCATAATCGGAGCTAAGTCCCAATAACAAACACTGAATATGGATATTAGAGTGTTTATGCTAATGTAATTTCTATAATTTTCATCTAATTTAGGTGGAGGTATTTAAGATTCGGCATAGCCGAATATAGCACTCTAACTTGTTTTTTTTTAATTTTGCTCGATCTTTTTATGGTTTTTTAGAGATGACGGACCAACGGATTGTTGAAATTGATTTTTAAAATATCAGCTATATTGGTGATAAAATTCTAAATAAAATAGGAAAAACTTACTAACAGTTATCTTGTCCTATAAAAAGTTACACGCATCCAAATTTGGAACATATTTTTGCATGGCCGTATTTTTTAAGTTTTTCCCAAAAAAGCCCCTATATTTTTTATTTTGTAGAAAAAATTTTTCTTTGGGACTATGCACAATTTTTATATGATCCAGAAAGAGAACTTAATTCTAAAGCGTGTAAAATAAAATTTGGATAACTAAAGTAAACACAACATCCCCCAGACCTATTCAAACTTGGCCACTTTTAAAAAATAATTTTAGGTTTGAGTACAAAATTCTGAAAAGGCAAAGCACCAATCCACGAAAATGTTCCATATTTGTATAACCCTATATATTACTTAAATACTTACGAAGTTGTTTTACTATCACACTGTAAATAACGTTACAGTAGGCACTTTTCTAAAAAAACTAATTTTTTGAACACATTTTTCCAGGTTACACGCTTTAACATTAACTATTTATATTTAAAATTTCAGCTAAATGGATTTTTTGGCGATTTTTTCAAAAATTTTGAGACCCGAGGTGACCAACTTTGGCTCTAGGAAGCTGAACATGTGCAAATCAAATCAATTTACAATATTGATGGTTGTTTACCAGTCAAGTGCAAACTTTATATTATTTTTTAAATACAGTGCAAGCTCGGTATTCGGGACTACCCATTATCGCGATGACCCGGTTATCACGACGACTTATTTTTTAACATTGAAGGTTCTATAACCGCGACAGTTTACGCAAAAACAGGTTCTATTTTCGCGACTTTTATCTGTTTGTTTTAAATTTGATTACAATGTCTATAACCAATAAAGTGAAATCCCCGTCTTTTGGTATTTTAACCTTTTTGGTTGATTTTTATCTTCAATTTTGTCAGTTTATTCGTGTCATTTGTTGTGTAAATCTTTTAATATGGGAAAAGTTCATCATATTGTAAAACCAACGATTTCTCAAAAATTTGAGATTTTAAAAAAATTAAAAGTGGAGATTCCATAAATTCCATTTGCGTGAATTACAAGTTACATAAGTCTTCGGTTTACCGCATTATAAAGAAAGGAAATTCAATAAAAAAGTTCATACGTACAACAGAAAGTGGCTCTGGCAAACGTTGCACCTTAAAGAAAGCTGAGTACCCAAGAATGGAAAAAATACTTTATAAGTGGTTTCTAAAACAAGGAGAAAAAAATGTTCCAATATCAGTAAATCACTGACGCAGGAAAACCAGTCATTTGTTTTCAAAAATTTATCAAACCAATTCAGTTTTTAATGCCAGTGACAACCTGAAATTGTTGGTTGTTGGAAAATCATTCGATTTCCCACGCGCCTTTAAAAAGTTTTTCAATAATCCTGTAATATACACCGCCACACGCAGAAAAAAAATATAGTTGTACATTGTTACTGTAACCATTTCAAATTTGTGCATGGTTACTGTAACAATTTCAAAATTTTTAACAATATTATAGTCACAGTAACTATATATATGATTGTGGTAACAATAATATGGTTAATTTTCGATTCACATGAATATTTCAACCATATATATGGTTACAGTAACCATGTATATGTTTGTGACAACCATTTATATGATGAATAATTTTATCATAATATGTTGTTCTCAGATTATGATATGAGAGCATCATAATATGGTAAGTCCTTCATCATATAAATGGTTGTCACAAACATATACATGGTTACTGTAACCATATATATGGTTGAAATATTGATGTGAATCGTAAATTAACCATATTATTGTTACCACAATCATATATATAGTTACTGTGACTATAATATTGTTAAAAATTTTGAAATTGTTACAGTAACCATGCACAAATTTGAAATGGTTACAGTAACAATGTACAACCATATTTTTTTCTGCGTGCAGTAATAACGCCTGGATGACATCATTTATATTCAAAAACTGGTTCCATCACGAATTCGTTACCCACGTAAGTTAATTTTCACGAATTAGTAAAAGTAAGTTGTTCATAAGTAAACATTTTTTAGGTCCGAGAATTTTTGTATTCAAACGGTCTGCCGCTTTTAGTTTTGCTTTTAGATAACGCGACGTGTCACCCAGTTGAGAAACTAAAAACTGATGTTGGTTTAATTATAGCAATGAATCTACCACCCAGTTGCCTGCACTTATTCAACCGTTAGATCAAAACGTTATCAACATGGTCAAATTAAATTATAAAAAACAATTGCTCACGCACTTGCTTGACCAGAAGGGAACAAATTTGTAACTCAAACTAAAAAACTTCAATCTCAAAAACGCAGTTCAGATTCTAGCTACGTTCTGGAATAAAATATAAGTGTCCAATATCCGAAAATCCTGGAACGCGTTGCTCGAATTCGGTACTGAATGGAGTGAAGAGGATAACATGCCCTTAAATTTTTTACAAAATATAATTCAGGTAGAAAACGAAGATCTTTCTACTATTGGTACACTTTTAGCTCAAACTGATTCGGAACATCTTTTCACGAATGCTGACATAAACAACTGGATTCAAGAAGAATTTCCTGTGGAAAGTAATGAGGAGCAAACGGAATTATCAGATATGGAATCGGAGGATTTATACGATAGTGGTAATGAAGAAAACAATATTAAAGTGGACGATTGTTTAACATCGATAAATATAGGCATACAATGGGACTTTGGAAAATGATAAGCCGACAACAGCACTATATGAACTACGTAATTCAGCTGTTGTTTTAAAAAATAATTTGTAAAAAAAGCAACTCAAAATCTCCAATTTCTTTGAAAATGTTTAAGATGTAATATGTATATCAATAAAAAGGATTCTAATTTTAATAATTACATACATTTTTTCAATGAAATTTTGTTTTTTGTTTTCGCGACAGGTCTGGTTTTTAATTAGTCGCGAATACCGAGCTTACACTGTATATGTTAATATAGAAAGTTTTATGTTTATCAATCACTTACAGAAATGGAAAACTTTCGTATAAAAAGATATCAATTTTGTAAAAATTGGCTTAACGTGCAAAGGCTCTAAGTTCATATTTTAAATTTTTTTTCTTTGTTTTTTATGTGCGTAAAAGTAAAATAAAAAAGTAAGTATTTGCAGAGATAGAAGCTTTTTTGGACTTAGAGCTTTTTCTATTACTTAGTTTGTATTTTTTCATGGACTTAGGTCTTTTTCTTAGAACTTGTCTTTCGTTATATTTCTTATTTACTACAATAAAAGTATTGTACTTTTTTCGTTTTTTTTATTGTTTTTATTCAAAGAGCTAATAACATATTAAAAAGTAATGATTGTTTTGATTATTGTGAAAAAGGAAATTCATTCAGAAAAAAAATAACAATACAGTGTCCAACAAATTAAGATTTTTTATTGGAACAGAATAGCAACCCTATAATTCTAAAAGAACATATTGAGTGGAATAAACTCATAGTCCAGCTGGTCTAACTTTTTTCAAAGTTTTAATTTTTTGGTCGAAGCGAGCATACTAACTGAAAAAAATATGTAAGTTAATGTGTGAGAGATTTCTTATTGTCAGAGCTATATTGTGGAATTTTATGAGGGTAATTTTTGTGGAAGATCTTATCGTTCTACCTCTTCTCTTTAGTGGTAAATTTGACCTTTTTGTCGAGAAAATAAAGAAAAGTCTTTTAAAAAAGTACATTTAAGGATTAAAATATTATACGAAAATGTTTGCCAGGAAATTTTAGTGGGGGTCACCAAAGACACCAAAATTGTAAATAAAGCTATTCAAGCTTAATAAGCAAATTGTAAGTCTTCGTACGTTTTAGTCGTTTTTACACCCTTCACCATGAGTGGCAAGGGTATATATAAGTTTGTCATTCAGTTTGTAATTTCTACATTTTTCATTTGCGACCCCACAAAGTATATATATTCTGGATCGTTATATATAGCGAAGTCGATATAGCCATGTCCGTCTGTCCATCTGTATGTTGAAATCAACTATCCGTAGCCCCCAAATAACTTACATAGTTTTGATCTATACACGCAGAAAAAAAATATAGTTGTACATTGTTACTGTAACCATTTCAAATTTGTGCATGGTTACTGTAACCATTTCAACATGTTTAACAATATTATAGTCACAGTAACTGTATATATGATTGTGGTAACAATAATATGGTTAATTTACGATTCACATGAATATTTCAACCATATATATGGTTACTGTAACCATGTATATGTTTGTGACAACCATTTATATGATGAATAATTTTATCATAATATGTTTTTCTCAGATTATGATATGAGAGCATCATAATATGGTAAGTCCTAAAGAAAAATATTAATACATACATAAATTCTAACTTACTGAGGGCCATATTTGTACATTCAAAGTAAGAAAGAAAAACGTAACATTATAATTTCATCCATTAAAATTCGAAAAGTACCGCAAGAAGAAAGAAAATGTACTATAAATCTACCCCCTGTGGATTCTCACGCATTCACTACCATAAAGTCCCTCGTTATGCGTTCACACTACATTTAATTCATAAAATATACAAAATGTAAGTATAAAGTACCCCCAATGCCTGATTCATTCTTCACTTGAAATATACCAACTATATTTTGTGTCGGCAAGTTCACTAATTTAAACTATTTAATAAGTATTATTAGAATAGTGTCAATTTACAATTTTCCTCTTGAACACAGGTCAAGCATGAAATTTCAAAATACTCAATATTACCGAAAGGTTATATGACTTAGATATGTCTCAAACAATTTAAAACTGTGTTAATTTGGCAAGAAAAAATATAAAGTAAAAAACACTGGAACGAATCGTATGAAACCTATGTATGGAAAAATGCTCATATTCTTAAATGTGGACTATGGTCAACCTATGCATAGGTTCCAAAGTTTTAAACATTTACATGTTCCCTGAAGTACTCTTATTAAATGAAAAATCAATCTGACTTGAATTTCAATAATATTGTTGATTGGGATATTTTGCTTTTAATATGAACAGTTTTGTAAATATGTTTATTATATATTTTTGTGAGTCTGTACTTGATCAGAGGCATTTTAATACTGGCAATGTGTGTTATTTAAGTTAATAAACTATATTTGTTTAATATTCATACATTTTTAAATACAATATGAAATTTTATCGTTAAAAATGTTAATAGAATCAACATATTTAATAGTAGTAATATGAACTTAATTTAATGTCCATGTTTCCAATAATAATGTTAATGTACTCACATTTTATCTGAATTATTAAACATTTACAAAATATTTATTATTAATTTAAGCTGTTTCATCAAGATGTTTATAGTTTATAAAGATATAGCTGTTTTATATTAGAGTATAGTAGATAATTAAAAACGAATTTAAGTTTAAATAGCCAAAGATGTCTTTATTTATCAAAATGTATGTTCTAAAATAGATTAATATGCAAATGGTTTAAAGTTTTTGGATAAGGTTAAGCCCAACTATCACAGAACAGTCCAGCAGCAAATTTTACATCTTTTCTTCCACCAATTTTTATTAGCAAAATAAAATACTCTATAAGAGTTGTGATATAGTTTCAAAATTATTTCAAAACACAGCTACTGTGTTGTATTCACTAATGCATGGACCTCCAGTAATTGTTCATCTTACCAACGTTCAGTACATTCCTTCTGGAAACGTTTTGGTAATAGTTTTTCATCCCAATGAATAACAGACCCCTACAAGTTCGATTTATTAAACCTCTCCTCTCCATTTCGAATGAATATTCTGCGCTTTCTTACCGTACTTCTGCTAAGAATTAATTCCTGGTCGTTATATCCCAGACTTTCAGCTGTTGCGAAAATTATTGAGTTGAGAAAATAAGCAGAGTTTAAAATTACTACTATATTAGTCAAAAAATTGCAAAAAATATAATAATTTTAAATGAAAACTGCAACAAATATTTAACAAAATAATATTTCCTCACATACATACTAAAAATATAAATACTATTTACGAATTCCATATATGCACAAGCTTCATAGTAGAAATATTTGTCGCAGTTTTTCCAAAAATATTTTGCCTTACAAAATATTTTACGTTGCAGCTAGAAGACAAAATGAAAATTTTTCATTTCTAAAACATTTGCTGCCCAAATATATTTATATTTTTGGTTAGCAAAAACAAATATATTGCTTGTGTATAATATACAAAAAATTTACTACAAAAACATCAAACATGCAAACAAATTGCAGCGTGAAAACCATAAACTGCAAACGATATGCGCAGTAAAAAATTCAAACAATGGAAATATGGAAGATGCTAAATGTAGACTGCCAAACCATACGAAGTTGAAATATGTAAAATACGAAATTGTGCGAAGTTAAAAATGTTTAAAACGAAAATGTGCATTTATAAAATATTTCAGCCACATATATGGAAATATTTAGCCGCATATAGTCACTGAGTAGAAAAATGTGAAAAAAACTATGAACAACAAGTGTGCGTTGATTTGGGTGTACAAAATAAAAATTTATATTGAATCGTGTGTTTAAGAATTTAAGTGCAATAAAATAGAAGCTTTATTTTTTGAGGTATGTAATTGTATTATGAAAGATAGGAATGCAGTGAAAATATATTAAATAAGATTCTGGGCAAAGGATAGCGGACGATATTATTTTATTGAATTTTTTGATTAAATGATTTTTGTAATACGAATTCAAATGTATTCCTGCTGCTTGTAATAGGAGTCCAGAAAAATTAGTAACATAAAATTTTGTATGTAAAGTGGCTAAAAAAGGATAGATAATGCAACAACAAAATGTAACAACAGACAAGCAAAACAGCCAATGAATACAATCTAATACAAAATAACAGGATCTACAAAAAAAATAGTATGTTGCATAAAAATGCAATGTAGATAGATAGATTACTTTTTGTTTGTACACTCAAATGTATCCTTTCGTAAAATTTGTAACAGGAGAACAAACAAATAAATAAGCAGCATATAAAATAATTGTGCAAGAACAATTTGATGTGTAAGATATAAATGCAAAAAGGCACAGGCATGAGTACAACAGGAGTAAAAGGAAATTAACTGTATAAAACTTGTGTTCTGTAACTGCATAATGCAACAACAATTTACGCAAAACCATAAAAACAAATACGCACAAAAATCCTTTACAAAAAACAACAATTCAGTGCACATGACAAAAATTCCTCGTTGCATAATTTGTTCTCTGTTGCTTATTTGTTTTTTTGTTCTCCTGTTACAAATATTACGAATGGATACATATGAATGTGCATTTAAAAACACAAAGTCGATCTTTCAGAATACAAGTCATACATAATTATGTATGTACATATAGTAAAATTTTCTTCATTGCATAATTATATATTCTGGACCTTACTTAAATTTCTATCATTCCTCTTTATCCTTTTTTTCTCCAGCTACACTCACGATCATCATTGAACCTATTTATGTGTTTGTTTATGGTTTTTGCGTAAATTGTTGTTGCATTATGCAGTTACAGAACACATGTACACACATACAGCAGTTTTATACAGTTAATTTCCTTTTACTCCTGTTGTACTCATGCCTGTGCCTTTTTGCATTTATATCTTACACATCAAATTGTTCTTGCACAATTATTTTATATGCTGCTTATTTATTTGTTTGTTCTCCTGTTACAAATTTTACGAAAGGATACATTTGAGTGTACAAACAAAAAGTAATCTATCTATCTACATTGCATTTTTATGCAACATACTATTTTTTTTGTAGATCCTGTTATTTTGTATTAGATTGTATTCATTGGCTGTTTTGCTTGTCTGTTGTTACATTTTGTTGTTGCATTATCTATCCTTTTTTAGCCACTTTACATACAAAATTTTATGTTACTAATTTTTCTGGACTCCTATTACAAGCAGCAGGAATACATTTGAATTCGTATTACAAAAATCATTTAATCAAAAAATTCAATAAAATAATATCGTCCGCTATCCTTTGCCCAGAATCTTATTTAATATATTTTCACTGCATTCCTATCTTTCATAATACAATTACATACCTCAAAAAATAAAGCTTCTTTTTATTGCACTTAAATTCTTAAACACACGATTCAATATAAATTTTTATTTTGTACACCCAAATCAACGCACACTTGTTGTTCATAGTTTTTTTCACATTTTTCTACTCAGTGACTATATGCGGCTAAATATTTCCATATATGTGGCTGAAATATTTTATAAATGCACATTTTCGTTTTAAACATTTTTAACTTCGCACAATTTCGTATTTTACATATTTCAACTTCGTATGGTTTGGCAGTCTACATTTAGCATCTTCCATATTTCCATTGTTTGAATTTTTTACTGCGCATATCGTTTGCAGTTTATGGTTTTCACGCTGCAATTTGTTTGCATGTTTGATGTTTTTGTAGTAAATTTTTTGTATATTATACACAAGCAATATATTTGTTTTTGCTAACCAAAAATATAAATATATTTGGGCAGCAAATGTTTTAGAAATGAAAAATTTTCATTTTGTCTTCTAGCTGCAACGTAAAATATTTTGTAAGGCAAAATATTTTTGGAAAAACTGCGACAAATATTTCTACTATGAAGCTTGTGCATATATGGCATTGGTTTATAGTTTGTATATTTTCAGTATATGTGGACATTAATATGAAAATGATACATATTTATTGCGTAGTCGGTAGTCAAATGTAAAAAACGTTTAACTAAATATTAAACCCTGAAAATAAGTCCCCGTTTACACAGTAAGATTTTTCTCGCATGAAATCTTACTTTATAGGTAAGAGAGGCAAGAGGAATAGAAAGGGGTACACACTCTGATGTACCTGCAATTCGTTTTGTGTTTTCGTTCGTAATACATATATACACACAAAAATACACATTCGTATGTATAAAAAATAAAACTTCCTGCTATAAAAATCTTTACGTGTAAACGCGAATTCAATTTAAAGAAAAAAACTTTATGCGAGAAAAATCTTACTGTGTAAAGCCTAGTACTCTGTTCATATTTGCGAAAAATTATTTTTTTTTGCATGAGTGGAAAATTAAGGTTGCCAGATGTATTTCACATGTTTTTCACATTCAACATTTCACATGAAATGTGTTCCCTTTTCGCATTTTTCGTTCATAAAATTTGTTCTCGTCAAAAAATTCCCCATGTTGTGAAATTTTTAGATGTAATTTTGTTAACAATAAACAGCTGTTTTGAACAAAATCAACTATTGTGAATATCACGATAGCAATTTTCCCTTCTAGGGAAATGGATATTTCATGGGAACATATATTTCACAAGTTTTTTACTATTTTTGCGAAATTGTGTCGCATATATTTCATTCCAAATATTTTATATGTAGTTTGAAAGCATTTCGCACGAAATTTTGAACAGAGTACTAAGCTTAAATGGGGACTAAGTGATGTCAAAATGTGAAAAAGTAGTAGAAACAAGTTAGAGTGCTATATTCGGCTATGCCGAATCTTAAATACCCTCCACCTAAATTAGATGAAAATTATAGAAATTACATTAGCATAAACACTCTAATATCCATATTCAGTGTTTGTTATTGGGACTTAGCTCCGATTATGAAGAATGATAGAATGGTAATGTAATACAGTAGTTTTCGCTTAGAGTCTACAAATACAGTTGCACAATTTGTGTGGACTATGAGCGAATTAGGACTATAACCGAATTTCTTTTTAAGCCACTTTACGGATTATATATGAATCATGATATAATACACATTTTGGACAATTATGTACTTTCTTCAATAAAAACACTTTTTTTAAACAAAATAAAAGTTTATTGAACATATAGTAGTATTTTATATATTGTTAGATATATATTGTTAGTTTACGCAGAAGATATTTTATTTCAAATGTATAAAAATGTTATCTAATTCAGCAATTTATAATTGAAATAACTACATATTCCTGCCGTTTCCAACAGTCTATAATTTTATAATAGGAATAAAATGTACTATTTAACAATTTATATACTTAATAATTGGTTAACATTACCGATTGGCTCAACATTTTTATTATTCACCACAAGTGAAGTAAAAGAGTATAAAAAAGGGTAAACAAATATATTTAGTCAAACTTCAAAAGTATATTTTTGTTCTGTTCTAATGAATTTTCCGGATGTGAGCCTTCTATATATATTTAAGAACCCATAGTCACCAAATCTACCTGAAACTTATATCTGTTACATTTTTTACCGATATGAGTGTATATATGCGTTAATGTATTTTTCGGATGTGCGACTTATTTGGAAGATATAATTAAATAATTTAACGTGATTTCCATGTATTTGAGGCCTATTTTCCTTGATATTTTTCTCTATTACATTATTTGCAAGAGTTTTATGGGTATTATTGTGATTATCGGAAATGGAGCTGTGGTCTAATATGGGCCGATATTCACAAAACCCAGTAGTGTAATTTTCTGATACAATGTATGGATGTGTATACAATTTTAGTTCGATATTAATATTTTAAATATTTATAGAGGTTAATGTGTTTTTCGGAAGTGGTCCTTATATGGGAGCTATGACCAAATATCGGCCGATCTTCATAAAATTCAACACATCGATTTTCGTATTTATGGGAAATATTTATTTGAAATTTTAACCGGATAGAATCTGTTATAAGAGATTTATTAGTATTTAAGTAATCTTCGGAAATGGACCTTATATGGGAGCTATGGTCAAATATGAACCGATATTCACACAATCTAGTAGTATCATTTGTGAATTAATACTACCGATCTGTGTAAAATTTTAATTCGATAACGATATTTTTCAGATATTTATGGAAATAAATGTGTTTTTTGGAAGTGGTCCAATTATGGGCCGATCTTCATGAAATTCACTACAGCGATTTTCATGTGCATGGGGATTATTCAAGTTGAATTTCAACGTGATACCGATATATATAAGATATATAAGTGAATTTAAATGATTTTCGGAAGAAAACTTTATATGGGTGCTATGTTCAAATAGTACCCGATCCAAAAAAAAAATTGGTCTCGCAATTTCTGTTTGCACGAAACTTAGTTGTGCTGAATTTTGTATGGATACTGCAATTCTATGGGCATTTATATACCATAGCACCATATTTCGGGAAGAAATTTGTATGGGGGCTAGGAGAAATTATGGACCGATTCTTCCTATTTTCAACAGAATTTGTCCCTTTATCATATAAATAATGTGTGCAAAATTTCATGGTATTCTCTGCAATGCATTTACCAAAAATCAGAAAAAAAACATGTGAAAATGATCAAAATTTTTGGAGGTTGTCTTACATTTTAATCCATAACCCTGGTTCTACCAATTCGATTTTGCTGATTTTCAATACCAAACTGCTTAGAAAAATTATAAACATTTTGGTATACGTTTCATTAGTTTTGCGTATGTGTTTTGGGCGTGAGAGTGTTTTACACAGACAGACAGACAGACGGACAGACGGACAGACAGACGGACATTGCTCAATCGACTTAGAATTTCATAAGGATCAATAATATATATACTTTGTTGGGTCTCAGATGAATATTTCTCAATGTTACACACGGAATGACAAACTTATATATACCCTCTTTCACCACTTGTGGTGGTGGAGGGTATAAAAACTTCGGGGCTCTTTCTGCACGGGAAAGCAAAGTCCGATTGAGCTAAAACTTTTACAATCGTATTTTTAGACTAAATGGCATCAACGTGTGCGAAATGAAATTGCAACAAATCAGAAAACCCTGTATTTGTTTCCAACCTTAAAACAAATAATACATAAAACCTTTATAAAATAGCCCATTGTATTGATTTAATGTACGCAAAAGTTTATTATATTCATGTATTTTTGTGGCAGTTATGAAGAAATTTATATACAAGTGTTGAAAACACCGATGTTTTTTTTTTTTGTAACCATTTTGAAATAACTAAAAGCCAAATTTTCAGATGGGGTTTTAAAGTATTAAGGGAAAACCTAACGTAATTCAAAATAAGTCCTAAAACACTAATAGTTCATGTACTTTTTCTTTGGCCAGTGTCAATTTTTTGTTGCATTCTAGACGTGAGCATCTATATAAATCGGAAATCCATTTTATAAAACCACCCTACAGTTTATATAAGGAGTGAGATCGTAAAATCCTCAAAATAAACTATGGTTTGTTTGATGAAGTTTTCCTTAATATTTTTTTTTTTAATTCTGGGCAAAATGATGTCGCCAAAACGCCCAGTGATTTTTTTTATTTATAGCACAATTTTTACCACCATATCATCCAAAAATAAATACAATTTTAAACTACTACTCAAAACAGCAATGTTGATACAAGAATAAATGTTAGATAAAAATAGATCCAAATTTTTTGCGAAACATCATAAGCAAAACCAATGTTTATTTTGAGGAGTGTAACAAAATCGCAATATTCCTCTACATTAGAGTGCTCCAATATTGTATGGACGAAAAACAATTTCAAAGGTACAGGCCGTCCACACTCCCCCACTAGAATTGTTCTATGTATTGAAGAAACACGTTGTGTAAAATATTAGCATGATATGATAACGTTAACTGGTGGCGCAACGAAGCTAAAGTTTTGAGGTGCATCCATATTTATGACTATATTTTAACTTTCTAAAAAAAAAACTATCGATTCTGCTGAGGTTTTCAATATTCGATGTGAATGGATGTCGCCAAAGCAATAAAAAATATTTTGGATCTTCCACTTGTCGCAGTATGTATTAGAAAATTCACTACTACTACTACCGCTATCTGTAAATGTTACATAAACACAGTTTGAAAAATAATATTTGAAACACTTTTTTATGGTCTTAAAAGAAAAACAGTACGTATGTAATGTAGTTCGAAATAAACAATCAATTGTAAGCGAAAAAGTGACTTCTTGTCAGACAGTAATTTTCACCATTTACATATATATTTTAGGTAACCTAACGCGTATGCGCTCTTTGTAATGCAAAGATAAGTCAAATGGTTAATGTATACACCCCAGGTAGTCTAGCGTGAACTCAATTGTCGCTGCACTTTACAAAATAGTTATTTTACCCCTTTGTGATCATGTTTTATATAGGACACTTCCAAGTTAAAATACATTACTAGTCATACACCTAATGATAACATACGACCAGTGTTGCCAATTATTTAGTAAAAAATGCTAGATTTCTTTGATAAAACCATGGTAATGTTTTCAAACCCGGAATTTGCGCTAAGTAACTATTTCTTGTTTCCCAACTTGAAGAAATGTGTCGGTGGAAAGATATTTGACTCCAACGATGAAATCATCTCACAAAAAATAACTATTTCTATGGTCTTGACAAATCTTACTTTTTGAAAGGGATACAAAGGAGACTATGTTGAAAAATAAAATAATATTTTTTCCAAAAACCTGTGTTTCTTTAAAAATATCATGGACTTATTGACTCGCCCTCGTATTTACATTATGGTATGTTATTACAATATGCACAAAATTAAGGGATTGTTTTTTTACAAATATCCTTGGGATTATATATTTATAAAATATCCTTTAATATTTTCTAAATTTATTATCCTTCTCTCTTCAAAAAAGTGAAGTCCTTTAGAAATTTTTAAGACCATATTTATTAAAAAACTAATTATAAAATAAATATTTGAAGTTTTTTTGTTATTGCTAAAAAACTAGGAAATTTTATTAATTTTTAAATTTTTCATTATCTCGAGATCCCCTTTTGGTCTCACTTTGAATTGTCAACCAAGACTGAAAAAACAAAAATCCTTGAAACTTTTTTCAAGGAAAAAAAAAACACTAAAAATTTACTATGGGAAGGTATTTAGAGCTTCTTACAACTTTTTAAGAGTAAAAATAAAGTTTAAACTGCCTATCTTTTATTTTTTAATTTAATTAAGATCGAAATATTCTTAATAAAAACGAAACATAGCTGCCATATAGGTCCATTCCCGAAAATCACTTTAACTAGTATAAATCTCTTAAAAATGTTGGTATTCCAATAAAATTCGATACAAATTATTTATATACAGTGCACTCGCGGTAACGTGAACACCGCCTAACGTGAACAAACTTTTGCTTACATTGACTACTCTGTAACGTGAACAAACTCAGAAAGCTCTATAACGTGAACAATTTTTTTTCACTGCATTTGTTTTCTAATCATGTAGACAACACTTCAATACATACATTAAAATCAATTTTTAAAGTTTTGAGAATCCCCTTATAAAAAAAATGTGTACTAAACGAAGTGCTCGAGATAAATTATAAGAATTTCCGAACTCTATGGACTTAAATACAATAGAAATGCTGAGAAATTGAGAACCCCTTCATATTCTTGTAATAGATTTTTATATTCATTCAGTGTCCGCTGAAGTAGATTTTGAACATTCAAATATAGATACATAATATTGAATTGATTTTAAAAAAGTTTTCTGTAAGACGATTCGTTTCCCAAATTTTGCCACAGAATATGTACAAGATTTAAAACTTCACATATCCAATAAAACTTTGTATCTTAGTATTTTTGTTACACTATTTGATACGATATCTGAAAATGCCACTATACATCTGGATGCATAAGTTTAAGTTTAGGTATGAGTGTGTGGGTATGTATCTATCTATCTGTAAGCTTTAACATTTATTTGTGCGAATAGAGAATTGTGGTGTCATGTTGAATGCTGTTGACTAAACTGAATGACTATTTGTTTGTTTGTCTGTCACTCTGTTTGTTTGTTTGTTTATTTGTACGTTCGTTCGGTTGCTTGCAAACTTCCGGTGAAAATTGATTTGTAAGTTTTACCATTAAATTGTCTTTTGTTGTGTTTATTTTGTTCTTTTCTCTTGAGTTTTTGTCAATTGTTTATTTGCTCTTTTCATTTTTTTCACATTTTTTTTTTCAATATTTTCTTGATACTCTATCGATTCCACTGCCATTGTGGCCTTTGTCATTTAATGGCCTTGATGTTACTCGCAGCATGTGTTGTCTGACTTCTACGACTATTTCACTTTTCTTATCGGGTTCCCAATGCGGATGAATGTATTGGGGTAAATGTGTAGAGGTAAGTTTGTGTGTTGTACCCCGGGGACCGTTTAAAAAATGATACAATTTTTCTTTTCTTTTCACTTGGATTTTGTTTTGTAATATTTTTTTACTGGTTTGCTGCTAATAGTGCGTTTAGCTTTGCTTTCTTACCTTTATTTTATTTTCTTTTTATTTTATTTGTATTTCTTGTAAATACCTCAATAATGGTAACATTGATACATTTCAAGACAATAAATATGTCCATCTGTCTTATGGTGGGAACTATTTATTATAATGAAACGCACATACACCCAAGGAAATGGACAGACATACAGTTGATCTTTTTGTATCATCATTTTGGAAGCTTATGTAATAGCCAAGTATTGCTGATATATTTATCACATAACTCATCATACTTAGCAAACTGTTTTGTTATACCATAGACCAATATTGATGATTATGGTTTCCTACCTTAGTACAGATATATCATGCCTACATATATTTTATTACAGTATTTTTACATATTAATCGATCTATATTAGACTAGTTATTTTTCGTGGCAGCAATCGATCGACGACAATCATATTCATGGCAAATCGCGCTTGCCGCCATACAACAGTCTCCGTGGACCATCTTGCTTGTTTCGTCAAAATCATACGTTTACAGAATGAATACGGTACACTATATGGAGGTCTCGGAGGTTGGTTTTACAGAAGGAATGTCCATTTTACAGAAGGAATGTCCATAAACGCTGCCAGGCATGAGCGGGCTCACAGTTGGTAGAATCTTTATATTTTGGAAATAAATCTGCCATTTCATCCGATTGACACGAAGGTTTTTTTTACAATAAATAAAGAAATTCAAGACTGATTTCAGTTAAACAAAAAAGAACAGAATCATATGAAAATAAACAATATTGAATTTGAAAATGCCAGAAAAGTCCGAAAACTGCTACTACTATTTGCATCCTAAAAACAAGTTTCTTAATAAATTTATAATGATTTTATATTTTGTTTAAAAGTATGTCAGCTTTCATAGTATTCAATTAAAGTTAAGTGTTCTTAAATCCCAAAGCTGTGATTCCAAAACGGGCAACAGTTTTAAATTCTACGATGTATTCCAAATCATTCATGTAGGTCTTTTACCAGTTCGGTTGCTCTTGAAAGATTGGAGATATCTCAATGAAATTTCACATATTCAAAACTGATTGTTTACTTTGTATGGAAGGTGCCACACCCACTGTTCCGATCCAGACCATTTTTAAACTCCATACAGTGATAATAAATTGATTCATACAAAGCTTAAATATTTTACAATTAAAATTCTTCAGATGTTCGAAACCCAAACTATGTATGTAAAATAATAAGGGCGATATTTCGGCAAAATTTTAAAACTTTCACGATTATAATTTTCCAGATATTCGAAAATAACTATTTCCTTTTTATGGGAGGCGCTACACCCTCTATTCCGATCCGTCCCATTTTTTGGTTTTGGTTCATATAAACTTTGAAGGCTTTCACAGTGATAGTTATGCAGATATTTGAAAATAACTATTTACTTGGTATGGATGGTGCCACAATGGTACCGAAGTAAATTCCGCGATGTTTTGGGCTTTTAACCACATATTCCATAATAATTATTATCTATGTATGGAAAGTTCCAAAGTTACTTTAAATTTCAAAAAAAGGCCTATTGTTCCTTCCAGGTATAAGGCAACATATAGAAAAAATTTCAAGAGAATCGGCGTCGTTTAGGATCCTATAAGTCACAGTCACTATGAACTGGTAAAAGTCTAACATGAATGATTTGGAATACATCACATATTTAAAATTGTTTAAGGGGATACGGCTTTTGAAGAAAAATTTAAGATTTATCTAAAAACGCAAAGCCCTGATTATTAAACAAATATTATTTTTGAAACGCCCTCTATATATGGTTTAAACACCCTAAAAGTTAATTAGATATCAAAAGTTGTTTGCAGGTAATTGGGATCGGAACAGTGAGCGTGGATCCTCCTATACTAAGTTAATATTTATTTTCTTTAATCTTAACAACTGTAATAGCGAGATTCTCAATACATTGAATGAGTTATTTTATTATCATTGTACGTAGTTTGGATGAAAATGGAACAAGGGGTATGGTCCCTCCCATACAAAGCTAATATTCATTATCGAATATTTGCGAAACTATTTTAATCAGAGTTTTCAAACATGGTCAAAATTGTGTCCAGTACCTATTGTTGTTCTAAATAAATGTGATCTTGCAGCTTGGAGGCTTGTGAGTGGAACCTCCAATACAAAGTAAATGGTTATTTTTGAATATCTTGAGAACTATTATTGTGAGAATTTTCAAACATTGTAGGAATTACATTATCACATAAATCGAATATGTGAAAAACCATCATTGTGAGTGACTTCATACTTCATATAAATTGCATTGATGTTAATAAAGACTGACAAATTTTACAACATAATAAACAGGATGCCTTTAATATCCAATATGTTTTCATTATATAGCCAAATTACAAACAACCCGTAAGTTGTAATTTATTATGACTTTTAAATTAATATTGAATTATCGTATATTTTCAATTACTTCAGAACTAAAAATTTTTAACTTATGGTGTTTTCTTTTCTGACATAAATGATGCCTTTGTTCTGCCTTTTGCCCTTCTTTGTGTTCTTTTCTGAAAAAAATTTAGTTTGGTGAGCGTATAACGTGTTCTTTTCAAATAATGTTGCCCTAAAACCCTGGATATATGATTCACCATCAATTTTATCAAAGGGTTAGAAATGCACCACTTTTTATTTACGCAAAAAGTATAGTTTTAAAATATTTAGAAGCTACATAAAAGAAATTGCATAAATGGTAATGATTTTTGTTCTATTGTGATCGTTAAAAATACAACACTTTATAAGGGTATAGGTAACCTTTAATAAATGGTACAAAATATAAAGGCAACATTTTGTCTGAAAAGAAAACACCATTAGACCACTACACAGTGGGGCAGAATCAAATTTTTTTGAAAATAAATCTGGCATTTTTAAACGGATGGTCCGATCAGGATAAAATTTGACGTGGTCATAGCCAAGGAGTATTTGTGTTTAAGTTATTAAAATGGAACGAACAAATGCTCCAGGGGCGGCGCTATGGGTACATTCGACATGTAAAATTTGTAAACACGTGCCATTTTTTTGTTTCACATCCGATTTTAAAGCTTTGTATATTTTTGGAAAGCGCTTGGCTATTTATCTCTTGTAATTTCCGAGTTATAGGCATTTCAAAATTGAACTTTGGACCGAATGGACTCGAATTTCTTTTGTTAGTTAGACAACTAAATTACCAATAATATACAAAAGATTTCAGGGCAATATCAATTATGGATCGAAAAATAAACGATTTTAAATTTAAAAATTAAAAAAATACTAAATTTTTGCAGTTTTTTTGACGAAAAGGTTACTTAACTCTTTTTTTATTAAAAAATACTTTCTTTAAGAACATATAACAATTTGATATGTTTCCGTAAGGTATCTTTACGGAGAACATTTTGGTATAAAATACATGTCTTACTTTTCGAATATGTTGGTCCTACGCCCTTAGAAATTTTACCTATTTTTTATCAAAATTTCAACTCAAAGCTGGAATCAAAAAGCAGTTTTAGAAACCATAATGTGATTCCTATTTATTCCCAAAGTATTTTCCCAGCCCCGAAGGAAATGTGGACCCTATGGGAAAAATTGTAAAAAATATAATTTTTGGGAGTTTCGCTCCAATTTTTAGGAATTGCGGGATTAATTTTGACCTTTTGAAAAGTTTTTTACACCTTGTAATTTAGAATGACAAGTTTAAAAAACGTTGAAAATTTTATTGAGTTTTCTCAATAAGTAAAGATTTTATTGCATATTACATATTTATTGAGTTTTTAAAACTAAAAATTGTATCAAATTTTTAATAGGAATGCAAATATTAGGAACAATTTGATCCACATTTATTCCGAACTAATTTTTTTTCTTTAGACAAGTTAATTTTTGGTCTTACAAAAAAAATTTCAAGTTAATACCTCAATTAGATTCAAAAATATCCCACTTTAAAACTCCGTTCTTTAAATATATTTCACACTTTGAGCCCCCATAGCGCCGCCGCTGGAGCATTTGTTTGTTAATAACTTAAACTCGAATACTCCTTGGCTATGACCACGTCAAATTTTATCCTGATCGGACCAGCCGTTTAGAAATGCCAGATTTATTTCAAAAAAATTTTGATTCTGCCCCACTGTGCACTATCGTATGCATTAAAAAGGTTTGTACGATGTAAAAAATACGATATTATTGCAGTATTTAATGTAAAATATCAAGAGCTTTTAAAATTAAATGATAATTTTTTTACACTGTCGATGGCAAAAGCATATATCTTAAAAACTACAAAAAATTTTAAAAAATCCTTTAAGAGCTTTTTATTTTACTATAATTGGCGATGCGACTCATAGTATTATTCATATACAGTGTGCTAGTCCGGATTAATTTTTTTTTTATGGAAGAACAAAAATTAAATGCACTTGTTTTACCGCTTTTACTTCGAATGTTATGTTATTCACATTGTGCACTGTCATTACTATCAAATGCCATGTTTTTAAATAATAAACCAAACATTAAAACACTAACTTTAAAGGAACAGTATGATATTTTACAAAATCGAAAATTTCTATGTTCTATTTGTGAAAAAAAGAATAAGGAGAAGATAAAATAATTTATTTCGAATACCTATAATGGACCCAGTAACTATAGTACGGATAACTCGACATAGCCTAAAACTATATGTTACGGGATGGTCGAAGTTGCTCTGTATTTATGAAATGTGATAACATCGTCTAAATATGCAGTATTTTTTTAATATTAGAGACAATTTTACTTCGACTTTCAATAAAATTAACTCTTCTATTTAGAAAATGGTCCTTCCACACAAGCAAATTTTTTACTCTTCCAAAAATAGGAGAATTTTAAATTTGATATATGTATTTTGGTAAAAAAAAACACACTTAGAATAAATTGTTTACAAATGTACAATATTTTCTTAGAGATATCATTACAGAGATTACTTACAACATAAAAAATGTCTCCAGTATTAAATGGGTGGCTTTCACAAGTATTTCCAAATATAACCTATTATGTGTCCAAATTTCGGATTTAGACGAAATATTAAAATTTTCATTTTTGGGAATTAATTTTTTTTTAATTATGGGATTATTTTTCAACAAATGACAGTTTTATTTCCAAACAATTTTCATTTTGCGTGCCTGTGGGGCTTTAATCTCAGTTCGTTCTCACAATTAGCTCCTCTAGCATGAGTAATTCTACCAGCATGGCATTCATGGTTCACCGTCACACTTAAGCCCCTGCATCGCATTAAGATTACTACTATCCGCTGAGGCATTCGTTCTAATTTAAAATTTAATCGAATCAGGTTGTATTCTTTCGAATGTATTATTATATTAACTAGGCTATAATATGGACGGACTTAAATGACTGAAATATTCCACTTGTTATCTTCTTCTAATTTTCTGTATGTGTAAATTTAAGTACCCAGGGGGAATAAGATGCATTAAATAGGCCTTCCCATATGCCTTATTCTGCAGACACAAGGACACCCAGCCGCATTGCAAAATCGTTTAAATTTTACACTGTGTGTCATTGGGAGCCAATGCTCTTTTATGCTACAGGGCTGATAGAAGGCTTACTTAAGAAGGCATACTAGAAGTTCTTGCGTTCATGGCCTGACGTGTAATGTCTCTAGAATGCCTGAAAATCAGTGTCTAATTGAAGGTCCGCTGTAGAGAGAAGGCTGAGTGGAATGAGTATCTCATCTTTAGGAATGTGTAAATAATATGCCTTTTAGAAGGCCTACAAAGTGTATCCCTAGCTTTTTTTTCTTGCTGGTTATGAATTGTTGTGTATCATTGTGTGTGTGTGCAATTTGTTAAGGTATGTCTGGAGTAACGTTGTTCCTTGCTCATTTCCTTTTCTTAACATTCTGCAGTTTCCTTTCTCCCCCCAATTTTCTCGCTACTTTTTTTCTTTTGACATTATTTAGTTTATGGTCGTTTTTGGTAATAAATTTCCCAACTTCCTCAATTTGTTTCCAATAAATTTTGTTATTACATCAAATAAAATCTAATTTGATTAGACTTTTACTTTGCCAGCCTCTTTGAGAAATAGGACACATGGCATGTTACTACTACATTTTCAACTGTGTGAAGCTGTGTATTAGGTAAATGTGTGTAAATGTGAGTGAGAAATATGTTTGTATGTTTTGTTGTGCGTAAATTTATTTAGTTAAACGTAAAACAAAAATCTCAACTGGAATGTATAAAACTCATTTCATAAGATTGTCTGTATGAATGTTTATATTAAATGTGAAATGGATCGCAACGACAAAATAAACATTTTCATAAATAAATAGCCTTTTTTTCACTGTTGCTGTTATGGCTGTTGCTTTTGTTTATGTAGTTGTTGGTTTTGTTTAATTTCACCTGGAATATGGCAAATGAACAAAATATGAATACATTCACATATATACAATGAAGTTCAGATATAACGAACTCGCCCAGACTGACCAATATTTTTCGTTATAAGGTAATTTTGTTATATCCGTAGTTCTTAGAAGTAAAACACTTGAACAATGAGAATCATAAATGCCAATAGATCTGCAACTAGTGTACATAAATATATGGAAGAAAACAAACATTTTCGACTAGCAATTGCACCTTACCTGTTCCAAATTCTTAATGGATATACAAAATTTTATGTTGCTTCGAAGTAATAAATTCGTCTTGGTTTGTCGTTAATCGAGGAAAATACAAGATACAGTTTTTAGATAGCCTTTATTCAATTATGATTTTAATATAATATTCTGTTTTCACTATAAACAAATATCTAACAACGAGTTTATAAAGATTCTTTAATATGATATTATGAGACAATATTATTAACAGTTCAAAAGTTGTTAGCAATTTTACTTCAGGTAGTAATTAAAAAGTATGAACTATGACTTCTTCAAAAACCAAATTAAAGCGAATTCTAAACTTCTGGTGAACTTTAAAATTTGTTCAATTTTTTCGTTCTTAAGTTTTTGTTTTGTCCCATATATTGTTATTATTTATCATTACTGCGTTTATAGAAGCATACAATCTAACCTGTTTAAACCCCAAACGTAGATGTTGTTCGTTAATAACAAACTCCACTGTTCATACTTACACCTTGTAGTCATATATTTAAATATACGTGCGTCTGTTTGTGTATTTCAACTCAATTTTGTAGCTGGTTCTTGTTGTAATAAAAATCACATAAAATAAACAATTTACTTACGCACATTTTTCATATTTTATGGCGTTAAAATTGGGTTTAAAGTGACACTTGGAGGTCCATTATAAAAATATGTATTACAAACATTTGTTTAGCAGAAACAAATAAAATAGAAGTAAAAACACCGGTAGTAAATCTTATTGAAAATTGCATTAGTGTCACAAAAATTGTGTAACAAAATTATATAAAGCTTTAAATTGTACATACTTAGTATTAAAATTATAAGAACTTTACTATATACCTAAAACATACCGAAATTTTGTAACAAATGATTTTAACATCAAAATAAAGATTTTTGAAAAACTTGAAATATTTTAACAAACTGTATAGTTTTTTAATTTACTATGAAACAAAAACAAATTAAATATTCATGTAATTTGACATACCGTTTAAAAAATTTATACAGTTAGAAAAAAATATGAATGTTTTATGTGGATGGTTTCCAATCTTTGGCCATTTTGTGGTCTACATTGTGCAAACCGGGTATTGTTAAGCTAAATGACGTCAAGGAATATTGGAGTTCTTCTAACATTTAAAGTTCTGTAAGTATGAGATTACAATGCTTGGTAATACTGTTAAGCGTTCCGTTGTAATTTCAGATGTTCAGATATTCTTCTTGGGAGAATACTTACTTAATAAATGGTAAGTACGTTAGTAAGATAACAAAGACAGTTGATAATGCATTTATCTCTATATTTTCCTAGGTGAAGAATATCAAGTGTAATTGGATTCCCGTTATATGGCAAGTGAGCAAATTTGGCTGACATCTCACACAAAATTTTCTGTATATTTTCTATTATACACAAATGTCAATAAAATTATTTTATTTTAGAAATATTCTAATATTGAAAATATTGTGTATAACAGTTTTGTCTACAGAAAATATTGAGTACTAGCACTAAACCCGGTGCGCTTCGCCACCCCAATTGGATGAAAGAAATAGTACTATTAAGTCTCCCTTTGTGAATTAAAGCTAATTAATTGTGGCTTCTAGCACATTCGAAACGTATTATTATAATAAAAAAGTACCATTTAGACCCACATTTTATATGCCCACACAACATCATGTTCATTTTTATAGAAAATGCTAAAGAAATGTACCAATAAAGTCACCTTTTGTGAATTATAACTCATTCCGAATAATGTGTGCCTAATTTTGAATTTTTATGTTTATTATTATAAAATAGTCAAAAAGTATTATTAGTTTGAAAAATGTACCTGTGAGTCACTTTTTTAGATTCTTATTCGGTCAGGATCATATACTATTCGAAGAACGAAAAAATACAAATTATTTTTGTAACCTCAAAGCATATAGATGGCTTAGTGACTTTCTTTCCTTACTCAGAAGCATATCAGTAAAATAATTTAATATAATAAAAAGTATCATTAGAGGAAAAAGTACCAATTTTCCACACTCAAAGTAATTTCCTTATTCTAAGTTCAATATATTAGAAAATTCAAAAAGTACTATTTGGAAAACGAAAAAATACTTCTTAGTTTGGTTTAGCTCACAATTTTTGGTATCATAATACAATTGAGCACCCTATTCTTGCATATTTCTTCAGTGAGAAGTATATTAGCCTACCATAATGTATTTAAGCTAACTAATTTAATATATTAAAAAAGTACCATTAAAAAAAGTACCAATATTCCTTTATCCTCTTGAACACCCGTTAAGTCTGAATTTAAAATTTGTATAGCATTTCCTATATTATCAACTGATTTTGTTTCTATAACACTTAATATTTAATAAGTTATCACAAAACCGAACCGAAACTCATCGGTTTTTAATTTTTTAAAACCGAAACCGCGGGTTTGAAATTCTTTTTGGAAACTCTACTATAAATGTATTTAAAAAGTACTATTACAACAAAGAAAATGTACCATAATGTCTCCAATTTATTATACCCTCCACCACCACAAGTGGTGAAAGAGGGTATATATACGTTTGTCATTCCGTGTGTAACATTGAGAAATATTCATCTGAGACCCAACAAAGTATATATATTATTGATCCTTATGAAATTCTAAGTCGATTGAGCAATGTCCGTCTGTCTGTCCGTCTGTCCGTCTGTCTGTCTGTCTGTGTAAAACACTCTCACGTCCAAAATACATAAGCAAAATTAATGAAATGCATACCAAAATGTTTATAATTTTTCTAAGCAGTTTGGTATTGAAAATCAACAAAATCGAATTGGTAGAACCATGGTTATGGATCAAAATGGAAGACAACCTCCAAAAATTTTGATCATTTTCACATGTTTTTTTCTGATTTTTGGTAAATCCATTGCAGAGAATATCATGAAATTTTGCACACATTATTTATATGATAAAAGAACAAATTCTGTTGAAAATGGAAAGAATCGGTCCATAATTTCTTGTAGCCCCCATACAAATTTCTTCCCGAAATATGGTGCTATAGTCTATAAATGCCTACAGAATTGCAGTATCCATACAAAATTCAGCAAAAATAAGTTTCGTGCTAAGAGAAATCACAAGACTGAATTTTTCGTGGATCGGCCCATATTTGATCAAAGCCCCCATATAAAGTTCACTTCCGAAAATCACTTAAACATGCATAAATACCTCACAAATATCGCTATTGAGTTGAAATTCAACACAAATAATCTCCATATACACAAAAGTCGCTGCACCGAATTCTGTGAAGATCGGTTCATATTTGTTTATAGCTCTCATATAAGGACCTCATCCGAACAACACAATAACCTGCATAAATATCTAAAAAATATCAATATCAAACCAAAATTTTACACAGATCCGTAATTTATATATGGAAGTCATACTGCAGGATTTTGTGGATATCGGTCCATATTTGACCGTAGCTCAAATTTAAGGTCCATTTCCGAAAATCAGTTAAGTACTCACAAATCTCTTATAAATATCTTAATATTGCTAAAATTCGACATAAATAAAACTCATATACATAGCAACAACTAAACCAAATTTTATGAAGTTTGGCACATAATTGGTCATAGCTTCCATATAAGGACCACTTCCGAAAAACATATTAACCTGTATTAATATCTAAAACAAATCGATATCAAAATAAAATTATACATAGATGAGTAATTTGTATCTAGTAATCATACTACTCTAGTTTGTGAATATCGGTCCATATTTGACCATAGCTCCATATAAGGTCCACTCCCGAAAATCACTAAAACCCTCATAAATTTCTTACAAATATAGTCATCAAGTTGAAATTCGAATCCAAAAATTGCAATATATGTAAAAATCATTGTACGAAATTTTATGATGATCGGCCAATAATTGGTCATAGCCTCCATATAAGTACCTCTTCGGGAAAACACATTAGACTACACAAATATCCAAAAAACATATTTGTACTGAACCAAAATTGTACACCGATCAATAATTTGTATTCAAGAATCATATTACAAGATTTTTTAAATATCGGTCCATAATTCGATATAGTTGTCATATAAGGTCCACACTTGTTAATAGCGTTGTTTAAATTAAGTTTTATTAATTTTTTTATTTATAAATTTTACAAAAATAGCCCTCAAATACTTTGAAATCACGTTACAGTATTATATGGCGATAGTCCCATAATAGGTCAGCTCCAATATGTTGAACCAAAATTTGAATCCAAAAATCATACTACTGAATTTTATGAATATCGGTCCATAATTGCAACAGCCCTCATATAAGTTCCACTTTCGGTAATAACTATAATACCCATAAAACTCTTGTAAAGATGAAATTCAACTAAAATACATAGAAATCACGTTAAACTATTTTATGGCGATTGACTCATAATAGGTCATAGCTTCCAATTAGTTCCACTACCCAAAAATACATTAAGGCCTATAAACATTGATGTCGATCAAAAATTCAACAGAAATTAGTTACAAGTATACAGAAATCATACTGCTGGAATTTTTGACTATTCATAATTATATATAAGACACATATCCGGAAAATTAATTAATCGCGAATATATATTAACATTTTGTGATATAACTCATTTCCATATGCAAAATTTTGAATTTTGTCTAAATATATTTGTATACCCTTTTTTATATTATTTTTCTTCACTTGTGGTGAATAAGGATAATGTTGATCCAATCGGATAATGATAACCAATTATTAGGTACATATATAAATTGTTAAATGTCATACGTTATAATATGAATAAATGACAAACTCTATTCAAAATGCAAGAATCTGCAGTTAAAGTATCTTCTGCTTAAACTAGTCTTTCTTACAATTGTTATATTATTTCATATATTTATTTAATAGTATTTCAATAACATTGTCTTAATCCTCATAATAACAAATATTGAATATGGATATTAAAGTGTTTATGCCAATGTAACTTCTACATCTCTCATCATATTTAGGTGGAGGGTATTTAAGATTCGGCACGGCCGAATATAGTACTCTTACTTGTTTTTTACTCACTAAGGAGCATATATTTTATATTTCCAGGTCCATTATTATAGAAAATTCAAAATATACCCAGTTATTGAATCCTACTCGCTCGAGTCCATATAATATTATGTTCATGTTTCTAGATTTATTATAGACAATTTAAAAAGTACCATTAGAATAAAGAAAAAGTATTAAGTATTCTCTTTGAATTTTCAGTCACTTAGAACAATATCAAGTTAATATGGTATTTCTAAATCCATTATTAGAGAAAATTCAAAAAGTACCTTTATAATATAGAAAAAGTTGCATAAAGCCCCCACTTGTGGATTCCCAATCGGTCGGGATCATATAAGCTTTATTTCACAATTCTAAGTTCATTGGTGAAGAAGATACAAAAAGTACTATTCGAATATAGAAAAAGTACCATAAAGACTCCCCCTTAAATTCTCACTCCCTCATGACCACATATGTTTAATTTTATGTTTCTAGGTCCATTATTAAAGAAAATTTAAAAAGTACCGTTATGTCCCCACTTGTAGATTTTCTTTCGCTTAGGTCTATATAAACGTTATATCATGTTCATTGGTGAAGAAAATACAAAAAGGACCATTCGAATAAAGTACGAAAAAGTACCAAAAAGTCTCCCCCTAGAATTATCATTCACTTAGGAAATTTAAAAAAGTACCATTATAATGAAGGAAAGGTATCACGAAGTATCCCCTTGATTTTTCACTTACTTAGTACCATATACGCTTAATTTCATATTTATATGTCCATTATTACAGAAAATTCAAAAAGTACCATTAGAAAACAGAAAAAGTACCAAAAGGCAGCCACTTGTAGATTCCCACTCACTCGGGTCCATATAAGCTTTATTTCATGTTTCTAGGTTAATTGGTGAAGAAATTACAAAAAGTAACATTCGAATAAAGAAAAAGTACAAAAAAAGTCTCTCCCTAGAATTCTCACTCACCTAGGACCATATATGCTTAATTCCATGTTTCTAAGTCCATTGCTATAGAAAAGTCAAAAAAGTACCATTAAAATAAAGAAAAAGTACCATGAAGTGTCCGCATGAATTTTTGCTCACTTATTACCATATACGCATAATTTCGTACTTCTATGTCCATTATTACAAAAAAATCAAAAAGTACCATTAGAATATAGAAAAAGTACCAAAAAGCCCCCACTTGTGGTTTCCCACTCACTCGGTTCCATATAAACTTTATTTCATGTTTATAGGTTCATTGTTGAAGAAATTACAAAAATTACCATTCGATTAAAGAAAAGGTACCAAAAAGTCTCCCCCTAGAATTCTCACTCACTTAGGACCATATATGCTTAATTTCATGTTTCTAAGTCCATTGCTATAGAAAAGTTAAAAAAGGACCATTAGAATATAGAAAAAGTACCAAAAAGCCCCCACTTGTGGTTTTCCACTCATCCGGGTGCATATAACCTTTATTTCATGTTTATAGGTTCATTGTTGAAGAAATTACAAAAAGTACCATTCGATTAAAGAAAAGGTACCAAAAAGTCTCCCCCTAGAATTCTCACTCACTTAGGATCATATATGCTTAATTTCATGTTTCTAAGTCCATTGCTATAGAAAAGTCAAAAAAGTACCATTAGAATAAAGAAAAAGTACCATGAAGTGTCCGCTTGAATTTTCACTCACTTAGAACCATATACGCTTAATTTCGTGTTTCTAAGTCCATTACTACAAACAAATCAAAAAGTACCATTAGAATATAGAAAAAGTACCAAAAAGGCAGCCACTTGTGGATTACCATTCACTCGGGTCCATATAGCTTTATTTCATGTTTCTAGGTTCATTGTTGAAGAAATTCCAAAAAGTACCATTCGATTAAAGAGAAAATACCAAAAAGTCTTCCCCTAGAATTCTCACTCACTTAGGACCATATATGCTTAATTTCATGTTTCTAAGTCTATTGTTATAGAAAATACAAAAAAGTACTAATAAAATAAAGGAAAAGTACCAAAAGGCAGCCACTTGTGGATTCCCACTCACTCGGGTCCATATAAGCTTTATTTCATGTTTCTAGGTTCATTGGTGAAGAAAATACAAAAAGTACCATTCGAATAAAGAAAAAGTACTAAAAAGTCTCCCCCTAGAATTCTCACTCAGTTAGGACCATATATGCTTAATTTCATGTTTCTAAGTCCATTGCTACAGAAAATTCAAAAAAGTACCATCAGAATAAAGAAAAAGTACCATGAAGTATCCAATTTAATTTTTGCTCACTTAGGCCCATATACGCCTAATTTAGTATTTCTATGTCCATTATTACAAAAAAATCAAAAAGTACCATTAGAATATAGAAAAAGTACCGAAAAGCCCTCAGTTGTGGTTTTCAACTTATTCGGGTCCATATAACCTTTATTTCATGTTTATAGGTTCATTGGTGAAGAAATTACAAAAAGTACCATTTGAATAAAGAAAAAGTACCAAAAAGTCTACCCTAACTCACTTATTGCCATATGTGCTTAATTTCATGTTTCTAGGTCCATTATTATAGAAAATTCAAAAAGTACCATTAGAATAAAGAAAAAGTACCATAAGTACCACTCCAATAAAGAAAAATTGCGATAAAGTCTCCCCCTAAAATTCTCACTCACTTATTACCATACATGGTTAATTTCATGTTTCTAGGCCCATTATTAAAGAAAATTCAAAAAGTACCATTAGAAGAACAAAAAAAGTACCTATAGTTCAGTTCTCACATTTTGGTACCTAAATATTATCCCCTACTCCTAACTTCACTCAGATACATATCAGCTAACTTTAATGTCGATAAGTGAAATAATTTAAAATATTAAAAAAGTACCATTAGGACAAAAAGTACCAAATCCCCTTTTTCTCCTTGAACACCCCTCAAGTTTGAAATTTAAAAATATTTAATTTTGCCAAAATTGTTTCTGCTTAACGACATGCCTCAAACGATTAAAATCTGTGTTAATGTGCTCAAGAAAAATAAGTTTTAAAAAAAGTACCAAACTATTTCCCGGATTTGGCCCAATATACAGTTTGGCAGTCGAGTTCCAAATAGCACTCTGTAAGTTAATTTTTGCATGAATCCAGGAACCAATGTTATAAATTTATCAAAATTGGCTAAAAATGTTAAATAAAATGTATTTTTCCGTTTTACCCCCTTTTTCGTACCTTTTTTATCCCCATTGCGGTGTTAAAATTGTATTCAAATAAATTTCTGTATCATGGTGGGAGCTTATAAAAAAATATTTATATGTCTATTTCAATTTGTAGATAAACATAGTTTATGAAAAAAGTACCAAAAATAAACACAATTTTCATCCCTTAAGGGTTCGAATTTCCAAAAAGTACCAAACTTATATTTGTTATTTTTTTATAAGTAAAGAATATGATTTAAAATTTGTTTGTATGTTTATTGGTTTAAAAGATACGTATGGTGCCAAAAAAGTACCAAAATACAGTTTTTACCCGTTTTCTCCCCTAAAAAGTCCGAATTTTGAAAAAGTACCAGACACCTGTCAGCTTATTTTTTAAATAGAGTAACATGATGTTGTAAGTTTTTTTGTATCTTTATTGGTTTTGAAGATATAAGGTTACCGAATTTACCCGTTTTTACCCTTTTTTACCCCCTAAACGTTCGAATTTCCAAAAATCCCTTCTTATCGGATCGTTTTGGGGAGGGAGGAACCCACAGTTAAAATTTCATGATTCTAGCTTCAACCGTTTGGGCTGTGCGATGATGAATCAGTCAGTCAGTCAGTCAGTAACGTTACTCTTTTATATATATAGATAACATTATTTTCTATAGAACATATTGTGTACAACAGTATTTTCTGAAGAAAATCTGCGTATAACATTATGATTTATTTTTAATAAAAAATGTTGTTTATACCAGTATAACAGTTAAGTATTTCCAAATAACATTATCATTTACAGAATATACAGCGTATAACTGTATTTTCTATCGAAAATTTTGTTTATACATATTATTACAAGTAAGAGAGTTATATTCGGCTGTGCCGAATCTTATATACCCTTCACCAAATTATACTTTAAAATAAAATTTAAAAAATTCTTATTTTTTTTTTAAATTTTTCGAAATTTTTTTTAAGTTTATTCCAATTTTTTTTAATAAAAATTTTTTTAATTTAAAAATTTTTTTTTAATTTATTAGTGAAAAAAGAGTTTTTTGTGAAAAAAATTCGGGTTAAAAAATATTTTTCCCGATTTTTACCCACTGTAGGTCCAACTTACTATAGCCTTATATACATCGTTGCAATGGACTTTGAAATATCTATCATTAGATATCCATATTGTCTATATTTATGACTTAGTAATCGAGATATAGATCAAAAATAGGCAACAAAAATAGAGGTTGTCTCGGATTTTTGCTCATATCTCCGTTATTTATTGATTTCAACAGACAGACGGACATGGCTAAATCGACTCCGCTATCTATAAGGATCCAGAATATACAGTGGCACAGATAAAAGTACGTACTCCCTCTAAAATTTCGGTTTAAGAATAACCCTGGATTTCTGATCGATATTTTTGCTTGCTTTTGAAAGGCATCGAAACACTGTCAAAAACTAACTACAAAAAGTCCGGTTAACTTTCCGCTTATTGTACTTTTACACATAAAACTTAATATGGTAGCACAGATAATTATACGTACGATGCCAAATAGAAACAGTACTTTTTAAAAATAAGTAGATTTAATAAAAAAAAATATTATACGGAAAGTGTTAAAAGCTTAGTTTGTAAGCAATTCTTAAAGACTGCAGTGATTTTAGAAAAAAAATTTACTTTTTTTGTTAAAATGGGTAAGAAAACAAAGGACATTTGTATCGAAATGCGTGAACATATTTTAAAATTGAGGAAAGATGGGAATTCCTTAAGTTCAATTGCTCAAATTGTTGGACGTGCTAAGTCTACGGTGCAGACCGTAATAAAAAACTTTTCTGAATCTCAATCCCTAGCAAGCAAGACAAAAACTGGACGTCCACCCAAAATTACCCCACGAGTTGAGCGATTTATAAAAAGTGCTGTTAGTAAAAATCCTAAAACAACAGCCGTGGAAATTCGAAATACTTTGGAAAATGACCACAATATTAATGTTCATTCAGAAACAGTGCGAAGTGTTTTGCGAAAAAACGGATTCCATAGCCGCGTACCAAGAAAAAACCATTAATAAGCGAAATAAACAGAAAAAAGTGGCTCGACTTCGCACTTAAGTATGTGCACAAAACAACAGATTTCTGGGCGAATGTGATTTTTAGTGATGAAAGCAAGTACAATTTATTCGGTTGTGATGGCAAACAAAAAATTTGGCGCAAACTTAATGAAGAGCTGCAACCGAAGAACCTCATTCCAACAGTTAAGCACGGTGGTGGTTCGGTCATGGTTTGGGGCTGCATGTCGGCGAATGGAGTTGGAAAACTGCGATTTGTGGAAACAAATATGGATCGATTTCTTTATTTAGACATTTTGAAAAGCAGTTTGAAAGATTCCGCAAGTGTTTTGGGTCTTAGTGGCACCTGGTATTTCCAGCAGGACAACGACCCAAAGCACACTTCGCATGTTGTCAAAGAATGGCTTCTCTATAATGTCCCGAAACAACTCCATTCGCCTCCCCAATCACCAGACCTGAATCCCATAGAGCATTTATGGGATGAATTGGAACGGCGCATTCCAAAAAAAACTTACAGAAACAAACAACAACTAAAAGATGGCTTGGAATATGAGTGGAATAAAATAACGTCTGAGACAACAAAAAAACTGGTATTTTCAATGAGTAATCGATTGAAAGCAGTAATTGAGGCAAAAGGAGGTCCAACAAAATACTAATGAAATAATATATACCTGAAATTCTTTTTGTACATTAATCTTTTTTAGAGTACGTATAATTATTTGTGATATTAAATAGGCTTTTGTGTTTTTTTTATTAAATTGAAGTTTTTAATTTTAAATTTGAATAATGAAATAAGTATTTGTGTTCATTTAAAAATTATTGATTCATTTACTTTTTTTAAATATCACCAATTTTTGGAAAATTAAAGAATTTTTAAGGGGTACGTACTATTATCTGTGTGACTGTATATACTTTATAGGGTCGGAAAATTATATTGTGGAAATTATAAACGGAATGACAAATTAATATATACCCTTCTGAAGGGTATAAAAATTATATTTGGCTTAGTTAAAAGTTTTACTCATAGATAAACGGACATAGATCAGAAACTCTACTGTCAAAGACCAAACTCAGTTGTCAATAATCAACACTCGTAGGTGTGATTATTTTGAGTAATTTTTTTTGTTTGGGGTTTTTTCTAGTTTCCGCTCTATGTGTATTTCTCTATGGTTTTACTGATTTTCAATTGCATTATTTATGAATATTTGTATTGATTTAAAAATAAATATTGTTTGTATACTAAAAACCAACTACATATTTGTTTTTATTGTTTTATTAAAAAATTGTTTGATATTTGTGTTAATAGGAAAAAAATTATTATTCTGTTTAATCTTACGAAATGTAGTGTTTGATTTTGTGATAGGTTCTATTTCAGTAAATTTTTATTTGGCTTTACAAAATTTTGTGTTTGAATACGAAATTAAATTTTGTCTGTGTATGTATGTCCTAGATTTTTAAAATTACAAAATGGTAAGTAACAAGCTCAAGGAAAACATATCAAATTCAGTATTAAATTTTTTTTTACCGAAAACTAAATTTCTGACTTATTCAAATGAGTCCCACGCTAAACCATACAAGGTACGGCTGTTAAAATTTTAATTTGTAATTCTTATTTATCACATATGTTTCTTATTTATCAAAAAAGTTTAAAATATAAAATTTGTTTAGATAAGCAAGACATTTTTTTTTTTTTTTTGGTAACAAGTTAAGGTTAATAATGTCTGAAAATGTTTATATTTTATATTTAAACATCCATGGGTACACAGAAAAAAGTTTCAACATAAATAGTATGATTTGATTTCATTGATTTAAATTCATAACATTTATAAATAATTTCTTAAATAGTATGATTTTGTTCATATTTTTTGTTTTTAAATAAAATCTAGGAGGCTTGAAAAAATACTTCAATTTTCATTTATATTTTTATGTTGTTTGAAAATGTTTGAAATTTTCCTTGGAAAATTTTTATGTTTTTTATGATTTTCAGCTACAAAATGAGCAAATATGCGCGAAATTGACTGCATTTTTTTGAAGCAGATGAAATGCTTTAATATTAATGGATGCTAAATGATGTTTAATGATATTTTTTTACGTTTCAGACTTTTTTGATTCATTTTGAATAATTGGTAATATAGGGCTATTTTACATACATATTTAAACTAAGCCATTAGGTAATGCAATTTATTATAAAATATCTAGGAATTTATGCAAAAAAAGAAAAAAATTCCGTCATGTACACTTTTATAATATTTATGAACATGTTCTTATTCTGAATGAAAAAAGTTTGGGAAAAAAAAGTCAATAACAAAGAATAATAACAAGAAGTGAAACGCTGTCAAAAAACACCCAAGTCGGTTGTCATAAAAAACATAACTCTATGAATGTATTGGTAACATTTTTTTTATATGTATTGGTTTTCAAACCACTTTCACCACACTCCTCAAACACACAGAGTTGTAAAATACGACCTTAAAAATTTTAACAAGACTTTATTACAATTAAAGTTAAAAATTCAAACAACTCTCAAATTATTTAATGTATATATGACCTGGAACGATTTTATAAATATATTTTTCTGCTTTTTCTTCCATAATTTCTGCAAAAATTTAATTTATTTGAATTTTTTATTAAATTTCAATACCAAATTTTACAAATGTGTTTTTTTCAGTTTTAATTTCAACACCCAAAAATTTAAAGTTAAAAAAATTAAAAAAAATATATTTTTCGTTTGTGCAAAATATGCATGTTTCGGTTATTTTAATGGTAAATATGTGTGGAAAAAAATAAAAGAATATTATGTGTCTGTGAAAGAGTGTGTTAGAATTGCAATTTTATTGCAATTTTGAAGAAAAAGTTTTGAAGTCAAATCTCTCTCTCAAGTGTGTTGAATTCACATAGTACTTGTATGTGAGAAGAGACAGAAGTTGTTGTTGTTGTAAAAAATTGAGAGGCTTCCCTTCTTGTTATTCTTTGGTTTTAGATATATTAATTTATTTATGACTAGCTTGACCCGGTGCGCTTCGCTACGCCTGTCGTAGTAAAAAAAATATGTAAGGATTTTATAAAAAAAATATATAAAAATTTTCCCCCTGTTTATCCCTTTCTGGTCCAAGTATTGAAAAAAGTTATAGCCTATTGATGCTTTCAAGCAAAGTATAACAAGTAGTCCGACTCTTTGACAGCAGTACCTAACTCTAAACATGTGTTAGTGAAAAAGTACCTAAGTCTAAATATGTGTTAGTAACAAAAATGTATATGTGTTGGTGCCTTTTTAATTTTCACCAGACCTACAGAGTTTTATAAAATTGTGTAAAATTTCAATTTGTTTGATTTTCAGTACCAAAAATTGAAACTCTGTTCTATAATTGAAATTCTACCACAAATAATATTATGTGTCAAAAATTAAAAAAAAACATTTTGGAAATAAAAGTGTGCTGGAAAATGTTCAAAAAATTCGTGAAATATTGTATATAAATGTAATAACGTGGATCGACCTCTATTTAGTGGAAAAATCTAAGTCAAAATGTGAAGTATTTTAATGTGTTTAATTCTCTCACAAGGGTGTTGAATTCACACCGTGTCCGTATATGTGAGAGAGTAATTTTAAAAAATAGAGAGTCGGACTACTTGTTATACTTTGCTTTCAAGTAAGGATCCATTTACGTGCTAAATTTCAATAAAATCGGTTCAGCCGTTTAGGCGTGATGCTCAAACAAACAAACAAATAAACAAACAAACAAACTTACAAAGACATTTATATATTTATATAGATAAACCAATTTATGACAACAACTCTCAAGATGTGGCATATCATGTTCTTGCTGTTTAAAAATTTCGTTTGAAAATTACCTTTCTTTCGCGAAAAACTCAAAAATGACGCTCAAGTTTGGATTAGAAAATGCTTAACTTAATGACTCCCATATATGTTATACTAGCTTGACCCGGTGCGCTTCGCTACCCCTGTCGTATTAAGAAAAATATGTAAGGATTTTATTAAAAAAAATCGGGTTTCCCCCTGTTATCCCTTTCTGGTCCAAGTATTGAAAAAAAGTTATAGCCTGTTGACGCTTTCAAGTAAAGATCTATCTACGTTCCAAATTTCAATAAAATCGATTCAGCCGTTTAGGCGTGATGCTCAAACAAACAAACGCAAGTGACGATTCAATGGTATAAATATGTTCTACCAGACGATATATAGAAATACCATTCATTATAAAAGATGTAAATACGATGATTTACAATAATACATCGTTTAATCTATAACATATTGTATTGGTTCCTCTAAAGAGAGTCAACTCCAAATTTAAAAATTTTCAGTAGAAGCAAAAAACTGTTTTTTTTTTTTCAATACATTACAATGAAAGTTGAAGACGGATACAACTGTATTTTTGGCGAAAGAGTACAGAAAATTATGTAAGATTTTCACAGTGGGTAGATATGACCACTGTACATCAATTTCTTGCAAAAAGTGAAAGCTTAAACATTTTGAGTTGACTATCTTTAGAGGAACCAGAGCGATATGTTAATATCGCTCATTTGTTGCAATATAGTCGGGGCTTAGATTTAATCGGATAATCTTAAATTATTCGATTAACCGAATAATTTCTATTTTAGTTTTAAATGGAAAATAAAACCACGAATTTTGTGTACTTATTAAAGCATTTTATTAATAAAAAGAACAAAATCATAAAAAAACAAATAAAACATATGGAAGTCATGTCATCTAATTTTCTGCTGATCAGTTCATAATTACTCAAAGCTCATAGTTGGTATCCAAATAAAATTTAACAAAAAAAAGTTCAATATAGAAATAAATTACACGAAATAACTTCATGTTGATCGGTACATAATTCAAATTTGAAAAGAAAAAATTGTTTAGTCATTTACTCAGAGCAGGATATTATATGGTCGAGCTTGAACGACCATATATTCTTACTTCTTAATAGTTATCGCAAATAAATTATTATTTTTTATTTGAAATATATTTTTAAAATCAGCTGCCTTCTTGTATAGATATTGCCATTTGTCGACAATAAGTAATTGCAGTTAATTATCTAACACTTTTAACTCAATTTGCCTACCAAGAACAAGAACTTTTACCATCAACACACTTTTACTACTGGCCATTAATTTTCACTTTCACATAAATTTTTAAGTTTTCGTATTTCACATCAACGCTTTTTAGAGCACCATCTGTTTGATGGCAAACCTTTTGATTCTCGATGTTATAGAGATCTGTGTGTGTAAGATGATTATACAACATAAATATGTATCTTGCAGCAGTCCTGTGGCAGCAGCAGCAGTACAATGTAGTAGTATTCCTTAGTCGTATCCTGAAATGATTTTGGTTTATGTATTTATATGCATTAGTCATGCTTTCAATCAATGATCCGTTAAAAGAATTAGTTTAGCGTAAATTATGTGACTGATGTGTCCTTTGGAAAACTAAATATGGATATAAAAAATATTGATAGCATTTTGTAAAGGAATATTCATGCATCATGTACAGGTGTTTATCTCTGTATGTGTATGTGTATGTGCGCAATCAAACGCAAAATACTCACACAAACGCTTAACAGCAATCTATCGATATAAATCCATTCACATTGTGGAAAAGAGAGTGTGTATAGTGCGGATGGAGAATGAATTACATACAGTCAGACTCAGATACACTCATGCACACAGTAATATTCTTAGAGGCCACCAAAACAGACTGACAAAAGGTATTCTCGTAACACTGATGTCATTCTTAAGTGAACCCAGCGGAGTTGTTAAATTAATGTGATCCCATAAGTTTAAACAGAAATTCAATTCAATTTTCCGAAGAATCCTACCAACATATGTGGGCAGCCAATATTGCTCCATCTACATACGGCTGTCTCTCTGCGTCTCTGTATTTGTGAGCATAGGTGTGTCATGATAACAATATAGAAATGTATTTGTGTCTTACACATACACACACACACACACACACACTCTGAAACACCTAACTGCACTCTGGAGAGTCTATAACTTGACTTTTTAGTTATAAAGAACAAAAAAAAAAAAAAAAGTCACACACTTAAAAAAAGTAAAAGAAAAATGTACAGATTTGTTTTTGCATCGTATAAATGTGTAAAAAGAAATAAGAATGGGAGGAGAGAATGGCGTATGAATCAAGGCACAAATTGTTCAAGTATATATTTTCCTTAGTATTACCAAGGAGAAGAATGATTTGAGGACTTTTTATGACTGTTGGTGTATGCACAACAAACAGCCAAAAATGTAATTGTATCCGATTTAAATTATTGTCAAACACATCCACGATTCATTAAAATATTTCAAGATATTTTGAATAATATCTTTTTTTCCCGCTACTTAAAATTCACTAATGAGTATAGTTAATTAAAAGTGTGAGTTTAACTTTCGTTCACAATAATAAAATATACATATGTATATATGAGAAAAATCAAAATTTTGGAGAATCTTCAAAATCAAGGTTGGATGTAATTACCGCTAAGCTACCGTTACCGAAATATTTTCACCTACCGTAACCAAGATGTATTAACCAGGTGGAAGCATAACTACAACAATTACAATAATACAAGAACAACAGTGTGTAAAATCTTCTAAACTGCCAAAAAATAAATTCACAAAAACCTACTTTTTAAAATGAAATAGTTTCTTTTAGCACTTTCAAATATTTTACGCACATAAAGCGGTAACTAAAACTCACTTTTATAAATATAAAATAATTTTACTCTTATAACAAATTTAAAAATTTTTGTAAAAACGTTTTTGACATTTCGAAAGGTTACGCTGCCACCTGGTTAAATATGCCTTGGCCGTAATCAGCGTATCAGCGCAAAAGTAGTGTAACCTCAAATTATTTACTTTGGATATCTGTGTATTTTTTTATTAATTAAGTTAACCCTTTGGCGACCACGGGGACTCCGGTGTCCCAACACAAAAATATTGAATAACTAAATAACGAAAAATTGAATGGGTGCCATTTTAATATTAATTAGTCCGTAAACGTGTCTCAATAGCATTTATATTTTTTATTGTCTTTGAAAATTGACAGTTTTATTTTGGTACTGTATTCAAGAATTGTGCCCAAGTCTTTTTAAGTGTAAAACTGTTTTTTTAAATTTTATATTGGGATATATATTAGGTAAGTGCATTTTTGTTATAAAAAGTTATAAAATCATTGTTCATGTTTCGTTCATTGATATGTAGTCCATAAACATGAATATGTGGAACGAACATTTACACATTACGTCTAAAATTCCATTAAATCCGATAAAATTTTGTTTGTTTAATTTCTAAATATATTTTCTTGGCGCTAACTGATTCACATTAAATAGAACAAATTATTACTTTTATCCTAATAGTCTTATGGCCGTGAAAGGGTTAATATTATGGGATAAATTGTGGGTTACACCACTTTAAGACAAGTTTATTAAGAAATTTATCAAAATACATAGTACAAGAGCTATTTATCATTTCTCTCTTCATAACACACCTCATCCCTGACACTGTTGGAGCAATTCAGGCTGTTATCAAAAGTGTGATGAACTGGCGGGATGAAGTGCAACAATTCAAGAAGGTCTATTATCTTTTTTCAGCTATAGTTGGTTTTTTCAATGCATCTAGTTGCAATTATGAACGCTGACTTCGTTAAAGAGGACATCTTCACTTTCAACCTCTCCACCTTGGTGTTACTAAGCGAAATTTCTCTGTTGGTTATATTTTTTTCCAGCGATTTGGAAGAGAAACAATTACTTGCACTCATTCGTGTTATCTTGAATGGTTGCCTCTATTATTATCTAGAATGGTTGGCTTGCTTCTGGAACGTATATATCTTTGATGAATTTTTTATTTTTTTCAAAATGTGACCAAGATTTTGGTGTAATAGAAAAAAATATAGGTAAATATTTATTCAATAGTAAAGACCGGTTTAGCTACAACATACTGACAGAACAAAGATATCTTTATGTTTCAATTTTGCGACCCCCACCCCACTTTGGTCAAAATACATAGTGCTAAATTGGTATATTCAACTTACACCACTCTTGCTCTATTAGAGTAACTACGGGTATGTGGACTATGCGTGCAATGTGGACCTGTAACTTTTTCCAGAAACTATTGAAGATATGATAACACTGCTTTGTCGTACATTTTACAGTTTATTTGAAACTACAAATGGACATGTCCTTTCATGAGTAATTGATATGTTGGCTTTTTATTCCTGTATTGAAAGTCAACATTTTTTTCGGTCCAAGTAAAAAACAAAATTTTATAAAGTTACATAGTAGAATTTAATGTTTGGTTGTTTTATTTAGTTAAAGTGGTCACGTAGGATGTAATGTAAATTAGTTGTTTGTTTACTACTGGTCCAAATTACCCAAAAAAAAACTATTTACTTTGTAAGTCAACTATGTAAGCCCAAAACTTGTCTTTTTGTATGTTTTTTTTTTAAATATTGAAAATTTAATTTTTTTTAAATGGCTTTAGCTGGTTCATGAATTTTATGTATTAAATACTAGTTCACATTACCCTCCATTTTTTTTGAATGCTGGTTTTTGGGTTCCTTACAATAATGTTACACAATTTTTTCTCCTTTTGACGCAAACAATTTTTAACTACAAAAACAAAGAATATATTTGCTAATTTATTCGTACACAACTTTTTTAATATTTTATTGTGGCCAATATTTAGAAAGTACAAAACAGTAGTCCGCATTACCCGAAATTACCCTACTTTGGTATATTATGCTCTGTGTAAAAACGATTTTTTCAGCTCCATCTGCTTTTGAATACCAAAAGGTGGCTTACTCCACTTTTGTATTGATAGTTGGTAATGTAAAGAACCGTAACCAGAAACCAACAAAAATTGTGGGTTACTCCAATTCTCCGCTGATGGCCACAATTATCACTATAATTGAATTTAATTATAAAAATATTAATTTTCTGATTTCAATAATTAATTCAGTTTATTGAAATCTACTGCGATCTGAGCTGCGATCAGTTTAAAGCTTAAACCTTCCCATGATCTTAGCGATGCATTTGCTAAGAAAGTCCTTTGATAACTCGTCCAAGCATTTGGTCACCCTGTGCCCAGGTGAATTTCACCAGAGTCAAAACGAGACGCCGTACCAGTCCTATTAGCGAACAAGTATTCCATATCGAGTTCAGTTAATTTGCCATTTGGAGATCGTCTTTAACCACCTTGTTGAAAGGCCGTCTGGCGGATGTAGTCGTGGTTGATGTGGGTCCCGTAGCGTCTTTTTTGTCGGCAACCTTTCTCCTTTTGGGCGATTTTCTCGCTCTGTCTGAGAGCGATTGCGCTTGGACCTCTCTGTGTCTTCGGCTGCTACTTAGATGTGATGGGTACGGAATACAGAAACTTTTGGTACTCATTTACCAAAGCTTGGTATTTTATGCGATCTTCCTCATCACGTGCATGGGGGCGCCGCTGGCAGCATTCTTGTCAATCTTGTCAAAAATGAATAGCGCCTTGGCGTATAGGGATTTGAGGATGTCTTTCTGACTCTTCCTCTTTTTTTTTTCTTCTTGAATTGGTCTCCAACCTTGGCATCTGATTGAGATGGAGCATTTGTCAAAATATTTGAGGGCAGTAGAGTGCTGTGTCTGTCACCTACGCTGCCTGACATTTCGACCAAAGTCTCTTGACTTGAGGCTAGTAGGATGTCTTCTGAAGATGATCCAAGATCATCGGTCTTCTTCAGGGTGTTGTTATTTTTGTTGTTGTTGTTGTTCATATTTAGTAGGCACGTCAGGGGATGGACCATCCATGCAGGGACGGCGTACATAGACTGGACAAAATTGGTTACAACCGGCCCGTGTCCTAGCACTGGAGAGGAGCTGTTATCGACTAATCATCATTTACCACTAATTAGCCATTCAGGTTCTCGGCACTGCTACCAACCACGTTAACCTTACAAGTGGGGTAAGGAAAAAAAGGGTGGAGAAGGGATAAAAGGGGAAAGGAAAAGAGAGGAGAGGATAACCTTTGAACATGAAGGTTTTTGAGTTAATTATCTCGAAAGTTGACAATTTTTAAATACTTTCTTTTTACTTTATTTTTTTTAATTTTCTTTCAAATAAAATTTTAGCAAGAAAATAATATTTTATTTGCTTTTATTGCTTTAACCTCGCAAGGTTTTTTTTATTTTTAATATGAATTTATGGAAACTTCGTGGAAAATTTAAATTTTTTAGTTTTGTTGTTCCAAGCATTTTGATTTGATAGTGCTTTAGCAGGGTGACTGTTTAAATAATCCTTTACGTTCAGTTCACGATGGTGATAAAAGGCGTCCTTAATTCAGAATTTCTTTTAACTTCATTCACCATAGAATTGTTGAAAATACACAATTTCCATTTTGATCCTACACACATTTAATTTGTTTTCTTTTTGTGTTTTTTTTTCTTTTTCATTCATTTTAGTCGCAATAATGTTGCTTAAATCTTCATTAAAATGTACTTTAATGCCGCCGATATTAAAGAAGTGGTTGCTTGTTTAACATGAAACAAAAGCAAATCTAGTGTGTGGAGGGAAATCCTAGCAGTCTTTAAAAAGAAGGACTAATAAAAGGAGAAACAAATTTATTAAAATCATGAAAATATGACCATTCATTTTATAACCAACGCCAATATAATGAGAAGAGTATTTATTATATTTTGAGCGAACGATTCAGAATCATTTTGGATGAAGATTATTAGATGAAGGATAAAGACTATTGAAATTGGTTACTATCATCTTTATATTTTGTATCACATAAGTAAAAATCAGCCAAATACTTTTAAACAAATCTCTTAAATAATTTTTCCATTGAGATTCAGTATCAGAGCAACTAATAGATTCACAGATTTCTTCAGGCCATTTTGGGGGAAACCGAATTTCTCAGAAATTGTTTTTTGTTCATTTTAATTTAAATATAAATACGACATAAATAAATCTATGTATAATTTATAAATAATATTTATGTTATTTTCATCAATATCTATTCTCTTCAAAATAAATACCGCCCAATACCTAATAACTAATAACTAAGCTTATCTCATAAGGCAACTTATAGAAAATGTGTCTATAAAAAATTTCTAATTTTAACGGAAATGATTTTGCAGAAAATTTCCTACTTAAATAAATTTTACTGAAGCTAACAATATTTTTGGGCTAAGTTTACTATCCAACTGCATTTTTGGAACAGAATAGTGACCCTATAATTCTGAAAGGGCATGTTGAGTATATCATTTTTGTAGAATAAACTTATAGTCCAGCTGGTCTGAATTTTTTTTTACAGTAGGCCAAAGTTTTATTTTTTTAATCGAAGGGAGCATTATACTAACTGAAAAAAACTTTGTAAGTTAATGTCCGAGAGAATTCTTATTGTCAGAGTTATATCGTTGAATTTTATAGGGATCATTATTGGGTCAATCAAACAAAAAAAGAAGATTTAAAGATTAAAATATTCTACGAAAAGATGCAGAAGTTGTAAGTACGATTAAAAGTATCCATGTTAGAAACTTAATTTCTCTCATTTGATCGTTAAACAGAATGACATAAATATTTCAAAATTAAAATTTAGCTTTTTTATTATTTCTTATTCATCATTATCTATCAAACATTAGATTTTGGTATTTCTGTTGTTACGTTATTTTGCATTTTAGGTGACGGTATGTAAGTTAGCACTATTAGTTCAAGAGATATTTAGGTTTATTTATGTTTATACCCTTAACTTCGTTTGTAATTTCCACAATATAATTTTCCAACCCTATAAAGTATATATATTCTGGACCCTTATAGATAGCGGAGTCGATTAAGCCATGTCTGTCTGTCTGTTGAAATCAATTTTCTGAAGACCCCATATATCTTCGAGATCCAAATCTTTAATAATTCTGTCAGACATGCTTTCGAGAAGTTTCCTATTTAAAATCCGTCCATAAATAAAGGAGATAGGAGCAAAAATCCGAGACAACTTCTGAAAATTTCATCAAAAAAAAGACAATTTATTGCATGCTTTGACAAAAAAGCAACAAAATGTACATATGTTTGGATGTGTGTTGGCTGCATTGCTTTGCGTATTTTGTTCTTGTATTTTTGGGTGATTCATTTGGCGTTGTTGTTTTTGTACTCTTCACCTTCGTGAGAAGGGTTTATATAAGATTGTTATTTCGTTTGTAACTTCTACAATATAATATGTTCGTCAGCAATTAAATGTAAAATTTTTAAAAGTTTTCTTGATATATTTAGGATGCTATACGCTGAAAATGGTCAATTAATGCATCCACAACAAAGGTGAAGGCTACATAAGATTCGGCATAGACGAATATAGCACTCTTACTTGTTTTAATTCAGTTCGATCTATTTTTGGTTTTTTAGATATGGAGAGTCGAAATTTTTTTAAAAATATTAGCTAATTTAGCTATGAAATTCTTACTATAAGTCAACTATGAATGTTGAAGTCATTTTCTGAGGGGGTCCTCATATGGGGACTAGGGTCAAATGTTGCCCGAATTACGCAATCAGGCAGAGTACATACTTAGAACTAATTTGTCAGAAATTTTTTAAATATTGTCGCGCAATCAACATATTTAAGGAGTGAGATCGAAAAATTCTTAACACACGTTTTTAACTAAAACTTTTAACCCAAGTATTATTTTATTTTTTTTGTAAAGCAATTCAGTTATTATGTTTAATGTCAATTATGTTCATTTGTTGTTTATCTGATTAAAATGAGTGACGAGAAAAGAGTACGTTCTAAAACTATGAAATATTTTCAACAAAATCCAACTTGGTCCTACAAAAAGTTGGTCAAACAATCAAAGGTCTGCCGTCAAACTGTTTCCAATATTATTAAAAAGAACCGGGAGAAGTTATCAGTTGATAGAAAACCTGGTACAGGTAGAAGGAATTGTCCACAAGATGTTTCTAAAGCCAAAAGACTAGAAAGCAGTTTCAAAAGAGCTCCCAACACATCCGGTAGGAAAGCAGCCCGGTTAGCTCAGTACTCGGACTATTTGGTACGAAAAGTTAAAGCGAATGCAGGTTTAAAAACATACACGGCTCAAAAAGTTCCTGACAGGAACTCTGCTAAAAATTTAGAGGCCAAAGACAGAGCACAGAAGTTGTATGTTAAGAATTTTTTGATCTCAGTCCTTATTACTGCTTTAACAGTATTTCGGGGGACATTTGGGGGGTTAGGTGAAATAAATGACCGATATTGCCTATTTGCAATACCACACAAACCATTAGCTCCTTTCGTTTGGGACGATATTTTTCACAAGCGGACATAGCTAGATCGTCTTAGAATCTTATGAAGATACTTTCTGGTTCTACGAAAAATATTTCAACATGTTACAAGTGGTGAGGTTTGATGGTGAGTTTAAAAAGGAAGAAATTCAAATTGTTAAGTGAACAATTTTCAACTTTTATTGTGTGTTGTAATATGTTATTTTATTACAACTGATGAACAGTATAAAATACTCAATAATAGTATGTGTGTTAGAGTTGGATTTATTAGCTCAGTGAAGTGACCGCTCTTTTTAGCTCAGCTCACTCAAATGAACTATGTCACTCTTTTAGCTTATTAGTTCAGTATGTACGATCATATACAAAAGTGGGTGTTGCGCGCAACAATGTGTATATGATATAGAGTACAAGCGAAGGAATTTTACAGCATTGACGAGTGAATAGATGCATGTAGTTTAGGGGAGACGACAAAATGAATGTGATGTGTATACTACAAAACCGCTCAGTGCTGAGCTGAAAACGCTCAGTACGATGAACGATTGACTTCGCTCAGTTGAGTGAATAGTTCAATTGAACTAGGTCATTCATCAATTAAACTCGGTTATTTATGATCATACATCCCTGAATTTGGAATATACATTCCTGAATTTGGAATAAGAATGTTTTTTAGACTTCCAGATGGATGTAGCATTCTTCAGGCCGAAGTATCGGCTATTAAAAGAGCGTCCAACTGGCTCAGATATTACAGTGTATCTGGTAGGGATATCCGTATATATACTGACAGTAAAGCCGCAATTAAATTCCTGATAGGTGTTTATACAACATCGACTGTGGTCCAGGAATGCCGGGCATCCTTAAATGAGATGGCGAGACATTCGACAGTTGTACTCACATGGGAACGTGGACACAGGGACAATGAAGGGAATTGTATTGCTGATCACTTGGCAGGATTAGCAGCCTTGATGTCGGAAGACGAGATTGACTCCCTCTGCGGAATTCCGCTGTCAACCTGCAAGAAACGTATACATGACGCATATTACGAACTTTCCCAAACGAGGTGGGGTAATGAATCCACCTGTGCTATTACGAGGATGATATGGCCGGCGTTGGACTGCAGACGCACGTCATATCTATTTCGACTACAACGAATATGACTCAGCAATATGGTGGCGATGATCACCGAACATTGCACTTTCGGTCCCCATGCTGCAAGACTTGGGTTACCTTATAACGACTTCTGTAGAAGTTGTCAGAATGAGGAAGAGGAAGAAACTATTCTACACTTCTTTTGTAATTGTCCGGCACTTGGTGATCTACTGGCCAGACTTTTAGGTGAGAGATCACTTGGTACCCTCTCCGGGCTATCAGAGAAGGAACTAAGGTGCATAGACGACTTTATTAGGGAAAGCAGGTGGTGACCCGACAACTGTCCCATGATGGTCTGCGTTACTTGACTCTCAACACCTTCTCCTCTTACTCCTCCAATTTAATTATATTTTCTCCTCTTTTCTTCTTTCTTCTACTTCTATTTCTCTCCTCTCTGTGTTTTTCATCTTCTTTCAGGTACCACAAAGGGAACGATTATTGGACCCAAGTGAGCTGTACAAACGAAGGTTTTGGACGGCTGCCTAGACAACACTAATGTGTATGGTGTTAATTGCGTTTTTATTGAAATCCTTAATTTCTGCATCACATATATCGAATTTTATTTAAAGCCAATTTGTTTACTTATTACAATCGAAATTATAAACTGTTTATATATTAAATTTGTTTACAATCTAACAAATGGCAGTAAAATAGTGTTTTCCTGTTTAAAGAACATATCAGCCTGCACCTCGTATATATGCGTTTGTTTATGGATGAAAGAGTGAATGGGTGGCAATGTGTGTAGGTGTGTCTGTGAATGTGTGTGTGTGTGTGTGTAAGTGCGGTACAAATGCTACAAGTACTTTTTATTTGAAGTCTTGTAATTCAGTTGGTTCGTAAGTAGTACTCGTATAATAGAATAGAACAGAACTGAGCAGAACATAAAATAAAATAATATTATATTATGTAAATTATTTTCCATTTTTTCATTTTATACTTCGTATTTTCCTTTATTATTAGTGTACGAGTGTGTGAGAAGTGAGGTTCTTTTTCTTGTTAACCTACCACAACTTTACAATAAGTAGTCAATATAGTTGAGGCAGTGGGGTAGAAGGAAGGAATGAATGAACGTATTCGTAGTGCTTTCCTTTTTTTTTTTTTGTTTCTGTGGGCATTAAGGCTTAAGTTGCCAAGTAACAAATCCATTTCATTTCAATGGTAGCGATGGTGGTTCCCTGGTTGGTACTTAAGTTCATATTACGGCAGCAAAAACAACAACTATTACTACTACTTCTCTACTAGCTACAAAACCTAAAAAGAAAAAAACAAAAAAACGGTAGCGAATTTGTTGAAAACTCTTACATTAAAAGTTTACAATTTAGAAATAACTTTTTTAACTGTATATTTCTCTTTCATTTCATGGATTCTGTGTTTTTTTTTTTTCTTACTTTTCATTTAGCTAAATATTTTTCTTAAAATAATCTTTGAATAAAACAAAAAATAAATACAAAAAAGCAAGAACAACAAGAGCAGCAAGAACTGAAAAAGATGGCAAACTTAAGGATTGTCTTGTCCTTAAGTCAAGAAAGTTACAAATGAAAAAAGGGCTTTCAATTAGTTCGATGGTACATTAACCAAATAACCAGTGAAGAACACAGCAACAGCAACAACAACAACAATGATAACGACAACGTCGGCAACAAAATACCGACGCAAGATACAAAATACTTACAACAACAGCAACTAACTTAAAACTGTTAAGCCGTTCAAAACCAATGTAGAAATTTTAACTGAATTTGGGCTTAAGAAAGTTTAACCAAGATATTCGATTTCGTTTTAGTTGGTATTTTTTCATTTGTTTATTTTTTTTTTCTCTCTTTATTTTCTGCTGTCTTTTTAGTGATTTTATTTCTATCGTTTTTTGGTTTATTTAAACAATCCAAGCAGGTGAATTTGTCGAATATGCCTTGAATATAAAACTCATAAAAGAATAACAAAATAACATTGGAAAAAGTTAGTAATCATAGAACAAAAAAAAAAAAAAAACAAAAAATGGAAATGTCTAAGTATGTTTGTATTTAAACCAAGAAATGTTAAACACTCGAACACGGTTATAACAACCAACCCAAAGTCATCAACAATTTCAATCGCTATAAACACGTAGTTCGTAATTCATGTAAAAAAAATTTTAAATGATAAAAACTTATTCAAAAACACTTGTTTATGTCCTTCTTAACTTGAATTCATAGAAAACAGTATTTTTCACTACAGACATAGTCCGTTATAACCGTGTTCGAATGTAATCCAAAAAAAATTTCTACCAAAAGAGTAAGATTTGACTTAAACATTTTAGGTTTTTCATTAGATAAATTCAAACAAATAAGTTCTTTATTATTATTTTGTTGTTGTTCATGCCTCATTAAAAAGTCAGAGTTGTTTAGGAATTAATTGCTTCCTCAAAATCTATGTAATCTTACGTGACATCCAAAATTTTGCATCAGTAGTGTTTACATCTTCTGGAATTTAAATGAAAAACTTTCTTTTTCATGTTTAGAAGAGAACACATGCAAACTAGATTTTTCATATAGAAATAAGAAAACATTACTTTCGGAAAACAACAATTGATTCGAATCAATTTGAAACTCAAAAAAGAACAATTGAAAATAAAATTTCGTTTTTTCTATCCATTTTAAAAAGAGAAACTAATTTTATTTATAGTTAGTTGAGCTTGAGGTTACGAATTTGCAATAGCGATTTGAATTTAACGGTCTGTAACGACTGCCTGCAACATTTATCATGTTTATAAACAGGTCCATCAGCTTCTACTTATCAACAATGTTGATAGCATGCGGTTATTAGCATTGTTTATAAGTATGGCAACACTATATGTTTAAGCTGCTAACATTGACATCGAAAGCTATAGAATTCGAACATACTAGTTTGTACGTTAAGAGCATTGTAGAAGTTTCACGAAAGATGGTAGTGTGTATAAATAGTGGCATAGGTTGCAGTCGTGAGTCGAGTTGATCATTGGCGCTGTTAGAGTTAACATCAACTGTCTTGTACATTTAAGTTTGTGCATTATAAACGTGTGTGTGTGTATTAAAAACACATAGTAACTATTTTAGACTGTTGTTGTTGTACATTTGAATAAATAAAGAGTTGCTACAATTCTAAACTACTAAAACTGCTTTTATTTGCAATTAAAAGTATCCGGTTTATTTAAAGGAAATAAACAAAAGTTTTCAAAAGGTGAAAACGTAACAATATTTATAAAAAAGTGACCACAAGCTCAACTAACTATAAATAAAATTAATAAAAAAAAAATATCGAAAAATTAGACTACAATGAGAAAATAATAATAAAAAATATATTAGTTTAATTGAAATCTTCATTTTATGTGTTTAATTGTCGCTTAAGTATAGGAAATGTTATCAAATTTAACATCTCAGAATCAAAATATTTTCGAAATAAATCTGTAATTTCTAACTGGAAGATTGACTTCAAATTTCACATAGGCGTATCAGAGAGGTATTGAAATTTAGGTTTTTTTATTAAATGGATACAATTTTAAAGGCCAAGTAACCTGCAGAATTGCCGCAAAGTAATGGAAATGATATACATTTTGAAATAATTATTTTCCAGGGGATTTGAATGTGAGATTTTATTAAATTTCGATATAAAAAAGGTAGGGGAAAGCTTATTAGACATTTTTTGTTTTAAGACTTTCTCCTTTCAGAAAAATTATTTAGAAGAGAAACAGTAATTGTAGTTTTTGAGACGAAGAATATTTATATGCAACTTTTTTATGAAAGAGTAGTTTACATTTTAAAATCGATTATTTTATGACTTGGAAAATATGTCTTGAACTTCTATTTTACGACTGACAAATTTTATTGTTTAACTAACAAGAAATCAGATATAAAATGTGTCCAATATTTTGAAAACAAAACCATATAGGGCGGAAATTAAAAAGTTTCGATATGGCATCGGGCCTTACCAGTTCGAAATTAGATAAATTGGTACACAGGTTATAAAAGATTTGTAAAATCTCTCAATATCAATTGTACTCAAAATTTTCGGAAAATGTAAAAAACTGTTTGTGGTTACATTTTAAAAGAATACATCACAGTGCATACATAACCATTAATCGGTTAACCGATTAATTTTGTTCGGTTAACTGTTCGAATAATTTAAAACTGCCGATTTTCAAATAACAAATAAACCGATTAATTTGTGTCGATTAACCGAAATTTCTGAGTATGAACTTGAAGTAGAAATATACAATGCCATTAATCATGTACGTAAGTGCTGTAAACTTTTTAATAAATCAAAAGAAAAACTTTATAGATGCTGTTAAACATCGCTGGTCGGTCGTCCTTGTCCAATATGATAGACAATTTCCTTTGAATGTTCAAATGCACTAACCGTGTTCTAGCTGATTTTGGTTTGAATCCTTTTACAAATTCGGAAATACAAGTTTTTTAAATCGTATATAAATAGGTCATACGTTTTTTTGTGGTACACTTTTAAGTATGTTATTGTCCACTAATATTGATGAAACATATATGGTTTAAAAGGTTATTTTCTCTATATATTAGGGTATTCAATCAATTAACCTTTAATAGGTGCCGTTGGACGTGGCTATAAAAGAGCATAGTAAGGATTCTGCTACTTTAATTGAATTTGGGGGAATAATAAAATGTTTAATTAATATTTTAATGAAGGCCAACAATTCTAATGCTTACGATTTAATTGAAAGCTTATAGTCTAGACTTAATGATAGACGAAATATAGTTTTAAATACACATTTTATTTCTTAACCTTTTTGGTATATTGGAGTATTTTATATGCTTACAAAACACTAAAAAAAGAACTGTGAAATTTTATATTCTTTATCATGCCTTACTTTCGATTTCTGCAACATCTTCAAACAGCGTTAGAGTTATTTTCAAGTCAAGTTTTATTAAAACTAAAGAAAAAATCTTTTAAATGGAAAACATTTATATTATATTATTTTTGATTAAAGATTATTAGAGAATATCTCACTAAAATCCTAAAAAAACTCACATGTGTACACAGAGAAAACAGATTCGTAATAGCAACACATAGACTTTTCGGTTCTATCAACAGAAAGTCAGTTGGTTGAAGCAACCAAACTTTTGTTACCCTTTCTAAAGTTTTGTAGCCAAAACTGTAAAATTCGGTCACTAAGGTAGAATCATTCGATTGGCAACAAATTATGTTGCTATTACGAATCTGTTTTCTCTGTGTATATAGAAACAATCTCAAATACCATATTTGTTTGCTATTATTTTTTCTTTTGTTGAAACGTTATGTTTTGTTCGTTTTTATGCTCTTGTTCGTTTTATTAATAAAATACTTAAATGTGCACAGAAAATTCGTGGTTTTATTTTCAATTTAAAATGAAGATAGAAATTATGCGGTTAATAGAATAATTTAAAATTAACCGATTATTAACCTATTAAATCTAAGCCCCGATTAATTATTTGCTCGATTAACCGATTAAACCAGAAACCCGATTAATTGAATACCCTAATATTTACATTATTTTTCTTTTAAAGTTTTGCAGTTATTTAAAAAAAATATTTTTTGAGTTAATACCATTGAATACATGATTGTTACATCAATATATCGGGAATTTTTCCAATTCGGTTGTAATTGAAATCGACAAAATCGGCCCACAAATGCCTCAGATATGAGGAAAAAACCGTGACAACCTCAATTATTTGCCAATTTTTGGTCTATATTTGGATTACTTAGTCATTAATATAAACAATATGGATATCTAATGATAGATATTTCAAAGTCCATTGCAACGATGTATGTATATAAGGCTATAGTAATTTGGACTTACAATGAGTCAAATGCGTGAAAAATATATTTTAACTCGAATTTTTTTTTACAAAAAAAAATTTTTTTTACTAAATTTAAAAAACAAAAATATTTATAAATTTGGATAAAAATTAAAAAAAACACTATTTAAAAAAAACCTATTTTTAAAATTTTAAAAAAAAAAATTTAATTTTATTAAACAATTTTGAAATTTTTTACTTTTGTTTACCTAAAAATATTTAAAATTTGTATTTTTAAATATAATTTTGTGAAGAGTACAGCCGAATATAACTCTCTTACTTGTTTTTTATTATTTTATCCACAAAACAGTATCAACTCAAAATACAACCAAATTTAAATAAAACTCAAATCTATAATATATTATAATAAATATATTATATATTTTTTATGAAAATATACGATGTATTTCTATTTCATCTATTGTATTAACTTAAAATAATACCTTTTTGTTAATATAAAGGCAGTCAGTAAACGAAAACGATATCAAATGTGGTTTTCGATATGAAAGAGTAATCTGTATGCGTTTACAGTATATGAATTGATGTTGTTAGTTGATTTCTTGCAAAAAGTTAAAAATTAAATTGTTGATCAAGTGCGATATATAACTTTATAACCGCTTACCCAATGCTTGTATATCTTAAATTTTGTGATTTTCCGGAAAAAATATTTTTTTGGCCATATTTTGGCGAATAAGAGCAATTTCCTTACTGTTACGAATTTTAAGTATTCGAAACGGTATTCTACACAAACAAAAACTCATACAAATGTAAATATAGATATATTTTAATTAAAAATTAGCTTTCATTTTAATATTTCTTAAAATATGTAAATTTTGTTACTAAATTTCTTGTTCTAGTGGCCTGAGACACGTTAATGGTCTGGGGAATTTTTAATAACTTTAACATTTTATATCCAATTTTTGTCTTTTAGAACGACAATTACGTACATATTTTGATTATATTGCATTCGATTGTAAAAATAATTATTTAGTAGCAAAATTTTAACAAAAACTGAAAAATTTGCATTTTTTTCTGAATTTTAGCGATAATACAGTTTGTGGGTTAACTTGACCCAAAGGAGATATAGGTTTAATGTCAAAAAGATTTTTTTTACTGTAATTTTCATCAATATAAATAAATCTACATATTTCTGTAACATAATGCAGAAAGTTGAGTTTTACAAATTTATTTCATATAAATAGTAATATTTTGCATATATCTGACCTTTGACCTCGATACGCGTTCCGAAATCGTTGTCCGATTTGGCTCAAATTTTCAACTCTTAACTTTTAGACATAGTGTCAAAATATTCCTCACGGTACCCTTCAAAAATCGAACACTAATTTTTTTACATACAACTGATTGTCACTCTAATGGCTATGAGTGGTTGGTGCAATACGCACCACACCATCAATGGTAATAATTAGATGCCTACTGCAGTCTCGAAAAACACCAACTATTGTCGATTGTACATAAGTTTTTACCACAGAGTATTTCTAATTAATAAGAATTCAACATTCAAAGTTCTGGAAATTGCACATCAAAAAAGTGTATGAGATGTTGTGTGTATTCTTAAAGCAAAAGAAAGGAAACAATATAAAACAAAAGGACTTCATAATATTAGCAGCATACCGCATACAAAATGAGACATTAGATCAACATACAACAACACTATATAGCAGCAGCCGCACCAACCATATCACCAAGAACAGTACTGATAGCACAAAGAAACGCGTACTGAGCTTTATATTTACTTGAAAATTACGAAAGTTTAGAAAAGTTTTGATAACCCCACAGTACATAGTTAGTCATGCAACTTAGTCCATTTAGTTGGTATTCAACACAATACAGTGAGATAAATGAGTTAAATAGGAACAGTTTTTACAGAAACCTATTTTAAATCAGAATAGTTAACCGTTACAAATAAATTGTAATTTTAAATACTGATAATAAAGCTTCGAAAACATGTGTTTTAGAAGTTTTGTTATCAGTCGGGTATTTTTGCGAAAAAAATATTCTGGCGTATTTAAAAACTGCAATATCAGTTTAACAGGAGAAAGTTATGGATAAAAACGTACGGCAATCAGTTTACTCTCTTTCGCAGCTATTTACTAATGTTAGTTCTTCTAGTTTCTCCAAAAATGTCTGTTATTAAGAAAAATGAGAAGTGAAAAGGAGGTAATATATGTGGCATCACCATTTGAACCACTAAGGTTATTCGGTGTTGCCAACAAGTACCAAATACTTCAAAAATAACAACACTTGTTCCGACTTAAAAAACTTCCTTCTTACGGCTGCAGCCTTTAACATTAAACATCGTTTACCTCTACTTTTGTATTTTAACTTACGTTCAAATAAATAAATTATTAGAATTAAATAAATTCTAAATATATAAAAATTAAATTTCCGAATTTTTTTCTTTACAAACCATCTCCTGTAAATCAGCCAAATCGTGTGATGCCATATCATATATGGACCACATAATTTGTATATAGATGTATTATATATAAAGTGTTAGAATCTGTCCCTACACCCGAACAAATTGTTATATTACTAGTCCCCCTGGGATGGTTAAACATATGCAGTAATGGAGCTGGATTCAGCGCGTGGTCAAAGAAGTTTCTTCAAATAGAGCAAATATATTATTGCAGAAATAACATTACTACAATTAAATGTCTCACGCTGTACGATATTTAAAAAAACAAGTTAGAGTGCTATATTCGGCTATGCCGAATCTTAAATACGCTCCACCTAAATTAGATAAAAATTATAGAAATTACATTGGTATAAGCACTCTAATATCCATATTCAGTGTTTGTTATTGGGACTTAGCTCCGATTATGAAGATTGGTAGAATGGTAATGTAATACAGTAGTTTTCGCTTATAGTCTACAAATACAGTTGCACAATTTTTGTGGACTATGAGCGAATTAGGACTATAACCGAATTTCTTTTTAAGCCACTTTATGGATTATAGATGAATCATGATATAATACAAATTTTGGACTATATACAAATTATATACTTTCTTCAATAAAAACCCTTTTTTTAAACAAAATAAAAGTTGATTTAAAATATAGTAGTATTTTATATATTGTTAGAAAAACTACATATTTTACGCAGAAGATATTTTATTTCAAATGTATAAAAATGTTATCTAATTCAGCAATTTATAATTGAAATAACTACATATTCTTACTGTTTCCAACAGTGTCTATAATTTTATAATAGGAATAAAATGTACTATTTAACAATTTATATACTTAATAATTGTTTAACATTACCGATTGCTTGATTTTTTTTCTCCATAACATTATTTACAAGAGTTTTATGCGTATTATTGTGATTATCGGAAATGGAGCTAATATGGGTGCTATGGTCAAATATGGACCGATATTCACAAAACCAAGTAGTATAATTTTTGGATACAGTATATTGATCTGTATACAATTTTAGTTCGATATCCATATATTTAAAATATTTACAGAGGTTAATGTGTTTTTCGGAAGTGGTCCTTATATGGGAGCTATGACCAATTATCGGCCGATCTTCATAAAATTCAACACATCGATTTTCGTATATAATGGACATATTTGTTTGAAATTTTAACCAGATAGAAGCTTTTATAAGAGATTTATTAGTATTTAAGTAATTTTCGGAAATGGACCTTATATGGGAGCCAGTGTTGCCAGGAGCTGGCAAAAAATGAAGCTATATTGACTTCAAAAAAAGGCCAGAAAAAGCCAAACTGCTTTAAAAAAAACCCAAATAAAAATACTAAAATATTATAAAGAATATTTAATAAGTTAAATGGATGAGAAAAAACACCTGCTTGGCCAAAATGTCAAATTCTGATCCCCTCTAACTCAGAAAGTTTTCGACCGATCTTGTTGAAAAATTGTGTCTGAATTACTATCTAATAGAACTAACTATCGAAAGACATCGATTTCAAAAGATGGTTCACTTGACATTAAATGCCCCATATATATTTTTATACAGACAAAACTTAAATTTTGATTTTGTTAATTTAAGTACTAAGCATTTACTATTTTTTACATACATAATATATTTTTTTGGTTTTACGAGTACTATTTTAAGTGTATTATTAACGGATAAAAAATCGATTTAGCGATGAGTTTTCGTAAGAAAATCTTTGTCGCAATTGCTCAATTAGTTTAATTTGCCGTATTATTTTTTCAGAATCGTCACTAATTAAACCGTTCGTTATTTTATCTCTCATTCTTCAAACTTGCATGAAAAATGTGGCGAAAACATTAAACAATTTTCAATTGGGGACGATAACGTATCAAATTCTTTGCATTGTATTACAATTTGAAAACACAAACTATGGAGAAGAAATTTTAAATCAGAAAACAACTTTGTTGGATCCGCTGAATTGCTTACTGGTGTAAAAAAAAAATAGTACACCAAATTATAATCAGTATATTAATCACTTAAATGTTTGGCTTTGAAGCATTGCTGGTTTTAACTCGAAGCACAGATTCACATTACGTTTAACGGCTATTTCAAATGACAGCCATCTAGTATCACAAGCCTTCCAGAGTTTGTGGGGCTCTTGTCCATTATATAACGATGAATATAATGTGTAATAACAATTTTGTCTTGAAAGCGAATTTGCTAGACATTTATAGCTTTAAGATATAAAATACTATATTTCATTTTGAAACACTTGGTATTGGCAATTGTTATTTGTTCTTTTAATACTGCACAATTCTTGAGTATGTTGAAAAGCTAAATGAAAAACAGTAATGAATTAAAATGAAAATGTCTCACAAATATAAATGTAAGCCTTTTTATTTTGTCCTTATCCTCGAAATTTTGGTTTTAGCTTCGTGATTTTTTCTAGCCTTTTTTTATTTAAAAAAGGCTATTTTCAAATTCAAAAAGGCTAGAAAAAAGCCACGAAGCTAAAACCAAAATTTCGAGGCTAAAGAGTAAATAAAAAGGCTAAATTTAGCCTCAAAAAGGCTAAACTGGCAACACTGATGGGAGCTATGGTCAAATATGAACCGATATTTACACAATCTAGTAGTATCATTTTTGAATTAATACTACCGATCTGTGTAAAATTTTAATTCGATAACAATATTTTTCAGATATTTATGAAAATGAATGTGCTTTTTAGAAGTGGTCCTTATATGGGAGCTATAACCAATTATCTTCATGAAATTCCCTACAGCGATTTTCATGTGCATGGGGATTATGCAAGTTGAATTTCAACCTGATACCGATATATATAAGATATTTAAGTGTATTTAAATGATTTTCGGAAGTAAACTTTATATGGGGACTATGGTCAAATAGTGTCCGATCAAAAAAAAAAAATTGGTCTCGCGATTTCTGTTTGCACGAAACTATGGGCATTTATAAATCATAGCACCATATTTCGGGAAGAAATTTGTATGGGGGCTACGAGAAATTATGGACCGATTCTTTCCATTTTCAACAGAATTTGTCATATATCATATAAATCATATCATATAAATAATGTGTGCAAAATTTCATGGTATTCTCTGCAATGAATTTACCCAAAGTCACAAAAATCATGTGAAAATTTTCAAAATTTTTGGAGGTTGTCTTACATTTTGATCCATAACCCTGGTTCTACCAACTTGATATTGTTGATTTTCAATACCAAACTGCTTAGAAAAATTATAAACATTTTGGTATATATTTCATTAATTTTGCTTATGTGTTTTGGGCGTGAGAGTATTTTACACAGACAGACGGACAGACGGACATTGCTCAATCGACTTAGAATTTCATAAGGATCAATAATATATAAACTTTGTTGGGTCTCAGATGAATATTTCTCAATGTTATATACGGAATGACAAACTTATATATACCCTCTTTCACCACTTGTGGTGGTGGAGGGTATAAAAAGACTGGAAGTATTTAATAATATCTTCAATGGTATATTTGTGTTATAATGTGTAAGAATAGGAGACCGATTTATTTACTTGCTAATAAAACAGTCATTCATATTTCAACTTCCATTCATGATAAGGTGAAGTTAGTGGATAGTATAGTATGAGACAAATCAAAAATTTTGGAGAATTTGGCTTAATATATATCTTTTTTTAATTCCTTCTTATAACACGAATTCCATTTCGTTAATTGTATATGCAGACACAATTACACATGATGACAAAAAAATTTTATTTTTATACCCTTCACCATGAGTGGCAAGGGTATATATATATAAGTTTGTCATTCCATATAATTTCTACATTTTTCATTTGCGATCATGTCCGTCTGTATGTTGAAATCAACTTTCCGTAGCCCCCAAATAACTTACAAACATAATTTATACATCAATATGTCGGGAATTCTTCCGGATCGGTCGTTTTCGAGGAAATCGGCCCACAAATAGCTGAGATATTAGGAAAAAACCGGAACAACCTCGATTTTTGGCCTATTTTTGATCTATATCTGGATTACTAAGTCATTAATATAGACAATATGGATATCTAGATATTGCAAACTACATTGCAACAATGTATATAAGGGTATAGTTTATAGGATCTACAATGGCTCAAAATCGGAAAATATTTTTTAACACGAATTTTTTTTCGCAAAAATTTTTTTCAAAAAATTAAAAACAATTTTGAAAATAAAAAATGTTTTTAAAAATTTTGAAAGAAAAATTATTTTTTAAATTTATAATTTGTTGAAGGGTATATAAGATTCGGCACAGCCGAATATAGCTATTTTGCTTGTATTATTTTTTTAATGAAACTTTTTTTGAGAAAGGCTTTTATTTGGTTAAGTATTTTTTATTGTCCAAATACACGTCAAAATTTCATGAAAAATATGTTTGTATTTTTCATCTACCCTCATGCATACATATTTCTCTTTTGGATTTGAAAGCTGATAAAAAATTTAAGGTATCGTAATAATTTTAGAAATTTAAAATTTGTTTACCATACATCAGCCTAATACCAGTCTAACACCCACTTTAAAGAATACCGATCGACCCAGAATTACTTTCTGAGTTGATTTAACGATGTCCGTCCGTCTGGCTGTTCATGCAAACTTGTGCACAAAGTGCAGATCGCAATTTTGAGGTATTTATTCTATCTATTCCAATAAATATATTTATTATCATTTGTAAAACTAGATGTAATGGTAATCTTAGAATTTTGTTGAGAAATTAGAATTTTCGACCATTACCTGATTGTTAGTATTTGTTTATTTAGTTGTTAATAATAGTTGAGGACAATTTAAAAAATAATAATTCACAACTAGGCATAATTTGAAAAAAGAGTTTTCAATGTTAGTTGGAATTTATTATATATTAGTTGAACCCGGTGCGCGTTGCTGGCCATTAGAAAACATCTGTCGATCTTGTTATTTGTAACCAGATGACAGCGAATGAGGTGGTCATATGACAAAGTTGTAGCAGATATCTATAAGTATAGTGCCATGCCCTTAAAAAAGAAATGAATGTATTTAAGGCAAATGGTATATTATATTTATAAATTCATCTCAAATAAAATTGACCGTGTGAAAAACATTAGTTTTCCAAATGTAAGCCTGCAATAGTCACGATTGGCCTTGAGCTTTGTTAATGGTTATAGAAAAGCAAGACGAAACGGGAACTGGATCCGCTTGAATTCAAATGGTAAGTCGTTGTAAATCATCGGTATGCGTGGAATCAGAACGTCATCGCCTTTAAATCTGCCACCAATTATTGTTGCCTCAATTAAATTTGATGAACATTTTTTGATGGTTAATCTTGTTCTGTTGCATAATTTTGACGCGTTTTAGTTGCGGAGAGGCATTATCAGTGATCTAACCTCCAATGTTAATACATGTGGTGGCATTCCGGCTGGTTTCAATGAATTAAAAAAATTAGTAGGATAACTTCGTTCATTACTGTGTCAATCGTATATTTGTATTTCATTGTTTCGCCAGGCAGTTTTAATTGAATTTGCTCAATGAGCTTGTTGACATCATACTTTTTTGGTGCCGAAATTGCACGTTCTCACAGTCAATCCGAATTTTTGTTGTAAGACTTGTTATTACCTTGTCGACAACGGCTTAATATTCATTTCCTTTGGCGGGATCAATTGGAATTTTTCCATTTCCGATGTCCAACAATTGATTTGAGAAGGGTCTTGCAGCAAATGCACACCCATGTTCGTCAATAACGTTCGGCTTCTGTAGCTTTATTTCCAGTAAAATAGATTTGAAGGAACTTCGCCATATATATGGTTACAGTAAACAAGTATATGCTTGTGACATCCAAGGATTTACCATATTATGTTGTTCTAGGTGTAATACTCTCGCCAATAATGTCCTTTACGAAACATGTTGAAGACAGTAATAGTGTGGCCAAACATATTATAAATTCGACATGGATAGCTACCTCAATAAAACTAGAGTATAGTTATGTTCAAAATGGAGAATATTTTAGGCAGTATGAAGAGCTATTCAATCAAATGATGCACAAGTTTTGTGATTCTCACCATTTGAAATCATTAACAATCTACAGAAATATTTTTTCAAACAAATTTTCAAATTGCCATACTGTCTGGTAACAGTAGCTGAAGACCGCAATTTTTACACCCTAAGTCTAAATTTAAATTATAGTGGTAATATTCTCTATAACTAGAGAACAAATATTGTCACACATACTCTCTGAATTGATATTAGAGACAGAAGTATTCTGGGCTAAGGAATTGATATACATTGGTAGGATTTAAATACTATTTTTGGTTTGAGGCCGACCAAGACTGATAAGGCATGCATTTGTGTCCCAACTTAAATTTAAGACCCATTTTAATATGAAAGAAAGCGCTGTAAGTAGTGAAACACGTATATATAAACACTTACAACCAGCTATATATAATTGAGGAAAATCTGAAAATAAGTGAAATATAAGCTCTATTGAAAGCTCGTTCAGATGTACTATCGCTAAGAAAAAAACACATATAAGTAATAACAGCAATAGAAGTATATTGCTACGAATGTGCAATGATGATTTGAATTTAACAATCTATAACGACTGCCTGCAGCATTCATCATCGTTTGTAAGTATGGCAACACTAAATGTTTAGGCTGCTGGCATTCGACATCGAAGGCTCTGGAATTCGAATGTACTAGTATGTCCGTTAAGAGCATTGTAGAAGATTCCCGATAGATGGCGTGTGTATAAATAGTGGCAGAGACTGCAGTCGTGAGTTGAGTTGATCATAGGCGGTGTTAGAGTTAACATCAACTGTCTTGTACGTGTATACTTGTACGTTATAAAGTATGTGTGTGTATTTCTGCGAATTGATATACGTGTATAAAAACACTGAGTGACTATTTAATTCTGTTGGTGTTGTACATTCTAAATAAATAAAGAGTTGTTACAATTTTAAACTACTAAAACTGCATTTTATTTGCAATCAAAAGTATCCGGTTTATTTAAAGGAAATAAACCCACGTTTTTAAAAGGTAAAAACATAACAATATGTTGTTTATGTAACACAGGAGAAGATGAAGATAAAGTGTCCAGTTCTTATAGAAGTTTAAGTTTACGGGGAAATACAAATCGAAAAAGAATATTTAACAAACTTATTGAACGGAACTACTGATACTTGCAATTAAACAAAATTATAGAAATGCCATTGGATTATAGAATATCTTTGCTTACTGAATTTAATTATTAACTACATACATATGTATGTGCAGATCAATTCAATTTATGAAATGTATAATTTGAAGAAACGTTTATTATGTATTTATATAGGTTGACGACTTTGTGTCAATACCTTATTTTGAAAACTGAATTGAAATCTGGGGGGTTACTTTCTAATTCGATTCGAAAGGAAATCTTTTCGAAATACAATGTATGTCGCACACATTTTCGAACATTTTCTTTTTTGAATTGAGTTACGCAGTAACCCCCGTGAATTCACTTTCAACGATTCTCCAAAACTTTTGATGTTCCTCATATACTAATTTGTTCACGTACATACATACTTACATAAGTACATATATATGAAAATCTATTATTTTGGTTATGCTTAAAACTGTTCTTTTTGTTCTTGAAATTGTTATTACATTTTGTTTTGCTTTTCGTTAGTAAAACTTTATATTAACAAATTATCACATGCTGGAAAAATGGAGTTTTCGTAATAACCATCTTAAAACATGCACTAACAATCTAGACAAACAGGCTAAATTGTTTGACTGTCATAACACTATAACAGTTATTAGTTGTGTGAGTGGGTCCGTTTGTGCATATTTGAATATGTATTTGTAAAATCTCCAACCACTTCACGTTTACTTGCAGACTAGATGAGATTGTTAATTGGATTACATTATACCATTATATTGTATTGTTTATACTTATTGTAACAGTTTGTTTTACTTTTGCCAATAAGGTCCTATGTGATTCTTTTAACTAATCCTGTAAACGCAAATGTACTCAAACACGAGTACATTTAATAGAAAAACTGAGGAAATTTCTTAGAAATTTAAAATCTACTTTGTTTTGTCTTTTATCGAGGTTCAAGATTTAAATTGTATATACCTATATATAAGAATGTTGTAAAACATTTCCTGTTCAATCATAAATAACTTTTAATCTAGTTTTCCAATTTATATAATACTGGTATAATGTTATGGTTAATATGTCTTAAGGTACGGTCAGATTCGGCAAACATTTGACGCTCGTAAGTTTGTCTGTATTTGCCCAAAATACTTTTGAAACAATACCAATTTTATTTTCTGGTCACACTACGCACATTTGTTTGCCCATTTTGGTTTGATCAAACATACATTAAACATTGTCAAATATACATATGGGAAAACATGTTTGACTTGCGGTCACACATTCACAAATATTTGCCTCATAAAAATATTTGTTCAAACTGTCAGAAAACAGAAAATTATTTTTATAAAAATACAAGCGAACATCGTAATGGAAGATTGTGAAACTTTTTTTATTTTATGCTGTGGTGCGGCTACAGCAGTGATATTAAAAGAGGAGAAAAGCCAACAAAACAACAAAAAAGCGAGACAATGGGTTAGAGAGTGGGTTCGTCGTCGAAATGATGAGGGATGTTGTTCCAAATTATTAAAAGAATTACGTTTGGAAACTCCGTCTTTATATTCAAATTTTTTACGAATCATCACTATTACTTTCCATTTTCAAAAATTTCACAAAAGATTTACAAAATTTACACAAAAATTAAAGTTGTAAATAAAGCTACAGCTGTTTATTTTGAATTTTAAGTGTGGCCCATGATACAACAATAACCAGGTAGAATCAGTAGGGAGAGTTTAAAATTGTATGCCTTGTTATGTCAAATATGAGAAAATGAGAAAAAAAATATATGAATAAAAATAAAGAAAATTTAAAACTCAATGCCGCAAGCTGTACTCCATTTTTTGTTCAGGACATTTTAAAAATCTTATATCCTTTTGTCCAGATGAACATTTACACACAGCACATTTCACACTCATATTTCTTGTTATATGGCTTAATGTTAAATTGATTTCTTCACAAAAATTCTTAAAAACTTTTTTATTTTTTAATATTTTATTTTTTATTTTGTATATGTATTTGTCTGACAATTCAAGGCATGAAAAATTGAGAACTTACTTTTCTACTGATTCTACCTTGTAATAGTTATATTATGAGTGTGGCCAAATATTCATGTGTAAAACATTTTATGTTGATTTTTTTCAAGCTAAAAAATTAATCCAAATTTATATTAAGGAAAAAACGGCATATGTTTAGAACTTTGAAAACTTATTTATTATATATGTGTGCTTAGGGCAAGAAGCTTTTGGTTTGGAAGTTATAGAGCTTTAAAGCTGAAATATATAAGTGGCTATATCTTCACTATTTCTGAAGCGATGTGGACCAAATATATATCATTGGAAAGTGCTTTGAAATATCTTTTAAATGTGGTATAAATTGGCCCCATTTATTAACCCATTAAAGGACATTTTAAAAAAATGTACTTCTTATACTGGGTTTTTTTTACAAAAGTGCCGTTACATCAATAATGCATCGATATAACGGTACTGCACAATATTGAAAAATAAATGGAAAATATTTCAGGCCTTCATTTGGTATACACTATGTGCATATATCTTATTCACCAGGGAAGTTATTAAAAAGTTTATAAAATTTTAAACAAATTTTTTTTAGATTTTAAATCCCTTGTATCGAATAATGAAATTATTAAATTCGAATTAAAGCACTTTCCAATGATATAGATATTGTCTAGTATACCTTTGTTGTATAATTTTAAATTCAATATAGGTCAAGTTATACCTCATTTATAAGATAAGCACTTTCCAATGATATATATTTGGTCCACATCGCTTCAGAAATAGTGAAGATATAGCCACTTATATATTTGAGCTTTAAAGCTCTATAACTTCCAAACCAAAACCTTCTTGCCCTAAGCACACCTATATAATAAATAAGCTTCCAAAGTTCTATGTCCAAAACTATTTTTTTTTTTTTAAATCGGTTTCAATATATCGATAGCTTAGAGATTTTAATACAAAGCGTTAGAAAAAGCAAACAACAAAGTTAAACAACGTTTACAATTATTTCGTTTTTACACTTTGGTATACATATTGAATAAGTCAATTTTTAATTGTAAAAATTCCAAAATTAATATTTCATTTAAATGAAACTCAGTACAACTCCGTTATTTTATATATAAAAGCGCTAAACTTATTATAACCTACATCACCATAGTGGGAAGGGTATATTGAGTTAGTGATGATATTTGTAACGGATTAGTTCAACAGCCACCTTAAATCTTACCCATAATATTCTGAGTCGATTTAAGAATGTCCGTCCGTTCATCTGACTGGCATGTCCATCCACAAGAGTGCTGTGGCTTAATTGATTAGTGCGTTTGATCATTAATTATGATATGGTTCAAAAGTTATCGAGGCCCAAAAGTTAAAATCATGCTTTCTAATCATTTGATCGCTATATACACCTATGTTTTGAAGAGTATTTTATTTGTTCACTAATAGATTTAAGTATTAAAAGAAATTTTACAGATATGCTTTTTTATACCCACCATCAAAAAAGATGAGAGGTATACTGAATTAGCAATTCTGTTTGTAACACATCAAAATATTCATCGCAAAACCACAAATGTAAATACATTCTGGGTCTTCATAAGATTTTTAGACGATCTAGCTATAGCCGTCCTAAGGAGTCTAGCTAGCTGACATTTTCCACAAGTACTCTCTGTTAATAAGGATTGCTTGGGCCATATCATTTTTTCACCTAGCACCCATACAAATGTCCCCCCGGAATACTATTTGAGCATCCAAAAATATGTTGATTGTGCGCCAATCCTGATTCAACTTTGCACAAATTAGTTTTAAGTACTCTGAAATTATAATGTAAGGTATGGCGAAAATGGGGCAACATTTGTCCGTAGTTTCCATACAAGGTCTCTTTCAGAAAATGACTTGAATATTCATAATTGTCTTACAATAATTAATATCGAGATGAAATTGGACATAAACAAGTTTTATATGAATCTAAATATTTCTACCAACTTTTGTGAGGATAGGTCCATAATTGATCCAATATTTTATTGTCACATATTGATGGTGGGTATACTAGTTCGCCAAAGCCGAACTTTGTTATAGTCGATTTTTTTTATCCAATAAATCTGCAATTTTCTTAAGAACTATTTATATATTAAATTTCATCTCACTTGTATCATAAATGCCCAAAAATCCATTTATGTGACCAACTTTGATGTGCCACCTAATGGGCCCCATTTCACCAACGATGCCAAGGTATCGAATTATTTCAAAACAATAAAAAAACGTTTCTATACCATTGTGCTTTGTAAACTGGTCAAGAAACAAAAATAAATCGAAAATCTCCAAAATATTGTTTTCATAATAGAAGAATACTTTCTTCGACATTTTGGAAAAATCTGATCCTAAGTGAACTATTACTGATATTGTTCGTGAACTACGTTTTATATTAAGTAACTTTCTTGTAAATAAAGCTATTCTGAAAACTATCATATTCAATCTGTATTCAAAAACCAAAAAAAAAATGTCTTAGGACTTTTTCAAATTAGCCTCTTCAAGTGAATTACGTATAATACAATGCCATACATACATACATACATAAACAACAATATCTAAGAAATAAGGAGGGAGAAACAAGTTTAAGAAAAAAATTAAATTGGCTTTTATTATTTGCCAGTAGTACAGGGGAAGTTAACAAGTTTAAAATAAGTAGTAAAATAAATTCAATTTATGACAATTTAACTTAATGTAATTACAAGATTTTGGTAAAAAAATTCAAAGCGAAAACAAAACTTATCGTCCACAAATCCAATCTAAACTAATAAAAGTTGTTTTACAATAAAAGGGAAAATATTGTAAAATGTTAAACCTTATTTAAATAATAATTGACTTGATTTATCTACCTTTAATATACCCTTTAATTTTAGTTGATGAACTTTTCGAATAATTGAAAATTGCAGATTTTCAAATAAGAATAAAATGAAGATTTATTTAAATTTTCTTTAAATAATCTTCAAAAGTGTTATATTGACAACCAAATTACAATAGGAAAAAGGTAACTTTAAGGAATAGAAAAAGGTTGCTTTAAAGTTAACTTTTACTATTGGGAACCTAAAGGCAAGTTGTAATAATGGCCCTTAGAGATGTTTGAGAATGTAAACGTTGTTCGCAAGATATTTGGAATTGGTTACAATCTTTCCATTATTTAACCTAGCTGCATACAAATATGTCTTAGGAATAAAATTCAACGAAAATAAGCAGGGACTGTAACAATTATGACATTTACAATAAAAATTACAACATAATTATTATTTTCTGATATAATATTTGTCAGACTATGATTTTTTCCTTTGTATTCCCCTTTCCAAATTTTTCTAAAAGTTTAAGAATTGCTCAACAAAAGTGCTCTGTGTGATTCAACAAGAGATGTTATTTTGTTATTCAAAGAAAAATTGCATTTTTTGAGATAAATGTTCGGATGTTTATTTCATAATAAATAGGAAGGTATGCCGTTAATAATGAAAAACAACATCAGCCAAATAGCCACCACGACCACGCTTACATGACGAATTCAAATAATTTCAATGCATTGTTAAAGCGTGTATCGTTCCATTTTTAGTAATGGTGTAGTATCTACTTGTCAAATGTCAAAGAATAAAAGCCTCAAAAGTGACAGCTACCGAAATACCGGGTGATTAAAAATAAACTTTTAATAAAGATCTGTCTATAACTGAACATATTAATCAAATATTAAATCTCTTAAATATTTAAGTAATGAATTAAATACAATAGTATCGGTGTATAATTGGCAAATACTCTAAAGTAAGTTCCAATTTCGAAAATAATTTGAACGTCCATTACGGATATTGGTACCAATATAAATTATAACACCAATAAGATTCATGTATACACATATCGCATTCCTTAATTTTTATAACTATCGGTCTAAATTTGGTTTATTATATGATTTAAGTCTCATCCCGTAATAGAGCTTAAACTATTTTTAATTCCTATCTCTATTTATAAAGCAATAACGTCAGTGATTCATCAACACCAAACGTCTGAAGCGAGAGGTATGAATTTATAACTATTGGTTCCCCCACATACACTGAACAAATAAAATATTTTTTTGGCAGAAATAATTGTTATTTTTTGATTTTTATTTTTTTTTTTTTGTCAGAAATATTTGTCATCGTATGATTTTTATTTTTTTGCAGATATAAAAATTAATTATTGAGTTTTATTTAGATGTATACATAAATATGTACAAAATTTAAGATAAACTAAAATATTTTTATATTTATTTTTCTTTTCGTTGAATATTTTAATAATGAAATAATGAAAACATAAAAAGTATTTCTAATTTGTAAATACAGTGCCGCACTGAAATACACATGTGTACAGTGGGTAAACAAATTTCTTAATAATATATGTACTTGATTCCGATTAAAAATTGTCACAATTAAGTTTTACCATCATAATGGCTTCCAAATTCTCTTCAGACACATTGTATCCCAAGTCTCCAAGAATCAATCTTAGTGCTGAAAACGACCTTTCGACACTTACTTGTGTCGCGGGTACAGAGTGCACAATCATGGCGAGTTTTCTTAGCCACGGAAGAACAAACTTCTTGCTATTCCAATACTCAATTAGATCTACGTCAATATCTACCCGTTTTTCTTTGTAGTTTTCTATTTCATAAAAAGCTTTGCGGATATTGTCATTAAATTGACTGTCATCATCATCACTATTCACTACATTTCGCGGAAACCAATTCTCAATAGCGAGGAAGAACTTTGCATACTGCTTTCATCAACTATAAGCTCTGCAGTTTGTATCGTTGAGGTCTCCAAAAATTCATAATTTTCCTAGGTTTTATAAAAGGTTTAGCAATATTAAAGGACATATTTAGAACAGATTTAGAAAATGAATATGTTTGTGTTTGAAATAAAAAATTGATTACCTTTTCTAAGCTTTGAATTTGCAGGCAAATTTTCTTTAAATGTTTTTTGGCCGTTTCTTTTTTTGTATTACCTAATAAGCGCCTAAAGTGTGGATCCAGAAATAACGCTGCGTACATAGTTTCATTTTCTAATAAAACCGATTGCCGAGATTTAATTTCAATTAAAAGTTTTTTACTATCTTCAGTGTCAATATTTTGTAAATTAAAAATTAATTGCATCCAATATTTATAAAAATCGCCAAGAAGTAATTGGGATTTTTGCAGTTTCAGAGTAAGCTCACTGACCGGACCTAAAACTGCCACTAAATTTTCAATTGCTAACCATTCGTTGTCATGAAGATGGTCGGAATCCGATAGATCATATATGCAAAATTCCTTCAATTCTAAAAGTCGCTTAAGCATAGTATACGTAGAGCTCCATCGAGTTACAACGTCTAATTGTGGTTTTGGCATGGCACAATCTATCAATCTATAACTAAAATAAACAAATATAATAATTACATACACAAAAAAGTTATTGCAGATTGAGTGTACCGAAACGTAGGACCTCTCAGAATTTTAACTGCATTTCGGGCTCGTTCAATATCAGCAACGTAGTCTCGAAGAAAGTCTTTAATTGAAAGTTTTAGTGTGTGTGCAGCACATTTGAAAGATATTACATTTTCAAATCTGATGTTATTAATAATGTTTTGAATTTGATCTGGATCTTCACATTCATCATCAATTTCATCTTCAATTTCACTTTTCGATGATAAAAGCTCAACCGCCTTTATTAAATTGCGGCCGTTATCGGTTGTTACTGAATAAAGTTGGTTTTTATTAATTTTATAATGTTTTAACACGTTTTCTATTTCAATTTTTATATTTTCTGCGGTATGTCTACTTTTCAGTTCTAACATCGCAAGAGAAAAAATTTCAATTTTATTTCTAGATATAATTTGAACATTAATTCCTAAGATGGATCGGTCACTGCGAGTTGCGGTGTCAATTTTTAAATTTTTAAATTTATAATTTTATTCTTTGTTTTTAATATTTTCTGACTTGCTCATTACCAAATCCATGACGTTTCTGGAATTCACTTTTGGCATTCTTAGGCCATCGAATAAAGGATTTGTTACAACTTTAAACGAATTTGAGTCAAAAAATGAAAAGGGAAGTGATTGTTTAGCGACCATATCAACGCATGCATTAACTACCTCTTCTTTGCTGATTTCCACCAAAAACTTGACTTTTGTTTTCACTTTATCGTCTTCATCAGCTCTATTTTTGTTTGCCACATCCTTAAAAATGTCGTTATGATTCTTTTCCAAATGCCTTTTTAAACTGGTTGTGTAATTACTTATATTTTGGCCACAAGATTTACATTCTACATTTTTTTTTTACAAAAAACTCGCGTAAAAAGTCATTGCGTTGAAGACCCATTTTGAAAGTGAAATTGAAAACTAGTTTAACGGTGTTGAAAATTAAATTAATGTAATGCTATATGGCGGTTGTTATCTAAAAATCCAATGTTTATAACGTTTGTAATTTGTTTTTATAAAAATCAAGTGTTTATAACGTTTGTCCTTTGTTTAATAAATTTATATGTACGTACGTACTTATGTTTTTGGTAAAAACTTTTTAAATATTTTTCTTTTAAGTTATTCACAGAAAAAATTATGATAGATTTTTAATTTAACACACATGTTTTTATTTTGTTTTTAGATTTTATTTTTCTGATTAAATATTTTCAAATATGTACGAATTCAAATATGTACGAATGAAAAGGTCAGCTATATACATATGTAGTACAGACAATATTGTTTTCAATGTTGGGAAGCTAAACAATAAGAAGTAGTGCTGCCAAATGTAAATAAAGTAAATGTTAAGAAGACATATTTTTAGTAATATAGGCAACATGGCGTATTAACAAGGTGACCGTAAAAAGTTGTTTCTTAATTTGCCGTGGTTTAATGTAGGCCTTCTGTCAAGCTTTGTTTATGTTTACATTTGTTATTGTAAATAACATTGATTTTGGCATTTATTCTACATTAAAACAAAAACAATATGACTGTTGATTTGCATTGCTGTATTTGTTGCCGCGACGCACTCACATTGTTAATATGCCTTAATAGGCAATTAGTGCCAGATCACACAGAGTAAGTTTAGTTACGAAAGATTTCTTTAATTCCCTTTTGAACTTTTGAACATTAACTTTTATTTTCATATATTTAATTTGACAATTGTATTTTCGATATAAAGATAAACATCATAAAATAAATATCAAAGAATGATATCAAGAAGTGAAACACGGTCAACGAAAACATAAATTTAAATTGTTTCACATAACACTTTTTGTATTATTTTTGTTTTACTTTTATTTTACTACAGCAGTATGAATTCCACAATCAAACTACATGTCGCAATTTTAAATATAATTCGACAAAATTTAGTACAAGCATTTATACTGCCTATTAAATTTGGTTAGAATCGGTCCATTATTTCTCCAAGCCCCATTGCCCTATCTGAAATATCTTAAAAATTTTGGTGTTCCAATAAAATTTAATATAAATAAGTTATATATATTTACAAACGTCATTTCCCCAAATTTTATAACGATCGGTTCATAATTAGTCATAGCTCCCATATGAGGCCCACTTCTGAAAATAAAATAGTCATAGCTCCCATATCTCGGTGTAAGGTATCATATGGTTGGGGTTGACAGACTATACTTTCTCACTTGTTGTTATTCTTTTGGTATAATTAAATTTTAAAGTGTTTCTGCTGGAGTTATCGAATTACTTCGTTAGGAAAAGTTTAATGATTTCTTGCGAGCTTTAATTTTCTGACATTAGGGTGGTAGGAACACAAATCTGGTGGATAAATACTAAAACGGGATTCTTAAAGTCAATGGCTCTTAGAGCAAAACATTGGTCTTCCCAAGACTTTAAGATCTGACTGTAAATGGCAAAGATATAACGAAAAATGTAAAAAGGCGACCCCCTACGTTCGGCAAAAAAAATAAAAACTAAATGTTCGTAACTGCCTTACAAAAATACTTCATACTAGAGGGTGTACGGCGCACTTTTTATTTGCTTGTAATGTGGTATGCTCTAATGAACAGGTATGTATGGCATTGTTTGCATAGGCGTTTATGAAAACCATAACGTAGTTGCTAAGAAAAGAATAAAATTACAATAACTTCTTCAAAAAAATAAAAAATCAGAATCTGATAAATATTTCTGACAAAAAAAAAAAAAAAAATCAAAATTTGACAAATATTTCTGACAAAAAAAATAAAAATCAAGAATTTAAAAGGCATGTTATTTTATGAAAATATACTTGAAAACGATCCAAATGGTATGCTTGACTTGACTATCCGATATTATCTTGTGATGGCTTTGAAATTTCAAGAATAATTATTATTTTCGGTCCCTGATTTTACTACAAATTGTTAAACAAAAATGTAATCAGCTCTTTTTCTTGATTGAAAATTGAAACACTAACTGTAAAGAGAAATTTAATGCAAGTTTGTTTCAACTCTTAAAAGTGTGAGTGTATTAAAACTTAAAAGGCAAAACTTGATAGTGTACAGTGGAGCAGAATCAAAATTTTTTGGAAATAAATCTGGCATTTCTAAAGTGCTAGTCCGATCGATATAAAATTTGACGTGGGCGTAGCCAAGGAGTATTCAAGTTTAAGTTATTAAAATGAGCCCTACAAATCTTCCAGAGGCGGCGCTATGAGGTCTCAAAGTAGGGTACCTTCGACATATAAAATTTTTAAACACGTGCCAGGTCTTACGTGTGCTATTTATCTCTTATAATTTCCAAGTTATAGGCATTTCAAAATTTAAATTTTAAAATTTTGCCATATATGGGTACGTTTTTTTTAATAATATAGGTCGTACTCAATGTAACACACGGAATATACCCTCATGCACCACTTATGGTGGTCCGTCTATCCATTATTTCACCTAGACCCCATACAAATGTCCTCTCGAAATAGGACTCATAAATGTTTATTTTATATACTTAGGTATCTACTCCAAATAAGTTCCATCACCTACAAATTATTGAAATTTTAAAAAAATAATTTTTTTGCTCATTTACTCAGTCGGTTATCTATCATACTTTAAACGATATTTAAGTTTCAATATTGAAATTTTCGATTTTAACCGTCTTTGACCTTATTTTGATTTACGCAAATATCCTTCGTAATAGTTGTCAAATTTTTATTTAAAATCATTGTTTTTTTTTATCTAAGTTTGTTTTTTATCCTACTCCCACAGCGATGGTAACTGGCTGTGGTGAGTCGAATATAACCCAGGCTATTCAGGTGATCACACCGGGCCAAACTAGTCTGCTTGCTACTGGTGTTGCAGGAGGTCAATGTGGTACACCCAGGTTGGTTGAATGTAAAAAACAAACTGCTATAGGTGGTAGTGACCTAAGCGGCGAGGTACCTCTGGATTTCTCCCCAAGTACCTCCAAAGCCGCTAAAGCCAAAACCGTCAAGGGGTTTAACACCTCATGTTTCGGGTACAGCCAAGAGCCAGCAACCGGGACCTAAAAGGCCCAAAGCTGCACACATTGGTTAAGGTTCATAGAACGATCGGCTAAAAATAGAAGTTGTCGAAGGACACTGAAACTTGGCACATAGGCATTTTTTATTTGAATTAAGAAAAAAATTATCCGCCCACTTTTACGCCCACAAAGTGAAAATTAAATTTTGACCTACGGCATTGTTTTTTGGCACATAGCATTTTTAAACATTCAGAATTATTTGTGTGAAATGTGAATATCCGCCCATTTTTACGCCCACTTCTCATACAACTTGTATTGAAAAAGTGGCATAACTCCCTTGATTTTTAATGCATCAACTCAATTTTCACAAAAAATAAATATTATAATTGTAGAATGGGCCCATCTCCATTAGAAAAAACAGTAGCAGTCTCATGGGAAACTAATGAAGGCAGTTTGTTATGGATGATATCCAGCTATATGGCGCATGACCACGGAGAGCATCTGCCAAATGATGCTGTACATAGTGTTGTTAAAAAGACGAATGAGTCCAGAATACCTCTGGTTATCTGTGCTGATGCTAATTCGCACCACATTACATGGTGTAGCAGCGACACTAATAGAAGAGGTGAGAGTCTTTTCAGCTTCATACTTAATAGTAGTTTGGAAGTAGTAGAGGTTCGGAACCTACCATCTGTAATGAGCTTGTAATTATATTTCTTGTACTTGGTTTTTTTTGCTTTATTTTTCTTTTTGAATTGTGTAAAATGCTAACGCTTTCTTCGTTGAGGAGTAGTGGCCATCTATATGTAAAGATATTTTTACCACACGTATAAGTCTATCTCTTGTTTGACGTTTACCTGTTTTTTTTATTACCAAATTTGGTATTCCCTTTTTAACCATTTTTCGCGCCAAGATTTGGAGTCTAAACCGAGCTTTCTTGGTAGGAAAAATGTTATTTGTCCGCCATAATACTGCAGGATAAGCGTCTATTAAAATTAAAATTGAAGCAACATAAATTGTTTATTTTAACAATTATAACCACAATATTTTCTATTATTTTTCCAAATTGTAAGTATGAAACTTGGTCCAAAATTCATTAGTTTGTTTTAATGTATTTAAAATTTATTAAAGTTAGCTTTAATTTACATAGGTAAAAGTGCTTTTATATTGGATTTCCCAGATAATAAATTAAACTTCACAAATAAGGGTTTTAGTTAATTTAAAGCCATAGATTTGACCAGCATAATTGCAGAAAGTACATTTCCTATAGGCTTTAAGGCAATTGAACCTAATTTCAAAGCTTTTTACTCCCTGGTGCCATCTCAAAAGGGTAAAATTTTAATTATTTAATTACTCTTTTATATAAATTCTTATTGGGTATCTTTTATTCTTGTAAATCTAGATTTGGCACCTAATACTCAATAACAAATTGATTAATTTCTCTTGGTGATGTTGTGGTGAAGAAGAAGCTTTAATTTAATCCTCTCTTCAACATTTATTTTTATGACACCAACAATATGGTAATCTCTAATGGTCACAATTTATTTAAAATTCGTCAGTCTAATTACAGCCAGTGATAGCAAAACAATTGATTGAGTGAAGTGCAGAAATAAAAAAAATTAGGAACATATTTATATATAATTCAATTGTATTTAAGTGGTATTTAATATAAAAAATACTATAAAAAAAATTACAATTGTTTTAAAAACTAAAAGTGCCAAAAAGAAAAATATTGGAAAATTATTAAAAGAAGTCATTATATTACAATGTCAAACTAAAGAAAAATATAGAAAAGAAAATGTTTAATATCAACATTATCCACATAAATTATATTAAACAAATTTTAAAAGAAAAGTGTTAAAAATTTGTTAGTGTTAAATTTGTCAAATTAAATTTATGTTTCTCTTTGCAATTAATTAATTTCCTTATAAAACTTAAAAAGAAACGTGGTTTTGTTAAAACGAAAAAAAATCATAACTGTTGTTATTTATCAACTATTGTTCTTATGTTTTTTTTTTATTATTTTATTATATTTTTTTGTTGTTTTGGTGTAATACAGTCGAACTTCCCTATAAGGAATCTTGACGGGACCAGAAAATCACTTCATTATATAGAAACTTCATTATACAGAAATTATATTTTTCCCCCACTTTTTATTTAAAATAATTAGGCATATTAGTTTGGGTTACACTTTTCCATTTTTCTTCCACATCAAAACCTTGTAATATTCGTGTCCCAATGCATCAGCGAACTCTTTGGCTTTTTACTTCATTAATTGCCCAGATATAGGAAGATTCCTACCACGTGCGGCAGTTACTCATTTGAGCATTGCTTCATCAATATCCTCAAAAAAGCAGGTTCGCAGTCTTTTGCGTTTAGTGCTCAATTGTTCGTCTTCTACATTTTTTAGAATCACAGCCTTGTTTTTTAAAATATTTGATAATGTGCTGGGAAGAATTCCAAACTGCCTAGCCACATCTTTTATTTTAATCCTTCTTCAACTTTATTAATAATTTATAATTATTTTCAAGAGAAATGCTACTTCGCTGCGTCATTTTCGATCACTGAACACCGGCAACTGATGTCAAAATTGTTATTAATGTGGCTTTCTTCTTTTTTTTTGTTCTTATTTTCCTTTTTTGGGAATCCCCTCAAAAACAATGAAATTGGAACGGAAAAAGTTGTGTGTTTGAAATCAATTCATAATAGGGAGAGCTTCATTGTATAGAAGTTCACTATAGAGAAGTTCGACTGTAATTAGCAAAAGCAAAAGTCTTTAAATTTTGTGTATTCCGTTTTGCATGCATATTTTTATAAATTTTAATGTTATTAACATTCGCAATACGTAGAAAAGTTCTTATTTTATTGACTTTTGCTCATTTTAAATATTCTCTAATTTTTAAAAGTGTTTTGAAAGTTCTCCAATGTTAACTATTTGTATCAACATATTATACTGTTAATTTGTTTATAAACATTTAATTCAGCAACATCACTCTTAACATATGAATGTAAGAGAAGGATAATCTTCAGCTTCAACATCAACAAAGATCTTTGGATATGTGAGCGCTGGAATAAGTGAGTTTTGTTTTATTATTCTTTCACTTACATTTTATTTTATTGTGTTTATTTAATGATGTTACTGAATTCATTTTTTGTTTGGGGTGACCAACTAAAATTTTGATCTTTTTGTATTTATTTGTTTTATTGGTCAAATTGGATATTTTTAATTAAATGCATGTTATTTTCTATTAAATTTCAATTCACTTATTTTAGCTGGAACCTTACTTTATTTTATATTTCGGGTTTATCTGTGAAACTCATTTTTTATCCATCTCATTTTTTTTTTCTAAAATTTATTTCTTAATGAGTATTATTTATAAATTTAAGTTTCATTTAATTTTTTTTTTTTTTAATTTAATTTATTAAATATGTATGCCTAAACTGAAATTCAATCTGTTTGTTTGTTTATTCAAGGAAATACATTTGTAGTAGATTTTTTTTAAAGGGATCATAAATTGATGAAGATTTGCGGAATAATTATGTTTATGATCATGGTAGGGTAGGCAAATTCATTACAGTCTATCTAGTGATGAAATAACTAAATTAAATCGATTTATAGTTGTTGTTTGGATATGTCTTTAGACTCTGTGAGCATGCATAATAATACATTTGTTTAAAGTGTAACCTTGTGGCAATTGGAATAGTGAAACCGTGAACCCCCCCATTATCGACGAGTTATAAGGCCGGTGTAAAAGCGTGCCCGTTTCAAGAATGATTCCACCTCAACATCTGCCATTCATTTCAAGTTTTTCGGTTATGCACGTTACACATCATTGTTGCAAATAGAAGTGAGGTTCTAGACTAACCACTTGTGAGTGGTGAGCACCACAGTATGATTAGTAATTGGGCTGTCTCCAGCGACAGCTCCTTTTCATATCACCAATATAACGATTTTAATATTGGTGTAATTTATAGGAGTGTTAATAGCATTCTAAATAGGAGGAAAACCAATTGGGAGTTGCAATGCGATGTACTCTCTCGGTCTTTAGCGAACCCACCCACTATTGAAAGTAGGGAAGATATTGAGGTAGCAGTTGAAACACTTACGGAAACGTTCCAATCGGCTACTAATTTGGCCTGCCGAACATCCGCAGAGGTAGTAATAAGCCTCCCTGGTGGAACCCTGAGATAGCACACGCCAGAAGGACGTGTTGTAAACTGTTCAATGAGGCAAAGAGGCTATATAACTGGCCGGTATACAAGTCCTTAGTGAATCACTTTCAGAACCTTACGATGGACTTCTGTAGGGGCGTGGAAGGATTCCCCGAGACTAACCGATTACGTAAAATTCTATCAACGTCCCAGGTTGTACCAAGCTATATTCAGAAAACCTGTGGTAGATTGACACTGAACAGTAAGGAAACACTTGAGGGCCTACTAGACTCATTTCCCAGGCTGCCTCCCTGTCGGTGTTGTGAATGGGGCTGCTGATTCTGTTGCTCCGTGTGGTAATTCTGTCCCGATGAACAGAGAAAGAAACCAGTGGGCATCATACCTGCTAATCTTCAAAAGAATGAAGATATAGTTATACCATGGCTCATTAAAATATACACAGCGTATATTCGGTGGACCTATATTCCTACATGGTGGACGAGGTGTAGAGTAGTCTATATTCCTAAAGGAGGCAAGGCGACTCATACTAAACCAAAGGACTACAGACCAATTAGTCTTGCGTCCTTTCTGCTTAAAACCCTAGAAAGGGTTATTGATGTATACCTGAGAATGACCATTCCAATAGAACTCATCTCTAAATCCCAAGGGTAAATCTGTGGAAACAGCTCTTCATTCTTTAGTTGGCTCCATTGAAGAGTCGCTAATACATAAGGAGTATTCACTTGTTGCCTTTCTCGTTATTGAAGGGGCTTTTAACAATGTCACGGCCGATGCCATCCTGACTGCGATCGATGAACTTGGAATTGATATTTGTGTTCGCCGGTTAGTCGGAAAGTTACTCAGCTATAGAGTCATATGTGCTACTCTAGGTGGCATGAGTGTTTCAAGAGTGGCCAATCGTGGAACCCCGCAGGGCGGTGTACACCACTTCTGTGGAATTTGGCTATGAATACTCTGCTGGTCAAAATGGACAACAGAAGGATCAGGACAGTCGCATATGGGCAATTCCATGTCATCGTACGTGACATTTGTACGACTTTAGAGTGGAATAGATTTTCCAAAAATAAGAGTATCTGAAAAATAATTTGGTCTTTATATTCCATTCAGAGGGTACTATATTTTAAAAAAATAATAAGTTCTTTCGAAACATTGTTATCCAAAATATCGAGCGAAATAAGGGTATATCGTATGTGATATAAAATGGAAGTAATTCTGAGGTACATGTAAAAATATGCAAAAATATGCGAATCGTGAGAGGCGTTATGTTTTCTTTTAATTTCTTACACTAAACGAAATAGTTTTCCTTTACTATCCATCATATTTAAATAAAAACAATCATTGGATGATTTTATAATAAATAAAATTTAATATCGTACGTGACATACCGTACGTGACAGATTTTTCTCTCATAATAAAACAATATATATTCTGTAAATATATGTATACAAATACTATAAAAATTAATAGAAAATATACATTCGGTTTCAATAAACAATTTGATAATAGCAAATAAACAATCAAAGTCAAATTCATTTCACACTATATGCTAATTGGGAGCTTAGTTTTGACCGCAATTTTTGACCAAAACAGTATTCAGTCGTGGTAGTCATTCTCATGGAATTGCCCATATGCTGACGATGTTGCAGTATTTATATCTGGTAAATTTCTGGATACAATATCTAGTTGTATGGCATCGGCATTAAGTACACTGAGTGAGTGGAGTATTTCGAGTGAACTTAGTGTGAACCCACAAAAAACGGAATTTGTCCTCTTCACTAGGAGGTATAAGATCGATGACTTTATACCACCTAGACTGAATGGAATTATTCTTGAGATTAGGGAAATTTGAATATTCAAAACAGGATTAATAAGGCTAATGTTGCCATATATTCCTGCAAAAGGGCAATTGGTACTAACTGGGGTATTATGCCGAAGAGTATCAATTGGATCTTTAAAGCAGTTGTTAAAACCATCTTGTTCTATGGAGTGTTGGTGTGGTGGCACACTTTGGACAATGCTACTCACCGGAGAGGCGTTGAACGAGTTCTCAGGGCTATCGCGATACTGATTTTAAACTGGTTACCAGTTGATTTGATGGTGATACAAATGGCTCTCAACTCTGCTGTGAGACTGAATGCTGGATGTTCGTGGTCTGATAAAGATCATGGGCACTTTAGGATACTGAACTACTATGGACACCTACATAGTAATGTCGACTACTGCGTCGCAAAACCTTTTTTCGATAGGCATTTCCATACTATAATCCCGAATAAGGATTTATGGCAGCGTCGACTCTTCCCCCCTGACGATGTCATAAGGGCATATACTGATGGCTCGAAAAGAGGCAGTAGGGTCGGTGGAGGTTTCTTTATTGAGAACTTTGGGATACTATATGAGTCTGCACAAAGCAGGTGGACCAATGAATCTTCCTGTGTTATATCGAGGTCTACATGGCTCATATATGATGCCAAATAAGGCTAATTGTCTCCTTCATTACAGGACACTGTATAATTGCGACACGTGAAAAAAAGACTGCGCCTACGGTACAATGACTACTGAAGGAGCTGTCACAATGAAGAAGAGGAGGAGACGGTATCCCATTTATTCTGCCAATGTCCGGCTCTGAAAAACATGAGGGAACGCATTCTCGGAATCGCATTCCTATCATACTTAGATGAGTTATCAAGGATGAGTCTTAGACGAATCTACTCCTTCTTCGAGGAATCTGGTTGGTTTAGCCTGAAAACAATGGACGTATGATAAATACCCAGCTGCTTACCCCTTGGGTATCAGTTTTTTTTTTTTTTTTAATGAACCCAAGTGTTTATCATAAAATCAAATAAATTTCACATCGAGTTTTTTAAACTTTTGAAATCGATATCTTCCGTTTGGGATGAAGTTAGCCCTATTGGATAGTATTTCAGACAAAATTTTTCAAAAAGATCGGTCAAGAACTCTCTAAGTTATAGGGGGCCAAAATGACATTTTGGCCAAACATTTGTCTGAAATAGTTTAGATAGCTATTTCTTTAAACTTTCGACAAAACATTTAAAAAATAAAAAATGTATGACATTTTTATTTTTTTTTCATGTCATCCCAATCGGAAGACATCGATTTTAAAAGTTGGTTCACTTGACATGAAATTGCCAAGTATTTATTAAAACGCATCACCTATTTAATTGTTACCCGTCCGCTCAAAAACGTGGACAGTGAAGCAGATTTTGAAAAAAATATTCAAATTACTATTAGCATAATTTTTTTTAATTGCATACAAATTTTACTAATACTATACTTTAAACGAAAATTTTTTCATGGCTTTCAAATCTAAAAAATAAAAACAAAAAGCTGTTTTCTTAAAAATTTATCGTATTACACATACATCATTCAAAGAACAAATCTTGTGTAATTTTGTCAAAATAAAATGGAATTTTGCATAGCACAGTATCGGAACATCTTGAAATATCTTACTCTACCGTCTTGTATTAAACAGGTGCTGATTTAGTACATTTGAACACTAAACTAACTATATTTGTAAACAAATTTAAATTTTTTTGTAAATTTATGCTTTTGAATTTTGTTTTTAATATCAATTACTAAGTATTTCAAAGAAGGAGCAATTTATACGCTAGCATTTTATAAATTACTAGCGAAAGAACATTTAGAAATTATTTATTATACGTTTTTGCACCAACACTTTGGAACTAACATTTATAATCAAAAAATATAGTATGTATGTATACAGATACATACATATACATATAGTAATTTACATCGAGTATTTACATGCAAACGATACAAATAAGAGAGAGAGAAAAAAAAGAAAATTCATTAATTTTCTTTTCTGTAAGTCTTAAATTTAAAGTCAAGTCAATAAGTTTTCATTTGTTTATTTGTGTTTTGCTTCTCCATCTTCTTTTTGTTTTCTTTTCTTTTCTCGTCTCATTCTCAGCTTTGGCATGTTGAATTTCCGTTTAACAGGACATCCCTACATGTACGTAGATGATTTTAAACTCCAGTAATATAAAATAAAGTTAAGGTCGGGTTTTTTGTTGATACTGCTCCAGTGTTGCTTGTGTCTGCCAACGCTACGTTAGTTACTCTATGGTGTGGTACCATTCCAAAGCTTGGCTGGTGCGTGTGTGTTGATGTTAGTGGTGCTGTTGGTGTCGGTGTTACTGGCGTTTCTGTTACAAAAGATTAATGTGCATGCATAAGAAACTTGCCACTTCCGTAGAAGGCAAAAACTGTAAATTGAGAACGACCTCATCCATTACGTCGGCTACTTTTGTTCCTGATATTCTACCCTTGCATTTGTTCTGCCCTTTAGTTGCTGCTGCTGGAGTTAATCAAAAACTTGGAGTTTTAAGCACGCACCGGAATTTTAAAAGTAGTTTGTGGAAATTTAACAAACATTTTTTTGTTTTTGCATTTTTTGTTTAAATTCATACCGTCTTTTAGTTGTCTTTAAGTTCGTATTTTATTTTTCTTTCACAAATACTCCAGAAAAACACACACACATTCCAACATATAGGCGAATGTTGAAAATCTCTGAAAAAAAAAACTTAAAATAGTAAAGGAAGTCTTTATTTTGCTCACAATTTCTTGTGTTTAAAGGTGGTTTAAGAAATATTTGCATTTTATCTCAGTTATCTTCAAAACTTTAGCGCCACTAGACGTGCACAATAAAAACTAATTATCAAAATCTTATAACAAAATTATCATCTGCATCTACAAATAGTTAAAGAAATTTAAGGACATACGAGTAGTTCATTTGTCTGTTTTAAAGTATTTTTATACAATATATTGGTAGTAAACTTAAAAATGCGGGATTCACAACAGATAGCGAATTGTGTCAACGCGGTTTTTGTCTTCAATAACTGATATATCTTTTTGAACATTATAGTGTAAACAACATAGTTTATTTATTCTTTGCTTCATAAAAGTTCAAACAAAGCGTCGTACTCGGGAAGGCTTCTTGAACGCTATAAAATATAATGATTTTTGCACCGAATCAATAGTTGATATGAAAAATTGCTCCATTACTATAATCCGAAGCATAAGAGATCGTATTTGCAGTTCGGAGCCTGTACCGAATGCAACTGATTCGTTTGAAGCTAGCATTGACAACTTTCGGCCACATGTTGAAATAACTGTTAAAATGAAGTGGTTGGGAAGTTTTGCCTCAACCGCTTTATAGTCCAGACCGTTCCCCGTCCGACTACAATTTGTTTCCATCGATGCAGAACGCTCTTTCTGGGATACGCTTCACTTTAGAACATAGTATCCGAAATTGGCTGATTAATTATTGGTCTTAAAGGACGAGCAGTTTTTTTGGGAATTCCGCATTTTTATGTTATACACCCAATATAATTTTACCCTATTTGGTGCATTATTTCACTCAGCCTCCATACTAATATCATAAATAAGTTTTGTATAAAAATAAATTAAATCTGGGTTAATCTACAATATTTCCATGCGGACAGCAGTTGGATTAGACATTTTCGATTTTAATGATATCGAGCCGTTTTCGCACAAAAGACGTAACCGACAAAAACTAAATTTTACAGGAGAGCATTTTTTTCATTTAAATTTCATATATTTTAAAAGAAAATTTAGACGTAACCGACACCTTGCTATTACAAAATTCATAAATAGAAAATAAATGTGTACTTACGTATTTTTGCATCTATAGTTACGAAATTTTCAGGAATGATGCTAACAGACCTAAATTATCGATTTCCATAAAAAAACGAAAATCTAATATCATGTCGCTTACGTCCGTTTTGCGAAAAGGGCTCGATATTATAAATTGCTTGTACGCGTCCAAAAATATGACTAAAACTAAAAAAAACCTAAACATTTTACAAAAGTGTATAAATAAGCACACTGTGGTGAATCGGAAAAGTGATAATAAATATTAATCTTCTAAGCTGTGCTAAATTGTGAATTTTTGAGATAACTTACTAATGACAGTTTGCTGGAATAAGATAATCACAGATAATTTTAATGTTTGTCTCAGGTAATATTATTTATTTTAAGCTGAGGTAAAGTACTAGTTGATTTGAGCAATTCATGAGTCCTAATCGCATTTAATCGAGAAAATGTATCTGCAGTAAAGTTGACATCGCAAGGAAGATGTATAATTTTGGTAGATAATCCATATAAATATATAAATGTCTTTGTAAGTTTGTTTGTTTGAGCATCACGCCTAAACGGCTAAATCGATTTTAGTGAAATTTGGAATGTATATCCATCCTTACTTGGAAGCATCAATAGGCTATAACTTTTTTCAATACAATACAGAAAGGGATAAACAGGGGGAAAAAATTTCGAGGCCAAAAACAGAGCACTAAAATTGAACTCAAGTTTTATAAACATATATTCCTGCTGCATATTGGATGAGGAAACGAACGTATGGACAATTTTTCGGAGCTTCCGGGTTAAAATTCTGATGTTGCTGATGCTCGAAGGAGTGTTGTAAAAAAGTTTAGGATCCAAAAGCAGAAAATTTTCCTAAAAGTTCTTGGCATGGCAAGCAATATGCAATTGCGGCAATAGAAGCCAAACATATATTTCAAAGGGCTATGTAAATACCGAAATACATCAAGAAATGTTTACAAAAGAGGATGATTCCATTCATAAGACTTTTTAAAAACCCCTATAGTGAAAAACATGTGAAATTTATGTTCCCATGAAATATCCATTACTATCGTGCTATTCCCATGAACTTTTCTTTCACATTAGTTGATTTTGTTCGTAACAACTGTTTATTTTTTACAAAATTCCATATAAAAATTTCACAACATGGGGAATTTTTTCACGTGAACAAAATTCATGAACGAAAAATGGGAAAAGCGAACATATTTGATGTGAAATATTGATTCGCGGTAGGGGTGAATGCGTCTACTTATTTTTGGCCTGATTTGGCACCCTGTCACTATGGTAAGCAAGGTCTTGAGTGGTAAAAGAACAATAATGTGTTATTTGTACTAAGAGAGGCAAATTCTCCAAACTGCCTGGAGCTAAGGCCAGTGGAGAGATATTGTGATATTGTTAAAATAAAATTGAAGAGCACAAAATATGTGTAAAGTGTGGTAGATTTTAAATGGTGATGGACCACCTGTTGAAGCAAAGTGGCAGAAAGCTCAATAAAACCTTAATGGATGGGTTTCCGGAAAAGGTTCATACATTTATCACTAAAATAATATTTTTTGTAAATTGTAATAATAATTTTAATCAGAACCGTAAGTTTAGTGGTTTAATTTTTATTAACATATATGTATGTTAAGATTTTTTCGAAGAACGCTAAAATTAATCGGTTCTAAAGTTACAGAGTTTTAGCCAACGAAAAATGATTCTGAGCCACTGTGCGCTGGTGTCCAAAATATAAAATAAAATAATTAAATAAATCTATAACCAAAAATAAATATTTAACCAAATAAAACAAAGAAATAGATACTGTGAAAAACCAACAGGATCAAAAGATTCACATATTATAGTTATTGACTCAACAACAATGATTGGTACTCATTAGTTCAGTCAGATATCTGACTCAACTAATCATTCTTCAATTAAACTTCATAAACCAAACAACGTCTATGCTAAACTTCTGGAAGAGTTTCAAGACTAACTCAAATTAACTTTCAAATTCCACAAAACAGTAAGTCTCCTAATGATATTCATTGTATAGAAACACACGGACCACCAGTTTTATCAAAACCCAGGAAGATAACACCAGAAAAAATCTGTGCAGCAAGGGAAGAATTTGAACATCTCATGCAAATTGGTGTTATTTGACCTTCTAATAGTCCCTACGCATTACCATTACAAGTAGTTCGCAAATCTAACAACTCTTGGAGACCATGTGGTGATTATCGTGTATTAAATACCCAGACAATACCAGATAGGTATCCACTACCGCATATTTAAGATCCATCCCACAATTTACATGGCAAAACTATATAGAAGAGTGCGATATACAAAAAAAAGATAATGCAACATTTTGAAATCTGTAATCTGGACTTCGTAAATCCACAACACTTTCTCATCCAGCACCTGATGCTGGAATCATTTAATGTAAATATATGCAATTAACACAGGCATAGGAGAAGCGGTCCGTCAAATAATCAGCATTCGTTTCAAAACCTTTAGTGAAACCAAAAAAGGTATAGCACATACGATTGGGAACTACTATCGAAATATAACGCTATTAAATACTTTAGGTATCTCCTTGAAGGTCGTAACTTTTCTATTGCAATGCATCACAAACCACTGATTTTTACTTTTTCTAAGAAAAAGGAAATTGCAACACCACGTCAAGTAAGACACTTGGATTTTATAGGACAACTAGATTGACCCGGTGCGCTTCGCTACCCCCGTCGTAGTAAAAATCGGTTCAGCCGTTTAGTAATTATTGTTTAAAAACTAAAGGTTCAATTTTAGTGCTCTGTTTTTGGCCTCGAAATTTTTAACAGCGTTTCTTTCAGGAACTTTTTGAGCGTTGGACGTTTTTTAACCTGAATTGGCTTTAGCTTTTCGTACCAAATAGTCCGAGTACTGAGCTAACCGGATTGCTTTCCTACCGGATGTGTTGGGAGCTCTTTTGAAAATGCTTTCTATTTTTTGGCTTAATAAAAACCATGTGAACCATTCCTTCTACCTGAACCAGGTTTTCTATCAACGGACAAATACAAGTACTGTTGAATAACATTAGAAACCGTTTGACAGCAGACCTTTGATTGTTTGGCCAACTTTTTGTAGGACAAAGTTGGGTTTTGTTGAAAATATTTAATAATTTTAATACACACTTTTTTCTGGTCACTCTTTTTAATCAGATTAACAACAAATGAATATAATTGACATTAAACATAATAACTGACATGCTTTACAAAGGTAACTTGATAAAAAAAAAAAATCAAATAATACTTTGGTTTAAAGTTTTAATGAAAAACGTGTGTTAAGAATTTTTCGATCTCAGTCCTTAATAAAAACATATTTGTTTAAAAAACTTGCATTCATGATACAAATAAAATTTTCAGATGCACTTTTGAAAATTAAATGTTTTTCAAAAGATCTTAAAAAGTTTTAAATTGACTAAAGAACTAAATAAAAAAAATTGTGATGAGAAGTCCTAATATTTTTATTATTTCTTTATATTCAACACCAAGAGTTTTATCAATACAAAAATATATTATCTTATTTTTTTTCCATATTTCATATTTGAAGTAATTGATTGGTCTAATAAGTAATAACTCGAATAACTGACTAATATGTATATTCCTTAAAGCCATATAAAATAATTGAAATTCTCTGCACCATTAATGTATAAATAACAATACACATTTCTACAATTAAAAAAAAAAAAAATAATAAATTAATTTGAAAAACACATTTCCTAATTATAATCAAATTTCACACTGATTCCTTATAAATGCTAACTTTTTTTGGAAATTCCTGAAAAGGTTACAATTACTAATTAAAGTATGTGTAAATTTATGACCTGAATCTGTATGATGTGAAAACTTTTGGCAATTAAATATTGTCTTACGATTAACTCTCAACAGATTTTTACAAATTGAATGTCCCTCCCATGCCCGGCCATAATGCATAAATATTTCAAATATTTCATCTTTATGATTCAAGTTAATAATAAATGAAATGAATTTTATGATTGCGATTTTAATGATCACTTAAGATTAATTTTCCCTTAAAAAATTAATGGACTGTATCACCTTAAAGATGGTCTTTGCCAACTTTTCATTGTTTTTTCTTTTTATTTGTTTGTTTTTTATTTGTCAAGAACAACAAAAACAATTATGAACAACTCCCACTCCGTGGACTCTGTCGCTGCTGCCGCGGCACACAAACCACCAACCACAATTATTTTATTTTCTTGATTTCTACTATTTTCATTAAATTCAAAAGGAAAAATAATAATAATAATAAAATAAAATGTAAAAAAAAGTGAGAAAAGTAAAAACAAAAGAAAACATTTTATGCAACCTGTTTAAGAATATAATTTATACGCATTGAAGACCCTCCATCCATAACGACATAAAACAAATCCCACCAAGAAACTTGGCAATGTATTACCGTTGAAAATGTTACCGTTGTCGTCCTTTTGGTTCTTGCTACCTCTGCTGCGTTAGCTGATGTGGCTGAGTCTACTGCTACTTTTACCGTTGATGTTTATGCTGTTGTTATAATTAAAAGGACTGAGTTTTTCTTCTGAAGAGGGCGACTAAAGTTGTGCAAGGGCAAATGAAACGAAATGAATTGTGTGTGTGTGTGTGTGTGTGTATGGTAATAAAATAATACAACAAAATAGCTGATATAATTATATGTACCTCAACGTTTAGATCAGTCTTAAAATACCCTACCTACTTAATATTATGAAGTAATACATGTTGGGTGGAGATAAGTATTAAGTTTAAATGGTCTACCAATATTGGAAATGCAATTGGAAATGTGCTCTTTTCACATGTCACATTAAGGTTGGCTATAGACTTTAGCGATAACGACAATTTGGTATTTTAGAGGTAATGTAACGATTTTATAGGTTTAAATGCTTTCTTTAATTACTAATAAACATTAAACAAAAGTTGATAAAAAATAGTTTTATATAACATTCTAACATAAGTAGATTTCAACAAACTTTTTTATCGAAAAAAATCTTAAATTTTAAAATGATATCGGTTATTCCGTAATAGTATTTTAGATGTAAGGTTAATTTCAAGTTTTCCGGTATTTTAGCGATAACTTAATTAAAATAGTTGATCTTGAGCCGCAGTATTGTGATTTTAGTATACGAAATTATCCAGAATTATTTTATGTTGATAAGTAGATAGATAATTCAGTATTTGAGTTCCTAATCGGAAAAAAATCGGGAATTTTATATAAGCTTTTTCTTTTTGCACATATAAATAAGATTCGTTATAATTTGTTACTAACCGATGATATGATTATATCCATAGATATTTCGATATTAGCAACAGAAAATCTGTTGATACAGAGGAGTTACGATTTAAATACCCAAATTTGTGTCACCATAAACAAATTACTTTTCTTGTAGATTGACTTAATACAAATTGAAATGTCAAGCTCTTAAACGACTTATAAGGATGGTTAACATTAAAAGGATGTTCATTAGGGTGACAGCCGATTTTTTTTAGATTTCAAAGAGTGCCGGGTGGTATTCAATTAATCGGGTTTCTGGTTTAATCGGTTAATCGAGCAAATAATTAATCGGGGCTTAGATTTAATCGGTTAATAATCGGTTAATTTTAAATTATTCGATTAACCGAATAATTTCTATTTTATTTTCAAATTGAAAATAAAACGACGCATTTTGTGTACTTATTTGAGCATTTCAACAAAAAAATAAATAATAGCAAAAAAAATATGTTATGTTGAGATCCTTTTTATATACACCTGTAAGTTATTTAGGATTTTATATAGATCTTCTGAAATAATCTTTTAAGAAAAGAACATAATTTAAAAGGTTTCCTTTTAAACGATTTGTCTTTCGTTTTAATAAAACTTAACTTGGAAAAAACTCTCTCACTGATTGTAGATGTTAAAGAAATCTTAAGTAAGGCATGAGAAAGTCTTTCTCAGTTCTTTGTTCAGTTTTTTTTAAGCATATGAAATCCTTTTGGGATTTTTTTAGATTAGGAATGCTTTTAATAGTTTCGTTAAATTCTGATATAAGACTCGTTTCAGTTTCGTATATTATCATGTCTTCCTACGACTCATTAGTACAAAGTTCATCATGGAACATTCTAGATAAAAGGACATTTCCAAATTCCTTAGTTTCAGTTTCTTAGCTATACTTCAAAAAACTATTGCTAGATGGGAATGTTAGCGTTAAGAAATAAAATGTCTGTGTTTAAAACTATATTTCTATATAAAGTACAAAAAAACATAAATTTCGGTTAATCGGTTAATCGACACAAATTAATCGGTTTTTTTGTTATTTGAAAATCGGCAATTTTAAATTATTCGAACAGTTAACCGACGACCGGTTAACCGATTAACGGTTAATCGTTTGAATACCCTAGTATTTACATTTGTATGACTTTTTGTCTTTGTAGGATACCGGTAACCTATTCGCAGGGATGGCCAAAAACAATTATTTTTTTTAACGGCAGTTTCGAATCTCCATTTTCAAATTTTGTTAAAAAAAATTTCAGAATTTTTTGATCATCACATTAGGATTTATTGAGATCATAATAGAGAATAAAAATATGAAATAAATATAAATTTTTTGATTTTCGGGAAAAAATATTTTGTTGGCCATATTTTGTTACGAATTTTAAGTAAAACCTATACAGAATCTTATAGTTCAGATAATTCTAAATACACTTTAAAAGTTTTACTAAAATCGGACAACTTTAACTCTTAAATGATGAAGGTTATAGGTAAAATTTAGCAATATTTGGTATTTCTAAATGGAAGATAGCGAAATATTATACATTTTTGGACCAATGTTAGTGAAACTTGAGGAAGTTATAGCCTATTGGCGCTTTCAAGTAAGGATCTATTTACGTTCCAAATTTAAATAATATCGGTTCAGCCGTTTAGGCGTGATGCTCAAACAAACCAACAAACCAACAAACAAATAAACAAAAAAACTTACAAAGACATTTATATATTTATATAGATTAAAATATTATTCGAAACGAAACCTCTTAACTCTTGTAATCAAAGTTACTGAATTTCGAAAAATTATTTGAAAAAATGTTCTGGTTTTGGTATTAATTTAGTATTAAAAAGATCCCTGCAATACATAGATTTCTTTATTATTTCTCGGGAATGAAAATAATTCGAACAATTAGGAATCCCTTTCAATATATATTACGATGAACTGATGAACCGGTACAGCACCGAAAAACCATATCTGATCATCTTAATATTTTGTAGAACATGCTTTAGCAACAAATGAATTAAGATCAACCAGGTTCCACAAATTTTCCAGTATGGTCTATTAATTGTCTTTGGTAAAGAACAAGACTGCAGTTGCCTTAGAAACAAAATAGTATTTTATCTTGACGAAAACATTTGTAAGAACATTCTCTGTAGATTTCCAGGTAGGCTATCCTAACCGCTAAGCTACCGTTACCCCTAAAATCGCCTTTCAGCTCAACTGCCGTTACCGATAAGCTACCATTAACGAACTAACTGCAATTACCGATATCCTTATAATCGATATTATTGTTATTAATATTATATAAATAATTTAAATTATAAAAATATTTTTTGATTTCAATAATTGAGTTTATAGAAATCTACAAAATTTTTAATTGGTCAATTCACAATATCATGTCATATTTTCATAATGTCCTAATATTTCACAATGGTTTTTATCGCGTTTCAAGCAAAAAAATGTCCTAAAAAAACTGCTTTCTATGTTTATTGTGTTATCGTAACGAACCAGCAGAGACCAACTTCGATTGCCTAAGAGTCGGTTAAGCCGAGCCGCCGAGCCGTAATACAATAGGACATTATGACAATATGACTGATAAGAGACCTTGTGAATTGACCAAATATGACATGCGTCAAATTTATTTATAGTTTTCGTAAACTGTATCAATAATTTAATTCAGGATGAAATAAAATTACGTTACCGAAATAACAGCACATATCTTTACCGCTAAACTACTGTTACCAAAATAACTGCAATTTCCGTTACCGCTAGAATAGCCGAACTTTTTTGATTTGTGAGAGATAGTTAGCTCTCGTTTTCGAAATATCGCGGTTTTTATATTCATTCATTTTTGTTCCTCTGTGTAATGTATATTTTATTAAATAAATCCCAATTATTAAAAAAATAGCATTTTTTTGTAATACAATTGGGGGATTTAAACGGTCTGCTATTAGGTCATATTGTCATAATGTCCTGATTGATAGTTTAAACAAAGTTTTGTTGTGTTTTAAACCAAAAAGTTCTAAACTAATAAGTCTTTTTGAAATACGTTTATTGTTTTGTTGTTTTTTGAAAGTATCAAACATTTATAAAATCTGTCAAAAACATTCATATTTGTAATCTCGATTTATAAGAGGTTCCGTTAACGAAATATTTTATAACTACTCATACAAAATTTCCGCTCTTCACAGTAATTTGTTTCGAGATGAATATTTAGGTTGGGTGATACTATTGTTTATACACCGGTTAACCGAAAGACCGGGTTTTCTTCGAAATCTCATTTTTTTGCTAACCGGTTTATTAAAATTGTTGATTTTCGCTTAAATTTAGGACTAAAATGAATAAATCTCATGTTTTGGTAAATTTTTATAGACCTCACCTCCGCACAGTGGGGCAGAATCAAAATTTTTTGGAAATAAATCTGGCATTTCTTAACGGCTGGTCTGATCGGGATAAAATTTGACATGGGCGTAGCCAAGAAGAATTCGAGTTTCAGTTATTAAAATGGACTACAAATGCTCCAGGGCGGCGTTATGGGGGCTCAAATTAGGGTACCTTCGACATGTGAAATATTTTTGTAGAGCGGAGTTTTAAAGTGGGATATTTTTGAATCTAATTGAGATATTGACTTGAAATTTTTTTTGTAAGACCAAAAATTAACTTTTCTAAACAAATAAAATTAGTTCGGAATAAATGTGGATCAAATTGTTCCTAATATTTGCAATCCTATTAAATTATTAAACATTTGGCACAAAGTTGAAATTTTGATAAAACATAGGTTAAATTCCGAAGGGCGTAGGGCTGACATATTCGAAAAACAATTCTGCCCCACTGTGCTCCGTGAAGTTTGTATAAGTTTGTCATTCCGTTTGTAATTTCCACAATCTCTGTCTGTCTGTCTATCTGTCTGGATTTTGTAAATATCGGTCCATATTTGACCATAGCTTCCACCCGAAAATCACTGAAACACTCTTAAATTTCTTACTAATGCAGTTATCAAGTTTAAATTCGATACAAAAAATTCCTATATGTACTTATTAGGGTATTCAATCGATTAACCGATTAACTGTTCGAATAATTTAAAATTGCCGATTTTCAAATATCAAATAAACCGATTAATTTGTGTCGATTAACCGATTAACCGAAACTTCTGTTTTTTTGTACTTTATATAGAAATGCGGTTTGGTTTCAAACATACATATTTTAATTCTTAACTCATGAACATTCTCTGTTAGCAATAGGTTTTCGAAGTATAGCTCAGAAACTGAAACTTTCTAGAATATTCAATGATGAAGACATTACTGAAACGATTCTCTTATCAGAACTCAGCGAAACTATTAAAAGTTTTAAAAATCTAAAATCCCAAAAGGACTCCAATGGTATAATGGAGGATTTTATATGCTTAAAAAACTGAATAAAGAACTGAGAAATTGGATAGCCTTTCTCATGCCATACTTTCGATTTCTCCAACATCCACAATCAATGATGGTGTTCTTTCTAAGTCAAGTTTTAATAAAACAAAAGAAAAATCGTCTAAAGGAAACCTTTTAAATTATATTATTTTCTTAAAAGATATTTCATAAAATCTCACTAAAGTCCTAAAATACCATATTTTTTTGATATTATTTATTTTTTTGTGGATTTTTTATATTTTGTTATTTCTTCAATACAATCTAAATTTTAAAATGTTTTAGGTAAAAAACTCTTTCATATAATTGAATATTATTGCAAATATTTTGATAATTTAGGAGTAAATTATAAATTATATTTTTCTCTTAAAAGATATTTCAGAAAATTTGACTAATGTCCTAAAAAAAACTCACATGTGTATATAAAAAGGATCTCAAATACCATAGTTGAAATGGTTAAATAAGTACACAAAATGCATGGTTTTATTTTCAATTAAAAATTAAATTATAAATTATTCGGTTAATCGAATAATTTAAATTTAACCGATTATTAATCGATTAAATCTAAACCCCGATTAATTATTTGCTCGATTAACCGATTAAATTAGGAACCCGATTAATTGAATACCCTAGTACTTATACACAAAAATCGTTGTACCAAAATTTTTGTTGCGTTGTTTAAATGAAATTCATCAAAAATATACCTCAAATTCATAGAAATCACGTTATTTTATGGCGCTGGTCATAGCTCCAATATATGTTTGCATTCGTGTTTATATCCTTAAAAAAATTTAACAGAAATTTGTTTCAAGAAGTTAGAAATCATACTACTGGTTTTTGTGACTATCATCTATTTTATATTTTTAATATTTCTTAGTGTCGCAATTTGCTATCTTGCAAAATTTTGAACCCATATATAAAAAGGTTAACAATGATCTTGAAATTTAAAATTAACCAAAAGAGACAATCTGAAATTGAATATTAAAAAAAGTCTATGAAATATTATTAAATAAATTAATAAATGATATCAGAACATTTCTATATTTAAACAGCTACTTATGTGTAAATGAAATAGAAAAACTATTTTTAATTGGATTTTTGTTTTCAACATTAAATTTTTTAATTGTGTTAGAAAATATCGCAACTTTGACCCAAAACTTTGATAGATTTTTAGATGACCGAGAACAACTTTAGACATTGGGAGTACTGAATATCGAATAATCCAACATAAGGGCCACCTTAATTATTAACTTTATATTGTTTTTTTACTGAACATATTTCCAGTATTCACTACAGTTGTATAAAATTTTAAATTTATTTGGAAAATATTTACATGTTATTGTTGAAAAATTGTAAATTAGTTTTTACTTAAAACTGAAACATATAACACCCTTACAAAATGTAGGGTGTCGAGAAGTGAACTAACAGAAACAAAACGTTTGTTTTGAAAAATATTATGAGGAGAAGAAAAAAACAGAAATGAAAGCAAAAATAAAAAATCAAATTACGTATTAGAGCAAATGAATGCCAGCCAGTACATACAAAAATAACAACTCGAAAAGTAACAACTACTACAACAACTGTTATAACAGTGCAGCAAAGTAATTAAACAACAAACGAACTTGGAAAACTTTAAAATTCATAATACATATCTACCATGTACCAAAATTCTCGAAGGACTGCAAATGTATTAAAACAATAAGGATGTATATATTAGAGACAATGATTTATCATATAATTCAATGAGCATTGGTTAGGTTGTCTATCAACGCGTTGCACAGTGGAGTTGATAGCAAAGAAAGTGGTAATAAATCTGTAAATTACAAACTAATCGTGCGATTGAAAATTTATTTACAAATAAATCGTATAGGGGTACACAAGATTTCAGAAAATGTAAATTGAACTTAAATATCTGTATCTTATTTGATTGAACTTACTTAAAATTTCAGATGCCTTTGACCTTTCACATGATACCAACAATTTGTATGTTTCTTCTGCTAGAAATATCAATAAAATCATAAAAAATCTCCTTTTTATCCATTGATACATCTCATTAAATACTAATGCCACATTTTGAGAAATGATATCCTCAAACAAATTAAACTTTTATTCTTGTTGGGAACATAGATACCTAATTTTTTTTAATTTTTAATTTTTCGATTGCAGTTTAAAGATAAAATCATTATTTTTATAACCTTCATCTTCGTGAGAAGGGTATATATAAATTTGTCATTCCGTTTGTAATTTCCACAATATAATTTTCCGACCCTATAAAGTATATATATTCTGAATCCTATATATATACTTTATAGGGTCGATTTAGCCATGTCGGTCCGTCTGTATGTCTGTCCGTCTGTCTGTTGAAATCAATTTTCTGAAGACCCCAGATATCTTCGGGATCCAAATCCTCAATAATTATGTCAGACATGCTTTCGAGAAGTTTCCTATTTAAAATCAGCAAAATCCGTCCATAAATAACGGAGATATGAGCAAAAATCCTAGACAGCCTCTATTTTTGCCTTATTTTTTTAATCTATATCTCGATTACTAAGTCATAAATATAGACAATATGGATATCTAATGATAGATATTTCAAAGTCCATTGCAACGATGTAGGCTTTACAATGTTGGACCTACAATGGGTCAAAATCGGGAAAATATTTTTTAACCCAAATTTTTTTTTTTCACAAAAAACATTCTTTTGTCATAAATTTGTTTAATTAATAAATTTAAAAAAAAATTGTTTAAAAATTTAAAAAAAAATTTTTTTTTCACTAATAAATTAAAAAACAATTTTGAAAAAAAAAAATTAAAAAATTTTTGTTTTTAATTTTATTTTAAAGTATAATTTGGTAAAGGGTATATAAGATTCGGCACAGCCGAATATAGCTCTCTTACTTGTTTTCATTAATATGTTTTTCGTGCCAGAATGTATTCATAGTTTTAGTATTCACAAATAGTTTATAGGGACTACACGAAAAACTCGCAAGAGTGCCTCGAGGCATGTATTACAAAACAGCAATTATCTTAAAAATTAATTTTATTTTTTTTTTTTAATTAAACGGTGACTTTAACATTTCCCTCGAAGGTTGAAATGGATTTAAAACTTTTGTTCTATCAGCTGCTTTGTGAGTGATGTAATAATTTTAACACGTGAAATTTTGTGTGAAATTTTTTTCGAAATATTTTTTTTTAAAGGTAAGATATTCTTCTTTCAGTCTATGAATTTGTAAATGTTAAACAATTAACTAAAAGTGTGTTGAGAACGCAAAAAATAAGGGGTGCCTCAGGGCACTGTTGCGGCTAAATTTATCGGAGTGTTATATTGTATAGTTTTATACTTTTTTGTAATGTTATTTGTTATATTTTTTTTATATAAAAAATGATAGGAATGGCAGATATAGACCGCAGACGATCCACAGCCAGGAAGTTCAAAAGTTGTCGAAAAAAGCAAAACATCCAGTTAATGGCGTCCGTTATGACAATATCAACCACTTTCCAATATGGTTAGGCAAAAAAGATGGTGCAAACTATGCAAAATGTCGAAAACATAGTGTGTTTTCTCAAAATTCGATCTTCATTTATGCTTCGCAAATGCCACAAATTGTTTTTATGAGTATCATCGTAGAAAGTAAAACATATTTTCTTACTTTTTGTATCTTTTTCATTAGATTTTCAATAAAATCGTATCATAATTAATGTTTAAATCTTATTGTTTTTACATCTAAACCGGCAACAATGCCCTGAGGCACTCTTCACCTTTTTGCACCTGGTTCCTAAACTTAATTTGCAAATTAGTTTCTGATGGCTGTTCTGAGTTCATTGGGTCATAAATACCGCCAAAAACATAATTCGACAACTTTTTTTTAGCTTTTTAAAACTCAAAAAAAAAAAATTAGTAACAATCCAGAAACTTTACTTGGGCTTTGACTTCTGAACTGGATGTTGGATTTTATTGATTTAAGATGAATTTGATAGATAATTATCTTTAGATGTCATAATTGAGATTTGTTTTCAAAAATGCATTCATTGAAAATGTTCTCTCACACGAAGTCAGCTGGTGATTCAGCGGTATTTATATGAACTTGCTTGATGAGATGGGATAAACAATTCACATGCTGTCACTAACTATTAGGATAGGGCGTCATATACTATGGTATCGAAAATTAATGAACCTTTAGGAATGCCCAGGAACCAAACCTATGTAACCTAACATTAGAGTGAAAATCAGTTGTATGACAAAAAAAATTGTGTTCGATTTTTAAAGGGTGCCTGGTGGAATATTGTGACACTAGGTCTAAAAGTTAAGTGTTGAAAAATTTAGCCAAATCGAACAACGATTTCGGGACGCGCATCGAGGTCAAAGGTCAGATATATGCAAAACTTTACTTATTATATGAAATAAATTTGTAAAACTCCTTAACTTTCTGCATTATGTTACAGAAATATGTAGATTTATTTATATTAACGAAAATTATAGTAAAAAAAATCTTTTTGAGATTAAACCTATATCTCCTTTGGGTCAACTTGACCCACAAACTGTATTATCGCTAAAATTCGAAAAAATGCAAAATTTTCAGTTTTTGTAAAGATTTTGCTGCTAAATAATTATTTTTACAATCGAATGCAAAAGAATTAATATGTGTACGTAATTGTCGTTCTAATGAGATATAAAATACACAAATTGATTAAAAAATGTTAAAGTTATTAAAAATTCCACAGACCATTAACATGTCTCAGACCACTTGAACAAGAAATGTAGGAAAAAAATTAGCATATTTTAAGAAATATTAAAATAAAAGCTAATTTTTACTTAAAATATATCCAAATTTACATTTGTATGAGTTTTTGTCTTTGTAGAATACCATTAACCTATTCGCAGGGATGGCCAAAAAAATTATTTTTTTTAATGGATGTTTCGAATCTGTATTTTCAAATTTTTAAAAATTTTGTTAAAAAAATTTCAGAATTTTTTGATCATCACATTGAAATTTATTGATATCATAATACAGAATAAAAATATGCAAAAATCATGTCAATACCTCTTACAGTTTTTCCGTACTTACGATTTAAATTTTGTGATTTTCGGGAAAAATATTTTTTGGCGAATGACAGCAATTTCGTTACTGTTACGAATTTGAAGTAAATCGTATACAGACTCTTATAGTTCAGATAATTCTAAATAAACTCTGAAAGTTTTTACTAAAATCGGACAACTTTAACCCTTAAATGGTGAAGGTCAAAGGTAAAATTTAGCAATATTTGGAATTTCTTAATGAAAGATAGCGAAATGTTATATATTTTTGAACCGATTTTAATGAAACTTGAGAAAAATAGTACATAAGGTCTAAAATATACAATAACAGTGCAAAAACGGAAATTAACCCTTAAAAAAACTGATTGCCACTCTAATGTACATTTGGTAAATTGGTTTAATTTACCCAATTAAAAGATTGTGTGGTCTTTTTAGTTTTTATTTAATATTAATTTTATTTAATTAAAAATAGATAATTGAATTAGCTTTTGAAATTTTATATATATTTGATCTTACGACGAGTTGTGATGATGATCAGAATGAGAATGAGAATGGTGGTTGTTTTGTGTTGTTGAAAACATGAACTTTATTAACGGCAACCGGGTACTTGGTATCAAGTAGTAGTTGGTGTCAATATAGTGATGCCACAATATTCCCCCCGCTGGAGCAGGTTCACCTGAACCTTAAAGGAACCGCAACCCGTCTGCCACTTGAAGTCGATTTGGGTTGTGTTAATTTAGGTGAAAAGCTTACAGCTGGGCTGGAGTTGAGATCATTGTTGCTAGGAACTTGTTGAATTATTCTATCAGGTAAAATTTGTTGTTGCGTATTGTTATCAGGGGAAACGATAGGTATTTCTTGGAATGATGAAGTATCATTGAGATCATTGGTTTCAATAAAAGCTGGTTTTAACCGGTCGATACTTATATTACTTTGTCTACCTCGAATCAAGATTGTAAAAAATTTTTCGAAACGTTTTAAAACAGGATACGGACCATCGTACGGATGAGTAAGTGAAGGCCGGATCGAATCGTTGCGGACGAAAACGTGCGTCGTGCTTTGAAGATTTTTTGAAACGAATGTTCGAGGCGTCGAATGGTGAACGGTGTCGGTCGGCTTAAGTTTCTGCATTACTGCTCGAAAATCAGAAATAAAATCGCTGGTAGAATCGGAGACCTTAACTTGTTGAAAAAATTCACCCGGAATTCTTAACGTTGAGCCGTATACTAACTCAGCTGGCGATGCTTTAATGTCTGGCTTAACAGCAACCCGAAGTCCAAGCAATATTGTCGGCAAATGGTGCACCCAACGAGCTGGATTGTGACATAAAATGGCTGCCTTGAACGTGCGGTGCCACCTTTCAATGATGCCATTGGACTGTGGATGGTACGGTGTCGTACGAAGATGTGTTGCACCAATTGTATTTACCAGTTCGGCAAACACTGAAGATTCGAATTGGCGGCCGCGATCAGAAGTTATTCGAGCTGGAACACCAAATCTCGCAATCCACTGAGATAGAAGAGCTTTCACGACTGTGTCAGCTGACATGTCTGGAATTGGGACTGCCTCCGGCCAGCGTGTGAAACGGTCAATAATTGTGAGGCAATATCGTTGTCCTTCACACAATGGAAAGGGACCAACGATATCAATATTGATATGAGCAAAGCGTTCTCTTGTTGGCTCGTATTTGGCCAGAGCAGAACGATTATGTCGTTGAACTTTCGAGCGTTGACATTGTAGGCAGTTTCGCACAAACACAGCAGCCTCTTTCCGAACCCCAGGCCAACAAAATCTATTAGTGACCAGTTTGGTGGTAGCCCGGGCCCCCGGATGTGACAAATTGTGGACTTTTGCCAAAATTTGTCGACGGAATTCCTTCGGGATATAAGGGCGAATACGGGACGTCGCTGCGTCACAGATTAGTTGGTCGTTACAACCTGGGATTGGAAAAAATTTAAGTTTTAGAGAATTTGTTTGCATACCTGTGTTTTTAATCATTTGTTGAAGCTCTTCGTCAGAACGTTGAGCCGCTGCAACATGGGAGTAGTTTACAATTTGGCTGATTGAGTCGATGCGGGACAGTGCGTCAGCTGTAACGTTTGCTAGACCAGGTGTATGGCGAATATCTGTGGTAAATTGGCTGATGAAATCGAGTTGACGAATTCTACGAGGTGAAGCTTTTTCCAGTTTTTGGTGAAAAGCAAAAATCAGCGGTCGGTGATCGGTGACAATATAACACCGCCGCCCTTCTATCATGTAACGGAAATGACACACTGCTTGATACATAGCTGTCAACTCCCGATCATACGTTGAGTATTTTTGTTGTGTATTTGTAAATTTTTTTGAATAAAATGCCAAAGGTTGAAGATTTCCATCGATATTTTGGTGCAGGGCTGCCCCCGCAGCTGTATCAGAGGCGTCAACGTAAACCGCCAGCTCGGCTTCGGCTGCAGGATGCGCTAAGAGGGCTGCGTTAGCCAGCTCGTCTTTACAGCGGTCGAATGCGGATTCTGCGGATGAATTCCACTTCAGCGGAGTGCGGTCGTTTTTCTTGTTGCCGGTGATTAGTTGTTGTAGTTGCATTTGGTATGCAATGGCATGTGGCAAGAATTTCCTGTAAAAGTTTACCATAGCGATAAATCTTTTAAGCTCTTGAGCCACTTTTGGCTTGGGAAAATCGCGTATGGCTGTTACTTTTTCGGGCAAAGGGCGAATACCGTCGGCGTTGACCAAATGTCCGAGAAATTTTATTTCTTTCTTCCCAAATTCACATTTGTTTACGTTGATTGTAAGGTGATTTTCACGAAGTCGACGAAAAACTGCTTTGAGGTCTTGGCGATGCTGTTCAATAGATGTCGATGCGACACAAATGTCGTCAATATAGGGAAAAACGAACTCCAGGCCTCGTAACACCTCATTTATGAGCCTTTGAAAAGTTTGGGCGGCGTTGCATAGCCCGAACGTCATAAATTTGAACTCATATAGTCCGAATGGGGTACTAATGGCCGTTTTCGGTATGTCGTCTGGGTGAATCGGTACCTGGTGGAACGCTTTTTGAAGGTCGATCTTCGAAAAAATGTTCTTACCTCTCAAGTTTGTAGTAAAATCTGTCAAATACGGCAACGGGTAACGATCCGGCAACGTCTGGGCATTCAAGGCGCGATAGTCGCCGCATGGCCTCCAGGTACCGTCACTTTTTTTAACTAAATGCAACGGGCTCGACCAATTGCTGCTGGATGGTTGACAGATTCCGGTTTTCATCAAAAAATCAAATTCGTTTTTAGCGGCCAACAGTTTTTCCGGCGACAAACGTCGTGGTCGGCAAAAAACCGGTTGACCTGTCGTTTCAATTCTATGCGAAATAGAAGATTTCGTTGACGAACCGTATGGCGAAAGCTTGGTGATATCGGTGAATTGTTCTAAAATGTCGGCGAAAGAGTTATTTGTGTCGTAAGTTTTGATGCCGGCTGCTTCGAAATGTGATGACGACGTGAGTTGTGAGACTAGTCCGGTGATGTTGTCAATCAGGCGATTACGACGCAGGTCGATAAGCAAATCATAGTATTTGATGAAGTCGGAGCCGATGATTGGCGATGTCACGTCTGCGATTATGAAAGACCAGTGGAAGTCACGGCGTAAGCCTAGGTCCAATTTTATGCGCTTCTCACCGATAACCTTGATAGGAGAGCCATTGGCGGCGTATAATACGATGGCAGTAGGCCGGACATCAAACGACTTCAAAGTCAAAGGCAGGACAGACACATCGGCGCCACTATCTACTAGAAAATTTCGATTAGTATTTTTATCCCTGACCTGTAGGCGAAAAATTTGGCACTTGGTGGGGGAGCTTTCGCCTGCGTCCTCCACCGGCCCGTCAAGTCAGTTGGTGGTGGTCGGTGTGCTTGCAAGCAGCGGATTCTGCCGACGCCTATGTCTACATGGACTGCGGCATTTTTCAGCACTGCGGCCATATTTCTTATGGTACCAACATTCACAACCAGTTGAATCGATGTCATAAGATGGACGATTTTTAGGACGGCTGCGTTGGGTACTTGGTCCACGGGAGCGTGAACGTGAACGCGTTGAGAAGTTTTCAAATTTTTTGCTTAATTCAATTACAGCTGCACGTAGTTCGCTGAATTCATTCGGTGATTGTGCCTGAACACGTTGAATTTGGCTAGGTGTCATGGCGTCGACGATTGAGTCAGCAATTTTCGTGAATTCTGAGGGGGGACCTGATGAGGCTGCAACCACTGGCTGCGCAAACTCAGGCAATCGTTTTGCCCAAAGACCTTTCAAGGCTGCATCTCCAAGTGTGCTTCCAGCAACACGTTTCATTTCAAAATACAGCTCCGATGGTTTTTTGTCACCCAGTGGAAGTTCTGACAAAAGCCGGTTGAGACGACGCTGTTCACTATCGGCAAAGTGCTCGATAATTTTTGATTTTACGTAGTCGTATCGATCCGATTGTGGAAGTGTGGCTATGACGTCTGCCAACTGCGAAATAACATTTGGATCGATCGCTGCTAATATTGTTGCAGTTTTTTGCTTATCTGCATTTATGCCAGAAGCCGTGAACCAAAAGTCCATAGTGGTAAACCATGCCTCGATGTTGGTGCTCGACATTTGGGGAACCGGCAACCTGGCATACACGACGGAAATATTAGCAGCAGACGACTGTGAAAGGCCACTATCGTTGGCGGCTATATGTGCTCCGTCATCCTGAGACATTTTGTTTTACCAAAAAATGTTTAGCACTTACTTGTAAAATAAAGAAAAATGGCGAACAGGTGCTTTAACAAGACGACGCCATAAAACAAAATGGCCGATTTCAGCAAAAATTCGCAACCACAATCCGTATACGGGGTCACCAGTTTGGTAAATTGGTTTAATTTACCCAATTAAAAGATTGTGTGGTCTTTTTAGTTTTTATTTAATATTAATTTTATTTAATTAAAAATAGATAATTGAATTAGCTTTTGAAATTTTATATATATTTGATCTTACGACGAGTTGTGATGATGATCAGAATGAGAATGAGAATGGTGGTTGTTTTGTGTTGTTGAAAACATGAACTTTATTAACGGCAACCGGGTACTTGGTATCAAGTAGTAGTTGGTGTCAATATAGTGATGCCACATACATATGTATGTATGTAGTTTATAAAATATGAAAATTAAATAACTTTATCACTGGAGAAAAATAACATATTTATTTATTTATAGTTTAGCTTTACTTATAAGGTGTTGATAAATATCCATATCCATTTAACAAAACTGATAAAAAAGTTACCTCCTTAAGGTACGTAGAAAACAATTCGTTCACCTAGATATCTAATTGTCAGAAACTAAATTAAGAAACTGGAGCAAAACTACGCAAGGAAAAAACATCACACTCATACACACACCCCATCTTAAGGGGACGGCATGCCACAACAATGCTCCAGCGGTAATAATAAGGACAACTAATGTTGTTTTCTTTTTCTGTGTTTGTGCGAATGAGGATTTTTGTTTTATTTTGCTGTTAACGTTGTTTTAATGCTGATACTGGCTGGCGCTCTACAGCCGCTGCTACAAACATAAATACAGCGGCAATAAATGGAACTGTTCGTAGATGGGAATAGAATAGAAATTGTGTGTCTTACATGCGAAAAACAAAAAGGTTTCAATGAAAATCAACAGTTCCATAATGCCATGAACAACTGCGATGATAATGAAGTCACCGCAAAGGGAGGGCTGGCAAGATAAAGAAAGAAACAAACCAACAAAATAAAAAATATACTTTCGTACAACAGAAATTATCAACATTTAGTTGAATGTAAAATAAAAGTATTTGTGTGTGTAATTGTGCCTTTTAGTAAGTGTATAAGTGTGCAGTAGTAAAACCTAAAAACAATATTTTGAAAACATCGCGAAATTGTTATTAAAACAACAGTAACAACAAGGACTACTGCGACTTTGAGGAAAAAATCATAAAATAACACAGGCAAAGATAATAATTTACTCGAAGGAACAAAAAAACAACCAACCAAAAGATACAGTAAATACCCATACGATTCACAAGGAGTAGGCCACAACAACATTCTTATTCCTTTTACCCTGTTGTTTTACTGCTGTTTTGGCTGCAGGAGGTCTCCCTCCCTTCTTCCCTCTAACGAGTACTTAAAACCCGAATAGTAGTTAAGCCAAGAAAGAACAGCACACATACTCCATACAAACATCATGTATTTGTATTCACTTCTCAAAAGAAATGGTTGATGCTACGGGGGGTTTTCCGCTTTTACTCGCATTTTGTTTTAATGTGTGTCTATCTGTCCGTCCGTCCGTCCGTCCGACTGACAGCCTCTTAGAAAACTAAATTTAAAAAAGAAACAAAAAGGGATACTCCATATAAATTTTGGTTTTTAGGTTGATGTACGTTAAAACATCTATTCATTCATTATACGAGAAAATAACATGAAACGAAAAATAAAAAAAATTAATCTTTAATTGCTGTTTTAAAATGAACCTAAAAGAAATATTTTATTTGCTTCTTTTTTTTTTTGAGAAAATTAAACCCGTGTAGCATTTTAAGGACTTGTGGTTCTAATTTTAATGACAGTCTCACTTACATACACACGCACTGAGATACTTGTACCTATGTATGTATGTATGTACGAGTATTTAAACCAAACACAAGACCGCAAATTCAAACAGGTAATATGTACGACGCGTAGCGTCTTACCCCCTCAACAAAAAGTACATAATAATCATAAAATCTATTAAATTTGTAGTTGAGCAATTTAATGTAAAATTTCTAAAGCCTGTAATGAACGGGAAAATATGAGCCCATTTTTATCGGTCCTGCTGTTAAACATTAGTGAACCACAAAGTAATTATTACAACGCAACCAGCCACAAAAGACTTAAAATGTCAACAGCCTTAGAGAAAACATGTTTGTCATATCCTCCTGGGATTGTGTTCGCTTTGTACATTGTTTAAGAATAAAAAATTTTTACAAAAAAATAAAACTACAAACAACAGCAGCAGCAGCAGCCACAACATGCAATAAATTTGTAGAGAATTTTCTAAATTTGTTTTAAATTAAGCAGAAGTGAAAGTGGCTGAGAGTGAAGACGAATTTGGTAGACGCTAAAAATTAAATAATTAAATTGTACATCAGAGAGTGTATGCTGATTTAAATATTAGTAGATCCATAACTCCCATAAATTGTTTCAAACAGATTTCTTTCGTTAGGTTGCTTTACTTTTGACTTTAAATTTAATTAAAAAAATAAAAATAATAAAACACGAATTTGTTTTCCATGTTCCATTTCTCAATAAAGGTGAGTTAAATGAAATGATGTTTACAATAGTTCTTGGACATGTAAAAATGCTGCTGACTTCCTTGACAGAAAATGCATTTCAATTTGAAAATTGTCTAAATTACTTTAAAATTAAACATATTTACTACAGAGTAGTTATGAAACTAGTGAACATGAGGCACAATCAATTTTACATACGTTATTTAATGGTAGGGGAAACACAATTTTAAGTCAAAGGAAATTAGTTTTCTATTAAAACGAAAATCTATTAATAACAATGAAAATATGCCAGACATATTAATGCCTCATACTAAATATATTGAAATGTACTTAAAGAGAATTTCAAGGAATTGTAGCAAACAATTTAAAAAACAACAAACGTACTCTGTTCAACTGTGCCGAATCTTAAATTCCCATCACCCTTAGTTGCCAGATAATTTGGAAGCAAAATCATCAAAGTTTGAGAAAAAATATCGTCAAAATTAATATAAACAATATTTTGTACAATTTTTGTATTGAATTTGTTTAATATTGTTAATTAATTTTTAAAGTATTAATGAAATATAAATAAGTTTTATAAAATTAGCTTTCTAAGATATAAAAAACTTGATTTTGGTTTCGTTAAATTCACTTCTTTGCGAAACATGGCTTGAGCGATAAAAAACGAACGTTTATACAACATTCGATTTTAATATTTTCTGCTATTCGAATACAAATCAGTCACTTGTTGTGTTGTTTTCGACAAACGTCAACCCAGACGAAAATAGTTTTCGATGTTTGGCCGATAATCGGAAAGGTTTGTTAATTAAAATTAATTATTAAAAATGGATAAAAACTATTTTTACATTATCATAATTTAGTATTAATACATACAAATCAAAGGACATAAAAAATACAAAGGATAATGAATTTATCAAAAAACTTTTTTCTCCAAATCCGTTTTAAAAATTTGTAAATTATTTAGAATTTCGTTATGATTTTGGCCCGTCATTATTTTAATGAATAGTTTTTGAACAGATTTTTCTAAAATGTTACTGAAAAGTTAGACGTTGAAGTTGTGTTAGTTGATCTATGGTAGGTAACAACATATATTTGGCGCTACCCAAACGATCCCTCTGGACACTTATGACTATTGCAATCTCCAAGCGCTCATTTAATTAAGCAAATTTAACAAGGAAAACCCCTTCCAACAAATTTATTTACAAAAATAAATTAGATGCCTTCTCATTTGGAGGCAGGTCCTTTATTCTTAAAATAGTGCTGCAGTACGATATGGAAGGTCAATGAACCTAATTTAAATTTAATCGATTCTGGTATTGTAGTATATACATATCTGTTACTCAGGCCATCATTTAGATATTAAATAAAAATAGTCAAAAATTGCGACAGCTTAAAATTCACGTAAGGTAAAAATAGGAACAGTGTCAAATGTTAGACTATTTGCACTGTGGAAGTGTTAAAATTGGGTTACTAGCCATATTTGAACATGATGGCAAATTGTTCATACTAAATGAGTCATATGATCGCGAAAACATTATTTTAGCGTATCATTCACCACTATTATAACATAAACTAATCATATCCTTTAGGTCTTGAGCTTTTATGCACTCAGTTAGCCACACCACTACATGTGGCTTTGCGATAAAGTAATAAATCTAAAATTTTTTTGCCGTTTTTATGTTATTGTTATATTTTTACCTTTTAAAAAGGGGGGTTTATTTCCTTTAAATAAACCGGATACTTTTGATTCCAAATAAAAGCAGTTTTAGTAGTTTAAAATTGTAACAACTCTTTATTTATTTAAATTGTACAACAACAACAGTCTAGATAGTCACTCAGTATCTTTATACACGTTTATCCATTTGCATAAATGCACACACACACTTTATAATGTACAAGCTCAAATGTACACGACAGTTGATGTTAACTCTAACAGCGTCAATGATCAACTCCACTGACTGCCATCTTCATCCGAGTAGTCGAGATTGTTCTTAAAGGTCAACTAGTATGTTCGATTTCTAGAGCTTTCGATGTCAACGTCAGCTGCTTATACATTTAGTGTTACCTTACTTACAAACAATGCTAGTAACCGCACGCCATCAACATTGTTGATAAGTAGAAGCTTCTACTGATGGACGTGTTTATAAACATGATGAATGTATCAGGATGTCGTTACAGACCGTTAAATAAAAATCGCTTTTGCAAATTCGTAACAATATTTTTAAAACAAAAAAATTAGCTATTTTCACTTAAAAAATAAATTTTTTTCCTTCAATTTGTTATTATAACTCCGAAACTGCTGAGCGCAATGAAACGCAATATATATGTGAAAATTTGTACATAGCATGGGAAAAATGTTTTCAAAATTCAATCAATCGAAAGAAGAACATTAACTACTCAATTATATCCAACGAAAAACTAAAATTTTGTGAAAATGAGCGAATTCACTTAATTGTTAATAAATTCGAAAATAATCCATCGATTTTTATGGTCGTTATAACATTTTGTTCCTATTACATATGTGGCTTTACGATAAAGCAATAAATCTGAACAATTTCCGCAATATATAAACGGATTAAACTTTTTGTAAATATAAGCTATGCTAAGTTTAGTTTAATAATGTTGGACTTACCCTTTTTGAGTTATCATTAATTATGTGGAGAAACATCTAACAAAATTTATAATACTTATTACTTAAAATCTTTTTAAAGAAATCCCTCCATTGATTAATGTGGTTGACCTGTGTTATCCAACAGAAGAATGTAGTACAAAAATTTATCCAGCTTCAGGAAATTGATGTACTACTCGTCTCTGAAACACGCTTTACTCTAAAGAACAGCTTCAGAATTATTATACAAAACATCCAAGTGGTAGAGCAGTTATATTAGTTAGAAAAGATATTAGGTATTTTTCAATGCCAGAATATAAAAAGGACCACATCCGGGCCACATCTATAAATATACCTGATGGTGGTTACAATATCTTCAATATATTGTCCTCCTAGGCATAATGTTAATCGAGAGCAGCTGGTGATTAAAATGCAAAACATACATTTTTAGGCTCTCGCCTTATTACTCCTAGAGGGAGGCAACTGTTAGAAGTAATATCGTCTAACAGATTAGATGCCATATCTAGTGGTCTACCTACTTATTGGCCTACAGTCCTCAATAAGAATTTATTTCAGTGATCCCTTCTTATCTACAGTTTCAACGTTATTAAAAATTCCAAGCAAATTGGAAAACTACTGCTCTTGTTTCCCTAACAAGATGACGAACTGGTTAAAGTATAAAAAGTATGTTAGCTCACACATGCCACAGAACATCTCATTGAAAAATGTATATGAAAAGCAATCCGCTGCCGATATATTTACAGATATTTTAACAAACGCTTTTAACGTGTCCACGCCCCGAGTCACTTTAGGGAATTACAGACATTCAAAATGCCCTAGAGACATTGAGTCTCTTATCAAAGAAAAGAGAACACTCAGACGTCAATGGCAACAATCGCGATCTCCAAGCGTAAAGGTTAAACTTAATCAGTGCCTAAGAAGACTTCACGTAGCCTTAAAGACTAATAAAGAGCCTAACCTGAGAAATTATCGTAAAAACTTAGACCCTACTAAGAAAACAGAATAAAGTATCTGCAAAGCTGTGCAAAATACGCCTTCAAAACGGAGAATGGGCAAAAAATACATCAGAAAAAATCAAAGAATTTGCCAATCACTTGGAGAATGTATTTACCCCAAACGATACATATTCATTTTACATTATACGCTTTTGCATTAAGTTCTCCTTCTGGATCAAAGAAAAAGTTCCGAAGAAAATTTTTTTCTACACTCAAAATATTATGTAGTTAAATTCAACAGAAAAATCATTATTAATAACTATAATTTTATTCCAAAAACGGACCGCCAACTTTTCATTTGAATTAAAAGTGTTTTTCAGTTATTTTTGAATGTTGATTTTTTAACTAACAATGTATGTAAGAATTAACGATTATTCTTTTATTTTAAGTGACAGAAAACAAACTACAAAACATTTGAAACGAAGGTTTTTTCAGTTATTTTTAACTGACATATTTCTACCTACAAAATTATTAAAAACAACAGATTTATAATTTATTTTAACTGTAAACAAATTTTATTTTCAATCTTATATTAATTACATTAAAAATTAACTTTATTATAAAATGCAGAACGTGGAGATTTTACCAGATTTAAGAGGATCCTTTGAGTTTGAAAGATGTTAAATGTAAATAATTGTTCTTCATGTATGTTTTACATCCGCCCATAATATCTTGACCCTTAGAGTTTCAAAATCCATGGAAATCTAAAAATAAAAGTTATGGATGAATGTCTTTAATTACACATTTATGTATGCATGTATTAAGTAATTGTAGTATATGTATTGTAAATATTACCAATATTGTACCGCTAAAGTCCAGTTTCGGGAGGACATTTGGTGACATAATTAACTATAATTGTGGCCAGTAGCTTGATTAGAAAATTTTAATTTACTGACCAAGGAAGAATCATTTAAAAAGTATTTCCGAGTTGATTGTACAAATTTGAGAAATGCTGAAACAAAATTAAAAGACCAGAGGGCAAGGAAAAATCAGGAGAATAATCACAAGACAAAAGTAAAGAAAACTTACAATCACTGCTATTTATTATCCCAGATGTTATACGACCACTTCACAGGATGTCTTGCACAATTCTTTAAATAAAATTAATATATTTATATACTTTATATAATTTGTTTGTAAAATATTGTACTTACCAAATTGCACTAGTTTCATTTCTTAAAAATTAAATTACAATAAATATTTAATTTTTTTGACAAATAATATTTTTCTTTTTTTTTGACAACAAAACATTTTTGTATTTGTATTTAAAAAGTGTTCAATTTTAATTGTAGATATAAGGAATTACTGAAATTATTAACTGTACAGAAAAAACATTTTAGTTAAAAAACAAATTTGTTCACAAAATAACTGTATTTTCATTAATTATTAACTTTACGGAAAACTTTTTGAATAAACTACAATCAGTTAATGTAAAATTGTTTTGAGTGTATTAAATGGAATGTAATTGTGCGTACTTATTGTTGCTTTGAACTCAATGTGGAAAAATATATTTTTTCCTTTATTAAAACAAATGGTGGGCGGTAGGCGTGGTCAAATATAAAGAAATTGTTAATTTTGCATTAAAATGCACTACATGACATTCATTGTCTTTTTCAGAAAAATTTAAATCTATTCTAGATAAAATGAATCTGAAATTGTTTTGAATGAACCAGCGAATAGTGAAATATATCATGGAACATTTTTCGAAATCATTCTGAAAGTTAGTGAAAATTAAAACTTCCCGTTTTTAACGGGTTAATAAACATTTAGTCCTCAGTTCTTGTTTCTTCACTTACTCCAGCTAATCGTTGTTTATTGTTTACACATATAAAATTCCATTTGAAATAAGGTAAAATTAGTTATTTCTATTGATGACATATCGCACTCGTTTAACAATACTGTATTAACTCAAAATTTTTAAAATTTCACTTTCTCCAAGAAATCAACTAACAACATCAATATCTATGTACAATATCTAACGTATTCCGATTACTCTTTCATTCGAGATGAGTTTTAAAGAAAATCAATGTAAATATATTTTCAAATGGAATTAGCTAACTATGATGTATTAAATTCTCACAAACTGTTTTTGAGTTAATACAGTATTGTTGATCGAGTGCTGTATATTTGTGAAACAAATTACAGATACCGAGGGAAAAAGTCGCCGGACTCCGTTCTAGCGGACATTTGTTGGTGGAGTAAAAACATATTTATAGACCAAGAAAAAATAAATGAATATGATAATGGAGCTAATTTAGAGAGTGTAGCAGAAATGAATTCTGCCTCGAAAGATGAGAATGACGATACTCAGAATTTACAGCTTTCATCAACATCAAAAAGACTTCGAACCATATAGTTTAAAATATTTATATTGATTCCAGTGAACAAAATGGCAACTCTGAGTTTGTTAAAAATTAAATTCGAGCTTACTTTTCAAAACCCTTCGGTAGTTCTGTTTACTTAATGGTCTACTTTCATTTCCCATTGGAATTGTTGAGGCTGGTTTTTCTTGTTGCACAGTGTCAAATTAAAAATGTTGCAATTAGTATGAAAAATAAAGTTATTTATTAAAATTTTTTGAGGAATATGAAAACCTCGTTTAGCTGTAATCCGTCCGAGCAGATTTTATTCAACTGCATACAAACTATGATAAAATTTATTTTTATCATAATTGTTAAATTTTAAAAATTATTGTGATATAAAATTTAACTTAAATATTGTAGATGAAACATAGAAACCAAATTTTCTTCAAATTGTGTTGTATATTTTGCAAATCAAAAATATTTAAAAAACTTACGTACCTTGCCTATCTCAAAAATATATGTTTCAGTCATTGAACCAAACAAATATTTTTTTGTGAACTTGTGTTATTAGTTTAGAATTTTATGAAAGTTACTATATTAAATTAATAGTATCAATTGCTTCGGTTGGACATATTTGGTTAATTTTCATAAAAATTTTACCTTGACGTACAATTTTCTTTATGAAAAATCCGTTTTCTTCCAGAGTTTAGTGCTTTTTATTAAAAAGTTGGCAACGCTGTTTATGCTAAATGTTTGGTTATAAAGAATATCACTACTAATTTTAATACAATTTGAAACGATGCACAGTGATTTTGAAACATTTTATTTTGGAAACAGGTCGGTATCTCGTGAAGGATTGGAAATATTTTAATTAAACTTCACATAGTCTTTGAGTTGATTTGTATTTTCTTGGGCTGGAATGAGTTATAGTGGGCGGAACCTAATGGTTGATAACTTATGCCATTGTCTATATGCCGTTATTTACCATGTGATACCTTATGTACTGTTAGTGAATTTGAATAACATATAGGGTCTTCTAAAAATATTTTTTTTTATAATCTGGGCTTTGCGTTTTTACATAAATCTGAAATTTATTTTAAAAACTCGCCAAGTTTGGCGCACTTTTCCCTTGAATTAATTTTTATTTCGCTCTCATGTACATTAAATTTCTTTTAGAAACATATCCAAATTATATCTGAAGACATCTTTGAAAAAAAAAAAATATGCTATATTTAGATATTCCGAATTTGAATACGAGTAACTTTTTATAGAAACCTGGTACCTGTATGCTTATACTTTATTAGATAAAAGTCGACAAAAAATTAAAAAAAAAAAAAAAAATAGTCAATACAAATACATCTCGAATTAATAGGACAACACACATACAATATTGTTATGAATCTGCAATGACGATTTGAAGGTCTGTAACGACTGCCTGCAGCATTCATCATGTTTGAAGGCACGTCCATCAGTAGCATGTGGTTATTGGCATTGTTTGTAAGTATGGCAACACTAAGCGTTTGGGCTGCTGGCAATGACATCGAAGGCTCTAGAATTCGAACATACGAGTTTTGTCCGTTAAGAGCATTGTAGAAGAACATTCTAAATAAATAAAGAGTTGTTACAATTTTAAACTACTAAAACTGCTTTTTATTTGCAATCAAAAGTATCCGGTTTATTTAAAGGAAATAAACCCCGTTTTTAAAAGGTAAAAAAAAAACGTAACAATATGATCATGTTTGTTGTAGATAATTTCAAATCCTATCTAAATATAAACTTTCTTTACATTCAGAAACTGAATTTTTGGTGATTTGTTTTTAAATTTTGTAGGCCCGAGGTAAGCAACTTTAGAGAGCGGCCCACTATCGCCCATTTAAACCATGAATCCATTTAAATACAAATAAACTCAAAATTAGCTCTGAATATTTTAAATCTTATTGAGATATCTCCAATCGTTTACGAGCTACCGAATTTGTAGTTAAATTTTTGTTCAGAGTTGTATTTTGTCATAAAAATTAATATTTGGTAATAAAGTTTTAAACGATCGCTGTATAAGATAAGTTTATGTTCAACATTTTGCTGCACGTTAAATCGGATTTTCGTTAAAGTGTATTGGCCTTCTTTAAGTAGCTTAAGTCAGTTATGGTAGGGCCTTAAATATCTACAATTTTAAACTTTACTAAATACTTACATGTGTATTCATAAATCTGAAACAATTTATTTCATTATTTGAAATGTAGGTACACTGTGTGCACTTAAAATGTGGCACATAAATCATTTTCGTTTGTATGTTGCACTAACTATAGATGCAACCATCTTAAAAGTTGTCTCTCTAGTCCTAGGAAATGAAGTTCTTTGAATGCGAGTGTGCATGATGATGGCCAACGTAAAGTCAAGTGTTTCACTCACAAAAGCGTGTTGCGGCAATAAAATGATGCATTAATGTGCTAAATCTTATTTCAACAGGATAAGCTTTACAAAATATTCAACAAACTTAAATAAGTATTTTTGCAAATAAATATTAATGTATGTGTGCGTGTGAGTACGAAACCCAGTAAACATTAAAGTTTGATATCAAATTGAAAATTATTTAAAATTAAAGCCTTTCTCTGCAGATATATTTTCAAGAATGAGTGGATAAACATTTGAAATAAAAGAATATGGGAGTTGAAATATTCACAGAGAAATGTAATTGAACTCAAAGCTATAAACTATAATTAAAATGTATAATATACTAAGGGCCATTATCACAACGTTTTTCTTTAGATTTAGATTTGAGTACAAATTTAATTAGTATTAAAACTTTAATTATTGTATGAAAAACACTCAGTTCTCAAATAATTTTTATGTATTTTTCATACAAAAATTTGAATATTGATTTTCGGACGTGTTTCTGAACCAGGTAAGACAATAAAATTTATTTTGTTTCAAATCCAATAGAAAATATCTCAATATTTATTATTCATTGAATAGATTAATACAAACTTCTTGCGTTGTTAAGGAAATGATTAAGAATTACTTTTGATGTAATATAAAAATATTATAATTTTCAAACGTTTCACTGTTTGTTTCTTGGGAAGCAGCTGAATATATGTATCTATAATGCATTTGTATTCCCAACTAAACATAAACTAAAAGAATTATAACAAACAAGAACCAGCATAAAATAAATTGTCCCATCTTCGCCATAATCTAAAGAAAATATTCTTCATTCATACAATTGCTTTATTCATGGCAGCTAATGCAAACAAAAGTGACCGATGTTTTTTTAAATATTTTCATTTTTGTCTGCAAATACACTCAAAAGATTTGTGAAGTAGAAAAATCTTATTTAAAGAAAAATTGTTTACTATGGAACCAATGAAGGGTTGTTAATGTCCAAATTTAATGAATTTGCTATATGAGCAAATCACAGAAACAGTCCAATAACCAACGATTTTTGAAATTAATCTGGACTATTAGACTAAGTATATATATAATTTTATAAAAAAAATGTTTTTCGATGGTCATTAATACAAAACTTATTACCAAATCCTACCCTACCTCAGATCTCCTAATGTTACTTAAGAAATTAGTGTCAATATAGATGGTATTAATTATAGTTGCCAGTTTTATTTTTGCAAAAAGCGGGACAATTTTAAAAATAGGTGAAAAATACCAGGACTTTGACAAAAGATAATAAATTATACCTCAACTATTTTAATACGGTTTTCTTTCCCAAATTGTAAATTTATTAAAAATAATTTCTCCCTGTATAAAAAATACGTAACATGTTTTGTTTTTTACTTGCCACTTTAACTAGATTTAGAAAATATTGGGTCTATGACTAAAAAATTAGACATTTTTTTTCAAATTTTTAGCTTTTATTAAGCAACATTTGTACAAATTAAAGGTATTGGCCATTCTTAGCATGGAAAGTTTACTATCTTTCTGTCAACATATGAAATCCGAGCCAAAAGAACTACTAATCTTAATCTGTTCCAAAGTGAAGCGAATTCCAGGGAGAGCGTTCTGCTTCGTTCGAAACAAAGGTCTGGACTATAAAGCGGGACAGCTACTGTAACATGTGCTACTGTAACATGTGCCCGAGTGTTGTCATAATGGAATATAACAGTTTCATGTCTGGCCGCATATTCAAACGAATCAGTTGTGTTGGGTACTTGTTCCCTGAGATGGCCAGCAGCTCATTGTTTTACTTTGGTTCTGATTCGGATGATTGGCGGGACTTCACATACAATCCCTTACAATGCGGGTTATCGCAATGGATCCATTTTTCATCGCAAATAATGATTCTGTGCAAAAATCGTATGGTAACCAATTTCATCTCTTCAGAACCGAACAAACCATCTCTTGGAAGTTGAAACCGATGGAATACATTCACCATAAGCCTTGCTGAGCAATCGGTGTACTTTAGCAGCACTTTTTTCAAAGTAATGAAGTAAAGCAAATCTTCCCTTATATGACGCTTTGTTGGCACAAAATTCAACATTTTCGAAGCAAAAATTTCTTTCTATGTGGGAAGTTTTGCTTTGCTTTTATAATTAGGAAAACATACCGCTGAAGCACACCAATTGCTCACCAAAGCTTAACCCATTAAAGCCGAGTGTGTACAAAAATACCCAAAAATAGAGCAATTTTAGGAAAATTCTAGAAAATTATAGGAGAGCGATATTAAAAATCTTCTTTTGGATAAAGTAAGAATCGAACTACCTAAAATGATTTTTCGGTAATATTAGGTCATGCCTTGATGGGGAAATAGTGGGCCAAAGTTTAGCAATTTTACAAAATCACAAAATTAGAAAATAAGTGGCTCTAGTAAACGGGGAGAGTGGAAGTCCCCAATGCCCTCCTTGTGTCTAGTAGGCTGAGATGTTCTCTATCAGCAAAAAAATAAAAATAACCAAGTGATTAATCCCACTTCCCTAAGCTACAAGTACGATTTTGTGGATTGGGTATAAAAATACCCACTTCGGCATATGTGGGTTCTAATGAATTTCATTTTTCAGGAAAAATTTATTTCTTTTTAGAAAATCATAATAAACAACATCTAAGAGTATAAGAATACATGATTATATAAAATATTTAAATGGTGAAAGGTTGACACAACCTAACTTAAATTTTTCGACCTTGAAATAATTATCTTAAGTTAAAAAAAAATGGTAGTTAAGTGTGTGTAGGGGTTTTTAGACCCCACAGTTCGAGGTGGCAGTCCGGAACAAGCAATCTCATCTACTTTCGGGTTACTACTAGCCACAGAATTAGTTAGGTGACTAGTTATTTTAACATAGGCTTGTCCTAGGAGGAAGTGAATTGACTCTTTGGAGACAGTAACTACAGTTTGTCGATTTACTCTGCATTCGATTTATTATGACAAGTTAAATAACTACTTTCTGAAGTACAATACAATAAAAAAAACAAGTTTCAAATGTTCCCATCTCTAGATTATGAAATGTTTCAGTAACGACTGTCTCCACTCTGCGTTACAACGAGTAAATTCGGGACGAATGACCCTACATATAATTTGTTATATTTTAGGGGTATATTGAGTCCATGTTGAACTGCTGGGGATTGTTTAAACTGTATATTTGTTCTACATTTTTCGTTTTTTGTACTTTTTTATAGAAACATTTTCGGTTTTCGCTCCTGTAGCTATTATAGATAAATCTACAGCGTAATCATAAAAACATAGAAAAAAATGCGTTAAGGGCTTCCTTTTTCTAAGTAGCTAATTAAAAACAACGGACGGATAACAAAGTGAGAATAAATGACAGATACTTACCCTTCAAAATGACATATAAGTTATTGTTATTATATTAAATCCCACATTTTTTAAAACATATACCCATAGTAAAACAATATTGAATTATTTTTTAATATTTGATAATCGTTCAAAAGCTACATCATGAGGATACTTCTACGGGAAATAAGATGAAATAATGAACCGATCATAACCATAATTTGCATCCCTCTGCTATATAATGACATGCGCCAAATAATTTTAAATTATTTATTTTCAAATTGACGATCTGTATTTTAGTAACAGACAATCAGCCCCATCTTCTGAAGGGGATCGATTTTTTAATTATTCTGAGTCGGTTGATCATTAAGATCCATTATTTTTGAACTATACAAACATATGTAGAAATGCTGTTTTAGAATTTAACATTAACCAAAAAAAGCGGGAATTACGAATCCCGAGCGGGACGCAGAATTTCAAGACTAAAATCTGGTCAATCCCGCTAAAAGCGGGACATTTGGCAACCCTAATATTAATTCATTTTTAGTAAACCATTTTTTCGTTTCTATTTTGGAAAAATTGAAATAAAAAATTGTGCATATTAATTTCTGTAGCGTCACGATTAGTTTTCTCTCAAAAATTGCATTAAAAACCTAAAATAGTGTAGAATTTTAATAAAGAAAATTTTCATTGCAAGGAAAACAATTAAATGAACTCAAACCTAAATAATTTACTATTATAATAATATATATCTTTTTTTATAAAAATCGCAAAAAAATACAATCAAACAAAAACAAAAATGGGAAAAGAAGGAAAATTTATAAAAAACTTCATAAAGAAAAGTTTAAAAATTATGGTTCGTACAAAAAATACAAGGCTGACAACTGAATCCACATGTAATTTTAAAAAACAAAGCTAGAAAACCAACAAGAGCAACAAATAATATCGTTGGATGGAGCATATACATACAGAAAACAGATTCGTTGTTGGAATAATATTAAAAATTCTTTAAAAAACACACATATATTTTAGAAAATTATTTGATGAAGATATTAATTAAAAAATTTAATTTTTAGAATTCTCACAAAAAAATACTTGAAAGATGAAATTTTGTATGCTACTAGAAGAAATATAACGTGCGCCACGTGTTTAGTGTGCTCCACAAAGGGTTAATGGCCTTTGATAAAAATCGAAGCAAATTTTAAACTGCAAATATATTAATTTAGAATTCTCTTTTATTCATGCTTTAGTATGCAAAATTCGCTAAAAATTACGAAAACACACTTCAACTTTCAAAGTTACTACCGATTTTGTAACGAGCGTCACAAGACTTTGTGATCAATTATTTCGCAACAAATACATGTTAAAAAATTATGTTTTATGCCATTCGAAAGTACACTTAAATCCCCCTAAACATTATGTATAAGTTGAAGGTATCTCTTTTATATTTTAATTCGAAAACGCGTATGAAACGTTTTCGAAGGATTTGCCAATATTTTACTAAAAAAACTAATAAATAGCTTAAACCACTTTAAAACAAACAAAAAAACACACAATTTGTATCGGCTGATAATGGCTGTAGCTTTCAGTGACACAATCTTTGGTAAGTTAATAGTTTATGATGTTTTTGTTCATTAAAATCAAATAGTTTTCCTACTTTATCATTTTATACATATGTGTTTTAAATTGTTCTTCTTTCTTGTTTAATTTTTAGGAATTTTAATTGTTTGATTTTGATTATTTTTCCTTTTAACGGGTTTGTCACCTATTAACTTTCACTGTTACTACACTTTGAATCTAACATTTATTGATGGTTTTCTTGAGTTGTACTCATAGCTCGCTCCAGATAAAAATTAAAAAAAATAAATAAATTTATGAAGCTTACAAAAATAACTTACTTGTCTGTTTTCTGCTTAAAAAATCTTGATATGTCTTTAGCAGCAAAAATGTTGCTGGAATAGATATGCTATTTCTGGGAAATCCAGAAGTTTTTTTTTTGGCGTAATAAATACATAACTACTCATTGATACAAATATCAGGTGTTATACTTGCAATATACATGTATGTATGACAACGATTACAGCTTAACTACTTCAAACTGTTAAAATCATATGACCGCTCTTAATGATCCAACCGAAAGATTCCATTTTAATTAAATCAGTTACTGAACATGTCAGAAAAATTTCAAAATTTTTTGGAAACTCGTCCACAAATAATAAAATTTTAGAAAAGCATATCAATGAAAAAAAAGTAATATTAGATTGCCGAACAAACTAATCTGTATATATTAAAGTGCTCCAATTAAATGAAATTGACCGTCCCCTCCCCCTAGAATTGTTCTATTAATAATTAATAATATCGTAATATCGCATTAACTTGAGATTTTTGCGAATAGAGTATTTTATATACGTCTGTGTAAAACGTCCAAAATACACAAATAAACTTTCAAAAAAAATTTTTATTATTGTCCTAAACAGTATGAATCGAAATGTGAGACAACTAAAAAAAATTCTTAATTTTCGTATATTTTTTGTTATTTCTGTAAATGTATTGCAGATAATACCATATAATTTTACACTCGTTAATTTAATGATAAAAGAACTAACTTTGTTGAAAATTGAAAGAATCGGTCCATGATTTCTCCTAGCCCCCATACAAATCTCTTCCCAAAATATGTTGCTATAGTCTAAAAATGCCTACAGAATTGCAGTGCCCATACAAAATTCAGCAAAAATATATTTTGTGCTAAAATAAATCACAAGACTAAATTTTTCGTGGATAGGCACATATTTGACCATAGCCCCCTTATAATAATAGACATAAATATCTTATAAATATCGCTATTGAGTTGAAATTCGACACAAATAATCCCCATGTATACGAAAGTCGCTGCGCCTAATTCTATGAAGATCGGTTCATATTTGTTTATAGCTCTCATATACAGTGTTGGAAAAAATAATAGAAACGATAGCATTTTTTTCCAATTTAGTAAATATATTTGTCAAGTTTAGTTTTGTTAAAAAAGATTTATATGCAGTTTTGTTTATCAGACATACAACATAAGAAAAACATAATCATTTCTCTTTTAATTAATATTTTTATACACTATATGACTAACAATGTAAAGAGTCAATATTTTTGCTGGAAAAAATAATAGAAACGCGTAAACGGATTCAATTTTTAGAGGCACATTTTTTTATTTTTTGTTAAAAATTGTTTTATTTTAATATTTAGAGGCACTAGTTTTGTTTTTCACAACTTCATTGCATCTGCGACACATGGAATCAACCAATTTTTTTGAAAAATTCCTTGTCAATGGAAAACCACTCTTCCTTTTTTTTCCCACAATTCGTCCTTATTTTTCCGACTGATGCCCTCCAGCTTCCTCTGGAGCACTCCCCAAAGGTGTTCTATTGGTTTAAGGTCCGGTGACTGTGAAGGCCATTCCATAAGAGGTACTTTTTTGACAGCAAACCAATCCTTTGCCAATTTTGAAGAGTGGTTCGGATCACTGTCCAGCTGAAACTCCCATCTCAAGGACATCTCTTCCTCAGCAAATGGAAGGATTGTGCTTTGCAATATATTTACGTAGTCCGGGGCGCATATTTTGTTCTTTATCCAAAATATTGAACAGACACCAGAAGAAGAGAAACACCCCCATATCATGATAGATCCACCGCTGTGTTCGACGGTCTTCTTGAGCTGTGGTCAGACGAAACATAGGTAAATTTGTTTGGATCCCATTGGAAACATTATGTTAGGCACCCACACAATAAGGCATATGATCCAAAACACACCAAGAAGACCGTAAAAGACGACGGTGGATCAATCATGATATGGGCGTGTTTCTCTTCTTCTGGTGTCTGTTCAATATTTTGGAAAAAGATCAAAATATGCGCCCTGGACTACGTAAATATATTGCAAAGCATAATCCTTCCATTTGCTGAGGAAGAAATGTCCTTGAGATGGGAGTTTCAGCAGGACAGTGATCCAAACCACTCCTCAAAATTGGCAAAGGATTTGTTTGCTGTCAACAAAGTACATCTTATGTAATCGCCTTCCCAGCCATCGGACCTTAAACCAATAGAACACCTTTGGGGAGTACTCAAGAGGAAGCTGGAGGGCATCAGTCGGAAAAATAAGGACTAATTGTGGGAAAAAAACAGGAAAAGTGGTTTTTCATTGATAAGGACTTTTTCAAAAAAATTGGTTGATTGCATGACTCGCAGATGCAATGAAGTTATGAAAAACAAAGGTAGAGCCTCTAAATATTAAAATAAAACAATTTTTTAACAAAAAATTTAAAGATATGCCTCTAAAAATTGAATCCTTTTACGCGTTTCTATTATTTTTTCCAGCAAAAATATTGACTCTTTACATTGTTAGTCATATAGTGTATTAAAATGTTAATGAAAAGAGGATTGATTATGTTTTTTCTTATGTTGTATGTCTGATAAGCAAAACTGCATATAAATTTTTTTTAACAAAACTAAACTTGACTAATATACTTACTAAATTGGAAAAAAATGCTATCGTTTCTATTATTTTTTCCAACACTGTACGAACCACTTCCAAAAATAAATTAACCTGCACAAAAAATATCAAACCAAAATTTTACATAGATCCGTAATTTATATTTTAAAATCATACTAGAGGATTTTTGTGAATATCGGTCCATATTTGACCATAGCTTTCGAAAATCAGTAAAGTACTCATAAATCTCTTATAAATATCCTTATAATGCTAAAATTCGACACACATACTACTCATATTGTCCTGTAATTGGTCATAGCTCCCATATAAGAACAACTTCCGAAAAACCCATTAACCTGCAAAAATATGTAAAACATATCGATATCAAAATAAAATTATACACAGATAAGTAATTTGAATCCAGTAATCGTACTTTGTAAATATCGGTCCACATTTGACCATAGCTCCCATATAAGGTCCACTCCCGAAAATCACTAAAATCCTCATATATTTTATCAAGTGAACCAACTTTTGAAATCGTTAGTTCTATTACATAGTAATTCAGACACAATTTTTCAACAAGATCGGTCGAGAACTTTGACATTTTGGCCAAGCAGGTGTTTTTTCTCATCCATGTAACTTATTACCTATTGCTCTTAGCAAAACGTCAATCTTTTTTCCAAAATAAAAAACATTTTTTACTTTTTTTTCAAAATGTGCCCTTTCTTCTATCTCAAAAGAAAGCTTAGATATTTCCCTTGAAGGCCTATTTGGTCGCTTAGTGGGATGCGAGTGGGATATCTATCAAAATAAATGTTTTGTAACTCAAAACATACAACTTTTGACTTTTTTTTAAATTTTTGGCAAAGTTGTAGCTATGGTAAAGCTAAACAACTCTTGTGAACATATCAATGCATTCTGAATGTGTCTAGGAACTCTCAGGAGCACATAAAGATCACTTTGTACCTTAAAAATTTTCGTTTCTAAAACAAAGATTTGTTATTGAAATAGTATATCAAGTCCAGACTTCTATGTTGAGCTTTATTATTTACTCGGCTCAGGTGTTTTCGAGTTGATTTACAGTATGCGGCAACCCTCAAAGTCGCACATTTAAAAAAAATCGCCAAAAATCCATTTATGATACGAATGAGCTGAAATTTAAAACATAGATAGTCCTTGAGAAGTTCTATAAAATTATATCTGTAGCTAACTCTTTTAGTACAAGAGATATTAAGGTTTAATTTAATTTAAATTTTAGATTTTGCTCGATCTTTTTTTCGTATTTTATATATGATGGGCCTATGGAATGTTGAAATTTTATTTATAAATCCAAAGTTGAAGCATCTTTTTATATATTTCAACTTTGTATGCCTGTGTTTTTTAAGTTTTTTCCCAAAAAAGTCCCCATATTTTTTCATGTGTGTGAAGATAAATTTAAATTTATTTAGCACAGACATAAACCAATTTTATTAGCCCAGCCCATTTTACAGTTAACAGAGCTCTGTTAAACACTTAACAGTCATAATACTTGAAATATAATAAACAAATTTATATCTACAATATCTGAAATAATTTCAGAATAAGAAAAAAAAATTTAAATTAAAAAAAAAAAACTATCCACTTAAAATAATAGAAACATATTTGAACCCATCTTAATATCAGGATTCCAATAAAATTGAGTTTTTTGAAAAAATAAATCTGGAGAGGATTTTTGGCCATTACGGAAATCAGGAAAAGGGCTCGGATATGACACTATATAGAAATGGTAGTCCTAGGGCCACTTAATGGAACTGTGGTAGTGGGATATCTGAAATAATTTTGCGAAATATTGAATAAACATTTATATTAATCTGAGCTTGAGCTTGTTCATTAAATTATTTCAGATATTGTAGATATAAATTTGTTTATTATATTTCATGTATTATGACTGTTAAGTGATTAACAGAGCTTTGTTAACTGTAAAATTAGGTTTGAGTAAAAAATTCGAAAAATACAAAGTACCGATCCTCAAAAGTTGGGCAGACCTTATGGTCCGGTAATGGAAACAATTATATGTAATAAAATTAAATGAATTATATGAAAAATTAAGCATACGAAACAGAAATATTTACATATGTAAATAGTGGCAGATAATGAAGAAAAAGTAACAAAATATAAATGGCACATTTTACCAAAAGTTCTTTCTTATAAACTTATGAACAAAAATTTAAATTCATTAATTAAAAGAAAAAATCATTATTAAAAAAAAAAACACCACTGAAATCAACTGGACAACTTTGGTTTGTCCATAATGAAACTGTAAGCGTGAAATCATTTGAAAAATGTTTCGATGGCGCATCGGAAAATATATAAATCATGAATACTTTTTTTACTTTTGGTCTTTCGAGTTTTTGTAATTTTGTAGAACTGAAATCTGCATACGGCTCCATAAAGTATATTGTAGTTTTGTGAACATTGAACCTCTGGACAATACATTTTAAAAAACAATATATGTATATTATTGTCCGTAAGTATTATTTTAGCTTATTAGTTTTTATAAATAATAAAAATACTTGTAGTTAGTTAAATAACCTAACTCGTTAATGGTCACAGAGTTGGTACAACTTTGCAGAAATAACTGGTCAAACTTTGTTTAATAATGTGAGAAAATAATCAATGCTACATTATACGAGTATGTATGTAAAAAAATACTTCAAAAATCAATTAGATGTTGAAATGTGGTGGTTCTATTTCACGCACATTTTAAAAATTTTATATTGGAATATTTAAAATGCTATACAATTTGTAACAACGACGAGATACTCCGATTTGTTAAACAAAAATACAACAAATCATATGTTTGATACAATAACAAAATACATTGAATTTTGTTGCTGCAAGAGTTAGGTTTTTGACAACAGACTTAGGTTTTTGACAATTAAGTCTCGTTCCTATGTTACCCTATGATTTTCTTCTTCAAATGGAAGTGGTAATTATTATCATAGTAGATCAAAAATTCAAATTAGTTGAATGAATCTTAAAAATAAATAATGTTGCGTTAAATAAATTCAATCATGAAATATACAATTGGTCAATTCACAAGGTCTCATATCATGTCATATTGACATAATGTCCTTATAATTCACAATGGTTTGAAAATGTTATTATAGCCTTTCAAGAAAAAAATGTCAAAATAATACTACTATGTATGCTATGTTTATTGTGTTATCGTATCCAACCAGCAGAAACTTGCGCTGAACACCTTAGAGTCGATTAAGCCTAACAACCGAGTCGTGAAATATTAGGACATTATGGCAATATGATATGATAAGAGACCTTGTCAAAGACTACTTGGAAAATAATAATTTGAACAATACAAAATTATTATTTTCCAAGTAGTCTTTGGCATATGCGAACAATTTTTAATATCTTCAAATAGCTTCAACATTTTTAATAACTTCAGTATCATCCAGCCCATTTTTGTCATTCTCAATAACAAACTTTTCAATTCAAAATCGATTAACATTGCGTATGAGTAATGCTTGATATTGCTCATACGCCTAAAACAATTGCCTTGGAATTAAAATCCAAATAAAAAAGCTCTAAGCTAAGAATTACCTACCACATAATTTTACGGAAATTTCCATGTTGAGTGTAAAACAGCCAAAAAGGAATAAACATGGTGTTTATTTTGCGTACGTTTGTGTATGTGAGTGTTTATTTTATGGTTTATAGAAGGTTATGGCAATAAACGATAAAACAACAAAATTAAATGAAAAACATTTTAAATAAATTTATGAATAACAATAAACAATGAATGCGCAAAATGTGTTTGACTGCACAATAATAATAATAATAGCAACAACAACAACTACATACATACATACATAGCAAACACAAGCACTTACACTTCGTTTACTGCTACATGCTCATGCCCTTAAACATAAAACGAGAACAACAACAGCAACAACAATGACAAAAACAAAAACAACAACCAAATGCAATGCAACTCCGTCTGGCAGAGTTTAAGCACAAATATGCACGAATAAAAGCAACTCAGTTAAGTTAGTTGTAGTTTTGCTCTCTTCCTTAGTAGCTTTGTTTGTTACGAATAAATAGTTTGTATTAAACATCACTTGTGATTGTATGTGTAAATGCTTGTTTGTGTAGGTGAGTGTATGCATGTGAGTACCCACCTGATCACGGTTTTCAAAAATGATAACGCCATCAAAACTTCCAATGACATAACTCCATAACACACGTCAGATCGATAGTTGTTACTTAATCACAAATTTTCCTAAGGAGGTCAATAGATCAATCTGTTTTGATGAAATTTATATTGCGAGGATTTTTCTTCATAATTCAGTTTACTATACATTTATAAATTCTAGAATGTTTGATCAGATGGGTTTTATTAGGATGGCTATGTTTATATGGAACAAAAAAGTTGTCAATGTTCTTAAGTATTTAAATTGAAATCTTCACTTGTTATAAGATGGGAGGTATAATGATTTTGTCATTCAGTTTGTAACACATCGAAATATTGGTCGTACAGCCAAAAAAGTATATTTTTATATTCTGGGTCCTTAAAAAATTCTAAGACTATCTAGCTATGTCCATCCTGTCATTTGAATTCACGATATATTTTTCCCAAATATTATATGTAGGTCTGAAGTGTTTGGTACTAAAAGAAAATTCGCCACAAATAGTTATTGCTAAGAGCTAACTTATATGTCTAACAATTAGTAAACTAAGTTGAAACGAAAAAAAGTTTTGGATCAAAATACGTATATGAAAAAACTTAGGGCCTAATTTTGTAAACCAAAGAGATATATATGTGGATAGCAAAAACAAAATTTCAAAAATTTTAAAAATTTGTTTTTGTTTTATATACAAATTCTGAACAGAACAAACGCACCAAAATTCAGGCCTTTCATAATTTGAAAATCTTGTATATAAAACAAATTTTGAACATTTTTGAAATTCTGTTTTTGCTTTCCACATAAATATCTGCAGCGAAAAATGTAACTGATAAAACATGTAAGAGATATTTCATTTTCAAAACTATCTTTATTTTATTTTTTTTTTTGTTTGAGCGCTTGTTTTTAAAATATCACGTTTCACGTGTATTTTTTTCTTATTGGTTGAATATTGCATAAATGGAGACCAAAACTAAAAAAACAATTTTGTACTTGTGTTCTACACACAATTATCTTTTTTTTGACATCAATTTTGTTTATCTAAATTACAGGATATATTGGTGATATCGCAAGGATATTGAAAATTTACTTTTTTCAGTTTCATCCTTATAAGTTTAACCTATGTTTAAATGGTTGCAAATTTTTTTACCATATTCAATAAAAATATATCAATAAACAAATTTTAAATTCGCTGAAAATATACTAAACTAGTTGACAATTAACACATTATACAAATGTTTGTAATTTCAATGTTTAACACCTACTAATTATACTTAAACTAAAGATCTATTTTTGTAGATTTGCGTGGTTATTTTTGATAGTAAAAGTTTAAAATTGCATACACATATGGGCAATTCTACGAGAATGACTACCACGACTGAAAACCCAAAAACCCTTATTAAAATGGACCCTGCATCTCCTCCAGGCGCGGCGCTATGGGGGCTCAAAGTTGGGTACCATTGACATGTAAAATTTTTAAACACGTGCCAATTTTTTTGTTTCGTATTAGATTTCAAAGATTTTTATATTTTTGAAAAGCGCTAGACTAGGTCTTGAAAAAACATGCTTGCGTGTGCTATTTATCTATATAAATATATAAATGTCTTTGTAAGTTTGTTTGTTTATTTGTTTGTTTGTTTGTTTGTTTGTTTGTTTGTTTGAGCATCACGCCTAAACAGCTGAACCGATTTTATTGAAATTTGGAACATAGATAGATCCTTACTTGGAAGCGTCAATAGGCTATAAATTTTTTCAATACTTGGACCAGAAAGGGATAAAAAGGGGGAAAAACGGGTAAAATTGGTACCTTTAATTTTTAAACAATAATTACTAAACGGCTGAACCGATTTTTACATCGACAGGGGTAGCGAAGCGCACCGGGTCAAGCTAGTCTGTTATAATTTACGAGTTTAGGCATTTCAAAATTGAAATTTTAAAATTTTGCCATACCTTGATACGCTTTAAGCTTAGTTTAAGCTGTTATATTGCTGATATTATATAAATACACATTAGGATGGCTTAAATATTTTCTATTACAGTTAAAATCATTATATATTTAATTTACATATAACCGAAACCCAATTTAAACGAGAAATCGATCATAATTTAGTTTAATTTACAAGATTTTAATAAGATTTCTCGTACAGAAAAAAATATAGTTCAAAATAAGAGTTTTCAGAAATCTAAGTAAATCTAATAAATTTTATTTGATTTTATAAATTACACAGGGGAACAAATTGATTTCAGTTTCATCCTTATAAGTTCGACCTATGGATAAAGTGTTCAACATTTTTTTCTCGATATACATTAAAAACATATCAATAAGCAGTTCATATAAAAAAATTTAAAATTCGCTGAAAATATACTAAATTATTTGGCAAATAACTCGAAGTTTTATAATATTTTTCATATGTTAGTCGTATTAAAAAAATTATACAAATGTTCGTAACTTGAATGTTTAACACCTACATTATTATACTTAAACTAAAGATTTATTTTTGTAGATTAAAAAATTGCTTTCATTTTCTGCTTTTTTATAAATATAATTTCTCTTATTATATTATTTCATTATGACTAGTAAGATGAGAACCTGTATTAAAGATCCTAATATATTTTGTTACATTTTGGTATTCAAATTCGGAACTTAGACAATGTAGAAATAAACCTATATGTGTGTAAAAATTAATTTTTTCCTATAAAATAAACCAGAGTTTTTAATAACAATTTTAAAATATTATCTCCAAAAACACGTATCAAGGTATGGCAAAATTTTAAAATTTTGCCATACCTTGATACGCTTTTTTTAAAATACAGGGCCTACTTTTGAACCGAATGAACTCAAAATTGCCAATAATATGCAAAAGATTTCAGTGCAATATCAATTACGGATTCAAAAATAAAAGGTTACTTAACTCTTTTTTTATTTAAACAACATTTTCTTTAAGAACATATAACAATTTTATGTTTTTCTATAATATATCTTTAGAGAGAGACCTTACAAAAATATACAAATCTTAGAAACCCTATACGATACAAAAAAATGGGACGTGTTTAAAAATTGTACATGTCGAAGGTACCCTATTTTGAGCCTTCATAGCGCCGCCCCTGGAGCATTTGAAGGGTCTATTTTAATAACTTAAACTCGAATATTCCTTGGCTACGGTCATGCCAAATTTTATCCCGATCGGACCAGCCGTTTAGAAATGCCCCACTGTGCGTTGGAAACAAATATAGCGTTTTCCGTTTTGTTGCAATTTTATTTATACGATATAACAATTCTGGTGGATGTTTGGAAAATTTGTGTAATATTTCAATAATGTTGGCATTTGACTCTTTTATCTTTACCCTTAATAAAATGTTGTATTCCGAAAATTCGAAACAAAAATCTAACACTGTACATTAAAGGCATTACTGCGAACATGGTTTTTAATTAAAATGAAAAATTAGTTTATATCCTTTTATCTCGATATGGTTATTTATTAGATACTTATATAGGTAAATGTGTCTTTCGGAAGAGGTCCTTATATGGGATCTATGACCAATTATTGCCCATCCAAGAAAAATATTTTTTTTATAAACAAAGTTTTAGGTAGTCATTAGACGTATTTCTTAATACACATTTAAATCTTACTACAGCAATAGAAATACTTAATTTGACTTTTTTTCAATATCGCGAATTTTGTATTTACGGGTTTTTGGAGATAATATTTAAAAATTTTTATTAAAAACTCTGGTTTATTTTATAGAAAAAAATTAATTTTTACACACATATAGGTTTATTTCTACATTGTCTAAGTTCCGGATTTGAATACCAAAATGTAACAAAACATATTAGGATCTTTAATACAGGTTCTCATCTTACTAGTCATAATGAAAGAATAAAAAAGAGAAATTATATTTATAAAAAAATGCAGAAAATTAAAGCAATTTTTTAATCTACAAAAATAAATCTTTAGTTTAAGTATAATGATGTAGCTGTTAAACATTCAAGTTACGAACATTTGTATAATTTTTTTAATACGACTAATATATGAAAAATATTATAAAACTTCGAGTTATTTGCCAAATAATTTAGTATATTTCGGCGAATTTTAAATTTTTTTATGTTCTTAATGTATATGTATATAAAAAAATGTTGAACACTTTTACCATAGGTCGAACTTATAACGATGAAACTGAAATCAATTACATTTTTCGCTGCACCAAACCAAAATGTCAATTTTGTTCCCCTGTGTAATTTATAAAATCTAATAAAATTGAATTATATTTTTGAAAACTCTTATTTTAAACTATATGTTGTTCTATATGAGAAATCTAATTAAAATCTACTAAATTAATTTAAATTATGATCGAATTCTCGTTTAAATTAGATTTCGGTTATATTTAAATGTGATATATTGATTTAAACTGTAATAGAAAATATTTAAGCCATCCTAATGTGCATGTATATAATATCAGCAACATAACAGCTTAAACTAACAACAGCATAACTAATGCAATACTTCATTGTTTCAAGTTATTATTTTTTTTTTTTTTTGTTTTGTGCTTTATTTTTTTTATTATTATTATATATATTTTTTTTTTATTTTATTTTTTTTTTGATGTAATAAAATTTATGCATGCAACTTTGTACCTCGTCTCATACATTCATACATATACATCTTGAATATTCATAATACGGTAATGTGAAAATAAATAGCACCATCTTAGAATTAAACTAGTTGGAGTAACATATTCAGCTATGTCGAATCTTAAATACCCTTCACCATAACATGATGAGAATTATAACAGAAACTAAATATATTGGTTTAAACACTAGAATATCCATATTCCATACTAAAGCTGTTAAAATAATCTCTTCATCTCATGCATGAACCTGACAAATATTATCTTCGAAACTAAATTCAAATATACTTATGTTAGAAAATTTCTGAAAATTGTTAAAATAATTTTGAAATTATGAGGCCTCTTAAAAAAAACAATTTTATTTTTATATGTGGCCGATTTCTTGCATTAATTTTACATATCCCTCATTTGCTGTAACAACGTCATAATTCAAAAAAAGTCGTTTCGAGAAAAACGGCTTTGAATGTTTTTTGACATTTTACTATTTCTTAAATAAATTTTCAACAAATCATACGACTTCAAAAATAAAACCTGATTTAAATTGTAGATGTTAGTGTATTTAACCCAAATTTTTACTTGTCAAATATACGAGAAAACATGAATTTTAATTTTGATGTGTACAAAAAAAAAAAACACTCTCACACAAAAAATAATTGATTTTTTTTTTGAAAACGGAGAAAACTATATGAAAACTAAAGAATGGCTCATATTTTGTATTACTCAGTTCAAGAAACCCGGACTTTGAGTTATGACGTTGTTGCAGCAAATGAGCGATATTAAATTTCGACCATTAACAGCGAAAAGTAAGACACATATACGCGTTTAATGTATTTTCCGGATGTGGTCTTATGTAGGAGATAGTTAATTAATATGAGATATGCACTCTTACAACTTATTTATCTTAATTTTTAAATCGATGTTTATATGCTTTTAGTGGTTATTTATCAGCTACTTATATAGGTTAATGTGTCTTTCGGAAGAGGTCCTTATATAGGAGCTATGACCAAAATTGGCCAATATTCACAAAATCGGTGCAGCGATTTTTATATATATGAGTATTATTTGTATCGGATATATAAGAGATTTGTGACTATGGTCAAATATGCACCGATCCACAAAATATTTGGTCTTAAAGAAATTTGTAAGGAGGCTGGGAGGAAACATAGACCGGTTCTTACCATTTTGACCGGAGTTGGTCCTTTTATCATAGGAGTGACGTATGCAAAATTTCATGGTATTACCTGAAATATCATCTACTCGTATCTAAGTACTCTATAAAATATTAACGTTATTGAGTGACTGACTGATACAATACCGCCCACCCTAAACGTGGAGACATGAAATTTGGACTATAGGTCTTCTCTCCCCATGTAGATCCGCTAAAAAATTTTAGACCCTTATCTTGCTCACTGGAATGATATGCTATGTTTTCATACTCCTGCGAAAGTGGTATGAAAACATAAGGATTTTTAACGTACTGAACGTAGGATGATATCATTACAATATCGATGGCAAAAGCATATAATACTAACAGGCTGTGATGAAAATCGATCAATTCAAGACGATAGATTTGAATTTTGATCGTTTTCAAGAATAATTTTTGGACCAATTGCTGATTATTTTCTAGCAAAACAATGTCCAGGATACAAATAGTAAATAGCTTTCAAGAATTTAGATATAAGTAAATGTGATACAAATTAATTTGAAAGTTTGAAGAATTTTCAAAATAGAAATAAATCACATCATTTAAATCGATTTTCCATACATACCTGTATATTCTTAAAAACTATATTAAATTTCCGTTATTAAACAACTATAATTACGATTGGAGTGTTGAAGGGAACCAGGTCAGCTAGTATATACATATAAATATAATTTTGTGGGTCTCAGATGAATATTTCTAAATATTACACACGGAATGACAAACATATATATTCACCACTTTTGTGGTGGGGGGTATAATAAAACCTTTGTAATATTAACGGTTACTTCGGTTGTCACTAGAAATCTGTTTTCTATGTGTATTTTAAGTGAATTGCCTTTTCATTTCTTAAACCACCCAGTAATTAAATAAATATTCAATGTATCCCTTATTGACAGTAATTGTCACTAATGTCTGATCACTTGGCTAATTCCAATTTATATATTTTAGCACATTTGACACGTATGTTCTCTTTGTACTGCAAAAAATAGTCAATTGGTTACTTCAAACATCACAGGTAGTCTAGCGTAAAGTCAAGTTTCACTTTAGTGTATCTAAGTAATCTAAAGTGTAGTCACTTTAAACGTTTATTTTGTACACTTTAGAACGTAGTTATTAGAAGTAATCTATTGGAGAGTTGTATGAGGAAGATTTGTTTACAAACATTCGGTTATTGGACTTTTTATAAGATGTCTTTTAACTGACTATTTTAGCACCTGTAAATGTTTAAATAACTAGTTATGTATATGATGAATTAACCATTTAAGTAGCTAGTAAGGTAATTTACTCGATGTAACCGGTATGTGAATCAAATGCGTTGACTACTTTGTGCCTCCTATCAGATAGTCTCATTGTATTCCAAACGAATAAATAGAGCTCCTGCCTAGGACATGCACGTGTTCAAATAACTAGTCACATAACTACTTATCTCCATATATTTCATCCTAAATTATATGTAAAAATCACATGTCCGGGAGAGTCACCAAGAGCTACTGGGCAATGAATGCTATATTATTGAACACAACTGTAGATACGTGTATGTATGTGTATACATATATGTATATGCATGTGTAAATTTTGCAGCATTAGAACATTTCTTTTATCCTTTATTTACCGTTATTGCATGGTATTCTTGGCTCTATGTTTGTATGTCCTCATATACTTACTAACACACTTGCATACCTACATATATCTTAACGCTCATATGGTTAAATCCCAAAATATTTTCATATTCATGAAACTGACTTATTATAGCAAATAATTTCTAATTTAGTGAATTTTAAAAAATTATGTTTACACTATTGCTTTAACGACTCTTTGATCACTAAGTTTTGAAAAGTCGTTGAATTAAACGAATTTTTTAAAATGACTGTTTGTCATTAGATTAAAAATGTTGTTAAAAGTTTAAAATAAAAAAGGCTAGGACAAAATATAATGGCTAGATCTTCCGGCTAGATTAAATCTTGCCATTTTACTGACCCATCAGCCGTGTTTAAATTTTACTTTTTCTTTAAAGTCTTGATTGAAACATTTACCTAACTCTTCGTTGAATGCACCACCATTTTCTGGAACGTATTCCAAATGAGAATAGAGAAAATATAACTTCATACTAATTGAACAAACTAATCGCTTAAAACTTTGTATTATGCTTGACACAATAGTTTTAAAGTTTGGATCGGTATTGTTCCCTAACAAAATATCTACTACATATTTAAATGTCAACCAAGCTTCTTTTTTTTATTCATATGAGATATTCACAGTTCATTAAAAAAAACTTAAATATCATCATAAATTATGTGTAGTGATCATGTGTTCGTCGTTAACCTGTCAGAGAATAAATTTTATGGGAAAACAAGATTCTTATAAATTATTTATTCTGACTTAGCTGTTTTACCGATTGCTCATCGAATTATGGTGAATGTGTTTCATTGGTTTCAACGTGCGAAGGATGGTTTGTCCGGTTTAGAAGTGATGATTTTGACACGGAAGACAAATATCACCCAGGCCAGCTAAAAAAGTTTGAAGACCAAAAATTGTAGTTACTACTTCATAAAGATTGTTGAAACAGCAGGATTCATCCGAAAGGAGGCAAAACTTAAGTACGATGTTGCATGTTCGAAATGATGCTTGAACGCTATAGAAGAAAATCATTTTTGCACCGAATCATTACTTGCGATGAAAAATGGATCCATTACGATAACCCGTAGCGTAAGATATCATACCTGAAGCCCGGCCTACCAGCCGAATCGTAACTAAGGCCAAATATCCATGGCGCTAAGGTAATGCTCTGTATTTGGTGGGACCAAAAAGGTTCTATCTATTATGAGCTGCTGAACTCTGGCAAGACCATCACAGCGATCCTGTGCCGAACACAACTGATTCGTTTGAAGCGAGTATTGGCCGAAAAGTGCCCAGAATATGCGGCCATACAAGATAACTCTCTACCACATGTTGCAATACTATGTGTATGCTGGTCTTTGAGTAGTTTCAAAGTTATGGGCAATTATGTGTATATACTTTAAGAAAACTTTTTTCAATTTTCAAATCAAAACATGAACTGGAATGGATTTTCGATGTAAAAGTCATTAATTTGAGGAACCCTTTGGAACCGTAGTATATGTGGTAAATTTCATTGTAATCGAAGATGTCAAATCCGAATTAATTATGGAGTTTCGTGAAACCGAATTTTTAACAAATTAAATTTTTTGGACATAGTTCGCAAGGAAATTGACGTACACAATCATTAATGATGTAAATACACAACGCGACGTAGCTTAGACAACGCATCGTGATAGTGTTGCCGAAGTGTAACCTCAAAAATGTATAAAAAGAACATGAACATTTTAAAAATACCACTTATTAGCGGGGCACATTCATAATATTGTTATTATAGGTAGATATATAAAACATCGTGTAGTAATATGTTTACATAATTCTCAAATGCACACACTTTTAGAAAAATCGATTTAGCAATTTTCGAATTTTTTAAATATTTTGCTAAGTATACGAACTGAAAATAGTCATCAGCATATACAAGGTGGCGCAAAAGTAAACTTCCGATGTTTTTTGGCTGTAATTAAAAAAAAATGAAAATCTTTGATTCTTCTTGTGGATTATTTTTATTTGGTCTTTTAGTTTTTTTTTACATCAAGTCGATAATATGATGTCATGTAAATGGCCGCCGCCACAGTTGATTGTAATTTGAGCCCTTTTTATGGCATTTTCCAGCACTTTGGCCAAAACTTCCGGCGATAGGTCCTCACATTCTTGACGGATATTGTCTTTAAGAGCTGCAAGAGTCTGAGGCTTGTTGACATAAACCCGCGACTTCAAAAAGCCCCACAAAAAGAAGTCTGGAGCGGTCAAATCAGGCGATCTTGCTGACTAGTGCAAATCGCCAAAACGGAAGATAAGGCGCCCGGGAAATGCATCCTTCAGCATATCGGTTGTGGCACGTGCAGTGTGTGCCGTTGCACCGTCCTGTTGGAACCACATGTTTTCCAATCCCAATTCATCAAGTTGCGGCAAAAAGAACTCGTTGATCATTGCTCTGTGTGGGTTATATTATTTTATATTAAATAATTAGAATTAATATTTAAATTTTTATAAATAATATTTTAATGTTATATGTTTGAGATATTAGTTTCGAATGAAAATTTTACATATTTATATGACAAATAAATAATTAACAAAATTCATAATTTCAATGAGTATTAAATTAAAAGAAACAAAGTTTATAATAGTAATAGGAAATATATATAAAGATCTACTACAATACTCCCCCTTCGGAAAGATTAATGTTTAATAAATTAAATGTTACTCTCTTTTTAGTTCTATTTAAAGTCTGTTCTGTATTTGGGTTTTCAATGTAAGCAGGTTTCAGTTTATCGATAGAAATCGTTCTGATTTTTCCGTCCATATCTAACTTGAAATTTTTTTTATCTTTTTCAATTACTTTGTACGGTCCTTCAAATGGTTGCTGTAAGGATCTTTTTTGGTCTACGCGTACAAATACATATTTACAAGTTAAGAGATCTTTCGGGATATAAACATCTGAATTATTGTTTTTGTGATGTGATAAATTAGAACGAACATTTCTAAAATATTCTTTTAAATTATTTAAAAACTTAAATGATGTTTCTTCCATGTTCGAAACTACAACTTCTCCAGGTAATCTTATGTTTTGACCGTACACCATTTCGGCGGATGTTGCTTTTAAATCCTCTTTGAAAACTGATCTAAGACCGAGCAAAGCCACCGGAAGAATATCATACCAATTCTCAGAATTTTCATTAGCCATAATTGTTGCCTTTAACTGTCTATGAAATCTTTCTACTATACCGTTCGATTGTGGGTGATAAGGTGTAGTGGTGATTTTATGACTTCCTAATATCTTAGTTAGTTCTGTAAATATTCTCGAAGTAAACTGAGTACCTTGATCACTAGTTATCTTAAGTGGTATTCCGAAACGGCTTATATAATTTGTAAAAAATGTTTGTGCTATTGTTAGTGCAGAGATATCTTTAAGAGGATAAGCTTCAGGCCAACGTGTAAAACGATCAATAATTGTCAAAATATATCGATGATTACGGGACGGAGGTAATGGACCAACTATATCAAGGTGTATGTGTTCGAATCTACCTTTAGGAATGTTTATTTTCATAGTAGGTGATTTGGTATATCTATGTACTTTAGATTTTTGACAACTGACACATTGTTTAGACCACAGATTGATATCTTTATTCATATTGGGCCAAAAATAACGATGTGAAATCAGTCTACGAGTAGCTCTACTGCCTGGATGAGCAATTGAATGCAATTTCTCAAAAATTATTTTTCGTAGAATATTAGGTAAGAAAGGTCTAGGTCTCTCCTGAGAAATTTCACACCACAAATTACAATTAAATAATGAAATATTCACAAGTTTCAAATTAAGATGTTTGTCATTGTCTTCTAAAATCTCCTTAAGTTCAGCATCTTTCTGTTGTTCGGTATGTAAAAGTTTAATATTTATATCTGAATGTTGAAATGCATCTAACTCAAAAGCTCTAGACAATGTATCTGCTACTATATTCGCATCTCCTTTTATATGTTTAATGTCATTTGTAAATTGTGAAATATATTCCAAGTGTCTTGTTTGTTTTGGACTTCTTTCTGTTTTCGAATTTAGAGCAAAAACTAGTGGTTTGTGGTCTGTGTAAACTGTAAATGACCTTCCTTCTAAGATATGTCTAAAATGTTTAATATTCAAATAAATTGCTAAGAGTTCACGATCGAAAGTGCTATATTTAGTCTCGGGTGGAGATAATTTCTTCGAAAAGAAAGATAATGGTTTTGGAATTCCATTATGGATTTGTTGTAGAACACCACCAATTGCTATATTAGAAGCATCAACCGTTAAAGTCAATTTAGCTTCGTTATTAAAATGATTTAATAAAATACTTGAAGCGAATTGATCTTTAATGCTTTCAAAAGCCTTACAACTCTCATTGTCCCATTTTACTAATTTATTTTTATTTTTTAATGCATGTGTAATCATTGTGTGGATTGGACTAGATAGTTCTGCTAACTTTGGAATATATCTATGATAATAATTTACCATTCCTATAAACTTTTGCATTTGTTTAACAGTCTTTGGTCGTTCAAAATTGCGTATTGCAGATATTTTTTCTTCTGATGGTTTAACCCCTTCTCTAGATATATTGTGACCAAGAAAATCTAAATTTGGTGCCCCGAAAATACACTTTCCCGGTTTAATATTTAAACCATATTCGTCTAAACGATCGAAAACTAATTTTAAATGATCTATATGTTCATCTTCGTTTTCGCTAGCGATCAGTACATCGTCAATATAAACGAAAACAAAGTCGAGTCCATTAAAAACTTCATTGATAAATCTCTGGAAAGTTTGAGCTGAGTTCCTTAAACCAAATGGCATCCTTATAAATTCAAATAAGCCAAATGGAGTTGTAATTGCGGTTTTGAAAATATCTTCATCCGCCATCGGAATCTGATGGTAAGCTCGTACTAAATCAATTTTTGAAAAAATGTTTTTATTAATCATGTTTATATTGAGGTCATGTATGTGTGGTAATGGGTATCTGTCAGGAACCGTAATACAATTTAATCGTCTGAAGTCACCACAAGGTCGCCAATCATTGGGGTCTTTTTTGGGAACTAAATGCAATGCAGATGCTACACATGAGTTAGAAGGTCGACAGATGCCAGATTTTACCAGAAAATCAAATTCGGTTTTAGCTACTTTATATTTGATAGGATCTAAACGTCTTGGTTTGGTATATGGTAGCGGACCATTAGTTGTCAACCTATGTACTGTTGAGTGTTTAACTGGTTTTGTGTAATCAGGTTCAGATATTAATGAAGGGTATTGTTTAAGTAAATTAGTGTACTGATCATCGACAGTAAAAATTTTTGGTAAAGAAATTTTGCAGTAATGTGACAATGCGTTAATAGACAATTTTGTTAATGGATCAATTAATATTTTGTTCTTTATGTCTATTAAAAGTCCATATTTGTGTAAAAAGTCCGCACCAATTATAGGTTTCTCAATATTAGCGATAATAAAAACAAATGGAAACTCGCGACGTAATCCTAAATTTACATTCAACATTTTCTTACCGTAAGTTGATATGTTTCAACCATTAGCTGCCGTTAGTATAATGTCAGAAACTGTCTTTTGGTTTTTAAATTTTGAATATGGGAGAACAGATATATCAGCTCCACTGTCGATTAAAAATTTTATTTTATTGCTTTTGTCGTAAACAAATAGGCGACGTGTTGATAAGTCCAAATTCCCATTATCTGTCGCTCCGATAATGGGACTAATTAGTTTGTTGAATCATCTTTTTGTTTGAAGTAAGAGCAAGGTTGTTCACACTTCCTTGCTTCACTTCCGTATCTATAATGAAATCTACAAACCCAGTCTTTGTTACTAGATCTAGAACGAGATCGACTTCTACTTCTACTAAAACGTGTATTTGAATGTCTATACTGTTGTCCATCTAACCTGTTTTTAATTGAAGCGATATCTAATGAAAGATTATTGAAGCTATTACAAATATTGGCAGTAGCTTGTACCAGATTCTCAACTACTTTTTCTATGTTCGATGAATTGGATTGTGTTGGAGCAGCGTCCCTAACACAAGCAATTTCATTACCATGCAATACTTCCCATATATTATCAGCTAAACGTGTTAATTCGTTAATATCTGTCAAATTCGAACCAGTCAAGGCAACATTTAAACTTTTTGGCAATTTTCTTAACCACAGTTTCTTTAGAACGTCTGAACTAAAATTTGAATTAGCAAGTAAGGCTAAAGATCGATAGAATTCAGATGGCTTACGGTCTCCAATCTCAGAATCAGATAAGATTTTATCTAATTTTCTAGTTTCGCTCATGGAATGACGATCAATAAGAATTTTCTTTAAATGTTCGTAACGGTCACCTGAAGGAGGATTTTGAATTATATCAAGTACAGTTATGATAACATCCTGAGGTAACGCAGTAATAATGTATTCGTATTTTGTTGTATCTTGTGTTACTCTTTTAGTTGCAAATTGCATTTCCGCGTGAACAAACCACGCTTCTGGACAATTTGTCCAAAATTGGGGAAGTTTAATAGTGGTTGCACAAACTTCAACGTTAGATTGAGGACAAGTCGAAAAAGAACGATTGTTCACTTCAGATGGTGTCCTAGTTTCAGTATTAGCATTATCAGAATTATTATTTTCTATGTCGGGTTGTGTTGTAGAATTATGACGAGATGAATTTGGTGAGTGTACTAACATGATTTCCGAAGAAAAAGTTTACAAATAATAACAATAAACAAACAAGTAACAATAAACAATATACTAAGCTATTCAAATTTGTGAGTTTTTTTTTTTTTTTTTTTTTAATAATGAGTTTATATTAATAATGATGTTAAGGAAATTATGAAATGGAAAGTATACTTATTTTGATAAATTTTCGTTTGATGATAAATATTTGATTTTCTAAAGGATATTCAGTTTAAATAAGGCAGGACAATTTGTTTCTGGATCTTGACTTTTTCTTCTTCAAAATTGCTTTTAAAAATTCGTGCTTACTGCTTATCTTGACGAACAAAATATTTTATGATATTGATTGATGAAATATTCAGGATGATGATTTCAGAATGATGATTTCAGGATGATGATTTCTTTTTTAATATATGTATATATTTTGATATGAAGAGAATTGATGAGCTAAATCCAGTAACAGTAGTTTGTTTCTTATTCAAATCTTTTATATTCTTAAAGAGCAGGATCGCCAATTGTGGGTTATATTATTTTATATTAAATAATTAGAATTAATATTTAAATTTTTATAAATAATATTTTAATGTTATATGTTTGAGATATTAGTTTCGAATGAAAATTTTACATATTTATATGACAAATAAATAATTAACAAAATTCATAATTTCAATGAGTATTAAATTAAAAGAAACAAAGTTTATAATAGTAATAGGAAATATATATAAAGATCTACTACACTCTGTAGCGCTCACCATTCACAGTAACCGTTTGGCCCGCGACGTCTTCGAAGAAAAAAGGTCCGATGACTCCTCCAGCGAAAACAGCATACTATACAGTGACTTTGAGCGGGTGTAATGGCTCTTCGTGGGTTACACGCGGATTTTCAGTGCCCCAGAAGCGTATTTTGCTTATTTACGTACCCGCTAAGATGGAAATGATTATGATTATTTTTGAAAAAAAAAAATCATGAGTGATTTTTCTGGTGATTAAGGATGGCTTGAGCGTATGTTAGACGCGATTGGCGGTCAGCAGCTAACAGCTGATGCACCGTCTGGACTTTGTACGGAAACATCTTCAAATCTTGTACCAAAATTTGCTGTAAAGACCGTCGACTGATACCCATTTGCGTGGCATGTCGTCTGGTCGATGTCGACGGCGCTTCCATGACATCCTCGGCTACAGCAGCAATATTCTCTGCAGAACGGCTACTCCGGGGTCTGCCACGCCTGGCAGCATCTCGTGTTGTGCCAGTCTCTTCGAGGCGAGCGGCTAAACGTCGCAGTGTTTCACCAGTAGGCGTTGGACGGCCAGGAAATCTGCGACGAAATTCACGCTGTGCCAAAGTCACCGACCGATTATTGGTCAAATAAATATTCAGCAATATTCCGCGTTCTAGAGCAGTGTAGCGTAATATTGTTTATTAACGTGTATTTCGCATGTGTTTACTACACAAATGTCAAAACAGAACTGACATTAGGGGCCAATCGCAAAATTTATAGCATTTTCTGATAGGAGAATTACTTTTGCGCCACCTTGTACTTAGTGACTCCTGGAATTATTTACTGAATCTTTAAGTGCGAGGCACACCCAAAGCGCTGATTAAAGAGTATAAATGTGATTACGTTTCAACGACATGTATTTTTCTTAGGATTATGCTGCATGAACCAAAAAAGTTACAGAGTTCTATTGTTCATTAAAATGGTATTTGATATCCATATCTAATCACTCTAAGGAGAAAATATTCAAAAGTTCAAACACAAATACCTAAATCCACGTAGTAAAATCACAGAAATTTCAAAAATAAAAGAGAAAAATCTAATCACTTTTTCACACAAATTACAATTTTGTTAAGAAAATAAACTAACAAGTGCAGAATTCAGAAATATGTTTGTAAAAATGTTGCCATCTATTTGTATAATACGCCAAAACATTCCAAAGCAATTTTTTATCATTTTAAATAAGTCTGAAACCAAAAAAATATCTACAGAGTTTTATAGCCCTGGTAGAGTACTAAAGCTACGTACACACGGTTGTCAGATTGTACAATATTGTCAGAAAAATGATCACAAAATGTCTAACAATTTTTGTCTTATAACGTTGTCAGAAAAAGTATTGTCAGTACATTGTAAGCCAATACTATTGTCAGACATCTGACAATCGTGTAAACAGCTAACGTTGCCATTGCCAGATCATTGTCAGAAACTTTTTATTGTCATATGTGCGAAGTTTATGCATCTGATAATGGCATCATTGTCAGATAAAATATTTCTTTTGGCAACACTGTGCATATGTATTTAAAATAAACAAAAGTGTGAACTGACAATTTTTGTTGACAGATAAATATATTGTTTGACTATTGTCTGACAATGAAATTGTAAGGTTTTCTTACAATCGTCTTAACTGACAATTTACCTTTCCATAATAATATTTCATTGGCAGTACATTGCGAGCACTTTCCCAGATCTGACAACATTGAAAAATCTGACAACCGTGTGTACGTAGCTTAAGTACTAAAGAAATGCATTTTTGAAATTTGTTGAAAAAAATCACGAATTTTATATATAGGTGTGCCATTAAAAAAAATTATAAATATTTTCATACCTCAAATATTAAAAAAATTGTGGGATTTTACCATATATGAATAATAGGGTGACCCTTACAAAAGACTTTTTCGATATTCGGAGCACGCGAGGTCAATAAATTGTTCTCCGTCATTTAATATACAAATGCTAAAATTTTTAGCAATATCGGAAATATCAAATATGTGTAACGTCTTTACATTGATGTTGCACATATTTGATATTTCGAGTATTTTGTTTTCAATTTTGGGGTACCATTTTGAAATTGGTGGATTTAGAGGAAATTTTGCCATTTTTTCTAATATTTTTTCATATAATTTCCGTGAGTTGCTAATTTACTATTTTATAATTTTAGAAGTCAAGGACATTGTTAATCTTTGAATGTCTTGGGTCAAAACTGTCAAATACAGCAAAGTTAGACCTATATAAGTAATAAACATTAATAAATAGATGAAGTTTCTTAGTTAAGAATAATTTGTGTATTTTATAGAAAATATCACAAATATTACAAAATTTTACGATAAATATAAAATATTTAACAAAGTCCTAGAAGCTTTAATTACAAATTATGTATTGGAAAACAGCCTGCGAAAATTTTTTTAAATACAAATTTTAAAGAAATTAGTAATCCTCATTTAGTATTTATCGAGAAAAGAGATTCACTCTTTGAAATTTCGTTTAAAATTTTGTTTAAAATATAAAATTTGGGACTTGAGATAAATGTATTGATATTTTTTTGTACTTTTTTCGACTTTTAATTTTGTTATATTTTTGAAAATATTGCTAATTCTTACATAGACCCAAAAGTCGATAATGCCAATAAGAGCCACCTCTAAACGTTATACGATTTTGCTAAAATTTTCATCATTTGGTTTTAAGATAACGGAGAGGCATTGTAGAGCACAGAAAATCGAAAATGTCAAATATAAGGGCCACCCTAATAAATGCGTTTGTGTATGATGTATCGGAGTGTGTGTGTGTGTGTTTGCATGAGTACAGTGTAAATAAGTATGAGTATTTTACAATTACAAGAAAATAGCTCCAACAACAAATAAATGCCTTTAGGGTACGAAACTTAATGTTCTTGTTGTTCTTTCTTCACATGTTGAAAATTCAAAGTGGGGTTAAAAGATGCAGTCTTGTTGTTGTTGTTCTTGGTTCATGTTGAAAATAAGTAAATGGATGCAATGAATGAATGAATGAGCGCTGGGTTAGAGAAAGAATGAATGACTGAATGAATGAAGAGTGACTGAGTGAGTGAGTGCATAACTAGTTTGTTTGCTTGCAGCGTTTTTGTGTAAATAAAATAAATTTTATAATTGTTCTAGTTACGCCTTAGTAGTGCACTTATACATAAACTCGTGGCATGTGTGTCAAAGTGTGCCCGTGTCTTTCAGCGTCTTTCTACATGTTTGTGGCAGAATTTTTTGTATTTTCTTTTTTTTTTCATTTTTCAAAGTCATTAGCTTTGCTTTTGTTTTGTTAACTTTGGCTGCGATTCCGGCACATTTAACATGTGAAGTGTGCATGTTTGTATGTTGTGCTGATTATATTCACAAGGATTCAGCTGTACGTACATTAGATACGCTCCTAAAATATAGATTTGCTTTGGATGGATATTAGTAGTTGGTTCATTAGTAGCTAAAACTAACTATGGCAAAATTTAAGTGCAATTGGATAACTACTTAGAACTCCTGCCGGAAATCGATGGTAAGTTGTAAAATTGGGTAAATAATGGTACTTCTTTGATTTCTTAAGATATTTTTTATTTAAATAATATTTTTGAAATCTTATCTTCTATAGAAAATTTTCTTTCTAACAATGCATTTGTTCCAGTTATCCGATTGCTCTTAAATTTAGCAAAACATAGTTAATTTTAGCTACTAATTAACAAAATGAGACCCATCTAAAGCAAATCTATTTTTTAAGTTCATGTCTAATGTACATATTAATATCCTTATATGCTATATGTTTGTTTATTTAGAATTGTAAGTTAACTACGCACTGCGTTTTTGGCCACTATACTAGTATTTTTACTACAACACATATCCATACATTTGCATAACAAGAACGTAAAGTTTGTTACATTGTTTTCACAAGAAATATTTCTCACCCAGGATTAAGAATGAATAAGCATCAGATGTGGTTTGCATAAATTCTGTGCTCATTGTTTTGGCAAGAAAGATTTGATGTTGTTCAAAAGTTTACGCTTAAATTAAATTTGAAATGATAATTAAAAACACAAACTAAATGCTGCCATTATGAACTAATGTCTGTACCAATTCAAAGCAAGTGCTTATAAGTCATATCCATCGTTACACAGTGGCACAGTGCGTCCAAATGCAATTTTGTGCGGCCATAAGTCGAAAAAACATGATGGGGGTTTTTTGTCATTGTATTGGTTAAAGGAATACGCTAGGATATAAAAAATGTTCATAGTAAGGTCCCTTACCTCAAATGTCCTTCACCCGAATGCACAGTGGGGCAGAAGCAACATTTTTTAGAAACAAATCTGGTATTTCTAAACGGCTGTTGCGATCGGGATAAAGTTTGACGTGGACATAGACACGTCCCATTTGTTTGTTTTCCATTCGATTTCATTGATTTTTATATTTTTGGAAACAAAGTGGATATGATTTAGTGACATCTTTTTTGTCTTGCTAGATAATATTCTCTAAGCTATTGGAGGTAGTAAGTAAAACTATTATGTAACAAATAAAATTAAATTCAGCTGCCCGTTGAATATTTGTACAAGCTGATATTCATAACAGGAATTGACGAAGATATTTTATATTACACTAGCAAAAACCCGGTGTACTTCGCTACCCGTAGCGTAATGAAATAAAAAGTATGTTTTTCGTGGTATTTCGAAATAACTGTTCACTGTTCCGATCCGATCCAATTTTTGGTTTAACATCATACAGTGATACGAAATTGATTCGTATAAAGTTTGAAGACTGGCACAGTTATAATTCTAAATATAATGGAAAATATATATTTACTTGGTATGCGTGGTTCTACGCCCATTTTTCCAATTCCACCCGCTTTTAGCCAAGTATCGCACAATGGTACCAAAGTAAATTCTGCGAAGTTTTGCAGAAAACTTTCAATCAATTAGCAAATTCATTTATAAGATTTTTCCTATATCATGACACCAATTTAGGACGGCCATTTTGAATTCGCTAATTCTGATAACGGATTCGTAATCAGCGACACCAAAAACCCCCATATACCAATTTGTGGATAATTTTCTACATTTTTCAACGTTTGGCCGCACAAAGGTTTCTTTGGCTGCACTGTGAGTGGGGTCGATCGGAAAAAATTGGTAATAACAACAAAGATGAGAAAAATACATTAAGGATTTAATAAATGTTAATAAAAGCATAGGAAAATAACAGAATTAAGTAAATACAAAAAAAAAAAAGAGTAAAGGTAGGGCCACACATGGCAAATATTTGACTAAATAAAATATATTTGAATTCTTTTATTTATTTCAAAAACGTATCAGATTTTGGATGATTCAAAACAAATATTTAGTTTTATTTTATTTACTGCTGTTTGATCTTACAAAACACTCGTAAGGGTAAACAACGTCAAACAAATTTGTGCGAAAAAAAGTTGTTAAGCTTTTTTGAGTAAATATTTGCCGTGTGCCCCTACCTTAATGATATGTCACTCAACGACATTTAACAGTATGTTCAAAACTGTAAAAGAACAAGATTATAAATATCTAAGGTTGTTCACGGTTGCTGTATCTACACAAATTTCCCTCCAAATAAGTTTTATATATACGGAATATATGTTACTAAATTTTATTATGATCGGTCCATTATTAGTCATAGCCCCCATATAAGGCCCACTTCAGAAATTCCCTCACGAATATAAATTATTGAAATTTTAAAAGAAAAACGTTTTTGCTCATTTACTTAGTGTAGGGTATTATATGGTCGCGCTTGACCCACCATTCTTTCTTACTTGTTATATTTTTAGTTTTGTAATGAAACTTTAAAACCAAAATAAAGTTGGTATGCGGAATCACCTGCAAACCATTCTACCCCACTGAATAAATACTTTGGAATCGTGATCGCTTTTTTGGGCCATGCTCATGGTACAACACGATTGCGAGTTGCAAATCCACGAGCAGAGTATATTATCGTCGACAAAAGCTTATTCATGTATATCATTCAAATGTTTGATTCTAAGTTAACTATTAACTTGTGACTTAGACTCATCACTAAGTGTCATAATAACAAAAATATTTTTTTTTTACATAAATAAGTAAAGCCCTCACTATTCAATTATCTACATTATATTAAGTTTTAATACATATTTGTTTAATTTTTGTTTTTTGACATTTGTTAAGACCAATTGTTGTTTTTGTAGAACTGCCACCACCTTGTATGAATTCGCCTTGCCTGGTGCTTATTTGTGTGGACTACACCCATTAGCGCTAACCAATCATTTTCAACAGTCTGTGAGTCAATGTTGCTGGTCACAACTATTGTATGTAAGTTAGTTTTCAATTTTAGATACGAGTATGTATAATAAAGAACAGTTTTCGAACAAACCTCAAAGAGCTTCTATCATAAACTACTTATGAGCCATCCGACATGAAAAATAAACCATTTATTTTCACATATTTTTTAAAAATACGAAATAATTTTTATACACCTAAATACCTGAGTTGAAGGATCCATCCATACAGAAATATACATAGAGCGGAAGGAGAGAGAAATATTAATGGAAAGAATTACTCTCTTTTCACAAAAACTGTGGTTTTCCAGCTAGATCCGGAGGTATTTTATCATCCTTAGTGGGCATTTTTTGGAAAAAACCGCTAAGTGTTTTTTCTAGCTGCAAAATATTTTCAGTTGGCGGTTTTTAGCTCATTTTTATATCTTGTATTTACTTAAAAGAAACTAAAAAAAATAAAATTTGACGAACATTTTTTAAGTGATTAAGTGAACATTTTCTTTGTGTTGTTTTTATGGTTTATCGATAAATGATGTTTTGCTCATATCTAAAACAAAATATAAGCGCCTTAATGACTTAACATAAAGACAATTTCAAATCGAATGTTTTTATTACAGTTAGCCTAATAGTAAGGTTATGTTCCATGGGCAGCCACTCTTCAAGCAGCTCACTTGGGTCCACTCAAAACTGATCCCATTGTGATACCCAAGGGGTAAACAGCTGGGTATTTATTATACGTCCGTTGGTTTCAGGCTAAACCAGATTCCCTGATGAAGAAGTAGATTCGTCTAAGACTCATCCTTGATAACTCATCTAAGCATGATAGGAATGGAATTCCGTGGATGTGATTTATCAGAGCCGGGCATTGACAGAATAGGTGGGACACCGTCTCCTCCTCTTCTTCATTACGACAGTTCCTACAGTAGTCATTCTATCGTAGGCCCAATCTTCTAGCATGTGTCCCAATTATACAGTGTCCTGTAATGAAGGAAACAATTAGCCTTATTTGCTCACGGCGAAATTCCATAAGTACAATAGTCCTGCTGGCATCATTTAAGGGTCAAGTTATAACACTGGAAGACTCTTTGGTCCACCTGCTTTGTGAAGACTCATATAGTATCTGCTGTACAGGCATCTTGCATTTAACAAGGGAAAAGCCTAATAGTAATATTACGTTTGAAAAGGAATCATAAATAATACAACGATGTGTACATTTTGTATAGCGCTGTTGAAGCAAATAATTCAAAGGTAATTTTTTTACTTTTTTTCTTCTACATATAACTAATCATTATCAAACTTTCAGATTACCAAACACCAAGACATTTTGTCAAAAATATATAGTTTTTCAATAAATTCCATATTTGGACAGACAATTTTTACTAACATCGTTTTGGTTGGCTTTTGCAGTATCAGGATTCCGCAGAAAACAATATTTTCATGAATTATGCATTAAACACATTGAAGACAGCAGGCTACACAACTACACGAACACAAATGCTGCTGACTGCAGTTGTAGTCGTGTGGCAGCTACTGAATTATTTTAAAGACGACAGCTACAAAACAAACAGCTGGTTTATAATTCAGTGGTGTCACTTTATTTTTGTTTGTTTTTACTTTAATAAAAAATAACCGTACAAAATTCCAAAGTAATTAAGATTTAAACAATTATTTTGAGTAAAAAATATGTGGTAATAATTTATGTACATGTTATTAATTTGTTCCAATATGGTTATCAGAAACTGCTCTTAATAAAGTAAAAAAAAATATATATTTTTTAAGCACTAACATTTTTTAAATTTTTGATTATATAAGCAGCACTATTTCTGTTTTGTGGTTGACAAAAATAGAAATTAGCTTAATTCGGATGCAACGGCAAAAGTAGTTGAGTGGTCTTGTAGCTGTGCTGTCGTCAAAAGAATCGTCTTCATATAAACGTGTGTTTTTTATTTTTGACAGATTGCAGTCGGTATCCTGCTGTCTTGAATGTGTTTAATGCATTAGGTTTTTAACAGCAGAATGTGGCCATAGGGACGAGACGTAATTGTCAAAAACCTAACAAAATACATGCTAGTCAATGTATTTGGTTGTTGTATCAAACATATGATTTGTTATATTTTTGTTTGACAAATAGGAGTCTCTATGCATAACTCTCTATGGTTTTGGCTCTCAGTTACCTATCTAGTTGTCATATAAGTACAAATAAAATTAATTGAAATAAAACTTAATACTTATTAACTTGAAAAATATACACTTTTCGGTATTAAATCTCAAGTTTTACCACTTCTTATGCAAAAAAAGACAATATTAAGCTAACTAACTACATAATATGTAAATAATTTAGATAGTTGAAATTTCATGTAATGATGTAGTTTTCCATTTGAAGTTAAGTATTAAAAATTCAAAGGGAAGACATTTTCCAAAAATGCATCAGAAAATTGCATTTGTAAAATGACATAACAACTTTTCACATTGCTTCAATCAACAGAATCGGACCAGAGCTTTACAAGCTATGAAAACATACTTTGTTGAATCCTGTAATTTTTCAGAAATTAAAAATTGTGAATTACATTAGATAAATTGTAAATAAAACTGCAAAAATGTTGCGGTTAGATTTTGTTCTGGTATGAGTAAAAACCCAGACTATGCTTAGTTATGTACAAAAATTAAGTTTGTACGTATCGAGGTCTCTATTAAACTTAAACTATTATATCCATATATGATACAATCATTCGAATCGGATCAAAAATATACCCTAAGTGACTTAAATTCAACTATACCCTTTCCTAATAACCGAGCGATTTATTCAAATTGGACTAAACGCTTCGAAATAACAGAAATATTCATTATCAAATTGACTTTCATACAATATTTTGTCAAAATCTTCGAATATCCCCATTTATTTTTCAATTAGTTTCCGTTTCTGTATCTGTTAATGACTAACATCTGGGTACACTTTAATTATTTTAAATACTATGGCTAAAATATACCTACCATACGCCTAACGACTAAAATATTCAAGATCTAATATTTGTTGAAATATCGCACAGATTGGCCGTCAATGTTTTTAAGTATAATAATATAAACTCTTATACATACAGACAGTACTGTGCAGAACATTAGCATCAAGAGTAGGGTAAACATAAAAACTGTTATTTGTTTTTTTTTTTTTAGAATATCACAACTACAATTTAAAATCCTTAATCTTTTACCATTTCTACAAATCACACTGGTATGGATCCGCTAAATGTATTAATTGTGATCTTCGGAATTAGATTCCACTTATATTTTTGGTAATTTTGTTGCTTTTGTTCTGCACACTTTTATATCGTTCTTATTTTTGTATATAGAAAAAGTTTAATTTCCTTTAGAGTTCTTCATATATTCTTCATATAATTTTTAAATATGAACATATTTTCGTAGAATAATTTAGTATTCAGAAAAATAAAACATTTTTTAAGTTTATCCTAATTTTGTTGCTAATCTTCTGCACATTACTGTACGTGAGTATACTAATTGATGTGGTTAATAGAGAAACAAACAAATATTTTTAATAGGTTGTATAATTCTTGTGCAGTGAATGTATGATGGTTTTATAAAAAATATTATGAAAGATTCTAAGAAACACTCGTTCGCACAAATGGTTGTCTATTAATAGCCTACGCGAACTCATTTACGAACGACTACATATCTGTGCAATGTCAATGTTTACCGTGTATTGACGCTACTTAAAATTCTATGGATAGAAAGAAGCAGTAAAGAGGCCTTCTGAAAGGCCTTATTAGAAAACTCAATTGATTTTGTTACCCCCCTCAAAATACACCTTGTTGTTAGTTTCTTGAAAATATTTGTATTTTCTCCTAAGACAACTCTTACAATATGGGGTATCATTTGAGATACATTTTCATAAATAATGAACAATTTAAAGGCAAACACAAAAAAAAAACATAAATAAGTCATACTAATTAATATTATTTTTGAATTAACAATTAAACTACCAAAGATTATTAGATCTACTCCAGATAATATGTATGAAAAGTATTTCCAAATATAAACTATGTAGTATTAAAATGAAGATTCTTTGGTGTCCTCAAAGGATATCTAAATAATATTTAGTAAATATTCTTAATAAAATTGTGTTTTAAAAGAAAATACTTTATGTCATATTCAGTTGAAATCGGTCTTGGAAAATATTGAAGAAAAGTATAAAATAGTACAATAAGTTAAAAAAATTGCATTTTTTGGACACAAATTAAAAGAAATCTTCTTAATTATAAAAATCGGTTACAAAAAACTGGACCGTGTGTTTTTTGTACTGTTGCACTGTGTAATTCACAACTATAATGGCAGTTACCAACTCGCACCATTTTGGCCTTGTCAACTCCAATGATGCCAATAATTCAGCCAGAACACAATGTGCTAAGCTCTCAGCATTATTAAGTATAAATTAATCAGATATTATTGATTTATTTATTTGTTATTAATAGTTTTAGGGAATGCGGAATTACTTTTAATAGTCGCTTTAACAGCTGCTTTGCTTACACACTTTTTAAGCACAAACGGTATGAGATCTGACGCTACCGTAGTGGCCGCCAATCCCAATATTATAGCCTAAAACCAAATGCCGGGTCGAATCATATCATCAACGGATCAAGTTATATCACAGACAACTCTTGTACACACTGGCGTTATGACACATCGGCAAATACTAGTTCTCGGCATGCCATCGGTTGGCTTACAGTCCTAACAGCAGCAACATTTACAAAACGTGCTGCCCACCAGCAGCAGCAACAACCACATCAAACACTCACCAAAACCATGCAACACTACAGCAGTTCGAATTGAAACCGCCATGTGTGATGCGTATATGCTGATTTAAGTCAGACATTGTCACAAAACCTTTGTCGCAACTTGTATATGAATATGGATGTTCACACATCCTCCAGGCCTTTTATTTATTAAAAAAGTATTGCACACACGCACTTTTTAATTTCAATTTAATTAATAGTATCATTTTGATATTTGTTTTATTAATATAAGCAATTTCGTAATTGAAACTCATTTTTATTTTTTTCTGCGTAAGAAAGATTTAATTGCCAACATATTTTCTTAACACACATAGCAAGCTACATTTCTCCTTCCACTATGTTCGACACAGCCGAATATTTTTTTATACCCTTCACCTTCGTGAGAAGGGTATATACAAGTTTGTCATTCCGGTTGTAATAATTTTCCGACCCTATAAAGTATATATATTCTGGATCCTTATAGATAGCGGAGTCGATTTAGCCATGCCCGTTTGTCTGTCTGTTGAAATCAAATTTCTGAGACCCCAGATATCTTCGGGATCCAAATCTTCAATAATTCTGTCAGACATGCTTTCAAGAAGTTTCGTATTTAAAATCATCAAAATCCGTCCATAAATAACGGAGATATGAGCAAAAATCCGAGACAACCTCTATTTTTGGCCTATTTTTGATCTCTCGATTACTGTCATAAATATAGACAATATGGATATCTAATGATAGATATTTCAAAGTTCATTGCAACGATGTATATATATAGTAAGTTGGACCTGCAATGGGTCAAAATCGGAAAAATATGTTTTAACCCGAATTTTTTTTTTCACAAAAAACATTTTTTTGTCATAAAATTTTTTCACTAATAAGTTAAAAAAAAATATATTTTTTAAATTAAAATTTTTTTTTTTTAAATTGGAAAAACTTAAAAAACAATTTCGAAAAAAAAAATTTAAAAATAAAAATTTTTTAATTTTATTTTAAAGTATAATTCGGTGAAGGGTATATAAGATTCGACACAGCCGAATATAGCTCTCTTACTTGTTTTGTTTCCTTTTTTCTGGTCAAAAATATACAAATTTAAACAAATTTAAAATCAAATTAATTGATTAATCAGAATGTATGATTATTCGGGTAATAGCACATCCTTATTTTCGAACTTTTGTCTGAGACACATAATATGTATTACCCCGTGTCTATATCTCATAAATTTGTATCATGATAAACATCAAAATGGATGTCAATATAAAAAATGATCAGGTATAGTCTCCATTTATTAGTATTATTGCTTCGTTATGACAAAGTTGTTAACGTTTTTGCTCAGACAACTTTGTCTTGACAACAAACGTCATTAATTTGTATGATAAATATTTGTCAAGTATAGACAGGGGGTTAATAACTATTCAAACAATTTGTGTTTTTTGTATTTTCTTTAAAATATAATTCAGTTTATAAATACGATTCCATTATAACCAAATATTAAAAATAATATTCATGCTAAAACTGAGTGTATGTGTACAATTTTGATTAAAACTCGTTTCGGTGAATTTATATTAGGCTTAAAACGTATTAATTAGTTAATAACTACTAGGGGGCGGATTTTTATGAAATTATTATTAGAAAATATGCTTAAAAAAATCAAAATATGCATATTGTGCAGAAACATAAAATAATTAACTATGAAACGCTCAATGCTCAAAAAACGCATTATAAGTAGTTCCCAGCAGTTAAACTAAGAATTACATAGTTGAAGTTTTAAAATTATAAGTGTTCTTTTGATAATCCTAATATCTTGGAATTAAAATTGTGACTTGCCTTTTATAATCATCAAAATGTTGAACCTGCTGTAAAGCAGCACACAGAGGAATGGCTTCATACATTTTTGTACAAAAATTATAAGGAGTGGTCGTAGAGCATTGAAATCTGGCAGCGAGAATTACATGGACTAAATTAAGAAAAAAAAATGTTTATCAAAATTGTCGACCACCACGCCCATTGCCCATACAATCCAAATCGATTTTTTCGTATAAAATTTTTCCCATCCATGCAAAAGTCTAGTAATTTTATTCTTACATTTTCTGAAACAAAATAAGACGGCATGCCGAGTTTGAATAAAATCGGTCGCCCTCACCGCTCATTAAACCCATACATTGATAAGATTTTTTTTGATATTTCATTTATCATTCGACAAAAAATGTTATGTTTTCATCCTGTTCCGAAAACTTCCGAAACCAAATCATTTTGTTAATCGAAATAAGACACTCCTTTCATTTTATTAAAACAACAGCATGGGGGAAGGCTACATTATTTTTCTTTTTTCAAGGAAAATTACAAATAAAATAATTTTTAGAGGCTTATAGATTTGGACATATATTCTTAACGGTTTATGATTTCCCCATAATTTTTTTTATTTTAGAAAAATGCAATATTTTTCAAATATGTTAATGGCAAATGGTATTATCAGGAAAGTTATATATATGTAAACCACTGTATTGCGTGAAAATATATGTAAATTTTTGCTTAACACCCATTCATGGACTTTACTTCATTTTTCTTAAATTTAAATACAATTTTTCTTAAAACTATAAGTGCACATTTCATCTTTAAACATTTCTCTACAAAACTGGATAATTTCATTTTTGAAATTGAGTGGTCAAAAAATAGGGTTTGTGACACCAAAATCCCTCTGTACAGCATCCACCTTTAATTTTCATATTGTAATAAATGACTGTGAAGTGTGGTAACTGTTTATGTGATACAAAAATTGACACAATTATTGAATTTTTGACACTCTAAACATTTTTGAAGCAAAATGTTTTGATATGATAATTTTCAATAGCCAGATTCTCGATGTCAACTAACAAAACAAAATTTTTTTTTGGGACAATTTTTTTAATAGTATTCACGAAAAAAATTATATTTGTATAGAAAATTGGGAAAAAATATGCATTATCAATAATATATGCACTAACAAATCCATGTCATTTTCCAGCAAATTGTGTGATTTGGATAAATAATTAGTCTATATTGTATTGGGAGGTTCGAGAAAAAACATGCATTTGCATATAAATCCGACCCTCCTTTTTGTCCATTACTCCTCTTGGGAGCATATGGCTTCCACAAAGCATCTCCATCTTTCACGATTTGTAGCAGTTGTTTTCGCGTCTTCCTATGTAAGATTGCACTGTCCTAGATCTTGGATTATCGTGCATCTCCATCTGTTCTTTGGTCGACCACGGCTTCTTGGACCTTGAGGGTTCCACTCTAGTGCCATCCTTGTATGGCCGACCCACCTCCATTTCCTACGTTTTATTTGCGTTGGTATGGGCTTCTCGTTGGTGAGGTTCCAGAGATCTGTATTGCTGATGTTGTTAGGCCAGAATATTCTGCATATGATTCTGAGGCACTTGTTAATGAATACCTGTAGTTTTTTCGTGATGGTGTTCGCTACTTACCAAGTTTCACTTCTCTAGAACAGAGTAGACTTTACACATGCGTTGAATATTCTAAGCTTGCTTCGTCTGGATATTTGTGAGTTTCTCCATTCTGGTTGTAGTCGGCCTAATGTTGCTCTCGCTTTATTGAGCCTGTTGCTACTGTACTGCCTAGATAGCAGAAGCTTTCTACGTATTCAACTGGTTGGCCTTGTAGCATGATGTTATCGGTGCTAACGTTGTTGATTCTCATAGCTTTGGTTTTCTTGCTATTTATCTCAACTCCAAAATTGGGTGCTAGTCTTTCCAGATCATTTATCTTTGCTTGCATATTGCAGATCTTATGCAAGAGTAGACAAATATCATCTGCATAATCCAAATCCTCGAGTTGGCGTGCGAGGCTCCATGTTATTTCTCTTCTCTCTGTACAGACTTCGCTCATGATATCATCCAGCACTATAGTGAATAGCAGAGGTGATAGGTGACATCCTTGTTTTACTCCAGCGTTTGTGTCAAATGGTTGACTTATATTCCCGTTGTGAAGAACTGATAGTTCTGCATCCTCGTACATAGCTCCTTTTCGTCTCAATGCTTTCCATATGGCAGTCCTTCTGATGGTGTCAAAGGCTTTCTTGAAATGTACGAATAGTAGGTACAGGGGAGTACGCCATTCTAGAGATTGTTCTATTATAATGCGTAGAGTGTTGGACTGGTTTACGCAGCTCCTGTTTGGCCGGAAATCTGCCTATTCATCTCGTAGAATGTTCTCCATTTTAATTTGAAGCCTTTTCTGTATTATGACTGCTAGTATCTTGTATATGGTGTTAAGCAGAGTAATTCCTCTCCAGTTGTTGCAATCTTTCAAGTCGTCACTTTTCGGTAACTTTACGATGATGCCATTATTGCAAGTTAGAGATAGCCGTTGATCCTCCCAGACTGATGTGATGTGTGGTCGTAGAGGTTCACCTGGAATGTTCTCTCCATCATTGTGTCTGTGCATCATTGTATGTTAATAGCGCACCACTGCGATCAGCGACTGGTTGGTTCCTGTTACACTTTCGATTGGTGAGACAGTTTATCGTCTGGTGTAGTTTTCTCATATTGTTCTGGCTAGCCGCTTCTTCTGCCTACATTGCGAGCCGTTCTAAGAACTTATTTTATGTCTCTTCTTGCTGTTTTCTTAACTTGTTTTGCCAGTAGTTGGTACTGCTGTCTCAAAGTGTTGTTGTTTTAACTAGAAATAATTTTATTCCAAAATTTTAATAACTTATACAAATAAAAAATTTTGAATATTTTAGAACTAAGACGATTGGTTTTTGGTGCGAAAACAATAAAGCTTGAGTGTATCTAATTCTCATTCATTCTGTAGTTTTATTTGTATATATTTAGCTTTTCTAAAACCTTCTCGGAAACCTTCCGGAAACCTTCCCGATCTGGTTTAAGCAACCAGTGAAATGTGCATAAGAACTAGCTTATTCCCCATCATTAAATTTCAGTGAATTTATCAATAATTTAATTGGGAATTTTGCACATAAAAACAAAATTTTACTAAAAAAACAAAAATGTCTTAATCATTGAAAAAGCCTTACAAAGACCCTTCATATGTTATCAAAATTGAATGTTTGCTATGCGAGATATATGAAAGCAATTGTAAAAACCTAAAAACGAACATATTTAACCAAGAACTGGCCCCAGGACAAAAATTTTGAGCAACTGTGTCCTCAACCCAACTAAACTTTAATTTTATTTAGAAACATCGACAACTTACTTTTCCTCCATACAATCGGAGTCACCCTAATATACAAATGTATATTTAAATATAAATTTGGTCAAATATTCCCTATTGATCTTGGCATTTCGTTAAATCATTAAATAGCAAATCTTGACGTATGTATGTTTTAATATTATGAATGTATTGTATTTTTTTTTTTTTTTTGTTGTTATATTTTTATATTCGTGTGTTTTATTCATAAATTATAACAAAGAACACGTATTTATTTAAACAAACTATTCTTATCTTGACGTGGCACTTGCCTTTTGATGTTATAAAATACAAAAAATTAAAACATATTCATTTAAAATAATAGATATTTGCATGTTTAAAAGGGAATAATTAAGTCTAAAATTAAAAGCAACATAGTGAGTAAAATTATTAAATTAAACTTGTTACTTGTAGTTGAAGATAAATAGAATTGTGTATTTATGTTATGAACATGGATTATCAGATAATATTCAAATATAATTTGAATTTAAAGAATGATTAAAAAAACTTATACACACTTTTCTAGCTAAAACTTATCCTTGTATTTTCTTTATCATTTATTTTCAACTGTTATTTCGGTTAAAATGGTCACCAAAAAAAAGTACGTGAAAATATTTAAAACTTTTAAAAAAAATCCATATGGACTTTCAAAAAACATGCAAAAGATTTAAAGGTTCATCGTTACACTGTTTCCAAAGTCATTAAACAGTATAAGGAAGACTTTAACATTGAAAGGAAACCTGGATCAGGAAGAAAAAAGTCTAACAGATATTGTTAAGGCAAAAGAACATTTATATTAAAAAAGCAGCTGGTAAAGTTAAATGCTTTAATTATTTTGTGTGCAGAGCCAAAGCTAATGCTGGGTTCAAGTCGTATAAAGTTCAGAAAATTCCAGATCGCAAAGCGTTAAAGAACTTAGAAGCAGTGTTCCCAGAAAAATTTTACCCAATCTGATAATAGATGTCCCCATTTCACAATTGAAATCACCAATTTTGTCGCCAAAATTTTATTAAATTTAAAATTTTCTAACTTTTTGTATTTCCAATTCCTTTGTAAAAATATATTTGCAATTTTATTTTTTGCAGTAAATATAAAGAAAAACTGAAATAATACTATATATAATATAAAACCGATTAATTGTTTTTTCATCTAAAGCCGTGTTCGAAATCGGTTTATTATTTCTATTGTCCAAAATTATGTTTTTGATAATATAATCCTGAGTCTGTATATTTTTTAAAATTTTTAAGTTTTTTTTAAGGCTGGAAAACTTGATTTAATGAAAACAATACTGTATTCTGTAAAATACTGTTTTCGTTGCTATAAATAGGTCAAGTTGTGGAAAATTACATGATAATTTTAACAGAAGTCATTGCAAAACTAAGGAAAAGTAACACAGATACAGTCCCATATTTTTTTACTTTCCATTGATCGTACTGTCCTTTCCTTTTGTCCTAATAACTTCCATCCGTCCTAATAATTTCATAGGCATACACTTAAAATTAAGTGCCTAAAACCAATTTAATATTGGGTGTCTTAAAAATTCGGGATTTTTTATAAATGTTTATCTTTTATTTTGAAACTTTTGTAGAATATAAATTTATTCAATGGCCAATACCATTGATAGTTGTGATCTTTTTCCATCTTTCTGGCAATATATGTATTCCGAACCAAAAGAAGTGCTCATCTTTTGAGCCCAAGAACGATTCAAGCCAAATCGGCTACTCTATTCCAAAGTGAATCGTATCCCAGAGGGAGCGTTCTGCATCGCTCGAATCAAATGTTAGTCGGAGCACGTTCCGGACTATAAGGCGGGTGAGGCAAAACATCCCAACCAAATCTTTCTAAATGGTTTTTAACAGGTATTGCAACATGTGGCCTAGCGTTGTCATAATGGAATATTACGGTTTGGGGAGAAATCCCCACAACTGGCTACACTGCTTAGAAGCAAAAGAACGAGCGATGATGTATCTTATGTACTGGCAGACTTTTCACAACTTCCGTGTCAAGATTTTTATGTGGCTGATGGACGAGGTAATGTTCAAGAATAATTCCGGATAAAAAACAAACAAAATTGTAAGCCATTTGCAGTCGTGGCAAAAGAAGCCAATCATTTGTGACATCAGGCTCGATAAACACAGAAATATATGTATATTACGAAGAATCTACAAAAACGGTTTTTACCTATCTTAAAATAGCACAGAGGGCCAGAAATATGGCCCGATTTAGCATCATGCCACTAAGGAAAAGAGATCCTTGAGTGGTTTTCCAACAATAATGTAAATTTTGTACCACGGGAGGCAAATCCACCCAACTATATACTAAGTAATATGTCAATCTATATAAATATATAAATGTCTTTGTAAGTTTGTTTGTTTATTTGTTTGTTTGTTTGAGCATCACGCCTAAACGGCTGAATCGATTTTATTGAAATTTGGAACGTAGATAGATCCTTACTTGGAAGCGTCAATAGGCTATAACTTTTTTCAAAAAACTGGTAAAATTTGTACCTTTAGTTCTTAAACAATAAATACTAAACGGCCGAAACGATTTTATTGAAATTTCCAACATAGACTACGACAGGGGTAGCGAAGCGCACCGGGTCAAGCTAGTATTTTAATATGTAACGAATTTGAACAACATTTTAATAAATTTACGTATTTTTGAGAATTTTTGATGTGTTTCGAAAAATTAATTTCCACACACAGGCGTCGCTTGATCGGAATGACAAACTTATACATGAGGAACATTTTTAAAAATTTTAATAAAAATATTTAAAAAAGTTTTTTCTTATGACATGAATGACATTTTCTAGTTGAATACACTGATACTCGTACTTAGTATGTTAAACTGTGTTAATAATTTTTCTCATTGCGCGCAAAAGTCATGTTGGTTTTAAGTTGAAAAAAAAAAAAAATTAAAATACAGCTTTTGCTTAATTGTAGTTATATAGTACCAATTCACAGAACTCTCTAAATTTTTAAAAAGTGCATATTACTTCTTCGTTTTGAAATGTTTTAATTTATAATGAAATTGTGTTTACACGATATTCAAAATATATGTAGATGGCTCTCGCGAAAAACATACCTTTCCGGCAATTCTTTAAAAGTTTGGGAAGGTCAAGTGACTCTAATTTACGTTGGATTTAATCTGTAAGTTATGGGCAAAACCCTGGTAATTTTCAAAGTGCAGATATATAAGTTATAGGATATTAAATTGTGTTTAATAAAAAATTATATAAGGCGCTACCAACTGCGCCTTTACACAAATTATAAACACTTTTCCGGGGATTCCATAGGGAACTTCAAAACGCTGCATTGCAAGCAATGTTTGTTCATTGTACCAATCATTACGTCCTTGTGATTCCTGTAGTTATCAACAATAAAATGTCGGCAACTTTTAAGCGATTCTTTCTCGTGATCGAAATAATGTAAATATTTGATTTTTACACCACCTTTCGCCCACAGACCGAAAACATTCATTTTTATATATATAAATTAAATTCATGTTTATTTAAAACTTAACAATGTTGAATCAACTGTAGTTGTTTTCAAGTGAAAAGATTTTGTTCTGTGTGTAGGCTTTTTTATTTTAGTATCAAATTTGAAAACAAAAACAATTCACATCGAGTTTTTATAATTTCTTTACAAATTATATATTTATTGGAATCAATCTGCCATTTTGACAAGGGTACTGATGTTGTAAAAATAGTATACTTTTCAGTAGAATTTTTTCCAATTGCATAAAAATTATTCTAAAAGTTTTATTATTCGTTAAAAACAAATTAATTATTACCAGCTTTCAAATTCAAATAAAAAACACAAACACCTATTTTTTTGTTTTTTTAATCACATTCCTATTTTGTTTTGCAGTATGAAGTTATATGTACTTATTTTCTTGTTCATATATTATATATGTCTATATGATAATTTTTAATTTGTGAATAAAATGGCTCAAAAATGGATAGCTCGGTTAAAATTTCTGAAAAGTGTATTATTTTCTATAAGGAAATTTTCCCAGGGAACTTCTGCACAAATATAATTGATTTGTTTTGATTTGATGCCAATCGTATGATTCGATTATATATACATATTGGCTCAGAAGAGTTACGATTTATAAATGTTCATTCAATTTTATGATAATAATCAAAGTTTTTTATATATTTGCAAACATTTCTAAATTGGAAACTCTTTTAGTTTAAAAGTAATGAACCAGTATGAGTCATAGGAAAAAAAATATATAAAACAAATTTCGAGACATAACTCCTATACTAAAAGTGTGTCCACCTTAAAAATATAGAAAGGAGTTCCGTCGTAAAAATATATTCTAGAGATATATGCCTCTGAATTTTATATCTCATGAATTGACATTTGAACTTCTGAAAAAAATGTGATTTATTCATACCATTTTAAAAGACATACTTATCATTATTTGCTTGGCCCCAAAGAAAATGTTCTGGATGTTCCCGACAACAATAAACGTTTAACTCATTCTAAGATACAATTTCTCAAAATTCTTGTCTTGGGTTTAGTATTTGGTAAGCTGAATCCAAGGATAAAAATGTCCTTTTTAAGGTTTTTATGATATTTTTAATATTTATCACCAAGGAAACATATGAAATATTTGTATCATGTGAGAGGAGTTTAAAAGCCGCTTTCACTGCCGTATCCACAATTTTTGTAAAAGTCAAAAAATTTTCGAACTTTTGTACTAAATTCATATAAATTCACCGAAACTGGTTTTTCCGTTTTTCAAAATTCAAACTATTTCGATATTTTTTTGGAATTTTTGGAAACCTATTTTCTTTCCGATCTGATGTTAGCTATACGTTCAAGATACAACATTTTTAAATAAAATATACATTGTATTATGTAATAACCAAAGTATAACAAGTAGTCCGAGTCTCTATTTTTTACCGTGTGAATTCAACACCCTTGTGTAAGAATAAAACACATCAAAATGATTGAAATTTTAACATAGATTTTCATATTACGAATCTTTTGAACACTTTGCAGCACACCGTTATTTCCAAAAATCCTTAACATTAAACAAATGATTTTTTTTTTATTTTTTGACACTTAATTTGATTTGTGTTAGAATTTAAATTATAGAGTTTAAACTTTTTTGGATTTAAAATCCAAAAAATTTTATTTAATACAATTTTATAAAAAGGCACCAACACATACATTTTTGTTACTTACACATATTTAGAGTTAGGTACTTTTTCACTAACACATGTTTTCAGTTAGGTACTGTTGTCGGACTACTTGTATATAGTTTGATAATAACCACATGTAAAATAAACAAAAACCCTAAACTGTTAATCACTAAGAGAGCATGACAATTAAACAAATTTTTTGCGTGAAACATGTCAGAAAGATTCGTGTAACTTCAAAAGTATTCAAACTTTTGTAAGTTTTTACACATAAGTATGTATTAAAGAGAAGTAGGAGAGCCATATTCGGATGTGCCGAATCTTATATACCCTTCACCAATTTATACTTTAAAATACAAAATTTAACTATTTTTAGGTAAACAAAATTAAAATTTTTTTTTAACAAAATTTAAAAAAAAAAATTTTAAATTTGTTTTTTTAATTTTTTTCCAAATTTTCTTTTAAATTTTTTCAAAATTTCTTTTTAATTTATTTGTAAAAAAAAATTTATGAGAAAAAAATTTTTGGGTACAAAAAAATACGGGTCAAAAAATATTTTTCCCGGTTCTGACCCATTATAAGTCCAAATTACTATAGCCTTATACACATCGATGCAATAGACTTTAATATATTTAATATATCTATCATTAGATATCCATATTGTCTATATTAATGATTTAGTAATCCAGATATTGATCAAAAATAGGCCAAAAATCGAGGATGTCCCGGTTTTTTTCCTTATATCTCAGCCATTTGTGGACTGATTTTCTCGACCGAGCCGGAAGAATTCTCGATATATTGATGTATCAATTATAAGTTATTTGGGGGCTTCAACATACAGACGGACAGCCGGACATGACTATATTGACTTCGCTATCTATAACGATCCAGAATATATATATTTTTTGGGGTCACAAATGAAAAATGTAGAAATTACAAACGGAATGACAAACTCATATATATTAAATGAATACATTATAAAGCTCATATAATTTCACAGAAATGTTTTTTTCCGCTTTTCGAAATTCAATATGTGTAGTTCGAAATTTACTTTGAATTTTAATTTTATAATAACCACAATAGTGAATAAACACTGCATAAAATAAAAAAAACTATTTAAAATGTTAATTACAAGGAAATAAATGAGATATTTTGCGTGAAATGTTTATAGTTAAAATAAAATGTAAAATAAACGAAATTGAAAACTTATTAAAATACGCTTATTTCGATATTCATATTGCGATTAAATAGGTGTAGGAAATTTCAAATAAAATTTGAACTAGATTAAATTTAAAAAATAGAAAAAACCGTATCAAATATGTGAATGAAAATATACTTGGTCAATTCACAAGGTCTCTTATCAGTCATATTGTCATAATGTACTAATATATCACGACTCGGCGGCTCAGCTTAACCGACTTTTAGGCGTTCGGCGTTGGTCTCTGTTGGTTCGATAACACAATAAACATAGCATAGAAAGTATTATTATTTTAGGACATTTTTGCTTAAAAAGCAATAAAAACCATTGTGAAATATTAGAACGTTATGACAATATGACATGATAAGAGACCTTGTGAATTGACCAATTATAAATTTTTGAAAATTTTAAAACAATTAAGCTAATTTTTAATTTTTTTTTTTTTTCAAAATTTAGGCATTTTTCATAATCATTTCAAAATTTTGACTAGCCCGATTGAGATACAAAACAACCTTTTACGAATTAGTTTGGAGATTATTAAAAACAAAAAGATATTTGTGGAAAAATTTTTGAATAACCGTTACCGAAGATATTTGCGAAAAACAAAATAAAGTCAAGGTAAAAAACGAAACATTCAAAATAGAAACTCAAATATATTTCAACTAGCTTTAAAAATAATGTCATCAGAAGAAATAAAAGGTTTATGGGTCAGGTATGAATTTTAATTTAAAATTTAATGTTAATTTTTGAATTTTTATATATCTCACCCATTTAGAAAACAGTCACGTATGTATTTATGATTTGAAGAAAAGTATTTTCCTTAGAAAATTGTGTATACTGAATAGTATTAATAATAATAAGTTCATTAATATAAATGCCCTATTAAAGCCCATCGCGTTTTATTGGCACATGCTGAAACCTATGATATAACTTTCACGTCGGTTCTCCCATTACTCAGGACCATAATTATAAAATTTGATGCTTCTAGATCAGACGTAGGCATTCATATTGCTCAGACAATGAAGAAACATATACACAACACAAATGTCAACGAAATTGATGCAGTCGAGTAATTCAGAAACAAAAATATGAACGAATGTGTACACTGGATAAAAAAACGTTAAGTTGGGAATGAGTCTATGGTTTATTCGTTTTGGAAAAATATAATATGTCATCAGATAAAAGAAAAACTACCCCTTAGTGTACTTTTAGTTTCGTTATTTCGTTGAAAAACACATGAGTTAAATTAACTAATGTAACAAAATTAAAAAAAAAAAAAGTATATATATTATTGATCCTATTGAAATTCAAAGTCGATTGTGCCATGTCCGTCTGTCTGTGTAAAACACCTTTACGTCCAAAATACATAAGCGAAATTAATGAAATATATACCAAAATGTTTATAATTTTTCTAAGCAGTTTGGTATTTAAATCAGCAAAATCGAATTTGTAGAACCAGGCTTATGGATCAAAATATAAGACAACCTAAAAAAAAAATTTTGATAATTTTCACATGTTTTTTGGGTAAATTCCATGCAGAGAATACCATGAAATTTTTCACTTACTATTTATATGATAAAAGGACAAATTCTATAAAAAAATGGGAAGAATCGATCCATAATTTCTTCTAGTCATAAACAAATTTCTTCACGAAATATGGTGCTATGGTACATAAATGCCCATAGAATCGTAGTATCCATACCGAATTCAGCACAACTAAGAGAGAAATCGCGACATACATTTTTTTTTTGGACCGTGCACTATTTGACCATAGCCCCCATATAAAGTTTACTTCCGAAAATCACTTAAATACACGTAAATTCTAATATATATCGCTATCACGCTGAAATTCGACATGAGTAATCTCCATGTACATAACTGTAGCGAATTTTATAAAGATCGATCTATAATTGGTTATAGCTCCCATATAAGGACCACTTTCAAAAAATACATTAATTTTCATAAATATCTGAAAAATATCGTCATGGTATTTATTCACAAATGATATACTAGATTTTGTGAATATCGGTCCATAATTGACCATAGCTCCCATAAAAGGTTCATATCCGAAAATCACTTAAATACTCATAAATCTCTTATAAAATGTTCTCAATTTCTAAACTCAAATTGTATACAGATCAATATATTGTATCCAAAAATCCTACTACTGGGTTTTGTGAATATCAGTCCATATTTGACCGATACACCCATATTAGGTCCATTACATAAAACTCTTAAAAATAACGTTGTTGAGAAAAAATTCAAGCCAAATAGGCCTCAACTACACAGAAATTACGTTAAAATATTTAATGGCGATCGGCCCATAATTATTCTCTCATATATACTATCCCCCATATGCATAAAAAATTTTTAAATTTATCAAAGGTTTATAAAACAAATTTTGCATGGAAATTTTAATGCATATGGGGGATCCATATAATATATTTCCATATGGAAAATTGAGTCAGAACAAAAACATGCTTTGAAGTATGTCTAAATATATTTGCCCTTTTTTATAATCTTTTTCTTCACTTATGGTGAATAAGGAAAATGCTGAGCCAATCGGTAATTTTAACCAATGATTAACCCCCATATGCATAAAAAAATTTAAATTTATAAAAGATTTATAAAACATTTGATTCCTATTATAAAATTATAGTAGGAATATCTAGTTATTTCAATTATAAATTGCTGAATTATATAACATTTTAATTCCTTTGAAATAAAATATCTTCTGCATAAACTACACGCAGAGAAAAAGTATATGTTGTTATAACTGCGTAGATTTTTTTAATAATTCATTCCCATGAGTTCTTAACGACGCAAATTAAACGCATTAACCGAATGTTAAATATTGTTACGTTTTAACCTTTTTAAAAAGTTGGTTTATTTCCTTTAAATAAACCGGATACTTTTGATTGCAAATAAAAAGCAGTTTCAGTAGTTAAAATTTGTAACAACTCTCTATTTATTCAAATGTACAACAATAACAGTCTAAATAGTCACTCAGCGTCTATTTACACGTTTATCAATTCGCAGAAATGCACACACACTTCATAACAGCGTTGTCAACTATTTTTAATAAAAACGCGCCGTACATGCTGTCAAAACGCGCTAAAAAGCGCTAAAAATTACATTTACATACAAAATCACTAAAAATAATATTAAATTCAACTATTTGGTGTTTTAATTCTATAGCAAATAGATTTTACATTAATATATTATTTTTAAGTTAAATATTTCAGTTACATTTTTGATATTTTGAATTAAGTTTAGGGTTGCTAGAAGAAATTTTGAAAATTCCCTGAAAATTACTGATTGAATAAAATACTTGTTAAGATTTTTTTGGATGTAGGGCAACATTCAGAAAATATTTCTCAATATTTTTTCATAGCAAAATTTTTTTGAAATTTAGTATAAATACCATTTTTAATTTAATTTTTTATGAAACAGATATTGGAAATAATACTTTCAAAAAAATTTTCATAATTCAGATTAAAAATCATGATTGAATATCATTATCTGAATAATTAGTTCAAAAGATTTTTCAAAAATTTCCCAAAATAAATTCGGATTTGAACCCGACATTCCGAAAATTTCAAATTCCATGTAATACAATCTTTGAGGACGAACAGAAATAGGCCAAGGAATCGTGCCCTTACAATAAAATTATCGATTTTGCCAAAAAAACAACATTTTATTAAATCACGGAAATGTTGACTGTTCAACATTTCTAATGATCTGAAGCATTTCTTAATTTTGTTTTGAAATAACTCATTACATTATCGACTTTTGCTTTAAAATATGGAAAGTTGTTAATGCTGAAAATTTAATAAAAGGAATTTTATTTCATGAAATTTTATGCAGAGTTGGATAATTTTAAATTTTTAAGATGATTTTTCAAATCAAAAACAAAATAAGGAAAAAACACGCTGGTTTAGCGCCTTTTTCAAAAAAAAGCGCTATGAGGAAAAAATGCGACTCTTGGGTTATTAAAAAAAGCTAAATCTAGCGCGAAAAGCGCTAAATTGGCAACGCTGCTTTATAATGCACAAACTTAAATGTACAAGACAGTTGATCTTAACTCTAACAGCGCCAATGATAAACTCCCTCCCGACTGCAACATCTGACACAATGCTCTTAACGGACAAACTAGTATGTTCGAATTGTAGAGCTTTCGATATCAATGTTAGCAGCTTAAACATTTAGTGTTGTCATACTTGTATTAGGACATTATGACAATATGACTGATAAGAGACCTTGTGAATTGACCAAATATGAGATTTGTCATATGAAGGTTAAGGTTTGCGTCCGTACTATAGTAGATTGCTATTTTTAAATCCTTTTGAATTGGGTGATAAACTATATTTGAAAATAAAATTTGTTATTTTTTGAAGGCTTATTTACAAAACTTTCGTACATCAACATGCAATCAGTCTAGTTGTTTAGAAGATGCAGATTTATTACCACTTTCATTTATAATTTTATCATAAATATACATAGATGATATTTTAAAAGTCCGTCACATCAAAAAGAAAAAAAAATAAAAGGAAATAAGATGAAAAAATAAAATGTATTTTAAATTTTTTTTTTAATTGAAAGCAAATGAAAAATAAGGCTTTAGTTTTGAAAATTTCAATTATTTTATATTATTTGTATTTAGTTTCTTAAAGTGACTATATTATAAAAAGTAAATTTTTTTTATATAACATAAGTAGTTGACGTAAAAAATCATAAGAAGAACACCACATTGAGAAATGCAGAAGAGTTGAATTTTCCATATGTTGGCTATTGGCTAATTATACATTGACAACATTGGTTGGTGATCGTATCGTATAAAATAATATCTAAATAGTCGGTATTCAAATTCCGCCGACAAATGTTTTTCATACTCAAAATAAACACCAAAACAAATGTAAAAGAAAATGAAAATGAAAACACAACAAATTGTATTCGTTTATCACGCACACTTGCACATAAATACAAAAACAGCTGATGAGAGAAAATAGAAAAACAAATAAAACAACAACACGCAACCATTACTTTGCTTTGCATTGCTTTATTCCATTTATCACCCACCCATTCACACATTCCTAGTCCAATGGCCCACACCTCTCACACATTCATTAGAACAAAATGAAATAAACGACAATAAAAGAGTCAAACAGCTAAATGAGAACGAAATGCTCCAGACTAACAGTATAAAGACACACGACATACATACATACATGCATGCAAGTCTTTTGGGTGTGTGTGTGCCCCCGTTCATGTACATATATACATTTGTTTAGCTGTGGTTGTAGTTTCTACTATTTGCCGAATAATTTTTTCATGCAGACAGCAACGAATGTCTTCCACATTCAGTCTAAAGAGAAATATCGACACGAAAAGTAAGTTGCCTCCTTGTGGGCCACGATGAAAACGGGTGCCAGTGAATAATTTTGTAGTGAAAATCTATATGTATCATAGAAAATCATGGAAAACGTGGAAAATCCATATTGAAAAGAACATAAACCGGAGTGCGTTATGATAGCAAAACACGTGTGCAAAAAATTCTCACGAAAATCTTCATAGAATTCATGGAAAATCCTTTTTACCTGTGAAAAATTTCAACAATTTTCAATTTTCTATGAAAAATTATGTGAAATTTGAAAAAATTCATGATCCCAGGCCAGTGCGAGTGTTATTTTTGGCATGGTGCGAGCTGATCGGCAGCGTTCGTTCGACGATGTGTCTAAATATAAACACACGAACAGCTCAGCGCGGTGATAATTTTGTGAATATTTTGTTTTTTTCTTTTCAATTCAATAAGAAAATTTCTGTTTTTTTTTAAAAAAAATGTTTCAATTAGAAAATGAAAAATATAAAAGAATCTTAAGAAAATTATTATGTTTGTGTGTGAATATTTGTTGTATATCTAAAAAAAAGAAGCGGGTGTGCAGAGCCAGTGGCATGGCTAGCAATTAAAAGAGCCCCCTTTTAAATTTAATAACAAAAAATATGTTGGTTGCTATGGTGCTAAATAACATTTAAAAACTTGCCACAAAGAATTGGACCCTGGATTACTGATTCTTTGTGGTTAAAGTTATAGGCAGAAAGTTCTAAACAAGTCGCCTTGAAGGATATTTCAATGTTAACATATATGTGAGCCTTAAAATGAAATCAAATGAAATCATCGAAATCAAGGATAATGTGATTAAATACAAGATTTATGTATAGTTTTGTTGTGATTCTTGTATTTCTTTTCCCATCCTCTTTTCTCATTGATTATGTTATGAAGTAACAAACGAAAGGATAAGTGAAAAACCAAAACAGAAAAACAAAAACAATAATAAACAGAGAATGTGAAAATCCAGTTGAACTGTATAAATACATATAGTGGTGGCATGTGGCAACAACCAGTGTTGCCAGGGGTAGCTTGAAAAATGTTAAAATTTTTCTTATAGAAAGTTAAATTTCTTTGATAAAAAATTACATTAACATTTACTCTTTCTAAATATGGTATTTATTTATGTGTTTTTATAATAAAAATATAAAAAAAGAGTTGTGCGTATTCAACCGGGTACTATGACCACAAACTACCCTATTCTATATCGAGTAAAACTCTTATAAGTTTTAGTTTAAATAGTATTCTTTCAAAAATCTTTCGGATTGTTCTTTGATTTAGTTGATAAATAAATTTTGTCCAACAATAAAGAGTAATTTTGATGTGAAAATTGAATTTCAAAAGCCGGTTTTTTAGCAAGAAATATTTTAAATAAACGCTTCGCATTTTCAGAGTCTGTCTCAAAAGGATTTACGATTTTCTATATGGTAATAAACAAGGCAAGGATTTTCATGCACTAAAAAATTAAAAATATGCGCTTATAATATGCACTATAAAGAGAGAAAATATGCACTAAAAATGACAAAAATATGCAATAAAAACAAGTTTTTTATTTGAAATATATTTATTACTAAAAGACAGATATAAATTTCAGGTCAAATTTTCAATATATATGTACATATAAAGGAACATAAAAGGTTTTAAATATATTTTTTCAAAGTAAAAATAAGAAAATTCATGTGTGTATGTAAATTATACAATATATGTATTAAAAAAAATCAGTCAGTTATTTATTTTCATGTTACAAAATTACTTAATTTTTTTAAATTTCCAAAAATACAACTTTGTCTGTTCGGATGAAAACAGCTTTAATACATTGAAAATGTACGCTCAACGTCAACAGAAGTTAAAGGTGCATATTTAAATGAAGCCAGTTCAATTGTAGAATATTCATTTTCAATTTGATTTTCTTCATTAAAATTGCTATCTAATTGTCAAAAATGCTTTTTATTATATGAAATCTAGTATTTTTCTGTAAAATATTCTTTAGTTTTGTTTTAATTTGGTAAGAAATTTCTCCGTTTACATTATTGATTTTATTGGCAGCATCATCAATTAATTTTACTTGTGCATTCAGCGAATTGAATCCCTGTAGTTTAGTAATATTTTCAGAAATATAGATGTAATTGAACACAGAAATGCTTATTGGCTTTAATATGATGTGTCACAAAGAGAACAAAGTCGATATAAAATTTTTTTCGAAAAGTCGACAATTTCAAAAAGCTAAAAAATCGATTCATAAATTGAAAAGTTGACTTTTTCTTTCAACAATATAATTCTAGTGTCAATATATTTACTATTTTTACAATACTAAATAGAGTTGCCAAATATATGTATGTACAGTGTACACTGATATAAAAATATGTCCAAAAGAAAATTAAATGTGCAATAAAATGGAAAAATATGCTAAATATATGCATTTAAAAGAAAAATATGCAAAATATGCATTTATAACAAAATATGCAAAAATATGCAACAACAAATCGATGCCATTTTATTGCAAATTCTTCGATTCGGAAAGATAAATTGTCAAAAGTGATTTTGAGTTACTGACTACAAACATGCATTTGCATAGAAATCCTTGCCCTGGTAATAAATAACACATAAAGCACACTGTTGTTTAATAGACGATGTGCATTTAAAGTACTGCTTTTTTACATAGCACTTTATTCAGCTGCAGGGCTAACAGTTTACAAAAACAAGCTCCAAAAATTAAAATTATACATGTTACGATAGGGTTAAAAAGTTACGAAAAATTTAACAAATGTAACCAAACGGCATCACTGGTGACAACTTGAGATACTCACATATACATACACAATAGAATAGCAGCAAAAATAGAATGAATAACAAATTGAGCTTAATATGAATAAAGGACTAAAAGCTTTCGCTTTTTTACTTTTATACTATGCATACATAGTTTATTCATTATATTATTGTGAGTTTATGTGTGCTGGATTGTTATGAAAGTTTAAAAAGGAGTGCCTGTCAACTGGGTTGTTTATTTTTCATGTTAGTTGTGGTGTTTTATAAACCTAGAAAATTATTAGATTTGAGAATGTAAAGCTCAAATTGTTTGTAAACAATACTGTACCAACAAAATCTGCTATGTGTTTCCACCAGGTTTTCAGAAGCGCAAAAATGTTTTTTTATATAGCATATATGAATTTTAAATATGAAAATGTATCAAAAATATTTGTAGCATGATTGGACATTTGAGTGCTATAAAGAAATTCTAAGAAATTGTGATGAAAATAGGTAAATGGCTACAAACCCAGAGTATCTGGTGGGAATCGAACCCACAACCCTCATGTTATCGTATAGTATATCGGGGCACACGTTAAGGGGTTCCTATTCCTATCTCATAACATAAAGTGTAAAACCTAAGTATATATATAATCACTTAAGATTTTTTGCATGGCTATGTGCAATAAATACAGAATTTTAAACGAAAGGCCAGATATAGATCAAATTTGGCAAATTTATAGACGAGGTTGAGTTAATACTGTCAAAGTACTTGGCAAAGTAGTGAACATCATTTGGAGCCTTTTAAATTTCATAAACACTAGGATCGTCCGGTGGTTGAAATTCAACCACTATTAAAACGTTTTTTACCACTTTTATGGAAAGAATTTTCAAACAATTTTTTATATTGTGCATATCTAGAAAAAAGAACCTATTAAACCTTATATGTTTCATCAATATTGGTGGACAATAATATACTTACATAAAAGTGTACCACAAAAAAACGTGTGGCCTACTTAAATATAAGATATATGTATAACGATTTTAAAATTGAATAAACATTATATTTTTAAAAGACCTTTGCTCTATTTTTTACAGCTAATATACTCAATTTTAACCCATTGCAGCGGGTTCTAGTTTATTTTGACATCTCTTGAAATTTCATAGAGATCGGATCAGTAATAAAGTTCTCATCTAAATTTTACAATCTGCATCATTAACTATTTTCACTAAAGTTCCAAATTTTAATTAAGTTTTTTTTTGGAACACCCTATGGGAATTTAGTATAAAAATTCTAAATATTTCTTCTTCCTTTTAGAACAAAGGTAATGCTTTGAGTTATCCAGTTATAAAATTGTACTATCAGAATCATGAATTTGTCAAATTATAAACAAGTTAGAATATAACAGTATTTGGTAGGAAGATTTCTAATAACTTACAAGTTTCATTTATAGAACTTTGAATCTCGATACCAACAATTATATGAAATTTATGATAACACTATGCAACAAAAAATAATACCTGGTAAGTGATACAATTTTTCTGGAAGATGCTGTCGAGCATAACAAGAATCTGTCTTTGAAATTTGCAAAACACCGCCTGATTCTCAACCGATTTTAATTTTTTAAACGGATTTGAAAAGAAGAGACTGTAGCCTTTCCAATGGTATATATATTATTTAAGTATTTCGACAAAATTTGTGTGCAAACATATTTTCGTTTTTATTTTTTCACCATTTTCCAACTTTGGAGAAGATTTTACGTAGTATTTTATAAAGGAACAGTACTATTTATGCATTGATTTAAAAAATAAGTTTATTTATGCGTAAAACCCAATATTGCTTTTAAAAATGCATTGAAAATTGACAAAATTATTAAAGATCACTTCTAGGCAAACTGATGATAACGAGTTAAAAAGAAAGCGGTTAAGCAAACATTTCTAAGTAAAATGCCAAGAAATGATATTTTTTCAAAAATTTCGTTTTAGTACAATCTTTAATAACTTTGTCAATTTTCAATGAATTTTTAAAAGCAATATTGGGTTTTACGCATAAATAAACTTATTTTTTAAATCAATGTAAAATCTTCTTCAAAGTTGAAAAATGATGAAAAAATAAAAACAAAAATATGTTTGCTGAAGAAATGCACAAAAATTTTGTCAAAATACATTAATAATATATATATATAATTGGATAAGTCACAGTTTCTTCTTTTTAAATCCGTTAAAACAATTAAAATCGGTTGAGAATCAGCTTATTTAATGGCTTATAAGTGCTTAAGGGTATGAAAACCCTGTTTTTTACCCGTAACTAAAGATTTTGGAGGTGTTTTGCAAATTTTAAAAACATATCCTTATTGTATTCGATAAAGCCTATCAGAAAAATAGTATTACCTTCCAGGTACTTCTACTTTAGTTTTTTTTTTTTTTTTTGTCTCATAGTGTAATTTAAGACAATTTTTTTATAAAATATGTGGTACAACATATTTAGGATTAAAAAATAAGAATGTTTAAACCTTGGTAAGGAACATTATTTGATATAATAAATCATCACCTATTATAACCAATTTCAACAAATTGTGTTTTTGTATCAAAGTAATAACCAGAGCTGATATTTTCATTTACCTAAAACTTGCAAAAATAAAAACATCATTAATTATTAAATTATAAAAACACTACGGAATATATTTTAATTAAATTTGTATTTGTCTACAAATCATTTTTATTTAAATTGTAGAAAAAGACGCAAAAAGTTTTTATCAAATAAAAAAAATTTTAAAATAAAAATCTAAAAATAAGAAAATTATATAAAGTCAAATCGATACTATTTTTTTAAAAATCATCTGATTAGGAAAAATAATTAATCAAAACTAATTTTGTATAATGCTTATGACATTCATTAAGATATTATGAAAGAATTCAACAAGAATTCGTAAAAGTGAACCATTGTTTTTGAACTTTAGAATCATCAACACAGGCACTAAATCCAGCAAACATTCAGGATTGAAATAAAAAATGTTGAATGTTTCTAAATCATATCGGTCCATAGTTGACTACAGCACTCATATAAGGTTAATTTTAGAAAATTCTTTCACGTCCATGGATCCCATATGATTATTGGTATTGCCTTGAAAATAGCTCCCAAATAAGGTGCATTTCCGACAAAAGTTTTGAATGCGAATATCATCAAATGGTTAGTAATTTTAATTTAAAATTAGGTTTCAACATTTTAAGCGGATCGGTCTAGAATTTGACATAACTGCACTTCCTAGAATTTCTTTACCGCACATAAATATCAGCATATTCTATTAAGCTGTATGACGATCGGTCCAGAATGAATCACAGCTATATCTTACAAATATTGGTGAATAGTTAAATTCCTCAAAAATAACAAATCAAACTGTACCCTCGTTTTATAACTATTGTCAATAATTGGTCCTAGCTCTCTTAAAAGATAAACTACCGAAAGAAAAATTAATTTTTAAAGTATAGTTACAATTGGTCAATTCACAAGGTCTCTTATCAGTCATATTGTCATAATGTCCTAATATATCAAGACTCGGCGGCTCGGCTTAACCGACTTAACCGACTCATAGGCATTCGGCGCTGGTCTCTGCTGGTTGGTTACGATAACACAATAAACATAGCATACAGAATAGTATTATTTTAGGACACTTTTGCTTGAACCATTGTGAAAAATTAGGACATTATGACTCTATGACATGACAAGAGACCTTGTGAATTGAGCAAATATATTTTAAACCAAAAATATTAACATGTTTGTAATTTTTAAATATTAAAGTCATGTTAATAATTGTTTAAATCAGCCTTATATCTTTCTGTTTAAAAATGATTTTGTAGTAAAACTTGAGATTGAAATCGGCGAAATTCAAATTAGGTTTTAAAATCCATTTAAAATTACGTTTAATGTCAAATTAAAAAAAAAAAAAAAACATCCAATAAAATATTAGTATTTTTTCATTAATATTAAATATTATCACACAAAAATAAATCCCTTCTCAAATTTTGTTTGGTGTACGCCATTGAAAATAAAAGAAAAATAAAACTGTATTCCTCAAAATGTGAACGTTTTAAATAAATTTCAAGTGCTTATATTTATTTTTATTCACAGGCAGCATTTGAGATACATAAGGGTGGCCCCAAAAAAACAAAAATTATTACAATATTTTAATTTTTTTTAATAGAATTTCTCAAAATGTTTCCCTTAGCAGGAGCAACGTTTTTTAAAGGTTTTGGCGTATTTGATCCAAGGAAATTAATACGCAATATTTGTATCAACTGAAAGGAATTTGAATTGCATTAAATTAATTTCTATTAAAATTTTTAAATTAGATTTGTTAGTTAAATTTACAACAATAAGTGCAATTCTGACGAAATATATTATCTTTCGTTTTTCAGACTTCTAAATCCCATATTTGGTTAGTATAAATATATATAATTGGTTTCTACAATTTTATGGGGGATTCAAACGGTCTGCTATTAAATTATATTGTCATAATGTCCTAATATAATATTGTTATAGTTTAAACAAATTGTTGTTGAGCTTGAAACAAAAAAAGTGTTATTTTATGACAACACAATAAACATAGTTCAAAAAGTCTTATTAGTTTAGAATTTTTTTGTTTAAAACAAAACAAAAATTGGTATAGACCTTCATAATTATTAGAACATTATGACAATATGACCTAATACAGACCGTTTGAATCCCCCAATTATTTATTTAAAAAGCCAAACTTAAAAATTTAAAATTGTTTTCGACATTTATAAGAAATAGAATTTAGTTTTACTTTTTCGGTCTTTTATAAGCTAACAAAATGGTTTATCATTCCTTTGAAAGCAAGAAATATCTAATAATCTTGAAAGATACCTATAATGTGATATATTACACCAATTGATGATAAAACAAACATTTTAAGAAATGATATTCTTAAATAAACTTTCAGTTTTATTGGAAACATTTTTGTGATGGAGGTAAATTGTGCCACCCTAATCTTTATACACATAAGAAAATTATATACACTTGTTAATGGTACCTATTCCAATACACACTTATACACAATTCTATACATAGTTGATTGTACTAAAAATTCTGTCACCAGATAAGTTTTTGTTTAGAAAAAGTAATAAATAAATTCCTTTTCAATATAATTAAATGTAAGATACCAAAAGTAAATACATATTTCTCAACCTACATAAATACTTATGTTCAACAAATAAGAAACTTAATTAAATGTTTTGTAGAAGATTAAAACTCTGATAATAAAAATAATATATTTTAGGTGGTTCATAGCGGAATATATATTGCCTTGACTGAAAATTGTTTGTATTAGTCTGCCGATCATACATATTAACATTCAAAAATGAATATGTAAAAATTAAATAAATAAGAATTGATAACTAAAATGCAGTTCAAAATACAACATTAAGGAATTTAATTAGATGTTAATTAAAGTTATTATATGATGGACCCTATATATTTATTTATAATCAAACTAAAGATCATTAATAACATAACTAGACCTTAGAAAATAAGAGAAACAGTCAAAAACACTGCAATTTCGTTTGTGCCATTTTACTAAATTAATTCACACCTACTGATTTTACACGCTGAAGAACTACTTTGCATTCAAACGCTAGTGTGATGCGCTAAGAAAAAAAATCAAGAAACAATAAAATCAAATTTGAACAAAATTGTGCTTTCTTGAACAAAACGTATTTTTTGAAGTATTATCTTTTTATTTTGGTCCATTTTTTGCATCTAAATTAATTAAATAATATTCTTGAGCAAATTAACACAGATTTCAGGCCCTTGAGTTGTATATTTGTTACACAAATTTTCGTAAAAGTTGTAGAGTATTTTGTAAGTTCAGGAAAACGGAAAAATGTTTACCCTTTTCTTCTAATGGTACTTTTGAAATAAGTTACAGGTGATCGTGGTTAAGTGAAAACCAACAAAGGAGGACCTTATGGCATATTTTCATAATATTATTAATTATCTATTAGTTGATCATATACGAAGTGTGTGTGAATTCATTCCTTAGAGGAACTTTAGCTTTCTTATAATTTTCCTTCTTAAATTTGCCAAATTAATGAATTTAGATATTGTTACGCTTTTACCTTTTAAAAACGGGGTTTATTTCCTTTAAATAAACCGGATACTTACGATTGAAAATAAAAAAGCAGTTTTAGTAGATTAAAATTTGTAACAACTCTTTATTTATTTAAATGTACACCAACAACAGTTCAAATATTCACTCAGTGTCTTTATACACGTTTTTCAATTCACAGAAATGCACACACACACTTTATAATGTACAAACTCACATGTACACAACAGTTGGTGTTAACTCTAACAGCGCCAATGATCAACTCACGACTGCAGCCTCTGCCACTATTTATGCACACGCCATCTCTCGGGAATTTTCTACAATGCTCTTAACGGACAAAACTCGTATGTTCGAATTCCAGAGCTTTCGATGTCATTGTTAAGTGTTACCACACTTACAAACAATGCTAATAACCTCATGCTACTGATGGACGTGCCTTCAAACATGATGAATGCTGCAGGCAGTCGTTACAGACCGTTAAATTCAAATCATCATTGCACAATCAGTCAGAATTAGGAACCCACAAAAAGAAAGAATTAGTGGTACTTTTTAATTAAATTCTAGTAGAAGTTTATGAGTGTCAAAACGGGGTCCCTTCGACTCTACTTGATTGTTCGCACACAGTGAAGTATCACGTAAACCAAACTGTCATGATTACTCAAATATTTGATCTTAGTGAACGTAAATTTAGTGACGAAGACATACAAATTAAACATTGGTTTTTGGCTTTATTTCAAAAAAGGAAAATTTCGAGTTTATTTATTGTTGTTCATTGCACACAAATCTCTTATAAATTAAACGATCGGGAATAAGTTGCCAGAATTGGCTTTGGTTGCTAGAATGGTATTTTCTTGATGATTTTTTTTTATGTATTTTCCCAAATCTAGTGTTTTTACTTAGTTAAGGATGAAAAAGCGGCATTTTGAAAATCATGGTATGAAAAAGCGGGATTCGTATACATATTTTATACTCAATATATTGTTACGACTTTGCAATAACGATTTGAATTTAATGCCCTGTAACGACTGCCTGCAAGATTCATCATGTTTATAAACATGTCGATCAGTAGAAGCTTCTACTTATTAACAATGTTGATAGCATTCTTTATAAGTATTGCAACACTAAATGTTTAAGCTGCTAACATTGACATCGAAAGCTCTAGAATTCGAACATACTAGTTTGTCCATTAAGAGCATTGTAGAAGATTCCCGAAAGATGGCATGTTTATAAATAGTGGCAGAGGTTGCAGTCGTGAGTGAGTTTATCATAGGCGCTGATAAACGTGTATAATGACACTGAGTGACTATTTGAACTGTTGTTGTTGTACATTTTAAATAAATAAAGAGTTGTTACAAACTTCTAAAACTGCTTTTTATTTGCAATCAAAACTATCCGGTTTATTTAAAGGAAATAAACCAATGTTTTCAAAAGGTTAAAAGTAACAATATCTACGCAACGGAAAAACTTGATTTGAACTAACAATTTTCCAAAATATTTAATTATATTTTTTTAAGATTTAAGATTTCCCCAACTAATCAAAAGCAACCAATGTTTACATCACGAGATTCATTGACCTCTTAAATGAAAAACATTGACATGCTGAGTATCCATAATCTCTCTATAATACACAACAACACGAGGGACTTAATTTTTATTATTTCATCTAAATTCGTTATGAAATTACATTTGTATGAGTGAAAATATACGTAGTGGAATACAAATATATGTGTGAGATTCAAAAATTCAGTATAAGTATATGTGAATTTACCGATACTACAACTTTTTACCGCTGAACATAATTAGCTCTCTTTGGAGACCATCCACCAAGTTGGAAATTAGTACAGTTCTATAAATACTAAACTTAATGAATACAAAATGTATGGGAGCAGAGAGTTTTTCACTGATGTTATTTAACCGTGGACCATGCCATCCACCATGTGGGTGGTGGATGGCATGTTTGCTTGTTTATGTATGAATCAATGCATACATTAAACATACGCCGGCACAAATAAACATACATGTGTTCGAAAGAGGGATGGGAGGGGGGATGTCTGACGTACATCAATATGCAAACATGTAAGAGCACAAAACACAATTGTGTTAATATGACCAATATCACAACTGAAATCACATAGTAGCCTATAGCATTGCCTTCAGTTTAAACAAGAATCAAATGATTTCCAATCGATTTGTTAACCATATAAAGAAGTTAATTAAAGACTAAAAATGTATGTGAGTTTGCAAAAAACATATCAAAAGATTCCACCAGACAAGCAATCCCACACCATATCATGTCCGCATTTAGTGTGTTATTGACAGATCGACGAACTCTTCGCTTCAATCAGAATCCACAAAATTGAATTTATATTAATAGGAAAATAAAACGGTATTCCATTGTGCAACAGTCCAGATAAAGTGTTCTTGAGGAAATTTAAGACGAGCGAACGATATTTCAGAGCTCTTAACTTTTGAGACCAGCTGCAACTGCTCTTCATTGTACAGTGAGTACATTTAACTCTTTATTGAGATAATGTACTTCTAGAGTCTAGAAGATGACATGTATGGATCTTTTTAAGCTCGCTCATTCGTATCAATACTCTTTTATTATATTATTTTTAGCACTTTTACAATATTTTGTTCCAGTCATTTTAATTATATCAGTCTAAAATAAATTTATTTTAGTATAAAATCGCAAATAATTTAATACTTTAATTTTCCTCTATATTTTTTCAAATATCCCTGCAGTTATTCTTTATATTAGTTTAAGGTTGAATGGAAATTTCCATTGAAAAATTGTAATGGTCATTTTTTATTTTCTTTTTCACACATAACAAGTTGTGTCCAATATGTTTTGTCGCTTACTTATTACATGTTATTTATTATTTTATACATTTTCTTAGTTTTAAAGTTCAAACAAATATATCATTTTGAGTTTTTTAGTTGAATTTTTTTGTTTCAAAAAACAAGCAAATTTTTGTTCCGTTCCCTATAGCAATAATTTATTACCAATGTGCTTTGACCGACACTGTATGTACATAAGTCTTCTCCAATATAACATGGAAAAAACACTTTTTGCTAACAATATGTTTAACACCTGATCGATCATGAAATTTGTTTGTAATTACAATTATATTCAATTAAATTAAATCAATTATTTTTAATTAGATTAAAATCGCTTAGGGTATTTTAAATTTTTGAAATTTTGTTTTCCATATAGACTATCAGTTGACGCCGGAACTATAACAACTATAAACAAGTAAGAAAGTATGGTCGGTCAAGCCCGATCTTATAATACCCTACACTAAGTAAATGCGCAAAATCATTATTCTTTCAAAATTTCAATAATTTATATTCGTGAGTGATTTTCGGAAGCGGGCCTTATATGGGAGCTATGAGAAATTATGGACCGATCACCATGAAATTTGGTCATGTGATTAATGTCTATATGAAAGTTATTTATGTTGCATTTTATGTGTATACCAACATTTTAAGCAGATTTATGCTCGTTAAAGTGATTATCGGAAGCAGGTCTTATATGCAAGCTATGACTAATTATGGACCGATTATCACAAAATTTGGTGACATAAATTCTGTATATATAAAACTTATTTAGAGAAAAACTTGTGTAGATACATATATAAATTAAACATTTATGACTGATAAAGTCCAATTTTGGTAGGACATTTGTATGGGGGCTAGGTGAAATAATGAACCGATTTCAGCCAGTTTCAATAGGGTTCGTCCTTGGGCAGACAAAATGATATGTACCAAATTTTATCGAAATATCTTCAAAAATGCGACCTGTACTCTGCGCACAAGGTTTACATGGCCAGCCAGCCAGCCAGCCAGCCAGCCAGACGGACGGACGGACGGACATCGTTTAATCGACTCAGAAAGTGATTCTGAGTCGATCGGTATACTTTAAGGTGGGTGTTAGACTAATATTTTTGGGCGTTACAAACATCTGCACAAATCCATTATACCCTCCCCACTATGGTGGTGTAGGGTATAAAAATAAGACCCTTACTTTAGGGACATCGCGAACAAAAATATTTACTTTTTGTAGTAGAATGTTTTAATAAGTAGCAATTTAGTCATGTTCTCATTATTTTTTGCAGCTTACTTTGTAAGTAAAGCTTCTGCTGGGTGTTTCATGCCCATGAAGAAAATGAAAAATGTTAGAGAATTTGCTAAAAATGTTTATTGTGATACGAACGCCATTTTTAGTTGTATACTAATATATAGAAATATATATACAGTGCCGGTCAAAATAATAGCACCACAGAACCTTAAAGCAATTAACATGGGTAATATTTTTATTTCCATAGCAATTTTTATGAAATATAATATAATTAATTAATCTCTATTTCTTCTATGAGTAAAGTTTTCTTTTAGAAATATTCACTTTTCAATCAATTATATGGTATTTTTGAGAAATACCCAGATTTTGTGCAGTCAAAATAATAGCACCATCGCAAGAAATTATCGAAAAAATATAGAATATTTATGATTTCGTTTTAAAAAATAGTCATAAAATTATAATTTGAATCTATTCACATCGAATTGAGTAAAATTAACAAACAAATATTTTCTAATTTTTTTTTGGAACAAGTATAAGAATGCATGATTTCAGAACATAAAAATTATCTGAAATCAGAATAAAATTATTTATAGATATTTAACCTAAAAATACAAATTTTAGGTTGCGAACCCGCTTATCACTTTTTAATCATAACACTCTTTGCCCACCGTTTCGAAAATCAGGTATTTGTGTTCCATACGGTGGTCAAAAGTGACGACTAGTGTTGCAGTTATTCGCTGACCATTACGAGAACAAAATTTTAATTATTTAAATCCCAGAAAAGATTCACCAACAACAATATAACATCCTCTATTAAAGGTAAAATTTCAAAAGTCGCATTACCATTTTCAACATTCAAGTACCAAAATACTTTTTGGTCAAATAACTAAACAAATTATATTGTTTGATATCAGTCTTCTATATAATGTCCTCTGATTTCCAATATCAACCAGAATGTAAGATAATATGAATAAAACACACAGATTTTAAAATTATAGTTTAATCCTGGTTTTCCTACTACACAGAGAAAACAGATTCGTAATAGCAACCGAATTAGTTGCCAATCGAATGATTCGGTTGCACACATAGACTTTTTCGGTTCTATCAACAGAAAGTCAGTTGATAAAGAAGAATTTCGGTTGAAGCAACTAAACTTTTGTTAACCCTTCTAAAGTTTTGTAGACAAAACTGTAAAATTCGGTCACTAAGGTAGAATCATTCGATTGGCAACAAATTCGGTTGCTATTACGAATCTGTTTTCTCTGTGTAGTTATAACTTTCGAAAAATATATTGAACATATGGAATAAATAATTCAATATTATATGATCAAATGCTTGATTAAATCATACTCAAATATAAATCAAAAAAATTATGACCTTAGGAATGATCTATGGAATGGTAAATTGTTATAAGTTTGGATTTCAAGCTAAAAGGTCAATGTTGTGGCACATGATATGACATCCCCAATCAGAATTTTATTAAAAATAGATGGACAAGAGTCACAAAAAGGGTAAAAGGAAACCAAAAACATTTAAGAATGTACTTTGGGGAATGAAAAAATATATATATGGCATACAAGTTCGTTACAAAAATTGCAAAATACGAAAACAAAAGACAACAATATCTTACTTTTAGTGTTAAGAACATTACAAACCATAATAATTGATACTAAATTCAATTTTGTCCCGGTTAATTTTTGTTTATTTTAATCGATTTCTATCTTAGGGCTCAATTGTATTTTTTTAGTTTTTCTTTAAAATTTGCATCTAATTTTCAAAATTATTTTTAATGTTTGAAAGTTTATTGAATTAAGTATAAATTTATACAAAAACAACAAAAATCAATTTAACAGTTTTTACGTAATATTATTATATATAAATATGAATGTCGTGGTGCTATTATTTTGACCACAGCTGTATATACAATCAGAGTCAACATTTAGTATACAACACCTATTTTCATCTATGGAGCTAAATATTTTAATTAAAGAAGAAATATATAAGTTTGAATAAACTTAAAATTAAATTTAGAGTTTAATCTTTTATTATTTTAAAAAACTTTAAAAATCAAAATTGATTTCGTGGAAAATTTATGGAAAAAAGGAAGAAGTACCTAAAAACAACAGTCAAAATTTAGTATACAGTATACGCTAAGTATACGCTTTATTTTATATTAACAAAATCCGAAAATAAAAAGTAAATATTTTGTTGGCCCTTCATTCAGCTTAATTACGGCCTCTAGTTGCCTTTTCATGAAGTTTACAAGATGTTCATTTAAATTCTTAGTGATTACCCCCCCCCCCCTCTTCCTTTAAAGTGGGTTCGGAGTTTGTCCTTAGAGGAAATGCTTTGTTTTCTAATATTCCGCTCTAAACTTTCCCACAGGTTCTCTATTTTGTTAAGGTCGGAAACTGCGGAGGCGAATTTAACTGCTTAGGCACGTTATACAATAGCCACTCCTTAACAATTCTGGTGGTGTGCTTTGGGTTATCTTGCTGAAAAATCCATCAAGTTACAAGACCTAAATTTTCTGCACTTACTTTCAAATTGTCCATTAAAATTAGTCTCGGCTGTTCTTTGCACTTTCAATAAATACAAGATTGCTAGGTCCTGCAGCTGACATACAGCCCTACATCGCCATGTTTTACGGTAGCACTAAGGTTTTGTGAAAGTAGTTCACTATTTCTTTCTCGACCTCTCGATTTTGACCCAAAAATCTAAAATTTACTCTCATCGCTAAATATTATGTTATTTTTTCTTTACTTTTTCCTTTTTCCCATAAATTTGAAATAATAAATTATTAAACTCTTAATTTTATTTTAAGTTTATTCAAATGTATATATTTCTTTCTTGAATTAAAATATTTAGCTTCATAGATGAAAATGCATGTTGTATACTAAATTACGACTCTGACTGTATATTAGGGCGGTCGATTTGTAGGGACGCAAACAAATCGGCCAAGTGACAAGGAAAATTGTATTCAGGAATCAAAATAAGAAACTTTGTTCAAGGAACCATGCCTCTAAAATGAATTCTGATGTTTCTTATTTTGATCCAAAGGTATAATTTGAAGAATTTGACTAAACATATTTTTTTAAATTTGTTTATTATGACACGAATGGCATTTAGTGCTTGTTGAATACTCCGCTACTTAAGCACGTTAATTCTATTCGTGATAATCATTTCGCTCATTGCGAGCAAAAGTTATATTGGTTTAAAGTTTAAACTAGAGTTTCCAGTTCGGTTTTAACCGAAAGCGAAACCGCGGTTTATCAAGGCCTAATACCGAAACCGACAATTATTCTTCGGTTTTTACTTTTAAACTATTTTCAGTACAAAAATACAAAATTTAAAAATGAAAAAAAACTTTTTCAGCCAATTATTCATCCAATATCTCTAAAAACAGATCGGTAAAAATATCTTAAGATTTGTTTAAATTTTAATGCAAAATTTTTGTAACAAAGTCTTAGTTATTTTCAAATATCCGATAAAATTATGGAGTACTATCTGACCGGTGCGCTTCGCCACCTCAGTTGGAATATAGAAATAGTATTATTTAGTCTCCCTTTGTAAATTAATACTTATTCAGGAAAACATGTCTCTAGTTTCATGTTTATTAATTCATTGTAATGTGGATTCTAGCTCATTCTAAACGTATTATTAGAATAAAAATAGTACCATAAAGACCCACATTTTGTATTCCTACTCAGCATCATTAATGTCTAATTTTATATTTCTGTGTCCATTATTAGAGAAAATACAAAATAAAGATACCACTATAATCACCTTTTGTGAACTTTAACTCATTCAGAATCATTTGTGCCTAATTTTCAATTTTAAGGTTTATTATTATAAAATATTCAAAAAGTACCTTTACAACAAAGAAATAGTAACATTAATTATCCCTCTCGTCCCTATTAGTTCGAAAATGTTCCTGCAAGTACCTTTTTTATATTCTAACTCAGTCAGGATCAGGTGTGTTCAATTTCCTGCTTATAGGTTCATTATTATAGAAATTTGAATAATAGTTTCTGTTACCTCAATATCATTATGCCATCTATCCTTGATTCTTTCTTTACTCAGAAGCATATCAGCCCACTATTATGTATACATATAAGTAAAATAATTTAACATAATAAAAAGTACCATTAGAAGTCTAAAGTCTAAATTTTCCACACTTAAACCACTGTCAGATTTGAAATTTCAAAGTAATTTCCTAATTTTAGGTTCAATATTATAGAAAATTCATTTTGAAGAACGAAAAAGTACTCCGTAGTACTTTGGTTTAATTCTCCATTTTTGGTATCATAATACAATTGAGCACCCTTTTTTTTGATTATTTCTTTACTGAGAAGCATATTATCCAACTTTAATGTACATAATCAAATTAATTTAATATATTAAAAAGGTACCATTAAAAGAAAATGAACCAATTTTCCAATATCCTCTTGAATACTCGTCAAGTTTGAACTTTAAATTTGTATAGCATTTCCTATATTATCAACTGATTTAATAGTTAATAAATAAATTATAAATTATCACAAAACCGAACCGAAATCGATCGGTTTTCAATATTTTAAAACCGAAGACGCATGATTAATATTATTTATTACCTACATCTCATTTATATTTATCATACGCTCTATAAACAAAATTTATACACAATACATACATCATGTAAAGTGACAAAAATAAATTTTTGTATGGGGACCCCTCAGAGCCGTTCTAGGGGGGTGCCACTAGCATGGGTGGGTCGCCCCTCCAAAGTCAGTGGAGGTCGGTCATAAGTTTAGACTCTATTGGTGCACTTTAAATGGGTCAAAGTGGGACTTTTCAAAATTTGACCTTTGAGTCAAAATAAGGAACACCAGAATTCATTCCAGAGTACGATTTGTCACTTGGGCGATTTTTAAATCGTCACGCCCTAATATATATATATAATAAAACAGAAACTAATTCATTGAATTACAAGAGTTACATAAAAATTATTATCTCAGTCAAATGGAATGACAAAGCTAAAACAATAAAAATAAAAATAAAAAAAAACAAGTTAGAAAGCTATATTCGGCTGTGCCTAATCTTATATACCCTTCAGCAAATTATACTTTAAAATAAAATTTAAAACATTTTTTTTTTTAATTTTTTTAAAATTTTTTTCAAAATTGTTTTTTAAAAGTTTTTTCCAATTTTTTAAATTTTGGTTTTTAATTTATTAGTGAAAAAATGTATGACAAAAGAATGTTTTTTGTGAAAAAAAAATTCGGGTTAAAAAATATTTTCCCGATTTTGACGCATTGTAGGTCCAACTTTGTATAGCCTTATATACATCGTTGCAATGTACTTCGAAATATCTATCATTAGATATCTATATTGTCTATATTTATGACTTAGTAATCGAGATATAGATAAAAAAAAATAGGCCAAAAATAGAGGTTGTCTCCGATTTTTGCTCATATCTCCGTTATTTATGGACGCATTTTGCTGAAACTTCTCGAAAGCATGTCTGACAGAATTATTGAGGACTTGGATCCCGAAGATATCTGGGGTCTTCAGAAAATTGATTGACAGACAGACAGACGGACATGGCTAAATCGACTCCGCTATCTATAAGGATTCAGCTTATATATACTTTATAGGGTCGGAAAATTATATTGTGGAAATTACAAACGGAATGACAAATTTATATATACCCTTCTCACGAAGGTAAAGGGTATAAAAATCATATTTTGTTCCTGCTTTCTATTTTGGCAATTATGATATCGGACAATAAAAAATCTCAATTTTTTTCACTTTTGTATTTTGATCAAATAAAGATTTATAAAGACAATTTTTGGCATTTTAAACATTTTCAATATATTTTCTAAAAAATCAAATTTTTTCCTTAGCAAAAAATCTTCTATGAATTTTTTAACAATAAAAAATTTTATACATTTTAGAAAAGAAGATACAATTTACTCTACTTTGATATAAAATATGTTCCAATATATGTTATCCTTTCCATTAACTAGTTTACTTAAAGAAATAGGTCTACTTCGGAAGGCTCTATTTTACCTTTACTAAAATTGGACTATCCGTTAAAAAATTACAGAGTTTTGTTGTACAAAACGGAAATTAAATATGTTTTCTTTATTGTTTTATTTAAAAACAATTAATTGTTTATTGCTAATTTCAGAAATATCAGAAATAAATAACTTTGCAAATCTGACCTCAAGATCAATAAATTAGAATTAAAATAATAATTACACAACAAAATTAAAATTAAAACTTAATTTAAAAAATCAATATAAAAATATAAATTATTTATTAATTAAAAAGAACAATTTGATTTTATAAATTAATTTGTGCAATTCTATTTCTATTTGCTTTTGTAAAATTCATTATATGTATTTATTAAATCATTGATAGTTGCATTTAATACGCAAGTATGTAATATAATTAGCAGATGTAAAATTAAATTAAATGAAAATAATAACACTAATTATGTGTCATTCTGAATTAATTGTATTTCTTTAGCGATGTGTGTTATATACACTAGATTTCACGAATTGACAGGATGTCCACATAAATGTTTTCACACAAATTTATATGCAATCTGATTTTTACATACATATATTTTGTTGTTTCAAATTAGTACCATTTAAATTGTATAATTTATATTGTTTTTATTTGATTTTCGAAATTTTACAGTATATTTATTGTTGGATTCATTCTATGAATAAGACATTAAATGGTGACGTGAGAAATTTAACATTTGTAGATATATTTTGTTGATATATGGGCATTTCATGTCAAGTGAACCAACTTTTGAAATCGATGTCTTCCGATTTGGATGAACTTTGCACCATTTTGCTTGCAGCTTTCGTTTGAGGAAAAAAATGGCCTATTTGGAAAAAAAAGTCAAAAAAGTTTTTGATTTTGGAAAAAAAAAATTTTATTTTAATTTTTTTTTTCCGAAAGATTGAAGAAATAGCTATCTAAACTGTTTGGGACACATTTTGCTAAGAACAATAGGTAATAAGTTATATGGATGAGCAAAATCAGTTGCTTGGCCAAAATGTTAAATTTTGACCCCCTCTAACTCATCGGAAGACATCGATTTCAAAAGTTGGTTCACTTGACATGAAATGCCCCATATATATTAATTTGGTATAAAGAAATCATGCTTTCTTCGGTCTTAAAAAGTCCATACACCTTAGTATGTATATTTAAGATTATGCGTTTGTTTTGTTAAAATTATAATATTTGGTGATAAATTGTCTTTTTGATTAAAATTAGTTTTTGTATCAGTAATCAGTTTTAGTGAAAAAATTTTCGTCAACAGTATTGGCTCGCAATTTCCTTAGTACATATGTACATATATTCCAAAATTCCAGTTTCATAGCCCTAAAGCTGTTACAAAACTTCTAACCTATCAATTGGTTATAACACTAATCTTATGATTAAGAGCAAAGAGATGCATAAGTCTCTAAGGATTTGAACTGAAGTGCGAGTAAATAATTTCATGTGAACAATCTTTACCACTGCATGCTCATACATGTGTTAAATATATATACGAATGTACATATACTAGCTAAACCCGGTGCGCTTCGATACACTTACTTTGTATGGAAAGGACAGGCCCCTTTCTCCGATCCCCTTAATTTTTGGCATAACAGCACACTGACATCAATATGATTTACAAAAATTTTAAAGACTCATAGTTACAGTTCACTTGATATTCGAAAATAACTATATACTGAAAAAACAAAAACTGTTAAAACTTTTTTCAAGATGATTTGAATAAGAGAAAACACTAATATGTTGCTATGTGAAAATATTTAGAGCATATTACAACGTTTTAAGTGCAAAAATAATTGTTTAAACTGACTATATTTAATTTATTAATTTAATTGGTATGTTTTAGGCTAAAATTGCAGCGAAAATTAAGTTCCAAATTATCATGTAGTATGAAATGAATTTGACTCTGGTTGTTTTTTTGCTATTATCAAATTGTTTACTGAAACCAAATATATATTTTCTATTTATTTTTTTAGTTTTTGTGTACATATATTTACAGAATATACATTGTTTTACTATAAGAGAAATATCTGTCACGTACGGTATGTCACGTACGATATTAAATTCTATTTATTATAAAATCATCCAAAAGTTATTTTTATTTAAATATAATGGATTGTAAAGAAAAAATATTTGGTTTAGTGAAAGAAACTAAAAGAAAACATAACTCCTCTCACGATTGGCAAATTTTCGCATATTTCTACATGTACCTCAAAATTACTTCCGTTTTATGTCACGTACGATATGCCTTTATTTCGTTCTTTATCTTAGACAGCAATGTTTCGAAAGAACTTATTATTTTTTTTTAAATATAGTGCCCTCTGAATGAAACATTAAGACCAAATTATTTTTCAGATACTCTTATTTTTGAAAAATCTATTCCACTCTATAGGCGTACTAATGTCACGTACGATGATATGGAATTGCCCATATGTTATTTGTATGGGAAATACCACTCTACTGTTCTGATCCCACCAATTTTTGTATATTTTATGTACAGTAGTACAAAATAACTCAATTCACGCTTTACTTTAACTATTGCTATTCTCCAGATTTCAATTATAACTATTTTTATTATATGAAAGAGCCTATTCCCAAGGATCCCGTCCAATTTCAGCCAAACATCGTAAAAATATAAGAAAGTGTTTCAGATTCTCGAAATTAAAATGTTCCTTGTAATGGAGGTTCTACACCCACCGTTCCGATCTCTCCCATTTTTGGCTAAACTTCGTACAGTGGTAAAGAATGTACCCGTACTAAGCTTAAAGACTTTAATCAATTACAATAATTATTGTTCTCCAAATATTCGAAAACAACTAACCAGACCATTTTCAGCCAAATTCAGCCAAAAAAAAATTCAGTAAAAGTAAAGTGAAGCTGGGGTATCGCTCAGTCTAGTCCAGGGTCCTTAACATAAAATTTAAAACACTTTATCTTGTTTCTTTTCACTTTCACAGTTCATTTTCTTGTATTTTATAGCTTAACTCTATTTATTGAGCCACAAATATTGAATGCTTCTTTATTGAGAACTTGCTATTGCTTCGTGAACTATCGGGTGACACCTACCGGTACCCTACCACTCCTGCCCACTAGTTTCTGCTATTATAATATTCTAGTATGTAATCCTAGAATCAACTCTTGTCCCTAATTTTTCCGAGTGTTACTGCCAAGAAAAATATCTACCACTCTTGCCCTGTTCTCCTCCCTCCACGGATGTAAATCTGTTTGGGTAAGGTAGGATGTAATCCACCTCGTTAGCTGATTGTAAACCAGCGCCCTGTTCTCACTATACAGGGATCGGTATTACCAAATCCAATTTAATTACTCCCTAACACTGCTCTGTAACTTGTTTCATATATATATTTATTTATCTTACCGGCTTGTCACACGTCTTACTCGTTCACTTGCACAATACATAAGAGATCGATTGCTCTGTTACATTAGCTTATATATTATTGTTTTCTACAACTATTGTAGCTTTGTAGCTAATGCAGTATAAAATGTTCGAACCGATAGCGGTTGTTGCTAAAATCATCTCAATTGTTGTTGACTCCTCTCTGCTTACACTCTGTTGACTCCCCTGTGCTGACACCATCGGTATTGACTTCTCTCTACTGACACTCTCTGCTGTTGATACTCTGCCGTAGACACTCTCTGTTGTTGAATTTCGCAGCTAGTGTTGAACCCACCACCTGCCCCTGACTGTACGGCTCGTTCGACCTCCTGTACCCCATCGTCCTCCGGTTGTCTGAAATTAAACAATCCCAAATATTGGCGGATGTAATCCGCCCCACTATGATGGATGTCATCTGTTCTAATGGTTAAACTTCATGCAGTGATTCGAAATTTATTCGTAAAAAGTTTGAAGACTGTCACAATTATAGTTCTACAGATATTCGAAAAAAGCTGCGCACAATGGTACCGAATTAAAGCTTTCACAATTATAGTTCACCACATAAACCATAATCTCTATTTACTTTGTACACTAAGGGAAAACTACAACTTAAAAACAAGAAAAATTAATTCAATAATGTTCATTACAATAGAAAACCATATTGAAATACGATAAATTAGTAATTTTAACTTTAAATTATATGTATTTTGAAATAAAAAATTTCAACATTACTAAACATTCGTTAATGTTTCTTATTGATTCAATATGATTTTTAATGATTTTAATTTGATTTTTCTCTGGGTGTATGAGAGGTACCACGCCCACTTGTAATATTAAAAAATAATATGCAGGCTATTGTTTATTTCAGATAAAGAGGAACATGTAGTAAACATTTTAAGAGGATCATGCCAATGGTTAGCCCCCTCTAAGGTACAAAAAAACAAATAAACATACATTATTGAAGTTTTACTGCTTTTTGACTTAATTTTGTATTAAAAAATTCCCAAAAATTAAAAAATATTTTTCTTTTTAACCCGGGAATCAAAAAGTCCGTGATATTAGGAACCCTATATTCATATCAACTATAATTGTAATCAAAATTATTAAAATTTTATTAGTACGCGTATTTATCTGTAACAAATGATCATTCATTGAATGAATCTATATATATAATACAAATTAATGTACATACATTAATTTGTATTATATATATAGATTCATTCAATGAATGATCATTTGTTACAGATAAATACGCGTACTAATAAAATTTTAATAATTTTGATTACAATTATAGTTGATATGAATATAGGGTTCCTAATATCACGGACTTTTTGATTCCCGGGTTAAAAAGAAAAATATTTTTTAATTTTTGGGAATTTTTTAATACAAAATTAAGTCAAAAAGCAGTAAAACTTCAATAATGTATATTCTTCACTTTATTAAAAGATTTAGGTCCGACTAAGATAAATAAGAAAAAATGCTTAATTCGTTTCGTTTTCAAATCAGAATTTATATAAAAATTTGCGTTGTGAACTGATTTTTTGTTGCTACTGTCAAATTTATCTATAGATATAGTTGAATCATTCAAGTGGTATTAAATAACACAATAATGTGATTATAAGAAAGCTCTAGAAAAAATTCGTGAAATTTAGCGGGAATATCTAAAAACATATTCCCTATTAAGAACCCTGTACGAATGTGTGAAAATTTTATTATGTTTAAATTATATGTTGAGATTTTATTCGTGAAGTAAAGTATGAATATGTAACTAATTTATAAAATTCGTTTTGGTAGCAACAGTTGTTTACATACAAAATATACAATGATAGAATGAGTAACTACCCTGCAGTATATGGAACTAGTTCCGTGTTAATTAGTTCTTTAGCCAGTAAGAGATTAATACGTCTAGACTATATAAATCAGTACTAAGTTTTTGATTGATTAGTTGGATGTACAAAATTACTTGCTGTAAAAATTGCATACTTATGCACTACTATGCGCTGGTCATTTCACTAGTACTCAATGGATGAATACCTCGCTATATATTAGATAGCGTATTATTCGTGTGGATCGAATTTAGTTAATATGAACTTTAAAAATATGTTGATGAAATTCATAGTTTCCTTTTGCCTCAAAGACTAAATATATTAAAATTAGTAGTCGGTCATGATTTCATACACAATTGTGTTAAACGCGGCATATCGTCACGTTTATATTTGAACAAATCCTAACCAAAAATAACATGTAGCAAATAGAGTTCATTCGTTACTATAATTATTTAGTCACTACCAGTGCACAAATAGGTAACTAGTTACTGTGTTGTATATATAGCCATTCCAAATTCACTACTTTAAAAACTGCAGGGTATACATACATGAATATTATTTAAATATCAATATAAATTATTTAAACATAGATATATAAATTTAACTATAACATTTTCATTTGTGGTTTTATTAAAAACACGTAGATATGTATCTCATAGATTATTGTGGAGAAAAAATAATTAGTTATTTTTATGCGTTCAATTGCCTGAATTAATATTACTCTTTCATGTTTGATGACCGTAAATTCAACAAAAAAATATATCTACGGTGTAAAATACCTAGTAGATAACTTTATCTTTTGATTATTTTAATTTCAAGTCATTATTTACTCTTTAAAACAAAAAGTTCTTAAAGGAATAGACCTAAGCTTTATTTTGAGCAAAAGAAGTAAAAAAGGGTCCATTTTGAAAAAAATGTTTTAAATTTTGCAAAAATAAATAAAAAATTGTATGTCTTGTGTTACAAAACATTTATTTTTCTTAAAGGAAAATACCTAAGCTTTCTTTTGTGCAAAAAAAAAAAACTAAAAAAATTTCCATTTTGAAAAAAAAAGTCAAAACATTTTTGATTTAGCAAAAAAAGTCAAAAATTGTATGTCTTGAGTTACGAAACATTTATTTTGATAGATATTCAACTCGCATCACCCTAAGCGACTAAAAAACTCTTCATGGAAAAGACCTAAACTATGTTTTTAGAAAAAGGCCCCATTAAAAAAAAAAAAATCAAACAAGTTTTTGAAATTGAAAAAAAAAATTTAAATTTTTTTTTTTTTTTAAATATCTATCTAAACTATTTGGGACACATTTTGCTAAGAACAATAGGTAATAAGTTACATGGATGAGAAAAAACATCTGTTCGGCCAAAATGTCAAATTATGTCCCAGAGAGTTCTTGACCGATCTTGTTGTGTCTGAAATACTATCGATTAGGACTAACCTTGCTTCAAATCATCCCGATCGGAAGACATCTATTTCATAAGTTGGTTCACTTGAAATGAAATCCCCCATATATATGTTGAAATTAATGTCAAGCTACCTATTAGGTAAATTTATCTGCTGGGTATTTTACACTGTAGGTGTATATTAATGGAAATTGCTTGCATTAATTCTACAAGATCTGAAAATGTTTATTTTGTTGCACAGGTTAACACAGATTCTGGGGCACAGTTTTGCCCCAAATTCATGCACTTTTTGGGCCCCCAAAGATTTGGGGCCTGGGTGTCATTTTTGCAAAAAGGTGATCATATTCCCAGGCTCATATCTTGCAAACCGTTCAGAATTTTGATTTACTCTCTGTGGCGGAGTTGTACCTCTTGTCATATAAAATCAAAAAAATTTCATCTTCAAGATCAAAATCGCAAAAAACTTAAAAAAAATCGATTTTTTTTACGTTTTTTCCCCTGTTCAGGTCCATAGGTAGCAAACCGTTCAAAATTCAAGAAAACAATCAACTACAAAAATGTACCTATGATCTCAATAAACAACTTTCTAGAACATATGGACTTCCTAGAAATGATTCTTAACACCGTTTATTATTATTATTTAAATCATAAAGAAAACAGCATGGTACTCCTTTATCGAAATTATCGATGACTATCATGGCTCTAGCTTAAAGTCTGAAAAGATTTAGATGCATTTGTTTTTCGGAATCATATTTGGTTCTCAAAACCATTAAGTGTGCGTTATTACAATGATTTTTATCGAATCTGTGGCCGATATTGTGCATCAAGATAAATCCATTGTTCTCCCGTGTAATTACCCTGTTTTATTAACCCGAAGCTGTTAGCTGTCAAACTGATTTATTTTGATTTGCAACATTTTATGTGCATTTCGGTACCTCTTTTATATGAATATGTATTCCGAGAACTGCAAATTGAAATATTACGTGAATTTTGGGAGATTCTTTATATAAAGATGCATTTCGAGAACCACAGACAATTCAAAAAAGTAGTTCATAGGCATAGAACTTCATTATGAATGGTATCCAAATTGAATTCAAAAAATTACTCCACAGAAAAGCAAAAAGGTTTATCGATGTTATCTGCAGCATCACAAATGTATGCAAATATGAGGGTATCTCATAAACCAAGGATTTTGACGAAGTATGCGGATGAAATTTTTAGTATAATTACAGATAGTGCAATTCAGGAAATTTTGACAGGATTGAATAGTTTTCATAGGACTATTAAGTTAACGTTGCAATTGCAGTGCAATTGCTCCGGCAGAATAATTTATTTCTTTTTGAAACAACCAAAAATAATTAAAATTAACACGGCAAATAACTATATCAGAAGGGTACTGAAACTCAGTGATTTTAAATTTCATATTAAAAATATAGGAAAAATATGGAAAGTATTAAATTACAACAATTTCCTGATATCACTCAAGAAAAACTAATTAGGGACTGCCAAACTACTAACTACATTCCGGGGTTATCTGAGAGATTTGAGAAATTGAAATTATTTGCCTCCAGAAATTTAGAAATGGAAAATAGGAGGCGACATAAGGAGAAAATATCAAAAATATCGTGCAGTGGTGATGGGAGTGTGACTAGACTATCAGCATAGAAATCAGACAAAAAAACTTAGAAATAATAATACACTAAAAACTGCATTGCAACCCACTGTGCACAACTAAAGTTTTCTTTTCTGACACAAAATATTGCCAACATATTTTTTTTACCATTTATTAAATGTTGCCCATAACCCTCAAATGTTACATTTTTAACGATCACAAAATAGCAAAAATCAATGCCATTTATGTAATTTACTTTTATGTAGCTTCTAAAACTATACTTTTTCCATCCATTTGAAAAACCAACATTAGTAAATAGCTACCGAGCGAAGCCGTAGCGGTTTAATATAAAACTGGAAAAATTGACAAAATGTTTGATTGTCTTTCAGAATTTTGCAATTATTTTCAGAATATTTTAATAGCATTTTAGAAGTTTCCATTTGTATTTCTGAATTTTCCATTAAATATTCCATGTATTTCAAAAAATTCTATTAGAAATTCAAATAGAAAATTCTGAACTACAAATGTAATTTTCTAAAGTACGATTAGAAAATTTTGTAATATAATTGGTGTAAGGCCGAAAATTGGTTATACCCTAATGAACACACTAATTACATAATTAATAAGATTATTGCCGTCGTCATGCTACCAATTTCCTGTTATAAATCTCTACATTAAAATAATTTCATTTTATCTTTAAATAGTTTTATAAGAACTAATTATATACAGGAGTGATGGTGAAAAACACCTTTTTAGCGAAAAGCATATGAAGATATTTTCTTATAATATAGTTGTTGTTGTTACCTTAACAACAACAATTACTTATACAAATATTCTAAAGTAATTATTTATAGGCAATTGTTGATTAAACATCAGCAATTAAGACTATTTCGTCTTATGACATTGATATTAAATAACAAGTAAAAAAGAATGGTCGGTCAAGCCCGACTATATAATAACCTACACTAAGAAAATAAGCAAAAATATTTTTCTTTTAAAGTTTCAATAATTTATATTGTTTCTCATTTAAATCCTCTAAACTGTCTGTTTTTGACATTGAACATTATTCCATTTTGTCCGACACCTTTTTATCAATGCCATCCACTCTGTTGTTAATAACATCAGACATTTTCTGAATTTTCCAACCTGTGGCTCTAGAAGATTCTTGAACTTCAACTAGAAGTTTATCGTTGTTTACTCTGAAAGTTTCTTTAACTTCAGCTAACAGCTTCTCGTTGTTTACTTTAAAAATTTCTTGAACTTTAGCTCGAAGTTTCTCGTTATTGACTCTAAATGTTTCTTGAAGTTTCATTTCCATTCCTTCCATCTTTTCCATCATAGCCGCAAACATTGTGCTTAAATCCAAGCTGTTTGTTATCGCACGGGTAGAAAGTTCCATTTCTTATTTATACTCGAATTCATAAATTCCGATGTCATTATATAACGCCGTTTGAATTTATCTATGAGCCTCTTTTGCAATTCTGCTTTGTTACCTGCAGTTGGTAGCTCCAACTTACTCAATTCTTTCTTGAGTTGTTCAACTTTTAGTTACTTATTATTCTGCAAACCCACTTCTAACACCAATTGTTACGTGTTAACCTTTTTAAAACGTTGGTTTATTTCCTTTAGATAAACCGGATACTTTTGACTGCAAATAAAAATCAGTTTTAATAGTTTAAAATTGTAAGAACTCTTTATTTATTCAAATGTACAACAACAACAGTCTAAATAGTCACTCAGTGTCTTTATACACGTTTAGCTATTCGCAGAAATGCACACACACTTTATAATCTTCAAACTTGAAAGTACAAGACAGTTGATGTTAACTCTAATAGTGCCTATGATCAACTCACTGACTACTGAATCGCAGCCACTATTTATACACACTGCCATCTTCATAGTAGTCTAGATTAGTCTCAACTGTCAAAACTCGTATGTTCGAATTCTAGAGCTTTCGATGTTTAGTGTTGCCATAGTTACAAACAATGCTAATAACCGCATGCTATCAACATTGTTGATAAGTAGAAACTTCTACTGATGAACGTGTTTATAAACATGGTGAATGCTGCAATCAGTCGTTACAGACCGTTAAACTCAAATCTCTATTGCAAATTCGTTTTATCGAAATATCTTTAAAATTGCGACCTGTTCTTTGCGCACAAGGTTTACATGGACAGCCAGCCAACCAGCCTGAGTCGATCGGTATACTTTAGACTAATATTTTTGGACGTTACAAACATTAGCACAAACGCAATATACGCAATAATATATAAATATATTAGTAATTGCGTCTTTAAATTCATCTTCAAAATATTATGATTTAATTAGGTACTAAATTAAGGACGTAGCAAAACTTATAAAATACACTTACATACGCTCTCTCACACACAATAAGTTTGGATGTATACCCAGCAGTTCTAGGAGACTGGCCCGAACTAGTGATTTTACCCATCATTTAGGGTGGGAACTGGTTACTTCAATAGCAACGTGACTAGTTATTTTAACACGTGCATGTCCTAACCATTGACTACAATAAGACTGTCTAATAGCTGGTCCAAAGTATTCAACGCATTGGATTCACATATTAGTTAAATGGCGTCAGTTACCTTACTAGTTAGCTACCTAACTGGTAACTAAACATAACTAGTTATTTTAACATGTACGGGTACTAATTGACCTTAAACAGTCAGCTAAAAAGACATATCATAGGCAGTCCAATAAACGATAGCTAAAAAACAAACCTTTCTTCGACAACTCTCCAATGGATTGCTTCTGGTGGGCAAAATAACTACTTTCTAAAGTGCAGTACAAAATAAACGTTTAAAGTGACTTCACTATAGGTTACTAAGAGACACTAAAGTGACTATTGACTTCGTGCTTTGTTACATGGGATATAAGTATAGTTAAGCAAAAATAAAAATTAACTGTATGAGAATTATATCAACACAATTTGTATAAAACCAGTTTGAATGAATCTCTCACAAAACGTTTAAAGTGACTACACCCCAGATTACTGAAAGACACTTAAGTGACAATTGTCTTCACGCTAGATTACTTGGGATGTATAAAGTAACCAATTGCCTTCGCTCTGCACTACAAAGTGCACATACGTGTCAAATGACCAAAATATATAAGGGATACATTGACTACTTGCTTAACTGCTGGGTAATTCTTCACAATTCTAGGAACAAAATGGAGACAAGAAGAAGAACTTGGTTACTAACAAATCGAAGACAATTGTAGCATTAATTACACGATGTAGAATTTTAGTTAAAAACAAAAACACGTGTGTAATTATGGTACATGGAGGGCGTTAATTAATGCAAATTGAAAATCACCATACACACACACACACATTTAACACCTTTACATATGTAACTATGTACAATGCATGTACGTAAGTATTTACATTAAGTCTTATTTAGAATTGTAGTTGTAATAAGTGTGTTCTTTAGTGTAAATACAATACAAATACAAACATTCGAACATACTTACTTATGTATGTATGAATGAATGTAGAAATGTATAAATGTATTTTGTCACACGTAGTTAATAATAACATTATATTAATGATTTGTTTTCTAAAATATACACACACTCATACACACTTATGTTCGCATACACAGATACCAACGAAAGTATGCATGATGGCTGGCTATAAAGTCGCTTCAAAACCATTGAACCAATGCCATTAAGATGTTAAGATCAGTCTCCAAATTCTCTTATCATATTTTTATCAAAACCTGCATATAAAAAACATGGATCGGCATGGTTACGACAACTATACTGCAATAATTTTGTGTTCATCGCAATTATAAATTTGAGTGTAGTTCACCGCAGGTCTCTGCTAATTCGTTATGATAACACAATAAACATAGCATAGCAAGTAGTATTATTTTAAGGCATTTTTTGCTTGGAAAGCAATTAAAACCATTGTGAAATATTAGGACATTCTGGCAGTATGACATGATAAGAGACCTTGTGAATTGAACAAATATTTAGTTATCGTTCCTCTTTTCGGTAACCAAACGATTTTGTATAGACTTCTCAGACTTTCCTCATATTTACTCGTGCTTTGCATACTTATGATTGTAAATACAAATACAAACAATGAAATAAATTACATTTAAAATACACATACATACACACTAACATATGCATGTATGTATGTGTGTATGTATAGATGGATTTGTGATTATATTTTATCATTGTGTGATCTAATGTGTTGTGTTGATTTCCATCAGAGATCTATTTGATGATTAAATGTGTTTCAAATGTGTCAATTTGTAGTATAAATGTAAATATTTAGCAAAATTCAATAATAATAAAATAATACGATTTAATAAAAATTTTAGAAAACTTTGTTAGGATTTACAGGAATTTTCCCCTTGTTGGCTTTGATTTTTTACACATTTGTGTGTATGAGAGTTTATTTACTTATTTACACAATGTTTACATAAGTTTCTATCGAATTAATTAAATATTATATTGGATTTTATATACACATGTAACTAAATACAATATTATATATGTATTTATATATAAGGAATTAATTTTAAGCTTAAATTCATTCATATATTGTATATTAGCTACATATTTAAGCGTGAGTATTTTCTTTGTCATGATATTTATATTTTGGCACCATCCTTCTACAAAATGTCGTCGGTAGTCAGTCGTAGATAATATTTTAATTGATTGTATATATGAAGACACATGAGACGAACACAGTGTCAAATAATAAACTGTTATAGTTTATAAATATGATCTTAAAAATTCCATTCATCTTTCCCCTTTCATCGACAAACTCAAATGTTTTGCAGCAAATGTTTCACAGTATGGATGGGGACTAATGTCTGTTATGGCACTACATGAAAATAGTTTGTTTCAATTAATCTTATTATTGCAATAAATTACTATGTGTTTACTTAAGTTTTAAAATTTTCTAACTAAATCTTTGTTTTAGATCAATTAAATTTTAAACTGCCTAATACTTCAAACTTTTTGTAGTACTTAGACTCAATGTTTATAGGATCACTACACGCAGAAATGTTTACTGTAACTATTTCAACATTTGTGCATGTTTACTGTAACCATTTCAATATTTTAACAATATTATAGTCACAGTAACTATTTATATGATTGTGGTAGCAATAATATGGTTAATTTACGATTCACATGATTGTATTAACCATATATATGGTTACAGTAAACAAGTATATGTTTGTGACAACCATTTGAACGCAAAGTTTTCGATAGATCTTAATATTCTGAACACTTGTTGAATAGTTGTTATACCCCAACCACCATAGTGCGAAGGGTATATTGCGTTTGTGCTGATGTTTGTAACGTCCAAAACATTAATCTAACACCCACCTTAAAGTATACCGATCGACTCAGAATCAATCAGAGTCGATTAAACGATGTCCGTCCGTCTTTCTGGGTGACTGTCCATGTAAACCTTGTGCGAAAAGTACAGGTCGCAATTTTGAAGATATTTCCTCCCAAAATTGGACTTTATCGGTCATAAATGTTTCATTTATATAGGTATCTACACAGATTTTACTCCAAATAAGTATTATATTTACGGAATTCATGTCACCAAATTTTATGATGATCGGTCCATAATTAGTCTAAGCTACCATATAAGACCCGCTTCCTAAAATCACTTCAACGTGCATAAATCTCCTAAAATCTTGGTATACACATAAAATTCAACATAAATAACTTTTACATAGACATAAATCACATCACCTAATTTCATGGTGTTCGGTCCATAATTGGTCACAGCTCCCATATAAGGCCAAATTCCAAAAATCACTCACGAATATAAATTATTGAAAATTTAAAAGAAAAGTGTTTTTGCTCATTTACTTAGTGTAGGGTATTATATGGTCGGGCTGGATCGATTTGTTTAACTTTATATTAGTGACAAACTGTTAATACCTCAAGCAACCTTAAGTTCTTTTTTCTGGAATATGTATCCAACTTAAGGGGCAACTTTAGAAGCAGTTTTATTTGTTTTAAATTATTTGTATGTGGGCTTTTTATGTTTTCTTACTTGTTCGTATATTATGCATCACTAATGCTTGACACTGTACATACCATTCTACATTTAATTTCTATTACATGTAATTTGAGCAATAGTTTCATGTTGTTGCTGCTTTCTCACATGAAATTCTATTATAGTAAAATATTGTTAATGAATTATGTCATCTAATAATACTAATAATAATAGCACAACGGAAACAATTTTATTATTAAGGGTATAACCAAAATTTGAACCTATCAAAATTTGGATTAGTTAAATTTTTGCATTTGAGTATCATAGCATCTTTCCGTAGGGAATGCATTTTCAAAACCTATCCAAACAACAATGAATACAAAATTTTGTGTTTATAAGTGACAGCTATTTAGGCACTTGTTGGATATAACACGAAAATGTATATCAATTCTATATCTTTTAATTTAAACTCATTATTTTGAGTGCTTTATACGTCACGAATAATGCCAATTTTATTTATGTATTCACAAATTGTTAATAAGTTATACACCTAATTAAAATTTACTTTCGAAATGTACGAGTGAAATTAATGTTTTAATGTTAAACAAATCGATGTGTCACAATTGTAGTTAGTACTTAAAGATAGTAGTTAGTTGTTGTTAGTGTTTTAGATTTACTAATCAATGCCATTAATGTCAAGTAATATCAACACATGTCATCTCTTATATTGCTTGAGTAGGAATCTTTATTGTTATTATTTAACACGCTCACCAATGCACCTACATATTATACATGTCCAGCAGTTTGAAATGTGCCATTGCAACTTGTACAATAAACTAGTACGCTGTGGCTTATAAAGTAGTAGTTAAATGGTTATAATTTGCACTACATTTCGCAAGCATATTCAGTAATAAACAATAGTCAGATATAGTTACGTCTTAAGTTTTTGAAAATAAATTCATGTAAAATAGTTTGTGTTTTCATTCTAACTGATGATGCAGAAAATGCAAAAATTGTGAGTAGACTCACATGCAATTCTTAATAGCATATAGATAATATTACAAACAACAGCTCTGTGGCTTAGTGGTTAGATCATTTGACTAGAAAACAAGAGGTTATGAGTTCAATCAACTCCGTTCTCTGATAAATTAATGTTTTCTTTTCCCCCCAAATGCAGGAGAATTATTACAATTGAATTCAGTGAAATGTTAGGCAGAGTGAGCCAATGCAATGACATCCCCATATTAAATTGTGTTGAATTAAATAATTATTATTAGTTCCCAGTTGCTAACTAATTCGACATAGCGGAACTAGTTCAATGAACTGCATGGTACGTTTACATAAACGCAAATAAGTTTGTGTTAAACTCAAATTTACAATATACAATTTGTAAATTACAAACAATTTGGGTGTATCTTTTCTATGTTAGTGTATTAGAGAGGTTCAACAATATTTAAAGAACTAAGAATTTTTGTAAAAATTTTGTCATTAAAAAATTACTTTTGCAATTTAATTTAAAAGAATAGAAATGTGTACGTAACAATTAATTTTGTCCTGGAAATTGTTTCTCATAAGTTATTTTATCCAAAAAATGGAAAATAGCCCCAAATTAAAAAAAAAAATTCTCAGAATTTTAACATTTCTGAATTCTTGCAATAAATATTTAGTGTTTGTAAAATATGCAAACTTGAAATTTTAGCAAGGGTGTAATGTAAAGTGTATATTCATATTTTGGATGTTTATTCTAAATCAATTTAGCTATTTCACTCGTGACATTTTTCGTATAGAAACGAAATCTGCTGAATTATTCGCATAAATTCCTTACATATAAAACTAATAAGTTTTATATGTAAATAAATCACGTTGTAAAATTGTATAAAAATCTGTACTTGGATGTAGCTTTCATATAGGGCTCATCCTGATAAACACTCAATCTTTTATACATCTGTATTAAATGAATATATCAAGATATCTCCCATATAATCCATAAACAACTTTCGCGAACAAAAATCTATATATATAAAAAAGGAATGGGATTTTGGCCTTACAAATGTCGCCGTATCACGCACAAACACGTCGACCACTTTCAAGCAAACTTATACACAAAGTAATTATTGGGACCTATATGTTTGGTAGAATCCTGAAATCGGGTGTGTGAGATAAATAAATTTCTTATCCGCTAATATATTATAAATACTGGTATTATATACATTAGGGTGGCCCTTAATAAACGATAGTTGGATTTTTGCCAGTCTCACCCCCCAGTTTGGTGAACATTGGTAAAAAAAAAATCATCCTGAACAAATTTTAGGTGAATTGGTTGGGGTTAAGGATTGCGACACGCCCTCTGGACTTTTTAAATGCATTTACAAGGGGAAAAAATTCATTTTTTTCAGTTTTTGTAAAAATTTTGTCATTAAAAAATTACTTTTGCAATTTAATTTAAAAGAATAGAAATGTGTACGTAATTCTCCTTCTAATGAGACATAAAAAACTGAAATTAATCAAAAAATGTTAATGTTATTAAAAATTCCCCAGACCATTAACGTGTCTCAGGCCACTAGAATATGAAATGTAGGAACAAAATTAACATGTTTTAAGAAATACTAAAATAAAAGATAATTTTTACTTAAAATATATCCTTATTTACTTGAGTTTTTGTCCTCGTAGAATACCGTTAACCTATTCGCAGGTATGACCAAAAAAATTTAATTTTTTAACGGCAGTTTCAAAACTCCATTTTCAAATTTTAAAAATTTTGTTAAACAAATATTAGAATTTTTTGATTATCTCACTGGGATTTATTGAGAATATAATAGAAAATAAAAGTATGAAAAAATTATCAAAATATCTTTTTTACTTTTTCCGTACCTGCGATTTAAATTTTGAAATTTTCAAGAAAAATAAATATTTGGCCATTTTTTGGAGAATGAGCACTATTTCTTTACTGTTATGAATTTTAAGTAAACCTTATTCAGAATATTATAGCCCAGATAATTCTAAATTTACTGTGAAAGTTTTACTAAAATTGGAAAACGTTAAACCTTAAATCGTGGAGGTCAAAGGTCAAATTTTTCAATATTTGGAAATTCTAATTTAAAGATTGCGAAATGTTATTTATTTTTAGACCGATTTTGATGAAACTTAAGATGAATATAAAATGTAGTCTAGTATTTATAATAACAGCACAAAAATGGAAATTAACCCTTAATAGCACTTGGGGTTAAAATGTCCACAAACTCATTCGCCAAAAAACGGCCAAATATTTGTTTTTCTCGAAAATTTCAAAATTTAAATCGCATGTACGGAAAAACTATAAGAGATATTTTGATAATTTGTTCATACTTTTATTTCCTATTATATTCTCAATAAATCCCAGTGAGATAATCAAAAAATTCTGAAATTTGTTTTTAAAATTTGAAAATGGAGTTTTGAAACTGCCATTAAAAAATGTAATTTTTTTAGTCACATCATAAATTAGAAATTCTAGTGGCCTGAGACACGTTAATGGCCTGGCGAATTTTTAATAACTTTAACATTTTTAAACCAATTTCTGTTTTTTATGTCTCATTAGAACGACAATTACGTACACATTTCTATTTTATTAAATTAAATTGCAAAAGTAATTTTTTAATGGCAAAATTTTTACATAAACTGAAAAAAAAATGCATTTTTCCCGCTTGTAAATGCATCTCAAAACTTCAGAGGGCTTGCGGCACGTCTTAACCCCAACCGATTTACCTAAAATTTTTTTAGGATGTTTTTTTCCAATGTTCATCAAACTGGGGGTGAGACTTGCAAAAATCCAACTATCGTTTATTAAGGGCCACCCTAATATACATACTTATATATAAATCTGGTTTATGTATTTTGCTTTTCAACAAAGTTCGTAATTTTTAATTTTGCGAACACTTCTCCAACTTTTCACCAATTTTTTTTCAAATCGGTGAGCAAATTTATGACTTTGCTGTCTATGCTGAAAAACTGTATAACATTCATAAATTTTGTTATGTAGACATATTTTTTATATAAGTTTTATGCAAATAGAAAACAATGCCTAATATCTTGCTAATTTAAAGCAAATCATAAAGCAAAACTTTCAAATAATTCAGCTCAAATAAATTTTACGCAAACTGAAAACACACGGGAAATGTTTGTGAAAATCGATCTAGAATTGATCATGCTTATGAGGTGCACTAATTTGTACTTTTGGGTCTGATATTATTATCCGGATAAAGTTTAGAGGTGAACATTTTATTTGAATTTAAGAATGAGTATTTTCCATTAAATTCAAAAAAATTAAATGTTGAACAGAGTGCAATTAAAAATTGTTTATATTTAATATACCTATAAATGTTTAAATATAAAATATGAAAAAATTGCGATATCGATAACCTATTATTATTTCATATCAAATAAAAAATCATAAAATTTCATTTATATCTCTAATCACAAATTTTGATTTTACAAAAAAAAAAAAAATTAAAAACTGTTTTTTGTGCGCGTTTGCACACTTTGCTAATGTTTTGTTTTCAATTTATTTTCATTCAATGAATTAGTTCTTGTTTTATTATTTTTTATTGTGAAACAAAAATACCGGGATCCTGGGATTTACATTTTTAAAATCGCGAATTTCGGTATTGAAAACTCCAGTCCCGTTTGACATCCCTAGTGTGGACTGATTTAAAATTGGCAGGTTTCGTTAAAATTTATTTTTAAATCACAAATTTATTAACACCCTTTTACATCTGGGGAATAAATTGTCCAAGACGGAAAAGTTAGTACTCTACACTAAAAATTATTAAAAAATATCAAATACATGAATTTGAATTTAAAAGTTTTTAAAACTTTCGTATGGGAATCCGTGACGGAATCCATGCATTTTAAGAACGCACTATCTTATACATATTATACTAATCATGTAAAGTAATATATATATTCAATATATTTATAAGTATGTATGCAATAAATTAACTTATTATCGTATCTTTTATATATATAGATGAAAGATATTATAAAAAATCTCAAAAAAAAAAACAAATTTCATGTTGCAATCCTTCCATCAAATCAGTTGTTATAATGTTTTAATGCCCATAATCTGCCCAACCAAGCAGATGGGTAGAAAGATACAATGATAAAACTGACTTACTAACCCAGATTCGTATTTATAGCTCATGAAATCCTCAACTGATGGAATCAGAAACACTTTATATGTTGATTTGTGATTAAAAGAACAAACAAACAGCTAAAACACCAAAGAAAAACAAACAAAAAATATACAAAAATGTAAACAAGTAAATGTTAGTAAAATATTTGTGGCAGTGATTTCGTTTTGAATAGATAAAAACTGATATGAAAATTTAGCACAACAAATGAGTGACATGACAAGGAAAAGGGGATTTAACATAAAAGAAAAGGGGCCACAACAAAAGCTACACAAACAAACAACAACAGCAACCAGAGTCATTACGAAAACATGAATACAGTTAAACACACAGCCATATACACATACAGGACACACACACATGTTCATACAAACATACGTAGGAAGATGATACAGAAACTAGCATTAACCATGAAGGAAGAAAGAAAAGCGCATTTAACCATGGATCCTTTTTTTTTGTATACTTTTTGAGAATACACACAAACAGATAGATACTTGCAACACTATTTGTTGAAACAATATTTGTTTTGTTAACTCAAGTGTTGAGAACTTGTTCTTTACTTTACTGTATTTCACAGTAGTTTTTGTTATTTTGATATTTTTTTATATTTATGTATGTTATGTATACCCTGCAGTTAAACAACCCAGCAGTTCTAGGAGGCTTTCCCGAACTAGTTATCTTAAATATCATTTAGGAGGCAACTACTTAAATTACAAGCTACGTGATTATTTATTTTAACACTTGTATGTCCTAAGTAGTGAGTCAATTGACCCTTATTAATAGCTGGTCCAAAGTCAACGCATTGAATTCACATACCGGTTACATAGAGTCAGTTACCTTACTAGATACATTAACCAGTTTAGCTACCTAACTAAAGGTAACTTAATATATGTAACCGGTAAGCTATCACACAATTGACTAGTCCCGTAACTACTTATGTAAATAGTAGTCACCCTTAGTGATAAGTCAAATCTATAGTTCGGGACAGTCATCAAGAACTGCTGGGATGCTAAATCATTATGGCATTTGTTGCTCTTTCTAGTGTTGTTGTATTAAATACAAACATGTACTTCGCTGTTGTTGTTATGAGTGAATGTGTACAAAAGAGGAACAAACGGACGGACAGACATCAAGATAGTCAGATATATGTATACAACCAGTGAAATTCAACAATAGAATCACTACAAATAGAAAACATCATCAACATTTTAATCTTTTACATTATCAACCAGAGGAAATCAAAGAAAGGCCTTCATTGTTAAAACCTTTAAAGCTTGTCTTTCTTTTCTAGAAAATTCATTTTTGCCTTAGTGTGGTCTTTTAAAAGTTATCAGCTGTCATGCCATAAAGGATTCATTAACAAATGATAATAAACAGGAAATATCTAGATTAATAGACAGAAGCTTTGAATGTAGATAGAGGAGTTCGCCTGTTAAAATATTGTAATATAGAAGGTAAGAATTTCTGGGTCAAAGTTGGCGAGCTTCAATGTTAAAAACATTTCCGGCCTTGTAAATTTTGCCAATTTTTTTATATTTCTCAATATTGCTAAGAATGATAATGATTTCCACTAGGAAAGGTTCCTTGCCTTCCAATATACACACATATATGAATGCTTTAATTCACAAATATGTGAAAAATCGCATTAAATGTTAAAGTACAATCAGCTGAATTTGGTAGATTAATAGTCAGGATTCAAAATCTTGTTATCAACTAATAATTTTACCTTCCAAATAATTTTTTTATAAAAATTACTTTAAAAAATAATATGTTTCTTAAGCTCCCTATACACGTGTGATTGTTCGCGTTCGGCATCTTATTACTTGTTAATGGGGCTGTTCGCGCACCAAATCACAAGTAATTGAAAATCTTCAATCGCAAATCATCTCTTATGTGGGCAGTTCTAAAATTTTAATTTTTCTACTAAATCTGTGTAAATATTGTTACGAATTTGCAATAGCGATTTGAATTTAACGGTATGCAACGACTGCCTGCAGCATTCATCATGTTTATAAACACGTCCATCAGTAGAAGCTTCTACTTATCAGCAATGTTGATAGCTTGCGGTTATTAGCATTGCTTGTAAGTATGGCAACACTAAATGTTTAAGCTGCTAACATTAATATCGAAAGCTCTAGAATTTGAACATACGAGTTTTGACCGTTAAGAACAATCTAGACTACTCGGGTGAAGATGGCAGTGTGTATAAATAGTGACTGCGGTTGCAGTAGTGAGTGAGTTTATCATACGCGCTGTTAGAGTTAACATCAACTGTCTTATAAATTTAAGTTTGTACATTAGAAAGTGTGTGTTCATTTCTGCGAATTGATAAATGTGTATAACGACACTGAGTGACTATTTGAACTGTTGTTGTTGTATATTTTAAATAAATAAACAGTTGTCACAAATTTTAAACTACTAAACGGCTTTTACTTGCAATCAAATTTAAAGGAAATAAACCACGTTTTTAAAAGGTAAAAACGTAACAATATATAAATGCCTTTATAAGTTTGTTTGTTTATTTATTTGTTCCGCAATCACGCCTAAACGGCTGAACTGATTTGGTTGAAATTTGGAACATAGATATATCCTTACTTGGAAGCATCAATAGACTATATCTATATATATAAAAGAGTAACGTTACTGACTGACTGACTGACTGACTGACTGACTGACTGATTCATCATCGCACAGCCCAAACGACTGAAGCTAGAATCATGAAATTTTAACTGTGGGTTCCTCCCTCCCCAAAACGATCCGATAAGAAGGGATTTTTGGAAATTCGAACGTTTAGGGGGTAAAAAAGGGTAAAAACGGGTAAATTCGGTAACCTTATATCTTCAAAACTAATAAAGATACAAAAAAACTTACAATATCATGTTACTCCATTTAAAAAATAAGCTGACAGGTGTCTGGTACTTTTTCAAAATTCGGACTTTTTAGGGGAGAAAACGGGTAAAAACTGTATTTTGGTACTTTTTTGGCACCATACGTATCTTTTAAACCAATAAACATACAAACAAATTTTAAATCATATTCTTTACTTATAAAAAAATAACAAATACAAGTTTGGTACTTTTTGTAAATTCGAACCCTTAAGGGATAAATATTGTGTTTATTTTTGGTACTTTTTTCATAAACTATGTTTATCTACAAATTGAAATAGACATATAAATATTTTTTTTTAAGCTCCCACCATGATACAGAAATTTATTTGAATACAATTTTAACACCGCAATGGGGATAAAAAAAGTACCAAAAAGGGGGTAAAAACGGAAAAATACATTATATTTAACATTTTTAGCCAATTTTGATAAATTTATAACATTGGTTCCTGGATTCATGCAAAAATTAACTAACAGAGTGCTATTTGGAACACGACTGCCAAACTGTATATTGGGCCAAATCCGGGAAAACAGTTTGGTACTTTTTTTTTAAAACTTATTTTTCTTGAGCACATTTTAATTGTTTGAGGCATGTCTTTAAGCAGAAACAATTTTGGCAAAATGGAATATTTTTAAATTTCAAACTTGAGGGGTGTTCAAGGAGGAAAAGGGGATTTGGTACTTTTTGTGCTAATGGTACTTTTTTTAATATTTTAAATTATTTCACTTATCGACATTAAAGTTAGCTGATATGTATCTGCGTGAAGTTAGAGTTAGGAGTAGGGGATAATATTTAGGTACCAAAATGTGAGAACTGAACTATAGGTACTTTTTTGTTCTTCTAATGGTACTTTTTGAATTTTCTTTAATAATGGACCTAGAAACATGAAATTAAGCATATATGGTAATAAGTGAGTGAGAATTTTAGGGGGAGACATTATCGCAGTTTTTCTTTATTAGAGTGGTACTTATGGTACTTTTTCTTTATTCTAATGGTACTTTTTGAATTTTCTATAATAATGGACCTAGAAACATGAAATTAACCATATATGGCAATAAGTGAGTTAGGGTTGACTTTTTGGTACTTTTTCTTTATTCGAATGGTACTTTTTGTAATTTCTTCACCAATGAACCTATAAACATGAAATAAAGGTTATATGGACCCGAATAAGTGGGAAACCACAAGTGGGGACTTTTCGGTACTTTTTCTATATTGTAATGGTACTTTTTGATTTTTTTGTAATAATGGACATAGAAATACGAAATTAGGCGTATGTGGTCCTAAGTGAGCAAAAATTCAATTGGATACTTCATGGTACTTTTTCTTTATTCTAATGGTACTTTTTTGAATTTTCTGTAGCAATGGACTTAGAAACATGAAATTAAGCATATATAGACCTAACTGAGTGAGAATTCTAGGGGGAGACTTTTTGGTACTTTTTCTTTATTGGAATGGTACTTTTTGTAATTTCTTCACCAATGAACCTAGAAACATGAAATAAAGCTTATATGGACCCGAGTGAGTGGGAATCCACAAGTGGCTGCCTTTTGGTACTTTTTCTTTATTCTATTAGTACTTTTTTGAATTTTCTATAACAATGGACTTAGAAACGTGAAATTAAGCATATATGGTCCTATGTGAGTGAGAATTCTAGGGGAAGACTTTTTGGTACTTTCTCTTTAATCGAATGGTACTTTTTGGAATTTCTTTAATAATGAACCTAGAAACATGAAATAAAGCATATATGGACCCGAGTGAATGGTAATCCACAAGTGGCTGCCTTTTTGGTACTTTTTCTATATTCTAATGGTACTTTTTGATTTTTTTGTAATAATGGACATAGAAACTCGAAATTAAGCGTATATGGTTCTAAGTGAGTGAGAATTCAAGCGGACTTTTCATGGTACTTTTTCTTTATTCTAAAGGTACTTTTTGGAATTTTCTATTGCAATGGACTTAGAAACATGAAATTAAGCATATATGGTCCTAAGTGAGTGAGAATTCTAGGGGAAGACTTTTTGGTACTTTCTCTTTAATCGAATGGTACTTTTTGGAATTTCTTTAATAATGAACCTAGAAACATGAAATAAAGCCTATATGGACCCGAGTGAATGGTAATCCACAAGTGGCTGCCTTTTTGGTACTTTTTCTATATTCTAATGGAACTTTTTGATTTTTTTGTAATAATGGACATAGAAGTACGAAATTAAGCATATATGGTTCTAAATGAGTGAGAATTTAAACGGACTTTTCATGGTACTTTTTCTTTATTCTAAAGGTACTTTTTTGAATTTTCTATAACAATGGACTTAAAAACATGAAATTAAGCATATATGGTCCTAAGTGTGTGAGAATTCTAGAGGGAGACTTTTTGGTACTTTTTCTTTATTCGAATGGTACTTTTTGTAATTTCTTCACCAATGAACCTAGAAACATGAAATAAAGCTTATATGGACCCGAATGAGTGGGAAACCACAAGTGGGGGCTTTTTGGTACTTTTTCTATATTCTAATGGTACTTTTTGATTTTTTTGTAATAATGGACATAGAAGTACGAAATTATGCGTATATGGTAATAAGTGAGTGAAAATTCAAGCGGACACTTCATGGTACTTTTTCTTTATTCTAATGGTACTTTTTTGACTTTTCTAGAGCAATGCACTTAGAAACATGAAATTAAGCATATATGGTCCTAAGTGAGTGAGAATTCTAGGGGGAGACTTTTTGGTACCTTTTCTTTAATCGAATGGTACTTTTTGTAATTTCTTCAACAATGAACCTATAAACATGCAATAAAGGTTATATGCACCCGAATGAGTGGAAAACCACAAGTGGGGGCTTTTTGGTACTTTTTCTATATTCTAATGGTCCTTTTTTAACTTTTCTATAGCGATGGACTTAGAAACATGAAATTAAGCATATATGGTCCTAAGTGAGTGAGAATTCTAGGGGGAGACTTTTTGGTACCTTTTCTTCATTCGAATGGTACTTTTTGTAATTTCTTCAACAATGAACCTATAAACATGAAATAAAGTTTATATGGAACCGAGTGAGTGGGAAACCACAAGTGGGGGCTTTTTGGTACTTTTTTTATATTCTAATGGTACTTTTTGTTTTTTTTTTTTTTAATAATGGACATAGAAGTACGAAATTATGAGTATATGGTAATAAGTAAGTGAAAATTCATGGTACTTTTTCTTTATTCTAATGGTACTTTTTTGACTTTTCTATAGCAATGGACTTAGAAACATGGAATTAAGCATTTGTGGTCCTAGGTGAGTGAGAATTCTAAGGAGAGACTTTTTTGTACTTTTTCTTTATTCGAATGGTACTTTTTGTAATTTCTTCACCAATGAACCTAAAAACATGAAATAAAGCTTATATGGACCCGAGTGAGTGGGAATCCACAAGTGGCTGCCTTTTGGTACTTTTTCTGTTTTCTAATGGTACTTTTTGAATTTTCTGTAATAATGGACATATAAATATGAAATTAAGCGTATATGGTACTAAATAAGTGAAAAATCAAGGGAATACTTCGTGATACCTTTCCTTTATTATAATGGTACTTTTTTAAATTTCCTAAGTGAATAATTCTAGGGGTAGACTTTTTGGTACTTTTTCGTACTTTATTCGAATGGTACTTTTTGTATTTTCTTCACCAATGAACATGATATAACGCTTATATAGACCTAAGCGGAAGAAAATCTACAAGTGGGGACATAATGGTACTTTTTAAATTTTCTATAATAATGGACCTACATAAAATTAAACATATATGGTCATAAGGGAGTGAGAATTTAAGGGGGAGTCTTTATGGTACTTTTTTTTATATTCGAATAGTACTTTTTGTATCTTCTTCACCAATGAACTTAGAATTGTGAAATAAAGCTTATATGATCCCGACCGATTGGGAATCCACAAGTGGGGGCTTTATGCTACTTTTTCTATATTATAAAGGTACTTTTTGAATTTTCTCTAATAATGGATTTAGAAATACCAAATTAACTGCATATTGTTCTAAGTGACTGAAAATTCAAAGAGAATACTTAATACTTTTTCTTTATTCTAATGGTACTTTTTAAATTTTCTATAATAAATCTAGAAACATGAACATAATATTATATGGACTCGACCGAGTAGGATTCTATAACTGGGAACATTATGGCGTTTTTCATTATTCTAATGGTATATTTTGAATTTTCTATAATAATGGACCTAGAAATATAAAATATATGCTCCTCAGTGAGTAAAAATTAAATTGGAGATATTATGCTACATTTTCTTTGTTGTAATAGTACTTTTTAAATACATTTATAGTAGAGTTTCCAAAAAGAATTTCAAGAAGAATTTCAAAACCGTGGTTTCGGTTTTAAAAAATTTAAAACCGATGGGTTTCGGTTCGGTTTTGTGATAATTTATTAAATGTTAAGTGTTATAGAAACAAAATCAGTTGATAATATAGGAAATGCTATACAAATTTTAAATTCAGACTTAACGGGTGCTCAAGAGGATAAAGGAAAATTGGTACTTTTTCTTTTAATGGCACTTTTTTAATATATTAAATTAGTTAGCTTAAATACATTATGGTAGGCTAATATACTTCTCACTAAAGAAATATGCAAGAATGGGGTGCTCAATTGTATTATGATAACTAAACCATTTTTTCGTTCTCCAAATAGTACTTTTTGAATTTTCTAATATATTGAACTTAGAATAAGGAAATTACTTTGATTTAAAACTTGACGGTAGTTCAAGTGTGGAAAATTGGTACTTTTTCCTCTAATGATACTTTTTATTATATTAAATTATTTTACTGATATGCTTCAGAGTAAAGAAAGAAAGTCACTAAGCCATATATATGTCATTGAGGATACAAAAATAATTTGTATTTTGTCGTTCTTCGAATGGTATATGATCCTGACCGAATAAGAATCTAAAAAAGAGACTCACAGGTACTTTTTTTTGAACTAATAATATTTTTTGACTATTTTATAAAATTAAACCTAAAAATTCAAAATTAGGCACACATGATTCGGAATGAGTTAGAATTCACAAAAGGTGACTTTAGTGGTACATTTCTTTAGCATTTTCTATAAAAATGATCGTGTGTGGGCATATTAAATGTGGGTCTAAATGGTACTTTTTTATTATAATAATACGTTTCAAATGTGCTAGAAGCCACAATACAATGATTCAATAAACATGAATCTAGAGACATGGTATCCTGAATTAGCTTTAATTCACAAAGGGAGTCTTAATAGTACTATTTCTTTCATCCAATTGGGGTGGCGAAGCGCACCGGGTTTAATGCTAGTCCTTAATATTTGTTTAGAAGGAAAACATTTTTAATTTAGGTATTTAGAAAGTACCATTTAAGGTATAACTTCAAGGTGGTAAAAACCTTTTAGGAGGCTAAACCACTGTCCGTTTCTCTTGAAATTTTATTTGAAATTTTAAGTGAGCGTGACATCACCCATACAAAGTAAATAGTTATTTTCGAATATCTGCAGAACTATAATTGTGACAATATTCAAACTTTATACGAATCGATTTCTTATCACTGCATAAAGTTTAAACGAAAATAGAACAGATCGGAACAAGGGGTATGACACCACCCATACAAAGTAAATTGTTATTTTCAAATATCTGGAGAACTATAATTGTATCATTTTACATCATTTGCTAAAAATGGGTTGTATTGAATTAGTGGGCGTGGCATCTACCATACCATGTAAATGGATTATTTTGAATATCTGAAGAACTATAGTTGCAAAAGTATTTAAACTTTGAACACACTAATTTCTTATCACTATACGGAGTTTTGTTGAAAATGAGCCGGTTTGTATTAGTGGGCGTGGCGCCAGTTTATAGTATTTTCGAATATCTGCAGAAGCATAATTGTGACAGTCTTCAAACTTTATACGAATCAATTTCTTATCACTGCATACGGCTTAACCAAAAATAAGAGGGGTCGGAACAGAGGGAGTGTCAAACAAAGTTAATAGTTATTTCTAACCTCGAGATCCATTGCAAGATTCATCAAACTTTGTCCGAATAGCTCACTTATCATTTTACATAAATTGTAACCGTGAAAGTATTAAAACTTTGTGTGAATTAATTTCTTATCACTGTACGAAGTTAAGCTAAATATGGTCGGAATAGAAAGTACTTAGACAACTAAATTTGCTGATTCTACAAACTTTGTCCAAAACATTTTTCTATAATTTTAAGTAATTTGTCTGAAAACGGACGGGTTATTAATAGTGGACATGGAATTTCACATACAAAATAATTATATATTATCAAATATCTGGTAAACTGTATTAGAGAAAGTCGTAAAACTTTGAAGGATTTATTTCGTTACCATGGTACGAAATATGGTAGTTATTTTCGAATATTTGGAGAACTATAATCTTTAAGATTAGTACCACTGTACAAAGTTTAGCAAAAAATTGGCCAGATCGGAAGAGAGAGGGTGTTACGATGTTAGGCTGAAATTGGGCCTGATTGTCCCCTTTCATATAAATATAATAGTGGAGTGGTATCTTCCGTGATCTGCGAGATAAATTCGGCTGGGCCGAATCTTATATACCCTTCACCAAACTATACTTCAACATAAAAATTTTAAATATTTTTAGGTAAACAAAATTTATTTTGTTTCCAGTTGTTTTTTTTAATTTATGGGAAAAAAAATTTTTTTTTAAATTTTTTATGTAAAATTTTTTTTATTTTTTTTAAATTTAAAAATTTTTTTTTTTAAGTTTTAAAATTTTGGTCTTATATACGTTGCAAAGGTCTCTGTAATACCTATCATTAGATATCCATATTGTCTATATTAATGACTTAGTAATCGCGATATAGTTAAAAAATGGGTAAAAAATCGATGTTGTCCTGGTTTTTTCCTTATATCTCAGCCATTTGTGGACCGATTTTGTTGATTTTAAATAGTAAACTTCTCGAAAGCATGTCTGACAGAATTATTGAAGAATTGGATCCCGAAGATATCTGGGGTCTTCAGAAAATTGATTTCAACAGACAGACGGACATGGCTTAATCGACTCCGCTATCTATAAGGATCCAGAATATATATACTTTATAGGGTCGGAAAATGACATTGTGGAAATTACAAACGGAATGACAAACTTATATATACCCTTCTCACAAAGGTGAAGGGTATAAAAACCTCTAAATGATGTTTGGAAAAAAAGGCCTTCTGTTGGGCATCTTCAGTTAATATTTCCCTTTAAGCATAAGAGATGTTAGCATTATGTATATATTATGAGATTGTTTACTTGTATGTGTACAATAAAAAAGAGCGAAAATGACACAATATGCACGAATTATTATTGTATGGAAACCATCATCTGAATATCTTTCATGCTTTAAAAAGAGAAGATAACAACAGTCTACAATAACAGAAACATAAGTAGTCAAGTATTTAATACTCTTGTGTACAGTCAGTGCACCTTGAGTTCCCACTGACGATCGAAAGTCATCCATTTCATGAAATGACATTTAAATTTTTATTAAAACAACATATGAACGTAATCAAAACACAATAAAGATTTTACTTTTGGAACAAAGTTTGATACATTCTGGAATAAACTGACTTTTCGTCATCAGCACTGATTAAATTACATCTATAAGTGGCCTGAAAGCACAAAATTAACAAACGCTAAAAATATGGCAAATGGTTCACTTCTGCATGTAAAAAACCAGTGATGCTTTGATTTTCTCCTGTGGATTTTGTACTTAATTGCTGGTGTCATAAATGTGATGGCTGTCATTGACCTTAGATCACTTATAAGTCATATCGTCTAAAACTCGCACATATGTAAGTCCTTAGTCTATGTATAGGTAAAAAGAACAAACATTAAGCAAACTGAAGTTGTTGATGTTAGTATCTAAATGTTGTTGTGCATTTGTTTTCTGTAAAAACAAAAAATTAATGTGTAATTTCTTTTCACATCCACTGTAAGTAACAATATGTTGGAGTATTTTACTGTAAATACCACTATAACAGTTACAATATAGAAGAAAATGCCATACATGAACACAAACCTGAAACAGAGGATGAATAAACAATCAGTGAAAGCTGAATACTAGTAGATGCATACAACCAAGTTAGTACGAGTCAGGAAAATGTCAGTTCTGTTAAAAGATGAAACGAGCCATGCAAATCCTTTTGTAATATGGACAAACATAAAAATACCAAAACACAAACACATACACAGATACAAATCCAAATACATACATGCAACATAACACAACAGTACAGTACAGCAGAGAACACAACATACAATGTAAACAACCACTGACCACATACGAATGAACTACAAAAAAATACAACAACAAAAAAAGTACTGAAAACAGAATTGTACCCGTTCTGAAAAAAAACAACAATAACAACATTAAAGAGAATAACATGAATCCAGTATGTTGCACCGACAAGAACAACAAAAACAATAAAACCAGACAGTTGGAAAAATGATTTCTACAAAAATAACAGGAACAAAAAAATTAAAAAAATAAAAATGCAAACGGAAAATAAGTTCACTCACTATACTCGTACTTAGTACCTCTCTACTTGTATGTATGTATGTATGTACTACACACACTTTAAATGTTTTTCCATCCATAAGTAGTACATACAAAGTACGGATGGATGTGTAATCGTTTACACATTAGGATGGAGCCGAAAACAAGTATTCGATGGTTCTACCTAAGATTAACATTCATTTTGATTTAAACCACGGTTCTTGAAATTGTTTATTATTTCGTGATTACAAGTTCATTTTGTTTCCTAATATGCGTTTTACAATTACCTTTTATCAGATACTAAAATTACGTACAATTTCTTTGAAAATAATGCAAAAACTGAAAATAGGTTTTTGTTAAAATTTTAGAAATTCTATCTAAAAACTAAACAATTGTAGTATTATTGGGTTCTTCCTAATACACATATGCATTTACATTTTAGAAATTTATATTGCAGCACACTTTAATACTGTTTATCTTTAAAGATTAAATTTTATTAAAACGGTTTAAGCAGCACAAAATCACTTAAGTTAAGCAATTTAATATGCAGTATAATGCTAAGTTATATTTAAAAAATAATTGTAACAGTTAATAATACCTGGGAATTTAATTGTTTAATTACATAGAAAAGTTTAAATAAGTTAAGCTGAACAAAAAACAATATTTAGCACATTAAACATGTCTGTGAACAATTAAGGCATTTCAGGTATTTTGTATATTTAATATATTTGGGATATTTTTGGTGATTTGCAACAAAATGTTATCGATTTGATGTTGCATATTTTTGCATATTTTTACATATTTTGTTGTAATTGCATATTTTGCTTTTATGCGCATAAAATATGCTCATCAATATCTCAGCCCAGCTAATTAGAATCTATTACTGAAAAAACTTAAAATTATGTATGCATAAGGTGAAATTACTTTATAAAGAAATGCTTAATTCATATTTATTCCATTTTTCAAAGTACAATATATTATATTAAATACTTATAAAAAGCATAGTAAAATGCTGTACTGAATCTTGATAGCCTCCACATCTAACATAATTTAAACCATGGATTTTACACTTATATTTAGTGCCAAATTGAAGTTTAATTCGTTCTAAGATGATACCAAAAGTGCCAATAATTTTTTTCAGAAAATATACTTGATTTTGGTAAAAAGTAAAAGTAATTCCATTGAAATACTTTACATCATCTGATATCAAACTTGTTTACATCTGAAATATTGCCATTATGATGCCTTCAAATTGGAGGTTCCAATATGTTTAGAAACAATGTCTCGCAGACTTTTTAGACTACAAATTAGGCAATTAAGGAGTGAGATCGAAAAATTCTAAACATATATGTTAATAAAAACGAAACCACTAAACTTACAGTTTTAATTTGTTTTATTTGATTGAAATTATTATTACAATTTACAAAAAAAATATTTTTATAGTTTTAATCACTAGTGGTGAAATTAATTTTTCGGAAACCCTTCCATTAACGTTTTTATGACACTTTCCCACCTTGCTCGAACAGGTTGTCCATCTCCGTTTAAAATCTACCACACTTTTGGATACTTTGTTTGTGCTCTTCAATTCTCTTTTAACAAGAGCCCAATATCTCTCCACTAACCTTAGCTCCAGGCAGTTTGATGGAATTGCCTCTCTTGGTACAAATACCACATTATTGTTCTTGTACCACTCAAGACCTTTCTTACCATCGTGACAAATGCCAAATCAGGCCAAAAATAAGTGGACACATTATGAAGTCTTATAAATGGAAGCAGTCTTTTTGTAAATTTCGGTATTTATAGAGCGCGTTGTAACAAATGATTGGCTTCTTTTGCCGCAACTGTATATTGCTTACCATACCAAGAACTTTTTGGGAAATTTTGTCTACTTTTGGGTCCTAAACTTTTTTTCAACATTCCCTCGAGCATCAGCAACATAAAATTTTTGACCAGGAAGATGCGAAAAATCTGCCAGAACATACGCTTCGTCATCCATTATGCAGCAAGAATATTTTGTTATAAAATTTGACTTCAATTTCCGTGCTCTGTTTTTGGCCTCTAAATTTTTAGCAGCGTTCCTGTTAGGAACTTTTTGAGCCTTGTATGTTTTTAAACCTGCATTAGCTTAAACTTTTCGTACCAAATAGTCGAGCACTGAGCTAACCGGGCTGCTTTCCTACCGGATGTGTTGGGCGCTATTTTGAAAATGCTTTCTATTTTTTTGGCTTTAGAAACATCATGTGGACCATTCCTTCTGCCTGAACCAGGTTTTATATCAACGGACAAGTTCTCCCGGTACTGTTTAATAACATTGGAAACAGTTTGACGGCAGACCTTTGACTGCTTGGCCAAATTTTTGTAGGACCAAGTTGGGCTTTGTTAAAAATACTTAATAATTTAGTACGCACTAAATTATTAAGTATTTTTCGTGCGGTCACTCATTTAAATCAGATTAACAACAAATGAACATAATTGACATTAAACATAATAACTGAAATGTTTTACAAAGGTAGCTTCATAAAAAAAAAATCAAATAATACTTGGGTTAAAAGTTTTAATGAAAAACGTGTGTTAAGAATTTTACGATCTCACTCCTTATAATGATTAACGAAGTCATAAATATGCAAATACTAATTTCGTTCGAACATGCCAAGTAAACTGTTGGCATGTTATTTAACGGAAATACTTGTTTTTGATATCGTCGGAAAGATATTAAATTATAGTCCTGTGAAATTATTTATAATACTATAAAATTATAAAATATAGTAATTGGTAGGTTCGAAAAATTTGTCTAAAATGTGTGTTTTTGCAGGAAATTTAAATATGCAGAGAAATTTGCTACGTACGTAGCCTTTGTAATTCTAAGTAGTAAATTAATACAAATTTAAACATTTTGTAGAAAACTAAACCCAAAAAATTGGAATTTTTGTATTTTTGCCCATTGGGACCACATTTGGTGCGAGGCTGGTAAAAGAATTTTACTGCATATTAAAAACATACCAAGGTATATAAAACTATATTCCTTTGGAATTTTAGAACAAATATGCTAAATCCGAAATTTCGACATAAAATGGGTTACATTTGGTAGGAGCTATGAAGAAACCCTGTTAAAAATTAGACACAGTTTCTGTGTTGGAATAATCTCTTCACTAATATCTTAAAAAAAATATTAAAAATATTTTACGTTTTTTGTAAATACATTTTTTACAGGGTTTAAGATTCATATATGGTTTTCAATAAAAATCTACGAATCTCAATATTTTTGCAATATTCGACTTTAAATTGAAGTTTTAGTTATCCCCAATATTCCAATATTTTATAAAATTCAAAATTTTTACAATATTAAACTTTTAAATGAAACATTAATCATATCCGATATTTTTAAAATTCTACATATTTATAGACATGTTATTATTTTCTCAAAATTTTTTATGGAATTTTTGTTTTAATTTTTATAAAATACAAATTTGATTATGAATAATATTCAATAAAATGTTTATTCATTAACGTATCGCAACAAAATTTTTTACGTACACCTTTATTTAGGAAAATCATATCCAGCAATTCACAAAAAGGAAACCAAAAATCAAACTTTTGGATTTTTTGGAATTTCGCCCATAAAGTCCACATTTGGTCCGAGGCTGGTAAAAAAATAATATTAATGATTTTGAATACATCATAATAACTAAAACAGTTACCCATTTTGGAAGCCCAGCTTTGAGATTTTAGAAAACCATGTTAAATACGGAAGGGCCTTGGGAGACCCCCCATTACAATATTTTAGAAGTTTTCTCTTTGAAAGTTATACTTGTTGAGATACCTTTACAATAATATAAAACTTTATAAAGTCCCAAAGAAACTTTGTTTCTACACGCAGAGAAAAAATATAGTTGTGCAACATGCAGTAACCATTTCCACATTTTTAACAATATTATAGTCACAGCAACTACTTACATGATTGTGGTAACCATAATATGGTTAACTTACGATTTACATGATTGAATCATATATATGGTTACAGTAAACAAGAAAATTTTTATGATATCATAATCTCAGATCAACATATTATGATATAAAGATTCATCATAACAATGTTCGTCACAAACATATACTTGTTTACTGTAACCATATACATGATTGATACAATCATGTATGAGAAAATTCTAATATGAATACAAATTAAATTTACTGAATAAGAATAATTTTAAAATTCTGAAATACAAATAAACGATTCTGAAATACAATTATAATTTCTGAAATGTAATTGGAATATTCTGAAATAAAATTAGAAAATTCTGAAATAAAATTGTAAATGGTGTAGTACTGAAACTAATTACTGTAAGTAATAAAAATATCTGGTTCAGCTGTTTTGACAAAAAAGTATTCCTACAATCATTTCATGCAACCAATAGCTAGAGATAATAAAATAAACCTTATTACTTTTTCAAATATAAATTTATCTATGATGTACCTGTGTATAATTAAATGAAATTTTAAAATACTTCATACACAATAAAATTTCATTCTGACCGAAATAGTCTCACTCACAAATAGTTAAGCTACAATTTACACCCAAATTTTGTTAAAAAAGCCACAAAATTCAGTAGCATTTTCACAAACAGAAAATATTACAATTAAAATAGTACAACAAATGTCTAACTAAATATAAGTAGTGGTTTTTGACAGTGGTCAAAGGAAACATGTCAGAAATAATATTCTCTCTCACTAAAACTAAACCTTCAAAAACATGTAAAATTCGAAAAATTTTAGTTAAATTGTAGTATCTAGGGTGTTCCAATTATTATTGAAATTAAATATTGTAGAGGAGAATTAACGACTTTGAAAGTTGAAATCAAAGCATTTAGGTTTATGTGAATTTTTAGTTGAATGTTTTTATGACCTCTTAGTTAAGGAAAAGTGACTTTGGAACAAAAAGACTAAAGATTATCAATTAACAATTTTTCAATTTAAGATTACTATCCCTGTTTTTGGAATTCTGACGAACAAGTAGTTTGGATTCATAAAAAGTTTTGACTTTTCGGATCACCCTGTCAAACATATTGTATGTTAAAATTGTAATAAAAAAAAAATGAAGCAAACCAAAAAGTACTCGTATACCTATCATAACTGGTCAGTTGTTGCAAGTAACGATGAGTTGCAAAAATAGCACAAACATACACCAATTTGCAGTCAACATCGTATACATGTGTGGTAAATATTTACTTCCGTAGTAGTTATTTTAGTAGAAAATGCTTAATAATTATATAAAAATAAACACTTACACGCAGCACACACACTTGCATAGATATGCATTTACAGCTAAGCATACAAGCGCCTGTGTGTATGCTATAAATACAAACAATCACACACTCTGCACAGATGGTGTATATGTGCATTAGGGTGGCTCTTATTTTGCACTTTTCGGATTTTTGAAAAACCAAATGCTGAATATTTTACCCAAATCAAATAATGTTTCCAGAAAAATAAATTTTGAAAAAAAAAACTTTAAATAAAAATTACACACAAAATTTCACGTGCTAAAATTATGACATGACTCACAAAACTGCTGACAGAACAAAAACTAAAAGTCGGAATGCATTTCGACCTTCGAGGGAAATGTTAACAAATCGGTAACTAAACTATGTCACCGTTAAATTTTATAAAATATATATAACTACTTTTTGAGATAATTGGTGTTTTGTAAAGAATGCCTTCAGGCACTCTTGCGGGTTAGAGGGTTAACAAAGTTTAAATAAATTTAAAAAATTGCTTCGGTTCTAATAAATGCTAAACGAGGATTAAAAACAGTTATACCTATTATGGGTTATTAGGGTTTCAAGGAAATTTTATTTTTGGTCATAAATTATTTTAAATTGTTTTATTTAATATTTACTATCAGATTGGTGGTTTGGTTTGGAATTTACGTGTTCGTAATTTAAAATGTCTAGGACATTTTTAACACTTTTATATCTCGACTTAACACTGTGCAATACAGCTAAGTTGGTCCCTACACTAAAAATATAAAGTACATAAACATTATTTGTTAAGATCAATTTCTGTATTCTATTAAAATAATAATATATTTTTTAGGCTTTTAGGTTTTTAAAGCAATTTCACACATCAATTAGACCATAGATAATGTTAATTTATGAAATTTCCAACAAAAATTAATTTTAGAACTACTTTATTAAATACTAAGAAGTATTTACATTTTTTTTTTTTTTTTAATTTAACACTCTTTCATGATCTATACTTTAGACTCCAAACTTTAGATTAACCCTTTAGATTCTAAAGGGTTAAATTGCTTTAAAAACTTAAAAGCCTAAAAAATATACATAATAACGAATAATAGGTATAACCGTTTTTAATCCTCATTTAGCATTTATTAGAACCGAAAAATTTTTTTTAGTTTTTTAAAAATTTGTGCAAGAGTGCCTGAAGGCATGCATTACAAAACACCAATTATCTCAAAAAGTAATTATTTAATTCTTCTAAATTTAGTTTAGTTACAGACTTGTTAACATTTCCCTCGAAGATGGATATGCATTCTGACTCTTAGCTTTTGTTTTGTCCGCAGTTTTGTGAGTGATGTCATAATTTAAGCACGTGAAATTTTGTGTGTGATTTTTTTTTAATCAAGGTTTTACTAACTTTTAGTCGCCTGATCTTTTCGAAATATTTTTTTTAAAGGTAAAATATTCTTCTTTCAATCTATGAGTTTGTTAATGTTAAACAATTAACAAAAAGTGTGTTGAGGGGTGCCTCAGGGCACTGTTGCGTGTTGCGGCTAAATTTATCGGCGTGTTATATTGTATAGTTTTTTACTTTTTTGTTATGTTATTTTTATAAAAAAATGATAGGAATGCCAGATAAAGGCCGAAGACTGATAAAATTATCCGCCTTGACTCATGATCTCAAGAAGATCCACAGCCAAGAAGTTCAAAAGTTGGCGAAACAGCTAAACATCCAGTTAATGACGTCCGTTATTTCAATACCGACCAATCTGGTGAGGCAAAAAAGATGGTGCCAACTATGCAAAAAGTCGGAAACACAGTGTGTTTGCTCAAAATGTAAAAGTAAAACATATTTTCTTACTTTTTGTATTAATGTTTACATCTTATTGCTTTTTACATCTAAACCGCCAACAATGCCCTGAGGCACTCTTCACCTTTTTGTAACTGGTTTCTAAACTTAATTTGCAAAATAGTTTCTGATGTCTGTTCTGAGTTCATTGGGTCATAATTACCCTAAAAAAATTATTAGACAACTTTTTTTTATGTTTTTAAGGGTTAAGAGGGTTAAAAAAATTAGTTTTTTTTTTTTTTGGTTTCAAATTATAAAGAGTTAGGGCACTGTTGAGGGTGTCGGCTAAATTTATCGGTGTGTTATATTGTATAGTTTTTTACTTTTTTGTTATGTTATTTGTTATATTTTTTGCCATATAAAAAATTATAGGAATGGTAGATAAAGACCGCAGACGATCCATAGCCAGGAAGTTCAAAAGTTATCGGAAAATCAAAACATTCCGTTATGACAATATCGACCACTTGCCTATCTGGTTAGGCAAAAAAGATGGTGCATACAATGCAAAAAACATGGGTAAATGAATGGGTAATTGGAATGTTTTTTCAACATACAATTTTTTTTTAAATATTGCTACTTTCATGCAAAACTCTTAACTTTAAATAATATGTACAACCTCAAAAAGTCTGATGTTGCTACAATTTTCAACATTTGATTTTTAAATGACGGAGAACAATTTTTGAACTTGTGAGCATCGAAAATCCAAAAATTGCAAAATAAGGGCCGCTCTAATGAATATAAATGTATTTAGTTTGTGGTATATATTTCTATGGATTTTACATTTAATTTATAAAATTTCAGAAAATACTAACCTAGTATGTGTACATCTCCACACATACATATTCACACCTACATAAATATACAGTATCGGTTAAAATACATACATGTCGGATTTTGAGATAACTTAACACTAACTTATGATCAATTAGAAATAAGCCTTGTAAAATTCTACATAAGTTTCAGCTAACCACAAGTTAGCTCATTATGAGTTAGCTTGTTGTTTGCTTTTTACTCTCTATAATGTTTGTTTATTTCTGCATCAGCTTTGAGAGAGCAAAAACGTTGATCATTTTTATCGAGAAGAAGGAAGATGCACGGATTGTTAGAAAGTTCAAAAAATATTTATACGCGTATCAATCTAGAGTTTCAGCTGGGCTCAAAAGCTATAGTTCTGCCAAATCGCAGAAATATTGTAAATCTCGCCTTAAATAGAATGAGCAGGGTTCCACGACCTGTCAATAACAGACTAAATCCGAAATACTGTATTGGAACCGTAAGACATGTAGGCGGACATGTTATGGTATGGGATTACTTTTCTGGTGAAAGCTTAGGACCTCTACAAAAACTTACAGTTTATTTATGGGAAATAAGAAATAGAAAGGTAGATCAGGAATTGGCACATCAATGTGACAATAATAAATAATATCATTGGTTCTATGTCTGAAAGATGTGCCACAGTTTTGAAGAATTGCCGTTATGAAACAAAACATTAGAATGTGTTATATAATCAAATACGTTTTATATTTTTTACTTTTTGTTAAATTTTTTAATACTATTTTTAATAATAAGGAAATACTTAAATTAAATGTTCTTGTTAAAAATACAGAGGATTTATTTTTTATTTTTTGGAAATGTTATCCAATATGATTTGACCGATACTGTACACATGCATAGATATATAATTTTGTTACAATTTTCATAAAATTATTATGTTCGCAAACCTCAAACATGTCGGCTGGGAAATTGTTGGCAAAAACTATTAAAACAAAAGCATAACTACGAAAAGCTCCACATTTGCCAAAGTAACTGTGGTTAGAGTGTTAGTGAACTTTAGGGGGGAGGAGAAGGACATGAAGAATCATCATAAATTAGATCATCTACATACATACGTACATGGATATGTATAAATATCGTTAAAAAAAATTCTTATACGAAAAGAATTTATACGCGTTTATTTAACGACACATTCGCACAATGGCTAACGTATGTAGCTAACCAACCAGCCCGCCAACTAACCACTGCTCTGCTAAACACCAACCAGCCATTACAACCAAGTTGCAAATACATAAAACTTGCACACTCTCTCATCGTCACATGTGTGTGCCTGTGCCTGTGCCTGTGTGTGTGTGTAAGCCCGGAGTAGTTTGTTAAAACCGCATTGCGTTTTATCTCCTTTTGGTTGGTGGAATGTTGTTTTATCTCTTGTTGTTGTGAGTTTTCTGCTGTCAGTAGGTGTGTTTGTCAGTTGTATCTCTGTAAAGTATGTCAGTCAATTAGTAGTCAGTCCGTATTTTGCTTTTCCACGTTTTTTTCTGTTTTTTTCTGTTTTTTTTTTTTTTGTCTCAATGACGACCATTGTACTGACATCCTTGTTTTAACGATTTGTTTTATTTTTTTAAGTTTGCAACTAGTTTTGGTTTGGAGAGCAAATGTTACATTTGAGTCCAGCCGTTTTTTTTTTTTTTCATTCTTTGTGAATCCGGCCAATTTTAATTAAGCAGGATTAATGCATACATGCTCATCAACATGGGAGTGGTGATGGCAAGTTTATCATTATCTTTCATATATTGAACATGCTATTGCTGTTTGAAAAAATAAAAATATTTAAATTTATTCTCTCGAAAGTAGAAAATAGTTAAAGAGTTTTGGAATTTTCTAAATATTAAACGCTTAGGTTTGGCTTGTATACATACTCCACAAAAAACCTGCTAATGAATGTATAATTCATAAACATATTCGTACAGCCTTACATCGTTTAAATTGTATTTATGTATTAGAAATTGTATAATTTGGTTCAACTTTGACCTAAAGGGAAGGGAATAGGGAGTAGATTTTGTGGACATTCGATTTGAACAATCAATAGAGTTGGTTACCCTACTGTTACCAAAGGCTTCAAAAAAAACATTAAACTATCTTATATTGAAAGTGAAAGGAAAGTCTTCTATAGGATGTTTATTTCTTTTACGGACAGTACAACTAAAGAAAGAATTTTCCGTACTGTGTTGTGAGAACCCAAATTAGGACGGTGTTCCTGCTAATCAATACCGATAAGCACCCTCCCCTGAACACGGTCAAGAAGCTTCAAAATAGACTTTGTAGTATCGGCCAACACACATGAGAGTTTTACTCCATTTTCGGTCGTATATATGTAGGTGTAGTAAATAGTGAAGAGATTATGTATATGGAGTGAAGTGAAGTGAGTCCTACAACGATTCAGAAAATCGATGCACTTGAATACTCCTTTCGGCACTTGGAAAATGTGTCCAGCGGACATCATTCTGCATGCTCATGACCAGAACATCATATGCTTCCATAATATTAACACCATCAATTAATACAGATGAAGCGACATGATCTGACGTGCGTTTGTTAGTCAACATACAACATTGAGTCTTGAGAGTATTGAAAATCGATAAATCGCTGATTAAGCGAAAAATTCGCGTTTTGCCTCATTGCACTAATCTCCGAAAATCTAGGTATATAATTACATGAATATGAGGGTTTCTTTTTAATAAAAGGTTCTTTTGTCAATTTAACACGTTCTAAGATAAGTTGAAAACATTTTTCCAGTTAAAAAAAATTAAATCGTGAATAAAATCGAGAGTTTTTCGAAATTAAAGAAAATAAATATGGAAATTTTCAAAAGACTCCAAAGAGTATGAGTTTTCCGAATATGGTAAAAATCGTATGACCCAAGGTAGTTATTTTGTGTTCTTTTGTGAAACACTTAGTAATATTATGATGTAAATATTCATCAAGAATATGATTACTACAAAGCTATATATGATTGCAAAAGTGGTGTGAATGGTAACTGTAATATATATTGGTTATCGCAAACATATACATAATCACTGTAGCCTTCGAAATATTCAGCAGTACGTTGAATTTTTCCGACAAGTCTCCCGTAAAGCATCTTCTATGAAAGACATACTAAGGACTGAGATCGAAAAATGTTTAATATACATATACGTTCATAAAAATTAAAACACTAAACTAACAGTTTTGAATCTTTTTTTATTTGATTGAAATTATTGTTACAATTCACAAAAAAAAAAAAAAAAATATTTTTATAGTTCTAATCACAAATGATGAAATTTTGAACCTTTTTCGAAAACCCTTCCATTATGGTTTTTATAGGGCTTTATTTCACTTTGTTCGAACAGGTTGTCCATCTCCGTTTAAAATCTACCACACTTTTGGACACCTTTTTTGTGCTCATCAATTCTCTTTTAACAAGAGCCCAATATCTATCCACTGGACTCAGCTCCAGGCATTTTGGAGGAATTGCCTCTCTTGGTACAAATACCACATTATTGTTCTCGTACCATTCAAGAGCTTGTTTACCATAGCGACAGGATGCCAAGTCAGGCCAAAAATAAGTGGACACATTATGAAGTTTTATGAATGGAAGCATCCTTTTTTGTAAACATTCCTTGATGTAAATTTCGGTATTTATAGAGCATATTGCTTGCCATACCAAGAACTTTTTGGGAAATTTTGTCTGCTTTTGGGTCCTAAAATTTTCTTCAACATTCCCTCGAGCATCTGCAACATAAAAAAATTAACCCAGAAGCTGCGAAAAATTTTCCATATGTACATTTCGTCATCCATTATGCAACAGGTATAGTTTTTGTATAAAATTTTACTTCAATTTACGTGCTCTGTCTTTGGCCTCTAAATTTTTAACAGAGTTCCTGTCCGGAACTTTTTGAGCCTTGTATGCTTTTAAGCCTCCATTGCGTTTAACTTTTCGTACCAAATAATCCGAGTACTGACATAACCGGGATGCTTTCCTACCAGAGATGTTGGGAGCTCTTTTTAAAATGCTTTCTATTTTTTTGGCTTTAGAAACATCATGTGGACCATTCCTTCTACATGAAACAGGTTTTAAATCAACGGACAAGTTCTCCCGGTACTGCTTAATAACATTGGAAAAAGTTTGATAGCAGACCTTTGATTGTTTGGTCAACTTTTTGTAGGACCAAGTTGGATTTTGTTGAAAATATTTAATAATTTTAGTAAGCACTTTTTTCTGGTCACTTATTTAAATCAGATTAACAACAAATGGACATAATTGACATTAAACATAATAACTGACATGCTTTACAAAGGTAACTTGATAAAAATAAAAAAAAATAAAATAATACTTGGGTTAAAAGTTTTAATGAAAAACGTGTGTTTAGAATTTTACGATCTCAGTCCTTAGTTGTCGCTAAGTAAATTGTTAAATTCCAAATATTAAAAAAGGAGTATTGGTTAACTACAAAGGTTTTAGTTTACAAAGGTGATAGTTTACCATACTCCTCAATTTTTAAAAAAAAGCTGAACAAATCGCTATTGTTCAATCATTTTCAAGTTTTTAGCCTGTTCCATTTTATGAATTAGCAATATTTCAACATGGTATGAAATGCTGAAAAGTTTAACCAGCGCTGGTATGGAATCTGGCCCAGGAGACTTATTTATGTTGAGATCCGATAAAATCTTTTTAACAGCACGAGCTCGAAAGAATATATTTCAGAAGTAACTATTACTGTTTCGAACTCGTGTGGTTAGTGGTTGGTCACTTTCCGGCAAATGAGACTTATTTGGGAATAACTTAGCCAAAAGATTAGTTTTATCAACCGACTCAATGAGTGTTAGATTATCCTTTAAAAGAGTCGGAACTGATGAACTAACACTATTTTTTACACTTTTAGTCCTTTCGCTACAGGTTTTAACTGGAGGTGTTAATAGATGTTCTGGTTTATCCGTTATACCAAATTAAATTTTTAGTTTTGGAAGCTTATCCTGAAGCCCCCAATGATGTATTTTGCAATTTTTTTTATTTCTATATTTCACAAATATGTTTCTAAACATTCTCAACCATTTTTATTACAAAATAAGAGTTTTTACAAATTTTATGTGCAAACAAGTAAGAAAGTATGGTCGGTCAAGCCCGACCATATAATACCCTACACTAAGTAAATGAGCAAAAACATTTTTCTTTCAAAATTTCAATAATTTATATTCGTGAGTGATTTTCGGAAGTGGACCTTATATGGGAGCTATGACAGATTATGGACCGATCACCATGAAATTTGGTCATGTGATTAATGTCTATATGGAACTTATTTGTGTTGAATTTTATGTGTATACCAACATTTTTAGGAGATTTATACTCGTTAAAGAGATTATCGGAAGCAGGTCTTATATGGGAGCTATGACTAAATATGGACCGATCATAATATAATTTGGTGACATGAATTCCGTATATATAAAACTTATTTGGAGAAAAAATTCTGTAGATACCTATATAAATTAAACATTTATGACCAATAAAGTACAATTTCGGGAGGACATTTGTATGGGGGCTAGATGAAATAATGGACCGATTTCAGCCAGTTTCAATAGGCTTGGTCCTTGGGCAGAAAAAATTATATGTATCAAATTTTATCGAAATATTATCAAGATTGCGACCTGTACTCTGCTCACAAGGTTTACATGGACAACCAGCCAGCCAGCCAGCCAGCCAGCCAGACGGACGGACGGACGGTCGGACGGACGGACATCGTTTAATCGATCGGTATAATTTAAGGTGGGTGTTAGACTAATATTTTTGGGCGTTACAAACATCTGCACAAATCCAATATACCCTCCCCACTATGGTGGTGTAGGGTATAAAAATCAAAGACACTTTTTTGAAAGAAAAATTTTGGATTCAAAAATCTATTTAGACACATTTTGAAATTAAACATCAGTCGAACACGAATAGCGATAATTCAATGAAATAAATTGTAGGTATCTCAAAGTATATTCCAAAAATAGATTCTAAAACAATTTTTTAAAAATAGTCATAAATGTCGAAGTTATGTGCAAAAATCTAAAATGTATCCATATGGATGCAATACAGCGAAAGGGTTAACGACTGACCAAAACAACTTTAGCTCGAAGGCGATGCTCGTATAGAACTTATATGCACTCACAAGTCCTCGCCTTTCTGCATGTTAGAAAATCAGTTTCAACACACTTATTATTGCGCCAAATTCTTCTTTTCTGCTTCTGATTCAAAATTTTCTTTACTTATTAAATCAAAATTTGTGTGTGACTCAAATTAAAGATTTCTTTAATAAAATGATAGGTATCCCTACCAGCATCAACAATTTGTGCCATGTCATTTACACTATTGTCAGGAAACAAAGTTTCCAATTAAAATTCAGAACATTCAACGAACTAGCTTTTTCGTGGAAAAAACTTGAATGTTTTTAGCTGTCCGTAAAACGAAGTTCGGAGTGCGAAAACGAGGCAGAAATGGTACAGTATCCGTCAAAAATACCTCTAAAAAGTGGTTTTCAAATATTATGTCATATATGTTTTGACCCATAAAATACTCGAGTATGATAATAATTCATAATGCAGGAGCGGATCCAGGTCAATCATTTGGGGAGGGGGGAATCAAAATTTGCTCTACATTTTTTCTTTTTTTTATAAAAACTTTTTGGTCTTGGGGGGAAACTTATTTCACCCCCTCTGGAACCGCGCCTGTCATAACGTATAGTGCCCTACTCGATATAGAGTTAGTCTTTGATATATTTTAGTGTAAAAAGTATTTTGAAATGCACAATTTATGTTAAGACTCTAGTAGCAGACAAGTGATTTTATAAAACTTTTGACCTAGAATATATCTAATGATTTGATGTGACGTTTGACCTTTTACTTCTCTGGCAATCTTCAGTTAAGTGTCCTTCAATCTGAGTTTCCCTAATCAAAACTGACCTGATTTGTTATAAAAGAAATACGTATATAATTATCTACCAGACATAAAATTTTACTTATTCATTATTAAAAGTTGACTATTATTTGTTCAAAAAGTTTTAAGCAACTGTCATTGAGATTTTAATTCTTTCATGGAGTTTGTCACCTTCTATTCAGTCTACAGGCAACTTAATCTTTAGATATTATAAAAACTCTTAATTAACGATAAATTATAAATACTTTGTTAACCTTTTCGCTAACAGTTGACAAACTTTATAACAATTTAAAGAAATGTCAAGTGTTTACAAAACTTATGGGGCTATAAAAAAAGAGAAACAAACAACACAAGCAATGTAATTAAGAATTGGAACACTGACCTTTTCATTGAAGTGAAGTGAAACCGACAATTTAAAATGCATGTCAACATTTTAAACAAAATACTGTACAAACTATATACATGCATGTATAAATTCTCTCATAAATATATTCATAAGCACTTGGGTAGTAGCTACATTAGTACACAAAATATCAAAATATTAAATAATATGAATCAGTTTGATTTTAATGTCGTAACATTATTCGTTTAATTGGCATTTTGCCCAAAACATTTATTTGGCCAAATTTAAATTTAATTCCTGGCCGTCTATGAAACTTTTTATTCAATATCTTTTGTATATAGCATGGCAGTCAAACAAATAAAGAGCGTAAGCTAATAAAGAGAATTCTCTGGGAAATTAGCAAGAGAACTTTTAAGTATTCGCATATATATATATATTTTCATTTAAATTCTCACACATGTTAGAGAAAGAATCACAACAAAAATGAAAAACATATGATACCACTACAAATGCAAAGAGTATGGAAAAGAAAGTGAAAATCAAAACAAAACTGAAGAAGAACATACACAAAGAAGTAGTAACAAGATGTGCTGCCAAAAGTCATGCGCAATTTTAACAGCTGTCTGTGAAATAAGCTTTTTTGTAATTTCACTTGAATGCGTTGTTTACATTTGCCAGGAGAATTGATAGAAATAACATTAACAAAGCCAACATATGTTTTAGCAAATTTGTATTTATGGTCGTTGCCCTGCCACTACCGATACTATGGACGATGTATGGCAGCTAAAAGTGATTTTTAAATAGTACCGCAAGCTGTTTGTATGACGCTAACATTTACATGCAAATATACATACATTTAAAATTGAGAAATAAAAATCACATATGAATCACATCACACAGCCAATTTGTTGCCAATATACAAATGTATATGTATTTTTTTTTTTTTTATTCACACACAAACATTTACAGTGTATTTTCTGTATTAAATAATGTTAAAATGCGCAATCGAGCAAATGCAGTGGAAAATGAAGAAGCATCTCGTACATCCGGTTTACTTGTTTACTGACATCACGTGTGGATTTTTCACGATATTCATGATACTTATTAAAATAAATCTAAATTATAATTTCACTTTTCTATTTTTGTAATGATGTCGTGCTAATGTGTATTTTTATTATCTTGTTGTAGTTTTTTTCAGTGACAGCCATTTTGTAGACAACAACGGAAATTTGCTGCCAATTAAAGACCAACTAACGAGGTCAACAAACTGACTGCGTGCGTTTACACGCAGAGTTTGTTGCATGTTTAATTCATAAACATTATTTTCTTATTTCTTAAATTTTAATTGCCTATTTTTTGTTTTTAATTAAAATAAATTGCAAAGCAATTAATTGTCAAACGTAATAAAAAAAAAGGCGAAACAACAGGTGCGGACAACGTTACAGTTTTGGATTTTCAACGATAAACTTTTTAAGCTGAGGTCATTTTTACCAATATTAAGCAAAAATGGCTGAAGCCGAAGGAGGATCTGAGCAGGATGATGTTTCATTCTTGAGAACGGTAAGTGTTTATAAGTATGTAGTATGTATTTTATATTTATACCAGTATCTGTGGCGTATACTTAATAATTATTTATTGAAAAAAATTAAAAATATTACTCATACGATAGGTAGGCTGTATGGTAAAAATGGTTTGATTGATTGATTGATTTGAAAAAAAATCAGTTACTATTCTTGTAATACAGGTACAAAATTGATGTTATAATAAATAAATAGACCAAATGAATAAAGTATAATATGAATGTTTAGGATTTCATTCCAACAATTATCATTATCTACTATTATACATTTGAAAATAGAGTCTACACCAGTAGTTGCGGCCAATGACTTATCACACTATACTAATTTGCGGTCGTTTATAGAAATATCTATAAATCAACATTCAATGCATATTTATGGCTTTATATATTGTATAATGATCAGAAAAGATAAAGAAATTCAAAAAAATTGGTTTTCATGAAAATACTAAACAATAGCAACAAAAAAGCAAAAAAAAATTATTTTTAATTTTTATTTTTTACTTTAAAATTCTAATTCTAAATAACTATAGTTTTTAACACAAATTTTAACAAAAATATGAACTCTTTAGCACGTAGTCGTAAGAAAGTAGTAATATTGCTCAAATAAACCTTAAAAGTAAAATATAGCAAAAAAAAACATTTTTGTCATTTTATGCATAGTTACACGCAGAAAAAAAATATAGTTGTGCATTGTTACTGTAACCATTTCAACATTTGTGCATTGTTACTGTAACCATTTCAATATTTTTAACAATATTATAGTCACAGTAACTATATATATGATTGTGGTAACAATAATATGGTTAATTTACGATTCACATGATTTTATCAACCATATATATGGTTACAGTAAACATGTATATGTTTGTGACAACCATTTATATGATGAATTATTTTATCATAATATGTTGTTCTCAGATTATGATATGAGAGCAACATAATATGGTAAGTCCTTCATCATATAAATGGATGTCACAAACATATACATGTTTACTGTAACCATATACAGTGGTGGCCATGAGGTTAGCACACTAGCTACTTGCTATTTTTAAACGCAAATATTTCCTATATTTCTTAATTTTTTTATGATATCTTTTGCATGTGTGTTACTTGTCCTTCTAAGATCACGTCCCATCATGTCCAGCATTATTCCTTTATATATATTTTGCGTTTTTCTATCCAGAATAGAATAACCTCAAAAAAACACTGGACAGTATTTTAGCACAAAATAAAAAAGTTTATTCATATTAAAAAGGTAACAAAACAAAAAAAACTTATTTCACTAAAAACTTAGTACTTAGTTGGATACCCTTTATTTTTGATCACAGCTGCTAGTCTCCTTGGCATACTTTCTACAAGGGCCATACAGCGATCCACTGAAATATCATTCCAAGCTTTTTCTACTTCTTTCCATAAATCGGCCAAATTTTTAGGCTTTTCTCTTATTACATGCTGCTCCACATCATTCCAAAGGTTCTCAATAGGATTGAGATCCGGAGATTGGGCTGGCCATTTTAACACGTCGATATTGTTCGATTCCAAGCAACACCTCACTAAGCGTGAGGTGTGTTTTGGATCATTATCTTGCATAAATCGCCACCTAAGTGGCATGTTGTCCTCTGCATAAGGTATCATTGTATTTAGAAGTATATTCTGGTATACATACTGGTCCATACGAGTATCAATCTTTTTTATAGGACCAACACCATACCCAGAAAATGCTGCCCACACCATCACATTACCCCCACCGTGTTTTATTGTTTTACTGGTGTACTTTGGATTATGTTGCATGTTCGGAGGATGCCATACATACCTCTTACCATCCGATCCGAATCTACAAAATTTAGATTCATCACTCCAAAGGACATTTTTCCAAAAAATTAACGGCTTTTCCAAATGCTCACGAGCAAAGGACAACCGAGCTTGTATGTTCTTTTTTGAAACATGTGGCTTATGCTGAGAAATGCATCCACGTAAATTTTTTTCATTAAGTCTTCTTCTTATCGTTTTGCTGGACACGTTGATACCATATTTTCCTGAAATTTCTCTCTGGATTACGGTGGAGCTCTTAAAAGGATCTTCGACAGAGGCTATGTATATTAAAGAGTCCTCTTTACGTGAAGTTTTTCTGGGCCGAGGAGCCTGTGTAACATTTTTAGATGTTTTATATTTCTGAATATGTCTTAATGCATTATAAACCATCTTCCTGGAGCATTCCAAAGTATAAGCAATCTCACTTATACTTGTTCCTCTCGAGTTCATTTGTTGAATAATCTTTCGTTGTTCCTCTGTACACCATTTTTTTTTAGCCATATCTAAATAATGTTTATTAAGTCAGTTTGTCTTCCTCATTGATTAAATAATACCTAAACTTACCAATTAATATTTATACCCTCAAAAAACTTTTAAAAAATTTAATTATACTTATATGTGCTAAAATTGTGTCCAGCTTATTTTACATATTACTGCACTAAAATGCAAATTTGAAAGAGAATAGCGATAGAATGCAAAAAAAAAGTAACGGGACTTATTGATCACACCATAAACAACACTAATTACCAAAAACTTTAGTTTATAATTGCAATGAAATTAAATAATTTGCTTTAGAAAACAGCAAGTATGAAGTGTGCTAACCTCATGGCCACCACTGTATATGGTTGATAAAATCATGTGAATCGTAAATTAACCATATTATTGATACCACAATCATATATATAGTTACTGTGACTATAATATTGCTAAACATTTTGAAATGGTTACAGTAACAATGCTCAAATGTTGAAATGGTTACAGTAACAATGCACAACTATATTTTTTTTCTGCGTGTACATGGAATATAAGAAATCTATCGGGAATGTTCCGAACTGATAATGCAACACCCAGTGCAAATGTGTTGAAATTTTGTATTTGCGATGATTCGCACCAATTTTTAATGGTCTCCGGTCAAACAAGAAGAATACCCAAGAAATACCCGAAATATCCCCGAAAAAAAAATTAAGAAAATTTCTTTCCCATACAAGGCTTTTAAGGTCAGTGATTTTAAAATTTTATTTCACAGTGGGGTAAGCAAAGAAATGAATGCATTTCAGCACATGTCCATTATATACCAAATTTGCATATCGTTCGATAAAACAAGTAGACCGCGGTTAATGCAAAATTGTACTATAAAATTTCTTTAATATTTTCAATCGATGATAAACTGTTTTGTTTACTCTTGCATATTAGGCACATGAATAAGAAATTTCCATGTGAAGTCTATTTAAAAAAATATTTTGAATAACTCACTGCATTCCACTATTAATAAAAAATAATAGTGAATTCTCTTTATCGTCCCATTCGCGAGCGATTGGGTGCAAGTTTTTCGGGGTGTCACTGCAGCTCTCGATGAAGATGCACTGCGACGCATTTGCTGAAGCCGTGAATCGCATTTTTTCTGTTCCTGCGGCTCTATACGTTGATGCCCAGAAACGAAAAAAACGCAATATCGAAAAACTAGCAGCCAATCACTCGCGAATGGGATGATAAAGAGAAAGAATCGATTTAAAGTTGGCGGTATTTTTTTACAATAATGATGATTACAGCAGTAATCACAAGGACGCACAGAGGGATAAGGAGTGGACGTAGAGCACTGAAATTTAGCACCGAGAATTATATGGATCAAACTAAGAAAAAAATTAAATTTTATCAAAATCGACCACGTTCAACGCCCATTGCCCATACAATCCAAATCGATTTTTTCGCATAAAATTGTTCCTATCCAAGCAAAAGTCTAGAAATTTGGTACATATATTTTCTGAAACAAACGAAGAACTCATGCCGAGTTTCTATAAAATCGGCTATGCCTCACCGCATACCGCCCATGCAATTCAAATCGACTTTTTTTTGCATTAAACTTATTCTATCCAAACAAAAGTTTTAAAATTTGGTACATACTTTTTCCCATGAAACCCAATCATAGATAAGACTTTGTTTGATATTTCGTTTAGCATTCGACAAAAAACATTATTTTTATACCCTTCACCTTCGTGAGAAGGGTATATATAAATTTGTCATTCCGTTTGTAATTTCCACAATATAATTTTCCGACCCTATAAAGTATATATATTCTGGATCCTTATAGATAGCGGAGTCGATTAAGCCATGTCCGTCTGTCTGTCTGTCTGTCTGTCTGTCTGTCTGTCTGTCTGTCTGTCTGTCTGTCTGTCTGTCTGTCTGTCTGTCTGTCTGTCTGTCTGTCTGTCTGTCTGTCTGTCTGTCTGTCTGTCTGTCTGTCTGTCTGTCTGTCTGTCTGTCTGTCTGTCTGTCTGTCTGTCTGTCTGTCTGTCTGTCTGTCTGTCTGTCTGTCTGTCTGTCTGTCTGTCTGTCTGTCTGTCTGTCTGTCTGTCTGTCTGTCTGTCTGTCTGTCTGTCTGTCTGTCTGTCTGTCTGTCTGTCTGTCCGTCTGTCTGTCTGTCTGTTGAAATCAATTTTCTGAAGACCCCAGATATCTTCGGGATCCAAATCTTCAATAATTCTGTCAGACATGCTTTCGAGAAGTTTGCTATTTAAAATCAGCAAAATCGGTCCACAAATGGCTGAGATATAAGGAAAAAACCAGGACAACCTCGATTTTTTACCTATTTTTTGACCTATATCTGGATTACTAAGCCATTAATATAGACAATATGGATATCAAATGATAGATATTTCAAAGACCTTTGCAACGACGTATATAAGACCATAGTAAGTTGGACCTACAATGGGTCAAAATCGGGAAAAATTTTGAACCAGATTTTTTTTTTCACCAAAAGTTTTTTTCGCTAAATATTAAAAAAAAATTAAATTAAATTAAAAAAAAAAAAAAATTTAAAATTTAAAAAAAAATTTTACATAAAAACTTTAAAAAAAAAATTCGAAAAATATTTTTTTTCCAAAAAATGAAAAAAAAAACAACTGGAAAAAAAATTTGTTTTCCTAAAATTACCTAAAATTTTTTATTTTGAAGTATAGTTTGGTGAAGGGTATATAAGATTCGGCCCAGCCGAATATATCTCTCTTACTTGTTTTTAATCTATCATTTCTTTGACTACATCGTCATATTCCAAGTCCTGCTTGGATGGCTCATGCCTTAAGCTAGTTACAAAAGGGTCTGATGAAACCAGTAAGCGACGAAAAATGTCAGTGTTTGTCAAAACTCTATTGAATTTTCTAGAAAACATTAACCTGTCTTTTCTGTAGTCCTTATTTCTAGCTTTTTCTGCTTCTTCACTTAGCATACCAATAGAAAGAACCGCTGCATCCATGATTTCTTTTCCATGTATAAGTATTTTATGAACATTGACCGGCGTAAAATATCAACCATACTTTTCAACGAAGAGCTTAGCCGTGTCCCAAGTGTAGTTTTTGAACTTTTCCAAACTTTTCCATTGCAATTAATTATTTCTTCACTCAGTTCTTCATATGAAACAGAAAATAAGCTCATTTTCAAATTAATATAAAACAATTTTAGAAACTTTGAAAATTAAAATCACAAATGTTGTTAAATATACAATGGTCAAATAATCAATTGCCAATCCAAAAAAGCATATGGTTTTATTTTTTTCAATTTTTCCCGCCAATTTTTAATAAATTGTTGTTATATACAATATTCAATAAATACCTGGCCTAAAAATATGCAACAGTTTTTTTGGCAAAGATTCTATGACAAGTTTCGTGACTTTTACAAGAAATTTTTCATCCCGTTCCGAAAACTTCTGAAAACTATTTTTTTTATCGAAACAAAACAAAATTTGTTAAAAAAAAACAGCTTGGGGAAAAGTGGTGCTACATTTTTTTTTTCCATGGAAAATCAAAAATTAAATAATTTTTAGAGACTTACAGATTTGGGCATATCTTCTTAACGGTTTATGATATCCCCATAATTTTTTTTTTTATTTATGGAGAAATGTTATATTTTTCAAATATGTTAAAGGTAAATGGTATTATTAGGAAAATTATACATATATAAACCACTGAATTGCGTGAAAATATAAGTACATTTTTGCTTAACACCTTTGCATGGACTTTACTTAAATTTTTTAAAAATAAAATAACATTTTTCTTAAAACTATGAGTGTACATTTCATCTTTAAGCATTTCTCTAGAAAATTGCATCATTTGATTTTTGAAATTGAGTGTTTGAAAAATTGACTTTTTGACACCAAAATCCGTCTGTGGGACGTACTGATTGGCGTAATGAACAAACTTTTTCAAAGCTCTTCTTTCGATTGCTCGCGTCAACAAGCTGAATGAGCAAATTCAATTGAATTTGGCTGGCGAAACAATGAAATACAAATCGATTGACACAGTAATTAACGAAGAACAAATCGTCAATTGTCCTACTGAATATTTGAATTCATTGGAACCAGCCGGAATGTCACCAGATGCATTAACATTAAAGGTTGGATCACCGATAATGCTTCTCCGCAACTTAAACGCGTTAATTGAGGAAACAATCACCGGTAGCAGATTCGAAGGCAAAGACGTACTGATTCCACGCATACTGATGATTTTGTCCATTTGAATTCAAGCAGCGGTTCTCGTTTCTTTGCTTTGACAATTAACAAAGCACAAGGCCAATTATTGACTATGGCTGGCTTACATTTCGAAAATTCATGTTTTTCACACGGTCAATTGTATGCGGCTTGCTTTGGTACACCAAATAATTTATATATTTTTACTTCAAATAAAAAATAAACAAAAAATATTGTATATCCCCTGTCCTTAAGATGAATTCATAGATATAATATCCCATTTGCCTTAAATATATTAGTTTCCTTTTTTAAGGGCATAGCATGACTCTGTACTTATAGATATCCGCTATAACTTTGCCAAATGACCACCTCATCTGCCATCATTTGGGGTGCGAAGTCAGGTCGGGGAAGTCCGTGCTTTAGTTTTGTCCGACACCGTATATTAAAATCGATCTCGAGAAGCAATATAAAACAGATGTTTTCTAAGGGCCAGCAACGCGGACCGAGTTTAGCTTGTTCAGTATAAAACAACTTATTTCAGCTCGGGGAGGTAGAGACAAAAAATAACAATACGGGACTCATATTACAGGTCCTGTAATTAGAATGACCACATGACTCTTGTGTACGCAATATGTATATGTAAAAAGCTGCTACCAAAAAATAAATAAATTTTGGATAAGTATATTTCTGGTCAAAAATTGTAGATGCTAAAATCGGTAACCAATTTAAATAAATTTTGTAAGTACAGGTCTACTGAAAATACATACAGACATATGTAGCCACCTATATGTATTTCTGTATTTATACATATTAAATTACATGGTAAATTAAACTCAAATAGACCAATTTTATTACATTTTGGCCAATAATAACAATAATAGAAATCAACTATTAAAACTACTTCATATGCACCCTCGAACTTTTGCTACCAAAGTCTCCCAGCAGTTCTGGGTGACTGCCCCGAACTAGTAATTTTACCTATAATTTGGAGTGACAACTAGTTTCCTAAATATCTACTTATGTGACTAGTTATTTTCACTTGGGGGTGTCTTAAGCAAGGAGTCACTTAACGCTGCAAAGATTACAAATAGACTGTATGATAGCTGGTTCAAAGTAGTCCACCCAGTAGTCCAACTTACCAGCTAATTAACTGATTATTTGATTAACTAAATAACTAGTTATATTAAAAAGTACTTGTGCTAAGTATAGGAGATAACCAATTGCTTCAATAGATTACTCTTCAATAGATTACTTCTGTACCGCAATTCTGTAACTTTTTAACGACAAAATTTTGTCGTTAAGTAATCAAAATTCGTTAGTTAACAATATTTATCGTTAAGAGATATTCCGAATTAAATTTTACCGATTATTTTCGTTAAAAATAGTCGGTAGATAACGAAATTTGTTCTAGTTAAGCCATAACGAGAAATCGTTAACTTCAAACAGTGAATATTAAATTCGTTAAAGCAACCGATATTTTTCGTTACTTAACGACATCGGTAGGAAAGTATAAAAAGTTACAGAATTGCGGTACTGCTGTGTAAAATAACTACTTTCAAAAGTGGAGTACAAAATAATCGTTTAAAGTGTCTACAGTGCAGATAATTATATCAACACTATTTGTATAAAACCAGTTTGTACGTATCACTTACAAAAAAGTGCAATGCAAAATAAACTTTTAAAGTGTATACACTCCAGATTACTTCGAGACACTTAAGTGACAATTGACTTCACGCCAGATTACCTGGGATGTATAAAGTAACCAACTGACTTTTCTCTACGTCTCAAATGACCCAAAATATATAAATTGGAGCCAGCCAAGTGATCATTACTGAAAATTACTGTTTCTAATGGATACATGGACTACTTGTAAAACTGCGGGGTATTACAGCTAAAGCGAATAGAATTCGTACGAATATCTAAAGTTGTAGAGATTGCGCCTTTTGTTTTATTTTCAGTTGTATTTGTTGTACATATTTGTGATTATACTCTCATATATGTAACTCGTTAATAATTGTATGTTTAATGAAGTGTTTTATATGATTGTATTCATACGCCACATATTCATTGTTGCTGTGTGTGTTCTGAGTTACAAAAGGGCTCTGTATAGGCCTTGCAACATTGTACACATTTGGTTTAAATCCTGCTACGCATAATTAAATCTTTATTTGCGTTAAACTTTTATTAACAATTGTTATAAGAGGCATATTGTTACGCTTTGAATGTTTATACACAACTAATTTACCTAATCGTTACTTTAGTATTGGTTTTGTTTTGTAATATCCTTTATAATAATATAATTTTTAATAAAGTAAATTAAATTAAAACAATAATCTAAGTAATTTAAATACAGAGTTTTTTTAATTTGTATTTAATTTAATGCAAGGTTATTATATTTTATATGTATATTAATTCCTGTTGTTCCTATAAGGAGCATAGGGCCGTAACTAGTGCGTTCCATTCGGATATGTCGCATGCAATGGCTTTAGTTTCCCTCCAGCTTTTACGAAATCTCGTCAATTCCACAGCAACCTGCCGCTTCCATATGAGCAGGTCGACCTCTACCCCTGCTTCCCTGGGGGTTCCATTCGATTGCCTGCTTAGCAATATCATTATCATCTTTACGAAGTGTGTGACATATGCACTTCCATTTGCGTTTACATAATTCCGTTTGTATTGGAATTCGATGAGTTGTTTCCCAAAGACGATAGTTGGAGATTGTATTTGGCCAATATATTTTAAGAAGTCTGCGAAGACAGTCGTCAGCATAGTCAAGGTCTTCTAGTCTATCTTGAAGGCCCCACACAATTACAATTCTTGATGTTATAGCTTCTTGCATAATCACATCTAGCACAATATTAAAGAGAAGTGGCGAGAGCACACATCCCTGGCGGATTCCTTTAGCGATGATTCTCTTATCAGATAGTTCATTTTCATGCAATATTATGCATGTTGCATTAGCATAAATAGATTTATGAGAGAGATCAGCTGTTGTGGAACTCCCTTACACGCAATCGTGTTCCAAATTGCTGTATAGTTGAACGTGTCAAACGCCTTTTGAAAATCTATAAAAAGGAGATATAATGGAGATATTCGATGCTTTTATAGCTTCACATATTTCGGGAATAGAAGGACATTCCGTGTTGATATTTTGGTTTACCTCATGTGACTCGCAGTCGCACAGTGCTTGATCATGTATGTTGGGGGTTTGCGCTAGCATATTCCTTTAAAAATCGGTCCAAAGCTGCATTTGTTTATCCTTTGATGTTGTTAACTCCCCATTATCATCTCTTAAGGGCTTTCTACCAAGAACAGGGTTCTTTGTTAGCTTACGTATAGCTCCATACAAATCTCTGCTCCGAACTGTTTCCGCAGCCTTTTGCGCATCTTTGGCGATATTTTCCGGCCCAACGTCTCTTATCGTGTCTTGCGCTTTTTTTGACAGCTCGATCTATATTATAATGCTTCTCCTGACTTGTCATCTTAGCGAGACGGGTTTTGAAAGTGTTAATGTCATTCTTTGCTGCTTTTCTTTCTTCCACCATCTTTCATGTTTCCTCAGACATATATTCTTTCCGTCCCTTTTCTTTGAAGCCTATATTCTTAACTCTTGAGTCAACCAACAGCTGTTCAAGTTTCGCAAAGCTATACTCAGGGGAAGTATTATTGCTTGGCATTGCAGTTTCCAATGTTTCGGTGTCCTTTTTAGCTTCGCCGGGATACTTCAGTTTATTTATGTCGAATTTGACCCTTGATGATGTTTTGTACCTCCATATAGCAATGGCTTTCATTCGGAGTGTGGCAATTACTAAATGGTGATCACTGGCAATGTCGGCCCCTCTCTTATTACGTACGTCTAAAAGAGACCCACGCCATTTCCGGCTGATGGTTATGTGATCAATTTGGTTTTCGGTCACATGGTCAGATGAAATCCAAGTAACCTTGTGAATTCTCTTGTGTGGAAATAGTGTGCCACTAATGACGAGAGAATTTGTAGTACACATTTCGGTAAATACCTCGCCATTTTCCGTCATTCTCCCTAAGCCATGTCTGGCCATCATACTCTCCATACTGTAGTTTTCAGGACCAACTTCCGCATTGATATCGTCTATGACCATTAGTATATCCCCGCGATTAACAGTAGCTAAAATCCCTTCAAATTGCCTATAGAATGCATCCTTTATTGATCTTTCCGATGTTTCAGTAGCAGTGTAGCACTGGATGCATGTTAGTCTTCTTGCTGTGGTGTTAAATGTGGCAGTTATTATTCGATCCAAGCATGGTTTCCAACTGACAAGTGCTCGACGAGTTTCCTTCGAGAGTAAAACCCCTACACCACATGCGCTAACTTCGTCCGCCCTTCTTCCAGAGTACAGCTGGGTTAGACCATCACTGGTCATGTGTTCTCCTGAAGCAGACCAACGCAGTTCGCTAATGCCAAGTAGTGCCAGTTTATAATTTTTGAACTCCTTACATAGTTGTTCCAGTCGTGTAAAAGCGTCTTTACGTTCCATATTCCTATTCGTGTCCGTTTTTTCATGACAAAGTTCATCAACTTATCCTGTTGTATATCACTTTCTTCATTCATTACGGTTTCTGTCTAGGATGCTAGGGCTGCTAGCTAAGCCTACCAGGCAGGTACGGAGAACATCCGAACACATTTATATAGCAGACCTACCAAATCGGCAACACCCTGCAGTAGCTATTGGTTTAGGATGGCTCCAATGACTCGCCATGTCATTTCGAGTATCATTGACACTCAAAATTTAGGTGGAGATCGGTGCAACCCGATATCCCTCTGAGACTATACTCTCGAAACCGCTGATTGTCCGCGACTGCATAAAGCAGCTACCCCGCATATCTGCAGGACATACCACTATCCGCAACCTGTGACGCGTCCGGTCGCATTCAGCTATGCTTCCCACAGGCAGATAATAAATCAGGCACCAACATAGATGGTCTAAATTATTATCAGCATATGGGCGGAAAATTTATTACTTAGGATTTAATTTCAAACCACAGAAGTCGAAAAATGTTTTTATCGAGATAAAAAATCATATTATATTCGGCTGTGAGGAATATCTATACAAAAAGATTGGTTGGAAAACGAATATGATTATAAACATACACCCTCTAATATAAAGTATTTTGTCAACTCAGTTTTTTTTTTTTTTTTTGCCGAACGTTTTTTAAACTTTTTGTGGCCATTTACAGTCAGATCTTAAGGTATGATATATCAATGTTTTTGCCTCTAAAATATCAATGTTTTGCTCAAAGAGCCATTGCCAATACCAATTTGGAAAGTTGGAAATGGCAGATTTATTTCCAAAATATTTCGACTATGTCCCAATGTGCAGCATTGTACGTTCTTCTTCAATGTACAGTGGTTGTGGGCTTGTTGCCATAGATCTTAGACTTCAAATGACACCATAAAAACAAATCCAATGGTGTTAAATCACAGAAATGTAAAGGAAACAGTAATTGCTTGGACTAGTCATATTTTCATAGAATTATGATCCAATGATGACTCAAGTCCAAAATTACCAATAAAATCTCGATGTGGTTTCATGTAATGCTTAACTTTTAACAACCCTAAACTGTTTGCTACCAAAATGTATTTGTTTTGGTTACCAACGCTTTTACTTCACAAATAGCGGCAAAATTAAATCTAGGGTAAATTTTGTGACACTCTTTATAAATAATAAGTTGAATTAAAATGTATACCATTTGATTGTTATTATGTTTACCCAAATATTCCCCAACTTGATAGATATTAAAGCTTAAATTTTACAATTAAACTCTACAGTTAAATGATACTTTCTTAATAAATACCAATACTCAAATAGCAGTTTCTGGGAAATTACTTTGTCTTGATACCAGGACATATTGACGGCTTGACATAATAGATTAATATAACATAACCATGTGTTATTCAACAATCCAAGGTACTTCTTGCTATTTATGTGAGTAGCCTGACCATAATGTGACCAAACCATACATACCATAATATATTGTCATCATTAATGATATTAAAAACTTCATCATCGCCTACATAATTAGCATTGCACTGAATACAAGGCTCACACTAAGTATATTACATATCGTTAGCTTAGTGTGTAAACGTGCCAAGTCCACTTTAAATAAAAACTGAGATTTCAATAAAAAACGTAAGAATGTGTAAAAATACACTGTTTTCTTTACAAATGTTAAGGATATTTAGTTTTTTATACATTGTTCTACTGGGGTATGCAAAAGTTCTAAGTCCATTTACAAATTAATTGAAATTTATTATCATTTCTATTATTGATATCAAAAACGTTGCTCCACTGATACCAAGAGTTAAAAAATAAAGACAAAATGTTATAAGAAAATGTGTCAAGTAATAGAAAATCTGATAAGTCCCAAAAAAGGCATATATGTATATGTAAAATTTGTGAAAAGGGACTTGGCACGTTTGCACACTATGTATATGTTAATATGTCATTAACCACTAACATTAATGGCAAATAGATATTAGCCTGATACACTTAAAATACGCCATGATCTTTGATTGCCAATGCGTAAAAATGTCAATAAAAATCCTTAAATTTAGCTCACAACATTTGGGTACAATTCAAACTTATGATGTGAATGACGCTGTTGTTGTAGTCCTTGTTGTTATTGACTGAATTAAAATAGCATGTCAATGGTTGGCAAAAACTAATCAATACGAATATATGACTTGGTTTCGTATGCTATTGATGTTGTTTTCGGCCAATAGGTCGTCTCTAATAGGGATAATAGAAGCTGAAAAACAAAACTTACAAACACTCACACACATGTGCGATAACAACAAAAACAGCAACAACCACACGAAAAGCATAAAACTTTTCTACAAAATTCAACAAAAACATAATAAAATGGTCGATTGGTTTCCAACACACAAATATTTACAAGTTCTTCTACATATATACTGTACATAAACACACATGCTAGTAACTAGTTACTACATGCTTCACTCTCATTATAATGGAGTATAAAAGAAAAACTTAAAAGCACCCTAATGCACCCACCCATCCAAATGTGCACACAATCGTAATGTACATACATATGTGTACATATGTAGTCCTTATTTTGCACTTTTCGGATTTTCGTTGCTCTCAAGCTCTAATTGTTATGGATCATCTAAAAACCGAATGTTGAAAACTTTAGCAAAATCTTATAACGTTTTCAGTTGCCACATTTTATTTGTTGTTTCGAATTTTTGTTCAAATTAGAATTATTTATCAAAAAATTAAAGCAACGTTCACAATGATGGAGTACTCCATTCTGCAGCAAATTACATTTATTTCGCTTTTTTATTTATATCTTTTTATTCCACTCCAGAGTCGAACAATTCCTACTTCAGAGTGTAGATTATTTTAATTCTGAAATTAACATTCAAATGTCATCATTAACACGGCGTATGTTAATTATTACATGAAACATTTTGTTAATAAAATTAAAAATATTTACAAAAAATTCAAATATTTTTTATGTTACAAAGTTAAAGAGGCAAAGGGTTTGAATTGCGGACTGATGTAAATTTAGCGGTTTTTGGGACAGAGTGTTTTTTTCTTCTTTTTTTTAGACCAGCACTCAGGGGATGACCCCAACTCATGCAGAGCATTGTGTTGGAACTAGGAAAATAGGTTATGGGAGGGAGGATTGAGGGAGTAGTGTTTGTGGACATTTGATTTGAATTTTTCTATATTGAAAGTGACTGGGAAGACTTCAGGAGGAAGCTTATTCCACATACGGACAGTACGACTAAAGAATGAATTTTCCCTGTAATGTGTTGTGCGATCCACTGTACAACCGACAACGAATTGATGAGCGCTTGCAGAAGTACGTGTGTTGCGTAAAAAACAACGGGTTTCAGGAACAAGTTCCCTCATTTCAGCAGAGCACATACCATTGTAGTATCGGTAGAACAGTGAAATACAAACCACATCACATGAGAGAGTTGTATTCCATTTTCAGTAGGATATAAGTGGTATAAATAGTAAGGAGATCAGATGGAGTGAAGTATGTCTTACACCGTTTAAGAAAACCAAGGCAATTAAATGCTTCATTCGACACTCGAAAACTGTGTTTTGTCCAGCAGACATCGCACTCAATACTAATGCCTAGAACATCAAGAGCTTCTAATTCCTTAATATTTACACCACCCATAAAAACAGATGGAGCAACATGATCTGTAGTGCGTTTGTGTGTTAACATACAACATTGAGTCTTGCGTGCATTAAAATCGACTCTATTCGCACAACCCCATTCAGAGATTATCACATGATATTGGTTAAGCGTATAATTCATGTTCTGCCTCATTGCCCCAATTTCCGACAGGCTTGGCCTATAATTGAATGCATATGAATGGCAAATGTTGCTGTCATCTGCAAAAGAGTAGATAGGGTTGGAAGTTCGACGTAGAAGGTCATTTATAAAGATAAGAAATAGAGTAGGAGAAAGGACGGAGCCTTGCGGTACCCCTGAATTGATCTTGAACTCATTTGATGAGATTCCATCTATAACAACTCGCTGAGAAAGCTCGCTATAAATCGAGAGAAGTTATTACCGACACCAAAAGCAATAAGGTTTTCTAAAAACGCACCATGCCATACTCTATCAAACGCTTTAGAAATATCTAGAGCCACCAATTTAATTTCGCCAAAATGGTGTATGGAACGACACCATTTCTCCGATAGGAAAGCTAGCAAGAATGCCATACTGCCGGTCGCTGAGTAAATTGTTGGACTCTAAATATTTCACAAAATGGTAGTTAACCATACTCTCCATAACTTTGGAAAGTGCAGAACTAATTGCTATTGGGCGATAATTTTCAGAGTTGTTAGCCTCTATCTTTTTAGGAATTGGCGTTACATAAGCAACCTTCGAACATACAGGAAATTTGCCGGCACTGTTTAAAGTGCTGAAAGGGTTAGCTAATGGACGAGCTAGCGTCGAAGAACACTGCTTCAAAACCAGTGCTGGTATACCATCAGGCCCAGGAGACTTATTCATATTGCGATCCTCTGAAACCTTTTCAACTGCGCGAGTTCAAAAGAATATATCCGGCATAGTAACTTTTTTTTATATATCTATTTTCTTTATTGAATCTTTATTTTTAGAAATTGACAATAAGTATTAAAATCTTAACCTAAACTAAAACTAAAGTTGTTATTGCCGCTGCAATGTCCAACATGTGTGCTCGTTAAAATGATTATCTGGCCATATCCAGTGTTTTCAATCGCCTCAGTCGTCTATGACCCTCAAATGACAGCAACTCCCTGGCAAGGGGATTTGGATGATCCAATAGTACTGATAGGTAGTTTAAACTGGAGAGTTTGATCTCCTCGCGTATTATGGGGACATTGAGATCCCCGATTTCTTATTTTAGTGGCAAAGTTTCCAGCCACTTATTAAACTATTTCGCTCTCCACAGATGTTGGCTTTATCGTCAGTAAAGCATTATAAATATTGTTACGAATGTGCAATGACGATTTGAATTCAATGGTCTGTAACGACTGCCTGCAGCATTCATCATGTTTAAAGGCACGTTCATCAGTTTGTAAGTATGGCAACACTAAATGTTTTGGCTGATGGCAATGACATCGAAGGCTCTGGAATTCGAATGTACTAGTATGTCCGTTAAGAGCATTGTAGAAGATTCCCGATAGATGGCGCGTGTATAAATAGTGGCAGAGCTGGCAGTCGTGAGTTGAGTTTATCATGGGCGCTATTAGAGTTAACATCAATTGTCGTGTACATGTGTGTTTGTACATAAAGTTTGTGTGCATTTCTGCGAATTGATAAACGTGTATAAAGACACTGAGTGACTATTTTATTCTGTTGTTGTTGTACATTCTAAATAAATAAAGAGTTGTTACAATTTAAAACTACTAAAACTGATTTTATTTGCAATCAAAAGTATCCGGTTTATATAAAGGAAATAAACCCACGTTTTTAAAAGGTAAAAACGTAACAATATAATCAAATTTTTTTGTCTGATTGATACTTGCTTCAAATATAGTTAACTCCCGCTTAAAAAGACTTTCAGTATTTGATTACAAATGTTTAGGGTTTTCTTTTGAAATATTGATTGCATTTTTTAATTTGTTTTTAAAATTTTGCTCCATTTGTATTTCGAAAACATCATAGCTTTGATCAGATGAGGGAACATGGTTCATACATTTGCTATCTATAAATTTTTAACATTGTCTTTGTTATATTACAATTGAGCTGATTATGCTGTGAAGTTTTTACATAATTTATCAATGACATAAGTCTGCTGTTATATCGATTGTTAACTTTACATTATTTGAGAAAGCATGGAATTTATAGATAACAGCTGTTCATAAAGATTGTTCATTATAGCATCAGCAAATTGGTTTTATTTCGGCTTATTGCTTCTACTGAATTCTTAATGGGTTTTAAAACATCCACTAATTTACGGTCAGGAATTCCCATACCCCAAACCCTAACTTTCACCTAAAACTGGACACTTCAAATAAAATTTGCAACCTCTAAATGTTATCCGACCTTGGGAACATTGAAAATACCAAAAGTACAAAATAAGGGCTACCCTAAATTACATACATATGTTTAAGTATGTGTGCGTATAAAATATTTAGAATGAATTAACATATACATACTTAGTCCTTTTACAAGGACTCTTCACATAGGAAATGCTTTGAATGACATGATACAGGTGGTCAATACTCTAACAATAATGCTGCGTAAACTATTTACGTACGTGAAGCATGGAATCGCCATTATGAAAACTGGGAGGAGATTATGTGGATGCATAACATTACATTAAATTGAAATCATAAAACATACAAGTTATTACATTATTATGAAATACTTATAATAGGCTAATTGTATGTCGGGTTTCTTTTTGTTTCAATCGAAATCTGCTTAATTAGAACACTTTTAGAAACAATATAAGCCGATCAATATTATCAGCACTGACCAATTACAGTTAATTCATTAATTCAAATTTTACTATATTTTCAATATAATTTATAGTTATTTACGAACAATTACAAAACTCATCACTACGACACCAATGCGTTACCCAGCTTAAAAGTCAATTAATGTAAAATAAATAAAAACAGTGCTTGTTTAGTTTGTTAGTAAGTAACTATTGTAATAAAGTAATGGGCAACAGAATGACCCATTACACATTCATTCCATTTAAATATGTTCGTCTACCCGTCCACCTGAACACGAGTCCCTCTGTCCCTTAATTTGGTACATGTGCCTTCTTCGATCCCAGGACGATTACATGATAATAATGGCAACTAACCCCCATACAAATGTCCCTCCGGAATTGCGCTCATAAATAAGCTAAACAGGTATCGTGGTTAAACTCAGCACAGCCCATTTCTAAAGACACAAAAGTTCTACGGTAGAATTTGGTGAGAAACGCATCATAATTGGATCTAGCCCCCTTTAGCACTTTTGCATAACACAGTGTAACAACCTGAAAAAACAAAAAAAAAAATTAAATATTTTTAAGCAAATATTGTATCTCAATTTTCATAAGAAGTAAACTTAGCACGTTTACTCACTAAGCTAACGACAAACATATTTAATTCTAAGGAAATTCCATAAATGTTGAATATTTTAATTAATACAGTTATTTCGGCCAGAGGTTGGTTGGTTGCTCATTCAATGCACATTGTCCAACCCTACGTACTTCACACACACACAAAAATAAAACAATAGCATTTAAAGGGACAAATATTTGTTCTATTTTCATCTTTGATGCCCAATTTTGTTGTTATCGTTGCTGGCGATTGTTGGATATTACTACATACTGGCATGGATAGTTGTCAGTGTTGTTGTTGTTGTTGTTGTTTTTATTGTTGTCCTTCTCAATATGGCTGTTTGTTATTGGCCAATTAATTGGAAAAAGCTTAAGCATTTTGGCATGTTTTGAATTTTTAAAGCATGATTGTTTTGTTTTGTGTTGTGTTGTGTTGATGTTATTTTTGTTGTAGATGTTGCCTTGAAAAATGGATAATTGCCAAAGGATAGACAAATTTGTATGTGATTCTGTTTGAGCCAGGGTGTGGGTTAGTGACTGAGTGAGTGAGTGAGTGAGCAATGGGGGGTGATATATTTACATACACATGTGCATGTTCACATTCGTACAACAACAGTCTGTTGGATTTCTTTGTATTTTTATTGAATACTAATGTTATTTGATGTTAAACGTGTTATTATTGTTTTTCTTCACCATCTACTACACCGCCTTATCTCTTGACTCTTGCACGAGCGCAATTCTAGCTAAGGTCCTTCAGGTCCTTGTGTTTTAACAGTTTTCTAGTTTCACATGTTTGTGATTGTAATTCGAAATACTAATACTGATACTGATATTTGTTGGATCATTAATTTTTATTTTTATTGACGATATGTTAAGCTTCCTTTGATATTTTACCAACCTTACGATAACTTTATCCAAAGACACATCCTCATGAAATATACACAAATACATACATAGATATTTTTGTAAGTATTTGTATACTTTGAAATAACTGTTTTTTATTGTATAAATGTATATGTGTGCATGTAAATGTATTGGTAATTTGACTTCCTCAAAACAATCTTCAACATTACCACCACGTATACATAAACTTTTATTGTGTGTATGTGTGAAATTCTCTTCAGCTTAACCCAGTAGTTAATGTATCCCTTATATACAGTAATCTTATCACTTGGCTGACTCCAATTTATATAAGTATTTTGGTCATTTGACACGTATGTGCTCTTTGTAGTGCAGAGAGAAGACAATTGGTTATATACATCCCAGGTAATCTAGCGTGAAGACAACTGTCACTTAAGTGTCTCTAAGTAATCTGGATTGTAGTCACTTCAAACGTTTTGTTAGTAATTCGTTCAAACTGGTTTAATACAAATTGTGTTGATATAATTCTCATACAGTTAATTTTTATTTTTGCTTAAGTATACTGATATCGCCTGTAACATGCATGAAGTCAATAATCAGGATAGTGGCTCTTAGTGAAGTCACTTTAAACGTTTATTTTGTACAGCACTTTAGAAAGTAGTTATTTTACCCACCAGAAGAAATCCATTGGAGAGTTGTCCAAGAAAGGTTTGTTTACAAGCTATCGTTTATTAGACTGCCTATGATAAGTCTTTTTAGCTGACTATTTGAGGTCAATTAGCACCCGCACATGTTAAAATATATAGTTATGTAGCTGATTAACTTACCAGTTAGGTAGCTAGTAAAGTAACTGACGCTATTTAACCAGTATGTAAATCCAATGCGTTGACTACTTCGGACCAACTATTAGACAATCTCATTGTAGTCAGAAAGGGTAAATTGACCCTCTGCTTAGGACACGCACGTGTTAAAATAACTAGTCACGTAGCTATTGAAGTAACTAGTTCCCACCCCAAATGATGGGTAAAATCACTAGTTCCTGGAACTGCTGGGGTGAGCCTGAGATTGTATTAGTAAGTGTGTATGAGTGTATTAGTGTTATCATTTATGCATACATAATGTCATTCATCCAACCATTCATTCATTCATTTGTTTGTTGGTTGTCTGTCGCTAATTGTATGCGTGCTCAACATTTATGATTGTCAATTGTTATCACCAACATCGTCGTCAATGCCAACATCATGTTGATCCTTTTTCCTTCTTACTTTTATTAAGTTCGTTACAAACTTTTCTCCTCTTTAATTTTCTTATGTAAACAATATACTTCATATGCATACGCACATGTACTTATACGTATGTATGTACATTAGGTTGGCCTTTATTCTGCACTTGTTCAATACTCCCAAGGTCTAAAATGACTAGTTCTCCGTCATCTAATAACGGATACCGTTTAGAGATTGCACATTTTATTTTAAGTTTCTAGTTTTGGGTCAAAACAGCAATATTTTCAAACATATTAAATGTTAAAAAAAAATCCAATTAAAAAGAATTTCTGTATTTTATTTATCCATGTATGTTTAAAAATAATATATAAATTTCTTCTGACACATAACTTGATGCCAAAAAAATCATAAAATTTATTGCAATTCTCAAATCTCAAATTTTAAATTAAAACCCGACATTTTCAAATCGGTCACCACGATAACTCATTATACAACCTATAAAATCTAAATGTTTTTATCCTTATATAAAGTGTATTAGTACACAGAGAAAACATGTTAGTAAAGCTACCGAAAGCTATCAACAGAAAGTCAGTTGATAAAGAAGAATTTCGGTTGAAGCAACCGAACATTCTAAAATTTTGTAGCCACAACTGTAAAATTCAGTCACTAAGACAGAATCATTCGATTGGCTACAAATTTGGTTTCTACTACGAATATGTTTTCTCTGTGTATCGAAAATAATATTTTGAAAAATCGTTTACAAGGAAATGTATGAAATTTAATAAATTTATTCAAGTTAAATTTATTTAAGATATTCCATCGATATCAGAAAATTGTTATATTATATATTTAAACACCTATGTGTAAATTAAATACACAAATTGGATTTTTTTTCAAAATTTAGGGTCTAATTTTATAAAACGAAACGACAAACGTTAAACAAATTTTGTATGGAAAATATTCAAGTTTCAAACTCTTTTCCCCCTATTCCTCATACAAATTGCTTACGCTTCCAAACGTTTCATTTTATAAAATGAGGCCCTTAACGACCCAAAGTCGAAACTTCAAATAAATACGTTATCCAATTTTGATAAGATTTTCTGATTTTTCACGTATAAAAATAAGGACCAACCTAATACATACACATACACGCTGAAAAAAGTTTTTAAATAGCAGAAATTTATACTGATTTCATTAAAATTATAATATTTCCAAAAGGGACGTATTTACTTAATATAAATATTTTAGTATAATATAACATAATTTAAGTTTATAAGTACATATGTATAATATATATAATACATAATACATTGTATATACTTATGTTATTTAATATTATGCGTTTTAAACTTCCCCACCATTGGAAAAAGTACTTATACGAATGAGCATTTTACTTCCGATATAACGAATAGGGAAAATCCGTTTCGCTTCCGTTTTAATAGATTAACCGATTCAATCAACATGTATTAACAAGGTGGCAGCGTAACTACAACAATTACAACAATACAAGAACAATAGTAATTTTTGTTTGTGTAAAACCTTCTAGCTGTCAAAAAAAAATGCACAAAAAGCAGCGATAAAAACTCATTTTTTTAAATATAAAATAAACTTTTTACTCTTATACAAATTTAAAAACTTTTGTAAACAAGTTTTTGACATTCTAAAAGGTAAAACATGAGTAGGACAAAAAATAGTCAGTTGCGGTGCCACCTGGATAAATATGCCTTGGATCCAATATAACCCTTCAAGGTTTTAAAATAAGTGTGAAATATAAGTGATGTTGAGGATTTTATAAATTAATTTTACAATATGCTAAAAACTACATTTTTTTAACGATAGATGCAAAAAAATTTTAATAAAATTTAGTATATGTATTAATACACAATAAAAAACTTTGGACCTAAAATAAGAAAACGTTATGAAATATTATAAATATACATAAATGTTGTTCGATATAACGATTTTTTCAGTTAAACGAAATTGTATCATTCGTAGCTCACTTTTAGACCAAGAATGTTAAACGTCCAATTTAAGAAGCACCCTAGTGCATCAGTGCTAGAGTACTTACAAACATAATGTTTGTATATAAATGTAAATGAAACGAAATAAATGTCTGTGAAAGTATTCGAAAATTAGTTTTTATTTACAAAATATATGTTTATTTGTAAGACATAATTGTGGTACCTTAAAGATAATTGCAAGATAGAAACATAAGATGCTGCCAAAAAAAAGTTATATCTGTTTCTCTATAAAGTTTCGAAATATTTGTAAATGCTTTCATGAATATTATTTAGGTTAGGTTACGTGAGTTGCTCGCAAGTTAGCGAGTTCACTCGGAGGCCCCATTTAGAATTACCATTCCCTTATTTACTAGTGGCACAGTCCAGATCATGGAAAAGAGCTCTACCAAGATGTAGTAGTCTATGCTCTTGTAAGGCTGGGCAGTCACATAGAAGGTGTTGTACCGATTCTTCCTCCTCCTCATCCAAACAACTTCTATAATAGCTATAACGTGGGTAACCCATAAGTTCTGACATGCGTCCAATCATACAGTGCCCAGTGATTACACCCGTAAGAAGCCTGATCGAATTCCTACTAAGAGACAAAAAGGGTCTTAGTCCTATTCTCTGTCAGAGTTGGCCAGAGCAATCTGGATATTCTACAAGTGATGATATTTGACCACCTGAGTTCCGTCTCACTCAAAGCCCACTTATTTATCAATTTTGATACGTTCACCAAGGGAGTGTGAATATCACTTTGCGCAAGAGATACGTACAGGGACGACCCGTTTGTTGCGCATTCATCGGATACTGCATTTCCCCGGATGCTCTCATGTCCTGGGACCCATATCAACTCGACGTGATGTTATGTCAGTTGTGCCATTGATTGGATGCAGTTGGGAAGACATTTCGACTTAATAAAGCTGGAGTTAAGAGCTTTGATTGATGCAAGGCTGTCCAAGTAAATATGTATAGTCGAATTTTCGAGATTCAGTTCCCGGATTCTTCTCGCGGCTGTATCGATGGCATATATCTCAGCTTGGAAAACCGTGCAGGTATCCGGTAATCGATGAGACAGTGAAAGGTCCAGTTCATCGGAAAAAATTCCCGAGCCCTCTTTCTGTCTTTGAACCACCAGTGTGGACTGAGATCACGTCGTCCCTTAGGACAGTGTTCGCGGCCCAGTCATGTCGGTATCTTGATCCTAAACGTCCTATTAAAATTCGGTGTAGGTACCAAGTAATCCGTTTCTTACCCCATGTGTGGCCTGCCTATCTTCTGTAGGATGGTGCCGTGACCAATACGATCATACTTCAGTCCGCTCGACTGTTCGTCGACTGAGTCGTAGAGCAGACTTAGCAGAAATGCATTTGATATATATATCAAGGGGAGTTATATTTAGCATCGTCTCTAGACTGGCTTGAGGGGTGGAATTCATAGAGCCAGTAATTGCAAGACATGCAAGTCTTTGTACCTTGTTTAGAGTAGAGAGGTGAGTCTTGGTGTCCACCGCTCTATACCAAACAAGATCCCCATAGGTCATCCAGTGTACAATATATAGTTTAAGACCCCATCTCTTCCCAAAGGTTTTCTTACATATATAGAAGGCGCATAGTGCCTTCTTCATTCGACTCTCAGCATTAAGTTTCCACGAGAGCTTAGAGTCCAAAATTACGCCAAGATATTTGGCTTCGCTTGAAATCTCTAGAAAAGTACTATCCAGTCGTGAAGGTCTGAATTCTGGGATTTTGTATCTCCTGGTGAAAAGAACCAGTTCGGTTTTGGCAGGGTTGACACCTAGACCGTTTTCTCTGGCCCATGATAGTAGAACGCTGAGAGCTGATTCCATGAGTTCACTTATTGTGGGAAGAAACTTCCCTTGAATAAGAAGCACAACGTCACAACTTAAACTCAGCTACCGCCATAGTTCGTTTAAAAGTTACAGTTCGTTTAAAAGTTACAGATTTATTTCCACCTTCAGCCACTGTGCGGAGGGGTAATGATAGCAGTAACTGTTGCTCAGAGGTGAAAAGTTATGCAACTTATAAAATACATATAACTACTTTTTCTTTTTTTTTATAAGAACAATTTGTTCATGTTATACATTTAAGCACTCTTTAACTTGTAAAAAATTACACAAATTTTAACAAAAAAAAAAGTTTTAAAAACGCTTCTAACTATAAACCATTTACAATTTGAAAACATTTTTTGTACAAGTACTTTATAGTATGTATGATTTAATGTATGTATGTATGTATGTAGATAAAAAGGCGTAAATAATTTACTTTTAGAAATTTACAGTTCATTGTTTATGCTGCCATAAAAATGTTTCATACAAATATTTAAATATAACTAAAATAATAAAAACCCATTAACATACTTTCAGCACTTTAATTTTTTTAAATAAGTGCAAATTTACTGCAATATATCCCAACAAGCTATGACTTGAAAAACTATAATCTTACAGCATATTTTGAAAAAAAAACTGAAAAACGTGAAATTATTATTGACAATGCTAGTACAATTGCAATAGTGTTTGTTGCCTCTTATAACACAGTGATACTAAAAATAATGAAGTAGAAATACCTGGCAAGTGAATCTTGAGTTACGGATAAAAACCGGCTTTTGATACCTTTATGCACTTATAAGCCAGTAACTTAGCGGGTTTAGAAAGAAGAAAGTATTCAACAGACTTTTCAATCGGTCTTATAAATTCAGCCGCTGGTATGCGTTAGAATTTATTTATGAATATTGCTGTTCAACATTAAACAAAATGCTAAGTTCAACCATCAGTTTCTTTCCCCTTTTCAGCTGCTATGACTCGGCATCATCAGCTTTCTCATAAATCAGTTGATTACTACTTTTGTCAAACTAAAATTTTAGGTTACTCTTTTAAAACCCGCAAAGCCATAAAGTACACAAATTTTTGAACTGTTACAACGATTTAAATTTGGTAAAACGATAATCTGAAATTCCCGGGTCATGATTAAGCAGCGAAATTTGAAGGAAAATGGCTTTCAAGTAACATCTTGTAAATGAAGTGACCGGACTTTATTATTTGAAGAAATTTTTAAAGAACTTTTTATCGTTTTTATCTGTAATGATGAATTTATAGTATTTTCATTGGACCTCAAAATCGAGATGAGATCTTTATTAACAAGCTAAATACCGTTGAAAAACGCACTTGGTAGATTTATGTTGCGCTATGTTACTATTTTATTTGTATGTCACGGTTTATAATGAATTTTTAGTGCGTATGGTGAAATGGGATGCGACATGGATTCAATTTAGTCTTCTTTCCGTACAACCTGTGCCATGAACAAGGCTAAATTGCTTTATTTTTACACATATGTATTGTTACGTTTTAACCTTTTTAAAACGTTGATTTATTTCCTTTAAATAAACCGGATACTTTTGATTGCAAATAAAAGCCGTTTAGTAGCTTAAAATGTGTAACAACTCTTTATTTATTCAAAATGTACAACAGTTCAAATAGTCACTTAGTGTCTACACATTGATCAATTCGCAGAAATGCACACACACTTTATAATATACAACACAGTTGATGTTAACTCTAACAACGCCTATGATAAACTCAACTCACGACTGCAACCTATGCCACTACTTATACACACGCCATCTATCGGAAATCATCTACAATGCTCTTAACGGACAAGCCAGTATGTTCGAATTCTAGAGTTTTCGATGTCATTGTTAGCAGCTTAAACATTTAGTGTTGCCATACTTATAAACAATGCTAATAACCACATACTTATCAACATTGTTGATAAGTAGAAGCTCCTACTGATGGACGTGTTTATAAACATAATGAATGCTGCAGGTAGTTGTTACAGACCGTTAAATTCAAATCGCTATTGCAAATTCGTAACAGTATGATACAATAACAACATACATGTCAATACATTCTCATGAATTAGGTTTTTGACAATAGACTTAGGTTTTTGCTTCTCTGTTATCTAACTAAATAGTTGTCATCTATGGTTACTGGCTTATAAGTGCATGAAGGTACGAAAATCTATTTTTTACCCGTAACTATTCCAATCATTTACTATCAGTCGAAAACCAGCTCATATCGCACTCGTTCAACAATACTGTATTAACTCAAAAACCTTTAAGTCAGCGAAAGGCATTGAGCTCTCAAATGAGCTCTCTTGGTTTTGTTTTCACATGTACACATTGTATAAAAACAATCAAAACCAGTCAGTATCGCATGAGCATTGATGGAAGCAGGTTGTTTTACGCTTTTCGCTTTTATGCTTGTTTATTTCAGTTATTGTTTTTGTTTTTTTTCTCAACTTTTTACTCAACTCATACAACTACAATATCTAAAAACTGTAGTGGTGTGAGTTTGCCTTTCGCTGCTTTAAGTGTTCAGGAGAGACAAAAAACTGGTTGTGTTTACATTTTAAGAGAATTTCAAAATCCGAATACAAAATACTTTGTAAGCAAATTCCTTTTGAAAATATATTTACATTGTTATACCCTTCACCTTCGTGAGAAGGGTATAATAAATTTGTCATTTCGTTTGTAATTTCCACAATATAATTTTCCGACCCTATAAAGTATATATATTCTGGATCCTTATAGATAGCGGAGTCAATATTGCCATGTCCCTCTGTCTGTCTGTTGTCTGTTGAAACCAATTTTCTGAAGACCCCAAACAACTTACAAACCTGATTCATACATCAATTTATCAGGAATTCTTCCGGGTCTAAAATCGAGTAATTCGGCCCACAAATGGCCCTACCGGTTTTTTTGGATTACTAAGTCATTAATATAGACAATATGATATCTGATGATAGATATTTCAAAGTCCATTGCAACGATCTATATAAAACTATAGTAATTTGTACCTACAAATATATATATCAAGAACTATTTCGAAAATAAAAAATTTTTGAAAACATGTTGAAAAAAAAAAAATTATTATTTTCTAAATTTTGAAAAACATTTAAAAAAAAAAAAAAATTTTAAATTTTGAAAAATAATTTTGAAAAAAATATAAATTAATTTCGAAAATAAAAAATTTTTGAAAACAATTTTGAAAAAAAAATATTATTTTCTAAATTTTGAAAAACTATTTTGAAAAAAAATTTTTTTTTTAAATTTTGAAAGATAATTTTGAAGAAAAAAATTAATTAATTTCGTTTACCTATAAATATTAAAATTTTTATTTTAAAGTATAATTTGGTGAAGGGTATATAAGGTTCGGCACAGCCGAATATAGCTCTCTTACTTGTTTTTTCTAAAAATATACGATGTATTTCTATTTAAACTTTTTTATTAACTCAAAATAATACCTTTTGCTGATATAAAGGTAGTCACTAAACAATCACGAAAATGGTATTAAATGTGGGTTTCGAGATGAAAGAGGAATCGGAAATTTTTACTGTAGACAGTTGTAGTTGATTTCTTGCAAAAAGTGAAATTTTAAACAGTTTGGGTTAATACAGTATTGTTGAACGAGTGCGATATGTTTGCTGGTTTAGCATAGTATAGGCATATGTATGTATATATATAACATGTGTGCGTGTATTTAAAAAATAGTTATGTATTTAAACCTAAAAATATGCAACTGTTAATAGTATTTATACTCATATGTTTAATATTTTGGAGAGATTGTTAGTGAACTGTAAATTCTTTAATTGTGTTGCATTTTAATTTGTATAAAAAGAGTTATTAATATAGAAAATGTGTTTGAATTTAGTAAAACTAAAAAAATAATATTAATAATATTAATAATTGTTTTATTCATAAAAATAGAACAAACATAATTGAACTTGAATGAATGCATTGTGTCATTATTTGTATTTGTTTAAATTTGTTTTTAGGATTTATTATTTTCGAACTGCAATTAGTTTAATGTATTGTAATAGAAAATCATTTTTTTAGGCAAATCTAAAATAAAAAAAAACTAACATTTGTTTAATTATTTAAATTCATTGCATATTTTAAAATATAAGTATCGTAATTTGAAAAATTGTTTTTGGCTTGTAAATACTAAGTATTCATAAAACAAAATTTAATAATTGAATTTTAGATGACTTTTTTACATTGTGTATATTAATCAGTGTGATTTTGTACATATTCTCTTGGCTTGCAACTTTTAATGACAACAAATCATATAGACAATAAGCAAAATATGAAATCCCCTATAAGCGCTCTCTCGCAAAGCCAAGTAGAGTACAATTGGATAATTTATAAAAAATGTTAATAGATCTGTACTGATACTTTATAGGCAAACGTGGGCGCAATAGGATCGGTTCAGTGGCTTAGGCTCCTATAAGTCACAGACAAAGACACAAATAAACAGACATACATTAATTTTTATATACTTTACTTGGACTTCATTAAACCATTAAACCAATAATTTGTTAATAGTTTTTTTTTCAACTTTAATTTTTTATTTTTAAATATTGTTACTTTGTTCCAAAACTTAAACTTCAAATACAATCTAAACGTTACTCGATTTTGCTCAAATGTTCAGTATTTTACTTGTAGATGACAGGGCATTTTTAGCATGAAAATCCAAAACGTGCAAAATGTATAAATACCACCCTTATATATATTAACAATATTTTATAACATATTATATTTATTGTATAAATAACAGAACCATAGATGACAACTAGATAGGTAACTGAGAGCCAAAAACCTAAGTCTGTTGTCAAAAACCTAATTCATGAGAATGTATTGCATGTATTTTGTTATTTTATCACCCGTATGTGTTTAAAGAGAGTAATTTTTTCCTAACTAGAACTATAGTTCTAGTTACATATAGGGTAACATATCATTTGTTATTGTATCAGACATAGTAGTTGTTATATTTTTGTTTGATAATACGGAGTATCAAGTCTCTACGATAATTTATCTATGACTAAATTACTAACCCATTTCTAGTTTCGGCCAAAAAAGAACCAACAATTTAAAGCTTTTAAAAATTAGCATAAAAAATATTATAAAAATTTAAGAATTGCTCTTCAGAGTTAGGACAATGCCCCTTATAATTATGTATGTAGGCACAAATTTTTCAAAAATAAAAAAAAATTGTTGGCAACAATTTGGTCAATAAACAATAATTCTGAATTTGTGTTGGTGAAAAATATTTCTCTAGGCATAAAAATTAGGTTAGAAGCGAAAAAGTTGAAAATTAATCATTTTATAACCTCGTGACCCAAACGACCCGAAAATATCATGATTAATGCAGATAAAATTAGAATTTTTGCTGGGAAATACAATTTCTATTCTGCCGTATTTGCTTTCCTGGCCTTCATCTTTTCAGATTGTATTTTTAAGGTTCTTTTTTTTCACAATACATTATTCAAGCGGCATAAGCACCCTTAGGCAATTTTTGCAAACAAATAATAAAAACGAATCCTTAAATTTTTATGATGCCATCATTCCTTACACTTTTTTTTTATTATTCAATGTTATTAACACTCAAACTCTCCGCAGCAAACACACAAGCACACTAACTCACACATGTGTATGATTGTCATTATTGGGTCCTTTTCGTTCTTGCATAATTTTATATGCGAAGCCATCGGTTTCAAAACATTTCTTTTTTTTTTTCTTTCTTATGTCTCAAATATTAAAAATTCTAAGTATTATTATAATGTTATGTTGATGTTGTTATTCTTTATGTTTCTATTATTGCCTTTAATTTCGTTTATACATAGTTAAATTTTATTGATTTGAATATTTAGTTATTGGAAAAAATGTCATGGCTATTTTATTTTATAGTTAATACATTAATTATAATCTAATCGCATCTAACATATGTACATATGTAATAGTTTATTTGGATCAGGAATTGTTGATGCCTATAAGTAGTAAATTTTGTTTACAAAACATATTTATACCCTACACCACCATAAGTGTAGGGAGGGAGGGTTCAGATGTTTGTAACGCCTGGCTGGCTGCGCACAAAGTACAGATCTCAATTTTGAAGATATTTCGATAAAACTTGGTACATAGACGAAGTCTGTTGAAACTTGCTGAAATCGGTTCATTATTTCACCTAGCCCCCATACAAATGTCCTCCCTAAATTGGACATAAATGTTTAATTCATATAAGTTTTATATTGTTACGAATGTGCAATAGCGATTTGAATTTAACGGTCTGTCACGACTGCCCGCAACATTCATCATGTTTATAAACACGTCCATCAGTAGAAGTTTCTGCTTATCAACAATGTTGATAGGGTGCGGTTATTAGCATTGTTTGTAAGTATGGCAACACTAAATGTTTAAGCTGCTAACATTAACATCGAAAGCTCTAGAATTCGAACATACGAGTTTTGACCGTTAAGAACAATCTAAGCTACTAGAATGAAGATGGCAGTGTGTATAAATAGTGACTGCGGATGCAGTAATCAGTGAATTTATCAGAGGCGCTGTTAGAGTTAACATCAACTGTGTGGTACATTTAAGTTTGTGAATTATAAACGTGTGTGTGTGTGTATTAAAAACACATAGTGACTATTTAGACTGTTGTTGTTGAAATTTGAAAAGAAAAATGATTTTGCTTATTTACTTAGTGTAGGGTATTATATGGACCGACTTTCTTAATTGTTTTTATATAAATATAATAATATGACATTAACATGGAGATGTCATTAGTGGCAAGTACTTACCACAACCGTTTTTAAATAAGTCATTCCTTTAATTTCACTAAAACAAGTTACACATAATGACTTTAATAACTTATAGGTAGTTAGGGTACCGTGAAATAGCTCCCAAATGAAATAACTCCCCACGAAAAAATTAAATTACACCCAACAAATTTTTCATACAACTTGGGATTTATTTCATTATGAAACAACTCCTAACGCGTAGGGTGTTATTTCATAATTTTTTGTTGGGAGTTATTTCATAATGAAATAACACCTAATGAAACAACTCCCAATGAAATTTTTGTTGGGTTTTATTTCATTTAACTTTGGGAATTAGGAGTAATTTCACTGTATTGGGAGTTATTTCATTTTTGTAATTTTTAAGGTGTATTAAAAACCGGCTTCGCATACTATAAACTTTTTGCATTGCCGGCCTTCGGCCGGGCGCTAAGGTTTTCTCCTCTGGGGTGTATCAAAAACCGGCTTCGCTCAGAAAATATTATCTTTGCAATGTCTGCCTTTGTCAGGTTGCAACGATTTCTTATGAAAATCTGCTTTCTGAAATACCTTTCTGCAATGAAAGAAATCTTTTCTGAGCGAAGCCAGATTTTGATACACCCCAGAGGAGAAAACCTTAGCGCCCGGCCGAAGGCCGGCAATGCAAAAAACTTTTCTGAGCGAAGCCAGTTTTTGATACACCAATGCAAAAAATTTTTGATAATCGAAGAATAATACCACCTTTGTAGTTCTTTATTTCATTGGGAGTTAGATTACATAAATAAATTGCTTCGGATTGGGAATTATTTCATTTTTATTAGGATTTATTTCATTGGGAGTTATTTCGCTTTTTTTGGGACTAATATTTTTAAAATTATGAATCGGCCGATTATTGGGAGTTATTTCATTTTACCCTTTGGTAGTTTTTTCATTTTTCAAGTCTGGGAGTTATTTCATATTTGATGGGATTTAATTCATTGGAAGTTATTTCATTGGGAGTTATTTCATTTGGGAGTTATTTCACGGTACCGGTAGTTAGGTCTCACAAAAAGCGCTAGCAGAAGCTGCTCATGCAATTGACTAAAAAATAAGCAGTTATTTAAGAGATAATAAATATGTCATTATTCGACTATCTTTAAGTAATGATAATAGGAGACAAGTCATTACCAAATTTTCGTTTATGGAATACTTATGTACCATTTGTTATTTTATTCTGGAAGAAATTGCAAAATTCTGATTTTTCAATTAGGTTTTTACAACAGTTTTTTTTTAATACTAAGTCAACTATACAGGTATTTAACCAAAATACTAACATATATGAAGTTATATTTCATTGTAACTACTACTTTAAACAAATACATGTAATTTCCAGAAAAAAAACAAATACATATTCCATTTTCTAAATTCTGTGTGTGAAATTAAATCAATCTGTATTTAAAACAAAATGTTTATGTAAAAATAAACTAAAAATGTATACGCCAGTCATAGATGACAGCAAGATAGGTAACTGAGAGCGAAAAACCTTTCTTCTATTGTCAAAAACATAATTCATGAGAATGGAATTGCCATGTATGTTAATATTGTATTATTTCCTTTCTTCTTCCCTTCTATGTATTTATTCTATGATGTCAGGTATCAAACAAATTGATATAAATATCCAAATTTACAAATCAAATTCTATTGTACATACATTACGCACAAATACACTCACTCACAAAAGGAAAACAAAATTACAAATATGTTCGATTTAATTATTAATTTTTTTGTGGCTGGTTTCTCTAATACTCATATGTGTATTTAATGCTTCAGTTGCAATTTAGTAGCCAGACTAAATATAATTACTAAACTTTCGTTTCAAGAGAGATACATATATACACAAACAAGCACACAAACACACAAAAAATAGAAAAATATATTTTCAAATCCAATATTCATTATTTAATTACAGTTTTTATTGAATAATATTTTATTAATAAATATTGACATATTATGTTTTCATAACACAGCACAGCAACAATAAAAAAACATGCCACATACATACATCTACAAGGGAACATAAACACACATATTTATGTATGGACGTATAAAATGAATGTATGTACTAGGGTGGACCTTGTTTGATTTTTAGGTGCTCTATGTCATACCTAAATGCTGAAAATTTCAAAAAAAATCGGGAAAAGTTTTAAGGTCGAACTTTTTTTTTAAAGTTTTGAAGTAGCAATATTTTCCAAAAAATTAAATGTTGAAAAAGTATCTAGTTAAAAAAAGTTTTCAATTACCTACAGACAATTAAATACAAAATATAAGAAATTCTAACAAATTATAATTAGATTACAAAAAATATCATAAAATTTCATGGATATACCAAGTGTTACAATTTCAAAATATTTGTTAAACAAAATTAAAAAGAAAAAAGCTGTTCTAGTGGGTGATGCTTTTTGCTTTTACATGATCCATATTAAATAAGATAATAACATATTGTTACGTTTTTACATTTTAAAAACGGGGTTTATTTCCTTTAAATAAACCGGATACTTTTGATTGCAAATAAAAGCAGTTTTAGTAGTTTAAAATTGTAACAACTATTTACTTATTTAAAATGTACAATAACAACAGTCTAAATAATCACTCAGTGTCTTTATACAGGTTTATCAATTCGCAGAAATGCACACACACTCTATTACGTACAACCTTAAATAAACAATACTGTTGATGTTAACTCTAACAGCGCCAATGATAAACTCAACTCACGACTGCTCTGCCACTATTACACGCGCCATCTATCGGGAATCTTTTACAATGCTCTTAACCGACATACTAGTACATTCGAATTCTAGAGCTTTCGATGTTAATGTTAGCAGCTTAAACATTTAGTGCTGCCATACTTACAAACAATGCTAATAACCGCATGCTATCAACATTGTTGATAAGTAGAAGCTTCTACTGATGGACGTGTTTATAAACATGATGAATGCTGCTGGCAGTCGTTACGGACCGTTGAATTCAAATCGCTATTGCACATTCGTAACAATATTGTTAGCATATTGTATTTGAATTCAAATTTAACGGTTTTCAAAGGCTGGTTTCAAGTTCCATTCACTTAGGAGAGAAAGTTGTCCAAACAGAGTGGACATCCCACAGTCTGATCACGTTGTATATGGTAGATATAATTATGTGAATCGTAAATTAACCATATTATTGTTACCACAATCATATATATAGTTACTGTGACTATAATAGGGTTAAAAATGTTGAAATGGTTACAGTAAACATGCACAACTATATTTTTTTCTGCGTGTAGAAGCCAAGCGACTCCACATGAAACTAAAAGCACAACTATATTTTTTTCTGCGTGTAGAAGCCAAGCGACTCCACATGAAACTAAAAGCTTCTAATTTACACTGACTAATCCACCATCAATCGAAATTAAGCCTTAACTACAACGTCATCCTGTATAACCAATTTGGTCATACGGAATCCATGGGGAACATCAAGCAATACCAGTATAGATCTTATACAAAGGGCGCAATCCAAAATTCTTAGAACCATGACCGGAGCTCCATGACCACAAAGACTTAGATGTGCCTCTGGTCAAGGACGAATTTAGAAAAACTTGTGAAGCTTATTTGTCAAAATTATATCATAATCCGAACCCGCTCGCAAGAGTACTTACAGTAACTCAAGATAGATCAAGGCTGCGTAGAGCTGATTTACCACTCATCTAATATACCAAATAAGATTCTCCAAGAGAGGATATTTGTTTAGTTATAAGATTAAATTACTTATAGTAAGGCCTAGACATTAAAGGCAGGAACAATATTATAATAAAAAAATAAAGTTGCATTATGTTTCTCAACATTTCTACTTCCGGAGACTTATAATTGTGGACAATGAGCAGTTAACATAACTATGGACATTATTAACGTATGTATATGTGGATATTATTAACAGAGCTGTGGAACATACAACATTGAATAAAAGCTTTGATTGAATTGTTGTAGAAATAGAACTTTCATTGAGCTACTAGAAGGAAGAATAAACATCAACTGTATTAACAATGTATTTTTGTACATTACCAGTGTATTTATAAAGTACCCAGCAGTTCTAGGAGACAGTCCGGAACTAGTGATTTTACCCATCATTTATGGTGTGAACTAGTTACTTCAATAGCTACGTGACTAGTTATTTTAACACGTGCATGTCCTAAACAGGGGGTCAATTGACCCTTATTGACTACAATGAGACTGTCTAATAGCTGGTCCAAAGTAGTCAACGCATTGGATCCACATACTGGTTAAATAGCGTCAGTTACATTACTAGCTACCTAAGTGGTAACTTGATCAGCTACGTAACTAGTTATTTTAACATATACGAGTGCTAATTGACCTCAAATAGTCAGCATAAAGACATATCATAGGCAGTCCAATAAAGGATAGTTTGTACACAAACCTTTCTTCGGCAACTCTCCAATGGATTGCTTCTGGTGGGTAAAATAACTACTTTCTAAAGTGCAGTACAAAATAAACGTTTAAAGTGGCTTCACTATAGGTTACTAAGAGACACTAAAGTGACTATTGACTTCATGCTATATTACATGGGATATCAGTATACTTAAGCAAAAATAAAAATTAACTGTATGAGAATTATATCAACACAATTTGTATTAAACCAGTTTGAACGAATTATCAAACAACACGTTTAAAGTGACTACATTCCAGATTACTTAGAGACACTTAAGTGACAATTGTCTTTACGCTAGATTAACTGGGATGTATAAAGTAACCAATTGTCGTCTCTCTGCCCTACAAAGAGCACATACGGGTCAAATGATCAAAATATATAAATTGGAGTCATCCAAGTGATAAGACATTTGTGACGATTACTGTTTATAAGGGATACATTAACTACATGCTTAACTGCTGGGTATGTAATATAAACGTGCGTGTGTGTATGAAACACATAGCGACAATTTACACTGTTGTTGCTGTACATTTTAGGTTTTTAGGTTTAGGTCTTTTTTACACAAAATTTTAGATTTTTTTCAAAATTCGTTTTAAGTTTAATTTTTTCTCTGTAGAAATGGGCTCATGTCTAATGTACATATCAAACAACAAGCACATGTATTTGGATTTGTATTCCCATGCACACACCTTAATATGTATGTGTAGACAACGGACGTAAACACACATAAAAGTATTAAAACACATACAATAACAAATCCTTTATGAATTGTGTGAAATTTATAAATGAAAATAAATCTAAAGTAAATTGTATAATCCCATTTAATGCGTTCATATTAGCATTATAAAATCAAAGACTTAAAAATGTACACTCTATCATAAATATAAACATATACATATGTATATACATATGTATGTTCCTACATAACTGCATATTTTTTATGCAAAAAAAAAAAAAAAAAGTCAAATAAAACATATGATTGCATATAAAACTACGTATGCAAGTGTTGATTTTAAAAATACACATAACCTATGTAGACACACACATCCATACATACATACGTATTGTATAGCATTGTATTGTATTTATTTACAAACAGTCATATGTACATATTTATGTAAGTGTATTTAAATATACTATACTACTTGCACAAGTCCACCTGGACCTGAATATAAAATGCATGCATTGTAAATCCATATTCATATGTTTTTGTATTCGTATATGTGTGTAAATTTATACAAAATTCAATAAAAATATACTTGAACATTTTGTCGTGCTCGTTTGTATGTAAAATTCAATATCAAAGTCGATTACACAACTAAACACGTTAAAGACATTTTAAAATTGATTGACCTCAATCAACAAAAATGCCCTACACAATTTATGCTAGCATAAGTAATCACTGGACTTGAGAAAACATATATTATAATTTAAGTCATCACCAGGGCAACAAAAAATATGCAATATAATATTTTTTTAGCTGTGCGTCTTATAAACATATGGGTTAGATATTTATCCGTTTTAGACAATTTCAAAATTTTTTGCATCGATTTGTATAAGCATATTTCATGAATTTTTTTTTCATATTAATATTTTGATTTGGCATCGTGTAATCCCTTTCCAAATCCACCATAATATTTATGGGGATTAAAATAAAATTTAAAATACTTTATTTATCATATTTCCGTTTATTTTATAAGGACGTGTTTTTAAAATGAGTAAATCAATGCCTATTGTTTCCAGAAATTTGATCTTATTAGTTTCACTGCACCTTCGTGAGAATGGTATATATAAGTTTGTCATTCCGTTTGTAATTTCCACAATATAATTTTCCGACCCTATAAAGTATATATATTCTGGATCCTTATAGATAACGGAGACCCTAAATAACTTACAAACTTTATTCATACATCTATATATCAGGAATTCTTTCAGCTCGGTTGCTATCTAAAATCGAAAAAATCGGCCCACAAATGGCTGAGATATACAGAAAAAACCGGACCAACCTCGATTTTTGGCCTATTTTTGATCTATATCTGGATTACTAAGTCATTAATATAGACAATATGGATATCTAATGATAGATATTTCAAAGTCCATTGCAACGATCTATATAAGGCTATACTGGTTCAAAAGAGGGAAAAATATTTTTTATCCCGAAAAATTTTTTTGTCATACATTTTTTTTCACTAGTTAATTTAAAAAAAATGTTTGAAATAAATTTAAAAAAAAACTATTTCGAAGAAAAAAATTTTGAAAAAAATTAAAAAAAAAATAATAATTTTGTTTACCTTAAAATATTCAAAATTTTTATTTTAAAGTATAATTTGGTGAAGAGTATATAAGATTCGGCACAGCCGAATATAGCTCTCTTACTTGTTTTTTTTTTACTTTATATTCACGAAACAGAGTTGTGGCCGATGAAAATTATCGGATAGAGATATTTTAGAAATTTTTTTTACATTTTAATAATAACCAGGATAATTTTGTGAACAGGTTCCCAGTTTATAAATTTTAAAATAGGTTTTACTAGAATTCGATGTTTTTATACAAAAATATTACCATTTTTTAACGTTTATTTTATTTGTTACTTAAATAACAATAAAAGAAAATTATAATTGTTTTTCATTCGGTTGGAAAATAGCCTGCATATATTCCATATTTAGTTCTTCTGGCAGCTCTTTTGCTTCTTCATCTACTTATGTCCCGATGCTCCACTTTTCATTTAATTCGAAAGGCATATGTCTCCATGAATTTTTTGTTGTATAAATTCGTGCAGTTTCCTTCGCATAATCACCTAATTTTCTAGCATCAATTGGTACATCAATAATTGTGTATGCTCTTTCGGGATTTGAAAAGAACCTTGTTGGTGTGTTCTCATCATTTGTATTCTCTGATCCTTGTTTTGTTTGTTCTATAATCAACACATATTTGAGAAATTCGTCCTAAACATTTTTATTTTTTAAACTTGTTCTTGATTCTGTAGATCCAAAATCCAAATTTGTTTGTAGTCCAATTGTATTTGAATATAGGTTTACTTTTCTTTGAACGTAACTTAGAACATCTTCCCGTTTTTTGCTATTAAAATACTATTAGGATAATTCTTTATAGCTGAAGCTCTCCATGTTATATAAATTTTAAAATTTAATTGTAATGGCTTAGATTTAATATGGCAACTGAGTTTATATTCGAAAACCACTGGTTTTTACCTTTTTCTTCCATTAAAAAAAGTGCTAAAAATATAATGACTGAAATCGAAAAAATCTGAACATACTAAATATGAAACCACTAAACTTATAGTTTTTGTTTTTTTTTATTATGTGATTCAAATTATTGTTACATTTTACAAAAAATAGTATTTTTATACTATATGATGAATTTATGAACCTTTTTCGGAAACCCTTTCATTAAGGTTCGTATAGTGCTTTCTGTCACTTTGTTTGAACACATAGTCCATCTCCGTTTAAAATCTACCACACTTTTGGACACCTTTTTTGTGCTCTTCAATTCTCTTTTAACAGAAGCCAAATATTTCTCAACTGGTCTTAGCTCCAGCCAGTTTGGAGAATTTGCCTTTCTTGGTACAAATAACACATTATTGTTCTTGTACCACTCAAGACCTTGCTTACTAAAGTAACAGGACGCCAAATCAGGCCAAACATAAGTGGACACATTAAGAAGTCTTATGAATGGAATCCTCCTCTTTTGTAAACATTCCTTGATATAAATTTCGGTATTTATAGAGCCCTTTGTAATAAATTTTTGGTTTCTTTTGCCACAACTACATATTGCTTGCCATGCCAAGAACTTTTTTGGAAAACTTTCTGCTTTTCTACAACATTCCCTCGAGCATCAGCAACATAAAGATATTGTATTTTTATGTTGTCATACGTACGTTTCGTCATCCATCATGCAGCAGGTATATTTTTTTTTATAAAATTTGACTTCAATTTCCGTACTCTGTTTTTGGCCTCTAAATTTTTAGCAGATTTCCTGTCAGGAACTTTTTGAGCCTTGTATGTTTTTAAACCTGCATTGGCTTTAACTTTTCGTACCAAATAGTACTGAGCTAACCGGACTGCTTTCCTACCGGGTGTGTTGGGAGCTCTTTTAAAAATGCTTTCTATTTATAGGCTTTAGAAACATCATGTGGATAATTCCTTCTACATGAACCAGGTTTTCTATCAACGGACAAGTTCTCCCGGTACTGTTTAATAACATTGGAAACAGTTTGACGGCAGACCTTTGATTGTTTGGCCAAGTTTTTGTAGCACCAAGTTGGGTTTTGTTGGAAATATTTAATAATTTTAGTACGCACTTTCTTCTGGTCACTTATTTTAATCAGATTAACAACAAATGAAGATAATTGACATTAAACATAATAACTGACATGCTTTTCGAAGATATGTAATTTAATAAAAAAAATTAAATAAACTTGGGTTAAAAGTGAAAAACTCGTGTTACGGTTTTTTCGATCTCAGTCCTTATACTTAAGATACCTATCACAACTTTGGGCTTTGGTTGTCACTTTGATACCACTAAATCTATTTAGTTACAAGTAAAGACTTTAATAACACATTGATATTAAGAACTCGCAGAAGTCGTCATCAGCAAAACCAGAATGTGCTCATGCAAGTATATGTGACCCGGCCTATGAAAAGGTTGATTATGACTCAAAAACAAAATTTCCACTTTTTTTTGGTTTCGATAGTTTTTCAGACACTCTTTCACGTGGTGAAAACTATATAGTCCTAACTAAATTGTTCTTCGACAGACATTATTCACAAGCGACACACGTCATACTCGTTCAACATTGCTTTTAAATCTGAGCACTCACACGATTTTTTTCGGTCAGAAACTGGTTTATGCTTTGCATTGAAAAAAACATCGCTCTTTATATACACACACGAACTTATCTCATTTATGCTCTTTTGCCTTTTATGGTTGCCTTTTGGGCATGACTATTCATAATGCAAAAGAAATACTACTAAGAAACTGAAGAAATGCATTGTTTATCTTTAACAGCTGTTTCTCGCAATTTCTTTTTTGAGTCATAAGCCACCTTTTCATAAACCGGGTCACATATACTGAAAAGGCATTTATATATCAGGTAATCAAATCATTATTTGACTATTTTTAAGTAATGCAGACGTTGCATTAACCGTGAACTCAGAATCCATTGTGGTCCATTACGATTCCAGTTGTCCTCTCCTTATATATTCGACTTCTTCACAACAATAATTTTTTTTTTTTTAATTCTGGCATGGAAACTATATGATAAAATAAACAAATTCTTGAAATGTATCCTCTTTTAAAAACAGTTTGTAATTTTATAAAAGCATCCTATTAATTGTATGTTATAAGGCAATTCTATATTAAATTGTTTTCCTTTCTATGAAAAAACTAATTTCAGTTTATTCAAATTTCTAATAAAAATTACGGTACACAAAGTACGTATATTATAATTAAACTCATGTACATTAGAATGGCCCTAATTTAGCACTCTTTTGATTTTCGATGCTAACAAAGTTGAAAATGCTGAATACTTGAGCAAAATTGGACACTGTTTAAAGGTTGGGCATTTGATTTGAAGTTTCGAGTTTTGGGTCAACGTAGCAATATTTTCAAACAGCAATATTTTGGTAAAAATTCTCGAAGACGGCAAAGTTCTACTCTTTTACTGTAAAAATTAATTAGAATATGGAATACATTTAGATGACGGAGAATACATTCAGACCATAGGAGTGTCAAATATCTAAAAAGTATAAAACAAGTGCCCACTTAATATACATATACACATGATATTTATGTGTGCATGTGAATGTGAGGGTGTGAACATATTTGTATGTATTTAACTGAGAATTGTTTATTTATGTGGAAATATTGATTTACGTCCGATTGGCTCCAACAATCATGGTCACATTTCATATTAAAACGTATGAATTTGATTTGTTTTGTTGGTCGAAAAGAAAAAAGACCAACAAAAAATATTCTATTCACTGACATTTAGTTTGCATTCAAACCTATGTACATATCCATACATTCATGCATACATACATACATACTATATAATAGCAATAACTTACAATGGACTTGAGCAAAATTAAATGGTAAAAACATATTGAATACACATATTTGAACATTTATACATTTTGATTTTATGTTTATTAGGGTGGACCACCATTGTGGTCGCTGGTCTCAACTGAAATGAAAGTTTGTATCGTTCTAAGACATTATTTTTCTAACACTTATCCTTTCAGAGTTGGTTAATATGATGAAAAGGTCTTTTTTTATTTTTGGAGCAGAATAAAGGACTGAGATCGAAAAATTCGTAAAATTTGATTATTTTTCTTGATCAAGTTACCATGTCAGTTATTATATTTATTGTCAATTATGTTCATTTGTTGTTAATCTGATTAAAATGAGTGACCAGAAAAAAGTGCGTACTAAAATTATTAAATATTTTCAACAAAACCCAACTTGGTCCTACAAAAAGTTGGCCAAAAAATCAAAGGTCTGCTATCAAACTATTTCCAATGTTATTAAAAAGTATCGGGAGAACTTGTCCGTTGATATAAAACTTGGTTCAGGTAGAAGGAATGGTCCACATGATGTTTTTAAAGCCAAAAAAATAGAAAGCATTTTCAAAAGAGCTCCCAACACATCCAGTAGGAAATCAGCCCGGTTAGCTCAGTACTATTTGGTACGAAAATTTAAAGCCAATGCAGGTTTAACAACATACAAGGCTCAAAAAGTTCATGACAGGAATGCTGCTAAAAATTTAGAGGACAAAAACTGAGCACGGAAATTTAAGTCAATTTTTATACAAAAAATATACCTGTTTCATAATGCATGATGAAGTATACTTATGGAAAATTTTTCGCAGCTTCTGGGTCAATTTTTTTAAGTTGCTGATGCTCGAGGGAATGTTGAAGAAAAGTTTAGGACCCAAAAGCAGACAAAATTTCCCAAAAAGTTCTTGGTATGGCAAGCAATATGCAGTTGCGGCAAAAAAGTCAAACATTTGTTACAAAGGGCTCTATAAATACCGAAATTTACATCAAGGAATGTTTACAAAAACGATGTTTTCATTCATAAGACTTCTTAATGTGTCCACTTATTTTTGGCCTGATTTGGCATCTGTCACTATGGTAAGAAAGGTCTTGAGTGGTAAAAAGACAATAATGTGTTATTTGTACCAAGAGAGGCAATTCCTCAAACTGCCTGGAGCTGAATCCAGTGGAGAGATATTGGGCTCTTGTTAAAAGAGAATTGAAGAGCACATCAAAGGTGTCCAAAAGTGTGGTAGATTTTAAACGGAGATGGACAACCTATTCGAACAAAGTGAGAAACAAAAAGCCCATTTTGAAAAAAAACAGGTAAGAGAGCTATATTCGGCTGTGCCGAATCTTATATATCCTTCACCAAATTATACTTTAAAATAAAATTTTTAAATATTTTTAGGTAAAAAAAATTAAATTTTTTTTTTTTTCAAAATTGTTTTAATTTTTTTTTCGAAATTTTTTTTTAATTTTTTCCAATTTTTTTTAATTTTTTCTTTTAAATTTATTACTAAAAAAATTGTTTGTGGTAAAAAAAATATTCTGGTTAAAAAATAATTTTCCCGATTTTGACCTATTGTAGGTCCTAATTACTACAGCCTTATATAAATTGCAATGAACTTTGAAATATCTATCATTAGATATAATCGAGGTTGTCCGGTTTTTTCCTTATATCTCAACCATTTGTGGGCCGATTTTTTCGATTTTAAATATCGACCGAGTCGGAAGAATTCCCGATATATTGATGTATCAATTATGTTTGTATGTTATTTGGGGGCTACGGAAAGTTGATTTCAACATACAGACGGACATGGCTATATCGACTTCGCTATATATAACGATCCAGAATATATATACTTTGTGGGGTCGCAAATGAAAAATGTGAAAATTACAAACGGAATGATACAAGGTGTATAAAAATATATTTTCATTCTAATTTATTCGACCTTTTTATTTATTTTTAATTAAAAATAAAAATATTTTTTTTTTTTTCGAAAGATTGAAGAAATAGCTGTCTAAACTATTTGGGACACATTGCGTTAAGAACAATAGGTAATAAGTTACATGGATAAGGAAAAACACCTGTGTGTTTTAACTCATAGAGTTTTCTACCGATCTTGTTGAAAAATTGTGTCTGAATCACTATCCAATAGGACTAACAATGGTGCAAATTTCATCCCGATCGGAAGATATCGATTTCAAAAGTTGGTTTATTTGACATGAAATTCCCCATATATATATAAAGTTAAATAAAAGCTTAAGAAAATTAAAAATGTATAACAAATGTTTGTATGCTTAACTAAATTACTTACTTATAACCTATTTAGTTTAGCACTTAGGGATCCATACTTCAAAGTTTATATAGACATTAAAATTAGCTTGGGACTCAAATAAAATGATTTAAAAAACAATTTTAATATTGTAGAGTAGTTTTAGACTTTTAATATTTTGAATCGTTTTAAAAATAATTTTTGAATGCAAAGACTCTAAATCCATATAAAAGTCACAAAATAATTTTGTTTTAAATTTGGAACAACATTGCGATGACTTTTTTAGCAAATTAAATTTTAAGTTTGTTTACAGCATTTCCACGTAAACTGTGGCTTGGGTGTACTAGAGAATTCAATTGAATGGAATGAATAAAAAATTGATTTATTTGTATCGAAATTGTGGCAAAAAAGAACACACACAACTTTTGATTTGATTTTACTTTATTTTCCGGTGTATTTTTTTTTTTTTTTTTCTTTTGTATTATTTATTTCACATCCTTGCACTCGTCGTATCTATACGAATTGTAGATTTCCAACAGATTTCAATCAATTGACAAAACTTTGAATTTGAAATCAAATATGTCGACTCCCACCTCAAGTAACTGGATATGCGACTGCCAGAGTAAGTGACTAACTGCCTGTCACCTATAAGTTGAAGTTATTAAATTCACAACAATAGCAACAGCAGCCACAACCACAAGACAGACACAATAACAATTTCATAAAAGAGAAACATCATGACAACAACCAAATCGTATGGGCGGATGGATGGATGAATGAATGTATAAATAAATGAATGAATGATTTGTTCAACTCTTAAGTTTTATCCAGGAAGTGTCTTTATTTTCTTTTATAGGAAATAAAATGTCCAAAATATTCCCCAAAAGTATTTTTGGTGTTGTGATTTTCAGGTTTTTTTATTTTACTTTACTGTCTGCTCATTCATACGTCACTTGAGAACAATTGAAATTTACATTTCTTTCATTTGTTCAGGTTCTAAGTGTAATTGTATGTAGTTAAATATGTATTTATTTTTATATGTACATACACTTTGTGTGTAGATACTTAAATATGTATGAACATATTTTTAAGATTTCTTTATCTGGAAACATGTGTAGTTTTACCCTAAACACTAATTCACTCATACATATAAAGTATGTATTTTGATTAAATTGACGTCTGAATTTGGTTGTAAGGTACTCTTAACATAAAACCATTATTGAAATGACACCTGTTTATTGCCCCTGCCACTTTGAAATTTATTAACTGTATAACACTCGTGTGTAAGTAAGTATTATAATCCTAAATAAGTTATATTAAGAGTTTTATGCATAAATAAGTTAATATATTCGTACAAATAAATAAGATGAATTTCAATCACATGGTTCTTTAACATCTAATCAATTTAGTTACCGGAAGCGATTTGTTAAAATAAACTATCCGAACCGGGTCGTCAAAAATTATTTTAAAATTTTAAAAATACTTAACAGATTCGTGATTTTGAATCAATGATTTAAAAGGTAGCTTAGGTTACGTTTATTCTTCGCAAATTAGCGAGTACAATCGGATCCCCATTGTGATACCCTTAGAAATGTTTGACATGTAATGTTTGTTATGCATGAAAAAAATCGCCTTTCCTTATCCGGAAGACTTTGTAAATCATGTGGTCGCCTCGAGACCAAACTGGAACTTTTAAAAAATGTTTCAGATTATGAAAGTAACCTCTACCAAGATACGATGATGGGCCAATAAGTCCTCAACTCTTAACTGAAAGGGCGACCCTGTTGATTTGAAAACTTGAACAAGCTGTGTCATTTAGTTTGTGTTTGACAGCCATTGATAGCAGGCTACCCCGATCGGAGATTGAAAGTCCAAGAGATTGTGGAAGCCATAGCCATCTCACATAGCTAAGGGGTTTAAATTTTTAATGATAACTTGGGTATGAGAAAGCTTTCCGCAAGATGTATTCCGCGTTTGCTTACAATCATATGCACATCCATGAATTAGGATACGAAATGCTCCCTCTTCCGTCCTATTCTCCGGATTTAGCATCGAGTTATTATTTTCTGTTTCCAAATCTAAAAAAAATTTCAAGGCGGAAAGAGATTTGACTCCAACGATAAAATAATCTCACAAAAAATACATATTTTGATGACCTCGACAAATCTTATTTTTTGGAAGAAACAAAAAATTGGTGAAACGTTCGACAAAGTGCATGGTGCTCAAAGGAGACAATATTGAAAAATAAACTAATTTTTTATCCCAAAATCTGTGTTTCATTCAAAAAGTCACGGACTTTGTTGTTTCTGTCAGAAGGTTTTCACTGAGATTGGGCCTTCTTGACAGAACATGTCCGTTTTTTGGATCCTTTGGGTCCCTTACAGAGTCTGAAATCCACCAGCGTCTGTTCCCACATTGGGCGGCTTGGTGGTCTGTTTGATCCCAATGCGACGGCAGTATTATAACCTGGCAGTTAGGTATAAAATGCAATTTTTTCGTCGGTCTGTCCGATAATATGAAAGCTAACAAACAGAGCCCCATGTATTCGGTCGGGGGCCTTATAATCTCCGAAAACCCTATTCCCGCGGCGGCGATTTCAGGTCGCGGTGAATCGAATGCTACTGAGATCCAGGTTAGTTCGGTGGAGACACCGGGCCGAGCTAATCTGCAAGATACTGGCGTTCAACAATCTGCAGGAGGAGACTTGGGGAAACCTAAAGCATCCGAATGCGCACATAATGCCTCCCCTAAGAAAGGAGGCAAGATTAAATGCAGCGAGGTGCCACTGACCTTCAAACCAAGTACCTCGAAGGCTGCCTTGGCCCGTACCGACAAAGGATCGGTAGAAACCCCTGTTTCGGGAGCTGCTAGCTTGAAAACTCAGGCTACAGCTAACCCAGTGCCTATTGTGTGCAAGGGAACTGCGAACAAGATTTCGGGTACCCAAGGTACACCTATCCCTACCAGTAAAGACACTGCGAACAAGATTTCGGGTTCCCAAGCTGTGCCCCCTGCCCAACAGGGCGACAAAAACCCCACCAGGCACGTTACTTCAGCTAGAAGGGCCTTTCTGAGACGGCGTGCCGCCTAGAAATTCATCGACACGAGCACAACGAATTTGCATTGGTGGCCTTCTTGGATATTGAAGGGGCCTTTAACAATGTGACCCCAGAGACGATTCTTTCGGCTCTAGGCGGATATCTCTCAACGAGATGGCGAGACATTTTAACCTGGAGTTATTCTGGGTGCCGGGTCACTCTGATGTACCTGTCAATGTTATCGCGGATGAACTGGCCAAAAGATGCTCACCACTACAAGTTGATGAGATAGATCCCATGGTCGGTTTTCCGCTATCCTGCTGTAAATCACTCATACAGCGTAGCTTATTTGAGTCCGCTCAGCTCAGATGGACTAATTTAACAAATTGCTCGATATCTAGGCTCACATGGTACGTTTTTGACCAACACAGGTCAATGTACCTAACGGGGCTATCACGGGCTAGGCTACGAGCTTTGATATCAGTGCTTACTGGGCACTGCTTGATTGGTGTGCATGCCAGGAGACTGAACACTCCATACAATGACTTCTGTAGAAGTTGCCATGATGATGACGAGAAGGAAACGGTTGAACATCTCCTCTGTCTTTGCCCAGATCTATCTGGTGCTCGGTCTGCTACAATAGGCAGTCCTCTTTTGCGTGGCCTAGCGGATCTATCCACTGTGGATGTCAAGAAGATAGATTCGTTCATTCGTGCGTCAGGTTGGTTCGGCACTGAACCCATTTCCGACATGTGAAGGACCTCTTGAGGACTTCATCATGATCTTTAGGGTATCACAAAGGGACCAAATTATGGACCCAAGTGAGCTGGTTAACACTGGCTGCCTTTATAACCTAACCTAACGTAAGGTAGTGAGTAAATGAAATATTTGGTTATTACGATGTTAAGTTGAGAGCATTAATTGTCGGAAATTGGGTGTAGTTACTATATAGTCCGATTGTTGCTCCAAGATTGGTCTGCCTTTTGTGGGATGGTGCCGTGACCAATACTGTCATCCTTCAATCCGCCTGACTCTTTGCGTCTTAGACAGACTTAGCTGAAATGCATTTCATATAGACTAAGCAATGCAATTCATAAAGACAGGCTAGTCATAGTATCTTGCTCAGAATGCTGTGGTGTGTTTTAATGTCCACTGCTTTCCACCAGACAAGCGATTATGACCGCAGTGTACAGCCGGTGTATAATATAGGGTTTGAGAGCCGTTCTCTTCCATAAGGTTTTCTTTTTCTCCACGAGATCTAGGAGTCTAGAATAACGCCAAGATAATTGGCTTCACTTCAAACTATAAGAATACTACCATCCAACCATGAATTGTGGAATTTTATATCTTCTGTCAAAAATAATCGATTAAGCCATCGCTGGGTTAGCCCCCAGACCGTTTTGCCGGACCCATGACTATTGAGAATATATTCAAGTTTATTAAAAGCACTCTCATATTCAAAAATGGTGCATACTCCATTATGTGAAGTGTTCCCTCGATAGTATCGACAACATTAAGTAAGGCCATCTCTACCAACCTTCTTTCAGATATGCGTGGTGGCCTGTAAACATTTCAAACGCGATGACAAATTAATCTTTCCTGCTTTGTTAATAAATACCACTGTAACTTGTCTCCATTATATCGGAATGTATCCTGTTTCATGGCTACCCCTATCCTATTATGGAAAATATGGCCTACTGCAATCTCCATATCCCTTTAAAATAATATGTAAAGAATCTATAGGACAAAAAAACTTCTTAGAAACCCTGCTTACTTACCAAAGTAGTTCGATTATGAACATACACTTCTCTTTTATTAATATAGATTAAATTTTGTATATGAGTATCATACACACACTTACAATAATTCGCTTTAATTTTTATAAACATTTTTTTGATTTATTTCAAAAATAGCTTTCAGTAATAATAAATTTTGGAACAGAGCCAATTAAAACAAAAAACATATCGTTTAATTATCCATGATATATTTTATACATGTATTTTAAGATTCTTTTTAGTTTTTTTGTAAAACATCTTACGCATACATATACGTACGTATGTACATAAATTCCAAAACAACATATTGTTTATTTGTTGTTCTTCATGAATTGAATTTATGTCGAACAGATTTCGCAACCGATATTGTATCGAATCTTGACATCCTTCCACACTCGCTCATGCCCCACTCTTACCACAAGCGAAAATATGTTTTCAGTTCAAAGACGAAATCGTCGATGCAGCATATGTGCATTAGGATGGCCCAAAAATTTACCTAATTTTGTTTTTTCATTAAATTTTCATATTGCAGTGTTTTTTTTTTTATTTTTTGGCAATATACCTTCCAATAAAGCCATATTAGACCGGCTTTATCGAAAATTTATTCCGAAAATTTAATATCATTTTTGTATTTACTACAAGTCCTGCTGATGTTATTACTAAAAATAAAAATTCTCCATCGATTTATGGGATCTAAATTAAAAATATTTTTCTGGAAATTGACCCATTGACTGCTTTCTTTAAACTATATCTTTCGTATACCAAACATATTGCCATTTATGTTTTTTTTTTTTGCTCACAGTAAACGATGTCATCCTAGTGTATATGCATATGTGTAGTGTTGTGTATGTGTGTAAAGAAGTTATACATACATATTCAGTTAACATTTATTCATTTATTTATTGTCCTGAGGCTATTATGGCCTTGATTTTGTTGTCTCTTCCTTTGCTGCCACATAAGTACACACTGTTACACACACGCATATACACATAGATATTTACTAACATATGTGTTTATATGAATGTATGTGTGTTGTTCTTTTATTCAAAGAATCCTTGCAATAGAAGTTCAAAACAACAAAAATAAAGAAAAACCAAAAGCGAACTTCATACTTGTAATGGTGGTGGTAACTACAATACATACTTACAAACAGAGATATGTATATGAAAAAGAAAAAAACATAAATAAGTATCATATTGCGACCATCCTGTTGCTGTTGGTTTAATCTCGAAGTCATCGAAGTCACATACATATATTTATGTCCTTGGGTCTATAGTATGTATACGAGTCAGTTTTAGTTTGTGTATTTCCATTATACGTGGCTAAGTAGTAAGGAGTATTTGCTTAAAATTTTATTGATAACAATAATTTTTTATTCAAAACTGATATAATGCCAATTAATATGAAACTTTTAATTTTATGGTTTTATTTATTTTTAAATTTTTCAAATAACAAACTACTTTTTTACATTAATATACAAACTTATGTATGTCTTTTAAACTGGCATAAATGCTAAATGATGTACAACTGCTTTTCTTGAAATATGGAAGGCACCAAGTGGGTGTGGCACTTCCCATATACAGTAAATAGTTATCATAGAATATCTTGCGAACTGTAATAGTGAGAGTTTTAAAACTTTGCACGATTTATTTTGTTATTGGTGATTGCGAAAGTCTTAAAACTTAAACTCGGAACAAGGAGGTCAGCCCCTCCCATACAAAGTAAATACTAATTTTCGAATATCTAGAGAACTATAATTTCGCAAGTCTTCAAATTTTGTCTAAATAACGTTTCTGCCAAAAAGGCGGGATCGGATTAATGGGCATGGCCTCTACCAAATACAGTAAATAAATATTATTAAATATATATGGAGAACTATAATAGTTTGATACTCAATAGTTTGTACGTATTATGTTGATACAATTGTACACAGATGCAAATGGTGGGATAGTAACAAAATCAACCAAGAAATACATAATATTTCGGAAAAAGTCATAAAACTTTAACCCTCTAACTGGAAAGACCATAAAAATTATCCGATGAAGCCAATAATTTTTATTTTTCAAGTAGATTTAGTCAGTAGAACCGTAAGTTCTAAAAAATCATTCTGAACAAACGCCAGGTAAACAAGTAAGAAAGTATGGTCGGTCAAGGCCGACCATATAATACCCTACACTAAGTAAATGAGCAAAAACATTTTTCTTTCAAAATTTCAATAATTTATATTCGTGAGCGATTTTCGGAAGTGGGCCTTATATGGGAGCTATGACCGATCACCATGAAATTAGGTAGTGTGATTAATGTCTATATGAAAGTTATTTATGTTGCATTTTATGTGTATACCAACATTTTTCGGAGATTTATGATCGTTAAAGTGATTATCGGAAGCAGGCCTTATATGGGAGCTATGACTAATTATGGACCAATCATCATAAAATTTGGTGACATGAATTCTGTATATATAAAACTTATTTAGAGAAAAAATTGTGTAGATACATATATAAATTAAACATTTATGACCGATAAAGTCCAATTTTGGTAGGACATTTGTATGGGGACTAGGTGAAATAATGAACCGATTTCAGCCAGTTTCAATAGGGTTCGTCCTTGGGCTGAAAAAATTATATGGACCAAATTTTATCGAAATATCTTCAAAAATGCGACCTGTACTCTGCGCACAAGGTTTACGGACATCGTTTAATCGACTCAGAAAGTGATTCTGAGTCGATCGGTATACTTTAAGGTGGGTGTTAGACTAATATTTTTGGGCGTTACAAACATCTACACAAATCCATTATACCCTCCCCACTATGGTGGTGTAGGGTATAAAAATTGTGAAAGCCGCCTGTAGGCGGTCTTGCCAGTTTACCAAAGGTAAATTTTATATATAAACAAATTTTATTGATAGAAGGGAACAAACAGAGTTAAAATACGCATTATTTTCGATGGTGGTAGTTCCAGAAACAATCTTTATCAAATTGACCGCATAAAGACAGGTCTCATTTGGAACAAACGACTTGGGTGTCACATTTTGTTGGCTTTCTCTCCAACCAAACAAGGAAAAGATCGTCAGCATCTAACTGAAAATCAGCAACTTGATGAGCAGCTCTTTTCCCCACACCTAATATGCCAGGCTGCAGTGATAAAGGCTCACCGAGATTTTGAACAGATAATAATCCTACAGACGATATTATTTTGAAGGAAACAAGTACAGCACCTATTTCCTCCCACAAATTTGGTAGCTGTAAAAGCAGTTCTTTAATCTGACACATTGTTGGAAACATTGGTCTCATCGGCCTGCAGACGTTTGTATAAAAAGAATGTATTTGTAAAGATCATGCCTACAAAATAGTAGAACAACCTAATCGTAATATTGTGAATCTTTGCTCAAATATGGTATCGACCCTGGAGATCATCCATGAGATCTACTCCACCCATGCAATCATTGTATTCTCGAATAATTTGAGGGCAGTTGACTTCAATGTATTTCTTCTGCTTTATATCATACCGAGGAACCTTTGATTGTTGTTCGCCAGGATTGGTTCTTCTGAAACGGGAAGACATATTAGTCATCCTTCCATAATACAGTATTCACATCGACTCCATGGATTGAGGTCATGTATTCTACGCAAAATCATCTCTGATCTTTGTTTACTTCGCAGCTTACACAAAAGCATATCATAGTCAACAAGAAATATAACAAAACAAAATTGTGCCCAAACCATAAATTCCTCTGTCTCGTAAATAGACTAACAGCGGCTTCGATTTGTAAAAGTTATCAAAATACAGGATGTGATGCATGAAATTAAGAATCTCCAAACATTTTAGGTAGCTCTAATATAACAGGTAAAATGATATTATCTTCGGACCCATTGTAGATTTAAAACCGGTACACAAAACCTCTTGGATCACAAAGCACGGGCAATTTAATCCCTCTTTTATGCGGCATATTGGGCATGTATTTTCGGAAATGGTGTTTCGTCTTTGGAACATAAGTGGAATCAGCTACTATGTCATCGCTATCAATATTTTCATCCGTGATGTCTACAGAATCGATGAACTCGAGAAATTGCTCATCAGACATTTTCTCCAAATTGATATTTTTCATATAAGGACGTTTAGTAATATCCATCATTAACACAATAATAAAATAAAAGGATGCACATAATAGAACCATAAGCAAATAATTTAACACAATAATAAAATAAAAGGATGCACATAATAGAACCATAAGCAAATAATAGAGTTTTATAAACAAAAGGTGTAAACAACAATGTAAGAGAGGAGGACATGTTTGTACACGCAAACCGGCAAGACCGCATTGAGGAGGCCTTCGCTATTTCGTTTTTAAATCAAACTTTTTAATTTTTTCACTTCAAATACGTTTTAAAACTTTAATATAAAATGTTATCTACCGACCGTAAAATTTTGATGTCGATCAATAATTTTCGATGCTAATTTGATGACTTTTTGCACTTGATTGATCATAGCTGACAAACGACTTGTCAGCATATTGTTACGTTTTTACCTTTTAAAAACAGGGTTTATTTCCTTTAAATAAACCGGATACTTTTGATAGCAAATAATTACAAATTCACGACTGCCAACTCTGCCACTATTTCTACACACGGCAACTTTCGTTAATCTTCTACAATAATTTTAACGAACAACTAGAACATTAGAATTCTAGAGCTTTCGATATTTATACACACGCCATCTTGCGTTAATCTTCTACAATAATCTTAACGGACAACTAGAACATTAGAATTCTAGAGCTTTCGATGTTAATGTTAGCAGCTGAAACATTTAGTGTTGCCATACTTACAAACAATGCTAATAACCGCATTGTTGATAAGTAGAAGCTTCTACTAATGGACGTGTTCATAAACATGATGCATGTTGCAGGCAGTCGTTACAGAACGTTAAATTCAAATCGCTATTGCACGTTCATAACAATATATTGGGAGGTATAAAGAATTTTTAATACACCACTGGTGCCCAAAAAATCGAAGAACGCCTTGGGGTGAGGGTTAAGATATAAGTTTTGACCCCGGAATTTTAATAGTTGGATTTGTACGATTTTGGTCAAACGTAGATTTTGTAATTGTTTCATTTAAATGGAACAAGAGTTAACATTATTGGTCTATTATAGAAATTAATGACAAGAATTGCATGTTCCTCGAAGTCTCAAGATTTGGACCGAACGTGACAATGGGAAAACTTTATTCTTATTCTGTCCGTTTCATATAAAACTATTCTTACATTAGAACAATTATCAAATTATAAACATTTTTATCCAAGTGGCCTGATTCCACATAATTGTGGAGGGGATTTGTAATAACTTCAATATAATTTGTGTATAACAAAATAAATATTAAAAACCCTATTATTTGTAAACGCGCAGATGCGGCCTAACTCATGCCGCATTGGTCTAGGTCTGATCTTTCTAATATATATATAACTGACAGCCCAAATAACAGTTTCTGTGTTTTATTTATCCCTATAATTTTGGAGCACTCTAATTTATAAATAAACATATTCTAAAGTTGTTGATGATTTGCCAGTACGCCTTGAGTGATTCCATATGTAAATATGTGTTATTGATGTGCGTGTCTATTTGTCTCTCCTATACCATCAATTTTCCAAATACGTATCTTATACATCAACCTTGCATGCATACATGGAATTGTATTAAGTAGTATGTGTGAAATATTATAAATTGATTGAGAGAACTCTTGTTTTTTACCATCCAGACATGTTGCTGGGTCATTTTTATATGAAATGGCCTTAGGTTAGATTTTAATAAACAACATAAATGTACAAAAAAGAGCACACGATAAGTCCTGCGTTGAATCCTAATTTCATCATTTTATATTTAATGGAATTTTGATTATATTGAAAATACGACATTTCCTTTTTTGTTTTTGCTAATAAAATCTATAGGATGTAAATATTAATGTTTATGTATATATGAATTTATTGATGAATTGAATTTTTATTACATGGAAATTCGGAGAATGGTTATTTTAAAGTGTGATAAAAATTAAATAAAACTAATATATTTATTCGGCTGTAAAAGCAAAAGGGAGGTATATATTGATACCTTTATTATAATCGCATAATTCTAACAAGATATAAAAAAGACAAATATCGGTTGGAAAATATTTAAGTTACTCCATGTTACTTTCATGTGCTTCTGATCACTTCATTATTCTGATCAATTCAACGTTGACTCATTCCGCACACGTATTTTAACTCATTAATAACTAAATTAGAAAGTAGGCAGTTATGAATCGAACATTATGAAACATATTGTTACGTTTTTACCTTTTAAAAACGGGGATTTATTTCCTTTAAATAAACCGGATACTTTTGATTACAAAAAAGCAGTTTTAGTAGTTTAAAATTGTAACAACTCTTTATTTATTTAAAACTAGCTTGACCCGGTGCGCTTCGCTACCCCTGTCGTAGTCTATGTTGGAAATTTCAATAAAATCGTTTCGGCCGTTTAGTATTTATTGTTTAAGAACTAAAGGTACCAATTTTACCGGTTTTCCCTTTGTTTTCTGGTCCAAGTATTGAAAAAAAAATATAGCCTATTGACGATTCCAAGTAAGGATCTATCTACGTTCCAAATTTCAATAAAATCGATTCAGCCGTTTAAGCGTGATGCTCAAACAAACAAACAAATAAACAAATAAACAAACAAACAAACAAACTTACAAAGACATTTATATATTTATATAGATGAACAGCAACAACTGAATTAAATAGTCACTCAGTGTCTTTATACACGTTTATCAATTCGCAGAAATGCACACAAACTGTACAAACTCAAATGAACAGGACAGTTGATGTTAACTCTAACAGCGCCAATGATAAACTCAACTCACGACTGCCACCTCTGCCACTATTTATACACACGCCATCTCTCGGGAATCTTCTACAATGCTCTTAATGGACAAACTAGTACATTCGATTTCTAGAGCTTTCGAAATCAATGTTAGCAGCTTAAAGTGTTGCCTTACTTATAAACAATGGTAATAACCGCATGCTATCAACATTGTTGATAAGTAGAAGCTTCTACTGATGGACGTGTTTATAAACATGATGAATGTTGCAGGCAGTCGTTATATACCGATATAATCCAAATCGCTATTGCACATTCATAACAATATAAAAATAAATGTAAACAAAACATTTATGGAAAGATATTGTAGATTTTCATATCCGATATATCCAGTAACCAAAAATGTACTTTGGCCTGATCATAATTATCTGGAAAACCGTAAAGAATGTAAGGTTAAGTTAGATATTTCTCAGAAGTTTTAAACAATACTTTCAACTTAGAAACAAATAAATTTTGTTGTTTTTTTAATATTTGTTTGTATCACACTAATTCATTATAATGTCAGACAAAAAAAAAATGTAATAAAGCTGTGCAGAGAAACTGAAAACTCTGGGCCTAAATTTTACCAATTTTGAAAACAGAAAATCAACATTGGCAGCCATAGCAAATATAAAAGAAAATCCCCGAACAAAAAATTATTTTTGGCAGATTTATTAGATAACCAGCATCAGACAAGTCTAAAAATTAAAGAAGGTTCAATGTATAGAGTTTTCGGACCATTGTTTCTGCAAAGACAGTTTTGAATTATTAAATTTATGTTCGTCGCAATTTAAAAAAGCTAACGAATGTTATCTAAGGCCTTGTGTTATAGAGGTAACATTTACGCAGAACGTGACAAAATCTTAAATTTATATGATACAATAATCAAGTAAATCAATAATCATACCTCGTATCATACACCACATATAAACTAATATACAAGGTGGCGCAAAAGTAATCTTCTTATCAGAAAATGCTATAAATTTTGCGATTGGCCCTTAACGTCAGTTCTGTTTTGACATTTGTGTAGTAAACACATGCGAAATACACTTTAATAAACAATGTTACGCTACACTGCTCCAGAACGCGGAATATTGCTGACTATTTATTTGACCAATAATCGGTCGGTGACTTTGGCACAACGTGAATTTCGTCACAGATTTCCTGGCCGTCCAACGCATACTGGTGAAACACTGCGACGTTTAGCCGCTCGCCTCGAAGAGACTGGCACAACACGAGATGCTGCCGGGCGTAGCAGACCCCCGAGTAGCCGTTCTGCAGAGAATATTGCTGCTGTAGCCGAGGATGTCATGGAAGCGCCGTCGACATCGACCAGACTACGTGCCACGCCAATGGGTATCAGTCGACGGTCTTTAAAGCGAATTTTGGTACAAGATTTGAAGATGTTTCCGTACAAAGTCGAGACGGTGCATCAGATGTTAGCTGCTCCTTAATCACCACCAAGAGGAAGATGATTTTTCATCAAAAATAATCATGAGAGAGGAGGCCTATTTCCATCTTAGCGGGTACGTAAATAAGCAAAATTTACGCTTCTGGGGCACTGAAAATCCGCGTGTAACCCACGAAGAGCCATTACACCCGCTCAAAGTCACTGTATGGTGTGCTGTTTTCGCTGGAGGAGTCATCGGACCTTTTTTCTTCGAAGACGTCGCGGGCCAAACGGTTACTGTGAATGGTGAGCGCTACAGAGCAATGAACAACGAGTTGTTTTTGCCGCAACTTGATGAATTGGGATTGGAAAACATGTGGTTCCAACAGGATGGTGCAACGGCACATACTGCACGTGCCACAACCGATATGCTGAAGGATGCATTCCCGGGCGCCTAATCTCCCGTTTTGGCGATTTGCACTGGCCTGCAAGATCGCCTGATTTGACCGCTCCAGACTTCTTTTTGTGGGGCTTTTTGAAGTCGCGGGTTTATGTCAACAAGCCTCAGACTCTTGCAGCTCTTAAAGACAATATCCGTCAAGAATGTGAGGACCTATCGCCGGAAGTTTTGGCCAAAGTGATGGAAAATGCCATAAAAAGGGCCATTTAAATGACATCATATTCTCGACTTGATGTGAAAAAAATTAAAAGACCAAATAAAAATAATCCACAAGAAAAATCAAAGTTTTTCATTTTTTTTTTTTTTTATTACAGCCATAAAACATTGGAAGTTTACTTTTGCGGCACCTTGTACTTTACATAATAAAAATAAAAAAAAATGATTTTTTCATTCATATTTGTGGCAGACCCACATTAGTATATATATTCTGGGTCCTCATAAGATTTCAAGACAATCTAGCTATGTCCGTCCGTATGTCTGTCCATATGTCTGACTGTTTGGCATTGAAAATGAACAATATCGGTTCATACTTTCTTCTAGCCCCCTTACAAATGTCTCAGCACAATATTGTTTGAGCAGTCATAAATATGTTGATTATGCGAAACTCCTGCTAAAATTTTTTTGCACAAATTAGTTCTAAATACTCTGAAATAATACTGTAAAGTATGGCGAAAATCGGCCAACATGTGTCCCTAGTCCCCATACAAGGTCTCTCAGAAAGTGACTTGAACATTGATAATTATCTTTTAATAATTAATATGTATCGTGAATTAAAAATAAACAAGTTTTATATGAACCTTAATCTTTCTACCAATTTTTGTGAGGATCGGTCCATAATTAGCCCTACTTTCAATGATACAACTGATATTAAAATATTAGAAAATAGTTTACGGAATGTTTTTTTAGGAATAATCTAACACATTTTCCGGCTAAAAACTAAATTTCCTCAGAATTCTCCAATTTCAAATAAGACACCACGTTATAGATACAACCGTTAAAATTTGCATTTTTAATCCTCATTTATTACAATCATCAACATTTTCCTTAAGTTGATTTCTGAGAACAATTTTAGACCTTGGTAGCATCGAAAATCCGAAAAGTACAAAATAAGAGCCACCCTATTGTGCACCCTCACTTTCCGCCCACCACATTAGTAATTACTGTTTTATCAGAAAATCTTAAAAATTCATAAACAGGGCAAGGATTTCTATGCAAATGCATGTTTGTAGTCAGTAACTCAAAATCAATTTTGACAATTTATCTTTCCGAATCGAAGAATTTGCAATAAAATGGCATCGATTTGTTGTTGCATATTTTTGCATATTTTGTTATAAATGCATATTTTGCATATTTTTCTTTTAAATGCATATATTTAGCATATTTTTCCATTTTATTGCACATTTAATTTTCTTTTGGACATATTTTTATATCAGTGTACACTGTACATACATATATTTGGCAACTCTATTTAGTATTGTAAAAATAGTAAATATATTGACACTAGAATTATATTGTTGAAAGAAAAAGTCAACTTTTCAATTTATGAATCGATTTTTTAGCTTTTTGAAATTGTCGACTTTTCGAAAAAAATTTTATATCGACTTTGTTCTCTTTGTGACACATCATATTAAAGCCAATAAGCATTTCTGTGCTCAAATTACATCTTTATTTCTGAAAATATTACTAAACTACAGGGATTCAATTCGCTGAATGCACAAGTAAAATTAATTGATGATGCTGCCAATAAAATCAATAATGTAAACGGAGAAATTTCTTACCAAATTAAAACAAAACTAAAGAATATTTTACAGAAAAATTTATTTGTTTATACAAATAGAAATCTAAATTAAGTAATTTTGTAACATGAAAATAAATAACTGACTGATTTTTTTTAATACATATATTGTATAATTTACATACACACATGAATTTTCTTATTTTTACTTTGAAAAAATATATTTAAAACCTTTTATGTTCCTTTATATGTACATATATATTGAAAATTTGACCTGAAATTTATATCTGTCTTTTAGTAATAAATATATTTCAAATAAAAAACTTGTTTTTATTGCATATTTTTGTAATTTTTAGTGCATATTTTCTCTCTTTATAGTGCATATTATAAGCGCATATTTTTAATTTTTTAGTGCATGAAAATCCTTGCCTTGTTCATAAACAAACAATTCTAAAAATTATGTTTTTCATAAAAATGTGTTGTTGTACGTAACAGACACCATACAAACATAGGAGAACACTACAGGCCAATGGATGATGGTTGACTGTTGGTTGGGAATATTTTTATTTTGTATTCTCAAAGATTAGATTCAAAAGCTTTTAATTATCTCTTTATGCACACGAAATATCCGGTACCACCTACTCACGCATAATATTATGTACATTAGGGTGGCCCCGTTTGTATGGAGGAAAAATAGGGTTTTAATTTTTTCCAACTAAAATTACAGTTTAAATTATTGGAGGATACAATTTCATCATGACGTCAGTATTTGGAGGTTTTTATAATATTTTTTCAGATTTTTCTCAAAGGAAATACAGTGCACTCGCGGTAACGTGAACTAATTAAAACCAAGGGAGTTCATGTTAGTGAAATTGTTCACGTTAGCGATTGTCGAATTTCATGGAAAAAATATAAAATTTTATAATATAAACCTGTGTTTAACACGCTTGAACGTGAAATAAAACAAAATTATTGATTAAAATGCATTGCAAAACAAAACGAGATCACGAGAAACTATAAATTGAAATAAAATTATATAGCAAATAAAATTACTCATTCGTTGCCACTAAAAAAATTAATTTAGAGGATACAAACACATTTTTTTTATAAGGAGATTCTCAAAACTTTAAAAATTGAATTTAATGTATGTATTGAAGTGTTGTCTACATGATTAGAAAACAAATGCAGTGAAAAAAAATTGTTCACGTTATAGAGCTTTCTGAGTTTGTTCACGTTACAGAGTAGTCAATGTAAGCAAAAGCTTGTTCACGTTAGGCGGTGTTCACGTTAGACGGTGTTCACGTTACCGCGAGTGCACTGTATATATTGTACAGTTATGGTATCATGCGAAAGGTCTTTGATATGAATTAAATATTAATTTTAGTTGGTAGCATTCACAACTCTATTTCGTACCTCCCTAATGAACGTACGTATATAAGTATGTGTCTATTTATTAACATGAACACAAACATACATCAAAAACAAAACAATTTATTTTTAAAATGACCACTAAAGGACGATGACAACCACAACAAACATCATAAAACTATTTTAAAATTTTAAGCACGGAAACAATAAACGAAAAATATACTAAAAACTCTAATAAATGAAGCCATGCGAGTTTATGGATACGTAGGAATACAGACTCTGATTTTGTACGAGGACATGCATTAAAATCCTTTCAAAGCAATAGAAAAATACAAAATGTTAAGGTCACATATTTCCTATCTGAATAACGTCTGAGCAACAAGTAATTTAGCCAATAGTACCAATCAGCACTCTTTGTATTCGAAAAGTATGTGACCTTATCATTTTGGCCTGAACCTTAACCTATAACACTTCATAACATATTTTCCAGCTTGCAAATACTCTTGTTTTTTTAAAAATATCCGAGCGGTGCACAGTGTCATTTTGGTTTCCAATCTATAAATTGTCACAGCTTCTGTGTGACAAAACAATGTCACACAATTGTTTTAAATTTTATGAAAATAAGCATTATCACATGAAGTGAGCGTAATAATATGTTTTAAAACTAGATATACCAATTTATGACACTGTACGTCATCCATATACTTCGAAAGAACTCTTTAAGTTGCCAACGTAAATGTAGTATGTGTGGCTTTTACGAATGCATGTTCACAAACAAATGTAAATATGTTTAGATTTAAAGCTTATCAAAATTCCGAAAGGCTCTACATAAAAGACAATGCCAGCTAAATTCAATTTTGTAACACACAAAAAGCCTTTTCAAATAGTTTAGTTCACAACAACAACAATATTGTATAGAATTTGATGTAAACGCCCTTCGGAAATACACAGCTTTTACCTTCATACCTCCAATTGCATTAACAATTCACACACTCACATACACAATTACACCAGATGTCACATACCAAAAGGACACTCTCTCCCAAATACATTTACACAAGTATGTATGCATACTCGTACACACCCAGCAGTTCTGGCGACTGTCCTCGAAATAGTGATTTTATCTGGCATTTTTTTTTTTAGTAAATAACACAAAATTTGCCATCGCATAGTGCTAGGGCCAAAATTTGGTTATAGCCCTAATGTACATTGTACATACTTTATTGTTATTTCTTCTTATGTAATGTACATTCTCATGCATGTATTTTATTGCAATCAAATGTGATTTATTTATGAATTATATTTTTAATATTATAATTTTCGGGATTTAAATTTTTATCAAAATACCGAACACCGGGATTTTTAAAAATCAGTCCCGATTAGCATCTCTAACTATAGATTACTAAAAAGGAATACACTGACTCTTTTTAAAACTTCAGGGTACAGTTGCATATACTGTTTAGTAAATCAAATTCAATGAGTATGTGTGGCTGTTGTAGACGAAACAAAGAAATTACACAATTGCAAACATTAATAGTCTATTCGTACAAGGATACACAAATGGTTGTAGGTGCACAAATGTTGCCTAAACGTGAAGCTGTTTGCATGTGCATGCATGGAAATCGTAACGCTGGTGGACACTTTACTACAAATTTGAAATGTCCTTAATGCTTTTTGACAGTAACAAAACCGTCATGTGACTTAGTTCAGTGGTCAATAATTTACTATGCACACCACACAATCTGCCCACTCATTAGGAGCTCTATACAAATCTAATTAAATGGGAACATTATTTGAACATTTGAGAACGTGTTAAAGACCATAGGAGAAATTAAGTCTTCTTTATGTTTTTTTTTTATGGATTTTTATTTTAAAACATATGAAGCTAGTCCTTTAAAGTACATTTCCTTTTTCTTTCATTGTTCTGTATAGTAAGCCAAGAGGCTCTGGATTCTTATAATTGTGGAGTCTGAAAAAGTAGTAGGTCCCTGTCTAACCTTACTTGCACCCTATGAGGGTCCACATTTAGTCAAATATATTCATTTAGTCAGGAGGCTAATACGAAACTTAACTAAGACTCATGTATGATTTCGATTCATCACTTACATTCCCAAAAATATAGTTCTAGTTTCAACCCTCTCACAGAGCAAATAGGTTTGACTATGGGTTGAATCGAAATCGCCATAAATGGGTGACAAGGAGGGAGCCTAGCGGGCCAATTTTTGGCCTAATTAGGTTTTATATTTGGATTTAAACTGCATATATAAAACGCTGTTTCAATATAAATGTTCAACCATTACAATAATGCTACATAATAGATGACGATGAATTTGCTTATAAACATTTCCAGAATCAGTTACACGTAATTAAACTATTAAAAACTATTCGAGATGTATTGAAATTTCGTATAATTCAAGAATTTTAGGCTAAATTTTGCCAATAATTCATTAAAAATGAACGGATAATTTTGATTTGATTAATTTTATTTGATTAATCATTTGTAGAATTGAATAGTATTTACATACATATATTTATTAACGCGCTGTTTTTATAATACAAGCGAGTACTTTGGGTGGAAATTTAACATGTGTTTTGTAATTGTAACAAAAACAAAATACATGTAAAATGTCCACTCAAAGTCGTTTGTATTACAAAAACAGCACAAAGATTAGGTTAGGTTATAAAGGCAGCCAGTGCTAACCAGCTCACTTGGGTCCATAATTTCGGAAATGGGTTCAGTGCCGAACCAACCTGACGCACGTATGAACGAATCTATCTTCTTGACATCCACAGTAGATAGATCCGCCAGGCCATGCAAAAAAGGACTGCCTATTGTAGCAGAGCGAGCACCAGATAGAGCTGGGCTAAGACAGAGGAGATGTTCAACCGTTTCCACCTCGTCTTCATCATGGCAACTTCTACAGAAGTCATTATATGGAGTGTTAATTCTCCTGGCATGCACACCAATCAAGCAGTGGCCAGTAAGCACTGATATAAAAGCTCGCAGCCTAGCCCGCGATAACCCCGTTAGGGACGAGCAATTTGTCAGATTAGTCCATCTGAGCTAAGCGCACTCAAGTAAGTTACGCTGTATGATTTACAACAGGATAGCGGTAAACTGACCATGACATCTATCTCATCAACTTGTAGTCGTGAGCCTTTTTTGGCCATTTCATTCGCAATAACATTGCCAGGTACACCAAAATAACTGCAGGTTAGAATGTCTCACCATCTCGTTAAGAGATACTCGGCATTCATGTACCAATCTGGATGTCGAGTAGCAGGCTTACTGTCAGTACAAATTCGGATATTCACACCAAATAGCCTATAGTACTTCAGCCAGTGTACCGCCCTTTTGATCGCTGAAATTTCATCTAGAATTACACTACATTGATCTTGTAGCCTGGAACACACCCCTTCCCACCCCAGCCGCAGACTTTGAGTCATCAGTGTAGATGACAAATGTGTCCCTAGAAGAAGGTAACTCGTCCACCAACGATACAGAGAAGCATCTGTCGATAAAGGGTAAGGGAGTGCAGTAGTCAATATTAGCAGGAAGATAAGGTACACTTCCCAAAATGAACGCATGGCCGGTACCAGACCTCCATGCTCCTACAGTGCTTAACCTCACCGCCGAATTTATGGTCAATTATTTGTCCATGTGCATCATAACGAACAGAGGACGAGATGGAGTGCTTCGTTGCGCACCCGTAATCATTAGTGCAGAGATCCGCAGGATTAGAGCCTTCCACCATATTAGTGCTACATGCATGGGCTTTACCACCCTATCAAAAAGGCATTTCGCATTCCTAGGGCTTATTCCACAAGTTTTCCCAATGGCCCTTCTACAGGCATAAATAACGATAGCCACATAAGTATGTTTAATCATGCCTGATTACTAAAACTTAAAGATATACAGAGTTTTCAGATCGGTTTTAACCGAAACCGACAATTATTCATGTTTATTGATTCATTGTAATGTGGATTCTAGCTCATAAAACGTCGGTTTTTTTATAAACACCATTTGTAGATCACGAAAAAATTAAAATTTTAATAAAGTTTTCAAATCGATTGCATTTAATTGCATTCATCCGTTAGAGGGCTAATGATTCTCGTAATTTTAAAACAACTAAAATTCTAATTTGTTTTCTCATAATATCTTTAAGTTATCATTTCCATCTTTAAAAATATACAACTTTTAATTACAAAAAACGCCAGACGAAATATGGTAGGTACAATGTACATATTTATCACCATTGATGAAGATGACAAGCCGCAATGTAAATAATGATACAAACAATGTATGCTTTGGTAATAACAAGAGATTAGTCTGGCTTTTAATTGTTTACATCGTGATTCCTTTCATAAATAAATTCAATTATAAAATGTCCTTCGCCTTGTCCAAAAGTTTATTATCACTTTATTTATTTGTTTTATTATAAAGTACATAAATACTATGTACATTATTACAGCGTCAATGACCAGCACCATGACGACCGCCTAAAAATTTTGGTAAAATTGTTACAATAACAAAAGTTCAAGGGTTTGTACCTGCCACATTGACGTACAAGTGACACGAACACTTTGCTATTCCATTGAGATTGACGTTTGTTTGAGAAACATATCAAAACAAGTTAAACAAAATTTTCATATTTCAATAATTTACATACAGTGGTGTACGAAATTACGCACAAATAAGTATGCACAGATTAGTACAGATATGCTACTAATGACAGGTGTCAAACAAGTAATCTTGAAAGGTATGGTTATTTTGGATGTTCAATATGCAACGGTTGTAATATTTATTATTGTTTATAAAACAATTCTTTGATTTGTCATTTAGTATAATTCAGGACATTATTAAGTGATAAATAATTCAACATCACTGTGCATGTCAAAAACAAAATATTCCTTTATAGTTTTTCTGTTTAACATAAAAATAATCGCTCATTTGTAAAACAAATAAAAACAAATATTAATTGGCACTTTGTTTTGACAGTCTGATGCTGCAGCAAACAGCCTTTTAAGAGTTTATAAACCTCAATAACTCATACGTTTTTTGGTACACTTGTTGTGGTGTCCATAAAAGTCCAGAATAATGAAGGCATTCTTGGAAATCTGGTGTAATTCTATTCAAAAGAAAACATTTTCGAATTTCCATGTTTAAAGCATACAAATTCGAATGATTTTCTTTTCAAATCGAATAACACAATTAGCCCCATAGAGAATTATACATAGAGACGAGACACTCCGTATTGCCAAACAAAAATACAACAAATCATATGTCTGATACAACAAAATACATTGACTAACATGTATTTTGTTGTTGCAACAGATAGGTTTTTGACAACAGACATAGGTTTTTGACAATTCCGTCTCGTCTCTATGTTACCCTATGATTAGCCCCCTGATTGCCACTGCATACTATCGCGTCAGTCCAGCATTCATTCGTATTTAGGAATCGAAAAAAGAACTGTATATGTCTAATATCAGATTTCGAATTTTTCAAGACTTCTTCTATCAAATGCCACTAAAGGGTTGAGTTACTTAAACAAAATCTAATAATGTTCACTCATTAAATGAGGCTTCAGCAGTACTCGATACAAACTCTCTATCCTCAATTGAGAATCTCATTCAATCCATGAATAGTTTTATGGCAAACATGCAAAATATTTTCCAATTAATGCAGAATCAAGGTAAGCTCATTCACAGCGATGATAACTAATTAATCCTAGTTAGAGATATAAAGAAATTCCCAAAGTAAACCGACAAACATTTCCCGGGAAATTCTAATAAATATTACTGGTAATTTCCAACAACATTTGACAAAAATGTATACCTATTTGGTCAATTCACAAGGTCATATTGTCATAATGTCCTAATATTTCACAATGGTTTAAAAAAAATTTGTCCTAAAATTATACTACTCTGTATGCTATGTTTATTGTGTTATCGTAACCAACCAGCAGAGACCTGCGCCGAACGCCTTCGACTCGGTGAAGACGAGCCGCCGAGTCGTGAAATATTAGGACAATATGACATGATAGGAGACCTTGTAAATTGATCACTTGTATTGGATAGTTTGTATTTTTAACTGGTAGTTAATGAATATTTGTGATACTTGATAGAAATCTGGTTTTTCTGTTTTCTGAATTCCCTATAAAGTTGGAATTTCTTAATTATAAATTTTGAGCCAGAAGGAATATATTTGGATTTATTCCGTAACGTTTCAAAATAGTTAAGTTATCTTATCCTCTCCTAAATTAACGTACTGTTAATGTGGCAGATAATGTATTAAAACTGAACTGGTATCAAGCTCCGAAAAATCAGTTACTTAACTATTTCTGCGGCAAGAAGAATATACATTTTTTATAGTTGAATACAAAGGTGAAGATTATTAACAAAAGATCGGAATCTAAATGTAATTAACGAAAGATCAAGGCCCAACTTCAAAGATAATAAGTAGGAGTGTTATATTCGGCCACTACCACCAATATAATTATACAGACACCAATTTTATCTGGTTAAGCCAATTTGATTAATTTTATATTTTCAATTACTAGAAAATAGATAGTTTTACTAACATTGGAAAACGTTAACCCTTAAACCGTGAAGGTGAAAGGAAAATTTTTTCAATATTTGGAATTTTTAATGTAAATATACCGAAATGTTATACATTTTTGGGCCCATTTTAATGAAACTTGAGAAAAATATAACATAAAGTTCAGCATTTAAAATAATAGCACAAAAATAGAAATTAACCTTTAATAGAACATGGGGTCCAAATGCCCCACAACTTTTAAAATCATGATAACCTGTTCAAATTGAGAATCATATTGACCCCAAGTGCTTTTAAAAGTTAATTTCCATTTTTGCACTGTTATTGAAATTTTTAAAATGTGTCCAAAAAAGTATAATATTTCGCTATCTTTCATTTAGAAATTCCAAATGTTGAAAAATTTTACCTTTGATCTTCACGGTTTAAGGGTTAACGTTTTCTGATTTTAGTAAAACTTTCACAGTATATTTAAAATGATCTGAACTATAAGATTATGTATAGGTTTTACTTAAAATTCGTAACAGTAAGGAAATTGCTCTCATTCGCCAAAATATGGCCAAGAAAATATTTTTTCCCGAAAATCACAAAATTTAAATCGTAGGTACGGAAAAACTGTAAGAGGTATTGAAATAATTTTTTCATATTTTTATTCTCTATTATGATCTCAATAAATCCCAATGTGATGATCAAAAAATTCTGAAATTTGTTTAAGAAAATTTTTAAAAATTTGAAAATGGAGATTTGAAACTGCAGTTAAAAAAAAAAATTTTTTTTTTGACCATACCTCCGAATACGTTAACGGTATTCTACAAAGACAAAAAATAATACAAATGTAAATACGGATATATTTTAAGTAAAAATTAGCTTTTATTTTAATATTTCTTAAAATATGTTAATTTTGTTCATACATACATTTCTTGTTCAAGTGAGGAATTTTTAATAACCTTAACATTTTTTAATCAATTTTTGTCTTTTGTATCTCATTAGAACGACATTTGCAAAAATAATTATTTAGTAGCAAAATTTTTACAAAAACTGGAAAATTTGCATTTTTTTCGAATTTTAGCGATAATACGGTTTGTGGGTTAATTTGACCCAAAGGAGATATAGGTTTAATCTCAAAAAGATTTGTTTTACTGTAGTTTTCATTAATATAAATAAATTTGCATATTTCTGTAACATAATGCAGAAAGTTAAGGTGTTTTACAAATTGATTTCATATAAATAGTAAAATTTTGCATATATCTGACCTTTGACCTCGATGCGCGTCCCGAAATCGTTGTCCGATTTGGCTCAAATTTTCAGCACTTAACTTTTAGACCTTGTGTCATAATATTCCACCCGGTACCCTTCAAAAATCAAACACAACTGATTGTCACTCTAATATACATACTTGTTCTGAAATAACTATTCGTCATCATACACTCGTTCTACAAAGCATTCTGCTTCCGTTGTAGTCCATTGAAAAATATTCCCATAAAACTCTTCATATTCAACCAAGTATTATTATTGTGGTTATTAATTATAATTTTTTACATCCTGTAATCAGCTAATTAATATAAATATGTACATTATTCATATATAAATATTCTACTACTAGTCCTCAATAAATAGAATGTTCCAATTTAAATGTATTGATTTATGTTCGTTCATATTGATTTAAATTGGGCAATTTATTAAAATTCTACACTTACTTATCTATTGACATGATTTCTAGGAACATCTAATGTTACTGGTTTCCTATTAACAATATTTTATTATTACTTATTATACCATGATTTTATTAAAGCCACACTACGGTCATCATCGTCATAGTCCTCGCTTTAAATATCAGCTCTCAAATATCAGCTGCACATAATTCATTTAAAATGTACCTATTTTTTTTTACTTTTATTGTAAAATTTATTTTTGTCCTGTTAAGAATAATTGTTTTTGTTGTTGATGGCTTGCTGCTATTGGAATTATTAAATTTCGTTCAGCTTTTCAAGGTAAAGACAAATAAAAATACCTTTATCTTATATTATATAAATAGACAAAGGACAGAGGTGTCTTACCCTCACAAACAAAAACATCAGGAACATTTTGTTCACACACACACACAGAAACTAACAGATAAAGATATGTACAACCACCGACCATTAACTGCTTAACGTGCCAATTATTTTATAACAACTTTATTGAAACTCTTGTCGGCAAAAACAATTTGTGTAACAGCAGCAGCAACAGTGGAAGAATCACTTGTAAGTAAGTCGTCTTACTTACTTACTTACGCCCTTACCTAAATAAAAGCGTCGATCGTTGTTAACTCTAAAGTACCATACCTATACAAGATATTGACAAATATTTTATTTACAATTTTAGCTTGCTTGTAAAAACAAAAACTTAAATAAAGGTATTTCTTTCATATTCACTACATAATCCACTGTCAAAATTGAACTATTCATTAACGTTATTTCGATAAGCTTCATACAAGTTGTATGGCCATGAAAATGTTTGACAAATAAACAACACTTAAAGCTCTTATTTAAGTATGGCTGTTACTTACATACTGCTTGCTGTCCAATGGCAGCAACAACAGAAGCAGGAGTAATTGTAACAACAGCAGCAACAATCAGCACACACACACACACACAAAAAAGGACCACAGCGACATTATTGACATCAGTCAGGGTTTATTGTAGAACAATAATAAAACAATAACAAGGACGACAGCTACAACAACAACTAATATGAGTAAGATGACCGACCGTACGGTATGGAACAGCATGAAAGTTGTCAAAGACAAATAAAGCTACAGCAGCAACAAAACAATACCAATAACAACAATAAAACAAAAGAACAAAAACTTCCTTAGGGGACCTTCTTCTTCTTCAAATACAAACTCAACGTGAATACAAATACACACACTAACAATTACAATTACATTCCTATTACGTTTACATTGTAAGTAGAGAAGTTCGGTTATCGAAAGGCAAACCAGTATTTATTATTAATGTCATCAACAACCACTTCCATAACTTTAGCTGTGAAGGAACGACACTTATTCTACATACTCACACCCAAACATCGCACAGTGAGCTTTTATACACTTTTATCGTGACAAAACTATAAAAAACACATGACGATGATTATTTGATATGTTGTAGAAATGTACATACATGTACTTTAGTATAGCGATTATTTTGCTCCAAAAGAGGTGCACATTTTATTTGAAGTTTCAAGTCAAAGTGGGAATATTTTGACTTGAAACTGACGTCTATAGCCCATTATAACTTGAAACTGACGTCTATAGCCCATTATAACTTGAAACCACAATAAATAATAAAATTGCATGTATATCTCAAATAAAAAATTTTTAACTTTTATACCATCCACCACAAAAAGTGGTGAATGAATGTATACATATACACTTTGTCATTCCGTGTGTAACATTAAGACCTCTTGATCCTTATGAAACTCTAAGTCGATTGAGCTATGTCCGTCTGACTGTGAAATTCAGCACAAGTTTTTCTTATGATAAAAGGACAAACTCTAGAGAAAACCGTAAGAATCGCTTCATGATTTATCCTGGCCCTCATAAAAATATCTTCCCGGAATATGTTTATGTGACAGAGATGTGCATGAATACCATTCAAATGACATATTTGTTATTTTGCAAAAGTTAATACTGAATGTGCTTGATTCACCACAGCAAGTGTTTTGTTACAAAATGCATGTAATTGCTTGCATATTCTGTAAACTCTTACCATTCACAAAAGCAATGAATCAATATGAGTGTTATAAATATACATATGAAGAGCTTTTTGAGTAAATATGCACTTTCCTATATAAGTATGTTTGAATTAATTTAAGACTGTATTTAAAGGTTTTTTTGGCATATTGCTATTTTTTTATAATACGGAAAACACCATTTTCAATATGTTTTATTATTTCGGAGTTCATTGTATAAAAATTAGACGAAATTTAGTCCTTGAAAAGTTATTTAAAACAAATGAATGCACTGATCTCGTACTATTCATTCAACTTATCATCGAGCTTTTGTGAATCATTTGAATACTTTGCATACAAATCAAAACAAGCAATATAATTAGCACATGTTGATGATTAAAAACAAAATAAAAAGAAATCACAAAACAATGTTTTCTATCTGGATCGATCAATATTTGACCATAGTCCCTATATAATGTCCAGTTTCGAAAATCAGTTAAAAAACGCATAAATGTCTTATAAATATGGTTATCGCATTGAAATCAGATATCCACATGTAGTATAGGTTCACATATGTATAAGGACACATAAACTACATAAATGTACCGATTTCATCGATATCCTACCAACATTTTACACAGATCTGTTATATGTCTCAAAGATCATAGTTCTGGATTTTGTGATTATCGGTCCATAATTGGGTATACTTACCTTTTTTATAAGGCCCACTTTCGAAATCATAATGTGGCAAATAAATATCGTTCAAATATCGACATCACTATAAAATTCAACACGTATTAAGCAGATTAATTTATACAGGTATCATTTGGTGACTATTAGTCCATAATTGGCCATAGTTCCCATAAATCTCTTTTTTTACCAAAATTCTAAATTTATCATTCAATAAACATGTAAGAGTATTATATTCGGCTGTGGCAAATCTTGTATACCCATAATCAATATGTAGGAAATTTTTTATTTAATGACAATAAAATATTTTTTGATTTACTTAGTTTCATATAAAACTTCTTTATGTCCAATTTCATCACGATATTTCAGAGGGAGACCTTGTATGGGGACTAGAGAGAAATGTTTTCCGATTTTCTTCATACCTTAAAGTATAATTTTTTCGGTTGTAGAGACCTCAACGTTCAGAATCTTCCGTGATTGTACGGCCACAACGAAATTAAGTAAACCACTTTTTATACCCTTCACCTTCGTGAGAAGGGTATATATAAGTTTGTCATTCCGTTTGTAATTTCCACAATATAATATTCCGACCCTATAAATTATATATATTCTGGATCCTTATAGATAGCGGAGTCGATTAAGCCATGTCCTCCTGTATGTCTATCTATCTGTTTCATACATCAATATATCGGAAATTCTTCCGGCTCGATTGCTATTTAAAATCGAGAATATCGGCCCACAAATGGCTGAGATATAAGGAAAAAACCGGGCCAACCTCGATTTTTGTCCTATTTTTTATATATATCTGGATTAAGTACTAAGTCATTAATGTAGACAATATGGATATCTAATGATAGATATCTAAATAAGACTATATTAATTAGGACCTACAATGGGTCAACATATTTTTTAACCCGAATTTTTTTTTTGTCATTAACTTTTTTTCACTAGTAAATTTAAAAAAAAAAAATTAAAAAAAAACTTTCGAAAAAAAATGTTGAAAACAATTTTGAAAAAAAATATTAGTTTTTAAATTTTGAAATAAAATTTTTTTTTTTTTAATTTTGAAAAAAAAAAAATGTTCGTTTACCTAAAAATATTTAAAATTTTTATTTTAAAGTATAATTTGGTGAAGGGTATATTAGATTCGGCACAACCGAATATAGCTCTCTTACTTGTTTACTATTGAAATTGATGGTGCTGGGTTTCCATAGTATTTATCAAGCTTAGCCTTTAGTTGAGTTTCTTTCCGCAAAAAATAATACTATGAGCAGACGAAATTAACTTTTTTCCAGTTTCATCTCAAGTCAGTAGCTATCAAACACAAACTAAATAACGCAACTTATTCAAATGTTGACAGGAGTCAACTGACAGATGCCTGTTGAAAGGAGCAGTGTTTCCCAAAAGTCGCAAAGTTATTGATTATTTCTTTGGTTTGCAAATTTACGATTTTGTAATTTAAAATTTGTTTATATATCAGATTAAAATGATCCAAGTTAGACCTCTGTAATAAAACTGAGTGTAATATTCGGCTGTGCCGAATCTTATAAACCTATCAATAATATATGTAATAATGACACCGCTTTTTGTACATTTTGTATAGAAACATTTATTTTTATCAGAGTTTGCTTATTTTCAATACCATATTTACGATGGATACGACTATTTAATAGATGTATCATATAGAAAATTGAAAAAAAATTTAGAAAAATATAAACATTTTGAGACTATAACTCTGATTTTTCTTGAACGGTTATGCCCATTTTCAATGCCCATTCTTTTTTAATCAACAAAGAAGATTTTTGAATAATTTCATCCCCCTTAGTCCCAGCAAGACTTATAGTACCTTCAACATACAGGGGATACAGGGAGCTATATCGTCTAAGAATTTTATAAAGACCCAGAATATATGTACCGAAAAAATTTTGTGGGTTTACGATGAATATTTCGATGTGTTACAAACGGAATGACAAAATCCAAAAAATCAAAAATACAAAGAAATTTATTTGTTAAGAGTATGTGCGAAATGGTAGCGAACCCTATGTAAGTTTTTGACATTATTAAAGTGAAATACGACACACTGTGCAATAGCTTCCTGGTAGAGTAACAACTCTTTATTTATTAGGTTAACTTCAAAAAATCTGGTTTTTATGCATTTTTTTCATATTTTTCACAAAGGAAACATATGCAATTTTGGTATCACCTGAGAGATCTTTGAAAGCCGTCTTTAATGACGTGTCTAATATAAATAAATATCTATCTCAATCTAGTTCAAATATTATTTGAATCTATTTTCTCCACGATCTGATGTTATCTAAGAAATAATCTCCTCTAACAAACTAAACTTACATTTTATTTGCAAATATTGACACCTTATTTTTACTCTATACAAACCAGGGCATCCTAATCTAAATGTATAGAAGACGAAGGAACAAACTGTAAAAGTCAAAGTTTTACCTCATACAAATACATCATGCACTCACATTCATACAGTATGTAATTACGAGGGATGAATCCCAAGTTTAGTAATAATTACATTAAAAACAGTACCGAGTCTATATAACCTTCAGTATTGTTAAAAAAAATATATTTTGTGTATCGATTTTGCTGATTTTCTCGACCATATATCTGATATATGCCAGATTTCGTAAGATAACTGGGGACTTTGAAAAATTGATTTCAACTTTCCTATTTATAAGGATACATGTGCCGACAACTTTTTATATATGAAAGTCATATAAAACTCTAATAACTTTTGAACCAATGGGCATATTTGAAAATAGTTAGGCAAGTACTTGGACAATGAATATGTCTTTCACATGGTCGAATGATAAGTTACAAATGGGAATTTTTGTTGACGCAACAACGATATACAGTATAGCAAAATAATATTGCAGAAATTACCAACTGAGGCATTCTATCTAAATTAATAAAATTTTCCGTGAAAACTGTATGAAAAGTTATACTAACTAATGTGGAAATCATTCATGTAGCAAAATCTGAGTTTATCATTATTATGTTTGTAATATTAAAGCAGATAGAAATTTCCAGACTGTTACGTGAAATATCCGACTGTATTTTCTACTTATTTTATTCCATCTCCAATTATATTTGTATCCCTAATTTCTAGCCAACTCTCATATTATTCTACTTATATACGTACGAGTACATGCATGTATATTACCTGACAACATCTAAACAATGTTGCAGCAGTAATCTCACACCTTCTCTATCATCAATTTATTGTAGCATTTAATGGATAAAAAGGGCAAATGTTCGTATGTATTATGAATTATAGCCCATAAATCCAATTCCGTGGTTTAAATTTATTACCCATCAAAATGGCCAAATCGAAAGTGTGAATAAAGGCAGTTTTAGAAGCCACCAGCAGTGTATTCATGGTCAACTCATAATTATTGTACATATATATATATGAATTTTTTCACAATTTCGATTTTAATCATACTGTCAGTATAAGGGGGAAAAAAAGTAAAATTTGTCAAATTACTTGTAACCCTCGGCCTAAACATGTTTTGACAACATAAAAGTGTAATGATTGGAACAAAGTATGCCAATTTATCATTCTCTTGTTACAAACACTGTGTACATGTACATGGATATGAACTTAAAGTTACTGTAAAAGCACAGGACTATTTAAAACACTATATTTATATTATATAGAGTGGAAACATTCAACAAAATAGTCGTCTGTTAAAACAGAAGTTTATACAAATGAAAATTAAACAATTTATTAAAAATTTAGCATTCTTTAGTTACGGCAATGAAGTAGAATGTTAAATTAAAATGTTTTTGGTCAACGAGATATTCAAATTGTGATCAACTCAAATTAAGACATCACTATCTACATTGTAGCTCTATGCATACATATTAATACTAAGATAATAAGATTAAAAAATGGATATCACACTCATATTTAAGTATATTAAACTGATATTTTAACAGAAATGTTCCAGAGCAATATAAATGACCCACAGTTCATTTGCACAACCACATTACTGCTGCCACAGTAGCAGGGGTCCTCGTTATTCGATTGCCCTTAACCCTCTGACTGGCAAGTTCGTAAAAAGTATCCGATGAAGCAAATAATTTTCAAGTAGATGCAGACAAGAGAAACGTACGTTTTAATTTTCAGGCGAAAAAAACATTCTGAACAAACGCCAGGTAAAAAATTGTGAAGACCTATAGGCGGTCTTGAGAGTTTACATGTTATATGACACCAAAGGTAAATTTTATATATAAACAAATTTTATTGAGAGAAGGGAACAAACAAAGTTAAAATACGCATTATTTTCGATAATGGTAGTTCCAGAAACCATTTCTATCAAAGCCAGGTCTCATTTGGAATGTTTTTTGCAATGTTTGCACCTTTTTTTGCTTTTCTCTCCTTAAAAAAATTTAAAAAAGTGTTGTCTAAAGACAGTTTTCACTATTGTAAAGCCAAAAAAATGTCTTACCAGTTAGAAGGTTATATTTAGAATCAGTTAGTTTCAGCTGCTAAGAAACAAACTAATATCCATACAAAGCAAACCTATATTTCAAGGGCAGATATAATGTACACACCTAATTCATATCTACCAAAAAGACAATATTTTATTAAGGAAATATTAATTCAACAATACAGAAGATTGTATTAAAATTTAAGTACATTTTTACAAAAACTACTGCACTCCACTACACAGCCATTTTTATATATAAATATGGTAAATACCCAGAAGTTCTGAGTGACTCTTCCAAACTAGTGATTTTACCTAGCATTTAAAGCTACGTGACTAGTTATTTTAACATTTGTATGGTCCCTAAAAAGTTTACAAAGAGACTGTCTGATAGCTGGTCCAAAGTAGTCAACGAATGGGATTCACAAACCGATTACATAGAATCAGTTACCCTACTAGCTACCTAACTAGTAAATAGATTAGCTACATAACAAGTTACAGGTGCTAAGCGGAAGCTAATTGATCTCAAATAGTGACAGTTTAATAGCCGATTGCTTTTAAATAATCTTTCTTCAGACTACTCTACAATACATTACTTCTGGTGGGTAAAATAACTACTTTCTAAACTGGAGTACAAAATAATCGTTTAAAGTGACTACACTCTATATTACTCAGAGACATTAAGCGACAATTGACTTCACGCTAGATTACCTGTAATATATAAAGTAACATATTGACTTCCCTCTGCACTACAAATACCACATACACTTCAAATGACCCAAAATCTGTACATAAATTGGTGACATTAAACTGATCAGATATTAGAGAAAATGATTGTGTATAAAGAATACATTGACTACTTGTAAAAACTGCTGGGTATTCGCACCAAATAATTGTGGTTGTCTCACGAATTGCCCAAAATGTAATGAAATTTATTTAAGTGAAACTATTGCAACTTTTCCATTGTAATAGGAATAAATCAGAAAATTATACACGCAGTTTAAAAACATTTACAAATAAAATACAATTCGGAGCAGTAGGTAAAAATGAAATATTACAAAAAAATAAGTAGCAAACGACTGACCGAATCGCTTGTGTGTTAGTGACCACAACTGCAATTGCTGCGTCAATGCCACCACCACCACTACCACCACCGCCAATGTTTTCATTTACAATCACAGTCGAAAATACCACAACATGGTGGTATGACAACATGAATACTACTGTTGTGTACTCTCTCAGCATTTGCTGTTTGTTGCAACTGCAGTTGGTACGAACATTGCAGCTCATGTAGTTGAACTGCAATTTTCGAACGCATTTATTCATCCATAGTTATATTGACAGTAAGTTAAATTGCACATGCATACATCTATGTATATTAATGTGGCACCAAAAAAAGTAATCAATGTTCCCAACTAAAACTGAAATTTTCAAATTGTTTGTGAGCTTCATCAAAATATGAAAAAATCCTTTTATATCATATCAACGATAGATTGGCCTGAAAGTCATTTTGAAAAATTGTGCTGAAACAATAATATGTGGATTATGTTTTGTTTATATGTTTTTTAATAACTACAAGCCTACACATATAAATGTTTAAAAAATCTAAATGTTTGCTCAAGCAAAACAATCGATAACAAGAGATTTTTGGAAATTCGAACGTTTAGGGGCTAAAAACGGGTAAATTCGGTAACCTTATATCTTCAAAACTAATAAAGATACAAAAAACCTTAAAATTGCATGTTACTCCATTTAAAAAATAAGCTGACAGGTGTTTTGTACTTTTTCGAAATTCGAACTTTTTAGGGGAGAAAACGGGTAAAAACTCTATTTTGGTACTTTTTTGGCACCCTATGCACAGTGGGGGATCTGAAAAAAAAAGTGGAAATAAATCTGTAACTTCTAAACGATTAGCTCGATTTTAATAAAATTTCCCATGGCTATAGAGGAGGTGTTGATAAGTTTAAGTTTTGAATATGGACTTAAACAACCAAGGGGGGGCCGAGCCACAATGCCCCAAAGTGGGGCATCTCGGGTATATCAAAAATTAAAAATGATGCCAAATTTTTGTTTGCGATCCAATTTGAAAGATTTTTATATATATGGAATGTACTAGACGAGATCTACAAAAAACATTGCTTTAGCCGTATATGATCTCTTATAGTTCACGAGTTATTCGCATTTGAAAAGTAAAATTTTATTTTTTTTTGCCTACCTTAGCCTGCTATTTTGCTAATAACGGATCCAATTCTTTCCCGATTTTCTTGAAGTGTCTTTTTTGGAATTAACAACGAATTTATTAATAACCTTAAGAAGGAAATGTTAAAAAATATTTACTGGGTCAAAAGTTATGTGCATTCAAACTTAAAAAAAATAAAAAAGTCGTTTTTCCGCCATTTTTTTTCGAAAAAAGTAACTACATTAATTTTAAATTATACAGAAAATGAGAAAAAGATAAATAATGTGTTTATATTTTTCTGAAAGGTAACATTTCGGGAAATATTATAAATGCAAAATAATATCAAAATTTGTATTATTGCGTGGTCCATAGCCTTCCGAAGTAGACCTATTTTTTATGAAAATTTCAACTTTAGACTAGATATTCTAAAATCGCATAGCTGCTTTCAAAAAATTAAGACCTCTTTTGTATGTCCCAATATGTTCTTCAATATTGTGCAAAGGGATTTCATAGCCCCGAGCTTGGTGCCTTCAATAGACTCAAAAATCAAAAAAATCCCAATTTTGGGATTTTTGTAAAGTTTTTTGGGAATTGTGGGATTGTCAAAAACAATTCACTTATTTATTTTTCACATTTGTATTTCGATCAAAAGTTTCTACATATGTCTAAAGTTTCATTAAAAATGATTCATAAACAAAATTTTTATTGCATTGTAAATATTGAAATTTTCCAGAAAAATCAGCTACCATTTTTTATTCCCATATTTTTGAAAAAAGTCTTCTATCATTTTTTTAATTTTTAAAATTTTTTTATATTTTTAAAAATAGGACATAATTTCCTACACGTTGATATATAATATGTATATTGTGGGATTGTCAACCACAATTCCCAAAAAACTTTTAAAAAATCCCAAAATTGTGATTTTTTTGATTTTTGCATCTATTGAAGGCACCAAGCTCGGGGCTATGAAATCCCTTTGCACAATATTGAAGAACATATTGGGACATACAAAACAGGTCTTAATTTTTTGAAAGCAGCTATGCGATTTTAGAATATGTTGTCTAAAGTTGAAATTTTCATAAAAAATAGGTCTACTTCGGAAGGCTCTGGACCACGCAATAATACAAATTTTGATATTATTTTGCTTCTATAATACTTCCTGAAATGTTACCTTTCAGAAAAACATAAACACATTATATATCTTTTTCTTATTTTCCGTATAATTTAAAATTAATGTAGTTACTTTTTTCCAAAAAAAATGGCGGAAAACGACTTTTTTATTTTTTTACTTTTGACCCAGTAGAAATTTTTTAACATTTCTTTTTTAAGATTATTAATAGATTTATTGTTAATTCAAAAAAATACATTTCAAGAAAATCGGGAAAGAATTGGATCCGTTATTAGCAAAATAGCAGACCAAGGTAGGCAAAAAAAATAAAATTTTACTTTTCAAATGCGAATAACTCGTAAACTATAAGAGAAAATATATGGCTAAAGCAATGTTTTCTGTAGATCTCGTCTAGTACATTCCATATATATAAAAATATTTCAAATCGGATCGCAAACAAAAATTTGGCATCATTTTTAATTTTTGATATACCCGAGGTGCCCCACTTTGGGGCATTGTGGCTCGACCCCCCTGTAGTTGTTTAAGCCCAAATTCAAAATTTACACTTACCAACACCTCCTCTATAGCCATGGGAAATTTTATTAAAATCGAGCTATTCGTTTAGAAGTTACAGATTTATTTCCACTTTTTTTTTCAGATCCCCCACTGTGCTATGTATCTTTTAAACTAATAGAAACAAATTTTAAATCGTATTTTTTACTTATCAAAAAATAAAAAACATAAGTTTGGTACTTTTTGGAAATTCGAACCCTTAAGGGATAAAAATTGTGTTTATTTTTGGTACTTTTTCATAAAATATGTTTTTTTTATAATTTGACATAGAGAATATTAGCGAATATTTTATTATGAGCTCCCACCACGATACAGAAATTTATTTTAATATAATTTTACCACCATAATGGGGATAAAAAAGGTACCAAAAAGGGGAAAAAATTGTTTAACATTGGATTGATACAAAAAATAACTATAAGGTTGTTATTTGGAACTCGAGTGCCAAGGTTTATATTGGGCCAAATCCGGGTAAACAGTTTGGTACTTTTATTAAAGCATATTTTTACTTGGGCACATTAACACAGATTTTAATCGTTTAGCATAAAAAATTTTGGAAAACTGGAATATTTTTAAATTTCAAATTGAGGGGAGTTTAAGGAGGAAACGGGAATTGGTACTTTTCTCCTAATGGTACTTTTTTAATATTTTACATTATTTCACTTATCGACATTAAAGTTAGCTGATATGTATCTGAGTGAAGTTAGTGTTAGGAATAAGGGATAATATTTAGGTACCAAAATGTGAGAACTGAATTATAGTTACTTTTTTATTGTTCTAAAGGTACTTTTTGAATTTTCTATAACAATGGACTTAGAAACATGAAATTAAGCATATATGGTTCTAAGTGAGTGAGAATTCTAGGGGGAGACTTTTTGGTACTTTTTGTAATTTCTCCAATAATGAACCTAGAAACATGAAATAAAGTTTATATGGACCCGAGTGAGTGGGAAACCACAAGTGCCTGCTTTTTGGTACTTTTTATATATTGTAATGGTACTTTTTGAATTTTCTATAACAATGGACTTAGAAACATGAAATTAAGCAAATATGGTCCTAAGTGAGTGAGAACTTTAGAGGGAGACTTTTTGGTACTTTTTCTTTATTCGAATGGTACTTTTTGTAATGAATTAATAAACATGAAACTAGAGACATGTTATCCTGAATTAGTATTAATTCACAAACGGAGACTTAATAGTACTATTTATTTCATCCAATTGGGGGTGGTGAAGCGCACCGGATCAGCTAGTATTATATACATATATATTACTTCCCTTGTTAGAAGCTTTCAAAGTAATGTAAACTTTAGCTTTTTAGCTGAGAACATCGACTATGTTTTTCAGATTCATATAAACCGGACCAACCTAATGTATGTACTATGGGGGTCAAAAGTGAGTGAACACTAGGGAACTCTATTACTTTTTAAGATAATGAAAAACATTAGAGACCGACTTAAACCTTTTTCAGAACCGAACCTAATATTCGGCATAATCTATAACAAATTTAATCGATGGGTGGATATTATGATTTTCAGTGATTATATTTGTATTCTATCAATATGCTTATTTGAAGAAAAACAAGTAAGAGAGCTATATTCGGCGGTGGCGAATCTTATATACGCTTTACCAAATTATACTCTAAAATAGAATTTAAAAAAAAATTTTTTTAAATATTTTTTTTCACGAAGGTGAAGGGTATAAAAATTGTAGGCGTGACACCTTCCATATATTCAGTTCACAACCACGTTCTTTTACTTTATTATACAATAACTGGAAACAATTGGTCAATTCACAATTGTCATATTGTCATAATGTCCTAATATTTCACAATGGTTTTTATTGCTTTTCAAGCAAAAAATGTCGTAAAATAATACTACTTTTTATGATATGTTTATTGTGTTATCGTAACGAACCAGCAAAGACCAACGCCGAATGCCTAAGAATCGGTTAAGTCGAGCCGCCGAGTCGTGATATATTAGGACATTATGACAATATGACTGATATGAGACCTTGTGAATTGACCAAATAATTCAAAAAAAGGGGTAATTCTACTTTAAAAATTAACGGAAATTGAAAGTAATTTGAAAACTTGGATTTTGTAAGATTTGTGCACATGTAACACAATCGACACCGAATACTGTCAAATCGTACACGGATATGTTAATTTTTTCCCTGGGCTTTGAAGTTTGCTTTGCAGTAATTTATAGAATCAAATGATCTGTCGAATATTGGTAGGGGTATAGATTCACTCCGTCTTTATTAATTTAACCCTTTGAACCCTATAATGTATACATATTCGAGACCCTTACAGATAGCAGATACGATATAGCGATGTCCGTCTGTCCTCCAATTAACATACGAACATGAGTGATATATATAGTATGGTCCTATTTAGGTTACTATTGAAAATCCGAAAAATATATATAATAATGGCTGAGTCAGGTAAAAAAAAAATAAATTCTGAAGGGACAGAATCGACTAAAATAGAATCAGCTTATCCATAAATCGTTATTTTTTTAACAAAAAATGTTTTCAACACTTCACCCTCTTCTAAAGTCTTAAATATTTGTATAATTTTATTTAGTTTTAAAGTGTATAAAACAGAGTTTTTCGGTGTATAGCCTTCAATATTGAATTCCAATGATGCTGCTTTCAAAAACATTACTCATACGCAATGCCACTGATTTACACGAACAATTTGACATATATATGTACATTCATATGACACGCAAAAAAAAAATATATAATCGTGCATGTTTTCTGTAGCCATTTCAACATTTTTATACTATTCACATGATTGTATCAACCATATATATGGTTACAGTAATCAAATATATGTTTGTGACAACCGTTTTTATGATGAATAATTTTATCATAATATGTTGTTCTCAGATTATGATATCCATAAGCTGTGAGCAACATAATATGGTAAGTCCATCATCATATAAATGGTTGTCGCAAACATAGACATGTTTACTGGAACCATAAATATGGTTGATACAATCATGTGAATCGTAAATTAACCATATTATTGTTACCACAATCATATAAATAGTTACTGTGACTATAATATTGTTAAAAAAACTTATAAATGTATTGAAATGGTTACAGTAAACAAGCACTATATTTTTTTTCTGCGTGTAGTTAGGAAATACAAATGACCAGAAACCACATCATCACACCCAATACCTTTTAGCATGTATCGGTGAAGAGTGTAAAACAAACAGCAACAATAACAACAACAAAAAAAATAAAACTACAACATTAGACGCACAGAAAGGTGGATTGGCAAAATAGCGAAACCGTTGAATCAATCGATCAATCAAACCAATACCACAAATGTTAGTTGCCATTGTTCGAGCATACAATTGCGCTGCATCCTAAATACATATTTATAAATGTAGAATACAAGGATAAATACATACGAGTACATAAGCCAATGTAGCGATATCAATCAATAAGTTGCAGCAACAGGAAATGATGAAACAGCATCAAAAACAAAACAAGTATGAGTAATAAGTGTCCATTCAATTACCTATTGTAATATTTAAATGACGTAAAATAGCTTTAAACACAATTCTAATAATTATTTTTTCTTTTTTTCAAATTTTTCTTATTACAGGAAGACATGGTCTGCCTCTCGTGCACAGCAACGGGAGAGCGTGTCTGTCTTGCCGCTGAAGGTTTTGGCAATCGTCACTGCTTCCTAGAAAATATAGCCGACAAGAACGTACCGCCCGATCTATCGCAATGTGTATTTGTCATCGAGCAGGCATTATCAGTCCGTGCGTTGCAGGAATTGGTCACCGCGGCTGGTTCAGAGACTGTAAGTATTGTACATTTCTCAACTCATTCGAGTCAATTGAGGCTTCAGCATATATCTACACGCATAATAATAGTGAAAGAGAACCCAAATTTCATGCTCATTTTTATCCTTAATTATCCTGCTATAAATTCTTGGTCACCAAAAGCATTTGGTGATCAAATAGAAATGTGTATTTTGGAAGTTGAGCTTAAATTATGTTAAAGAAAAGGGGAAAAAAATATAAGATTCTAGGACTAGCACTACTTCTCATAGCATATAAATGTTTCCCCGTTTTAATGAGTATTCGATAAAAAGTGCATTTCTTTGTTAAATATGTGAAAACACAAATAAGATACAGTAAATGTAACCCCAATATTCATAATCAACTTTTATACCCTGCAACACCATAGTGGGAAGGGTATTATGCGTAGTGTTGATGTTTGTAACACCCGATTGACTCAGAATCACTTGTGTGCAAAGTACAGTTCACAATGTAGAAGATATATCAATCAAATTTGGCACAAACATTATTTCCGGCCAAAGGATGATACCAAGAATGACTGAAACTTGTAAAAATCGGTTAATTATTTCACCTAGCCCCCATACAAATGTCCTACCGAAATAGGACTTATCGGTCATAAATGCTGGACTTATATATAGCCATATAAGGCTCACTTTAACATTTTTAAGAGATTAATGCTCGTTAAACTGATAGGAGCCCACAAGGCCCACTTCTAAAAATCATGCAGGGTATTATGTGGTCGTGCTTAACCAACTACACCTTATTTTTTGCTTTTCTACGAAAAATACAGTTCTAATTAGTTCAGTGAATATTATACAAGGTGGCGCAAAAGTAAACTTCCGATGTTTTTTGGCTGTAATTAAAAAAAAAAAATGAAAAACGTTGATTCTTCTTGTGGATTATTTTTATTTGGTCTTTTAATTTTTTTACATCAAGTCGAGAATATGATGTCATGTAAATGGCCGCCGCCACAGTTGATTGTCATTTGAGCCCTTTTTATGGCATTTTCCATCACTTTGGCCAAAACTTCCGGCGATAGGTCCTCACATTCTTGTCGGATATTGTCTTTAAGAGCTGCAAGAGTCTGAGGCTTGTTGACATAAACCCGCGACTTCAAAAAGCCCCACAAAAAGAAGTCTGGAGCGATCAAATCTTGCTGGCCAGTGCAAATCGCCAAAACGGGAGATTAGGCGCCCGAGAAATGCATCCTTCAGCATATCGGTTGTGGTACGTGCAGTGTGTAACGTTGCACCGTCCTGTTGGAACCACATGTTTTCCAATCATCAAGTTGCGGCAAAAAGAACGCGTTGATCATTGCTCTGTAGCGCTCACCATTCATAGTAACCGTTTGGCCCGCGACGTCTTCGAAGAAAAAAGGTCCGATGACTCCTCCAGCGAAAACAGCACACCATACAGTGACTTTGAGCGGGTGTAATGGCTCTTCGTGGGTTACACGCGGATTTTCAGCGCGGATTTTCAGTGCTAAGATGGAAATGGGCCTCATAACTCATGATTATTTTTGATGAAAAATCATCTTCCTCTTGGTGGTGATTAAGGATGGCTTGAGCGTATGTTAGACGCGATTGGCGGTCAGCAGCTAACAGCTGATGCACCGTCTGTACTTTGTACGGAAACATCTTCAAATCTTGTACCAAAATTCGCTGTAAAGACCGTCGACTGATACCCATTTGCGTGGCACGTCGTCTAGTCGATGTCGACGGCGCTTCCATGACATCCTCGGCTACAGCAGCAATATTATCTGCAGAACGGCTAATCCGGGGTCTACCACGCCTGGCAGCATCTCGTGTTGTGCCAGTCTCTTCGAGGCGAGCGGCTAAACGTCGCAGTGTTTCACCAGTAGGCGTTGGACGGCCAGGAAATCTGCGACGAAATTCACGTTGTGCCAAAGTCACCGACCGATTATTGGTCAAATAAATAGTCAGCAATATTCCGCGTTCTGGAGCAGTGTAGCGTAACATTGTTTATTAACGTGTATTTCGCATGTGTTTACTACACAAATGTCAAAACGGAACTGACATTAGGGGCCAATCGCAAAATTTATAGCATTTTCTGATAGGAGGATTACTTTTGCGCCACCTTGTATAAACTTGAATGTATCTTTATGATTTTCTTCTGTATTTTACTTAAGAAATGTCTCTTTGTAATATACAACAGTAGTCCGCCAGCATTCATGTACCCTACTGGCCCTGTTATCTTTTTTCTATCGTAGAAATGTATTGGTAGAATCGTTCACCGTATTCATCGCTGACGGCTCCCAAATTATTAGAAATGAAATTTAAATGTGAATGAAGGAAATGTATTTTCAACGACATATTACACCCCAAATCCCTATAAGTAGATAACAGCTCAGCGACAATACTTTTATAGTCGCATTATCGACGATTTAAAGTCACTTTTATTAAGGATTCCCAAGCTGATTTTTCTCAATCACTAAGTTTTTCTTCAAATATGCCTTCTTTAAATTTTGCTTCACTCAGTTTACTTTCGAACCATTGATAAACAAACGTCACTCTTCTGATTTATATTCTATACTCAAAACACTCATTGCGCCATAATCATTATAACAAAATACTGATCTTGATTGCGATGGTAATATATTCTTGTTTCGGGTTGTAATGAATTCCATCCCTTTAATCGAGAGGCCAATGTTCTGCTTATTGTTTGGATAAATTTAAGTCAAGTATCAAATCATCGAGATCTTTTTGAAATAGCAGATTTGACTCATTAGATGATAAAGTTTCTTAAAAGTCAGTGGCTATTGAATCGTTTTTGATTGCTTCTGGCGTAGCTGACCGATCGGAACTAAGAGCAGGTTTTGCATTTGATCTTACTATTTTCTTTATTATCTTCACATATCGCAGCACTGGCTGTAACACAAAAACTAGACCAGATCAAATCAAAATAAATATGGCGTTCGAATAACGTAGGTAGGTAATTCAAAATTAGCTAGTACATTTCTTGTTACAAAATTTTGTTGACCAGTGTAATCATAAAAAAATATTAAAAAGCATTTAGTATAACAAAAACATCGGTTCTAATTAATTCAGCGAATGATCTTGAAATTCTGGAATGAGTTTCTTCTCATCTCTACATAAATTATTGCAAAATATTTAAATCAATGAACTATAGTGTGAATATGTATAACAACCATTGAAAATTAAAACTTAATTGAGACTTCAAATTAACTATTAAGAATTTCTTTTGGATATAAATCATAAAACAGTGGAGTTCGCTTATAACAAATACCACATGCAACGAAATTACAGTTGTTATAAACTATTTCCCTTTAAGGTCTCATTAGCTAATGTCCAAACAATTCTGTACGTATATTGAGAACTAAGGCCCTAATTTTATAAAACGATAACAAACGTTAAAATAAAATTGTATGGAAAATATTCAAGTTTTAAACCCTTTTCCCAGTATTCTTCATACAAATCGCTTTCACTTCCAAACGTTTCGTTTTATAAAATGAGGCCCTAAGTATGTAAAAAAATTACATCTTTTTTAATTTCCGAAATTAAAAACAAACAAAATTCATTATAACCAAACTCCATAGTAGTACTCTTCTATAAATATGTATGCACTCCTACTGCGATTTTTACACAACTAAGATCTTCCTCTTATCATTTACAAAAATAAATAAATGCATACATACATGCATACATACTTACGTTGTAATGTAAGATGTTAATTAAGCTATTTAAAATTAAGTGAATTCCTGCAATTATTTCTATACAGAAAAAATAAATACACATGCACATATTTCTCTCTCTCTCTCCTCTTACATTTTTCACACGGCTCCTCTTTCCCGAATTATGTATGTAAAATGTAGCCGCACACCACAATAATCCAACTTTCTTGGGTGTTGTTTAATGGCTTGAGCAAGTGGCGTGATGTGGCGGTTCATGCATAAACATATCTGCCACACAGTTACACAAAAACTCCACATAAATTTACACGATGTAAACCATGCAATTTTGAATAGGGTGTCCTTAAAGTTTTCTGATGTTATTCCTGGCAATTAATAGTTGTATTTCAAAAGTTCAATCGAACAGTATTTTCTACAAAAAATCTTCAGTGTAAACGTATTTTCTAATAAAAATATATACGCTAATATTATAATAATTAATAAAAGTACTACATATTTAAATATCATTAAGATGCCAGCTAGAAATTTAAATATACATGGATGCAATTCGATGAGATAAACAGCTCTTAATCAGCTAAATATTGACTATAATCCGACGAGATAAATGAGTCTGCTTCGGAAGCTGAGGAGCAAATGTAGCGCTCTGAATAATATCAAAGCCCGTTAGGTTAGGTTTCCAGGCAGCCGCGAAGTGAAGAAGAAGTGCAGCTCACGTGGGTCCAGGCATAGGTCCCTTTGTGTTACCTGAAAGTATAAAGGCAAAAAGAGAAGAACAGAGTAGATATGAAAAGAGAGAATAGGACAGTCAGTACGAGAGAGAAAGAGAAAGGAGAGTAGATTATCATTGATCACTCCATGGAGATCCCCATATTAGGCCTAGTTAGCCAATTACTGTTCCTTACAAAGGCATAAATGCACTCAAGCCTCAAATTCGAGAGCTCAGAGAGACTAGTTAGGGAACGATGTCCCAGAAACCTTAAACGTAGATTTTTCAATGCCGGACAGTGACAAAGAAGTTGGAAAATTGTCTCATCCTCCTCCTTGCTTTGACAACTTCTGCAGAAGTCGTTGTAGGGCAAGCCAAGTCTCCTCGCGTGGTTGTCAAAAGTTCAGTGACCGGTAATGACCGCCACCATACCGCTCAATTGTGAGCATGTTAAGCCAAGAAGATATGTTGTTCGTCCACGATTTAGACAGGGCCATATCATTCTGGTAATAGTACATGTGGGTTCACAACCCCATCTTGCCTGAGCAAGCTCATAGTAGAAGTTACTAATGTGAAGCTTGCATTTGGATAACGGAATCCCACATAGGAAGTCTATGTGTCCGTCATGCAGCATGGCGCCCTTTTTCACCAATTCATCAGCAACACAGTTGCCCGTGTCCACGTACCCACTTGAGTACGACTGTTGAATGTCTCGCCATCCTGTTTAGATGTTGTGTATACACCTGTTAGAGATTTTATTGCGGCCTTACTGTCAGTATATATACGAATATCCCTACCTGATATCTTGTTATAACTGAGCCAGTTAGCCGCCCTTTTTATGACTGATATTTCAGCCTGGATAATGCTGCATTGATTTGAAAGTCTAAAAGATAACCTAGTTTCGAATTCCTGAATGTAGACACCCACGCCATCTCGATCTCCCCTCCTAGAGCCGTCCGTATAGACTGAGAGACATGTTGTGTCGTGTAGAGGTCCGTCCATTGCTTCCGTATTATGCGGAATTGAGAAACCAAAATTGGTCACCATGAAGGTCCTAGAAGTGCAGTAATCAATATTTTCCGGAAGATTCCGAATGCTATCTATTATACCGGCGTGACCATATGGAGCATGTCTCCAATCGCGTTTAGCCTGAAGGCCGAATTGAATGCCGTTTTTCTAGCCATTAGATACACAGGGATCCAGTTTAATAAAGCAAAGAGCGACTTTGTTGCGGTCGTTCTTAGAGCTCTTGTTATCATGATTGCCATTCTTCTCAAAACCTTCTCGAATAGCATACAAGTTGAGCCTTTGACCAGCGCCTTCCACCACATTGAGACTCCATAGAATAGTGTCGGCTTAATGACCGCATCACATTGCCAGTTAACAAACTGGGGTTTAATACCCCATTGGGTACCTATAGCCTTCTTACAGACATACATAGCCGTTAAGACTTTTGATGTCCTTGAAAGGGTATTGAGTTTTCAGGATAGTTCGCTATCCAGGTATTTTGCATTGTCCGATAGTTTTAGTTCAACACCATTTAATCGGGGAAGCGTAAAATGAGGAATCTTGTACTTCCTTGTGGACAGTACAAGCTAGGTTTTGCTTGGGTTAACACTCAATCCACTGTCTGTACTCCACCGACTTAGTACACTGAATGCATATTCCAGGCGTTGTGATATCGTGCCCAAGTGGATCCCAGATACTGCCACTGCGACATCATCCGCATAGACGACAGTTTTATAATCCATGAGATCCAGTTTCCTGAGCAGATAATTTATTGCCAGATTCCACAGAAGTGGAGATAAGACACCTCCTTGAGGCGTACCCCTAGTGGACATTCTCGTGATCACAGCCGTTCCCTTTTCTTAACGAATGATCCTGCGTCTTAGAAGGTTCTTGATGAACCTTACAGTTGATTGGTCCAGACCGAGATCATGTAGAGCTGAAACTATGGTTGCAGATTCTACATTATTAAAGGCTCCATCTATATCCAGAAAGGCCACTATCAAAGACGGTTACCCACAATTACAACCAATTGTCAAAATTGGTTTTAAAACGCTTTTATATAGGAATACTCCAAGTCACCCAAGTTAAACGCTATTAAGAAGTTAATTCATTTAAATAACACTGTTACCGAATACTCATTAAAATTCACACAGATTATAAACATTTTATTTATACGATCATTAATAAATAACATGAGCAAAGAATCATAACCCAATAAGCACCAAAGCCTTAAAAATTCAAGCACTTGAACATTTGGTTGGAATTTGACTTGAATGCAAATGTAATTATGTTTTAAGCTTGAAAAATATTTGAAAAAATTAAATATTTTTCAAACAAAAAACATATGACTTGAATTTATGTTTCATTTTTACTGTAGAATGCTATTGAAATAGAGCCTAAGACAACTGTAATTCAATTGCATGACTATAATTCAAGGCTTGAATTACACATGCTTTCAACTTAAATTCCAGTAAAAATGCTTATTGGGAAGAGTGTTCTAACTAATGATCGATATGATTGATATGGTCTTACGTTTGAACATCATATATAACACGTGTATATCAATAATGTTATGACTATTTAAGGGACAACCTATTTACAGTTTATATTCTGTTCGTCAATTTAAGTATTTGGCATGGTCCTTTTCCCATTTTCGCATACACTCATTTCGTGGCAGATCGTCATAACTCCAAAATTAAAATTTTTTTACTCAATCAGATAATTCATTATTTGTGTTCATAAATATACAATTATTTTTGGAGTGAGAGAGTTTGAATATGATTCAATGAAATTTGAGACCAAGTCGTACAAATTCCAAACCATTTGTCTCGAAACTGTATTTATTGAAGTTGTGACATTCTAGTAAATTTTAGAAAAGATTTAAATGAAAATGGAATATCTTTGAAAAAACTTTATATAAATAGATACAGCTATTAAACAATTTAGACACTTTATTTGGTAAGTTAAGCATTTTTAAAATTAAATCTTCTAGCAGGCAACACTTTTCGAAAGTATGTATGTACTTACATCATATGGAAAGTTCGTACAATGTGTGTATTTTCCCTGTTTTCATTTTAAATCATATTAAAATATTAAGCCAGCCAGCAGTATACTTTATTCTACCATGCTAGTCGACACTATCCTACCACATGGACTTGGAATTTCTTCACCAGAGATATAATGAAAAATTAACAAAACAAAAAATATGCGAAAGAAATAATAAAAAAAAAAATAATGAAAATACGAAAAACAATCCTTTTATGCCACACAATTAAATTTAATCCATTTTAACAGTTTTTTCTTCTTGGTGTTTTAATTTATTTTATATTTTTTTTTTCGTAGTTGTTGTAATTTTTCCTATACTTATACTCAGTTTAACATGTGATATTTTTTCTCTTTCTCTTCTTTCTCTTCCATACATGTTGTATATCCTTGCATATCCTATGGCGCTTTAAATAAAAAAAAAAACCACAAAATAAACAAAAAAATAAAACTCAACGCGACTCCCCTTAAAAACAAATGATATCACATCCCTGCATATGTATTCGTATATCTACTATAAAATATTCATCTACAATTACATATTTTGGATTTAAATTGGTGGAAATTTATATAAAAAAAAAACATAAAACTTAACAAATAAAATTTAAAATAAAAAAAATACAACGCAATGGTATAAAATGAAACAATGTAAAATAAAACAATCAACAAAAATGTGTGTTGTATAAACTGAATTAAAATTTATTTAAATAATCCTTTAATCATTACATGCGTTCCTTATGCTGCCGCCGCCTGCCTTTTTATCTTTGAAATATTTATTTAATTTTTTTTTTCCTTCTGCTTTTAAAAATGAAATAATATACTTTTGTTTCCTCAACTCTGGCGTATTTTATTGTAAATTTCTCTTTATTTTTAATCAATATTTCCATTTCTCTTCTTTGTTTGAAATATTGTTAAATATTGAAAAACTATATAAAACAAAAACTATTTTAAACAATCCAAATCAAATCAAAAAATACAATGTATCTAAAAACTTTATAACCTGAAATATCAAATGACATTTTTACCAAATCCACCAACCAAAAATAATCAAAAAAAAAAAACACACATATGTGCATCGAATGTGTTGTCTCATCATAAACAGGATTCCCAATTTGTAAGTATACAGAAAGGTTCTGAAGAATCGATCGCACTGCAATTACCGCTTCAATTGTGTTTTATTTTTTTTTGCTAACAACTTTGTTAACTACATATTTAACTGTCTAGTCTATATATTTATGAATAGTTTTATTATCTCTCTTTATTATATCTTTATATCATCTATTATTTTTAACTTTTAAAACAAATACTACAATTTCTTCTAATTTTGCTTTAATATTGTCTGTCTCATGACTATAATAATAATTTCATACATTTTAAACAAATTTTTTTTAAATAAAACCTAAATCAAAATTAAACAAATATCTTAAATAAAAAACTGTAATTGTAACTGTGTCGTTTTCTCTATAACTTTCTGTATATTATTTATAACTATATCTACTCAAAATTATGTATTAACCTTTATGTATATCAAGTCTTGCATTATAATCTCTTTAATACCCTGATCACACTGTATATATAAAAATTACTTGAATTTATTCATGATCACAAACTATTTTTTCTTACAATGTTTTTAACGTGGCGAATAAATATATTTATTATTTGCTCGGGAGAATTTAGTCACCAAACGACAAATGTAATAGATCATCATTTCATACATATTTGCTATCTAACGAGAACTGGATCTCATCTTAACGGGTGATAGATCCGATCTGTACAAAAAGTATTGCAAGCGGGTTCGGATTTCGTTGTATAAACCGCACTTTCCACTTTCATAATCTCATCATTTACAAATGGTAATTTCAACCATGGTCCTAAGAATTCGCTTCCGTTCCCCACAAAATTCTTAAATTTGTAAACATTTTTTTTTAAATCTGTTTCATACAACTTGACCTTATAATCAAGCATTTATTTTGATCGGACCGAGTACTCCTTGTAGAATGCAATAACCGTTGCATTTAACTCTGAATAAACGGTCCGATAGATAACCCTTTATAATTTATTGCTACATGGCGAAAGTAAACATTTGATATTTTTATTTCGTCGTGGGCTTGAGCGATATCTAATATTGTACCCGAATAATATTACTTTAATTCCAACGATTTTCTTATCTCTCAAGTTAAACCATTAATAGCTTCAGTTTATGAAAACCAAATTCACGAATTGGCATGGTATTTTTCTCATAAAAAAATGGTATCATCTATAATCTTCGAAAGACAAGGATGTAAGCTAAAAGGTATAAAGTGGGATGGTACGATCAAGTCATTAACTTTGGTGTTATTTTTATTATCCTAGGTTCAAAATCGAATTAAACAATATTGTTAAGTTTTTACCTTTTAAAAACGGTGGTTTATTTGCTTTAAATAAACCGGATACTTTTGATTGCAAATAAAAGCAGTTTTAGTAATTTAAAATTGTAACAACTCTTTATTTATTAAGCTGTCCAACAACAACAATTCAAATAGTCAATCGGTGTCCTTATGCACGTTTATCAATTCGCAGAAATGCAGACACACTTTATAATGTACAAACTTAAATGTACAAGACTGCTGATGTTTGCAACCTCTGCCACTATTTATACATACGCCATCTTTCGTTAATCTTCTACAATAATCTTAACGGACAAACTAGTACACTCGATTTCTAGAGCTTTCGATGTCAATGTTAGCAGTTTAAACATTTAGTGCTGCCATACCCACAAACAATGCTAATAACCGCAATCTATCAACATTGTTGATAAGTAGAAGCTTCTACTGATGGTCGTGTTTATAAACATGATGAATGTTGCAGGCAGTCGTTACATTCAAATCGCTATTACACATTCGCAACACTGTCCCCCACTTAAGCCTGTTTGTCCCGAATAGGCACAGATTCACCTTTCCAGTGGTCAGCTAGTCGTTTCAGATGTTCAACCTTAATTCTCGATATCGGTCTTCCGTTATCCAATTTCTCAACTACTCTATGTTGTCCTTTCCAGTGATTATGTAATTTGGAAGACAAACCTTTATTACGTTGTGGGCTATATCTGGCCTTCACCCGGTCTTCGGTCATTGCAATTCGTCTCCGAACGAACCCATGCACTTCCTTGGCAAACTCACTGGCATTATCTTCCTCACAATTTTTCACTGTCTCTCCTGAAGCACATTCACCCAACCTGGAACCCGGCCTGATGACCTTTTCACCTCGGGAAAGACCAAGCACTCCAAGAGAAACCATGTCGTCATTGCACTGTTCAACGAGGACCTCCATCGTTACATGGCCACTTTTCACATCTGCTGGTTTCAACACCCATAAACCATTGTCTATACCAAATACTCTCCCTCAATGCTAGCTCTTTTTAAAGGTGGTTCTTGTAATTCTTGTCGATTCGCTTCCATTTCAGCTAAGTATTTAATTGTTTCTTTGATTTCAGCTTTAACCTCAGCACGAAGTTTCTCGTTGTCAGCAAGAAGTTTATCGTTGTTGACTCTAGAAGTTTCTTGAACTTCAACTAGAGGTTTATCGTTGTTTACTCTGGAAGTTTCTTTAACTGTTAGCTGAAGCTTCTCGTTGTTTACTTTAAAAATTTCTTGAACATTTCCATCATAGCAGCAAACATTGTGCTTAAATCCAAGTTGCTTGTTGTCTACTTCCTCTTTATACCGTTTGAATTCATCTATGAGCCTTTTCTGCAATTCTGCTTTGTTACCTGCTGTTGGTAGCTCCAACTTACTCAATTCTTTCGTGAGTTGTTCAAACTTCATGCTTTTTATTTTGCAATCCTACTTCTGACACCAATTGTTCGGATGTCAATATCACGCCGCTTGAATTCAAGTCCCTATTGCACATTCGTTACAATACATATAACTAAATTTCCACAATTCTATTCAAATAAAAGTATTAGCATGAAGCAAAAAAAAAATGTCCATTCGTTCTAAAAACAATTAAAACACGATAGGGCCTAAATGAGATACCTAGAAAAACGGAATATGGGCCACCTATACAAAGCAAACTTTATGGGTCAGCAAGGAGACTAAATATTCCTTCTAACGACTTTTCTAGAAGTTTTCATGATGAAGACAATAAGGAATCTGTAAAACACCTTATCTGTCTTTGTCCAGCTCTATCGGGGACTCGGGCTGCGATGGGTAGTCCATTTCTGAACGATCTTGCTGATCAATCGAACATGATTCATTTAGGGTATCACAAAGAGAGCAATCCAAGTGAGCACTATATCTAGCAATGTAAAATTTACCACTAATATTGTCTAGTAATTGAATAAAGTTCTTATTAATCCTAGCGGTAACAAAAACATTAGTTTAATTCAGATTTGCTAGAAATCGATCAACCTCTTCGTATCGGCAATCACTTATCGTTTTATATTAGTATTCAAATCAACATAATCACATCAGACTCTTTTTGCCCCAGAAACATGTCGTTTTGAAACTGATTATACTTAAGGAATCGCACTGTAAATCACTCATACAGCGTTACTTATTTGAGTCCGCTCAGCTCAGATGAACTAATCTGACAAATTGCTCGATATCGAGGCTCATATGGCCCGTTTTTGACCATCACAGGTCAATGTCCCTCACGGGCCTATCACGGGCTAGGCAGCGAGCTTTGATATATGTGCTTCCTGGGCACTGCTTGATTGGTGTGCATGCTGGGAGACTTAACACTCCATACAATGACTTCTGTAGAAGTTGCCATGATGAAGACGAGGAGGAAACGGTTGAACATCTCCTCTGTCTTTGCCCAGCTCTATCTGGTGCTCGGTCTGCTACAATAGGCAGTCCTTTTTTGCATGGGCTAGCGAATCTATCCACTGTGGATGTCAAGAAGATAGATACGTTCATTCGTGCGTCAGGTTGGTTCGGCACTGAACCCATTTCCGACATGGGAAGGACCTCTTGAGAACCTGATCATGATCTTTAGGGTATCACAAAGGGACCAATTTATGGACCCAAGTGAGCTGATTAACACTGGCTGCCTTTATAACCTAACCTAAGGAATCGCACTACTAAATTAAAACATTGGTTTATAATAGCTCACTTTCGAAATCCCATTTAACATGTATCTTGTAATGATGGCAAACTATACAGAGCAAATTCCGTCAAGATCGATTCATAATCTGTCTTAGATCCCATTGTTAGTGGTCCACCTTGTATAGACAAATCCTTGTTTGAAAAAAATGCTTTCTCGATGACATTAATAAAAGATTTCTATTCGTTGATGAAATGGATAACAAGTTCCAAAGTTATCCGATCCGAAATATTGATAATTTTTCACAAAAATTCCCGAGATGTTCAACATTAGAGGGTGCAGCTAAGAGTTATATATGTGATTCGATTTTGTTAATTACGACCTTAAATTTAAGCATATGGTTAAGATTTCCAGAGGGAAATCATTAAATCAACTCAGAAAATAAATCTGATCAATAAGCTTCTTTTTAAAAATTAAATAAAATGATCTAAACTTATTTTTGCCCATTATTTATGGGACACGGTTTCATTAATGTGGCTGACGCGGCTGGCTTACCCTGTGGTTAGACTTTTCTGACGGTTTCTGGTTCTATTTCACGAAAGCCTTGAAGGTATGGATATTTTCTTGATTATTCGCATAGCTTCGGTCTTTAACGGCACCCCACAAGAAAAAGACTTAAGGGGTCAAATCGCAGATCCGAGGCGATATTGAACATAGTTCGCAAAATATCGATTGTTTGATGAGCTGTGTGACATGGTGCGCCATCCTGTTCAAACCAAGTATTATCCAAGTACATGTCTTCCATTTTAGCCCATATAAATCCGTAATCAAGGATCTGTAGCGCTCGCCGTTGACCGAAATGATTTAATGGATTAAGATACAACAAAAACACCACAGCAGCCACATGCTCGTCGGTACGCAACGTATGACGATGGTTACCATGAGTGTTGTCCATTACCAGTCTCACGAACATTTTGCACAAAGTTTCGTACAGCACACCAGTGGGTGCTTCATTTCGACCAAACTTTATTTCTTTTCAATAAAAGCACAGTTTGGGCATCACAGCACTCATTTTGGAAATAAGTTTCCAATATTTTTCAATTAAGGTATGATACTGACTGGTAATTAATATTTCTAATAGAAAAATGAAACAGTGTCAAAATAACATATGATTTAAAAATATCCTAGTCAATGGACCTCCTTGTATATAACTATATATTCGAAAAATCAGTAGTGAAGGTTTTTTTTGAGCAATTCGTTCTAGTTACATACATATGAGTGTATGTACTTTAAACTGTTAACTTCTATGTGTTTTATTAACCCAAATGTTTAACATTTAAAATTGGCTTGAACTTTAAACATTTTGTTTAAGATGAAATCAGAAAAAATAAAAACAATGTGAACCAGTCTCCTAACCCCAATTACATAAAAACTAACCATGTAACATCAGTGTAAATAAAAATATAAAAAAAACAGTTTACAGCACCCAACTCCATTAACACATACACTGACATTCTCACTCACTCACGCACACATACATACATATTCTACACACACACACACACGTACTCAGTCAGTTGTCTTGTAGAATTGTTTTTTTATATTTATTTTTTTGTTTTTAGATAAGTTACACACATATACAAACACAAGCAAGCAAAAAACAAAATGCTAATACTACGATTATCAGAGCTTAAAAGAATCAATTCTTTATGGAAAATATAAAAATACACTTTCAATTTCAAAATGATTTAAATTATTCGCTATTACCAAATACACAAAAACTGTGAAATTCGAAATTCTTTCAATGAAATTTTTTTTTTTAAAATCCCTATAAATTTTATATCTTCTTCTTTAATTTTATATTTTACTTGAGCTTTTTATTAAAATTTTAAATAAGTGTTATTTACAAATTATTCTTAAATATGTATAATTTACATTTATAACGTCTGAGCAAAAAATGTGGAAAACTGTAAACGCAATATTAAAAAAAAAATAATAATAACTAGGGATATGCGATTAATTAAATTATCAAACATTCTGATTAATCAATTAATCGATTAATCAATCAAAGCTATTATTAATCAAGTAATCTGAATTTTGATTTTTTTAATTTGAATATTTTTGTTCAGAGATATTAAAATGGAAAAAACACACAAAAAAAAACAAGTAAGAGAACTATATTCGGCTATGCCGAATCTTATATACCCTTCACCAAATCATATTTTAAAATAAAAATTAAAAAAAAATTTTTTTTTTAATATTTTTTTAACATTTTTTTTTAATTTATTTGTCAAAAAAAATTTATTACAAAAGAATGTTTTTTGTGAAAAAAAATTTGGGTTAAAAAATATTTTCCCGATTTTGACCCATTATAAGTCCAACTTTGTACAGCCTTATATATATATATATATCGTTGCAATGGACTTTGAAATATCTATCATTAGATATCCATATTGTCTATATTTATGACTTAGTAATCGAGATATAGAGCTAAAATGGGCCAAAAAATAGAGGTTGTCTCCGATTTTTGCTCATATCTCCGTTATTTATGGACGGCTTTTGCTGATTTTAAATAGGAAACTTCTCGAAAGCATGTCTGACAGAATTATTGAGGATTTGGATCCCGAAGATATCTAGGGTCTTCAGAAAATTGATTTCAACAAACCGACAGACAGACAGACAGACAGACGCACAGACGGACAGACAGACAGACAAACAGACATGGCTAAATCGACTCCGCTATCTATAAGGATTCAGAATATATAATAATCAAAATGTTTGATTAATCGAATAATTGATTAATCAGAATGTTAGATTAATCGCACATTCCTAATTACAACAAAACTTTTTTTAAGAAAATTTAATGATATCAGATAGTTAAGAAGGATTATCACGTTTTTCATTAATCAAATAGTATTAAAAATCGTATCTAACAAATTCAGGCGCAGATCCAGGTCAACCATTTGGTTGACCATTTTTTCTTTTTTTATTAAAACTTTTCGGTTTTGGGATCTGCGCCTGAACAAATTAGATCATCAAACTGATTTGCAAATTTTGTGAGGGAAATACACTGGATTATGAGTTCAATTTCATAGTACTAGTTAATCAATTAATGTAGAGTTATGTTATTACAATGAACACAGAACTTCGTTATTAAGAAAAACTTAATATAACTAATTTGTTCCTGAGTCCACTGAAAAACCCTCTTTATTGCAAAGTTTTTCATACAATAATGCTCTATAGAATTGGTGCGCGTTCATATTGTTCAGGTTACGAAGATTTTCGTCAATTTACACGTACACAACCCGAATGTAAACAATAGAGCGTAAAAATATAATTATTTCATTTAGTTGCTTAATGTTGTTGCGTATATTTTAATTTTTACCCACACAAATTAAATTTCTCTATTTGCGTACAAATCCCAGCGGGAAAAATTCTAGGTCTTCACTTTATAGGCCTTCTAAAAGACCTGTTTACTCATTCTAAAAGATGCGATACTCATTCTACTCTGCCTGCTCGCAGAAGACGTTCTAGAAGAGCTATGCTTCTCCTTCTAAAAATGTCATACACAATTAAAATTGCATTCCAAAATAAGGTCTAACAAACCTTTATTTAATATTAAAACATGATTGTTTTTTGCAATTATTGTCTCTCTGTAATTCTATTTATTTTGCTCTCTTTATTATAAACTGTTACATGAAACCAGAAGAAGGTGCAAAATCTTCTAAATAATTAAGTCTTTTATAACATTTGAAGTTGTAAAGTTCTCGTGAAGCAGTTTTTTATATGTATAAAAAACTACACACGTGACATTTTAAAGTCCATTCTTTAGGTTTTATGTTGAATTCATTTAGAATATTTTCATGCTTCAGCAGTCTTTAAATTAGGCTTTAATTATCAGGGTTTTTAATAGATGTTAATATGTAGACATTCTGAGAGGCATTACGCAACAGGTCTCCTTGCAGGCCTTTAACTGAACACCTTCTAATATGCCCTCTTAAGTAGCCCTTCTCTCAGCCCTCCAACAGCAGCGAGTATGCAAGGCCTTGGCTCACAATGACACGCCGTGTAAAATTGAAACGATTTTGCAATGCGGCTGGGTGTCCTTGTGTTTGCAAAATAAGGCATTTAGGAAGGCCTCTTTACTGTATATTTTTCCCGCTGGGAATGCTCTATAGCTACAACGAAGAAATTCGCATACACCAAAACTTTACAGTGAAAAAGAATGCACCATGCTGAATATAAAAAAAACTATAGTTATTTAAGGATTTTTTTTTCGTATTTCTTAAAATTTCTTTATTCCAAGGTTTCAATGATACATATGTACAACGAATTTTTTGATTCCCATCAGATTCTTATATCAAAATTTAACTGTACTTAGAGTCTTCTAAATTTTAAAAATATTAGGGTTCTATAAGTCGATTGTTCGAACAATCGACTTTTTGGTCGGGAAAAAGTCGAACAATCGATTATGTTATCTCAAAAGTCGACTTTTTACATTGTTAAAAAATAAATAAATGTTTGTAAAATAAATAAAGCTTTTTCAACACAAAATTCTTCCAAAATTTGTTTATAAAAACTAAAATTGTTTTAGACATACAGTGCACTCGAGGTAACGTGAACACGGTCTAACGTGAACACCGCCTAACGTGAACAAGCTTTTGCTTACATTGACTACTCTGTAACGTGAACAAACTCAGAAAGCTCTATAACGTGAACAATTTTTTTCACTGCATTTGTTTTCTAATCATGTAGACAACACTGAAATGCATATATTAAATTCAATTTTTAAATTTTTAGAATCCCCTTACAAAAAAATGTGTTTATATCCTCTAAATTAATTTTTTTAATGGCAACGAATGAGTAATTTTATTTGCTATGTAATTTTATTTCAATGTATATTTTCTCGTGATCTCGTTCTGTTTTGTATTGCATTTTAATCAATAATTTTGTTTTATATTTTAAAAATCAAAATAATAATAAAAGAATTTCACGTTCAAGAGTGTAAAACACAGGTATATATTATAAAATTTTATATTTTGTCCATTAAATTTGACAATCGCTAACGTGAACAATTTCACTAACATGAACTCCCTTGTTTTTAATTAGTTCACGTTACCGCGAGTGCACTGTACATAGTAACTTTTAAGAAAGTTTGTGATAATAAACATGCCAAATTAGTAATGTAGATTTGTTTACTATTTTATAAATTTAAATCTAACTATTAGAAACAAAAGTGATAATATTATTTAGTACAATATAGTAGAGTTTTCAAAACCTCGGTTTCGGTTTTAAAAAATTGAAAATTTATTAACTATTATGATAATTTATTAACTATTAAATCAGTTGATAATATAGGAACTCCTAAACAAATTCAAAGTTCAAATTTGACGAGTGTCTACGAGGATAAAGGAAAATTGGTACTTTTTCTTTTAATGATACCTTTTTAATATATTAAATTAGTTAAAGTTGGCTAATATGCTTCTCAGTAAAGAAATAATCAAGAATAGGGTGCTCAATTGTATTATGACTAAGGAGTACTTTTTCGTTCTTCAAAATTAATTTTCTATAATATTGAACCTAGCATCAGGAAATTACTTAGAAATTTCAAACTTGACAGTGGTTCAAGTTTGGAAAATTTTTACTTTTTCTTCTAATGGTACTTTTTATTATAATAAATTATTTTACTTATTGTATATACATAATAGTTGGCTGATATGCTTCTGAGTAAAGAAAGAATCAATGATAGATAATGATATTGAGATCACAGAAACTATTATTGAAATTTCTATAATAATGAACCTATAAGCAGGATATTAAACACACATGATCCTGACTGAGTTAGAATATAAAAAAGGGAATTGCAGGTACTTTTTCGAACTAGTACTACTTTTTGAGTATTTTATAACAATGGACCTAGAAACGCGAATTCAAAAGGGATAATTAATGTTACTAATTCTTTATTGTAAAGGTACTTTTTGAATATTTTATAATAATAAACCTTAAAATTGAAAATTAGGCACAAATGATTCTGAATGAGTAAGAATTCACGAAAGGTGATTATACTCTTACCTTTCTTTTGTATTTTCTATAATAATGGACACAGAAAAATGAAATTAAACATTCATGATGCTGAGTAGGAATACAAAATGTGGGTCTTTATGGTACTGTTTTTATTCTAATAATACGTCTAGAATGAGCTACAATCCACATTACAATGAATCAATAAACATGAAACTTATATCAAGGCTATATTGGAATCTCTACAATATAGCCTTGATATATTTCATTTTTATTGCTAAACATTACAAAAGGCGCATGAATAAATGTAGAAATCATGTACTTTTTACAAGAAATAGTAAAAAGTTGTAAAAAGTCGATTTACTAAAAAGTCGAAAGTTCGAAAAGTCGAATTTTTGTTTCAACTATAGAACCCTAAAAGTTATATAAGTTATGTTTTATGGATAGGTTTCATTTCGTGAATTATTTTTTTTTTCCAATTATGGATTATATGAATATTGTATTCCAAAACATAAAAAGTTCATCAAAATATATCATACATCTTATTCAAAGTAACAATTAATTATTTAGAATTTCATTCGAAGTTACAGAACAACTTTTTAGTCAAATATATAGAGGAAGATTTATTGAATAGGAAACCGTCGAACAAATTTTGATTTCTCAATTAAAAATAATAAATAAAAGAGTAGAGGCTGAATTACGAAATAATATCAAAAGGCAAATTTCTATAGAGTTAATACTTTTTTGTTAATTTAGCTTAATTCCGTATATAATAAATAACTAAAAAAAATATAGCAAAATTCTACCTATACAAATTTTTATTTTATATTTAACGCTTTTCCATAGTTTTTGCCCATACGTTAGTTGAAATAAACCAATATTTAATCAGCTTACCGTTTTTCCATCTATTCAAAACACTTGCCATGGAGAACTCCTTAAATTTGTTGGTACTCGTATAATAAGCATATCTAAAAATTTAATTACCAACATTGATTCCAACTGAGAATTGCATTCATTTAATGCTCTGATATTGCTAATATTGATACAAATGTTATAATATTGAAACTTGTACGTTCTTTTCTTTCTTTCTCTTTTTTTTATCATGTTTGCTTTTGAAATTTATTTGCACAGGGCAAAGGTACTGGATCCGGTCACAGAACTTTACTCTATGGTAATGCCATATTATTGCGCCATAACAACAGTGACATGGTAAGATCATACATACAGCATTATAAAAATGTATTTGTATTTAGTTTACATACATACATATCAAACGTAACTTATTTATGTATTTAGAAACTAATCCCTGACAATTGAATTGATATCCTTATCTCTTTTTTGGTCGTTTATTTTTTTTCCTTCTTGCTCCACTTAATGTCTCTCATTTCAATTGTTGCTACAAAACCAATGTTACAATAGTATTTGGCTTGCCTTTCCACTTCGTCTTCCAACGATAAATTGTCATTTGACGTGGGTCTGCAAGAACACAGCCAGGGCGAGGCTTGCTGGTGGACTGTACATCCAGCTAGTAAACAACGTTCGGAGGGTGAAAAAGTCCGTGTAGGTGATGATTTAATTTTAGTTTCAGTTGCAACAGAACGTTATTTGGTGAGTTATAAATTGTAACACTTTAATTAATTAACATAATTCAATTCTAACGTTGTAATTTCTTATTTGGGGTGCAGCACACAACCAAAGAAAACGAACAGTCAATTGTTAATGCCAGTTTCCATGTCACCCACTGGTCGGTGCAACCATATGGTACCGGTATTTCTCGTATGAAGTATGTGGGTTATGTATTTGGTGGCGATGTTTTACGCTTTTTCCATGGTGGTGATGAATGTCTAACTATACCGAGCACCTGGGGTCGTGAAACCGGACAGAAGTAAGTACAAAATTTATGGTGAAAGTAAGCTTAACACTTAACCCCTAATTTAGTAATTTTTAATATTTTTTGTAAAACAAAAATAATTTATAAAAAAAAATGTATCAAAGTGAGGTGAAGTGAATTTTCAAAAAACCTCCTTAATTTAAATATTTTTTGGGGTTTTTATTTAATATTTAAATCTATACTTTATATTAAAATTTCAAAATTGCATTGAACAAGCACTCTGGCGATGGTTTCATCTTATGCAGTGCATTTTGTTGGTACCTGGAAAATATGTTATAGAAAAGGGAATAGTGTTTCTGGTCATCAAATTTTCCTTTATTGGGAGATTCCTTGCCAAAACAGACAACTGTTGGATTATTCAATCGCTATAAAGTGAATAATTCTGATTTTGGCACCCTAGAGTAATATTTTTTTTATAGCTAAAATAAATTAATTTCGGAAGATTATATACTTATTGGTTTAGAGAACTGTTATAGTATTGTGTATAGCAAATGTTATCATTTTTTTGTAAGCCTAAACAAAATTCGACTTCATAATTTCATTAGTTCATCTTAAGGTCACTTAAATTTTCCCGATTTAATCAATCTATCAGACGAATGCTGAAATATTTCTCTTTATATGACTTAATACTCCACATCATCTATATCTATATATATATATATATATATATATATATATATAAATATATAAATGTCTTTGTAAGTTTGTTTGTTTATTTGTTTGATTTTATTTAAATTTGGAACGTAGATAGATCCTTACTTGGAAGCGTCAATAGGCTATAACTTTTTTTCAATACTTGGACCAGAAAGGGATAACAGGGGGAAAACCGATTTTTTTTAATAAAATCCTTACATATTTTTCTTACTACGACAGGGGTAGCGAAGCGCACCGGGTCAAGCTAGTATAAATATATAAATGTCTTTGTAAGTTTGTTTGTTTGAGCATCACGCCTAAACGGCTGAACCGATTTGAAACGCTGAAACGGCGCACCGGGTCAAGCTAGTTTTCTATAAATTATCTGAAGTCGACACATAATTTGCGTCACCAGACCGCTTTTACTTAACTTACTTAGAAACCTATTCATAATAAATTGATAAAGAAACGATAGGCAAAGTAATGTAAATGTTAACAGATTTATTTAATTTGTGATGTTTTTGTTATATTAAAGCAAAAAAAAACATAAATTTTGCAAAAATTTTCATTTTGAATTTTGACCACATTATTCCTAGAGTGCCATGATCCGAATAAAATGGAGTACACTTGAATGTTATTAACCCTAATCAAGTCAGGAAAAACGCGTAACAAATCCAGTCAAAATGTGCCCCAGAGGCACATACAAAGACTTTACGTATTATTTTTGTTAAATTATTTTCATTTTTTTAAATTTGTTCTTCTAGTTAGATAAATGAAATATTATTTATTTTTTTCGCATTGCAAGTATTTTTGTGGCAAATACTGCTAGACTGCTTACAAATTCTACATATCTTTGATAGGCTCATATAACACCTACTTCGCACATTTGTCTACCTTGGCTGGTTTGAGAATTAGTCTTCGTGTAGTATGGAACGAACATTGGACACAATCGTCATCTAAATGGCAACAATTGATCGGCAACTGTCAAGTATGCACCAGGTTTATATGACTTTAGCAAATTCCTATTAATGTGTTCCCAAATATCGCTAATACGAGCAAACTTGTCCTATGCTTTGCGGTGGGACCGTGTAGACTGGTCATCAATACGAATATGTCCAGTATTGTTATTAACCTGTGTTTTAGAATGCAAGATCGGAAAATGTTGCCCCCAAATAATGGGTGCCAGAACTATTCGTAACTAATAATACATTGTTTATTTAGGCCAGCATTCAATACTGGCTTCCACTACTGGCATCAAAGATGCATTGAAATGAATCGACAACAGAAAAAATCATTGAATTTTCTGGAATAAAATCCACCTCATCAGAAAAAGAGTTGTCGTAATCATCATCACTAATATCTTCATGATTTAGAGTTTCATCCAAATCAATTTCCCCAATTAATCTTTCAATTTCTTCTAGTAATTTCTTTTCGACATTCTGCAAAAAAATTTCCGTCTTCACTTCTTTCTTAGAACACACCTGAATAAAAAAAATTAAAGCTGGTATTGAATGACAAATAAAATAGCAATAGCCGTTCTTTAATCTTATTTTGTTGTTCATAATTTCGCTTTTGCCATATGTGCCCGATAGACACATTTTGACATGATTAAAAACATTTTTGATTAAAACTAAATAAAAAATAAATAAAAATTAATTTATTACTTGAAATTTCTAAATTCTAAATAAAACAATTGAAAGTAGGAATTCAAGAAGCTGTAAGAACTAGAACCTATATTTAAAGATGTTACAACACTGCAAAGTGAAATATGTGTCTAAGAGGCACATGTTGACTTGATTAGGGTTAAATAAGAACCACGCATTCACCCTGTTTAAATGATAAATGAGGTATATGCTGTCGGTCAATCAAAAAATATTCGATCTGGATAAACTACAGCTATTAAAGTTGAAGAAATACTGAACATGTAAAGTAATGGCAGTGATGACAACTATTTATGGTAAAAACACGCCGGGCGCTAAAAAACACTAAAAATTATGAATATTGGTGTCATATGAGTTCCTTTGTTAACCTCCAAGTACGACATTCATGCGATATTTTGCGACCGTGGTATTGATGTCGTCTCTATGAATATCGTAGGCTGTGTACAAATTTAAATTCAATGAATACTGTTCATGCTTTGGAGGAGACTCTAGCTGTGGGATGTCTCCTAGCTTTTTTCCATTACTGAGAGAACTTTCGTTTCCTCGCTAGGTAGCCACCAAGGTTTCTTTTTCCTTGTTGGCGCCATTAGAACCTTGTTCTACTTGTGAGCAAATTGTTGAAAGCAGTACATATATACAGTGCAATTTGGTCGATTTTTTAAGTTCATTTAAATAGTTAAAAAGCAAACATAAATTTAAATTAAATATGTCTGCTTTTACACACAGCAAGTTTACTTGAAGCAAGACTTTTAAACTTGCTCGTCTGTTTACACATAGCAAGTCTGTGTTCAATTTTCTATGTCATAGCCAAAGAATAACAAGAAGGGAAGCCTCTCAATTTTTCTACAACAACAACTTCTCTCTCTTCTCACATACAAGTAGTATGTGAATTCAACACACTTGAGAGAGAGAGTTGTCTTCAAAACTTTTTATTGAAAATTGCAATTCTAACACTCAATTTCACAAACACATACTATTTTTTAATTTTTTTCCACACATTTAAAGCATTATAGTAACCGAAACATGCATATTTTCCACAAACGAAGAATATATTTTTTTATTTTTTTTGACATTAAATTTTTGGGTGTTGAAATTAAAACTAAAAACACACATTTGTAAACTTTCGCATTGAAAATTAATAAAAAAAATTCAAATAAATTAAATTTTTGCAGATATTATAGAATAAAAAGCAGAAAAATCTATTTATAAAATCATTCCCGGTCAAATATAAATTATATAATTTGAGAATTGTTCGAATTTTTAAATATAATTGAAATAAAATTTTGTTATAATTTTTAAGGTCGCTTTTTTACAACTATGTGTGTTTGAGGAGTGTGGTGAAAGTGGTTTGATCACCAATACATATAAACAAAATGTTACTAATACATTCTTATAGTTAGGTTTTTTATGACAACCGACTTAGGTTTTTTTTGACAGCGTTTCACTTCTTGTTATATTCTTTGGTCATAGCCTAATAGACGCCATAGTGAGAATGAGAAAACACAAGAGAATTTAAGAGACTTGCCAGTACAAGAAAGTGTGTACCCCTTTTCTTTCTCCTTGCCTCTCTCTCCTATAAACTAAGACTTGCGGCAAGAAAACTTGCCCTGTGTAAATGTGATAGTAAGTGCTTAATAGTTTAAGAAAATGACTTTGAAAAAAAAAATAGTTTCTGGAGAAAAAAACTTATACTTCTGACATAACCTTTAATTTTAAAATTTATTCTGAAAAAATAATTTTGGAAATGCTTTTAACAAGTTGGCCGAATTTGACCAGGTTTAAACAATCAGAAACGAGTTAAATGAAGAATTTTGAGTTTAATTTGTCAATTTCATGTTGCACTCTTTTGCATGTTTTGAGAAATATAATTTTTCGTGGCAAAATAACAAACTTGCTGAAGTTTGGTTGGGTGAGCAAAAGAAAGAAGAGAAGTATGCTGCTGTTTACAATTTGATTGTTGGTAAAGTTGAATGCGGCAATGTTTTGAAAGAGGAATAGGATTATTTGAAGGAAAAAGTGTGAACTTTTTGTAAGAATATCTCAGTTAGATGAGAGAGTTCCCGGCAAATTGGATCCGCCATTTTGAATCTGAAAAATGTTACCTCTGATTCGAAATCAGCAATCTTGAATATCCCCGTATACCGATTTTCATCCTTTTGAAGTGATTCCTTAGTTTTGGCCACAAAAATGGGTGAAATTACCTATAGTACAATGGCATGAGCTGAGGAGTTATAGAGGCTGTGAAAGGTGACCACTACGACGCCAAGACTAAGCTTTGTCTTTTTTATCCAGGTATTGCGGAAGACTTCGTTGGTGATAGCTGCAGGTTATGCTCAGTGAAGAATTTGTTTTCTCCGGGATAACAATTCACCAGATGCCCGTGAATTGTTATTACTCCCTGGTAGGTGCAGGGATTTTAGAGAAGGAGTAGTTAAACAAGAGTGGCCACAGGAACTTCTTGTTTAACTCTAAGAGATTGGAGCGTTTGTCTCTAAACTACTGAGAGATACTGAAATAATGGGAATGGAATATTATGAAAGGAATATTTTGCATACATAACATAGTATAAGCTATCCCTCATATTCATAAACAATTATTAAATTTAACAAAGGTTTTATAAACCTTTGATAAATTTATAAACAGCTTACGAATATAGGCATAGGGTAACATAAAGATGAAATGTAATTGTCTTTTGTCAAAAACCTAGATCTTGCTACAACAAAATACATGTTAGACAATGTATTTGGTTGTTGTATCAGGCATGTGATTTGTTTTATTTTTGTTTGACAAAACGGAGTGTCTCGTCTCTATATATAATTCTGTATGAATATATTTTTATTAATATATCTCTAAATTTCATTGAAATCGATAAATCCAAAAATAGCTGCCTTTTATCCATTCTTAGATGGATTGTCCACCTACTTATAAAACATGCAGGTATTCATTTTAATATACACAGAACAGGTAAAGGAGCAAACCATTGCGACAATGCTCCAATGAGTTAATAGAGATCTGAGCAGTCCACGCCATATTTTTCAGAAAATAATGAAATTATGCAGATTAGTTTACTTTCCATTAATGAACTTCTTGACTTTAACAATTGTTATTTTTTTTTAAATTTCTTTACTTCCAGTATTGTTGTGTATGAAGGTGGTTCTGTGATGTCACAGGCTCGTTCTTTGTGGCGTCTTGAATTGGCGCGTACTAAATGGACTGGCGGTTTTATAAATTGGTTCCATCCTATGCGAATCCGTCATATCACAACTGGACGCTATTTGGGCGTCAACGATAATAACGAATTGTATTTGGTAGGGTTTTCTCACCTATAACGCCTATATTTCCCAAACATTCATTTTTAAATATTCTTTAATTTACAGGTTAAAAAGGAAGAAGCAACAATTGCTACAACGACTTTCTGCCTTCGGGTGGAAAAGGACGACGAGAAAAAAGTACTCGAAGATAAAGATTTAGAAATAATTGGTTCACCCATCATCAAGTATGGTGACACCACCGTCATTGTCCAGCATTGTGAAAGCGGCCTATGGCTCAGTTACAAGAGTTACGAAACGAAAAAGAAGGGTGTCGGCAAAGTTGAAGAGAAACAAGCCATTCTGCATGAAGAAGGCAAAATGGATGATTGTCTTGATTTCTCACGATCACAGGAGGAAGAATCGAAAACTGCTCGCGTTATTCGTAAATGTAGCAGTCTTTTCACACAATTTATTAAGTATGTCGACTTAAATTTAGACGACGACAAGATTGCGCCAAATCACATGAGAAAAAGTTTAAACACAAATATGAAATATACTGGTTACTGTAAGCAATTAAACCGACGTAAATGATGAATTTAATTAAACATGTACAGAAAAATTAAAAACATTAAAACTACTTTCTATCAATGATTTGGTGTAAAAGTGTCTTAAATTCAATAACATATTATTATCCATTTGTTGTACTTATGTAAATTTTTCTTTAAATTGTGAATATACATAGATACTTATGTGCATATAAATAATTCTAACTTACATATTATTGCAATAATAGTGTGGAGTTTTATTTAATCCTTTAGTACGTAGCTCATTCAATTGTTTTAATTTTTAGTGCATTGGAAACTCTACAATCGAATCGTCGTCATTCGGTATTCTTCCAAAAAGTCAACCTCAATGAAATGGTAATGTGCCTGGAAGATTTGATAAATTATTTCTCACAGCCACCAGATGACATGGGTTTGTATTATATTTTGAAATCTTTACCTAAACCTAATCATCATCTTCATTTTTTTCACACTATTTGTTAACAGAACACGAGGAAAAACAAAATCGTTTTCGTGCCTTGCGCAATCGTCAGGATCTGTTTCAGGAGGAGGGTGTTCTGAATTTAATCTTGGAGGCCATTGACAAAATTAATATTATAACATCACAGGGCTTTTTAGCCAGCTTTTTGGCTGGCGATGAAACTGGTCAAAGTTGGGACTTGATTTCCACCTACCTCTATCAACTATTGGCCGCTATTATCCAAGGCAACCACACTAATTGTGCCCAATTTGCCAATAGTAATCGCTTGAATTGGTTGTTTTCTCGCCTGGGTTCACAGGCTTCCAGTGAGGGATCTGGCATGTTGGATGTACTGCATTGTGTGTTGATTGATTCCCCTGAAGCCTTGAATATGATGCGTGACGAACACATTAAGGTGATTATTTCGCTGCTGGAAAAACACGGCAGAGATCCCAAGGTCTTGGATGTTTTATGCTCACTGTGTGTGGGTAACGGTGTCGCAGTGCGTTCATCCCAAAACAACATTTGTGACTTCCTTTTGCCCGGCAAGAATCTGTTACTGCAGACACAACTGGTTGATCATGTAGCCAGTATAAGACCCAATATTTTTGTGGGTCGCGTAGAGGGCTCTTCCATGTACCAAAGGTGGTATTTTGAAGTAACTATGGACCATATTGAACAAACCACTCATATGATGCCTCACTTGCGCATTGGTTGGGCGAATACTTCCGGGTAATTTATATTATAATTAAGATACCATTAAACTTATTGTAAACCTTTAATATCTACTTATATTATTTGTTTGTATATTTAGCTATGTACCTTATCCGGGTGGTGGCAAAAAATGGGGTGGTAATGGTGTTGGTGATGATTTGTATTCCTTTGGTTTCGATGGCGCTTATTTGTGGACAGGCGGCCATAAAACCATGGTTATGGAAAATGTGCCCGAAGAACCTTTTATCCGCAAGGGTGATGTCATTGGTGTTACCATCGACTTGTCTGTGCCAGTCATTACATTTACATTTAATGGACTTAAAATTAAGGGCTGCTTCCGTGACTTTAATTTAGATGGCATGTTCTTCCCAGTTATGAGTTGTTCCTCCAAATTAAGGTAGGCTTTGAATATTTCAGGAATTGTGTTGGGATATTAAATTTGGTTTATTTTAGTTGTCGATTTTTGTTTGGTGGTGATCATGGCCGTTTAAAATTCAATCCTCCACCTGGATTTTCGCCCTTGGTGCAGTGTTTAATGCCTCACCAAATATTGAGTTTGGACCCTTGCTTTTATTTTGGTAACTTAAGTAAAAACGTTTTAGCCGGTCCCTGGATGATAGAAGACGATAATGCATTTGTGCCAAAACCTGTTGATACATCGGGAGTTACATTGCCCTCTTCGGTTGATCAAATTAAGGAGAAGTTAGCGGAGAATATTCATGAGATGTGGGCCTTAAATAAAATTGAGGCCGGTTGGTCTTGGGGTGAACATCGCGATGATTACCATCGTATACACCCATGTTTAACGCAATTTGAAAAATTACCGGCCGCTGAAAAACGCTACGACAACCAATTGGCTGTACAAACCTTAAAGTAAGTGCAACTAATGATTTTTTTAGCTCGATTACATTTAATATATTATTAAATATTTTGCAGAACCGTTATTGCATTGGGTTATTACATAACCATGGATAAACCTCCAGCACGTATACGTCCCATACGTCTGCCCAACGAGATTTTCATGCAAGCTAATGGTTACAAGCCAGCACCGTTGGATTTAAGTGCGGTTACTTTAACTCCAAAACTAGAGGAACTAGTTGACCAATTGGCCGAAAATACACACAATCTTTGGGCCAGAGAACGCATTCAACAGGGTTGGACATATGGCCTCAATGAAGATTCCGAAAATCTGCGCAGTCCTCATTTGGTACCATACTCCAAGGTAGATGAAGCCATTAAGAAAGCAAATCGCGATACTGCTTCCGAAACGGTGCGCACATTACTTGTTTACGGTTATGTTTTGGATCCGCCAACAGGCGAGGGTAATGAAGCTTTATTAGCAGAGGCGTTGAGACTTAAATTTGCCGCCTTCCGCACCTATCGTGTGGAACGCAATTATGCTGTTACCTCGGGTAAATGGTATTTCGAATTTGAGGTTCTTACCTCGGGACCAATGCGCGTAGGTTGGGCGAGAGCCGATTGCAATCCAGGCACAATGTTGGGTAGTGAAGACACCAGCTGGGCTTTTGATGGACACAACGTAAGTAGAACCTTCTGTGTTTTATAATGGTTTATGATTTTATTGGAAAATATAATTTTTGATTTAATTTATGCAATCTTTGTTTCTACTGAAACAAACTTTAATTTGTTTTATTAATCGTTATGAAGGGATAATCTGAAGATGAAATATTAAAAAAAAAAAAATTGTAACGAAAATTTGGTTTTGGAAGGTGAAATACTACAAAGGATCGGTTACTTGGACGTTTTATCATTAACTTATTTCATCACAGTCTTCTACTACTCTCTTTTCCTTATGTACTTCTTCCTTTTTACCCAATCCCACTTTTTTAATCACCAAATATTGTTTTTTGATTGAAGAAAGGATTTTGATTATTGTCATGTTTTCAATCATTATTACCATTATTGATCTTTAATTTAAAGTATTCACAGTGGGCACGACTGAAAATAAGTATTTTGTAATAAATGTAAATCTTCTAAATTAAAATAAATTTTTCTAAAAAAAAGATATGATTTTGGGAGTATGGATGGGAGTATGATTTTACAAATACTTGATCATGTACTCTACTTTTTACAAAGCTGTTTATATTTGTGTCAAATATAAATAACATCACCCATAAAACAAATTTTTCATATGGCTTACTTACAACTGTGTATAAATTCATTCAGGAAATAAAATAATACGAATGTAATCAAAAGATAATTATAATTTTCATACATCGCCTTAATGGCTGTTTTAGCAACAAAAATATAAAACTGGTGCTATGCCCATATCAATGATCGATATCAATCACAGTTTTTAGAATTATTTTCGAATTTTAAAAGAAGTCTATGTAAAGGAAGTCTAACTTTAGAATGTCTCAGAGAGGGGTGTGACTATCATTGTAAACCCATTCCACGGCAGAAAAGAACACTACATTGGTATGTAGTATAAACAGTTCGTACTATATAAAAGTCTATCCCCACACCCATCTTCCACTGCGAACCATCAGAGGAACCCATGTGGATTTACTTGGAGAAAGTATAATCCTCCATCCATCCGTGATCGATACATTAAAGCCCCAGTCGAAGAAAGATCTAGATACAGGCTTTTAGCTATATGGTTAACGGGAAGCCAGTTCTGCATGACTAAGAGCAAGTACTCTATGCAGACAGCACAGATGTACATCAACTTAACAGAGTTTTCAAAAGGAAGGAGGATACTAATACAGGGTTTTCCAACAAGAAGTGTTATTTTGGTATTCAAGGAAAAATTGCACTTTTTGAGATAATGATCGGATGTTTATTTCATAATAAAGAGGAAGGTATGGCGTTAATAATGAAAAACAACATCAGCCAAATTGCCACCACGACCACGCTTACAGGACTATATCGTTTTCATGAAATTTTCCATAACCAATTCACAAAGTGGCTGACCTATGTCCTCGATAGCCTCACGAATTCTATCTTTGAGGTCTTGAATCGACGCTGGGCTGTTGGCGTAGACCTTATCTTTCACGTGGCCCCAAAGGAAGAAGTCGCAAGGTGTTAAATCACAAGATCTCGGTGGCCAATTGTAATCACCTATTCGAGAGATAATAACAAGAACCCAATCAGCAAAGACACGACGATGTTGATGATCGGCCGGCTTGAGTTCTTGTGGTAACTGAACTTTATAAGCCTTAAGTCCCAAGTCTTAATGCAAAATACGGTGTAATGACGTTTGTGGAATGCCCAATTCCAAAGAACGACGAGGAATGGACAAACCTGGGTTTTTTCTTGAGCGACGTGCACGGGTTTTATTCTTCACATCACTAACTTGACCCAACAGCACGAATTTTTCCACCAATTTCTATATTGGGGTGCGACAAGGTGCTTTACGACTACCCATAAATGCTTTAGTTTTGCGAACTGTGACTGCAAGATGTTCACCATTTCTGTAGTGAATTTTAATTATTTCAATTTTTAGTAATGGCGTAGTTTCTATTTGTCAAATGTCAAAGAATAAAAGCTTCAAATATGACAGGTACCGAAATACCGGGTGATTCAAAATAACACCTCTTGTCGGAAACCCCTTTACTTATATAATACTTTGTTTTCATATGCAATGTCTTTCCACCTTTGGGGATAAAGACCACATTGCACCTGGTGCATGATTCAATAATATGAGACCATTCTAAACAGCCTCTCTCCTCAAAGAGAAACAGTAACATAAAACAGGTCATAAAGTAGTTGTGAGTGGGGAACAGTCAGAAAAACGGGAGCCTATTAACACCTCTAGCGTGTTTTTGTATATTAATTTTAAGTTGATGGAACCTTGCGGAGACGGCTTATCCCAGAAGATTCCTCCATAACTCCAAGATAAGCGTTTTGCTTTACTTATCGTGTTCTTAAACTTCAACAGTTTCAAGAACTCGATGACATTTGGGGTGTCCAATTTTTTGATTTACTTGGGTACTTTTTCCAAGTCTCCGCTATTTCGGATGATCAACCTTGATATCTGGGTTCGCAACGGTTACAAATATTAAAACTAGTAAAGACTCACCTGTAGCATTTATGATCGAGCTTTCTCTGACCGCGTTATGGGTATTAGCATCAGCCCCAATTAAGATTGCCATCTTCTTCAAATTTACCATCTATACTGCTCCGCAGACCATGCTATTCGGAGGCATTATGAGCCATAAAACTGGAGACGACCCTTATTAAACATACACTGGTATCCCTTCTGTTACGGCCTTACAATCATCTATAACATTAATTTTCATGTTGTTGACAATTTTCCAAGATTTCATACGAAGTTATAAGCTACAAAATCCATTCAATTGGTCCCACTGTGAAACTTTTCCTAACGCGAATGCCGCAAATGTTTTTTTTTTAATTAAATTATCCCTTCATTTGCTTAACAAAAAAAACGATATTATGTAGTATTATTTTTGTTTGTAAAAAACTTAATGAGGGTTAAAAATCACAATTTATGCTCATAAAATGAATATAGGTTACCAAATTACATGCTGGAAGTGTTGAACATTTTGGTGTTCTCTATGAAGCTGGCGATGTTATCGGTTGTTTTATCGATGTCAAGGAACAAACCATCAGTAAGAATCATAAGAATCAAACAATAAAACTACTGTTAAAGCTGCGAGCGTTTCTTAATTTTTATTAAACAAAATATATACTTATAATTTTTCTAGTTACCATACAAACTGCGTTTGACTAATTGTTTTTTTTTGTATTTTGAAACGAATTTTGAACTGTGCTCTTTTTGCGCGCAACACAGTTTTTAAGCATTTTAAGCCATTATTCTTAGAGAGCTTCTTTATTTTAAGCATTTACATATATTTGATTATTTTATTTATTCATTTATACTTATTTAATTTCTTTTTAATATATATTTTTTAAATAATTTATAATCTGTTAATAATCATCATGTATATAAAAATGACAACAAACAACAAACAATCTATAAAAAACAATGTAGGAAGAAAAAGTATTTGGTGGCGTAAGTGAATCTTTCGGTAAACAATGTGGTCCAGGCGATATAGTTGGAGTTTTCTTAGATCTCGCCGATCATACAATCAGTAAGAAACTTTTCTATTGTATGCCTTCAAAGTGTAGATATTCGTAAACAATACCTTAATAATATTCTACTCTATATACATACGTAATATAAATATAATCGTGCATACATATATACTTTTTTTTATATCTCACTCTCCCTCCTGCTTTTGATATTTTTAATACTTACTTAATTCAAATTTCCCCAGAACTTTTAAAATGAACTACAATGATCTGCTTAGTTTTATCTACCCGTTTTTACAAACATCGTTAAGAATTATTCTTAATTTATCCCTTCACAATTTTTACCACACTTCAATCCTCAGCTGGTTAATTGAATTAAGGTTTTTTTTGGATCCCAATGTTTAAGGCTTTATGGATTACTAACCTTTTATCATTAAACATATACAATACATGCGAGCAATAAAATTTATGATAATAAGAACCGTGATTTTTCTGTTATCGGTAATTCAAAATAATTATATTACTTGATGCCAAAGCGTCAGCGAAACCGAATTTGTGCCATTTCGTAAATACATTTGTTAGAACTAATCCTCATTTTGAATGGATCATAGTCAAATCGAACATTCTTTTATTTAACACATCCAAATAGTAAGCTCTGTAGATGCAAACTTATTTTTAACCAAAGATCAATGGACCTTAAAAGGCCTACGATATTTTAAGAAATCCAGAAGCTCCACGCTGCACAGTGGGGTCAATCTCATACAAATTATAATAAATCTGCCGATGGCAGAATTATGTACGAGTGTAAACGAATGGTATTGGATGATATAGAAAAACTTTGTATAGCTTTTAACTTGTACAAATACACTTTGCAACATTTTTGAAGTCATCGAGTGCAAACTCCTTCTCGTGTGGAATTTCTCAAAGTACTTATCGAAACTAACAAAACCCCATTTGGGTTTTGCAAGTTTAGCTGCTGTTCGGATTTTATGGCCTCGTGTTTATGATGGCTAAAACTTGATCTTTCCGAAGAACATGCCATTTTCTCACGGTTATATCTCGGAAACCAATTGGAATTTTCTTTTCCTGTATTCGGCACAATTATAGCTATAGACTAGGAGAAAAAAAGTGTAAAACAAACTAAACCGAAAAAACATTTATTTAAAAAATTTACCTCAACAAATTGGTAAGAGTATTATTTTGTCATCATTCTCATGTAATTGAATTCAGTAAGAATTAAAGTTGTTCTCCTATAAAAACTTGGAGCCACTGAGAAATACACATGAGCAGAAACTACCCATACAATATTGTACCAAATTTTCCTCTATGGTTGGAGACATATCCCAGCAGTTCTAGGACACAGTCCCGAACTAGTGATTTTACCCATCATTTATGGTGGGAACTAGTTACTTCAAGAGCTACGTGACTAGTTATTTTAACACGGGCATATCCTAAGCAATTGACCCTTTTTGACTTCAATGAGACTGTCTAATAGCTGGTCCAAAGTAGTCAACGCATTGGATTCACATACTGGTTAAATAGCGTCAGTTACCTTACTAGCTACCTAACTGGTAACTTGATCAGCTACATAACTAGTTATTTTAACATTGACCTCAAATAGTCCGCTAAAAAGACATATCATAGGCAGTAGAGTAAACGATTGCTTGTAAACAAACCTTTCTTCGACAACTCTCCAATCGATTGCTTCTGGTGGGTAAAATAACTACTTTATAAAGCGCAGTACAAAATAAACGTTTAAAGTGACTTCACTATAGGTTACTATGACACACTAAAGTGACTATTGTCTTCATGCTATGTTACATGAGATATCAGTATACTTAAGCTAAAATAAAAATTAACTGTATGAGAATTATATCAACAGAATTTGTATAAAACCAGTTTGAGCGCATTACTCACAAAACCTTTAAAGTGACTACACACCAGATTACTTAGAGACACTTAAGTGACAATTGTCTTCACGCTAGATTACCTGGGATATATAAAGTAACCAATCGTCTTCTCTCTGCACTACAAAGGGCACATACGTGCCAAATGACCAAAATATATAAATTGGAGTCAGCCAAGTGATACGACATTTGTGACGATTACTATCTATAAGGGATACATTGACTACTTGCTTAACTGCTGGGATGTAGATGATGTCAAAAACATAAGAACATACTAGTAAATAAAAGTACTGTGCAACACTAAATAGTCCCTGGAGAAAACGAAACGACACATAATTAGCTTTAAAACGCTTGTAATTTCCATATAAATTCATAGCAAATTCGCACAAATAAGTTTTGTACAAATAAAAGTTACTCTACAAAATTTTATGTAGTTTGGTCTATAATTTTCCCTAGCTCACATAATAATGATAAATCCTGATATCATAACAATCAATAAGTCTGATACTAGAAAACGCTGTACAAAATACAACGAGGAACGGTCCATTATTGAGACTAGTCTCCATATGGGAACAGTACTGAAAATTACTAAAATGTTCATGAATATGTTATTCATATCGGTATAGTAATAATATTTGGCTTTTAGTTAGTTTCATAAAAACACTTTACCAAATTCTGTGAGGCTACTCTAGAAAATCCCAGCAAAAGCTTGTCAGTATTTCATTCTATAAAACCATTCCCAATAAAATAAATTCTTGATCTTCATTCACCTGCTTTTTTGAATGGTTCAATTCTCAATAATTCAAATCTAATCCAAATTGAATGACAACGTTTGTTCTTCATTCAATTTATTTTTGATTTGTTTTTATTAATTCACAAAGATATCTTTTAATAAGTAGATATGCATTGAAGAATATTTTAATCATTCAATATGGTATTAAATTAAAGAAATGTTTAATGATTTGGGAATTAATTATATAAAGAATGATTTGACACAGGAATGAATTGAATACGTTTAAAGTACAAAGGAATTAAGCCTATGTATTAATTCGAAATGAAGTTTTTAATGGAATAGTTAAACAATTTAAGAATTCATTATATTTTGTTTAGAACTTTTCTTAACGATATGAAATTCCGGATAATTAAGTTTAATGTAAATCCACACCATTCTGCTAAATCTTGCAGGATTTCTATAGTTATATCAAAGATAAACTTCAACACTAATAAGTTTTGTATTAAAACAACTTATTCCAATATACTCATAGATGGTGTAGGGCATCATATGTTTGGCCATGATCGACTAAACTTGCTTTCTTTATTTAATTTTTCAAGTTACCGCTTCATGTATGTGTACTTCCTTATGTTACAACGGTAACTTTAAAGTTGTAACTCCGCTGTTACACTTTTAAAAATTCAAATCTTATTAAAATAAAACAAAAAACAACCCTTGGATAACCCCAACATTCTTATAGGTCTACTTTAGTCAAAACAGGAGCCATATATTGACAAATATAATAAAGAAATCTCACGAGATATTTTAGAAAAACTCAAGCTCTTCCCGAAGAAATACATTGAAAAATGTATTTTACAGAAATACTAAACTGAAAAATGTAAATGCTTGGAATGAAAAATTATTAAAAATTCCTTCAAGAAAATGTTAAATGAAAATACTTACTAACACTCTAACAACATGTTTAAAGCATCATAAAGCCAGTCTTGTTTGATATATATTTTTTTTCAGTTTTTAGCGCATGAGTTAAATTAATTGATTGCTTTATAGACTTACTAAAACGCAAATTGCAATTAAAAAAAAATATATACTTATATGTCACTCATACTCGTACATACATAAATAAATACATAGTATGTATTAAATACTTTAAACAATTGAAAACGGCCATCTAACATGAGCATGTTTCCAAAATAAAAGCTAAAATGGCATCCACTGCTTCGTTTATTGTACTCACATTCGTGTATTTAGATAGTTTCAAACGAAGAATGGACTAATTACTTTTCTGTACAGGTTTTTCGCTAAACGGTGAACTGTTAATGGATGCATTGGGCGGTGAGACAACTTTTGCCGAAGTTACCGCCGAAGGAGTTGGTTTTGTACCAGCCTGTACATTGGGTGTGGGTCAGAAAGCTCGTTTAATTTATGGCCAAGATGTGGACTCTCTTAAGTTTTTCACTACTTGTGGCCTTCAGGAAGGTTATGAGCCATTTTGTGTGTAAGTTTCTTGTGGTCATGTTGTTATTGATGGTCTTGATGATGCCTTCAATTTATGTATTTACAGTAATATGCGACGCCCCGTTACACATTGGTATACCAAGGATCAACCAATATTCGAAAATACAGAAGAAATGCCAGATTGTCGTATTGACGTAACACGTATTCCGGGTGGTGCTGATACACCACCGCATTTGAAGATTTCCCACAATACTTTTGAGACCATGGAAAAAGCCAACTGGGAGTTCTTACGTCTTTCCTTGCCGGTCACTTGTATGAGTGAATTCATTACTGAAGCGGAGAAGGCCAGACGTTGGGAGGAAATCAAAATTCGGCAATATCGACTGATGCGCGATGCTCAAGAACAACAGCAGCAACAAACTCCAGCTCATATGGATCATATGCTGAAGAGTGGCTTTACAATGAATGACATTAAGGGCCTCAATCGTAACTTTGACGATACGGCCGAGGCCGATGAGATGCATGGTCCTTCCCGGCCACCACGTAGAAGCTCGGTTTCGCGCAATATTACCTTTGAATCGGATTTGGGATCACCAGAGGAACTACAACGCTCCACGTCTGCGCTTGACATGAACGGAATGGATGAGAGCATGATGGACGATAAGAAGAAGCGCGGTCGTAGTCCGTTCAAGTTCTTCTCAAAGAAATCACGAGATCAAAGTAAAGAGAAAATGTCTGGCCGAGCTCCTGAAGTAAGCATGGAAAGACGTAACACCGTTGCCCATGGTCGTAATGTGGTTAACGCTCAAATGACAACAAAAGCTCCAACTTTGCGCTTAAACAATGTAAGTGTTTATCATTAGTAAGGACAAAATACATTTATTATTCCCTCTCTGTCTCCCTGACCATTTCAGGCTGAAATACCTCAGACTCCTGTACAGCAAGGACCAAAAGCTCTTAGTGGTGGTGCTCTAGGACAGCCTACGGTCGAATCTTCAGGCAATGAAATGTTTGATAGCGAATGTTTAAAACTTATCAACGAATATTTTTATGGCGTTCGTATATTCCCCGGTCAAGATCCTACCCATGTTTACGTAGGCTGGGTTACCACGCAATATCATTTGCACAGCAAAGAATTTAATAAGGATAAGGTTCGTAGAGGATCCGTTGTTATTGAAGACGACTATGAAATGCCCATCGAGCGCATTAATCGCCAAAGTTGTTATGTCGTACGTGCCGATGAACTTTTTAATGAAGTAACTCAGGATGCTTCGGGTAAGGGAGCATCACAGGGCATGTTCGTTGGATGCTTCGTCGACACCGCTACGGGCATGATAAGTTTCACGTGTGAAGGAAAGCAGACCTCTCATCGTTGGAAGATGGAAACAGGAACAAAACTTTTCCCAGCCATTTTCGTTGAAGCCACTAGCAAAGAAATTTTGCAAATTGAATTGGGACGTACAGCAACAACACTGCCTCTTTCAGCTGCTGTATTGCCAACGAGTGACAAACATATCAATCCACAGTCCCCACCTCGTTTAAAGGTCCAATGTCTTCGTCCTTATCAATGGGCACGTGTTCCTAATACATCACTGCAAGTGCATGCCCTCAAATTATCCGACATACGAGGCTGGTCAATGCTTTGTGAAGATCCAGTCTCTATGTTGGCACTTCACATCCCCGAAGAAGATCGTTGCATCGACATTTTAGAACTGATAGAAATGGATAAACTACTATCCTTCCATGCCCATACACTTACCTTATACGCTGCTCTTTGTTATCAGTCCAATTACAGAGCAGCTCATGCTCTATGCCAACATGTTGATCAGAAGCAACTGTTGTATGCTATACGTTCCGAATATATGAGTGGACCACTACGCCAAGGCTTTTATGACCTTTTAATTGCATTGCATTTGGAATCGCATGCCACCACTATGGAGGTTTGTAAGATGGAATATATCATTCCTTTAGGCCCAGAACTTAAGTTCCTCTACGAAGATGAGGAAATGTGTCATTCTTTGAGATCATTGGTTACCGAATCAGTTCAGCCTCATTTGCGCATGACAGAAATTACGTAAGTATTGAAGACTTTTTGATTTTCTTTTCATAATTTTTATTGATCGCAGTGGAGCACTATATTGACTTTCCCGGAAATCGTCATAATTATGAGGTGTTTAGCGTCAAAATAACGCCAAAAAAAAAACAACTGAACACTTAATTGGAACGTGTAATACTGTTTTTTATATGCTTGACTTTGTGTTTGCTTGTATTGTAAAAGAGAACAAAATTGAAAGTAGATTGTGTGCTCCACTATATGGTTAGTGTTATGTGTTCATGTCACGTCCCGGCTTGATCTACATATATGTCCACAACACAATAGACAATTGTAGTTCACCCGACATGCACATATGAATACTAGAATAGGACGACATCTATCACTTTCACTTTTATCAACAATGTCCAAATTTTCTTCTTTATATTCTTTCTCATTTCTGCATGCTATCTCTCACGCACACACGCCACTCATTGCACTATTCACTCTAAATTAAATGGCCGGACAATACGCACAAATGCACATAAAATTCGCCCATCACAACATTACATTTTTCGTGCACATTATTGTCGTAGTATACCTATGAGTACCCATACCACTAGCATACAAAATGTTTCCAGTGAACCAATACCAGACATCGATCATCTGTATTCGCCCAAGTTCCCCTTAGAAGTAGTGCGTGAATTTGTTATGGAAGCATTACAGGAGGCCGTTGAGATCAATCAGGTGCACAATAGAGATCCAATTGGTTGGACAAACGAAAATCTTTTCTTGTAAGTTTATCACCAAACATTGTTCTATATGCAATAAAAGGTAAGACGACTTAAGTATGTGCATGTTCTTTTAGGCCCATTTTGAAGCTTACCGATCGTTTGTTGTTAGTGGGAGTCATGACCGATGAAGATGTTCAAAAGATGTTGGTTATGATCGATCCAGAAACATGGGATCCTACCTTTGAAAAAGGTCAGTATTAGAAGCATTCATCTGAGATTAATGATGTGAAAGTAATAGTTTTTTTTTTTCATTTGATTTAAGATGGAAAGGATGAGCATCGTAAAGGTCTTTTAACCATGAAGATGGCAGAAGGTGCCAAACTCCAAATGTGCTATTTGCTACATCATCTATATGACATACAGCTAAGACATCGAGTGGAAAGCATTATTGCATTCTCACATGACTTTGTGGGTGATCTCCAGGCAGATCAATTGCGTCGCTATATCGAAATCAAACAATCCGATCTTCCAAGTGCTGTCGCGGCCAAAAAAACAAAAGAATTCCGCTGTCCACCAAGAGAACAAATGAACCAGATTCTGTGCTTTAAGAATCTGGAACCGGATGATCATGAAAATTGTACCTGTGGCTTGGATTTGCGTGGACGTTTATACGATTTCCATGATTGTCTAATGAAAAAGGTGTCACTAAATGCTTTGCAGGAGCCGGAAGAACCAGAAAGCAATGCGATCGAAGAAGTCAAAACGGGTCCAATTACGAAGATTTACAATTTTATTAACGCTGTGAAGGAACTTGAAGAAGGTCCCAAGGAAGTTGAGGAACCTGAGAAGAAAACTCCCGAAGAAGTGTTCCGTAAAGTCTTAATCAAGACGATTGTTAGTTGGGCTGAGGAATCACAGATTGAAACCCCCAAGTTGGTGCGTGAAATGTTCAGCCTTCTTGTAAGGCAGTACGACACGGTGGGTGAATTGGTGCGAGCTCTTGAGAAAACGTATGTTATCAACAATAAAGCCCGAGAAGATGTGGCCGAAATGTGGGTTGGTTTAAGCCAGATCCGCGCTTTGCTTCCTGTACAAATGAGTCAAGAAGAAGAGGAATTAATGAGGAAGCGATTGTGGAAATTAGTTAACAATGCTACATTCTTCCAACATCCAGATTTGATTCGTATTCTCAGGGTTCATGAGAACGTAATGGCTGTCATGATGAATACTCTAGGCCGACGAGCTCAAGCCCAAAGTGATGCCCCAGCTCAATCAGAGGGAGCGGAAGGAGCACCAGCTAAAGAGAAGGATACCTCTCATGAAATGGTGGTAGCTTGCTGTCGTTTCCTCTGTTATTTCTGTAGGACTGGAAGACAAAATCAAAAAGCAATGTTCGACCACTTTGACTTTTTGCTAGACAACGCGAACATTTTACTCGCTAGACCCAGCTTACGCGGTTCTACTCCTCTAGATGTGGCATACTCAAGTTTAATGGAGAACACAGAACTAGCTCTGGCCTTGCGCGAACACTATTTAGAGAAAATTGCCGTTTATCTATCGCGCTGCGGCTTACAAAGTAATTCTGAACTCGTTGAAAAGGGTTACCCTGACTTAGGTTGGGATCCGGTAGAAGGCGAACGTTATTTGGACTTTTTACGCTACTGTGTTTGGGTAAATGGTGAAAGTGTTGAAGAAAATGCCAACCTTGTCATTCGTCTTCTTATCCGACGTCCAGAATGTTTAGGGCCGGCTCTAAGAGGAGAAGGGGAAGGTCTATTCCGTGCTATAGTTGAGGCCAATCGTATGTCTGAACGCATCACCGATCGCTGCAAAATGCAAGACGAAGCTGAAGGCACTATTGCTGGCCTTAACTTCTCTCATCCTCTACCTGAGGGCGATGAGGACGAGGACTACATTGATACTGGTGCTGCTATCTTGAACTTCTATTGCACCTTAGTGGATCTTCTCGGTAGATGTGCACCCGACGTCTCGGTTATAGAACAAGGTAAAAACGAATCATTAAGAGCTAGAGCTATTTTGAGATCTCTTGTGCCACTGGAGGATCTTCAGGGTGTCCTCAGCTTGAAATTCACACTAACGCAAACTGCACCCGGAGAGGAGAGGCCAAAGTCTGATATGCCCTCGGGCCTATTGCCCAATAACAAGCAAAGCGTTGTTCTTTTCTTGGAACGCGTCTATGGCATAGAAACTCAGGAGCTCTTCTATCGACTACTCGAAGATGCGTTCCTGCCTGATTTGAGAACTGCCACTATTTTAGATAAAAGTGATGGCTCAGAAAGTGATATGGCTCTTTCTATGAATCGCTACATTGGCAATTCGATATTGCCTCTGCTAATCAAACACTCAAAATTCTACAATGAGGCTGAAAATTATGCCAGCTTATTGGATGCAACACTGCACACGGTCTATAGATTGTCTAAGAACCGTATGCTTACTAAGGGCCAAAGAGAAGCTGTCTCTGACTTTTTGGTGGCATTGACATCACAAATGCAACCTGCAATGTTGTTGAAACTTTTACGCAAGTTGACAGTTGATGTCTCAAAATTATCCGAATACACGACTGTGGCTTTGAGGGTATGTATTTTCTACACTTACATACATACACAAAACAAATATTGTTGGTTTCTTAATTTGAAACTACATTTAAACAAATTGTTAAACGATTGCAATTATTAAAAAAATAAATTGTTTAAACATTCTGTGTACATACTTACGTAAATATATACATAGTTAATAACTAATATTCAAAAATTTATTTTCATTAATTTAGCTCCTTACGTTACACTTCGATCGTTGCGCCAAATACTATGGCTCCAGTCAAGGTCAAGGCTCATATGGAGCATCATCTGATGAAGAGAAACGTCTTACTATGCTCCTGTTCTCTAACATATTTGACTCACTCAGCAACATGGATTACGATCCCGAATTGTTTGGTAAAGCGCTGCCATGTTTGATTGCAATTGGATGTGCTTTGCCACCGGACTACAGTTTATCCAAAAACACCGACGAAGATTACTATGGTCGTCAATCTGGCGCCCCCGATCAGCCACAATACGACCCCAATCCAATCGATACACTCACCGTTAACTTAACCAACGATTATAATTCCTTGGTGGAGAAGTTTAGCGAACATTATCATGATGCTTGGGCCAGTCGTCGTTTAGAAAGTGGATGGACTTATGGTGATATACGCTCTGATAGTGATCGCAAACATCCCAGGCTTAAACCCTATAATATGTTGACCGAATATGTATGTCAAATTTCTAACTCAAACTCAGTGAAATGCTTACTAACAGATTCTACAATATATCCCAAGCAAGTGCTTTAGTGAAACTGCTAAATGTATTTCGTTTTTGTGCAAATACAAAACACATGTTAAATTTTCACTCAATGTATTCGCTTGGGACTTAAAAACTGGAAGTAATTTTCACTAGTTTGAGTATATTTTGAACATTGTATTTAGGTTTTTGAGTATATATTAAAATTAACTCATTATATTTATTATTTTAATGAAAGGAACGTGAACGATATAGAGATCCAGTAAGAGAGTGTTTGAAGGCTCTCCTAGCTCTTGGTTGGACCATTGAACACTCGGAAATTGAAGTACCTCAAAATCATCGTGGTTCGACCAGGCGCCAATCAAAACCTCAAATTGTATGTGTAGAGCTTTAGAGAAATCCCCTTTAAATTGGCATTATTAAAATAACACAAAATTTTTAAATTTTTTCTTACAATTGCATGTGTGATCCCAAATGTATATCGTCTTTATTCCCCTTTGTCCACGCCATTATTTCTGTAAATATTTCCTAACAATAGCACGATTTACAGAATGAAGGAAGTGCATTCAATTATAATCCACATCCTGTCGATATGACAAATCTTACACTAAGCAGAGAAATGCAAAATATGGCGGAGCGTTTAGCAGAAAACTCACACGATATTTGGGCTTTAAAGAAGAAGGAGGAACTAGATTCCTGCGGTGGCATTATTCATGCCCAACTTGTGCCTTATGATTTGTTAACGGACAAAGAAAAACGCAAAGATCGCGAGAGATCTCAAGAATTCTTAAAGTACATGCAATATCAAGGCTACAAACTGCACAAGTAAGTCATTAAATAATTACATTGGTAACAAATAAATAAATCGATCAATATTGCAGACCATCTAAGGGTGGAGTTGGTGAAGGTGAGGGAGGTGCTGCAATTACAGCTGTAGAATTACGATTCTCTTATTCATTATTGGAGAAGTTGATTCAATATCTGGACCGAGCAACCATTAACATGAAGTTATTGAAACCTTCGACGACGTTTAGTAGACGCACATCATTCAAGACTGCGTCTCGCGATATTAAGTTCTTTTCGAAAGTTGTCTTGCCTTTAATGGAAAAATATTTCTCCACTCATCGCAACTATTTCATTGCTGTTGCTACGGCCACTAACAATGTGGGAGCTGCATCATTGAAGGAAAAGGAAATGGTGGCCTCGATCTTTTGCAAATTGGCATCTCTTCTACGCAATCGGTTGAGTGCCTTTGGTCCAGATGTGCGCATTACTGTTCGCTGTCTTCAAGTTCTAGTGAAAGGTATTGATGCCCGGACATTGGTTAAAAATTGTCCCGAATTCATAAGAACGTCCATGTTAACGTTCTTCAATCAAACCGCTGACGATTTAGGAAACACAATTTTGAATTTACAAGATGGCAAATATAGCCATCTGAGAGGAACTCATCTGAAAACATCAACATCTCTAGGTTACATTAATCAAGTAGTTATGCCAGTCTTAACAGCCATGTTTGATCATTTGGCAGCTTGTGACTATGGTAGTGACTTGTTATTGGACGAAATTCAAGTAGCATCTTATAAAATTTTAGCGGCATTGTATCATTTGGGAACAGATGGTACCCTAACACACGATCGCAAATACATGAAAACGGAAATTGAGAGACATCGCCCAGCTCTGGGTTCGTGCTTGGGAGCATTTAGTTCATGTTTCCCTGTAGCTTATCTGGAACCCCATCTCAACAAACATAACCAGTTTTCTTTACTTAATCGTATAGCCGACCACTCTCTAGAGGCCCAAGATATTATGGTGAAAATGGAGAGTTGCATGCCAAATTTGGAATCTATTCTAGGTGAAGTAGACCAATTTGTTGAATCGGATAATACATACACTGATGCTCCTCACATCATTGATGTCATTTTGCCATTATTATGTTCCTACCTGCCATTCTGGTGGTCACAAGGACCTGACAATGTTAGCCCTACAAGTGGCAATCACGTAACCATGGTTACTGCCGATCACATGAATGCCTTGTTGCGCAATGTTCTCAAAATGATAAAGAAAAACATCGGTAATGATAATGCTCCTTGGATGACCAGAATTGCGGCCTATACTCAGCAGATTATTATTAATACATCTGAAGAGCTGTTGAAGGATCCGTTCCTGCCCCTAGCCGAAAGAGTTAAAAAACGAACGGAGAACATGTTCCACAAGGAAGAGAGCATGCGTGGCTTTATCAAATCTGCAACGGATGACACATCACAAGTGGAAACACAACTACAAGAGGACTGGAACTTGCTGGTACGGGATATATACTCCTTCTATCCTCTGTTAATCAAGTATGTTGATCTTCAACGTAATCATTGGCTTAAGGACAATATTCCCGAAGCCGAGGAGCTGTACAACCATGTGGCAGAAATATTCAATATTTGGTCAAAGAGCCAGTACTTCCTCAAGGAAGAACAAAACTTTATATCAGCAAATGAAATCGATAATATGGCTTTGATAATGCCGACGGCTACTAGAAGATCTGCCATTACAGAAGGTGCTCCCGTTACAGGAGGCAAGGCTAAGAAAAAGAAGAAGAATCGTGATAAAAAGCGTGACAAAGACAAAGAGATCCAAGCTAGTTTAATGGTTGCCTGTCTCAAACGTCTACTTCCCGTCGGTCTCAATCTATTTGCTGGTCGTGAACAGGAATTGGTGCAACACTGCAAAGATCGCTATCTGAAGAAAATGCCTGAGTACGATGTTATAGAATTTGCTCACAATCAGTTGACATTGCCCGACAAGTTGGATCCTTCAGACGAAATGTCATGGCAGCATTACTTGTATTCCAAATTGGGTAAAAAGGAAGAAATTTCCGAAGACCAGGCGCTAGAGAAAGCTTCCAATCAAAACGAAAAAGGCAAAGATAAGACACAAGAAACTGTAGATCGAATTGTAGCGATGGCCAAAGTATTATTTGGCTTGCACATGGTAAGTTATCAGATCCATAATACGAAACTAAACCAATGGCATTGGAGGAATGTAATATAACAGTTTTTATTAATCGGTGGTATAAAATTCAAATAACTTTATTTGAATTCCATGATTAATAAAATTTCGTATTACGTTTCTTTCGCTTGCCACTTTAACCAGTTTGGATATTTACCATCTAAGGTAAAAAGATCCTTTATCTCAAAATTCATGTCCCAAAAACTTCCTTGGCCTTATTCCTTTTTATTAAACTTTAATTTCTATTACACTATTCTTAATTTTAAACTTAATTTATCACATTCAATTAATTATGTTTTCTTTAATTTTACCTGATTTTTCACATTTTTTACACTGCGTCACACCAACAATGACAGATCGATCATCCCCAACAGCAAAGCAAAAATGTCTACAGGAGTGTTGTTTCCATACAAAGGAAGCGTGCTGTTATTGCGTGCTTCCGTCAGACATCTTTACATTCTTTACCAAGGTTTTTAAAAACAATTCTCAGATCTTCTGCAAAAAAAAAAAAAAACTAAAATATTTAATTGACTAACACATAACACCATTATATCTGTCTGTCTTACTCTCGCAGTCACACTCTGAATAACAGAGCTGTAAAGGAATGCATTTTTGTGTTTAAGTGTTTTATTATTATAATTTTATAATTATTGTTTTACTTATTCGTTTTTATGATATATATTTTATTTTGTTAAATTGGAATGTCCACCTGTGTTTATTTTTCAAGTTCTTGTTATAAATTAATTTCAGTAATGCGCGCAAATGCAATCGTTTTCGGCTCTTGTAAATACTATCATTCATCACCATACTTCTGTTTTATGAACACACCGTCCTTTGGTCCTTTGCTATTTCATTTTATTTTTTAATTCATACTTTTCCTACTCCTTCTCCTTCCTCCTTAATCAAAATCCAACCTTTTTACTAAATAAATAATTAAACTAATCTAATAGCTTGTTACTAATTATAAAGCTTATGGATGTGCTGATTTGTATGTTTTTTGTGTCCTTCCTGTTCCTTTAGGCATCGCGCTCTAAGCCAAAATCAAAAAGTCGGTCATCTAAAATAACATTGGCCCGCCGGCATGCGGTCATGTCCAGCTTACGTTCCATTCATCTCTATCGCGTTAGCAGGTGGGGCATGTTTGGTTTGTTAGCTTCTATAATCGCGCTGCAAAAAGTGGTTTAAAATCGAAATCATTGTTTTATATGCGCATTAGGGTTTTAATACATTTTCATCAGACTCAGATGGTTCTCATTGAATATTTACATTTTTGAATATTCCACATGAGTAGAATGTTTAAAACTCAGTTTGAAGATCCAAATCCTAAATAAGATCTTTTCGAGTTCTTAGTTGTTTAACTCAGAAGGTGTTAGGGATTATTCACACAGTAGATCGAAATATAATACATATGTACACAATTTTGTTTCAGTCTCATCAGATTTACAGGTCCTAGTCAGTAGTAAATGGAATTTTTTACAGAGGCAAATAACTTTAAATTGAAAAAAATAATTTTATTATATTAGTGTTTGAATATCAAGTACATATCATAATAGCTCTGTTCAATAACTAAAAGTTGTTACTAGTTAGTAACAATTGTTACTGGAAAAGCGTTCATTAACTCAAAAAACTAGCAAGTAGAGAAAATATCAAGAGCGTATAAATTTTAGAGAGTGTTCTCTCGTTGCAAACTATTACAAGTTCTATTTTGAACTCGTAATAGTTAGCAGCTTATATTTCATATGTTTTGTGTTATTGTTTATTTATTTACAATTTTTTGTGGTGAAAAAAATAAAATTGAAGAAAATGTGAATATTTATACATTTTAAGAGGAAAAAATATGAAAATTGTGTGTATAAATTGTTTGTTACTGGAAAAGCGTTCATTTACTTTTTACTATTTTTGAGAATTTAAGAGAGTAATTTTGTATATTTTGATTTTATTCTCTCGTTGCAAGTATTTACTGGGAAAGTAAATTAACAGACCTATTATTTACACTTGTCTTCCTCTGTGTTGAAATTGGTTTACATACCAATACAAATGGATATTTGAATATGATTACATTATTTGAAATTTTTATGTCATATGGGCAATTCCACGAGAATGACTACCACGACTGAAAACCCTTTTTCTTGAATCTTTTTTTTAAGATGATTTGAGTAAGAGAAAACACTAAAATATTACTATGTGTCAGTATTTAAAGCTTATTACAACATTTTAAGAGCAAAAATAATAGTTTAAACTGACTATATTTAATTTTTTAATTTAATTGACGTGTTTTGGGCTAAAATTGCGGTCAAAACTAAGCTCCCAATTAGCATATAGTGTGAAATGAATTTGACTCTGATTGTTTATTTGCAAATTTACGCATGTTTCTGCATGTACCTCAAAATTACTTCCGTTTTATGTCACGTACGATATACCCTTATTTCGCTCAATATTTTGGATAACAATGTTTCGAAAGAACTTATTATTTTTTTAAAATAAAGCACCCTCTGAATGAAACAAAAGACCAAATTATTTTTCAGATTCTCTTATTTTTGCAAAATCTATTCCACTCTATAGGCGTACAAATGTCACGTACGGTGACATGGAATTGCCCATATGATTGTGAAAAATTATTTTTGCATTAAATTTCAACACCATTCTTACATAAAGTAGTCATATCCTTTTAATCTTGAGCTCTTATTCTCTCAGTTTTAGGCTAACGACTACAATTATATGATTTCCTTTTCATAGAAATAAAGAAGAATTCTTAAAATTTTCTTCGTTTTCGAACAATACACAATATTGAATGGAAAATGCATAATTTGTTAATACTGTTATTTTGTTTGGTTTTCATATCCTTAACTCTATAAGTATTAACAGTAAATTATTGTATTGCTATAATTTTACAGTTTTAAGCCATTTTTGATATTTGTTTTTTAAAAAATTTAAAAATCAAGTCAATTTTCTAAGAGTTGCATTTTATTTGCTCGCTCTAATTTACCACTATATTTACTAAAAATTTTATAATTATCCTTACGTACAAAAATATTGGACAAAATGTCATACATTAACTGATAACGACCACTAATAATATAACAAGTTAGAGTGCTATATTCAGCTATGCCGAATCTTAAATACCCTCCACCTAAATTAGATGAAAATTATAGAAATTACATTGGTATAAACACTCTAATATCCATATTCAGTGTTTGTTATTGGGACTTAGCTCCGATTATGAAGATTGGTAGAATGTAAATGTAATGATGTAGTTTTCGCTTGTAGTCTACAAATACAGTTGAACAATTTTTGTAGTAGTATTTTATATATTGTTAGAAAAACTAGTTTACGGAGAAGATATTTTATTTCAAATGTATAAAAATGTTATCTAATTCAGCAATTTATAATTGAAATAACTACATATTCCTACCATTTCCAACAGAGTATATAATTTTATAATAGGAATATAATGTACTGTTTAACAATTTATATACTTAATAATTGGTTCAACATTTTCCATATTCACAACAAGTGAAGTAAAAGAGTATAAAAAAGGGCAAACAAATATATTTAGTCAAACTTCAAAAGTATATTTTTGTTCTGTTCTAATGAATTTTCCGGATGTGAGTCTTAGGGCCTCATTTTATAAAACGAAACGTTTGGAAGCGTAAGCAATTTGTATGAAGAATACTGGGAAAAGGGTTTAAAACTTGAAAATTTTCTATACAATTTTATTTTAACGTTTGTCGTTTCGTTTTATAAAATTAGACCTTTATATATATAATTATGAACCCATAGTCACCAAATCTACTTGAAACTTATATCTGTCTCATTTTTTACCGATATGAGTGTATATATGCGTTAATGTATTTTTCGCATGTGCGACTTATTTGGAAGATATAATTAAATATTTTAACGTGATTTATATGTATTTGAGGCATATTTTGCTTGATATTTTTCTCCATAACATTATTTACAAGAGTTTTATGGGTATTATTGTGATTATCGGAAATGGAGCTAATATGGGTGCTATGGTCAAATATGGACCGATATTCACAAAACCCAGTAGTATAATGTTTGGATACAATATATTGATCTGTATACAATTTTAGTTCGATATCCATATATTTAAAATATTTATAGAGGTTAATGTGTTTTTCGGAAGTGGTCCTTATATGGGAGCTATAGTCAAATATGAACCGATATTCACACAATCTAGTAGTATCATTTGTGAATTAATACTACCGATCTCTGTATAATATTAATTCGATAACGATATTTTTCAGATATTTATGAAAATTAATGTGTTTTTTGGAAGTGGTCCTTATATGGGACGAGAAATTATGGACCGATTCTTTCCATATTCAACAGAATTGTCCTCTTATCATATAAATAATGAGTGCAAAGTTTCGTGGTATCAGATGTAGGGAATTGAATTCCGTTATAAGCAAAATCATAGCAGTTGAAGATTTGATCTGACTTAAATTTTAGCGTTACAGTTTTGTATCAAATATTACACTAATCTCCTCGTAATTCGAAAAGTAATATCCTAACTTTCACTCGACATGTCAAACTTGTTACCATTCCAATATTTTAATTTCAAGAAATTGATTTTTAAAAGTCAACTTTGAAAAGAGTACTTAAAAATTTTGTTCACTTTATTGCAATATGAATATTTTTCAAAACTAACTTTATACGGTGAGTTTTGAAAATATACTATGTACAAATTTACTGTGAGTCATATGTTGCTTGATTAGAATGAGAACATTCTCAGTAAAAGGACCCTAATGCGCATTCTTATTCTATTGTATGTGTATGTTTTCTGTTACAAAATTAATCCTGAAGAAATTTTCGCATGTTTATTTACATTTAAAAACCAAAAATGAAATCAAATAATGCTAACAAATCAGAATAGTTTGATTTTAGTTACTGGACCTGATACAATAACATAAACGAAAATTCACAAGGGAAATGTATTTAAAGTTGAATGATTTTCATTCACATTTCCAAGATGAATTGCTCGTATGTGATATTGAATCTGGCCACAATTGGTGCTATCAAATATTAACATTGTTTTTGTGTTCATTTCCGAAAATAGACATAGAGCTTGCAACATTTTTGCCCGCACATATCACGAACAATGGCTGCAAGAAGAAAATGTAGGCCAAGAGGTTATGATCGAAGATCTAACTCAAACATTTGAGGAATTCGAAAAATCCAAAAAAGAAGAAGACGAATCTGAAAGCAAACCTGATCCACTAACACAGCTGGTTACTACCTTCTGTCGTGGTGCAATGACCGAAAGAAGTGGAGCCCTCCAAGAAGATGTTCTGTATATGTCTTATGCACAAATAGCTGCCAAATCTTGTGGAGAAGAAGAGGAAGAAGGAGGCGGCGAGGAAGAAGGCGGAGAGGGCGGAGAAGAAGCAGCCGAAGGAGAAGGAACTAGCATCCATGTAAGTTAACAATGATTAATATTAAAAATGCTTCAGAAGTCATTTATCTAAACCAATTTTTAACACTTTAACGCTAACCTAACCTATAGAATACAATGGCCCACTTAATGGTAATTTCATAAACCAAAAATCAAATTTCGCTATGCACATTTTCTCAATGGTCGGTTACCATAGAAGATAAACCGAACAATGGGAAAATGGTGCTAAATATAATACATATATATCTATATATATACTAATGTTATTACATTTGGTGTGAAACAAATATTTATTATTGAATTCTTACTTAATTTTCACAATTCAGGAACAAGAAATGGAAAAACAAAAATTACTTTTCCATCAAGCGCGTTTATCAAATCGGGGTGTTGCCGAAATGGTGTTGCTGCACATATCTGCCTCCAAGGGCATACCCTCCGAAATGGTGATGACAACTTTAAATTTGGGCATTGCGATTTTGCGTGGCGGCAACATTGATATTCAGTTGGGAATGCTTAATCATCTCAAGGAGAAAAAGGATGTTGGATTCTTTACCTCCATTGCTGGCCTGATGAATTCGTGCAGTGTCTTGGATTTGGATGCTTTTGAAAGAAACACGAAAGCAGAAGGTAATGTAACTTAGCAATTAAGAAAATACACACATGTCTTTTCCATGGTCCCATCCCGTACCACTCCATCCCTACCAACAACCATCCACTGTCATCTATCCTGTATGTTTTTTTGGAAATTTAAATTTGTTCTTTTCGTTTGTTATTCATTTTCTTCCTTGAGTTTTATTTGGATTTCTATTGTATTTTAATTTTTAAAACTTCATCATTATCCTTGCACGCTTTTGTTTTTCAAAATTCCTACTTTTCGATTTTGTTGTTGTAAATTTGCACTGAACCCCAACTCCATTACGTCCATCACCACTACCACCATCACAAAACCAATCCGCATGAATTACCCTGGTTATCCCCCACACAATATTGTAAACTTTGCAAACAAAGAATACATTCCAAGTGCGGGTGCAGGTCTTGGCGTCGGTTCGGAGGGAGCTGCTGGCGAGAAGAATATGCATGATGCCGAATTTACTTGTGCGCTGTTCCGTTTCATTCAATTGACCTGTGAAGGCCACAACTTGGGTGAGTAACATAACAAATTGCGGGGATACTCTTTCAAAAACTATAAGATTTGTAATTCTTTACAGAATGGCAGAATTACTTGCGAACTCAGGCTGGCAACACAACAACAGTGAACGTTGTCATTTGCACAGTCGATTATTTGTTGCGTCTGCAGGAATCAATTATGGACTTCTATTGGCATTATTCCAGCAAGGAAATCATAGACCCCGCCGGAAAGGCTAATTTCTTTAAGGCTATCGGTGTGGCCAGTCAAGTATTCAACACCCTTACTGAAGTGATTCAGGGTCCGTGTACTCTTAATCAGCAAGCGTTGGCCCATTCCAGATTATGGGATGCAGTCGGAGGTTTCCTCTTCCTTTTCTCTCACATGCAGGAAAAACTGTCCAAGCACTCCAGTCAGGTCGATCTATTGAAAGAACTATTGAATTTGCAAAAGGACATGATCACCATGATGTTATCTATGTTGGAAGGCAATGTCGTAAACGGTAATTGGAATTTTATTTATATGTTTTCAGATACTTATTTATAGAAAAACACATTTTTCTCTAGGTACAATTGGTAAACAGATGGTTGACACACTGGTAGAATCAGCCGGCAATGTGGAATTGATTTTGAAATACTTTGATATGTTCCTGAAACTGAAGGATCTAATTGAATCTCCTAGTTTCCAAGAAATCGATATTAAAAACGAAGGATGGGTTACACCAAAAGATTTCAGGGATAAAATGGAACAATCGAAGAACTATACACCGTAAGAATTAATTTACTATATACATACTATATATTTAATATAATAATACCGTTCATTTGCATTGTAGCGAGGAAATGGACTTTTTGCTGGCTTGTTGTGAACGTAATCATGAGGGTAAAATTGATTATGCGGCTTTTGTAGATCGTTTCCATGAACCTTCGACGGAAATCGGTTTTAATTTGGCTGTGCTGTTGACCAACTTAAGCGAACACATGCCCAATGAACCACGTTTGGCTCGATTCCTTGAAACGGCTGGGTCTGTATTGAACTACTTTGAACCATTCTTAGGACGTATTGAAATCTTGGGTAGTTCGAAGAGAATCGAACGTGTTTACTTCGAAATTAAGGACTCAAATATCGAGCAATGGGAGAAACCCCAAATTAAGGAATCGAAACGAGCCTTCTTCTACTCAATTGTAACTGAGGGCGGCGATAAGGAAAAACTTGAGGCTTTTGTAAACTTCTGTGAAGATGCCATTTTTGAAATGACTCATGCTTCCGGTTTGATGGCTACAGATGAGGGTGGCAGTAATGTGAAACGTGATACATCCTACAGTTCTTATATGAGTGAGGAGGATGAAGAACGAGCCGCAAGACACCCTGTAACTCGAACCATAAATGCTGTAAAAGATGGTCTTAAATTTGCTGCTGTTATGTTAAGTCCAGCAAATATTAAGCATCAAATTGGTGTGATGCAAACGAAATCGGTACCGGAATTGATTGTTGGTTTCTTCAAAATTATTTTCTACATGTTCTACTACACTGGCTATGCTCACTTTGCAGTTGTACGATATATATTTGGAATTTTAATGAATTTGATGCGTGGACCCGCTCCTGAGGAAGTAGAAGAACCACCAGTGGAGGAAGAAGCATTTGGCAGGGCCTTACCACCTCTTCCTATAGAGGAACCACCAAGTACAGTACAAGCATTTGGTTTGGACATAAACAAGGAAGAAAACGGACAATATAAGGTTACGGTACATGAGTCATCTGGTGGCAGTCCCTCAACATCCGTGGAAGAAACTGGTGAGTCGAGCCCCGAAGATGGCGGACCAACCGGAGAAGTATCTGCGGAGGCAGAAAGCCATCACACTGAGCCCATATCAATTGTTGATTTGTTAGGCGGAGAGGCAGCCAAGAAGGCCGCACAAGAACGTCAAGAGGCTCAAAAGGCCCAAGAAGCCGCAATGGCATCAATCGAAGCTGAAGCTAAGAAGTCCTCAGCAGCTCCTCAAGAAACTCCAGCCGTCAACCAAATTGACTTTTCAGCTTATGCACATCGTGCCGTTAGCTTTTTGGCTCGTAACTTTTACAACTTGAAATACGTGGCTTTAGTTTTAGCTTTTAGCATCAACTTTATGTTACTCTTCTACAAAGTAACATCATTCGCAGAAGACGAAGAAGCTTCCGGTGACGATGTATTGATATTGGGATCTGGTTCAGGTGCAGGTCTGACTGGTTCTGGTCTTGGCTCAGGAGAAGGTTCTGGTGATGACGGAGGGGACGAAGATGAACTACCGGAACTAGTGCACGTCGATGAAGATTTCTTCTATATGGAACACGTTATACGTATAGCAGCTTTATTGCACAGTTTGGTGTCGTTAGCTATGTTGATTGCCTACTATCATCTCAAAGTTCCGTTGGCTATTTTCAAACGTGAAAAGGAAATTGCCAGACGTCTGGAATTTGACGGCCTCTTCATTGCAGAACAGCCCGAAGACGATGACTTCAAGTCACATTGGGATAAACTGGTAATATCGGCTAAATCATTTCCGGTTAATTACTGGGACAAATTCGTAAAGAAAAAAGTACGTCAAAAGTATAGTGAAACGTATGATTTCGATTCGATTTCCAATCTTTTGGGTATGGAGAAGAGCTCATTTATGGCTCAAGAAAGTGAGGAAGGTGGCTTGGTTAAATACATTATGAATATCGATTGGCGCTATCAAGTTTGGAAGGCGGGAGTAACATTTACCGATAACGCTTTCCTATACTCACTTTGGTACTTTTCTTTCTCAGTGATGGGAAACTTTAACAACTTCTTCTTTGCTGCTCATTTGCTCGATGTCGCCGTCGGCTTCAAGACTCTCCGCACCATTTTGCAATCCGTAACACATAACGGCAAACAACTCGTACTCACAGTAATGCTTTTGACCATTATCGTATACATTTACACAGTCATCGCCTTCAACTTCTTCCGCAAATTCTACATCCAAGAGGAGGACGAAGAAGTAGACAAAAAATGTCATGACATGTTAACATGCTTCGTATTCCATCTGTACAAGGGCGTTAGAGCAGGTGGTGGTATTGGTGACGAAATCGGCGATCCAGATGGCGACGATTACGAAGTCTATCGTATTATCTTCGACATAACTTTCTTCTTCTTCGTCATTGTTATTCTATTGGCCATCATTCAAGGTTTGATCATTGACGCCTTTGGTGAGCTTCGTGATCAATTAGAGTCGGTTAAAGAGAATATGGAATCGAATTGCTTTATATGTGGCATGGGTAAGGACTTCTTTGACATAGTACCGCACGGTTTCGATACTCATGTCCAGAAAGAACACAATTTGGCCAACTACATGTTCTTCCTTATGCATTTGATCAACAAACCGGATACAGAATACACAGGTCAAGAGACATACGTCTGGAATATGTACCAACAGCGTAGCTGGGACTTCTTCCCAGTCGGTGATTGCTTCCGCAAACAATACGAAGACGAATTATCTGGAGGTGGTGGTGGCGGTTAAGTTATTTTTTAAATACTCTTCCTCTACAGCCATTAAATAAAATGTCGACGGACCATTTAACTATACATACAATGTTTTTTAGACAAATTTTTTTCACTACTGTTTTTATATACTACCTACCTAATATACTTACATATAGTACATCTGTATATTTACTATATATATATATATTTATTTAATAATATGAATAACATTTTTAAAACAATCAATTGTTAAAACAACCGAGGAATTTATTCTAACAACTAGTCAATTTGAAACGAAAACAAAGAAACACACAAATTAAAGTAGTACTCACTTACTTAATGAATTAATTAATTATATTTTATTACCGTTACTGTAAACATTTTGTTAATAGCGTAAAATTGTTACAGCCTTCAAACAAGAACTAAATTATATTAGAAAACAAACTTAAAATAGAAATCAAAAATAATATATAATAAATACTATTTATTTGTATTCGTATTTAAATGAACTTGTACCATTTATTAAATAAATTTTAATGATTTTATGAAAAAATATGTATATATTAATAAACACTTTGTTTTTATCGACTTTAAAGTCTGAGATCTGTCTAACAGTGGCGCACAGTGGTTTAGAAACATTTTATTTTGGAAATAATTCGTCAGCTCGTGAAAGATTGAATATATTTTGTTACGTTTTAACCTTTTTAAAACGTTGGTTTATTTCCTTTAAATAAACCGGATACTTTTGATTGCAAATAAAAGCAGTTTAATAGTTTTTAAAATTTGTAACTACTCTTTATTTATTCAAATGTACACCAACAACAGTCTAAATAGTCACTCAGTGTCTATTTACACGTTTATCAATTCGCAGAAATGCACACACACTTTATAATGTACAAACTTAAACGTACAAGACAGTTGATGTTAACTCTAACAGCGCCTATGATAAACTCACCTCACGACTGCAACATCTGCCACTATTTATTCACACGCCATCTTTCGTGAATCTTCTACAATGCTCTTAACGGACACACTAGTATGTTAGAATTCTAGAGCTTTCGATGTCAATGTTAGTGTTGCCATACTTATAAACAATGCTAATAACCGCATGCTATCAACATTGTTGATAAGTAGAAGCTTCTACTGATGGACGTGTTTATAAACATGATGAATGCTGCAGGCAGTCGTTACATACCGTTAAATTCAAATCGCTATTGCAAACCATAGTAGAAAAATAGAAGGTAGTTTCATTCTCTCTTTATTTTTTGAAATTCTATATCTGACATGTTTAAGGATTTTGAAGTTTTCTTAAAAATAGTAATGCCATATTAATTTAAAATTTTCCCTTACATTCTTTGGGAATACACAATTTTTATTAATTTGAATATGTATTAAAAAAATTTAAGAAATATTTACTTTCAAATTGATATAAAAGGATCATTTTCTAATGATGAATGATACATTACCCAACAAACGACAACAGTGGCTGGATATACGTAAAACTTGCAAAGAAGAGTTGCCAAAACAGCCAATGGTGTGCTCCGACCATTTCCTTAAAAGTAATATTTCAGTGAAAACAAAACGTGTGAGATTGGATAGGATTGCTGTCCCATGTTTTGGGGTATATATATATACGATTATTACGGATCATAATGCATTAACTTTGCACAGTAGAGCAGAATCGATTAGATTAGAATATGGACCCCACGTGTGCTTCAGTGACGGTGCTAATAGGGGACACAAAGTAGGGCACCTTCGACATGTCATTTTTTTAAATGAGTGCCATCCGATTGTTTTCCGTCCGATTTCAAAGACTTTTTATATATTCTGAAAATACATTCTTGCGTGTACTACTTATAATTAAACCGCCATTTAAAGGATATAAAATATTTGAACAGTAATAAAGAAAATTTAAAAAAAATACATACAATAAAAATTGTCAACGCGTTTTAATTATAAGTAAGCGAAAGTTAGGAATTGAATCAATAACTTCCAACACAAAATAATACATATTTATTTAAATACTAAATTATAAATTACACATTTTTTGTAAAAAATGTCTCAAAAATCAATGTGGCAACGCTTTTTATAATGCTCACAAAAAAAGGATTTTTGAAGTTTCCTTTTTTTGTGAGCACCTTATTTAAAAAATACAAGTAAGAGAGCTATATTCGGATGTGCAGAATCTTATATACCCTTCACCAAATTATACTTTAAAATAAAATTTAAAAAAAAAAGAATTTTTTAATTTTTTTATTCGAAATTGTTAAGTTTTTTCCAATTTTTTTAAGAAAAAATTTTTTATTTTAAAAATTTATTTTTTTTTTATTTATTAGTGAAAAAAATTTACGACAAAAAAATGTTTTGTGTAAAAAAAATTCGGGTTAAAAATATTTTTCCCGATTTTGACGCATTGTAGGTCCAACTTACTATAGCCTTATATACATCGTTGCAATGGTCTTCGAAATATCTATCATTAGATATCCATAAAATTGTCGTTAGAAAAATATGTTAGTTTAACCAAATTATACGCTGAAGTAAATATAACTGGGTCTATTAGTCATAACTTGTATTGATATGCTCTCAGGAATACTCGTTTTGATTTTCGGTACCTGCATATGCATATTTCCTTTTATTGTAATTAGCCACCAAGTTGAAACTTGTGGAATTCCACTTCAGAGTACACAAAACAAAAAAAAAACTAGAAATTTATGTTGTATCTCATAACATAATAAAAAATAGCATTTATTTTCTCTGAAAACGTTATCACTTAATTATATTAGATTAAATTAAATTCTTATAACAACCTAAACTTTATCATCGCCTCCTATGTTCACCCACGTCAAGGTTTGATGGCCATCACGTTCTAAATCTTCAAATTCCAAATATTTGACATCGTCCAAACCACCTTTCATTAAATGATCACCTACGGACGTTATCACATTTTCATCATCGTCGTCATCTTTGTCTGTAATTGATGAAACTGAAACATTCTCCGCCAATAAGTCATCTGCTTTGAATATGATTTTTTCGAGAGTTTCATCGGAGACCTCTTGTGACCTTAGATCATTGTCGACATCGATTTCCGATTCTTCCTCGTGCAAATTATTGTACTCTACGGATGAGGTAGTTGAGATGCTTCCAATTTCCATCGGTTGTTGTTGTGTAAATTGTGGCTGATTTATAATAATTGTATCGTTTATGTGTTTTGTTTGCTTCATATGAGTGAGAAGGAGGGGTTTGCGCATAAATCCCGCACCACACTCCATACATTCGTAAGGCTTCTTATCACTGTGCACAAAACGATGGGCATTACGATTGTCACGGCTGTTGAACTGTTTGCCACACACTTCGCATGCATACGGCTTCTTGCCACTGTGTATGAGCATGTGTTTTTTGTAATGTTCTGGATAGACAAAACCTGCTCCACATATTTCACATTTATGCGGCCGTTCTCCTGTATGAATGGCCTGTATATGATAATCTAATAAACGTTTGCGCTTAAATGACCGCAAACATAGATCGCATTTGTGTAATTTCTCATTCAAATGTGTTGACTTCTTGTGACTGGCCAAATTGGTGCGTTGGGCAAAGGCCATTGGACAGTATTCACACTTGAATGGCTTCTCACCGGTATGAATGCGTTCATGGTCTTTGATTTCTGGCCTTCGCGCAAATGACTTTCCACAAATGCGGCAAATAAAGGGCCTCTGGCCAGAATGTACTATTTTATGAACTTGCAAACTATGCTGAGTGGTGAATGTCTTGTTGCACACATCACACTGGAAGGCTTTGACTGAGACATGCAATTTTTTATGTTGATTCAGATTTTGTTGATTCAAAAACCGTTTGTCACACAGATCACACTGGTAGGGCCGAGGCCGTTCCTTGTGTATTTTCATATGTGTCTGCAGCGTATATTTTGAGGCAAAGTCTTTGGGGCATTCACTGCATTTAAATGGTCTTACGCCAGTATGCGTGTTCATGTGTTCTTCCAAAATCGCTTTGGACACATACATTTTCTGGCACACAGGACATTCGAATGGTTTGGTATTATTGTAATGCATACGTTTGTGTATGCGATACAAACGAGTATTGGTGAATGTACGTTCACAATACTCACACTTTATTATATGACCGATCTCTGTATGTGTTTTCAGGTCCTGTCGCTTTCCAAATCCCTGATGACACTGTTCACACATATGAAATTTTGAATTGTGAAATGTTTGAAAATGTTCTATCAGTATATGACGTTCATATTGTGGCGATATCTCACAAAGAAGACAGATGAAGTATTCGCCATCTTGCTTGCAAACCGGTTTAGGTGCATTTGGTGGCGTTGATGTCTCAGAAGTCACAGTGTTCTGTTGTTCATTATCATTAGGAATTATTATTTCGGAGTTATTGGATTGCTGGGAGTCTTCACAGTTGCCTTCACTTGTGAAAATGTCTGTGCTTATTATAAAATTAAGATCATCGTCTGCAAATATAATTAGGTTGTATTATGTGTTAAACAGTATTCATATGTATGAGTGGGAACTTAATGATAATTTTTCTTATTCCAATGGTACTTTTCTATTCTGTTCTATTACAATGAGCCTGGAGCATGAATGATTTGGAATTTAATTAAGAATTACTAGTGCGTTAGATGTAAAAATATTTTTACAATTTTATCCGGAATTATTGCCGAAATTTTATATAGTGCACATATTCTTGTAACTGATCTGCTGTCCGAATGGTAATCATGTCCATTCGGAGCGATGATTTAATAAAAAATGTCAAATATGTATTTGGTACTTTTCGAAATTCTAATCTTTAAGGGGTTAAGCAAAATTGCACGTACTTATATTTAGTACATATTTCATAAAATATTTTTTTCTAATCACTAACAGCAAGGCGTATCTCGTCAACAAATTGAATACACCTTGATTGGTATATATGTACATACATATGTATATTTTGTCACTTAAAATGCAAAACAAAGTATCATCAATATACGAAATTGATTCAAGTGCATAATTTTCTTAAATAAAAAATAGTTTTTCACCTTATTTTTAGTAGTATCTTTTTTTATGAACATTTAGTTTAAATAAGTAGTTATATAAAAAAACTATAACTGAAAGTATATATTTAAATAAATAAAACAAATAACAGTGGAGTGCTGAATCGTATATAGCCTTCACCAAAGTATACTTTTAGATAAAGTTTGAAAATAATTTTTGGTGAAAAAAAAAGTGTTGAAAAATTTTTTTCCGATTTTTAGCCATTATCAGTCCGAATTTCAATACGTCGTTAGAAAGAACTATGAAATACATTTCATTTGATATCCATATTGCCTATAAGCAGGTAAAAACTCGAGGTAGTCGTGTTTTTTTGCTCATATCTCAGCCGAATCTAGACTACACCCGATATATTGGTGTATCAATACATAGCTATATCGAATCCTCTATATACAACGATACAGAATCTATACATATAAATTATTGTCTGTTTGTTTGTTTGTTCCTTATAGGATGGTAAATCACTGGGCCGTTCCTCTTGAAACTTTTAGTGTATGTTCCTCTATATATGGAAGGAATAATAGGCTACTTTTTATTTTTAAATTTCAAATGAGCGTGGCCATTCCTATACAAAGAAAATAGTTATTATGGAATTTCTAGTGAACTTTAATTGTGCGCAGTTTGGGTGAAATAAGCTGAAACTTTTTATAATTTGGTTGAAAATGGACATGTTATTAGTGAACATGGAATCTCACACACAAAATAAATAGATATTATCAAATATCTGGTGAACTGTTTCAGCACGACCACCATTAGTATGAAAACTTTCAGTATAATTATAACATAAATATACTTTGTCACAATGGGGATTAGTAAATTTTATTAATAATTTAAACCAGACTGAAATTACTACCATTACCCTACAAATAGCGTTAACGAAATAACCTTGAATTAAAATTGTATGGTCCTGAATAAGTGACAATATACAAAGGGAATTATGCAAGTTTTTCTTCTTTCTAATTAAACTTTTCGATTTTTCTATTACAATGAAAGGGAAGGGGGAATTTTTAATACTTTTACTGTTTTCTAATTGAACTTTTAGAAAATTGTGTGATAAAAATTGTTGGTCTTGTATTAATAATAGACAAAAATTACTTACCTTCTGTACTATCATAATTTTTCAAATCACAACTATCGTTATCTTGTTGAATAATTAAATCGCCCTGTTGTATTTGTTCTGCGTTAACATCATATATAATTATATCTTAAAAAACAAACAACAAAAATGTTAAGTTGTAACACAGATCAAAGATAAAACACCATAAATACATACCTTGGCCATCCAATGGTATGTCTTGAACATCTATAGACTTTTCCGAAACTTCTATATTGACAAGGCCATCTGATAAATTCAATACACCAGAAGGTAGGGAATTCTGGGCCACATGTTCATTGAAGGCGGCAAAATCGAAATGATCAGATACGATCGCGGAATTAACATGTTCGTCGAATCCAACATCACCATGATCTGCTACAGGATCCTTTCGTAGCACATTTACATGTAAATCCTCTTCGTACTCCAGCTCTTCGTCCTGAACTTCCTCTACTAAGTCCATTTCCGTAATACCAGCATATTCTGGATTTGATACATTTTCCATTACTTCAGGATTGTTAATTAGCAATTTATTATTTTCATCATCTTGATGTGGCAGAGATCCATTGTCTATGACTGTTCCTTGTATCAAATTATACAAACTCTGTATAGTAGAATTTTGTTTGTATGAACTCAAAATTCTTTCCCGTAACTGCGAAAATCGCTTTTCAAGACTTTCGTACTCCAAAACATCTGCATTGCAGGAATCACACAGCAACTAAAATAAAAAATAATGAATTACATTTGTCAGCGAATGTATTGCTTTCTTACTGTAGAATGTGCTATAGTCTCTTCCAAATTCTTTTCCAATATTGTACCCAACAAATCAGCCAGTGAACATTCCACTTGTCCGTCCTCACGTAGTCTTTGTTCAAACATTAGCCATGGCTCTTCGCCTTCTACGAACTCATGGTCGCACAAATAACACCGAACAGATTCCATTCCATCGAATGTCAGTCAGGCCAGCTGCACAAATTTTTAACTGTAATTGCCGTAATTAACATTATTTATTAACTTTTCAACATGGGCAAACAGGACGAACAACAATTAACATTTTTCCCTACTGGGCGCATAGATTTAACAAAAAGCACATGTGTTGCCAACATTGCAATTCTAAATCCGATATAAGAAGGAGCATCATAATCGACAACATACCCTTTCAATTTATTTGGATTTTTTGAAGTCTTGTAATAATTCTACGATTTTAAAATTAATTTCTTCGAATTTTTTAAAGTAATTTTAATAAATGTTGTTCTTTATATTGATGACAAATTAAAAAATGGCGTTTAAAATTGTTTTGTAATGTCAGCTGTTTTTTTAAAGGAACTTGCAGTGTTGTATGTTTACAAAAGTTCCGCTATTTAACGGTCCTCGGATTTAAAAAACGTTTTAAATGTTTAACATTAAAAATAATATGTATGTAGAAAATCAAAGACAAACGGTTGACAGTCAGTAATGTACCATTCCCCCGTTACCACGCATAATTTTTATATCATACCCATTTCAATTTCTTAACATTACCCCCTGTCAATACTTGACAAATATTTATCATAACAATTAATGACGTTTGTTGTCAAGAGAAAGTTGTCTGTGCAAAAGCATTAACAATTTTGTCATAACGAAGTAATAATACTAATAAATGGGACGTTTATCATGATAAAAATGTATCAGGTATAGATAGGGGATAAGAAATAACGGAACTTTATTTCCAAACTATCCATTTTTTTAAGTATGATGGAAAAAGGTTTTCATGACCTATGTGATATAAAGGCAAACATCTTAGATTAATCCGTTTTTTTTTTAAATTTATTTTAAAGATAAATTACACAGTATTGTGAATTGTTACATACTACACATATTTCATTGAAAATTTCTCGGATTATTGTAACCTTTCTCTAAATGTGGCAACGCTTCTCTGAATATTTACAAATAAATTAAGGCCCTAATTGTGTAATTCACTTGCATTAACCGCTTCACCAACGCTGTTGTGAACGCGTAACAAAAAATATCAAATTTTATTAATCACTACGCCATTGCGTTTAATCAACGCCGAAATATTACGATATCACTTCTATTGCCAAATATCTACGTAGCCGTGGTTGCCATTATATAAGTTGATACTAAAATTTAAAATGAAAACTTACAAAAAAATGTACTTATATCGTATTGTCAATACTGTAAGCCAAACAGCTGTGTGGGGTTTATTTACTTTCACATAAACGTGAAGAAAACAAATGATGATGAAGACTCTTTGAGCATCCTAGACATATCTGTTAAAAAAACGAGAACAAATGTTTAATACTTTATATATACTTTATTGCAAATGGTTATATTTACTTACATCGTTATGTTAAACAATTCGTTTATATATATATTTTTTTTATTTAACAATATTTGACCACTTTTTAAACTAACGCCAAGAAAATTGAAGCATTCAATTTGACAATCAAAGTGACAAAAAAGCCAACGTTGCGTTGTATAAAATGCACAATTTCAAACAATTGCATTCACAATAACGTAAGAATCAGCTGTTACAACGCGAGCAGTCACTTGCTTGAACACAGTGATTTGCAAACTGTAACCACAGAGTATACAGAGGTGTCAAATTTGACGTTTCCAAAACTCAAAATCAGCAGTTCTCTTAAAAAAGGATAGCAAATATTTTGTACTACAATATCAGTGATGTGTTAAAGCAAAACGCTATATACAACGCGAATATGGTACACAAAGTAATGTAATCAAAACAAACAAATAACCAAAACAAAACAATGAAAGGGGCAGTTTATAAAGAAAGAGACGAATATATAACGAGATTACTTTCTGTCTCGTGACACCTCTGCATACTCTGTGGTTAAAACAAACAACACTATATAATGCTATTTTGTAAACAAAACAAGAAAAAAATAAGCACAAAACAAAACCAGTTGAAATGATTTCGAGTGAAAGAGACAAATATATATTTTTTTTTGCCGTGTCGCCTCTGTATACTTTGTGACTGTAATTTAATAAAACGCAAAGAAAATGGAGGCGTTGCGTTTTATAAAATTAGGGCCTAAACTTCAATAATCCCCTTGTAAAAAAATTATGAATGAAACTACATTGTAATTTTTTATATCATGTAATGAAGAATTTTAGCAGCTAAGTAACTTAGAGCTGAATTACGAATGCTCGCCAATTTAAAGCGGAAAACTTTACTCACAAAAACATAATCGAGGCTATATTAAATAAGCTTTCATAGGTAATTTATTATACCCTTCACCTTCGTGAGAAGGCTATATATAAGTTTTCCATTCCGTTTGTAATTTCCACAATATAATTTTCCAACCCTATAAAGTATACAGTGTTGGAAAAAATAATAGAAACGAAAGCAATTTTTTCCAATTTTGTAAGTATAATAGTCAAGTTTAGTTTTGTTATAAAAAATGTTTATGCAGTTTTGTTTATCAGACATACAACATAAGAAAAAACATAATCATTCCTCTTTTCATTAATATTTTAATACACTATATGCCTAACAATGTAAAGAGTCAATATTTTTGCTGGAAAAAATAATAGAAACGCGTAAACGGATTCAATTTTTAGAGGCACATCCTTTTATTTTTTGTTAAAAAATTGTTTTATTTTAATATATAGAGGCTCTACCTTTGTTTTTCACAACTTCATTACATCTGCTACTCATGGAATCAACCAATTTTTTTGAAAACGTCCTTCTCAATGGAAAACCACTCTTCCTGGTTTTTTCCCACAATTCGTCCTTATTTTTCAGACTGATGGCCTCCATCTTCCTCTTGAGCACTCCCCAAAGGTGTTCTATTGGTTTAAGGATTGGTGACTGTGAAGGCCATTCCATAAGAGGTACTTTGTTGACAGCAAACCAATCCTTTGCCAATTTTGAAGAATGGTTCGGATCATTGTCCAGCTGAAACTCCCATCTCAAGGACATCTCTTCCTCAGCAAATGGAAGGATTATGCTTTGCAATATATTTACGTAGTCCGGGGCGCATATTTTGTTCTTTATCCAAAATATTGAGCAGACACCAGCCAATAAGTGATTCAAACAATACACTTTACCTAAAAACTATGTTAATATAACTATTGGAATTAGTAACATCTTCGAATTTATTTATTTGATTTATTTTGTTTGTTTATTTATTTGTCAATTGAAAATATTTTTTGGATGAGAAAGGGTATGTATATATTAAATTAACTTAAAAAATATATACATTTAAATTATATTTTTAGCAATATAACAAAACGCGAGGACACACGAGACATGTATGGAATCATGCGGTAGTGAATCAGGTTAAAGTGTTATTCACGGTGTTGATAGACCTTCAACTTCAGCAGTGGCTAAACAACAATTACAGCAAAGGCGTTCGAAACCTCAAATAAATTTGCAAACGGGAGAACCTACGAAACGTTTAGTGAAAAAAGTCCCCAAAAGAAATCAAAATTCCTCAACACCACCACAGATTATTTTCAAAACTCAAAAAATCAAGCAGCCCAAAACAAATTCACCTACGTAGCAAGTTATCTCCCAGAACTACCGGTATTGAAATGTTTCAATCTTTTATTTAACTGTTCTGTTTATGCTGTTTAGTTACTTATTTGGTATTATTAAGAATAATAAGAATGTGATTGTAAATGCCATTCTACCCTTGCTCTTTGTAAAATTTATACCATTTATTTTTGAGTGCATGTACATGATTTTTGGATTTAAATTTCCAAAATAATCATTTATTTCAGAAAAAGTATTAACTTTAATACATTTTTTTGCAACTCTGAGTATCAAAAAAAATACTTAAATTTACAACTAAGTATTAGTCACAGTGAAAAAAATGGCCAATACGGGTGTATTACCATTTGTACGGGGTATAGATTTTACAAAAAATGACTTTAGTGTAAGTAATATAATTAATAAAAATATAAAACTTTAACAATTAAAGTTCAAAGAATGCTGGAAATATGAAATTCAACTTAAAAGTGTGAAAATGGCTGTAAAAATCATAGTTGAAAAAGCAGATAAAATTGTGTTGGTGTTAGTGAATGGAAAAAAAAATTGTGTCAAATTAGAATTTGTCTCAGCTGTCAAACTACATCGACGGCAGCGCTGCAACTGCGATATTTATTGTTTTGTTTACAAACAAAACTTGTTATTGTTTTTCGTGCTTTTATAAAGTTATTGAATTTTGTTTTTATATTTATATTAATTGTTCTATTTTAGAATACAAATTTTCCCTCAGCGGTAAAATTAATGACCCGAGTACAATGGCTGAATTTGGATAAAACAAATTTGAAGGAAATACCTGAAGAAATGGGAAATCTCCTCAAACTCGAGCATTTGAGTTTGAAACACAACCAATTGGAAAAACTATTTGGCGAATTAACCGAGTTGACATGTTTGCGTTCATTGAATTTGAGAAAAAATCAAATCAAAAGTAGTGGCGTACCACCCGAATTATTTCGTTTGGATGAATTGACTACTTTGGATTTATCACACAACAAGTTGAAAGAGGTACCTGAAGGTTTGGAGAAAGCGAAAAGTTTGTTGGTATTGAATTTAAGTCACAACAATATTGAGACGATTCCAACGGCCTTGTTTATACATCTAACGGATTTATTGTTTTTGGATTTATCCCATAATAAATTGGAAACATTGCCACCACAGACTAGACGATTGGCTAATTTACAGACGTTGATATTGGCTGACAACCCGTTGGAGTTATTTCAGTTACGCCAACTACCATCGCTACAAAATCTTGAAGTTTTGAATATGCGCAATACTCAGCGCACACTTTTAAATTTCCCTACTACTCTTGACAGTTTGTCCAATTTGGCCGAACTAGATTTATCGCAAAATAATCTTCCCAAAGTTCCTGATTGTGTATACAATTTGCCAAATTTAAAAAGATTGAATCTCAGCGACAATGCCATAACTGAACTTAGTTCCAGTGTTGAGTTTTGGCAACGTTTAGAGGTTCTCAATCTGTCACGCAATGAGTTAACCGTGTTACCAGCTGCTTTGTGTAAACTAGCGCAATTAAGAAGACTTTACTTGAATGACAATCGATTGGATTTTGAGGGCATTCCATCAGGGATAGGCAAGTTGTGTTGTTTGGAGGTATTTTCAGCATCCAACAATTTGTTGGAAATGATCCCTGAGGGACTGTGCCGTTGTGGTGCTTTGAAAAGACTTAATCTATCTTCGAACCGCCTGATTACATTGCCAGATGCTATACATCTCTTGGATGGTTTAGACCAGTTGGATTTGCGCAATAATCCCGATTTGATTATGCCTCCGAAACCAACTGAGGCCACGAAGGGTTCAGGTATTGAATTCTATAATATAGATTTCTCCTTACAAACACAACTTCGCCTGGCTGGTGCAGCGGTACCACCCTCTGTACCTGTCACATCCACGCCTAAAGATTCTACTGCCCGCAAAATTCGTTTGCGACGTGGTCCTCGTAATGACTCCGCTCAAGACTCGGCAAAAATACTTAAGGGTATGAAAGATGTGGCCAAGGATAAAGATGATGCTGAGGCCAATCGTTCTTGGTGCAACGATTCAGATGAAGTACGACCAGAGTCCCTTAAGCCTAAACGTTGGGATGAGTCTTTGGAGAAACCTCAATTGGACTATTCGAAGTTCTTTGAGAAAGAAGACGGTCATTTGCCTGGTATAACAATATGGGAAATTGAGAATTTTCTTCCGAACAAAATAGAAGAAGTGGCACATGGAAAATTCTACGAAGGCGACTGTTATATTGTGCTCAAGACGAGTTTTGACGATATGGATCAACTCAATTGGGAAATCTACTTTTGGATTGGTAATCAGTCAACATTGGACAAAAGAGCTTGTGCTGCAATTCATGCAGTAAATTTACGAAACTTTTTGGGTGCTCGTTGTCGAACAATTCGTGAGGAACAGAGTAAGTATTTATTATTCTATATACATAATATGTATTAAATAAGTACATATCGTTTATCGCCACAACTCAAAAAATACTGTTTCGAGTAATACTTCCTTCAATGTTATTATTCCTCAAAAATTATTCTAATAATCGTCAAAGGAATGCAATTTTATGAGGTATAAATTTAGAATATTTTTTTTTATTAAAAATATAATGATTACTTATGGGGCAATTCCATATCATCGTACGTGACATTTGTACGCCTATAGAGTGGAATAGATTTTGCAAAAATAATGGAATCTGAAAAATAATTTGGTCTTTATGTTCCATTCAGAGTGTACTATATTTAAAAAAAAATAATGAGTTCTTTCGAAACATTGTTGTCCAAAATATAGAGCGAAATAAAGGCATATCGTACGTGCCATAAAACGGAAGTAATTTTGAGGTTCATGTAGAAATATGCGAAAATTTGCTAATCGTGAGAGGAGTTATGTTTTCTTTTTAAATCTTACACTAAACCAAAAATCATCTTGAAAAAAAGTTTCAAGGGTTTTTGTTTTTTCAGTCGTGGTAGTCATTCTCGTGGAATTGCCCATATGTATATTAAAACCGAAGGCAACGTATAAATTCATACATACTTATCTACGACTGAAGGGATTTAAATTTTGTACAATACATAACGTTTCGTCGAGATTTTAGATTAATGGAAATTAAAAATTTCTGCCAAATTTCAACTAAATCTGAAAGGTTATATTTTTAATAAATGAATCATGGAATGTAAAATATTAATGATTCTCAAAAGCGATCTAAGGGCGGGTTTTTGACTTGAAGATTCGATAAGTTTAAGCTACGAATTTTGTTTTTTTTTATTCGTCGATTATTTTGTTTTATTTGCAAATTTAAGGGGGCAATATTTGTCTTAATCTTTGCAAAAAATCCGAAAGTACAAACAGCGGATGAAAAAATATTTGTGTAGGAAAACATAAAAATCGATTATGCCAGTGTTAAGGAAGATTTAAGAGACTGGTAAATAAGGGAATAAGAAATGTAATTAAAATGTCTGTGTACTATTTTTTTTTTTTATTTAGATGACGAATCTGAAGAATTTTTAAATCTTTTTGATACTGAAGTGACATACATTGAAGGTGGCCGTACTGCTACAGGTTTCTATACTGTCGAAGATATGTTGTACACTATTCGGTTATATCGTGTGCATGCGGCTGGTGCTTCGGTACACATGGAACCTGTATCCGTTGGCTTTGAATCATTAGATCCACGCTATTCATTTGTGCTTGACTGCGGCATCAAAATGTTCATCTGGATGGGAAGATGTTCGAAGAATACTTTAAATTCGAAAACACGTCTAATGACGGAGAAGATTAATAAAACCGAACGAAAGAATAAATGTGAAATCATTGTGGAAAGTCAAGGTATGTACCATCTTTATAGTATAATCTGATCGGAGATTTCAAGGTAATCCTAATTCGAACATGTTATAATATTTAGAGTATTGAAATTTTAATAATTGTGTATTAAAATGTTTTAAAAATTAAATCCGGTATGACTGGTATGATTAAAAAATGTGTAAAACTTATAGCGTTATAGAATAAAACATTGGTATTTTCCTACAATTCTATCCTATCTTCGAATTCACTGTTTAATAGTAATATTTTCTACACAAGAAGTAACGTTCTCTACGATTTTTTAAGATACGTATGTATATGCCTGGATTGAATTTCCATTAATTAATAGCAGAGTCCGACCGAATATTCGGTTCCTAATACCATTACTCGGCATTCCGTCAAAATTTGGCTGAAATGGTTTTTAAACAGTTTTTTGTGTATAATTTTATTTGAAGCAAGCAAGTCTGTGTTCAATTTTGTATGTCAAAAACAATTCGACGCCATAGTGAAAATGAAATAACCAAGTATAATTGAAGAGACTTGCGGGTACAAGCAAGTGTTTACTCCACTTCTTTCCTCTCTCTCCTATAAACTCAAACTTGCGGCAAGAAAACTCGCTGTGTGTAAAAGCAGACTAGTTTTGGATTTGTATGGAAAAACTGAAAAAATTTTAGTAGATGTTCAATAAAAACAGAATAAATCCAAAAACTACTAGTTTTGGTTAAAAGCATATAAAGCTGAATTCACCCATGTGTTTCTGAAAGATTTTTTGTTCGGAACATTTTTTTTATATGTTCTATTTTTGAGAGAGATTTCAAACTACATATAAAAATAATGTTCCGAACAAAAAATCTTTCAGAAACACATGGGTCAATTCAGCTTAAGAAATATTAAAAAAAAAACTTTTTCCAACTCACCTGTACTAGAGAATTATACACTCAGTCATAGAGACGAGACACTCTGATTTGTAAAACAAATAACAACCAACATATGTCTGATACAACAACTAAATACATACATTGAATGTTCGAAAGAATTAATTCATAATTCCATTTCTAAATCAAGTTTAATTTTATGGCTTAACCAAATGTATTAAATTTATTTCTTTGCGAATTCATTCTTTGTGGACTTAATACCTTATTGAATCAATCAAATTTCTTGAATTCAAATCCATTACAAAATAGCTTTAAAAGTGTATTGAATAATTAAAAAAGTCTTAAGTCATTTTTTTCAATTCATTTTGTAAATGACAATAACAAAACAGAAACAATAAATAATATTTTAATTCAATTTGTATTAGATTTGAATGAATCATGACGTAATAAGTAAGGTGAGAGCGTTTCGACAACAAACACAACAAACACAATATTTCTTGCTGGCAAGAGCATAGGTTTTGTCAAAATTGAATTTGTCAAATAAAAAATAAACAAATTTTATTTTGGCATATTGACTAAAAAACGGCCGTTAAATTTAAATTATATTTGAAAAAGAACAACGGCATAATAGTGCTTTATCCAAATTTCATTATATGAAATCTTTTTATTCACATTTTCATTCATGTTTTTTGATTTAAAAATTTTTTTCTTTGAAAATAAAATTAATTATTTTTCAAAATAAATTCAGTTTGACAAAACCCAAGCATTTTCAAAATAGATAAATAAAAATCAGCTGTGTTGTTGATTTCACCTTACTTAGTGCATCCTGGAATGAATAAAAATGAAATCATTCAAAGCAAGGCGTATTAATCAGGTGAGAGCGTCTCGGCAACAAATACAACAAAGACAATATTTTTTAGTTGCCAAGAGAGTGAGAATGTCAAAACGGATATGACATATAAAATATATAAAAGACAAACAAATAAAAAAATATATGAATTTCTGTAGTTTATTTAATGAAAAAACCAATAAAAAAATCAATTATTGGTAGTTTCCTCCAACACGGTGTTTGTTTAGAAGATTCAATATTAAAAGCGTCGAACGAGAATAAAAATCTTGGTGATTCATGTGGAACTATCATGCTATCCATTTAGCTATGTCCGTCTGTCTGTGTAAAATACTCGCACATTCAAAATAAACAACCAAATTCTTCTAAGGAGTTTGGTATTGAAAATCAGTAGGAAAACAAGACTCTAGGACTAAAATGGGAGTGAATCTCTAACAAATTTTATGCATTTTCAGCAAAAAAATTCCAAAAATGGCCAATTGTTATTGTTTGCTGTAAAGCCTTGAAAAATTTTTGTTTACAATTTTCAGTTTTTTATTATTTTCAATTTAAATATTGTGAATGTCAACAAGAAACAATAAACAACTTTTTGACACTTTCAAACACAACATAAATAAATAAACAATAATCAGCTGGGCTCGTAACTTCACCTTATTTAATACACCTTGATTCAAAGCATAGAGAATTACATGATATAAAAAAATTACAAGGTAGTTTCATTTTCTCTTTATGTCAACCTTATTAAGCATTTGACAATAAAGGGGATTTGAAGTTTATGTTTAAAATAAAGCTACCATATTCATTAAAATGAATCCCATTTATGCCTTTATTGAAAACATAAATAAAATAAAAACATATTTTAATCAAAATATTATGTGCGTTTATCCAAGGCATTGATTCAATTGCTTAGTATCGTTAGCAGAATCATTTTGTTTATGCTTGATTCTCCTTGATTCTCCTCATAAAATTTGTAACATGAGAGACAACTTCATTGGGACAATTGTCAGAGACTTGGTATGATATTTTACAATATTCCTCTATATTATTCAACAGCTGGCTCTTATCCTCCACCAACGATTCGAAAATAAACTACAAAAAGTCTCCGGCAATGGAATCGTCCTTTTACGCCGCGCATTATCTCGAACAATAAACGCCCACAGCCCTGCATACTATCAACTTGTTCACGCTATATAGTTTCCAATATAAGCTCCAGGAATTTGCCATAGTCACGCACATCCCGAGCAATAAATGAAAAACGTTCAACGGCAAAATTTCTAACAGGTTCTTCATATCGTCTCTCGTCCAGCAAGGGTAGTATACAATTAAGGACAACGATTATATTGCGTTTCAAATAAGGCATGCAAACCTTATATAGACTAGCCAAACAACCTAAAATTCCACTTCAAATGGGTCAGCATCGTGGCATCGTATTGAGCAAACATATTAATCTATCCAGTACACGTTGGAAATAGGGATAAAAGTCATCTCGCAAATCTCTAGCTAACACAAAATATAGTAGACTGCAGTGTCAAGTTTGTAGCACAGACTAGTTTTATGAAAGTAAGTCAATCACAAAATCCTTTTGATGCAACAATTGGAACAACTCTACAAAGATTATTCCTCGGATAAATTTAAAACCATCCATTTTTTTAAAGTCTGATGGAAAAAGGTTCCATTATCTTCGCACAGCTCTTCATTTTCATGACCTATGTTATATAAAGCCAAACGTCTTAGATTAATCCGTTTTTTTGTTTATTTTAATGATAAATTACAGTACTGTGAATTGTTACATACTACACATATTTCATTGAAAATTTCTCGGAGTATTGTAACCTTTCTCTAAATGTGGCAACGCTTCTCTGAATATTTACAAATAAAATAAACTTCAATAATCCCCTTTCTTGTCAAAAAATTATAAATGAAACTACCTTGTAATTTTTTTTATCGTGGAGAATTATACATATACATTTTTGTTACTAACACATATTAAGACTTAGGTACTTTTTCACTAACACATGTTTAGAGTTAGGTACTGCTGTCAAAGAGTTGGACTACTTGTTATACTTTGGTACGAAATTTAAAATAATAGTTAACTTTATGGATTAGAAATCGAATTTTCGGCATTTGTTGTTGGGCTGATCGATTGTGGAATTTTAAAGAGAAACATGTTTTAATTAGTATTAACAGAATACAGAAAATTATATTTAATTGTAAAATATTTATGCATCCTGTAAAAATTGTTTCCTCAAAAAAAAAAAAAAAAACGTTTCAATTCAAAATGGAAAAACAAGGTTAATGGAGTCCACAATGTGAAATAGGAAAATCATTGCAATCTCCTCTGTTCTGATTCACACCACTCAACAGGAAGAAAAATATGAAAATCCTTGCAATCTCCTCTGTTCTATCTTCTACAAACTCAAGACTTGCTCAAGTAAACTAGATGTGTGTGTGAATCATCACTGATAGTACATTTGAAAAGTTTCTTTTTGTTCGGGTTTGGCCTGAAAACCCTGGTTTCCGTCGGACTCTAATATATAGTCATTGACTTTTTAATCAGGTTCAGCTACATGAAGATTTCCCATTTAAGTGAATCATGCTTGATTTTTACATTAGCGTGTCATTGTATATTAATAAAATGACACGCTATGAATGTTTTTAAATGAGTGCATATAAATAATACAAGGTTGATAAATCGTCTAGGTTTTTTTTACTGGAGAAAGACATTCTTTTTTAAAAAGAAATTAGATCTAAATCAGCAAAAATGTTTATAGATTTTTAGAGTTGCAGAGTTTAAATAAAACAATATGTTAAATATCAATTTTATTTTTCTTAAGGTGATGAAAGTGAAGAGTTTTGGCAACGTTTGGGCTGTGATCCGGAAGAAGCACCCAAACAAAAGATTATACAGCATGTACAGGAAAATTTCGTGCCACCTGCAGCTAGATTATACCAAGTGCAATTAGGGATGGGCTATTTGGAGTTGCCACAGGTTGAAATTCCCGAACAAAAACTGGTCAATACTTTGCTAGTCAGTAAAAATGTTTATATACTGGACTGCTTTACCGATTTGTTTGTGTGGTTTGGTAAAAAATCGACTCGTTTAGTGAGAGCGGCTGCCATCAAACTTTCCCGGGAACTATTTAATATGATAGCACGACCCTCATATGCACTAGTTACGCGTCTGCAAGAAGATACCGAAACGCAGATTTTCAAATCGAAATTTATTGGCTGGGACGAGGTGATGGCAGTCGATTTTACACGTACTGCCAACTCTGTAGCAAAGACTGGAGCAGATTTAACAAAATGGGCTAAACAGCAGGAAACTCGAGCTGATTTGGCGGCTTTGTTCATGCCACGACAAAATCCTATGCCACTCAGTGAAGCTGAACAGTTGGAGGAGGATTGGAATTACGATTTAGAGGCAATGGAAGCATTTGTATTAGAGGGTAAGAAGTTTGTGCGTTTACCGGAGGAGGAAGTGGGCCACTTTTATACGGGAGAATGTTATGTGTTCTTGTGTCGTTACTGCATACCGGCTGACGATGATGAAGATGGTGCCGAATTAGATGACAGCAAACCACCACCTGATGATGAAATACAATGCATTGTGTACTTTTGGCAAGGTCGCAACGCTGGCAATATGGGTTGGTTAACATTCACATTTACTCTGCAAAAGAAATTCAAAACTATGTTTGGCGAAGAACTGGAAGTTGTCCGCATCCATCAACAACAAGAGAATTTAAAATTTTTAGCCCACTTTAAGCGCAAATTTATCATACACACTGGCAAGCGCAAGGACAAGTCCAAGACTCCTGATGGCAAAGCTGCTGTAGAGTTTTTCCATTTACGTTCAAATGGTGGTGCTTTGTGTACAAGACTTATACAAATCCAACCGGATGCTTCGTATCTCAATTCAGCATTTTGGTAAAAACCATTTAAAATGTATTCTAAATTATAATTAATACTTTATGTACATTCATTCTATTTTACAGTTATATTTTATATGTGCCATTCGAAACTGAAGATGAATCCCAATCGGGCATTGTTTATGTGTGGTTGGGTTCGAAAAGTTGTCCGGAAGAGGCAAAATTAATACAAGAAATTGCAGAAGACATGTTCAATAGTCCCTGGGTGAGTTTACAAATCCTAAACGAGGGCGAAGAGCCGGAGAACTTTTTCTGGGTGGCTCTGGGTGGACGTAAACCTTATGACACCAATGCTGAGTACATGAACTTTACACGTTTGTTCAGATGCTCCAATGAAAAGGGCTATTTTACTGTTGCCGAAAAATGCACAGATTTCTGTCAAGATGATTTGGCAGACGATGACATAATGATACTGGACAATGGAGAACAGGTATTCCTTTGGTTAGGATCGCGTTGCAGTGAGGTGGAAATTAAATTGGCTTACAAGTCAGCACAAGTAAGTTTAATAATTAATTTCAACAATTTCTTCAACTTAAATTGCTTACTAAACTAATTTTTATTCAGGTTTACATTCAGCATATGCGCATCAAGCAACCCGAACGATCGCGCAAACTATTTTTAACACTTAAGAATAAAGAATCAAAACGTTTTACAAAATGCTTCCACGGCTGGGGTATTCATAAATCACCACCAGAGTAAATGCGATTTCCTTATTTTTGTATGCCATTTGCTGCTTGTCGTGCAAATTTCTAATGCACATGATGACGTTAAGATTTTCTTAATTTTTATTTTATTATACAATGTAAAATGTTTTAAATATTTAACACGCATACAACATACATACGTTTTTACACATTTATAACAATTTATTTCCCCTTCTACTTAATATTCGTAAAGTATTTAATATTATTATAACTTATCCTATATTTTTTGTATTTTAGCTATTTGTTTTTTTTTTTAACAAAAATATATACTCTATACACGGCATGTGTATGTAATCAAATACTTACATATTAATGCGCTGAGTTGGTTTGTTTTTAATTTTTGTTGGGCAGATAGGGTTAGAAGTATAATTTGTTTCGCCATAACTCCAATCTTATGTTTATATTTCTTTGTTACTGCAGTGTAATAGTATAAATCAAAAAGAAAGTATAAGTACTTTAAAACTCCCTTTGTGAATTTTCACTTATTCAGGTTGACATGTCTTCAATTTCATGTAATTGAACACATGTAGAAAAAGTTGTATTTCAAAAGTAGAATATCAGTGTAAAATCAGTTACCGTGAATTAAAAAATATTTTTCAACTCTATTGCAATAACCAAAGGATTTTAGATCTATTAGCTATTAGATACTCACCTCATTAGCAACGATTAGCCTTAAGGGTAAGTCTCTTGACCGTGCGCTTCATGAGGTGTTGGGTTGTATAGAGCACAGTTTGAAGCATAGGCAATATACTTTGGCTGCGGTTTTGTACATAGAAGGAACCTTTGATAAAATGAAGATAGATGCTATTAGGGAGTCGTTAGTGGAACAGTGGAACTTAAGGTTTAGGACTGCCTGTTGAGTTGGATAGTTTCAATGCTGGATTACCAACTCATTTTGTTTCTTCTCTTTTGTGGCTCTATTCTCAAAATCATTGAGTCTTAAGGTAGGAAGATAGTTGCCAATGCGGATGATGTGGTTATTCTGATTAAAGGAAAGTTGACGGCGTTGAGCTGATTTTTATCAGTATTTCAAGACATTCCTTGATAGCAAATTATCATCGAAAATAAATTTGTCTAAGTTGGATATTGTGTGATTGAAAGCTACTACATATTCTTTTTGGTTTTAACAAAAAGTTGAAAGTATAAAATGAAATAAATGTCTTGTTAATTATAAATTCTATTTATTTATTAAGTAAAAATATCGTAAAAACTGAATCACTTCCTAAACTAAAACTGCTTTTATTTGCAATCGAAAGTGTCCGGTTTATTTAAAGGAAATAAACCATAAAATAAATTTATTTGTTGGTTTGTTTGTTTGAGCATCACGCGTAAACAACTGAATCGATTTTATTGGAATTTTGAACGTAGATAAATCCTTACTTGGAAGCATCAATAGGCTATAACTTTTTTCAAAACATGGACCAAAATAAATAGGGGAAAACCGGTAAAATTGGTAACTTTAGTTCTTGAACAATAAATACTAAACCGCTGAACCGATTTTATTGAAATTTCGAACATAGATAAATTGTTATTTAGAAGCATCAATAGGCTATACCTTTTTTCACTACTTGGACTATAAAGGGATAAAAAGGGGAAAAAACGGGAAAAATAGGTACCTTTGGTTTTTAAACACTGCATATTTGTTTAAAAGGAAAACATGTTTAATTTAGTCTACTGTAGTCACAAAAAATATGTATTTAGAAAGTACCTTTTCAAAAGTCTATCTTCAGGGGGGTAAAAACGGGTAAAATTAGGAATTATAGGATGCTAAACCACTGTTCCTATCCTGTTGAAATTTTCTGTATATTCCTATATATTTGAAACGATCAATAGACTATTTTTTATTTTCAAATTTTAAGTGGGCTTGGCACCTCCTATAATAATGAAATATCTGGTGAACTATTGCGAGATTTTCTTCGGTACCATTCTGCACTACTTGCCTCAAAATTTACGAGATTGTATAAATGGGCGTGGCACCACCCATACAAAGTAAATTGGTATTTTCGAATATCAGCAGAACTATAATTGTGATAATATCCAAATTTTATAGGAATCGATATCTTATCACTGTATGATGTGTAACCGAAAACGGGACGGATAGGAACAGGTGGTGTGCCACCACCCATACAAAGTAAATAATTATACCATTCTGCACTACTTGCCTCAAAATTTACGAGATTGTATAAATGGGCGTGCCACCACCCATACAAAGTAAATAATTATTTTGAAATATCTGGAGAGCTATAATTGTGGAAGTCTTCAAGATTTTTTAAAATCGCATGATATTTTTTATACATTCAAAGGCATGGTATGGAATTAATCACAAACATAAAATTCCGGTATTAATTAACGTATGGGGAATAAAATTGCAACAAAATAGAAAACGCTATTTTTGTTTCCAACGTTAAAACAAATAAAATATAAAACCTTTATAAAATAGTCCATTGTATTGTACTTTTGTGGCAGTTATGAATAAATTTATATGCAGGGGTTGAAAATACCGATGTTTACATTTTTCTGAGCTCTTATTTGAGTTTCATGGTCTTATTTTTCTCGATTTTTATTTTAAATAATCTAAAAAAACTCTTCTATTTAAAAAGGTCCAAAACTCACAAATTATTTTTTAATTTAAAAAAATTGGGACATTTTTTCACTTTAGAAAGTTTGAAATTTGAAGGGTGTTGGAAAACACCATAATCATCAGGGCGTGACAGTTGTATGATGGAACAGTTAAGAAGAACTTTATTTTTAAAAAAAATAATCTCTGATGTTTCTTTTTATGAAATGATTAATTTTGTGTACACATTTCATAATATATATTAATTAGAATTGATGGTCAAATCAAATTCCAAAAAAGTCAAAATTTTCAACTTACATCTGATTGATTAAGATCCATATATATTATTTTAGTAAAAAGATTATGTTCTACTTTGCACATCTTATAAATAATAGGTTTATTTACTTCCACACAAAAAAATAGTCGAGGTTATATTAATTAAGCTTGCATAGGTAAATTATTTTTATATGAAAATTAAAAACTAAGCCGATAGGTAGTTTATACAATATATTTTACCTAAAATCCATATTAATATAACTATTGGAATTAGCAAAAATTTCCGTTATGTACAATTTTATAATATTTATGAACATGTTCATATTCTGAATGAAAAAAGTTTGGGAAAAAAAGTCATGTTCGATTAATAATATTTATTACAAAATTCATTCCATTTATGAATTTCTTTTTTCTGTGTATTTGGAGAATAAAGGTATGTGTTTAAATTAAAACCAGGATGCACTAAGTAAGGTGAACTCAACAACACAGCTGATTTTTATTTATCTATTTTGAAAGTGCTTGTGTTTTGTCAAACTGAATTTATTTTGAAAAAATAATACATTTTATTTTCAAAGAAAAAAATTTTTAACTCAAAAAACATGATTGAAAATGTGAATAAAAAGATTTCATATAATGAAATTTGGATAAAGCACTATTAAACCGTTGTTCTTTTTCAAATATAATTTAAATTTAACGGCCGTTTTTTAGTTAATATGCCAAAAGAAAATTTGTTTATTTTTTATTTGACAAATTCAATTTTGACAAAACCTATGCTCTTGTCAGCAAGAAATATTGAGTTTGTTGTGTTTGTTGTCGAAACGCTCTCACCTTACTTATTACATCATGATTAAAACATATTATTTTCCATGGCAGAACTAACAAGGTACAATTAATAGAAAGTATGTTCTCAATTATACATTCCTTATAACGTCAAACAAAAGAAAATTAGAAAAAAATCAAAACGAAATGTCTAAAATAAAAATAAATTAATTTGTGGTTGTTTTAAAAAATATTTATATATTTAAATTTGTTCGTGAAATATTTAATACAAATTAAAATGTGTCCAAATAAATATGTTGGCTTTAATAGAACGTGCAAAAAATCGTGGATACAAAATAAAAATTGATGAGAGTAAATGCGTTATTTGACGTTGTAGGGATAAATAATGACAACTCTCCCCAATAATTGTACCTGGTTTATTCTGCCATGATTATTTTCATAAATTTTATTTTATAAAAAAATAGTCTTAAAGCCAGCATCAAAATGAAAGCATAATATCAATCAGTTGGCAAACAATCAAAGCAAAGGAATCACTGTAAAGGAATTCCTTAAGAGGATTTTTTTTGTGTGTCCAAAAAAGTCCACTTCTCTGCCATTTGATGTAAAATGTAACAAATTGTTTCCGATTAAAATATATAAAATATGGACAAAATTACAAATGTTTTTTCAAGGTAGTTCTGTTTAACGTAATTCAAAATAAGCCCTAAAAAAATTTTAATTTTGCAAAAAAAAAAAAAGTCCAAAATTGTATGACTTGGGTTACAAAATATTTATTTTGATAGATATCCCACTCGCATCCCACTAAGCGACCAAAAACCTCTTAAAGGAATAGACCTAAGCTTTCTTTTGAGCAAAAAGAAAAAAAAAATTTAAAATGGGCCTATTTAGGAAAAAAAAGTTCGATTTTGAAAAAAAAAAAAACTCAAAAATTGTATGTTTTGAGTTACAAAATATTTATTTTGATAGATATCCCACTCGCATCCCACTAAGCGACCAAATAGGTCTTCAAGGAAAATATCTAAGCTTTCTTTGAAAAAAAAGTCAAAAAGTTTTTGATTTGGAAAAAAATTAAATTTTTTTTTTTTTATTTTTGATTTTTTTTCCGAAAAATTGAAGAAATAGCTATCTAAACTATTTGGGACACATTTTGCTAAGAACAATAGGTATTAAGTTACATGGATGAGAAAAATCACCTGTTTGGCCAAAATGTCAAATTTTGACCCCCTCTAACTCAGAAAGTTCTCGACCGATCTTGTTGAAAAATTATGTTTGAATTACTATCCAATAGAACTAACGATGGTTCATCCGAATCAGAAGACATCGATTTCAAAAGTTGGTTCACTTGACATGAAATGCCCCATATAGATTAAATTCGTCACATTAGAACTATGGACTCCAAAAGGGACTGGGAACTTTTGTTTCACATCAAAAAACATCAAATTTGACAATTTATTTCATAAGTAAAAATGTAGCAAAACAAAAAGAAATACATACATACATTGAATTAAAATAAATTTGACACCGAAGATTGTGATCATTATGACGGTGAGAAATCTATAAAATTTAGCTTTCTAGATATTTTAAGATCTTCAAAAATATCAAAAATCTCGTAAAATACTGGGATTTACGGCATCTTGATTGGTATCCTTACTTAGGACTTATATATTTCAATTTAATGATCGCAGCTGAATCACCTGATGGAGAATTGTTATTATCTAGCAAAAAACGTAAGGATGTTTATTAATAGTAGATGTACTTTTTCGTTTAACATGTATTTTAATGTCTTCTTATATATTATAATATTTGAAATTTTGTTAATCACAGTTAGATTGATAAATATTTTAATAAATTTTAAATAATTGTCTACGACAAATTTATTATGCACACACACTCATATATACATGTAATAAATATGATATAAAATAATAACAACAAAACATTAACAATGATATATGTATAAATAACTATAATATTTAACAATTAATTTAAATGTAAGTTAAATTTTAAGGCTTTTAGTGAAGAGCTTTAACAATAAATACATATGTATTCAATGTATATTACAATTTAATTGTATTAGATTTATTTTAATTGAAAGTTCAGCGATGCAGCAAGAACAATTTTTATTAAATTTAAACCAATAATCCAAATTTTAAAAAGTTCTCTTTTTAACAGTTTTTACATTCCTAAATGTAAATTTAAAATTTGTTTAACTATACAAAGTTGTACTGGAGGATGGATAATATAAATAAATGATATTAAATATATTGTATGTTGTATGTATTAAATTTAACCAGTATCCAGAACGTTGCACAGTTGAACTGTGTATAGAAATTGTCCGACCAAATGTCATACAATCAATGAAAATTGTATAATTGAAAGTAATAGAGTATAAAAACAACAAAAATTGCAGCGAAATATCAGTAATCGAGACGTTTCTTTAGACGGAAGAATTCCACATTATCCAAACTTCCAGTGTTGTCCATATTCAAGTGCCGTAAAGTGGATAGATCAGCTAAACGATCTTCTATGTCACTGTACATGCGACGACAGCGATAAATGGAGAGAGTCTAAAAAGGGAATAAATTACCACTGTTCATCTGTGATATACTGGCCGTTTACTTACCTGCAAACATTTGCAATTGACTAGAATAGCATCTAAACTGTGATCGGTCAATTGAGTGCAGCCGCTAATGTGTAATGCACGTAGACGACTCAATTTGGCAGTTACTAATTGTATGGTTTTGTCATTGATATTATAACAATCGGATAAATCGATTTCTTCAATGGACGGACAATTTAGCACCAAAGTTTCCATACCCAGCAAAGTGATTTGCTGGCAGTTAGACATATATAATCGTTGTAATTCAATAAATTTGAGACCATATTTCAAAGAGACATCGGTGATTTTATTGCAGCCTTTGAGATTGAGAGAACGCAAACCCTTGAGCTGTTGTATACTGAAGCCATCAATCATGTGATCATCAATCTGATTGAGTTCATATACAGCAAATAGTGCGCGCTTGCGATTAGCGTCTCGTACTATATCTTCTTCGGCTTTGCTACGTAGAGAAATCTTCATGGTTTGTGCTGAGTTGGAAGACCTTATATTTTCTCGTTCATGCATAGATGAGGGTGTGGATGGATGAAAGTTTTCCAGCGAACCGGTCGATGGATTAGTAGAATTGTTCATTTCTAACTTGGAAATGTTTATACCCGTAAGGGCAGCATCAGTAACACGGAAACAATCTTCCAACGAGAGTTCTCTCAGCCAGCGCAAATGCTCGATTATATATTGGACGGAAGTATCAGTGACACCATTAACACAATGGCCCACATTCAAAATGCGCAATTCAGGGCAGTTGCGTGCGATACACTTAATGCTCTCTTCACACACAATAAGATGAGTCATGTAAAGATACTTTAGCACAGAATTGGTAGAACGTGCTATGCCTTGCGTAAGACCATCGGTAGTAATGCCATCACAGCGTGAAATATTTAAACTTTCTAATTGTTTCAAATTTCCCAATAAAATCGCACCGGCATTTGTAATGCCACCACAGCCAGCTACATTTAGAGTTTTCAGTTTTGGTAGGATATCCACTATGGCTGCAACACAATCGTCCTTTACACATAAAGTATCAGCCAAGTCCAGCAAAACTAAGTTGGGTTGGGTGAGTAGAAATGATTTGACGCCACTTGTATTCAATTGGCGACATCCTGTTAAACGTAATCTCTGTAGCGTCAAACCGCCTTCAATATTCTCAGCGGATGTCAAAGACTGCAAAGCTGGTCCACTGATCATGGTGTGGCTGAGATTCAATTCCTTTAAAGAGTTCCTATGTAAATTTGCCACCCTGGCCAAAAACTTAAAAGTCAATATCGATTCACTAGGATGGGCTGCTAAGCTGTCGTTGGGATAAAATCGCCGATGTATGGCATTGTGATAGGCAATATGACAACCGGACATGTCCAGAGTTTCAATGCCCTTAATGAGCGACGTTAAGCGCAACAAAATGGCATCCGATAAATATTGATTGTGTTTTAAGGACAAATGTCGTATATTTGAAAATGTTCCAGAAAAATCACTATTGCCATCCAAGATCGAGCCAGACATGAAGAGAGGAGAACAACGTGTTACGGTCAGCGACTCTAAATGTGTTAGCTGTCTCATAAATGCATAGAACTGCTTATCACCCATATCGGCGTTATCGAATGTCATTTCGGTGGCTGTTTTACCAATGTGAGTCAAAAGTTCTTGTGCCTGACCAAAGGTTACCTCTTCCAAACAAAACGATCTATAGGGTCTTTGGCATTTAAGAAAAAATTTTGCCGGAGCTAAACGATCTGAGAGACAAACCTTGACAAAGTGAACTAAGATATTGCGATTGAATTCACCAACGAATAGAGCCTCACGCCAACGATTACATGTCGCTCCGGCTGCTTGAAGGTCGGAATGATTGAGAAAACGAAAGATTTGTAAAATAATCTGAAATATAAGATACAAATTATATATTTTATAAAATAAATCATTTTATTCTAGATACATAGTATTCTAGTACATTGGTAAAAAAAAGGTACATTAACAGAGAAAACCCATTTTTTGTAGATTTTTGTAGAATTTCATATTCTCGCCTCACACTTTTTTAACACAAAGTGCAGTTTTTATATCCAATTTCAAAATAATAATAGCAAATAGCTACATACATACGTACATATAATAAAAAAAAATAATGATCAATCATAAAAACGTCATTATCACGTGAAAATATTTAAAAACAAATTCCAATGAATTGAAAAGGTGTCAGGGAGAAGATAGTAACGGTTGAAAAGTAAAAACTTCTTTGTTCTATGATCTCTGCATTTATAATGAATTATTAACTTTTATACCAATAAACACAAATACATACTAACAAAATTTATTTGTATGCATTCTTGAACGTCTTAAATATTTACAATATTGTACAACTTACCTCCATGGGCAAGTTGCCATAGTTGGGTGACCAGTCATTGTAATCCATTAAACTATTGATACACGATGTTTCCATTGTAGACAACTTTTTCAATAGACTCTATTGATATCTGATGAGGAAAATGATTCCCTTTAAATTATGGTGATTATTCCGAATGCGTTCTTTTAACCCTTCTTCTGACCAGAGACCAATCAACAATATGCTATCCAGTGTTTCTTTGTGGTACTGGATATTTCGGCAAATAATAATTGTTTGTTTTTAATACACTTGGCATTTCTTACTAATTCTCAACATGTTAATTTAATCATTTTTCTTAATCTAATAAACTTTTCTTTATCAACAATTACGATTGTTTTTGTTACTTAATATTTTTCATACTAAACAAAAAATTCTAATTGTTTTTCTCGTTATTCCCTTTTTTAGCAAATTCTTTTTCTGTCAGTTTAGTTAGTGATGTTAAGATTTCGATATATTTTTTATCGAATGTGTGTGCGTATGTCAGTGTTGGTAAGTGTTTGAAAGACTGCAAACCCGTTAATTTTTAAATATGAATCTTATTTACGAAAATCAAATTTTCAGGATATTTGAGAACCACACGCACAAAATCATTTTTGAAAAGTCACCCAAAAAATTGTTTACTTTACGTAAGTTTGTATATGTTGTTTTTACATAGGTATGTTTTTATATTTAATGAAAAATAGTAAGCAAAAGACACAAAAGTTTAGTTGTTTGACATTTTAACAAGTAAAGTAATGGATTTTACTAATTTTTACAATATACATATTTTAGTTTATTAAATGAATGTATTTTTTTTTTTGTATGGAAAAAGTGTTGGTGTTAAATATTAAAAATATATATAGGTAGGACTTCCGTTACCTAAAAATTTTAATTTTGTTCTTTAGCCAATGTTACACTTATTGAAGTTATTTGAAAAAAAGAAAATAGAATTTTAAGTGCATCTGAAAAAGAATTTGTATCATGAATATATTTTTTTAATAATGTAGTATAAAGAGGACACAAATGCATCTAAATCAATAAAATCGGACTTTAGATTCACAAAATACGAGTATTTAAAGTTAAAGCACATGTTAATTTTCTTGATAAAAAAATATAATTCGTGAATAAAATCGCGAGTTTTTCGAAATTTAAAATAAAAATCCAAAGCAATCCAACGCATATGTGTTTACAGAATATGGTAAAAATCGGAAGAACCAAGTGCTCTTTGGTGGAATTAACGATATATGTGTATAAAAGAGTAACGTTACTGAGTTAATGACTGATTCAACATTGCACAGGCCAAACGCCAAAAGATAGAGAAATAAAATTGCGACTATAGATTTCCCTCTTTTGAAATTCGAAGGTAACCTTACATCTTCTAAACTGGTTTGATTGTTTTATATAGTTAAAGTGGACACGTAGTTTTGCATATACAAGGTGGCGCAAAAGTAAACTTCCGATGTTTTTTGGCTATAATTAAAAAAAAAAAAATGAAAAACTTTGATTCTTCTTGTGGATTATTTTTATTTGGTCTTTTAATTTTTTCACTTTGGCCAAAACTTCCGGCGATAGGTCCTCACATTCTTGACGGATATTGTCTTTAAGAGCTGCAAGAGTCTGAGGCTTGTTGACATAAACTCGCGACTTCAAAAAGCCCCACAAAAAGAAGTCTGGAGTGGTCAAATCAGGCGATCTTGCTGGCCAGTGCAAATCGCCAAAACGGGATATTAGGCGCCCGGGAAATGCATCCTTCAGTATATCGGTTGTGGCACGTGCAATGTATGCCGTTGCACCGTCCTGTTGGAACCACATGTTTTCCAATCCCAATTCAACAAGTTGATCATTGCTCTGTAGCGCTCACCATTCACAGTAACCGTTTGGCCCGCGACGTCTTCGACGAAAAAAGGTCCGATGACTCCTCCAGCGAAAACAGCGCACCATACAGTGACTTTGAGCGGGTGTAATGGCTCTTCGTGGGTTACACGCGGATTTTCAGTGCCCCAGAAGCGTAAATTTTGCTTATTTACGTATCCGCTAAGATGGAAATGGGCCTTATCACTCATGATTATTTTTGATGAAAAATCATCTTCCTCTTGGTGGTGATTAAGGATGGCTTGAGCGTATGTTAGACGCGATTGGCGGTCAGCAGCTAACATCTGATGCACCGTCTGGACTTTGTACGGATACATCTTCAAATCTTGTACCAAAATTCGCTGTAAAGACCGTCGACTGATACCCATTTGGGTGGCACGTCGTCTGGTCGATGTCGACGGCGCTTCCATGACATACTCGGCTAAAGCAGCAAAGTCACCGACCGATTATTGGTCAAATAAATAGTCAGCAATATTCCGCGTTCAGGAGCAGTGTAGAGTAACATTGTTTATTAACGTGTATTTCGCATGTGTTTACTACACAAATGTCAAAACAGAACTGACATTAGGGGCCAATCGCAAAATTTATAGCATTTTCTGATAGGAGGATTACTTTTGCGCCACCTTGTACATTATAAAGTGTGTGTATTTCTGCGAATTTATATACTACGTGTATAAAGACACTGAGTGACTATTTAATTCTGTTAATTCTAAATAAATAAAGAATTGTTACAATTTTAAACTACTAAAACTGCTTTTATTTGCAATCAAAAGTATCCGGTTTATTTAAAGGAAATAAACCCCGTTTTTTAAAGGTAAAAACGTAACAGTATTATCGTAATAAAAAGTAGAACTAAAGGAGCTTTATCGTTCTTCAAATAGTATTTTTTTAATTTTTTATAATATTGAACCTAGAATTAGGCAGAGTTTAGCAATACGGATGAGTAGGGGTCATCACCTGAGTACTGGTACAAGAAGAAAAAAGAAATTATCAAGGATATGAGGCTTAATGGTATTAAGGTACCAAATAGGTAGAACTAATGTACTTTTCCATTATTCAAATAGTACTTTTGGGAGAATCCACCCCAAAGTGGGCAGAAAGCAGTACTTTTCGGATTTCTCATTTCCGATTTTTTCGAAATTTACCACAGTTTTGATTCGAGAACCTTTCCGGTTCAAAAATATGACGTCTTGAATATATAAAAATTTCACAAAAAAAAATTTCACATATATAACTGTACATAACATTAAATTTGATTTTTTATGAAAGATTAAGATATGTCCATTAAGAAGTTATGAACCACAATGTGTTATTTTGATACTTAATTCCTAAACATAAAAGAGTGTCCACTTCAAAAATATGTACACATACACCATAATGTCTTTGTCCTGATTCGACTCAGAATCACTTTCTTTTCAGCTGGCTGAAATCGCTCACTTCGCCTCCGAAATTGGACTTTTGAGTCATAAATATCTAATTTATATGGGTATACACTAGGGTATTAAACTAATTCAATTCAATTAATTTCTGGTTTAATCGGTTAATCGAGCAAATAAATAATCGGGTTTTAGATTTAATCGGTTAATAATCGGTTAATTTTAAATTATTCTATTAACCGAATAATTTCTATTTTAATTTTAAATTGAAAAAAGAATGTTCAAAGCTGGCAAAGGAGATGGAAGAATTCCCCTAAAGGTCGATGGACCTTTAGACTAATCCCCTCCATAAGTACATGGCTAAATCGTCGTCATGGCGAGGTGAACTACAACTTAACCCAATTCCTTACGGGACATGGGGATTATAGGAGCTATCTGCACCGCTTTGGGCACGACAGTAGTCCAAGATGTCCACAATGCATCAATGAAGATGAAGCGGCTGAACACGTTACATTTATTTGCCCACGATTTTTCAGATATCGAACGTCACTGGAATTTTATTTAGGCGAACGTTTGACAGTTAACAACATAATTAGCATAATGCCAAGATCCAAAGAGAAATGGGATGCAGTTAACGCGTTTATTACTCATATAAACTTAACACTGCGAGAAGCAAAAATTGCACGGAAGTCCGTGATGGCGAGCCAAATATAATATGGAAATTCATTGGAGAATAGCCTAGAAATGGCATATCTCCTCCGCGAAGTAATACCAATTGGCAGTCCCGCGGGGAATGGGAACGTTACGGGGGGTGTGGTTTAGTACGTAGGTGCATTTGCGAATCGTACATGTTTTTCAATACGGGTTGAATACATCTATGAAGATTCCACACCACCAGCGCAACAAAAAAACAAAAAAAAAAAAAAAAGACAGACAGACAGGCTGAAAATGTATTTACTCTAGCACATTTGAATACAACTTGATAATTTTAAGAGATTTAGGACAATGGTTTACCGGCGGTTATTTTTCAGTTCTTATTCTATACGAATTTGCTTTAAATTGCTTCATAGTTTCGCCATTTGCGCTTAATATTATGGCCTACCCAATATGGGTTGGAGCTTCCAAATAGATTTGTTCCCAGTCATCTGATGGGTTCCATTCTGAGCCCGCAGCATCTCTATCAAGGGAGATCTGGGTATAATAAAGTCTAGGAGTTTTGAGTCTGATTTCACTTAGCGATTTTATACTCCCTCCCATAAATAACCTATTTGTTTAAGGCTTGTTTCCAATCACTGAAGGTTTTCTCATTATTACAATATAGGATTTTGTAACCATATTGCAAGGTTTCAAAAATGCATCAATGTTCTGAATATATTCTTCCATCGGTGATTGGCATTCAAGTGTTCTTTAACTTTGTCGTTACCAGATCTATTGGGTTTCATAAATCAAAAAATTTAAAATTGCGGTATGTATTGCGAAACTTAAAATTTAGTTTACTTTTTATTTAGGAATGTTAATTCCAATAAATCTAAATAAAACTTCGGCATTTATTAGCAAGAGATGAAAACACCTTGTTCTTTTTTACATTAATTGAATTTAAAAATACTTGTTCTAATCAATTTTCATTTGTATCTTTATTAAGTATTTGTTTTCCAAATTTAATTTGAAAAAGGGTCATTCATGTTGCTCATGCAATAACCATTCTCGCGATAAAGTGCAGCGCATTAAATATTCATGTAATAAACCCGCAAAAACACATTCATGCAAATTTCATTAAAAATATAAACAAAAAATAAAAACCACAAAACAATTTGTAGGCGAACCAAGTATCTATCTACGAGTGAGTAAGTCAGTAAAAATATTATTATAAGGTTTATATTTGTTTGCAGATTATTTCCCTAAATAAATAGCAGCTGCTTAGGACTGGCTGGAAGGCCTGACTCACAGAGTGGTTGGTTAAATGTTTGACAGGCACGTGCTCCCTCACTAAAACTATGATTGCAAAAATCATAAATGGATGAAGAAAATTCAGTTAGAATTTATTATTAAGTCAAAAGATGCGCTCAACTAACAAGTGTAGTAATCCATACACACATATATACCTATGTACATTAGGAAGGTCCCGTTTATATAAGTATTTGACAAGTATTGGAATTGTAACAACCCAGCAGTTAAGCAGGTGGCCAATGTATCCCTTATAGACAGTAACCGTCACAAATGTCCTGCCACTTGGCTGACTCCAATTTTTATATTTTGGGCATTTGACACGTATGGGCAATTGGTTACTTTATATATCCCAGCTAATCTAGCGTGAAGGCAATTGTCACTTAAGTGTCTCTAAGTAATCTGGAATGTAGTCACTTTAAACGTGTTGTGTGATAATTCGTTCAAACTGGTTTTATACAAATTGTGTTGATATAATTCTCATATAGTTAATTTTTATTTTTGCTTAAGTATACTGATATCCCCTGTAACATAGCATGCAGTCAATAGTCACTTTAGTGTCTCTCAGTAACCTATAGTGAAGTCACTTTAAACGTTTATATTGTACTGCACTTTAGAAAGTAGTTATTTTACGCACCAGAAGCAATCCATTGTAGAGTTGTCGATGAAAGATTTGTTTACAAGCTATCGTTTATTGGACTGCCTATGATAAGTCTATTTGAGGTCAATTAGCACCCGTACATGTAAAAATAAATAGTTATATAGCTGATCAAGTTACCAGTTAGATAGCTAGTAAGGTAACTGACGCTACTTAACCAGTATGTGAATCTAATGCGTTGACTAATTTGGACCAGCTATAAGACAGTCTCAATGTAATCCAAAAGGGTCAATTGACATGAACGTGTTAAAATAACTAGTCAAGTAGCTATTGAAGTAACTAGTTCCCACCCTAAATGATGGGTAAAATCACTAGTTCGGGACTGTCTCCTAGAACTGCTGGGGAGTAACCAGGAACCACTAATATATTGGGATTTTCTCGATATTTGATGTGTTTCAACTTGTAGTTAGAATTAGCCACTAATATTGGAAACAGTGTTTTGTTCCCATATATCGAATCGGCAAAAAAATAGGAATGATCGTAGATTGATCAAATTTGGTAGTGTCTGATAGTCTAATTAAGAAATATTTAAATTTTCAAGAAAATCTATGCTTGGACACGCCTACTTCCCATATATCCAGTACCAAAAAATCGGACTATCCGTTTAAAATTTCCAGATTTATTTCCAGCTATTGTAGCACAGAACACAGTTAATAAGTATTAGGTCTAAAGTACGCAGCTCTTCGCGAACAGCATAATATTAAACTCGGTTGGGTGCCAGGTCATACAAATATTCTAGGTAACAAAAAAGCAGATGAACTTGCGATGCTTTTATGCGATCTTACCCACGGAAGTTATGGAACTATTATTCGAAATATTCCGAAGTATAAAACAAACATCAAAAAGTGAGTTAGACAGTTTCAGACAAACAAAATGCTTATGGAATGAAACTATAATCAAGAATTTTACTTTTAGAAATGAATAGAAAGCAATTGAGGATGATTAGAAATCTTACCACTGACTATAATACTCTTGGTAAGCATATGATAAGATTAAGAATTATTAAGGATAGTTACGATTTTTTATGCCATAGGCGATTTAACATATTTTGAATTTATTTCATTCACATAAAATCATGATTATTATTGAAACACATTAAGTCATCTAAATGGAATGCTTAGACAATATATGGACGTTTTACGATGATGACTTTCAGAATAGAGAAAAAGAAAAAAAAAGAATGATAATGGGCCTTGTTGGGCACTGTTTTCTTATCGGAACTCGTGTCATTTTTATAACCTAACCTAAAATTAACGGAAGATCTTACTTTTGAGCAAATATTCCTCACGAATTCTTTCGAATTTGCTTTAACCAATGGTATATCCTAGTCCCTATGGATATAGCCCGGTGATCCTGATCATGATCGTATGAATTTTGGATAACTTGTCTGAGGCATCATCTGAACAAATTCTATTATAGTCGGTGTAATTAATTTGGTTTGGAGATTTTTTTTTAGCTTGTGTTATGACTTGTGTTATAACTTCTTGAACATCTTTTGGGCTAACTCTCATGTACTTATTCTTTGTCTGATAAACTGATTGATTTTCAAGAACAATATCATTCTTAGATGGATTTGGCTTTAATACGTACGTGTCTAATTACGATTAACCTTTCTCAAAGTCGAGCATATTGTTCCGTGTAGCTTTCCAAATGAGAAATTTCGTATGTTTAGTATTCATGTAGTATATGTTTTTGCGATACTTCTCTAAACAGATGGAGTTTGTATTGCAGTAGGTGATCTATTTTGATGCCATTCACATTTAAGTTTTCTCTTTTCGAGAAGTAATTTTTCAATATCAGAATTAGAAATACGCATTTTTAGTTTTAGAGATATTTGGATCTGGGAATGATCTTACTCATATCTTATATTTGGACTTACTCTATTTAAACTTATTTCATAGTCTATACACAGAGAAATCAGATTTGTAGTATCAACCGAATTTGTTGTCAATCATTGACCGAATTTTACAGTTGTCGCTACAAAATTTTAGAAGGCGTAATAACAGTTTGGTTCCTTCAACCGAAATTTTTCTTTGGAAACTGACTTTCTGTTGTTAGAACCGAAAACTTCTATGTCTGTAACCGAATCATTCGATTGGCAACAAATTCGGTTGATACTACGAATATGTTTTCTCTGTGTATGATTGTTATTACGACATAAAAGCTATTTTTAATCTTTCTTATCTTTGATTTATCAACCGTTAATCACATACTTGGCTTTCCCATTGTGGAATCCTTAATCCAGGGAACGATCTCCCAATGTTTCAAAGAGTTCTTCAAACACTTCCTCAGTCATCGAGAATCGAGGCTTGCAATATATTGAACGCACTGTCAGTTCTTCAAATTAACAATCCTAGTCAAGTGTATGTTGCATGAATATAATCTTTTGAGAATTCATTTAGGGCATAATGTCTTGATCGGTTTCGGTTTAAGTCAGAGTGACACGAAATTCGTATAAAAACTTTGAAAAAGTTATTAGAATTCGGGTTTGAAATCATCGTGTTCTCTATAACTTGATGTCCCTTTTAAATAATTTTCTAAGAAACTGGTTTGTATTGTTGCTTGGGAACAAATTCATATAAGAACAAGTAAGAAAGTATGGTCGGTCTAGCCCGACCATAGATTCTTTATTTTTCTTTTAAAATTTGTATGGGGGCTACGTAAAATAATATACCGATTTCAGTCAGTTTCATTATTTGATCGAAATATCTTCATAATTCCGACCTGTACTTTGCGCACAAGGTTTTCATGACATTCAGCCAGCCAGTCATACGGATGGACAGACATCGTTTAATCGACTCAGAAAGTTATTCTTAGTTCTTTAAGGTGAGTGTGAGACTAATATTTTTTTACAAACATCAGCACAAACGCACAATACCCTCCCTACTATGGAGGTGCAGGCTATAAATATTAAATAGTAGCACATCAACGGCTAACATTTTTAGATGATATATTTTGGCTAACAAAAGATTCGTTTATGTTCCAAACATAGCAAACTTTTTTTGAGCCATCCTAATGCAAATGTGTATGTAATCACTACTTCATACACTACAAAGGGTCACACAATAATAAAAAAGAAATAAAATACAAAACTATTTATTTGTTTGTTTTTATTGTAAGAGAAACATGTTTTAGATTACATTAATAGTGAATATTACAAATGTAACATGAAATTACAAATGTATCTAATACAACAAACATTAGATATACATATTTATGTTTGTGTCTCTATTTAGTCTATTTGCGTATATTAATATGACTCAAATGTCGAAAGTGTGACAATTGTGCGTGTCGTACTTATTCTATTCAAACTACAATAACTGTAGTAAAATTATCTATTCACCAAACCAATACCTAAATTTCCTTAGGAACATTAATTATAATGTAAATTTAATTTAAAAATAACAGAGATCGTATTTTTTAATGAGTTTTAATTTTTTTGAAATGACCACATCTGGGTATTCATTGACTTTCTATTATTTATTAAATACATAACAATATTTTTAAAGTTCCAAAGTACGATGTCTTAAACGAGCATTTCAAAAGATTTGAAATCATACAATTCGTATGTTCATTATTTTGCAATCGGACGAGTAGTTTAGAAAATAAAGATTTATAATAAAGTATCCAAAACCGGTCAACCGGTTTTTTCATCTTTGTAAAACCGACCGGTTTCGGTTTTCTTTAACTTTTCGGTTTTTTGACAAACCGGTTTTTTTAAGACGGTTAACCGGTTTTAACGAAATACTTTGTAAAACTTATTTGAACATATAACTTAAGAATATTTTGATAACATTATTAAAAATATTCACTTATTTTTTAGAAAATTTCTGCATTTGACAAATTTTGTCATTCTAAAAACCGGTTAACCGAAACAGGTTTTTTTAGAATGAGAAAACCGAAACCGGTTTTTTTGTAAAACACTGTTTTTGGTTCAACCGGAAACCGGTTTTTTGGACACTCTAATTTATAACCATTTTTTTCCGATCGACCCCACTGTGTATTGTTTAAAATCAATTAAAACACGATAAGCCCTAAACAAGGAGACGCAGTAAATTGGCATAAATAGTTATTGTTAATAGCTAACTTATGTGTCCAATAAATAACAAAGTTGGTTAAACTGTTTGGGATCAAAATATATGAAACATTTTTTTCGGACTTAACACTATATATACAACATATTTTGATCCCGATAACGTTTAAATTCATTAATCCGTTGTAGCATGGTGAAACTTACCACTGATATTTCCTACTAATAGAAAATATAAAATTAACCAAATCGGGTGATTTTAATATAAATCATATAAAATAGGTAAAAGGATTCGGCACAGCATTGTGTGTAATTGATCTTTTTATACCCTTCACCTTCATTAGATGGGTATATATAAGTTTGTCATTCCGTTTGTAATTAAGCCATGTCCGCCTGTCTGTCTGTTGAAATCAATTTTCTGAAGGTATCTGGGGATCCAAATCTTCAATAATTCTGTCAGACATGCTTTCGAGAAGATTCCTATTTAAAATCCGCAAAATTCGTCCATAAATAACGGAGATATGAGCAAAAATCCGAGACAACCTCTGAAAATTTCATCAAAAAAAGACAATTTATTGCATGCTTTGACAAAAAAGCAACAAAACGTATGTTTGGATGTGTGTTGATTTTATTGCTTTGCGTATTTTGTTTTGTTATTTTTGGTGTTTCGTGAGAAGGGTATATATAAGATTGTCATTTCGTTTGTAACTTCTACAATATAATCTGTTCGTCAGCAATTAAATGTAAAATTTTTAAAAGTTTTCTTGATATATTTAGGATGCTATACGCTGGAAGTGGGAAATTAATGTATCCACAAGAAAGGAGAAGGGTATATAAGATTTGGCATAGCCGAATATAGCACTCTTACTTGTTATATATTAATTTGTTTTGTTCAGTAACAAAAAAATTTTACAAATTATTAAACATTTTTAAAATTGTTTCTAAGTATTTTTGGAGTAGTTTCAATGAAAATGTTTAACAATTCGTAATCAAGTGGTTGAAAATAGAATTGAAACTTTTCCAAATGTTCAATTCATAGAATCCAAACAAGAATTCTTAAGAAATTTGTAATATATGGGCTAAAACATAACTTTGTTCAAATTTGAGTTAATTTGTTTAATTTTTTCATATCACATTAGTAGGGTTTTGTATGAACATTATTTTGGGATAATTTTAATGATTGATTAATAGCATCATCAACGGGGTTAATCGATTTAAGTTTTAAAATAAATCATAAAGAGATGCTTTTTTATACTACGAACTAATTTTCTGTCCTTTAAATCTGCAAATTTCGAAGTTTTTTAGGGTCTCCGCTATTTATGATTTAGTTTATCAAGAGCCTAATATTGTGTTGAGTTTTTAAAACTTGTATGTGCTCTAGCAATGTGTTGGGATAAAAGTATCATGTTTTCCGCTTACAAATACTTATTTAAATACTTTGAAGTGGGCTTTAAAATGTTTGGTTTTTTATAGTCAATGTATTCCATTCACACAATAATCCATTATTTTCTATATAGTCCTGTGGATGTACCTTGTGAAAAATTCTCGCTAATTCTTTCACTTTTTAAAGCGATCATAATCAGTGGCTTAGAAACTTTTTATTTTGGAATTAATTCTTAAAAATCACAAAATCTTTAGAATTTTTTAGATAAATCTGAAATTTTTCTTAAAAATATGCCATGTTTGGATAGGTCTAATAGGATTTTGTTCTCTTGAGCGAGCCAATTTTTATTTTATACGCATTTACGATAAATTTTCCTTGAGAAACGTATACAAAATATATACTAGCCCGAATAATTTATTTTCTATAAGAGAACTAATATGATAATATGCTCTATTTTAGATGTTCCGAATTTGGATGCGTGTATCTTTTTATAGTGACCACATAACTGTATAAAACTTTCCAGCGGGAAAAAGATGCAGTAAGGAGACCGCATTGCAAAATCGTTCTGTTAGAACGATACTCGCTTCTGTTATAAAAAACTAAATTATTTAGAAGATTTTACACCTTCTTCTGGTTTCATGTAACAGTTTATAATAAAGAGAGCAAAATAAATAATATTATAGAGAGACAACATATAGGAATAATTGCAAAACCAATCATGTTTGAATATTAAATAAAGGTTTGTTAGACCTTATTTTGCAATGCAATTTTGATTGTGTATGATATCTTTTAGAAGGGGAAGCAAAGCTCTTCTAGAACATCTTCTGCGAGAAGGCAGAATGGCTTGACTCTAAATTTAAAATAAATATTAAAATACGATAAAACAATGCCTTTTACATCGTTTTCTTATATATTATTTTTGTTTTAGTCTTCTTTCTTGCAAAAGTTTGAAGGATACCATTGTTTTGCCATTGCTTAAGGTACGGTCAGACACAGCTAATATTTGACGATTATCGTCAAATATTTCATTGTCTGAATCTGACCACAAATAAAATTTAGAGCAAACAACAAAACAGATGATTTTAGTCAAACAAATTTATTTGTCGGCAAACAAAATATTTTCTTAATGTGAACATAGTGTGACCACTAGCTATATAAATACATAAAAAATATATAATTTGATCTTACAAATATTTTTAAGGTTAACGCACTTATTTCGAATTGTAAAACAATTATTTTATTAAAGTTTTATTGAATTTTGTTATCATATAGTGAATTTAATTATTCACTTTTTGTTTGACCAAACTGCTGCGAAAAAGAATCAGTAAATATATTTTCGGTGTGGTCACACTATATCAAAGACTTTCATCAAATAATTGTTTGATCAAATAGAGCAAAACTGAAAATTATTTGTACAGAATGGCGGAAAAATAAAAGGAGATTATTTAAATATTTTTGGTACAAAATTAAAGACACAATTTCACTATTTTTATTCTTTTACTATAAATACATATTCAATATTTCTTGAACATTTGTTATTTAAATTATTTTCATTAAAAAAATAGCATCAATAAATGAAGTCTTCTTCTTCACATAAATGTCATTCAGCCTAGAATGACATACTGGGAGAAAAACTAATTGAAGACATGAAGTCTATGTTGCGATTTTTTGCATTTGTATGCGATTATATTTGTATACGTATAACATAGTCTGATTGTTTTTATACATGGAGTTTTTCTATTTACAAAATTTAAAATTGCTCAAATGTATGGAATATTTATTGAATTTAAAATCAAAAGAAAATAGTTTAGACATACATAAATATTATGATTGGATTGCAATTAAAAATTAATTCTTAAACAGTATGATCCGCTTAATTTTTTTTTAATGCGCATATAATATTTGTGAACATTCAGAATGAAAAAAGTTTGGTGAAATTTCTGTTCGATTAATAATTTTTATTAAAAAAAAAATAATTTCAATTATGAATTTCATTTTTCCTTCTACATATAAGTATAGTTTCAACCAAAGTATAACAAGTAGTCCGACTCTATTTTTCAATATTACTCTCTCACATAAATGAGTACCGTGTGAATTCAACACCCTTGTGAAAAATGTACACATCAAATGTCTCGATATTTTAAGAAAAAATTTTCGATTAAATACAGTTCAATTCTCGTTAATTCTTTAACACACAGAATTTTATAATTTTATTTCACATTTCTAGCACATTTTCATTTCGTTTTGGGTCCAATATATAGTTAGGTACTGGTGTCAAAGAGTTGGACTACTTGTATATACTTTGATTTCAACATTTTAAAAATATACTTTTTCTTTTTAACAGTTCGCTTATTTGATTATTGTAAAGTTCATCATAGTAACATTCGTTTTGTTTGAATAATGCGATTTTTAGTTCAAAATCCAAACAATGCCAAAACAAATACAATATAATTCCAAAATTGTAAATTATATTAGGGATATTTTGTAGATTTTAAGTACAATTATACCTACAAATTTTAATACGTTGATAATAATATAATTTAATAAATAAACTTTTAATAATTATATTATTAAATTGTTCAAGCTTGAGTTCTTTTCGCGATTTTTTTTCATTATTTCGCGATTTTTATTTTAAGATATAGCAACACTACTTTTGCGATAACACATGATGCAACAGCTGTTATTTGACGCTGTTTGATCTTGCAAATGAATTGCAAGATCAAATAAAAAAATGAGGAAAATATTTGCTGTTTAGTGGTCACATATTGGTCACATTACAAGAAAGTTTTCTTATCGGCAAATAAATTTGTTTGACCAAATTCAGCTGTTTTCTTGTTTGCCGTGAAAAAATATTTTCTGTTCAAACTAGGAACATAAAATATTTGACGTTAAAATAAAAGTACTGAAATTTCACAATTCTTTCAATTGTAAAGCCAAATCTAGTAGTATTTTTATGTCTAGATATGTATTTTTTATTGGTGAAAGAAATTAAAGTTTTTTTACAGCTTTATTTAATAATTACTTAGAAAAAATATTACCATAAATGTGACCACAAGACAAATATATTTTCCCCTTCGTGTGTTTGATAGTATTTCGGTGTAGTTAGATGAAACAAATATGGCAAATAAATGTGTACAGTGTGACCATAAAATCAAGCCATGGATTATTTGATGTAATTTTGATCAAACACATGAAACATTTTGTGTCAAATAATTTGCGTAGTCTGACCTTACCTTTAGAAGTATAAATGTATTTTTGTTAACCTTTATGCTTAAAAACGCTAAAATTTACTATATTTTATTAGAAATATACACTTATATTTGGTAAAATGTCTAAAATTACAGAATATAAGTAGTTTTCAAAAAAGTTTCCATTGTATTGTCACTCACTGTATATGTGTTTTGCGAGAATGCGAAATTTAGCGCTTCCCATTTAAAGTCGTAAAAATGTTTTTTTGGAGCCACTTACATAAATAGTGCTAAAGTGATACATATGATGATTTTGGTAGCACTTAAAACAACACAGTAATGGAGAATTTCAAAGAAATAATAAAAAACACGGGTTAACTTACTGTTCGTACAGTTTAGTTCTTTTTTAAAATGTACCTAGTACATATCTGTTACTTTGTATGTTTGGTATTGTTTATTCATAAACATCTCTATAAGTACTTTCAGTTTATGATGGATTTTGACCTCCGCGCGCCAACTAGTTTGTCACACTTTTGAGGCCAGGCACGTATACGCCAAGAGGTCAATTTTCGTTGTCTTTTAGTTTGTTTTGTTGGTTTCATTGCCCATTTTACGACCAAGCGACTACAAGATTCACTCGTACATCCATCATAACTCCTTTAATCCATGTTCATAAACACAGTTACAAATTGTTTTTGTTGTTCTTTTTATAGACCAACAGGTTTTCGTTGCAAATGTGTGATGTTGTTGTTGTTGTGGATTTTGTTAACAAAAGTGTACTCGTATCATGAGTACGAGTACTCGTAAGTATGTTTGTAAGTACTAGTCTCATAAAAAGTTTAGGCCCCAAATCATGTCTCATTGTTTTTGTTTTTCTTTCGTTGTGGCACTATTTTTGTCACCATGTTTAACATTTTAAAGTTTTCTACGCAGAATTGCAATTAAAATAAAGTAATGGATGCACAATAACGATTATAAAAATAGCAGACATCAATCTTACATATTGTCAGTTTCGATATGTATGCTTTAATGGAAATTTTAAATCTAGCTTTAAATATTATAAATCTAGCATTACTTGTTCATTCCATTCTTGAATTTTCAGTTTATACCGTTACAAGATATACAAAATCTGCCGTTATCCGAAATAATCAGAAATTCCGTTACGCATTTCGCTTTGCAAGTCAATATTGTGGCTTCAATCAAATTCGGCATCAATTTTTTTATTTTATAACACAGTTTAGGCGCATTTAAATTCCGCAGTAAAATACTAGACCTTTAAATTCAAACCATGCAGTGGCATACCAAGAGGTTCCAATGAATTAAAAATTCGACTGGATAATTGATTCATTGCGGTATCAACAGATTTGTATGATGTCACTGGACCTGGTAACTTTTCTTGAATGTTATAATTGATTGGGTTGACGTGCACATTTTTTGGTGCGAGTATAGCGCGTTCTCTCAACCAATCATGATTCCTGTAATTTTGATTATATTTGTATAGGAATATTAAGGAACATCTAAATGCAATATCTCCGGAACCACTAGGCCTATTTGATGCACATAAACCATCCAACGTACCCTGAAATTTTCAAAGGTTCCGACCCGTTTCCGCAGTTAGTGGTGACATCAAAGTGTACACTTCTTTTTATATACCATTAACACTTCTTTTTATATACCGTTAACCCATTATTTATTTATTGTATCTGATTATTGTGGATACCTGTCATGATGGCCCAACATCACGATGCTCTCAACGCTGGATATAATTTATGCGTCTATCACCGCCATTGTGTGACTTGAAAGGACCACACAATTGACAACATTGATTGCAGATATAAATGCTCAAATCCCTTGCTCGAGAGCTAAGGCTATCTAATCTCCAATATGTTTCCTGAGCATATCGCCAATTGCTATTTGCTACTTTCAATAGCTCTGTTGCTACTGTTAACAGCACCTAGTAAGATACAATTGGTGGCCCGAAATTTGCCACTATCACAAATATTAGTCTTTAAACCAACCATCTTCTATCTTCTTTGGGTTTTAACCACAGTCACCACGTGTTCACCTAAGTGATCTCACCAATGATCCAACAGGATAAGTCCTGAGGCCAATGGATTCCCATGTCACTTGATAAAGGCTCTATTAAGCTGCGAATTTAAAAGGATTAAATTCTTACCAGGAATGAGGTCCGTGCACATCGGAGTCCCGGTGTTGCCTCATATTTCTCCTCAAGGTGTGGAGCTTCACCAAGATGCCCAAAAATTCCTCAAGTGGTAAGCCTTCATGAAAAAATGGTCCTTATCTCAGCGGGCGGTGGATCTGCTTTACGAAGCCCGCCTTTACGAAGGGTTTGCCTCAGACTTGATAAGGTTTGCTGCAGCCTTGATAACGTTTGCTGCAGTTTTTAAATATATTTTTCACGGACTTTCTTGAACTCTTCCATAACCAATGGCACTTCCAAGTCCCTGCGGATATTTAAATTTATTATGTACTATGGTGCTCCCGTCATAAGTAGTCTTTAGAATTTTAGATTGGGCCTTCTGTATAAGATAAGCCATTCCCCATTCCTGTATAAGACCATTTTAAATTGATATGTGCTTAATTTTTAACTCATTCGCCAGTTTTTCAACCGTGCCCCACACGCATGAGCTAATTTTCTAGTTGACTAAATGCTGTGAGTAGGTTTTCGTGTGAGCTAATAATGGCGGTATCATCAGCTTTATCTCGTCACATAATCACTGTACTTAACTTTGAATAATCGATAAGATAGATAGACGCCAGTTAGTTAGGAGTACACGGTGGGTGAACTTAGATAATGTTTACATTATTGAAAAATGGTATTATATTCTCTCGGATTATTTTCTCGAATAGCTTCGACAAACAAGAATATAGGCTAATAGGTCTAAAACTTTACTCGGTTTTGATATCATTATTATTTGGGAACTTTTTCACAATTATCAGTCATCACAATTATTTAGTCATGTTAGATTTTATTAAAATCGGATTATCCGATTTGAAATAACAGATTTATTTCCACCTTTTTCGAAATTCCCCACTGTGCGTTGTTTAGTCCCAATGTTTGCACCATAAATTTCTGAAATGAGTACGTTGCAGCGTATACTTGTTTTACACTGTTCTTTATATTGGGTATCCATTTTAGTTTACAAAAGTTTACTCCCAAAAATTTTGCCACCTTTAATAATTGTAAAGAATGCAATGTCTTGCGGCCCATTGATTCAGTAATTGTAAGAATAAAGAACATATTTGTATTTTTATTTCCTTTTTTTTTTTTTTAAAACTATTTTTTAAATATAATTTATTAAGAAACCAAACAAATTTATTTTAATTGCTTCTACTGCTAATTTCGGAAATTTTTGCAGAATTGATGTTTTTAAACCAATTCAATTGGAACCGACAAAATTCGATTGGTGATAAATTCGGTTGCGATAACCTTAGTTAGGGGTAGTGAAATAAGCACTGCACTATCACAAAATAAAATTTAAAAAAATTTAGTTTGCACTATTTTTCAGCAGCTTTAGTGATAATGGTTATTTCTTCACTAGCAGTAAAAAAAATTAGTGATAGTGATAATTTGTTCACTATCACTAAACGCAGATTTTGTGCAAAAACCTGCACTAGACTCAATTAGTGCAACATTTTAACTTGCAATCAAGAAAAAGCTGCATTAAACACTCTTACAAAATTTTCAAAAATTAGTGGTCATGAAATTTTGAATCCAAATTCGGATAATAAAAATTTTAAATCTTTTTTGTTATTTTTAATGAAGAATTAGTTTTAGGTTTTGAATTAGTTCACAAAAATAAACTTAAATCATTTTGAACTTAAAATTTAATGCAGAATTTGTAGTTGTACTCAAATTAGCGCATAAATAAAAGTTATAAAAAGTTATGTTAATTAAAAGATAAAAATTAAAAAAATTCTTAAAAATACAGATTTTGCTTAATTGAAATTAAAATGATACGAATTCATAGAACTCCCTAGGTACTATCAACGTGTGTTAAAATATTTATAAAAAAAATTATTTTACTTTTTGCACGAATTCGTTAATGTTTTAAAATGTACAGAAACTGCAAGTAACATTATATATAATTTGCAATGCTTTGTAGGAAAAATTAAGTAAATATCAATATTTATGATCATATTTCTATATATTCAATCTATATAACTATATAAAACACAAGAAGTGTTTCTACCTATGTCCGCTATAGACTCTGAAGTTATCTATCCGATTACCTCCAAACTGGTATCATTGGAAAGGAAATTTTCTGAGGATGGTTTTACACACAATGTAAAACCATTAGATCCATTCGTGAACCGTAATTTGTTTATCTTGCCGCTAGTAAATAATATTTCGCAGATTTTCAAATTTGTATTTGGGTTAAATGTTATTTTTATGCAGGAGGTTGCATTCAATACATTCAAATTTGAAATATAATTGGTCAATTCATAAGGTCTCTTATCATGTCATATTGTCATAATGTCCTAATATTTCGGCTTAACCGACTCTTAGGCGTTCGGCGCAGGTCTCTGGTGGTTGATTACCATAACACAATAAACATATCATACAGAGTAGTATTATTTTAGAATATTTGTAGCTTAAAAGGCAATAACAACATTTTCAAACCATTGTGAAATATTAGTATATTATGACAATATGACATGATAAGAGTCCTTGTGAATTGACCAAATGTATATTTAGGGGTATTTTTAAAGTTATAAATGTATATTTTGGTTAACAAAATTGTAAGCGTTAAATTTGACACCAATTTATGAGTTTGGAAATAAATGCTACTGTATCGAATATAAATAAATATAAATTTTACGATGTCTCATATCACGATTTTTAACGTCAATCCGACTCCGAGGTGCAATTTATAAAAAATTGTGTTTTGAAGCAAGTTCAAAAATATCTGTGAATGGCACTCGCAACAAAAAAAATTAAGGCAATTCTTTCAAAGTATGATAATGTTACGAATTTGCAAAGCGATTTGAATTTAACGGTCTGTAACGACTGCCTGCAACATTCATCATGTTTATAAACACGTTCATCAGTAGAAGCTTCTACTTATCAACAATGTTGATAGCATGCGGTTATTAGCATTGTTTATAAGTATGGCAACACTAAATGTTTAAGCTGCTAACATTAAAATCGAAAGCTCTAGAATTCGAATGTACTAGTTTGTCCGTTAAGATCATTGTAGAAGATTCACCAAAGATGGCGTGTGTATAAATAGTGGCAGAGCTTGCAGTCGTGAGTTGAGTTTATCATAGGCGCTGTTAGAGTTAACATCAAATGCCTTGTACATTTATGTTTATACATTATAAAGTTTGTGTGTATTTCTGCGAATTGATCAACGTATAAAGACACTGACTGACTAGTTGAATTGTTGTTGTTGTACATTTTAAATAAATAAAGAGTTGTTACAAATTTTAAACTACTAAACGGCTTTTATTTGCAATAAAAAGTATCCGGTTTATTCAAAGGAAATAAACCAACGTTTTAAAAATGTTGAAACGTAACAATAAGGTTCTATTATATTCCTGATAGTCAGCCATCAATAAGTTAAAGCTTTAACTGTTGCAAGCAACAACATCTCTTAAATACTATTGTAAAAAAAAATTCAAAAAATTGGTAAATTTTGGTTTCATTTGTATACACTGGAGCCAAAGATTCGAAAGAATTAATTCTTAATTTCATTTTCGACATCAAATTAAGTTTTATCTCTTAATTAATGCGTTAATAAATTCATTGTGAATTAATTCATAGGCTTACGTTCATTGTACTTCAAATGCATTGAATTCATTCCTTTGCGAATTCATTATTTGTATTATTTCATTGAATCATTAAAATGTTCTTCAATAAAAATCCATTACAAAATAGCTTAAAAAATCTATTGAATGATTTAATGTTTCTTCAATTGAAATGTATTACAAAAAGGCTTAAGTAAACTTTTTTTCAATTTATTTTGTAAATAATTAAAAACAAAATTAAATGAAGTAAAAATATTTTAATTCAATTTGTATTAGATTTAAGTTAATAAAAATTCAATCATTCAAAGGTTGAACGAATTCTTTTATGAATTTGAATTGAGGCTATCAGGGCAAAAGTTGTGTAATCCCAAACTATTTATTTCGTGGTACATTCAACTCACAACATTTGCTATATTACTTTGTTATATTATTCTCTGTGCAAAAGCGATTTTTCAGCTACATACATCTGCTTTTGAATATCAAAAGGTAGCTTACCCCACTTTTGTATTGATATTGGCAATGTAAGGAATGTTTTTAACACCAACACAGCAACCATACAAAATTGTGGGTTACACTACTTTTGCGCTGATGGCCTCAATTAATTCAAAATTAGATGTTGGGAATGAATTTATGGAATGAATATCTAATATTTTTTAATTATGAATTAGGCTCAAATTTAATGAATTATTTTAAAGCTCTGACTGATACATATTCCTATAAACGCACATCACTTTTTTAAGCTCAAATTGAATTAATTATTAAAAATTTGTTTAATAAATCTTTGTTGAATTCACATTAGAAATTTGTAACTAAAACCTAAATTGTACATTTATTGTTTTTGTAATGTAAATGTTACTAGTTTATTCCCAAATTTTAGGGGCGTTTTCTTATAAACCCACTTTAAATTTCAAGTTAGTTTGGTATTTCTATACTACTCCACCATAGTTGGGAGGGTATATTGCGTTTGTGCTGAATCACTTTCTGAGTCGATTTAACAATCCATGTAATATTTGTGCGCTAAGTACAGGTCGCAAATTTTTAAGATATATCGATAAAATTTGGCACATACATATATTTTATATGCTCCAATGACGAACCCTTTTGAAACTCGTTGAAATCAGTTTATTATGTCACCTAGCACCAATATAAATGTCGTTCTGAAATCGGACTTTTTGTCATAAATATCTGATTTATATAAGCATCCACACAAATTCCTACACAAAGCATTAACGAGCATAAGTCTCTGAAAAATGTTTGTTTCCACATAAAATTCAACATAAATAAGTTTCATATCGAAATAAATGGGTCATAGGTCCCATATTTAGTTTGTATTATATGGTCGGGCTTGTCCGACTATACTTTCTTACTTATATTGAGTTGATGATACATTATTTCATATTATTAAAAAAAAATACGGTCAAGCATTGATTCCACTAATTGTTTGAGATAATTCAGATCAAAAATCTATAAAAATATACAACGTGTAGTGACTGTAATTTATGTTGGATTTAATCGGTAAGTTAGAAACTGTGAGTACAAATATCAAATGAAAAAGCACTTGTAAGTTTCAAAGCATATTTTTAAAATTTCAACTTTGAAATTACCATAACTTTTAAAGGTAATTTTTTTGATGGTCTATCTAAAAGAAATTCAGTTTTAACGATTATCCAAAATATTTTATTTTCCTTATATTAAAATTTCAAGTTTCTAGATCCATTATTATAGAAAAATTAAAAGTATTAGAAGCAAAAATGTTACAAAAGTCTATCTCTTTGAGTTCTCACTCCATTCCGGATCATATGAGCTTAATTTTATTTCTCTAGGTTCATTATTACAAACAATACAAAAGGTAACAAAAATACTCTTTTTGTTGATTCTTAGGATTATCTATTGTATTTAACATAATGTTTATAAGTTCATCCAAGTTAATGTTCACAATTGGAAAAGTTGAGTGATATGTTAAAGTATCACTGCTACTTTTTTAATCATTCATGTACAAATGAAACGATTTTTTTGTATGAAACATCAAATAGTTTTGTGCTACAGTTTTAATTGTCTTTATTTGTTTTTATATTTTATGTTTGTCTGTTTGTTTGTTACTTGGTTTCTGGAACAAGTTACCTTTTGACCACTAGCCCATGGGTTAGTGGTTGCCCAACAATTGTTAGAGAGCTTTAATGTGCTAGTATGAAAAATCTTTTACGCTGCCACTGTATTTTGTAGGTAGTTATTGTGGTTAATTTTAATGCTATAATTTTATTACATTTCTGGTTTATGGACTCGACAATATGTACTTCATGAATATATGTATGTATCTTATGTGTGTGTGTGTTTAACTACTTGTATGTATGTTGACATTTTTCACAACATTTTCTTAGGAAATATGATTTAAGATCACTGATAAACACTTTAAATCGGTCATTTAATTTGTTCGTGTAATTGAGGCCATTGACTGTTAAAATTGTTTCAGCTATAAACAAAATCATAGTTTTGCATAAAAAATATTATTAACTGTAAACATACAATTTAAAAATTATAAATTAGAAGTTTTGCAATAAAGGCATTTGTTCGGCCTTATCGTGGTTGGCGTTTTTGTGTCGATAATCAGTAGTTTTTTAAAAATGATTGTACTAGATAAATAAACATCTTACATGTTATCTTCATTCTAGTATGAAACTGTTGATGTCGTATAACGTCAACGCCTTAAAACCACAGTTAGACGAAAAATTATGTTTAATTTTTAGATCCTATCATCAGCGCATGTCTGTTGGATTCCTTCTTCTTAGTCGGATGTAGCCATTACTGCTCATTAATGTTCGTGCAAGTGACTTAGGGTGAACTTCTAACTTGTTCAAATATGACTCCGCTTTATTTAATTTTTCACCAGGAAGACACCTAGGTCCTTATGCATGTTGATATTTCTCTCATACCAGGGGGCTGCTGTTATCATTTTTAATATTTTATTTTGGTATCTTTGAATTTTATCAATATTAGAAGCTGATGCCGTGCCCCATAATGGAATTCCAAAGCACCATATGGGTTTTATTATTGAGATGTATAGCAAAAGTCTACAATCTAAACTAAATCTCGAGTTTTTACCAATTAGCCAGTAAATTTGTAGTAATTTTAACTTCATTTGAGTAAATTTCGTATCTATAGGCTTTTTCCAGGTAAGACGTCGGTCTAGATGCAACCCTAGATATTTAACTTCAGTTTGTTGAGTTATTATATGATTATTTATTAGGATTGGAGGGACGATTCTCTACGCAATGTGAAAGTTTACTTTTATTCTCCATAGAATAGCTGTGTTGTCTGTAAATGTAAATGACATACATATTAGTAAAATGTGATTCATTCAGAATTAAAACAAAATGGAATCATAGTTGTGATCAGGGTTCCTGAATACTTTAATTCGCTATACCCAAGCGTTATCAAAAATATCTTCGAAATTCTTAAATATATCCTGTCAAAATTAAAAGTAAAAATTAAAACATTTTTTTAAATTCATTTTCCAATAACACAAGTTTACAACAAAAATTTGTTTTATTCATTGAATGAAAATTTGTATGCAGTTGAATGCTACTAAAAATTTTACTATTTTATCTGCTTCAAATCTGCAGTTAAATGGCACACGCAGAGAAAAAACATGGTTGTGGTAAACATAATCTAAGAGCAACATATTATGATAAGATTTATGACTGTAGTTCAAACATATTATGATAATTATTAGTATCATAAAATATAATAATATGTTCTGAAATATATTATTTGTTTGCATCTTTAACATATTATGACTACGCATATAGAAACTTAACATTTAATGGTTGTACATAATATAATATATTTACGTATTTATCATTGTTTAGTTGTTCGAAAAATAATTATGATTCGGTGAACAATATTCATATTTATAATTGCTAAATATAACTAAAATTTTGATGAAATTAAATTAAAACAACAATTATATGTTTACAACAGCAATATATTGTTACAAAGAACATAGTATAGTTGCCGTAACCTTGTCGAACCATGTTTTTATCTGCGTGCAGATCTATCCCAATAAAAGGATTTATATATAGGATTTTTTATATTTATACCCTACACCACCATAGTGGGGAGGGTATATTGGATTTGTGCAGATGTTTGTAACGCCCAAAAATATTATTCTAACACCTTAAAGTATACCGATCGACTCAGAATCACTTTCTGAGTCGATTAAACGATGTCCGTCCGTCTGGCTGACTGGCTGGTTGTCCATGTAAACCTTGTGCGCAGAGTACAGGTCGCAATTTTGAAGATATTTCGACTAAATTTGGTCCATATAATTTTTTCTACCCAAGGACGAACCCTATTGAAACTGGCTGAAATCGGTTCATTATTTCACCTAACCCCCATACAAATGTCCTACCGAAATTGGACTTTATCGGTCATAAATGTTTAATTTATATATGTATCTACACAAGTTTTTCTCCAAATAAGTTTTATATATACAGAATTCATGTCACCAAATTTTATGATGATCGGTCCATAATTAGTTATAGCTCCCATATAAGGCCTGCTTCCGATAATCACTTTAACGATCATAAGTCTCCTAAAAATGTCGGTATACACATAAAATACAACATAAATAACTTTCATATAGTCATTAATCACACCACCTAATTTTATGGTGATCGGTCCATAATTGGTCATAGCTCCCATATAAGGCCCACTTCCGAAAATCGCTCACGAATATAAATTACTGAAATTTTGAAAGAAAAATATTTTTGCTCATTTACTTAGTGCAGGGTATTATATGGTCGGGCTTGACCGACCATACTTTCTTACTTGTTTTTTTTATATGCGTATTTTTATTTTTTGTATCTTCACAAAATAATGTGAACTAACCAAATCTTAAATCTAAATATTAATTTTTATTTACGTCCCACCACGGTTTGACGAAAAATTATGTTAAATTTTTAGATCCTATCATCGGCGCAGGTCTGTTGGATTCCTTCTTCTTAGTTGGATGTAGCCATTACTTCTCATCAATGTTCGTGCAAGTGGGTTAGGGTGAACTTCTAACTTTTTCAAATATGACTCCCGGACACAGTATACTTCCTTGGGGTACGCCTGCTTCAATAGGTTGTGGAGAACTTATGAAGTCTCCTTCTTTAAGAAAGAACTTTCGATGACTTAAATAACTTTCTAGAAGCTTATGTGGATTTACTGGTAAATATTGTTTTATTTTAATCAATAATCCTTCGTGGCTTAATACGGAGCTTAAACGCCTCGGTATGCTTCTTCACAAACGCAAAACTGATTCAATTAATAAATATCTTGAGAACTTAGATGCCATCCAGTACTCAAATTACTCTCTATGACGAGCTACAAAAAAAAATTAAAAAAGACCTGTTATGAGCAGACCTCCTCTACGTAATTCAAGTGGAGGCTGGGCGAGAAACGATACTGAAAAAGGAAACCTGTTTGTTAGTCATCTAAAGAACGTATTTCCCTGAATGAGTCGAACGACATAATAGAGTTACCACCTACTTTACCACATATTACTGCAGCTGAACCACTTCGTTTTGAGATTTCATAGAGCAACACGGTTATTGTTGATTTAAACTCCAAAAAATCACCTGGTATTGACAAAATTAGTAACAAGATGCTCCTCGATATTTGTGTACCTTTTGTTACGATTTGTATCTTATAAACAAATAAACATAGAAATAAAATTTAAAATAAATAACTTTAAAATGGGATATTGGTTATAATGGTATAATATTTAAAATTAATGAACTTGGCGGCATAAAAGTTAGCTCTTGAAAATATATGAATTACATTTTGTATACAAAAAAATATGTAATTTAAAATTTATTTCGAAGTTTTCATAATGTAATTTATTATTAAATATAGTGAATTTTTTTCGATTTTGCTGCATATTTTTCTATTTAATATATATATATATATATATATATATATATATATATATATATATATATATATATATATATATATATATATGTATGCATTGCGCATACTTTGGGGACAGTTATTCGATGTACCGTATTGTTTGGGGACATTTGCATACTTTGGGGACTGTCCTCAAAATTTTATATGCCTTGCGCATAGTTTGGGGACATGTTACTTTGAGGACATTTTTCTGCATTTTTTTTTATTGTTGCATTTGATTCCGCTATGTTCTTTTTATTATAATTAAGTAGAATTTTCTTTATATATGCGGTTTAAATGCCTTAATTTTTAATTTTAAAAATAAATATTTTATTTTAGGGATGCCACACTTCTATAAAAAATTAAGGTTTTAACGCCGTTAACTTATTTGCACATCGGCGCCTTTGACATACGCATTTTTTTGGCGCCATTTATTTGCTGTTTTTGTTTATTCGCGCCAATAAAAATGTCACATATGCTTGCCTCTGTCTACTAGGGTTCTAAGAACAATCGAACAATCGACTTTTTGCTGAAAAGAGTCGAAATGTCGAAATCGACTTTCTGGTCGGAAAAAAGTCGAACAATCGATTAAGTTATCACAAAAGTCGAAAAAAATCGAATAGTCTATAAAAGTCGATTTTTTAGATTGTTAAAAAAAATATTTAATTGCAACATACTAACACTATTACAATTTGGTACACTTGCATTTTCTCTAGTGTATGCAAAAATAAATAATAAATAAATGTTTATAAAATTAAGCTTTTTCCACAAAAATTATTTCTAACATTTTTCTTAAAAACTAACTAAAGGGTTTTCCAACAAGAGGTGTTATTTTGAATCACACGGTATTTAGGTAGCTGTCACTTTTGAAGCTTTTATTCTTTGACATTTTACAGGTAGAAACTACGCCATTACTAAAAATGGAACGCTTCAACAACGCATTGAAATTATTAAAATTCACTACAAAAATGGTGAAAATCTTGCCGTCACTGTTCGCTAAACTAAAGCATTTTTGGGTCGTCAGGAAGCACCTTGTCGGACCGCAATACAGAAATTGGTGGAAAAATTCCAGCTGTTGGGACAAGTTAGTGATGTGAAGAATAAAACCCGTGCACGTCGCTCAAGAACATCTGAGAATATTGCTGCTGTAGCCCAAAGTGTTGAAGAAACCCAGTAGTGCGATTCACTAACTTTTAACGATCCGACAATCGTAATGTTTATCGACATAAATAATCGCTTGCAGTAACGATAGTGTGATTCAGTAATTTATTTTTAAAGATTGTTTACAGCTGTATTTTTCTGTTTTCTGTATTACTGTGTCAAAACCATTATTTGACACAAAATAAAATAACTAAGCAGTGGTGTAGTGAGCACAACGTTGACTAGCAATCGGATGGTTGTCGGTTCGACTCGTTGCTGCGACTTACTTTTTTTTTTATTATTTTTTGTTTGTAAATACATAATTCTATAAATAACTTCTAACAAAACAACTTATTTCCAGCCAAAATATAAAGGATTACTTTTGGGACATCTTCCAGTAGAATAATAAGTAGTATATCATCAAATTTCTCTTATTATTCGGCTTATTTGTTCATATTTTGTTGTTTTCATTATTTTTACGATGGTTCCAGCTACAAAAGGTGAAGATAACGAAGAAAAAATTGCAAATAAACTTTATCGATTAAATAAACACAACTTAAATTATTGTCGCAAAAATAACGAACAAAAAACTGCTTAAAGTAACAGCTGACTTCAACCGACAGCTAATATCGTTAAAAATGTTACTGAATAGCAAATTCGATAAATTTTCGTTATATATTTTTTTTAACGATGCGATTATCGTTATAAAAGTTAGTGAATCGCACTACAGGTTTGTCCATTCCTCGTCGTTCTTTGGAATTGGGCATTCCACAAACGTCATTACACCGTATTTTGGATGATATTGATCTGGACAACATTTACTTTCAACAAGACGGCGCTACGTGCCACACAAGCAACGAAACTATTGCTCTTTTATGGGAAAAGTTTCCGAATGGTGTTATTTCTCGAAGAGGTGATCACAATTGGCGATCTTGTGATTTAACACCTTGCGACTTCTTCCTTTGGGGGCACATGAAAGATAAAGCCTACGCCAACAGCCCAGCGTCGATTCAAGACCTCAAAGATAGAATTCGTGAGGCTATCGAGGACATAGGGCAGCCACTTTGCGATTTGGTTATGGAAAATTTCATGAAAAGGATATGGTCCTGTATGCGTGGTCGTGGTTGCCATTTGCCTGATGTTGTTTTTCATTATTAACGGCATACCTTACACTTTATTATGAAATAAACATCCGATCATTTATCTCAAAAAATGCCATTTTTCTTTTAATACCAAAATAACACCTCTTCTTGGAAAATCCTTCATTAGAAACAAAAGTGATCATATTATTTAATACATTATCGACTTGATACATTTAATTTTTATTGCTAAATATTGCAAAAGGCGCATCAATAAATAAATAAATGGTTTCTACCATGTATTTTTAACAAAAAATGGTAAAAAATTTAAAAAAGTCGAAAATAGTCGAAAAAAGTCGATTTAACTAAAAAGTCGGAAGTTCGAAAAGTCGACTTTTCATAAATTACCAAAAGTCGAAAGTTCGAAAGGTCGACTTTTTAAAAAACGACAAAAGTCGAAAAGCCGAAAAGTCGACTTTTTGTTTCTACCCTACTGCCTACACCTGACATATTTTTGATAATGATCATAAGAATATATAAAGATGATGGATATTTTGAAATACAAATCTTTAAAAACAACAAATACAACATGATTGTGTTCTAATTTTATGTATATTTTATAAAATATATACCTTACCAATTATCGTAATCATACTAATCATATTAAAACAAAAAATTACATTTCAATATCTCGACACAGCAACATAGCATGTCCACGTGTTTGAAGATATCTATCGATTTGTATGTTCTAACTTTATGAACAAATTTAAATCTAAAACAATTCATGATATCATATTTAATATTTATTAAATATTCATAAAACTAATTTGTCATTAATTTATCTATATAAATATATAAATGTCTTTGTAAGTTTGTTTGTTTATTTGTTTGTTTGTTTGTTTGTTTGAGCATCACGCCTAAACGGCTGAACCGATTTTATTGAAATTTGGAACGTAGATAGATCCTTACTTGGAAGCGTCAATAGGCTATACATTTTTTCAATACTTGGACCAGAAAGGGATAAAAAGGGGGAAAAACGGCTAAAATTGGTACCTTTAGTTTTTAAACAATAATTACTAAACGGCTGAACCGATTTTTACATCGACAGGGGTAGCGAAGCGCACCGGGTCAAGCTAGTGTAAAATAATTATTATAAATGCTAAATGTAAATGATTTTAGTATATAACTATACATAAAGGTAATGTCCTCAAACTATACGGTACATAAAATGTCCTCAAACAATACGGTACATAAAAACTTTACCCACACATTAATGTCCTCAAACAATGCGGTACATAAAGGTAATGTCCACAAACTATGCGGTACATAAAATGTCCTCAAACAATGCTGTACATAAAAAGCTTTACCCAAACATTAATGTCCTCAAACAATGCGGTGCATAAAGTATTAATATATTATTAATTTTATTATGATATTTGTTGGGCTAAAATCAATGTCATCAATCCAATTGATATTTTTTTGTTTAATGATTTGAAACACCTTTTTATTCTGAGTAAGAATATGTAAAAAACTGTTCTGTTCTCTTTTAGTTTGGCAGATATAAAACGGTAACCCCCAAAAATGTTGATAAGCCCAAAACACATTTTTAATGAAGCCTGTATTGGATATACCCCAGATAATAGAGTTCTTGGGCCCGGCTTAAGGCCATCTACCTCAAAAACAATATTAAGAGAAATATTAATTTTCAAATGGTGATATAGTGTTTACACAAAACATTTTTTACAAACTAAAAATTTTACAAGTTATATAGGATTTTATGTGCAATTTGCTTAAATTCACACACAATATCTATGAGTTTAGAAATTATTGTGTTTCGTAATAAAAGAAACTGTATTATTTTTATTAATATCTCATTTTAACTTAATGTCCTCAAACTATGCGTCAGGCATATAATAATGTTGAGCACTGTTTACAAAGTACATATATAAATGTCCTTAAGCAATGCGGTACATCAAATACTAATGTATATATATTTTATATTTTGAACAGATTTCCAAACAAATAAACAATAAAATTCGGGATTTTTTCATATTTGTACTTTTATTTTGAAACATTTGTACAATATAAATTTATTCAATGTAATGGCCATTGTTAGCTATGACATTTTCCCATCTTTTTGGCATTTTGTATTCTGGGTATTCTGTTCCAAAGTGGTGCTTATTCCAAAGAGCGTTCTGCATCGATCGAAACAAATAGTACTCGGACAGGGCAAGGTCTGGACTGAGACAAAACTTCCCAACCGCTTCATTTTAAACACTTTTTAACAGGTATTGCAACATGTGGCCGAGCGTTGTCATGATGAGATGTTACGGTTTCATGTCTGGCCACGTATTCGGCAAATGCACGCGTCAAACGAATCAGCTGCGTTCGGAACAGGTTCCATGTGATGGTCTGGTCAGATTTCAGCTGCTCATGCTAGCACCAAATACAGAGCATTACCTAAGCGCCATGGATATTTGGCTTTGGTGTCGATTCAGCTGGTTGGCCGGGCTTCATATATGATCTCTTACTCTTCGGGTTATCGTAATGGATCCATTTTTCATCGCAAGTAATGATTCAGTGCAAAAATGGTTTTCTTTTTTAACGTTCAAGCATCATTTCGTATGGTACACAATTTTCGAGCTTTTGGATGAATCCTGCTGCTAGCAAACATTTTGAAATTGTTGCATGAGTAGTCCCCAATGATTTTGCAAGCACTTGTTGAGTTTGACAACAATCTTCATGTAGTAATTCCTTAATTCTTGGTCTTTAAACTTTTTTGACTGGACTGGGCGTGTTAAGCTTTTAGAAAACATATGGTTTTTGTTTACCCAATGTTGCATACTTTCAAGCAATAAAAGCGACAAACTTTGCAAAATCGCGAGATAGACTACATTTTCTTGCAAATATGAACAGAATACTAGCGTTACTCGCCAAAAAGGCAACAAGGCTTTAAAAAATAATATTAATTCTTGTCTACACAAGTAGTAGCTTGTAAAATTTATGTTTGAAATACAGTATGCAAACTTAAGATATTTTTTTTTTAATTTTGTATAACAACCATTATAAGTAACAGCAATTCTGATCATCGTTTTCTCTTGTTTTTTGACAAAAAAAAAAATACTATTTATATTTGTAATAGATAATTATTTAAGAGTAATTTTTTTAAAGAAGTAAATTTAATTTAAACTGTGTAGTTACAACAAATGCATTATAAAATGAATCCCTATATTTACATATAAAAATATTAAAAGTTTATGTACCGAATAGTTTGAGTACGTTAAGTTGAAATGAGATTTTAATAAAAATAATCCAGTTTATTTTATTACGAAACATAATGATTTCTTAGCTCATAAATATTTAATGTATAACAATTGCATTTAAAAAAAACTATATATTTTGTGATAACTAAATTTTTTGGACTTGCACACCGACTAGACAAGCAATGGCACTTCTTTTTTGTTTTCTTTGAAATGTCAAACACAATCTGTAAACCAAATTGGCCTTTTTATGTTCGCAATAATTGTCAACACAAAATTGTTGATAATTATTGCGAGATACAAAAAAGATGCGTCTTCACCAGAGATAAAAAATGTTGACATTTGCTGCAATATATTGTAATGAATTTATTTTCAGTCTAGACGTTTTTATTACGCCAATAGTGCAAATTCGCCAAAAAGTACAACACTGATTTATGAAAACTCAATAAAGCCCAGTGCATGAGGTTTAACCAACAAATGGGAAGTATCGGTACAGGGGTCAGTCACCTCCCATATAAAGTAAATAGTTGCTTCTAAATATCTTGAGAACTATAATTGCAAGATTCATTGTCCGAATAGCTCTTTTATTATTATACAGGGTTTGGCTGAAAATAGTCGGGATTGGATTAATGGGAATGACTCCTCTCATGACCCCTCTTGAAATGAGTTATCTTCTTACCATATTACATAAAAAATATACAATTACGTTGATGCCAGTGTCCTGTTATGCCAAAAATTAAGGGGCATAACATCACGAATTATTAAGTCATATACCCAATAAAATTTAATTGTATTCAGGCACAATTATGGTACTCAAGATATTCAGAACTAACTATTACTTTGTTTGGGAGGTGACACACCCCTGTTCCGATCCGTCTCATATTCGGTAAACTTTCATGCAGTGATAGGAAAATGATTCGTATAAAGTTTGATTAGCAAATAACGTTTGTACACAATTTTCAAACTATTTAATCATCTTATTCCATCTGATTACTATTTACTTTAATTTTTCTAGGTCCATTATTATAGAAAATTTAAAAAGTACCATTATAATAAAGAAAAAGTACCATAAACACCCACTTGTGAATCCCCATTCGCTCAGGTCCATACAAGCTTTATTTCATGTTTTTATGTTTATTGGTGAAGATAATACAAAAAGTTCCATTCGAATAATGAAAAATTAGAAAAGTCTCCAACATTAATTTTTACTCACTTACGACCATATACTATAGCTTAATTTAATTTAGGTCAATTACTAAAGAAAATTCAGAAATTATCATTAGAATAAAGAAAAAGTGCAATGAAGCCCCCACGGGATTTCCACTTCTGGGTTCGTTGATGAAGAAAAGACAAAAACTATTATAATTTTTTTTTTTAAAGTACCATTAGAATAAAAAAAGACCACTAGAATAAAAAAGTACCATTAGAATAAAAAAGTACCATATAGTCTCCCCCTTGGATTCTTATTCACTCAGAACCATATATGCTTAATTTCATATTTCTAGGTCCATTATTAAAGAAAATTCAAAAAGTACCATTAGAAAAACGAAAAAGTCTACAGTTCAGTTCTCTCATTTTGGAAACTAAATATTATCCTATATTCTCAACTCTAACTTCACTCAGATACATATTAGCTAACATAATAATATAAAAAATTTAAAAAAGTACCATTAGGAGAAAAGCACCAATTTCTATTTCCTTCTTGAACACCCCAAATTTAAAAAATACTCCATTTTGCCAAAAATGTTTATGCTACAGACATGTCTCAAACGATTCAAATCATTGTTAATGTGCTCAAGAAAATATGTGTTTTAAAAAAAAACTGTTTACCGGATTTGGACCAATATACACCTTGGCACTCGAGTTCCAAATAACACCCTGTTATGTAATTTTTGTATGAACCCTGGAACCAATGTTAAAAAAATTATCAAAATTGGCTTGATAATTTGAAATAAAATGTAATTTCCCGTATTTACCCCATTTTTAGTACTTTTTTTATCCCCATTGCGGTGGTAAAATTTTATTCAAATAAATTTCTGTATCGTAGTATATGTCAACTTATAAAAAACATATTTTATGAAAAATGTACCAAAAATAAACACAAGGCTTATGGGTTCGAGTTTCGAAAAAGTACCACATTTTTTTACCCGTTTTTACACTTTTTACCCCATAAGCACCCCCTCTTAGTGGATCGTTTTGGTAAGGGAGGAACCCACCGTTAAAATTTCATGCGTTTAGCTTCAGTAGGTTGGGCTTTGCAATGATGAATCAGTCAGTCAGTAACGTTACTCATATAGATAAACCCAAATTTCCTAGTTTTACCCGTTTTTACGCCCTTGAACGTAGACTTTCGAAAAGGTTATTTTCTAATACACATTTTTGGGACTGCAGAAAACTAAAATAATCATTTCTTTCTGGTCCATGTTTTGAAAATATATATAGCCTATTGATGCTTCCAAGTAATGATTTATCTTTGTTCAAAATTGCAATAAAATCGGAACAAACAAAATCAAAATTAATTGTATAGCATGTAATATTTTAGGTATTTGACTAGAATTGTAAATGTATATATTGAAGAAAAACCTTTTTACAAGTTCCCTAACAGTGTAGACAGGTTTTATATAGTTTTTTTAAATCGATGTTCCATTTTTGTGATTTAGTGCAATTGGCATAATAAACACGTAATTAGCATTACTAGTAAAATGGCGGCAGTTCGTAGCCGGTTGTAAAAACTGAACGGCGTTAGAAATGTATCCGAAAAAAAGTAAACAATCTGGCAATAAATATTGTCATATACGCAACGTTTACTATGGGGACATGACCCCGAACTACACGCGCCGTATAGAGCTGTCCTCATAATATGCGATGCATACTTAAAATGGATTTTGACCTAGTTCTGAAGATCTTGAGTCCAAAAAAACGAATTTGTATTTCTAATTTATTGCTTAGATTCAGAATAAATGGGAAAAAGTAAGATATTTTGCTGTCCCCAAAGTATGCGCAAGGCATAAATATATATATATATATATATATATATATAAAGCATTCAAATCTCATCACAGATTAATCTCCTTTTTCCTTATTATTTACAAGCAAAATGCTTCGCAGTTTGTGTTTTTCTTTTATTGATGATCGTAATGAGATCGTAAACAAGATAATTATAATTGAATTAATTTAGAAATCGAAAACAGATTTTTGCCAAAGTAATTAAATAATCTTAATTTACAGCACAGCAATATAAATATAAAAAATAAAATTAATTATGATGTATAAAATTTAATTGGATATTTTGTTTAGTATAATTAGCAATATACTTATCAAAAAAACGTTTATTCCAACTTAAAGATATTTATACCAAATTACTTCTATTCATTGGGGGATACATTCGGCTACCTCAAACGGACATTAGAGCGGCTCTCATTTATCAGTTTTGTGAAATGTAGGATGATATTTGAGACTTTGATTTTTCAACAGAATTCGAATTAGACGCCGTAGGTTTTTTAATAATATAAAGACAATTGTTTTTAGTTTTGGGATACTTAGCTGGACCAGCACATACCAAATAATTAATAGACTTTTTGGACTAAAGTTAAGTGACTTACAGAATCAAAAGCTTTAAAATGATCCAGAAAAATAACTTGTCATTTAACAACACACAGTGGTATAGAAAAAAAAGAGGGAAATAAATCTGTAACTTCAAACCCTTAGAATGAAATTTGACATACGCAAAGAAGTGTTGTCGAGTTTAAGTTTTGAATTTGGACCGCATGGACCAACTAGGGATGCAGCCAGGTGTCCCAAAGTAGGACTCCTCGATCCTATTTTTTCGTCTGAATTCAGATTTTAAAATACCTCGTCGTAGCTATCAATTATCTCTTATAACTTAGGAGATATTCGCATTTGAAAATTAAATTTTCAAACATTTTATCCACTCTAATCCAGTTTTTTTTATAACACCGGGTCCAAATATTTGCCGATTTTCTTCAATTTTCTTTTATTTGTCTAACAACAAATATATATGTCAAACAAAAAAAGAATTGTGGCTGACTCCAATGTTATATGCATTTGAACTTAAAAATTTAAAAAGGCGATTTTCGTTATTTTTTGTTAAAAAAGTACTTTTTTTATTTTTAAGTAATCTAAAAAATTTCTAAGAAGATGTATTAGGCGTTTATACTTTTTTAAAAGTTAACTTTATATTAAATATTTCAAATGAAACCAAATTTGAAAATTGTTGATACCGAGGGGACCAGGTCCATCCAAAAAACGACTATTTTTTATGTAAAATTCAATTTTAGGGCAAAAATTCTCAAATCATATATTCGATATCAAACAAGTAAGAAAGTATGGTCGGTCAAGCCCGACCATATAATACCCTGCACTAAGTAAATGAGCAAAAACATTTTTCTTTCAAAATTTCAGTAATTTATATTCGTGAGCGATTTTCGGAAGTGGTCCTTATATGGGAGCTATGACCAATTATGGACCGATCACTATGAAATTAGGTGGTGTGATTAATGTCTATATGAAAGTTATTTATGTTGCATTTTATGTGTATACCAACATTTTTAGGAGACTTATGATCGTTAAAGTGATTATCGGAAGCAGGCCTTATATGGGAGCTATGACTAATTATGGACCGATCATCATAAAATTTGGTGACATGAATTCTGTATATATAAAACTTATTTGGAGAAAAACTTGTGTAGATACATATATAAATTAAACATTTATGACCGATAAAGTCCAATTTTGGTATGACATTTGTATGGGGGCTAGGTGAAATAATGAACCGATTTCAGTCAGTTTCAATAGGCTTGGTACTTGGGCCGAAAAATTGATATGCACTAAATTTTATGGAAATATCTTTAAAATTGCAACCTGTACTCTGCGCACAAGGTTTACATGGACAGCCAGCCAGACGGACGGACGGAGAGTGATTCTGAGTTGATCGATATACTTTAAGGTGGGTGTTAGACTAATATTTTTGGGTGTTACAAACATCTGCACAAATCCAATACCCTCCCCACTATGGTGGTGTAGGGTATAATTAAGAAATTAAGTCGATTAGTGAACCAATACATTAAGCTTATATATTTATTCAGCTAAATTTAAATATACTTTTAAAAACTGTTAATCTCTTTTAAAATTTTAAAAATGCATGTAATATTGAAGACAAAATATTATAGAATGCTCGACTTTCATTTTGAGTTCATTTCAGTTGGGAATCATGCCAAAATTAAACACAAATTTTCACAAATAAACAGAGTTCACTGGCAAAAAAAAGTCTAAAATAAAACATTTTCATTGCTTTCAATTTTGCATATACCTGGAGTGCGCCACTTTGTCCGCTCTTGTCAATATGGTCCAAATTCAAAACTTAAACTCAACTATAGCTCCTTCATTACAGATTTATTTCCATCTTTTTTAAATTCAACTACTGTATTCTGTTAGCACACAAAAGACAAGTGTACAAAGCACTAATGGTGGGGTTACATAGTTAAAAGTGATTATATAATTTCAAACATCATTCAATGCTTATGAAAATAATTATTAGCGGTATTCACAATGTAGAGTACTTGGCCTAGTAAAAAAGTAGGAAAGCTATTTATTGACAAACATTTCAATTTCTAATGTATTTTGTTTTTATTTTTTTGATATTCTGCTCTTTTGCTACATTACCAGGCCTAGTACTCTACATTGTGAATACCACTATTGTTTTAAATTAGAACTAATTCTTGTGTCATTTTTGTAAATAATTTTCTAATATAAGTACTATTATTATTAAAATTATTTCTATTTTACAAAACACATTTTATAGAGTTTCAAAATGTTTTGTAGATTTAGTTGTATAAAATATCAGCACATTCCACAGGAACAATTGCATCTATTCATTTATTATCAACAGAAATTGTGAGTTTGAATGGAAAAAAGCAGGCGTTTTGTTGGCTGTTGAAAAGACAATTGAACAATTAAAAAAGTTGCTGACATGTAATACAGCACCTCCGCCTACAATTCTCGCTAAAAATCCCATCCTTCTTTATTTATTACCTTTTGTGTTTTCCTTTCATTTGTTTGTTCGTTTAATTTCTATTCTAGTATCTCAGCAATTGTTGTAGCCACAATCGTGTGTTCGTGCTACAGCTATGTTGCACAGTGGGGTATTAAAAAACAAAGCAAATTGGTAATCAATTTATTATTTATAATTTGAGAGATTGAGATTGTTGAGGTTAAGGCTGAACATTATATGTTTATCGGCAAGTGGGAATATAAAAAGTAAATCTGATTTAGAATATCGTTCTATATACTATTATGAGCCTTAAAAGTGAGTAAACACCAGTGAATTATTTGATATTTTTAAGATAATGAAAAATATAAAATAAACCATTCATTCAAATTTAAAAGTTTCGGTTTTTAAAGTTTAGGTTTAAATTGTACTCTAATGATTTTCATTACCTTAAATAAATTTATTTGAATTTTTTTTGGAAAACACCCCACTGTGCGTTATCCATAAAGCGGTATCCTTCAACATGCAAACATAATATAGCAGCAAAATTGTAAAAGAATAAAAATAAAGTATTGCATTTCATTTGGTAAGATGGGAGCGCTAAATAATCTTTTTGGTTTTTAATGCTTAAAATAATTTGGTTCCTGTTGGAGTTGCCACAGTTAAGGATTATGGTTAGCATTCTGCCAATACTCTTAGAGCAGTTACATTTGAATTTGTATGCTATATTATTTAAACTAGTTTTAAAATTTCTTCTTATCCGATACTTCCTTTAGCTAGTTCATAAATCCAAATTAGACGAGGATAATTCATGTTGGTTGCGTAGTTGAATATGTGCGGTCTGTCATTTGGGACGGCGCGACTATTAGGGATTAAGGTTGTTGCTCCATTCCGACCTCAGTTGTCCTAGAACAACTCTTTTTTTGTTTGAATGGGATTTAATGCTGCTCCTTGTATCCACGAAGGTATTTTCTGGCATCCCTCAGGGGCGACTTCCAACGTATGATGTTGTACTAGAATATCTCCTGCGTGACATCCACAGATGAATAATTTTGTCAACATAACATGGTGTGTAATTACCTTGAAGACTGTGACAGTCATTAAGGCAGGTTTTTAGAATTTTTGAATATTTTTTCACTGCGTATCGCTCAACGACCAATAGTCTTGTATGTTCTATGAGCTGAGGAGATAAATAGGCAATTAAAGGTGATCCTCAAAATGTTATGAACTACGATGCCGGTATTAAGCTTTTATCTTGTCCAAGGTTACGCTCTGTGAATATGTTGTGTATTTCGCTGAGATGTTCACATACCAGGTCTTCACCGTTGTCATCATGGAAGAGTTGTCCGCTTATGAAGTCACTTTTACTCCTTGTGTAGATGCAGAGTTTATGGAGGTAGTAGTTAAATAGATGTAGTGAGAGGACCCCGTCCTGAAAAACTCATTGCTGAACTCCGTTTTTACGAACGTCTGCCAGTCACTCAGATAATTCACGATCTATCTCTTCGTGTTGTTGAGGATTGCTTATTGTCTAGGAAGAGTGGTTGACAGACAATTCGACAAGTTTAGCTTCACAAGGACCATCCTTTCCCATGGTCTTTGCTGATTCAAGCCCTGTATGATTTGAGTGGAAATGTCGATTAATGCTGATTGAGGTCAAAACAGGGATATCAATCTATGATTATGATGATTCTTTATTTGTCGCGTCATTCCCATTTTTGTGTATCGGGATGAATATACCAATTTTCCAGGCATTGGGTATGACAGGTTTCAAACCCGTTGTTATATATTCAACTTCCCGTACTCCTGATGGTTTAAAATCAACATGGATAAAACGTTGGAGTCAACAGCCTATGATGTATTGGCTTCGTTGATGCCCTCTGCAATTTCCGTTGGCGTGTTGTGGAGTTTGCGATCTACATAACATTTCACCCTTCCGAAAAATACTCGCACCATACGGTGCGGACTGCGGACTGGTGGATACATGTTAAAGTTTGGTATAGGCTTCTTTTGGTTAGGCACTCCATTTTATTAATTCTTCCAAATTCTCAACACACATTAGATGTCTTTGAATAAATATATATATATGTATGTTCGGCATCCTTTCAATTAATCGCCGTTATTTTTCCTTCCAGAACAACCAATCTGGCAACAACAAATTGTCTGTATTAAATCCTTATTTTAGAATGAATAGTGGTGGCACTGATTTGATAAGATAATTTATCTCAGCAGACAATTAAATTTAATTCGCATAGATTAGAGATATTGGAGAGAACAAATACTAAGTGTGTGTGTGGGTCGGTGTTGTAGATTTCATAATAAACATCCTCCAAAAACAGTTGTCTCCTTTTGCACAATTATTTATTCTAAATATTTTGTTGCTTCAACATAAATGCGTCCCTGAGAATAAAACAAAAACAATGGTACTTCTTTTACTACTTCTTCTTTCAAATATACATATTTTTTGTTGTTTATTTCCTTTTACCGCTTGTACTCCTTCGTATTTATCACAACTAAATTGTGTGAGTATTAATCAGAGACGTTTAGAGTCGTTGATTACTACAGGCAACGGCTCTCATCACATCACTATCATGGTCGGAGATCAAATTTCATCGTGATCATTTTTTATTGTTCTCATCATATCTCGCAACTAAATCATACAAGAATAAAGGGACCATTTTATCTACATACATGGGTTCTTCAAAGAAATATGTATTAAAAAATATACAAATAAAAAAAAAAACTTTTTAAAAATAAATGATTTCTTTGTACGGTTTTGATGGGAAGTCCTTTGTGCGTAAAGATATTAAATTATTAAGTTGTTGGAGACAATTTGTTACGCAATACAATTAATCGAATTAAAATTAGTAGTTATTCACGAGTTTTAGTTTATCTTATTACTAAGTCGTAACTAAAGTATAATTATTTAAAATTATTTAAATCCTCATTTCAATAACAGTTTTGTTTAATACTTAATTTGTTAAAATAAGTAATTAGGTACATAAGTACTTGAATATTTCATTTGTTATAATATCGAATGGTAATTTTTTTTAATTATAGAAATTGATATTTGGTACGTAGGTACTTTAGGGTGTTTTTTTTTTGGGGGGGAATTTCGAGAAGTGAGTGATAATTGTGATATTTGATGTAACAAATAGTCTACCTTTGAGAATTTAAGTTTTTCCAACAAAATGTATTATCAAATATAAATCTATCAGTATTCTTTCTAAGAAGATATACAACTCAAACATCGGTTGGAAAATGTTCGGGTTATCAAAAAGATAATGGAAAATGCAAGACAATTCGTTTTGGAAAATTTTATAATGCAAGACTATAGTCAATATATAAATTTTTGAACCACTAGGATAACGTTTGTACTTTCCATTCCGAGGCCAAAATTTCCATTTTGTTGTATACGCCACTTTTTACGAAATTTTTGTTAATTTATGACATATGCGTGAAAATGTACTGATAAAAACTGAGTTCATTTTTTTTCCAAAATTATCTTTACGTATATGGGTTATACTTGCAGTATGCTAAATTAACATTAATTAGTAAGCAATTAAATAAACCACCAATCTTAATTTTTGTGGTCTTTAGGAAAGGATATGGCTATTCCTAAAGAGTGTTTTTTAAGCCCGAAAGAACTTAAAGCTGTAAAAAATAACACAAAAAGTAAATTTTAACATTTGAAAATGATTTCGGGCATATGACTGTTTTTGACGAAGCGCATTATGGACGTCCAATTATGGGCAACTTTTTCGAGCATTGTGGCATTGAATTGATGGTATGACACGAATAACATGAACTATGTTGGCCTCCAACGCGTCAATTGTTGCTGGTTTATCAGCATATAACACTGACTTCAAGTAAAACCACAGGAAATAGGCCAATTGACAGGTCCATTTCTCGAAATCAAGTTATCGCCAAATTTAGATTTGAATATATCGATGATTGTGGTCGCCATATGACACGTAGCACTGTCCTGTTAAAACCACATCTCGCCCTGCTTAATGTCATCCACATTTTCAAACAAAAAATCATTGATCATTCGAGCTCCGGATTCATTTTTGAACAAATAAGGTCTGATTATGCCACCAGCAAGTAACCCGCACAAAACGTTGCTTTTTTCTGGATGTAATGAAGTCTATAGGGTTTGGTGTGGATTTGTCTCACTCCATATGCGCCAAAAAAATTAGCCTCATCGCTAAACGCAATTTGCGATAAAACAGTCGTATATATGTTGCGCGAATCGAGCTTTAAAAAACCCTTTGTTATTAAAATGTATTGCAAGATTTTATATCGAGCATATCATTCTTAGGAAAGGGTTAATTTGATTTTTTTTTATGTTATTCTAAATATCGGACCATATACCATAAAATCCTGTAATTTTAGTAAATATGGTCGACAAATAAAGATTATTTCCATATGTTTCAATGTGAATTTCCAAATATTGCGAAATTTGACCTTTGACCTCCAAAGTTTACGCCTTAGGATTTCCCGATTTATATATAACTTCAGGGACATATTTTTTAATATCTGAGAAATAATATTCTGTAAATATTTTGGTTAAAATGTAAAACAATAAAAAATTATGACATATTTTCTAAAATATTCCAAAAAAATGAGTTTTTCGCGAAATCCGCAGAATTCAAACCGCAGGTACACCTGAACTATAAGAGGTATTGACCTAATTTTTTCACTGTTTTGTTTCCTAATCTATTGACCATAAACCCCCCGGTGATATTTAAAAAATTTAAAAATTTGTTTAACAAAGTTTAAAAAAAACTGAAAATGGTGTTTTGAAACTGTCGTCTAAAAAAAATTTTTTTTCAACCAATTTTTGTGTTTTATATCTTTTTGAAATACTAAATCGATGTACATTATGATTCAATAACAATAAAATATAAAAATATTTACTTACTAGCAACATTTTTCACATAATATCAAAATATACGAAGTATGCTCCTACCGCGACTAGGTCACGTTTTTGGATACAAAAGCTGTTGTAACTCTGTTTGGCTTAAAGTAACAAGAATAATGTATATAAAATAAATTTTGAAGAACAATATTAGCTTTGTTTTGAGATACTAATCGTGTTTCTATAATTTACCGTTCTGGAGTTATAGCTTCTTATGTTAGCTTTTTGGCCAAAAATTTTGATTTTTTCAAACTTTGAGCGACGAGCGGCACGGGTTAACGTCGTTTAATCGAGCTCAAATTTCGGCTATCTCAATATCTGGAAAGGGGAATCGTTTTGTGGGGTTAAGACCAACAAGATTCCAAAATCGATTTTTTGTGGACAGTCTAATGTATACCTTCCAGATAATGATGTTAAATTCTTTTCTGATATATTAATGTAAATTTGTAATATTCAGCTACATTTTTAAAACGAAATTTTAAACTCGAGTGATATATTTTGAGTTCTTGTTTCTATTTTTTAGTTTATTACAATAATATTGTTAGAATAAACTATAATTTATTTAAAATAAAGTGAATTTAAAGAAATCTATCGTACATCTTTTTAGTTTATGCCTTCCATATATATAAAAAATAACCGTTATAGATTCTATGCCGTAAAATTCATGAACATAGAACGAAATCGAAATGTCTATTATAATAAAAATAAAATAATTTTTAAGTTTTTAAAAACTTGTCAAATATTTTAATAACATACGTGAAGATAACACAAGATTTTTATATTTACAAAACTCCATACACTTTTTATTGTATATCCACAAAAAAAGCCACATACGGTATTATAACACATTAAATTTTTAGCAAAAATGGATATACATCAAAACAGCTCCACAATATATCAGAAATTATAAGAGATATAGACCTGGGGATCGAACAGATCGATAGATCTTAGAATTTTACCCCAGAAAATGGTCGTAACTAATTTTTTTGAATTTGTGACATACGTGAAGATAACTTTGGAACGACGATATATTTATTAGCTGATTGTGATGAAACTGAAAACGTTTTTCACATAGTCTTAGGCATCTCGTCCACCAAGCGTTTTTTTTTTTGTATTTTTTTGCAATAATCCAAATCAGTGATCGGCACTTATAGCCACCAGAAGCCGATCGGACCTTATTTCAGATGTACACGAAACTAATTCGGTTTATGCAATATTATAATTTACTTCCTTTGATCTAAATAATATTAGCTAAGGTAACTATTAATGCGTAAGATTCATGATAAATTCTATTCTAATAGAAATTGAGAATGTAAGAAGTGAGATCGAAAAAACCTTAACACTCATTTTTCCTTAAAACTTTTAACCCAAATATTATTTAATTTTTTTTTATCAAGTTACCTTTTATAAGTATGTCAGTTATTAAGTTTAATGCCAATTATATTCACTTGTTGTTAATCTGATTAAAATGACTGACCAGAAAAAAGTGCGTACTAAAATTATGAAATATTTTCATCAAAACCCAACTTGGTCCTACAAAAAGTTGGCCAAACAATCAAAGGTCTGCCGTCAGACTGATTCCAATGTTATTAAAAAGTATCGGGAGAACTTGTCCGTTGATAGAAAACCTGGTTCAGGCAGAAGGAATGGTCCACATGATGTTTCTAAAACCAATAAATATAAAGTATTTTCAAAAGAGCTTCTAACACATCCGGAAGGAAAGTAGTCCGGTTAGCTCAGTACTCGTACTATTTGGTACGAAAAGTTAAGTTACAAGGCTGAATAAGTTCCTGACAGGAGGTCAAAGGTAGATAATGCATGACGAAACGTATGTTCTGGAACAGTTTAGAACCCATAAGTAGAACATTTTTCCAAAAAGTTCTTGGTATGACAAGCAACATTTGTTACAAAGGGCTCTATAAATACCGAAATTTACATCAAGGAATGTTTACAAATGAGGATGCTTCCATTCATAAGACTTCTTAAGGTGTCCACTTATTTGTGCACTGATTTGGCATCCTGTCAATATGGTAAGCAAGGGGTTGAGTGGTACAAGAACAATAATGTGGTATTTGTACCAAGAGAGGCAAATTCTCCAAACTGCCTGGAGCAGTTTGTTGTAATAATTTCAATCAAATAAAAAAAATCAAATCTGTAGGTTTAGTGGTTTCTTTTTTTATTAACATTTATGTATAAGGAGTGCTCCATTTTTAACCACTTATATAAACACTGCATTACACTACGAGGATAAAACGTATTGCATTATTTCACGAAAGGCTTATAGTTACGTCTGTCCTGCAACTGATCACTAGGAATATGTCTCTGTATGTTCTCTGTGAACATAAATGCGAAAAACTCGTTCATAAATCTAAATAGCTTGGAGTTAAATATAACTAGCGATAGCTGGACATGACACATTATATGTTTCAGTGAGTACTTATCATTCTTATAAAAGGGTTTGATTAACTATTCTCATATTCGGCATGTTTACGTTGGCAATCAATGGAAATGACTCTTATACAAAACCAAAAGATTTTAGATTCAAATGGGTTTCGTCTTGACATTTGAAAATTGATGTATATATAAAGATCCGAATTTTCAGATTTATTGTATTTCAGTTAATTGATAATATCAGTTTCACAGATAAGACAAAAACATTTTTTTTCAGAAGTCTTCCCTCAAAAACGTACATATAATTTAATTTAATTGAATGTTTTTATAACTTTTTAGGGATTTAAAATCGATGGAAGTTAAGCTATTAGTTGAGTATTTTAGTAATTAATAATGTTTGCAGGATTGCGTAAGCAATTGCAAAATTATCATTTTCCAGTTTAATGCCAGCTGATTTTATCGCAGCTAATACAGTTAGGGACAAAATTGTTCACAAAACAACCAATATTAAATATAAATAACTTGCTTTTTCTTTTTCATTGTTTTTATTGAAATTTTTTAAATTGATTTTAATCTTTACATTATGTTTTAATTAAAAAAAGATAAAACTAACAAAAAATATTAAATTCACTTTTTAAATTTAAAAAGGTTTTACATGTTAGCTGTGAACAATTATGACCCTTGACGAAAATCCTTACGTTTTTAGCTATTAATATTTCGTGTGCCCCCTTGCAGTTTTAACAGCTTTTATTCGTTTTGGTATACTATTTACAAGATTTATTAGCACCTGTGAGATAATATTTACCCACGCCTCGATAGAACGCTCCCAAAGTTCATTGATGGTTTTCGCCGGGTCTTTTTTAGCCAATAATTTCCTTTTCCATATTGACCAAAGGTGTGCAATCGGATTTAAATCCGGAGACTGGGGTGGCCAATCTAAAAGTTTAATCCCATTTTCTTTAAACCACTTTTTAGTTATTCCGGCAGTGTGCTTCGGGTCGTTGTCTTGCATGAAGATGTCATCCTGATCCGGCTCTAAACCAAATATATCCAAACTTGGCATGTATGAGTCTTCAAGGATTGTAATGTAATCTTTGGAACACATTCTGCCAGTTATTCGGCGTGGTACACGCAATTGGTTTCCACGAAAACAGCCCCAAGCCATCAAAGAACCACCTCCAAATTTCATTGTGCTTGTAATATTTCGCTCTTGGACTCCAATTCTTTTATCAACCCATGTCCATTGGCGCCCATCAGACTCAATACGGTTGATTTTTGTCTCATCTGAACAAGTTACCTTCATCCAGTCGTCTGTCGAAAAATGCTCGTATTTTTTTGCAAAAGCCAACCGCTTTTTTCGATTTTGTTCGCTTAAATAAGGTTTTTTAAGTTTTGTTCTTGGCGCTAGGCCGTTGGATTTTAAACTGTATTAGCGTCACCATACACAATCAATCGACGAGCTTCTCGAGCATCGGCAAGCGTAAGTTTTTTTGGACGACCATATTTATTTCCCGTGGAGTTTAAACTATTCTGATTCTTTATTTTATTCACTAACTCTATTGATATATTATATTTTTTTCGCGATTTCGCGATATGGGACAACTTCCTTTATGTATTTTGCCACATTTTGTTGCAATAGGGGAGTCAGCTTTTCCCATTATAAAAGCCTAAATAAATGATTTAAAAGAGTAGTATTTTATTTAAATAACATTAAATAATGTCTTGTTAATGTTAATGTTTTGTTTTTATATTTTTTTAAAATTGAGAAAAAGATGTGAGTGTCAAAAATCTTCACACACGTGGATATAGTTGTTTAATTTATTTTTAGTAAAAAAGTAACGGTACTCCAAAAAAATGTTGCCAGACTACACAACACAAAATGGGCTGCCAGACCTAAGTTTGTAAAAAAAATGTTTCTAGATATATCTTTAATCATACTTTTTGTGAACAATTTTGTCCCTTACTGTATATCTATGTTTTTATACCCTTCACTTTCGTGAGAAGGGTATATATAAATTTGTCATTCCGTTTGTAATTTCCGTTTGGCGTTGTTGTTTTTATACTCTTCACCTTCGTGAGAAGGATATATATAAGATTGTTATTTCGTTTGTAACTTCTACAATATAATCTGTTCGTCAGCAATTAAATGTAAAATTTTTAAAAGTTTTCTTGATATATTTAGGATGCTATACGCTGAAAATGGACAATTAATGCATCCACAACAAAGGTGAAGGGCATATAAGATTCGGCATAGCCGAATATAGCACTCTTACTTGTTTTAAGTACTGTAGAAACTACACAGAGAAAACCGATTCGTGATAGCAACCGAATTTGTTGCTACAAAATTTTAGAAGGGTAACAATAGTTTGGTTGCTTTAACTGAAATTCTTCTTTATCAACTGACTTTCTGTTGATAGAACCAAATCATTCGATTGGCAACAAATTCGGTTGCTATCACGAATCTGTTTTATCTGTGTAGACAATTTTGCGATTAATATTTCGTATTAAATTTGGTAAAACATTAAATATATCTTAATACATAAAAAAATAATTTAAAATTTCGACAAACCGAATATATATTTCTTATTTGTTTTTTAGTTATATGATTGCATAATACGAATATTTGCAGTCATATTGTCATAATGTCCTAATATATCACGACTTGGCGGATCGGCTTAACCGACTCTTGGGCAGTATTATTTTAGGACATTTTTTGCTTGAAAAACCATAAAAACCATTGTGAAATTTTTGGACATTATGACATGATAAGAGACCTTGTGAATTGACCAAATATATATTTTAGAAAAATCTGTCGCGTACGATATGTCATGAACGTTATTAAATTTTATTTATTATAAAATCATCAAAAGATTGGTTTTATTAAATTATGACGGATTGTAAAGGAAAAATTTTTGGTTTAGTGAAAGAAATTAAAAGTATAAAAAACACCTCTCACGATTATTTTATTTTTCAGTTACTCTTACTTTTGCAAAACCGATTCCACTCTATAGGCGTACAAATGGAAATGCCCATATACAGTTTTTAACATTTCCGATTAAATTCCAGGTTCCTAATATAAAACTGTTAGAAAGCACGATTTTTTGTGAAAACATGCAAATATCTCTAAAACTAACCGTACGATTGAAAAATGTTTACCATCTTTGTGTCCAGCGTGACAAAATTATATAAAAGAAATATATTTTGCAAGAGGAGCCTTTTTTGGCTGTCGACTAGTGTAATTGCTGGATACTTAATTTTTTATTTTATAATTTAATTAGCACTGTAACGACTCTTACAAACCAAAAAAAAAAAAAACAAAATAAATAAAAAACTTTTTAAAAACTACAATTCCAACATTGATGTTCACATCATGTTCATGACACATTCTGCGAAGGGGAAATCAAAAGTCAAAAGGGAGTTTTAAACGCGTGCTGGCTAAATTAAACAAACAAACAAACCAAACAGATGTGTCTTTATACTGAAAGTGTAAAACTACACACTACATGTGTGTATAGCTTTGTAATATTGTAATTAAGTAGTGTGTGGTGTAATGGACATGATGACGGACTATTTAACTATGAGAGAGTTTACATACGAACGTACAATAAGTATTAACACCAACAACAATCTGATAAGTGACTGGTTCTACTAATACATATAGATTCATGTACTTAAGTAAGTTTGTAAGTACATTAGGGTGGCCCTTATTTTGTACTTTTGAGATTTTCGACTTTTTGCGGTTTTTCCAAGGCCAAAAATTGGTTTCCGTCATCTAAAAATCAAATGCAGTAAATTTGAGTAAAATCTAATAACGTTCAGAGCTTGCACATTTTAGAAATGTAGAAATATTCTTAAATTAATTTTAAAAACTTAATGTTGAAAAAAATTCCAATTAAAAATTGTTTTTTTTATTTCATTTACCTAAAGATGTTTAAATATAAAATATATATTGTTACGTTTTTACCTTTAAAAAACGGGGTATATTTCCTATAAATAATCTGGGTACTTTTGATTGCAAATAAAAGCAGCTTTAGTAGTTTAAAATTGTAACAACTCTTTATTTATTTACAATGTACAATAACAACAGTCTAAATAATCACTCAGTGTCTTTATACACGTTTATAAATTCGAAGAAATACACACACTTTATAATGTTCAAGTATACACTGGCAATGCAGTCGATGTCTTTACTTAACGATGCTTCAAATTAGACTGATCTGTGGTGATCTCACGGCCAATTTATATACACTGTATTACCATCTAGAAAGCTCTATTTCTACAATGATCTTAAAACTAGAATATTCGCATTCTAGAGCTTTCGATGTTAGGCATTAATCATTTAGTGTTGCCATAATTACAAACAATGCACAACTCAAAGCTTTTATTCAATGTTGTATGTTCTATAGCAATGTTAATAATACCCACAGATTCGTTAAAGTTTGAGAAGCACTGCTGTTGAGAGCCATTATACAACTTTAAACCAGCCGTTAAAGCAGTTATATTTAAACTCAAGTACAATTTCGTAACAATACTATTTTTTGAAAAAACATTTTGTCGGTTACCGCAAAGCAAGAAAATATCCAATACCAGCAGCGATTTCACGATCGAAAGCCAGTCATTTGTATTTCAAAATTTATCAAAACCAATTCAGGTTTCTAGGCCAGTGAAGGATGATTGAAGAAATTTAACAGTCGACATGGAATTAGATTTTTAAAAATGATGGGGGAGAAATTGTCTTCGAAAACTCATTATTATTGATCCATTTGTGAAAAAGTTAAAGGATTACGTTGAATCCGGTCTATATTTTAGGATACTTCCAAATCACACTCTTCTTAAATGTAATGAGAAAACGGCTCCATCACGAATTTGTTACCCACATAAGTTAATTTTCACCAATTAGTAAAAGTAAGTTGTTCATAAGTAAACATTTTTTAGGTCCGAGAATTGTTGGCTTCAAAAGGTCGGCAGTTTTGCTTTTAGATAACGTGTACCCAGTTGAGGAACTAAAAAGTGATGACGGTTTAATTATAGCAATGAATCTACCACCCAATTGCACTGCGTTAAATCAAAACGTTATCAACTTGGTAAGAAGTGAACAAATTTGGAGATCATACTAAAAAACTTTAATCTCAAAAATGCAGTTCGGATTCTAGCTACGTCCTGGGATTGAATATCCGAAAATCCTGGTACGCCTTGCTCGAATTCCGTACTGAATGGAGTGAAGAGAATAACAGCCCTTAAATACTTTACAAAATATAATTCAGGAAGAAAACGAAGATTTTTCAACTATTGGTACAATTGTAGCTCAAATTGGTATGGAACATCTTTTCACGAATGCTGACATAAGCAACTGGATTCAAGAAGAATTTCATGTGGAAAGTAATGAGGAGCAAATAGTATTATCAGATACGGAATCGGAGGATTTATACGATAGTGGTCATGATGAAAACAAAATTAAAGTACACGATTGTATAACATCGATAAACATATGCATACAATCGGCTTTGGAAAATGATAAGCTGACAACAGCACTATATGAACTACGTGATTCAGCTCTTATTTTACAAAATAATTTGCCAAAAAAGCAACTCAAAATATCCAAATTCTTTAAAAATGTTTAAAATATATTGTTACGTTTTAACCTTTTTAAAAAGTTGGTTTATTTCCTTTAAATAAACCGGATACTTTTGATTGCAAATAAAAGCCGTTTAGTAGTTTAAAATTTATAACAACTCTTTATTTATTTAAAATGTACAAAAACAACAGTTCACAAAGTCACTCAGTGTCTTTATACACGTTTATCAATTCGCAGAAATACACACACACTTCATAATGTACAAAATTAAATGTACAAGACAGTTGATGTTAACTCTAACATCGCCTATGATAAACTCACTCACTACTGCAACCTCTGCCAATATTTATACACGCGCCATCTATCGTGAATCTTCTACAATGATTTTAACGGACAAACTAGTACATTCGAATTAAACAATGCTAATAACCGCATGCTACTAATGGATGTGTTTATAAACACGTAAATATTTTAGGTTCTGATATAGCGAACATATAGTTTTAGCTATCAAATATTTTTAAGAAATTTGTAACCAAAAACAAAATATCCTGGAAATTGTCAATATCAAATCGGTGTAAAATTTTCAGCATTTTTAGATGACTGTACTCCGTATTTTAGACCTTGGGAGCATCATGAATCGCTATAGTTCAAAATATGGGCCAACCTAATATACATAGATACATACATATAAATTTATGTGCGAGTATAATTGTATTTGAGCAAGTGAGTATGTTAATTTTACAAACTTAAGATAATTTTACATTTACGAGCACGATTAACTGCCAGCAAGTAGTGAAATATACAGAGGGACAAACAAATTTAAGTTGATTGTTTACAAATTGACATGTGGCAATGGGGATGTATTAATTAAAAGACGGTGTCGATGTCTTAATTGCCACTAGCTAGAGTGACCAGCGACTTGAATTTATTTAACATTTAGTATTTATTCAGCTTCTTAGTACCGACTTTTGGTGTTTTTCTACTTAATTATCATTCAGATTATTTATATGGATGTTCTTTTATCATGTGTAGTAAGGGTATTCATATATGTACATTAGGAAATCGATTAAAAGTTGTAAAATTGGTTTAAAAGAAGTACTTTTACTGATTTATTAAAAAATAGACTTTTCAAGATTATTGAGTGGCAGATTCATTGCTATTGTTACGAATGTGCAATGACGATTTGAATTTAACGGTCTGTAACGACTGCCTGCAGCATTCATCATGTTTGAAGGCACGTCCATCAGTAGCATGCGGTTATTTGCATTGTTTGTAAGTATGGCAACACTAAATGTTTGGGCTGCTGGCAATGACATCGAAGGGTCTGGAATTCGAACATTCGAGTTTTATCCGTTAAGAGCGTTGTAGAAGATTCCCGAGAGATTGCGTGTGTATAAATAGTGGCAGAGGCTGCAGTCGTGAGTTGAGTTGATCATAGGCGCTGTTAGAGTTAACATTAACTGTCTTGTACATTAAGGTTGTACGTTATAGAGTGTGTGTGCATTTCTGCGAATTGATAAACGTGTATAAAGACACTGAGTGAATATTTGAACTGTTGTTGTACATTCTAAGTAAATAAAGAGTTGTTACAATTTTAAACTACTAAACGGCTTTTATTTGCAATCAAAAGTATCCGGTTTATTTAAAGGAAATAAACCCCCGTTTTTAAAAGGTAAAAACGTAACACTATAATTAAACCTTCGTCACTTTTTAGTTCCTCAAAACGGCAGACCTTTAGAAGCCAAAAATATGTGACAAGAGTGTGATTTGGAACCATCCTATAATATAAACCAGATTCGTAAACTCTTTAACAAATGGATCAATAAGATGAAGTTTCGAAGACAATTTCTCGCTCGTAATTTTTAAAAATCTTATTCCATGTCGACACTTAAATTTCTTCAACCATCCTTAACTGGCATTGAAACCTGAATTTTTTCCATTCTTGGTTAATCAGCTTTCTTTAAGGTGCAACGTTTGCCAGGGCCAGTTTCTGTTGTTCGTACGAAATTTTTTAATGAATTTCTTGCTTTATAATCACGCAAATTGAATTTATGGAATCTCCACTTTTAAATTTTTTTAAAATATCTAAGACCTCATGGAATATTTTTTTCCATTATTCCTTCGAATTCGAAAAATGTTAAAGTTTTCAAAGCACCATTATTGCTGGCCACCCTAACATAAACTATTAGTTACGCGAGAACTTTTCCACGCTATTGTTTTAGATGCGATTATTAATAAACTTCCGGTGTATTTGTAAAGACTTTGCTACTCACATGAATTTTACTGACAATATAACAAATATGTGGGAGTGATAAAATATTCTCAATTAATAATAAAATATTTATTGGATTTTAACAAGCTGGTGGCAAACCATTTTAACACCTAATGCAACACAGAGGACGCAGCACACATCATATGTCAGAAAATTAAGTTGTAACAAATATAAATGATGTTTAACACAAACAAATGATCAAATGAACTCATACGTGTAAAGTCCATACAAAACACTGACACTCAACGTGAGATGTGTAGAAAGGATATTTCATTGCAAGAGTATGAGTTTCAAGATGAATAATTTGTATCACTTAAATTGAAATAAATGATTTCTGTTTATATTATTAATATTATGAGAAATTTTTTTTGAAGAACACCACCATCCTCATTAAACAGTCGAAAGAGCAACAACAGAAATATCATTTTCACTGTGTAAAGAATTCCGTTTGCTGAAATCATGGGTAATTTGACCCCATTTGATGGTTGCTTTTGAAAATCCTTAACAACACTTTTAGGTAATAATGATGCACTTAATCTTCTGGTATCCTGACTGACTGACAGTTTGTTATTTTCTCTTGTTTTTCTTGTAAGACAAAATCCATTATTGCGAGCAGTGCGAAGAATGTTGAGAAATGTTCATGACACAACAACAAGCAAAGATAATTTGGGGGCAATAAGGAAGGGAGTGCAAAAATATTTCGCACGAGTTATTTCAGCTCTATGAGGAATGAACGGAAGCTTTTAAAGGTGAGGGTAGTACGAGTACACAGCAAACGTAAATTAATGAAAACTCTCAACTGCACCCCCGCTCTGTAAATATTCACATGGAAACATTTCGTTTACAAGAGTTTTGGCCCATTTCTTGGTTTCCTTAAGGAAATACCATGAGATTGATGCATGCGTTAAAGTTTGTATGTGTGGTGTGCATATAGTACATCCACAAATATAAGTATGTAATTTATTGGACTGGTGTACTGGCACATAAAATGTGTGTGAAACATGCAACCCACACATTTTGCTAGTCTCTGGGTTTTACTCTTTTTAAAGGCAAGCATTGTTAACAACTAAACAATTCATTAAATCATTATGGCTTCAGAACCTTCTGTCCAACCTTTTTTAAGTTGTCACATAACACAACAAAGATTGAACTAAAAACTGTCCAGTTACTCATCTTTACTAATATTGCAATTCAAATATTGGACTATAAAGGCTGGAGTAGTCGGCCAAAAATGACTGATACCCTCGTTTTCAACATGACTCGTTATACATAATATTTAATCTCCTGTTAGCACGGCTTTCAAAATCCGTAGCTGATCCCGAGAGATCGACACTCATATACCAATGAGGATGTCGTGTAGACAACAGAGGAAGATTTTATTTCAGTTTTACTGACGGTACAATCTCACCGAATATCTTGCAGACTTGAAACCATCTGCATTGAATCTCGAACGTATTCCGTCCACGATCGATAAAGTAAATTTATAATGAAAGGGTATGGGCAAAAGTCTTAGAACCAACTGTTTGGCTATGATATTAGCAGGTGATCAATAGGGCAGAAGTCTGCAGGATCCTATCGATAGTTCCGCATCAAGATACATCCACAAAACCAGTGCACAATAAATAGCATGGGATTAACCACCATTTTGTATTCCTTGAATTTATACCCCAGCACCGTGGGGCAGAATCAAAATTTTTTGGAAATAAATCTGGCATTTCTTAACGGCTGGTCCGATCGAGATAAAATGTAACATAGGCGTAGCCAAGGAGAATTCGAGTTTAGGTTATTAAAATGGATCCTACAAATGCTCCAGGATTGCAAATATTAGGAACAATTTGATCCCCATTTATTCCAAACTAATTTTTTTTTGTTTAGACAAGTTAATTTTTGGTCTTACAAACAAAATTTCAAGTCAATATCTCAATTATATTCAGAAATATGCCACTTTAAAACTCCGTTATTCAAAAATATTTCACATATTTCACGGATGGGAAACAAAAAAATGGCTCGTGTTTAAAAATGTTACATGTCGACGGTACCCCAATTTGAGCCCCCATAGCGCCGCCTCTGGAGAATTTGTAGGGTCCATTTTAATAACTTAAGCTCGAATTCTCCTTGGCTACGCCCAAGTCACATTTTATCCCGATCGGACCGGCCATTTAGAAATGCCAGATTTATTTCCAATAAATTTTGATTCTGCCCCACTGTGTCCAGGTACTTCCTATAGCTCTTCTGAAAGCATATATGGCCATTACGTTCTCGCTTGGATATTCAGTTCCACGGTACTGTGGAGTTTAGAATGATTCCCAGATACTTCGCACTATCCCAGAGCTGAAGTTCTACTCCTTGAGGAGCGGTAATGAGAAAGAAGCTATCTTGTACTTTCTTGAAAAATGCAAAAGTTATGTTTTCCCAGCATTCACTATCACATTCATGCCCACTATATACAGCGGCTAAGAGTACTTATTGAGGTATGTAGGCATTGTGATAGATTCTCCAGATGTTTCCTGGAAATAGCTACAGAAACATCATCAGCATACGTAACAGCCTTAGAAACCATGGAGCATGAAGTTAATGGCAAGACTTCGTAGAAGTGGTGATGGAACCACTTACTGCGGATTAGCCCGGTTCGCTGCTTCAAAAATATGTTGTAGCAGTACCCATAATATTCGCCAGAAGTATGCCCATGAAGCGAACTTTATACTGGTTTATATCCAATCTGCCCAAAGCCTTTAGAATTGACTCGGTTTATACATTGTTAAGGACCCCTTTAATATTTGCCCCTTAGAGTAATCTGATTAAAACAATTTTATGTGTGTAGATTTTTAAGGATTTTATATTTTATTTATTTTATGAACATCTCTTTTCAATAGTCAAATATGTAATGATTAATTTATACAAAATTCAATATACTTAAAATAATATCACTTAAATTAACGGTAAAGACAGGTTTTAGAGAATGTAAGAAATAACGATAATAAAACTAAGAACTAAGATAATAAAAATAGTAAAAGAAAATATTTGATGATTATTAAATAAAGATAAAGTTAAAAAAAAAAATATGTTGAATAGAAAACTAATAATAAAACAATACTCCGGACTGTAGGACCATGCTAAACAGGACGAATATATTCGAGTCAGCCGGGATATAATCAGATCCTCATACGGTTGTTGATGAATACTCGATGGTTTACATGGGTCAAAACTCTCTAGAGCCCATTTTAACCTGTCATCATTTATAATAATTGGAACTTAAGAGCGTTCGTTCATCAGACAGTTACGCAGACTTCTCCTCTGATATAGGAAAACTGCGAAGAAAATGTGTATCAAAACGTTATTATTATTATTATTATTATTATTATTATTATTATTAGACAAATATTCATATCACAGCTTTTGTAAATCTTGGTAAGGTAAAATTGGTTGTTTGTAGTTTCCTTTAGATGTTACTTGGGACAATAATGGTTGGGGGAATCCCTAATAACTCTAACATTTTCAACCGATTTTTTACCTTTATATCTTTTTAGAAAGATAGCATATATTACGATTCCGTCATAAATGGATTGATATTTAATATATTTTTTACTAAAATTAAAAAAGCTAATATTCCCATTGTAATCCTATTTAATAAGTACTTAAGGTAGGGTCACACACGGCAAATATTTACTCATAAAAGCGTAACCACTTTTTTAGCAAAAATTTGTTTGACGTTGTTTACTCTTACGAGTGTTTTGTAAGATCAAACAGCATCAAATAAAATGAAACTAAATATTTGTTTAGAATCATCCAAAATAAGATACGTTTTGGAAATAAATATAAAAATTCAAATATATTTATTGGTTACGTCTTTTTCGTCAAATATTTGCCATGTGTGACCTTACCTTTAGAGTCAATGTGATATTATTATCCCAACTATCAGATTTTCACTCATCGAAATTCGAAAAAATATATACTTTATTGTTTAAATAACTTCATAGGACACTTTAAATCAAATTAAACATTTTTTAAAAATCTATTTTTTTTTTTTTGCATTTTGAAACAACATTCTTATTTACAAGCTAATTACAGTTATGTGCCAAAGTTTTGATATAGCTGCTATAAAATTGTAATGTTTATGTTTCTTAATCATTATTACCGTGATATGTTTCCATTTCGACCCCTCATCATTATCCATCTATTATTTTCTTACACATCCTTAAGTCATCATAATGTTTATTTGTAGAGATGTTGTAAGTTCACACAAACAAAAACACACTGGCTGATACACATGTACGATGTAGACGCTGAGAATGTGACTTTGTTTTTGTCTTTTATGGCACTTAAATGTTGATAAGTGTTTTTTTCATTTTATGATATTCCGGTTGTCATTGAATTTGCAGGATATCGCACAGATATTTTAACATTCCTTGCGAATTTCCGCCACTTCAATATTCTGCCATGTATTTGTGTACATTTGCTATTGTTGATGTTACTGTGTTGTTGTTGTTATTCTTTCTTAAAAATATTTACTCACTTTCTGACGCGGGTTAAAACAATTTCAGTGGCTTGTTTGTGTTGTTGTCATATGTATAGATGAATGTGTTTCAATGTATCAATATTTGGGATTTTTGAAAAAGATCAAACCAACTGATTGATGACATTTACCCCGATTTTTTAATGTTTATCGAAGGGCATTTATTTCATATTTATTTATGGAGTGGATTGGTATTGCGAAAATAAGATTTAACATAAATTATTGGATTTGCATGTAATATTTTACATGTGACTTTTGAAGGCTTCTCCAATTTTATTTATTATGCAAATTTCACAATTTATTAAGAAAACTCGTACATATATTATTCAATTTTAAAATGGAAATTAATGAGATTTTTATGTTTTTATCTAATGCTTTGATGGATCATTATTAGGCTAAAATCAGTTTTGTAAAGGTAAATTGAAAGCAGTTGTAACCTATGCGGAAAAAAATTGCAACGAAACAGAAAACGCTATATACTTTTTTCATCTAACGTTAAACCAAAACTTCTTATATATAATAGGTCGGCCACACGTTAAACATAAAATGTATAAGATAAATGCACTTTATCAATTTAGGATTATCTATTTGGGAAAACTTTTTATCCAAACAAATTCAATATATTAGGTTATGACTCGGAGACCATGAGTTCCATTGTGATTCCCTTCAATTATTAAATTTATATAGTTTAGAGAGAAGAGCCCAAAAAAACCGCCTAGTGAAAGAAAAATAAAGAGAGTAAGGTTTTTATTGCGGGTTCGGAATCGCCGTAAAACGTCCATTAAATAGCCACCCTATTCCCCTAATGAAACCTAGTATGTTGCACAGTTCACAGCCAGTAACATTACTGAGTTCGTCCAGAAATCTGTTTTCTAGCCATTTAAGTCTAAGACTCTGTAACCTAGGGTAGTTGCACATGATATGTTCCACTGTATCTAGCTCCTCTACATCCCTACATACCCTACAAAAATCCTGTGTGTCGTTATCTCATTTGCTTTTGAAGGCACCAATTGCGCAATGACCGGTTATTACTCCTACTAGAATCCTTAGATTATATCTATCCAACTCTATCAGTGCTCTGGTTGCTTTAGCATTCAGTTTTGGCCAAAGGGCTCTGGACACTTTACAATCCGTCATATTGCTCCAGGATTGGTGGGTATAGTCCCAGAATATTTCATAAATTAACCTGTAGTAGTGACAAATAAGTGGTTTTACCCACCTTTCCCTGGTATCATGATCTAGATCAGAACCATGTCTAGCCAGTTCATCTGCTACCTCATTTCCCAGTATATCACAGTGCGCCGGCACACAACACAGAGCTCTCCTACAGTCCTCCACTAGGCTGGAATGAATTAAATGACATTCCAGAACTTTTAATGCCGCTCGACTGTCCACGTATACATTCAACGTAGACCCCTCCTGTACGTGTGCCCTTATCAATTCTGTGGCTTTCCAGATCGCGAAGATCTCTGCCTGGAAGACGCTGCAATAGTTAGAGAGTCTATATGAGCGTTTGATATCAGAGTCGACCAGATAAACTCCGGCCCCCGTACCAGAGTCCATCTTGGATCCGTCAGTGACAACTGCACACCCATCCAACTGTTGAACGGATCCAACCCAGTTATCCCTACTGGGGAACTCTACTGAAGGTGACGCCCCGAAATTGAAGGTCGCGACCCTGTATTCATAGATTCCAGATAGAATACTTTCCTTATCGATAAGGCCTACCTCATACAATATCTTAGTGTGACCTACCCGCAAAGGTTTTACTAAAGAAGACTCGAGTAGTCTAAGTAAGTTCCTTTCTGCCACACTCTCAACATAGTTCTCAATGGGTAGTAGGTTTAGGATTATATCCAAGGCCGCCTGCGGGGTACTGCCAATGGCACCTGTGATGCCCAGATATGCACACCTTTGAGCTTAGTTGAGTGTAACCCTATAGCTACGTTTCCTCATTGCCGATGTGTAGACCCAATTAACTATACTTGGTCGCAGACCCCAATTTTTGTCAATTGAGTTCATGCATATATAGTAGGTATTGAGGCCCTTCTTTAATCTTTCCTAAGTATTTATTTTCCAAGTCAATTTATTGTCAAGGAAGGTTCCTAAATACTTGGCTCCCCCTGATAAACTCTGCTCAACGCCGTCTAATTTCGGCAAACTGAAACTCTCCACCTTATATTTCCTGGTAAATAACACCAGTTCCGTTTTTAATGGGTTTACCTCCAACACCTTAGTTTTAACCAAGGACGAGAGGTCGCCAAGCGATACCTGCATGATGTCACTGATAGTGGATAGAAACTTTCCCCTGATCAGTATCACCACGTCATCCACATAGGCAACTATCTTCCTACCCTTAGATTCAAAGATTTTAAGAATAGAGTTTACCGCCAGTAACACACAGGAGGGGAGAAAGAACTCCTTGAGGTGTGCCCCTGGTAACCCGTCTTCTGATCATATTGTTCCCTAGGATTGAGTTGATAATCCTGCTTTCCAGCATTAAGACTATCCAACTTACCAGAAAGTCGTTAACCCCAACTTTCACTAACGAATCCCTAATTGACTCTATCTTTATGTTATTAAAGGCGCCTTCTATGTCCATAAACGCAGCTAATTCAATATATTACTAATAATAGTTTCTCTGCCATTCATTGTCATCCAAGCAGATGAAAATACATAAGGATAAACTATTTTTATTTCAGAAAATTAAAAAACTGTTACGAAAACCTTACAAAAAACATTTTTTAAGGTACTCTTCTTTTGTTAATATTGTGATTTTTTTTTTTTTGGTATGTAAGTATTATGACAAAACATAACGTAATTCAAAATGAGTTCTGGAAAACCTATAGCTCAAGTACAATTTCTTTGGACAGCATCAACATTTTTGTAGTAATTTTTTTCCGCATACCTTAGTAGTTTGAACTGAATTATCTTTTGCAACCCAGCAGTTCTGGTAGACTCTCCTGAACCAGTGATTTAACATATCATTTAAGGTCACCAGGTAAGCAGATAGTCAATTGTCACAAAGGTAAGCAGATGGTCAATTGACCAAACGTAGACCGCAAATATACTGTCTGATTGCTGGTCCAAAGTAGACAACACATGGAATTCACATACCGGTTACGTATAGACAGTTATCTTACTAGCTAACAAACTGGTTACATAACTAGTTATTTTAACATGTACGTGACCTAGGCGGAATCAAATTGACTCGACTCAACCAGATAACAGCTACAAAGAGACAATCTAATCATTTGTTTTTAGTAGTTTACTCATTCTCAGGGAACCTGCGTAGTAGTTTCAAAGACACAGTCCAATAACCGGTTTCTTGTACACAAACCATCATATGACTAGAGTAACTTCGGGCAATGTGGACTACCGTTTTGTATTTTTTAAATTTTGGCCACAATAAGTATATATGGATATTAAAAATGTTGTGCAGCAATAAATTAGCAAATGTACTCTCTAATTGTTTTTATAGTTGAAAAATGTTTGCATCAAAGGAGAAAAAATGTATGTGAAAATATTGCAAGGAATCCACAAACCAGCAATATATGAGGGTAACGTGGACTAGTATTTAATACATAAAATTCATGAACCAGCTAATCATGAATGATAAATACATGGCTTACAAAGTACATAGTTATTGTCGGGTAATTTATAATACGACAAAGCAGTGTTATCATACCTTCAATAGTTCCTGAAAAAAGACACTGGTCCACATAACACGCATAGTCCACAATACCCGAAGTTACTCTACTATATGCTACATTAGGACAGTCAAATAACTGGTACCAAACAGTCTATGAATAAGAGTTTATAAGAATTATAATTTAATCGTATATAAACTGGTATATAAACTGATTACTTTCCGAACGATGATTACACATTTCGATTATTTTACATTAAAATGCAAAAATAATTATTTAATGCCAAAATTTGTTCAAAAACAGCCGTTGTGCCATTAGTTACCGTTATCCTGTCATCTTAATATTGTTTAATGGCAAATTAATAAAATGCATTATTAGCGGTTTTTGGTATATTGTTGGATACGATATCGTGTAGTATGGATTCTTTATATCTTGTGGACTTAGAAGTCAGAACTGGTACATCAAGTATACATGCATGCATAAATCATGTAGACAAATCTAAATTAACACCTTAAATCGAGGTGTTAAAAAGTCATATTACACATTTTTTTAATTAATTTGAATTTTTGTATATTTTGAAAACATATTTTTCGATCTGTACCGCATAGTTAGCTCATATTTTAAATTTTCTTAATAAATGTACAACTCCTAAAACAATGTCATCCTTATTGTGAAACATTTTAAATTGCAAAATCTTTTATATCTAATCTTTAAAACAATCATTAGATCTCCCTTTATATTATGATTTCCGACATAAGTAATGAGTATGTATTGTACGAATTAACACATTCTAGTATTAATTTATAAATACATTTTGATATACATTAATGCATTTCATATTCAATCCGTTCTCATCTGAGCTTTCCATCGACATTTATATTTAAGCTGACTTCTAAATCACAAAAAAAAAAAGAAATCATTTTTATTTTATCCTTGGAAAATAAAGTCGCAAAGTATGATAACAATGTATTTAAAATAATACAGCATGTATTTTTCTGGATAAAATAAAAAAAATAAATATTTGAAATTGTTTCCCTCAAGTTGAGGAAGACAAAAGTTGTTATCGAATGTTGCACCCAACAATTTAAACAGTCAACATTTACACGAAACAGAAGGAAAAACACTTGAAACACTAAAATATGTCAACCAAATAAGTCAAGTTGAAAAATTTAACTAACTAGTAGCATAATTACAGGTAGATTATCTTCATCCATCCATCCATCAATCCAATCCGACCCACCGATGGACAGAATTGTCGGTCGGACGACTCTGCAGCAAAGACGAAATGATTTAAAAGAAGCATGTTGTGTCAACATGAGAATTCGCACTTGTCAACAAGTACACAAATACAATATTCGAATTGTCAGTCAGTCAGCCAGCCATTCAGCGATTATGCCCCACTGACAACTCTACCACCAGCATCGGCATCGCAATCGCCATAACCATCGATTGTTCAGACAAGAACAAAATACACTCGTACCTACCTATACATACTATACATACAGACATACATACATATAGTATAGATACAAATATACAATGGATCAACTGAAAGTTTAAACAAAAACCTGTCAACAACTGCGAAAAATTGTACAAATTTTAAACATACCACTCAACGTATTAATCTTTTTATTTTTTATGCAACTAAACGAATCAACATTTTACTCGTATTACAATGTTCCCAATTGGAAATTGCTATTGAATGTTAAAACATGAATTCAGAGAAAAATTTGGGGTTTGTTCATTATTTCTTAAGTGTTTATGATTTTAACAAAATAGAAAATAATTTTGAGTCAATGACGCTACTAGCAACCAAATTGCAAATTTTCAGAATCCAAGGTCTATATCTTTATTATTTATGGTTTCCTAAAGCTGAAAAATATATGAAAAGTAATGGAAACTTGAGTTATTTTTATTTTTTCAACTTTTGGATATAGAATTGTATGAATGAACTGCTCAGCTGATATGGAGGAGGAATAGTATTGAATGCGTAATTGTTCAATAACCATCTAGTAAAAAGTTAAAAGGTGCTAATTTTTTAATTGTGTGTGGGCCCCTTAACGAAGTTAACACATACATATATAACTGACGTGCCCTTAACAATAACAACGTTTGACAGCATTAAAAACTGAAAGAATTAGCGTGATTTTGTGTAAATACAGCTTTTCACGAGGTACATCCAGAGGAATAGACTGGTTTATTTCGTGAAATTGTTTTTCTTGGTCTATAGAGTATGATTTTATACCGGTTAAAACTACGAGTGTGAAAATACCATTAAATTAGAAACCCATGGAAAGGTTGGATCAACATTATATGACAAAATATAGTTATTTTATAATTCTTTTAAAATGCTGGAAAAAGGCTAAGCCCCATGTTCTCAATCTTTGGTTATGTTTTATCGTAACGATATACTGACAGTTCTCATACAAAAATTATATTAATTGGAAGTATATCGTTACATAAAACGATAACCAGACATTGAGAAAATAGGGCAACACTGCTCTTGTCAACAGGCATCATTTGACTCCTGTCAGAATTTGAACAAGCTGCGTCATATAGTTTGTGTTTGACAGCCATTGACAGCAGACTATTCCATGACTAGAGGAGAAATTGAAAAAAGTTAATTTCGTCTGCTTATTAAACATTATTTTTTGCGGAAAAAACCAAGGCTAAGCTTAATAAATACTAAGGGAACTCACCGCTATCAACTTCAATTTAAAAAGTGGTTTACAGAATTTCATTGTGACCGTACAAGCACGGAAGATGCCAAATGTTCTGGATGCAAAGTTGAGGTCTCTACACCGGCCGATCAGAGATTGTGGAAGCCATAGGCATATCAGTGTGGGAAACCACACTATACTCCGGTTTTAGCACCGAGTGACAATTTCTTGTTTCCAAACCTGAAGAAATGTCTCGGCGGTAAGAGAATACCTATTTTGATGACCTCGACAAATCTTATTTTTTGAAAGGGATAACAAATTGGAGAAACATTGGACAAAGTGTATTGAGTTCAAAGGAAGCTATATTGATAAATAATATGATTTTGTATCAAAAAAGTCACGGATTTATTGACCCGCCCTCGTACCTTATTCGGCCGCATATGGGAATGGCTAAATTAAACATTATCCTAGTAAGACATAAATGCATATCAGAGCTTTTATGGATATTAGAAAGGTAAAAATAATCTCACATTATACGATTTTCAAAAAGAAGTAAAATTTATTCAAGCATTGCCCTAAACGCAAAAACATCATAAGTGTATAACAACATCAATATGAACATATGTGTTATGTGGATTTAAGCTAAAATTGTCTTTGTTATCAAATTGTAACGGTACTTGGTACACATATGAAATTTAAACAGATTATGTAAACGATCCTAAGTTAAGAATTAAAATCGAATATATTGTTGGTTAAGATATTTTTTCTGTTATGGCTCGAAATAATAGTAATATGAATTTTTAATAACTTAAACATTTTCCAAACGATTATTCCTTTATAAGATATTGCAAAATTTTTTGCAGAACTTGAAAAATCAGATTGAACTAAAATTTTCGGAATAACACTATTCTATGGTCAGAATAACTAATTCGACCAGCAATCTTCGAGATTTCCCAAAAATGCGTCAAAAACACTAGTAGAATGTATTTCACATGTTTTTGAGACATGATCGTACATATCAGTGTATGCATATTTATTTAACACAATTTAATTTTTAATTAAATTTCTAAAAACATCCATAACTAGACGTCAGCATTTCCAACAGGACATGGGTGGTAAGTATTGTTGTCACGATATGTTTGTATGTACATAAGTATAATTAACAGTATGGATCAATACTTATAATATTTGTATTATTGATACGCAGGAGGCTTAAGAGGATTTCATTGGTGCTGTTGCGCTGCTGGCTTTGGCAAGAAAATTCAGTTTAAAGTGGCAAGTGCGGTATTTAAAATTTTCTTGGAAACTAAACAGAATACATATTCATATGAGTACAGTGCATCATGTACGATGCATGGATGTTGGTTGACAATTGTTAAATACTACAACAATAACAATATTTTGTGTGAGTATTTCTGTATTAAGTTTGTTAGCTGCTTCGCTATTTAACTACACTCTTAAAAAATTAAAGCAATACATTAAAAATCTGAATACTTTGCTAAAGACGTTCGCTCTGCTATAATTTCGTATGTTTTTATAGTCCATCAAGCAAAGTATTGAGAATTACACTATTATAGATATTTAGATATCCATTAATAACAATTAACAGAATGTGGTATTTGGTTAGGATTGAAGAGTGAGAGAAGAGATACGAGAGAAAAAGAGAAAGGAGAGTAGATTATCAATGGTCACTCCATTTAGATCCCCATATTAGGTCTGGTTATCCAATTACTGTTCCTTACAAAGGCATAAATGCACTCAAGCCTCAAATTCGAGAGCTCAGAGAGACTAGTTAGGGAACGATGTCCCAGAAACCTTAAGCGTAGATTTTCCAATGCCGGACAGTGACAAAGAAGATGAAAAATTGTCTCCTCCTCCTCCTCATTTTGACAACTTCTGCAGAAGTCGTTGTAGGGTAAGCCAAGTCTCCTCGCGTGGTTGCCAAAAGTGCAGTGACCGGTAATGACCGCCACTATACCGCTCAATTGTGAGCGTGTCAAGCCAAGAAGATATGTTGTTCGTCCACGATTTAGTCGGGGCCATATCATTCTGGTAATAGTACATGTGGGTTCACAACCCCATCTTGCCTGAGCAAGCTCATAGTAGAAGTTACAAATGTGAAGCTTGCATTTGGATAACGGAATCGCACATAGGAAGTCTATGTATCCGTCATGCAGAATGGCGCCCTTTTTCGCCAATTAATCAGCAACACAGTTGCCTATAGTATCTCCGTGTCCACGTACCCACTTGAGTACGACTGTTGAATGTCTCGCCATCCTGTTTAAGGATGCCCGGCATTCCTGGTCCAAATTAGATGTTTTATATACATCTGTTAGAGATTTTATAGCGGCCTTACTGTCAGTATATATACGAATATCCCTACTTGATATCTTGTTATAACTGAGCCAGTTAGCCGCCCTTTTTATGGCTGATATTTCAGCCTGGATAATGCTGCATTCATTTGGAAGTCTAAAAGATAACCTAGTTTCGAATTCCTGAATGTAGGCACCTACGCCTACTCGATCTCCCCTCCTAGAGCCGTCCGTATAGACTGAGAGACCTGTTGTGTCGTGTAGAGGTCGGTCCATAGCTTCCGTATTATGCGGAATTGAGAAACCAAAATTTCTCACCAAGTGCAGTAATCGATATTTTCCGGAAGATTCCGAATGCTACCTATTATACTGGTGTGACCATATGGAGCATATCTCGCGTTTAGCCGAATTGAATGCCGTTTTTCTGGCCATTAGATCTACTGGGATCCAGTTTAATAAAGCAAAGAGCGACTTTGTTGCGGTCGTTTTTAGAGCTCCTGTTATCATGATTGGCATTCGTCTCAAAACTTTCTCGAATAGCATACAAATTGAGCCTTTGTCCAGTGCCTTCCACCAGACAGAGACTCCATAGAACAGTGTCGGCTTAATGACCGCATCACATAGCCAGTTGACAAACTGGGGTTTAATACCCCATTGGGTACCTATAGCCTTCTTACAGACATACATAGCCGTTAAGGCTTTTGACTTCCTTGAAAGGGTATTGGGTTTCCAGGATAGTTTACTATCCAGAATGACTCCCAAGTATTTTGCATTGTTCGATAATTTTAGTTCAACACCATTTAATCGGGGAAGCGAGAAATGAGTAATCTTGTACTTCCTTGTGGACAGTACAAGCTCGGTTTTGCTTGGGTTAACACTTAATCCACTGTCTGTACTCCACCGACTTAGTACACTGAGTGCATATTCCAGGCGTTGTGATATCGTGCCCAAGTGGATCCCAGATACTGCCACTGGGACGTCATCCGCGTAGGCGACAGTTTTATAACCCATGATATCCAGTTTCCTGAGCAGATTATTTATTGCCAGATTCCACAGAAAAGGAGATAAGACGCCTCCTTGAGGCGTACACCTAGTGGCCATTATCGTGATCACAGCCGTTCCCTTTTCGGAACGAATGATCCCGCATCGTAGAAGGTTCTTGATGAACCTTACAGTTGATTGGTCCAGAACAAGATCATGTAGGGCTGAAACTATAGTTGCAGATTCTACATTATTAAAGGCTCCTTCTATATCCAGAAAGGTCACTAATGAGAAAGGAATGAAGTGCTGTCTCAATAGATTTGCCCTTCATGTAGGCATGTTGAGAAGGAGATAATGATCCTTGTTCTAAAGACATCCGTATGTGGATGTCGATAATTCTTTCAAGGGTTTTCAGCAAGAATGATGATAGACTTATTGGTCTGAAATCTTTTGCTATGGTGTGTGATGCTATCCCTCCTTTCGGAATGAATATCAGAGTGCATTCGGTCCACCGTTTTGGAATGTACGACCATACAATACAGGCATGATAAATAGCTATCAGCCAAAGAGCTACTAGATCTATATTATTTTGTAGATCAGCAGGTATAATGCCATAGGGGCCAGGAGACTTATAAGAGTCAAAACTCCGAATGATCCATTTTATCAAATGCTCATCAATTATAATTGACGGAGTTGTCCGTTCATACGGTTGGGAACCACTATCCATGTCAATTGGCAAATTCCCCGGAAAATGTATGTCCATGAGTACTTCTAGTGTCTCACGTCCATCAGTGGTGTTTTCGACAGGATCTTGGGCAAGCGATTGGTCTCAGAGGAACTTTCGACGCCGCTGCAGAAATTCTTCCAGGACCTACGTTTCGCGCTTCAAATCTGATTCTTAAATTTGTTCAACATCGACTTGTACGGTGACGAGTTGCCTGATCTTTTCGCCTCGTTGAAAAGTTTGCGACAGCTACGCCTAGGAACGGGTTACCCAACCTGTTTCGATTCCCCTTACTTTTAAACAAACAACGAAGTATGAAAACTCTGTCTATAGTAGTTCTCAAAATATTCGATAATGAATATTATCTTATCTATAATGAATATTATCTAATTCTACATATATTCAATTATAACGATTTTTATTATATCAGAGGGATCATTCCTACTAAGACGATCCCTCCCAATTTCAGCCAAACATTGTAAAAATATAAGAAAATGATTCATACAAAGGATCTCAACATAATTAAGTCTCCTGGGCCTGATGGTATACCAGCACTGGTCTTGAAACAGTGTTCTTCGACGCTAGCTCCTCCCTTAGCTAACCTTTTCAGCACTTTATACCGTGCCGGCAAATTTCCTGTATGTTGGAAGGTTGCTAACGTAACGCCAATTCCTAAAAAGGGAGAGGCTAACAACCCTGATAATTATCGCCCAATAGCAAGCTGTTCTGCACTTTCCAAAATTATGGAGAGTATGGTTAACTATCATCTACGGGAGACTTGCTAGCCTTCCTATCGGAAAAATGGTGTCGTTCCCTACACCATTTTGGTGAATGTAAAGTGGTGGCTCTAGATATTTTTAAAGCATTTGATAAAGTATGGCATGGTGCGCTTTTAGCAAAACTTATTGATTTTGGTGTCGATAATAACTTCTCTCGATTTATATCGAGCTTTCTCAGACATCGCACTATAGGAGTTGTTATAGATGGAATCTCTCAAACGCAAGGCTCCGTCCTTTCTCCTACTCTATTTCTTATCTTTATAAACGACCTTCTACGTCAAACTTTCAACCCTATCTAATCTTTTGCAGATGACAGCAACATTTGCCATTCATATGCACCCAATTATAGACCAAGCCTGTCGGCGATTGGGGCAATGAGGCAAAACATGAATGATACGCTTAACCAAGATCTTGTGACAATCTCTGAATGGGGTTCTGCGAATAGAGTCGATTTCAATGCACTCAAGACTCAATGTTGTATGTTAACACACAAACGCACGACAGATCATGTTGCTCCATCTGTTTTTATGGGTGGTGTAAATTTAAGGAATCAGAAGCTCTTGATGTTCTAGGCATGAGTATTCAGTGCGATGTCCGCTGGATAATACACATTTTTTGAGTGTCGAAAGAAGCATTCATGTGCCTTGGTTTTCTAAAACAGTGTAAGACAGACTTCACTCCATCTGATCTCCTTACTATTTACACCACTTATATCCGACCAAAAATGGAATACAACTCTCATGTGTGGGTCGGTGCTTCAAAGTCTATTTTGGAGTTACTCGACCGCTTACAGGAGAGGGCGAAGGTGCTTATCGGTGACAGTAGGGTAACCAGCTCTATTGACTCACTGGAACATCGTCGCAATGTGGGTTGTGTTTCACTGTTCTACCGATGCTACAATGGTATGTGCTGTGCAGAAATTAGGGAACTTGTTCCCGAAACCCGTAGTTTTTTACGCAACACACGTTCTTCGGCAAGGGCTCATCAATTCGTTGTCGACTGGACAGTGGATCGCACAACACATTACAGGGAAAATTCGTTCTTTAGCTGTACTGTCCGTATGTCGAATAAGCTTCCTCCTGAAGTCTTTCCTGTCACTTTCAATATAGGTAATTTTAAATCAAATGTCCACAAACACTACTCCCTCTATCTTCCCTCCAATAACCTATTTTCCTAGTTCCAACACAATGTTTTGCATGAGTAGGAGTCATCCCCTGAGTGCTGGTCCAAGAAAAAAATAAATATAAATTTCATTAGATTTAGTGTAATACATATTTCTCTTGATAACATAAATTAATAAGTAAATACTTAGAGACATTCTAGGTTTTAAATTTAGTTAAGTGTTTTTAAATTCAATTCGTCACATTAACGAAAAAATTTAGTTTTCGTCTTTATTAAAAGAATTTTGTAATTTTCAAACGAATTTCTTTGAACATTTGAAATTTTTACATAAAAAACATATGAAAAAAAAACAATTTGTGATTTATAAAAGCCAAATTTACTTATAACAACTTCGTCTGTTGGCAAATCATTCGTTTAGAAAGTCCTCAATTTTTACTATTGAAAATTAGTACAGAATTTATCCTTAAAGAAATGTTGGACCTTTAAAATCGTCAAAATGGCGATAAGTTGTAAAATCTTGCAACTGTGGTTTATTTTGCATATGTTTTCTTCATGTGTAGTTAGTTGACAGGTAAGTTAGCTGTTTAGTAATGAGTTAAAGATTGATATTATGCCAACTTTGTTGGCGGCTGTTTGATAAATCGATCATTTTTACACTCGATCACTGTGGGCCACAACAATGTAGAGGTTTGTACTCATGTGATCGTACAAGTACATGCGTACATACGAACACACTACATATTCTTTTTCAAAAGTGAACTAGTTAGACACAGTGGCAACTTGTTTCAAAATGTGGCGGTCTCCGTATGCGTGTGTGCATTTATTAATGCACTCTTTGGCATTTGTGGTATGACGTTAATTAACTACTGCCGGTCTATCGAACGGATCGGAACGTTCAGTTTTAAGCTTGTGTTAAATAGTTATGTGTGTGTGTGAGTGTGCGTGCGTGTGTAAGTGTCTTTGAGTGTGTGTCATTTATGGTAGAGTGATCCATCGGTTCGCTCACTTTGAGCAGTTTGATTTGTTATTGATCTCTTTGATCGTAAATGGATGTGCTGAAGTGAATGTTTGTGATGTTGGCCGACAGGTGCTCTCTGGCAATTTTCAGTAAAATGAAAAAATTAGTTCACGTAACTTGATTAGACTTTTAAAGACTTTCTCAGAACTGTTTGTGGTGAAAATCGTATCAGATTCGTAACCCAAGAGTTTGTGTTTCTGTTGAATTTTCTACGTCTACTCGTACATAATAATTTGTTGAATGAAGTGAAGATCGTTGAAAAGAAAAGAGATACTTTCGACTCCTTGCTTAACTTTTTTGTGTGGTAAAATGAATAATAATGAATGCAAGTGTGCAACACGAGCGTAGTAGAGTTAAATAGGGAAAAAGGAAATATCTTTAATATTAGCTTTCTCTAATTTGTAAATATGTGTGGATAGCGCTCAAAAGGACCTCAAATGGTCACATTTCGAAATGTATCAGAATGTACACTAGGTGATCTCAAGGTCTAAAATTGTTCTCCGTCATCTAACAGTTATAGGCAGAAACTTTGAGCAACTCCATATTTTACAAGACATCAAAGTCTAAGAAATATTCAAAATATCAAACAGATGAAATTTATTTGTTAAGTTATATTTTAACACTCTATTGGGGGCCATAACTTTTTAAAAAATTATATATTTTTTTATTTGGACTTCATTAACCAGAGTTAAATAATACTGTTTTTAAAGCAATTAGTCATATTAATTACACCATTATTAATGTTAAACTACCAAATTAACAACCAAAATTATTTTACTCAAGACTTATAAAGATTTACAATAATTTTTTCAGAATTTAAGCACGAAAAAAAATTTTTACATATAAAACAAATTTCTTGCATTAAATTGCTGTATAACTAAAAAATACGGGATTTTTTTTTCAAGTTTGTAGCCATTATTTTGAAACAGTTGAATAATATAAATCTATTCAAAGTATTGGATTCCGCTCCAAAAGAACTGAACATCTTTTGAGGTCAAGAACGAAACAAGCCAATTTCGGATACTCTGTTCTGAAGAGAAGCGTATCCCAGAGAGAGCGTTATACATCGATTAAAACAAATAGTAGTAGGATGGAGCAAGTTCTGAACTATAAAGCGGGCGAGTCAAAACTTCCCAACCTTATCTTTCTAAATAGTTTTTACAGGTATTAAAACATGTGGTCGGGCGTTGTCATTATGAAATATTATGATTTCAAGTCTGGCCGCATATTCTGGGCATTTTTCGGTCAATGGTCGCTACAAACGAATCAGTTGCGTGCGGTACAGGTTCCCTGTGATGCTTTGGCTAGATTTCAGCAGCACCCTTTAAATCCCACCAAATATAAAGCATTACCTTAGCGCTATGGATATATGGCTGTGGTGTCGATTCGGGTGATTGGCCGGGCTTCACATACGATCTCTAACGCTTCGGGTTATAGCAATATTAAAACATTTTTCATCGCAAGTAATGATTCGGTGTTAAAATTATTTTCTTTTATTTACAAAATCTTAGGACTAAGAAATGATTTTTAGAGAAATAATTTTAACAAATTTGTGACCGAAAACAAAATTTCCTCGAAATCAGCCAATATGAAATCTGATTCCACGATAACCCATAATTGGTACATCCTATAAAATGTTTAATCCTAATTTCGTTTCGTTTAAAGAACATTTGAAAATTCGTTTCAATTCAATATTCGTTTCGTTTAAAATAAAATTTGCGATTTGAGATATGCATGCAATTCCATGGGTATCAACTTGTAATGGGTTATAGATGTCAGCAAATTTTACATTTTATATTAAAACATATATCGCGCATTTGCTGCAATATGACATTTTACTATTATTAAATAAATTTTCAACAAATCATGAGATTTCAGAAATAAAACCTGATTTAAATGGTAGACATTAATATCATTCTAATCTGTATTTAACTTGTCAAATATACGAAAAACAAGTAAGAGAGCTATATTCGGCTGTGCCGAATCTTATATACCCTTTACCAAATTATACTTTAAAATAAATTTTTTTTAATTTAAATTTTTTTTTTTTTAATTTATTAGTGAAAAAAATTTATGACAAAAAAATGTTTTTTGTGAAAAAAAATTCGGGTTAAAAAATATTTTTCCCGATTTTGACCCATTGTAGGTCAAACTTACTATATATATACATCGTTGCAATAGACTTTGAAATATCTATCATTAGATATTTGATATTTTTTTTTTTGAAATTGTTTTTTAAGTTTTTTCCAATTTAAAAAAAAAAAATTTTAATTTAAAAACTTATTTTTTTAATTTAGTAGTGAAACAATTTATGACAAAAAAAATTGTGGTTAAAAAATATTTTTTGTCATAAATTGTTTCACTACTAAATTAAAAAAAAATAAGTTTTTAAATTAAAATTTTTTTTTTTTTAAGTTGTTACAATTTAACTGCATGTTTTCCAGGATTATGAATGCAATTTAAGGCTAAATATGTAATTTTTGGAAAATACTTTCAGAGATAATAATCTGTTTTTGTTGATAAATGAATGTACGAGTATTTGCTTGGTTGATGCTAGCAATTCGTTGATGGAAATCTTTGTTTGGTATGACCAGAATTAACAGCAAACCCCTAAATTGCCATTGTGTTAAAAAGTTTGGTATATTGGTTAATGTAAATGTAATTAATTTGTAAACATTTTCGAAAATTTGTATCTTAAAGGAAGTAAATTATTTGGAAGGATATTGTGGAAGAAATAAATACATACATCAGAAATTATATATAGGTGGCGGATTTATATGCAAATGCATGTTTTTTGTCTAACGTCCAAATACGACTTACACATTTTTGGCATCAATTTGTTAGGGCATATTTTATTGATAATGCATATTTTGTTTTTTTCGCTGACTTTAGTTTTCAGTCGTTAACATAGTTCGCTCGATAGAATTTTGTATGCAATAGGTAGGAGACTTATACTTCTATAGCTGGTGCATACGGTTTTGTCTCCTTTCTTATGCACAGGACACAACACGATGAGATTCCAGTCATCGGGTATGCGATCTAACCAAATGGTTTCAATAAGTCGGTGCATACTCTTTAACAACTCATTGCCTCCGGCTTTAAACAGTTCTGCGGGCAAACCATCGGCACCTGCAGAATTGCTATTCTTCAGCCGGGATATTGCTTTCTCAATTTCATTTTGGCTAGGTGGTGTATGATTGGTTCAAGGATATCTTCGTCATTACTATCATCTGATACCAACAGCATGGAAAAATGTTGTTTCCATGTCCTCAGTACACTTGCAGTATCTGTCACTAGGTTTCCCTCTTTATCCTTACAAGAGAAACTACCAGTACCAAAGCCCTCTGTTTGGTGTTTTACTTTTTCGTAGAATTTGCGGACATTTCGATCTCCTCACACCTTTCCATTTCTCTTTTCTTGCAGCTAAACAGCCGTATCTCCTCTCTCATTTTCTCCCGGTACCTCTCCCGTACTCCTTGCGTTACAGCAGACTGCAGTCTTCCCAGGTATGCAGTTGCATTGCGACACTCCTGGTCGTACTGCAACATCTGCCACTATTTATACACACGCCATCTCTCGGGAATCTTAGACAACGCTCTTAACGGACAATCTAGTATATTCGAATTCTAGAGCTTTCGATGTAAATGTTGGCAGCTTAAACATGCAGTGTTGCCATACTTACGAACAATGCTAATAACCGCATGCTATCAACATTGTTGATAAGTAGAAGCTTCTACTGATGGACGTGTTTATAAACATGATGAATGTTGCAGGCAGTCGTTACAGACCATTAAATTCAAATCGCTATTGTTCATTCGTAACAATATACTAGTCTTTCAACTATAAAAAGAAGAGCACGAGAATAGGGTCTCAGGAGCTACAGATGTACTAAAAACCTTATGTGTCACAAAAACAACGAAGAGTCACAAAAACAAAGTTGCAGCCTTATATACATCGTTGCAATATACTTTGAAATATCTATCATTAGATATCCATATTGTCTATATTTATGACTTAGTAATCGATATATAGATCAAAAATAGGCCAAAAATAGAGGTTGTCTCGGATTTTTGCTCATATCTCCGTTATTTATGGACGGATTTTGCTGATTTTAAATAGGAAACTTATCGAAATCATGTCTGATAGAATTATTGAAGATTGGGATCCCGAAGATATCTGGGGTCTTCAGAAAATTTATTTCAACAGACAGACAGACGGACATGGCTAAATCGACTCAGCTATCTATAAGAATCAAGAATATATATACTTTATAGGGTCGGAAAATTATATTATGGAAAATACAAACGGAATGACAAATTTATATATACCCTTCTCACGAAGGTGAAGGGTATAAAAATGAATTTTGATTTGGATGTTTACAATAAAAAAACACTCCCAGTGTTGTCATTTAGGCATTAAAGTACAAAAATTGCATAAAACTGCATTCTTTTATCGACTGCTATACTTTTTTGTTAGAATTTCTATACAAAATAAGAATTCTAGCATTTTTTATATAAATTTGCACTTTTTTAGAATTTTCTTGTGAAGAAGTTTTGGTAACTAGTGCAACATCTAAACATTATCCAATTTTGCTAAACTTTAGAGAACAATTTTAGACCTTGGGAGCATCGAAAATCGCAAAGGTGCTAAATAAAAGCCACCCTGGATAGAATATCAAGGGGAATTGATAATATTTCTGATCAAAATCGAGAAAGATTTAGAGTGTGAAGAGCTTCATCATCACTTGGCTTCTTAGGAAATTTAAATTTGCCTCTCTCTCAACTATGTTGCTATGGCTTGAAGAAAGGTCCAAATTTTTCGTTTGTCCTAAGTAACCGTTTTCAATATTTTCGAAAACAAATTTGGTTGAAAATTGTTATTGAAAGATGCAGTTATATGTTAAAGCTTAGAATATCCACGTGTATTTTAAATAAAAAAACTATACTTGTAAATAAAGATCACGATCAGATGTCAATATATCCCCCAATACTGCAGATAACTACGCTTGTGACAAGTAAATGTGTCTAATTGTACGTTATGTGGTGAAGTCATTATTACTTTTAAATATTATACAAGTATTTATGTATTAAATAAACTAATTTGTTGTATAAATATATTAAACAGATAACGTGATCTTCATACAAATTAAAAAAAAAAAAACAAAATACAGTACTTTTTAAATTCAAATAGTTATTTAACTTTTAAATAAAATATTTAATTTGTATCATATTTTTTAGAGTTCTAATAACTTTTGGCCACACTGTGTTTTTATAGTCATGACATACTCGTATCGTTAAGATAATTGCTGGAATGAACACACAATAAACAACAAACTACTGGTCTTGAAAACCGACACCATCACCAAAAATTATTTTAAACTGTCATCACATTCATAACACGATGGATGGAAGTTTTTGTAGTCATGAATCTACTTCTACTGACAAAATTAAATATTGCATACAACTCGGTTCATCTACTGCTTCCCCATATATTTTGTTTATACCATTTTGCCTCTTTAAAAGTTGAAAAAAAAACTGACGAACAAAATAATTTTTAACTGATAAAAATCTTTATTATTAAAGATACTTGTACTCATTCTGTACCAAAGAATTAGTATATCATACATTCATACACAAACATTTATATTTCAGCACATGCTTACATACACCCATTTAAAAATTCAGTAATATTTGAGAATTTTGTTTGCAAAAAAAAGAATATTTGCAAGATTGTAGGTAACTATTTACACACTCTACGTCCGGCGTTACAATTACAAGCGATCATTTCAGTATCTCATTAAACATTTAAATATAAATTACTTACTTATTAAGTAATATAATTTTTGACAAATATATAAAACAAAGATGTTAGATTTCTCAAGTTATATAATGATTGTTGATAACTATTTAACATAATTTAGAATGGTGCTCTTTTAGCTGCATACAACGCTTTATTTGTCATATCAAAGTTAAATCTAATTATATTTATTATGTCCTGTGGTTCCTATAAGGAACAATGGGTCACAGACTATAAAATATGTCCTGTTCAGTAATATCAGATATCTCTGTAGGTGCATACCTCTGCACGCATGTAAGGGTTCTAGCCCTTGTACGGAAATTCGCAAGAATTATTATATCCATGCATTGTTTCCAGGTATTTATGGCATGTCGGGCTTCTTTGGACCACACAGTGGTCTTAACACCGGATAGAAACAATGCGCCTATCACCGCCATTGAGTGACTTGCCAGGAACACTCAATTGGGAAATTCTTGTACATTGACTGCACAAATCAAAGCACAAACCCCTTGCACGAGAGCTCGAGCTATCTAATCCCTGCCATCCGTAGCTAGTACAGGACAATTATCAAAGCTACATCGGCTTGGTAATCCAGTCCGATGCATGGTTTCTGACTTCAAAAGTTCCCAGCCGATAAAAGTCAAAGTGAGCGTACTTTCACACACACTTTTGACTTCGACCGAGTACCAAGTCCAACCACCAGTACAACACGAAAGCTACTATCTCAATACATTTCCTGAGCACAAACGCCAGTTGCTATCTGCTACTTTCAATGGCTCTGTTGAGTCAGCAACAGCACTTATTAAGATACATTTGGTGGCCCGAAATTTGTCACTAGCCAAAATATCAGTACTTTAACCAACCAGCTACCACGTGCTCACAGAAGTAACCTCACCAATGATCCTACAGGACCGAAGTCCTGGGTCCATAGGATCCCCGTGGCACTAGATAAGATTCTAGTCAGCTGCGAATTGAATAAATTAAATTCTTACCAGGAATGAGGTCCGTGCACCTTGGAGCCCCGGTTTCGCCCCATATTTCCCCTTGAGGCATAACATCAAGGTGTGGAGCTCACCAAGATGCTTATCCATGTCCCAAGGGGGGAGCTTCTTTGGACAATAATATACCAACACCATTTGATATTGGTTGGTTCTCTGGCTTTCCAGAGTAAAGAAGTGTGAGGTTGTCAAAGGTTTTGTATTCGCCTGTTCCTGGACTTCTGGCACAATGCACAATGTATACTTGGGCGAGTTTTGAAGGGTCAAGAAGTGTGCACACGTTCCAAGGTCCGATTCTTGTTGTCCTTTTATGCTAAATGTCGTCATCGTAGGGATCTGTTGGTTTCTATTATTTGCTGTGGTTTCTGTAATCGTTGATGTTTAGAATGGGTGACTGAAAATCTTAATATAGTGGAATTCCATAATTTATATGATTTTTCAAGAATTTTTTATGAAAATACTTTGAAAGTAATTTGAAATATTTAAACATTTACTTGATTTAAGAGATAGTTTTTTCTATATTCGTACTAGTTCGCGTGTTTTCGGACAGTCAATCTGATAAACATGAAAAGTTTGATTTTTCCCAGTTTCACTCCCCCAGTTTGGTGAATTTTTAAAAAAATATCATCCTGAAAAAAGCCTTCTGAAGATGCATTTACAAGGGGAAAAAGGCAATTTTTTAGTTTTTATAAAAATTTTGCCATCAAAAAAATTACTTTTGCAATTTAATTTGAAAGAATAGAAATGTGTACGTAATTGTCGTTCTAATGAGAACACAAAAATTGGTTAAAAAATGTTTAAGTTATTAAAAATTCCCCAGGCCATTAACGTGTCTCTGGTTACTAGTACAAGAAATGTAGGAACAAAATTAACATATTTTGAGAAATATTGAAATAAAAGCTCATTTTAACTTAAAAATATGCATACTTACTTGTATATGAGTTTTTGTCTTCGTAGGAATTACATTTTTTAACGGCCTGTGATTTAAATTTTCCAATTTTGCTAAGGTTAATGGTATCTTACGAAGACAAAAACTCATATACAAGTAAATATGTATATATTTCAAGTAAAAATTAGCTTTTTTATTTTAATATTTACCAAAATATGTTAATTTTAATCCAGATTTTAGTGGACTGAGACAAGTAAGTTTTAATAACTTTAACATTTTTTAATAAATTTTTGTCTTTTATATCTCACTAGCTGTGCTTCGCTACCCGTATCGTAATAAAAAATATATGTAAAATGACAGAACTATTCCCACAAAGTATGAATAATCGCGTAGTTCTCAAGATATTTAGAAATAACTATTTACTTTGTATGGGAGATGTCTCACCCATTGTACCGATCCCCCTCATTATTTTTTAAACTTCATGAAGTGATACAAAGTTGATTCATATAAAGTTTGAAGACTTTCATAATTATAGTTCCTGAGATAGTGGAAAATAACTACTCCCTTTTGTATATTAGGTGCCATGCCCACTAATACAATCCCGCTTAATTTTTTGATCATAGTTGCATTTATGTATATGCAAACAATAAAAAAAACACAGCTGCTATTATTTTATTTCTTACTGAGGTGGTATCGATAGCACAGTTCCATATTTCTTCTTCTTGTTGTTGCGAATCAGACTTTTATAGTTCCAACCAACATAAACAAATTGCGTGTGGTTTTTGTAAATGTTGTTCTTGCTGTAGAATCGCGTTCACTTTATAATGAATTGGCCTTGAGACTGATCGTGTAAACGCAAAAAAAATGTCAATCATTAATTCGATTTTATCTACAGACTTTTTCGATTCTAGTAGCAGAATGTAAGTTGACAAAAAAGAATTACAATTAAAATAACTGAATTTTTACCATCACAACCAAATCTTGTTAGCAACAGCAGAAAAATGGCTGAATCATTCGATTAGCCATATCAGAACCAAGACTGTTTCCTTTGTGCGACAAAAACAGAAAAATTTTTATTTAAAACACTAATATTTACTTTTCCAGAAAGTCGACTTAATAAATATTTAAATTTCTTAAAGTAATTATGAATGTGCTTAACTTTACAACATCTAAGGATATTCATATTTAAAAATTCCTATATATGTAGGTAAATTCCTAAAAAGGTAATAAGTTAAAATAGGCTTTAATTTTCACAATAAAACTGGACTGTAGAGGTGTTATGCCCTATATAATCATAGTGGGAGGGTATATTGCATTTGTACTGATGTTTTTAACACCCAAAAATGTTAGTCTAACACTCACCTTAAAGTACATCGATCGACTTGAAACTTTCTGAGTCGATTTAAAGATGGTTGGCTGTCCATGTTAACTTGTGCGCAAAGTACAGGTCGCAACTTTGAAGATATTTCGATAAGATTTGGCGCATGCGTTGTTTTCGCATGACTCTATTGAAGCTGATTAAGATCGGTCCATTATTTCAACAGCCCCCATACAAATGCCCTCCCAATTAGGAATTTTTTCTCATAAATACACAAATGTCTCTACAAATTCGCCTATAAAAAGAACTCATCTGAAAATTACTATAAATCTTTTAAAAATGTTGGTATCCAAATAAAATTCAACACAAATAGAAAGAAATCACGCGTCTAAATTTCATGACGATCGTTACATGGTTATTCATAGCTCCCATATTATATCCACTTCCAAAAAAACACCCACTAATAACAAACTACAGAAATTTTAAACGAAAACTGTTTTTGCACATGTACTCAGTGTAGAGTAGTATATGGTTGACCGACTATACTTTCCCAGCAGTTCTAGGAGACAGTCCCGAACTAGTGATTTAACTCATCATTTAAGGTGGGAACTAGTTACTTCAATAGATACGTGACTAGTTATTTTAACACGTGCATGTCCTAAGCAGGGGGTCAATTGACCCTTTTGGATTACAATGAGACTGTATGAAAGCTGGTCCAAAGTGGTCAACGCATTGGATTCACATACTGGTTAAGTAGCGTCAGTTACCTTACTAGCTAACTAACTGGTAACTTGATCAGCTATATAACTAGTTGTTTTTACATGTATGGGTGCTAATTGACCTCAAATATTCAGCTAAAAAGACTTATCATATGCAGTCCAATAAACGATAGCTTGTAAACAAATCTTTCTTCGACAACTCTCCAATGGATTGCTTCTGGTGGGTAAAATAACTACTTTCTAAAGTGCAGTACAATATAAACGTTTAAAGTGACTACACTATAGGTTACTGAGAGACACTAAAGTGACTATTGACTTCATGCTTTGTTACATGGGATATCAGTATGCATAAGCAAAAATAAAAATTAACTTTATATGAATTATATCAACACAATTTGTATAAAACCAGTTTGAACGAATTACTTACAAAACGTTTAAAGTCTCCAGATTACTTAGAGACACTTAAGTGACAATTATCTTCACGCTAGATTAGCTGGGATGTATAAAGTAACCAATTGTCTTACCTGTGTACTACAAAGAGCCCATACGTGTCAAATGTCCAAAATATATAAATTGGAGTCAGCCAACTGACAGGACATTTGAGACGATTACTGTCTATAAGGGATACATTGGCTATCAGCTTAACTGCTGGGTTCTTACTAAGTTTTATTTATATTACTTAATTACAAACTTCCTTAGATGATTTGATAATGTAAAATATATAATTCCCAAGTAGTACTTGGTATTGTCAATAATAATATGATAAATTTCAGCATGAATAGCAAGTAGTTGGTCATCTGCTCATTTTGGGTGACATGTTGTACTCATCTGTATATTAAGCGAACTAATAATAATCTCAGACAATAGTTATATTTACTGGTGATACATCTACATATATTTGTACGTTACAAACCAAATGACTAACAAAATGTTCTAATTAATAGTAAACGGTATCAAAATTATTCGACTGAGCAGCAGTTAGTTGAAACTTTTACTTGTTAATTTTAAATTCTGTTTCGCCCATTTGTCATCAAAACAAATAATAAAAAATATAAATATAAACAAAGAAATAAATAAAAGTAAACGGAGTAACAACTAACTAGCTTTGAACATTGCGCATGTGCACCTTTTTTATTGCTGTTACGTGCCACGGACAGGAGACAATGAAAAATTTGCCATAAAAATGACAATATTTGTGTGTTTGGACTTTTGTGCGCTCTTTCATACCCAGTACCATGACAATTATATGGATTCGGGTATTTTATTCAAGGAAAGCGAGTTGAACTTTTAAATCACTTTTTTTTATGAGCCTTCTACTGGCTGGTCATGTTGTTGTTGTTGTTATTGGCGTTGTTGATGTTGATGTTTCTGTTTTAGTTCCGAATTACTTTAATCGAGTTCTTATTTATCTGATCATAAATACATGTGGAGATTTATTCTTTTTCTGCTGCTGGTTGGTTGGTTGGTTTATCTTGCTGTGGGGGAATTATTTTGCTTTTAGTTTATGTACGATTTGATGGGTCTTCTCTAAGAATTTTATATAAAATTATTACGTGTTAACAATATTTAAACGCGTTATTAACAATTTCGTTAGCTGTTTCGTATTTATGACGTAAATTTATAAAGAATTTTATAGTTTTTTAAGAAATCTTTATTGATGTACTTTTATAATAAAACACATATTTAACAATAAATAACGATAACAATTTCGTAATACTAAACAGTAGTGTAAATTTAATGAGATACGAGTTATATTACATATTTGAAATATTTTAAGGTTTTAGAATTTGAAATACTAATTAATGGTTTCTTATTTGTAACATTTACTCAATTTTACCCTACACTAGGCGGTAGCTATGTTAAATTGGAATAACATTTATTACTGACATGTTTGTTGTGGTTTGTTCTGGCACTACCAGTAGTTTAATAAATACTTACAACCAAAAAATATTTTATTGATGCTTATTTTTAACCTCCTAAAAATTATTGTCTTGTGGGTGTGACAAATTCTTATATACCTACTATGGTATTCAATTAATCGGGTTTCTGATTAAATCGGTTAATCGAGCAAATAATTAATCGGGGTTTAGATTTAATCGGTTATTAATCGGTTAATTTTGAATTATTCGATTAACCGAGTAATTTCAATTTTTTATGCACATGTGAGTTTTTTAGGATTATAGGGAGATCTTCTGAAATAAGCTTTTTAAAAAAGAATATAATTGAAATGTTTTCCTTTTAAACGATTTTTTCATTAGTTTTAATAAAACTTGACTTGAAAAGAACTCTCTCACTGATTAGATGTTGGAGAAATCAAAAGTAAGGCATGATAAAGAATATCCAATTTCTCATATAAAATCCTCATATATATATTTAGAGTCCTTTTTGTATTTTTTTAGATTATGAATACTTTTAATAGTTTCTGATAAAAGACTCGTTTCAGTTATGTCTTTAGATTCATCTATTATCAAGTCGTCCTCTGACGATAGTATATTCTAGAAAAAAGTTCATTTCCAAATTCCTTAGTTTCAATTTGTGTGCTATACTACAAAAAACTATTGCTAGCAGTTAATGTTCATGAGTTAATACATAAAATTAGTGTACTTAAAACTATATTTCTATATAAAGTGCAAAAAAAAAAGAAATTTCGGTTAATCGGTTAATCGACAGAAATTAATCGGTTTATTTGTTATTTGAAAATCGTCAATTTTGAATTATTCGAACAGTTAACCGATCAAAATTAATCGGTTAACCGATTGGCGTTTAATCGATTGAATACCCTAATACCTACCACTATATAGATACATTTGTCTAATAATTTTTTTATTTCAGTGGTAAGTTTACGTTGCTAGATTCATTTTATAGTATCGACTAATGATAACGGATAGTGCTAACTTTCTCGTTATCATCTCATCCTTGATGAACAATTATACTGGAATCGTAATATCCAGAAAAGAATAAATAGATTCTACATGGCCATATATTCTTGCAAAGGAGCAATTGGTACTAATTCGGGTATTGACCCGAAGTGCATTAATTGGCTCTTTAAGTCAGTTATAAAATCCATTTCGTATTATGATGTAATGGTGTGGTGACATGCTTTGGAGAATGTTTCCCAAACGCGTTTCACTGACTATCGGAATTCTGATAACAGGAGCGGTAAGTTCTACGTATTCTAATGTGCTATTTACCATGGTAAACTGGTTGTCGGTGGATCTGATGGCGATACAACAGTCCCTCAAATGTGTAGTGTGGCCTAACGCTGGCAAATGCTATGGACGCTCCAGGATCTTGGATTCCTATGTGGACATACATAGGATTGTTGACTATAGCATACTCAGACCATTCTTGTATATGCAATTTTCTATACCTATACCGGTTCTATACTCCTGAAAGTGTCATGCGCGTTTCTAAAAAGGGTAATAGGATTGCTGGAGAATTCTACATTGAAGACTACGGAATAAAAATCCTTTCAGACTTTTGTACCGCATATGGAATAGCGTGTGTCTTAGACTGAGATAGCGAGAAATTCTAGTTTAACGATATTATGTTCCCTGAACATTGTGGCTATTAAGGAAACTGTATATGTAACAATATCCAGCAATTTCCAATCGAGGAATCGTACTTTTGCGTCCGCTTTCTCTCTTGCTTAGAGTTTCCAGTTCTTTCGATATGGAATCGACACATGTTAATTGAGCGTCCTGCTGTTTACTTTTTGGTTACCACAATTGAAACCTTTTTGAATGGACTCAAGTGAGCTGCTTGACCTGAGGGGCTGCTAAATCTAACAAACAGTCTTATTTAGATCGCCAAGACGAAGGTCTATGCTAATTTGTATTTGATTTATAAATTTACCTCTTTTTGAGTGATATTTGTGTAAGTCCGCTTTTACAATGCAGAAATTGAAAGACAGACAGACATACGAAGTTGGTTGGCGAGGGTTTGAAGAGGTAGAGTGTGTAGTACACAGGTTTAGGTTAGTTCAAAAGAGAATGAGGAAAATGTCTGCCTTTCAATTTCTGCATTGTAAATGGGGACTAAGTGGAGGATCCAAATTAATTTTGAGCTATAGTTTTTTCGGCCAAGCAAAGTACATGTTTTCGGTCCCACCCTAATATGTATGTCATTCACATTCAAAAATGCTCTTGTCTCGCAGTTATTTTTCAATCGATGACAAATTAAACAAGTAAGTGTGTTATATTCGACTGGGCCGAATCTTATATACCAACCACTAATATAATACTGACACCGATTCTTATACATTTTGTATAAAAACATTTATTTTTATCAGATTTAACTAATTTAATACCACTATTCTATAGACAATTATGTATCATAGAGCCATATTCCGGGAAGATATCTGTATGGGTGCTAGTCCTTCTGTACTCAAACCTTGAAACTTTCTTGAAAGAAAAGGTGTAATCAAGGCAAAATCGGTTTATCTTATAAGAGATGGTGCATCGTCTAAGTACAGTAGAGGACTTTTAGCAGATGGTAATTCAGTATACGGCATTTTATTTTATTCATACCATGTAATTTAACAAAAACTTTACACTCAATTTTTGGGTCATTACGACAACTTTTTTTGTAATGAGGACATAATGTTAAAATCAATTTATTTATAGAAATGTACATATAAGATTACGAAACGAGCACTCGAATTTACTCATGACAACCAATATTGTAAATGAAGGTAGATTCAATGCGGGATTTTTAAAATCCCGCCATTTTCCACTTATTTTGAAAATTGTCCCACTTTATTCAAAAATAAAACTGACAACCCTAATCCAAGGATAAAGGGATTTTCTCTTTTTTGATGCAAGATGGCTAGGTAAGCAAGTGTGAAATTAGGAAGTAAAGATTTTTTGACATAAAATCTTAGAGAGGAAAATGTTTTTACAAAGAATTCTAGCAACTGCCGTAGAAACCATTGGAATAAAATGGATTTTGACCAAAATTTTGAGGGGCTTCTCGACCGATGATTATCGCTGTCACGAGGTGGATTCTACACTGTTGGCATACTGCAGGATCATGAATTTGTTCCCGATACACCCGTAAATAATATATATTGTTATCAAGAACTCATCCATTTGTGGTCGATTATGGTAGATCGTTCTTTAGCCGCTCTGTATGTAAGAAAATCGAGTATCCACAATCACTATTCCTTCTATCATATTTAGCATGTTATAGTTTTCTAATTAAAACACAATTGGTCAATTCACAAGGTATCTTATCATTTCATATTATCATAATGTCCTAATACTTCACAATGCACAGTGGGGCAGAATCAAATTTTTTTGGAAATAAATCTGGCATTTCTAAACGGTTGGCCCGATCGGAACAAAATTTGACGTGGGGGTAGCCAAGGAGTATTCGAATTTAAGTTATTAAAATGGACCCTACAGATGCTCCAGGGGCGCTATGGGGTACCTGCGACATGAAAAATTTTTAAACACATGCCATTTTTTTTCCCATCCGATTTCAAAGATTTTTAAATTTTTGGGAAGCGCTCGGCTAGCTCTTGAAAAAATATGCTTGCAAGTGCTAACTATCTCTTATAATTTCCGAGTTATAAGCATTTCAAAATTGAAATTTTCAAATTTAGCCATACCGAATTTTTTTCATTAGTTAGATAACTAAATTACCAATAATACGCAAAAATTTTCAGAGCAATATCGATTACCGATCCGAAAATAAATGATTTTCAATTTAAAAATTCAAAAATTTGTAGATTTTTGCTGTTTTTTGGGCGAAAAGGTGACTTAACTCTTTTTTAAGTTTCTCTGTAAGATGTCTTTACGGAGAATATTTGGGTATTAAAAACATGTCATATTTTTTGAATATGTCGCCCCTACGCCCTTCAGAACTTCATCTATTTTTTATCAAAATTTTAACTTTGGACCACATGTTCTAAAAAAGCAGCTTTGGATACCTTGATGTGATTCCTATTTATTTTTAAAGCATTTTCCCAGCCCCGAAGGAAATGTAGAACCTGTGGGCAAAATTGCAAAAATACCATTTTTGGGATTTTCGCTCCAATTTTTAGGAATTGTGGGATTCCCAGTGCCATATTTTTGAAGGACGGAGTTTTTAAGTGGCATATTTTTGAATATAATTGAGATATTTACTTGAAATTTTTTTTGTAATATCAGAAATTAACTTATCAAAACAAAAAAAAAAAATTAATTCGGAAAAAATTTGGACCAAATTGTTCCTAATATTTGCATTGCAATCCTATCAACATTTTGATAAAAATTTTAGTTTTAGAGCTCAATAAATAGGTAATATGTTATAAAATCTTTATTTATTAACAAAAAAATAAATAAATATTATTTATTAACTAATTAAGACATTATGACAATATGACTGATAAGAGACCTTGTGAATTGACCAAATGCGTCGTATGGCTAGCGGTAATCCGCTTTATTAAATAAAAACAAATCGATTTAAATAATTTTATTCAGTTGTTTATTTTTATTGTTCAAAAGAAATGCAGAAGATATTTAATTACAAAGTGCTTAATAGAAGGTTTTTGTATATTTTTTTTTAGATAATTCAATTGAATATGTTTTGTAAAAATAATTTTGTTGTTTAACTAAAATTAATGAAAGTTTTTTTTTTTTATACAGTTAACGCAATAATAAGAAATAAAATAAGAACAGATTTTTAAATTTAACAATTTTCAAACAAATTAAACAATGTCCGACATCTTAGGCTTATCACAATAATACTGGAATGTTTACTAAATTTTATAAATAATTAATATATGTATGTATATGAGTGTATATATTATTATATGCTTAAATAGTAACTAACTACATGTATGTACTTTATTTATTTAATTATTATAATAAGTATGTGTGTATACGTAAATTATAAGTGAATACTGGTAAAATGCAATCGATAATACTTGAATTCTTTAACTATTTTTTATGTTTTTATGTATGATTAGATATATGTATGTATGTTTATTTTATAAATATAGCTAATTATGTAACTAAGTATAAATAAGTTTATATACGTATGTACTATGAAATGTGTATTGTATGCAGTGTTTAAATTAATTTCTTTATGTAATTATGAGTATTTTATGGAAATATTTATTTATGTATTTTCATCTCTGACACGCTCACTAGACTTCTCTATAGCATCTTCTGTTTTATTCGACACTTTATCATTCAACTGATGGTTATTATTGTTGTTGTTCTCATTTACCTTTTCCACCTCAATGTACTCGTCTTCATCGGCAACATTGGAATTAAGATCAGTTTCAATTACTTCCTGTTTCACTTCATTCAACCTTTCGACGGACTTCTCCGATTTCATATTATTTGAAGCAACTTCTTTATTGGTCGATTGTTCTTGTTCATTTTTAACTGCTGCTGGAGATTTTCGCAAATCATGATCGATTTGATGGTGATCTAACTCAGCACGGAAGTAGTATTTTTCGGGACATAAATTGCAATCGTAAGGCTTTGAGTTGATACCATGCTCGAGCATATGATTAAGTAGACCACTAGGAGCAGTAAAGACCGCCGAACAGATGTAACAGTTAAAGCCACGATCCTCGCAACCAGCAAAGGTGTGCTCAACCAAGTGTTCTTGAAGTTTTTGGGCGTGTGGTAATATCATTTTGCAAAGATTACAACGATTTTCAATAAATTGCCTTAATTCGGCGGGTCGTTCAAAGTGTTCGCGTTGCTTGAACTTTGCATTGAGATTATGCTTGCGACAGCATTTCTCACATACCTTGGCTTCAGTGGGTGCATTGGTAATGGGTTCCAAGCAAAGAGCACAAACGTTTTCCTGAACACTTGAGTTTTTAACATGGAATCTAAAGAGAAAATGTAAAGAAAAACACATAAATGATTAATAAATTAACTCACAACTCAAAGAGGTCGAAAATAAATAGTGAGTTTAAATAAAATTTTCACACTTACTTTGCATGCAGACCGATCTCGAATTCCGAATGTAAAGACTGGCGACAGCATATACACTGCACTGGCATTTGACCTTCTGTATTGTGCTCGGACAAATGAGCCTTGTAAGCACTGACATCAGCTAACGCCTTAGAACAGTGCGAGCATCTTCCGGATTGACCCACCTTGGAGTGTTGCAATTTGTGTTCGGCCAAAATGGCTGGCGACGGAAATATTTCATCACATATCAAACACTTGTGTTTGCCGGTAGAATTGTGGCATGTTTTCATATGATGTTCCAACTCGCTCCTGGACTTAAAGTTGCCCGAACAGTAGGCACACTTCAAACTAACCCCCGTTTTAAGATTGTGAACAATCTTGCGATGTGAATGAACTTCGGACTCTGTACGAAAATCATTTCGCTCGCAAATGCCACAACTGAAGCCAGTGTTATTTATTGGGGAAACTGGCAAATCAGTTCGATGGATGCTGTCATGAGCTCCTGCTGTTGGCTGTTTGGGACTAATGAAATAATTTCCAGGTGTTTTATTATTTTCCTGATGATGTTGTTGTTGCTGCTGCTGTTGTTGTTGTTGATACATTTCCATGACTGTGCGATTAGTATCGAAATATCTCTGGGACAAACCGTACATTAGAGCAGAGTGTTTCATGGCATTCGTATCAATTTGCAGAGGATTATAAAATTTGTTTGGCGTGGTATTGGGAAATAGACCCTTATTGAGATGGGAGGCAAATGCCATGTTGTAATCCAAGATACTGTTGTTATTATTTTGTGGAGCCAGCGGCATTAATGGAGACTTTCCGAAAAGAGCATTCACATACAAAGAGTTCATTGGAGATATAGCATTTGGATTGGAAACCGGTGATGTGTGCTCTTCAGCCACAGTTTGTGGTGGCGCCGGAGGTGGTGGTCGTTCCAAGCCACCATGATGTGTTTGCATATGGCGATCGAGTAAAAATTCAACATGGAAAGTTTCGGGGCAGGAGGGACAACGGAATTGTCTAGCATGGGCTGCCAAATGAAATTGCATTTCCAAGTCAGAGGAACATACCGTACGACAAAACATACACTGCAAAGAATTTACCGGAGCAGGATTATTATTTACAGCTTGATGACGTGTCTTGACATGTATGTTAAAATCACTCTCCGTCCTAAAGACATCCATACAGGCGGAGCATCTGAGGATTTTGGTTTCGGCGGAGTGTGTACAAGCAAAATGTACTTGTATGGCCACTTTCGATTCAAACATTTCACTGCAAAGACCACATTTAAACATTGTTATGGCATGATGATCCAACAGATGTTTTTGTAATTCCTCCGGTTTTCCAAAGTTCTTTTGGCAGTTTCCCGAACAATTATACTCAGAATTTGTTATTAGAAAGTGGGATATAACATGTCTTTCATACTCTGCATGTTCTCTTAAGAGCAGACCACAATGGTGACACACTAAATTGAGGCCCTGGGCAATATGGGTCTTCAAATGATTGCGGAATGACTCAAAATCGGGCAAACCAGCATTGCATTGGTTGCAAAAGAATAAACCCGGCTTTTCTGTGGGGGGAAAACTTTCTTGGGGGGAATTTTGTGGGGTATTTGTAGGTGTCATCGATCTACGATTATTTTGGCTTAGATCTGTTGGTTCATCTTCACTTTGACGTGTTATCGCTTCTGCTGATTTAGGACTTGACAAATTTTGTTCCTCTTTAATGCTGTTCTCCTCTGCACTGGCCGCACTCCTTAGAGGAGGTCCCGTTAACAAACGTGGACTGAAAGTACCTGACGCAGCTAGACGATTAAAATGTTCAAAGTATGAATTAGGACTGGTCAAACGATCTAAGTGAGCAGAGCGCATATGCTGAAACATGGCAGCAATGTTGGGGAACTTCATGGTGCAGTATTCACACGACAGCTGGAAAGTATGATTATCCATCGGTTGACTGTTATTAGTGGAAGGAGGTGTCATAGAGTGGGCCAATTCTTTTTCATGTTGAGTTTGTAGATGATTATTTAATTGTTCCACTGCAGTGAAATCGGACTTTGAACAAAATGTGCACTTTAGCATATTCGATGATGAAGAACGACCACGTTTAGGGTAATCCAGGCGATTTGGGCTCTGTTCGGGTGCTCCAGCCAAACCGTAACGTCTTTTCTGTAAACTGCCATTACTAGAAGCCGATCCAGTAGAACGTGGACTATAATTCAGGGCTTGAGGATTGCCTCCAGCAGCTAAAAGAGCTGCTTGTTTTTTGTGATTTTGCATATGAGATGTAAGAGCGGCAGCTGTATTGTAGCCTCGATTGCAAATGGTACATTGGAATGGTTTTTGGTTATCATGGGTTTTCATATGAATCTTTAAATGATCGCTAAAGGGACAAACAAATTTATGATAGTTTCAGAATACAGTTATGATGGAGTTGAATAGAAAAACTGAATATTTTAAATGTAAAATGTTTTTTTTTTTTGAATATTTACCTTCTTGAAAAAGCCGCCTCACAATGAGGACAACGATAGCGACGATCGCCTGTATGTAATTTAGTATGACGATCACGAGAACGCTTGTGCTTAAAGAGACGAGCACAATATTCACATTTAAAAGGCAAGTGTTCAGCATGACTCTGTAATAAAAATAAATAAATGTAGTTGGTTATTATTTGTCTTATACAAAATAATTTAATTGCTAATAATCTATTAAATTAAACATACAAAAGAAGATCCTTTAAGCAGAAACAGAGGAAGATGATTTTTTTTTATTTAAGGTCTAAATAAATTTTCTCATTAAGAGATGTTTATAGTTATTTTCTATATTTTTTTACATATTGGCAATTAGTACTGAAACTGGAGCTTTGATATTAAAATTCGCAAATGTTCCACAAAATACAATTCTCATTTGAAAATGGTACAATCATTGTGGCGACTGACTGTTACAATTTTGTATTCATTTATTTAAGTAAAAAAACAGCTCTTTGGTGACAAAGATATTGAAAATATTTTAATACTCTAAATACAAACTGTATTTCATCACTTAAATGTGGCAACCATAAATATTTTAAAAATTCTTTAGTCAAACTTCAAGTATTTGTAATGTTTTTGTTAGTATTTCAACTCCAAACAGTTGATGAAACTTTTAAATTGTTTTTAAGTATCAAACGAACGAACCAACAAACACGTTGTTGGCTCCTTTAAGATTTTTATCAGAATGCGCAAATTTTTAGTAACAACTTTTGATGTTGTCGCTTGTCATCATACCGCACGTTCTGATTTTTCTTCTTTTTCATCATCCCCATCACTTTAAAGTCGTTTGTTCTGGTTGATATGTATGCACACTACATCGAAATGTGGCATATTGCAATTATTTAGCACAAAAGCATAAGTTATTCGAAAGACACAAGTATAACTTAAACCTTATAACAAAAATGCCTTAAACTTTGTAGATGATTTTTGGAAATGGATTACTGGTTTAAACATCTGTTATCTGTATATTGTGAAATATGTGCCCAAGACTACATTGAACCAAGCTTAACAAATTAGAAGATTATATATTAACAAAGCTAAATATTAAAAGAATTAACTGGAATCAAATGTTGGCTAGAAATTCTACAAGCAGCCCACGTTCCTGTGATGTTTCAAAGCATAGAATAAACCCATAGAACGGAAGGAGAGAGCCATACAATGGAAAAAATTACTCTCTTTTCACAATAACAAAATACATGCAATACATTTTTGACAACAGACATAGGTTTTTGGCTCTCAGTTACCTATCTAGTTGTCATCTATGTTTCAAAGTATCAATAGAACAGGTAATAGTTTCATTCGCACTGTGAGCTCCTGCCTGGACCTTGCCAATTCTGCCCATGCATTGAATTGAAATTGAATTCCATTTTTGTCGAATGTATGTATATACGAAGTATGTAGGTCGAATGGGGAGAAGATATTACGATTCCAACAAACGCCACATTATAAATATTCTCGCACCAAAAGGAAATCTGAACTTCCAACAACATCGTTATCCATACGACGACTGTGGTGAACTCTCTAGTTGTTTGTATAGCTATAAAGACCAGTTTACATTGTCACACAAATACTATGATCTGTTAAAATTGTGTGGAGAAGAGTAGGAATAAGATAGTCTTAAAGTTATTTGTAATGAAATCATTTGACAATGAGAAAAAATTCAAATAAAATATTTGCTGAATGTATCTCCTAGTTTTTATACCCTTCACCTTCGTGAGAAAGGTATATATAAGTTTGTCATTCCGTTTGTAATTTCCACAATATAATTTTTCGACCCTATAAAGTATATATATTCTGAATCCTTATAGATAGCGGAGTCGATTAAGCCATGTCGTCTGTCTGTCTGTTGAAATCAATTTTCTGAAGACCCCAGATATCTTCGGGATCCAAATCTTTAATAATTCTGTCAGACATGCTTCCGAGAAGTTTCCTATTTAAAATCAGCAAAATCCGTCCATAAATAACGGAGATATGAGCAAAAATCCGAGACAACCTCAATTTTTGGCTATTTTTTATCTATATCTCGATTCAAAGTCCATTGCAACGATTAATATAAGGCTATAGTAAGTTGGACCTACAATGGGTCAAAATAGGGAAAAATATTTTTGAACCCGAATTATTTTTTTTCACAAAAAATATTTTTTTGTCATACATTTTTTTCATTAATAAATTAAAAAATTTTTAAATTAAAAAATTTTTTTTTAAAAAAATTGGAAAAAACTTTAAAAAAAATTAAAATTTTTTTTTTTAAATTTATTTTAAAGTATAATTTGGTGAAGGGTATATAAGATTCAGCACTGCCAAATATAGCTCTCTTACTTGTTTTTTTTCAAAGATTACGCGTAATTATATTTAAAATGTAAATGTCAGAGATTTTTCTTTTGGGTCATTCCGACATCCAATTCTACTTTCAGTGTTTTAGTTTAAATTAAAAAATAGATAATGAATCGCCCTTTACTACTTTCACTAATGAAACTCGAAAAAAAACGTGAACACTTACCCCCGACGCCAATTTACCAAATTTGTTTATCTTTAATTACACTAGAGTTCGGAAATACTTATAGTTTTTCTCGATCACTTCGTTTAGTACTTTTTTGTATTAGCAAATGTAGTGAAATAATTAAATTCTTAATGTAACACTTTCAAATTGTTTTAAAATAGATTTTAAAATGGTTTATTTTATTTAAAAGAGAATTTTTGGAAAATGTTAAAAACGCATTTTTTTCAACAAATTTTAATTTTCTTCGCGCTCTAACTTGATCGTGTGGCAGTAAAATATCTTGTTCTTAGTAGTTTTGTGATAAAGAAGTATTTTGCTATAGTTGGGGTGCATCCTGACTTTGAACTACAGTATCTGTCAAATAAAAGAAACAATTTTAAATTTGGTTTCTAAATCACGTATTTGTGATGCTTCAAAGTTGGAACTTTAAGAATAACGTTATTTCACAAAAATTAAGTGATCGAGAAAAGCTATAAGTATTTCCATAATCTATGGACTCTCACAAAAGAGAAGTTCTTATCATTAAACATTTCTTAATAATGAAAAATCATTTGTAATCCTAAATTTAAATAAAAATTGAAAAAGATACAGTAAAAGTAAGGATACAACATTTGCTAAACAATGTAGGTGTAAAGGGTATTAATAAGTCGACCAATGTGCCCTACACTCGTGATATCTCATAACTTAAGTATTTATGTATTGTAGTGAAAAATAAGAGAAGGCGGTGGGTAAACTTTTTATAGTCATACACACATAATTATAATGATTTGTTTGTTTAAACTTTTAAAAACAGTTTAAAAAACCATAATCAACACACAATAATTCTTTGGGCTTAAAAGACGACAACAGATATAAAATTTGTACTTGTTATAAGAGCGTTACATACAGCAGAAACTGACTGATTGCATGCATACAAATGGGCTAATTTTAGTATAGAATCTTTAGTTTTATTGTACCTAAACTACGTCTGTAAGACTGTCCGTCTGTCTGTCCGTCCGTACGTCTGTATGTCTGCTAAACTGAACGGTATGAATTGTTGTGTAAAAAAGGAGTTTGGCAGTATTTGGTAACAAACCAAGCACACACTACTCACTCACTCGATTTTAAAACGCTGACGCTTAAAAGTTAACATATCAAAGCGTTTTAACCGCTTGTACAAGTAGATACAAATAGATACATATGTACCTACATAAATTTTGTTGTTGTTTTTTTTTTTTGTATATACATTTGTATATACATACATATATGAATATTTGCGGTAATCATCTAAAACTGTGATGATTCCCTGTTGATGATTATGATGATGACAAAGTATTAGAATGTTCTTTTTGTTTTTATTATATTATTATTATTATTGTCGCTGTTGTTAGTATTGTTGTTGCAAGCATTTAGCCACCTACGGTCGTTGGTTAGTAGCCATTTATCACATTAAAGTAAGTATCATTCATTCTCCAATCTCGACGAGATGTTTTGGTATGCAGAGGTCGTTTGGTAGCCGCAATTATTAAATAAATTTTACTCTGTTCCAAATGCTTCTTTTTTTATTTTATTTTTTTTTTTTTTTTCATTATTAGTATGCTCAAACAGTTTTCTAAGAACAATATGTGTATGTTTGTGTGTCTATGTTTTGTTTCTGTTTATTTAATAAGCTGGAAATGCAAGTGCACTTGGCTGTGTAGTGATGAGATGTCTGGGGCTATTTTAACTTGTTTTGCAAAATACGCTAATTGCATAAAAGAGTCCAAAATGTTTTATTACACTCGTACATATTTATTCTGGTAAGTCACAAATACACTTTATGATTAACATCTAAATGAGTCTACATACTCATCTAAGTGAAATGCGTATAATTTATTTAAACACATTCAGTTGTGCATTTATATAAATACGGGTAAAAAAATTTTTGAAAAAACAAAAAAAAAAAAAAAAAAAAACGTTAACAAATAAAACCAAACAACATATGAGTTTTAACAAATCGAGGAATGTGATGTAGAATTAAAAAATAATATTTTATTCGGACTTTGTTTAATGCAGTTTGTGGTAATAATAAGATTCTTAATATCCCAAACATTTTCCATTACCGGGAAATATAAAAAAAAAATCTGTTAAATCCCGGGAATTCCGCATTTTAGATAGAGAACTTTTTACAATCAAAATTTATTTAAACAAATTTAAGCCATTAGTTATTGTCAATATTTTCTCTAAATATGAATATCCTAACAAGTTTTAATGTTAAGCATTTCAATATCAATTTCTCTTTCAAATACAAATTTGTTTGTTTTCGTCACACAGAGAAAATTGTTTTAGTTGAGATAACCAAATTGTTAGCTAATCAAATGATTCAGTCTAGTGATAAATTTTAGCTGGGATGACAAAAATTCTCTTATGAAATTATAAAATTCTTACTTTTTTAGAAAACTGATCCCTATTAAATACAGTTTGGGACAAAACTGTTCACAAAACAACCAATATTAAATATAAATAACTTGCTTTTTCTTCTTCATTGTTTTTATTGAAATTTTTTAAATTGATTTTAATCTTTACATAAAAAAAAAAGATAAAACTATCAAAAAATATTAAATTCACTTTTTAAATTTAAAAAGGTTTCACATGTTAGCTTGACGAAAATCCTTACGTTTTTGGCTATTAATATTTCGTGTGCCCCCCTCTTGCAGTTTTAACAGATTTTATTAGTTTTGGTATACTATTTACAAGATTAATTAGCACATGTGGGTTAATATTTACCCACGCCTCGATAAAACGCTCCCAAAGTTCATTGATGGTTTTCGCTGGGTCTTTTTTAGCCAATATTTTCCTTTTCAATATTAACCAAAGGTGTTCAATCGGATTTAAATCCGGAGACTGGGGTGGCCAATCTAAAAGTTTAATCCCATTTTCTTCAAACCACTTTTTAGTAATTCCGGGTCAGGATGAAGATGTCATCCTGACCCGGCTCTAAACCAAATGTATCCAAACTTGGCATTTATGAGTCTTCAAGGATTGTAATGTAATCTTTGGCACACATTCTGCCAGTTATTCGGCGTAGTACACCCAACTGGTTTCCACGAAAACAGCCCCAAGCCATCAAAGATCCACCTCCAAATTTCAGTGTGCTTGTAATATTTCGCTCTTGGACTCCAATTCTTTTATCAACCCATGTCCATTGGCGCTCATCACACCCAATACGGTTGATTTTTGTCTCATCTGACCAAGTTACCTTCATCCAGTCGTCTGTCGTAAAGTGCTCGTACTTTTTTGCGAAAGCCAGCCGATTTTTTCGACTTTGTTCGCTTAAATAAGGTTTTTTAAGTTTTGTTCTTGGCGCTAGGCCGCTGGATTTTAAACATCTTCGAACGGTTTTGGAACTTATGTGTAAACTATACTCTTGGTTGAGTATTTGTGGGACCTGCTCGAGAAGCATCGGCAAGCGAAAGTTTTTTTGGACGACCATATTTATTCCCCGTGGAGTTTAAACTATTCTGATTCTTTAATTTATTCACTAACCCTACTGATATATTATATTTTTTAGTGATTTCGCGATATGGGACACCTTCCATTATGTCTTTTGCTACATTTTGTTTCAATAGGGGATTCTTAGCTTTTCCTATTATAAAAGGCTAAATAAATTATTTATAGGAGTAGTATTTTATTTAAATAACTTTAAATAATGTCCTTTACTTACGTTATTAAAAGAATTTTGTTTTTTTTTTTTTTTGTTTTTATATTTTTTAAAAATTGAGAAAAAGATCTGAGGGTCAAAAATGTGCCCACGTGTGTTCATAGTTGTTTAATTTCTTTTTAGTATAAAAGTAACGGTACTCCAAAAAAATGTTTGCCATACAATAAACAACATTGTACCAGACTACATAACATAAAACGGGTTGTCAGACCTAAGTTTGTAAAAAAAAAATTCTAGATATATATTTAATCATATTTTTTGTGAATAATTTTGTTCCTAACTGTATGTTATTTCGAATAATTTCAATATTACTTCGATTCGATGTAGAAAATTGGCAACAAATTCGGTTGCCAAACCGAAATATATTTTCGCAGTTCCAAGAATCGGGACTGACAAATCATATATTTGGAATGGAGATAAAGTCATGGAAGGTATATTTGTCGCCTCGCGAGTGAGAGTAACAACTATAATGAATTTATCGAAAATATGTTATCATAATACTAAGATTTCGATTGAAGAATCGAACCTTTTACATTCCCACAACTGTGGGCTTTAAGTGTTGAACTTAAAGTGTGTTTGGAAACATGATTTAAATCATTTAATAGAAGTATATATACTTCTTAAATTTTTACCGAATATTTGAAATTTTTTCTTGTTTTTATCTTAATTTAAAATCTGATCATTCCCGGGAAATAATTTTTGTATGAAAACCGTCAGTATAACGTTAGGTTATACTTATGTTTTAACATAATTAAATATTGGCGATTTCCAACATACAATTTGGCGATCATTGTAAAACAAATCGGACAACCCTGTCTAATATTGCCAATTCCATTCGCAAATTTGAGTCTCAGTAAACGTTATTGGATGATACGAGATCCAGTCTACGTCTAAGAAGCTACGATTCTTAGAAGCCAATATTACTCACGTAATTTGTGAGATACCGACCAACATTTGAATGAAATTCAATGAAAAATGTAAATGTCAGAGATTGATCTTTCGGATCATAATAAAGATTCCGACATACAATTCTATTTTAAGGGCTTTATTGAAAATTTAATAAAATCCTCTAAATGAATCACTCTGTCTCATTTTATTAGTGTTATTGCATCGTAATACCAAAATTGTCAGAGCTTCAAACTTAAAAACGAATTGTGTTGAAGCCGAAATGAATTTATTAGTTACTTTGGTTTTGTGTACTGTTAAAAACTTAAATTTGATACTTTTCCCATAAATGTTTATCACATTTGTTGATTAAATTATTTTAATTATTTGATATTTGTCTTCTGGAGATCATACTTGAAATCGAACGAAATTCATCACACTCTTTTAAAGTATATTAATTTTCAAAACACTATATTTCGTGTGCGTTTCTGTTCACTTCGAAATTTATAAATAACTGGGTTCATATAAAAAGACTGCGTCACATGTTGTTCCATTACTATATTCCTTGTTCTTTAATTTTTGGTGGCATTACACTTGACATATTTTCGCTAATATTGTAATCATTTGTAGATTTTATTTTTAAATTTTACATTTAGTTAAATGTAATATTTTAGTATAGTTACGTTGTACATTTTGATGAGTTCGGTTTTTGACAGCAGACTAAGATTTTAAGAAATTTTCTAATTTGCTCAACTAGAGAAGAGCACCCATCTACTTATTTTACATGTCATATTGAAATATTATGACTTCAAAATATAAATTATTAATAATACCGCCATCAAAACAACCCCATTAAATAATTATTAACGCATTAGCAACTTTAATGAACATAAAGTTTTGATGAAGACACCCCATTTAAAGATAGAAACAAATTCCTTTAACTTACCTGTTCATGTTTTTTCAAATAACCAAGACGCGGAAATGATTTATCACAGAATTGACATTGATAGGATCCGTCGGCACTAGCAGCATTGTTACCACTTTTAATGCCATCTCCTGTCAACTTATCAAACTTGACTGCATTTGTTGTTACACCATCACCACCAACACTACCAGTAGCAGCAGCAGCAGTAGTAGTAGTGTTAACACCGACGCTATTGGCACCATTACCAACCGTTGAATCCCTATCGATTTTACGTAATTTTGAAGGAATTCTTAAGGCATGTTCAGCATAACGATGATGACGACCATGACGTTTAAGTTGATGGTGCTGATGCTGATGCTGGGTTTGTTGTTGATGATGATGATGATGTTGTTCATCGCCACTTTCGTGAATATTTGCGGTTGTCTTATTGTCTGCAACAATTGTGTCGTTGTTGTCTTCGCACAATTTTGTATCATTTTTGTGAATCCTTTCGTTGTCATTGTCATTGGCATTGTCTTCATAGTCAGCGCCATCCAAAGTGCCATTGGTTTTTTGTCTTTGCAGACGTTGTGTCTGTAGGGCCAAAGATGCTGTGTCTTCTTCATAAGTCGCAGAATTGGGGAATGGTGGCAAATGTGGTGGCACAACTAAATGCTGATGGTGGTGATGATGATGATGTAAAGAATTTGGTGTGATAGTACCATCTGATATCGAAGGTGAATAACTTGACGATGTATGTGTCGAGTACATGTCTAAAAGAAAAAACATAAAAACAAACAACAATAATTAAAACTAAAATTCTTTGAAATCATTTAAATTAAAATTAGTCATCTATTTGTTCTAGTTAATACTTAAGTAGCTCTCACAGACACACTAAATAAGTGCGTAGGTGGTGGCAGTTAAAGTGTTTGTTGGTGGTGTGTTAACATCCTTATTATCATCATGCAATAACAGGAAATGGTTCCTCTATTAAATGTGATGAGTTGCAATGTGAATGAAACATTAAGATCTGTTACCACATCTACAAATCTACACACAGTTAGTTAGAGTAAGTACAACTAATTTAATTAATCTGATCTTCTCTTATGGGTCGTTCTCTGTGTGATCCATTTCTATTAAAAACTTTAAATACTTGTGAGAGCCGCTATATACTTAATCAAGACACTTAGAGTGTGTCATAAAGACAAAGAAAAGCCTCCCTCCCATCCACATCCACACACTCATTCATAGTCATGCAAAGTAATAATTCTTTATTTTACGATTAAAACCTCCGTTTTAATTCTACATTTTAATTAGAATTTGTTAAACTGATACTCTGATACTCTGGCCACAAGCTTGCTGGTCGTTGTCATTTGATGTAGATCATCCTCATCCTCATCATTATGATTGTAAGAAGGCTAGACGCCCCAATATTATTTCAATTGTTGGCTCATTTAACGAGGGAAACTACAAATTAATTTTAATTACCATCGGTTACTGTTTATTTTTCTTGAGTGTGCAAGTAAGTAAGTAAGTAACTTGGTTCTAAATTGTCTGTGTGATCTTGTAATTAGTTGTTTTTAGTTTTATTTTATTTTGCTTGTAAATTTATTTCAATCTGTACAGTGTTAATTGCTGTCAGTTTCAGCTTTATTATTAGTATTATTGTATTTTGTTTGTTTGTTTGTAAAGCATTAGGGTTAAAGGTCTGCGAAAGTTTTGACTCAATTTATTTTTAATCTGAACTTTTATAACCCTGTTTTGTTTTTAGTTGTTTAAATGGGTTGTTGATCATACAAAATCAAAAAATTGAATGTATTATGTAAAAAATAAACGATAAAAACAGATTAACCGAAAACTTGGTTTTTTCGCATTTTCGATTTTTTTGAACCAGTTAATTTAAAATCTCGATTTTTGTTTAACCGGTTTACCCGGTTTTTATCACTCGGTTAACCGGTTTTTAAAATTTAGTTCTGAAATCAATAAATTTTATGTTTTGCTGTTTTTTATTTATATTCATTGTTATACATTTGGTCTGATAATCTAAAATTTAAACTGCTGATATAAAAAACACTTTCCATACAAATGTTCAAGTATTACAATAGTGCTGACTAGTAGTGGATGATAAATTTACTTACAAACATTTCCAGAATCAATTACACATAATGAAACTATTCAAAATTATTCGAACTGAATAATTTTACCAAACGTTAAATTGAATTTGATGTACATATAAATCATTATTTACTTTCCATAAATTTGACTTGATTAGTGTGTTTCGGTCCTTAAATTTTATATTATAAATCATTTTGTTAGGTTAGTGTGCAAACGTGTTAAGTCCACTTTTAGTTAAAATTGTGATTTTATTACAAAGCGTTAACAATACATAGTATGCCTAATCAAAGTTTACAATTATATCGTTTCTTCTAGTTATTATACTGTGGTATGTAAACGTGCTAAGTCCTTTTTATGGTATGCAAATGTGCCAAGTCCATTTTATTTTGTCAAAATTGCAAAATTATTATCTCAGTCAAAAGTTATAACTACATTATTGAATATGTAATAGCATCAAAATTGTTTTAATTATTGGTTTATTACTTAATTAAATTTCAACCAAAGAACGTAAATGAAAAATTTTTTAAGGAAATAGTTGATCATTCCGAAATTATTATCATCTTCACTACTTATATTTAAAATTGTTGCTCCATTACTTTTTGAATAAAACTTTAGTGGCAACAGAGATTTTAAATCAAATAACAGAGCTAAAATATAAAAATAAAGAAAACAAATGAGCTAAGTCCACTAAAAAAACAAAATAAATAATTAATAGAAAATGTGCTATCTGCCATAAACGCACTTGTTCTAAACTGTGATTATTTGTCATTATAAATCATTATAAATAAGTAATAAAACTGCAATGACAGATTTCAAAAATATTTCAAACCAAATATTTAAGAAAATTTTTGTATCTACTGTAAAATTTATGAAAAAATTTTACAATTTGTTAAATCAGTTTTATAGAACTCAGTCAACCGAAAACTCAGTTTTCTAAAAAGGCATATTTTTCGGTTTACCGACAATCCGGTCTTTTATAAACCCTAGCAAAAAGGTAACGGTAACGCCAATTATTTTAGCGGCAACGCTAATTGCTTTCTGACATAAACTATTTATAAAGTTTAGCAAAATTAAAATTTAAATGGAATTTGTGGTATTATGTTATATTATAACAAAAATTTAGTTAAAGTCGACTTTATTTTAAAATAGAACTTTTGTTTTTTTCGTAAAAATATATATTTTAGAAGAATTAAAACAAACGTGGAAAATTTTTTTTACAAAAACAATTTTAAATGAAATAATTAATATGATATTAACGACAAAGTTGGTAGATTTAAATATATATAGGATTCTACTTATGAATTCTGAAGGAACTCAAGTGAAAAGTCAAGTCATAAACATATAGATTGAAAAGAATCTCACATCAATTTGTACAAATTGTGATATTTTCATTAAAAAATACCTTAAGAAGTACATTATTTCAGTATTAATGTACTCAACAAGTGTAAAATCCATATTCTTACCAAATTTGAAAGCAATTAATTTTTGTTTTCATAATTTTAGAGATACCGGTATTTTCCATTATTTTGGTAACGTTATTTTAGGAATAACGATGGATTAGCGGTTAAGGTAGCCATACTTGATAAAAATAGATTGTAGGGATAGTTATTATATTAAAATGTCCTTATTATATGTACATTGTCAATAATATATCCTCATTCTTTTTAAAAGCCCGTCCTTTTAGAGGTCCAACTCAGCGGAAATATTTAGTAAATTATATATGTTCAATAATGGTATTTACATATAGTAAATACATGTAATACAAGCAAGTGCGCGCAAACATGGTTAGTCCACTTTTATAAAAATTATGATTTCAATAAAACAACATTTTTTTGTTGTTGTTATTGCTGAGCGTGTTAAAGTGGTTCATTTTTGCAAATTTCAGTTATCAATTGCATATTTAACGTATCAAGAACATCTTATAACTACGTTATTAAACATAAACAAGCCAAGTTTGTATTAATTATTAGATTATTAATTTAACATTAACAATCTAATAAATCATTAATATTATTGGGTGTATGACTTAAAAACGTGGGATTTACAGTAGATGGCGTATCTTTTGAACGCGGTTTTGGATTTTAATACCATATATGTCATTTTGAAGGGTACATTATCTGTCATTTATTCTCACAACATTATAGAGTAAGCAACAAAAGTTATCTTGCTTCGAATATGTCGAATTTTGTACACCCAGAGAAAAAACAACTTACAATCAATAAAAACCATATTGGAGTCAATAAGAAACATTAACGAAAGTCTGGTAATGTTGAAATTTTTTATTTCAATATTGAAAAATATTTGGTCAATTCACAAGGTCTCTTATCAGTCATATTGTCATAATGTACTAATATATATCACTACTCGGCGGCTCGGCTTAACCGACTCTTAGGCATTCGGCGTTGGTCTCTGATGGTTGGTTACGATAACACAATAAACATGGCATAGAAAATAGTATTATTTTACGACATTTTTTGCTTGAAAAGCAATAAAAACCATAGTGAAATATTAGGACATTATGACATGATAAGAGACCTTGTGAATTGACCAATTAATTTAAAGTTGAAAATTATTGATTTATCGTATTTCAATATAATTTTTCTATTATAATCAATTATAGCGAACATTATTGAATTAATATGACGCGTTCTTAAGTTGCTGGTTTTCCCTCAATATACCAACGAATCGTCATATGCGGGAAGTTTTGCTTAACTTCTTTAATTTGACAAAAATTGCCCCTGAAGCACACCCATTGCTCACCAAAGCTTATTGTGAATGTGTTCCATCGGTTTCAACGTGCCAGAGATGGTTTGTGCTTTTTAGAAGTGGTGATTGCGAAGGCCAGCCAAAAAAGTTAGAAGACCTAGAATTGGTGCCATTTCTCAATAAAGATTGTTGTAAAACTCAACAAGATCTTGCAAAATAATTGGGAACTACTCAATCATAAATTTAAAAACGTTTGCGAGCAGCAGGATTCATCCAAAAGCAGAGAAATTGCATACCATAAGAATTGAAATGTTGCTATAACGCTATAAAAGAAAATAATTTTTGCCCCGAATCATTACTTGCGATGAAAAATGGATTCACATATTGCAATACTTGTTAAAACGTATTTAGAATGAAGTGATTGGAAAGTTTTGCTTCACTCGCTTTATAGTTCAGTATGTGCCCGTCCGACTACTATTTGTTTCGATTGATGGGATATGCTTCACTTTGGAACATAGTATCCGATATTGCCTTGATTCGTTCTTGGCCCCAAAAGATGAGCAGTTCTTTTGGCTCGGAATCCATATGTTGCCAGAAAGATGGGAACAATTTTATAGTTCACAATGGCCAATACTTTGAATGAATTTATATTGTACAAATGTTTCAAAATAAAAGCTAAAAATTTTAAAAAAAATTCCGCATTTTTAAGTGATACACCCAATATAATATATTATATTTGATAATTTTAAAATGTTTAGTGTATTTGCAATTGATGTTAGAGTTAGTAAAAGAAATAATATAAAAATTATACACAAAATTAAAGAAGAACTTGACACATTTGCACTCTAAGCTAGCGACAGTTTCAGGGCATAAGTTATACTTTATTGATCTGTAAACAATTCCTTTAGAATTAAATACATGTGTATGTATGTATATTTCCTGACATATTTAGGTTTACGCAATTAAACAATTTCTACCTATTCCATTAACAAATAAAGTAGTTAAGTTTTTTTGCAACTAAAAGTTATTAAAATCAGTTCAATTTGTTTTTGCAAAAACTAATTTTATCATAAAAATATTTTCTCTCTATTTTATTGCACAGTTTGGTTAATATTTGTTTGTTATTACATATGTATTTAAGAAAACGCAATAATAATAATAATGCATTTGAATTAAAAAAATTGCTTTACCCATTTGATTGTTTTCTAAAAGTTATATAGTGTTTAGAGATTGAAAATAAATAATTACCGGCATTAACTATTTCCTTGGTTGCTTGAATTTTTTCAATAAGATTTTCTAGTCTTGAACTGGGCCCACGGTATAACATTTTTAAAGCCATCATGGCTTAACACTTTAACACTTGTTTAATATATGTTTGTATCAATCGATTTTATAACCGTTTAATTATTTTTTTTCTAAAACATTTGTTTAGTTTGAAAATTTGTTTGTAACAATTAAATTTTTCTTTTTTAGTCAAACTACACGTTTAGTGTCCTTTTACACTTATACACATTTTGAAATTAAACACAAATTTTAATTTTATTCATAATTATTCTATAAATATTTATTTATTTTTTTTTATTTATTTTGTTTATAACGCAAACTTTTTTACGTCCATATAGAATGAGCACCAATGATTGACTAAATAACAGCCTCCAGATGTAGCAAGTCAACCAAGCGCACTTCAACAGCACAACTGAACCAAATATGTATTTGGTTACACAAATAACAACAACAATAAACCGAAAAACGCACTTTAAAAGGCGTTACTAGACCAACAGCAGCTCTAAAGCGTTCAAAAATACACAAAACGACAGAGCACAGCTAATAATAACGACAACGATGATGATGCGTATGGTGGCGTATGATGATGCTGATAATAGAGGGTCTTCAAATGGGACTCTTAATAATGATTCATTGTTTTCATAGTTGTTAGGTATGTAAAAGTATTTGTAGTGTATAAAAAAAACCCCAACTTGTATCTATGTACAACAAGTATAAAATACAAAAAAACACTAGGCAGAGGTGCCAAACCCGTAACGAAATTTTCTAGCGTGTGAGCGAGCAAGCGAGTACTTTTTAAGAACAAACAAATACACGTCTGGTGCTTACGAACGACAACCCAAGACTGGTGGTGCCACAACCATTATCATCATCATTATTACTTGAACATTTTGTATTCTTGTTTTTGTTTAAGCGCAATGGGATTGGGACAGCAGCATACCGGAATCACATTCAACAACAAAAACAAATACAATACGCACACACACAGCAACAAACAACATATAAAGCACACACCGAGTAGTACGGTTTGGGTCCGTCCACTGTATGTGGCCAATGTAATGAGGGCATAATGCGAGCAAAAACACAACAACAACAAAAGAGCATAAATCTTTATTTCCATAGTGTGTGAGTATGTACTTGTTTAAATATGCAAGTGAGAGGTGATAAATGGCGCCCACACAAAAACACACATCCATACACAAACTCATACACTCTCAGTTGTAAAAGGCTCATTTTCACTACACACACACACACATAGATACACAGATACGTACATTGGTTCTCCTTCCCAAACCATTCGATCTGATGGTGCCCACAATATCAACGATGATGATGACAATTTAAAGCCTCTACTTAAAGCACTACACCATTTCCAATTTTATTTCAGAAGTTTCCATTTCTATTTCATAAGTTTCCATTTCTATAACAAAATGTTCTAATTGTATTTCAGTAATTTTCAATTGAATTTCAGAAATTTTCAATTATATTTCAAAATTTTCAAATTGTATTTCAGAATATTCCAATTACATTTCAGAATTTTCCATTTGGAAATTTTCTTAAATACAATTGGAATATTCTGAAATACAATTTGAAAATTTTGAAATATAATTGAAAATTTCTGAAATTCAATTGAAAATTACTGAAATACAATTAGAAATTTCTGAAATTCAATTGAAAATTACTGAGATAAAATTTAAAATTTCTGAGATAAAATTGGAAATGGTGTAGTAGTGTGGTGGTGGTTGTGTTTATGGTGTTTTATTTTGTTTATAGCCAGAGTTAATGGTGTATATATTGAGAGTAAGAGAGAGAGAGAGAATTAAAAAATATATATGTGTGTGCTGGTATTTATTACAGGTTTTGAGTATATATTTACTTGAAAAAGGCGGAGCATGGGTTCCTATATTCATGACCAAGTACGCTTGATTGTAAACAGACCCATGTAAGCACATGTACTCGTATATATTTTTATAAATGAATGTATATTTCCGATGTGTAACGTTGTTTGACTGTGTTCAAGTAAAATGCCCGATTTTGCATTGTAATATTATGGATTTTTTTGTGATGTCTGTGATTTTGCTTGTGGTTACTTACTGATTGTGGCACTAATGGGTTATTCGTGTTTTTTTGGATACTACAATGCCAATTGTGTTATTTTATATTTTTTTAATTTAACTCTTGCAAATTGTTTGTATTCAATTGAATAAACTGATTTACATGTTATGAAATATCGATGCATACATTTTGAAATTTCGTTAGTGTCTGTTCTTTGTGCTGTATAAATTGTGAAATATAATGTACAGATTTCAACTATTAAAACAAGAAAAAAAAAAACAGTTTGTTTAAAAGTTAGATGTAACTTATTAAGGGCAATAAAGATTTAATTTCTAATCGAACCTTATCTGAGTTCAATTATTCCAATATTATTCTCAGTTCATGGACACTATGACCTCTTTTGAGTAATAACGTCTATTGGCTTTGCAAAATGTTTCTATAGTTCAGATTTTTTAAATGATTAAATTCAGCACTATGGATACAATATATTGAAAGGTATAGCTTAGTGAGCAAACGTGAAAATTCAGATTTTAATATAAAATGTTAGAATAACTAAAAATAAATACTTAAAAAAATTATAATTATTTCGTTTTTTCTCGTTGTTATACTATGGTATTCTGCTTTGCTAAATCCATTTTTTTTTTTTTTTGACAAAATTGCAAAATTATTATCTCAGTCAAATGAAATTAACTTTAAGATCGCTTTTTAATATTAATAGTGATAAACTTGATTTAATTATTAGTTTATTAATTCAATTTTAATCAATTTGAAATGTATTATCGTCACTGATATCAAAATTTGAGTTTTGAGAACAATTTAGCGAGAATAAAGAAAAAATGTTATAAAAATATTGTTATGTAAAAAAATAATAGAAAAAAATTGCAAATGAATTTCTTCTATACTGTGTGTATTTATCACTATAAAACTTGATATAGGTATTTTATAAGTAAAAAATATATATATACGAGTATATGAAATCAAGAGCTTTTTTAACGGTTTTGCGTTTCATGAACAATTTGTGAACAGTGACTTTCCAGCTAACGATATAAAAATATGAATATCAAAATTATTTTTATTAATTTTGATTTGTCATTCTGCAATATCTGCATCTGCAACTTAAACAATATCAATCTAAGTGAATTTTATTATTCAGAAAGAAAAGCAGTACGTCTTTATGCACCACTTTGGTTAGATGTTATTTAATGGAAAACATTGCAAAAAGAATCCCTATACATAAATAGCGTAATTGACATAGCGATGTACATATCGCGTATTTGCTGCAACAACGACATAATTAAAAAAAAACTTTAATTTCTAGTCAATAACTCCATTGCATAGTAAATAAGTTTTTTTAGTAACTGCCAAAGTCTTGTGAACTAGCTACTAGAATTACACGCAGGATCGCCATAGAAGCATTATGTCCTAATTTCATAACATATTAAGGGTCCTCATGTAAACGTTTAAATGCCTCGTAAACTATGCAATCTGTGCATTTTTACACTCTTGCAAATGAACTGTCAAAAATTGTATGGAAAATCGTTTGCACAACTCCGATAAGTTTGCGCGACAATTTAGACTCGCAAACTTAAATTTATTGTGTATATGATGAATCAGCTGATTTTGCTTACAAATATTTTATAAATGTGAAAATTCTGAGATTTTGGAACAGAATGATTGGATTGAATGGCATTGTGTATGGAAATAACAGCTAGAACATAAGCAAAATCTTCCAAACTATGTTTACCATCGTTTTTTCCAAAGATTTCAATTTCATTACAAATTTTTATTTAGAGTTTAAATTTATAAAATTTTTAAAACTTTTTTCTTTAAGCATTTGTTGAATTTATTTTTGTTCAAAATTTTTATCAAATAGACATTTTCTGTATAAAATTGCACAATACGATATGTATGTAAATTGTTGGTTGAAATAGATTTTCCAAGTTGACACGTGATATCAATATATTACATACATAAAGGTCGGCATGACCCAGTAGTCGGCATTTTTGAGTTAAAAGCTTAATAAATAGGAATAACGATAGTAAGATTTAACTTTAATTTAACATACACTCATTTCGCTTTATGTAGTGTTTAAATTTGGGTGAGATGAGTATATTGATCTATTTTTGTCTTTATTCAGTGACCACCTTTCAGCAGGTGCGGTAGTGCCTGTTCTTCAAGAATTTTTATAGTTTCAGGGCCAACTAAAACAAGTAAGTAACCATATTAATTTAAGTGATTTTGTTATCAAAACGGTTTTAACAGATAAAAGTTTATTTAAATATTACATCCAATGTAAAAGACTTTACCAAAAAATAATTTGTTTGGTTATTTTAATCAATGCCAACATTTGGAACAAAAATTTCAATGATCTTCAATAGTCGGCATAGTGATGCCGACTTCAGGCAAATGGGTATTTTTAAAGAATCCTGAAATCGGCAGCAGCTTTTATTTGTCTGGAGATCGCAAAACCGAGTAATATTTTGAGATTTAGAAGGGATTATTTTCCTAACATTTTAGAATTACAAGTATGGACACACCAGGAAAAAGACCCATGCACCAATATCCTGAAGAAGCCTTAAAAAATGCTCTTCGTGAAATAAGAGAAAGGAAGATTTCGGTATTAGGCGCCAGTAAAAAGTATGGAGATATTATACGGACGTGTTTCTGAAGGTGCTAGGAAAATGGGGCCACAAACCGTGTTGTCTGATTTTGAAGAAAAGCATTTAGTAAAATGGTGCCAAGATCTAGCAAAATGTGGATTTCCATTAAAAAGTGAGGATTTGCTAAACATGGTTCAAGCAATCGTGAAGGAAGAACAGCAAACCACACCGTTTTTAAACGGCCGACCAAGAGGGAAATGGTATCAATGGTTTTTGATACGTCATCTCTGTCTATCAGTTAGAGAAGCAGAAGGAATTAGTTAGGGTCGAGCGGTAGTAACAGAGGAAGCCATAAGAAAATGGTTTGATGGATTAAAGAAATTTTTCAATGATCAGAACGCTTTGGATATTTTATCTCATCCATCCCGAATATTTAATGGTGATGAAACAAGTTTTAGTATGTGCCCTAAAACTGGGAAAGTTTTGGCTCCAAAAGGATATCGGAATGTATATTTCATACAAAAGGGGAATGAAAAAGAAACAATTACAGTGCTGTTGGTCTTTTCAGCAAATGGCAAGACCGTTGTACCAATGGTTGCCTTTCCATATATACGACCGCTTGAATTATTTTAAGATTTTATTCTTTTATTAATAAAAAATGCAATGCCGACAATTGGGCCACAAATTCCCGACATTAGGATTAAGGGTGCCGACTTCGGGCACAAATCGTGTTTTTTCAAGAAGACGTAAATTGCTCAAATTTAATAAAAACTGCTTGAAAAGTGTTAATTGAGTCTAAAACTATACAAAATACTAAACAACAATAACCCATTAACCACTTTAAAAACTGAAATAAAGTTAAACTTCCAACTATTGGTGCATTCACCCTATATAAATAACTGAATTTTGACAGATTATTAAAAAAAATGTTATAGGTTTTGGACATAATTCAGCCATATTAAATTCAAGGTATAAAATGACTTGGAAATTTGGATACAAAATGGACCCATAAGCGCTTAAGTTATGTTCAATAACTAAAAGTTGTTACTAGTTAGTAACAATTTTTACTGGAAAAGCGTTCATTAACGCAAAAAACTTGCAACTAGAGAAAAAATCAAGAGCGTATCAATTTTACAGAGTGTTCTCTCGTTGCAAACTATTACAAGTTCTTTTTGAACTCGTAATAGTTAGCAGCTTATATTTCATGTGTTTTGTGTTATTGTTTATTTATTTACAATTTTATTTTTGTGGTGAAAAAATGTAAAAAAAAGAATTTTCAATAAAATTGAAGAAAATGTGAGTATTTATACATTTTAAAAGGAATAATTGGATCCAATTGTTACTGGAAAAGCGTTCATTTACTTTTTACTATTTTTAAGAATTTAAGAGAGTAATTTTGTAAATTTTGATTTTATTCTCTCGTTGCAAGTATTTACTGGGAAAGTAAATGAACAGACCTATTTACTTAAGAATCATTTGTCCTTCCACAAATTGTAGAATAAGATTCGTATAAGATGACGGAAATTTGGATACAAGATGGACCAGAAAGTGCCCAAATTCCGGAGATGTTAGCCGATTTCTCACACAAAACTGAACTACCTGGTATCACATAAAATTGGAATTATGCAAAGATATTCACTTAAGAATCATTTGTTCTTCCACTAATGTTAGAATAAGATTCGCAAATACATTTCGAGGTAGTATTCTATCCATTGTTCTATTAATTTGAATTCGGTGAACAACTCCGTTGTAGCAGCACTACTTTCATTAAAAAAAAGTAAACAAAAATTTAATTTGATAAAGACTTTATTATGCGGTTAAGTCCGTAAAGTAAGTATGTAATAGATTTCTAATGTTTAAATTCAGATTGCATCAATGCTAACTTTAGTTCTGAACATAAATTTCTCATTTAGTTTAAAATATTTGGTATAGACGAATATAAAAATTAATAATTTTTAAAATTTAAAATTTCTTAACTAAGGGGGAGATACTTGATATCCAAATTATACGGAAATGGTTAATTTTCAAAAAACCTGATAATATATTTTTAAACATTATTCAAATATCAAAAATATACCCATAACCATAAAAATCGGTATATTTATTTTATCAGTCCGCTTGTAACACATTGAAATATTGATTTTTGATCCACAATTATATATATTCTGGGTCTTTATACCACTTTAAGATGATCTAGCTATGTTCGTCCTTCCGAAGTTTGGAAACAAAGAAGAACAATATAGATTTATCACGCTTATTTTGTTCCCGATATGCATGAATCTGGAAGCTAAGAGTAAACCAGATACATGATTTTATATAAAAATAACAAAAATCATAAGATCCTGTACAGCCAAATTTAATACTCTTCGGAAAATAATTGTTGGTTCTTTTAGTGACTTAAAAAAAAGACGTTGTGTTGAAAGTGGCTAATTTTGAACACGATCAAAATTAAACTTAATTTAAAATATTTGGTTTAATTTTTTTTTTTTATTTTTAATTGTCAGATTTTCACCGAAATTTAAAAATTTTCAATAATTTTTAATATTTATTACACCTACATGACCTTCACCAAATGTTTCTTTTGATTTCTTTTTTATGCAATTAAAAAGCTATTAATTGAAATATGTACTTTTAAATACAACTTTTATAATTAACAATTATAAACAAAAAAAAAAACTGTAAAAACAAAAACCTTGTATAATAAACATCTCAAACGACTTTCTACAATAAAAACCCATTACAAGCGCTCAACTAAATGTACATGTATTACGTATTTACACACATAAAATATACATAAATGATATTTAAATACATACTTATGTTTGCATGTACATATTTCGTTAAAATCCATACAAACTTTATGTCACAGGCATAAAGTGGACAATCAACAAATCGTCACACAAAAATATACAGTTCAGCAACAATAGAATCTGCTCTGTACCTATATTGAAAACACTCTCATGACAACAAAACGAACAAGCCCCCCCAAAAAAAGTTAACAAAGTCGCATAAATTATGCATTTAATTCAACGTTGAGAATTGTATAGAAAGCTTTTTTAAGGACATGCAAAAAGGACAACATGAACTGAACAAAAAAAACTACTCGGAGTACAAATAAACCCACAAAAAAAAGTAAATAAATAAACTAAATTCAGATAGTTGGTGTTTCATTTTCACTCATTTAAATGCCATTTGGAAAAAGTGTTGTTTGTAATTTTAAATCATTTCCCAGCTGTTCTTGGAGACTGTACCGAACTAATGATTTTAACTATCACTTAGGATGACAACTAGTTACATAAGTAGTTACGTGACTAGTCATTTAAATAAGTGCATGTGTGATAGCTGGTCCAAAGTAGTCAATCCATACCGGTTTCCTAGGGTAAGTTACATTACTAGCTACCAAACTTGTTACATAATCAGCTACATAACAAATTATTTTAACGGCCGCTAATTTACCTCAAATAGTCAGTAAAAATAAAAACTCTTAGACAGTCCAATAACCGATTGCTTGTAAACAAACCTTTCTCCGACAACTATCCAATAGATTACTTCTAGTGGATAAAATAACTATTTTCTAAAGTGCAGTAGGTACAAAATAAAAGTTTAAAGTGACTACACTCTAGATTACTTAGAGGCACTTAAGTGACAATTGTAAAAAGTAACAATTTGACATCTCTCTGCACTACAAATGTGCTATACGTATCAATGACCAAAATACAAAAATTGAAGTGATCACACATTAGTGACAATTACTGTCTATATGGGATACATTGACTACTTGCTTAACTGCTGGGTTATTATAACATGTAGATTTGTTTTTATACTTGTATCTAAATACACATTCACACATAAGTACACACTCGTAAAGAGAAATTGTGTTGTGTTAATTAAATTAAAGTAGAGTCTTAATGGTACCGTAATTGAATTTGGTAAATAGCTGTATATTTTTCTGTTTATATACTCTCTGCTATTGGTTGCTGTCTATATAAAACATTTAGTGTTTGTGGGCGGAGTTGCGCATGGCTTTTTTGAACTGCTAAGAGTATTTTTTTTTTTGGTGCGAGTTATATACATGTATTCTTTCTCTCTCTCTCTCACACTCGCACAACTAAGTATTTTGAATGGAGACATGTTTGCCCATACCCTTATCAATGAGTTTGTATTTATTAGTATTGACAGTTATTTGATGATATTGACAAGTGTGAATGTATCGGTTTTTTGTTTTTTTTGTTTGTTTGTTGTTGTTTTTTGTTGTTAGTGGGAGGGTTTAATAATCAGTTTGTGTCTTAGATCTTTTGTTATATTTGAATTGAGTGTGCGGCTGGTTTCAATTATTCACAATTAGCACATTTTGTTATATTAAGTCTATTAAAGAAATTATTGCAGTATTAACGAAGTATACATTTAATGCTATCTCGACTCTCCGCTATGTCTTTTTTAAATATCGTGTCTCACCTCTATAAATTTATAAAAATGTGACTATAAAACAGTGTGCAGCGGTAAAAAGAACGAAAATAAACGACATTTTTAAAACATTTTATTAAATAATTTTATACGTCAAAAGTATATTTCTTTAGATTTTCTACGACACTACCGTGTGATACTCCAACAATAATTTGCCACCATCACTTTTCAATCTTAATGGAAACGTTATACCATCCAAGATTTTCAGGAAATTTGTCTAAATGACTGTGCAGAATGTGTATTTTTATGCTCATATCGACGCCTCCATTCTATAACATTCTAAGTCGAAAAAGTGAGTTTTGAGTTACGAGCTCTCAAAGTTTTCACGAGATATCTCGTAAACTATATAAGATACGCCATTGTTCTTTCACTGTTTTTAGAAGAATTTGAGTAGAATTTTTATAGTATTTTCTGAATTTACAAATTTTAATTGGATCATAGCTAAAAATGATATAGAATGTTTTACCACGTAGAAAATATTGGCTACTGGTCATCTAAGTGTACTTAGCATGTCTTTGATAGGTATATTGTTTTTAAGTTAATCACCTAAGTAGGTATACATATAATATTTTAGTTTGGATAAAAATTTTAGGAAATTATATTTTCCTACATAGACGAATTTTTAGTTAAAATGTTAAAAAAAAACTATTATTTTAATTTTAAATTAATTTTATTCATAAAACAAACAGGAAAATTAAATATGTATAATAATTCAGTTCAAACAAAAAGTTCTTTTGTACACGTTAGCGACAGTAGGGTGATTCTACTAAAGGAAACTCTTTAACCCATTTTTCGCCGACCGGTGATTTTAATTACCAGCACTTTTATTATTCATAACTGACAAATAAAAAGTTTTTTATTCAATATAATTTTTTTTATCAATTATTTAGGGTCTTATTTATTTATTATATACTCATTTTATTTCCTTACGTAGCATAAACTATTTATATTGCGACTTTTAGAAATTGGTAAATAAAGGTCATCAAATATATAGAAATAATTTAACCAAGATCCTATAGAATCTAACAACTATGTTTATATTTATAAAATTAAATCTTTACTTTTCTGTTTTGAGCCCTATTCACGATATTTAATGTACACGTATCATATAAAATTGCATGATGAATATTGTGATGATTATAGTAACCATTGGCGAAAAACGTATGTCTTTAATGTGGTTTATGAACATGCGTTTACAATGTAAACTTTACATATGTTTTGTCATCAAAAACAGAAGCAACCGAGACAAAATAACGGTTTGGACAATATATGCACAGTTAGATCGATGAGGCGCGCCGCGGCGTTTGATTGGATTTTGGATATTGAATGGCTATCTATTCCACAATATGAAAACTATTGGAGCCAAAGTGTTCCAATTGTGTAAAAGCCATGACAATTGAAGAACGGTGCCATTTTTTGGAAGGCATTCGAGCAAAATATATATAAGCAATAAGTCCATTTGTTTCGGCTTCAATTCGTGGGTGGCTTCATCAGATGGAAATATGATTTGCTGTATGCCTTATCCTAGTTCTCAGGAACTGTATAGCATAGAAATTGAACTCACGGAGCTCACGTGATCTTCAGTTTGCTAAAAAAATGTGCAGCACAGAAGAAGTGGTACGTGCACTTACATACAAAATGTTTTAAAGTTTGCCATAAGTAATTTATATCATTAAAAAAAATGTTTTGCATACATATTCCGCCGATGGTGACTATAATTACCACCAATTTTCTAAAAAACTAGAAAACCCACTGACTCCTAAGTTTGGAATTTTCTTAATTAACATAAAAATAGGTTCAATATAAAATTTTAGGAAAATCGGTCAACGGGAACTTGGTGCGGCGAAAAATGGGTTAACATGCTCTATAACTATGTCTCTTATTCTACTTAAAGTTTTATTTGCCATAGAATGCTTTCCTCTTTTGTCCGGTGATATAAATACCGCATTAGAATGCTTTTTGCGTATCACGGTTTCGATTGTCTGTTGAGATATTGACAATGTATTTATAAACATGGGTTTGCAGACTTGTTCTCTAATTTCATTACCATTTTCTTCATAACTTAGAAAAACTTTCTTGACTCATTTTTTCGCGAATTCTCTATATTTGTGCAAACTTGTTTTTTGTGCAGTGTTATTAAATTTACTATAAAAGCCGACTGAAATTCTTTGCTGCCATTTTTATAAAAATTTTTAAAAATTTGTGTTCTTATTTCTTTAGACAGCCTTTGTGAACTTCTCATTCTACAAGATTCTTTGCAACCTTATTTTAACTCTTTCTTTGGTATATACTGACCTTTTTTATTATAATGATCCTTTTTATTGTTTTTTAAATATTAAGTTTTATTTTTGTTCCACTCGGATGGACGTCTTTCTCTTTTGTAAACGTTTTCGGGTGGTGTATCAAATTCGAAATTAAATTTTTTCTTTTTAATTTTGGAGTTATTGGACTAAACTCTGGATTTGATTCTGCTTCCGGCGAAGTACTTGACGGATTATATTTGGTGCAACTGCCGGGAAATGGCTCTAAATGTTGAAGCTATACTTAATATAAACTATATAAAAAAGTGTCTATAAACATACCTATTGCAGCTGAATTATTCGGTGTGTGCTTCTAAAAAATCCATTACTTAATATAAAATAATTTAAATATATTTATATCAATATATCACATACCTAGTGAATCAGAACTTTCACTATTTTCATTATCAAATTTAGACGATTCGTTTGGTGGACTAGTTTACTCTTTATTTCCTATCAAAAAATCCAATATAAATAAGCACAATATTTAACTTAAGTCGTGAATTTCTTACCAACACTTTCCTCAACATTATATGACATTGAACTTATACTTTTTGATTCACCTTTTCCTAATAAAAAACTTATTAATTATATCAGATACTACGGAAAACTAATAAATAATACCTCTCACATTGTTTTGTGCTAAATTTATAATTTTTCTTGCACGCGAAAGCATTTTATATCCAAAAATACAAAAATTAGTCGTCCGATTTGGTTGACTACTTTTTCCAAACTATAACATCTTATGTACACTTACACGCACAAAATTATTTTTTTAATTCGGGGAAAGACCTTTTAACTACACTTACCGACACTGAAAAAAGTACACTGAACATACCTACTATAAATTCGGAACGGATCGGCCCATCTTAACCAAATTTTGACAGTATTTAAATTAGGGAACGTAGGATTCAAAAGTTCAAGAACATTAAAAACATTCTAAGTACACTTAGAACGTTATAGAATAGAGGCGTCGATATTATATCCAAGATTTTTAAAGCTAAGCCGCTGCTTATAAATCATTCATTGACATCGTTACCTTTCATTAAATGTCACATTTATTAATGCCTTTTGTTGTGTAAATGCATAATTTAACCGTACTTAAGTTTTTTTTAAAACAAGATCTACGTTTTGATACTCCTTCTTTAATTGCATTGAATGAGCAATATGCAATATTTACAAAAAAAAAAATAAGTTCCGTCCAGGAGTTGAACCAACAACCTTCCGGCCGCTAGCCTGTTGTACTCACTACACCACTGCTTTATTGTTTTATTCTGCGTCTAATAATGATTTTCATTATTCGATCGCAGATATGGCAACTTAATTTACTTATTTGGATTACGTTTTAAACGTAAAGCAAAGCGTGCGATAAGTCGTTTGGAATAAATGTGAGTGACTGACTTTCTTTCGCTTAAGTTTTTTTTCGACATCGTGGTCCAGGCTGTTAATTTAAAAGCAGTAAATTTTCTATAATTTCTTTGTTTACAATAAATAACAAGTAAGAAAGTATGGTCGGTCAAGCCCGACCTTATAATACCCTACACTAAGTAAATGAGCAAAATCATGATTCTTTCAAAATTTCAATAATTTATATTCGTGAGTGATTTTCGGAAGTGGGCCTTATATGGGAGCTATGACAAATTATGAACCGATCACCATGAAATTTGGTCATGTGATTAATGTCTATATGAAAGTTATTTATGTTGCATTTTATGTGTATACCAACATTTTAAGGAGATTTATGCTCGTTAAAGTGATTATCGGAAGCAGTTCTTATATGGGAGCTATGACTAATTATGGACCGATCATAACAAAATTTGGTGACATAAATTCGGTATATATAAGATTTATTTGGAGAAAAACTTGTGTAGAGACCTATATAAATTAAACATTTATGACCGATAAAGTCCAATTACGGGAGGACATTTGTATGGGGGCTAGGTGAAATAATGGACCGATTTCAGCCAATTTCAATAGGCTTGGTCCTTGGGCAGAAAAAATGATATGTACTAAATTTTATCGAAATATCTTCAAAATTGCCAACCAGCCAGCCAGACGGACGGACGGACATCGTTTAATCGACTCAGAAGTGATTCTAAGTCGATCGGTATACTTTAAGGTGGGTGTTAGACTAATATTTTTGGGCGTTACAAACATCTGCACAAATCCATTATACCCTCCCCACTATGGTGGTGTAGGGTATAAAAATTGAATAACCGTTATTTTTGGTCTCTGAGTAATAATAAATTAGATAATTTTTTTCATTGAAAGTTTTTAAAATCCAAAGGATTTTGAAATCCATATGAGGCTATCAGTCTATATATTATTAATATTATCTACATTGTTTATGTTTAATTGGAAAATCGTTCCAAAAAAATATACATTTATTATATACATTTTAGAGTATTATGCACTAAAACGAGAAACAAGTTTTTAAAAACAAAACTCTAAAATGTTGGTAAAATTCAAAAACAGTAAAAACTACTTTATTAATAAAAAATTAAAAATTATGAAAATTACGAAATATGTATATTTAAAATTTATATTTTTGATACAAATTTTTATTAATCAAACAAGTTTTTATTAAATAAAAAATTTAAATATGCTAAAATTAAAATATACATATTTAAAAATCTTTAAATATGCAAATTAAATATATAATATGCCAAATATACAGAAGCCAAAATTCTATTGAATTAAGCAAACATTCTTTTCGGAGGTAGTCATTAAAATGGGTTGAACAAATTTGACAAATTCCCAAGACTGGCAAATCTGGTTGCCACAGTCATTCTCTTTTTTCATGTTTAACTAATTTGAAATCTTTTTTATTTATTTAAGGACTTCTTAGCTGTAATGTACAGTTACACAAATTTTCACATTTTCCTCGTAGTTTTATACATAGGGAAAATAAACATAGAGGGCAAACTAGAAAAAAAATCAAACAAACGAGTGTTGTTTTCATATACATTTTTTACTAATACATTCTCACCACTTGGGTTTTTGACAACTGAGTTAGGTCTTTGACAGGAGAGTTTCCGATCTATGTGTATTTATCTATGGTTTTATATGTTTAATACTAGCTACGGTATAATATGAAATGTCTAAACATATTCATACACTTTGAATCAGCTATAATTCTCAGAAATATAAGATGTTAATAGAATTTTAGGAAGTTAAGGCGACAATGTCAAGTAATAACGTTACTGTAGCCAAGAGTTAAACAATTGAGAGCAGTATAATTTATCTCAACGATATTGCATCCATAAGTTTAAACTAGTTGTAATCAAAAACTGAGAAACATTCATATTTTTAGGGGTTGAATTTATTAGCTTCTTGATTTCTCTATCAGGGCTGTTAGAATATTTTAAAGAAACTTAAACAATAAATAGTCAAAAAAAATTGGAAATGTCATAAACACCGTAAGATATATCTTATTAATATAATTAAAATCAAATATGTAGCTACTAATGTGCGTCAAAAACATTTACAAAACAATTCTAAACACTATATAAATTGGACTGTCATCCACATATTGACCAGGACAAGTTGCTCTAAAGACATTAAAAATTCTATTGTCAATTCAAGGGAAGACCGCTTTTCCACTGTTTATTTCCTTTAAATTTATATTAATATAAAATGTTATTCCATTAGATTTCGATTTAAGCCCAGATACTTAAACTAAACTTGACAGGTATGTAAATACAATTTTAGAAATTTTCCTACAATTAGAATATTTAATTGCACTTAAGAAAATTTTCAAATACAAGCATCTTAATAAAATACAGTGGAAAATGTCAAAATATTTTGAAAACTTACAAAGTCAATTACAATACCTCCCTCCTTCCTAAAAAACGTTAATTATTTTCCAACTTTCTTTTGACAATTGATATTTGATGTTAGGCTTAATTTAACAATATTTTTGCTTTTTCTTTTTATTTAAAAAAAAAACACCCACTTTTGTGACAGCAACAATTCTTAAAGTTTACTACAATATCACTCGAATTGTTTCCAATGAAATTGAAATAGAAAAAAAAAACAAGTTTTTTATAGAATATAAAACAAATATATATGTATTTGTTTCCATTTGTAACTTTTTCAAATGCTAATTACTCATGAGTGACAGTCACTTTTTGTCGGCGTTCGGTGTTGTGAAAATTTAATGTTTTGCTGGTAGTTATTTTTTTTTTTTTGACATTAACTGGTATGATAATTGAATAGGTGTGAGGGGGTGTTGTGACAAAAACACCTTAAATCCACCCAGTTTTCTAAATTCATTACAATGGTTAAGTTGGTGTTAAGGCAAATGAATGAATGAATGAACGAAGGTCTACCTACTCGTTTCCATAAACGACAACATAAATAAGTATATTTAAAAATTTATTTAGAATTGTCTAAAGTAGCTAAGTATTTGTGAAATGATATTGTGTGGAAGTGGATGAAGCAAAAAGGGTTCATTTATTCAACCACCCCAGTCAGCAGCCTGGTAAGTATCATGCTTAGGTTTTGAATATTTAATGCGCGGCTAAATGAGCGACCACTGACTGCAGAGATTTGTAGCCACTTAAATAAATTGTCCTTCTTTTTGTTTTGTTGTCTGACAGTGTTACAACTTTGTTAGATTTGATTTGACACAAAAGTTCTCCAAAACTTCTCTGACAGTGATGAGTTAAACATTGTCTTTTGACACTCATATGTGAAGCACCAATGCATGTTAGCTGGCTAGTTGGCTGGCTGGCTGACAGATTTATTTGCTTTTGTGACGAAAGGGTTAGAGGACATTATCATGTGCATCATATATGAGTACACTCATACATAATAGATAATTTATAAAAATGTCCTTTAGCTTATGTTAGGAACAATATTTTCATTAAAAAATATAAAACTCTCATTCAAGTGGGCAAGGTTATATGTGTGGTTTACACTTAAAGAAAAAATACTTTACGAAAATTTAAAAGGTTTTTCCAAAAGCTTACAATATATTTTCTATTTTAATAAAGTGAATTTATCTCAAATATTTAAACTGTGATTTTAGACACGTTAATAACTAACAATTATTAAAGTAAGTTGTGTATGCCCATAAATAATTTTGATGTTAATTTATTGAAATTTATTATTTATTCTTGTTGGAGCGAAATATTTGGTCAATTCACTAGGTCTCTTATCAGTCATATTGTCATAATGTCCTAATATATCACGACTCGACGGCTCGACTTAACCGACTCTTATGCATTCGGCGTTGGTCTCTGCTGTTTCGTTACGATAACACAATAAACATAGCATAGAAGTAGTATTATTTTAGGAAATTTTTTGCTTGAAAAACAATAAAAACCCTTGTGAAATATTAGGACATTATGACAATATGACATGATAAGAGACCTTGTGAATTGACCAATTGTATCAGTAAGGAATCAAATCTAAAACGCACAGACTTGCATTATTGACAATGTAACAAAGCAATATTATTAATTTTAAAATTTCACAAAATGTTAAAAATTTATTTACTTTACAAAATAGCCTCTACAACTATTTTAACAAATTGAAGCATTTTTCATAAATTTGCTTTCATTATAAACATATTTTTTAAGTGTACTTTTGTTAAAAACATACTGTCATCAGTTACTTAGGCAACATTAACATGAATCAAGTAAAAAGGTCACCAACAGATTCATTTTTGAAAAAAAAAACCTACAGCCGTTTCTATTTTTGTTGCTACACATATCCATGTCAATGTCTGTCAAAGTTTAGTGCAAATAATTTTTAAAAGTCCTTTTACGAAATTTTGGTTTTAAAGCAGTTTACTTTTATTACAAGAGAATATTTGATGAGTCCTCTTAAAAAAGTTCTCTAAAATTTGTTTTCTACATTTGTATTATATTTTAATGTCCCACCGTTCGTCTCTGTCCTCCTAAAAGTAGACATTAATCTTTGGCATGGTCTATATACTTGTCATTTAATTGTCACTTTGATGGATTTGAAATGTGTTTGTTGTTGTTGTAGTTTCCTTTTTGTTTACAGAATCCTTTTTGCTTGTTCTACTCCCTTCTCAACCACACTCTATAGTCTCTCACAGCACTTCTTATCTTGTGTCTGTGTATCATTCATTCATTAATCTTGAGGATTAATTATTTGTTACAAACTGTAAAACCAGGTTTGAGAAATTTTTTCTTGGTTTAATGATGTCAATGGGTCTACCGCAATTGTTTGGCCGGTAGTTAATTGATTAGATAATTGTTGTTCTTCTTTGTTTTTTTTTTTTTTTCTTCTATTTTGTATTTAAAAGTGACACTATTTATCGGATACACATTGGTACTGAACTGATGCTTGTTGAGGTAATTAGTCAAGTGAGTAATTGAAGAATGAAGCACCTTTTTGGAGAATATAGGAGAAGAAGCAGGTAAAAGTAATTTATTTTATATCAACTAAATGTTGCTACATTTGTTTTGCAAGTACGTCAATAAATTGTAAATCAATATTTGTCAATGTAATGTAGGCTTATTTATGAAAATCTCTGGAGATGCTGACATCCGGGGTCATTAAAATGGACCTTTGTTGAATATCGAAAACAGTTTGGTCAATCAGGGGTTGTCCACAAGGTTGCATTTTATCACCTTTGCTGTGAACCCTGGTTATAGATAGGCTGCTAGGGAAACTCAATTAATTGGGTTTCCACACATATCTGACAATCTGGTTATATATGTAACCTAATAGTTACGCTGTTAAGTAAACCTGAATCTAACCTAAAAATGGTGCAAGGAAATAGGACTAACAATTAACCCGTGAAAAACTATCATTGTTCCATTTAGAAATTAAGTCGACTTTGAACTGCTCGACTATTGAGTTGGTTGAATACCATGGGATTATTCTGGACAAAATCATAAGGCTGAACAGTCCTGTACTATCAGAAAAGTGTTTACGGCATAGGCTCTAAAACCTAGAATGATTTACTATTCAGTGGAGGTTTTTATAAAGCCCTTACTAATCTACGCTGCCTTGGCATAGTGCCAGCTAGAAACTACTATTGATCGATAAGGACGATATTTCATACATAAGGAGTAGTTTATTGGACATGTCTTAGACACTAACAGTACATTCTAGGCAACGCTGCTACAGGTATACTTTTCAGGGCGAAACCTTAAGTGCATGTACTCTATGAATGCAACCTCTATGAATGAACGAAATTTCTTTGAGGGAAATATTGGTAACAAGGCATGTTTTTAGCTCTCACCACAAATCATTTTGAGTTTCATACGTGAACTCCCACATGTTATGGAGAACTATTAGACTGCGCAAAAAATAACTTGTGTCATGGCTTCATTTATTAGTAAAATAGACAAGGACTTAAAACTGTATTCCTTTTTTAAATAACTTTTATATTCACTATTGGAGTTAGAAATAAATGCATATTAGAACTTTTCATATGATCTGAGGATTATTTAAATTGGTAAGACTGGCCAACCTACTTGGAACTATTTCAGTCGATCTGTTTCTATTGTAGATATGTATTCATAAATAGTTTTTCCTTAAGAATGTCTTCAGATGAATGATTTATTGACAGATCAGCTGGTGTGAGTACTTTCCCCACCTTTGAAAATACATCATAAAGCCATCAAGTAAATGTCACCTGTTAGTTTAAAGCTTTCAATGAACCATTCACAAGCTTAAAACCTAATATGAAAAAATCTCATATTGAACCTTTTTTAAGTACTCAAACGACCTTAAAATATTAGCGCGTGTTTATTAAACCATGATCACAAGAAAATTGAAAAACTCGTAAATGATTTGTAAAAATCACCTGTCCAAAATACTTATTGAAATATTGTGGTTTCAAAAAGATTACTCCACACCACAAAAAACTAAATCAATAATAATCATAATGAATAAAAGAATGAATGAAATTTCAAAACACTTTATAAATTAGGAAAAAAAAAAACAAAAGCGAAACCATTGAGGGATTACCAAGATTATGAAATAACCTCATAATCTGAACACACTTTGTTTTGACTTTTGAGACGCCACTCCATTCATTATTTAGGCGGGCACACACACACACAACTGCTCATTTACAAAATATGCACCGCACCGAGTGCATAAGAGTGTAACAATTTTGAGGCTTGAATGAAAACAAACAACAACTGAGCGAAACAAGGAAACGAAAAATAAGCATGACTTGTGAACATGTCATCGTTAATTTCAACGCCTATTCAGAGCTCAGACAATAGACTTTAGAGATTAATGAATGCTTCAGGTAAAATTGGTGGCCAAAAGTCAAACAAAATTAAGAGATTGATTGATTTGTGTCAGCGCCTTATGTATTGTCTGCCCATAAGGATTTTGAAAAGTAACTGATCCTTTAACGCTGATAAATAGACTATTGCAGGTATTTTTTTTGATTTAGGTACATTATTGTACTCATATGCTTTAGTTTTTGTTTTGATGGTTCTCATTAGAATCATTGATGGCATATTTAAATTTTCACTATAAAATAATAAACAGTTTATGTTGTATTCATGTTGAAATATTAATATACTGGAATTTTATTGCTATTCAAGAATTAAAGTTTATCGTCTTAATTCATCTCCCTAATGAAATCTATAAACGAATGTCCGATTTCACTTACCCAATCGGATGTTGGTTATCCATCATGTAAATCTTGGTATTTCAAAACCGTTCTTCAACTGTTTTAAAGTACATGCAAGCAAACATACACACATAAATGTACTTCTTACTTATTTACTATAGAATTCACATTCGACAGCAATAAAATCATATGAGAGGTTTATATATTCATAAACTTGTAAAGAAAACTACAGCATTTCCAAAAATATACTTACTTGTGAATTCAGTTGAATTTTTGGAAAGTAACTTTTAATAAATTTTGTGTTTATTCCAGTTTAAATTTATGTTTTAATTTTGTTTATATAAGTTTAAACTATTTATAACTAGAAGTTATATACGAACTATTTTTAGTAAACAATTTTAAAACCATTAAAAGTGTCCTGAAATATTTAGAAAATAACTTTACATTTTATCTAATTTTCTACATGTTTTAAATACTATCAAAAATGTTTCTTTTCACATAAAAAAAAATACTTTTACAAAATTTATTTTCAGAGTCAATGAGAATATTTTCTTGAATAAAGAGCCTGCTTAAGATCTCGACAAAGATTTAAAATATTTTAAATATGCAGATTTCACAAAGTTAGTGATAGGTTAACGATATTTTGCAAGGATATTGTTACGAATTTGCAATAGCGATTTGAATTTAACGGTATGTAACGACTGCCTGCAGCAATCATCATGTTTATAAACACGTCCATCAGCTTCTACATATCAACAATGTCGATAGCATGCAGTTATTAGCATTGTTTGTAAGTATGGCAACACTAAATGTTTAAACTGCTAACATTGATATCGAAAGCTCTAGAATTCGAATGTTCCAGTTTGTTCGTTAAGAGCATTGTAGAAGATTCGTGAAAGATGGCATGTGTATAAATAGTGGCAGGGGATGCAGTTGTGAGTGAGTTGATCATAGGAGCTGTTAGAGTTAACATCAACTGCCTTGTACATTTAAGTTTGTAGATTATAAAGTGTATGTGCATTTCTGCGAATTGATAAACGTGTATAAAGACACTAAGTGACTATTTGAACTGTTGTTGTTGTAGATTTTAAATAAATAAAGAGTTGTTACAATTTTAAACTACTAAACGGCTTTTATTTGCAATCCAAAGTATCCGGTTTATTTATAGGAAATAAACCAACGTTTTCAAAAGGTGAAGAGGTAACAATATAATCACCACAAACAACACAAAAACTGTCTACAATGTCCTTTCTTCGTATCCATTATGTTATTAATGATAAATTTGATATAAAAACCAAATTATTTTGGATGCAGTTAAAAGGGGAAATTTAAAGTATATCTCTAAAACAAGAGATTTCAGAAAATTTACATAAAACAGTTTTAAGGACAAAACCAAAAACATAAGAATTTTATCAACCTTGCAATAACAGTAAGATATAGTGATATATTAAATAATGTGACTCTACTCAACTGAAAGAGAATATTATGGAGATTAATAATCCAGAAAGTATTTTAAGGTTTGGACGATCATTCGCCAAATACTGACCGAATAATATAAAAAATGGTGTAAATTATGAAAATAATAAATGTCTTCCCAGTAGTGAAAACTAATGACGTCAGCATTGGCTGATAAAAATATATAAGGATCGTCTATTTTTATTTCAGAAAATTTTAAAAAAATCCATTTTGTTGTGCTGTCTTATTAAAGATGAATTAACTAGAATAATAACTAGGGGGCGGTTTTTCATGCATTTATTATTGGAAAATATGCGCCTAAAATATGCTGCAAAAAGTATGCATTTATATTTTTGCAAACAAACATAAAATAAAACAAGTAAGATAGCTATATTCGGCTGGGCTGAATCTTATATACCCTTCATCAAATTATACTTTAAAATAAAATTAAAAAAAAAAAATTTTTTTAATTTTTTTTAAATAGTTTTTTAAAAGTTTTTTTCCAATTTAAAAAAAAAAAATTTAATTTATTAGTGAAAAAAATTTATGACAAAAGAATGTTTTTTGTGAAAAAAAATTTGGGTTAAAAAATATTTTTCCCGATTTTGACCCATTGTAGGTCTATCATTAGATATCCATATTGTCTATATTTATGACTTAGTAATCGAGATATAGATAAAAAATAGGCCAAAAATAGAGGTTGTCTCGGATTTTTGCTCATATCTCCGTTATTTATGGACGGATTTTGCTGATTTTAAATAGGAAACTTTTCGAAAGCATGTCTGACAGAATTATTGAGGATTTGGATCCCGAAGATATCTGGGGTCTTCAGAAAATTGATTTCAACAGACAGACAGACGGAGATGGCTAAATCGACTCCGCTATCTATAAGGATTCAGAATATATATACTTTATAGGGTCGGAAAATTATATTGTGGAAATTACAAACGGAATGACAAATTTATATATACCCTTCTCATGAAGGTGAAGGGTATAATAAGTTTAAAATTATAAGTCTTTCGCAGTTTGGAACTACACAGTTTATTTTGGATATTATAATTATTATTTCTGAAATGGATATTAAAGGATTAATACTCATTTACCGCCATAATCTTCTGAGCCTTTACTCTAAAGTAGAATTCGACCATGATTTTCATATCATAATAAATGACTGGGAAGAATAGTAACTGTGTATGTGAAGTTACAAACTATTTGGTTAAAAAAATATCTTATAGAATGAAACTAAACCGAAAAAAAAATTAATTTGCTTCCATTAATAAAGTGTTGATACCTATTAAAACATATATTTTGAAATGATAATTGTCAATGTCTGATAGAGAAATGAAGAAGACTTAATGCCCGTTTCTAGATGTCGAAAGAAGTTAGGACGCAACATTTGTATTAAAAATATACAGTTTTCTTTTGGATGCTATTTTTATAACAAATTCGACAAACACAGAAAAAAGTTTCAACATAAATAGTATGATTTAATTTCATTGATTTCAATTCATAAAATTTATAAATAATTTCTTAAATAGTATGATTTTGTTCATATTTTTTGTTTTTAAATAAAATCTAGGAGGCTTGAAAAAAATATTTCAATTTTCATTTATATTTTTTATGTTGTTTGAAAATGTTTGAAATTTTCCGTGGAAAATTTTTATGTTTTTTATGATTTTCAGCTACAAAATGAGCAAATATGCATGATATTGACTGCATTTTATGAAGCAGATGAAATGCTTTAATATGAATGGAAGCTAAATGATGTTTAATGATATTTTTTTAGATTTCAGACTATTTTGATTCATCTTGAATAATTGGTAATATAGGTCTATTTTAGAAACATATTTGAACTAAGCCATTAGGTAATGCAATTGTAATGCAATTTATTATAAAATATCTAGAAATTTATGCAAAAAAACCAAAAAATTCCATCATGTACACTTTCATAATATTTATGAACATGTTCTTATTCTGAATGAAAAAAGTTTGGGAAAAAAAAGTCATGTTCGATTAATAATATCTATTACAAAATTCATACCAATTATGAATTTATTTTTTCTGTGAAGGTAAAGTATTATATTTTTATTAAAAATTGGGAAAATACGCTTTTTTAAATACATATTGAAGACAAATATGGGCAATTCCATGTCATCGTACGTGACATTTGTACGCCTATAGAGTGGAATAGATTTTGCAAAAATGAGAGTATCTGAAAAATAATTTGGTCTTTATGTTCCTACATTAAAAAAAAAAAATAAATTCTTTCGAAACATTGTTGTCCAAAATATATCGTACGTGACAAAAAACGATGATTTCGAGGTACATGTAGAAATATGCGAAAATTTACGAATCGTGAGAGGCGTTATGTTTTCTTTTAATTTCTTACACTTAACCAAATATTTTTCCTTTACAATCCGTCATATTTAAACAAAAATAATCTTTAGATGATTTTATAATAAATAAAATTTAATATCGTACGTGACATACCGTTCGTGACAGATTTTTCTCTTATAGTAAAACAATGTATATTCTGTAAATATATGTCTACAAAAACTAAAAAAATAAATAGAAAATATAGGTTTCAATAAACAATTTGATAATAGCAAAAAAAAAAAATGAGAGTCAAATTCATTTCATTCCACATGCTAATTGGGAGCTTAGTTTTCGACGCAATCTTAGCCTAAAACATACCAATTAAATTCAAAAATTAAATATTTTGCACTTAAAATGTTGTAATAAGCTCTAAATAACTTCACATAGTAGCATTTTAGTGTTTTCTTCTATTGAAATCATCTTGAAAAAAAGTTTCAAGGGTTTTAGTACTTTCAGTCGGGTTGCCATTCTCGTGGAATTGCCCATATAACAAAATAGGCATTATCAATAAAATATACAAAAATATGCTGTCAAATCGACAAATATTCTACATGGTATTTGGACGTTCGAGAAAAAAACATACATTTGCATCCGTCCCCTAATAATAATAATTTCAGAAGAGAACATGATTTTATCAGACAAACAGACCGACATCGTTTGGTTTATCATGTAATATTTCGAATTATATGTTTTATTAAAATTCTAAACTGGTTACAATTTTTCAGAAATTTGTGAAAAACTAACGGTTTTTTGGTTGTTCAATAATTGTAAATGCTACTAAGCAATTCCTAAAAAAGTTATAAAAATTAATTTTTATTGTTGAATGAGACATTTTAATTGATCAATGTTTTGATTTGATGCTACTTAAGCTTTTAAGAAGCACTAAAATTAGCACCGAACACTTACTCAATATTTTTTCACGTCAGCATTTTTAAAAAGCAGTGAAAACATTGCGGACATATTTAAATCGTATTAGACGCGGGTCGTAGTTCAAAGTCGTAGTACTTTAAGTAGTAATTCGTAAAATAGGGAAAGAGCTTGTATAATAATCAATTTTTAAGTAAGCGGATTTATTAAATATTCTGATTAATTCAATAAAATTATATCAATTTGAGCAATAAACATATTTAAGAATTTCATTTGTAAATGGTGTAGTCATAAAGTTTTGATAAGAAAACGAGTCTTTCTCATACAGTATATGTGTGATGGGTTCATACGCGTGCCGTTAACGTGTATTTTTTTTATATTTTGCCCTTTATGACATCAACGCCGAATGTGTGTTTAGACAAGTTTGAGTCTAACTACCGTTTCACTATTCCATCAGTTTGTCAGCCAGCCGGTTAGCTAGTCAGTCAGTCAGTAAGTAAGTCTATACCAGATGTACTAGTTAATAAAATAAGAGTAGTACGGGTATGAGTACGAGTACTTACTTGGATATGAATATTTGCATTTCTTTAGCTGGTATTATATGTGACAAACGTGCTTTTCCTATTTATTAAGGCCGCCAGCGGCCGTTTTGCTGTCTGTCCGTTTGTCTTTCAGTACATTTGCAATTTTGAAAACACTTTTGACTTCCTTCGTCAGTTTATTGTTTCTTATATTCATTCCACTTATAGTTTTTTTTTTATTTGGCTTTATTTTACGATAAATTTATGTGTTCCTGCACTAAAGAATTGCTTTTGTTAGTTTTCTTTTTGTGTGTGTGTTTTTTTTTTGTTTTGGTCTTTTGAATTTCATTATAATTTTGCATAATCATAAATGCTGTGCACTATTGAAGTGGTGGTTGCGATATTTATCCTGGATTTATGGACTTTTTATGATCTTATCTTTATTATCAGTAGCAAAATTATAAATAATAAGTAAATATTAGGGTAATGGAAGTGCCTTACGGTACTTCCATGCACTTATGTTCATATGTATTCCTAATTTACAAACTCTTATGTTTTTATTTATTATATAGTTATTTCCGGACACATTCTCAATAAGAACTATGTATGTACAATACTTCCTTCCGATGTTATACTCACACCTCACCTTTGCTTACAATGGCAAACGTAAAGGAAATAAAATTTTGAACTTTAAGTAAATATAATAATTTAATTATTAACTACATTTCGTAAATTTCTAATAAAAAATAAATTCTTACTATTTTAAGCAAAATTTAAAAATGAAAAGAAATACAAGACACTTTTAATTTTTCAACGAAAGGTGTAACATGAAGCTCATGAACATTTATTCTCAAAAGGAAGATAAACTTTTGAGGCCAGCACGAAAGAAAAGAAAGTGGAACTTTTTTCTCGACTACTTTTCTTTTCAATGACGCTGTCAACTCCCAAGTTTCGGAATAAAACAAGTGAAAACAGCATAATCTCATAAATAATATTTCTTTCCTTCCACCAGCCAAAAAATCAAGAAAAAAAATATCACAAAAAATTCCAAAAAAAAAAACTCTTTGTGAATCTCAACAAGGCGTTTTTCAGTTTCTTTTGGTTTTCTGTTTTGTTGCTCTAGCTGGATGCAAGGCACAAGCTGTGGCAGGAAAAAAAAATTAAAACGGAAAACGAATGAAAGAAATAAGGATTCTATAAAATGCAAAACAAATCTCAGGTGTAAACAACTTGACACCACCCCGTCTATAACAACAAACAAAAACTAGAAGAAACTTTTTTCCTCTGTTATTTACAACAGTTTCGCGAAATATGATGGTCAGGATATAATGGCATTAGGAAATGTGCCACCACAACCATGCCCAGCGAACGACGAAGCAAACAATAACCAGCCATCATATAAACAATAAGGAAATTCTCTAGTGGCAACGATAGTAAAATAAAAACAAGTAGCAAAGTATAGTCGGTTTAGCTTAACCCTACATCGATTGAAAATATTAATGATTATAATATTAGTAAGTAAGAAAAATAATAAATATTCGATCAATTATGAAGTGGTCTTTATATGGGAACCGTGACCAATTATGGATCTATAGTTAGGATTTGCATAAACATAAATACTATATTTTGTTAAATTTGATCTTGGTACCAATATTTTATCTCTATATCTACATTTATAAGAGTGATTGGCGGGAGTGGGCCTTATATGGGAGCTATTGTTTAATATGGGCCGATCGTCATAAATTTCGAATCACGAATCCCAAATTTGCATAAAATATATTTGTGTTGGGTTTGTTGCTGAGGAGTAAACAATACATTTTGTTGTTCAATGTTGGCCTATCGTTTTTAAGGGCTTATAATATAAAATATTGGTCATAATTCAATAATATCTATAGTTTTATTTAAAGATTAAAGACGTCTGACTTAGTTAAATCTATTACTGTCATTGTACAAGCCCTTCATAATTCCCCTGTCTCGGGTGTCTCTAAGGGGGAAGCGACTAAGTCCCCCCTATTAGATGTCTCCCACATGCCAATTGTGCGATCAGGTCTATTGAAGGAAGCCTCCTGTCCTGAAGCCGCATCACCCCGGCCAGAAGGGCTGCTACCACCAGGCGATCCGCCTATCGCTTTATTGAGGCACTCGATTCTAAAAAAGTCGAGCATATCACTAAGGAGCAACAAGCTTCCCTCTCCTTCTGCTGAATCATCAGCGGGGCCTAAATGGCAGCGTTCAGAGGAGAATGCAGCGGCCAAGAGCCAGCAACCGGGTCCCAAAAGGCCCAAAGCGGCACAAAGGTCGTTAGCCAAATCTTTTAGCGAGATTGTCAAAAACAACCTCGTCAGGGCGGTTATCGATCGGAGTGCCAATGACGGATCCATATCTTAATTGAATTGGGATGTGGTGAAGCAAAAACTGGTAGGGGTGTTCTGGAAAGTTCTCAAAGAGAACCCAGGCACTCCCCCACAATGCGATGATGCTGGTTGGTACCAGGGTAAAATTTATGTCTTGTGTAGATGAACGCTCAGCGTTGCTACTCATGACTGCTGTTACATCATTGGGTGAGGTATGGCCGGGATTTAGGCTTAAGGTGGTATCTGTGAGTGAGATACCCCGAAAGCCTAGGTCCATAGCTTAAATACCAGCTGAGCCATCTAGCCCGGAGCAGATAATTATGTTGCTCCGTGTGATAACTTTGTTCCAGTGAACAGGGAAAGAATCCAGTGGGCAATCAAAAGCTTCGGCCCGTTTAAATCCCCTGGGCCGGATGGCATCATTTCTGCTGATCTTCAAAAGAATGAAGAAATCGTTGTACCAGATGGACCTATATTCCTACATGGTGGACGAGGTGCAGAGTAGTCTTCATTCCTAAAGGAGGTAAGCCGACTCATACCAAACCATAGCATTACAGACCAATTAGTCTTGCATCCTTTTTGCTGAAAACCCTAGAAAAGGTAATTGACGTATACTTGAGAATGACCATTCCGACGGAACACATCTCTAAATCCCAACATGCCTACACCAAGGGCAAATCTGTGGAAACAGCTCTACATTCGTTAGTTGACTCCATTGAAGAGTCGCTATCACATAAAGAGTATTCACTTGTTGCCTTTCTCGATATTGAAGGAGCTTTTAACAATGTCAAGTCCGACCGAACGAGTACTACGGACTGTCGCGATACTGATTACAGGTGCTATAAGGTCTACTTCCTCTAAGGCACTTTTTACTATCTTAAACTGGTTACCAGTGGATTTGATGGTGATACAAATGGCTCTCAACTCTGCTGTGAGGCTAAATGCTGGATGTTCGTGGTCTGGCAAGGACCTTGGACACTCAAGGATACTGAATTACTATGGGCATATACATGGTAATGTTGATTATTGCATCGAAAAACCTTTTTTCGATAGGCATTTCCATATTATGATCCCGAATAGGGATTTATGGCATAGCGGACTCTTCCCCCCTGACGATGTCATAAGGATATACACTGATGGCTCTAATAGGGGAAATAGGGTCGGTGGAGAATTGTATATTGAAAACTTTGGGATAAAATCCAGCTTTGGGCTACCTAACTTCAGTACTGCTCTTCAGGCGGAAATTACTGCCATTTAACGTGCATCCAACTGGCTGAAGTATTATCGAATATCTGGTGATATATGTTATGTCGTTAACGGAATAGCGGGTGTCCTCACGACATCTAGATTAACCGAGGAATGCCGGGTATCCCTAAATGAGATAGCGAGACATTCTAGGATAATGCTTATATGGGTCCCTGGACACGATGGAAATCATAGCAGATGAATGGGCCAAAAAGGGTGCGATGATGAATGAGGAGGCGATCGACCCATTTTCTGGTATCTCCCTTATTAAATGCAAGATGGCTGTTCAGCAGAAACTATATAAGACTGCATAAAACAGGTGGACTATTGAACCTTCCTGTGCTACAGCGAGGTCGACTTGGCCCGTATATAACGTCAGCAGGACGAATCTATTTATAGTTTACCGTCGTGAGCAAATAAGGCTAATTGTCTCATTTATTACAAGACACTGTTTAATTGGAGGACATGCTAGAAGAATGGGCCTACGGTACAATGATTACTGTTGAAGCTGCCATAATAAAGAAGAGGAAGATACTGTGTATCACCTTGCCGCTCTGACAAACCTGAGGGAACGCATCCTCGGATTTCCATTCCTATCATGCTTGGATGATCTATCAAGGATGAATCTTAGACGAATCTACTCCTTCATCCAGGAATCTGGCTGATTTAACCTATAGGCAACGGAAATATTGTAAATATCCTGCTGTCTACCCTTTGGGTATCACAATAGGATCAGATTTGAATGGACCCATGGAACCTAACCTAACCTACACAGAGAAAACTGTTGTGGTGTTGATAACCGAACTAATTGTTATTCTAATGATTCAGTCTGTTTTTATTGTCCTATCATGCTTGGATGATCTATCAAGGATGAATCTTAGACGAATCTACTCCTTCATCCAGGAATCTGGCTGATTTAACCTATAGGCAACGGAAATATTGTAAATATCCTGCTGTCTACCCTTTGGGTATCACAATAGGATCAGATTTGAATGGACCCATGGAACCTAACCTAACCTACACAGAGAAAACTGTTGTGGTGTTGATAACCGAACTAATTGTTATTCTAATGATTCAGTCTGTTTTTATTGTAGCTGAAACATTTTAGTTGGGTTGACAAAAATTCGGTTATTCTAATCATAATAAGAATCATTATTCCTTCTCAAATGACTTTCTAGAATCTAAAAAATCTATGAAGATAATCGAAACATTCGATGGACAGCAAATCACAACGAATCAGTTTTATCTTTTATAATAATTTCAATAGATTTTGACCGTGGGCAAAAACAAGCCAATGTGAGACCTGTACTTTGAATGAAAGGTTTACATGGACACACAGACAACCAGACGGCCGGCCATCGTTAATCTAATCAGATTCTGATTCTATTGGTATTATTTACGGTGGCAGTTGGACTTTACGTTTTATGAATTACGAACAGCACAATAGTGGCGTAGGGGATAACAAACAAATAATTAAACAAATGTGCACAGTCGGTTAAGACCATTATTATTATATGCTACATGTTAAAGATAATGTATTAAATTTGATGAAGAAATTATGTTTCAGTTTAATAGATGTTACATATTAATAAACATTTAATCTAAATTCATTAAAAAATCAAAACTTTTGCACATTTTCTTATTATTATAACACATGTGTCAATAGTTCTTAATAATATATCTAAATACATAAATGTATTTTATTGATATTATATAATAGATTTTCTCAAAAAACCAAAGACATTACTTGTGTATCAGATACTTGAGTATAAATAATCTATCTGTGTAGCAAATCCGACAAATATTTGAAAAAAAAGATTACACCAACTAAACACAACTCAAAATCTTTGCCTCTACTATACAACGTTATGACACCAAAAAGCAACTGATACTTGGAATGTTGGCAGATTTTACTGTCAGTAAAGTTTTCCCTTTTAGTTGTTTTCTTTTGTTTTCCTGTTGCAGGACATGTGTTCATTTGCCAAGTAACATCTATAGCAGCCTCAGCATAAAAAAAATAATATAAAAGAAAACAAAGCAAACAACATTAGAAACAGAAAAAGCAACAGAATGCTGTGATTCTTATGAGATCAACACTGTGGCTGATAAATCTCTAAAGACACTGCATCAGATTTATTTTAAGAAGGAATTTTTTTTCCGGTAGAAATCTAAATTGAAATAGAATTTGCTAAAACTGAATTATGAATTTAACAATACTTATTTAAATTAAATATTTTAATCACAAATTAAAATTTTATATTTTCTTCTTTTTTTATCCTTTTTTCTTATTTTATTTTATGTTTGCTGTCCCTATTAACCATGTCGTGGTACAAGAAAATCTTGTTTGTATACACGTTTTTCCAATTGGATTTTATCCTTAAGGGGCACTTTTGAAGCTGCATTATGACACACTTAGGAACAATTCCTTAAGACCATTGGGGACCACCCAATCATTCTTTACGTATGATCAACAAAAAAATCAAGCAATGTGTGTGTGTGAATACATACAAGGACTGTAGAATGGATGTATGTATATGTAGTGTGTGTGTGGAAGAATAAAAGCTGGAAAAAACATTTTATTTTATAGTGAAAAACCGTGTGTATAAAATAAGGAAACGAAATGTTTATTTAACTCTCGTACACACACACAATACAAAAATGCTCGTAAAAAACACATAAAACAAAATTGTTGAAATGAGGTTAAGACTATTATATTCATACACACTACATACATACATATACACAATTATCCTTGCCATGGCACTTAATCATATTTCTCCTTCCAACTCAGAAACGACTGTCTGCGAGTGTGTTTAGACCCTGCAGTTTAACAAGTAACAATTACCAATTTTGCACTTGATTGAGTAGTACATACTAATTTGTAATTTACTTTTTTATAAAAGATTCCACAATCATTAGTCAAAATATGACCTATTCGAAATGACAACTTCACAAAATTTTACCATATACATACATACATATACTTTAGGCTGGGTCGATTTGTATGGACGATCAAAAAGTAAAAAATCGTATAGCAGAAACGCATTCTACGAAAATTCTAAGATATTTTCCCCAAGAAACCATAGGTCTAAAATCAAATCCTATCTTTCGCATTTCGTCTTTTATCCAATAAAAAAAAAACTATTAAAAAATAATTAATACTGAAATATCATTGGAAGAAATACGAAATGCGCAAGATAAGATTTGATTTTAGACCTATGGTTTCTTGGGGAAAATTTCTTAGAATTTTCCGTAGAATGTGTTTCTCATAGCCTAATGTATATACTTCGTTTTGTTGGTGAACTTACTCATCTCTTATTCAATATTATTCAGACAATGTCAATCGGTAAAAAAAAGCGAATAGCATAATGTATTTATAACAAGTAAGAGAGCTATATTCGGCTGTGCCGAATCTTATATACCCTTCACCAAATTATACCTTAAAATAAAATTTAAAAAAAAAATTTTTTAAATATTTTTTCAAAATAGTTTTTTAAAAGTTTTTTCCAATTTAAAAAAAAAAAAAAAATTTTAGTTTATTTGTGAAACAAATTTATGACAAAAAAAGTTTTTGTCATCGGTCTCGGATTTTTGCTCATATCTACGTTATTTATGGACGGATTTTGCTAATTTTAATTAGGAAACTTTTCGAAAGCATGTCTGACAGAATTTTGAGGATTTGGATCCCGATGGTATCTGGGGTCTTCAGAAAATTGATTTCAACAGACAGACAGAGGGACATGGCTAAATCAACTCCGCTGTCTATAAGGATTCAGAATATATATACTTTATAGGGTCGGAAAATTATATTGTGGAAATTACAAACGGAATGACAAATTTATATATACCCTTCTCACGAAGGTGAAGGGTATAAAAATAGTATGGCGATTCATGATAAGAGCATACAAATGTCGAAATGATCGAAAAGAGTAACAAAATTCATTATCGAGAAAAAATGTATCTTTTAAATATAAACGGACTAATATAATTGTTTGTAACCTGTAGTAAATTTTAGTAGAAAACGAATACCTAAAAATGGATAGTTAATAGTTCCATGAACTGCAGGGTAAATACAATAATAAACGAACATGTGAAGATGTCTACATTTGCTTAATAGTATTAAGGTGCATACCCTGAAATCTATAATTTATTTATTTACGTGTTTGTGTGTAATTTAAAGAATATAAAAGAAACATAATGTCTAAATATGGCTAAATAATGCTGTTGGTCCATTTAGTCAATAGTATTGGGTGTACCTTCATTTAATGTTTCAATACAAGTGGCTTTGAGACTAATATAACAAATAATGGTTATATTCATTCATAAGATTAGTTTGCACTAACATTTAGTAACTCCAAACTGTACGACACAGTCTGGGTTTTAGAACTCTTTTCATTTTAATTTCATTTGGGTTGATTTCAAAATAATTTGGGTCGATTCAAAATAAGAAAACTGTGCTATAGCGAAAAATTACTCGATAAGTGACTAACAGTGCTATTATTCATGTATGCACATATAGTGATAAACTAGATTTCAAATAAAAACTATTTTTATTTTAGTGGAATACAATAGTAGTTGAAATGTCTACAATAGGCAGGTTAATAAACTATGAATTTTGTTTGTTTTCAACAAAAATACCTGAAAGGAAAGAAGAGAAAACTTGTCCACAATAGACCGAATAAATAGAGAAATATACATAGAAAAATAAATAGAGAAATATACATAAATAAATTATTGTTTTTAAGGAATAGGGCACCATTACAAAAATATCTGAAATATCATTTAAGAACAAACGTCCTAAAGTACGTAATCGCTTACCTCCAGTGCACAACACGTTAATAGAAGATATATAATGGTTTCATACACCTCATTGTGATAGCTTCTACAGTAGTCAATGCGTCTGGAATGTCCACCAAACCTACAAGCTCCAGTGATAATTTATACTAGATTACTAAGCTGAATGCGTTGATATTTTATTCTTAATATGAATGCCATCAATATCCCCATGACCTCTCATCCATATTAGTGATATTGTTGACTGTCTCATTCAGAACGACCGGCATTTCGGAATCAGGTTCGATGCTATTAAATAACCACTCAGGGTTTTAATAACAGCTTGATTAACAGGATTAAATCGTATATCCCTGTCAGATATGCAATAGTATTTAGCCAGTTTGCCTCTACTTTCATCATTAAATCTATGAATTTTGATATCAATCTTCTGAATGAAGATGACACCAACAAAGCAACCAAATACACGAATTCGTAAATACACAAATTCGTTCTTTCTGAAGAGGAGAGCTCAGAAAACCCTCAGAGACTAAGGAACCTAATTATCTTGTGAAGCTACAATAATCTACATTGTCAGATATGATAAAAAGGATCTCTAGAATCCTTGTATGTCCCTTGTCCGTTGTTTCCATCAGCCATTAGTACTGTTTTGTCAGAAGTTCAACCGGAATCCAAAAATAGCACCTTAATTGGCATTGTCCTCATAGCACAATGTAATTGTAGAATCTTCTATTTACTAGAGAACAAACAAGTTTAATTTTTCCAGGATTAACACTGAGACCACTATTCACGCACCATGAACTGAGGTTTCTCAATGCGGATTCCATGTTCTGAGACAATGTCTTAAGATGCATACCAGATATTTCGACAGCAACATCGTCGTCATACTTGACCATTTATAGCCATATTCCAAAATTCTGATGAGAGTACTTAATCGATGTTCCCCTAATGATTCGCACTGTAAGATGAGGTTACCTAAAAATTAAAATGTGCGTAACTCAGCCATTTGTGTATATAATGAACATTATTTAAATCGATATTATATTACTACAGTAATTTTTTTTAAGACATCAAATAAAAACACTAGGATGACACTAGAAATTGATTTTTTGGGCAACACACAAATTGATGTAACTAAGGTAAAATTTATAAGATTGAATAAGAAATTCAAGGATTCTTAGGAAATAATGAATTGTCCGGCACTGGGCGATCTACGTGCCAGACTTTTAGGTGAGCGATCCTTTAGTACCCTCTACGGGCTATCTGTGAAGGAACTAGACGCCTTTATTAGAGAAAGCAGGTGGTTGCGAATTGCACCTCATGCTGACCCGACAACTGTCCCATGATAGTCTGGGTCATTTGATCCTTAACATCTTCTCCTCTTACTCCTACCATTCTAGTACTAAATCTATAGAATTCCTTTTCTTTTACTTCCATTTCTGTCTTCTCTCTGTTTTCATTGTCTTATCAGGCACCACAAAGTGAACGATTATTGGACCCAAGTGAGCTGTACCAAACGTAGGTTTTGGACGTTTGCCTGATAACCTAACCTAACCTAGGAAATATTAAATATGCTATGGATAAATATGCATACATTTTGTATATTTTTATTTTATTTATGATTAAAATAAATATGTATAATCAAATGCTCCATGTGGGTATGTGAATTTTCCCATGATATGGTAGCAATCTAAGTTTGTAAATAGAACTAGGTCTTTCATTTAAATTCAGAGTCTATTGTAGTTTATTAGAAACGACTTTAAAGGCGTATCCGTGACATATTTAATTAAACAATACAAATATAAATACATTGACATTTATTTGGATATAAAATAAAATTAAATGTAGATTGCAAAACCCTTTAAAATATTCATATCCAGATAAACAAATTTAGGTCAACAATTAGACAATTAAAAGAAAGTTTACACACATTAATTCTGATATATGAGTGCTGCTACTACTACATATTCTGAAAACAGCATTTTCACATCGAAAACTAAACTCAACATATTTATTATTTCGTTCGTTTTACAATAAACATCATTAGACAAAGTAATTAAACATGTACTCGTAGTATGGCTAACATCCTAAAGATTATTAAAGATAAATTTCCAAAAACAAACCTAAAACGATACAGAAGCCGTTCTTTTAATGGCAATTTTTACAAAAAAAAAAAACAAAGAAAAGAAAACAGGTTAAATGATAAAAAAAATGTTTTCTTATGGTTTTTTGTTTTTGGAAAACATTAAGATCAAAAATATAATGAAGACAAATACAAATACAAATACAAACCAAACTGGCATTACAACTCAAACTAACCACTGTAAATGTGACTTCTTTCCGTATGTGTCTTTTTGTTTAAAATACAGATTATGATTTACAATAAAATTAACAGTTTAATTCAGATCATAACAAAACAAACAAACATTACATTATTTTTGGTATACAAATGTACGTACAAAAACTGCTAGTGTATTTGTGTGTCTGTGACACTACAATAAACTTTAAGAACATTTTAAAGTGTGACAATGATATAAATCTTTGTTATATTTCTTATGAATGGCGGTCTTTTAAAACTACTAAATTACAAACCGAACAAAAACTATATAAAAGAAAAGTTTCAAAACGGAATCTTAAATATAATAAAAACCAGCAGCAGTAACAACAATAACTAATCAAAACCAAATAAGTCATTGTACGTTTAAAATGTCACATGCTTGACAAACTACGAGTGTTTAACAGATACACTACATACGATACATAAGTATCTTCTTTATATGAATGTATCTACTCTACATACCTACTATATATATGTATGTATGTATTTATGTACATCATATATATATGCATAGTTGTATATACATAAGGTATCTATATCTCTTAAGTATTATTATAACCAGTTTACTGAACACAATTTCCCCACTAACAAACAAATTACTTGTAGATACATACCTATAATTTGTTTAGTGGTCTTGTAGCAGGGGGGAACATTCGAAAGGGTTAAATTAACTGACATGACCACACACAAGCATCTTAAGACAACCCAAGACAAGAATTCAACAAAAATTCAGATGAAGACTTTTGCCAAAATTTAGTTCGGGTATTTTTTAAACATTGCAATTACCATACATAAATATGTACATATTTATATATACAAGTTTAGCCGCTTAAGTCGACTTAAAATTTAATTATACATTTATTAATATTTAAAATTTTTTATTATTTGTTTGCTTTATTAAAGTTAGTACTTAGATTTCGAATATAGTTTCACAAGAGATTATTAAGCTACAAACGATAAAATATTTGGAAAGTGGGAAAACACAGTGTTCTTTGTAAAAAATGTTCTTGAGCGTATTTAAACTTGCCCTGAGAATTATACATTACACATTTAGATGCAGTTTATATCCAAAATTAAACCATATCACTACTTCGTAGCCTTTAGTGTGCTGAAAACGATAACAGATTATTTCCAAAATGTTTAACATTTGAAAAAGTTTACTTCCCTCGTTTTTCCACAAGTGATAGTATCCGAATTATGTATTTGTATTCGATTAGATTTAAACACAGCTTTAAAGAATGGATCTGAACTTATGAAATCAATTTACTTTTTATTCTAAAAACTTCGAGATACATGTTAAATCAGTATTTCAACACTGTTTTCGAATAATATGAGCTCGAACTACACTACATAGCAAATCATATGCGAGTAATATTTAGAATTTGATGGCGATTGTGAATCGATTTGAATTCCTATAATATTTCAGAGACTATATCATAACATTACTAGATCAACATTACTAGTTGGTGCATAGAAATCCGGTTAGTTTACGAATGATATCTATATATATAAAGACAAGTAAGAAAGTATACCATATAATACCCTACACTTAATATATGAGCAAAAACTTTATCTTTTAAAATTTCAATAATTTATATTCGTGAGTGATTTTCGGAAGAGGGCTATGACCAATTATTGACCGCTCACCATGAAATTAGGTCGTGTGATTTATGTCTATATGAAAATTATTTATGTTCAATTATATGGGTATACCAACATTTTTAGGAGATTTATACACGTTAAAGTAATTTTCGGAAGCGGGTTTATGTGAGAGATATGACTAATTATATATATACAATTTATTTAGAGCGAAATTTGTGTAGATAACGATATAAATTAAACGTATATGACCGATAAAGTTCAATTTCGGAAGGACATTTGTATGGGTGCTAGGTGAAATAATGAAACCCTTGCAGCCAGTTTCAATAGGCTTGGTAGTTGTTCCGAAAAAATTATAAGTTCCAAATTTGATTGAAATATCTTAAAAATTGCAACCAGTACTTTGAGCACAAGGTTTACATGGACAGCCAGCCAGCCAACCAGCCAGACGGACGACACAGAAAGTGATTCTGAGTCAATCGGTATACTTGGGTGTTAGACTAATACTTTTGGGAGTTACACACATCTGCACAAATCCAACATACCCTCCACACTATGGTGGTGTAGGGTATAATAAAATTGTCCATGTATGTAATGGCATCACGTGAGAACGGGTGGAGCGATTTGGCTGATTTTTTTTTTTTTGATTCGAAATTTTCAGGAGATAGTTTGTAAAGAAAAAAATTCGGAAATTATAATTTTTAATATATTTCCTCCATTTCACTTTTAATTTTTCTTAATAAGAGACATTTTTTGCAGAAACTTGAAGAACTAACATTATTAAATAGCTACAGAGCGGAGGCGGGGCGGTCAACTAGTTAAATATAATTTGGAACTCCGCTGCTATCGATTAAAAGCAATCATAATGTCCACGAGCATAATTTCATAAATTCTTTAAGTTGCAATCTTAACTATTCAAAGTTGATGTTCGAAATAGGGTAATTATAAAGTAATGCTAATATAATTACTCTTCACCTCTTATACATTGTCTTTTTAAAACGGTAATGGCATTCGAGGCAAGTACTTAGCTTACTTACAAGTAGGGAGTTTCGTTCGCCCGAACTTTTTTATATCGGCAATTACCATTTTCATATATATTATTTTATTATTTTTTACACAAAACACGTTATACAATCTTTATTTGATATGATTTAGAATGATAAATATACACAGTTTAGAAAAATTGCATTGGCGATTTATAAGTCCTTTTTTGCGATTTAGAACATTATTACTTATATTGTATTTTTTAGTGGACTTCAGACATTTTCTTATAACCAGTTTCTTTATTTCTACAGTTATAACTGTGTTACTTGATTTAAATTCCCTATTGTCGTTTGTGATATCAGCGATAGTGATAATAACAAATTTCAAAATTATCAAATATTTCTTTTACAAAATGTATGTTTTATGTTAAAATTGAATGAATAAATAATTAAAACAAGTTTGATGCTATAATATATTTATTTGCTTAGTTATACTCAATTCCATTTGACTGTGATAATACTTTTGCCATTTTAGTAAAAAATGGACTTAGCACTCTTGCATACCTTATAACAGCGTGAACAAAATCGAAATATGTAATTGTAAACGTTTCTTCAGCATGCAGTGTATTTTTTATTATTCTGACGTTTTGTATTAAAATTTACATAAAAAATGAACTTATATTTTTTCAAAATCTGCTTCCCTGTGCCAAAAACTCTGTTTGGCAATTAAAAATTGTCACACCATTGCATGATGTAGGGTGCGCGTTTATATCGATTTAACACTTAATTATTAACTTGTTAGAACAACCTTAACAATCAAATATTTAAAAATACTTTAAATTTATTTAAAAATCTTTGACAACAATTTAAAACAATTGAACTACGTTCACAATAGCAGTCCAGTAAAAAATGTTAACTGTTAAAAATACTGATTAAAATTTGTACAAAATTATTTTTCAATTTATGAAATTGCAAAAAAAAAAACAATTAAAACTTAAAATTATAATTTTATAACTTCAAAAATAACACACGCTCCACAATGAGGCAAAATCAAAATTTTTTGGAAATAAATCGGGAATTACTAAACGGCTGGTCCGATTAGGATAAAATTTGACATGGGCGCAGCCAAGGAGTATTCGAGTTTAAGTTATTAAAATAGACCCTACAAATGCTCTAGGCGCGGCGCTATGGGTGCTCAAAGTAGGGTACCTTCGACATTTAAAATTTTTAAACACGTGCCATTTTTTTGTTTCCCATCCGAAGTGCAATAATTTTGAAGGACCGAGTTTATATATTTTTGAAACTAATTGAGATATTAATTTTTTTATATGAACAAAAATTAACTTATCTAAATAGAAAAAAATAGTTCGGAACAATGTGGATAAAGTTGTTCCTAATATTTTCAATCCTATCAACATTTTTATAAAAATTTTAGTTCTAGAAGCTCAATAAATATGTAATATGTAATAAAATCATTATTTATTAGCAAAACTCAATAAAATTTTCAACGTTTTTTAAATTATTCATTTTGAAAACAAAAGTGTAAAAAAAATTGTCTAAAGGTCAAAAGAAATCCCGCAATTCCTAAAAATTGGAGCGAAAATCCCAAAAATGGTAATTTTTACAATTTTTCCCATAGGATCCACATTTTTTTCGGGGCTGGGAAAATACTTTGGGAATAAATAGGGATCACATCAAGGTTTTCAAAACTGCTTTCTGTTATCGGATCCCAGCTTTGGGATTTTAGAACATGTGGCCCAAATTTTAAATTTTAATAAAAAAATAGTTCGAATTCCGAAGAGCGTAGGGACGACATGTTCGAAAACTATGACATGTTTTTTATACTAGAATGTTCTCTGTAAAGATATCTTACAGAAAAACATAAAATTGTTATATGTCCTTAAAGAAAGTTTTTTTTAAATAAAAAAAGAGTTAAGTCACCTGTTCGTCCAAAAAAACAGCACAAATCTACTATTTTTGGAATTTTTAAATTGAAAATCGTTTATTTTTGGATCTGTAATTGATGTTGCTCTAAAATCTTTTGCATATTATTGGTAATTTAGTTGTCTAACTATATATTAAAAAAGAGGCACAAGGTATGGCAAAATTTTAAAATTTAAATTTTGTAATGCATATAACACGGAAATTATAAGAGATAAAAGAAAGAATTATAATTTGCTCTAGAGTGGAGTACTCCATCATTATAAACGTAGCTTTAAGCTCAAAAGTGATGTTGCATCAGTGTTTAATCGTATTAGTTTAAATTTTCTACCAATCCGAACATTTTGTTATAGTAGATATATAACTAATTTGAAATCAATGTGGTTGTTTTTACAAGGATTTAAAAAAATAAATTGTTACACAATAAAGAATGAATCTACAAATGCCACCAAAAATGTAAGAAGTGGTAAAAAATATTCCTAAAAATGTCCATGTATTTTTGCAAATCTACGAACATTTCCAAAATATTCATACATACGTATGTATAAATGTAAGAGCTATAGGTTAAAGCGATTATTTATTACAGATCCCATCCGGTAAAATCTTAACATGACAAATTTACATGTCATGTATAAATATTTGTTAAATCTCATGTAACACTACCATGTCCAAAAGAAACAAAACAAAAAAAAAACTTAAAGACAATTTACTTGAAATTAAAAGATTTTCATTTAAAACGGTAGAAATGGAATGTGTGCAACAACTTCCTATATACGAATTTATGTGTAAGTTCATACAAATCTGCAAGCAAGTACATACATAAATATATAAAATATGAAAGTATGAGTATGAAATTTATTCATTTAGTGTGTTTTTTTTTTCTTGGGCAAGAAGTACTGAAACTAACATACAAGTAATTTAGATTTAACTGTTTGTCTTGTAAGACAAATGCGTAATTAATTGCCAACATCAAAAGGAAACATGTTTCAAAACATGGACTTAAATAGTCGTACATACAATATTACTTGTTAGTGTAAGCATTAGCATTGGTATGCTCTTCTATCCCTCATATGCATCCAAACACATTTATAAAGCAGTAGTCAGTGAGGAAACTTGAGTTATGCCAGTATATTTAAATAGTTTTCTTGAGAAACTTTTCAAGAATTTAGCTAGAGTCATTGCTAGTTTAAAAGGGATGTTTTTCAAACACACAAAAAAAAAAAAATATTACAGGAAAAATTCATTAATAAATCACATCTTCACAAGTTCATAAGCGTACATGTATTTATTGTTTACACTTTACTTGAACAACTAACTCATTTGTAAATATTTATTTGTATGTAGATAAACCTGTTAGGACAATGCAAATACTTTTAACGAATGCAGCCACATGTAAACATTTAAAAAGTTTAAATTAAAACCTTTTAAAACTTGAACATTTTATAAAAATTCATTATTTTAGAGATTCTGTTCTGTTGAGTTGTCATTTTAAAATGTTTCCTACTCATACTTATTAAAATGTAAAAATGGTAGAGCAAATGTGCGTCCAGTTAGTAAGAGATAGAAGCAAGAAATGTAGGTAAAATTTCTTTTGATAGTAAAACCATTTTCTCACACATTGCCTTGTTAACTTCACCGACTCACGTAACACATACAAACGAATTGCTGTATTTTATTCGTTAAGTGTTTTTGCTTGCATCTTTTTGATTTATTTTATGCTGCATATATTTAGGCATATATTTAAGGGTTACCGTTGTGAAGAATTGCACAGCCTCATTTTATAAAACGAAATTTGTGTGAAGAAGACTCTGATATTGTTTAGTGTCTCAAAACGAAACAAACTTCTGCCTAGTATTCATCTTGAAGAAAAGAGTTGTGGAAGTGAAATCAAATATGAAAATGCAAATGAAATCTGAAAACTTCTCAGAGGAATATATTCTGTGTATTTAATGCATGTTTTTTGTCGATGATAATGATTGATCCAAATCGTAGCATCAGAATCTTCTGTTAAAAAAGAAACACCTGAAATTTATACAAAAACTTGTATGTGGATCATCAAATTACACTGTGCAACAAGAAAATCTTTCCCGAATGAGACCAACGGGAAATGAAAGTAGATAATTAGTATACCAAAACCCCCAAGGGGTTTTTAAAAGTTAGCTCATGTTTTAAAGTTATTCACCTTTAAAGTTCAGCTTTTTTGAGTAAAAATTTTTCATATATATTTTATGAATAATCTATTGAAGTAAGTCAATATTTATATAAAGTAATTTTAGTTGAATGTTCTAGTCCTAATATACTTAAAATTCATTAATTTTAACACTTTTTGCAGATTTGTTTTTTTGTTTTTATAGCTTTTGGTACTTAGATACGCAATTACCAATTTTTGGAGAATTGCTGAATATTGCTCAATACTCAAAAGTAGTTACTCAATACTTTTAGACTTGTATTTTTACAATTTAATTTATTTAAATTTAACGGTTATGATGCAAAAAATGCATCTCTACTATAAATACAACTCAAATCAATATTAGAAATGCAACTCTTAGCGTAAACAATTTTCAAATCAGAATAAAATATTATTAAAAAAACTGGAATAATAGTTAAACAGTTCAAAATATTTATTGATATAATCTTGTAAACCTAAAATGTTTCTAAAAAGGAGTGATGTCTTTTTATACATTACCGAAAAGCAGAAAAATATATCGTTTTTAAATTTAAAAAAATCCGTTAAAAGTATCGAATAGTATTGAGTACCCAAACGAAAAGTGTTGAGTAGTATTGAGTAATCAAAAGTAGTAGAATGTTACAGCACTATTGCTGTTGTTGGGTAAAAATAGGTCTGACAGCTATCAGAGATCTGTTAACGCAATGATGAATGCTTTTTCTAAAATAGGCGTTAATATGTCGCTCAAAATTCATTACCTACATCATCATCTAGACTACTTCGGTCAGCAACTAGCGACCGAATCAGATGAACAAGGTGAACAGTACCACCAAATTGCAATGCCATTTGAAATGAGGTAATTTTTAATATACATATATTTTTTTTCCAATACATTTTAACACAAATTTTGCAGATATCGAGGAAAAAAGTCTCCCGATGCTGTATTAGCGGAAATTTGTTGGTGGAGCAAGAACTTGCATTACGATGATGAAGGAGAAGAAAACACAGGAAGTGAACTACAAAATTTGTATACTTCAAATTCTGGTTCTACAGAGCATCCACCAGAGCAGAAAAGACCTCGAACTATATAATGTAGTTCATTTTTATATAAACTATGTAAACAAAAATACAAATTAAATTGTAAAAATTAAATATATATGAAAAATTATTACTCAAAAAAGCTGAACTTTAAAGGCGCATAACTTTAAAATACGAGCTAACTTTTTAAAACCCTTTGGGGGTTTTGGTCTACTGATGTTCTACTATCACTTCTCGTTGGTCTCATTCGGGAAAGATTTAATGACCCGAAATTTGATGCACAGTGTTATTTGAGAAATTTGTAGCACATTACAAAAATTTCATATTTAAATAGATGTTAAAACTTTTAGTTATCATCTCAATGATAATAAGTATGTTTACATGTTGCTTTAGCTACTTTATTTCGTTCCAATACAATGCTTTGGAGAGTTGAGATTCCGTATTAACGTTTAGCAGAAATTTATGGTGTGAAACTACCGACAGAAACAAAAGTGAATAGAAACACAACCATAATTTTACGTATGTATTCAATTAGATGTTTGTTAACTCGCTGAGCTTCGCTACCATGGTCGTAGAAAAATAAATAAAATATGAAATTATAAAACATTAAGGGTCTCATGTAAACGCTTAAAAGCCTCTCAAACTGTGCAATCTGTGCATTATTACACTCTCGCAAATGAACTGTCAAAAATTGTATGGAAATTCGTTTGCACAACTCCGATAAGTTTGCGCGACAATTTAGACTCGCAAACTTGAATTTATTGTGCTTTTGATTAATCAGCTGCTTTTGTTTACTTTTATTTATGAAAAATAAAAATCAAATAAAATACAAATATTTTGTGCATGTGAAAATTGTGTAACTTTGGAACAGAATTATTGGACTGAATGGCAATGTGTATGGAAACATTAACCATCAGCTAGAACATAAACAAAATCTTCAAACTATGTATATCATCGTTTGTTCCAAAGATTTAATTTTCATTCAACATTTTTAGAATTTAAATTTATACAATTTGAAAAACTTTTTTTTACAGCTTTTGATGAATTTATTTTTATTTGACATTTTTAACAAATATAAATTTTCTGTGTAAACTTGCACAAAATTGAAAAGGTGGGTTCATGAAACACGTCGCGCAAATTTGAACATTTACACAAATGGGAAACTTAAGCGTTTAAATGAGTACCCTTATTATATAAATATAAGGACATACGATTATAAATATTAGATTTTTCAATTCATGTTGGCTTCCGATTTTCTGAATTCTTGATATTATATATCCAATGAGACGATCGGTTCACTGAATAGTAGTCTAAGTCATAATTTACACAAAGTATATAGGCTCCTCCAACTGTTTGCTGGCAACAATGTTACTGACACAATGCTGAAAATTCTCGCTAGTAAATTTGTCCAGATTTTCTTTAATAATTTTTTATTTTGTGTAAGAGCTGCATGCCTCCTATTTTGATTCCCAAAATCTGGATAAATATGCGATGTTTAGTTTTCATAAATATTAGAAATTAAAATTTGTCAGTTAACTTTGTGTGCTGAATGGATAAAAATGTTGTAGATTTTAACTCATTCAATATCATTTATATATATATAATTATAAAATTTTGAAAAGGTACCAGGTATAATAAAGTTAAAGTACTATTATTCCCCTTTTGGAGTTTATTATTTATTCAGGAACCTATGTGTCTTATTTTGTACATCTAGATCACTTTTTATGGAAAATTCAAAAAGTATCACTATATTGTTACGAATGTGCAATAGCAATTTGAATTTAACGGTCCGCAATGACTGCCTGCAACATTCATCATGTTTATAAACACGTCCATCAGTAGAAGCTTCTACTTATCAACAATGTTGATAGCATGCGGTTATCAGCATTGTTTGTAAGTATGGCAACACTGCATGTTTAAGCTGCTAACATTAACATCGAAAGCTCTAGAATTGGAATGTACTTGTATGTCCGTTAAGAGCATTGTAGAAGATTCCCGATAGATGGCGTGTGTATAAATAGTGGCAGAGCTGGCAGTCATGAGTTGAGTTTATCATAGGCGCTGTTAGAGTTAACATCAACAGTCTTGTACGTGTATACTTGTACATTATAAAGTGTGTGTGTGTATTTCTGCGAATTGATAAACGTGTATAAAGACACTGAGTGACTATTTAGTTCTGTTGTTCTTGTACATTCAAAGTAAATAAAGAGTTGTTACAATTTTAAACTACTAAAACTGCTTTTATTTGCAATCAAAAGTATCCGGTTTATTTCAAGGAAATAAACCCCCGTTTTTAAAACGTAAAAACGTAACAATATGATAGAAAAAGTACAATTAATTCTCCTTTGTCGATTCCCATTCGGGCATTCCAATTCATGACTCTAGGTTTATTATTATCGAAAATTCAAAATTAGATAATAAATGCTACACCTTCGCACTTGAGTCGGAGTGAACTCGGTAACGGTACTCAACCTTGGCAATAACGCGCGGAAAAGGTAATTTAGTATTTTCAATAAATAATTGACCTACAGACATCAAATTTCCAATATACATAAGTAGTTCATACAATACACCCAGGGAAAAGCTGCAACTTATATAATTTTCAACTTTAAATTAATATTTTTTCATATTGTAATAAAAACTTTCAACATTACTAGACTTTTGTAAATGTTTCTTATTGATTTAATGTGGTTTTTATTGATTTTAAGTTGTTTTTTCTTTGGGTGAGCAAATACTTAATTTTAGGTAAATATTAAGCTCAAAGCTAATGTTTGTTGGGTAAAAAACGATTACTAATAAATATTGCACAATTTATGTTAGTACGTTGGTGTATCCATATAAAGTGTTTTTAAGTGACCATGATGACAGGATGTTCATGTACCCTCTTATAATCGTATATGTATTTAAGAAACCAAACCGGAAATAAAAACAAACAATAATAGAAATGTCCAACAAAAAAACATCATACAGACTCATAACACAAACTGAGGATGGACAACAAAATTTATATGATCCAAACATACGACCACACAACCAAAAGTAAAAGTGCCAACTTGTGACTTGGATAATCTACGAGTTTAACACAAGTTTTTATTTTCTCAACTTTCAATATGTGGCCAGGGTAGACATCACATGTGAATGAGTATATTCGACATGTCTTCTCCATTAAAAATCCTAGTACAAATATATATACATACATACGTACACTCATACATATGCATCTGTTATAAAATAAAGAAATTTTTCCTGTTTGTTGTTGTTTTTTTTTATCCTTTCATGCTTTATGTTCGTATTATTTGTTAAATGGATGATAGTTGAATGTTGGCTGTCGGTTGCTTGGCTCAATGGTTCAATGGTTGTTGTTTGAATCTTTGTGTTTTTGTGAATTTTACTTTTAGCTTTTCATGCTGGAGCAACCCAGCAAACAAAATAATCCAGCATTAGAAATATCACGATTTCTTGTACATTTAAATACATTTAAATTTTTAAAATAATTTATTTGAAAAAATAAACGTTGGGAGTAATTTCAAATATATATTCCTTAAAACAATTTAATAAATTCCAAAAAAATAAATAAATATCTTGATGTTTGGAACATAGTTTTTCTGAGCTCATTCCTAAAACTAAAGTAATTCAGTAAAAATGTAATTTTAGATGATTCTTAATTTGAAATCAAATTATGTATGTTTGCTGGGATGTGTTTGTTTGTGTGTGTGTATGTGTCTGTTTGTATGAGTCCACTTTTTATTTGTTTTTGTAGATTTTATTTGTTCGACTTAAAACTTGGCATGGATGAGAGAGAACATGGCTGGCTGGTTGGCTTTTTCGTTTTGGTCTGCCTTCTTGTTGTGTGTCTGAATAAAGGAATGACTGACTAACTAACTGACTGGTTGGATGGTGTTGATTGCTGTTCTGGGTTTTTAAAATGTAGTTAGGCTGCCGGGTTTGTTGTATGGCTGCCATTGCAAAACGACTCCCTCGACTCAGGTGTAGAGCACCCCGGAGTGTCGTGACCAGCTCGTATATAACACCCAATACAGCAATTTCAATGGTTATGCGCTTATTGCTTCTGTTCAACAGCATTTCTTTTTGTTCTTTTTTGGTTTTCTATTTTTGCTATATGTCTTGTATTTTATTTCTTTTTCATATCATTTTAGGATTCTAATGTTTGTACGAACGTATGTGTTGTTGAATGAACAAATGTAGGAGAAAAGATGCTGTTTGTTTAATAATAAATGTAGGGTGGTATTTATGTGTGCACAATTTTAAACAAACAAGCAAAATAGTTACATTAAAATCCACTAGCATATTTCGAGGGATTTTTATTTTTAATGCAATTTTATTGCAAATTAAACAAATTAATATACATATTGTTAAGGAGTATTTGTAGACAAAAGTGTAATTTATAGTGGCATATAAGTAAAATATAATCATAGGTGTCAACAAAATCTAAAATTGATGTTTAATGCAAAGCTTTTGTAAAGATAAATAATTAAAAAAAAATTGTTTACAATATTTCGAGAAAAATTAGTATAATTTACTTAAAGCATTTGGTAAATATAATACAAAAAATATAATTTAGTACAATACAATGAGCGTGGCTCAGATCTAAGTATTGACTCATTCGAATCATAAATAAACTGTTGATCCCATTGCCCATAAAACCATGCAACTATAAAAAATTTTGACATTAAGAAAGTGCTTTATGATGTATCAAATAGTTCACAAGCTTAAGGCAAATATTTACTCAAAAAAGCGAGTAAAAATTTGTTTGACATTTGGTCAATTCAAAAGGTCTCTTATCAGTCATATTGTCGTAATGTCCTAATATATCACGACTCTGCGGCTCGGCTTAACCGACTCTTAGGCATTCGGCATTGGTCTCTGGTCGTTCGTTACGATAACACAATAAACATAACATAGAAAGTAGTATTATTTTGCTTGAAAAGCAATAAAAACCATTGTGAAATATTAGGACTTTATGAAAATATGACATGATAAGAGACCTTGTGAATTGACCAATTGTTTACTTTTACAAGTGTTTTCTAAGATCAAAGAGCATAAATTACAATAAAACCAAATATTTGTTTTGAATTGTCCTACGTAAGAGGTTTTGAAAAAAATAAACGAATTAAAATATATGTATTTTATTTGCCATGAGTGACCTTACCTTTACGATTTTTTCCAAAACAAAATATTTATAAACCACTGTACATTGCTATATTTAGGTTGCCTTTACTTTTTAACTATACAGTTATAAGTATATAAATAAATTTACCAATATATCATTGAGAAAATTTTATTCCTTAACTGTAATAAATGATATTGAATGTAATCCAAATAATCAAATATTTTTATTATTCATAACTAATTGAAGAAGTATGATTTGGATTATTCAAATTTAATGAATAATTGATTTGTATGAAAATAGAATCATTTAAAATAAATAAATATTTTTGTTTTTTTCTTCTTAATCTTTTTGAACAAAAATATTCAAATTTGATAAATAAATCATGGCATCATTAACCCTTGATTTTATGGTTATGAACTCCTTTATAACCATAAGTTCCATATCAGAACGTCAAATTACGCTGTGTGTAATTTTTTGAGTCATGGAAAAATAATCATATACGGACACCACTACGTGATAAAAGGCCAAAAAAAAGACCCGTGTCTCCCAGTTTTGCCTAAAGTCATTTTGGCTCCCAAAGATTTGGGATTTCGGGTCATTTTTGAAAAAAGTGATCATTTTCCCAGGCACATATCTTGCAAACAGTTTGGAATTTTTGATCTTTATGTTATTATATTATGTTATATCAAATAATTTTCCAAAAACTTCACTTATCGTTTCTAAAGTATATATATTCTGGATAGTCGATTAAGCCATGTCTGTCTGTTGAAATCAATTTTCTGAAGACCCCAAATAACTTACAAACACCAATATATCGGGAATTCTTCCGGCTCGTTTGCTATTTAAAATCGAGAAAATCGGCCCACAAATGGCTGAAATATAAGGAAAAAAACCGGGCCAACCTCGATTTTTAGCCTATTTTTGATCTATATCTGGATTACTAAGTCTTTAATATAGACAATATGGATATCAAATGATAGATATTTCAAACTCCATTACTACGATATATATAAGGCTTTAGTAATTTGGACCTACAATGGGTCAAAATAGGGACAAATATTTTTTAACACGAATTTTTTTTTACCAAAAAATTTTTTTATCATAAATTTTTTTTCACTAGTAAATTTAAAAAAAAAAACTAAAGAAAAAACTATTTCGAAAAAAAAAATTTTTTTGAAAACAATTTTGAAAAAAAAAATATTTTTAAAATTTTTGAAAATTTTTTTTTTTAAAATTTTGAAAAACAAATTTGAAAAAAAAAATTAGTTTTTTTACCTAAAAATATTTAAAATTTTTATTTTAAAATATAATTTGGTGAAGGGTATATAAGATTCGTCACATCCGAACTCTCTTACTTGTTTGAAATAAATTGAACCTAATTAAATTTTATTGATTCAAAAAAAAAAAAAAATAAATCTTGTATAAAATCGCTATATTTTCGAAATTCAAAAGAATAACAATTAAAATGTAAAAGTACTCCAAAAGGTATGTATTTACTAAATATGGTTAAATCGGAAAACAGAATACGGAATACGATAAAGAACTTGAGTATTTTTTAGAGTTAGCTAATTTTTTTCATTTCAAAACAAAATCAAAAATATACTAAAGACAAGTATTGTTTGGATAAAAATGCCCATATTTCAAAAAGTGTCATTGAATTTAGTATATATAAACATATTTGTTCGCAATAACGTATTTTTGGAAACCGGTTAATTTAAAATATTGATTTTCGGTTACCCGGTTTTTATCACACGGTTAACCGAATTTAAAAAATGGCAATCAAATCAATAAATTTCATGTTTTGGCGGATTTTTTTATTAATTTTCACTGGCATACACATTATATCATTGACCTAAAAAGCTCTTTCGATAATTGAAAATTTTGCAAATATCACACACAAACATTTTCACCTAATGATACTAACGAAAATGAATAGCGCTCTTCTGTACATCTTTGGATATTTTATGATTTTCATATATCAACAATATTCAATTTGACATGTTTTGAATATACATTAAGGCCTTCGATATATAGTGCTTAAAAAAATACTTACCAGAATAATAACTATCCAAACTCAATAAATCCTCATCAATATCGTCATCGTCTATGTCATCATCTAAATCATCCAACTCATTAAACGTATCAACTTCTTCCCTCTCGGTATCCTTTTCCAAAAGAACTTTGTCGTTGCTTTTATCTTTCGGTATTTTCGTTGCTTCAACGTTTTTGTCAAGGACATTGCTTTCAGCTGACTTTAAACAATTTATGTCTATCTGTTCTGTTTTTAATATTTTATTCGAAGAATCAATGTTCTCATTAATATGACCTGGAATTGAAAAAAGCAAAAACTAATTGTTAGTTAAAAGAAAAATAAATGGACATTATATTAAATATGCAGAAACATTTAAATGCTTTTTCTGTTTTTTTTTTATGTTTGAAGTTTTGTGTATATAAAAAATAATCAAATAATTACATTTTAACTAAAAATGCATTAACGTGCAAAATTCCCTAAAGTGAATTATTTTATGGCAACATTTTCACAAGCAACACATTCACACATACTTACATTCATACATACATACGCATATAGAAGTGCAAGTAAATCCGAAACATGCCAAGATACAAACAAATAAAAACAAACATCACTGGAGTCGAGACACAAACCCCACACACACATACATATAGTATATACAGACACACAACATAATCTAACAACTTCTAGACACCAAGGAATGCCACAACAAAGTTTAAAACTACTACTACTCCACACACACACACATATATACCCACTCATCCTTGCCAAAGAATACGAAGAAGAAGGACCAAGACGAGAAAAGAAGGCCATCAAGAAAATCAATATGTTTTTGGTTAAAGCTACGTGTGCCACAACAAAAATAACACTACCAAGTAAGTAACCAACACAGGAGCAGAGAGTGGGGACGACGAGTTACAAAGTAAGAAGGAATGCCTGTTTGTGTGTGTGTATGAATGTCTGTTGGAACAGAATGTTGATACAACTAAAACTACTATATACTACAACCAGTCCTGACTACATCATCATTTTACGAACAATGTGTGGAATACTTTATGTTGAATATAGAATACCATAATGTTCGACATTGCTGCGGCATGTCCCAGGTGTAAGGAATTTTGATTAGTCAAATCCCTCGGGTACCATAATTCCCCCACAGTAGTGCCAGCCAGAAATGAAAGGCAAAATTTTAAATTTCTACTGCTATAGCTAAAACCCAACAACAATGTACACACACATTTAGTGACAGAGAGAGAGAGTTACACAGCAAGGAAGGCAGACAAAGTTAATGTTTACATTGTGGAGAAGGAAGAAAGTTTGATTACCACCAACCTAAACACATACTACCACAAATACACAAAGAATTACAGAGAATTAAATACAGAATGTAAAGAGAAATTTGTACACAAATTCATTTAATACGCATGTCACATTTGCAGGAGAGCGTATTGTGCAAGTATGTGAAGATAAGAGTAAATCAAACTCTTAAATTTTATTAGAAAACAGCTGTTTCTAATTTTTATTGTTTACATAGGCCGTTGGGGTGGTTTAATTGTATTCTTTAAGTTGATAATGGTTAACAAGATTACTGATTTAGCTTAAAGGGACGCTTGAAGAAAATTTGTATTTGTTGAAAATAAACAACCAAATAATGTCTGTTGCATGTTGTGTCCTAAATTTATGTTATAGTGAATTTGATTTCACACTCTATATATACTATCTACAAAATATATATTTCTCAACCTCTCTGTACAAAAGGGAAATTGAAATATTGCTAAAAATCTTTTTGCGAATTATTTTAGAATTTATTATTAGAAATATATTTGAACAACCAACACCAAAGATATTTGGGAAAAACAAAATAAAGTCAAGGTAGATAACACAGGGCAACAAAATCATAAAATTTTAAGAATTTTTTTAAACCACTACACAATTTTGATGTATTGTGGTTCCAGTAGTACAAATATGGTCCAATTGTGAATTTTGTTAGACGTTTCTCCACATAATTAATGATATCTAAAAAACGCTCAGTCCGATGTTATTAAACTAAACTTAGAAAAGTTTAGATTTACATAAACTTTAATGCGTTTATACATTGCGTTTCAATCGGCTTAGTAGTTTCGGAGTAATAATAACAAATTGAAGCAAAATATATATTTTTTACGTGAAAATAGCAAATTTTGTTTGTTTTAAAAATGTTTTAAATACGAATAGTTTTTTAGTAATTTTATTTTATTCTATGTTAGAAAATCTCAATTTTTATCAACAAAATTACGTTATTTTGTTATAATGTAATATAAACGTGAATGTATCTTTATGATTTTGTCTGTATTTTGCTTTGTAATGTCCAACAGTAGGCCGCCAGCATTCATGCACCACACTGGCCCTGATATCGTTTTTCTAAGAAGTATTTTCAATATTTGCTTGTCCTAGTGTAAGAGATTTCCCTTTTTTTCTGAACGTAATGATTTTTCCAATATCTGCTGTCCCACTTACAAAGAAAACAACAGTATTTTGTATACCCTAGTTGTAACCCTAAAATTAGGACAATATATAATATTTTTAGTTGTGTTCGTTGTATTGAATTTTATCCAAAACATGTTAGATGTTTATCTAATGGTATAGAAGGAAGTTCATTGCCGATATGTAAAAGAACAGCTTTTAAACTTACTTTCGAACCAATAATAAACAAACGCCACACTGCTGCTTTATATTCTACACCCAAGGCAGTCATTACGCCATAATCATTATTACAAAATACTAACTGATCATGTTGTGAAAAAAAACCTTTTAGCTCTTCATCTTGATTGCGATAGTAAAATATTCTTGTTTCGGGTTGTAATGAATTCCATCCCTTTGAAATAGCAGATTTGACTCTTTAGATGAGAAAGTTTCGTGAAAGCCAGTGTCTAATGAATCGTTATCGATTGCTTCTGGCGTAGCTGACCGATCGGAACTTAGAGCAGGTTTCGCTTTTGCTTTTATTCTTATCTTTCTGCTTGTACATGTAGGAGAATTTAAAATCTTCACATATTGCAGCACTGGCTGTAACACAAAAACTAGACCCGATCAAATCAAAATAAATATGGTTTTCGAATGATGGTAGGTAGGTTATTCAAAATTTAGTAAGTACATTTCTTGTTACAAAATTTTGTTGACCAGTGTAATCTATCAATAGAATTGAAAATTTTTTAAATTTTTGTACTTAGGTAGCCATGATGCATCAAATCTATATAGTAGTTAGTCAAGCCTTTTTTGCTGTTGACCGGTGTAATGAAAGAAATAAATATCTATCGAATGATTGAAATACACATTTTTAATTATACGAGGTATAATAATGTAAATTCGAAAAAGAATATACATAATTAGTCAATTCACAAGGTCTCTTATCATGTCATATTGTCCTAATATTTCATAATGGTTTTTATTGCTTTTCAAGCAAAAAATGTCCTAAAATAATACTACTTCTATGCTATGTTTATTGTGTTATCGTAACGAACCAGTAGAGACCAACGCCGAATGCCTAAGAGTCGGTAAAGCCTAGCCGCCGAGTCGTGATATATTAGGCCATTATGACAATATGAATGATAAGAGACCTTGTGAATTGAAATATTATATATATATTAATTAGGCTCAGTTAATAAGAAGCTATAGTGCAGGTCAAACATCTACGTACTAGGATATATGATATAATAAAACATTAGTTTAGATCTGGCTAGACTTGGAATAACAATTTTTATAAAAAGGCATAAGCCACATAATAAATCTAACACCAATTATTGGGCAATCTTTACAGTTCTCTCATTTCTAACAATCCGAAAATGTTTTATGGCAATATCGGGATTTCGGGAGATATAACCAATTACGATCTGAATAAATCAATATGGATCGTATCTCTGTGCCGTTACTAAAAATGTTTAATTTTATTTGAATTCTTCTGAATAAGACATTGACTAGGATTTGAAGGATTTTTTTCAGATTTTGTTATTTTTGGGCAATAAATTCATTTATAGTGAAAAAAGACTTAAAATATATCAACCTCCTGCAAATCCTTCAGCTTTAAAAAGTCCTCCAAGGATTTTCTTGGTGCAATATTCTTCTTTTATTTCGCGTTGAAATACTAGAGATGACCCGGAATTTGTTGCTTATTGTACATACTTAGAAATTTAAATAAAGACCGAACTGCTTTTTGTAATTTAAAAAATAAAGATTAGTGCAAATCATACAAAGGACCATGTCTAATGAAATTATGAATGTATGTTTGTTTGTTTAACATGCTGCACGTGGTAGTTGGTTTTTGTTGACTTCTATTATTATACATTTGACATTTTATTTATTATAATTTTTAAGAATTCTCATTGATGCTCTTTTTATTATTTGCTCAAATGTTCACACAACCAACAGATACAAAAGAGAACATGTAGTCGAAAGAATATTGTGTGCTCTTTAATAACAAATACTAAAACAAAGAGTATTTAGATATGACAAATAAAAAAAAAATCCAAACATGATGGAAAAAAACACAAATACAAACTTAAGCACTTAACGAGTTGTATATGTGAGTAAGTGGCATGCCACAATACAATGCCACCTCAGAGATTTGCAAAAGTTTTTATGACACATGAAATGTAACATAACAACACACCAATGTAAATGCGAAAACAAGCGTATGTGTATAAGTCTGAGTATAAATGTGTGGATATAAAAACATGAATGAATGAATGTATGTATGTGCTGCTTAGATTGTTACACTATTTATACTTATATAAGTAACAAACCAGCCAACAAAACTTGGCTTTTACTTTTACACCAGCTAGTACTAAACTAAGCTATTTCTAAAAGAAAAAAAACAAAAAAAAAAATAAAAAGCAACTCCTACGAATACTACTACAGATGCAATCGCTTGTTATACCAATGCAATCCATAGACAACACTGTCATTATATGCATACATAGACATAGCTCGTGTCTCTACTAAGGCGACTCAGCCAACGCACGTAGTTTTTAGTAATACTCCAGAGATTTGCTTGCCATCAATGCAAAAGTCAGTCATCTAGTAATTTAGTCGCAAATGAAAATCGTGTAAATGAAGTCAATTCGTTTACGAGTTTTAATAACAGAAGGACCAAAAAACCATTTAACTATTCAATACAACCGTCTCATGCACCACTACAAGTACAGAAATCATTTAAATATCATCTCCACTACTACTGCTTGCTAACCCACCACACATGTCCTATACATGTGTAGTATGTATTAGTATTTCTATATGAGTGTTTGTGTTTGTGTGTGGCAAGAGAGAATATGTTAACAATTTGACTTCAATTTCCGTTCCGTTCGGTTTAATTTTTTTTTTTTTCTAGTTTTTATCATGCATGCATGTCGTATACGTAACGCGGTTTTTTGAAGTCATCAAATAAAAACCGCGAAACAAGAATTCCCTACGAACATTATGAACATGAATTCCGTTTGAATACTTGTATGGATATGTGTGATTGTGAGTGTATATACTTTTGTGTGCGTAACAGCTTAACAAATTGAAAGTCCTTCTACTAATCAAATGTTATGTGCTTCCATATGTGTGTGTATGTGTGTTTTTATTAGAATTTTCTGTACGTGAACGACTATGGAACGGAATGTTAAGTAACCTGCCTGAAGGCTTTTATAGTCAAACACTAATACAAATGTACAAAAATACTGGTACGCTCAAAGTCTAATTATGCTGACAACTTCTGTAAATTTATGAATACGAAAATTCTCGTTAGTAGTAAATGACAGTGGGCTAATAAATTAAAGCTTTATAATTTCCTAGGGCTGACTTAATAAAGAGTCATTTCAAAGGTACGACAAGTGAAAAATTTATATGACCACAATTAGATCTACAATTAGATCTACTGGCTTAAATAATATTTAAATTTGTTGCTTATATAACTAATATACAAAGATTTCAAGTATATATCTTCCTATTTATACTTAATAATTAATATTAATTTACAAAATACATATTAACAAATAACAGCTGTTTGTAAGTCTATATAATTTAGTTAAAATTGAAAGACGTACAGATTGAAAATCTTCTTCAGTAGTTTATTTTGGGAGGACTGATTATAATATTGCATTTTGCAAAATTTGTCCAGACGGGAGCTGTGTATAACAACCTGCATGTAAAATCGGTTTCAGAATAATTTGTTTGTCTGCTTTGTTTTTTTAAAGACTGATCTTATTTGTGACATGTGAATTGTGGTCCCTTAAAAATGTTGGTGTCTAATATTACTCCTAAGTATTTAACTTTTTGGTCCCATTTAAAGTTCATAATTTCCCGAACAAATGATTTCATTCCTGGAAATTTAAACAAAAAATTTATGTCCGACTAGTTAGGATGATTATAAACAAATTGCCAAAAGGCAAATAGGTTTACTGATGATCTGGCCTAAGCAACTAGTGAAATGCTCATATGAACTAGGTTATCCAACAAGATTATCCAATTATCCAATAAATTTAAGTAAAAATGTTTATCTTTTTATCCCACAGAGAAATTTGTTTTTGTTGTGATAATCGAATTTATGGCTAATCAAATGGCTGACAAATTGTAATTGGCGTGAAAAAAATTGGGTTATTTAAATTGTAATTCCTCTGTGTCAACTGATTTCCTGTTACTAGTATCGAAAATATCTATGGATATAATCGAATCATCGAATCGATTGGGAGCAACTCAAAACGAAACTGTTTTATCTGATATTTCTCGATACAAATGTTCTAACAGTTTCTAAAAAAAAATTCCGGGAAATGTTTTCCGATTAAGAACCCTATTCCCATATGGGTCCCTGGATACGATGGAAATCAGGGTAATTGTATAGCAGATGATTTGGCCAAAAGGGGAGCGATGATGAGTGAGGAGGCGATCGACTCCTTTTCTGGTATTTCCCTTGTTAAATGCAAGATGGCTGTTCGGCAGAAACTATATGAGACTGCACAAAACAGGTGGACTAATGAACCTTCCTGTGCTACAGCGAGGTCGACTTGGCCCGTATATGATGCCAGCAGGACGAATCCACTTATAGATTACCATCGTGAGCAAATAAGGCTAATTGTCTCCTTTATTATCGGGACACATGCTAGAAGAATGGTTCTACGGTACAATGATTACTGTAGAAGCTGCCATAATGAAGAAGAGGAAGAGACTGTGTATCACCTTTTCTGCTAATGTCCGGCCCTGACAAACCTGAGGGAACGTATCCTCGGATCTCCATTCCTATCATGTTTGGACGAGCTATCAAGGATGAATCTGAGACGAATCTATTCCTTCATCTGGGAATCTGGTTGGTTTGATTTGGAGTCAACGGAAGTACTGCAAATACCCTGATGACTACCCCTTGGGTATCACAATGGGATCAGATTTGAATGGACCCAAGTGAGCTGCTTGAGGAGCGTCTGCCCGTGGAACCTAACCCTATTCGCATTAAATTTTTTTATTGTTTATGCTAATACTTACTTGGGGACGTGTGTCAGTATATTTGGAATATTTGTGCTCCTTTTTATCAGAGTTTTAACTGTTTTCATACTATAAAGCAAGGGTGTCCAAGCCCTATACTCTTGGTGCTCATTTGTTTTTGTAAATGCTCTTATAGGCTGTGTGTTTCTATACTCAATACAGCAATCAGCACTAGCAATATGAAATACACAAACAACTTTGTCTTGTTAGTTTTTTTGTCGATCTTCACTGTATACACGCAAGTGCAAAGCAACAACACTTTCGTATGCTTTGCTGGTAAGCATTGTCGACAGCGATCATCAATGTAGATTTTGTTTTTGTTTATCGTATGGTATCGATTAAAAAAGTGTGTATTTTTTTCACTGTTCTTTGTATGTGTGGTTTTTACAACAAAAAATATTTAATAAAAATTAGATTTTCTTTAAATGTATTGGTGTTTGCTCTTCCATAAGGAACTTTTGGGCACCCCTTCTATAAAGCATTAGGCAACAAATCAAACCAAACTTATTGATAAAATAAAACTCCTATGTCTTATAAATTTAATATAGATAAGATAGGATGGTACCAGCAAAAACTATATTGATTCCTAAATTAGTTCCAGAACGCATTCATATATCCAGTATACGTTCTAGTTTGGCATTGTATTCAAAGCTTTTAGTTGAAAGTCTCAACTTCGAAGCAAGTTCCTTTATTGGAACTGTTTTGGCATTCTGCTTGGAATATCAACGATTCATAATTATTCAACAGACTTTAGGAGACCTATTAAATAGATTTTGAATTTTTGCATCATCGCAAATTGTTAAACTATCAGTTTGGATCCACTGTATTACATTTATAAGTTTACTTACACATAGATACACTTGACCATTTTTATGAAGCACGCGTGCACAATGATAAACTTCATAAAATTCTCATATCTTTACGTTCCGATGTATTCGTAATGTTGTATTGTGCTATTCATTTGTAACGTATGTATTTGCGTGTGTGTGCAGATATATATGTAATCGTAAATCGTGAATGATGTCCGTATAGTTTTAGCTATATCTTTTGCTAATTTCGTATTGCAAATAAAAACGCCTCTAACTTTTGATATTTTTATTAGTTGAAAATTTTCTAGCTCGCCTTTTTCGTCATCATAAAACGTTGATTGTGCCTTATGAGTATTTCTACTTGTATCTGTGTGAAGCTTTACAACATCCACTCACACACATACACCTATGCATACGTATCCCAGTAGTTCTGGGTGACTGTCCCGAACTAGTGATTCTACCTATGATTTAGGGTGATCAGAAGTGAAATAACTACGTGACTAATTATTTTAACATGTGCGTGTCATAAGCAAGGGGTTAATCTACATAGAACACAGACAGACTGTCTTATAGCTGTTCCAAAGTAGTCAGCATATGGGATTCACATGCCGGTTACATAGAGTCAGTTTCCTAAGAACAGTCAAATAACTGGTATGAAATAGCCTACAAATAATAGTTTATACATTTGTTTACACAAATCATTATTGTATTATATTAATTTTACATACTTAGCGTATGTAAAATAACTAGTCTCTAAAGTATAATATAAAATTATTTTCAAAGTGACTTTTAAGGGACTGTTATATATATTGTTACGAATGTTCAATAGCGGTTTGAATTTAACGGTCTGTAACGACTGACTGAAACATTCATCATGTTTATAAACAAGTCCATTAGTAGAAGCTTCTACTAATCAACAATGTTGATAGCATGCGGTTACTAGCATTGTTTATAAGTGTAGCAACACTAAATGTTTAAGCTGCCAACATTAACATCGAAAGCTCTAGAATTCGAATTATCTAGTTGTCCGTTAAGATCATTGTAGAAGATTAACGAAAGATGGCGTGTGTATAAATAGTGGCAAAGGTTGCAGTCGTGAGTGAGTTTATAATAGGCGCTGTTAGCGTTAACATCAACTGCCTTGAACATTTAAGTTTGTGCATTATAAAGTTTGTGTGCATTTCTGCGAATTGATAAACGTGTATAAAGACATTGAGTGACTATTTGAACTGTTGTTGTTGTAGATTTTAAATAAATAAAGAGTTGTTACAATTTTAAACTACTAAAACTGCTTTTATTTGCAATCAAAAGTATCCGGTTTATTGAAAGGAAATAAACCAACGTTTTGAAAATATTAAAACGTAACAATATATTGACTTTTCGGATAATTGGTTGTAATGAAATATTGTGCAATGACCACAAATTGTGAAAAGGGACACTTATGTGAATGTATCCATAAAGTGGAATGAAAAGAAAAAAATTTAAATCAAGTACATTTCAGATTACAAAGAGACAGACAATAAGTGACAACTGATTCTCCAGTAGATTACTTCTACCATGTTAAATAACTGTTTCCTAAAGTACTGTACAAAATAAATGTTTAAAGTGTCTACACTATAGATTACTTAGGGCCACTAAAGTGATAATTGTCGTAACGCTGGATTGTCTTGGATGTATAAAGTAAAAAACTGACTTCTACAAAATGCACATACGTATCAAATGACCCCAAATATATAAATTGGAGTCGGCCAAGTGATCAGACATTAATGAAAGTGATTGTATATAAGGGATACATTGACTACTTGTAGAACTGCTGGGATATCCAGAACCTTATACAGTGTGGATGACGACACATGTTGAATACCAGCTACAATACACATTCAAATAAACTGCAACAACTGGGGAATATTTTTATCGAAAAAATTTGAATACAACTACTACGAGTACAACCAGTACGATGTTACGTTGATGTTTTCGATGGTGATGATGAGGACGACTGCGTTATATTAGACGTTGTTGTTGTCGTTGTTCGTCCTTCTGTTGTATACTTGCATTCACGTGTTCTTTTATGAATTCAACTCAAAGTCTTTGTATGTATGAATAACTATCTGTTAGAAACGTCGACATGTACAATTGTGTGGCTGTGTGTGTGTATTCTTTAATATTCTTGGCCACTTTATAGTTGAGCTTTACGAGTCCAGCATTAAGACTGTGAAACGCGAATAATGATGCAGCACCATTCACCATTTATTGCATTTCAAGCCAAATTATACGAATATTTTTGGTTGACGAGTTTTGACGAGTATTAAATGTAACAGAAAACTTCAGGTTTTTTTTCGTGTTTTATTGTAGTTGCTTTTAATTCTGTTGCTGATTATTCAACGTACCATTCTGTTTTCCTTAGAGAATTGACATTCCAACATTGAAGTGTAGATTTTGTATAGAAACAAAGGCTGCATTCTCCACTTTTATTATATGTTTTCTTAGTCAGTATTTTAGAATGAAATGATGATACATATTGTTACGAATGTTCAATAGCGAATTGAATTTAACGGTCTGTAACGACTAACTGAAACATTCATCATGTTTATAAACACGTCCATTAGTAGAAGCTTCTACTAATCAACAATGTTGATAGCATACGGTTACTAGCATTGTTTATAAGTGTGGCAACACTAAATGTTTAAACTGCTAACATTAACATCGAAAGCTCAAGAATTTGAATGTTCTAGTTGTCCGTTAAGATCATTGTGAACATTCACGATATATGGCGCGTGTATAAATAGTGGCAGAAGTTGCAGTCGTGAGTTGATCATTGTCGCTGTTAGAGTTAACATCAACTGTCGTGTACATGTAAGTTTGTACATTATTAAGTTTGTGTGCATTTCTGCGAATTGATAAACGTGTATAAAGACACTGAGTGAATATTTGAACAAATTTTAAACTACTAAAACTGCTTTTCATTTGCAATCAAAAGTATCCAGTTTATTTAAAGGAAATAAACCCCGTTTTTAAAAGGTAAAAACGTTACAATTGGTGTCAGAAGTAGGATTGCAAAATAATATGCATGAAGTTTGAAGAACTAAAAACTGAATAACTCAAGAAAGACTTGAGTAAGTTGGAGCTACCAACAGCAGGCAATAAAGCAAAATTGCAGAAAAGACTGATTGATGACTGTTTACGTTTTATAAAAACAACTTACCCACTGTACATATTAGGGATCATATTATAAACCCAATATTATTCGCATAATTAACATGACTCATTTCTATGAGGTCGCGCTTTACAAATTCCATAAACACCATTTATGTAAAACCAAAATTTATTAATCAGCATTAGCTACTGCCAGAAATGTTCATACATCAAGGAGTACCAGATTATTAGCTTTTTATTTCAATTACGATACTCATTACATTGCGTAGTACAAATGAACAAACATATGAACGACTGAGTGAATGAAGAATGAACAAACCACATTCATCACATTGCTTAATACAATTATGGATTTTTAGCGAACACAGCCACATTCACACATAATACTCCTCTCAGTACCCAGCAGTTCTAGGAGACTGTACCGAACTAGTGATTTTACCTATCATTTAGGGTGTCTACTAGTTATATAACTAGCTACCTGACTAGTTATTTTAACACTTGCATGTTCTAAGCAAGGGGTCAATTGACCGTTTTGAATTACAATGAGACTGTATCATAGCTAGTCCAAAGTAGTCAACGCATTGGATTCACATAGCGGTTAAATAGATTCAGTTACCTTGTTAGTTAGGTAACTGGTTACTTGATCACATGTACGGTTGCAAGCGGAAGCTAATTGACCTCAAAAAGTGAGTTAAAAAGATATCCCATAAATAGTTTAATAACCGAATGCTCCGATAGTTCTGCCATACGGAAAAATAACTACTTTCGAAAGTACAGTGCAGAATAAACGTTTAAAGTGACTACACTATTGGTTACTTAGAGACACTAAAGTGATAATTGATTTCACGCTAGGTTATATGGGATATCAGTATACTTAATCAAAAAGAAAATATACTGTTTGAGAATCATATCAACACAATTTGTATAAAACCAGTTCACGCTAGATTACCTGGGATGAATAAAATAACCAGTTGACTTCTCTCTGCACTACAATGACCCGCAATATATCATTTGGACTTAGCGAAGTTAGCAGACATTAGTGACAGTTACTGTCTACAAGGGATACATTGATTACTTGTTTAACTGCTGGGTATTTCGAATATCATAACATGTTTAATGATATTGGTAAAGCACGAAATTATGACACTCTATATTGTATATTAGTCTGGCTCACAATGTTTGCTTCCGTAAGCAAAAATAAAAAAATATTAAAAGTGTTATGATCAATCATAACAAGTATACTCAAAAATAATATGGTACGTCAGGGATGGGAAGTGAAATATGTGTTCGGTATCAAAATAATACTCAAATAGTACTTTTGCCAACCTCAGTGTACTAAAATTGAAAATTTTAAATTATTTTCATTATAGTGTAGTTTTGTAATGCAAATCATACTTTAGGTGTTCTATAGAAAATACAGTTATACTGAAGAATTTCTATGGAAAGTGCAGTTACACGGAAGATTATCTATTGAAAATAATGTTATAATTTTATACACAAGGAATTTGTAAAAATACTAAAATTGTTTGAAAGAGTCTGGGGTGTAACATGGTTCTTTTCATTATGAAATACCCTTTGGGAAATTTATGTGAATTGTTTTAAACGAACTAGTCTCGTGATATGTGAAAAATTACATATTACAGTGCACTCGCGGTAACGTGAACTAATTAAAACCAAGGGAGTTCATGTTAGTGAAATTGTTCACTTTAGCGATTGTCGAATTTCATTGAAAAAATTTAAAGTTTTATAATATAAACCTGTGTTTTACACGCTTGAAGGTGAAATTCTTTTATTATTATTTTCATTATTAAAATATAAAACCAAAATTATTGATTAAAATACATAACAAAACAAAACGAGATCACGAGAAAAAATACTTTGAAATAAATTACATAGCAAATAAAATTACTCATTCGTTGCCATACAAAAAATATTAATTTAGAGGATACAAACAGATTTTTAATATAAGGAGATTCCCTAAACATTAAAAATCGAATCTAATGTATGTATTTCAGTGTTGTCTACATGCTTAAAAAAACAAATGCAGTGAAATAAATTGTTCAAGTTATAGAGCTTTCTGAGTTTGTTCATGTTACTGAGTAGTCAATGTAAAAAAAAGCTTGTTCACTTTAACGCGAGTGCACTGTACTTAACTTGTACAATTAATAAATTGTCAACTATTTTACCAATGAATTTTAAACATCTGGTAAAAATATTTTAATAAAATTATATTACCTGTATTAAAATATCAAAAAACAGAACAAATCCTTTTCGTTAGCTGTGACATATCACATAGTGCTTAATAGGTGTCAATTTAACCCGTCCTAGGTCATCGTCATGTTAATGCGACATTTCCCTCTTATATAAAGCGTTTGCACTAGAACTGGTCCCTATCATTTTGGAACTAGTCACGTGACCAGTTTTGTGTTAGTATCAAAAAAAAAAAAGTACGATCGTATCAACTTTTTCATCACTTGTACATATCGTAAGTTTAGTGTGCAAACGTGATAAGTCCTTTTTCACAAATTTTAGAGGATGAACAAAAAATTTTCAGATTTTTTTTTTTTTTAATCTGCTAAAGGCTTATTTTAACTTCAACAATGTATTGTTAAATAACATGTATGTATTGTCAACAGTTTAAATATATTTTAAATACTTTTATTTTATTAAAAAATAACAAATTTTATCTGGAATTAAGCTAAAAATTATATCTGAAAATTTTAAATGCTATTAAATAAAAAGTAGGGTACATTCAGTAGTTAGCAAAATCATAATTGAACTCGCTCATAAAACGGCGTATGTATGTAAAACATACAACATGTAAATGTTTATGTAATTTTAGCACATTTGTAAAAATTATTATAACAGTACATAATATGTAAGGCTATGTGTGCCCATGATTGTATGTAAAAGTATGCGAATGTAAATGCAATGAAATGCATTTGACTGAAATGATCATTGGTTGTTGCGTTAAAGGTGGTGGCGTTAAAATTAATTGCCAGAGTATATTTATAATTTCAACTCAAGGATTATTAAGTCTTTATAGTCGTCCAGTTATGACTATTAAGTTGGACTATTACCACACATACCTTAACATACCTAACTACTAACAATACCTGCCATGGTAATAACGATGATAGTTAATGGTGGAATTGTATTTAGTGGGGATAATCATGTAACTACAACACATACATATGAGTATCAACATTTATACATAAGTACATACATACATATATACGAATATATTGCAACTTAAAAGTCCCTAAAGTAATTTTGTCCTTTTAGTTTCCACACATTCAACAATAGTTGTTCCACCACCCTTCTACCTCTTTTATGCACCACATATTCCCAACACAAACTCATGCTCATAAGCACATACACATAAGTTAACCAGCACTAGCACACTAAATATTGAATGTCATCTATATATTTAAATTTATTTAAATATATTTTACACACATCCATAGGTATTTTTATATACATCTATAAATTTACATACAATATACACCACACAAATTTTTCCAAGTATTAACTTTATTCGTTCTTTACTGTATAGGTCCTGGGAGATTTTCTTTTCACTACTATGCTTTTAATTCGATTCGTTACTCTGTTGGCAACTAATTCCACCGGGAATATTCTTACTTAAATATATTTTTGTGTTTGTATTAAATGGAATATTACCAAGAGAAATGTGTGTATATGTGTTGTAAATTTGTGAGTATATGTATGTATGTGTGTGTGTTTAATGAACTATTATAATATTCTATAATAAACAAATAAGTTCATTATTGGGGGACTTACAAATACTGTACATGAGGTTAATATTAGCAAATAGTTTTAATTTTAATATTCGATTAGACAATTTAAGAATATTGTAAAAATGAATTGTAGTTCCTCTTTACGTTTTCACTTACATATTTTACTTATTTAAAAATTAACTACAAAAATGTATACTAATATATCCTAATTATATTTAAAACAAAACACTGTAGTTAATTTTTGTTATTTTAATTAGCTACTTTAAATATATTGTTACGAATGTGCAATGACGATTTGAATTTAAAGGTCTGTAACGACTGTCTGCAGCATTCATCATGTTTGAAGGCACGTCCATCAGTAGCATGCGGTTGTTGGCATTGTTTGTAAGTATGGCAACACTAAATGTTTGGGCTGCTGGCAATGACATCGAAGGGTCTGGAATTCGAATGTACTAGTATGTCCGTTTAAAGCATTGTAGAAGATTCCCGATAGATGGCGCGTGTATAAATAGTGGTAGAGGTGGCTGTCGTGAGTTGAGTTTATCATTGGCGCTGTTAGAGTTAACATCAACTGTCTTGTGCATTTAAGGTTGTACGTATAGAGTGTGTGTGCATTTCTGCGAATTGATATACGTGTATAAAGACACTAAGTGACTATTTGATCTGTTGTTGTTGTACATTTTAAATAAATAAAGAGTTGTTACAATTTTAAACTACTAAAACTGCTTTTATTTGCAATCAAAAGTATCCGGTTTATTTAAAGAAAATAAACCTCGTTTTTAAAAGGTAAAAACGTAACAATATTTACGTCTAGATTTGTTTACGTCTAGATTTGTTCGTGATTCTGAATCAGCCACTTAATTCTATACATAGACAATATGAAACCTATCTATCTCAACGTCCAATTTCGGGAAAAATATTTTTTAACCCGGCTTTTTGAAGAAAATCTGACCCACCCTAGTATACATATATTAATCATATTACTTTCTTTGGAAAGGGGAAGAAAGCTTTTTTGTTCAACAAATCTATAATTCTGCGTTATGTTTATTTGTACAGATTGCAGCGCCTCTGGTAGTGAGAAAGCGCATTATTTAAAAATTGGTTTTATAGACATTTTATTTCGGCGGCCTTTTAATACTATACCACTGAAGGAATTCTCTGTGTCAAATACTAGCCACTACTTATCAGCAAAAAAGGGCTCCTCGAAAGGAACATATTTTTTGTATAATTTCATAAATATGTCAAAAAATTCAAATTATAAACTGCCGTCACAGTTTTCGAAATATTTTCGTTTTTAGGTTTTCACAGTTTTATGTCAAGAATGTAGATTTAACTGAAAATTTTAAAAACTATTTATGGATTTAAAATCTACGGAAGTTAAGCTCTTAATTGAGTAGAATTTGTTATTTTAATATTGAAGTTACATAACTAGCTATGAGACTAGTTATGACCCTTTTGGATTATAATGAGACCATCTGATAGCTGGTTGATCGACTATCAACCTGAAATAGTCACTAAAATGGACAGTCCAATAGATGATTGTTTTAAACAAACCTTCATCTAACAACTCTCCAATAGATTACATCTGGTGGGTAAAATTAGAAGTTTTTAAAGTTACTTAGAGACACTAAATGGACAATTGACTTTACGCTAGGTTGCATGGGATGTCAGTATACATAAGCAAAAATAAACTTTATGAGAATTATATCAACACAATTTGTATAAAATCAGTTTGTACCAATTGCTCACAAAAAAGCGCAGTACACAATTAACATTTAAAGTGACTACTGTCTTCACGCCACATTACATGGGATGTATAAAGTAACTAATAGAATTCTCTCTGCACTACAAAGAGCACAGACGTGTCAAATGACCCAAAATATATAAATTGGAATCAGCCAAGTGATCAGTGACAATTACTTCTATAAGGGATACATTGACTACTTGTTTAACTGCTGCACAGTGCTTTAGAAACGTTTTTTTTTTGGAAATAATTCGGTATCTCGGGAACTATTGGAGATATTGTTACGAAATTTCACATGATTGGAACTGAGTTTCTCTGCATTTGTTCAGGTTCCTAGCGCTAGTGGGGGCCAGTGTGTGGCCCCTCAAAGTTGGTCACCTCGGGTCCCAAAATTTTAAAAAAAATCGCCAAAAATGCAATATATATAAAAACGTACACATTTTTTAAAGGGGGCAAGGTGTGTGGAACTTCTAAAGAGTAAATAAATACTTTTTATGTAAGTATTTGATATCGTTGAAAACCTTAGGACATGAAGAATGATATTTTAGTAAAACTAAATAATTTTATAAATTCTTGGGACGTCATTTACTTTAAAAACTTAAAAAATTATAATATTATGATTTTGCATGAAGAGAAATATAAAATTTGAATTAATGTAAAATTTTAACGGTTAAAGATAACATAACAAAATTTAGAATTAATGCAGATCCAAATATCCTTAAATCAACCGTATTATAATTTCTAACATTTTTTGTTTTAAAATTCCGAAATTCCTAAACTGGGAAAAATGTGTTCCAAAAACTGAGTTTCTTTTATAAACATGCCTACCGTGACGTTATTTACCGTATGATAGTAAAAAAACTTTTTAAGTGTTTAAGTAACATATTGGGTTATACAAATGTGGAACATCTTCGAGGATCGGTGCTTTGCCTTTTTAGAAGTTTTAACTCAAACATAAAATTATTTTTTAAAATTGGCCAAGTTTGAATAGGCCTGGGGGGTGTTGTGTCTGCTTTAGCGAGCCAAATTTTACTTTACACGCTTTAGCATTAAGTTGTCTTTCTGGATCATATAAAAATTGTGTATCGTCCAGAAGAAAAATTTTTTCTACAAAAGAAAAAATATAGGGACTTTTTTGGGAAAAAACGTAAAAAATGCGGCCCTTTTAATATGTTCCAACTTTGGATGCGTGTAACTTTTTATAGGGGACAAGACAACTATTAGCAAGTTATTCCTATTTTATTTAGAATTTTATTACCAATGTAGCTGATATTTTAAAAATAAATTTCTACAATCCATTGACCCCTTATCTCTAAAAAACCATAAAAAGATCTAGCAAAATTAAAAAAAAAAATAAATCAATAAACCTAAATATCTCTTCAACTAATAGAGATAACCTACATATGTAAGTGTATTTATTGTAGATCATTTGAAGGACTATTTATATTTTAAATTTCAGCTCTTTTGGATCATAAATGAATTTATGGCAGTTAAATGCAAAATTAAAATATTTCAGTTTTTAACTTTTTACTTTTACAAATTTAAATTTTTTTTAAATTAATTTTGGCAAAATATTTCTTAAAATGAATTATATCGATTTTAAATTTATTTACATATTTGTGATCAGCATCAAAGTTATACAAAAATGATGTTTTGCCCGAGGAGCCCTTTTCACATTTGTTTTTGTATAGTAGTATTATTAGTAAACGAATAGTTATCATAAACTTGTTGATAGGCAGCTACTCAAAATCCAACCCAGGCCTCATAGCATGATCAAACGCGTTAACCAATTAAGCCACAGCACCCTCTGTATTGTTAATTAATTTAAAGCAAAAGTGTTGAAATACCTGACTGCATGGTTTTCACTTACGATCGGGTTATATAAAATAGTTTCCCTAAACAAATATATTTTACAAATACAGTTTTTCTACTATGGTGAAGGATAAGTAAGATCGGAAATATCGCTCTGTAAACAAGTTTTGACAGATCACAATCGAGAAATAAATTGACAAAAACTGTTTTGTTTTCTATTGAAATCAGTAAAGTACATTTTGCAAGTCGCTGAATAAATTTAAAATATTCTGGACAGAAGTGGGACGTAGGGTATAAAAACAATATAACGACAAGAAAAAACATTAACTGAACCTACTCCCAAAGGTGTCCCAATAAATGTATAAACTTTTTGTTCTTGTTCTTTTACCTTAACAATTTATAACAACTACAACAAAAATACATACATGTACCTCTGTATACACACATATAAACATACATATGTATGAATATACAAACAAACACATATGAAAATAATATATGTGTGTGTGTGTTTTTTTTTTTTGTGTGAATATTATTTAATATGCCCATTGTTGTTGTTGCCGTTGTTGTAACACGTCAAAAAAGGTGTCACATACGCAAAATATGATAAACTTTACTTTTGTCTCATGTTCAATACCCCAAGGATTAATAATGGAAAAATGAGCAACTTCAATGACTGCAGAATAATACCTCTGGATGGCAGGCAGCAAGCAGTACCAGTAATAATAATATTTTTACACATACATACAACAGTTACATGCTAACTAATACATACACACTCGTATGTGTGTGAGCGGTTCTATATGTGGGTTTGACTACTTCGGAGCGTTTCTTGTCTCAAGATGTTTCAGCTGTAAAAAGTTTAAACACCCAACCTCACACCTTTTATTTCCTTTTCCCAACTCTATTTTACTATTTATATTTGTATCTCTACGAGTTCTACTCCTTTATTTCTTCGACTCTTTGTTATGGCAGATTATTTTGAATGAACCCAATATTCATTCATATTTTGTATTACTCTTCGTACTCTTATTATCCAGCCACCTTGACTTCCTACTGCTCCTTTCTCTTTAAAATTTTCTTAAGCGAGAGTATGTGTGTGTTTTTAGTGTTTGTTGTTATGAAATAAAGCTTAAAATGTATGTGAAACGCTCGCTTACATGGTAGAAAAATAATAACAATAACAACAGCAACAGCAATGAAAAAATGTTCGCTTGTAGAGCAATGTGTAATTTTTTATTCGCACCAAGGTTAATCCCCAAGGATGACAAACATCCTCCCATACATACACTACTATTTATGTTTATAAGTACATACATATGTATGGATGTGTACGTGTGTGCATGTTTGTTTACACCAAAAGGAGCATAAGAAAAGTTGTTGTTGTTGATATCGTTGTTTTTTATATATATTTTTTATAATATGAAAACGAACATCTACATGTGAATTCAGTTGAAATTGTTATGGTTGCAGTATTTTTAGGACGCTGGCATACAGGATACTTGTAATGCTACATGCTATAGAAAGTTACTTTTTTCGGCTGGTTGTTATTGTTGCTTATTTATTTTTTCATTCAACAAATAATAAAATCTATAAACAGTGAGAACTCATATTAATGTCGCAGCCAATATGGGAGACAACCAAGGCTCTACAGTGGTACTAAACAAAGAAAATGTCTGAATAATCAAAATTATGAAAATTCTAAGAATGGTCTTATCGTACTGCGGCATCTAATGCAAAGTTTACCAGTGACTGCTTTTGTTAAAATTTACGTCCAATATTTTTGGCTCAACCGTTTTTTAGATGCACTCCACATTGTCTAAGCTGTTTTCATACTGATAAAAAAAATAAATATTGGGTGAAAAAATAAAACCGATCGGTTTCGGTTTTATACAAACTTTTTGATCAAGTATTTTTATTCTGGAACTAAATAAATAATAAAATGTATTCGATTTGGGTCATTTCGGGTTGTGTCACATATCTCCGGTCCCCATTACCAACGCAAATTGAGATCTTAGTAGAGTTCCTTTTTAGTATCGGAACTAAACAATAACTTATAGAAACCATTTCGGGTAAGTCCATCATGTAATTGCAATTTAAATATGTAGTTGAGGCAACTTATTCCTAGCAGAATTTTATTAATCAAATTTTTGTTGGTTGGTAATTTCCCACATATAAAGAACATTACATAAAAAGAACATATTTTAATCCCTAAAAGTAATCAAATTCAATATACATAATGTTACGTTTTTACCTTTTAAAAACGGGGTTTATTTCCTTTAAATAAACCGGATACTTTTGATTGCAAATAAAAGCAGTTTTAGTAGTTTAAAATTGTAACAACTCTTTATTTATTTAAAATGTAAAATAACAACAGTCTAAATAATGACTCAGTGTCTTTATACACGTTTATCAATTCGCAGAAATGTACACACACTCTATTACGTACAAGCTTAAATGCACAAGACAGTTGATGATAACTCTAACACCCACAATGATCAACTCAACTCACGACTGCCACCTCTGCCACTATTTATACACGCGCCATCTATCGGGAATCTTCTACAATGCTCTTAACGGACATACTAGTACATTCGAATTCCAGAGCCTTCGATGTCATTGCCAGCAGCCCAAACATGCAGTGTTGCCATACTTACAAACAATGCCAACAACCGCATGCTACTGATGGACGTGCCCTCAAATATGATGAATGCTGTAGGCAGTCATTGCACATTCGTAACAATAAGTATATGGCAACATTTTTTTCTTGTAATTATAACTTTCCTTCATTCGCTTACAATTATAATCAATTAACATATAACAACGCTTTTTCGAAAACAGATTACCTTAACTAAACAAATTTCATTAATGTCTGTTAAACATATTTATTTATTAAAAACAATTTAACTGAATCTTACTTACATTCCATTTTTGATTTGTTAATAATTTTAATTTTGAAAACTTTTTCAAACTTCAATTATTTTATTTAAAAAAATTTGCCTGAATTTACTCTTACTATGTTTTTTTTACAGATTTTGACCCACTTTTTATTCTTTATGGCAAAATCATGTACCAAATTACATTTAACTCATTCATAGTCAAACACTCACATTTTCACACAAACACACACTTGCATACTTACATACTTTCACACTATACACAAATATTCATATAACTTTCGGAGACTCAGCGGGAATTAAGAGTAAAAAAGACAATTTTCGGATCCCCAAAACTTATCACACAGTCTCATTTCCCATTAGAACATTATACAACACACTGGAGACTTGCAGCAAGAAGAGAAGAAACCAAATTACACTGTTGTATACGAGAAGTAATGAAAGAGTACGACGATACGAGTACCAACCAAGGAAATATATTATTACATGCTACATTCTAGATACATACATACGTATGTATGGATGTGTGTACGAAGATATATATATGTGAAAGTACTTATGTCTTACTAGTATTGCACGAGTACTAAGTATATGTATATAAAATATTAAGAAAAATTCTTAATTCTATATGTGTGTGTTTCAATTTAAACAGAGATGTACAAAATAATAGCACTGAGGCAATTAATATTCAGGGCTATTACTGTTCTCACTTTCACCATTCTATGTATTTTTGGAAGCATAATAACAACAATATTGTGTAATTTCCTCAGCATTTCTAATTATAAATGTTTACACGTGATTTTTTTAACATTAACTATATAATTTTAGAAACTTTATTTAATACTAGCTGAACCCGGTCCTCGTTGCTGGCCCTTAGCAAACATCTGTTTTATATTGCATCTTGATCTTGATTTTAATATATAGTGTCGGACAAAGTCGGTGATCCAACCTTCAATTTTAATATATGTAGTGGCAGTCCGGCAGCTTCCAATGAATTCAAAAATTCAGTAGGATAATCGACGGCTTGTTCTTCGTTCATTACTATGTCAATCGATTTGCATTTTATTGTTTCGCCAGGCAGTTTCAATTGTATTTGTTTATTGAGCTTCATCATAATTTGTTGGTGCCAAAATTGCATGTTCCCACAGCCAATTCGAATTTTTGTAGTTGGTTGTAAGACTTGGGAATACTTTGTCAACAACGAAATCTCATTTGTGGCGAGATCAATTGAAATTTTTCCATTTCTGATGTCCAACAATTGTTTTGAGAATGTTTTGGCAGAAGGGTATTGCAGCAAATGCACACGCATGTTCGTTGATAGCGTTCGGCTTCTGTAGCTTCATTTCCAGTGAAATAAATTTGAAGGAACTTCGCATCATCATTGGGAAGCGGGAGCAATGATCCAATTCTGTGGTACATTTGGCCTTGAACTTTAAAGGTGGGCATGAAGCCGACGTCATTTAAAATCATGAGTTGCACTTTTGGATATTTTGAAGGAAGTGCTTGGAAATAGGATTGGCACCGGAAATGTAACTTAGAAGCAGCTTAGGCGGCTCAATAACTGGTGGCAGAATAACTTTATCGTTCGAACAGCACATTCCCGGGGATTCCTTAGGAAACTTCAAAACGCGGAAATGAAAGCAATGTTTGTCCATTGCGGCAATCAGTACGTCCTTATGATTCCTGGTGGTCTCGTTCTCTTCCCGTTTCTGCGGCCCTAGACGTAGATACTCTTTCGAAAACAAATTTTGTTTGAATAAAACCATTATTTTTTTATTAAAAGTGGATATGCCATTAGCGGTATAATGTAAAAATGTTATTTTGCCACGCACCTCCGCCCACAGACCGAAAATCAAAAATCTGACTTTACAGTGTTACCCGCTAGGCTATTCTGCAGATTCCCTGAAAATTTCATCAAAATCGGTCAAAGCGTTTTTGAGTTCATTCGGAACATACATACACACATACATACAAACATCCATTTTTATATATATAGATGTACAACAACAACAGAATTAAATAGTCACACAGTGTCTTTATACACGTTTATCAATTCACAGAAATAAACACACACACTTTATAATGTACAAGTATACACTGGCAATGCAGTCGATGGTTACTCTAACAGCGCCTATGATCAACTCAACTCACGACTGCAACTTCTGCCACTATTTATACACGCGTCATCTATCGTGAATCTTCTACAATGATCTTAACGGACAACTAGAACATTCGAATTCTAGAGTTTTCGATGTTAATGTTAGCACCTTAAACATTTACTGTTGCCATTCTTACAAACAATGCTAATAACCGCATGCTACTGATGAACGTGTTTATAAACGTGATGAATGTTGCAGGCAGTCGTTACAAACCGTTAAATTCCAATCATTCTTGCACATTCGAAACAATATATATGTTATAGAACCGGTTCGGTTGCTATTTAAAATCGAGAAAATTGGCCAAAAACTGGCTGAGATATAAGGAAAAAACCAGGACAACTTTGATCTATATATGGATTACTAAGTCATTAATATAGACAATATGGATTTCTAATGATAGATGTTTCAAAAGTCCTTTGCAGCGACTTATATAAGGACATAGTAAGTCGGACCTACAATGGGTCGAAATCGGGAAAAATATTTTTTAACCCAAATTTATTTTTTTACAACCAACAAATTTTGTTTGTCCTTAATTTTTCTTTTACTAATAAATTTAAAAAAAAAATTTAATTCTGAAAAAAAAATTTTAATTTTGTTTACATAAAAATATTCAAATTTTTTAATTTAAAGTATAAATTGGTGAAGAGTATATAAGATTCGGCACAGCCAAATATAGCTATTTTACTTGTTTATTGAAGCCTTTAGCTTTTCAAATCATTTAAGTTGTCCCCACAACAATTCTCCCAACCACTAGGTATGTTAACACACCTGTACTTTTATCCAACTACTAACGTTCAATTCTAGTTTGTACTGTTACTTGTCAGTTTGTTTGTTGGAGTGGTAGTGATTAAGTTACAAAACTAAATATTTGGGTTGTACTTATTTCATCATGTGCTAAAGACATTTGTTCTTAATGTAGAGTATTAAGGGAGTGTGAGTGAATTAATCTCAAAACATTCTAATGCATGGGGCTTTTACAATAACCACCGCCGCCGAATCGAAGGTGTCAAACACTGACAGTATCTAAAATAATTAAGCACATGATTAGGTAATATTTGAAATACATTTCAGTATTGGTGTTGAACTTTTGAGTGCAGTTTAATTTTTAATATTTTGTTGTTAAGTCCTTTTTTAGATAAAGGAATCAAGTATGTATTGAATATCGGTTCGAAACAATATTAGTTTATATGATTTCAATACATTTGTTTGTTGGTTTTACATGTACAAGTTGCATTTCAAACCAATGTGGATGCATTTATTTGTATGCCCAAATATATTTGTATGTCTTTATATGGGTGAGGTGTATGTATGTACACGCAGAGAAAAGACATGGTTACCACAACTACATTGTGTTCTTTGTAACAATATATTGTTGTCGTATACAAATAATTGTTATTTTAATTTAATTTCAATAATATTTTAGATACTGTATATAAATTGGAGTATGGTTCACTGAAACTTAATTATTTTTCCAACAACTAAAGAATCATAACTAGGCAAATGTTATGTTTCCATATGTGTAGTCACAGTATGTTTAAGAAGCAAACAAAATATGTTTACTTTTAATAACATTATTATCCCACCATTTGTATAATGATTATGCATAAGTGTCTATTGGTGGTTTTTGTCTAAGCTATGATATTTTTACAAGTAAAGTTTAAGTGTCTGTAATTCTCATTCGCTCTACAGTTTTATTTATAAATATAACATATTTAGCTCTCCTTAAGCAAACAGCAATAAATTTCAATTATATTATCAATTATAATAAAATATGAAAATGTAGCACATTAAAACTAAAACCTTTTAAAATTTAATTTTGTATTCCCATGCTTACTTTGGATCATAATATGATTTCATATGATTACGATGATTTCATTGGGTCATAATATTATTACTTTGGGTCAAATTATTATTTCTTTGGATCATAATATAATTACTTCATAACATATTATGATCATGTATGACAATGATATTTCGCCTATATTTAATCATAATATGATATTTTATTATTATGATCATAATATGTTTGGACTACAATCATAAATCTTAAAATAAAATGTTGCTGTTTGATTATGTTTAACTCAACCAGGTTTTTCTCTGCGTATATGTATTTGAAGTGCATATTATATTGTTTTATTGCATTAAGTTGGCAGGCACATCTGTAGGTTGGTTGGTTGGTTGTCATCATATATACGAACAAGTACTTTACTAGAGTTGTGTAGCTCATGAAAGACATAGTTCAATTGAACTATTCACTTAACTGAGCGAAGTGAATCATTCATCATACTGAGCGTTTTCAGCTCAGCACTGAGCGTTTTCAACTGAGCGCTGAGCGTTTCCAACTGAGCGATGAGCGCTGAGCTCAGAGCGTTTTCAACTGAGCTGTTTTGTAGTATGCACATATTTCTTTCTGTACTCATGAAAGAGCTGCACAAGCATATTCATTTTGTTTCAATGTTTCATTCGCTCATTTTGTTTCAGTGTTTCATTCGCTCACTGACATTGAAATGTGAGCATTGTCTACAACAAAAATAAAACGTTCGTTTTATTTTTGTGAGTTCTGCCATGCTCTGCCGGGTATATATTTTTGCTTTGATATGATACAACGTTTGTATGCAATTTTTCAAGAATTATTAGAGTTTTCAAATTGTTTTTGTTTTCTTGAATCAATTTGGCTATGTGTGGTATTGAATGTGTGTGAATTAATTTATGGTATTGTGAGGCAGTAAGAAATAAAGTTTGTAATACAGTTTGTAGGTATATTTCATAAAACAATAATGAAAAAGGGAAATACATAAATGTTATTTTTAAAATAATAATTGAATTGAAAGTTTGTAATTAGTAAAAAAATACTATTTCAAAAATACGTTGGTGGGATTATATCTACCGAAAATCAGAATTATAAAACTACAAACTACTATATTCTTAATTAAATTAGCAATATTATTTCAATCACTTATTTTTAGAAAATAGATTTCTTATGCACTTTTTTACTATATTGATACATTAACAGAACATAACATTTGACAGGTACCATGAGCGATACAGATTTTACGATATTTTTAAGTTGTAAAACAATAAAATCTTATACCTAAAATTTAGAAATTCCTTTTATAGGTATGTATATAGTAGTTATAATATAAAATAATGAATGTTCTCTTTAACAAATATGTATTGTCTAAACATTTGGTTAGCATCGGAAATTAGAAATAATACAAAAATTAACTCTTATTTCCGAAAAATATTATTAAAAAAATTAAATTTTATTTTTTGAAATTAAAATTTTAATTGTTATCAGTTATTTCACGCATAAATCTCTAATTGTCAAAATACTTTGTGCTTTTACAATTAACAACAGAAATGTTTGATTCAATTCACTACAAGCAATTCACAAGATGAAATGGTAATTATACATCATACTGAACTAATGAGCTAAAAGAGCGACCTAGTTCACTTGAGTGAGCTGAGTTGAAAAGAGCGGTCACTTTACTGAGCTAATAAACCCAACTCTATACTTTACTGTTGTTGGGTTACTTCTGCTCCTGCTGTACAAAATTGCTTCTAACCATTATGTTTGTTTTGTAAGTTTTCACACAAGAGCAAGTTCATAACTATTGCCGATGTTGTTATTTTTGATGATGATGTTCTCGCTTGGATCGCATAAATTTCCCAAATGAATTGAGTAGTACATGAAAATGACACAAAAGTGAATAAATGGTAGGTGGCATACAGCAAATACATACACACAAACATTTATCCATTCATTCCTATGCAAGGATGTGAATTTCTGTTCCAGTTATGAGGGCTACATGAAAAGTTCTTTCATGTCATTTATACTTTTTAAAATGGTAATCTTTTCCAAATAGAGGTTTTTCAAAATTTAAAGAATTCTTTAAATAGATATTAGTTTCAGAAATGGGCTCATTAGTGGAGTCAAATCCTTTTCATTACTTGTCCTGTATTATTGTATTTACTAAATAGTAGACACATTTTTCCTTTAGATTAGAATTGAAAATGATTATCTAATAACCTTATCAATGCGAATTATGTATGAATTTTAAAATTTCAATAATCAAACTGTTCAATCACCGCACGAAACCAATTTTTGCAATATTCTGAAAATAGCTCGTCGTAGTTGCAGCTGCAAGTTTAACAGATGTTTATTGCAACAGAATGCAAGTTAAAAAACCTTCGAGCGTCATATCTTTATTTCAAAAGTATTTGTCGTACTGCTCTCGTAGCCTATGTAGTCTGTTGTTCATTTGGATGTAATTTTCATAGCAAAAGTACAGAATTTGTTGTAAAATTTGTGCCTATTCTTTAGTTTCTTTAAAATAAACTCAATATAATGACCGTTATATATAATATAAAGCGTCAGAATAATTCAAAATACACTGTTTATTTTAAACTTTAACAATTATTTCGTTTTGATATACAAAAGTTTCCATATTTTGGATACATTCAATGGCGTAGTCCATTTTGTTTGTCAAAATTGGAAAATTATAATAAATAATACATGTTTTAATTTTAAGTAATATAAAATGAGCTAAATCCCAAAAAAGGACTTATTTATCATTATAAGTCATACCAAATAAGTAATAAAATTGCATTAACAGATTTCAAAAATATTAAAAACAAAGAATTTTAGAACATTTTTTGTATATCCTGTAAAATTTTTGAAATTGGACTCATCACGTTTGCGCTTTACGCTAACGCTATGTGTGTGGCCTACATAAAAGAACCGAGGGCTTTTTATATGTTGGTCATTTTAGATCTTTCATATTCAAACACTAAAAGTTACTCTTAATGCTCTCTTACTGCCTTCTTTCTAGTCATACAGTATTGTCTAGACTCTACACGCAGAAAAAAAATATAGTTGTACATTGTTACTGTAACCATTTCAAATTTGTGCATGGTTACAGTAACAATTTAAAAATTTTTAACAATATTATAGTCACAGTAACTATATATATGATTGTGGTAATAATAATATGGTTAATTTACGATTCACATGAATATTTCAACCATATATATGGTTACAGTAACCATGTATATGTTTGTGACAACCATTTATATGATGAAGGACTTACCATATTATGATGCTCTCATATAGAGGCACAGCTTAACTACGAGTTTGCCTTTAAAAGCCATATGAAAGTATTAACTTGAAATTGCACCAAAATATTGTGAACTAAAAATTTATTCATAAAAATAATTCTTTTTCGCTCTTCTGGCCAATATTCTATACTCCTAACCATACTAAATAACAATGTTCTCTTTTACTCAACTCTACCATAGATAGATACAATAAAATGTGTGCCATGCTGCTGTGTGTCGCCCTCTATACACCCAAGTGCCATATTCATGGCTCATAGGAATATTTTCATGTAATGTACGAGTACTGCCATGACACAACATGGACACATCAAAGTTTATTTCGTGCACAACCACAGCCTGTCCTATAACAACAACAACAACATCAATGCCAATGATAATCGAATAGAAATGGTTGAAGGTACCATGGAAACAAGCATCACTTCTACATACAAATAGAAACATTTTCATTCATAATGATTACTGCAGAGAATCATGGTGGGTTGTAGAATATTGTAAAAGAAGGTGCTACACATATATAACTTTTTACAAACATGGCACAAATGTGTGTGCCCACTGAACAAAAATTCGGTTAAAATCATAGCTGTTAATTTTGGATTCCGCTTGGTAATCAATTAGATTTTAAAAATAATTTAATTGATTATATAGTTCTCTTTAGATAAATTTCTGATTACCAATTTATTACGATTACAAATAATGTAAAAGTAATCAAGATTACTTGCGATTACAATAGAATAATCAAAAGTATTCAAATTATAATCCGACTACTTTCAATAATTATCAAAAGTAGTCGAATTATTTGTTGATTATTTTTGATTCTTTTCGATCATTTACTGGTAATCGTTAGTAATCTTGATTATTTCTGATTATTCGTAATCGTAATCAATATGTTTAGTATTATATAACAGCAAAAACGTAAGTACAAAAAATCTAAACTCTTTGTCGGTGTGTGTACAAATTTTGTTACTATTTATTGCTTTGTTCGTTTGCCTGCTAGTTTTTACTATTTTTATTAGAGTTGGGCTCATAGAGAATTATACATAGAGACGAGACACTCGAATTTGTCAACAACAAATCATATCTCTGATACAACAACAAAATACATTGACTAGCATGTATTTTTTTGTTGCAAGAGTTAGGTTTTTGACAACAGACTTAGGTTTTTGACAATTGCGTCTCGTCTCTATGTTACACAGTGGTTTAGAAATGTTTTTTTGGAAATAATTCGGTATCTCTGGAACTATTTGAGAAATATATGAAAAAATGTATAAATTTTCCAAAGGGGGCAAGGTTTGTGGAACTTCTGAGGAGTAAATAAATCTTCATGTCCTAAGCTTAAAAAGCTTAGGACATGAAGATTAATATTATAGTAAAATTAAATAATTTTATAAATTTTTGGGACGTCATTTACTTTAAAAACGTAAAAAATTATAATATGGTGATTTTCCATGAAGAAAAATATAAAATACTCAAACCTGAAATTTTTGTTAAAAATTGACCAAGTTTGGATAGATCTGGGGGGTGTTGTGTCCGCTTAAGTGAGCCAAAATTTACTTTACGCGCTTTTGCATTAAATTCTCTTTCGGATCATATAAAAATTGTATATAGTGCCGAAGAAAATTTTTTTCTACAAAAGAAAAAATATATGGGCCTTTTTGGAAAAAAATTAAAAAATATTGCACTTTTTACATGTTCCAAATTTGGATGCGTTTAACTTTTTATATGGACAAGATAACTGTAAGAAAGTTATTTGATTTAGAATTTTATCACCAATTTAGATGATATTTTAGATCTTCTTAAGGGCTATTTATATTTTCAGCTCATTCCGATCATAAATAGATTTTTTGCGATTTTTAAAATAAAATTGAGACCCGAGGTGACCAACTTTGAGGGGCAACGCACTGGCCCCCATTTTTATTCATAATTATTTCTATGGAAATGCCCATAAACGTATATTCTGTGTTCTTATAAAATTTAAAGTCAGCTGTCTGTCAGTTGAAAGCTAATACAAAACATAAAATTAACCAATCCGGGTGTACCAGATAAATGTTTTTACACAAAATGCACAAAAATCGGTGCCCGTATTATTTTGTTTATATAATATATATCTTACTTGTATAAAATAAATTCCAACTATTTTAATTTGTTTGTGTGAATAAGACTCAAGATATTGTAGGTTTTTTAATCAAAATTTGTTTGATTTTATATATGTACTTTTCATGTTCATTATAAATGTGTCGAATTTTATCTTTCTAGGTCTTCATGGAGCTTCAACAAAAATGTGTATAGTACACTTGCGAAATTTATATAAACCATGAAAAACGTCACCTTTTAAAGTAGAGTCTGAGAGTTAATGAAAAACATGATCAGATTGTTGCATTAAGTGTCTGAAGGCAAATTTAATTATTTCTGACATTTAACATGTCACAAAAAATGTTTGCTGGGTAATTATATGACACAAGTTGATTGCAAAGTCATTCACAAGAACTTTTGGCTTACCAAGAGAGTGTTGTAAATGTATACTGCTGTATAAGTTCGAACGCAGTATGAGAACAAACACTCTCTACGAGGGTCTAATAGGAATGTTGAGCAATAAGTTTCAAGCACGTGTTTATGTATTTATTTTTGATTTAAAATGGACTACGCCTCTATGATCGTAAGATTATATGTTATAATCATGCTCTTTGTTCAGATCTCGGAACTTAATTATGCTTTGCAATTTCAATGACTATGGTTTAACTGTATACTAAGAATTTTTTATTCAAAATTTTCTTCTAAAAACTTAACAATAAAACATTGTGAAACTGATTTTCGGTATTGTTCGCAATATTAAGGGAAAATAGTTGTGTTATTATAAAAATCATAATTACAAATATAAAACCAACCTCGTGGATTAAGAAAGTAGTTGTATTATACACATTACTTTAAGATATCAGTCCTCCCAATTGGCTAAAAGAGAGGACAGAATACAAGCAAACAAATAAATAAATGCATATTTCACAAACATTTTTTTATACATACATGAGCAAATTCTTGGTAGGAGTAAGAGAGTAAAAGTATCCAGAAGTATGTTTACTCTAAATACTTACTACTACACACAAAAACACATACCAATAAACACACACATGTACATAGCCAGTGGAAAAAAGATGCAGTAAAGAGGCCTTCCGAAAGGCCTTATTTTGCAGACACAACGATTACTAGCAGCATTGCAAAATCGTTTGATGTCTACATAACCTACTTGAAGGTTTGTTGAAGCTAAAGGCTTGCCTTATAAGGTTCTTAACCCATTAACGCCTGACCCCCGATACCGTTGTCCAAATTTGATGAAATTTCATACAAACAGTATTAAGGTGTCTAAATTGATATGGACATTTTATTTTTATCCATTACACCTGAACCTATGGTATCTGGATATCTTTATTGCCACTTCGGCATTACTGGGTTTTAAAATATGTATTTGAATATGAATCATGAAAACGGATTTGCGATACCTAGCACCTGGTTCTACTTAGATTTTTTCAGCTCTATTTTTGGGTATTTTTCTACTTATCCGGCGTTAATGGGTTAATGAATTCAGCATAAAAACTAATTAATGGAATTTAAAGAATCACGTGTGTAGTTTTATATATGAAAACCTACTTCACGCGAACATCACTACATTAAATTTTATAAAAGACCACATTTTTTTAGTAAATTTTGTACCTTCTTCTGGTTTCATGTAACGTTATATAATAAAGAGAATAAAATACATTTTATTATAGGCAAACAGTATATAGGAATAATTGCAAAACCAATCATGTTTGTCATTTAAATAATGGTTTTGTTAGACCTTATTTTGCAATCCAATATTGAATGTGTATGAAATTTTTTAGAAGTAGAAGCAAAATCCATTTAGAACATCTTCTGAGAGAAGGCAGAGTGGAATGAGTATCTCATCTGCCTCTTTTAAAAGGCCTACAAAGTGAAACCCTAGCAGTTTTACCCGCTGGATATGTATGTACATGAAACAAATATGCACTTAGATGTGATACTCATTGACCAAAAATGAAATTTGCATTTTTTGGTATTTATGAGACTGTTGAGAGTTATTAGCTGGACAAGCAATTACACGTGGGAGTGTTAACTTTGTTATATCAATACTATAACAACGACTACAGAAAAATAACTATTGTATGTATGCCAAACAAATGGTACATGGACACTTGGAGCAACTCTGTGTGTCCCAGTGTTCGTATGGATTTGAAAGTATATAATGGTATCTTTACTTTTACTCATACAATGCAAAGAAATTTAACTATAATTTCTATAGTTTACAGTTAAAACTTACCATTGTTATTGTTGGTTATGGCTGGTAATGTTGCTACTATAGCTGAAACCTCTGGAGTAGGTTGAGTGGGAGGAGGAGCAGCCTGTGAAGGGGTATGATTTGAATGTTTATGGTTTATATCCATGGCTTCTGGAACATCTACTTTGTTCTCATCTTCCATTTCCAAACTTTCCGTTTCACTCAATAACTCCTCTTTGGGATCTAATAAAGCCAAAGGATCTTCACATTCCTCTGCTGTAGCTCCTGATGATGATGTTTCACCCACTGTATGGAAAAATGGAAAAAAAATACACACATTAGAATGAAAAACAAAAAAAAAAAAAACAATAAAAAAAATTAAATAGAAACAAAAATAATTTAAATAAAAGTCGTACGAGTGTGTACATCTGAGTATTCATAACAAAAACATTAGTTGGAATTGTTTGTTACCAACATGGAAAATAATGTTGAAAAATAAAATGCATGATGAAGCTTGTTTTGGGTTTGTTAGACATAAATCTTAAAGTACCCCCACGTTACCCCTTTAATGGCCAAATAAAAATTAGTTATGCAATCGAATTTTAATATTTATATGCCCCTCGGTAACAGCTGGAACATACATACATGCATCTGAATACAACCATATCCTTAATACAATATTATTGTTAAAAAAAAAGTAAAAAATAAAAGAGATGGATTCATTCAACCACCTTCATGGAGCATTGTTTATGGGAAATATACAAAGTATCGCCCAACGAAAGAAATTTGTATTTAGAGCAAATTGGTTTCTTTTTTATTTTATTTTTTTTTGGTTTGTTTCATTTCGTTATTCTTCATCAGCAATTTTATTTCTTCGTACACAAACACACACACACACACACACGTACATATGGTTGGCTGCAGCTCTAACAGCAACATCAACAGCTACAGGAACCGGAACAGGAGTAGAAATACTACAACGAGCAGAAATAGCAGCAGGAGTTATTGTTGTTGTATCAGCTCACTTTATGCAGATTACGCTTAAGTACTCCCCAGACGACCATAGAGGTATAAATTCTATTTACACGTACGTATATTTTATTTTTTACCAATAGCTCAACTTAAGTACCAAAGACACTATGTACACATGCACCAACAATATCCTTCCTGTTCATATAACCAAACAACATAAAATGCTCAAAACAAATTCATTTCTTCCTTAAACACCGAAGAACACTCACACACACACACACAAACATTTTCAATCGCGTTCACATACATACAGCATGTACAAGAATATCATATGTGTGTATTTGTGTTTAAAAATGATGATGGTTGTGGCCTTTTAATGAATTGGACAAAAAAGGTGCTCATCTATAATTGGAACAGTATTTATTAGAAAGAAGTACGAAACTACAACCACACCATAGATGCATTTAACTGGCAATATGTGTCTTTTTACTTTTTTAAACCATTTGATGATTTGGCGCCAAAACCATCTCATTCAATAATAGAAAAACACGCTCCCATATACTTTACATACAGAAATAAACATTAATTCAAAGGATTTGGGAAATAAGAAAACATTTATATGGTTTCGTGAAACACAAACAAAAGAAAACCACCCATGATACATATGAAAAGAAATTCAAACACAAAATACACCATTTCCCAGTTTACCTAAAAACCTGATACTCAAACACATTAATACAATCATTTCACCACGTGCAATACAATGTACACAGCTTTTTCGTATATGACATATGTTTATGTTTGTTGCAATGCATTTCTGAAAGCAATCCAAGCTCGTTATAAAGTTCATAATACAAGTCCGTGAATCAAAGACAGTGGATAACATAATGGTTTCCCTCAAAGCGTTTGATTTACCCAAAGTCGCATTTTTTACTTTTTAATTTAATTTTGTTGAAATGGCAAACTTTTATTATTTTACCAACTATTAAAGCGAAGTGGTCGAATCCAGAATTCAATCCCAAGACAGTTGGTTCCACTTACCTTTAGCAATCGAATGATTTTTAATTTCGTAGCAACATCTTCCGGTAATGCTGCTACGCATTTTACTGTCAGCACTGCAGTTGAAAAAAATCCCGGGCCATGGTTTTCTACGGTTTTATAGAACCGATTGTACCACATGTCAACACAATTAAGGTGGTGTTGACATGTGGTGTCACCCCCAGAAATCATTCCGTACTTTGTCTAGATGGTGAGTGGATGCAAAATGACATTGGCCCATTCTGTCAGCGTCATAAATCATCGGAGTCTTTAACAAAATCCTACCTTCTCCCTTTCCCACCGCAATAACAACAATTTCGCCGCTCACACCATCTACATCATTGCAGTTTAACTACAATGTTTGCCAAAAAATATATCTGGGTTGCTGCGGTCCGGGGGACAAAACTTACGTGTTACTCCAGTCTGCAAAGTTGCATTGGATACACAGTTCTCCGAGACCGCTCCACAAGAAATGGTGGAGGAATTGCATTTACATATCGTTCAGCATAGAGCACTTTCACTCGACCTGAACACTAAAATCATATGATTTAAGGCCAGTTCGAGGGAAACGGAGTTAAAGTGTTATAATATCTGCATTTCACCAGTAGCCAGCTATCCCAAAGGCTAACGTCTTGAAATCAAGTCCTTATTGGATTGTGTTACTCGTTGGGTTGTCGCCCAGCTGAACCGCGATACCAGCAGGTTGGTAAATGAGGAAAAGGGGAACAAATGGTTGGATCATTTAACGAAGTGCCACTTGCGTTCTGGAGTTGTCAAATTGTGGTCTACAATGCGATCACCTTCGTTGAGTGATACCCAGTAGAGAAATATACAATGCTGTCAAAATGCAGCCTTATGGACTGTCACAGGCTGTCTTAAATAACCTCCGAACACCATCAGGAAGGTCAAAGAACACAACGTCATATTTTTGCAACAGTTTCTTCTGGATGTACCAGTCAGACGGGTCTTGCATACATACGAGGAGAGCATACACATGTATTATCAAGTGAGTAGGATTATAGATAAGTACGTTCCAAATGAGGTGGATTTTAAAGGTAGTGCTCAGTATGGAAAGCTTATTTAACATTGCATTCTGCTTCATAACTCTGTTCCAGAAACCAAATGATTAATATGTTAAACTAATTAGCTAACTCGTTAGGAGGTGCACCAATGTCAAAGGATATTTTCGTTCTTAGGAATATGGATTTCAAGATAACATATTCAACAACAACATAAGCGACTTCTTTAAAGCAATTATGTTCCATGCATTTGGAAACAGTATATATTATTTTCAGCATTTTGTGAAACAAGTGTAATCGTCTACAATTAAATTGAATTTTTCATAAATTTCAAACCATTTTTGTTTAGATTAATTTACTCTGTACAATAATGTACTCGTACTCGTATGTGCGAGTCCAATACGAACATTTAAAGGAAATATTTATGTAGTAAAGTAGGTAAAATACCGACCATGAACACATTTGTTGGCACACATACACATATTTTGTCCTTTCCATAAATGTATCGTTAAGATTTTAAACTACACCTCAAGGAATCAAAGAAATGGCCATTCAGAAGAATGGAAAACAAACAAAAAAAAAAAAAAACACTAACACATGCAAAGGTAATGAGAAGAAAAAAATTGTTTTTTTTTTAAACCCACTTTTTCGTTTTTCATTATTTTAAAGGAAAGAGTAGATTTATAACGCAAAAAAATAAATGTAACATTTTTATTTTCGTGTGTATGTTTTTTTTTTCGTATAAATATAGAATCAAATTAAAATTTTAATCACGTTTGAGGTTTTAATGGTGATAAGAAAATGATGGGGTTAAAGATTTAGTATTCAGGGGAAAATGACATGATAGTGTAGTGCTGTGTTTGTACCCTGTTTAAATTTGATTTAAACTGGAAGAAGGTAATATTTTGTTTGTTATCATAAAATACTTAGTTAAACTGCTTCTATTAACTTTATTCGTTCTAACGAATTAGCAAATCATTTATCATGCGAGTTAAAAAAAACTTATTTAAAAAATACATTTTTTTTATTATCAAAAATACCACCACATACATGAAAGATAGTATATCCTTTAAAACAAATAATTTGAGAATGCTGACCCATATAAAAGAATGAAATATTGCGTGTATGACTTAAAAATTCGTTATTTTTAAACATTTTTAGCTTTTATTTTGAAACATTTGTACTATACAAATTTATTCAAAGTATTAGCCATTGCTAACTATGACATTTCCAATCTTTCTGGTAACATATGGATTCCGAGCTCATGCCAAGAATGAATCAAGCCAATATCGGATACTTTGTTCCAAAGTAAAGCGTTTCCCAAAGAGTGCGTTCTGCTTCGATTGAAACAAGTAGTAGTCGGTGGAGCAAGGTCTGGACTATAAAGCCGGTGAGGCAAAACTTCCCAACCACTTCTTTATAAATAGATTTTAACAGGTATTGCAACATGTGGCCGAGTGTTGCCATGATGGAATATTACAGTTTCATGTTTGCCCGCATATTTTAAATGTTTTTCCCGAAAATGCTCGCTTCAAACGAATCAATTGTGTTTCGAATAGGTTCCCTTTAATGGATATTTGGCTTTGGTATCGATTCGGCTGGTTGACCGGGCTTCACGTACGATCTCTTATGCTTCAGGTTATCGTAATGATACCATCGCAATTAATGATTTGGTGCAGAAATGATTTTCTTTTATAGCGTTCAAATACCATTTCAGACATGCAAAATTATCTTTCAAGGTCTCCGGCTTCAATTCCTTCGTATGGTACCCAATTTCCCTACTTTTGGCAGAATCCTGCTGCTCACAAACATTTTGAAATTGCTGCTTGAGTAGCTCCCAATGATTTGAAAGCTCTTGTTGAGTTTTACAACAATATTCATGGAGTAATTCCTCCAATTCTTGGTCTTCATACTTTTTTGGCTGCCCTGGCCGATATTTGTATTCCGCGTCAAAATTACCACTTCTGAACCGCACAAACCATCTCTCGAACTTTGAAACCGAGGGAACACCACAACCTTTGGTGAGCAATCGGTGTCCTTCGCGGCACTTTTTTCAAATTAAAGAAGTAAAGCAAAACTTCCAGCATATGAAGCTTTGTGAGAGTTTTCAAGTCATACACCCAAGATCGAATTGACAATGCATAAGGGACACAAATATCTATCTTCTAATGCTGAATTATGATGTTTAGTAATAAGATTTAGCAACAAAATATCAATTGAAAAACATTTAATGTATTAAACATTCGGCCTAGACTACCGTGAGCGCCAATTTAATTTATATAACAGAGGTCTAAATATTACATTCTTAGAAGCTGCAATATGAATTTATATTGGCAATTTTTATTTTGAACAAAGAGACTATATTGTTTTTGAAATCCAACTAATTTCTAAAGTTAAAGGGAGTCTTTCAATCACAATAGATGAGTGGTCCGATAGCTCCTTCTACAAATATATAATCACAGTAAATTATTGTTTTAAAAACAAATTTTAGTTATTAAGTAAAAAGAAGAGTTATTGATTTTAGAATGGATTGTGAAACATAAATTGTAGAGTGTCGTATTATTCGCATGATTTCAATTATGTATTAAATATGCTATATACTTGATTGTTGTTGAAACCATTTATATATTAACTAATAATACTAATCGAAATGTTAGCTCAGAAGAAAAATATTAAAAATTGTAATAAATGTAACGTGATGTTAACATTCAAAAAAAGTGATATTACTAATGGTGGCTTTAAACGAAAGTCTTTACGTAGAGACGAAGAGATAAACCTAATATCTTTCATTATTTAAAAAATTCCTATATTCGAATAATTCGATTAATTTTAATAGAACAAGTTAAAATCTCTTACTCGAACAAAGGAAGAATCTAATAATTTGGATACCCTAATAATTATTCTCCACACAACCAATCGATTCAAAACAATTTTTTAATTTATTTCATAAAAATGTTTAACATCAAAATATGATTAATAAAATCTCAATGTTTTTGTATGAAAACTAGTTAGTGTAAAATATTTACAATAAACAAAACGACAGAGTATGGGGTGATTAAAAACGCTTTTTTATATTCATAACGAAAAAAATCCACAAACGTACAAATACACATACATACATACATACAAACAAACATTAACAGAATATAGTTGTATAAGCGCCCATATGTATGCAAGCGATTTTCATTTTTGTTTAAAGCCCCCAAGAGTGCATTTCGCACTCATACAGTAACAACAACTACTAACAGCAACTGGCAACAGAATAGAACAAGCGTAACGAAAGTGTTGTTATGTTGGTGTCTATGTAAGTATTTGTTTGTATGCATGTGTGTGTGTGTGTGTGTATGTTTGTTTGTGTTAAATACAATTTCAACATAAATGTATGTTTTGCTTTGGTTTGGTTTGGTTTCGAGATGGGTTGAACTTAACGCTCACTAACGGAATGAATTGTTTGGTAGAATTGTTAGCCAACATGGTTAGCGGAAGTTAACGGGCAACAGGAGAAAAGGTGCACTCTGCTACACATCAACTCTAGTTAATTTTGTGATGGTGGAATTTGATGTTTTAACTGCCTTGGTGTGTGTTTGTACTTTTGTTCTTAACAATGTACATACATATATGTACTTATATTGTTAAAATATACATGTAATATGTTTGTTTGAAAGTATTTGTAATAATAGAGTGTTTGTTGGTTTAAATTTCACACTAACAACAAAGTTTTACGCACTCATATACTTACACAAATTCCATACACCCATAGAGTGTGCCATAATGAGAGGATCATTCGAAAATTACCTTGAAAATCTTAGCGATGGCGTGCATAACTTTGCACTAATATCTATACAATTATCATCATTTAGATTAGGTTACATGTGTCGCCCTCATTTAGCGAGTATACTCGGAGGCCCTAAATACACGTATGATCATGTAGATCATAATAGAGAATAAAAATATGAAAAAATTATGTCAATACCTCTTACAGTTTTTCCGTACCTGCGATTTAAATTTTGTGATTTTCGAGAAAAAATATTTTTTTTGGCAATTTTTTGGTGAATGAATGGAATTTCTAATCTAAAGATACCGAAATGTTATATATTTTCGGGCTGATTTTAATGAAACATGAGAAAAATATCGGCTATACATCTTTAACTTTTAATTTAATTCTCAACATTTAAAAGCTAATTGATATGATTTAGCGGATTTTTTCATTCCATCTAGATACACGATGGTTTTCTATTAACTATTGGTATGATTTGACCTTTTCCAATGCCATTATTTTTAAAAGTTGTTGAATACTAGCTGCAAACCGATTTTTTACAGAATATTGGTCAAATTCTACTAACATGCACAATTTGTTTTGAATATATCCGGTTCCGGTGAAAGTGGTTACTGCATTTGTAGAAGTGATTCTGATTAGTTATGTAATCTAGTTCGAGAAATAGTTATTTTACAACGAATATAAAATATTCGGTTAATTCAGTATTTTCATATCAATATTTTCAAAATCCCTCTTCATCATAATAATTACTTCGAAATTCCACTGTTCTATCAGGACCCCTTACATATAAGGCATATTTTAGGGTCTCGTATTATCAAGCTTGCCTGACTTTATTTTCTTACTTGTTGCTTATAAATATAGATAAATATAAATTAGACTTTAATTTTAATTTAAAAACTAATTAATATACAAGTGAAAGCGCAACAGCTCCTTCTAAATGTTGTACATATTGAACCAGTTATCTAAAATTGCCCTCTTATCCATTAGTCATCTAAAATGTTTGTATGTTTTCCATTAAAGATTTTGAAAGAACTTTAGGAACAGCGCTCGTATTAAAAAGTTCCCATACAAGTTCATAAGAGTGGATTTTTGGAATGGTGACTGTGATGAAGCGGGAGATGGAGGAGTGATATGTGTGTTTGTATGTCTAGCAAGTAGCTCCCAAATGGCCACTAAGCGCCAACAAATACACACATATACACTTACAAACCATACAACCAAATAAACATTCACAAGTTTTTAATGGCTTTGTTGCCACTTATGGCACATTTGTGTTTGTATGTGTGGCTGTGTGTGTACAATAGTGTCTTTATACGCACAACGTCAACAGAACACAAACATAAATACATACATACATACAAGTCAAATCGTTAAAATAATTCGACAACGAATTTTGTTCTTGTTAAAAACTACAACAACAAGAACTGAAAAAGAAAATAATAACCACGATGGAGCTTTTTCAATGGACACAAGTACTATAAATTTCCAATAACTACTCCTCAGCACCACACTCACAAATAAAAAAAAAAAACAAACACAGACTAACTCACACATACCCATACTTGGAAACACTGAATTAAGCAAAGCAGCCATAAACGGTGTCTCAGTAAAATGCACACACATTCATACACACCGATAATCCTTTTTTTTTTGTAAGAGTATTTTTATTTTATTTCTGCTAAGATTGCCAAAGTGTCATTCCATATTGTTTGACAAGCTCCATCCCGGTCGCAACCAAAAAAAATAAAACCAACTGATCTCTAAAGTACCAATACTACTACAATTCGCTCTTTCATACAGGAGTTATGATTGTGAGATGGTGATTTAAACACTCATAAACTCGTTGCCATTACATTACAACTTGGTAACTCTTATCGTCTACCTTCTGACTTTTCCAAGCTCATGGGATTTGCGACACAAATTCGATTCATCAGTTTTCTTTTTCAGTTTTTCTTTTTTTTTTTAATACCACTTGGTGTATGTGTGTAAAGCTTTAAGTGTGGTAATGCATTGTATTTATTTACTCAGGAACAACAGCAACAATAAACATTTTTGTTACAAAGGACATAGAAATTATTTTATGTCGTATCCCTTGGAGATCATTGTGAGCGATAGGTATGATGGGCTCGCTTGTTACTAGACAGACTATGTGGTTTGAGTTAAAAATTGCTTAATATATGAATAAAAGTGAATATGTATAATATATTTGATTACATATAATGTTGAGTACGGCTACTAGAGATCCTATAGCATGTTTATACTAATCAATACTTATTTTACGTCTTTACCTAATTAAACAATATATAGTGGGTCATGTTTAATTTTGTGATTATATGTTAATCGCTTTATGTTAAATGCAGCAAAAATGTAAACAGAGAAATATAAAACTTACTTATCATTTGTCTTGTGACATCTCTGTATACTTTGTGATCACGACAGCCCGTCTCAAGGGTGTTGATAGTGATAATTTCTATATTACTTGCAAATTAAGACATTTCTATTCTTATAACTACTGGATATGATAATTTCAAAGACAAATACTAATGCACCAGACGGTAGCCATCGGTGGATTCTTAATCAGTGCCTATGCCGCATATATGAAAATGGACTCAAATTTATATTACAACATTAACACTAACTATTACTTATCATTGTGAATGTCATTGACTTTAGTTATCTGGGTAGCGTAATAATCATTGGTGGAGATGCGTATGCTGATATTAAAAGTAGGATTAATAAAGCTCGCACACATATGCTTTTCTTGGGAATTCGAATATTTAATACTAGCGTTAAATCAGTTTTGTCCTACGGAAGTGCAACCTAGAAGGTTACGAACTCAATCTTCAAGACACTATCAGTTTTTATAAGTAAATGTTTAATTAAGGATACAAAAATTCGTTGAAGTCAATGGAAATGGATTGGCCACACAATCCGCAAAGCATAGATACTTTTTTCTCAATATCGTTAGATTAATTATAAGGTGAATTTGGAGAATTTGATGATGAGTGTAGAATGAACAATGACGAACGTGTTCTAAAAAAGGCAGATTTTGATCTTCAGATCTGAAAATTATTTTGACCAATGACATATTTTTATATTGTGAATCACAAAAGACTGAAATCTTTACCACAATAATCGGAATTTGAATAATTCCACTCTGACCTCACCCAACTTAAATACATACAATTCTAAATTCAAAATAAATACAATAAAATCTTTCTATATGATTTATTAATGCCTGCATAAAATAAACAAACAGTTAGTACCAGAGTAAGAAGAGTACTAAATATTTATTTTAACAGTAAGTAACTAAATACATTTATTTGCACAAATTGAACTAACATTTATACGTATGTTGTGTGTGTGTGTGCGTGTGTATCTGTGGGTTTTTGCACCAACCTACTTTTGTGCAAAATTTACTAACATTGATGACACACACACACATACACACTATTGCAAACATTTACATTTGTGTGCGAACGAGTATGAAAGAAGCATTAAGAAGAGAAAGAGAGAAGTAGTTGAGAAGAACAGAACAGCAAAAAAGTAAAAACTAATCCTCAAGGGAAGTCCCTTGGGATTGGCTGCATGGTCCCAAGAGAAATAACGAACGATGGGTTTTCTATGTTATTTTGTTATTATTATTGTTGTTGTTGTTTTTGTTGCTACTGCTATTGCTGATATTGTTGTAGTTGTTATTGCTGTATTCATGATGATGAACTGAAAAAGCAAAATACTAGAAATACAAAACAAAAACATTGCGTTGCGCAAAGCTTACAGTACGAGTAAAACTCTGCAGAGCTTTTAAGCAATCAAATAATCTGCTGTTGGAATGAAATAAATTATTTAAATTGTTTATCATGGGTAAAAGGTTTTGAACCTATATTAATTAAAGATAAGTATTTGTACGTAATTGTTAACCTTAAGAACCACTACACCAAATGGTATAGGTTTTAACGAATGTTCGTTCTATGCTACGTGAAAGATAGTTTCGTTTTGTTAGAAGGCGTTATAGAGCAAATCCAATGTTTTGAATCCCTGGCGATCGTAAGTCCATTAGGACCAATGTTAAATTATCAACCCAGTTTTGAGTTACTTAGCATTTCAAAGATACCTTCAAAGAACTATAACATCTTTAAATCATACCATTTACATGAGTTATTTGGATATTTTTAATTACAAAAATTGAGCAAAAATTAATTTACAAAAATTATGCTAGAATTACATATCGTTATATCCTACCATATAGTAAGTCAATGCCAAGAGATTCTATCAATACAATATAGTTAGTTTAAAGTTCAAAAATGACGGCATTGAAACAACATTAAGTTTAATGACAGGAACATACCAAATGTCGACCGTATGCTGACCAATAAAGTCAAAACGCCTCAATTGACGTGGAGAAACTTTCTATGGGTTTTGTTTAAAAGCAAAGATAACAACTTGTGATCGGTGTATATTCTAATTATCCTCCTTGCTAAATAGCTCTCGATTATTTGCTTTAAAGCATTTACCTATTGTGGTCTAGGATATTTATCGATCAATATGACAAGGGAGTAGCATCATATACTAAACACATTGAAGACAGTATGCTAGGTTAGGTTAGGATTCATGGGCAGCCGCTCCTCAAGCAGCTCACTTGGCTCCATTCAAATCTGATCCCATTGTAATACCCAAGGGGTAGTCATCAGTGTATTTACAGTACTTCCGATGACTCCAAATTAAACCAACCACAATTTCTTCACGGCACGTAACCTGCAGTTATCACCGACGAAGTCATCGGCAGCACTCTTCACCACCTGGACGAAGGAGGTAAAACTCAACTTAGGTATCATGGTCGACGGCGTACCACACGAATATCTTGGTTTTCATTTTTATTAGCATTTTTACCTCCTCAGCACACGCCACTGCAATCACGCATAAACTGCGAAATAGGAACAAGGACCTGAAGGCACTATCCGGCAGTACTTGGGGTATGGACAAAGAATGATTGGTGAACTATGCTGCACCAGTGTGGTCGCCTTCGTTGAGTGAGACTCAGTGGAGAAATATACAAAGCTGTCAAAACGCAGCTTATGGACCGTCACAGGCTGCCTTCAAATTACCTCCGAACCAAGGTTCTACCGGTCAAATAAAATAAGGTCATGTTGACGCAACAGTTCCTTCAGGGATGTCACCAGAGGAGTCATCCAAACATCAACACAGTTGGAGTCTCCCCCGAGGCATGTCAGACAGAGCTACGAAAATACGTGAAGAGCATACAGAGGTATGTGCAGGATCTATTTGGTTGCCGCTCGTATATGACAGCTTTGAACGACATTCACAAAGACGCCATCAATTCCGCGGTAGCAGGATACCGTATGAATGTCGTACTTGAAGATCGCCCACCACCGATAGCAGACGCCAAGAAGATTCTGCCGCGTAAAAAAAGAGTCGTTCTGGAACAACATAGATCATGATGGAGCAACACCCTTAATGCCATATCGTCCTCAACTTATGCCCAGCATGTGGTCAGGGTCCTCATAAGACCCTCCACATATTCAACTGTTCAGCCAATCCTACTTCACTACGTCCTATGATTTATGTATGAATTAGCACAATTCCTTGGACTTGACCAATATGATTGAATATTGTAAAATTGCTGCTACAACAACAACTAAAAATGCTGCTGGCTGCAGTTGTACTCGTGTGGCAGCTACTGAATTATTGTAATTTAAAGACGGCAGCTACAAAGTAAGCAGCTGATTTATGATTCAGTGGTGCCACTTTATTTATTTTCTGTTTGTTTTTACTTAGTAAAAAATAACCGTATAAAATTCCAAAGTAATTAAGATTTAAACATTATTTTCAGTAGAAATATTTTATTAAAATATGGTTATCAGAAAATTCTCCTAAAAAAAATATATATGTGGGACATTGGATGTCAAGTGAACCAACTTTTGAAATAGATGTCTTCCGATTGGGATGAAATTGGCTGCAAGGTCCCATGGTTAGTTCAAAAGTCAAAAAAGATTTTGATTTCGGAAAAAAAATTTCGAAAATTTTTTATTTATTTTTTTTTCTGAAAGATTGAAGAAATAGCTTTCTAAACTATTTGGGACACATTTTGCTAAGAACAATAGGTAATAAGTTACATGGATGAGAAAAAACACCTGCTTGGGCAAAATGTCAAATTTTGACCCCCCCTAACTTAGAAAGTTCTCGACCAATCTTGTTGAAAAATTGTGTCTAAATTACTATCCAATAGATCTAACCATGTCTTCATCCCAATCGATTTCAAAAGTTGGTTCACTTGACATGAAATGCCCCATTTATATTTTAACCACTTTAGTGGTTACATTTACATTTTTTATTATGTTAGCAACACTATTTCTGTTTTGTAGCTGACAAAAATGGAAATTAGCCTCAGTCTGCTACAGCGGCAAGAGTATTCATATGGCCGCATTGCTGAGCTGCATAGATGGGGTAGTGCAGTAACTTTGCAGTTTGCATTAATACTTAGTGATAGTGAAAAATTAGTGCAATCATTTTGTTGATGTTTAGTGCTGAGTTGAAAATTAGCAGCCTCACTAAACATTAGTGATAGTGAGTTAATTATTATTTGATTTAAAACAAGTAAGAGAGCTATATTCGGTTGTGCCGAATCTTATATGCCCTTCACCAAATTATACTTTAAAATAAAAATTTTTAATATTTTTAGGTAAACAAAATGATTTTTTTTTTTTCTAAATAGTTTTTCAAAATTTTAAAAAATTTTTTTTTTTTTAAATTGCTTTTCAAAATTTAAAAAATAATATCTTTTTTAAAATTGTTTTCAAAATTTTTTTTTTTCGAAATAATTTTTTTTTAATTTTTTGAATTTACTAGTGAAAAAAATGTAAAAATGCCTTATATAGATCGTTGCAATAGACTTTGAAATATCTATCATTAGATATCCACATTGTCTATAATCGAGGTTGGCCCGGTTTTTCCTTATATCTCAGTCCTTTGTGGGCCGATTTTAATGTATGTATGAATCAAGTTTGTAAGTTATTTGGGGTCTTCAGAAAATTGAGTTCAACAGACGGACATGGCTTAATTGACTCCGCTATTTATAAGGATCCAGAATATATATACTTTATAGGGTCGGAAAATTATATTGTGGAAATTACAAACGGAATGACAAACTTATATATACCCTTCTCACGAAGGTGCAAAATAACTTACAAACATGATTTATACATCAATATATTTATACAACAATATAAAATCGATAAAATCGGCCCACAAATGGCTGAGATATAAGGACAAAAACCGAGCCAACCTCGATTTTTGTACTATTTTTAATCTATATCTGGATTATTAAGACATTAATATAGGCAATATGGATATCGAATGATAGTTATTTCAAAGTCCATTGAAACGATCTACATAAGGCTATAGTAATTTGAATTTTGACCCATTGTAGGTCAAAATCGGGAAAACTATTTTTTAAACGGAATTTTTTTTACCAAAAAAATTTTTTGTCATACATTTTTTTTCACTAGTAAATTTAAAAAATTAAAAAAGAGATATTATAGTTTCGAAAAAAAAAATTTTCTTAAAACAATTTTGAAAAAAATTATTATTTTTTAAATTTTGAAAAACAATTTTGTTTACCTAAAAATATTTAAAATTTTTATTTTAAAGTATAAAATATGTTTTGGATAAGGCTAGTATTTCTCTTTTATGAAAAATATTCTCCAGTATCCACAAATTCTTAGTAGCGTTTACCCTTTGTTTATGGTCACTTCCCACTCGAGAAGAGGTAAAATTTTTACCAGGGTACTTAACTATTACTTTATGAGTCAATTCATTAGTTGCAACCGGAAACTAAATATGTATGAATATTTTTCAATGCAACTAAGGAATGAATTCCTTATACGCTCTGTTAGCCAGTCTACTGTGTACAAAATACTCGTATTCCATAAAAATATTCATTATGTGATGGTTAGAGGGAAGTGAACAGGAGAGTTTCTACGTAGATATAGTACATATGTATGGATGGATGTATGTATGGCTTTCGGGGCAAGAGAAGAGGAAACTTTTTACAGTGATGTGATGCTGCTGTGTTATTTGGGGAACCATATTCGCATTCCATTGGGAGTTTAGCACTGAACAAAAAGGAACCTTTTTTTCTGTTTTGTTTTTCATATAGGGATTTTGGGATGTGTAGGTACAAAACAAAATACAATTTCATATGATGACGATGATGGGTAAATGCAAAAAGCTCCAGCTCCAGCTCAGGCTGATTGGGTTGGGCTCGTTGTTTGGCAGGCACTTTTTGGTTTTTGTAAAATTTTATGTCACTTAAGAGTATCACACAGCAGCAACAACAACATGAACAGCAGTAGCAGCAGCAGCAACAGCAACAAGAATAGCAACAACTATGGAAATGACAAAAATCGAAATCGATTTAAAAATTTATTTATACTAAAAACTAACACGTGCATTAGATGGCAGTCGGTAGCAGGAGTAGCATGTGGCAAGTGGCAGAGGGTGTAACAACAACACATTCTCTTGCAAACACACAGTTAGACAGGCATTCCAGCAGGTGGTGTGTAAGTACGTAGAATGAGTAATACACAAGTGTGAGCCAGAGTAGAGGAAGACAGAGACAAAGTTTGATTACAGCCAACAAAAATCCATTGATGAGTCTCTAAAGTGTATACTCTTGACACTTGCCAGAGTGCATGATTGGCATTACAATTTGTGTACAATTGTATGTGTGTGTGTGTATCTGTGTGCATAAGCTTTTTAAATGTTTCTATGCGAGTGTATGGGTAAGACTTTTTATTTGTGCATGCATCAATCATACATACACAAATGTGCATAAATATACATACATACACTCACTCACTCACATTGCCACAATATTCTCGCACACACTTTCACACAAATAACAATATGTTTGTACATAATAATAATAAATTACCCAAGGTACAAAATAAAAAAATAAATAAACAAAAAACTTACACTTGAGAAAAGCTCGTGGTTTTGACTGTTTACGACGCGACATATTTAAACAAAAAATTCCTTTATTTATTTTAACCGTTGCTGTTGTTGTGTTTAATCCTCTGGGATTTAGTATAAAACCTTTAAGAACAGCTCAATCTATAGAAATTTATATAAATTTCTTGTTTTTTTTTAACATTTCACTTTTGCTCACATTTAAGTAATAATTTTAAATTATTTTCTTAACACCTTAACACTTAGCTTTCAGCATTTAATCATTAAATTAGTCACGTAATTTTATATTTTTATTTATTTATTTATTTATTGCTTTTGCTTTCTTTTCACTCTATATCAATTATTAACAACTTTTCACACGCGCGCGCTTTTATTTAACTTCCGTTAATATTTTGTTTTAGTTTTTTTTTTATTATGATTTCTTTTTTGTGTGTTTAGCTTTTCTTTCAACTCATCACACATGTGTGTGCTTATCCTTGCAGCAACATTGGCGGAATGTCTTCAAGTGGCCGGAAATAAAATTTTGTTTGTTACAGAACTTCAAGCTACCGGTGTTGTTTGGTTGGCTGCTTGTTCATGTGTGTTCTTGTTGTGCTCTTAAAATATTTGTAAATTTTCTTCTCTTATAATATTATAACTCAATGTGATACAATAAAGAGAAAAATTCCGAAATACACACACACATTCAAACCAAAGAGAGAGTGCAAAGGGCCAGCAGAATTAAATGCACCCATTCCACCAATTGTGGCATTGAAATTTATGAGCAAAACAAAACAAAAAATAACAAAACATTGCCGGTATTTTCACAACTCCCCAGAGGGTTGGATTTTGTAGTAAAATTTCTACCGCACAAGTATGAGAATTTTTTATGAAACACACGCAAATTATACTCACACGTAAGTACATTCAAATACAGCACAATTACTGATAAAGTTATTTTAATACAAAAGCAACCAAGAAAAATAAAAAACTCAAACTCCTTTTTAGAAACCTAGGACAATTTAAATGTTATAAAATCAAACTCATTCTTTGTTCGTCATCAAATGTTGGCAGGATGAAAGAAATCATCCCTCAATTTGAACTGCACCAATCATTGCACGGGGTGCTTTTCCCTTCAAGTATTAACTACATGTGCATGAACAAGAACTTTACTTCTACCGCTTACATGAGTGTTTTCTCAAGTAAACTGTGCTGCTTTTTTTTAGGTTCCTGCTGTTTATCTACACGATAGGGTGCTTTTTTGTTGGGTTTTTTTTGCTCTCTCCCTTGATTTGTTGGCATTGCAATTTGCTATACTTGTTGGTTTATGAAGTCATCATCATCATCGCTATAATTGTCCTCATCAGCGTGTCTTTACATGTACTGCGGCCTTGTACTTAGCAACGCACGTGTTCATAGGGGGTCCTGCTCATGGTGATAAATGGGCACATTTTCTTTATGTTTTTTGTTTTCCAACGGCAGCAACTTGTATTGAGTACATTTTGTGACTTCTCTAAAGTCAAATTAAAGAATCATTTAGCGATTTCACATCAGCGGGATTTTGCATGTAATTGTGCGAAATTATATAATAATTGTAAATTTGATCAATTTCTTTGGAAAACCGTGAGAAAGTTTTTCTAATGCAAAATATATATAAGCTGAATAAAAGTAATTATTACCAATCGCTAAATTTGTACAATTGAAATAGTTAAATGTTTGCAGCGTCATTTCTTTATAAACGTAATGAGTTAAACTGTTAATACAATAACACTTTACTACTTATAAACTGACATTTTAATTCATAATATTAACACGGAGATGTCACTGGAGGGTAGAGTATTCAAAACCCGGAAACCGGTTAACCGTTTTTTCTGTTTGAAAAACCAACCGGTTTCAATATTTTATCTTTTGAAATTATTCAACAGGTTTTTCTTTTTGTATCAATTAACCGTTTTTTTATAATTAAGAATTCTTTTTTAAATTTTTTGTCAAAAAAAATTTTAAACTTTTTGTACTTGATATGCCTTATTATAGTTACTTATGGACAATAATTTGATATTTTCTGATCTGGAATAGAACTAACGATCATTAACGAACAGATTAATTGTTAATCTATATATGTATGTATATAAAAATGAAATGGTCCATGTATGTAATCGCATCACGTGAGAAGGGCTGGAGCGACTTGGCTGATTTTTGTTTTTATTCGATTCGAAATTTTCAGCAGATGGTTTGTAAAATAAAATCCCGGTAAAACTCGGAAATTTTAAGTTATTAATATATTGCCTCATTTTCACTTCTCATTTTTTCTTAATAAGATATATTTTTTGGAGAAACTTGAAGAACTAACAATACTGTCTACTTTTCACATCTCATTTTTAAGTATGAGAAAATTTTAGTAAAACTCAAAGAACAAAATTTTAATACCTCCTTTTCAATTCTCATATTAGTAAATAGCTACCGAGCAAAGCCGGGCGGTCAGCTAGTTAGTTAATAAATAATATTGATTATTATTTGTAAAAGAGTATCACAAAAGCATACGCAATCTAATTTTTTCTAGTAAAAATTATGAAAAACTGAAATAATTGAAAAACAGGTTAACTGGGGTTTTTAAATAATGCAATAATAACCTAAAATCCGTTTTTCAAAAAAAATGTTGTTTTTTGAATACACTATATATAAATTATAAATTATTGTAATAAATCACTCTCCAATACATTTTTAAATTCGTTTAACCTTTGCAATACATATAATATAGAATTTTATAAAATATTGAAGATCTTTCAGCAGTAACTCATAAGCGACCCGAAATCGAAGACTGATTTTATATGTTACTTGTATTTCTATCCTCTTCACATATGGGCATTTCCATATCATCGCACAAGACATATTGCCTCTTTAGACATGAACGTGAACCGATTTAGATAATAGAATATTCAATTAATTTTATACTTGCTGGTGTACAAATAAAATACTAGTTTGTTTTTTTATTAAATTTGTTATTCGAAGTAATAACAAGAGTGCTATATTCGGCTGTGCCGAGTCATATATACCGTTCACCAAATTATACTTAAAAATAAAATTAAAAAAAAAATGTTTTTAAATTTTATTTTTCGAAATTATTTTTTAAGTTTTTTCCAATTTTTAAAAAAAAAAATTTTAATTTAAAAATTTATTTTTTTTAATTTATTAGTGAAAAAAATTTATGACAAAAAATTTTTTTGTGAAAAAAATTCGGGTTAAAAAATATTTTTCCCGATTTTGACCCATTGTAGGTCCAACTTACTATAGCCTTATATACATCGTTGCAATGGACTTTGAAATATCTATCATTATATATCCATATGACATAGTAATCGAGATATAGACCAAAAATAGAGGTTGTCTCGGATTTTTGCTCATATCCCGTTATTTATGGACGGATTTTGCTGATTTTAAATAGGAAACTTCTAGAAAGCATGTCTGACAGAATTGTTGAAGATTTGAACATCGAAGACATCTGGGGTCTTCAGAAAATTGATTTCAACAGACAGACAGACCGACGGACATGGCTAAATCGACTCCGCTATCTATAAGGATCTAGAATAGATACTTAATAGGGACAGAAAATTATATTGTGGAAATTACAAACGGAATGACAAACTTATATATACCCTTCTCACGAAGGTGAAGGGTATAAAAAAAGGTGGTAAACATATGTATACTTTAGGTTAGAATGAAGTGTTAATTAAGTCCAATATCCATTAAAACTGAAAAATTGCCTCTTTAATAGTTTTCTTAATTAATGAATTTACTACAAACAGTTTAAATATATATTAAAAAATAAAATTTGAATTAATGTAAAATTTTTACTTTTTACGAAATTCCTAAACCGGGGAAAATGTGTTCCAAAAACAGAGTTTTTTACTGTGACGTTATAATTATAAAAATATGAAACTTTTTCGAGGATCATTGCTTTGCCTTTTTAGAATTTTTTACTCAAATCCAATAGTCCAAATTATCTCTACCTTTAGCGTTTGGACTCGGCGATGTTGAATAAATTCTTTTATGGGGCATTTCATGTCAAGTGAACCAACTTTTGAAATCGATGTCTTCCGATTGGGATGAAATTAGTTCTATGGATAGTAATTCAGACACAATTTTTCAACAAGATCGGTCGAGAACTTTCTGAGTTAGAGGTGGTCAAAATTTGACATTTTGGCCAAGCATGCGTTTTTTCCCATCCATGTAACTTATTACCCATTGTTCTTAGCAAAGCAAGTCCCAAATAGTTTAGATAACTATTTCTTCAATCTTTCGGAAAAAAAATTAAAAAAAAAAATAAATAATTTTTATAATTTTTTTGTGATTTTAAAATTTAAGGTTGTGTACTGTTTTCTGTTGATCGATTTTGTTGCGCGTAAAGTAGTTAGAGCAGTTTAAGCGATGACATGAAATTTAACCGAAACGTTTAAACATGTGACAGCTTTAATTACTATACTATCCTTAACATTCGCTACTCCAAAGTAGCGCCAGCTCCACTACCTTTCCGATTGGCTTCAGACAGGATTGTGCTTATTTGTGTGCAAGAACCTTGGTTGTATAATGTACTGGGTTTGTTGACTTAACATAAACGGGTAGGAAGCAAGCCTGTATTTTGGTCAAAAACAACATTAAAGCTTTTATTCTATCTGATTTTAGTAACAAGAACACTTGCATTATCGTCATCGAGAACAAGAGGCGAATAATCTGGCTCGTGAGCTGCTATATGGCACTCGACCATGGACAAGAATTACGAAACTCCATCACAAGGAAAAAATAAATATGTAAATATATTGGTAAGTAAATTACAACAAGAAGCTGAAAGTTTATTTCATTTGAAAGCTAAATGAACACACACAATTTATTAAAATTATTTTTTCTCCCATTTGTTTATGATTCTCTATATCTACTTATATTGGTTTTGTAGTGTAATAAATAGTTGCTATGGTCATCAAATTTTATTTCTAATGGCACTTCAGAAATGAGAGCAACAATTTAAATTGAAGTTTATTTATCATTGTTTTTAACATATTAGAAAACTATAAATTGTATTATGCTTTCTAAAAAAATTACACATTTTATCTTCGTTAAAATTACTTATGCCCAGTTTTTGACTTCGTATTTAAATACGTATTTAGTTAATTTTTACTTAAATTCAAATGGTATTTAAATACAGTTTAAGTTTTTCAGTGCTATATAATTTTTCTTATTTAAATAAGATTAAAGTGTGGCGGCACTACTAAATATCAAAAAATTATCGATAGTTTTGTATAAAACTGCTATTCAAGCAAAACAAAAATTGATACATTTGCCAAATAAGAAAAAAAAGGTTATTAAACAATAAAACATTTGTAGGAAAATCCACAAAAGAAGCTCCATAGGAAGTGTAGTTTTTGTTAGATGCCGTAAAAAAATACAGCGCTACAATAGAGTGAAAAAAACACACATTTAAGTATCATTTAAAAAAAAGCACAGATAAACTCATTTTCGTATTTAAATAAAACTTAAATATAATTAATATTTAAATACGAAGTCAAAAACTGGCTCTTAGAGTTTTAATTAGTTTTCCAATCGAATGCAATGACAGATACACAGGTATATAGTTCAATTTGTTTAATTATAATTAGGGGCGGATTTTCATGCTTCAAAATATCAAAATATGACTTAAAAGTTTAAAAAATATGTACTTACATATATTTTTCTGCAGAAACATAAAATAATTAACTATGGATCGCGCAATGTCCACAGTTAAAGTTTAAAAAAGTCTGAGAAAACAATGGATTTATTAATTATAATATATTGGTATGAATACTTGTTTAAATCCAAATTCCTTAGAGCATCTATCTTGAGTTTTGTCTTTTAAAATTACCAATATTTTAATCGTGCTGTATAGTAGCATCCAACCTCAATTTTCATCTCGTAATATCCCAGCAGTTAAGCAAGTAGAAAATATATCCCATATAGACAGTAATTGCCACTGATCCCTTGGCTGACTCCAATTTATATATTTTTGTCATTTGACAAGTATGTATGTGGTATTTGTAACGCAGAGAGAAGTCTATTGGTTACTTTATACATCCCATGTAATCAATTGTAAAGACAATTGTTACTTAAGTGTCTATAGTATAATCACTCTAAACGTTAATTATATAGTGCATTTGTCTAAAAGTTATTCAAAAGGGTCATGCACGTGTTAAAATAACGAGTCAAGTAGTTAGTTATGTAACTAATTGTCACCCAAATGATAGGTAAAATCACTAGTTCAGAACCTAGAACTACTGGGAAATGACTATCAGGAGCGATAACTGTGTAGCTGATGTTAAAAAATCTCTTATAAATCGAAATTGCCCCATTTGTAGGTCCTACTATGGTCTTATATACGTCGTTGCTAAGGTCTTTGAAATATCTATCATTAGATATCCATATTGTCTATATTAATGACTTAGTAATCCAGATATAGGTCGATAAATAGGTAAAAAATCGAGGTTGTCCTGGTTTTTTTTTATACCTCAGCCATTTGTGGACCGATTTTGCTGATTTTAAATAGCAAACTTCTCGAAAGCATGTCTGACAGAATTATTGATGATTTGGATCCCGAAGATATCTGGGGTCTTCAGAAAATTGATTTCAACAGACAGACGGACAGACAGACGGACATGGCTTAATCGACTCCGCTATCTATAAGGATCCAGAATATAAATACTTTATAGGGTCGGAAAATTATATTGTGGAAATTACAAACGGAATGACAAACTTATATATACCCTTCTCACGAAGGTGAAGGGTATAAAAATGCGTATTTTTATAATTTAAAATTATTTAAATTGAGTACCGGTATTAATACCGATACCGAAATAAATATTTCGATAAAATACTGGTATTCAAATAACGTTTCCTATAATACCGATATCATACCGTTATCATAGCGGTATTAATACCTTTATCATACCAGAATCATACAAGTTTCAATACCGATATCATACCGGCATCATAATTAAATTTAGCATACATAATTTTACAATTTTGCTGCTAGTAGAGAATAGTATTTGAAAATTGACTCCAGGGATGATAAAATTATTACGATCGTTCTTTTGTTTGATACTATATATTTGATGTTCAATAGTACCTTGATATACCCGAGACTCACTTGTTACTCTCAAAATATCTTCAGTGTTTTATATAACAGTAGTAACTGAACCAGGTCCTCGTTGCTGGCCCATAGAAAACATCAGCATCTCGATGCAGGTGTACAGTGTCGGACAAAGTCGGTGATCCAACATTCAATGTTAATACATGTGGTGGCAGTCCGGCTGATCCAAAGAATTTATTGTTTCGCCATGCAGTTTCAATCGTATTTGCTTATTGCATATTCCCACAGCTAATCCGAATGTTTGTAGTTGGTTGTAAGACTTGGGAATACCTTGTCTACATCGGCTTGAATATTCATTTGCATTTGTCAGAAGTCCGGGAACGAAATCTCATTTGTGACGGGATCAATTGGAATTTTTCCATTTCCGATATCCAACAATTGTTTAAAGAATGTTGCGGCAGAGGATATTGCAGCAAATGCACACACATGTTTGTTGATAGCGTTCGGCGTCTGTAGTTTGATTTCCAGTGAAATAAAATTTAAGGAACGTCGAAGCGGGAGCTATGATCCAATTATGTGGTACATTTGGCCTTGAACCTTAAAAGTGGGCATGAAGCCGACGTCATTTGAAAGCATGAGTTGCACTTTTGGTTATTTTGAAGGAAGTGCTTGGAAATAGGATTGACAACGGAAATGTAACTTAGAAGCAGCTCAGGCGGCTCAATAACTGGTGGCAGAATAACTTTACCGTTCGAACAGCACTTTCCTAGGAATTCCTGTAGTTATCATACTTATTGTAATAAAATGCCGACAACTTTAAATCGATTCTTTCTCTTGAGTCATTCGGGAACGATTGGCTTCTAGTCTTTCAATATGCTGTTGAGGTGTCTCAGCAGCACTCGATGAAGATGCACTGCGACGCATTTTCAGTAGCCGTGATTCTCGTTCTCTTCCCGTTTCTGCGGCTCTAGAAAACAAATTGTATTTGAATAAAACCGTTCTTTTTTATTAAAAGTGGAATGCGAAGAGTTACTCAAAATATTGTTTTTTTTAATAGATTACATATGAAAATTTCTTATTCATGCACCTAATATACGAAATTGTTTATCATCGATTGATAATATAAAATAACTTTTATAGTACCGAACATGTGTTGGAATGTATTCGCTTACACCAAATCATTCACTTTAGAGTACACCACTGTGAATTAAAATGTTTAGAATTTTTTTTGGACAAAAAACATTTTTGAAAAAAAAAAAAAAAAAAAAAAAAATGTTCACAATTATAGGAAACTAAATAAATAAACTATCTATAATAATTGAAGAAAATGTCGATCAACAATTATACAATTATTTTTATTTTTATATCATTAGCGGTATAATAAAAATCTGACTTTATGGTATTACCCGTTATGCGGTTCAGCCGTTTTGTATATATATAGGTGACATTAAAAAAAAATCTGACTGAAGATTCCCTGAAAATTTCATGAAAATTGATGCATTCGGAACATACATACATACGAAAATCCATTTTTATATACGAGGGCGGATCAATAAGACCGTGACTTTTTGAATAAAACAGGGTTTTCAACAGCTCTATATACTTTGTCCAACGTTTCTCCAATTTTTGTATCCCTTCCAAAAAATAAAATTTGTCGAGGTCATCAAAATAGGTATTTTTTGTGAGATGATTACATCATTGGAGTCAAATCTCTTTCCGTCGAGCCATTTCTTCAGGTTTGGAAACAAGAAATAGTTATTCGAGACTAAATCCGGAGAATAGTGTGGAAGAGAGCGCATTTCGTAGCCTAATTCATGAATTTTTGTCACTTTACATGTGTGTACCCTTTTGTGTAGCCGATTGTGAGCAAATGAAGCTTATGAGAAGCTTATAAGCACCATATCGTGATTTTTCCAATTGTTGCGGATGTTGAGACCTCAACTGGGCTTCCAGAACTCAAGAATCTGTAGTTATTTCAATTATAAATTGCTGAATTATACAACATTTGAAATAAAATATCTTTTGCGTAAACTAGCCTTTCTAACAAGATAAAACACTATAACATAACTTAAAAAACGCGTTGTCCTAACACACGTAATCCGCAATAAGCTCCAATGGATATTGTAGTGCTTATACTAATGTTACTCAATATATTTAGGTAGAGGGTATTTAAGATTCGGCACAGCCGAATATTGTGTTCTGTATACATCTTTTTCAATTGAAAATGAGAACTTTTCAATTTAATTCAGAAAATATCAATTGAAAATGAGATTTTTAATTTCAAATTCGGAAAGAACAATTTATAATTCGGAAAAGAAAAATTGAAATTGAAAATGAGAATTTTCATTCGAAATTCGGAAAAGAACAATTGAAATTGACAATTTTAGATTCAAATTCGGAAAAGAACATTTTCCATTATTCTTTTCCGAATTATAATTAAAAAATCTGATTATCAATTGTTCTTTTCCGAATTATAAAAGAAAATTCTCATTATCAATTGGGATTTTCGGAATTTCAAATGAAAATTTTCAATATCAATTGTTCTTTTCCGAATTTGAAATTAAAATTCTTATTATCAATTGTTTTGTCGTATGTGCACCAAAAATAGACATACGACATTTTTTGTATGCAAAATGATTATTTTTCATATTGAAAATACAATTGTTGTTCGTCATACAATTTTATTATTTTTTGTAATGAAAAAGTAAAGAAAAGACCTGATAAAGACAACAATGAAATAGAAAATAACAGTTTAGTTTGATCAAATTCTTAACAGTTATATTTTATAGTTGGCACTGAAAGAAAATAATAATAATAAAGAAAATAACTGATAAAGAAACCAGAACTCACAGATTCAGGAAATGGATTGTGTCGACAGTGTTATTGAGCGGCATTTAAAAGATGTAGAAATCCCAAGGTAAACGGCATTGGCATGTATGTTAAGGAATGCTGAATACGAAAAAACGAAACTTAAAATTTTAGAAATGGATAGAAATGATTTAAAAATGTTTCGTTAAAAGCAGACACACTGAATTTTAAATGCATTCCTTTTAGTAAAATAAAATGTATTTGGTCGATTCACAAGGTCTCCTATCCATGACATGATATGTCACAATGTCCTAATATTTCCCAATGGTTTGAAAATGTTGTTATTGCCTTTCAAGTATTGTGTGTGTGTATCGTAACCAAGACCTGCGCCGAATGCCTAAGCGTTGGTTATACCGAGCCTCCCAGTCGTGAAATATTAGGACAATGTGACAATATGAATCGACCAATTGAATATAATAACACAACCATTTATAAAATCGAATATAGACTGATCATGATAAGGTTGAATTTATAAAACTGTTAAAAAATAATATTTGCTACCCATTGTGAGGGAGATACTTCTTTCAAATAAAATTAGCAATATTTAAACCCAAAAAACATTATATCAATAAAGAAAATGATTTGAAAAGCATGAGAGTGAATTTATTAAAAAAAATGTTCGTTCGCATTTAGAGAAACAGGCAGTTAATTTTTTGTTGAATAAAGAATTTTAATTAATTTAGTTTTTTTTTTATAACAATTTTTGCGGAAAAAATTAAAATATTCAACTTTCGATTTAAAAAAAAAAAGAAAAATACGGTTCAATTCTTAACACTTCGACGACATAAATGCCAAAAATGTATGCGCTAAAATGTAATGGCAACATTTTTAAACTGGGGCGGGTTATTGAAAATTTTTTTAAAATGCTTATTTTAGCAACAGGGTCTCTACTCAAAGTTTTATGATGCTAGCTCCCTTGGAAATAATTTTTGCCGCAATTTTGGCTTTTGGACACATAGTGCATACGCCAAATATATTATGAAGCAAAAAGGCTAATAACGTCCTTGTAATTATAATTACTATAAATTGGACTTAGGCTTATGAAAATAAAATATTCAAATTATATTCAATCCAAATCTGGAGAAAATGTATAAGGCCATTTTGAAGAAATTTAATGTTAAACATTTAAAACCGTCTGAAAAGTTAGCTTTTGCTACATACGACATCCGTATTTTAAGGTAACGAAATGTACTTAAGAAACACCATACGTATTTTAAATTTTTTGAAACCGTTTAAAAAAATATATATTTTATAGAAGCATACTTTAGGGGTTGAAAAAATATACACATGTATTCCTATTTTATTGCAGTTTGTACTGTATAGTAATTGAATCATAGCTTGTACTGTAAAATAAAATATTTGTGAATGGTTGATGAACCGAATATATATTTCATAGGGGTATTGCCAGGTGAAATTGTTATGGTTTTTGAATAAAATATCTTGTTGTTTGCTGTATTACCAGACATTAAAAAATTAAACTCAAATGTAATGGCAAATGTGGGATTTTTTTTTTCCGAAAAGTGAGATTCGAATTTCTAGATATCGAGCAATGGGCTTACAGATTTTAAGTAAAAAACGTTGTTTCAGTTGTTGCTGGTTAAACCTTTTTCAATTTTAGATAACGTATAATTGACACTTTAACAACTATATTCAGGTTTTAAAAAAGCCTAAAAAATTATTAAGTCCTGAATTAAAATCGTTTTTACATAGTGCTACAGATTAATTTGATATTCTTCCTTTATTATACCTTTTAATCGAATGTGGTCAATATATGTTCAGAATTATTTTGCAAAGGAAATTATTCGTTAACATGGTAAATAATACGAAAAATTTAATGCCATAATTACGTTGATCATATGCAGTTACTAACACAGTAAAAAAATACAATACGTATTGTATTTTTAAATATATCGATAATTTTCAAAATGTAATAAGTTATAAGAGCTATATTCGGCTGTGCCGAATCTGTGCCGTATATAATAAAAAGTATTTTCTGAAAAAAATACTTTTTATTTGATATTATTGATTCTGTCCTAATGTGTGGCGGTATATACGTCGTTGAAAAGGTCTTTGAAATATATATCATTAGAAATACATAATGTCTATATTAATAATGACTTGATTTTAAATAGCAACCGAAATAGCTGATATATTGATGTATGAATCATATATGTAAGATATTTGGGGGCTACGGAAAGTTGATTTCAACATACAGATGGACAGACGGATAAATCTATATCGACTCAGCTATGTATAACGATCAAGAATATATATATATACTTTATGCGGACGCAAATGAAAAATGTAGAAATTACAATATCCAATGAAATCCAAATATACAGCGTGAGGGAGAGTTAAACGAATGTGTCAATGACTTCACGGCTCTGGATCATACAAACCAAAAATGAATATTTCCAATTCAGATACATATTGAACGATTACTTAACAAAAAGAGAAAAATTAGAAGAAAGTGGCAACAATATAGATCATCTGCTCCAAAGTAGAGGCTGTACATTGCTACTAGAAAACTGAAAAAGGCCTCTGTCACAGATATAACACAGATTCGTCAAAACTTACGTTTACACAATAGTGGTATCAGCTGCGCTTCATTTAACCCCATCCAAGAAAAAGGATTACATAGCCATATATAACATATTCAATTTCTAAAAAATGTAATAATTTTGTTATGAACAATGTTTAAAAAACACCATTGTTTTTATTTGAAAGAAAATCTTTTCAAAGAAAACACAATAGCGGTATTCACAATCGTGTGCATTTATATTGTTACGTTTTAACCTTTCTAAAACGTTGGTTTATTTCCTTTAAATAAACCGAATACTTTTGATTGCAACTAAAAGCAGTTTTAGTAGTTTAAAATTGTAACAACTCTTTATTTATTTAGAATGTACAATAACAACAGTTCAAATAGTCACTCAGTGTCTTTATACACGTTTATCAATTCGCAGAAATGCACACACACGTTATAATGTACAAACTCAAATGTACACGACAGTCAATGTTAGCAGCTTAAACATTTAGTGTTGCCATACTTATAAGCAATGCTAATAACCGCATGCTATCAACATTGTTGATAAGTAGAAGCTTCTACTGATAGACGTGTTTATAAACATTATGAATGTTGCAGGCAGTCGTTACAGGCCGTTAAGTTCAAATCGCTATTGCATATTCGTAACATTATTGTATTGGTGCATTTTGGTATATTTTGTTAGTGTAAAGTGAAAATGCAATGCATATACAGTGATGCAAGACCATTTGCACAAGATTGTGAACTCCGCTAATAAATTAAAATACATATAAACAAGCATTAAATACGCATGTCTGAACATTGTACAATTAGTTATGGAGTTTTAGAAAGTCCGTAAAAACTACAATATAAAACTGCAAAGCCACCCGAACCCGCTTACAATATATCTCACACAGAGCCAAACGCGACCAAGTTTATATGAATAATATTGGAAAAATTTTTCCATCAAACGTTTTTCGTTTCATATTACTGAATGAGGCCTTAAAAAAATCTAAATCTCAATATTTATTTGGAAATAAGAAAATGAGTATTTTCACTAACATCCTTTATACTTTGTATGGCTTTACGAAAAATATTTGTGTCGAAGGAGTTTATTCACGTCATTGTGAAAACAAAAATTTACAATTGTTTAGTTTACGCGGTTTTCTATTATTCACCCCATATTATAGGTATAAGATTGTAACTTCATCAAAGCTTTCCGGTTTTTCTATAATTTTTAAACAATTTTATTTTATAATTCTTTCATTTTATTTATTTATTTTACACCCCATAATTCAGCACATGATAAATTAACATGAGGACCTCAAAAGCTTATTTATAATTTCACTAATTTTGCTCTTATCAAATAACACACCAACAACTTAAACTCGATCTGTAAATCATCATGCATTTTAACAAGCAACAATGTTGCAAGTATCAGTTTGCTGGAAGCAATTAAAACGAAAGCCAAAAAATGCGCATGCGTACACAGCGGCAGCAGAGAGTAGCGTAAAAATTCATTGATAAAAGTTTTGTTTACTACACGCTAAACGGATGGATATGAATAGAAAGAGGAAAGCGCGCAAAACAACAAACATGCGCGCACACAACGAAGTACGATTACAATACAAAATATAACAGCTGTCGTTTTCATGATCCAATCAAATCAAACCATCTGCAGGACAACATGTGTATGTGAATGAATGTGTGTGCAAACGAACTACCGGCGTTTTGGTCATTTAATAAACATAAATTATTAAAAATGCACACACACACAGGCATACATGCACCCAATAACATCAATTTACATAAATGTATGTAAGAGTTAAACAACAACATCAACAACAACAATAAACACATTTTGTTGTTGATAACATAGATTTAATCAATCGATGATACACCTTTCTTTTCCTCTCCTATCTCTCTCTCCCTGTATTTTCTTCGTCATTAAAAAACCCAACAAACACACACAAAAAGAAAATGAATAAAAAACAAAAACACCTTTTCACAAATTATGCAGCATCTGCATCAGGCTACAACAATATGTAGTTGTTCGTTCATGTTTTTGATCCTACTTCGTAAATTGTATTGTTTTGTTTTATGATTTTTTGTTTCATTGGATTTCAAAACAAAAAGAAGAACAAGACGATGTTGATAACAGCGACAATGAACAAAAAAAAAAATCGTGTGTCTGTCTATCTATGTACAATATGTTTTTATCCTTTGCACATAATAATATTTAAAACAACAGCAACAACAACAAAAGCAATCATAACACAAAAAACACATGCTTCAATTCGAATCATTATTCGAATACAACGAATGTAATTGAGTGCGTGTTGTTGGTTTTAAGACTCTATGAAAAGAAGAAGGCAAATGATGAGGTATATTTAGTTTTTAATTGCATTTGCAACATATTGAGATTGCTTTGCATACTTTTAAGACTATTTTATTTAACAAAGTTTTCTATATGTATTTTAATGTGTATTTGAATTGGATTATCAAAAGTTTGTATATAAAATCAATTTTGTTAAATGTATTTAAAGGGGGTTTTAAACTTTGCTGTATTGTCGTCTATGAATAACTTTAGTCAGACGGCAATATAGCAGAAAGATGTCAATACTAAACAATAAAATATTTTGAATACTACTTACTGTGTAAACGAAAAATTTAATTTCCAAAATGATTTCTTGACAAACCGAATGACATTTTAGACTTTACATTTTTTGTTTGAATTGTTTTTAACAATTTATGAATACATCATAATAATCATTTGTATTATTTGAAAATTTAATATAATTTATGTTAAGATGATGAAATTTTATTGTGATACATAAGTTTTTCACAAATATTTATACTCAGTATTGTCTTCTGAAAATACCTTAAGCCACAAAGAATTATAAATATTGTTACGAATTTGCAAAAGCGATTTGAATTTAACGGTCTATAACGACTGCCTGCAACATTCATCATGTTTATAAGCACGTCCATCAGTAGAAGTTTCTACTTATCAACAATGTTGATAGCATGCGGTTATTAGCATTGTTTGTAAGTATGGCAACACTGCATGTTTAAGCTGCTAACGCACTGCTCCATGTACGAGTTAATGTGAAACTAACTGTTGGTGTCATTAGCGTAAATCATGTCTTTATTGTTGCCGATATTGTGGATGAAGTTATCATTGGTGCAGACTTCATGATTAGTCACAGAATTACTTTGGCTATGGGTCAAAAAGTCATGAATTGACGAAATGTTAAAATACCCCTTGACGTCGGAAGAAGGCTAGTATTTGTCAAGTAAGAAGGCTAGTATTTGTTGAGCACCAAAAGTTGCCAACGCAGACTGAGGATTTGGTATGGGCCCGTGAGGAAGAGGAGGATTGTATAGACAATGGTTTGTTGGTGTTGGAACCCGCGGATGTGAAAAGTGGTCATGAAAGATAGAGGCCTTTGTTGATCAGTGCAACGATGAAATGGTTCCTGTTGGAGTGCTTGGTCTTTCCCCAAGTAAAAAGGTCATCAGGCCGGGTTCCAGGTTGGGTGAATGTGTTTCAGCAGAGGCAGAGCTGGCAGTCGTGAGTGGAGTTGATCATTGTCGTTATTAGATTTAACATCAACTGTCGTGTACATGTGTGTTAGTACATTATAAAGTTTATGTGCATTTCTGCGAATTGATAAACGTGTATAAAGACATTGAGTGACTATTTAATTATGTTGTTGTTGTACATTCTAAATAAATAAAGAGTTGTTACAATTTTAAACTACTAAAACTGTTTTTTATTTGTAATCAAAAGTATCCGGTTTATTTAAAGGAAATAAACCCACGTTTTTAAAAGGTAAAAACGTAACAATATGTACAAACATACTATCAAAGGAAGGTTTTTGGGATAAAACTAGATGTCAGTGAGCTTATTACGAGGGCGGATCAATATTTTCGTGTCGGCCAATAAGGTGATGGCAACAGTTTTTTGGGATGCACGCGGTATAATCCACATCGATTACCTTCAAAAGAGAAATACATAAACGGCGAAAATTATGCCAACTTATTAGACCGATTTAATGAGGATTTAAAAAGAAAACTGCCCCATATGGCCAAGAAAAAAGTTATTTTTCATGAAGATAATGCACGGGTGCAAAACTCTATGAATTGGGCTACGAATTGGTACCTCATCCGTCATATTCTCCGGATTTAGCCCCTAGTGACAACTTCCTATTTTCAAACCTAAAGAAATGGCTCGATGGAAAGAGATTCAGCTCCAACGATGAAATTATTGACGAAACAAATGCCAAACAAAGGGATACAAAAACTGAAGAAACGTTGAGTTAAAAAAAAATTATGTATGTTGAAAAATACATTTTTGTTTTGCAAAAAAAAACTGTGTTTCATTTTTGATCTACCCTCGTAAAATAATTTTTTTTTTGCAAAACTTATTTTGAAGAAATTGTGTTGAGATCATGATTTTTAGTTTGAGTCAAGGCGAATTCTTACAAGGTGGTGGCAGTTCTACAAAAACAACAATTGGTCTTAACAAATGTCAAAAAACAAAAATTAAAAACTAAACAAATATGTATTAAAACTTAATATAGTGTTGATAAATGATTAGTGAGGGCTTTACTTATTTATGTAAAAAATAAATATTTTGTTAATAAGCTTAGAATATATAGATATTTAAATATAAACAATAGCTTTGACAACTGTTAGAACCAAAAAGCTAAAAAAAAGTTATCAGCTGATTGACTGACCCCACCTTGTACAAATTCGCCTTGGTTTGAGTGGTACCACGCAGGTATTGGCGACTCTGCTGTAGCTGCGTGGAAGGATCTTTTGAGACCAGTTGTCTACGCAAAATCCTATAAAACTACCGCTCCACCCTAATATAGATAGTTGGATAGATAATAACAAATGTGTAGTGTAAATGCAATTCGTTACAACCAAGACTATAAACACTTTCATTTGCTATACATTTTTCGGTTTTGTAAGTTATTGTTGTTTTCGCTGTAAGAGTTTGTCGCTTTAATGTTGTTTCCAACATCTGTCAAACTTTTATTGTTGTTGTTTCTCCTTACTAGTATTGTTTAAATTGTTTTTGTTATTACAAATTTTTGTTTCGCTATTGTACTGCTGTTCTTTTCTCTAACTTCCTTTTATCACTACGTTCGTTTTTGATACACAAACACATTTACAATAATGTGAGTATGAATTTAGGCCTTTTAGATGTAGCGGTAACAGTCTAATGCAGAACGAATATTTCAGATTTAATTCGTGTGCGTAAAAAGGAGGTTTCAGTACATATTTATACACTTTGAAAAATAATTGGAAGAAAAGCATTAATCTTGAAGTTACATTAACTAAGGTGCTCATAAAGAGATAGAAGTATTTAATAATGTTTTATGACCATTTCCCTTCCATTCAGTTTCACCAGATCTACATATTATAATTTTGGTTAGTATTTTATAGCGCTAAGGTCATATTTGTATAACTATCGTAAATTGGTTTGGAATATAATGTTGTTAGCTTTGGATGCAAAAGTGACAAAATAAAAATATTTTTTAAATCTTTTAAAGCAGTTTTTTACTTATTTGGTATAATTTTTAATGGAAAATAATTACAGTTTAGTTACTTATTGATGCAATATATAAAAAAAACGTACAAATTTTTCAAAGGGGGCAAGGTTTGTGGAACTTCTGAAGAGTAAATAAAGACTTTTTATATAAGTATTTGGACTTGAAGATTGACATTTTAGTAAAATTAAATAATTTTGTAAATTTTTGGGACTTCATTTACTTTAAAAACTTAAAAATTTCATGGTGATTTTCCATGAAGAAAAATATAAAATTTTAATTAATGTAAAATTTTATCGGTTAAAGATAACATAACACAATTTTTAACTAATGTAGATCCAAATGTCCTTAAATCAACGGTATTAAAATTTTTGACAGTTTTTATGTTAAAATACCGAAATTCCTAAACCGGGGAAAATCTGTTCCAAAAACTGAGTTTTTTTAGAAAAGTGCCTACTGTGACGTTATTTACCGTGTGATAGAAAAAAAAAATTTGGAATTATTTAAGTAACATATAGAATTATATAGATATGGAACATCTCCGAGGATCGGTGCTTTGTCTTTTTAGAATTTTTAGCTCAAACCTAAAACTATTTTTTAAAATTGGCCAAGTTTGGATAGGCCTTGGGGCTGTTGCGTCCGCTTTAGTGTCCCAGGTTTTACTTTACACGCTTTAGCATTAAGTTTTCTTTCTGTATCATATAAAAATTGTGTACAGTCCCGAAGAAAATTTTTTTCTACAAAAGAAAAAATATAGGGACTTTTTTGGGAAAAAACTTAAAAAATACGGCCCTTTTTACATCTTCCAACTTTGGATGCGTGTAACTTTTTATAGGGACAAGATAACTGTTATCAAGTTATTCCTATTTTATTTAGAATTTTATCACCAATATAGTAAATATAAAAAAATAAATTTCGATAATCCTTTGGCCCGTCATCTCTAAAAAACCATAAAAATATCGAGCAAAATTAAAAAAATAAATCATTGAACCTAAATATCTCTTCAACTAATACAGATAACCTACATATATAAGTCTATTTTTTGTAGATCTTCTTAAGAACTATTTATATTTTAAATTTCAGCTCATTTGAATCCGAAATGGATTTTTGGCGATTTTTTTTTAATTTGGAGACCCGAGGTGTCCAACTTTGAGGGGCCACACACTGGCCCCGATTAGCGCTAGGAAGCTGAACTCAGAAACACCTCAGCTTTAACCGTGTGAAATTTCGTAACAATATCTCTAATAGTTCTCGAGATACCGAATTATTTCCAAAAAAAAAAAAACGTTTCTAAACCACTGTGTGTTGGAGTGTTAGCATACGCGGGCTATTTAAAAGGCGACGAAATGTTCTCTGAAACAACTGGTTAAACCCCTAATAATAGGGGGAAAACACGACAATACTGTGTATTAATACATTTCCAAATTAAAATATTATTAAATCCATGCGGTTTGTCAAGAAATCATGTTGAAAAATACATTTATTGTTTACATTAAGTATTACAAATACTTTATTCTTTTATTGATATTTTTCTGCAATTTGTTTGTAACACATCGAAATATTCATCGCCGACCGACATATTCTGGGTCCTTATGAAATTCTATTACGATCTCGCTATGCCCGTCCATCTTTCTGTTGAAAACACCATAGGGCGCAAACGAAAATTTCCACAAATACTGTCCGTTGATAAGTTTTGTTTAGTATTGAAAATAGGTATTATCGGTCCATATTTTCACCTTGCCTCCATACAAATGTCCTTCTGGAATACTGTTTAAGCAGTCATAAATATGTTGATTATGCGACAATCCTCATAAAATTTTTCATAAATTAATTCTAAGTACTCTGAAATTATACTGTACTAGTCCCCATCCAAGGACCCCCTCAGAAAATTATAATTAATATATTGATGACAATTAAAAATAGACATAAACAAGTTTTATGTGAACCTAAATTTTTCTGCCAGTGAGGATCGATCCATAATTGACCCAACTTTCCATATAACTCCTATGTCAGAAAAATATTTTATTGTCACATATTGAAGATTCGGCACAGCTGAATATAGCACTCTTTCTTGTTTCATGTATTTTTTATACCCTTCACCTTCGTGAGAAGGGTATATATATAAGTTTGTCATTCTGTTTGTAATTTCCACAATATAATTTTCCGATCCTATAAAGTATATATATTCTGGATCCTTATAGATAGTGGAGTCGATTAAGCCATGTCCGTCTGTCTGTTGAAATAAACTTTCTGAAGAGCTCAGATATCTTTGGGATCCAAATCTTCAATAATTCTGTCAGACATGCTTTCGAGAAGTTTCCTATTTAAAATCAGCAAAATCTGTCCATAAATAACGGGGATATGAGCAAAAATCCGAGACAACCTCTATTTTTGATTTATATCTCGATTTAAATCATAAATATACACAATATGGATATCTAATGATAGATATTTCAAAGTCCATTGCAATGATGTATATAAGGCTATAGTAAGTTGGATCTACAGTGGGTCAAAATCGGGAAAAATATTTTTTAACCCGAATTTTTTTTCACAAAAAACATTTTTTTGTCATAAATTTGTTTCACTAACAAACTAAAAAAAAATTTAAATTAAAAACAATTGGAAAAAACTTTTTAAAAACAATTTCGAAAAAAGGATGGTGTTAAATATTCGGAAGTGATTCTGATTATGCTAGTTCGAGAACACTTTTAGCTCATTTAATTCGTCACTATAATGAAATAAATTTTGTTGTCGATCACATTACCTATAATTACCACGAATAGCCATGCATCACTTTCGAAAGGATAAATAGCGTTGTAACACTGAACTAGGGGCACGACAATATACTGCTACTGAGAATGGTGTAGGCTACTGAGAATGGTGTAGGCTTGTGGAAATAGATCTGCTTCACCTACACATTAAGTAATACGCTTTAAGAACTCAAATCAGTGAAATTGAACACTCATTGCTAATTAGGACTGACTAGTTGATATCTCAAATTTTCGGTAATAACAACGCAGGTCAATAAATAAAGAACAACATTTTTGTGTCGAGATACCGTTAATGGTTTTGTATTAGGTGTGCATTGGTTATACCAATAATGTTTTTTTCCTACGTTTAGCTTTGGATCTAGCTTAATTTTTCAATATTGGTTATCATAAGTAAATTCGTGATTTTAAGTATATGTATATTTGTACAAGATTAAATTGATTTTAACATTATGCCCTCATAGCAAAAAAGTTGTCACAATGTCCGAAATGGGGTTTGTTATATTTGTGGTGAATACACAGTCAAAAAGTTTAAACAGATAAACACTTTAATATCGAGATTAAGACCCTGAATAAGCCGTGGATTCCACACATTGTATGTAGTGAACATTTAAGACACTGGGAAAGCAGTAAATATAGTCATTTGATGTTTAGTGTACCTATGATTTGTAGAGAACCGATAAACCACATTAATGACAGCTATTTTGTGTTATTTGCATGGTATTGTTACGAATGTGCAATAGCGATTTGAATTTAACGGTCCGCAACGACTGCCTGCAACATTCATCATGTTTATAAACACGTCCATCAGTAGAAGCTTCTACTTATCAACAATGTTGATAGCATGCGGTTATTAGCATTGTTTGTAAGTATGGCAACACTGCATGTTTAAGCTGCTAACATTAACATCGAAAGCTCTAGAATTCGAATGTACTAGTATGTTCGTTAAGAGCATTGTAGAAGATTCCCGATAGATTGCGCGTGTATAAATATTGGCAGAGGTGGCGTTCGTGAGTGAGTTGATCATTGTCGCTGTTAGAGTTAACATCAACTGTCGTGTACATGTGAGCTTGTACATTCGCATTTCTGCGAATTGATAAACGTGTATAAACCAACTGAGTGAATATTTGAACTGTTGTTGGTCTACATTTAAATAAATAAAGAGTTGTTACAATTTTAAACTACTAAAACTGCTTTTATTTGCAATCAAAAGTATCCGGTTTATTTAAAGGAAATAAACCCCGTTTTTAAAAGGAAAAAAACGTAACAATATGAATAAAACGAAAATTACATATCCTTAGTTATATACCTTTTAATTAGCTGTAAAATTTGGATGTAATATGAGCATAAAAGTACACTATTATTTGGACAAGTTTCCTGAAAATCTTGGTTCGTATAGCGAAGAACAAGGAGAACGTTTCCATCAAGATTTAAAACTGATGAAAGATAGATACCAAGCTCATATGATGGCAGATTACTATTGGAGTATCACACGAGAGTGTCCTAACCCTGCAATTTCTCTAAAACTACACATAGAATTGAACAAATAAGTATACAGAATCACGATAGACCTGCGCTAGCGTACCACAGAGAGACAACTTTGAGATCAACAGCAGGTATTGAGGTGGACATGACTACATAAATATAAGGTCTCCTGGTGCAAAGCTTCTTTTTGTATACATTTTAGGAATGCTGATCACAAATGTTTAGATTGTACTGTCAGTTTTCGAGATATTTTAATTTTTAAGTTTTCAACAAAAACTATTGTTCAATTCACAAGGTCTCCTGTCATGTCATATTGTTTTAATATTTCACAATGGTTTCAAAATGTTGTTATTGCCTTTTAAGCAAAAAATGTCCTAAAATAATACACTCTGTATGCTATTTTTATTGTGTTATCGTAATCAACCAGGAGATACCTGCGCCGAACGCCTAAAAGTCGGTTAAGCCGAGCCGCCAAGTCGTGAAATATTAGAACATTATGACAATATGACATGATAGGATACCTTGTGAATTGAACATATTTTTTTAAGCAGTTCTATCTCAAGAACGTGGTATTTAACTTAAAAGTGTTAAAAAGGGTTAATGGTTTTAAAATTGAGTACCATTACTTATTTTAACAGTATTTTGTCATATATTTTGTTCAGTGTAACTTGTATTTCGTTATAAAAAGGACTACTAGTACTTCTTAAAAGACCAATACACCCAAAAAACTATTATAACAAGAGGTACGTATGCACGTACGAATATAAACATATAGAGTGGATCGAAGTGCTGTTATACATTGTGGACGACAACGATGGCAAAACAAGTAGAAAGAGATGAGGAAGAAAACTAAAAACGAAAAAAAAGGTTCAATGTGAGTTAAGAACAACCAACGTTAAGCTAAACTTCATTCGCAATTGAACCTTACAACGTGAAGGACGTGTACGAACGAACGAACGAACGTAATACAATACAGAAAGTGCGAGCCCTTTAAACGAAATTAGTTTTGTTAAACTGCTTCTCTCATATGACGGAAAAGAGAGCAAAACAAAAAGGAAGAAAAGAGTGTAATTAAAACATATGACGTAGTAAAATACAAAGTAGAGTGAACGTATGTGTGTTTGTGTGCAAATGAAAAATAGAGGGTTTTGCGCAATATTATTTGTGTATCCTAAGGATTGTTATAGAAACCCAATAGAAAAGATACGAATACAAACTGAAAAAATACACATAAAACACGAAAACTGAATACACGTTCGTTGCGGCAAAACAAAAAAAATAAGAAAAATATTATCTTTAAGAAATTGTGTGAATTATTTTCAATTAAAAGAAAATAAAAATATCAAGTGTTTATTAATTTATATTATTGAACAAATATTAAAAAAAAAGAAAAATAACTACAACAAAAATGTCTGAAAAGTCATCGGAATATTTAAAACGCACCTGCCTCATCTGTGGTTGTCACACAAATCAAACCATCAACATTTATGAGCCACGCAGTGGACCAAATATTGTACAACTTATACAGGCCAAATTTAAATTCCAGGTAATTTAGCTTTTTCTTTTATTTTAAAATTTTGTTTAATTATTTATTAACAAATTGTAACCATCTGTACTTAGTGAAGTAAGTTAAGAAAATTATTTACTTCATTTGACATGGGAAAAAATCAATATGAGACTATTTATTCCTTTATATTTTGTTTTATATAAAATGAGTCATCGTATCTTTCAACGGCAATGAGTTGGGGTGATTGACTTTCCAATATGAAGACTTGTTCACCAACTGAACCCAACCAACCACCCACAAAATTCATTACATCCCTTGACTCTAACTAACTACCCTGCCACCATTTAGAGTTTCAACATTTTACATTTTTTTTTACTAACACACAGACATTGTACATACATACATTTATAAGTCTGTTATTGTTGCTATTATTGTCAACAACAAACAATACGAACAGAGTACAGCATCCTGACGCTGATGTTGTATCAGTGAAATCCATCAAATACGTTTTGCATTAGATTAGTTCGCGTGTGTTTGTGTGTAAATGAACAGTTGAGTTGACATATTTATAGGTCAATAATGTTAACATTAGTACGAGAAACTGTCAATCAGCTTCATGCATGTCAATGTCATTCATGCGGTATTTTTATTTAGACTGATAGCGAATTATTTAGCCGTTATTATTAAAGTGAAGTGAAATATTATTAAAAAAAAAAAAAAAAAAAAAAAAAAATTCTAAATAAGCGGCCTTTGGCATGCCGAAGGGTTGTTTCATTCACTGAAAAAGAGAAATCGCCTTCGAATGATAATTATTCACTCAATAGCCGACACATGCATAGAACCGACTTTTAAGCCAAAAGAGAGCAAGAACCTATTTTTTCACCAATTTTCTTAGAATGTGGAATACTATTAAAAACGAAAAAATTTTTCTTCTAGTACGTTCAAAATTACGAACAATTTCAGACCTATTGGAAAATATGTCTTAATTCTTTCCATTGCTGAACGAAATACCTTTTTGGAGTGACATTTTTTAAAGTAAATTTTAAATATATTTTTCGTAAAAGCTAAAGTTTCGATTAATTTTTTCTTTGGAAATTATACTGTAGTAATGATCTGAGGTCTTGTTAAGTTTTTACCTTTTAAAAACGGGGCTTATTTCCTTAAACCGGATACTTTTGATTGCAAATAAAATGCAGTTTTAGTAATTTAAAATTGTTACAACTCTTTATTTATTTAAAATGTACAAAAACAACAGAATTAAATAGTCACTCAGTGCCTTTATACACGTCTATCAATTCGCAGAAATGCACACACACACTTTACAACGTACAAGCTCAAATGTACACGACAGTTGATGTTAACTCTAACAGCGCCTATGATCAACTCCCTCATGACTGCCAGCTCTGCCACTATTTATAGACGCGCCATCTATCGGGAATCTTCTACAATGCTCTAAGGGACATACTAGTACATTCGAATTCTAGAGCTTTCGATGTTAATGTTAGCAGCTTAAACATGTAGTGTTCCCATACTTACAAACAATGCTAATAACCGCATGCTATCAACATTGTTGATAAGTAGAAGCTTCTACTGATGGACGTGTTTATAAACATGATAAATGTTGCAAGCAGTCGTTGCAGACCGTTAAATTCAAATCGCTATTGCACATTCGTAACAGTATTTTGTTTCCTGATTGTATCCTTCCTTTTTGACCATAGTTACCCAAAACAGTAGAGATTTGGATAAAGTAGTAATTGTACGGGTTACATATCTTTAGGTCAAACTATATAAAAAGTACCAAAACTGTTTTACCCTCTTTTAAGCTTGAATTTTTCAAACGTATGATAATTGAATTTAGATAATTTATTAACTATAATCAGAATATTACCCTTTTTACCCCTTTCGAAAAATATAGCAAACCTTTTTTCGATTGCAGAAAGCTACAACACATATTTTGCAATTGAGTACTAAGTGAAATTTCGTGTCATAAAAATTATTTATTTAAAAATTCTAGTTTGATAAAAATAATTCCCCTTTTTACCCTTCTTTTAGTAAAAGTAATTCTCAAATACATACAAATTTGTGTTACTGCATGTAGCTACAACACAATTTTCATCGTTTTAAAACAAAGTATACAAATTAGGGATCCTAATAGGGAAAATTTTCTCGGAAATTTCCGAGAATATGTATACAGTGCTCTCGCGGCAACGTGAACACCGTCTAACGTGAACACCGCCTAACGTGAACAAGCTTTTGTTTACATTGACTACTCTGTAACGTGAACAAACTCAGAAAGCTCTATAACGTGAACAATTTATTTCACTGCATTTGTTGTCTATGCAAGTAGACAACACTGAAATACATACATTAAATTCGATTTTTAAAGTTTAGGGAATCTCCTTATATTAAAAATCTGTTTGTATTCTCTAAATTAATATTTTTCGTATGGCAACGAATAAGTAATTTTATTAGCTATGTAATTTTATTTCAATGTATTTTTTCTCGTGATCTCGTTTTGTTTTGTAATGCATTTTAATCAATAATTTTTGTTTTATATATTAATAATGAAAATAATAATAAAAGAATTTCACCTTCAAGCGTGTAAAACACAGGTTTATATTATAAAATTATATATTTTTTCCATGAAATTCGACAATCGCTAACGTGAACAATTTCACTAACATGAACTCCCTTGGTTTTAATCAGTTCACGTTACCGCGAGTGCACTGTATAAGTTTTTTTTCTAATGGTTATAGTATAATTTCTACACAGATAAAACACATTCGCTGTATTTGTTGACAATAGAATGACTTGATTATTTCCATAGATTTTTGTTTGATTCCAGCAACAGAAAGTCAGTTGTCACATAATAATTTAATAACCGAATTTTTGTCACCCCATCTTCAGTCACAACGGAAAAATTCGGTCAATTTGACTAAATCATTTTTTTAGCAATTATGTAATTAGGTTATCACAACCAAAACTAAACTAATTGTATTCATATTTAGATAAAATACTAAAGCTACGTACACACGGTTGTCAGATTTTAAAACGTTGTCAGATTCTGGCAATGCGCTTGCAATGTACTGCCAATGAAATATTATTAGCAAAAGGTAAATTGTCAGTTTAGACGATTGTAAGAAAATCATACAAATTCATTGTCAGACAATTGTCAAAGAATAAATTTATCTGCCAACAAAAATTGTCAGTTCACACGGTTGCTTCACTTTCGTTTCTTTTAAATACATATGCACAGTGTTACCAATAGAAATAATTTATCTGACAATGATGCCATTGTCAGATGCATAAACTTCGAACATATGACAATAAAAAGTTTCTGACAATGATGTTACAATGATCTGGAAATGGCAACGTTAGGTTTTTACACGATTGTCAGATGTCTGACAATAATATTGTCTTACAATGTACTGACAATACATTTTCTGATAATGTTGTAAGACAAAAATTGTAAGTTCACACGGTTGTGAGACATTTTTTACCTCTATCAATCAATTTATTTGAAAAATCTTACTGGTTTTTTACTTAGTTTAGTATTACAAATTTGTTGGGGGAAAAATCAGTTTATTAACGGCAATAGTTTAATATTTCCCGGGAATAGAAAAAGCCAACGATACCAATATGGTAAAAATCCACACTCAGCTTAGAATTTTTCAATTAAATACAATGTAAACAAATTGTTATTCAGCTAGCTAGAATTTGATCCATCATACAGAATATATAAACAAAAGTTATTAAAAATTAAAATTTTTTAAATCTTCAGAATATTTCATGCACATGTTAGTAGATACTTATATACTACGTTTGTACTCATACACCGGATATTTAAACAAAATATTCACATAAACAAGTATGTATGTTGTTCTTTTTGTCCTAAAACAGCAGATGTCACTTGTTCTCATAATTCCCACATATCCCGTAATTTGATACTGACTCTCTGTCTCTGCTTCTCTGCTTTAATAAACTTTTCAAAAGTGGCTCTCCAGTCTTGTTTAATTACAAAACAAACACAACAACAAAACGAAGAAAAAAAAAAAAAAAAATGATCGATGAGTTGTATACGTACATAGTATTGATTGCTGGCACAGTATCCTTACACATACACTCACATACATACCTACAGGCTTAATATCGATCACATGTTTCCTAAAACTCCTGTTGATGGTGTTGGCAAAGTAGCTACTTGTTTGAAATTTGATACATCTCATACGTTTGGCCTATTTGATGCATCTTGCTATGTTTGTGAGAGATGTTTTTCAAAAAAAATGTCTCAAGATGCAGGTTGCTTGTAGGTTTTTAAGGTACATTCTCAAAGTACACAAAAAAAAAAAAAAAAAAAAAAACAGAACAAAACAAAACAAAACAAAAAAATGTCAGCAGCTGCCCTTAGCCGGTGATAATCAGACTCAGAGCATGTTGATGATGAAGATCATTATGCAGGTTGTATGAGAGTTGCAGCATACTACAGACATACAACAACAGCAGCTGCTGTTTGTTTGTTTTGTTTTAAACACCACATAATCACAGTGGTTTGCCCTAAAAAAATTTAAATTTATTTAAAAAAAAAATTGCATATTCAGCTAGTTGACTATAGAAATTAGCATATCTATTACATATTAAATAAAATATTAAAAAACTGTAGCATCTTTTATAATTCAAATAATAATTAATAACTAAAACTAGGAACTCCCATAAAACCACTGTTAACTCATAGTTTAGCCAAACAAATCATTTTAAGATTTTTTATTTGTGTTAATGCTCCAATTTCTGCGGGTCAGTTCATTTCTTCATTATCTTCTGTGGCAGCTAAACTAAGCTAAAACTGCACATACATTTACTTTTTTGTTATTTTTGTTTAAAATTCAAAAACATTTTATATTTTTTTATGGATGTTTGTGTGTGTGTGTTTAGCAACAACATGCAACATAACGACAGCTGTATTTGTGGCAAAGTAATAGCACCTTTGCTGGGTGTTGTTTTTTTGTTTAGTTTTATTTTCTCAAAATTATTTTTTATCACAATTTTTTTTTTTGTTGTTTTGTTTTTGGTTTTGGTTTTATACGAATATATGAAATGTTTGTATGCGTATTTTGCACCTGGTGATCGATTCTTATGCATTTTACAGCAAAGCAGCTCAACATATGACGTCTACTTGCGTACACTATGTCTGTCAGTCTGTCCGTCCGATCTGTATAGGGTTTTTAATGCGACTCGTAATAATTAAACCTTTTTGTTTATCAATGTAAATCCTGTTTAACACACGGCACACGCGTCATCTGTCATTTTACCACACAACAACAGAAATAATATAATAACCTTAGAATATCTAATATGTGTGCCACATGGATGTAATAATGATCGTTCAGGTAAACAATAGTGTTATCACAAATACAAACTTCTGAGCATGCGCGCCAAGCTCTATTTCAAACACCTTTAACATTTTTTTTATTGAATTTACCAGTATGTAGTATGTACAAATATATGTAGATCCATTTTAAGCAGTAGAACCACTGGCAGCTGTTATCAGTCACACTGCCATTGAGCCATGCAGCCAGTTTTACTTAATTACAAACTTACTCCTAAACTACAGGCTGCAACTATTTACCGGCTTTTTTTGTTGTTGTTATGGTTGTTATTGGTTTTTGGTGGCGGCAGGTGGTTTTAAACAAAAACACACAACATTCGTACATAATTTATAAATATTTTATTGATATGGTGTCCTATGCAGCGGTAATTACCAACGAGTTGGTTTTGGTATTTTAATAAAGGATCAGTTCACCCTAATTCTTTTACAATTCATAGGGCGTTACAATTATGAACTTTAATAATTGATTTGTGGTTACAACTGTATGATTTCTAATTGGTTTTAGACAAACCGCAACAATATTTCAAATATTATAAACTACATTTTCATACTAAGTACATTAGGGTGTATCCTTTTTCTGCAAACTCAAAATTTCTGTCAATAATTTTGTGAATATTTGGTAAAATAATTACACAATCCATAGGAATATTATCACATATATTTTTAATAAAAGCATTAAGAACAATTCTTAGATTTTTGAAATTTAATTAACAAAATTTCCTAAAGTTTGAAACTGGTGTTTGAGTTTAAAATACGGTTTACCAAAAAATCCCCTTTTTTGGTAGTAGATGGACATTAGGGTGGCCCTTAATAAACGAAAGATGGATATTTGCCATTCTCACCCCCAGTTTGGTGAACATTGATAAAAACAAGTAAGAGAGATATATTTGGCTGGGCCGAATCTTATATACCCTTCACCAAAATATACTTCAAAATAAAAATTTTAAATATTCTTAGGTAAACAAAACTTATTTTTTTTCCAATTGTTTTTTTCATTTTTTGGAAAAAACATTTTTTCGAATTTTTTTTTTTAATTTTTTATGTAAAATTTTTTTCATTTTTTTAAAATTTAAAAAATTTTTTTTTTTAAATTTAAAAAATTTTTTTTTTTAAATTTAAAAAATTTTTTTTTAATATTTATCGAAAAAAACTTTTGGTGAAAAAAAAATCTGGTTAAAATTTTGTTCCCGGTTTTGACCCATTGTAGGTCCAACTTACTATAATCTTATATACGTCGTTGCAAACTTCTCGAAAGCATGTCTGACAGAATTACTGAAGATTTGGATCCCGAAGATATCTGGGGTCTTCAGAAAATTGGTTTCAACAGACAGACGGACAGACAGACAGGCAGACAGACAGACAGACAGACAGACAGACAGACAGACAGACAGACAGCCAGACAGACAGACAGGCAGGCAGACAGACAGACAGACAGACAGACAGACAGACAGACAGACAGACAGACAGACAGACAGACAGACAGACAGACAGACAGACAGACAGACAGACAGACAGACAGACAGACAGACAGACAGACAGACAGACAGACAGACAGACAGACAGACAGACAGACAGACAGACAGACAGACAGACAGACAGACAGACAGACAGACAGACAGACAGACAGACAGACAGACAGACAGACAGACAGACAGACAGACAGACAGACAGACAGACAGACAGACAGACAGACAGACAGACAGACAGACAGACAGACAGACATCGAATCGAAATGTGTACATAATTGTCGTTCTAATGAGACATAAAAAACTGAAATTGGTCGAAAAATTATTAAAAAATTATTATTAAAAATTCTCCAGGCCATTAACGTGTCTCACTAGAACATGAAATGTAAGAACAAAATTAACATATTTTGATAAATATTAAAATAAAAGCTCATGTTTACTTAAAATATATCCATATTTACTTGTATATGAGTTTTTCGCAGGTATGACCAAACAAATAAAAAAAATTTTAACGGCAGTTTCAAAACTCCATTTTCAAATTTTTAAAAATTTTGTTAAACAAATTCGAGAAGTTTTTGATCATCTTATTGGGATTTATTGAGAATATAATAGGAAATAAAAATATGGAAAAATTATTAAAATAGCTCTTATAGTTTTTCCGTACCGGCGATTTAAATTTTGAAATTTTCGAGAAAAACAAATATTTGTCAATTTTTTGGCGAATAAGCTCTACTTCCTTACTGTTATGAATTTTAAGTAAAACCTATTCAGAATATTATAGTCCAGATAATTTTAAATATACTCTGAAAGTTTTACTAAAATTGGAAAACGTTAAACCTTAAATGGTGAAGGTCAAAGGTCAAATTTTTCAATATTTGGAATTTCTCTTTTAAAGATAGCGAAATGTTAGTTATTTTTGGAGCGATTTTGATGAAACTTAAGAAAAATATAACATGTGGTCTAGTATTTATAATAACAGCACAAAAACGGAAATTAATCCTTAATGGCAAAAATCCAATTTTCGTTTATTAAGGGCCACCCTAATGGACATAGGTAAATTTAGAAAAATTCAAATTTTTGTCTAAAATTATCTTTAGATGTAACCATAATGGTCAGGGGAACTTTTAATATCTGGCTTTTATGTCTTTTTAGCAAGATAAAAATTTCCATTTTTTCCAATATAAACACATTGTAAAACTTAACGATAAGACTCGAAATTCCCAAATGGTTCATACAAAAAAAATATACCTACATATATATATTTATAACTAAAAAACAAACTAATTTATATTTAACTTCTCTTATTCTTTTGCAGCCCTTAAACGAGGATAAATATTTATGCTTTAGTTGCAATAATTGGCTGATCAATTGGCATTCGTTGCAGGCTTTGAACAGCAATGATGCCGAAAGTCCTTCGGGTACCTTTCGATCCCACTTAAACAGCGGCAATGTAATGCAAGATGAAAAAAGTTCTGGCTCCAAAAAACAAGTGGCCGTTTGCCGGCCCATTGCTCAAGTCAAACCCAGACAACTGGCCGAACTCGAAGAGCTGATAGAGGCACAAGAACAACAACAACAGGAACAATCTACTGTAGAGGCTGCACAAGAACTAAATGAAAGCAATAAACCTGTGAGTAAAATCAATTTCAACAAGCGTAATTTCCGTTTGCAATTGGCCAAACGTGGCGGAGCTAGAGTGCAGCAGAAATCAATGCAACAATGTGCTTGTGGCAAATACCTGGTGGTGCGCAACCATAAAAACTCCATGAAAACACCTACACAAACAGCATTGAAATGCCGCAAGTGTCGAGAGTTTTCTCGTTTGAGGGCATGTTATCTGCGTAGTATTGTACAAGTAGAAAAAGAATTGGCTCAGCGAGAAACTCCACTATTTATGGCACGTAATCCACAAAATCTAGTCACTGAAATTGAAACTGAAGCACAAACACCAACACCAACAGAAAACGAATGCCAAAGTATACACCAACATCATACACAACAGCAACAGCAACAACTGCAACCACCACCTCAACAAATACGTCATAATTATTTGCCAAAACCCTCAGTCGATGGCAAAGTTGTCTCCATGCTAAGGCGCTTGGGCACTACACTATCTCGAGAACCGCAAGAAAACGGAAGCGACATCAACACCAACACAACCAGCACTTTACCACAAATTATGAGTCCCACTAAACCAAAATCAAAGTGGTTGCGTCCCCTGGAAGATGATGAAGTTTTAGTAAATTTCGATACAAGCATATCGGAAGTTCTACCCTCTTTAGCAGATCAATTTACACACGTCAACTCGTTTGCAGCCAGAAAACGTCTAACTTTTCAGGTTTCCGAAACGGCGGAAGTGATCGATTTGTGTGACGAAGATGAGCACGAAAGTGAAGCAGAGGAAAGTTTTGAAGAACTCATTGAAATGGAGACACAACAAGAAGACATTACTTCCACATTCAATTTACCCCAAGGTTTAACAATTACTTTGGTTTAAAATGCCAAAAAACACAACAAGCAACTAAATAAAGCAAATATAATATTAATTGTTAAGTGCAGCAGCAGCAAAAAACATACGAGATTAAGAATCTATTCAAGCTACCAAAAACAAAACAAATTTTAGTCAAATTTCTAGCCTCAAACAAAACTGATTTAAATGAAAACTCAATTGATCAATCAATCTAACGATAAATCTTATCTTAACATTAATTGTACATTTTTCACCGATACTTATTAAAAATCATCTGCATACATACATTTACACACACACACAAATACATTTCAATATATATTATGTATTAATTAAATCCACCGTTTTTGAAAACCTAAATTAATACCAAAATTTTAACTTATTGATAAAATAAACTAAAATCGTTATTCAGTTTGTAGTCAAACATAAATTATGTTGATATTTAAAACAATCTAGTAAATTTTTATTTTATTTTTTTTTATTTTTTTATTGTAATTTACAAATGTTATAATTTGTCTGTAAATTAATTTATTTTTAATTGTAATCTGTAATTTATTGTATATTTTATTTAGACCAATTACATATTTAACAACAAATAGTAGTTCATTTTATTAAGTTGTACATAATTTACATTTTAAATGCATTATTGTTTATTTATTTAACATTAAGTCTCAAACAAACAAAAAATCTACATTAAAAAAAAAAAAAACATTTTTTAATTGATTTATTATAAACACACAAACAAATATAATAAATCTAATAAAACAAAACATTATTAAATAAAAAAAGCAAAGAATTAACTGAATACTGAACTCCCAAACAAAATAAATATCATGATTGAAATTAAAGCATAAAAAAAATGTTGTTTCTTTTATTTAAAAATCTTCAAATAAGTTACTTTTTTTCAGACGCTAGGCAACTCTTAATAAATTTTCCAAATATGGAAGCTCTACTCTATGCAGTCGTCTAAAAAGACAGATTTTGTTTGAAAATAAAATAATTTTTTTTAAATTCAAAACGACAAATTTTCATTTCTATAATTTTTGTGTTTGTTTAATCACAGAATATCCAATTAATAATCTACATATGTGTTTTAATTTATACAACATCTGTTAAATTTATTTTAAATTAAAAAAATCTAATAACCAAATTCAATTCAATAATCAAAAAAAAGTTAAAGGCGGAGGAGGTGGTTCAATTGTAAAGAAGGTAGGAGCAAAATATGTTTACAAAATACATACATATATCGAAATTGATTGCAAACTCTTTTCATAAACTAATTAATTCTTTGAAAAATACAAAAAATGTCAAGCAGGGATACTTTGGTGGATTATTTTTAAAATGTATAGAAAAAAGTAATGAATATTTTTAAAAATAGTAGTAAAGTTGATGAGCAACTCCTGCAGAGTTTCATTTCATCAATTCTTCATGTAGTCGGGTAAATTAGAGGAAGTTCTATTTTCGTGTGTTTAAGAGTATATATGTATTTTAAAATACAACACTGTGTTAGTGCAAAATAAAAAAACACAAAAATAAGTTACATTGCATTCATGATGTAATAAGTAAGGTGAGAGGGTTTCGACAACAAACACAATATTTCTTGCTGACAAGTGTAAATAATCTTTGACAAAACAGTTTCCAATGTAAACACAAAGCTTTTGTTATTTTTGCGTATTAACTAAAATACGACTGTTAAATTTAAATTATATTTGAAAAATAACAACGGTTTAATAGTGCTTTATCCAAATTTCATTATATGAAATCTTTTTATTCACATTTTCATCCATGTTTTTTGATTTAAAATTTTTTTTCTTTGAAAATAAAATTTATTATTTTTTCAAAATAAATTCAGTTTGACAAAACCCAAGCACTTTCAAAATAGATAAATAAAAATCAGCTGTGTTGTTGATTTCACCTTACTTAGTGCATCCTGATTGCATTAAATAAATATATTGTGATTTAAAAATGTTTTACATAGATATATAGTTTAAAACAACAAACATATAAACTAATAGGTTATGTCACATGCAATTACATATGTACGTGTGAACGTGGAAATTATGAATCGTATATATAACGTGAATTTTGACATACACATGGAATTCCATATGTATCGAATACATGTCCCAATACATATGGAATACATACCGTGTGACCCCCCTTTAATATTTCACAACAATTCGGTCCTTAGTTTGTGCAATTTGTTCCAACCGAAATAAAAATGTGACTTTAAATATTTTGTGCTCCCTAGGTTTGAAAACCAAACGCTGATATTGAAAAAAAAAATAAAACAAGTAAGAAAGTATAGTCAGGCAAGCCCGCCATATGATACCCCACACCGAGTATATGATTACAAAAAATTTTATTTTGAAACCTATTTGTATTGAATATTATTAGAATACCAACATTTTTAAGATATTTATGTTCGATAAAATGATTTTCGGAAGTGGGCCTTATATGGGAGCTATGACTAATTATGGACCGATCATCACAAAATAAGTTGGGATAATTTGCGTATATATGAAACATATTTGTGTTGAATTTTATTTGGATACTAACATATTTCAGAGATTTATGCATCTTAATGACATTTTCGTGAATGGTGCTTATATGGGAGGTATGGAACATTGTGGACCGATCGGTACTAAATTTGGTAGTACGAGCTCAGAAAGTGATCCTGAGCAGATTAGTATACTTTAAGGTGGGCCTTAGGGCAATATTTTTGCACGTTACAAACATCAGCAGTAACCCAATATACACTCCCCACTATGGTGTTTTAGGGTATAAATATCCGGTTGGCTACCGTTACTTCCCCAATACCGTTACAGTAATATTTAAAATGTGGTTTCCACTAAAAATCTATAAATTTTAAAATTCCTCTAATGATTAAGATATTTTTGAACTACAAAGGAAAAATGTTGGTATGAATTTTTTGATATGATTCATAACGCTAAAAGGTAACGGTAATTCTAATTTGTAATGGCCAATTCATAAAGTTAATGGGATTATGGATCGATTCATGTACCGTGATATATTGAAAGATGTAATGTTGCCTTATGCCAGTGAAGAGATGCCACTTATAAGCAGGTTCCAACAGGATAACGATCCTAAGCACACCTCCAAAGTTTGTAAGACTTGGATACAAGCAATAAGATTCAAGTTCTTCATTGAATTGCTCAATCTTCCGCTTTCAATCCTACTATAAACTTGTGGGAGAATGTTAATATGAAAATAAATCGTGAAAATTGCCGAAATAAGGATCAGCAATTTTCACATGTTAAATTTCCACTCAAAGCTCTCGTTTGCTATAGAAAACCGGCACATAAGAATTGAAAATAATACATAATAGAAATTTAAAACTTTGTTTTTATAAAAAAAAATATAGTATGAAAAAAATTACTGAGAGGGTGCTTTAGTTATTGCCGATAATGTACATATGGTATATGCAAAAATTTATAACCAGGGCAACCAAAAATATGCAATATCATAGTTTTTGCTGTGCGTCGTATAAACATATGAGTTAGTAATTTATCCGTTTCAGACAATTTTAAGAATTTTGGAATCGATGTGTTAGTGCATATTTTTGCATATTTTCTTTTATTTTGCGTTTTATAGCATATTTTTCCATATTAAACTCATAACTGCATATTTTTGTTGCATATTTTTTTTCATTACTTTGTTTTCTTAATATAATTTTATTGTTTGCATTGCAATTTTTTTTCTATATTTTTCTATTTTGTTAAGGTGCAATGATAATTGCCCTAACTACTTAGTAAAATAATGAGAGTACCCATAATCGACTTTTCTTCATTGAATTTTCTTTGACTTAAGATAGCTTTGTTTCCATACAGCAAGTTGATATTATCAACATTTAACAAATAGTAAAAAATATGTCAACAATTAAAACAGAGGAAAAAAATCACAATAAAAAAAGTTTCATTGCATTAAATATATTTATTGTGATTTAAAAATGTTTTAAATAGATATATAGTTAAAAACAACAAACATATAAACTAATAGAGGTTATGTCACATGCAATTACGTGAAAATTATGAATCGTATGTACAACGTGAATTTTGACATACACATGGAATTCCATATGTATCGAATACATGTCCCAATACATATGGAATACATACCGTGTGACCCCCCTTTAAGTAAACAAACTAAACAACTATTCAACAAATGTTCAGATTATTAAGATCCATCGAAAACCTCGCATTCAAAGCATATATAGATTTACTCAAATTGTAACGAAGATATTAAGAAATCATTAAAAAACTATATAAATGGATATCGACAGACGAAACAATGGATGGGAAAGGAAGAAACATAGGAAATGAGACGATATTTTGAGTCCCCATGATAAAACTGCAAAAAAGAAGCAAAGTATAGACGATAACTGCTAAAAATATATGTACATATATAATACAATAATCAAACCACATTCTGAGTTCGGTTCAACGCATGCTGCACAAATAGAGAGACTGCAGAAACGGCAAAACAAAGCTATGAGAGTACGTGGATTGAGAAAGTAAAATATTATTCTACTAGTTACCAAAAAAAAGTTTGAAGTATTATGCATTACACACATTGAAGACAGAAGGATACCGACTGCAATCTGTCAAAAATAAAATACACACGTTTATATAAAGACGATTCTTAAGCATTGAAAACATTGAAGACAGCAAACTACCAACTGCAATAAAATAGACACGTTTATATGAAGACGAATCTTTTGACGACAGCACAGCTACACGACCACTCGACTACTTTTGCCGCTGCAGCCGAATTAAGCTAATTTCTATTTTTGTCAACCACAAGATAGAAATAGTGCTGCTAATATAATAAAAAATGTAAATCACATTAGTGCTTAAAAATAATTTTTTTTTTACTTTATTACGAGAAGTGATAACCATATTGTAATAAATAATAACAGGTACATAAATTATTACCACATATATATTTTTATTCAAAATAATTGTTTACATCTTAATTACTTTGGAATTTTGTACGGTTATTTTTTATTCAAGCAGAAACAAAAAAATAAAGTATCACCACTGAATTATAACTCAGCTGTTTGCTTGTAGCTGTCGTCTTTAAAATAATTCAGTAGCGGCCACACGACTACAACTGCAGCCAGCAGCATTTGTGTTCGTGTAGCCTGATGTCTTCAATGTGTTTAATGCATTAGGCAGTTTAAATGATGAGACAAATCAATTGATTAAGATTGCCTAAGAAACTCTATGAAAATCTAAAACAAAGTTATAATTCGAAAATTAGAAAACTTAAGTAAACACGTAGTAATTTATTGCTAAATAATATAAAATGAATTGAATCAAACTATTTTCATGTAGTGCCAAAGTCACTAAAATCTAAATTTAATCCTATAATAAACAATTTTAATTTATGAGCTCAATATTTTATTTACTTCTTATATATTTTTTAAGTGGTGTAGGGTTTGAGCAGATGTTTGTAACGCTCAAAAAATTAGTCTAACACCAATTAAAGTATACCTACCAATCGACTCAGAACCACTTTTTCAAGTCGATTAAACGATGTCCGTCCGTCTAGCTGGCTGTCCATGTAAACCTTGTGCGCATAGTACATGTTGAAATTTTGAAGATATATCGATAAAATTTGGTACATACATTCCAAATTCCAACCCCAACAATTCTGACATTTTCTTTTGGTTGTTTTCTATTACCATATTACTGAAACCAGATATCTGTATAATTTGTGGTTTTGATTTTCTTTATATATATTTATATTCCTTTGTTTAACGTTACGATATAAATTTGAACGTAACTTTCTAACAATTCTACTTTACTAGTTCTACCATAATAAGCGGATAATAATAAATGTAGTGAACAAAATTAATAAATTCTGGCAACTCTTACTCGTTGTGTGAACTTCTCATATAAATGTAGCATACTCTAAGGCTCACTGTTGAGAAAAATAAAAAGATAATACAGTGTTCTAATGGTATGACAGTGCCTCATATAGAGTAAAGTGATTTTATGGTATTGACGTGTTTATTGTTAATAACAGGGTGTGAAGTAAAATTTGATTCTATTCATCTTGATGTTTTTGTTCTCTTCTCAGTTAAACAAATTAAGAACATGTAAAATTTTCGTTCGGCTTTAAGGCTGGGTTTAACCGACCGTTGATGGAATGTAACCGTAATGTTGACTTAACGTAACACTTTAGTGCGATTATAGAACATTTAAAATATGTAACACGAATTTGACATAAAAATTCAAACAAATAAAGAATTCTTTAAATATGCAATAGACTGAATTTGAATAAAGAAATGAATTTTCAATGGAATTTGTTCAATATGTATATTATTTTAATATTTCTAGCAGAGACCGTTACTAAGTTATATTTATTACTCAAAACATAATGATTAAGAGTACTCATATAGACGCTTAATTTTCCCATTTGTGCAAATGTACACATTTGCACGACGTTTTCATGAACCCAACTTTAAATTTTGTGCAATTATTCATAAGTTATTATTATTATTATTTCATAAGTTTCATTTTATTAAAAAAAACTTATTTCTAATTTCACAAATAAGAGAATTATCAGTTGTTTAACCAAATTAGGGTTCTTCAACCTCGAATTGAAAGACGGTTAGTAAAAATTTTACATATATATATATTGTATTTGTCTGTATATTCACAACAAGCCAATGGGGACGCAAATTTGACTTTGATCAATGGTGACTCTGGTCTCAAGCACTAATAGTTCACTTTTTTAATTTATGCTCTTTGACTATAAAAACAAAAATATTTAATCAAATTAAGCTCTTTTACTTCAATATTAAAATTCAAAACAATTTTTAAAAACAATAACGGTGAATAAAGATATTCGATTCTTTTAACACACCCGATCTTACAGACATATAGGTCACCATTGGCGGGGTTAAAGGTCACCCACATATTAATATAACTTATCTATTATGTGTAATATAGAAACGTTTTTTGGAAGTTTTTCTAAAATTATAGGAATTTTTAAACATTTTGGTTGTAGTACATTTTTCTGTAACTTTAACCATTTTCATTTTATAGTGCGAACATTTGGAATTTCAATTTGTAACTTTTATTGTACTAATCTTAAAATTACTTCCTGGTACATTATGTTTGTGCTTCCTTGTATATTTTTGATCTCCTTTTATAGTGAAGAACAACATTTTTAATACTCAAAATAATCATTATAATTTAAACAGAAAATAAAACTTAAAATATGATTATTTTCTGAGTATGTATTATTTTAATCTCAGAAAATAATCATTAAAATTTGTTTTGAAATAAAACTAAAAAATAATATCCGATAATCTACTGAGAACAACATTTTTCCTTGCATCTGAGTTTTTTGTTTGAAACTTCAATAATAATCATTATTTTCTGTCCCTGATTTTTAAGCGGCCCATAGACACATACTGCTGACACATACTGCCGATGAACCCTTCGTATATGTGTGTAATTGATACTTTACTACATAGAGAAATACACATAGAGTGGAAACTCTCCTGTCAAAGACCTAACTCAGTTGTCAGTAACCTAAGTGGTGAGAATGTATTAGTAAAAAAAACTATGTCAAAACAAAAACAACACTCGTACTTGTGATTATTTTGAGTAATTTTTTTTGTTTGAGTTTTTTTCTAGTTTCCGCTCTATGTTTCTCTATGCTTTACTACACACTTATCAATCATCATTAAAAAAAAAATTTAAAACATTTTTCAGTAACTAAAACGTCAAATTTAAAAATAATATTACAGAAAAATTAAAAAATTCATATTATTGTTCATTTGAACAACTGTCAGCAGTATGAGCTCATTTCAAAATCAAAACTATTTTGATTTTTCATACTGCAATGTCTGTGTGTCGCATACATAAGCAGAAATTTACCAACACATGAGCATGAGCAGTATGTGTCTGTGGGCCCCTTTAGACTTTTTTTGACAACACGATGTCTGGTTATTAGAATATTCAAAAAAACGGCAAATTCAAAAAAAACCGTTTCCGGTTTAACCCAAAAGTGTTTTTTTTTAAAAACCAGTTTTGGTTTTCTCGTTCAAAAAAACTGGTTTTATATTAAATTTTTACTCAATATGCAAAAGGTATATTTAAATTTATTTTTATATACATTTTTGTTAAGGAAAAAAATTATTACAAGTGTAATTGAAAAATAAATAGATTTTATCACACAATTTTTTCTTTTTTTCATTATTTTTTCAGAACAATGAAATAAATAATATAAATAAACTGTTTGGCTTTAAAACATCAATTTGATTTCTAATTTACATAATTAAAATTTGATCATTATTGCTTTGCCATCCTAATAAAATATATTGTTACGTTTTAACCTTTTAAAACGTTGGTTTATTTCCTTTAAATAAACCGGATAAAAGCAGTTTAGTAGTTTAAAATTTGTAACAACTCTTTATTATTTAAAATGTACAACAACAACAGTTCAAATAGTCACTCAGTGTTTTTATACACGTTTATCAATTCGCAGAAATGCACACACACTTTATAATGTACAAGTATACACGTACAAGAAATTTGATGTAATCTCTAACTGCGACAATGATCAACTCCACTCACGACTGCCAGCTCTGCCACTATTTATACACGCGCCATCTATCGTGAATCTTCTACAATGCTCTTAACGGACAGACTAGTATGTTCGAATTCTAGAGCTTTCGATGTCAATGTTAGCAGTTTAAACATTTAGAGTTGCCATACTTATAAACAATGCTAATAACCGCATGCTATCAGCATTGTTGATAAGTAGAAGCTTCTACTGATGGACGTGTTTATAAACATGATGAATACTGCAGGCAGTCGTTACAGACCGTTAAATTCGTAAAAAACGGTTTGTCCGGTCGATTCTATAAAGATGAAAAAACTGGTTGACCGGTTTTTGATACTGTCTGTTAAAATAATTTTTGTATGAAAACTGTCAGCATACATAGTGATAATGGATGTTAGATGTTTTACATAAGTTAAAATTCTTTGGTAAATTTCATATGAAAATAAACAAAATTAGTTTGAGCGCTTTTTTTGAAAAAAGCTTAAACACATTGAAACTGGAAGTTGGCAACCAGGCACAAATTTATTCGTTGGGTTTCGTTAAGCGCAATTTGTATACATTCGTTCAGTCAGTTGGAGTCATTTCGCGAGTGAGGTTCGTGTGTTTGCGTATTTCTTTTTCTTATTCTTATTGTTATTATTGTATCGTATGTGTGTATTCTTTTTCAATTTCGATTAGCCTTGTGCGTTACAACAAACAATCAACAAAATACATAAAATATTTAGCATTAAATGCGGTGTGTAAACAAACTAATAAATAGGAATAAATAATTTATTAAGGATTTATTATTCAAAAAATGCCAAAATTACACACTTGTTAAATGAAAACAATAACTGACGGTTAAAAACGAAAAACAACAACTGCAAAAGAATTTTAACCCTTTGTGAATGGGAGCGTGCTAGTGGTGGTGGTAGTTGAAACAAAACAACAAAAAAAAACTCTTGTACAAAATTATTGTGCTTTTGCTGAAATAAGTTCTTAAAGAGAAAAGTTGATAAAGCAAGTGCAAGTGTAAAAATAATTGCAACTGCAGTTAAAAATAAATAAATTACATTTTAAATAAATAAATAAATAAATACAAACTACAACACGGTTTTGTGTGGTAAAGATAGATAAAAAAATAAAATTAAAAAATAACTGTAATCACGTTGTGCTTTATGGTTTTTTTTTTGTTTTATTTTGTGCGATTTTTAATTATACATTTTATAAATAGCAATACGGGAAACAAATAACAATAAAAAATAATAAAACAACCGATTAAACTGCCAACAACAATTTCAATAACACACATTTTAAGCTTGTTTTTGTTTTAACAATTTTAAAGAAAACAATTGAAACAAAAAAACAATTTGAAAACGTTTTTCTCCATTTAACTATATGATGTGTTCGTTTTGTGAGATGCATTGTTGTTTTTATTGTTCGATGCTGAAAACAAAAGCACCCAAGAACAACGAACAAGAATTAAGAATAGAATGATGTTAAACAAATAATTTTAATTATGTAGTTCTTTTTTTAATTCTTAGGTTACGAAATTCATAGGGTTTTCTTTAAATCATTGCAATTTGTTACTAATTTTCATATACATATAAATAGCAAAATTAAAAATATGGCCTTAAGAAATTTGAACTCATTTATGTCTCTAAATTACAAAAATCTCAAATCCTATCTTAATTCCTAAAATAGTTATTCGTTCTCAAATGCTTTGATATAATAGAGTTGTAAAATACAATCAGTACTTTTGTCAACTTAATAATTTAGTAAATTTTATTATGCTCGATACTACATTTCACACGATTATGAAAAACCGGTTTACAACATTTTTTCGGAATATCGAAAAGCAGTTTCGCATAATATATTTTCTCTTAGCTAATTTTTGGGTGAACAAAGGCGTATTCATCTCCGACACTTGCAAAAAATTGCTTTTATTATTATGTATCTTAGAATCTGAAAAAATAAATCCTAGAAATTATACAGAAAAAAATTACTTGAATGCAATTGACAATTCAAATGAAATGTTTGGAAATAAACTTTACAACTGTTTATTGTACTTGGGGAGGAAATATCCCAAATAGGTACATATTCAAAATTTTGAGCTTTATCTCCGGTTAAATGGTTAACGTTACCCAATATCAGTAAACTATTCAGTATATACCCATTTCCTTCGAATTCTGTATTAATTTGTTACATTAACTCTGAGCTACAGCCTAAAATAATAGTATATTCAAAAATTTATTGACAAAAATTCCATTTTATGACAAAATTATAAAAGGTAAATAAAATAATTATTTTAGATTTTTGTTCTCGTATTCCTATGCATAGAGAAATATACATAGAGCGGAAACTCTCCTGTCAAAGACCAAACTCAGTTGTCAAAAACCTAAGTGCTGAGAATGTATTAGTAAAAAAAACTATGTGAAAACAAAAACAATACTCGTATGTGTGATTATTTTGAATAAAGTTTTAGTTTGAGATTTTTTTTAGTTTCCGCTCTTGTTTCTCTATGTTGCTATGTACCTATATCTTTAATAATTTTGTATAGAGCAATACAGAGATTTTTTGAATTGTACAGCTGCAACAAATTCCAAAGCGGAAAATATTTTTTTAGAAATACCTACTACCTGTAAGATATTTGTCGGGAAATTTCGGTAATTCCTTTATATATTTTCTTAAAGTTACTAACTATATACATATTCTTTATGGTGACCAAATTTGATCATGATCGTTGCCAATTTAGCACTTTCAACGCTATATTTAGTGCTGTTCAATAACCCAAAAGTCGGATTTTTGCCTTTAATGGGTTTTTAATTTAATTATGTGGCAAAGTTTTAGACGAAATATGAATATATAATTTTATATTGAATGTCTTCCTTTAGGCCTGTCAATATAAAGGCTAGTTAATATACACTCAAAACTTCTATAAATGGGGAAAATCAAATCAGAAGAAAGTTGCTTGGGCCAGATAACCAGAAACCATTTTCCCAAAAGCTGTAGGAAAGTTAAAGTTATACAAATAAAATTATAGAGCGAATGAGAATTACAGACACTCAAGCTTTATTAGATAAAATATCAAAACTTAGACTAAACATCAACAATAAATATTGATTTTATCTTATCTTACAATACTATAATTATGCATGTTTCCCAGATTTAACATTTCTTAAAAGACTTAATTTTAATAAAACAATTGATTTTTTACCGATTAAAACTTCTAGTGTGAAAAGAGTGGTCAAATGCCACAATTATATAAAGTTTATAATATAAACGCTTAAAACATATTGAGCAATCAGAAATAGTTTACTTTACATCATTTAAACCGCAAACAAACGTCTAAGAACAAGAAAGTTCGAGAAATTAAGAACCCTAATCTAAAAGGAATGAGTAAATGTAATCCTAGTTAAACAAAAATTCAAATCAGAATAAAAAATAAAAAACATATTTTATCACATAAATATTATAAGAGTTAAACTACAAGTAACCACCATTCAAAATACATAAATTTACAACAAATTTTACAAAATATTTATTTAATTTTTGTCGTTCGTGTTTACAGATACAAGTTATGTTTGCATTAAAATAATTTTATTATTGTTCTTTCTCGATTATAGTTTTCTTTTTATAAACAATACATATTTTAAATAAATTCAATAGAATAATCAGCAAATAAAATAAAACAAAGGAAAAAAAAAGTTTATTTGTTATCAACAACAAATAAAGGAGAGAAAAAAAAATAATTTAAATAGCAAATTACTACAAACTTTAAAGAACAACAATAAAGAGTCAACAGCAGGCAAATACAACTTAAAGCTGCATAAAAAAATGTATTATCGGTAAAACTACATCAGCAGCAAACAACAGACTTTTAAAAGTGAGCAGCAACATAAGGGTAAGTTAATAAAAATAAAATGTGAGAAATAAATAAATAAGAAATGGAATGAACGCATTAAAATTCAAATATATGTAGGTACATACATATTTTAAGCTTTAACACAAGAGAAGGGCTCGAGGGTAACGCCATACAACTACAAACATTTTAATTTTGTAGGCTTTTCGTCTTCGGCAATTTCTTCTTCTATAGGTACCTATTATGTTTTTAATTTTTACGTTGTTTTATGTTATGTTTCCTATTCATGTTTGTGTTGTTTGTTTCTTCCTTGAAATTCAACTTCCTTTGTGACAGTGTTTAAAATAAATGGCCAGAGTTACCAGCTTGACATTTGTTAAGCATAGCAACATCCTTTTTGAACATTTCAATTAATTTGTTTTTGTTTTCCTTGTTACAACGATTTTGATGACGATTATAATGTTGTTGCTCATGCTGTAGTAACCCGCAACCTTATCGATTATTCACAGTTACTTCCTTTACCGGCATTTTTGTTCAGTCTCTCTTTGTTTACATTTGTTCAACTCCCTCTCCTCTCAGCAAAACTATGTAACATTTGTATCGCAGTGTATGTGTGTGTGCGTAATAATTTGTATTCTATTACAACTTGATGTCATTGGCCAAATACCTAGTGTAGAAATTGATTATTTTTACTCGTAATTTATCGACATTTTTAGCATTTAAATTTTTGTTTGTTTATTTATTTTATTATTTGTCAACATTAACACTATATTGTTTCTTTTTTAATTTTATTTTGTTAATCGATACAATAAACTCTCCCCTATTTGATTTTTTTTTAATTATTTGTTTTCATTTTACGCATAAATATATTTCCATCAATATCTACATTGTTTATAATAAATAAACAATTGTCTGTTTTTAGCTGGTAGAGGAGATTCCGTTTATTAAGTTGTTGAATTTGAATAATATTCAAATTTATTTTCCAGGAAATCACTAGAATTCTTTGTAACTTGAAAAGTTTATTGCGTTTCTTTGAAATTGTTACTTCTCGGGCTGAGTGTTCTTTGCTGAAATTAGGAAATACTTTAGGTCGAATAAAAATGTTAATACCTATAATAATTTTCATATACAGTTGTGTGAAAAATAATTAGAGCCACCCCCAAAACTCAATTTGAATACTTAAAAAATAAAAATAAATAAAATAATTGCTTCCATAACTGCTTATAATACCTCAGTACTTTGTAGAACTCCCATTATTTTTTATTACTGCGAAGCAGCCTTTCGGCATAGAGTCAACAAACTTTTGACAAGTCGTGACTGGAATATTCTTCCATGCAGTCTCAACCATTTTCCACAGCACATCTTTATTTGATGGATTCTTTCCTCTAAGACATCTTTTAACCTCGCACCACAAGTTTTCGATGGGATTTAGGTCTGGTGACTGTGAAGGTCATCCCAAAACCTTCACACGGTTGTCTCTGAACCATGCCTTTACCAACTTCGATGAATGTTTAGGATCATTGTCCTGTTGGAATATCCATTTAAGCAATAAGACAATTTTGCATCCATTATATCCTGTATAAGGGTCCGACTCCATAATATGAAAAGCATCTACATACCATAATATTACCTCCTCCATGTTTAACGGTTTTAATGGTATATTCTCTATTTTTGGGTCTCCGAACTTGAAGATAACTTCGATCCGAGTTAAATAAATTTAATTTAGTCTCATCCGACCACAAAATATTACGCCATTTAGATACGGGCCAAATTTATGCGTTCCTTTTAGAATTCAAGTCTTTGTTTTATGTTGCGCTCTGATAGATAAGCACTTTACGTGCACTTCTTGCTTTTATATCATTTTTAAGGAGCATACGCCGTATTGTAGAAGTATCCATATCAAGTTGATATTGCTTTTTAAGGGCGGATGACGTCACAAAGGGGTCCCGTTTCAGATATTTTGGTTTTTCTTCCTCTTGTTTCTTGTTTCTCTTCATACTTTATAGCATTTTCTACCATTTTCTTTGAACATCCAATAATTTTAGCTATTTTTCTTTGAGATTTATCATCTTGATGAAGCTTTTTTTTTATCAATTTTCGGCCCGCCACACTACAGTGTTTTCCTCTGTTAATTCTTTTAAGTAATTTATCAATATTTTTTTAAATTATAATAGAAACAAGATAGTAACTCTTTTTACTCAATTTTTGGGGAAAATTAAAATAAGTCGCTTATTACTTTAATATTATTTTTTTAACTTTAAAATTGGCTTTTTGTTTATTTCACACTTGTTTTTCTTCAATTTACAATCAATTACTGATATAATTAGAAATGTTGCTTCAATTACATACAAAATAACGGGATTATAATAAGAACGAGACTTACTAATAATGCAAAAAAAACTGTTTCTAAATATATTTTGTACAAGGTTAAAAAAACATTAAATTTATAGAACATCAGGTGGCTCTATTATTTTTCACACAACTGTATGTAGGTAAATATTTTCAGTTTAAACAATACATATTACAATTATTCATATTCAAGATTGGAGTGATGCATGTGGTGTAATTCTGAAGAAACAATCTAAATTTTTATTTTACTTTGTAGTTTAACATAACAATGTAACTTTGACAACTCTTCCTAATAATTCTACCTGGTTGATTGTACCATAAGTTTTCATAATATTTCTGATGTTCTTGGATGCGTGTTTGCACTTGTCATGAGTGAAGATCTTTCAGAATTTACTCTTTGTTATGGCCCAATGCCTTTTAATGTTGTTATCATTAAGTAGTTTTAGCATCATTCCAAGATATTCTTGAATCTGTGATTAATGTTGACGTAAGTGCTAAAATTTTACAATTTTGTAATACGATGGTTCTGCATCGAAGTTATTGCATTGGACTAAGTGGACTAGCTGTGTAATTTAATGTGTGTCCATCGCGAATTCTGTTGTGTATGAACTATTTTTATTTTCTATTCTTCTCTGGGTTTGTTATGGGCTGATAGAGACGTCCAAGAATGACATTAATAATCTATCCTGCGACTTTGGAATTGAAGGAGATTCTATAAAATTGGCAGCATTTTGGCAACTTTTGTATATTTATCCACTAAGTATCACATTCACGAATGTGAACCAGTGTAATTGACCACCGAACGACCAATCGTTCTGTAGTTAGCCAGCTAGGTTTAACCACGCAAAACTGCTGCTGGGTAGCGCTATGAGATCCCTGATTCTATTTCACAATTTGTGCGTGATTGTAGTGGCAAGAGGAGAGAAGGTAGATATGCTGCCAAAGGAGAACATCAACATCTTCGAGTGGTTTACAGTTGTAATTTGGACCCTAATCGACTGTGACGTCAAGTCCTGGTGGTAAATGAGATAGTTATAGGTAACGCGCAGTGAAGAAGTTCTGTACTTCTCTAAGATAAACGATAACGAAACCGTAAATCCCAGCACATAGTTATAACGGTGTAATCGTCGTCGTCCGCATATACGTTTAATATCAATCCTTGTTGATGTTCGAAGATTTTCCCGGCATTAGGTTTAATAAGGCTTCTTGCTGACATGGTAAAAACTGTGGTCAGGTACTCAACTCCCCACTAGCCAAGATATTTTAATATCAGCTCATGAATTCATTTATTCGTTCAATTTATTTGCCATTCATATAATATAAGAATGAAAGGAGAATTACATAATAAACAAATTGGTACATAAAATTTACTAATAAGGGTACTCATTTAAACGCTTTAGTTTCCCATTTGTGCAAATTTGCAAATTTGCGCGACGTGTTTCATGAACCCACCTTTTAAATTTTGTGCAATTTTATACAGAAAATAAGGGTCCTCATGTAAACGCTTAAATGCCTCGCAAACTGTACAATCTGTGCATTTTTACACTTTCCCAAATGAACTGTAAAAAAAATGTATGGAAATTCGATAAGATTGGGCGACAATTTAGACTTGGAACAAACAATGGTAAACATAGTTTAGAAAATTTTGCTTATGTTAATATTTCCATACAATATGCCATTCAATACAATCATTCTGTTTCAAAGTCACACAATTTTCACATGCACAAAATATTTGTATTTTATTTGATTTTTATTTCTTATAAATAAAAGTAAACACAAGCAGCTGATTCATCAAATGCACAATAAATTCAAGTTTGCGAGTCTAAATTGTCGCGCAAACTTATCGGAGTTGTGCAAACGAATTTGCATACAATTTTTGACATTTCATTTACGAGAGTGTAAAAATGCACAGTTTGCGAAGCATTTAAGCGTTTACATGAGGATCCTTAATGTTTTATATAAAATGTTTAAAATATAAAGTTCAACTTGAAACAAATGTGGCCCTTTAAAGTTAAATAGAATTGAAAACGTACTCAGTTGTCAGTTCCTTAATGTCTGTTACCTTAATTAAGAAAGCAATTAACAATTATTTCTTTATTCATCCATCCAACCATCCATGCAGCCAAGCATCAAACCATTTAATTGTAATTTAAACCTTTTTTTTTTGTTTCAAACAAAACTACAAATACAATTCATTTGCAATAAACAAAAAAGTACACAGTTGCTTATTAAAGTTAATCGAACAAAAAACCAAGATGAAAAGGAAATAATAATGAAAAAGTTTAAGAAAAAAAAAAAAAACATTTAATTCATGAGCACTTTAATCGTCGATTGTTATTAAAACAAAAAAAAAAAAAATTAAATAAAAACTATAGAAATCGAACAAAAACAAACAGCCACAAGATTAAAGTACATTCTGCACACACGTGTGAGTAAGGAAAAATATATATTTTTGATAGATCAACAACAAACCAATTTATATTCGAATAGTATTACAACAACAAATGCATTCAACCAACAAAAAATAATAACAATTGTTCAAAGTTGCAACATACAACAAACAAACAAACACACAAACACACACACACTGAGATCCATGGACATTTTGTCGGTAACAGAATGACTAACTGAATGAATAGATAAATGTATGTTAACGTGTTATAAAGTCTAATGCTTGATTACAATACAACAATACATAGTTAATTATTTTATAATTCGCAGTTTTAAAGTGGCCAGTCTTAATTTTTCATTTAAATTTTAATTTTATAAGCTTTAGTATAAAATTTTACATAGTCACTATTAGAACATGCGCAATAGATCTTGAAATGTTTATTAAGATTCGTCCTCATTGCCTAGATATTCATCAAAGTAAAAGTGACCACTTAAAAATAAAAATTCCACATCAATTTTAATGATTATTAATTTTTTTAAACAAGATTTAATTTAGAGAAGTATGATTATGTAATATTTAAAATAGTTATTGGAACAATATGAATCCAAATGTTCTCAATATAGTGATTTAGATCTCTGAAGTATTCTCACAAGTGTACACATCTTTTAGCTAACTATATAAACGTTAGAGAACCTCCTTCAACTAATAACACCGTTTCGCCTATCAGCGTCACTAAAGGGAAGTAAGATTCACCATCCATTCTAAACCTTAACCCAAACCCGAATTTTAGAATAGCTGCTATTGTTTTCAGTTCATTGCAAAGCCATTCGTAAACCAATTGTTTATAAAATACTGCCTGGTCACTTTATCTCTCTTTTCAGTAATTTTACTATGTATTTCAAATTCCAAATACATAGATTTCGAACAAAGTTTAAAAATGTTTTGTTTGATTTTTTTTCTTTGTTTTTCTAAATGTTTGTTAATTACATACAATTTGCAGCATGATTGCATTTTAATACAAATAATTGTTTACTACTAAAATGATTTCGAAAGTGGTGAAATCGAAAAACAAAACAAAAAACATAAAAAACACTTAAAAAAAATCTATATTAAAGCAAACAAATAAATCTAATAATATTTAATGAGTATCTCTATGTATAATTTGAAATTGGTAAAGGCGGAATTATTCATCAAAGGAAAAAAAAGGCTTGTTGAAATTATTCTTTGTGGTGCTGTAAAAGTGATTCATAAATTCATCCATTAAGTAGATCTTGAACATCTTTTGTTGTCTGTTTGGCAGTTCTCATCCTGTTTAACACAGAAACACCGACATACAAATGAATTGTGACATGCGATTTTGAAATATTAACGGTTTCTTTCCTTTTTTTTGTAAAAATGAAGTAAAAAAAAGAAAATCGTATGACAGAATGCGTAAATCTTTGCCAGACATGTTGGTAACAAAGACTATTATAAAACGTTTGTTAAAAAGACAAAAGAAAAACTTTATTCCTTAATTTTAAAATACGAGTATGTACTACATCAAACACCTCCACATTTATTATCATTATTATTATTATTATAATTTTTTGCTCTTTTTTTTTTGCAATGTAAATAAAACAAATCATCGCTTACTATATAAACTATGTAAAAGAACCACAAAAACAACTAGTTACATACTATTATGACGACAGCAAAACATTGACACGCCTCTTCATCGTCATCTGCCCGTACAACACAAAGAGAAAAACTGAATGAACACTGAGTCTGCCAAGTGAAGAAGAAACAATTTATTGTGCAGTCTTGAATTGCTGTAATAATGTATCCAAAAAACTTGTAGTAGCCAGAGCTTTAAAGGAATTATTTCAATTGATATTTATTTTTTACTACACTTGTGCGCACACATTTATAACACTGAAGAAGCCGATATTGCCATTCACATTTCAGAGGACTTAAAATAGCAGAGAGCTTGTGAAGGGTGGTCCTTGTGACGCTAGACTTTCAGAAGACCTTAGGCACTGTTAGCTACGACACACTCTTTCAGGAGATTCTACTCACGACAATGCCCACCAACAAACAGAAATGGATATTGAATTATCTGAGTACCCTCCTGTCGCTCGTGGAGTTTTAGTACTGTAGGGCGTAGGTATTCAATCGATTAACAGTTAATCGGTTAACCGATAAATTTTGGTCGGTTAACTCTTCGAATAATTTAAAATTGCCGATTTTCAAATAACAAATAAACCGATTAATTTGTGTCGATTAAACGATTAACCGAAAATTATGTTTGTTTGTACTTTATATAGAAATATAGTTTTAAACACAGGCATTTTATTTCTTAACTCATGAACATTCCCATCTAGCAATAGTTTTTTGAAGTATAGCTAAAAAACTGAAACTAATGAATTTGGAAATGTCCTTTTGTCTACAATGTTCCATGATGAACTTTGTACTAATGAGTTGGAGAAAGACATGATAATATACTGAAATGAGTCTTTTATCACAATTTAACAAAACTATTAAAAGCATTCCAAATCTAAAAAATCTCAAAAGGATTTCATATGCTTAAAAAAAACTAAACAAAGAACTGAGAAAGACTTTCTCATGCCTTACTTTAGATTTCTTTAACATCTGCAATAAGTGAGAGAGTTTTTTCAAGTTAAGTTTTATTAAAACGAAAGAAAAATCGTTTAAAAGGAAACCTTTTAAATTATATTCTTTTGTTAAAAGATTATTTCAGAAGATCTATATAAAATCCTAAAAAACTCACATGTGTATATAAAAAGGATCTCAAATACCATATTTTATTTGCTATTATTTATTTTTTTTGTTGAAATGCTCAAATAAGTACACAAAATTCGACGTTTTATTTTAAGTTTAAAAAAAAAATAGAAATTATTCGGTTAATCGAATAATTTAAAATTAACCGAATAAATCTAAGCCCCGATTAATTATTTGCTCGATTAACCGATTAAACCAGAAACCCGATTAATTGAATACCCTAGTAGGGCGGGTAGCGCTGTCCGTCCGCCACTACTGTTTAACTAATACCTATCTAAACTCTCCTTATTTCCTCATATCTCATATGCAGACGACGACGGACCAAAACATTGCTGAACTATGTAGTCTATTAAATTGTTATATCACCGAAATGCCCATTTTCTTCGCTACGCGAATTCAGTTAAAGAAGGTAAAGCTTAATCTTAATCCGGCAGTACTTGGGACAAGGATAAACCAACTTTGTTGGCTATCTAAAATACAATTGGCCGGTCACTGGTCACTAACGCAGCTCCAGTGTGGTCAGCTTCGTTAAGTGAGAACCAGAGGAGAAATATTCAAAGCTGGCAAAATTCTCCCTTACATCAGGGCACTATTAGCATGAGGAAACGAAGGTTCTCTAAGTCTTTGAACATAATGTCATATTGAAATAACAATTCCTCCTGGTAATGTCATTGGAGGAATCGCTAACATCATACAGTTATAGCCTTCCGAGTCATGCGGGGAGATTAAAATGGTAGACTCTAAATTTACTCCATTTATAAGGACTGAGTTCGAAAAATGTTTAACTTACAGTTTTGAATCATTTTTTATTTGATTGAAATTATGTTAAAATTTATCAAAAAAAATATTTTTATAGTTCTAATCACTATGATGAAATTTTGAACCTTTTTCGGAAACCCTTCCATTATGGTTTTTATAGTGCTTTATGTCACTTTGTTCGAACAGGTTGTCCATCTCCGTTTAAAATCAACCACACTTTTGGACACCTTTTTTTGTGGTCTTCAATTCTCTTTTAACAAAAGCCCAATATCTCTCCACTGGCCTTAGCTCCATGCAGTTTCGAGAATTTGCCTCTCTTGGTACAAATACCACATTATTGTTCTTTTACCACTCAATACCTTTTTTACCATAGTGACAGGGTGTCAAACCAGGCCAAAAATAAGTGGACACATTCTGAAGTCTTATGAATGGAAACGTCCTTTTTTGTAAACATTCCTTGATGTAAATTTATAGAGCCTTTTGTAGCAAATGTTCGTCTTTTTTTGCCGCAACTGCATATTGCTTGCCATACCAAGAACTTTTTGGGAAATGTTGTCTGCTTTTTGGTCCTAAACTTTTCTTCAACATTCCCTAGAGCATCTACAACATACAAAAATTTACCCAGAAGCTGCGAAAAATTATCCATACGTACATTTCGTCATCCATTATGCAGCAGGTATATTTTCTGTATACAATTTGACTTCAATTTCCGTGCTCTGTCTTTGGCCTCTAAATTTTTAACAGAGTTGCTGTCAGGAACTTTTTGAGCCTTGTATGCTTTTAAACCTTTATTGGCTTTAACTTTTCGTACCAAATAGTCCGAATATTGACCTAACCGGGCTGCTTTCCTACCGGATGTGTTGGGAGCTCTTTTGAAAATGCTCTCTATTTTTTTTTGGCTTTAGAAACATCATGTGGACCATTCCTTCTACCTGAACTAGGTTTAATATCAACGGACAAGTTCTCCCGGTACTTTTTAATAACATTGGAAAAAGTTTGATAGCAGACCTTTGATTGTTTCGCCAACTTTTTGTAGGACCGAGTTGGGTTTTGTTGAAAATATTTAATAATTTTAGTACTCACTTTTTTCTGGTCACTCATTTCAATCAGATTAACAACAAATGAACATAATTGACATTAAACATAATAACTGAAATGCTTTACAAAGGTAACTTGATAAAAAACAAGTAAGAGTGCTATATTCGGCTATGCCGAATCTTATATACCCTTCACCTTTGTTTTGGATGCATTACTTATCCATTTTCAGCGTATATCATCCTAAATATATCAAGAAAACTTTTAAAAATTTTACATTTAATTGCTATTGCTATATTGTAGAAGTTACAAATGAAACAACAATTTTATATATACCCTTCTCAAAAACAACAATGCCAAACGAAACGAAACACAACACAAAACTCACATCCAAACATACATATGTACGTTTCGTTGCTTTTTTGTCAAACACCAAAAAAAAAAAACAAAAACAAAATAATGAAGCCAACAAACATCCAAACATATGCACGTTTTGTTGCTTTTTTGTGAAACACAAAAAAAAAAAACAAAAACAAAATACACACAGCATGAAGCCAACACACAAACAATCCAACACACATACGTTTTGTTGTTTTTTTGTCAAAGCATGCAATAAATTGTCTTTTTTTGATGAAATTTTCAGAGGTTGCCTCGGATTTTTGCTCATATCTCCGTTATTTATGGACGGATTTTGCTGATTTTAAATAGGAAAATTCTCGAAAGCATGTCTGACAGGATTATTGAAGATTTGGATCCCGAAGATATCTGGGGTCTTCAGAAAATTGATTTCAACAGACAGACAGACAGACGGACAGACAGACAGACAGACAGACAGACAGACGGACATGGCTTAATCGACTCCGCTATCTATAAGGATCCAGAATATATATACTTTATAGGGTCGGAAAATTATATTGTGGAAATTACAAACGGAATGACAAATTTATATATACCCTTCTCACGAAGGTGAAGGGTATAAAAAAATTAAATAATACTTGGGTTAAAAGTTTTAATGAAAAACGAATTTTACGATCTCAGTCCTTAGTAGGTAACTTTTCGTAGACACCAATTGTTTTTTATTAAACAAATAAAAAAAATTCCATATAACAACAATATTTTTTAAAGGATAAATTAAATATAATGCTCCGGTAAGGATACGTCACTTGATGGATTCGCATTCGATGGCTGGTAGTCTCTTTCATCACTCCCTAAACAATTATGTGCATCTTCTAAATTTTTCTTACATTTCAATGGGCCGAGATCCATCCTGTTCATTATCATCACCATTTTCTCCAAAAGAAGGTGGATAATTGCAATAATATTTCATATTCAAATTCTAAGTTGTCTGTCCTCTGGGCCATTATATTCAGCAATGTGTTTCTGCACGACCTGAAGGATCTATCACGGGAGGTTATTCGGTTTTTTAATTCGTTTTTTCATGCATTGGGTTGGTTGGCAGACATCGGCACACGATCATGCAAAGGTCCTGATTGGAGAACCAATACGCGATCCTTTAAAGACAATGAAATTATAGAAATTTATACAAAAAATAAATTTCCAAACAGGCAGTGTTTTCCTGGGATCCGTTTAGAATCTTTCGTTAAGTTGCTACCATACAAATTAAAATCTAATAAGTGTTTTATTATAAGCTATTGTTCGCTGAAGCTAGTTTACGAGTTATATACGAAAATTAAATTCATTACCCGTGATGTAAATTATAAAGATTAAAGAAGAAGTAGACATACTTCCTTAAATAATCCAAAGTAACCTTGAAGATATTTTTAAACTAAAAACTTCTATAGAATTCAAAGCCATACATTTTTTTGATATTCCTCGCGATTCAGCAAATATCGTTGAAAGTAGTCTTCACAATTATTTGTGCTCTGCGTATGGAAATGATTAACAGCAAGAGGAAAGTGTTTAAACTAGAGTTTCCAATTCGGTTTTAACCGAAACAGCGTTTTTTAAGGCCTAAAACCGAAACCGACAATAATTCTTCGGTTTTTACTTCTACTCTATTTTCAGTAGAAAAATTCAAAATTTAGAAATGAGAAACAAACTTTTTCATCCAATTATTCATCCAATATCTCTAAAAACAGAACGGCAAAAATATCTTAAGATTTGTTTAATTGTATTACAATAATTGCCTCTGATAATGTAGCAGGCTACCTTTCGCTGGCTAGGCAAGGAAACTTGTTAATAATGAATGACACAACATATTGATCTACGAGTATTTCTTGACAATTAAGCTTCAAATGACTGCTTATTTAATTAATATAAAAATAAAAATTATTTAGTTATTTTCAAATATCCGATAAAAGTATAGAGTACCAGCTGAGCCGCTGCTCAGACCCACATTTTGTATTCCTACTCAGCATCATGGATGTCTAATTTCATATTTCTGTGTCCATTATTATAGAAAATACAAAAGAAAGGTACCACTAAAATCACCTTTTGTGAATTCTAACTCATTCAGAATCATTTGAGCCTAATTTTCCATTTTAAAGTTTATTATTATAAAATATTCAGAAAGTACCTTTACAATAAATAAATAAATAATTATCTCTTTTGAATTCGGATTCACTAAGCCATGAATGCTTAATTTCATGTTTCTAGGTTCATCGTTATAAAATATTCAAAAAGTACTGGTTAGTTGGAAAAAGTACCTTTTTATATTCTAACTCATTCAGGATCATGTGTGTTTGAAATTTCAAAGTAATTTCCTGATTCTAGGTTCAATATTATTGAAAATTCAAAAAGTACTATTTGAAGAACGAAACAATTCTCCTTAGTTTGGTTTAGTTCTCCATTTTTTGGTATCATAATACCATTGAGCACCCTATTCTTGATTATTTCTTTACTGAGAAGCGTATCAGCTAACTTTAATATATATAAGCTAACTAATTTAATATATTAAAAGAAAAAGTACCAATTTTCCTTTATCCTCTTGAACACTTATCACAAATTCGAACCGAACCGAAACCGATCGGTTTTCAATTTTTTAAAACCGAAACCGCGATTTTGAAATTCGGATTTCGATTTTTTGGAAACTCTAATTTAAACTGCTTCCACATCATACATTTTTCCAGTACATATTAAAAAAAAGGAAATAAATACAAATAATATTCATGATCAATTTAATACCTTTCAACTTCTGCTTGTGCACATGGGAAGCGTTATAATTACATCAAATTGGTTTTTATTTCGTCTACATTATTATTGTGTTTTTTGATATGAATCAATTATAGAATTGACAAATAAATTTCATTTATACTTGTATTTATTTGTTTTTTTTTTTGTTGTTGTTACAATAACTTAAAATTATTTTAAAACACAAACACTCACTCAAATGTACACTTGAGTTTATTGACCTGTCGTGCAACAAAATTTAACACAAAAAAAATATATAAAAATAATTAAAATTCTCATTCAATTTTGCCGCCTCGTTGACATTATTAAATTTTGTATATTTTGTTGTTTGTGTTTGTTTTGTTAATTATCACTTTGGGAAAAATGGTTGCAATTAAAAACGTTTTTTTGTTAATTTATTATGACAGTTGGGAAGCTTGAACAAATGCTTTGAAACCAAAGTATGTATATTGTTTTTAACAAATCTGTTAAGAAAAAGATTAAAATTTTATCATGGTATTGCTCTAGAGGTTTACAAGTTAAAAATGTTAAGGAAAGTACTTTGATATTTACTGGAAGAAAGTATGTATGATTTAAAGTGTAAGCTAGAAAAAACGTTTACTTGTATTATAAGTTAAATAAAACATAAACCGTTCAATAAGGATGTAAGGAGTGAGATCGTAATAATCTTAACACACGTTTTTCATTAAAACTTTTAACCCAAGTTACCTTTGTAAAACATGCCAGTTATTATGTTTAATGTCAATTATATTCATTTGTTGTTAATCTGATTAAAATGAGTGATCAGAAAAAAGTGCGTAACTAAAATTATTAAATATTTTCAACAAAACCCAACTTGGTCCTACAAAAAGTTGGCCAAGCTTTCAAAGGTCTGCCGTCAAACTGTTTCCAATGTTATTGAACAGTACCGGGAGAACTTGTCCGTTGATAGAAAACCTGGTTCAGGTAGAAGGTTCAAAAGATGTTTCTGAAGCCAAAAAAATAGAAAGCATTTTCAAACGAGCTCCCAACACATCCGGTAGGAAAGCAGCCCGGTTAGCTCAGGGCTGGACTATTTGGTACGAAAAGTTAAAGCTAATGCAGGTTTAAAAACATACAAGGCTCAAAAAGTTCCTGACAAGAACGCTGCTAAAAATTTAGAGTTAAAAAATAGAGCATGGAAATTGAAGTTAAGAATTTTTCGATCTCACTCCTTAAGTCAAACTGCCAGTCGTCGTGATATTTGGAAAAGAAGACCGTTTGAGAGTCAGTTGGAAAACAGCTCATGTGCATGGTGAGTTTTGTTGACTGGTCGGTGACCTATTAGACAAAGCCTCCCGAATAAACCTAGAGGAGTGTAATTGAAAAACAAAGTTTTAACAATCTCTGAGAGGCTGGTTCTTGGTTTTGAGATTAATCAAGACAATACTACACCACTTACCGCATAAATAGTGAATTAATTTTTTATTTGCGAATAGGATTTTAAACATTGGCATATGTTTTAACGTTTTAACGTTTCTAGTTTCTCTTTCTCTTCAATTATACAGTTACATTTGAAAATTAAAAGAGAAAACGATTGGTATATTAAATCTAATATCTGGCATTAATCCTCGTTTAACTTCATCATGTGACTTATATTTTAAAATCACCAAATAAAATCTATATTATTAATTTGAAAGAAATATAAGAAAAATCGACAAAACTTAAAAAATAAAATTGTTTCCTTTGATCAAGCACAAAATTAACAACATTTTTATTTGAGTTCTGAAGCTCAACTACATTCTTTGGTTGTATTTAAACGGGGCCACTCTTAATTGTATATGAATATTAAGTTTTAACGGAATTTCACAATTTAATATTATAAAAGTTCATTTTCTTCTAAAATTCTAAAGAAATTTTATCGATTGACTCACTTGACAGCAAGACGAGAGATTATTCACAGTAATTGTCGTCGTTGTTGTTTTAAATTTTTATTATATACAACCTTTAGGTGCTTCAGTTGCAAGTACAAATCAATAAAAATGCACAACACAACAAAAAAAAAAAAAAAAAGAAAAACTTCAAACTATTTCAAACCTCATCAATTTGTATATGTAATATATGTAGATATCTGTAGACTCACATACCATCATGGTGAAATACTCGTATAATTAATACTAAATCACTCCGACACACTCTCATGAATAACGGCTTAATGTTTTAGAATAAACAGAAAATTACTGTCATATAATATTTTCGAAATATTTTCTAGTTGTTGTCCAGTCATTTAACAGAAATAAAGTACGCTGAGCCCTAAACCAGTTGCCCCCATATTCCTGCAATGTCTCCTCCTCAACAGCAAATTATCATTAAGTGTGTAAAAAAAAATGTTAAACTTTTTTCTTTGTTGCTTCAAGTTGCTGGTCATGTTTCTCCCTCATTGACCGAATATTGTTGCAGCTTACAGGTCTGAGTGTCTACCTACAATTTATTATGTGGACAAAAAGAGTATCGTGTTCTTAAAACCAGTTAAGTCAGAAAAAGAAACATCAAAAGTTCTATAAGAAACTTAAACATTGTAACAAACCCTTTCAATGTTGTTGATATTTGCTTTGTAATCTCATACATGAACTTTTTGTACTCCTCGTATGTTGATTCATTCAGCTGATTTTATTTCTTTGCTGTTGCCATAAAGACATTGGGTCTGTTTGTTACTTAATCCATACCTATATAGCTATTACACATCCATATAAACATATATTAAAAAACATAGAGTAACCCAGCAAATGTATTTTTTGTTGATAACGGTTTTTATTTTAAACCTGTTGAAAAATTCTAGTTTTTAACGGGTTATATGTCGTAGATCCATAGTGACTCCTTAGATAATGAGGTTCCCTTATCAGCAGCGGTCTTTATAGGTGCATTTTAGTCTTTCTTCGATCCATTCCGAAAAGTTTTGCTAGCCGAATAAAAAATATATTGCACGGTATTGACAAATACATCTTCATATTCATCTGCACCGCTGAATTTTCATTATGAAATATCTAAGATCATTTGTCCTGTAATAATACAGAATGTGACTGAGTATGTATTTATCCCAAGATCCCCTCCGGCCCTGAGTTATTCATCTGCAGCTTCATTCATCTAATACTATTGTGATCTGGTACCCAGAACAGTTTCAATATGTATTGATTTTTGAGAGCATAACTTCGAATTCATTAACTTAATTTACACTTAATTTACTAAGTATATAAATTCCCTAATACCACTCCAAACAAATTCTTTAACTTCACACATGTCAATTATTTGAAGAAAACTACATAACCACTAAATCTATATCTATATTATATATATAAAAGAGTAGTAACGTTACTGACTGACTGATTCATCATCTCACAGCCTAAACGAATCATGAAATTTTAACTGTGGGTTCCTCCCTCCCCAAAAAGATCCGTTAAGAAGGGATTTTCGAACGCTTAGGGGGTAAAAACGGGTAAATTCGGTAACCTTATACATATCTTCAAAACTAATAAAGATACATAAAAACTTAAAATTGCATGTTACTTCATTTAAAAAATAAGCTGACAGGTGTATCGTACTTTTTCGAAATTCGAACCTTTTAGGGGAGATAACCGGTAAAAACTCTATTTTGGTACTTTTTTGGCACCCTATTTATCTTTTAAACTAATAAACATAGAAACAAATTTTAAATCGTTTTCTTTACTTATCAAAAAATAAAAAAATATAAGTTTGGTACTTTTTGAAAATTCGAACCCTTAAGGGATAAAAATTGTATTAATTTTTGGTACTTTTTCATAAAATATGGTTTTTTTATAAATTGACATAGCCATACGAATATGTTATTATATGATCCCACCACGATACAGAAATTTATTTGAGTAAAATTTTACCACCGCAATGGGTATAAAAAAGGTACCAAAAAGGGGATAAAATCAGTAAAATACATTTTATTTGAAATTATTAAGTCAATTTTGATAATTTTTTTTAACATTGGTTCCTGGATTCATACAAATATTAATTAGCAGGTTGTTATTTGGAAGTCGAGTGCCAAGGTTTATTTTGGTCCAAATCGGGGTAAACAGTTTGGTACTTTTATTAAAACATATTTTTTCTTTTTGGGCATATTAATAAAAATTTTAAACGTTTGAGACATGTCTGTAGCATAAACAATTTTGGCAAAATGGAATATTTTTAAATTTCAAACTTGAGGGGTGTTCAAGGAGGAAAAGGGGATTTGGTACTTTTTTCCTAATGGTACTTTTTTAATCTTTTAAATTATTTCACTTATCAACATTAAAGTTAGCTGATATGTATCTGAGTGAAGTTAGTGTTAGGAACAGGGGATAATATTTAGGTACCAAAATGTGAGAACTGAACTATAGGTACTTTTTTATTGTTCTAATGGTACTCTATAACAATGGACTTAGAAACATGAAATTAAGCATATATGGTCCTACGTGAGTGAGAATTCTAGGGGGAGACTTTTTGGTACTTGTTCTTTATTCGAATGGTACTTTTTGTAATGAATTAATAAACATGAAACTAGAGACATTTTATCCTGAATTAGTATTAATTCACAAAGGGAGACTTATTACTATTTATTTCATCCAATTGGGGTGGCGAAGCGCACCGGGTCAGCTAGTAAAATATATTTATTCATTTATTTATTTCAAAAACTCCTTTTACTTAAGACAATTCAAAACAAATATTTAGTTTTATTTTATTTGATGCTGTTTGATCTTACCAAATACTTGTGAAAGTAAACAACGTTAAATAAATTTGTGTTAAAAAAGTGGTTAAGTTTTATTTTATTAAATATTTGTGACCCTACCTAAAGGTTTATATTTAAATATAATTCATTAATTGTTGAATTAAACCATTATATAATTAATTCATAACAAAATTCATCATTCAACCGTAGAATTAAAGAAAAGTTGGGTAATTCAATAAATTCTACAATGAATGAATTCTTAAAGGAATGAATTCAATATGTTTGAATTGTGTATTATGGAATTAAGCCTATGAATTAATTCGTATACAGAGAAAACTGATTCGTTGTCACAACCGAATTTGGTCGGTTGCAAGTACTAATTCACAATTCGATTGTAGTAACTCATCAATATAAGGATAGTCGCACCGGTTTAAACAAACAATTCGGTGAGAACGACTGAAAATCCCAATAGATAGTTTTCTTATTGTGAATTGAAATGAAAACAGCTTATGTTTTTCAAACACACATGATTTATCATATGTAATTATTATGTATAACTGCAAAACATTAAATTAACAATAAATATACATGTATTAAAAACTTTTTTCTTGAATAGATTCCGATTGCTAGGATTAGTAGTTGATATCACGCTCCATCATTAAAATCTAGAGTTGCTTTAGACCATCATTATGTATCCTTAAACGTTTTGGGATCTGGTTAAAAGTAACTTCCTTCATAGGTAGCGTTGAATTTTACTAACGATGAACCGCATACAGAAATATTTGGTGATAAAACATCTAAAAGAATAAATATTGTTACTACGGATACAAAATTGTAAACAAATCTATTTGTAGGGACGCAAAAAAATCGCCTAGGTGCCAAAGAAAATCGTAAAAAAAGAAACTTTGCCCAAGGAACCATACCTCTAAAATGAATTCTAAGGTTCCCTATTTTGACCCAAAGGTAAAATTTGGAGAATTTGACTAAGCATGTTTTTCCAAATTTGTTTATTATGATACAAACGCCTTGTTGAATACTCCGGTACTAAAGTACGCTAAAAGTATTGGTTTTAATCATTTCGCTCTTTGCGATCAAAACTTATATTGGTTTAAAGTTTAAACTAAATCTTAAATATAAAGCTATGCTGATTCTAATAGACGCATGATTAATATTATCTATTACCTACATCACATTTATATTTATCATACGCTCTATAAACAAAATTTATACACAATACATACACTTAGTAGAAAAAATCTGCGTACAAACAAATCAAGCTAAGATAATCTATAAAAAAAACGCCGCAAAAACTCATAAAATTTCAAGCTTCATTTTTATTAACAAATATCTTTTCATCTTTCAAAAAAAATTTATTATTTAAAGAAAATTCAAGTTATATACCAACTAATTACAAAAAACAATATAATTATAGTAAAAAAATTTAAAGAAAAAGTCTGCGTACACAAATGTATTCACCACTATTTTTAGATAAAATTAGCAATATTGTTACTAAATTAATAGCTAGTTTGATAGCCTTTTCGTTTGAGGACTTCAGCCAATCTCTTTTGCATGGAATGAACGAGATTCATGGTTTCTTCACGTGATATTTCTTCCCATTCCGTTTGTAAAACTTCTTTGAGCATAGTTTTTGAAGTAATAACGTGTTGGCGAATTTTACGTTCCAACAAATCCCATAAGTGCTCAATGGGATTGAGATCCGGAGACTGGGGAGGCGTACGCAACTGTTTTGGCACATTATAAATCAGCCAAAGCTTAACAATATCTGCTGTATGTTTGGGATCGTTATCTTGCTGGAATAAATAACTGTTCCCCAGGCCAAGTTTCGTTGCGCTTTGCGTTAAGTTTGCCTTTAAAATGTCTAGGTATGCTCTCTTATCCATTGTGGATTCAATAAACTGCATATTACCTACACCGCTAGCCGCCATACATCCCCAAACCATAACGTCTCCTCCACCATGTTTTACAGTACTACACAAATTTGCTTTATTCAGTGCTGTACCAGATTTCCTCCACACGAATTGACGGCCTTTAATACCAAAAATCATCCGAAAAGATAACCTTTTCCCAGAATTCTAGTGGTTTATTCAAGTGCTCTTTAGCGAACAAAATTCTTTTCTGCCTGTTTATTAAAGAAATTTCTTACGTGCTATACGAGCATGAAATCCGTTTCTCATCAAGATTTTTCTTACAGTATCATCACATATCTTTTTTTAAACTTTAAGCGAATGTTTTCGGCCACTTTGGATGCTGTCACATTTGGATCTTGCTGCACAGACCTAATAAGATATCCCGTTTCTCTTTCAGTTAATTTTGCAGGGCGCCCAGAACGTGGTTTAGATACAAAACCTTTCTTTAAAAGAATTAATGACCTTCTGGATAGAAGAGTGCGTTCTCTCGACCATTTTCCCAATTTCTCTAAAGGTTCTCCCTTGCTTCCATAAATAAACTATAATCTTTCTTTCAGCAGGATTAATATCTTTCTTTTTGAATTCATTGCAAAAAATTGCGGTTTCACAAATTCAAATAAATTTAATAAGAGCGTATACGTATTGATAGTCGTAAATTTAAAAACCGATTGCTAGATTAATATATATTTTTTTTTGCACGCAGAGTTTATCTGTCTCAATAAATTAATTTTTTTAAATTTTAATGGCTAGCTACGAATTTACATGTTTCTCAAATTAAAATTTTAGTTTTATGTAATTATAGGGATCGGGAACATAGGATAAGACTAACAAATTTTGATTTTCTTGTTAATTTTCGGATATATAAATTAATGAGTACAATAAATACTTTTGTATGCAGACTTTTTCTAGCAAGTGTACATCATGTAAAGTGACAAATATGGTGATTTTTTTTTAAATTTTTGTATGGGGACCACCCGGTGGTTCCAGTGAGTGTGCCACTAGAATGGGTAAGTCGGCCCTACAAAGTTAGTGGCAGTTGGTTGGTTTAGACTCGAGTGGGGCACTTTAAATGGGTCAAAGTGGGATTTTTCAAAATTAGACCTTTGGGCCAAAATAAGGAACATCAGAATTCATTTTAGATATATATGGTTCCTTGGTCAAAGCTTCTAATTTTGATCTCTAGAGTACGATTTTCCTTGTCACTTGGGCGATTTTTAAATCGACCCGCCCTAATGTTTATGTATGTTTAAAATTACATTTAACCCATTAATGCCTGACCCCCTAATCCGTTGTCCGATTTTGATGAAATTTTATACAGATAGTACTTAAGGCATTTATATTGCCGGGAATATTTTTAATTTTTTTTATCTGCCATGCCTGAGCCAGCAGGGTATGGGTATTTTTCTACCCACTTCGGCATATATGGGTTCTAAAATGTATGTTTTTTTTAATTAGCTACTTAAAAAAAGGAAGCCCTTAAAGCATTTTTTTTTCGATGTTTTGATGATTAAGTTGTAGATTTATCAATAACTAACTACAGGCGTAGATCTAGAGGGGGGAAATAGGAATTACCCCTTCCCCCAAAACCGAAAATTGTTCATATAAAAAAGGAAAAAAAGAAAAATGTAGAACAAATTTCCAATTATAATACCCCCACCCCCTCCAAATGGTTGAGCTGGATCCGCGACCATCAGATAAGGTTGATACTTTTAGAAAATATAATTCATAATGTCTGATGAAATTCAATTAACTAATAAAACGACTGGTAATGCTGAAATTGAGTGTATTTATAAAATCTAAAGTTGTATCTTGACCGTTCATATTAATGGAAATATTGGTCTCCATAATATAGAACCATATTTTGGTTAATGTAGAGAAAGTCTTGGAAACATTATATAGAAAATGTATTAATATAGTTTTCAGAAATGAATAACAAATTGAGTAGGAATGGAAAAATAATGATAAGAAGTATAACATAAACGTGCACAAACAAATGACAAAAAAGTTTTAACACTCCCCAGCAGTTCAACATGGACTCAATACGCCCGTAAAATACACTGAATTATATGCAGGGTCATTCGTCCCGAATATACTCGTTGTAATACAAAGTGGATACAGTCGTTACTTACCCATTTCGTAATCCAGAGATGGGGACATTTGAAACTTGTTTTTTTTTTTTGTATTGTGCTTCAGAAAGTAGTTATTTAACATGTCATAATAAATCGAATGCAGAGTAAATTGTCTATTTGTAACGGGCAAACTGTAGTCATTGTCTCCAAAGAGTCACTTCGCTTCCTCCTTGAACAAGCCTATGTTAACATAACTAGTCACCTAACTACTTATGTGGCTAGTGGTAACCAGAAAGTAGATGATAATGCTTGTTCCGGACTGCCACCTCGAACTGTGGGGTCTAAAAACCCCTACACACACATAGGTACCATTTTGATTAACATAAGATAATTGTGGTATTCACCATCAGTATAAAAGTACTGGTTTGGCATCATTATTTCATGGTCGAAAAATTTTAGTTAGATTATGTCAACCCTTCACCATTTAAATATTTTATATAATCATGTATTCTTATACCATTCGATGTTTTTTATTATGATTTCCTAAAAAAAAACTAAATTTTTCTTGAAAATTAAATTCATATTTCATATGTTTTAGAACCCACATATGCCGAAGTGGGTATTTTTATACCCAATCCACAAAATCATACTTGTAGCTTAGGAATGTGCGAGTAATCACTTGGTTATATTTTTTACTGATAGAGGACATCCAAGACTACTAGACACAAGGAATTCCACTCCCCCCGTTTTCTAGAGCCACTTATTTTCGAATTTTGTGATTTTGTAAAATTGCTCAACTTTGGCCCACTAGTTCCCCACCAAGGCATGACCTAATACTACCGAAAAAATTATTTTAAGTAGTTGGATTCTTACTTTATCTTTATCCAAAAGAAGATTTTTAATATCGCACTCCTAGAATTTTCTAGAATTTTTAAAAAATTGCTCTATTTTTGGGTATTTTTCTACCCATTCGGCGTTAATGGGTTAAATACATATATTGGAATTACCTTTTTATACTCAAGTTAATCTTCAGTCATCTATTTACATTTTTCTATTTGCTGATGTATTTTGTATTCTTAAATATTATTTTGAATTGAATTTTTCAGATGTCAGAAACTATCCACTATTTCATTATTGCTTTCCGTAGAGAACATTGAATTAATTTGTATTGTAATCAATTATTGAGTAATCGAATACTTATTTCTGCAATTAAGTTTTTTTATTACAAAAAATTTTACACACAACCAATAATTTGAATTTGAAGCAAACAAAGCTAAATTAAATTCAGTTGTAATTTTCGAATTATGTAGTTAAATAATATTTAGCAAAGACACATAGAGGTTAAAGTGACCAATTTTTCAATTATTGAAATCATGATTGGATTGCCATTGTGATTTTGCATTGCTAGATATTGAAAATGGGTTGTGTTTATATATTTTTAAGATTAACAACTAATTTGCTGTTTATCTTATTAAATAATAATATTAGGAACCGAATTCCGCCAATCTGTTTTCTGTGTGTAGAGAATTCTACAATGGAATGATTAAGAGATAGAATTATTTATTTTGAACCTTTGGTTGATAGCTTGTAGCTCTCTACGATAAAGTACTATCTATGAATATAGTGATATTGCCCCTTAGATATCAGCCTGGCTGTTTCAGACATCACAAATATATCTTCTTGGAAAATACGGCAGAGTTTCTCAGACTAGATTTTACACGTAGAAAAAAAATATAGTTGTGCATGGTTACTGTAACCATTTCAACATTTTTAACAATATTATAGGCACAGCAACTATATATATGATTGTGGTAACAATAATATGGTTAATTTACGATTCACATGATTGTATAAACCATATATATGGTTACAGTAAACATGTATATGTTTGTGACAACCATTTATATCATAGAATAAATGCATAGAATGGGAGGAGACAGGAAAAAATTACTCTCTTTTCACACATACAGGTGATACAATAACAAAATACATGCAATACATTCTCATGAATTAGGTTTTTGACAACAGACTTAGGTTTTTGGCTCTCAGTTACCTAAATAGTTGTTGTCTATGATTTATATGATGAAGGACTTACCATATTATGTTGCTCTCGGCTTATGGATATCCTAATCTGAGAACAACGTATTATGATAAAATGATTCATCATACAAATGGTTGTCACAAACATATACATGTTTACTGTAACCATATATATGGTTGATACAATCATGTGAATCGTAAATTAACCATGTTATTGTTACCACAATCATATATATAGTTACTGTGACTATAATATTGTTAACAATGTTGAAATGGTTACAGTAACCATGCATAACTATATTTTTTTTTCTGCGTGTAGAACTATGTCTAATACATACTCAATTTCTCACAGAAAATCTCAATTTCCATGATTTTTTCATTCTTTCAATATTACGAGTATGATTCAAGAACTTCTGTTATCTCTTGGTGGAATCCCTTGTCCCAACGGATTTAGGTTTTGAGATCGCTGAGTGATATTTGCATATTTTTTACTGTTTCTCATTGGTTTCTCGTTGGTATTTACCTTTAAAACCTTTTGCATAACATTATAATTATTAACTAGGTAATTGAATTTTCTGAACTGCCTTATTCTGATGCAGTGTTGCAATTCAATGAAAAAATTAAATTGTTGAAAATACAAGATCTCATACGTCTAAGTCCTTGATGAAGACAGCACATCTGTTAAATAATATTCGCAAATGATGTGTCATAATAATTTATGTTCATTTAATATTTTTCGCGTTATCTATTTACTTAAAGTTTCTTTCAAACAAACCACCTTTAATTCATTAATGGGTGTTGGGTACTGGGGTACACTTTAATAATTTTTGTTAACCTCTTTCTTTATCGTTTCTTTAAGCCATAATTGCTGATCAAGCAACTAACGTTTATATTGCTCTTCACTCAGCTAATGGACAAAAGCATTTATAGTCATACTGGTTGGTACATAATAGGATTTGTCACTATTCAGTTAAAAAAAAGAATTATTTTTTTTTTCGTTTGTTTGTTTGTTTGTTGAGGTTATTTGTGGTGTAAACAACCATTTGGGTAAAAAAGATCATTTAAGGCTAATTTGCAAAAAAAAAAAAATTACAACAATGAAAGACTATTTTAATAGTTTTTAATTTATGTACCTTGTTTTTTTATTTTTATTTTTGGTTTTGTTGTTGTTTTGAAGGAGAAATGTTCTTGTTGTGTCATGTTGTGTTTTTATGTCTTGGTTTTTGACGCTCTGAGTATTCGTTCATTTGTTCACTTTGCCAAACCCTTTTTATAGTTTTTTTTTTTGCTAAACTTGGTTTTTTATTATTGGACTTGAAGTTTTTTTGTTGTTTTTTTTTTGTTTAGTTTTGGCAATATCTTTGTTTGTTATTGTTATTATAGACGTATCTGTTGCTGCTGTTGATTTTTTTTCTCCAGTCTTGTCTGACTAGCGGCTGCTTGAATGACTTGGCTGTTTTGTCTTGTTTTTTTCATTTTATTTTTGGATTTTGTTTTTTTTTTTGTTTAGCGTTTTCAGTTTGGCTTGGTTTCGTTCCTACCAAGGTTGAAGGTCTTGTTGCCGTCTTGAAAACATTCATTGTACAATAGAGATTTGTTTTGTTTTCAAGTTTTTATTTGCATGTGTACAAGAGTTTTATTGTTTTAATATTTGAGGTTAAAATTGTCATGTTGTAAAATTGTTTTTAATTAATTAATTAATTAATTTTTTATTTAAGTATTTACTACAAAATTTATATAAACTTATATTATTACATATTTTGAAGAATTGAAGTGAAGCATTTTTAATATTAGGATTTTGTAATTGGCTAATTTACCAAAAAAAAACCTTTAAATTATTAAAATACATCTTGAATTGTTTATTTATGTTTCCTAATTTAATTTGAAAAAGCCACAAAAATCTTGGATTTATTATTGTAATAAAATTTAAAAACTTTCAAGAAATCTTAAGATATTTTTAGAGATATTGGATGAAAAAGTTTGTTTCCCTTTTTTAAATTTTGAATTTTTCTAGTGAAAATAGATTAAAAGTGAAAACCGAAGAATAATTGTCGGTTTCGGTTTCGGGTTTTGGCCTTGAAAAACCGCGGTTTCGGTTTCGGTTAAAACCGAATTGGAAACTCTACTTTATCTGATGATAATTTGTAAATTTTTCTTTAGATGTTTTCATTTAGTTTTGAAATAATTTTAAAAACATTAGTTACATATATATTTGTTTATGCTTTTATTTATTAAAGAAATGGACAGCAATAGCATTCAAAATAGGTCTACGTGTTGCATTTTTTTTACCGCAATTGTATGTATGTACCTTAATTTCTACTTCCATAATATTTTGATTCTGGTCAATTATTTGTTAACCGCACTTAAAATAAAACATCTATAATTACTTGTTTTTATCTTACATCTTTCTTTTGTTTTCAAAAAATGATTCTGCGAACTAAAACTCATAAAACAAAAAACTTTCTTTAAAAAATCCTTCATTTCCTTGGGGGTCAAAATCACTGATGGTGATGGTTATGGTGCTGCAGCCGCGACGACCACAGCCACTACTGACATAATTTCGTAAACAAAAACTTTTTATGTTTTTAATCATACTTAAGAACAACAAGTTAAATCAAAAAGCCAAAAACATACTTTTACACAAAAACAGACACAAATGCAATCATACAAATTATTATCTGAATTAAAGAGAAACCTCACAAGAAATGTTGCTATCAGATACTTACACATGCATGTGTATAGAGGATGGCTTTAGACGCTTTTACACATTAGGCCGACTGCATTCCATTGTGCCGCCAGTAAGTCAAGCCAAGCCAAGCCAGCACAGCTGACTCTTTTAAAAGGGCTGTGGCCAAAGGCCACTGACTGACACACTTACGCGGCTGCAACATAAATAATTGTGTGTGTCTGTGTGTGTATTAGTTAAGATTTTTATGACTAAAACTTTGTAGCCAAATTTCAAGAAGGTAGAAAGTGACCGAAAAAAGTGAATTAAATACACAAAACGAACAAAACCAAAAAAAAAAGCTGATAAATTGAAAAATTTACGACTGCTTAAGCCATAACCAGGTGAGACCGTCAACACAATATTATTTCAATGCAACAAATAAACAAACAACAAACATGCCTTAAATACAAAGTGGGGAAATATTAAATTGAATGCATGTAACCAACAACAACCATTGACTACTACAAAGTATGTATGGGCCATACAAGAAGTTGCATTAAGCTCTAGGAGTTCGGAGTTGCTTAAAGTCTGCAATAGAAGAAGCCAAACATCACGCCATACACATGCGCACTTTGAGACAAAACTACTTACAATGCACCAACTAAATTTTGTTTGTTTACAACGTAGTCGCCATCGTCTGTCTGTCTGTCTGTCGGTGGGTCTGTCTGTGTAACCGTCCGTCCATTATACCATCCATACTCAACTTAAAAACTCATTTAACTTCAAAGTCAATTGGAGTCATACCATCCCATTCCATCCCAACTACTACCAGCCGAACTTCCATTAGAAGTCACAAACATCATCATAGTCATTCCAAACATACCTACATTCTCACATACACACAAATAGATAAATTGTATGTTTCCACATACCTGAAAACCCTAATGGCAGTTAGAGATGGCTGGCTGGCTGGCTGGTTGATCTTTGGAAAATTGTTTACTTATTTTTCTGCCGTCTACGTACGATCGTTTGTTTTGCTATATTTTTTTTTCAGTTGTGTTTTTTGTGGGTATAAAGATCTTTTTTTTTTTTTTTTGTCCAGACCATAATAACCCATACAAAACTTAACAACATGGCCATCGCTTTACTACGTCTTACAGTTTACTTCTCGTTCGACTACCACTCTTCCAAACAATAACAAAAATAATAGTGTTTACTTCTACCACACAATCCGTAAAATCACAGAAAATGGGTAAAAAAAAAAACACAGCTGTGTGACCCACTCCCAATTGAATGCAACGTGTTACTCGTATATGTTGCATTCAACCAGTAAAGTACTCCTCGTACGGCGGCTATAAAGCGTGTTACTCGCATTTTCCAATTTATATGAAAACAAAAATCTGTATGCAGGTTCTTAAAAGTATAGATTCTAAATTTATATTCGAACTAGAGAAACTTATCTAAGGCTCTGACTGATTAAAATAAACTTGGGGATGTGTTTTGTGCAGATCACTATTATGGATCATTATTTTCATATAATTTTTCCGATTCCATATCAAAGATGCTAAATTGTCGTCCGAGATGTAAAATTGTCGTTGTTGGTGATTAAAATGTTTATAATTCCTCTTGACGCAAATAAACTTCAGCACAACCGCTCAACGCAGTTAGTGTTTCAACCAGGGTTTCGATATTCAGCTCTAGCAACAAATTATCTCATTTCATCACAATCAACTACTATAAATATTCATACAAAACTAACATTGCAATTTGTATAGTAATATATGAATAGTAGCAACAATTTATATTAGCAGAGTTATACAAAATTAAAATAGTAACTATATTTTTAGTATGCAGATAGATATTAACTGCAATTGACGGCTAATATAGTAGCAATTGTAAACCCTGGTTTCAACCAATATAAGTATATGTATTGAAGGTTGGTGTGCTAGATTGAAAAATATATTCGAAAAATAGCTTGATTGTGAAAAAAAATAACTTGACAAATTAATGAATGATGCACAGATTCCAGCAAAAGGTATTCAATAAAAGTAAAATAAAAGTAAAAATCGTATGGTTCGCATGTGATGCAGATCACTGTCTACTTATCACTCTATGGAAGATTTGTTTTGCAAGTGGTAAATTTGGTATTACAAATAAAATTTTAAAAACAAATTCTCAAGGAAATGATTTTTGGTCAAGATTTATTATGAGCGATGAGACTCAGATTTGCAGTAATATTAAATGGCAAAATTTACGTGAAAAGCCACACAGAAAAGATTTTTACATAATTGGAATGAACTACCTTTCATTGGTTTGAATTTATAATGAGTAAAAATAATACATTATACACTACGTGCATCTCTAAATGATATTAAATGAGGTTCTGCTGATGAAAATGTATGAATGGTATACAGAGAATATGTGGTTTTAGCAATGCGATTTCAGGATTATCGAAAGGATCCTGCGGACTTCTGCACTTGAGAACAGCACACTTGACACCTTGATAGACGTTTTCCTGTATCGACCACTGATGATCACAGGTACGATGCACCTGTTTGTTATGGCTCATGGCTAAACAATTGGCCAAATTCTGCAGTCAGTTTCAGTACTGTGGGTGCATGGAGGTTTGCGAATACCGGCCATGAGACAATTTTTACATTTGGGTCCCGTCAATGGGAGACACTTTCGAGATCTGTACAGATACATTAAAGTCTGCAACTGGCGTATCTTCTACATACGCAATGGGGTCTTCTTCAGGCTGCATGATCAATGCAGCGTTATCTATGCTGAAATTTCGACCATAAAGAGGGTGGTGAGAACATTCGAATTTATACCGACAGTAAATCTGCAATTAAATCTCTGGTGTCTACACGACATTTAAATAAATATATAAATGCAGGGTATCTCTAAACGAGATGGCGAGACATTCTAACCTGGAGTTATTCTAAGTGTTATTCTGGCAATCACATCGCGGTTGACGATGGCTGCAAGACGATGAGTTCGATTATTTGGTTTGTGTACCGCTTGTATGCTGTAATTTACTTGTACAGTCTGAACTTTATAGGTCTGATCAGAATAAAAGGTCTAATTTGAGTACATGCAAGTTATAGCTCATAAGATCTTTTCGAGGAACTTAATCCTTTAGGGACCAAACTGACTGCATTTATAACTTAAGCTAAGCCGACAGAATACACTAACTGCCTGATCAATTATGGATAGTCTGGGCGCAATGTTTAGCAGTATAGATGTTGACATCAGTTTGCCTGCTTCAGATTGACTTCTTTAGGGTTATATACAACTAGGGTTCCTACACGGAACATTTTTCCCGGGAATCTCCAATAATTTTTTTTAGACATTTTCGGCAATTTATTTATATGTTTTCTTCTTAAAGTTAAAGTTTGTTCTGATGGCCAAATTTGTTGCTAATCGAATGATTCCATTATATCCATATATTTTGTCGATTCTAGCAACAGATAGCCAGTTGCCAAAGAAGCATAAGGGTTGAAAAAAAACTTTTTTTATAACTCAACTAAGATTTGTTTGCCAAAGCTGAAAAATTTTGTCATTATGAATGAATAAAATTTAAATTGTCTCTGTAACCAATTATTAAGGCGACTATCATTACAACTTCTAAGGACATTCATAATTAGATATAATAATAATAGTGGTTTAAGTACGCATGTTTTTCAAATTTAACATAGTCGTAATAATACAAAAGAATTTATTTTATTCCGATTAAAACTACTACTATTATATTGTTACGTTTTTACCTTTTAAAAACGGGGTTTATTTCTTTTAAATAAACCGGATACTTTTGATTGCAAATAAAATCAGTTTTAGTAGTTTAAAATTGTAACAAGTCTTTATTTATTTAGAATGTACAACAACAGAATTAAATAGTCACTCAGTGTCTTTATACACGTTTATCAATTCGCAGAAATGCACACAAACTTTATAATGTACAAACACACATGTACACGACAATTGATGTTAACTCTAACAGCGCCAATGATCAACTCAACTCACGACTGCAGCCTCTGCCACTATTTATACACGCACTTCCATCTCTCGGGAATCTTCTACAATGCTCTTAACGGACATACTAGTACATTCGAATTCTAGAGCTTTCGATGTTAATGTTAACAGCTTAAACATTTAGTGTTGCCATACATACAAACAATGCTAATCAACCGCATGCTATCAACATTGTTGATAAGTAGAAGCTACTACTGATGGACGTCTTTATAAACATGATGAATGTTGCAGGCAGTCGTTACGGACCATTAAATTAAATTCGCGATTGCACATTCGTAACAATATTAAATAAAAACTTTGTACAACCATATATTAGACATGGGTAGTTCACGAACGAACTAGTTCAATTGAACGATTCCATTATTTGAACTTAAAAAAGGGTCATAATGGATAGAATCCGTTCTCCCGCGAAGGTAAAAAGTCCGCGAAATCGTATTACCAAACAGGTTTGGAAATTCAGTCCTTCACTGATATATGTCTTAGAATGATTCTAACAATTTGATGTCCGCAATGAAAAAATACTTGATATACAGACGAAATTCAAATCGAATGACGAAAGTATAGATGGATGTACTTTTAGAAAGTATTTTTCTAGGACATTCTTGAACTAATCCTTTAATGGCGATATTCCATGTGGATGTTATCAGTACCATGGTGCACCCATCATTGTCCTAAAAGTTTTGATTTGGCACGATTTATAAGATGGCAGTTCCCAGATTAATATTATTTTAGTTTAAAATTAATGTTTAGTAATATATGTATGCATTAATTCAAATTTGAGGGAGTTTTCAGCTTGATTGTGATGAGTAGGTTCTGGCGATTGCATGACACAACAAGAACGCACATGCTTGTTTTGTTTTGCAAATCAGTCTGAGTCTATAGCAATGTAAATTTGTATTTTTATTTAAAATACTGTAAATTGTTTGAAGGAGTCAAATGAGTAGCGGTACTTTTGAATATGAAATAGCATAAAAAAATACGATCACATAACTATTCAATCATTGTCTTCAATACAATAATTCCCCCCTTTGATTTTCTAAACTAAAAAAATTCTTTAAAATAAAGCTTTAAACTAAAATATATATCATTGTACCGATTTTCTTAAATTTAACTCCCACCACCACATGACCAATTTTTTATATTCTTAAAATATATTAAATAATAATCTGCGTTCTTTTCAAGCTCTGCTTGGATTTGCTACAAACAACCTCTAAAAACAACATCAATATTGGTGGTGGGGAGGTTTAGCGCTGCGCAAGTGGCTGATTCACAAAATGACCAGACACATAGACGTTTTAATGCATCGAACATTAAGCTTAAAAGGCATTTTGAATGCGGATATATTAAGAATAACAGCAACAACAACTATAATAACTATTTTAAAAATAACAACAGCAACAAAAATTTAACTATTTATTAGCAATGCATGCCACTATTTTGGTGCATTGATTTGAAAAATAAACAAAAAATAAAAAAAAACTAAAAGTTAGTTTAGTGATTGAGTGTTAATTAAAATGGATTTTAGATTAATTGGAGTGGAAGGATTAAAACAAGAGATAGGGAATTTTAATTCTTATTTTTATGTTGTTTAAAAAGCAATCCGTTGATGTTTAGGTGTTTATTATTTAAGTAAATGACTTTAATTGAAATAACTTAGATATTTCTCCACATTTAGAATTCTAGGATATATACAAAAATGTTTTTCCTTAATATTTTTTAAGGACCGTTTGCAAAACTTTTCAAAATGTTTTTCGAAACTAAATAAAATATTTCGCAATAACGTAAAAAATACAAAACCGGTAGCTTTCAATATCAGTACAAGAATAATTTTTATATTTTTAAAAATGTTTTCTTAATGACTTCTGCCTGATCTTTCCAATTTTCCAAGTTCTTTAACCTTAACATTGCATTGAATGAAAAATGTATCGGTATCGTTGGCAAGATCTAATTGATTTACTATGAAAATCAAGAGTAACGATATTACTTTGGTTTAATTAAATTTAAATTTATGTATCTGCATCATTTTATTATTTTAATTTAATAAATAAATTTTCACTTAGTTCACTTTCGTTGTTGAAACGTGTAGCCTTGCCTGGCTGTGGCTGTGGCTGTGGCTGTGTTGTGTACTTTGTTTTTGATTTTAACATCTTTTGAAAATAATCTGACCAATTTTCCATTTTCAATTTCACCTCCGGTCAATTTATTGACTTCACTTTAAAACTTGGTTGGTTTAACAATGATTGAAATGTTTGACAGGCTTAAAGATAAAACCACGAAACTAAAAACTAAAAGTTACCACAACAACTATTGACGTCCGTTCATTTGCTAGTTGGAGATTTTTTTTTTAGGCTGTTTTACTTGAAGAAAAAAAAGTTATAATAAAATGTAAAAATTATAGGTATGAATTACTTTATGTACGTGTAAACCGCCAAAGTTATTTTGGTTTCAACCAATTTAAATAACGAAAGACTTGCTTAGCTGCAAACAGATAATTGCTGATATACATCTACACCCTACTAGTTGCAATTGTAGTGTTCGATATGTCATAATTAGAGGTTTGTGTAGGGAAATTCTTGAAAAATATGTTAAATACACACATTTTCAACTGAACCAGTTATTAAGGAGTGAGATCGAAAAATTCTTAACATACATATATGTTAATAAAAATGATTGGCTTCTTTTGCCGCAACTGCATATTGCTTGGCATATCAAGAACTTTTTGGGAAATTTTGTCTGCTTTTGGGTCCTAAACTTTTCTTCAACATTCCCTCGAGCATCAGCGACATAAAATTTTTGACCAGGAAGTTGCGAAAAATCTGCCAGAACATACCTTTCGTCATCCATTATGCAGCAAGAATATTTTTTTATAAAACTTGACTTCAATTTCCGTGCTCTGTTTTTGGCCTCTAAATTTTTTAGCAGCGTTCATGTCAGGATCTTTTGAGCCTTGTATGTTTTTAAACCTGCATTAGCTTTAACTTTGCGTACCAAATAGTTCGAGCACTGATCTAACTGGGCTGCTTTCCTACCGGATGTGTTGGGAACTCTTTTGAAAATGCTTTCTATTTTTTTTGGCTTTAGAAACATCACCTTCTACCTGAACCAGTTTTTCTATCAACGGACAAGTTCTCCCGGTACTTTTAAATAACATTGGAAACAGTTTGATGGCAGACCTTTAATTGTTTGGCCAACTTTTTGTAGGACCAAACTGACATGATTTACTTGATATAAAAAACAATCGAATTATACTTGGGTTAAAAATTTTAATGAAAAACGTGTGTTAAGAATTTTACGATCTCACTCCTTAGTGGTAACATATTTTTTTTGTAGACGGAGAACTTTAGATTGGCAACACTGTTGTGTGTGACAGCCAATTTGACAGTTCTCTGTTTTTTGGGATTACTTTGGTTTGGAAATTCAGGCTGGTGCAATGTTTGCCAATTGTTCAATTGGATTTTGAATAACATGGTTCAATTTGAGAAACATTTCATGGAGTTCGTAATCGTCCATCATAGTGAATAATTGCGAAATACAGCTTGATTTGACTATATTAAAATGAATTGAAAAGTCCCGTACATATAAACAGGCATTTGCATGAATATGTCATTTATGTTATGTGATTTCATTACCTCTGTAAAAATTGTTCAACTTTGAAGATTGGGAAAAATTGGTTTCGAAAGAATAGTTCGTCTAATTCTATCCATATGGTTAACGTTTGTTGAGTTAGTTCAGAGTGGAAAGAATGAGAAACTGAATTGCCTCGATATGATTGATATTTTACAATTTTGTCATGCAGTGTTAATACGGTTTTTATCAGCCCTACAAAGCCTTGATATTGTTTGAGTTCTAGTAAGTAATCTTGCAATTTCGAGATGTGTATGTTCACGTTGTTAAGTGAGGCAGGTGGTCAGTTTCCTCTCCTAAGTGTAAACGTAACATGTTTACTTTTGGCTTAATTTACACGAATTCTCCTGTTTTTTAACCATGTCTCCACACGTTAGAGATAATTATCTAGTTCTTAGATGCCATGCTTGAGTGTCATCTGCAAATGTATAGTGTTGGTCCGAGAACGCGTTTTCATTTCATATTGGAACGCCAGCTTTGATTTCATGGTCTCTTGTTACATAATCACTGTACTTTACCCTATAAAGCAGTCTTTATAGCTCCATTTGATTTGGAATGTGTATGTAGTTGGAGTGATTATGGTGAAAAGGATAATGGGCTATATTAAAAGTTTGGTTAGGTTGTGCTTGAATGACTTATGCCGATTAAATGGTGTTGAACTAAAACTATCGGACAATGCAAAATACTTGGGTGTCATTCTGGATAGCAAACTATCCTGGAAACCCAATACCCTTTCAAGGACGTCAAAAGCCTTAACGGCTATGTATGTCTGTAAGAAGGCTATAGATACCCAATGGGGTATTAAACCCCAGTTTGTTAACTGGCTATGTGATGCGGTCATTAAGCCGACACTATTCTACTATTGTAGAAGGCACTGGACAAAGGCTCAATTTGTATGCTATTCGAGAAGGTTTTGAGAAGAATGGCAATCATATAACAAGAGCTCTAAGAACGACGGCAACAAAGTCGCTCTTTGTTTTATTAAACTGGATCCCTGTGGATCTAATGGCCAGAAAAATGTATTCAATTCGCCCTTCAGGCTAAACGCGATTGGGGCGTGGAGACATGCTCTCTCAGTCTATACGGACGGCTCTAGGAGGGGAGATTCAGGAATTCGAAACTAGGTTATCTTTTAGGCTTCCAAATGAATGTAGCATTATCCAGACTGAAATTCAGCCATAAAAAGGGCGGTTAACTGGCTCAGTTATAACAAGATAACAGGTAGGGATATTCGTATATATACTGACAGTCAGACCGCAATAAAATCTCTAACAGGTGTATATATAACATCTAATTTGGTCCAGGAATTCCGGGCATCCTTAAACAGGATGGCGAGGCATTCAACAGTTGTACTCAAGTGGGTACGTGGACACGGAGATACTATAGGCAAATGTGTTGCTGATGATTTGGCGAAAAAGGGCGCCATGCTGCATGACGGACACGTAGACTTCCTATGTGGGATTCCGTTATCCAAATGCAAGCTTCACATTAGTTACTTCTACTCAGGCAAGATGGGGTTGTGAACCCACTTGTACTATTACCAGAATGATATGGCCCGATTGAATCGTGGACGAACAACATATCTTCTTGGCTTGATACGCTCACAATTGAGCGGTATGGTGGCGGTCATTACCGGTAACTGCACTTTTGGCAACCACGCGAGGAAACTTGGCTTGCCATACAACGGCTTCTGCTGAAGTTGTCAAAATGATAAGGAGGAGGAGACAATTTTTCATCTTCTTTGTTACTGTCCGCCATTGGAAAATCTACGCTTAAGGTTTCTGGGACGTTGTTCCCTAACTAGTCTCTCTGAGCTCTCGAATTTGAGGCTTGAGTGCATTAATGCCTTTGTAAGGAACAGTAATTGGCTAACCAGACCTAATATGGGGATCTCCATGGAGTGACCAATAATAATCTACTCTCGTTTCTCTTTCTCTCTCGTATCTCTCTTCTCACTCTTCAATCTTAACCAAATACTGACTGCCCCCTTCTCTCTTTTCATATCTACTCTGTTCTTCTCTTTTTGCCTCTATACTTTCAGGTAACACAAAGGGACCTATGCCTGTACCCACGTGAGCTGCACTTCTTCTTTACTTCGCGGCTGCCTGGAAACCTAACCTAACCTATGCGCTGCTCTTGTCCACATCTTACTCCTTTACTGCAGCACATCCATAGATTTTAAATCCAAATTTAATATTGGAAAATTGGGTGGTCCTACTGAAGGGGCTCTCTAAGTGTCATTTTATGTTAACTAACATGTCTGTCTTCCATCAAAGAGTTACATATCGTCACCTGAAATGCAAAATAACGTAATTTTTAAAGTGATGGACAAAAAACCATTAAACAGTTAAAAGTATCTGTGATATAAACTTAATTTCTCTATTTTAATCATTAAACAGATTGACGAACATATTTCCAAATTAAATTTTTGCTCTTTTTTTTATTATTTCTTAACTTATTTATCATTATCTATCAAACATTAGATTTTGGTATTTTTTTTAGTGTTACGTTATTATGCATTTTAGGTGACGATATATATGTGTTTGGCTCATCGATTTTGCTATTGTAACAGCAACAACATTAATATATAGCATTAATTTTGAGTTGGTGCGATTTAATTTTGATATGGCTTCCTTTGTCCAATTGATTCTTGCTTATTTGCTGTTTGGCTGGTTGGTTGTTTTACTTGTATAAACTTAAGACTGACTGATTGACAGTGTTTCTATGTGTTAAACAGATGATCGAGGACAGACAAATAAACTGATAGATAAATGCATCATGGATGAATGCTTATAAATTTATAATTATCAAGAAGAAACAAGGTATAGGTTTTTTTTCGTATAAATATTTTTTGTTGTTTCTGCGCATGTGTAGCCGTTTTGTTTTATTTCGATTTGTCTATTAATTTCATTTTAACTAGAAAAGTCAATCAATCTTTTGTTTGTTTTTTTTTTTCAGTTTTTGTTTCTTGAAATCAAATTCGTGTTTCGAGTTTATCAAACGGTCATTAGACGAATCCCCTCAATTCAGTTATTCATTATTGGCTCTTGGCTAAAAAGACATTAGAGATGATGGTGGTGGCATATTGTTGTTGTTATGTTTTTGTTTTATATTTTTTATTATTGTTGGTAATTCGTGATTTAGCCATTTTCATGCAATTAAAGAGGGAGTGTGTTACTGTGCCGCATAAAAACATAAAAACAGCAACAATACTAACACAAAATTCTAATCAATTGAATTGGTAACAAAAACAATAAAATAGCAAAAGCTAAGTGTAATCAAGCACACCATCTATCGATCGTACCCATCAATGGCCACTATTTTAACCGTTTATTTCGAAAATAACAGCATGAAACTATACACTTCCTCTACCTTTCTCTCCACTCTTAGTGATCTTTACTCTCGACCTTTTTACTTAGCTATTTTTTTGGTTGTGTATGTGTCTGTTGTTCTATACAAATATGTAAGTACCTTAAACCAGATACACCCTGAGGCAGGACAAGCTAAACTTTTATATTGATTGATTGACATTTATTGACAGAGATCTAAGATTTCAAATGAAATCTCTTGTTTTTGAAATTTAAATATGTATTTTCTCATCATTCTCCTTCTCTGCTCCATTCATTCATCATATCGTTGTTTTTGTTGTTGTGTTTTTTTATTATTGCTTTTGTTCTTTTGGAATTATTTAATAATTTCACTTGCATGTAGTTTGTATTTTTGTTGTAGTAAGAAAAAAAACAAACTGGTTATTTTTTTTTAATCATGTTTCTGTTGGTATACTTTTTGTTGTTTATTTACATCATTCTGTACCACACATTTGTCGTTTATGTTGTCGTTTGTTTTTGTATGAGAGTTTTTTGTTTTTGCCTCATTTGATATCTTTTGCACATTTGTTATTGTTGTTGGTTTTTATTGGCATTAGCTTCAAATCAAGAGACGACCACAAAATAATTTGTATCATTGAGTCATTCGCAATTTTTTTTTTTATTTTATTTATTTTTTTTTTTTATTTATTTTTTATATAAACAGGTTGGCGGTGGTGTTGGTGTTTTGTTGTTGCTGTTTGCTTAGGTATTTTATTAGGTATGTAGAGTTGCCATCAGACATTAAAACTGGCCAAACAATGAAAAGAAAGTATTGTGGATTTTGGTCCTCTAGCATCTAGCATCTTGGATCGACTTGTTTTTTGGGGGTCGCTACCGGTTCAAGTTATAACATTTATAAGAAAGCTAGGTTAGCTACCCATTCACCTCGATTACCTTATATGTGCCTACCCTTATATCTAAAATAATTCTAAATTATAGAAGTAACAAGTAAGAGTGCTAAATTCGGCTGTGCCGAATCTTATATACCCTTCACCAAATTATACTTTAAAATAAAATTAAAAAAAGTTTTTTTTTTTTTTTTTCAAAATTGTTTTTTAAGTTTTTTCCAATTTTAAAAAATTTTTTTTTTTAATTTATCAGTGAAAAAAATGTATGACAAAATAATGTTTTTTGTGAAAAAAAATTCGTGTTAAAAAATATTTTTCCCGATTTTGACCTATTGTAGGTCCAACTTTGTATAGCCTTATATACATCGTTGCAATGGACTTTGAAATATCTATCATTAGATATCCATATTGTCTATATTTATGACTTAGTAATCGAGATATAGATAAAAAAAATAGGCCAACAATAGAGGTTGTCTCGGATTTTTGCTCGTAACTCCGTTATTTATGGACGGATTTTGCTGATTTTAAATAGGAAACTTCTCGAAAGCATGTCTGACAGAATTATTGAGGATTTGGATCCCGAAGATATCTGGGGTCTTCCGAAAATTGATTTCAACAGACAGACAGACGGACATGGCTAAATCGACTCCGCTATCTATAAGGATTCAGAATATATATACTCTATAGGGTCGGAAAATTATATTGTGGAAATTACAAACGGAATGACAAACTTATATATACCCTTCTCACGAAGGTGAAGGGTATACAAATGTTTGTTGTCCCATAATCAAGTTTATTGAAATCTGCAGTTGAAATGTTAATACAGTGCAAGCTAAATTTTCGCGATAACAGAACCCAAAATTTTATTAAAAAAAGTATGTAATTATATGTGTTTTTATTGATATATTTACATTTTAAAAATGTTTAAAGAAATTGGAGATTTTGAGTTGCTTTTTTGGCAAATTATTTTTTAAAATAACAGCTGAATCAATTAGTTTATAAAGTACTGTTGTCGGCTTATCATTTTCCAAAGCCCATTGTAGGTATGCATATGTTTATCGATGTTATACAATCGTCCACTTTAATTTTTTCTTTATGACCACTATCGTATAAATCCTCCGATACCGTGTCTGAAAATTCCATTTACTCCTCATTACTTTCCACATGAAATTCTTCTTGAATCCAGATGTTTATGTCAGCATTCGTGAAAAGGTGTTCCGTACCAATTTGAGCTACAAGTGTACCAATAGTTGAAAGATCTTCGTTTTCTTCCTGAATTAGGTATATATATTTTTTTTATAATATTTAAGGCCATGTTATCCTCTTCACTTCCTTTAGTACCGAATTTGAGCAAGGCGTTCCAGGATTTTCAGATATTGGACACTGATATTTTATCCTAGAACGTAGCTAGAATCTGAACTGCATTTTTGAAATTGAAGTTTTTTAGTTTGAGCTCTAAATATGTTCCCTTCTCGCCATGCAAGTGGGTGAGCAGTTGTTTTATATAATTTAATTTGACCAAGTTGATAACGTTTGGCTCAAACGGTTGAATAAGCGCAGTGCAATTGGGTGGTAGATTCATTGCTAAAATTAAACCGTCATTACTTTTTAGTTCCTCAACTGGGTGACACGCCGCGTTATTTAAAAGTAAAACTGCTTTATGCGGCAGATCTTTAGAAGCAAAACATTTTCGGACCTAAATCCTTCATCATTAAACTCTTTCACAAATGGATCAATAGATAAGGTTTCGAAGACAATTTCTCTCCCGTAATTTTTAAAAATCTAATTCCATGTCGACAATTAAATTCCTTCATCCATCCTTCACTGGCATTGAATTGGTTTGATAAATTGTGGAATACAAATGACTGGCTTTTGATCATAAAATCGCTGCTGATACTGGAAAATTGTTTCCCTTTGTTTTACAAACCACTTATAAGGCATTTTTTGCATTCTTGGGAACTTAGCTTTCTTTAAGGTGTAACGTTTGCCAGGGTCACTTTCTGTTGTACGTACGAACTTTTTTAATGAATTTTCTTGCTTTACAATGCGGAATCTCCACTTTTAAATTATCTAATTTTTAAGAAATCGTTTGCTTTAAAATATGTTGAACTTTTCCCATATTTAGAGGTGTATTTACACAACAAATGACACAAATAAACTGACAAAATTTCAGATAAAAATCATCCAATAGAGTTAATATACCAAAAGACGGGTTTTTCCTTTTTTGGTAATGAAATTTAAAAAGACATACAAAAGTTGCGAAAATAGAACCCGTTTTTCGTAAACTGTCGCGATTATAGAACCTGTAATGCTAAATGCTAAGTCGCGAATACCGAGCTTGCACTGTATATGCCACCTTTGTCAACTTATGTAATTTAGATTTTATAATTTAAATCAGACGAAATTACCGTTACGGAAATAAGCTAACATACCGTTACCAAAATAATCATAATTATCGTTAAAAAAAACCTTGTATGAAAGAGACTTATTACGTCTTTGCCTCAGAAAGGGGTAAATTGACAACTTTTTGAAACTGTGATATACTATGGAACCATCTTCAACGATCATTGTCAATAACTTTTAATCTTAGTCTGCTTTTAAACCTACACAGCAATTTTTCTGGAAGCAAGTTTCTTCAATTCTTCTTTAAAATTGCCTGTTTGTTTACACACAGCAAGTCTGTGTTTAATTTTGTATGCCAAAACCTAATATGACGCCATAATGAGAAAGAAATAATAAAAGAGAATTGCAGTAACTTTTCGATACATGCAAGTACGTAAGAGGGGGTATTTCTTCTGACCTATGCTGACTTAGTGTGGTGGCAAAAGCTGGAACAGGTCTCTGCTAGGGTTTTACTGGATAAGTTTATCGCCTAATTTGAATTCCCTTCACTAGGATAGACATGAGAACCTGTTTGCCACTGGTGCTATTTTGCATATCTTGAAAAAGGGGTTCAAGGATTTTTGTGATGTTATGTAGTCATGAGATAAGTTCGGAATTGGTGAAGGTACGTAATAAGGAAACACAATGAGTTAACATTGTGCTAAATTATTCACCATGAAGGCCAAAATGACGCATTTTTATGGATTGACCAGAATACTTCTTTGCCATCCCAAATAGGAAAACCTGTTTCTCGGTTGAGTCGAGGTCTGTTTGGGAGCATCATATGAGCTTAAACAGTTAAAGCGATTTGTTACACAGTTCAAGGAATCGGCAACTCTGTTACCAACAATACGTAAAACGTAGACAAACTCACACTTATTGTTATTGTGATGAATAAAAAATGATGCTGCGAATTTAAAATTTTTCTTTTGAAATTTGCTCTTTTTATTTCAAGGTAATATTTTGTTGTTTTGTTTCTTTGCCGGTTTGTGTGTGGATTAATACGCTGAATATAGATAGATAGATAAATAGTATAGATATAAAAAACCAACAAAAAATACTAGCAACATTAAAAATTTACGACTCTTAATCTTGTAGGAAGATTGAGAATACAAAAAACAATTCAAACTTATTTATTATGTACCAGTCACAATCAAATCTTTTATTGAAATAAAAATTCATACGAATTCTAAACCACCGATAGAGTAAAAATATAAAAAGAGAATTTATTGATTTTATATGCTTAACAAAACATATGTTTTCTCGTTTTTTTTTTTTTTAAAGAATGGTTGTGTATTAAAGTAATTATTACTTAATAACTTTGTATTTATTAAGTTGTAATACATGTACTTATTAAGGTGTTTTCATGAACTAGTTTATGGTGGTGATGTCATAGAGCCTAGTTTGTCACATTGACGTAATGGTTAATTATAGAACTAATTAGAAAATTAAGTCCTATAATGAAAGTTAAGCAAAAATTCTAAATATTGATTGTGGTGCTGTTATAAGGTATTTTTATTATGTTCATTTAATGAAGTTATTAGTAGTAGGAATTTTATAATACAGCATTTAGATTTTTTTTATTTTATCGCCAGAGTTGCTAGTTTAAATTTCAGAAACTTCAACAAGTAAGAGAGATATATTCGGCTGGGCCGAATCTTATATACCCTTCACCAAACTATACTTCAAAATAAAAATTTAAAATATTTTTAGGTAAACAAAATTAATTTTTTTCCAGTTGTTTTTTTTTTTTAATTTTTTGAAAAAATTTTTTTTTTTTTTAATTTTTTTTATTTTTTTTTAAATTTAAAAAACTTTTTTTATAAATTTAAAAATTTTTTTTTAATATTTAGCCAAAAAGATTTTGACCCATTGTAGGTCCAACTTACTATGGTCTTATATACGTCGTTGCAAAGGTCTTTGAAATATCTATCATTAGATATCCATATTGTCTATATTAATGACTTAGTAATCCAGATAAAGGTAAAAAATAGGTAAAAAATCGAGATTGTCCTGGTTTTTTCCTTATATCTCAGCCATTTGTGGACCGATTTTGCTGATTTTAAATAGCAAACTTCTCGAAAGCATGTCTGACAGAATTATTCAAGATTTGGATCCCGAAGATATCTGGGGTCTTCAGAAAATTGATTTCAACAGACAGACAGACAGACGGACAGACAGACAGACAGACAGACAGACGGATATGGCTAAATCGACGGAAAATTATATTATGGAAATTACAAACGGAATGACAAATTTATATATACCCTTCTCACGAAGGTGAAGGGTATAAAAAGTAGTGAATATTCTTCTAATTCAAGCTACTGCGAGTAAACTCCAAACATGTGCCGTCTAACATTTTGGAACTACTGGAGAAAAGGTTAAGTCTCGAAAAGTTGAATTTGCCCTGCAACCAGTCATCCAGCGAAGTGGCATTTAAATTATTTTCTATCGCCCGCAGTATCCAACGAGCATAGCATTTCATTAACAACAGTAGTGAATAGTAGCCTCAATAGTGGAGCGATAACCCATTCTTATTGCTATAAGACGTTGTCTAAGCAAAGACATGAGTCAATTTATAATCCAATCATCAGTGCAGCTTAGATAAATCCTGAATGGTACCATCGAAATGTAACAGCCTAAATTCCGGTATTTTATATATTCAGTTAAAAAGTACCCCTGACGACAAGGGCTTATTCCAAGAGATCATTCATGAGAACCAAAACTTTTGCTGTCTTACGTTTCTTACTGGTAATATGGCGTATTGCGGTATTTGAGTACAACTTGACATTTCCAAAATTTGACACATTGTAGAATGTTCTACCCTTGGATTGAAAACATTTCAAAATATTTATTAAAAACATTTCTAACGTCTCACATTGATTGAGGTTCATAGAACGAGCGGCTAAAAATAGAAGAAGTTGTCGAAGGACAATGAAACTTGGCACATAGGCATTTTTAATTTGAATTTAAAAAAAAAATGGAAAAATCAAAATGATCCGCCCACTTTTACGCCCACTTCCCATACAAACTGAAAATTAAATTTTGACCTACGGCATTGTTTTTTGGCACATAGCATTTTTAAACACTCAGAATCATTTGTGTGAAATTTTAAATATATCCGCCCACTTTTACGCCCATTTCCCATACAACTTGTATTGAAAAAGTGGCACAACTCACTTGATTTTTAATGCATCAACTCAATTTTCACAACAAAATAAATATTATAATTGTAGAATGGGATCCTGAAAATATATACCTGATCCGCCCACTTTTACGCCCATCTCCCATAGAAAAAACAAATAGAAAAAACATGAATAAGTAATTTAAGCATACTCTTTTAATAATTTTTTAACTTCATTATCGTACTCCAATTTTTTGATTTGCATGGGTCTGAAGACAATAAAATGTGTCGATTATGGATGGCAACCGAACTTCAGTTGGGTTGCCAGAGGGCAACCACAAATTTCTGGTTGCCATTTGGTAACAGAAAATGATGCTGTCAGTTGCCATCTGTAATACCATTTAGGCAACTGACAACGCAACTTAAGTTCGGTTGCCATCCATAATCGACCCAAAAGATTATGCATTACGTCTTCATTAGTGGCTACACTTCCAATTCTTCGTGAATGATGTAATTTATAGGCTCTATAGTCTTTATTCCTCGCTTCCTGAGCTTCCTCGGACAGCATACCTGATACAAATAACCAATTAAAATGTAAAAAATAAAAATGAATTCATTGAATAAGGGCCTTTAGATAGAGGCATACTATTGGCAGAATAGCTTCTTGACTAGTATGTATATTACATAATGTAATAATTTTAAACAGTAAAGTTGGCAACAACACCATGCATGAACGAAAATGCATGTTTTGTTACTTTATCACTTTATAGTTGTTACTGTTTTTTTGAAAAGGAGCAGGTAGGAGCAGCATTTTTTAACTTTTAGCTGGGACTCCAAGCTGTAATTTGTCATCTTTCGTTAAACAGCGCTCCACAGCGCTAAAAAGATGCAGTCCACTGAAGTTGATGAACATTGAAATTTTGATGTTGTTTATATTTTGTTCTACGAAATTTTTTATATGACACTTTTACCAACTTTTTTTAATGCAAATCTCATCTATGACAATTGTCATTTACGAAAATATACAACAAAGTCAAATGAAAGGTTTACTGTGATTGTACCAAAAGATTGAATATACAGTAAATTTGCATGCCATTTTAAACAAGCGAACATATATGAACTTCGAGCGTGTCTGTCCAAACAAATAATAAATATATCAGCCTAATATTATGGAATCATAATATTCAGATATCTGACAACAAAATACCAAAAATTAATCCAAATCGGCGAACATGAAAAAAATGAATTTCGGCCACTCTGATGCATTCTTCATAAACACATTGTTTAGGTAGATCGAAATTTTCTTTGTCAACTGTTTATGATGTTGACAAATATTTTTCTTCCACTTTTTGTAATGTAAGAGTACATTTTCAAATCACATTTGAATTTTTCAAAAATAACTAGTTAAATTATTTTGTGGACAAATTTCCGTAGCCAATTCTACAAAACTTTATCTAAAATGATTTTCTATTGACCAAATCATGTCGTGTACATATGCATATGTCCATGATTGTAAATGGCCCCCACGCATTAAAAAAAATCGTGTTACTGTAACTCTTAATAAAAAATAAATTTAAACTTGATGGGAATTATTAAATTCGCAGTCATGCATTTCATGCTCCTAATTACGTTTCATATCATCAATTAAAATAGTTTTTATTTTCTATCATGAAGCAATATATGAAAAAAAAAAAAGATATGTAATACGATCGCCGGCATAGAAATGATTGTATAACTCTACAACTTAATGTAGGACGTAATGAATTCAACGGTCGTGAATTATTTTTAACTTTTATATTTTACTTTTTTTACTTACATGTCGTAAATGTTTAACTTTTTATGTAGCTGTCGTGTTGTTTTTTTTTTTTACAACTCTATAATGTTTTGTAATGTTTGTGTTTTATATGAACTTTTACCTTAAAATATATTTTTAGCTGATTTATTCATAAATCAAACATTAAACTTAAAAGAAAATATAATATAAAAACTATAGTTGCTGTATTTTTCTTTTAATAGTTTTTTTTGTTTAAAAAGCGATTACGTCTAAATGCCTGGCAATTACTCAATGTTACTTTAAATAATGAGATTTTTATGAATGACAGTGTACACATTTTTTGTATATTTTCTGAGACTTTCTTTCGGTGTTATTGAATGAAGTATATGGCAATGTCATTTACAGATTTGCAAGCTGACAAATTGTTGAAAGTGGAGAAGGTTTTGTTGGGCAAGTGAAAATTTTTTACAAATTAATGATGACAAGTGTAAATTAATTGAATTAATTAATTTTCAAATATTTTTTTTTTTATTTTAAATTTTAAAAGGCCGGCTTGCTAATTAAAGTTTTGTTATTTCTTTTTATTATATCTTTAAATTGCACAGTTAAATGTATTGTTAATTATGAATTAAGTTAAACGCATTTTACTTTATTAGTTTATTTAATTTTGCGATTTGTGTAGTGTTTAAGAGTATGTATCTGATAACACAATTTTCGATGACTAAGAAAAACTTTGAAGAATTTTTTGAAACGGGAGAACGTTTCTTGACTTGTGGTGACAATGCGAAAACATATATAATTTAATTCGCAGTTAATGAATGCTAAGGAAGACATCTTTACAAGGACCTAGTTGACATTAAGAATGGCCAACATACTCGCCTACGAAACCAATACAAATTCCCGATCTTATAGACTTTGACATCCAGAAATATAGATCGTAACTTAATATATACTTAAATATCCTTGGATTTATTTTTCGACCATTATCTAGTAATATTCACCTATTATGGTAAAAATATACCAAAATCTCATAAAATGTTTAGTTTTACAGATCAAATTGGCTTAAGTACAAGAAGTAAAGGGTGCTGCAGAATGAGCTTTGAAAAATTATATATTTTTCGCAAAATTTCGGGTGTAATGGCCATGATTAAATTTCAAATGTTGGTTTTTAGTTGGGGAATAGTTCTTGGCTTGTTAACACACACTCTTTCTTTCAAATATCGCCAAAGAAAACTGTCAGGAGTTGTTAAATCCGGTGAACGTGGAGGCCACTTAAAATCGCTTGTGCGCGAAATAATGCATTTGCCGAATATGTCCCTTACCAAAGCCATTGAGAGACCTGCAGTATGCGCTGTGACTCCATTTTGTTGAAACCATAAGTTTGGATGATTTTCCTTACAAAATGTTCCAACATTGTTCGATATCGACCACCGTTTCCAAAAAAATATGGGCCTTTCGGACGATACATCGCACCAAACAGTACACTGAACTACTCTTGAATTTTTCGTAGTCCAAAGCCTTCAGTTTTACTTGTTGAGCGATAAAGCCCATTTCCTATTAGATGGCTATATTCTAATAGGAAATGGGCTTTATAGCTCATTATTAATTTGTGAATAAAGTCTGGATTTTCCTCTGATTTTTCACGGAAACAAATAGCATAGTGAAGCCGTGGTCAATTCAACCAAAGTTTAAATCAAGTGAGAACATACAAGTTTAATTTATTAAAGCACATATTAGCTGAATGTTACAGAAAGTACTATATTTCATTATCTTTTATGTAAATTACTAATTCACAAACAAATGGTACCATAAGTATAAAGAAAAATTAACTTTTGCTATATTCCTAACTAACCCCTGAAGTATATAAGGAGTGAGATCGAAAAAATCTTTACATACATAAATGTTAATAAAAAAGAAACCACTAAACCTACAGTTTTAATTTTTTTTTATTTGATTGTAATTATTATTACAATTAACAAAAAATATTAATTTTATAGTTCTAATCAATAGTGATGAATTTATGAAGCTTTTTCGGAAGCCCTTCCATTAAGGTTTTTACAATGCTTTCAGTCACTTTGTTCGAACAGGTAGTCCATCTCCGTTTAAAATCTACCACACTTTTGGGCACCTTTTTTGTGTTCTTCAATTCTCTTTTAACAATAGCCCAATATCTCTCCACTGGCCTTAGCTCCAGGCAGTTTGGAGGATTTGCCTCTCTTGGTACAAAAACCTCATTATTGTTATTGTACCACTCAAGACCTTGCTTACCATAGTGGCAGGATGCCAAATCGGGCCAAAAATAAGTGGACACATTAAGAAGTCTTATTAATGAAAGCATCCTCTAAACATTCCATGATGTAAATTTCGGTATTTTTAGAGCCTTTTGTTACAAATGCTTGGCTTCTTATGCCGCAACTGCATATTGCTGGCCATGCCAAGAACTTTTTTTGGAAAATTTTCTGCTTTTGGGTCCTAAACTTTTCTACAACATTCCCTCGAGCGTCAGCAACATAAAATTTTTGACCAGGAAGTTGCGAAAAACCTGCCAGAACTTACGTTTCCTCGTCCATTATGCAGCAAGAATGTATTTTTAAGGAGCCTTTTGAGCCTTGTATGTTTTTAAACCTGCATTAGCTTTAACTTTTCGTAGCAAATAGTCCAAGTACTGAGCTAACCGGACTGCTTTCCTACCGGATGTGTTGGAATCTCTTTTGAAAATGCTTTCTATTTTTTGGCTTTAGAAACATCATGTGGACCATTCCTTTTACCTGAAACAGGTTTTCTATCCCGGTACTGTTTAATAACATTGGAATCAGTTTGACGGCAGACCTTTGATTATTTGGCCAACTTTTTGTAGGACCAATAAATTTTTTGAAAAAATTGAATAATTTGAGTACGCACTTTTTTCCCGCCACAACAAATGAACATAATTGATATTAAACATAATAACTGACATGCTTTACTAAGGTAAGTTGATAAAAAAATCAAATAATACTTGGGTTAAAAGTTTTAATGGAGAACGTGTGTTAAGGTTTTTTCGATCTCAGTCCTTAGTATATGTTTATGAAAATCAAAACTACTATGAGATGAATAAAATGTTATCATATTCAAAAGCAGACGTGTTCTTAGTTTATTAAATAAATCTACATCAAGAAGTACCATACTTATATACAAAATTCTCTAATATAAATAGCATTGAAAGCGAGTATGACTTAATCTCTGGGGATCCAAATTCACTCGATTATATAAAAATAATTTTGAAAAATGTACAACGACTTTTGCTCTTTAAAAAATATAAAAAATATGACATAATCTTCAGCATTTGAATTTTACCCTTACTATAATTTTTAGCCCATAACGGTTGTAGTTTTTTGTTTAATTCCTTCCCATGAGATTTATAAGATGCAAATTGAACACATTAACTGAGTGTCAAACATGAATACATAATATGAAATTCGTCATATGATGGTAAATGTTTGTGTCTGTACTATAGTTAGATTGCTATTGGGTGAAAAACTGTATTTGAAAATAAAATTAGTATTTTAAACATGAAAATAAACATTCGGGTGTAGTCTAAGGGCTTTGAATACTGAACTGTTGCCGAACAACCTGGGGTCGAATCTCAGTGGAGACAAAATAATTTAATTGATAAAATATCAAATGTCCGGTTTTACTCCCTTTTTTCTCCAGTGTGGAAATAATTTTCCAAATTTTTAATATTAATATCTGTAAAAAGTGCAATTAAAAAATAATATTTCTTGGTACTTTTATTGATAAAATAAAAAGTAAGTACCATAAAATTATACTATTTTTCCCTCTTGAAAATTCGAATTTCAAAAATGTAACGAAAAGATTTCCACTCATTATTGTTCTGGTGTATTTGGTAGATATAAAGGTTAACAGAGATTCCGGCGATATTATTTTTACTCGTATTGGCCACTTCGAATATCGAATTATGAAAATGTTCCAGACACATGTCGGCTCTTTTTTTTTTGATGATAGACTAACACATTGAAACATTTTTTCTATGTTTATTTGTCTTGGAGATATAGAAGTACAGGTTTTACACGTTTTTCCCGTTTTATCCCCCTTAGCGTTCGAATTTCCAAAAATCCCTTCTTAGTGGATCTAAATGATGTAGAAGAAACCTATTACCAGAATTTCAAGTTTTTAGCTTTAGCGGTTTGGGCTGGCTTTGATGAGTCAGTGATTGAGCCAGGCCTTGTATTTTTATATACATGGGGCATTTCATATCAAGTAAACCAACTTTTGAAATCGATGTCTTCCGATTGGAATGATTTTTGCCCCATGGGGTTCAGGGGTTAAAAATTTGACATTTTGGCCAAGCAGGTGTTTTTTCTCATCCATGTAACTTATTACCTATTGTTCTTAGCAAAATGTGTCCCAAATAATTTAGATAGCTATTTCTTCAATTTTTCGAAAAAAAAAAAAAAAATTAAAAATCAAAATTTTTTTTACTTTTTTTTCAAAATGGGCCGTTTTTTATACCCTTAACCTTCGTGAGAAGGGTATATATAAGTTTGTCATTCCGTTTGTAATTTCCACAATATAATTTTCCGACCCTATAAAGTATATATATTCTGGAACCTTATAGATAGCGGAGTCGATTAAGTCTGTCCGTCTGTCTGTTGAAATCAACTTTCGAGAAGTTTCCTATTTAAAATCAGCAAAATCCGTCCATAAATAACGGAGATATGAGCAAAAATCCGAGACAACCTCTATTTTTGACCTATTTTTGATCTATATCTCGATTATTAAATCATAAATATACACAATATGGATATCTAATGATAGATATTTCAAAGGCCATTGCAATGATGTATATAAGGCTATAGTAAGTTGGAAAATCGGGAAAAATATTTTTTAACCCGAATTTTTTTTTTACAAAAACCATTTTTTTGTCATAAATTTTTTTCACTAACAAATTAAAAAAAAAAATTTATTAAAAAATTAAAAACAATTGGAAAAAACTTTTTAAAAATAAAGTTTTTAAATTTTATTTTAAAGTATAATTTGATGAATGGTATATAAGATTCGGCAGAGCCGAATATAGCTCTCTTACTTGTTCTAAAGAAACCTTTGATATATATTTGGTCGCTTAGTGGGATCACAACTACTCCACCTATGGAGTAGCAGTGATTTCCTAAAATACTGAAAACAAAAAATACAATCAATGTTGACATCACTTTTGAAAAATGTTGTTGGGTTTGCGTGTTGCAACGCAACAAACAGTCTGTTTTAAATCACAGCTGGCTATTTAAATGCGAGACATCAGATATTTAAATACATATTCACAGATATTTTTGTTTGATGAGTTTTTTAGTTTCTGCTGTTGTTGCTGTTAAATTAAGTACTTGCTTTTTTTTCGTATTTAAACACTTAAAATATGTTGGCAAATTAAACTTTGTGACCTTATGAGCATTTAATATGAGAATTACAAACTTGTATTACATGCCACTAATCGCACAAAAACATCTTGAATGAGTTTTATTGTGTTTGGTCTTATTTTGGTTAAACAATTGTTTAGCTGTTACTCTTGCTTGCAACATGAGTAATTCTATCTATGAGTAGGCAATTTTTTAAAATGATGATCATGCAACTTATATTACCGTCTTTATGCTGGTACATATTGTGTTTTTGTTGTTTTGTTTTGTTTTCAAAGATACACATGTGCACTCTAGAATCAGAGTATAACGCGTTCTAAATTTTTTTCGCTGCGGCTTTTGTTAATATCTGAAATACAATCGGAGAAACAGTGGAACGTGACAAATATTCTAGATTTGATTTAAGATGTATGTACATGTAGTAGTTATGTATGTATAAGTGTTTGTTGGTTGTTATTGTTTTTACACTTTTTTTTTTTTTTTGTAATTGCATAAAATCATCAGCATCCGCAACATCATGCAACAGATACAACAAAAGCATTTACCAAAGCAGCAACTTAAAGTCATGATTACAATTTTTTAAAGTAGCTGCCACAATTTCTTTATTCATCGCTAACCACCGTGCTGCTGTGTAGTTTGCTGTTGTTTCCTCTTGTTTGCCTCTCTACTAACTGTGTTCCTCTTGTTGCAGCAGTGGTAGCTATTTGCAGTAGCAATTATGATCACCACTGTTATGTAGCATGAATGAACAACAGCAATAACACCAAGAAACACATTTATTATTTGGGCCATACTTTAACTGTCAACAAATGATTTCATGAAACCATAAACCTCAACTATCCGAAAGACTCGACCGGTACAAGAGAGTATTAAGTTGAAGCCAGAGCTTTTGTGTGCCCAAGTTAGTCACTCTGTTTAAAACTGTTAAATTTCACAATTTTTAAATTTAATATGCAACAATTTTACAATATTTTTGTATACAACGGGCGGGAAAAATATATATATTTTATATGTTGAAAAAATGAAGAACAACTTTTCATTAAAAAACAAAAATTAGCAACTGTATTTGTGTTTAAAAACTAATGGACTCAGTCCTTCAATACTTAATTCTTATGCACTCTATCTGCTTTTAAACAGATGTTTTACTATTTTTATATAGCGGACAATCGATGCCAAACGAATGACATGGAAAGATTTCTGCAGTTATATTAAGACTCGTTTACACAAGATCATGTCAAAAATGGCTTCTATCGCTGGTTACATCCATAAATAATATGGGTGTTGGACCATAAGTGCACTTAAAACCTTAGGGTTGCTCATAGTAACCCACTTCCGAGAGTGTTCTCTGTTACTTGATCAGGGGACATAAGCTATGATCATGTTAATGTTTCTATACCGATTGACAAGTACATAAGGACTGAGATCGAAAAATTACATAAAACCACTAAACTTACAGTTTTGATTTTTTTTTATTTGATTGAAATTGTTATTACAATTTACAAAAAAAAAAAAAAAATAATTTTATAGTTTTAATCACTAGTAATGAAATTTTGAACCTTTTTCGGAAACCCTTCCATTATGGTTTTTATAGTAATTTCTGTCACTTTGTTCGAACAGGTTGTCCATCTCCGTTTAAAATCGACCACACTTGTGGACACCTTTTTTGTGCTCTTCAATTCTCTTTTAACAAGAGCTCAATATCTCTCCATTGGCCTTAGCTCCAGGCAGTTTGGAGAATTTGCCGCTCTTTGTATATTATTGTTCTTTTATCACTCAAGACCTTTCTTACCATAGTGACAAGGTGTCAAATCAGGCCAAAAATAAGTGGACACACTAAGAAGTCTTATGAATGGAAGCATCCTTTTTTGTAAAGATTCCTTGATGTAAATCTCGGTATTTATAGAGCCCTTTGTAACAAATGTTTGTCTTTTTTGCCGCAACTGCATGTTGCTTGCCATACCAAGAACTTTTTGGGAAATTTTGTCTGATTTTGGGTCCTAAACTTTTCTTCAATATTCCCTCGAGCATCAGCAACTTCAAAATTTTGACCCGGAAGCTGCGAAAAATCTGCCAGAACATACGTTTCGTCATCCATTATGTAGCAGCAATATTTTTTTTTTATAAAATTTGACATCAATTTCCGTGCTCTGTTTTTGGCCTCTAAATTTTTAACAGCGTTCCTGTCAGGAACTTTATGAGCCTTGTATGTTTTTAAACCTGCATTGGCTTTAACTTTTCGTACCAAATACTCCGAACACTGAGCTAACCGGGCTGCTTTCCTACCGGATGTGTTGGGAGCTCTTTTGAAAATGCTTTCTAATTGTTTGGCTTAATAAACATCATGTGAACCATTCCTTCTACCTGAACCAGGTTTTATATCAGCGGACAAGTTCTTCCGGTGCTGTCTAATAATATTGGAAACAGTTTGAAAGCATACCTTTGATTGTTTGGCTAACTTTTTGTAGGACCAAGTTGGGTTTTGTTGAAAATATTTAATAATTTTAGTACGCTCATTTTAATCAGATTAACAACAAATGAACATAACTGACATGCTTCACAAAGGTAACTTGATAAAAAAAATCAAATAACTCTTGGGTTAAAAGTTTTAATGAAAAACGTGTATTAAGAATTTTTCGTTCTCAGTCCTTAATTCGTTGGGCTATTAAGAGTTTTGACCCCAATATTGTTCCTGTGGATCTTCAGAGAAATATGGATCTGCTTGCTTCTTGACTCTGTAGGATATACACAGCCTGAATATTTTGGTCCTAGATCACACGTCAATGGTCATGAATGTGGTAAATCATCCTATGCTATCGCAATTGATTTTAGAGTCTTCTTTCTTTTCTGCACAAAAATTCAAAAAGGATAGTTAACATTCACAGCATGTCATCCCTCTACATGAATATATAAAGGGAAAATCAGTTGAGCTTTTTTACAATCGCTTATAGGGTATATTGAAAAATCTCGGGAATACGGGGAATAACCCGCATTCCCGAGTGAAGTTTTAATTTGTCGAATCTGCCCGTATATGCTAGCCTTTACTGTAACTGATGGATCGATTAACTACTGGTTTTGTACTCGGAGGTGAGGTTATCTCTCAGGGCGACTCCACAAATTAGACGAGGATAAACGATATATTAGAGATCCTTTCTGTCTACCTTGTAAAATGTTCCATGTTCACAATGGAATTTGGTTCTGAGGATATTTAAAATCTTTCCTCCTCAGATGGTACCAGTTTGTATATTTTCACGGAGGGGATGGAGGGTTGATGATGACATCTTCATTGAGTAGATTTGAATCAAAATGATGAATGTAGTGATCTTTAGGTTGAGGTATCAGCGATAAAACGGGTGGCAAACTGTTAAACAAATCTGATAACGACAATTTCTGTGTCGTCTTACTCTTGGGCATACGTTTTGGCTTGGCAAAGATTATCTCATTTCCTGAATTGAAATGCAGCTCGATTGGATCTGGTGCGAACTGAACAATCTGTTCGTGAAGTTTTATGTAAACCGTTGTTGGCGTGGATCCCAAAAGTGATTTTAAATAGCCAGCCAATAGAGGCTTTTGAAAAGATAGCACTATTAGAGTGCCAAATAAGGTGTTGTATCCAGTCAACATCTGGTATAAACGAAAGTTTCTTCTGAACTATAGGTGTGTGAAATTTTATGAGTACCACTTAAAATATTTGGTCAATATTCACAAGGTCTCTTATCAGTCATATTGTCATTATGTCCTAATATATCTCGACTCCGCAGCTCGGCTTAACCGACTCTTAGACATTCGTCGTTGGTCTCTGCTGGTTCATTATGATAACACAATAAACATAGCATAGAAAGTAGTATTATTTAAGGACACTTTTTTGCTTGAAAAGCAATAAAAACCATTGTGAAATATTAGGACATTATGACAATATGACATGATAAGAGAACTTGTGAATTGACTAATTGCATACAAATTTTGAAAAATAACAGTTTAACAAAAAGTAAAATGGTGAGTGACAAAAAATGATTATGATCCTCCCGCAGGACAACCTATTTGTATTTTAAGAGAAATTGGGATACAATTGCATGGTAAAAAAGAAACTTAATAAATATTACTTCATTAACACCATAACAGTGTAATATTGAGAGAATCGGAAAGATAACTTGAAATCATATCTGAAGTTCATAATTCATAATATTTTACACATAACATAATATTTTTGTCACCAAGTGTTTCCATTTGCATACTAAGTAAGCCTACAGCAATTCGCCAGCCTTGTATTATTTCGCCTTGCCTCGCCTTAATCATATAGATTTGTTTACAAATTTTTTTATCTTTCGAATTTAGCCACAGGTGATCTTAAAATCCGTGATGCATGCTACACTCTTGTTTTGTTCACTGTGATGTTTATTATTTTTGTTTTATTTCGTTTTTCTAGCCATTTTATGACAAGTTTTTATTAAGCAAACACTCACTTGGATACATATTCGATGAATATCATCGTCATCATCATCATCGTTGTTTCCACTTGGGATTTGTTTATTTATGCTGCATTTTATATTTTGTTGTCTCTATTTTTTTTTTTGCTTGCTGCTGTTGACAATTTCCCAAGCTTAAAACAAATGTCAAGTTTGTATATTTTGTTAAATAAATTTAAAAATTAAAATAATGCCACAAACAACAGCAAAAAATTGCATTTTGATACGGTTTTATGATTTCTCTTCATTGGTCATATCATTTTACTTAACTTGTCGCCAGAGGATTGTACTACTAGCGTAGTTAAAATATTAACTACTGCAACTACGAGTACCCCGTTGCCAAGCCATTGTCTGCACAACTAAAACGCTAAAGTGGACATGCAACAGTGCCACAAACCATATACATATTGTGAGGGTACATATTAATGTGTTATTGTGTGATTCATTATTCCCTATATTTTTAATTAATTAAAAACAAGTTAATTTTTGTCACTAGTTTTGAATACAGGGAAAATACAGATTCGTTCAAACAATCAAATTCATTGTCCTTCCAAGTGTTTTAGGTTCTATCGTTGTGTGTACAATTGTCATAATGTTTAACTCAATTTAATTAACATTACAAACTATATACATATTTTATCATTCCTAAATTTTACTTCCAGAGGCACAATCATTTTTAATTTATGAATTTTTTTTTTTGACAGAAACAATTGCTAGATTTTGTTTACACATACAACACAAGTTACAAACAAAAATCACTTGATACTTCACTTTAATTTAAATAATATTTTTACATGTGACACGCAATTCATAATTGTAATATTATCTTTTAACATTGCTTTCAATTAATTATTCTAAATTAAATTCAATTACAATTTTGATATGTGTGATGATAAATTAGTTGTCACAATATAAATGCAAACATAAGTTAAATATTCGAATAAAATTTTACATGTTCAGTTCTTCAAAAAATTAATTTCTTTATGAATATCTTTATTGAAAAACAAGTAAGAAAGTATGGTCGGTCAAGCCCGACCTTATAATACCCTACACTAAGTAAATTAGCAAAATCATTATTCGTTCAAAATTTCAATAATTTATATTCGTGAGTGATTTTCGGAAGTGGGCCTTATATGGGAGCTATGAAAAATTATGGACCGATCACCATGAAATTTGGTCATGTGATTAATGTCTACATGAAAGTTATTTATGTTGCATTTTATGTGTATACCAACATTTTTAGGAGATTTATGCTCGTTAAAGTGATTATCGGAAGCAGGTCTTATATGGGAGCTATGACTAATTATGGACCGATCATAATGAAATTTGGTGACATAAACTTGTGTAGATACCTATATAAATTAAACATTTATGACCGATAAAGTCCAATTTCGGGAGGACATTTGTATGGGGGCTAGGTGAAATAATAGACCGATTTCAGCCAATTTCAATAGGCTTGGTCCTTGGGCAGAAAAAATGATATGTACTAAATTTTATTGAAATATCTTCAAAATTGCGGCCTGTACTCTGCGCACAAGGTTTACATGGACAACCAGCCAGGCAGACGGACGGACGGACATCGTTTAATCGACTCAGAAAGTGATTCTCAGTCGATCGGTATAGTTTAAGGTGGGTGTTAGACTAATATTTTTGGGCGTTACAAACATCTGCACAAATCCATTATACCCTCCCCACTATGGTGGTGTAGGGTATAATAAAACAATATGTGTAGTTGAATTGAAAGAAATACAAAATTACCCGTTTTAACATTTTAGGTTGGATTTATGAAAAAATTATTCAAATACAAATAACACAACATTCGTTGCCTTAGAACAATATTAACTAAAAATGTATTAAAAATACAAAATTTTACCCCTATAGTTCAAATTGCCCAAATGTGTGTTTGTTGATAAGCTTTTGTATTAGAAGATATCGATATTTAAAATTTTAAGTTTGTAGGTCATTATTAACAGAAAATGGCGAGATTCGCTCCCAGATGTCTGTAATAAGAGAGGGACTGATATCGCTATCGATTATTGCTATTAGAAGCAATAATCAAATCTCTCAAAGAAAATATAACATTGGTAGACTCAAAGAACCTATTGGTCGCCCTAAAGCATGGTTACAACTATAGTTTCCAATGCGGTTTTAACCGAAACCGACAATTATTCTTCGGTTTTGACTTTTAATCTATTTTCAGTAGAAAAATTCAAAATTTAGAAATGAAAAATAAAAATATCTTAAAAATATCTTAAGATTTGTTATTTTCAAATATCCGATAAAAGTACTAGCTCATCCGGTGCGCTTCGCCACCCCCATGGAAAGAAGGAAATAGTACTATTAAGTATCCCTTAATAGTATTCAGGAAAATATGTCTCTAGTTTCATGTTTATTGATTCATTGTAGTGTGGATTCAGTACCATAAAGACCCACATTCAGCATCATGAATGTCTAATTTCATATTTCTGTGTCCATTTTATAGAAAATACAAATGAAAGGTACCACTACAATATCCTTTTGTAAATTCTAACTCATTCGAAATCATTTGTGCCTCATTTTCAATTTTAAGGTTTATTATTATAAAATATTCAAAAAGTACCTTTTGAATTCGCGTTTCTAGGTCCACCGTTATAAAATATTCAAAAAGTACTATTAGTTGGAAAAGCAATCCCAAAAGCAAATCCCTTTTTTATATTTTAACTCAGTCAGGATCACGTGTGTTTAATTTCCTGCTTATAGTTTCATTATTGTAGAAATTTCAATAATAGTTTCTGTTACCTAAATATCATTATGCCCTCTTTCCTTGATTCTTTCTTTACTCAGTAGCAACCCAGCAAAAACTTACATTGCAAAGTAATGAGTTAAAAAGCTAATATAACTACTCTTCACTACTTATACATTGTCATTTTAACTCATTATTTTAACACGGTGATGTCATTGGAAGCAAGTACTTACCACCTTCGCTTACAAATAGGGAGTTAAATAAGTCATTACCACATTCGCTTACAAATAGTTATTACTTTGATGTGAATGAGACAAAATCTTGAATGAAATGGAAACATTACATACAAAATATTATTTTTTATTTCATCATTGATTCCTTTTCTAAAAGGAATCAATTTGTATTTGTAAAAATTTAATTAATAAAACGTTAAAAGCGTTTTATTATGAAATAATTCTGAATTTCGTAAATCAACTCATAAACTTATGTATCAGATTATATGCCAGCCATTACTTAACTACTTATATGTAATGCAGGTGGTATGAAGTAGTCATTGAAAAGTATGCTGTTCAGTAATTGAAAGTCATTACCAAGTTTTGGGAATATAATTTAATATATTAAAAAGTTCCGTTAGAAGAAAAAGTAACAATTTTCCACACTTTCCACTGTCAAGTTTGAAATTTCTAAGTAATTTCATCAAAATACTATTTGAAGAACGAAAAAGTACTCCTTAGTTTAATTTAGTTGATTATTTCTTTACTGAGAAGCATATTAGCCAATTTTAATGTATATAAGCTAAATGTATTAAAAAGGTACCATTTAAAGAAAAAGTACTAATTTTCCTTTATCCTCTTTAACACTCGCCAAGTTTGAACTTTAAATTTGTGTAGCATTTCCTATATTATCAACTGATTTAATAGTTAATAAATTATCATAAAACCGAACCGAAACCGATCGGTTTTCCTTTTTTTAAAACCGAAACCGCGGTTTTGAAATTCTTCGGTTTTTTGGAAACTCTAGTTACAACCTAATAAAGAAAACAGAAATCGTGGTTAAGAGGATACAATAAAAGATCTTTATCCTGGCTGCAGAAGAACAGCATTACAGCATTTCTCGCAACAAATTGATTAGTGATGAAACTTGAAGACCAAAAATGTAAGTCAACAATTACACATCCGCCTTAATCGTGATGTTAAAAGGAGTGCACGATGTGACAAAAGAAACCGGGTTAATAATATCGCCAAATAGGTGCAAACCGTTACCGTATGGGAAATCTATATCGAGGGGAAAGAAACTTGTGAATACTAACTGATACTTAGAAAAAATTATAACTGATACTTAGGAAAGATGCCATGCATTAAACAGCAAACAGAAACGTCGCCACCGATTTTTCCAATATTTTTGAAAAAGTGAAACAATAAAATTACTAACAGAAAACCTGGCAATATTTTTCCAAAAATGTAAAAACTGATGTAAGAACTATAAATTAATTCGGATGTTCGGAATGTCTACCATATGAAGTTGCCGAAGGAATAATCGTTAGAAAAAGAAGGCTTAACGGATCGACTACAAGTATGGTGATAGTTAGTATGGTCATCAAGGTGATTACTCAAATTTTAAACAAACGATTGTTAACATTCCTTCTTCCTGAGCTCAGAAAGGAGCACGCTGGTTTCCGTGCCCACAAATTTTGTGGAGACCAGGTTAATAGCCTGAGAATAATAGTAATGGAGTCTGTAGAATGGAGATCACTTCGACGTAATCGGTGTTTTAATGTTTTTACATGGGGTGGCCAAGGTAGACGAATGATATTTGTCTATTCACCCACACCTAATCAGATACGCAATCTAAACTGACACTGGTACAGGAAACTGCTACATGGGTTAGCTTAATAATAAATATTGGCAAAAGGAAAGCCATGTGAATAATGAGCAAGTATTTAACATACGCATATAAACAAAGCTCAAGTAATTGGCCAACTTAAGGCGGTGTGGATTGAGATACATATCACGACGCACGAAACAAAAGCTTTTATACACTCAGGAAAAAACATGGTTGGGTATGGTTACGACAACTATACTATGTTCTTTGTAACAATATATTGTTATCGTAAACATATAATTGTTGTTTTAATTTAATTTCAACAATATTTTAGTTACTGTTTATATTTTCATCACAATTATAAATATGAATTTTGTTCACCGAATCATAATTATTTTTGGGACAACTAAATAATGATAAATAGTTAAACATATTATTAGTATATACAACCATTAAATGTTAAGTTTCTATACGCGTTGTTATAATATGTTTGAAATGAAAACAAAATATGTTTACTTTTAATAGTCTTTCTTCCCACCATTTGTGAGTGTTGGTGTTTGTCTAAGCTACGTAATTTTTACAAGTAAATTTTAAGTGTCTGTAATTCCCATTCACTCTATTGTTTTATTTGTATATTATCTTTCCTAAAGCGAATAACAATTTCAGTGAATTTATCAATAATATTTTAATTGGAAATTTAGTTAGTACCTTAAAATTAAAACCCATTAAAATAAAATTTTGTATTTCAAAAAATAAATTTTAATAATAATATGATTACTTTGGATCATAATATGAATTAATTGAGTCATAAATATGATTACTTTGGGTCATATTATGATTGATTTACATCATAATATGATTATTTCAGAACATATTATGATATTTTATGATACTTATAATGATCATAATATGTTTGGACTACAAACATAAATCTTATAATAATATGTTGCTCTTAGATTATGGTTACCACAACCATGTTTTTTTCTCTGGGTGTAGATTGCGAGACAGGGAATGCATCATCACAATCCATAAATCCTTCTTCCTTCTAGTCTTTGGATTAGGACTGATGTGTACTTCTTAATCGAATATGGCCACTGCTATCAATATGTTGCGAGCCAGGGGATTTTGGTGGATTTAAAGTTTTTTTTTTGTATCGATGAAATAACTAAGTTTCGATGAAATCACTAAGACAGATCGTAGTAGCTTGAAGATAATCTTCGCAAAGATCACACATTAAGCTTTTATTAAAATTACCGGACATCCACACGCTCTACCTCTGGGATCTTTCGTATCATATATTACATATGCATTTATTTGAAATGAATTTCTGGACGTCAAATAAGTTTCAGAAACCAGCATCCTTAAAAATTATTGTAAACAAATATCTGAGGATAATTCTACAAATATACTGGTATCGGAAATTCACAATTATACTGCTCTGGGTGGAAAATAATCAACAACCGATACAAATTGAACATTAGTTATACCCATAGTTGCCAGATGATTTGGGACCAAAATCGTTAAATTTTGAGAACAGAATTCGTCAAGCATATTATCCATAAATAACATATTGTTACGAATTTGCAATAGCGATTTGAATTTAAACTGCCTGCAACATTCATCATGTTTATAAGCACGTCCATCAGTAGCAGCTTCCACTTATCAACAATGATGATAGCATGCGGTTATTAGCATTGTTTGTAAATATGGCAACACTAAATGTTTAAGCTGCTAACATTAACATCGAAAGCTCTAGAATTCGTACATACGAGTTTTTACCGTTAAGAATAATTTAGAGTACAAGGATGTAGATGGCAGTGTGTATAAATAGTGACTGCGGTTGTAGTAGTGAGGGAGTTTATCATATGCGCTGTTAGAGTTAACATCAACTGTCTTGTAGATTTAAGTTTGTACATTATAAAGTGTATGTGCATTTATGCGAATTGATAAACATGTATAAAGACACAGAGTGACTATTTGAAATGTTTAATGTTTAAACTACTAAACGGCTTTTATTTCGAATCAAAAGTATCCGGTTTATTTAAAGGAAATAAAGCAAAGTTTTCAAAAAGGTGAAAACGTAACAATATACATTTTCTATTTAATTTTGAATTAATTATTTGTTTAACATTTAACTGGCTGTGACTCAGTAGAAAGATAATTTTCGATATAGATGAATCCATTTTCAACCGACTTCGATTTTGCTTTTCGTTCGAGATTAAGTAAGAGACCATATATTCTAAATTGACATAAGTTGCTCATAAAAAACCTTCGAACAGTGCAGCATTGCTGATCAATTTAATTTTTCAAAATTGTCTAAACAATTCTAATATATAATTTTATTAAAATGCCCTTAAATTAAAAGATTTATTTCAAATATAAAAAAATTATTTGGTGCAAAAATCGTTTTTTTTTTGGACCCTTAAAATCTTGACGATTTGATGATAAATCGTCAAATCTGTCAACCGTGGTTATACCAATCATGCATTACATCGAATATATTGGAAAAATCTTTTTAAATCTTTAAAAAGCAGGAAATATAAATGTCAATAGTTCCTCTGGATTTCAAAATCTCAAACTCATGTTCAAATAATTTTTTTGTTTTTAGTAATAACCATGACAGGAAGGGAACTAGACAACAATTTTGTTCCAAAGTAATTGTATTTGATGGAAAACATGTTTTAACCAAAATTGCAAATACATTTCAAGTTAGCCAAATCCTATTCACATTGAAATTGTTAAATATGTGTGAAATTGAATTGTCTAATGACAAACTTATTTGGGACACTGAACTCCGGACGAACAAATTCATAGACCAACGGCAGCCAAATGAATTTGACACTGTGGCTATTTACAAGAGTTTCTTTCTCTCCCAAAGGCCTGTTATAATTGTTTAGCCATTATAAACATAATCACTAATTAACTTCTGATACTCGTTTCCCTGGACAACAACTGACTAGTCTGCCGTTTGGCTGTAAGGCACAATGTAATGATGGTAAATTTCGTTACATGTTTAATGACAGGCAGTGTGGTCAGTGGGACAGACAGACAGACAGACACATTCTTCTTTCATAAAAAAAGGAGAAAATTCCAGTAGATTACCATAAAGTTTTTCTTTCACTTTTTGTGTTAATTTTTTTGCTGGGTTCACATTGTATTGGCAGTCTGTAATTTGATGAAACATTATCATTAAATTGTTTTATAAAAGGTGGCAAATTAATTGGATTTGCTCATTTATATGTTGTCATTAATTTGAGCATTAATGGGAATGTGTGACCATAATGATTACAATGGCGTTGACGCTGACCATGATGGCGCGATGATGGCTTTGATGATGACATGCGCCGTAAACATGCAAATTTTCTTTAAATTTCCCCACTTGCAAATTTATTGCCTCTGGTTTTCTTTGTTTGTGTGGTTTATTAATTATTTTTATATCATATTATATTTTTTATAAATTTTTTATTTCTTTTAACTTTGTGATTTAAAAAGTATGTAGTTATTCTATATTGTGTTTAGAGTGTCAGTTTAGTTCGTCTTGTATTTAAAATGTCTGGCTTTCATTTGTTTTAATAAAAAGATTTTTGCATTTGTTTATAATTTTTTGCGTGGCCTTTGGGAGAAATATTTAATTAAATCAAGAATTAATTTAGTATTTAATTGGCATAATAAAAATGTTATTTCATTTAGAAATATGTATTCACATGCATTCATTTTTTAGATTTTAATTTCATTTTCATAAATAATACTTTAATTAAAATTTATAACTTAATTGAACAATAAAATACAGCTTAAAATGCTACTACTTATACAATAATTTTAAAGGAATATTATTGAGTTTTAAGAATGCAGCTGAGCTTTCGTTCGTTAAACAATGGAAGTTTTAGTGATTTTTATGATTTTATGGACTGTAATTCATGTAAATGTGAGAGCTACATCGTTTGCAGGTCTATATTTCTGAACATGATTGTGATTCTCATTCTTATAGTTCGTAACGCAAAATCAATTAAAAAACATACATATTTTATAGCGATCAATAGATTTAAATAAAAATTACAAAATGGCTTTGAAGATCGGTCCATACATGAGGTGTTGTAAATACCGTTACTGCTAAAATAACGTTATAGCTCGACTACTGTTACCGAAATAACTTCAATTACCGTACCGCTAAAATACCGTTACCTCTAAATACCGTTAATCTATAAATAATATAAATTATGAAAATACCGAAATAAATCAAATACCGTTACCGAAATAATCCAATCCATACCGTTACCTTTTGACTGTAGTCAACCATAATTCATTTAATAATATCTATATACATATATATGTTAAAATTAATCTGTGATTGCTTGTTTGTACAGGCTAGGGTTCCTAATTTCCTGGACTTTTTATTCCCGGGAATTCCCGTGAATTTTTTAAAAGTAAATTAAACCAATACATTTTTTTCTTAGACTTTTACGAGCGCTTTAAAATAACTATATTTGGTTGTATAATGTTGGTCCAACCATTTTAAGGGTTTCTAATTTAATAGTGGCATTGGACCGGTATTGTCAAATCGGTATAAAAACAATAAATGCTATTTGTTATAAAACAACTTAAGAATCCCGACTATGTAGAACAATGGTTCCCATTTCATAGTGCTTTCGCGCTGGCTAACCACACACATATTCTTATTCTCTTTTGTTTAGTAGTCACTGAGACAGCGACGAATGCACATGCAAAGCTGGTGTATTGCTATTGTTATACCCTTCACCTTCGTGAGAAGGGTATATATAAGTTTGTCATTCAGTTTGTAATTTCCACAATATAACTTTCCGACCATATAAAGTGTATACATTCTGGATCCTTATAGATAGCGGAGTCGATTAAGCCATGTTCGTCTGTCTGTTGAAATCAATTTTCTGAAGACCCCAAATAACTTACAAACTTGATTCATACATCAATATATCGGGAATTCTTCCGGCTAGGTTGCTGAGATGGCTGAGATATATAGAAAAAACCGGGCCAACCTCGATTTTTTACTTATTTTTTATTTATATCTGGATTACTAAGTCATTAATATAGACAATATGGACATCTAATGAGAGATATTTCAAAGTCCATTGTAACAATCTATAAAGGCTATAGTAATTTGGACCTTCAATGGGTCAAAATCGCGAAATATATTTTTTAACCCGAATTTTTTTTTTACCAACAAAAATTGTTTGTCATAAATTTTTTGTACATGTTTACCATAACCATTTTAAAATTTTTACAAGTTTTTTAACAATATATATGGTTACTGTAAGTTACCATTCACATGATTGTAGCAATCATATATATGATTGTAGTAATTATGTACATATATGTTTGTGGCAATCATGTTCATAATGAATCTAGCTGAAATTTCGTGAAATACTCTCTTTGGTTTGGTATTAAATATGGTCAATTTCGGTTCATGATTTCACCTAACTCCCATACAAATTTCGCACTGGAGTACTGTTTGAGCAGTCATAAATATGTTAATTATGCGACACTCCTGATACAATTTTGAACTTTAAAAAATCATTGAAGTGTTGTCTGGCTTTTTCTCTAAATTTACTTCTGCGAACACTTTTTTCAGATTTAAAACGATTTTAATCAAAAGAATAATAAAATAACCAAAAAAAAAAAAAATATTTTACATAATTTTAATACAGGCAAATCCCGGTATAACGAATCTCACTTTAACGAAAATCCGATATAACGTACAACCACATTTTTAACATTAACTACCTTATATAACGAACGTTTCAACAATTTTGTACTCGATTTAACGAATGTTGAGAAAAATAAAATAAAATTAAATGAACGATCAAATTTTTAACATTGACAATTATATCAATCTATCAAGAATAGCTCAAATAATCATCTATCTCTAAAGAATGATGTGTATCCCCTTGTGAAAAAGGAGTTTAATTGTTAATTACTAGACCAGAGGTAAAAACACATTCCAGTTAATATAAATGCTTTATTATTTCATGCAGTTCAAGCTAGTGAAACTATTGACCCAGAAAGAAAGTTATCGAAGAATAGACTAACAATTTTGGCTTCTCTTATTAATGTGGAAACAAAGAATCTTTTCTTCTTTCAAAGACAAAGAAACGCCGCTCGTTTCGTAACAAAGTGATGTTGTAAATTATCTTTCTTGAAATAATGGATATTTTTAATGGTAGAATCATTTTTAGAACCGAAATCCGTTTCAGTGAAGGCATTATTAATCCTTGGTAATGCCTCAAGTCAACCTACCGAAGAACAAATAATAAAAACTACAAAATATGAAAACATTTTAGACGTAGTGATGTCCTAATGACACACCGGTTAAAACTTATTCAAAAAATAAATCTCGATATAACGAATTTCTCGATTTAACGAATGGACCTGACAACATATCGTTCGTTATACCGGGATTCGCCTGTATTTACAAAATTTCCCGAAAATGATTAATATCGAACTCTAAATTAATGTGTAATGATAATATGTCGCATACAATTGAAAGATTCTTGACTTGATCATTGTTAACAAATAAAGTATTAAAAATGTTAACATCTTTTATTTAGTTCTCTAAACTTTTCTTTTAGTGGAGCTCTCTTTCGCTCAACAACACAACTGCAGTTTTAGCTTTGGACATCCCTGATGTAGAATCTGGAAAACATATGTAATTCGTTTCGAAAGCAAACATTTTCAAATCTGGTTGTATATAATCAAATTTAAACCACTATTATTGTTATTATTTTCTCTAAATATCAATATCCATAAAAGTTGTAATGTAAGGCACCTTAATAATTCCTTCTTTGTGTGGTTTATTAAAAACATAAAATTTCAATTTGATTCATTCTTAATGACCGAATATTTCAGAGTGAAAAAATTCGGTTATTTCAACCGTAATTTCTTTTTTACTAACAAACTATATGTTGCTGAATGAAATCATTCAGTTAGCAACAAGTTTGGTTATCACAACGAATGTGAATATTGTAACTTTAAGAAGAAAACTTTCCCTACAAAATTTCCAAAAAAATATTCCCGGGAAAATTTTCCCGCAGAGGAGCCATAGTATAGGGTGATTCAGTTAGATTTTTTTGAATTGTACATAAAATGCGTTCTTATGACATGAAAGAACAAATTGGCGAATTACGACTTTTGACTATACATATTTCATTAAGTTCATATTAGGAATCTTATTGTGTTGTTGACTGCCTCCACTGCCGGGTACCTTGCTTATTGTGTGTTAAATTTGCATGTATGTATGTTGCATGTAGAAAAATTAGAACTAAGGACTGAGATCGTAAAATTCTTAACACACGTTTTTCATTAAAACTTTTATTTGATTTTTTTTTTTTTTTATCAAGTTACCTTTGTAAAGCATGTCAGTTATTATGTTTAATCTCAATTATGTTTATTTCTTGTTAATCTGATTAAAATGAGTGAACAGAAAAAAGTGCGTACAAAAATTATTAAAAATTTTCAACAAAACCCAACTTGGTCCTACAAGAAGTTGGCCAAACAATCAGAGGTCTGCCTTCAAACTGATTCCAATGTCATTAAACAGTATAGGGAGATCTTGTCCGTTGATAGAAAACCTGGTTCAGGTAGAAGGAATGGTCCACATGATGTTTCTAAAGCCAAAAAATAGAAAGCGTTTCAAAAAGAGCTCCCAACACCTCCGGTAGGAAAGCTCCCCGGCTAGGTCAGTACTCGGACTATTTGGTACGAAAAGTTAGAGCCAATGCAGGTTTAAAAGCATACAAGGCTCAAAAAGTTCCTGACAGGAACTCTGCTAAAAATTTAGAGACCAAAGACAGAGCACGGAAATTGAAGTCAAATTTTATACAAAAAATGTTCGCTGCTTCTGGGTAAATTTTTTTATATTGCAGATGCTCGAGGGAATGTTGAAGAAAAGTTTACGACCCAATAGCAGACAAAATTTCCCGAAAAATTTTTGGTATGGCAATCAATATGCAGTTGCGGCAAAAAAGCCAAACATTTGTTACAAATAGCTCTATAAATACCGAAATTTACACAAGGAATGTTTACAAAAAACAATGTTTCCATTCATAAGACTTCTTAATGTATCCACTTATTTTTGGCCTGATTTGGCATCTGTCACTATGGTAAGAAAGGTCTTGAGTGGTACAAGAACAATAATATGGTATTTGTACCAAAAGAGGCAATTCCTCCAAACTGCCTGGAGCTGAGTCCAGTGTATAGATATTGGGCTCTTGTTAAAAGACAATTGAAGAGCACAAAAAAGAGCACAGTGGATAGATATTGGGCTTTTGTTAAAAGAGAATTGAAGAGCACAGAAAAGTTGTCAAAAAATGTGGTAGATATTAAAAGGAGATGGACAACCTGTTCCAACAAAGTGACATAAAGCACTATAAAAACCATAATGGAAGGGTTTTCGAAAAAAGGTTCAAAATTTCATCATTAGTGATTTGAACTATAAAAATTTTTCTTTTTTTTTTGTAAATTGTAACAATAATTTCAATCAAATAAAAAAGATTAAAAACTGTAAGTTTAGTGGTTTCATTTTTATTAACATATGTATGTTAAACATTTTTCGACCTCAGTCCTTAAATAGCAGTTCTAATAGAAAAATAAATATAAAACTTATTTATCTTCTGTCTCGAGACATCTCAACAATTAGTCGCCATTGTAAAAAGTTGGACTTAAAACAGAAATGGAAGAGTGTTATTGTAAAGATAAATTACAATAAAAATAAACTAGATGCTAGTTAGTTGTCTTATTTTTTTTTTACAAATTCATCTTATGATGAGCGTTCAAACATGGAGCTGTCTTTAATTAACCTCGGATAATGTGTTCGATCTTAATCCTATTAGCGCTTCGTACAGTGTTTAAATTCATTTTGGAAGCTTGTCGAATTTCACTCAGAGACCAGAACTTTTATTCTTATCAAAATTTCTTGCACCACCAATTAATTGATGGTTTTTTTTTTGAGCCTTTTGGCTTCAATAAGTTTAACTTTTGTGCAATAATATTGCTTTAACACCCAAGTTGAAGTATAATACTAATAATCACTTACAAATAATTCAAGCATTAATTTCATTAATATGGCTGGCTCTATAGTTAAAGAAATTTCAGTGTTAACAAATTGCCATTTTTTTTAAATTAATGCAATTTGTTTTTAATACTCTTATACGTTGAATTTATTGGATTCCTCACGAATGTTTTGTTCGTTCATGAATTTCATAATGTTTGTTTCCCCTTTTTTGGTAAAATGATAAATTAACTTGTTTAACATGATCGACTAATACTTAATACCACTGTGTTTACAGTTAGTTAGTTAGTTAGTTAGTTGGTTGGTTGGTTCGAAAGGTTTTCCTTTTTACTACCTCCATTTTCGAATAATGTTGGGTTCTTTTTTTTTTCCATCGACATCGTGTTACAAAGTGTTAAGGTCTTGATCTTTCTCGCTCTCCTCCAATATCGCTAAATGCGATCAATAAATTAAGCGATTAAAGATGAAGAATGATGGTTGTTTTATTCGGAAACAACAGCATTAATAACAACAACGTCAACAACAAACATCCTTTCATTTCATCACACAGCACATAAATAGTTTTTCTACTCATACTTACTTTTCGTACTACTTTTGTTGATGGTTCGACCGAATCCAAGAGATTGAAATACAATGAAATAAAACGTGATTGAACTTTAACTTATTTTACGTTATTGTAGTTATTCGTTTTGTAGCGAACAAAAGCAAAATTGAAAAGAAAACTGATCTACATCTATCTGGGTAATTTGATGATGACCCCATTTATACATTTATTGTACAATGATTGACTGACTGAGTTACTGTACGAATGAAACTTTGCTGCAAAGTGATTATGAAGTTCATTTGAGCGTTTATGTTACCAGATCGGGAATTTATTTATTTTGGTTATTGTTACATATAAGAATATTATAATTTAAATTTCCAAAATTCTTTATATAAGAATTTTTGCTTTTTTGGATTTATTAACCACCATGGTTGGCATTAAAAATAATTATAAAAATTGTAGCGTATAAATTTGTTTGAAAACTAATCATTTTGACTAAACCAAAACAAAATAAATAGCTGGGTAGCTGAGACATTATCCAATTCTATTTTATCATTACACCTCCTGTGTAATCACCCAGCTCTTTCAATCCAAAATTTGTTTCCCATTTTGATACCACCACAGCAGTTTGTATAGATAAGTCACAAACATAAGTATTAGCCAAATTTTATAGAGTTATATCATCATCCGAATCAAAATCACCATCAGATTTTGACTGGAGCCATGAAGGTAAGTCACCGCGCACCATCAGACCGGTTTGCTCCTCATAATTCTCTTCTTCATCGGATTCAATACTGCAGACACTCTTACCATCCGATGGAATACCTTCCAACAAAATATCTTCCATATCACGTTCATTGAGTATACGCGGCATCCTTACAAAATAACATAAAACTATGTAGAGAAACACATTATATAAAAGATTACTAACCACTGTGGCTAAACAGTGGTTAGTAATCTAACCACTCTATTACTTACGTTATTTATCAAAGAGCTAATAACAGGTGGCGCAAAAGTAATCCTCCTATCAGAAAATGCTATAAATTTTTATTGGTCAAATAAATAGTCAGCAATATTCCGCGTTCTGGAGCAGTGTAGCGTAACATTGTTTATTAACGTGTGTTTCGCATGTGTATACTACACAAATGTCAAAACAGAACTGACATTAGGGGCCAATCGCAAAATTTATAGCATTTTCTGATAGGAGGATTACTTTTGAGCCACCTTGTATAAAATATTACTTTGTTAGCACAGGAAAACCAAACAAACACTAAATAACAAAGTAGCACTAAATTCTGTGAACAATAAACACTCTAAACTTTTTTATTGAATGTAGGAAAGCCCGTTAGAAAAACTGCGGTTTACAATATTATTAAATTATGATATTAATCTAACCAGAGCACCCTGTCGGCAAAGTTTTGCAAAAATCAATGACGATGACTTCAAAAAATGAAATTGTTTAGCAAAATGCCAATAGATGCCACTAAAATATGTTTTAAAGATTCTAGAAAAGGTGGTTAGAAATGTGACCACTAAACCTTAAAATGTTAAAAGTCTTATTTGCGGACCATCAAAATTACCAGCTTTTAGTTTTTCTGTACTCAAACATGGAACTTACTTGAAGGAAAAGCAAAACATGGACCAGTTTTATCTAATGTCTCCACATACTGTTTCATAAGTCCCAATTTAATGTGTAGTGGTGGAGAAATGATATCTCTTGAAACCAAAAGCTGTATTATAACATTTTGTTTTCCAACCTTCATGTTTTCTCTCAGAGACCAGTCTTTCTTGATCCTATGGTCATGTTTTACTCTACAATTAAAAAACACAAAAAATAGCAATTATTATTGTGGTTTTTCGGTTCTGTCCATACCACAAGTACACCAAACTTACCGCTTTCCCATTGACTTAAAAATTCACAACACACTTTACATAATGTTTAGAACAAACGGCTAGTTCAGGTTTTCTGTTATAGGTTTTCTAAACTTTTCGGTCATTGTGAAAACTTTTTCACCATGAGGTTCGATGAGTAATGTTAATATAAATTTATTTATAGAAATGTACATACCTATAATCGTAATCTTACGAAACGGGCACACGAATTTACTTATGACAGCCATATAGATCCAAAGTTATGTATATAGTAGGGTATTCAATTAATCGGATTTCTGATTTAATCGGTTAATCGAGCAAATAATTAATCGGGGTTTAGATTTAATCGGTTATTAATCGGTTAATTTTGAATTATTCGATTAACCGTGTAATTTCTATTTTAATTTTAAATTGAGAATAAAACAACGAATTTTGTGTACCTATTTAAGAATTTTATTAATAAAAAGAACAAAAACATAAAAAACATAACAATTCAACAAAACCAAATAAGTAATAGCAAAACAAAAATATGGTATCTGAGACCTTTTTTATGCACATATGAGTTTTTTAGGATTTTAGGGAGATCTTCTGAAATAAGCTTTTTAAAAAGGAATATAATTGAAATGTTTTCCTTTAAACGATTTTTTTTTCATTAGTTTTAATAAAACTCCCTCACTGATTAGATGTTGGAGAAATCAAAAGTAAGACATGATAAAGAATATCCAATTTCTCATATAAAATATATTTGGAGTCCTTTTTGTATTTTTTTAGATTATGAATACTTTTAATAGTTTCTGATAAAAGACTCGTTTCAGTTATGTCATTAGATTCATCTATTACCAAGTCGTCCTCCGACTCATTAGGACAAAGATAATCATAGTACATTCTAGAAAAAAGTTCATTTTCAAATTCCTTAGTTTCAATTTTTGTGCTATACTTCTAAAAAAACTATTGCTAGAAGTTAATGTTCATGAGTTAATACATTAAATTAGTGTGCTTAAAACTATATTTATATATAAAGTGTAAATAAAAAAGAAATTTCGGTTAATCGGTTAATCGACACAAATTAATCGGTTTATTTGTTATTTGAAAATCATCAATTTTAAATTATTCGAACAGTTAACCGACCAAAATTAATCGGTTAACCGATTGGCGGTTAATCGATTGAATACCCTAGTATATAGCCTTGCTCGTAGTTATGTTGATTACGGGCTGCGTCTATACTGGATATAGGGTGTCTATAAGTTGTTCTCCGATGTTGTTAAATGTACGTCCTAGGCTGACTGACATTTCGATAACTTCCTGTAATGTTGATCTTCGCCAAGTGTTTCTGCTACCTTGTGGGTTATAGTAAAGTGCATGATATCATATTTTCGCAGCAGGCTTTCGAAGAGTATGACCGATATATCCAAATTTTCTTCCACAGATTTCAATATTAATGTCTTTTACTTCTGCTGTTGCCCAAAATTGCTCATTGGATATTATATTATAACTGGTAGTTTTTTTTTTTCAAATATTCTTTATAGAGTAAAACAGCTATGGCGCATGATTTGAATATTTGGATTTTGGTCTTTCTTGGAGCTATGTGAAAGCTCCAATTGCCATTCTTATTCGGCTTTCGACATATTTGATTGTACCACCATCCTCAGTTACCGCACTGCCCAAATATTAGAAATCTTCAACACGTTGGACTAAGTGAAGTACTAAGGCGTCGTCCCATCTAGAGTTAATGCGGATCTCCTTTGTCTTTGATACATTTATTATAAGGCCAACCGTACTTGATGTATATGTGCCGTCAATTAACTTATCAAGAATGTCACATAGCCTATGGGAGGGTTCACATTTATCCAAAGAATAATTTTAAGACAATACTGAATAAAAATAAGAATGTTACCAGTAACATGTGATTTCTGAAAAAAAAAAAAACAATTAAAAAAACCTCTAAATGAATCACTGGACTTTAACAGCCGATTTTTAAAAATCGCCAGCCTTGAAAGAAAATTTTTTTAATCTTACTATGATGGAAATCAACCATATATTAACGAATGGTTGAATTATTCCTAATAAAAGTTTAAAAATTGTATTTTCACATTATAAAATTACTATTAACTTTTAAAACGAATAAAATTAATTATTGTTGATTTACACTAATCTGGCATCACAGACGGGCAACATATTGTCATTCTTTCTATTTTAATGTTCCTTATTATTATTAGTATTGCTATCAGCTACAGCAATAGTTTTTTATTGTCTGACTTTAATGTGATTTTATTGAAACAACAGAAAAATGCAGTAGTTGTTTGCTCCTGTAAATAATTTTTGCACCCATAATGTCTGACTGTCAGTCGTTAAATAACGTTGACAGTGATGGCTTTTCTTAGATGTGATTATGCCCCATCAGCTTAGCACTGAGCCTGGTAGTCATCACCATCATCATCATCGTAGACTTCTCTTGGACTTCTCCAGAGCTTAACTTACATTTCAATGTTGCCGTGGTTTATGTTGTTTTACTACGACGGCTTTTTTTCGCCTACAACTTTACAATTGATAATGAAATTTATCCAGATTAGACAAGTTTTGTGTTTTTTTTATATTCTTCTTATTTTAGCATTCATCCACTTGTTGGTTACATTTTTTGTTTTACGCAAGTAGTTTGGAAAATTTATGTACCATTAACCATTTGGATTTATAGCGAACAATTCCAAACAACTATCAAGATATTAACTGAACAGCGCACCAGCACTGTGACCACCATCATCCTATACTTCTTGTAACAATCATCATTATAAACATGATGATGATGATCATCATCATAATATTTAGTTGGTTTGTTTGTTACTTGTTGGTTGGCATCTCGTTTTATTTAAAAGTGAATAAACTAAACGAGCTATAAACATGATTAGGCATTATGCTCCAAGCATTATAGATCATCATTTTTGTTGGTGATTGTTTTTTTTTTGTTTTTTCTTCTTCGTCTTTAAGATCAGTCTGGGATATTTAAAAGCATTTGTTATTGCCATCGAATGTTAACTGAAAACAAAGTGGCGAAAAGATCCGACAAAAAAAAAAAAAAAATAATAATATGTAAAAGTTTTACGCTTGAATACACCGAATCTTGTATACCCTCCAATTGACAGGTGAAATCGGTTTAAAATGTTGTTTTTACGAGTATTATTGAAATAAAGTTGCATTATTATGATTATCAACTGATTCGTATTAATGATATCGATTAAATATATATTTTTATTTAAATTTGAAATTTCAAACTGACAGAAAATGTAAACTGCATTCTTTACAATGCGAGGAGAAAATAATTGAAATTATTAATCCCCAGACTTTCTTCTTCAGAGCCTAATCTGTTTTGATAGAGACTAGAGACAATTAGGTGGAGGCAAAATCCTAAGGAGAGTACATTTGAAGTATTCACTGAATAAAGATGTTTCTTTCTGATTTCCCGACCAATGCATTGCTGAGATTTTGGTCATCGTGAATTGACTAAGGTTTTGCCAGATATACGAGATTGATATTCGGGTCTATACTGATAACCAAGCAGTCTATGGAAAATATTATGGGACACTTTTTAACGAGTTGGACTCTACCTTGTACCATGTTACCGAGATGAACACGGTAATCATATTTCACATACACTTGCGAAGAGTTGGAATTTTCTCTTATAAGTGGAAATTTAACGATTTGTCGGAGCACAAACGAGATAGTCTACAAGGATATGTCCTGAATCTGTAGAATAAGTCAGAATGTGTAAGAAGAGAAGAATAATGTACACCTACTCTTTCAATGTCCGTGTTTAGCAGATGGTAGATTCGAGACGATGCACAGTGTCAGATTTGTGTAATCTAGAGGGACTAAAGTCTGAATTTTCAAAACGAGTAAAGATAATTAAATGATTTTTGAAACACAATTTTCCTATGGTTAGATACATTTTTGGGGAAAAAATTGAGGTGGTCGTGGCAATATTTCGCCTACCTCCCATACAAATGTTAAAATCAAAATTTTCATATTAATACCCTACATCACCATAGTGAGGAGGGTATAGTGGGTTCTGTTTGCTGATGTTTATAATGTGCAAAAATATTGTTCTAACACCCACCTTAAAGTGTACCAATCTGCTCAGGATCACTTTCTGAGTCGACAAAGCGATGTCCGTCCGTCCATGTAAACTTTGTAATCAAACTACAGGTCGCAATTTCAAAAATAATTTCACGAAAATTCCATTGCCCCAAGGTCGATGCCTATTGAATTTGGTTAGAATTGGTCCATTATTTCTCCTAGCCCCCATACGATTGCTTTCTTCCACTTCACGTTTGTTTCATAACAAAACTTTTTTACAAAATTGTGGAAAAGTCTACAATTTTGTCGCTTCCAGTAATAATATTTCCACATATAAAATCAAAAACACGTTCATTTCCTTCGTGTTTAATTAAATCCTGCTAAAACAATGAAACCTGACACTGTGCGATGCGTGGCTTCGTTGAGTATGATCTGTTGGAGATGGATCTTCGTTTGTGCGAATTAATGGTGACTCTTTTGTCAATGACACAGTTATTAATTAACCTAATCTAATCCAACGGAAGCAAACTTGAAGAACTATACTTAAACGCTTCCAGATGAATAATTCCATATCGCTTTAAAGGGAGAACTTTCAGCTTCCCAAACAATTATTCGGGGACGGCAGATTGAACCTAATGCGCTATGGCAATTGTCAAAAACAGAACAGATGCTTTGGGATATATCCATGTACATTCACAGAGGGTCTAAAAGGAGTCAGAACATCGCCATGTTTAAGTGACAGGTTCCCTTCATATAATGCGGCAGAACTAAAACCAGTCGTGGGTACTAAAACCAAAGTGGGTACTAAAATTATTAAATATTTTCAACAAAACCCAACTTGGTCCTACAAAAAGTTGGCCAAACAATCAAAGGTCTGCTTTCAAACTTTTTCCAATGTTATTAAACAGTACCGGGAGAACTTGTCAGTTGATATAAAACCTGGTTGGGATAGAAGGAATGGTCCACATGATGTTTCTAAAGCCAAAAAATAGAAAGCATTTTCAAAAGAGCTCCCAATACCTCCGGTAGGAAAGCAGCCCGGTTAGGTCAGTACTCGGACTATTTGGTACGAAAAGTTAAAGCCAATGAAGGTTTAAAAGCATACAAGGCTCAAAAGGATCCTAACAGGCACTCGGCTAAAAATTTGGAGGCCATAGACAGAGCACGGAAATTGAAGTCAAATTTTATACAAAAAATATACCTGCTGCATAATGGATGACGAAACATACGTATGGAAAATTTTTCGCAGCTTCAGGGTACATTTTTTTATGTTGCAGATGCTCGAGGGAATGTTGAAGAAAAGTTTAGGACCCAAAAGCAGACAAAATTTCCCAAAAAGTTCTTGGTATGGCAAGCAATATGTAGTTGCGGCAAAAAAGACAAACATTTGTTACAAAGGGCTCTATAAATACCGAAATTTACATCAAGGACTTTATACGAAAAAGGATGTTTCCATTCATAAGACTTCTTAATGTGTCCACTTATTTTTGGCCTGATTTGGTATCCTTTCAATATGGTAAGCAAGGTCTTGAGTGGTACAAGAACAATAATGTGGTATTTGTACCAAGAGAGGCAATTTCTCTAAACTGCCTGGAGCTGAGTTCAGTGGAGAGATATCGGGTTCTTGTTAAAAGAGAATTGAAGAGCACTAAAAAGGTGTCCAAAAGTGTGGTAGATTTTAAACGGAGATCGACTACCTGTTCTAACAAAGAGACATAAAGCACTATAAAACCATAATGGAAGGGTTTTCGAAAAAGGTTCAAAATTTCAATCGCACAATAATTTCAATCAAATAAAAAAACATTAAAAACTGTTAGTTTAGTGGTTTAATTTTTATTAACATATATGTATACTAGCTTGACCCGGTGCGCTTCGCTACCCCTGTCGTAGTCTATGTTGGAAATTTCAATAAAATCGTTTCGGTCGTTTAGTATTTATTGTTTAAGAACTAAAGGTACCAATTTTAACGGTTTTCCCCCTGTTTACCCCTTTCTGGTCCAAGTATTGAAAAAAGTTATAGCCTATTGACGATTCCAAGTAAGGATCTATCCAAATTCCAATAAAATCGATTCAGGCGTGATGCTCAAACAAACAAACAAACAAATAAACAAACAAACTTACAAAGACATATATTTATATAGATTACAAATTTTTCGGTCTCAGTCCTTAGTATAAACGAAGCAAAATTCTTTACACATCCAATCAAATCTCTACCAAATGTTTAAAACAATTAAGGTAAAACTGTATTGACATCCTTTTCGTAAGAAAACTTCAACATCCTCAAACAACTGACGACAATGTAAAATTGTTTAAAACAGAGAGTATTTTTCATCAAACAAAACAACAATTAGTAAAAAAGCTAAAACCATTCAGCTTTTCCAACGAATAATTATTTCTGTTAAACATTTTTTAATTTTTAAATTTAACAAATACGTTGAATTGATATTCATAGCGATAGTTATTCGTTGAAATGAGTAACCGATTAACATGTATAAAAATGCCAGACATTACTGAGGTGATGGTGTTAGCAGGAGGATGATGATGGTGATGCAAACATTTAACTGAAACTACTTGTAATACAGCAGTCGTCTAAAACACGGGAGGTGGAGGGAGGATGGTGGTTGACATTGTTGATGGCAACTGGTAAAACTTATGTTTACATTTGTATTGCAAATGTTTTCACAAATTATGTTCATTGAATAACTGACTCCCTGTCTCTCTGAATGTCGAACAACTATGGCCAGCAGTTATTGTTGTTGAAAACTTGTAACGCTTTTTGTTTGTTTGTTTTTGTTGTGGATTAAATTTCTTTATACCAGACTTGTTGGCTTTCAAACCATATGCTAGAAAATATCTTTATTGAGATCATCATCATCATCATTATCTTTAACAACAGCATCATCATCGTCATCATCATTGTAATAATCGTCAACATCTTGGTCATCAAGAGCTTTTTATCAACCAACGTGTAGTCATCATCATCATTGTTGTTGGTATTGCTGCTGTTTAATGCCGCTAATACAGTGACGAACCGACAGACATTGAATGTTGTTCGTTCCATCGTCAATTTGTTTTTAATCTATGAACATGAACTTGTTTAATGTATTTTAACCATTATTGGTTTTAAAACTGCCCTTGTATGTGCAAAATGTAGACACGTTCGATCATCATCGATAGCTACCACCAAATGTAGGGAATAATGTTAATTTTTTCATACCGTTTGCAAAATGTTGAACAATTTCAAACAAATTCATTTTTAGATTCCGACCGTAACCAGGTTTTTCTGTCCAAAACCGAATCGTTTAAATTTGCCAGTACATTTTAGATCTTATACTACTTCAATTAAAGTTTGTTTATTATTTCCATTGCATATGTAAATTTTTTCTAAAAAATTAAAATAAATGCGATAAATTTTTTAAAAAACTGTTAGGAGTTAGTTAGGAGTTGATTATAAGGAGTGATTTCGAAAAATTCTTAACTTCAATTTCCATGCTCTGTTTTTGGCGTCTAAATTTTTAGCAGCGTTCCTGTCAGGTATTTTTTGAGCCTTGTATGTTTTTAAACCTGCATTAGCTTTAACTTTTCGTACCAAATAGTCCGAGTATTGAGCTAACCGGGCTGCTTTCCTACCGAATGTGTTGGCAGCTCTTTTTACAAACATCATGTGGACCATTGCTTCTACCTGAACCAGGTTTTCTATCAACGGACAAGTTCTCCCTATACTGTTTAATAACATTGGAAACAGTTTGACGGCAGACCTTTGATTGTTTGGCCAAATTTTTTGTAGGACCAAGTTGGGATTTGTTGAAAATATTTAATAATTTTAGTACACACATTTTTCACGTAACTCATTTTAATCAGATTAACAACAAATGCACATAATTGACATTAAACATAATAACTCACATGCTTTACAAAGGTAACTTGATAAAAAAATCTAATAATACTTGGGTTAAAAGTTTTAATGAAAAGCGTGTGTTAAGAATTTTACGATTTCACTCCTTATATTTTAAATGTTTCTATCTGATTCCAAAATCCATTTCTTGTTATTTTGTATGCTTTATGAGATATTAAGCATTACCAAACATAACAATTGACAATTTTATTGATTATTGTTTGTGGTCTTTATATCCATGGCGCTAAGGTTATTCTCTGTACTTTTGGTGGGACCAAAAGGGTCCTATCTATTATGAGCTGCTGAAATCTGGCCAGACCATCTCAAGGAACCTGTACCGAACGCAACTGATTTGTTTGTAGCGAGCATTGGCCTTAAAACGCCCAGAATATGTGGCCAGACATGAAATCATAATATTCCGCCCAACCACTATTTGTTTCGATCGGTGCAGAACGCAATCTCTGGTATACGCTTCACTTCTCTCTGGTATGCGCTTTACGAACAGAGTATCCGAAATTGGCTGGATTCGTTCATGTCTTTAAAAGATGAGCAGTTCTATTGGCGCAGAATCTATATGTTGCCAGAAATATGGAAAAAGTTCAAGGCTAACAATGGCCAATATTTTGAATAAATTTATATTGTACAAATCTGTTAAAGTAGAAGTTAAAAATTTGAGAAAAAAAAAAAAATGTCATACACTGTATTAATTTTGTACATGTATTTAATAAACAAAATAAACAACACTGCAGGGAATGCTAATAGTGAAATTGTAGTGAGTTACTAGTGATATTATCAGTAGTACTGTGGACCAGATGTGCTCTAGCCAATGCAATCTTCTATTGACATTTAACATTAGCTTGTCATTGAAAATCCACCAGTAGACTGTAGCACTACTGACTAGGTAATTATTTTCTATACCTATTGACTTCACAGCATAATACAAAAAAAAAAAAAACTATTGACGCGTTCGTTGACAATGTCTCCAGAAATACTCTAGAACTGTTGTCTCTAACGTATCTCTACCCACGCTTAAAGGAAAGTAGTCGTCATTTTAACTAGTATAATTGTCGATACAGGAAGAGTGTTGACATGGTTCAAGGCTGACTACAGGGAAATTATTAAATTTTGTTTTTGGTTTTAAATAATAATTAAAAGTACGAATTAATTTCTTATCCCTATACGGAGTTTGGCTGAAAATGGGCTGGATTTTATAAGTGGGTGTAGTACCTCAGATAGATGTGACAAATTATATATAGGGGATAGCTATCAATATGAAAATCGAGAGGTAAAGTCTGGTTAAAAGGAAATAGTAAGCTGCTTCCACAAAACCTTCATATTTAACGGTTTGTTTCGGGAAAATAAAATTTTGCAGGTCAAACAAGTTTGAGACTCGTGCACCACCTCATTTCCTTGACTCTTAGGATACTTCGGAGTGACTACATTTTCTCGATGGCAACTATAACAAAATATGCGCCTAGTTGGCGACGGACAGGCCATAAAACTGTGACCTGGCTCTTTGAAAATATATTGACGTCCTAAGGCGTCCACTTTGACGATTGTTGTGGGCGTCGTCACCAAATTCCAGCTCATGAACACGAGCGATTTTAATTTAATAATTCGAATAATATTTTTTACTAGCTGAACCCAGTCCGCGTTGCTGGCCCTTAGAAATGAATTCAGAAAATAAGTATGATAATTGAGGGCTTGTTCTTCGTTTATTACTGTGTTGTGTCATTGTTTCGCCAAGCAGTTTCAATTAAATTAGCTCATTGAGCTTGTTGACATCATAATTTTGGCTCTCAGTTACCTATCTAGTTGTCGTCTATGGCTCTTGCAGCAAATGCACATGCATGTTCGTCGATAGCGTTCGGCTTCTGTAGCTTAATTTCCAGTGAAATAAATTTGGGAAACGGGAGCAATCATCCAATTCTGTGGTACATTTCGCATTGATCTTTAAAGGTGGGCATGAAGCCGATATTTACGATATTGTACATTCGGATATTTTGAATAAAGTGCTCGGGAATCGGAGTGACGCCGGAAATGTAACTTAGAAGCAATGTAAGCAAAGTTGGTTCATTGCCCCAATCGGAGTTATTCAAAATATTTTTTTTAAATAGATTTCACATGGACATTTTTTATTCATGCAGGTAATATGCAAGAGTAAACAAACTTGTTTATCATCGATTGATAAAAGAAGTTTTATAGTACAATTATTTTTTTATAGTACAAAAGTTCAAATTTGGGAAAAATGTTTCTATGGGGAAATTCGAAAACCGGCTTTACGAATGTACCGCATTTACCTAATGTAGCATTTTAGGTGTCTAAAACCATCCTCAGAAAATTTCCTTTCCAATGATACCAGTTTGGAGGTAATTGGTTGGATAGTTTCAAAGTCTATAACGGACATAGGTAGAAACATTTTTTGTGTTTTATATATGTCGAATAATAGAGCAAATTTTCACTCGATCATACTTGGTCTTGAGCATAACTTGAGTTAATTTAATTTGCAAAATTTAACATCGCTGGCCAGTTTTAGTTCATAAATTGTTTTCTGTTGGATTGAGGATATTTCAAAATACTTATTCAAAAAATTGTCGACGTGACGGTAACTCTTTCGCGATGAAATATATTGGAAGTTTGTTTACGGTCCTGGCAAATGTCTAACAAAAATCATTGATTAATAACTCGTATCAGAACCGTTCCAAATATCGTATTTAAGTTCCGCTACACTCCTCCGGAAATATTTGAGAAAGTAATGATTGCAATTAATACTAGAACGAGTACTAATTAGTTTCATTACAATTTATTTGTTAAATATATCAAAAGTTATAACGTTTCTAAATCATTATTCTTTTGTAAATATTAATAAGATTGTTAGTTTGAAAGTAATCATTTGTAAGCTCTTTATAAGATTCGTCTTTGCAGAATATAGTTTTTCTGACTGGTTTAAGTTTAGTTTTGTGTAATGAACAAAAAAAAAGAATGTGTGCAAAATCTGGTCTTGATAACCACCCGCTCTCTGTAGTGTATTAAGTGTCTAAGCGTTTTCTAATAGTACAACATTATAAAATACACTTTTTGCTATTATTTTTTTTTTTACAAATATTTATAGTCTTGAATTTTATATCGTTTTATCGCTTTCAAAATGAGTCGTGGGTAAAAGCTGTTTAAAACATTCGCACCATATTTTCCCGCCGTACTCGTTAGCTCGTACATATGTGTGTTTGTTTCAGTTATGTTGTTTATCCATTCAATTGTCGCTTTGCGCGTCCGTCCTACCGTCCATCATTGCGCCAATGCAACACTTTCTTCGTTATTTTGTTGTTTTTTTTTTTAGTTTTAACTTCTCTTTTGAAGACCATGAGGATGATGATGATGATTCAAAGTGTTTGATGCCTCGCAGCCATCGTCATCGTCTTTAGATTCAACAATTTATCATAGAAGTGTTAATACCGTGCCAATATTTAGTTGTTTTTCTATCTCTCGTAATACTGTTTGTTGTTTATTGGAAATTGTGTACATAAAGTGTTTAAAGTTTTTATCAACATTTGAAATCTTGTAGATGATTTGTGGTCATTTATTTTATTTTTATTTCATGTTTTATATCGTTTTTTTTTTTTTCTACATTTACAACATTTATTTAATAGCATTTCTTTTACTAAATATTTCGCTTAGAATCAATAAATTTATTTATTGAACACCCACCTTTACTATAGCAATGACTGTTTAGTTTCATGTTTTCTTTGGTTGGTTCAATACAGTGAAGTCATTGCAGTGATTTTAGAATTATTTCAGAAAGATAATTTAATACCCAACCGACAAATTTATTTGTGAGTGTTTAACATTTAAGAGCCTTAAATGGCGTTACAATAATAAATATAAGATTTAGAACAGTTAAGAAAATATTGAAAAACGAAATATTTATTAAACTTCTTAAAAAAAAGAAAATATCCTAAAAGTATCATAATCTATGAATTACGTACTTAATTTAAGTTGACCAATCCAAAAGTACCCTATTTTGTGCGTCAAAGTCTAAAATTGTTCTCTGTCATCTAAAAACTAAATCTTGAAAATTTGAGCAAGCATTAATATAACATTTTATTTGAAGTTTCAAGTTTTATTTTTAAAAATTAAGTGTTGAAAAAAATATTTTATCATTTATCACCAACAAGAGAAAAACTGCACAACATTTAACTTTTATCTTCGAATTTGATTTCTTTCGGCAATAAAAAACATTCTTGAACAATAATGTCATGACAAAAATACTTGAAGTGATAATTATAAAGGGACATATTTGATTGTACTCAGACAAAACAATGAAATAAAAATGCTTAATCTTTATGTCTTAAAGTTCAAAGCCGCGAAAAAAGAGCAGCACCTTAATGGTAAAGTTCTTACTGCTCCCCGATGCCCCGACATGAGTAAAATTTATCGTAATGTTCTTATATGAGATTACGGCATTCGATATCGACCATGAATTTTATTTTCGATAAGATAGTTCATTCCTATCACGAATGCTGTAATTCGGCCCCAGGTCATTCTTTAAAAGTCTAAAGCATAATGCTAAGGAGTGAGATCGTAAAATTCTTAACACATGTTTTTCATTAAAACGTTTAACCCAAGTATTATTTGATTTTTTTTTATCAACAAATTAATTATATTAATTTGTTGTTAATCTGATTAAAATGAGTGACCAGAAAAAAGTGCATACTAAAATTATTAAATATTTTCAATAAAACCCAACTTGGTCCTCCAAAAAGTTGGCCAAGCATTCAAAGGTCTGCCGACAAACTGTTTCCAATGTTATTAAATAGTACCGGAGAACTTGTCCGTTGATTGAAAAACTTTTTCAGGTAGAAGGAATGGTCCACATGATGTTTCTAAAGCCAACAAAATAGAAAGCATTTTCAAAAGAGATCCCAACACATCCGGTAGGAAAGCAGCCCGGTTAGCTCAGTGCTCGGACTATTTGGTACGAAAAGTTAAAGCTAATGCAGGTCTAAAAACATACAAGGCTCAAAAAGTTCCTGACAGGAACGCTTCTAAAAATTTAGAGGCCAAAGACAGAGCACGGATATTGAAGTAAAATTTTATACAAAAAATATACCTACTGCATAATGGTTGACGGAATGTACGTATGGAAAATTTTTCACATTTTTCCGGGTGAATATTTTTATGTTGCTGATGCTCGAGAGAATGTTGTAGAAAGGACCCAAATGCAGAAAATTTTCCCAAAAAGTTCTTGGCATGGCAAGCAATATGCAGTTGCGGCAAAATAAACCCAACATTTGTTACAAAGGGCTCTTTAAATACCTAAGTGTACATCAAGGAATGTTTACAAAGGAGGATGCTTCCATTCATAAGACTTCTTAATGTGTCTACTTACATATGACCTGATTTGGCATCCTGTCATTATGGAGGCAAGGTATTGAGTGGTACAAGAACAATAATGTGGTATTTGTACCAAGAGACGCAAATCCTCCAAACTGCATGGAGCTAAGGCCAGTTGAGAGATATTGGGCTCTTGTTGAATTGAAGAGCACAAAAAAGGTGCTCAATTTTAAGCGGAGATGGACTACCTGTTCGAGCAAAGTTACAATAAGCTCTATAAAAACGAAAATTGTTCAAAATTTCATCAGTAGTGATTAAAACTATAAAAATATTTTTAATTTCAATCAAATAAAAAAAGTGAAAACTGTAAGTTTAGTGGTTTCGTTTTTATTAACATATATATATGTTAAGAATTTTCCGATCTCACTCCTTAGTTCCTTAATTCCGGATATTTTAATGGATGACCAAACATTCACTGATTTTTTAGGGGATCGAAACTAAACTGATTGCTTTATATAATTCCAAGGCGTTTGGAGGTCAAAACTAATTGCTTTTAGTGTCGGTTATTGCTTCTCTCGATTCTGAAAAAGGGAGAGGCTAATAACCCTGAATATTACATACCAATTGCAATTTCTACAATAGCCTTTATTTGACAGATCACGTGTGAGTCGTGTCATGCTGTCATTTTATTTTTGTTTAGTATTGTTTGGCATTTCATAATGGAAAGACTTACGCCTGAACAACGTTTACAAATCGTTCAACTTTATTACAAACATTCAAGTTGTGTGAAGAATGTGTTTCGTGCACATTTTGCTCAGCGATGAGGCCCATTTCTGGCTCAATGGGTATGTAAACAAACAAAATTGCCGCATTTGGGACGAAGAGCCTGAAGAGATTCAAGAAGAACCTGAAGAGATTCAAGAACTGCCACTTCAACCAGGATAACAACTGTTTGCTGTGGTTTGTGGGCCGGTGAAATCAACGGTCCATATTTCTTTAAAAATGATGCCGGTACGAACGTAACCGTCAATGGCGACCGTTATCGTGCCACGAAAACCGACAATTTGATGCCTGAAATTGAAGCTCGTGATATCGGCGACATTTCCCACACATCGCATTAATCAATGGATTTAAGGAGAGAACACTTCGGTGAGCACATAATTTCACGTTTTGGGCCGGTCGATTGGCCACCAAGATCGTGTGATATCACACCGTTAGACTTTTTCCTGTGGGGATATGTAAAGTCTAAAGTTTATGCGGACAAACCCGCTTCGATTCAGGCCCTGGAGGAAAACATCACGCGTGTCATTCGCCAGTTACCAGTCGAAATGCACGAAATGCGACGTAACGACGGCCAACATTTGATAGACATAATCTTCAAAAAATAAATGCCAAAGAATGTTCTTTCAAATGATAATAAACATTCCCCCATTAAATTTGAATTTTCTGTGTTTTTTTCTTTAAAAAAGTAGGGTTGAGGTTCCCTACTTTTGAATCACACTTTACAATATTGTTTTCTGACAGACTACAATATTGGCTTTGTTTCATAACTTATATACATATCTATTGAATCCGCATTTTAAAATCCACTGACAATAATCATAATAATTTTGACAAGTTAATGCTAGACTATAAATAAATGTTTCATAGTTGGTTTAACTATGAATTCGAATTTTTAATATACCAGGGCACTGCAGTTATCATTCACAGTATCTTATTTTGAAGTCTTTGAATTTGTCTCTATATTTGAAGCTGAGACTGTGTGCCATAACACCAAACTACCGTCAAAGTTAATATTTGGACGCTAACAATTCACTTAGCCATCACCAATATCTTCTTATTGGAAAGATGCTATCGTTCCATTTACCGTTTGCTTTTGGAGTCTGTTATAACTTCTCTCAATTTATTACAATTATTTATTATTTCTCGGCTATCTCATTAATTCAGGTGTGCCACTAGAATCAGTTCTTTCTCCTACTCTATTTCTTATTTCTAAATGCGTCAAACTTTCAACCCTTTTTATTCTTTAGCGGACGACAGCAACTTTTACTATTCTTATTCAAAATATTCATACAAAAATAGGTCATGCCTGTCGGAGATTGAGGGAATGAAGCAAAGCGTGAATCAGAATTTTGTGATAATCCCTGAATGGGGTTGTACGAATATTGTCGACTGATTTAGCTATATTAAAGGAATCAAGCGCTCTTTATGTTCTGGGTATGAGAATACAGTAAGATTTCGGCTGAACTAAACATATTTTTCAAGTACAGTGAGACCACGATTATCCGTAAGGGTCGGGACCGGGAGCATTCTGGATAATCAATTTTCCCGGTTAATTGAGTACTAATTTTTAGTAGTTTTTTAATAATGACAGTTTTTCGATAATGAAATTTAAAGCTCCATATTGCACACTGATCCATCGGTTAGATCAAAGTTGTCCAATTTGGTTGAAAAAATTTCACAATAACGTTTTCAGCATTGAAATCCTGTACGTCTGGATGTTGTCCAATGACAGAATGATTTTACTATCATATTTTAGACCGATTTTCTTAAAATTCTCTCTCACTTCTGGTACTAAGTTGTTGTTAAACCATTCTCATGGAAATTTTTTTAAAGCTCTTTCCAATAACTAATACTTAACACTTGTGTGTACCAGCTGCATTAACACAAACTAATGAGGTTAGTCCCTTGTGTCATTCTATGAAATTTTCATTTCATTTTCACTTCTCTCAAGTAAACACTTTTCATTCTCCATTATCTCTTTGTTGAGTTTTTTCATTGATTTGAATTCATTTAATTTTTCTACAAAAATTGTGGCAGCTAATCAGCTGAATATTTTTCTCCTGCAGCACTAAGTTTGTGAATACAATGGCGTTTTTTTCTTAAATTTTGAGTGGAATATTTTAGATTTTCCTTCACTGTTAATCCAGAAATTGGAGTTCCTTCCGGAATTATTCATAAACTGTAAATTCTTCCTTTGGTTTTTAGCAGTTTTTTAAATATTTTTGGTTTCACTTTTTTCTTTTTTAATGTCTAACACTCCTCATGGCAAAAGCTACCGAAAAATCGATGGCACAATATCAAAAAGGGTTGGCCTTACAAATCGCTCGTGGGAATTCCCCTTTTTCGTATTATTCACAATGTGTTTGATTGTTCAAAAATAATCAAAAAATATTATAATCCCGGATAATAGAGGTAATTACGGTTAATCGATGCAAAAAAATTTAAATCGTTCCAAAAACATTTTCTTTTTCTTTTCCGGATAATTTATGTTGCCGGTTAATCGAATCGCGGACAATCGAGACCTCACTGTATTAAAAGAATCTTCGTTTTTTTTTTACTCCATCTGATCTTACTATTTACGCTGCGTAAAGGAGAGGGCATTAAACTCTATTGATTCGCGGGAGCATCATCGCAATGTGGTTTGTGTATTTTACTCTTCTATCGATACTTAGTATAGAATTTGTTCTGCTGAAATTAGGGAACTAGCTCCTGATTGCCGCAGACTACTTTCTACCTTATACACGTATTTTAGCAAGAAAAATATAAACAAACTGTATAAGTCATTCCTTTCACGTTCTAACGCATTGCTTTTTAAACAAAATGTTATTCTGGAGGCATCATCGGACCATACTAAGGTTGTCATTCGGATAAAAATTATTCGAATAAATGAGAAAATTATATAATTTTATACGAATAAAAAAAAATGTTTCAGTTTATAATAAAAAGTTATTCGATAAAAAATTGTCCAATAATCGAATACACTCTAAATTAATGTTCAAGATATAATTTTAAAAAATAGAAATATTGATGCATAATCTCAAATCGAGATAAAATTCAACACGTATACGTTTCATATAAGAATATATGACATGACTAGAATAAATGTATAATGATTAGTCAAAAATGTATCTTAGATTTTAGATGTGTATGAATTAAATTTATTATAAATAATTGTTTTATTGGTTAACGTAGGGTATAATCGATCATGGTCGACTATATATTTTATTATGTATTTTTCTTTATTGTAAGTAATAATAAACTTTCAGGTTTTAAATATATTTAAACAATTTCGTTATTCGTTCATTCTCGATTAACATTTCAATAATTAATCGATAACTCTAATAATAAAATAATGGTAAACTTTTATTCGAACAACATTTTTGTCATTTGAATAATTGTCAACCCCACATACTTTAAATAAAATAATAATACAAATAGTGCTAATCGCGCTTCAAATTTCTCGTAATTCGATCTAGGAGTGGAGCATGGATAGATTTATATTCTAATTATTAAAATAAACCATTATACCTACTGCATATTATCCTAAATTGGATAAATAATAATATTTTCTAATAATTGAGCTTACTAATTTGTATTTCTTTTATTGCAGATACAACCAAAATAATGACTTATACCCTTTTCAAATAAGGTAAGAGAAACCTCAAATAATTTACCACAGCAACATTGTTAGTTTTGCAAATGTTTTATTCGGACGTAAACTACATACTCTACAAACCATACATAAACAAAACACCTGGATAACAAGTATGAATTTGTTTGTGGCTGTTACAGTTTTCGTTTCAATTAAAACAAATTTTATACCGCCTGTCAGCGATTAAAATGCCACTGTCATAAAAAAATACCCATTCAAATGTGTAGCAAACACGCTGTCATGACTAAACAATTAAATAAATAGATACATACTTATAAATAAATTAAAAATAGCAAGAAAAACACACAAAAATGTACTGTAATTTACGGAAATATTTCTTTAATTTACTACAAGACAGACACTCCCCTCTTGAACCAACCAGGACAGACGGAAAGACAGACAGACAGACACAACAGGCATAAATTGTGTGTAGTCACAATTATTTCTTTATTGTCCATTTTGAATGTGTGAATTCTTGAAATATTTCCAAATAAAGATTTCATTGATGATGTTGATTGAGGAAAGAAAACAAAAAAATAAAATCAGAATACAAAATAATTTTCATATTTTTACAACGTGCTACAATTATTTGCACATTTTTTTGTTATGCAAATACTATAGTATACATATACATATGAGTGTGTGCGCTCGTATAGACACAGATAATCCTACAGACAGACATACATTTCAATGGACAGACACTCCGACAGACAATCGGTCATACTTTTCTCTATAAAAATTTCTTTGCTTTTGACGCCATTTAATAATAGTGACAGGAAAACAAGATAAAAACCGACCAAAATCAACAAAAAAAAAAAACAAGAAACAGAATTTATTTATATCCACGAACACACATGGCTTTTGCACTCTTGCCCATCGATGTCGACGTTACCATCGACATCCCGCCACCAGCAACGGCATCGTCGTATTATACATATGTATTTGTTTTTAAATTTCCCACCTCAAATTCATTCAAAATTTCATTTAAATGGCCAAATACACATGTATTCATTCGTTTGTTCCGTAAATCCGCTGTGTTTTAAATTAGTGTATTTTTATTTTTATAATAAATGCAATATTCGAATAATGGATTTATTATTATCTTTGATTAAAATTAAAATTCTTGATAATTACTTCATTACTTTTAGGTTTATATCAAAAATACACTTTCATCTCAACTATCGTTACCGTAATAACTGCGATTACCTTTACCCCTAACATACGGTTACCTATATAATCGCAAATACCGATACCGATATTTTAAAAATAATTTGAAATTATAAAAATTAAATTTTTGGAGTTTATTGAAATCTAAAGTTTTCAAAATTTTAGTAATAATTTAATTCAGGATGAAATTACCGTTACCGAAATATCGTTACCGTATACCGAAATATCGTTACCGTATACCGAAATTAACCAAAATATCGTTACCGCTAAGTCACCGTTATCGAAGTAGTCCTAATTAGCGTTACCGTTATCTTTTACCGTTTTGAATTGGTAGCCAACCTTGGTTTGTATTCCCCACTGTTATGCAAATCGAATCCGAGTAACGGTTTCCTTTTTTTTTTTTTTTTAATTCACATATTTTGGTGTTTTTTTAAGTTGAATCTGTAAATCAAAGCCGCTCTAGCTTAATTTGGGGAGCAGTCCGTTCTGTATGCGCACAAAGGGCGCGTTTTCAATCTACACTGACTCAGTTTAAGACTTACAGAGGTGTAGTCATGCTTATAATCAAATTCCACCTATTCGTCTGTGTCGCAAGTTTAAGACTTACAGAGGTGTAGTCATGCTTATAATCCACCTATTCGTCTGTGTTGCACTACACATCCGATGTTTCAACAAGTTCAAGTCCCAGCTGGCAGCTGCCTTGTCGCGGCTTCGATTTTAGAAAATTATAGCTAAACTTTACGATAATAAACTAATCTAATCCGACATTTAAAAAAAATTTAAATGTAAAATTTGGGATTTGCTTTTTTTTTTATTTGGTATCACATTGTAATAGTTTCTCGATGTCAGAATATGTTTATATTTTATATTTAAACATCTGTGTTTAAATTTAATACAATACCTATTCTTATTTGGATTTTTTTTTCAACATTTGAATACCATTTTATTCTTATATTTTATTAAAATGTGCGACCTCCAGACGTTATCTTATTTTGCTCAAATTTTTATTTTTATAATCGCAAAATTGCTCCAGCCCCTATTATTATGCATTATCTCGAAAATAATTTGAAAGCTAGCTAAAGTTCTTTACTTTTTCATTGAAAATATCCCATTTTTGTGATTTTTTATTTGATACATACTGTTACGATTTTACCTTTTAAAAACGGGGTTTATTTCCTTTAAATAAACCGGATACTTTTGATTGCAAATAAAATCAGTTTTAGTAGTTTAAAATTGTAACAACTCTTTATTTATTTAGAATGTACAACAACAACAGAATTAAAAAGTCACTCAGTGTCTTTATACACGTCTATCTATTCGCAGAAATGCACACACACTTTACAACGTACAAGCTCAAATGTACACGACAGTTGATGTTAACTCTAAGAGCGACAATGATCAACTCAACTTACGACTGCAGTCTCTGCCACTATTTATACCCACGCCATCTATCGGGAATCTTCTACAATGCTCTTAACGGACATACTAGTACATTCGAATTCCAGAGCCTTCGATGTCATTTCCAGCAGCCCAAACAGCAGCTCAGTGTTGCCATACTTACAAACAATGTCAATGATGGACGTGCCTTCAAACATGATGAATGCTGCAGGCAGACGTTACAGACTGTTAAATTCAAATCGTCATTGCACATTCGTAACAATACATTTGATGTTAGTCCAATAAAGGAAAACAATGTTGAAAATTTAATTTTAAAATGCGTATATCTCCTAAGCTATAAGAGATAATTGATAGCTACGACGTTTCTATATATGTATTTTTTTTAAATCCTACCACGAACGAAGAAATAGGATCGTTTTAAAAATGTAACATACCCGAGGTGTCCTACTTTGGGGACCCCTGGCAACACTTCCCCTTTGCGCATGTTAAATTTCTTTCAAACCGGACTAACCGTTTAGAAGTTACAGATTTATTTCCCCCTACATATTTTTTATACCCTTCACCATGAGTGGCAAGGGTATATATAAGTTTGTCATTCTGTTTGTAATATCTTTTTTCGTTTGCAACCCTGCAAAGTATATATATTCTGGATCGTTATGGATAGCGAAGTCGATATAGCCATGTCCGTCTGTATGTTGAAATCAACTTTCCGTAGCCTCCAAATAACTTACAAACATAATTGATACATCAATATATCGAGAATTGTTCCGGCTCGAGAAAATCGGCCCACAAATGGCTGAGATACAGGGAAAAAACCGGGACAACGTAGATTTTTGGCCTATTTTTTTTATCTATGTATATCTGGATTACGAAGTCATTAATATAGACAATATGGATATCTAATGATAGATACTTCAAAGTCCATTGCAACAATGTATATAAGGCTATAGTAATTTGGACATACATTGGGTCAAAATCGGGAAAAATATTTTTTAACCCGAATTTTTTTTTTACCAAAAAAATTTTTTTGTCGTAAATTTTTTCATTAATAAATTTAAAAAAAAAATTTAAAAATTTTAAAAAAAAAATTTTAAAATTTTAAAAAAAAAATTTTAAAAATTAAAAAAAAAAAAAATTTTAAAAATTAAAAAAAAAAAAAATTTTTAAAAAAAATTTGGAAAAAAACATTTTTTTAAATTTTGAAAAAAAAAAAAATTAATTTTGTTGACCTAAAAATATTTGGTGAAGGGTATATAAGATTCGGAACAGCCGAATAAAGCTCTATTACTTGCTTTCTATGCATTAGTTTTGCAGAAAATTATTTCAGAATACAAAATCGAACCTATTTTTTTAAAAAACTTATCTTATGGGTATATATTATGGATGGGAACCGAACTAAATAACGTTTTCTTGTCCTATGAACCTATTTTTTCAAAGAACTTATCTTATAGGTCTATATTATGGATGGGAACCGAACTAAATAAAGTTTTCTTGTCCGTTTCCAATTTTCTGTTGGCAACCAGAAATTTGCGGTTGCCCTCTGGCAACGCAACTGAAGTTCGGGTGCCATAATCATAATCCATAATCAACCTATTAGAATCCTTTTCTTCAGTATTCAGTATTTATTGATGAAACATTCGATTTTCTGAACGTATTATGACTTTTTCATTTAATAATTTTGTATCTATTCTGTTTTGAAATGAGCGTTAGTTAGGCTCTTTGTAACTTCAATCTAAAAATTAATATTAGTTTATGCTACAGTTTTGGGAATCTGAGGCCTATAGCGCCCAAAATAAAAACTAACACAGTTCAAGTCGATTGTTTTATATAAATGTTAATGTTAAATTAATGTACTGTTAAACCAAGATTATCATAGTTTTTCAAACTTAACAGTTGTGTGATCGAAAATTTTACTTAAAGTATTCGAAATTCCCTAATACCTGTATGCTACCGACTTCGAATATAGTGAACCGCGTGTGTTTTTACTGTAAATTTAGGCCATTTAACAGCAGTTATAAATATTAAACAAATCAACTTAAATAAATCTTGCCACTCGAATAATGAAAACCACGAAATTCTGCAGATTTCGCACTTGATTATTTTTAAAATTTTTCATTGCTGCTACAATATTTTGTTTCTTTTATTTTTAATGCCGGTGCTGATGCTGCTGATGTACAAGTACTTCTGCTGCGCCTCTTAACTTTTGCTTGTTTTTTGTTTCAAAGTTTATTTTTAAAAATTTTTGCTTTGCACCCCACTTGTGAATTTTTCAGCTAAAAATAATACAAATATTTTTATTTAATAATTTTTGTTTTGTTGTTGTTTTTTTTTTTGTCCAATTTGCTTATTATGACTGTGGTCTTCGTAATGATGAATAATAAAGGTGATTAAAGTGTATTAACATTTATTGGCTCTTTGGATTTGGCCACCATTTGACTTTAATGTTGATTTGAATGTTTGGAAAAGTATTAAGATTTTAAATATATTTTAAATTGTGTTTTTTTATTGAATTTGTCTAATGTGTGAATATTTATTTTTAAATGTTTCTAAATATAGTCTTTAGAAATGATTGTGTATTTTTTTATATTTGGTAGTATACAACAGAGTACAGATGTTTGTTTAGAACCATACAAACTTTATAAATATACAAATTATTTTCTGCTAAAAAATTTGCTGGTGTTTCTTAAAATTTGTTTATGTTTTTTACCATAAAATACAACCATTCAATTTAATAACTTACATTGACTTTTGCACATTTTTAAATTGGTTTTCCAAAATTTTGTAGATATTGCATAAAAATTCACATTAAATAAGTTTGTTTATGTCAGACTTTTAAAAAGATTTGGTTGCAAGCAAATGCTTGGCATTGAATAATATTTGTTTATAGCTTTGCAACTTTGTAATCATCAGCAATTTTTTGATTTTATAGCACCAAATGGAAGAAAGTGCATTTTTACCCTTGACGTATTTTAATTTTATACAATTTGGCTCAATTTGATAAATGCATAATATTTTGCAATGGTTTTGTGATGTGATAAACTCTATGTGATTTGTTATCACAACCGATGACTGCATCAAGATTCACTCCGGCCCATGCTTATTCATACTCAATTTCATTTCCTCAGATATTATTGTGATTTTCTACCCAGCACAGTTTCAATATTAGATTGATTACTCTCAATCTAAGGCATATTTCTTTTAAATTAGTTAATTTTTTTTGAGGGTTTTATTTAATTTCCAGAAATATTGACTTAGTTCATAATGAAATAACATCTCAATTTTTGAAAAATGAAATAAATTCCCAAATTAATTTTTGGATGGATGGCCTTCGACCGGACTCGAAGCTTTTCTCGTCTCAGATGTATCAAAAAGCGGCTTTTTACATTTATTACCCATAAGGGGCCCATAGACACATACTGCTGACACATACTGCCGATGAACCCTTCGTATACGTGTGTCATTGATATTTTACTACACACCTATCAATCATAATTTAAAAAAATGCGTTTGAGAACAAAAAAAATATTATTTTCTATTTTTCAGTAACTTAAACGTCAAATTTAATAATTATATTTCATAAAAATGAAAAAATGTATACTATTGTTCATTTGAACAACTGTCAGCAGTACGAGTTCATTTCAAAATCAAAACTATTTTGATTTTTCATACTGCATTGTCTGTGTGTCGCATACATAAACAAAAATTTAAAATTTACCAACACATGCTTATTGCATGAGCATGAGCAGTATGTGTCTATGGGCCCCTTTAGAATTAATAAATAAATCCTTTGGGAATATAAAATCTCAATTCGGAAAAAATGTATTTATTAAAGCTTATAAAGACAGTAAAGGTTTTCTACTCTAGGGTGTATCAAATACCGGCATCGCTTTGTAAATACTTCTTGCATTAAGTCCCCAACTTTGGTGCTTTGGTGACTTAGTTTGTAGCGCCCTTGAAAATATCTGTTGAGTGTATGCCTTAAGAATTCATGATTTTTTTTTCACATTTTTAGCTTTAATTTTGAAACATTTGTACAAAATAAATTTATACAAAGTATTGGCAATTGTTAGCTATGACATTTTCCCATATTTCTGGCAACATATGGATTTCGAGCCAAAATAACTGTTCATCTTTCGAGGCCTGACTGGACTATAAGGGAAGCAAAACTTCCCGACCACTTCTTTCTAAATAGTTTTTAACCGTTATTGCAACATGTAGCCTAAAGTTATCATGATGGAATATTACGGTTTCATGACTGGCCGCATATTCTGGGCGTTTTTCGGCCAATGCTTGCTTCAAACGAATCAGTTGCGTTCGGTACTGGTTCCATGTCTTCCAGATTTTGAGCAGTTCATAATAGATAGGACCATTTTTCTCCCACCAAATACAGAGAATTACCTTAGCGTTATGGATATTTGGCTTTGGTGTCGATTCGGCTGGTTGGCCGGGCTTCACATACGATCTCTTACATTTCGGCTTTAATTCGTATGGTTGCCAATTTCCCTGCTTTTTTGCAAGCGTTTTGAAATTGCTGATTGAGTAGCTCCCAAGCTCTTGTTGAGGTTGACAATAATCTTCATGGAGTAATGCCTCCAATTCTTTGGCTAGCCAGGGCGATTTTTGTCTTCCGTATAAAAATCACCACTTCTGAACCCCAGAAACCATCTCTAGCACGTTGAAACCTATGTAACACTTTCGCCATTTCGGTGAGCAATCGGTGTGCTTCAGCGGCACATTTTATCAAATTATAGAAGTAAAGCAAAACATCCCGCTTTGTTGGCACAAAATTTTACATTTTTGAAGCAAAAAAAAAAAAATTGTTTTTTAAAAGTTTTTTCCAATTTTTTTAATTTAAAAATTTATTTGTTTTAGTTTATTAGTGAAAAAAATTTATGACAAAATATTTTTTTTTTTTTGTCAAAAAAATTCGGGTTAAACAATTTTTTCCCGATTTTGACCCATTGTAGGTCCAACTTACTATAGCCTTATATACACCGTTGCAATGGACTTTGAAATATCTATCATTAGATATCCATATTGTCTATATTTATGACTTAGTAATCGAGATATAGATCAAAAATAGGCGAAAAACAGAGGTCTCGGATTTTTACTCATATCTCCGTTATTTATGGACGGATTTTGCTGATTTTAAATATGAAAATTCTCGAAAGCATGTCTGAGAATTATTGAAGATTTGGATCCCAAAGATATCTGGGGTCTTAAGAAAATTGATTTCAACAGACAGACAGATGGACATGGCTAAATCGACTCCGCTATCTATAAGGATCCAGAATATATATACTTTATAGGGTCGGAAAGTTATATTGTGGAAATTACAAAAGGAATGACAAATTTTATAAATACCCTTCTCACGAAGGTGAAGAGTATAGTTAGTGTAAAATTATAACGGATTAAGATATCGTTATAAAATTAGACTGTACCGTCGTCTGTGCTTAAACTCATACCTTCAAGTATAATGTTATGAAATATAAAAAGTACATCTGGACCGTACATGTTTTATATTACGAGTATAAAGATGAAAGTGTATTTTTAAAATCTTGTTTGCCACATAATTTCCATTTGTAATTTAGTTTTTTTTTAATTTGGCGGTTATGTTGCGAAGTCTATATTTATTTATTTATCTCTCAAATGTATGTGTATATTTCTAAGTGTTCTGTCATTATTTATAATTATATTTTTATTTTTTTAGTATATTTTTGGGCAATTTTTATTTTTATCTGATGTCGGTAGTAGTACAAATGTTTATCGGTGGCTGGTTGTATGGAATGAGAAGATTTTATTTTATTTTGTACATTTATGGCCACAAATTAATTAAATGAGAAAATAAACAAAATATAAAATTCGAATATTTGAATGTTTTTTAATTTTAATTACATTTATTTCGGTTGTCTATTAATTTGTTTATTGCTGATGCTCAACATACAAACAAACAAAACCGACAATAAATAAACAAATAAGAGAACTACACATGTACTATTTTATGTAAATTAGGGGGGGGTAGCAAAAATGATACCATATTGCTACTAGTAGAATACTGAAAACATTTTCTTATTCGTGCCATTTATGAAGAGAAAAAATATTGTATATTATACCATTGTATACATGGAAAAGTTCATATAACTATTTCCGTATGTTGGTTTAAATCAATTTTTCTAATGCCCCAGATATCTGCCACAGGCCACTGTGTTTTCTTGCTCTCCAACAGTCCACATTTGCGGCAGTTCAATATATATTTCTTCCTTCTAATAGGAGGTATCATGTCGATTTGATGAAAATCAAAGGACAAATAAGCCTGAGACAAAACTGTATTAATCTTTCATGATTTCGATAATTTTGTTATTAAAAATCAGTATAATCGGTCTATAAATAGCTGAGATATTATCTTTTATGTACTGAATGGATAGGACCGATTTAATATTTTAAAAAATTACTTCCCTAATATGTCTATATGTAGACATATTTATGTATGTAATCGTATGTACATCAGTAACATTTTACCACAACAACTGACAAATAAAAACAAAAAATAAATTATTATTAAAATGTTTTAATAAAAATAATTTGTTTAAAAATACACTGCATTTTAATTTAATGGCTGTCTTGTTCGTGTGTGTGTGTGTGTGTATATTCGCTCAGCTATTAAAGGAATTGGATGTGATCGTTAGTACGTATGATGTTGCCATCTCACAGTGGGGCCATGTTAGGAATGTAAATGTTTTCTAATCAGTAAACAAAACTTGGCATATAATACATAAGGAGTGAGATCGATAAAAAGAAATCACTAAACCTACAGCTTTGATTTTTTTATTTGATTGAAATTATTACAACTTACAAAAAATATTATTTTTATAGTTCTAATCAATAGTGATGAATTTATGAATCTTTTCCGGAAACTCTTCCTTTAAGGTTTTTATTGAGCTTCTTGTCACTTTGTTCGAACATCTCCGTTTAAAATCTACAACACTATTGGACAGTGTTGTTAGATTTGGGGATTTTTCCCCAACTTGAGGATTTTATTTTGTAAATGGGGATAAATAATTGGGTTTGGGGATATGAGGAACAGTTGGGGCAATATTGTATGTTTTGGGGATTTTTGAATATTTTTGGGGATTTTTATTTTAATTTTTTGTGTTTTAGTTTTCGTATTTACGGAATTGTTCTAAGTATTTAATTTATGTTAGAGTTTGTTTTAAATCGAAAGAAAACATTGGAATACAAATTTAAGTCTGGTAAGTCTTCAAATTGCAACAATATGCTATTTGATATTTTTTTCCTTGTTATTATTGCCAACCGAATGATTCGTTTGCACAAATAGAATTTTTCGGTTCTAGCTACAGAAAATCATTGAATGGAGAAGAATTTCGGTTGAAGCAACCAAGCTTTTGTTACCCCTTTTAACATTTTCTAGCCACAACTGTAAAAGTCGGTCATCAGGGCAGAATCATTCGATTGGAAACCAATTCGATTGCTACTACGAATCCGTTTTCTATGTGTATGAATGGAAGCATCCTCTAAACATTCCTTGGTGTAAATTTCGGTTTTTATAGAGCCCTTTGTAACAACTGTTTGGCTTCTTTTGCCGCAACTGCATATTGCTTATCCTGCCAAGAACTTTTTGGGAAAATTTTCTGCGTTTGGGTCCTAAACTTTTCTACAACATTCCCTCGAACATCAGCAACATATAAATATTGACCCGGAAGCTGCGAAAAATATCCCAGAACATACGTTTCGTCATCCATTATGCAGCAGGTATATTTTTTGTATACAATTTGACTTCAATTTCCGTGCTCTGTCTTCGGCCTCTAAATTTTGAGCAGAGTTCCTGTTAGGAACTTTTTGAGCCTTGTATGTTTTTAACCCTGCATTGGCTTTAATTTTTCGTACCAAATAGTCCGAGTACTGCCCTAACCGGGCTGCTTTCCTACCGGATGCGTTGGGAACTTTTTTGAAAATACATTCTATTTTTTTGGCTTTAGAAACATCATGTGGACCATTCCTTCTCCCTGAACCAGGTTTTCTATCAACGGACAAGTTCTCTTGATACTGTTTAATTACATTGAAAACTGTTTGACGGCTGAACTTTGAATGCTTGGCCAACTTTTTGTAGGACCAAGTTGGGTTTTGTTGAAAATATTTAATAATTTTTGTACTCACTTTTTTCTCGTCACTCATTTTACTCAGATTAACAGCAAATGAACATAATTGACATTAAACATAATAACTGACGTGCTTTACAAATAATATTTGGGTTAAAAGTTTTGAGGAAAAACGTGTGTTACGGTTTTTTCGATCTCACTCCTTATATATAAAAAGTGTAATTTAAACATTATTTGAAAATATGTCAATTACTCCATTTCCAGAAGTTTCTAATTGCATTTCAGAAGTTTCTATTTTAAAATTATTCTAAAAATTAATAAAAACTAATTAAATAACAATTCTCTACAGCCAAAAAGGGATCCTTGGAAAAAATAATTTTTTTTTGTATAATTGTTGGACTAGCCATTGATCTTGAAAAAACATTAAACCCCATTTTCTCAATCTTTGGTTATTTTTTATCGTGACGATATACTGACAGTTTTCATACAAAAATTATATTAATTGGAAGTATATCGTTACGAAAAACGACAACCAGAGATTAAGAAAATGGGGCTAAGGACTGTGATAGAAAAATTCTTTACACATGTTTCTCATTAAAACTTTTAACCCAAGTTGATTTGATTTTATTTTTTTTTTTTTTTTTGATCAAGTTACCTTTGTAAGCCATGTCAGTGATTATGTTTAATGTCAATTATGTTCATTTGTTGTAAATCTGATTAAAATGAGTGACCAGAAAAAAGTGCGTACTAAAATTATTAAATATTTTCAACAAAACCCAAGTTGGTCCTACAAAAAGTTGGCCAAACAATCAAAGGTCAGCTATCAAACTTTTTCCAATGCTATTAAACAGTATCGGGAGAACTTGTCCGTTGATAGAAAACCTGGTTCAGGTAGGAGGAATGGTTCAGATGATGTTTATTGAGCCAAAAAAATAGAAAGCATTTTCAAAAGAGATCCAAACACATCCGGTAGGAAAGCAGCCCGGTTAGCTCAGTGCTCGGATTATTTGGTACGCAAAGTTAAAGCCAATGCAGGTTCAAAAACATGTGTCCACTTATTTTTGGCCTGATTTGGCATATGTCACTATGGTAAGAAAGGTCTTGAGTGGTACAAGACCAGAAATGTGGTATTTGTACCAAGAGACCAAATTCCTCCAAACTGCCTGGAGCTGAGTCCAGTGGATAGATATTGGGCTCTTGTTAAAAGAGAATTGAAGAGCACAAAAAAGTTGTCCAAAAGTGTGGTAGATTTTAAACGGAGATGGACAACCTGTTCGAACAAAGTGACATAAAGCACTATAAAAACTTTAATGGAAGGGTTTTCGAAAAAGGTTCAAAATTTCATCATTAGTGATTAGAACTAAAAAAATAATCTTTTTTGTAAATTGTAACAATAATTTCAATCAAACAAAAAAGATTCAAAACTGTAAGTTTAGTGGTTTCATTTTTATTAACATATATGTACGTTAAAAATTTTTCGATCTCAGTCCTTAGTGTAATTAAAGTGCCAGTGTTAAAATTCCATGTTTTGTTACGATTAAACCCGGAAAGTCAAAGTTCTAGATTGTATTTAAATCGAACCCATTGTGCATCTATCCATGTGATCTATGATGCAATTATAAATGTGTGTGTGATCGCGCGTGTTTATTTGTAGATGTGTTCGCGCTGTATTCTGTGTTTGTGTGTGTGTGAGTCCGTCTATAAACGTTCTTTTATTTTCATTTCATTTCTTCTTCTTAATTCCGGTAAATTGTGAATCATTAAGCAATAGAGCGCAATTTAATTAAAAAATATTGTGTGTAGTTTTTTTTTACGACTTTGATGATGTAGATAGATAAAAAAAAAATAAACTATAAAATTAAATAAAAAAAAAACGTGTTGATTGTGAGTAAATTTTACTCAATACAAGTTGAAACAAACAACAAGCAACAGACAAACTAAAACTACTCGTGGTAGGAAACTTGATTTATATGATACATTATATTTTATTCAATTTTATTTTTTAAATGTTTAATAACTCTATGTTGTTTGTTTGTCATTTCAGTAATACTTATTAAAAGTACATAATTTAATGGTCGGCAAATCAAACATATTTGAGAGGATAAAAAATATACACAATATACATTTTGCTTTATTCTTTAGAAAAGTTAATTTATTGTCATGGGGTGGATTTTATATTGCAGCAGATGGAAACCTTATGGCCTCAATTCCCTTTATTTAAATTAATATTTAAAACCAGAGATTATTTTATTAAACTGCAACATGCCAGTAATAAACACAAAAAAAGATTTTTACAACTGAAATTAAAGTGGACCCGCTATTTTCGGTCTCTGCTTCATACATCTTCCAAATCATTCGCAAAGGTTGACCGGAATAAAAGACCAATTGTGCGCTCAAGACACTTTCAAACCATTATTTTTTTTCTTTAAACATTTATTTTTGTTCATACTATCCACGTTTGAAATACATTTGAGAACAAGGTTTATGACCAATTTGAGAGATTGTTAATATTGCCCAATATTTATCAAAACCATAACAAATGTTTGTCATTTTGATATCTATGGCAAACATACATAAGTAATGGCGAACTTTAGATCAAAATATCTATGATTAAAATACACTTGAATTATGTTTCTCAACTATAATGGTTTGCACATCCCTGGCGTGCTTGTACATATACATATACATATTACTGAAAAATAAAAGAAAAACTGCATTACAATTAAAATGAAATTATGCAATACAATGCAAAATATAAAAAAAAAAATGCAAATAAACTTTTGTGCTTGAACTTGAAAAATTAACAACAACAAAAAAAATATTGTTTCTTGTGCTTCCGTTTAACAAACAAGGGGTAATTTAAATTGATTTCATGGTGACAGTTGAAAAAATCAATAAAGTAAATTATGATATTTTGAACGAATTATAAATGACAATGCAGTATGTCTTTTAGTAGTTAACCGCCAGAAGAGAAACATGATGAGAATTTTTATTTAAATTTCTTGCACATCCCAGCAAAAACTTTACCTACTAAGTAATCTAGCAAGTAGTATTGGAGCAAAGTGATAACCACTAATTATTTGACTGAAACACTAGTTGTTTTTGTTCGCGATTTGAAAAAATTCATGGGTCCTACTTACAAAAGTACTTACATTCAGCACAGGTATAAATAGTAACATTCACTAAAAAAACACAGGAATAAATTGTCATGTGTTGGAATCGAACCGATACACAGTTTTCTTGTGTTTGAAAGTCAAGCTGCTAAAACACTGCTCCATGTACGAGTTATATTAATATAATATGAAATTATATAAATATAAAGTAATATAATATGAAAAAAAACAAGTAAGAGAGCTATATTCAGCCGAATCTTATATACCCTTCACCAAATTATACTTTAAAATAAAAATTTTAAATATTTTTAGGTAAACAAAATTAATTATTTTTTTTCTCAAAATTGTTTTTCAAAATTAAAAATTTTTTTTTTTTCAAAATTAATTATTTTTTTTTTTCAAAATTGTTTTCAAAATTTTTTTTCGAAATATTTTTTTTTTTTAAATTTTTTTAAACAATTTTTTTCTTTTATTTTTTAAATTTACTAATGAAAAAAATTTGTTTGGGAAAAAAAAAATTCGTGTTAAAAAATATTTTTTGCGATTTTGAACCGTTGTAGGTCCAAATTACTATATAGATTGTTGCAATGGAATTTTAAATATCTATCATTAGATATCCATATTGTCTATATTAATGACTTCGTAATCCAGATATAGATCAAAAATAGGCCAATTGTGGGCCGATATTCTCGATTTTTTTTTTCCAAAATCAAAAACTTTGTTGTCTTTTTTTCAAAATGGGCCCTTTTCAAAAAAAAAAAATTATAGATACCCCACTCGCATCCCACTAAGCCTTCACCAAACTATACTTCAAAATAAAAATTTTAAATATTTTTAGGTAAACAAAATTTATTTTTTTTTCATTTTTTGGAAAAAAAATTTTTTCGAATTATTTTTTTTTAAATTTTTTATGTAAAATTTTTTTTAAAATTAAAATTTTTTTTTTTTTAAATTTAAAATTTTTTTTTTAATATTTAGCGAAAAAAAACTTTTGGTGAAAAAAAAAAATCTGGTTAAAATTTTTCCCGATTTTGACCCATTGTAGGTCCAACTTACTATGGTCCTATATACGTCGTTGCAAAGGTCTTTGAAATATCTATCATTAGATATCCATATTGTCTATATTAATGACTTAGTAATCCAGATATAGGTCAAAAAATAGGTAAAAAATCGAGGTAGCCCTGGTTTTTTCCTTATATCTCAGCCATTTGTGGACCGATTTTGCTGATTTTAAATAGCAAACTTCTCGAAAGCATGTCTGACAGAATTACTGAAGATTTGGATCCCGAAGATATCTGGGGTCTTCAGAAAATTGATTTCAACAGACAGACGGACATGGCTTAATCGACTCCGCAATCTATAAGGATCCAGAATATATATACTTTATAGGCTCGGAAAATTATATTGTGGAAATTACAAACGGAATGACAAATTTATATATACCCTTTTCACGAAGGTGAAGGGTATAAAAATGGTCCCATTTTAAAAAAAAAGTCTAAAAAATTTTTGATTTTGAAAAAAAAAAAAATTAAAAAATTTTTTATTTTTCATTTTTTTTTCCGAAGGATTGAAGAAATAGCTGTCTAAACTATTTGGTACACATTTTGCTAAGATCGATAGGTAATAAGTTACGTGGATGAGAAAAAACACCTGCTTGGCCAAAATGTTAAAGTTTTAACCCCTCTAACTCGGAAAGTTCTCGACCAATAGATTAATAAATTTTAAATTTATCTTACAATTTTCTTTTTTCCCTTTTTATATATTTTTATGTAATAGTAGCACAATCATAATATGATTGTGTCCCACTATATTATGATTTTACATCAAGCATAATATGTTTATGTAAAAACATTTAATTTTATGGTTCTAGTACCACAATTACATATATTACGGTTGAACCCAACCCAACCATATTTTGATTCATAATCAATCGTAATACGAATTTTTTTTAAACATAACCATATTATGGAGTAGTTGTGATCATGTCGACAATATTTTTTCATAGTTATTTTAAATTAGTTGTAGTGAGAATTTCCTTTTGCAAATCATATATCGACTATCATGTAATTATAAGATTTGAACCAAAACATTTCTGTAGAAAACAAATTATTATTGAAATATAAAATGTATTTAACCATAAACTCGTTTGCGGCAAACATTTATGATTGCGTAGAACTTAGAACATAGTTGTCGCAATCATGTCGTTTATCTGTGTATACCATATCTGAACACTATCTAATCTTAATTCGATTTCGATGACTATAATTTGGTTCATTAGTTTAATTTATTTAATATAAAATAAATCTAAATTTAACAAAAACTGCCACACATTCTTTTAATAAATACATAAACAAAACAAAAAATATTTAATACCGGTTTTCGATTTATTTTAAAGGAAATCCCAAACTAATCTCATTCTTACACAAACAAACACTCACTCACCCACAGAGAATGTCACATAAATTTACACAAACTGTTTTTGATTTTGTTGTTTCAATTAAAAATAACTGTTTTATTTTAAAATGAAACAATAATGTTGAGTCATATTGGTCGTTAAGAAAATACGATTAAAATTTATTTTTTATTGCATGGATTTTTTTTATCATAAATATAAATAAAGTATTTCCCGTTTCGTTGTTGCTGCTTTATTCGCTCGTCATCTAGCTACTCATTCATTCTTCCATTCATACATTTAGTTTAATTTCATTTCATTCTTATTGCTTTTTCTCTCCCGCTCTCCTTTTACTGGCTGTCATTAAGTTTTAAACGAAATACAACTGATCTTAATTTTAATTGCAATCTGTTGTCAGTTTTATTTTACGTTTTTTTTGTATTTTAAAATTCTAGATAAGTTCTCCCTCATTCGTGCACAATTTTAATGTGAAGGACCTTGTCAAAAATCTGATTTGTAAATCCCAGCTGAATGAATGCATCACTAAATATTCCCATAATTAAAGAAATTATACAAATCATACTTATTTCAATGAAATAGTGCTATTTGATATTAAGATTCCCTGATTAAAACAATTATATTTAAATCATGCTTAAATTGAATGGCATTATAATGAAAAATATACATTCAATATGAAATGGAAACTTTATTTTCATACTAGCTTGACCCGGTGCGCTTCGCTACCCCTGTCGTAGTAACAATCGGTTCAGCCGTTTAGTAATTATTGTTTAAGAACTTAAGGTACCAATTTTACAAGTTTTTCCCCCTGTTTATCTCTTTCTGGTAAAAGTATTGAAAAAAGTACATACCAACAAATAAACAAACAAACAAACTTACAAAGACATTTATATATATATAAATGTCTTTGTAAGTTTATATTTATATGGATTTTATATTCAGAAAGTCCAAAGAATATAGTAGTTTATGTGGCCCTGAAAACTTTATTATTATATTTTTAATTGCTTTAACAAAGCTATTTCGATATGTAATCTTAAATTAAGGGATTTTCAAAATATTAAAGCTTAATATTTGTAACTTGATTAATATTTTGTTTCTTCACGAATTACAAATCAGCCAAATCGGTCTATAAATGTACTTAATCTCGGTGTTTGTACATATTTTTGCCCATATTGCGGATTCTAAGATCTGCACATTGACAATATATATCGAATGAAAGGCAGCGACGTATATCACGATTAGAAATCTGAATCGGTAACAGTCAAATTTCGGGACAAAATTTTGACAAATTTTTTCAGCAAAATAAACATTGTTTTTAAAGCACCAAACTATTTATTAAGTTCAGTATTATGGTCGTAATTGTATTAAAATATTCCTCAATATTATTATTGAAATTGAAATTAGTTCGCTTTTATTTTTAACACAAAAATGTTAAAGAAATGAAAACGAAATTAATGTGAAATATTCAATAGCAAGTGCTTTTGAAATGCATTTGTTTATTGATTTTATACGATTTACCAACGATTGTTTGTATAAAGTTTTTTGTTAATTTTACTGGTTAATAATTATTCTAGTTTTTTTTATAAACGTTTTGTATTCAAATCATTTTGACGTAAGTTCTAGATAAAGAGAACTTTAGACAAATGTTTACCTGTTCGTGTTCATGGTTCTCTTAATAATATACATTTTCTTCTCTTCTAAATGTCAAGAAACGTTGGTACAGCCAAAGAAAAATATTCGTAAAGCATAAAAATAAATGTGGAAATAACCGTAGGGAAAAAATATGCATTATTTGTATTGTCACAAATGAAAATTATAAACGGAATGGTGTAGCAATTTCCATGGAGACTATCACAAGTAAGAGAACTATATTCGGCTGTGCAGAATCTTATATACTCTTCATCAAATTATACTTTAAAATAAAAATTTTAAATATTTTTAGGTAAACAAAATTATTTTTTTTTTTTTTAATTTAAAAAAAAAAATTTTTCTAAATTGTTTTTCAAAATTTAAAAAAAAAATTTTTTTTTCAAAATTTTTTTTTTTTTAAATTTATAAGTGAAAAAAAATGTTTTTGGTAAAAAAAAATTCGGGTTAAAAAATATTTTTCCTGATTTTGACCCATTGTTCAAATTACTATAGCCTTATATATACATCGTTGCAATGGACTTTGAAATATCTATCATTAGATATCCATATTGTCTATATTAAGGACTTAGTAATCTAGATATAGATCAAAAATTGGTGAAAAATCGAGGTTGTCCCGGTTTTTTCCTTATATCTCTGCCATTTGTGGACCGATTTTCTCGATTTTAAATAGCGACCGAGCCGGAAGAATTCTCGATATATTGATGTATCAATTATGGTTGTAAGTTATTTGGGGGCTAATGAAAGTTGATTTCAACATACAGACGGACAGACGGACATGGTTCGCTATCTATAACGATCCAGAATATATATACTTTGTGGGGTCGCAAATGAAAAATGTAGAAATTACAAACGGAATGACGTAGGGTATAAAAATATCTCCTTCAGTCTGTCTGTCTGCTGGCTAGTTGCTCATGTTAACCTTGTCTATAATTTCATATTATTTTCTAAATTCTAAAAGGTTTCTAAATTTCTTATACACAAATATTCACCGCTGTCGAAAATCACTTTGAACGGCCGAATTTGTTGATTATGATTTTCTAGGAATTAATTATTTTTTCAATTAAAGTAATGCAGATGTTTAGGGTTCTTCATTACTAAGTAATGCAAGATATGATTAGATGCCATCACAAAAATCTGAAAAAAGTTTTGTCTGAATTCTTGCGCTTAATATACATAAACCTTTTTAATTTCAGCATTTAAATAAAAAAACACTAATTTCTGAGTGTATTTCATACCTAGTTAGACTAACACACGCACACAGCAATTTTGTGTAGAAGTACTACTTTACATATTACCCATTGTTAGTGTAAACACCCAGCAGTTCTAGGAGACTGTCCCGAATTAGTGATTTTACCCATCATTTAGGGTGGGAAGTAGTTACTTCAATAGCTACGTAAGTAGTTGTTTTAACAAGAGCATGTTCTAAGCAGGGGGTCAATTGACCCTTATTGACTACAATGAGACTGTCTAATAGCTGGTCCAAAGTAGTCAATGCATTGGATTCACATACTGGTTAAATAAAATAACGTCAGTTACCTTACTAGCTACCTAACTGGTAACTTGGTTAGCTAGATAACTAGTAATGTACGAGTGCTAATTGACGACAAATAGTCAGCTAAAAGACTTATCATAGGCAGTCCAATAAACAATAGCTTGTAAACAAACCTTTCTTCGACAACTCTCCAATGGATTGCTTATGGGGGGTAAAATAACTACTATCTAAATTGCAGTACAAAAAAGAACGTTTAAAGTGACTTCACTTTAGGTTACTAAGAGACACTAAAGTGACTATTGACTTCATGCTATGCTACATGGGATATCAGTATACTTAAGCAAAAATAAAAATTAACTGTATGAGAATTATATCAACACAATTTGTATAAAACCATTTTGATTGAATTATCACACAAAACGTTTAAAGTAACTACGCTCTAGATTACTTAGAGACACTTAAGTGACAATTGTCTTCCTGCTAGATTACCTAGGATGTATAAAGTAACCAATTGTCTTATGTATGCACTACAAAGAGCACATACGTGTCAAATGATCAAACTATATAAATTAGAGTCAGCCAAATGATAAGACATTTGGTACGATTACTGTCTATAAGGGATACATTGACTACATGCTTAACTGCTGGGCACTTTCAAACAAACGCACACAACACAGTTACTCATCGTAAATATTTATCGCAGCCAAGAACTTGATAAACAAAAAAATACACCAAAAAAACTACAAAACTCTTTAATTTTAGTTTCGTTTGTTTTTGCTGTAGTTTTTTTTATTATTTGTAATTATTTAACTCTCTGCCTTGCCTGATATTTATTGGCTGCTTCCCTCTTCAATTCAAATTGAAACTTAAAGTTCATGACTTGTTAATTTTTTCGTTGGTTGGGAAAGAAGGCACATGCTGCTGCTGCTTGGATTGTGTAGTGTAATGTGTAGCAGGGACGGCAAATGAAATTTACAAATTGTACCAAGTTTTATTAAAAATTTTACTTTTCAAGCTATGTACAATTAACAATAATAAGTAGAAGTGTTACTTGATACCCGTTACTTGATGATGCCGATCTTCATAATAAATAATCAACAAAGATAAAAATCATGTCAAAAGACGTAAAACTGAATATATTTTTTTGCAATTAATTAATTTCCCTTGGACTATTATTCGTGAAGCCCTACATACCAATTCAAAATTATAAATTGTATCAAATTAGCCATTGGTGTACCATTACACTTTTAAGTGTCGAATTGTGTCCAACAATTTTACCAACTTTGACATCCCTGGTGTGTAGCGTAGTTGTAGTGTAATGGTGCTCCTAAAATCTTCTCGCAGTATCTTTTACTCATCATCGTACTAATTTGAAGGTGAGTGAGTGTAAAGTGGTGATCGAAAACCTAATAACAACACAAGCAAATAACAATACATTATAGACCTTATAAATTCAGCTAAACTAATAACGTTCGCGTGCTGTTCAGTTGTTGTTGTTTTTGTAACTTGTTGAGATCTTTTCCTTGCTCATTATATTGTGTAGTTTTCGCTGGTAGTCATAGTCATCAGCTTTTTTTATATTTTTGTAATAAGTCTTAGGTATTAGATTAGATGATGCCATATATTTATAATATGATTAATCTAAAGCATAGATTTTCAGATTAATATTCCCAAGTGGTACGTACGTACGTACAACCATTTACGAAACTAGTTCGATCGAATATTGGGCTGCGGATTAAATAAAGAATTTAATGAGGACTAGCATGTAAACCAATCCACATTCATAACCTATTCAGAAAAAATGTTTCTTCTGTTCATAGAGAAGATAAATGTTGGAAATTAACAAGATTCCACCACCAGAATCACCAAACTGATAATTCTCGCAAATTTATAGGATCATATTTCAAAAATATGTAGTACATTAAATATATTTAGGTTAGTTTAGGATAACGTCGAATTTAATATTCATGAACTGGAAGAAATGGGCTTAAAACGAAGTTACCTAATCATACAAACTATAACAGTATTCAATATATAAAGTTATTCAACATTAATTTCAAAATCCTAGTCTTCTAAAACTGTATGCATGTTCATTAGGATGGCTTTTATATTGTAATTTTAGGGATTTTCTTACAGGCATACCTAAATTGGAGCGGAAGACGTTTTTTACTTGTCAAAAATTCTCATGCCCATACAATTTGTATGCAGCATACCGAAATAACGCGGCGGCAACGCTTTGCAATTGGAAAATCCGATTTTGACAGCGCGTTTAATAGTAAAGTTAGTTGCAAAACACAATAAATGTAAACACATACATACAAAAGGAGAAACAAATATGCAAGAAACTCATTTTTTAAACTTTAATATTTAGTTTTTTTTATACAATTTTAGTTTACAAATCACAAAACAAAAATCAGAAACACAAAAATTGTATTGTACTTTATTGTTTAAATAATCCGGGCTGTTATATTTATTTTTTTGATAACCTTGTTTTTATTGTTTGGCGTAGCGTTGCCGCTTTTATTTAGGTATGACATTTCAGCGTTAAGGCTAAGCGGGAAAAAACGTTCCGCCTTACGCTTTTATTTAGGTAGGCCAGTTAGAGGTTGCACAGTTTATTTTAAATTTCGAGTTGAAAGAAAAATCAAATTAAAAATTGGTTTCAATGATATTAAAATATAAAAAATTTGTTGATACTAAAAAATCATAAAATTTCATTTCAAATCCCAAATTTTACATTTTCAAAAAGTATTTTTTAACGAAATTCCAAGTTTGTTACATTGATAACATTATTAAAAACGACTTTCTGTATGTTTATTTTCCAATCGACTTTAGATTAACACATCGAGATCAGAACATTATGAAACCTAACTTAAAGACGAAATCCTTGTGACTATAAAATTCCTAGGAAATGTTAAAACGTCTGCAATAGATTTAGACTTATTTTCCATTTAATAAGTAATAAAAGTAGATATAACTTTTAACCGTCTTAAAAATTTACTGACTTTGGAATCTTAGGTCTTTCAATCAACAATTATTTCATAAAATAATAACAAGAAATACAGTTACCTTTTTACCGTTTTGAATCGGTAACCAACATTGAATAAAATTATTCGAATAATATTTTCAGTCGTTATTCGTTCGAATAATGGAGAAAATTTTAAAAAATGAATCGATCACTCGAATAATAATAAAAAAAATAATAATAATTTTATTTGATTCAAATAAAACTGGAATAATTGACAACCCTGGTCTCCACGCTAAACCATTATATTGTTACGTTTTCACCTTTTGAAAATCGTTGGTTTATTTCCTTTAAATAAACCGGATACTTTTGATTGCAAATAAAAGCCGTTTAGTAGTTTAAAATTTGTAACAACTCTTTATTTATTTTAAATGTACAACAACAGTTCAAATTGTCACTCAGTGTCTTTATACACGTTTATCAATTCACATAAATGCACACACACTTTATAATATACAAACTCAAATGTACACTACAGTTGGTGTTAACTCCAACAGCTCTACTGCAACCTCTGCCCCACTTTATACACACGCCATCTTTCGTGAATCTTCTACAATGCTCTTAACGGACAAACTAGTATGTTCGAATTCTAGAGCTTTCGATGTCAATGTTAGCAGCTTAAACATTTAGTGTTGCCATACTTATAAACAATGCTAATAACTGCATGCTATCCACATTGTTGATAAGTAGAAGCTTCTACTGATGGACGTGTTTATAAACATGATGAATGTTGCAGGCAGTCGTTACAGACCATTAACACAGATATATATACAGATCCGTCAAAACTGACGTTTACAAAAGTGGTGTATCAGCTTTTCTTCATTTAACCCCATCGAAGAAAAAGGATAGCCATACATTTTACATACATATTTGTTATTCCTTTCTTCCGATGGGGTTAAATTTGTGATGCCACTTTGATACATTTTAACACCGTGACGTATCTGTTCATCATCTGTGCCATTAAATTCAAATCGTTATTGCACATTCGTAACAATATTTATAAGCGTTTATTAGAATTGAAAAAAATTTTTTATTTTTTGAAATTTTGTTTAAAATTTGGAATTTGAGATATTCATGAAATTTTATGATTGTTTTTGGTATCAAGTTATAATATACATATTATAGGCCTTATTCATAATCAATTTTTAAATTTATTCCAGGTTTATAAAACAAATTTTTTATGGAAATTCTGTTTTATAAACCTTTTATAAAATTAAAAATTTATTATGAATAAGGGGTATATAATTTAAACATTATGGCTAAATGAAATACAAAACTTATTTTTCGTTGAATTTTTTTAGGACAATTTTTGGACCCAAAACACTACGGAAAACTATTTTAGACCTTGAGAGAAGTGAATATCCAAAAAGCGCAAAATATGGGACACCCTTATGAATTAATTCATTGTGGGTTTTTTTTTGGAAATTTTAACAATTTAAAGTGGTAATAAAAAAATACAAATGTACTGGCAACACTGAATAAACAAATGACGGTGTTTGGTATAATTTTTTTTTTTTTTAAGAGAAGACCATTAAGAGCGTTAAACACACACTGTACACATAATTTGTAAGCTTTTTTGTTGTTGTTGTATTTTATTATTTCGATTGTGTTAACACGACCGTCCAACTCATTAAACAGAATTTAGTTTGGTCAGAGCTCTCGCTAACAGCGTTTGTATGGTGGGAATTGTCGTGTTTTCGGTAATTGAATCGTTATATCGTGAGTGAATACTATTTCTTTAACTTTCGACTAGACGGACTGACATAACAACTGACACCAACTACAACAAGATTCGATTAACCAAAATAATAATAATAATAAAAATCGAACCAACCGACAGACACTTACAGCAACAAATGATAACAACAACAACAATAATAATAAGAAAGAAATAAATAAAAAAATAAATAAATATTACGAAAATAAAATAATAAAAAAAGAAAAAAAAAAAAAATTATCGCCTTCGATACGAAACGATATAATAAAATTTGATTCGATTCAATTCAATTTAAACGCCAACAATGTCAGTGTCATAATTTTCTTTGGTTAGCGTGTGTTTGTGTGATTGTTTTTTTTTTTATTGTTGTTTCTCATATCAATTTGATTTGTTTACACAAAAGATGAAAAATCTTTAATTCAAGTGCATGTAAATAATGTTTCTTATTTGATTGCTATTATTGTTTATGTTAAATTAAATATTATAACAATAAAAGCATAAGAATTGAAAATAATAATATTGTTAAATAAAAACACAATCAATTAAAAAAAAAAAAGTCAAATATAATCATTGTTATTGTGAAAATAATGTCTGTTAATCATCCCGATTATCCTCAACAACAACAACTACAACTTTATCAACATTATCAGCAACATTTAACCAGCACAAAAACAGTAAGAATAAAATACAAAATTCTTGCAGTCATAATGTTTAAATAAACTCTAAACTAATACATAATAATATGTAGTATTAATATCATATGTCAGTAATTTTAACACATACTTACTACATCAACACAGTATTTGCTCAATGTGGCTGGCAGATCTTGCTGAATATTTAGCTTAACAATTTCTTTATAGTGAAACAAATATAAATAAAGTGATACAACAAGTTTAGTTTAGATATCAACTAAAATAGTGACACGTGTTTGGTAACATTTAGTTTACAAGGTTTTTATTCATGATGTAAAACATATATGGGTTTGTTTTTTTAGACATATTAGGGTTTGTTATCGGGGAAAATATTGAAAAAAAATACAGGACGTCAAACATTAAAATTAAAACAAGAAATTGAAAATGAACAGTGTTATTACTGTATATATAAATACATATTTTTATTTGTCTCGTTCGAGGCACCCAAACTATAGTTTCCTAGCATATAATTAAACATCGGGGTTTCCAAATTTCTTTACAAATTATAATAAATATATTAATTGGAATATATATCGTTAAAAATTATAATCTTTTAACTAAGGAATAAGAAAATATTTTCATAAAATTCCTATCTTCCCGTCTGCAACCAATCAGTGCCTACAATACTTACTATACTTCAGGACTCGAGCAAATAAAAAGGTACAGATATCATTGTTCCACAGAAAATTTCCTCTGGCTTGTTCATTTGAGGAATCTTTTCTGTCTTTCATATCGATCTGTGATCTCCTAGCATTGTTAGAAGGTTGACAAAGTCCAACTAAACCCCAAAAAGGGGCCTAACCCACATAATTAATTTGTTCTGCGATCACGAAGGTTATAGAGAGCATATCGTTATCTTAATATAGAAATGCCCAAACTCGTGTTTTTTTCGTAAGCCCAGATTTTCGTTTATTTCGATAAATATCATATTTAGCCAAAAAGTCTCGACTTAAAAAAACACGAGTTAGGGCCTTTCTATATTAAGGTAACGATATTAAACTATCTAGACAAAATACATTTTTCAGTTGGGGGTGGTGGGTGGAAGGTAGACTTACTTGAGATTTCTTAAGCGTAACCAATTGCGGATTTTATTCTCCATTTCGCAAGGTTTCTCTTTAAAGCAACACTTTGTGAAAAACAACTTGTCTTCAGTTACTTACCACACCACAGTGAGGCAGAATCAAATTTTTTTGGAAATAAATCTGGCATTTCTAAACGGATGGCCCGATTGGGATAAAATTTGACGTGGGGGTAGCCAAGGAGTATTCGAGTTCAAGTTATTAAAATGGACCCTACAAATGCACAAGGCGCGGCGCTATGGAGGCTCAAAGTAGGGTACCTTCGACATGTAAAATTTTTAAACACGTGCAATTTTTGGGAAAGGCTCAGCTAGGTCTTGAAAAAACATGCTTGCGTGTGCTATTTATCTCTTATAATTTCCGAGTTATAAGCATTTCAAAATTGAAATTTTTAAATTTTTAAATTTTGCCATACCTAGGCTCGCTTTTTTAAAAATATAGGGCGTACTTTTGAACCGAATGGACTCGAATTTTTTTTCGTTAGTTAGATAACTAAAGTATCAATAATATGCAAACAATTTCAGAGCAATATCAATTACGGATCCGAAAATAAACGATTTTCAATTAAAAAAATTCAAAAATTTTTAGATTTTTGCTGTTTTTTGTGCGAAAAGGTGACTTAACTCTTTTTTTATTAAAATAAAACTTTCTTTAAGAACATATAACAGTTTTATGTTTTTCTGTAAGATATCTTTACGGAGAATATTTTGGTATAAAAAACATGTCATATTTTTCAAACATGTCGCCCCTATGCCCTTCGGAATTTGACCTATTTTTTATCAAAATTTTGATTTTGGACCACATGTTCTAAAATCCCAAAGCTGGGATCAGAAAACGGAAAGCAGCTTTGGAAACCTTGATGTGATTCCTATTTATTCCCAAAGTATTTTCCCAGCCCTGAAGGAAATGTGGACCCTATGGGCAAAATTGTAAAAAAATACCATTTTTGGAATTTTCGCTCCAATTTTTAGGAATTGCGGGATTCCCTTTGACCAAGTTTTTTTTTACACTTTGTTATTTAGAATGAGAAATTTAAAAAACCCTGCAAATTTCGTTTAGTTTTGTTAATAAATAAAGATTTTATTACATATTTATTGAGCTCTAAAACTAAAATTTTTATCAAAATTTTGATAGGATTGCAAATATTAGAAACAATGTGGTCCACATTTTTTCCGAACTAATTTTTTTTTTGTTTAGATAAGTTAATTTCTGATATTACAAAAAAAAATTTCAAGTCAATATCTCAAAAACCTTCAAAAATATGCCACTTTAAAACTCCGTCCTTCAAAAATATATGCCAGATTTATTTCCAAAAAATTTTGATTCTGCCCCACTGTCCATATGCAGAAAAAAGTTTACTGTAACCATTTTAACATTTGAACAATATTATAGTCACAGTAACTATTTATATGATTGTGGTAACAATAATATGGTTAATTTACGATTCATATGGTTACATTAAACAAGTATATGTTTGTGACAACCATTTATATGATGAAGAACTTACCATATTATGTTGCTCTCGGCTTATGGATATCATAATCTGAGAACAACATATTATGATAATATTATTTATCATAAAAATGGTTGTCACAAACATATACTTGTTTACGAAGTACAAAAACAAATGAATTTATAGTCTGTCATTATTAAATGAATCTTATTTTTGACTACAAATAAAAGCTCAAATCAAGTTTAGAAATCTATTAATTTAATTCACATCAAGTATTGATTCAAGCTTAAATTTAGCAGAAATTTAAAGAAGTAAATTGTGAGATCTGTTTGATCTCCAACGGGAGTTACAATTAAGAATTTTACACTAGATAGGTCCATTGTTAAATAAATAATTTTGTACTGTATTAAGAAAATTCCTAAGAATTTGTTTGGCACTTCCATGTTACCACCGATCTATCGTCCATTACAATACACACATTTTTATTTGCCTAAAAGGAATCATATTACAATCGAATCTCTCGAAATGATGCTTAATCAGAACTGACTTTTAATATTATTAATTATAATTGATATTTTTTGCAAGAACAATTTAACAAGAAACCGTTCATATTTAAAAATTTACTGAGTTTTTGCTTTTGTGTTGTTCAAACAGGTGCGGATATTACACAGTTGCAGAAACAAATTATTTTTCAACAGTTTTTCAAACGAGAATTTAGCATCGTAATGATTCCTTGCATAACATTCTATTGTATATTGAAATAATTATGGAACCAGTTTGTGGTGAATAGACATTCAAATTTAAATTTTTAAACTTAGTTTTATATGCATATTAATATACATACGTATGCGATTAATATATATGACCCACTGTATAAAATAACATGAACGAGTTAATAAATTTATGACATTTAGACACATTGGACTTTGGTGAAATTAAAATTTATGCTAAAAAATTCTTAGTTTTTACTTAATTAAACTTAAAATTCATATTTATAATGAGTGAAATTAAAAAATTGATATATCTTTAATTTTTAATAATATTTAGAGATTAAAATTACTTTTATTTTCATTCCTTTAATAACTTATAACGAAATTAGTCTATAAACTTCTTGAAATATTACCGACTTTGGTAGAGAGATACTTAAATATGTTGAAGTCTGTATTAGTTTAATCTACATATGTACGTGACTCATCGATATCTTATTTTTTCTACTAATAGCTAACTATTTAATTCTGATAGTCATTCCAGTTAACTTTTTCTTACTCACTTAATTGCCATCCCACTAATTTAAATATGTACATTGATTTCTATCGAAAACGTTTACTATAAATACAATACTTTCCAATTTCATCGCATAAACACCAAATTGGTAACGATGATAACATATCTAATGAAGGTTAATTTGTCGATATATTAGACTTGTTTTGCTTTTCCTAATTATAGACATTTGTTTTTAACTATTTTTTTGAGATAAGACTGTGGTGATTTTTTAGTATGCACAAGTTCTGTCATCGTAATTAGTTCATATAAATGCAATTAAAGTGTGTGTTTTAATCTGATACTGTCTTTCTGGACCCTGTACATATGTGGTGCAACTTTCACATTAAAATAGGAATTAATGTCTACTTTTGAGTTGTAATTTTTTTTTCTTATTTTATTTATTTATTGTATCATCAATAATAGATGAGCTAACAATAAGTTTTCATATCGGATAACTATTATTTGTATACCCTTCACTTTCGTGAGAAAGGTATATGTAGGTTTGTCATTCCGTTTGTAATTTCCACAATATAATTTTCCGACCCTATAAAGTATATATATTCTGAATCCTTATAGATAGCGGAGTCGGAGTGAAATCAATTTTCTGTAAACCCCAAATATCTTATAAACTTGATTCATACATCAATATATCGGGAATTCTTCCGGCTCGGTTGCTATTTAAAATCGAGAAAATCCACAAATGGCTGAGATATAAGAAAAAAACCGGGCCAAATTCGATGTTTGTCCTATTTTTGATCAATATCTGGATTACTAAGTCATTAATATAGACAATATGGATATCTAATGATCGATATTTCAAAGTCCATTGCAACGATCTATATAAGGCTATAGTAATTTGGACCTACAATGGGTCAAAATCGGGAAAAATATTTTTCAACCCGAATTTTTTTTTTACCAAAAAAATTTTTTGTCATACATTTTTTTTTAACTAGTAAATTTGAAAAAAAAAAATTTTTTAAAAACAATTTTGAAAAAAAAAAATTAAATTTTGAAAAACAATTTTGAAAAATTTATAAAATTAGTAAATTAAAAAAAATATTTGAAAAAAAAAATTTTTTTTTTAAATTTTAAAAAACAATTTTGAAAAAAAAAAAATTTTAAATTTTGAAAAACAATTTTGAAAAAAAAAATTAATTTTATTTACCTAAAAATATTTAAAATTTTTATTTTAAAGTATAATTAGGTGAAGGGTATATGAGATTGATATCCCTCCTTCTCGAATAGAATATGGCCAGAATATTGCGGGCCAGTGGATTTGGTTGGAATTCAACCTTTTTTAAATATTTTTCTACATGTTTCTTGATCTTAATTATAACAAAAGGCATGTTAAGATCTTTGATAATTTTTGATATTCCAGGTGGCAAATGTGATCATTGTTTTGGCGTCTTTGGATTTTTTCTACATTTCGAGTTAAAAAGTAGGGGTATACAATCTAAACTAAGCGATGAGTTTCAGCCAATTAACCAATTAATTTAAATTTCTTTTGAGTCAAATTTATATCTAATAACACTTCCAAGTAAGGCGACGATCGAAAAACATAAACCGATTTATTAGATAAGCGGAAGGAGTACGTGTTTATCGGTCAATTTAGGAGAAGAAATTATAAAATTTATAATTTTGTCCCAATACAAGTCCGTTTGTGTTTCTTTTTTAAAATTTAGTTAATTCCATTTTTGTATAAAAATTTAATTAAAATGAACCAAAAATACGCCATGAATAAGTTCTAAATATCTATGAAAGTCTATAAAACGATGTCTGCTTAGATTAACATTCCAAAAAGCCGAAGTAACTAATAATATGCGTCCCATTATTGCCGAGAATATATGCGAACAACTGTAAAAAGACCTTTTCACATTTTTAACTTGTTTTCTATGTATTTTGGTCAGTTTTAAATTCCCGGGATTCCCGACAAAAAATCGGGTAGTGAAAAATTGGTAAAATTCGTGGGAAATTTCTACCGGGAATTCCCGGGATAAAAACCCTATTCGGAGTACAACAGTTTCTCAAATAGTTTTGATATATTAGACTGATGGATCTATATGATTATACTTCCTTTTTTCCAGCTTAGGCATCATGGTAACCAGTGAATCCTTCCATTCTGGAGAATAATATAGCTCCATAAGCTTCTTGTTACTGATTTTCTCAATACCAGGGGATTTCTTGGAGTTTAAGTCAACAATAGCCTTTTCGATTTCTCGAATATTAAAACGTTGGGGTACAGCTGCTCTAAAATGGGGTACAACAGTTGGTACCCCAATTTTTCATTTGACGTTCAACAAGTAGATTAACGAACCGATTCCCTTTTTCAGTATCATCTCTTGCCCAACCACCACTTGAGTTACGCAAGGGAGTCTTACGTATGAGAGGTATTTTAAGATATTTATACAATGATTAAATTTTTCGAGCTTTTCAAGGGCTTTTTAAGTCTGGGGGATCTGTACAATTGCCACTATCTTCGAACTCTTCTTTTTTTACCCTTCAACTTCGTGAGAAGGGTATATATTAGTTTCCGCAATATAATTTTCCGACCCTTATAGATAGCGGAGTCGATTAAGCCATGTCCGTCTGCCTGTCTGTCTGTCTGTTGAAATCAATTTTCTGAAGACCCCAGATATCTTCGGGATTCAAATCTTCAATAATTCTGTCAGACATACTTTCGAGAAGTTTCCTATTTAAAATCAGCAAAATCCGTCCATAAATAATGGAGATATGAGCAAAAATCCGAGACAACCTCTATTTTTTGCCTATTTTTGATCTATATCTCGATTACTAAGTCATAAATATACACAATATGGATATCCAATGATAGAACCTACAATGGGTCAAAATCGGGAAAAATATTTTTTAACCCGAATTTTTTTTCACAAAAAACATTTTTTGTCATAAATTTTTTTTACTAATAAATAAAAAAAAAAATAAATTTTTAAATTAAAAAAATTTTTTTTTTTAAAATTGGAAAAAAGTTTTAAAAAACAATTTCGATAAAAAAAATTTTTTTCAATTTTATTTTAAGGTATAATTTGGTGAAGGGTATATAAGATTCGGCTCAGCCGAATATAGCTCTCTCACTTGTTTAATTTAACAACATTTAATTAAATGCTGGTAAAACTACTATCTCGATCTATGTAATACTTCAACAAGTAACAGTGTTATATTTGGCTATGCCTTATCTTATAAATCACTGTATGAGCTTTCTAAAAATTGATCTTGTTATTTTAAAATATTTGTTTTATTCTAAACTTCTTTTAATGAAATTGTAATATTATTATCCCCAAAAATATTACTTTGAGAATACTTTTCCAATGGTAATAATAAAATAATAATGTAATGTACCGATGCTTCTAAGCCCCTATATAACTGCCATATATTGGTGGATCTGTTTGCACTTTTTGAAGGTGCGCATGGAAGGAGATTGAATCAACATTTTAATGTTAACTGCGGAAGTTAACATGATTAGTAAGTGGAGAAATGGTTGAAATACCGTTCGTCCATCTGCTTGTCTATTTAATAAATATTTATTGAGGTCAACTTTAGTGTTAAATGCATTTCATTGTTTATAAAAATAAAAATTATAATAAAAAATCATTAATATTTAATTTCAAAACTGTGAAAATTATAACTTTGTTTCTCTTCTTTGCATACTCTAATTTATTGTATAGTATTTCTCGAACATATATCAAAGTTTTCCTCTATTGAAATTAATATATTTTTTATTTCAATCGTCCGTCCATGCGTCCGTCCATCTGTTTGTCTATTTAATAAATATTTATTGAGTGCAACTTCAGTGTTAAATGCATTTCATTGTTTATAAATAAAAATAATAAAAAATAATAATAAAAAATTGCATAGTAATGACTACTTTGTTTTTTATATTTATTGTCTTTTACATGGCGAATCAAAATAACAAAACACAAAATAAAATGCAAGAAAAACTGATAATAAAATTTCAGTCTATGGACTATGGTGTTGGAAAACGAAATGGGAAAAATGAAAAATTACAATGTCTGCAATGATGTGACTTTAACAACAACGAACATTGATGGTGATGTCTGATGTAGACGATGACTTCATTAACAATTTAAAATAGAAAATATCTTTTTTTTTTCTTTTTATTATTTATTTACTTGTTGCTACTACTACCACCGAATGAATGGTGCAGTTGATACCAGTGGCACATTTGAGAGTTAATAAAATAAATTTTGATTTCTATCATTTAAAAGAAATGATAAATTGTTATAAAACTTTTTTTTTTTGTGTGTACTAAAAGAGTACTTACTGTAATAAAAACTGTCATAAGTAATAGATAAAATGCAAATAATAAAAAAGGTTTTTTGCATTTTTTTGTTGACGCTTATAATAATGTACATATGTTAAATAGTGACATTATTCTTCAAAATATTTATTTGTACATGCGTTTGTATAATATTCTACTTCCTTCTTAACTTTTAAATGTTATTTTGAAAAACTCAATTTAAATTTGTGCGTGAACCAACCACAAACATCAGCATGTAAAAATTGCTTCCAATTTGACATTTAAATTCGGCTTGAAATGGTGTCACAAATAAATAGTAAATACGTATGAAGTAGCAGCTATTTAACGCTTTGTATGTGAAGGGCAAACACATGTATGTATGTATGTATGTATTTTTATTTTTATATTTATTTATTAATTCTCTCCTAAATGTGTGAAATAAGAAATATGTGTCATATAAATTGAGTAGCGTAGTATATTTAGATAACAATGATAGCTTATCAGTCAAACATTTTGTGTAAAGAAGGGGTTGAATTTATTTTTATTTGCAGAATCTTATAGAATATTGCGTTTATAAACTTTAACAATGTGATACTGGTTTATATCAGGGTTGGGTATCGTTACCGCCAAACAACAGTTATGCCTAATATACCCTGTAAGCTTGGCTGATAATGGTGACTTTTTTAAATACTTGCCCCCTTTATTGAATTCAAATTTGTTAAGACTTAGCCCCATTTTCTTAATGTATAGTTATTGTTTTTCGTAACGATGTACTTTCAATTAATATAATTTTTGTATGAAAACTATCAGTATATCGTCACGATAAGAAATAACCATAGATTGAGACTATTAGTTGTAAAAAAATCATTATATTAATATTTTAACCCATTTCTTTGAAATGAAGGTTTTGCTCTGTTGCGATCAGTGATTATTATTTAAATTGTTACCTAAAGAACGAGTTCATTCTCAGGAACAGTTCCAGAATTAGTTCTTTCTTCAGTGATTTTTGTTTGAAATTGTCACATTTGGAACTAATTTCAAGAAGCAGATGAGGAATTTTTATTGGCCCATAATCATAGTCAAAAATAAAGTATATTTTAAGAGAAATAAAGTCGTCTTTACTTAAGAGTGGACTTTAGGTCTACCATAGACAAGTTAAAGTATACTTCTGACGTTAAAGTCGACTGTAAATATAAAACTAGCTGAAGTTGTTTTTAACTCATTTAACAACAGCATCAGCTGTTCTTCGCCATGTAAAAAATTTCGACAAAAACACAAAAATGTTTAAGTTGAAATATATTGGCAGAGATTTTGCAATTATTGAATATTGAATCAATAAAATTAATACCAAAATAGAATACATTTGATATTAATCTTTCCTTTTCTATTTTTCCACCACAAACTGTTTTTTTCTTTAGCTTCCCGGTTACATTTATTGTTTGTCACTTTTTTTTTAATTTTCTAAGTCAGCTGTTCAGTGATGCCACTTGTCTATATTTTGTTGTATATTGTATGAAAATATTTTCTACATTTGAGGTGACACCCAGTTAAAGTTGGTTCAATTTAAAACATACTTTAATTTTGACTATAGTTAGAAAATAATAAAAAGCTGGTTTTTATTTTAAAGTTGTTTTTAAAAAGAACCGACTTTATTGTTTGACTATGATTATGGGCCATTGTTTCATTCATTCATTTATTGAATAAGCCTTAAAAGACATATATTTACCGATAATATTCTTTCAGCTGATGTTGCATTATATTCCTTTTGGAAATAGATAATATTGCCGCAGAACGCATTATTATATTATTTCAAATATTCTCAGTACATTTGTTTAATTATCCAAATATCAAAGTTTATAAACCGGTTCCAAAAAGTTGTTTTAGAACTAATAAATAAATTAGTTACATAAAAACTCTACAGAAGAACTTTGTAATCTCAATAACGCCATTATACAAAAGAATTTCCAGAAGTAAGGACTGAGATCGAAAAAATCTTAACATACATATATGTAAATTAAAATGAAACCACTTGATTTTTTCTATTTGATTGAAATTATTATTACAATTTACAAAAAAATATATTATATTTATAGTTCTAATCAATAGTGATGAATTTATGAACCTTTTCCGGAAACCCTTCCATTAAGGTTAAAAATCGACCGTTAAAAATCGACCAAACTTTTGGACAACTTTTTTGTGCTCTTCAATGCTCTGTTAACAATATCCACTTTCTCCTTTGGCCTTAGCTCCAGGCAGTTTGGAGGCTTTGCCTCTCTTGGTACAAATACCTCATTATTGTTCTTGTACCACTTAAGACCTTGCTTAACATAGTGACAGGATGCCAAATCAGGCCAGAAATAAGTGGATTCATTAGGAAGTCTTATGAATGGATGCATCCACTTTTGTAAACATTCCTTGATGTAAATTTCGGTATTTATACAGCCCGTTGTAACAAATGTTTGACTTCTTTTGTCGCAACTGCATATTGCTTGCCATGCCAAGAACGTTTTGGGAAAATGTTCTGCTTTTGGGTCCTAAACTTTTCTACAACATTCCCTCGAGCATCAGCCACATAAAAAAATTGAACCAAAAGCTGCGAAAAATTTTCCATACGTACATTTCGTCATCCATTATGCAGCATGTATATTTTTTGTATAAAATTTGACTTCAATTTCCGAGCTCTGTCTTTGGCCTCTAAATTTTTAGCAGAGTTCCTTTCAGAACTTTTTTAGCCTTGTAGGCTTTTAAACCTACATTGGCTTTAACTTTTCGTACCAAATAGTCCGAGTACTGAGATAACCGGACTGCTTTCCTACCGGATATGTTGGGACGTCTTTTGAAAATGCTTTCTATTTATTGGCTTTAGAAACATCATGTGGCCCATTCCTTCTACCTGAACCAGGTTTTCTATCAACGGACAAGTTCTCCCGATACTGTTTAATAACATTGGAATCAGTTTGACGGCAGACATTTGATTGTTTGGCCAACTTTTTGTAGGACCGAGTTTTGTTGAAAATTTTTAATAATTTTAGTACTCATATTTTCTGTTCACTCATTTCAATCAGATTAACAGCAAATGAACATAATTGACATTAAACATAATAACTTACATGCTTTACAAAGGTAACTTGATAAAAAAAATTAAATAATACTTGGGTTAAAAGTTTTAATGAAAAACGTGTTAAGGTTTTTTTGATTTCAGTCCTTAGTTGCAATATTACTGTTCAAGATGGAAATAAGTATATGATTTCAAAAATTAAATTTAAAAAATGTTGATGCATTAATGATAGGGTTCTATAAGTCGATTGTTCGATTGTTCGAACAATCGACTTTTTGCTGAAAAAAGTCGAAAAGTCTAAGTCGACTTTTTGGTCACAAAAAAGTCGAACATTCGATTGGTTATCACAAAAGTCGATAAAAGTCGAATAGTCGATAAAAGTCGAAAAAAGTCGATAAAAGTCGAAAAAAGTCGAATAGTCGATAAAAGTCGAAAAAAGTCGACTTTTAAGATTGTTAAAAAAATTTTTAATTGCAACATTATACTAAAACAAAATATGCACAGAATAACATAATAATTTTATGTTATTGCAATTTGGTACACTTACATTTTTTCTAGTGTATGCAAAAATAAATAATAAGTAAATGTTCATAAAAAAATGCTCTTTCTACATATTATATATTATCGCCTTAATACATTTAATTTTTATTGCTAAAATTAACACAAGGCGCATCAATAAATGCAGAAACCATGTATTTTTTACAAAAAATGGTAAAAAGTGGAAAAAAGTCGAAAATAGTCGGAAAGTCGAAAATAGTCGAAAAAAGTCGAAAAGTCGATTTAACTAAAAAGTCGAAAGTTCGAAAAGTCGACTTTTTAAAAATCGAAAAAAGTCGAAAGTTCGAAAAGTCGAAAAGTCGACTTTTTGTTTCAACTATAGAACCCTAATTAATGAGTATATTTTATTTTGGCTTTAATAAACAATTTAAATTTGTGTACTGCACAATGGTATGTGGAGATTTTTTATACGATTTCAAGTTTTCATTTATGTGTTTCATATCAATTAAAATTAATTTTGAATTATACCACGAATTATTTTAATAGAATACAGTTTCTAAGGGTAATAGCTTTCCGAACAAGGTATGAATTGATATTCTGAAAAAAAATCAATATTCCTTATAAGGACAAATATTATGATCGATTTCGGCTTTTAAAAAAATTATATGGGGATTTCAAGTTTTTATTTCAATTAAAATTAATTCTGAAATATACCTCTGTCAGACTGGGTTTCCGAACAATAAAAACTCAATTTTCTTCCATCTATCTCTCTAACAATCTATCTATCTATATGTATATCGGTATAAAAACTCAATTTTCTTCCATGGTCAATTTGAATTTCAGAATAATTTTTAATGTAGAATAATAATAATTTCGTTTATTAATTATAAACAAGTACTTTTTTTAATAAATGTTTTTCACATATTTCAGCCATCCAATATTGTAACATATGAGCCAAAAATGTATAAATTTGTAAACCCTTTCTTCATTTGCCATACAAATTTATACTATTGTAGTATTTTCTGTAAGTGTATTTTTTATATGTATTTACATTATCTTTTCTAAGCAATTCATTTGTTATTTGTTGTTTTCATTCCAACTTAACAAATATGCAGCATTCTTGTTGTACTCCATTCCAATCTAGAAACTCACATGTGAACACGTTATTAATTTTCGAATGAATTTGTTTCTGATAAAAAAATCAAATTGTACTGAATTGAAAGATACAAGATGATAATCAACGATAATTATTATGATTGAGTTAGTGTACGAGGAACGTCCACTAATGTTTCACATAGTTACCTACTATAATTTTCCAGAAATTTTTTTTAATTCTTTCTAATATTAAATCTAATTAAAATTCGATTCTATTAGTGGATTCGTAATTCGCTATTTTTATACCCTTCACCTTCGTGAGTAGGGTATTTGTAAGTTTGTCATTCCGTTTGTAATTTCCACAATATAATTTTCCGACCCTATAAAGTATATATATTCTGGATCCGTCTGTCTGTTGAAATCAATTTTCTGAAGAGCCCAGATATCTTCTGGGTCAAAATCTTTAATAATTCTGTCAGACATGCTTTCGAGAAGTTTGCTATTTAAAATCAGTAAAACCCGTCCATAAATAACGGAGATATGAGCAAAAATCCGAGACAACCTCTGAAAATTTCATCAAAAAAAGACAATTTATTGCATGCTTTGACAAAAAAGCAACAAAACGTATATTTGGATGTGGGTTGGTTTCATTGCTTTGCGTATTTTGTTTGGCGTTTCACTTAACAACTTTTGTTAAGTCCCTCGTTGACTGGTAAAAAGTGTAACAAACACCGCGGTAGTTTCCATGTATGAGAGAGTGTAAATTGCATTGCGGCAATTTTTGTTGTTGTTGTAATTATTATTTGTGTTTGAATTTGATATAATTTTCTTTCTTTTGATTTTATTGTTTGTTTTCTATATTCTTTATTACTTTTCAATTATTAGATTATTTTTCAATTATTATTAGATGATGTTGTTGTTGTCGGTGCAACGTGTAAAGTTTCATTGTAGTTTTCTTTTACTAAATACTCAAATATCATGGGTATCATCATCATTACCTATCTATCTATCTCTCTAACAATCTATCTATCTATCTATATGTATATCGGTATCAGTGGGTATTTGTAAGTGTGTTTCTTCGTTTGTCTATCTCTAGACATTGCAATTGATCAAATGTATGAAAACTGGGTTAGATTAGTGTGTTACACTTGTTCTTGTGATCTGATGTGCTGCTGCTACTGCTACTGCTGTTGTATTATTTCACTTCTCTATTTATGCTGCTGCTTCTGCTGTTCATTTACTCACGAATTGACTTTTTTTGGCCGACATACAACTAGACAGTTAGACAAGAGAATAGTAGGCTAACAGGCGGACAATTTGAGGTGCGGTGCCATTGTCCGTCCATGTTGTGTTTTTTTTTCCCCCGGTTTGCTTCTTCATGTCCGAGAAGATGAAGAAACAAAAACTCATGTCTACATGCCTAGTTTTGTTTGGGTTTTGTTGTTGATATTTTTCTTTTTTCCTATATATTGTTGTTTTTACATAGAGTAGAGTAAAAGTGGCAACAGGCCGAGTAGAGTGGCAATAGAAAGTGGCAATTGTGCGTTAATTAAACACAACATTCATTGTGCAGCAACAGCCATTGACTGTTGTTTGTTGAATTAACATAAACATAAACATACGAGTACAAGTACATGAATTAAGTTAAACATTTATGTTTCGAAAATAGCCAACATTAACATTATTTTGTTTAGTTTATTGTAATTGTATTGTATTGATTCACTAGTAATGTTTTTTGATTGTTGTGTTGCACACGAGTACAAATATATTTATAAACAATTTTTGACCAATTAAATCGTAACATAAACTCTCATTTTTCATCATGATACGTTTGTATAACTGCTTATTTTTTACAATTGCGTGCAACATAATAGCAGTTTTTGAACTCTTTTATAATTATACATATGTACTAGTATTTAGTAGTTTCTGAAGTTTCCGAATAAATAATTACTGTGTTATTAACTACATACATATGTGGGAAATAATATTAAATAAATTGTCATTAAGAGAAAATTAATTTATGTTCACATTAGCTTAATTTTTTAATTTCTGAAAAATATCAGAGAACAACGTCAAGCATACCATCATTGTGTTTGTTTTGAAATTGATTTTTATAAAATTGTATGCTTTTTAAATTTTACGACTTTTATTTAGAATTAAAAGTTATTTTAATATTTGTTACCAAAACAAATTCACCAATTAGTAAAAAATACTTAATAACTGCCGAATTGCATTAATTTAATAAAGTATATATATTCTTAATTCTTATAGATAGCGGAGTCGATTTGTCTGTCTGTCTGTCTGTCTGTCTGTCTGTCTGTCTGTCTGTCTGTCTGTCTGTCTGTCTGTCTGTCTGTCTGTCTGTCCGTCTCTCTGTCTGTCTGTTGAAATCAATTTTCTGAAGACTCCAGATATCTTCGGGATCCAAATCCTCAATAATTCTGTCAGACATGCTTTCGAAAAGTTTCCTATTTAAAATCAGCAAAATCCATCCATAAATAACGGATATATGAGCAAAAATCCGAGACAACCTCTACTTTTGGCCTATTTTTTATCTATATCTCGATTACTAAGTCATAAATATAGACAATATGGATATCTAATGATAGATATTTCAAAGTCCATTAGAACGATGTATATAAGGCTATACAAAGTTGGACCTACAATGGATGAAAATCGGGAAAAATATTTTTTAAACCGAATTTTTTTTCACAAAAAACATTCTTTTGTCATAAATTTGTTTCACTAATAAATGAAAAAAAAAAATTTTTTTTAAAAAATTGGAAAAAACTTTTAAAAAACTATATTGGAAAAAAATTAAAAAAAATTAATTTTTTTTAAATATAATTTTAATTTTAAGGGTATATAAGATTTGGCACAGCCGAATATAGCTCTCTTAATTGTTATTATTTCTTTAAAAAATAATATATTAAAAACAAAGAAATCATTTGATATTTTTAAGACAAAAGGCCAAACTAATTAAACACAATTTACGGTCAGATTTTGCTGCTTCTTAATACCAAAATTTATCATGAATATATCTGATATATTGATACCTTGTATATATCGCTATTTACATATATGGCCTTTGTTTCAAGAAATTGTTGAAATTTTAATAATTAGCCAGTTATTTCACATAGCCCTCATGAAAATACTTTCCCGGTACAATGCCTACACGCAGAGAAAAACCATGGTTGTGGTAAACATAATCTAAGAGCAACATATAATAATAAGATTTATGATTTTATCCAAACATATTATGATCATTTTTGGTATCATAAAGTATCATATTATGATCAAATATAGTCGTAATATCATTGTCATATATGATCTTAATCATATTATGATTCAAAGCAATAATAATATGACCCATAGTAATCATATTATTATTAACATTTATATTTGGGAATGCAAAATTTAATTTCAATGGCCCATAATCATAGTCAAACAATAAAGTCGGTTCTTTTTAAAAACTACTTTAAAATAAAAACCCGCTTTTTATTATTTTCTAACTTTAGTCAAAATTAAAGTATATTTTAAATTGAACCGACTTTAACTGGGTGTCACCTCTAATGTAGAGAATATTTTCATACAATATACAACAAAATATAGACAATTGGCATCACTGAACAGCTGACTTAGAAAATTAAAAAAAAAAACAAAAAGTGACAAACAATAAATGTAACAGTTTGTGGTGGAAAAATAGAAAAGGAAAGATTAATATGAAATGTATTCTATTTTGGTACTGATTTTATTGATTCAATATTAATAATTGAAAAATCTCTGCCAATATCTTGCAACTTAAACATTTTTGACTTTTTGTCGAACTTTTTTACATGGCGAAGAACAGCTGATGCTGTTGTTAAATGAGTTAAAAACAACTTCAGCTAGTTTTATATTTACAGTCGACTTTAACGTCAGAAGTATACTTTAACTTGTCTATGGTAGACCTAAAGTCCACTCTTAAGTAAAGACGTCTTTATTTCTCTTAAAATATACTTTATTTTTGACTATGATTATGGGCCAATTGGTTTTAGTTTTCACGTACTAAATTCCCAATTAAAATATTATTGATAAATTCACTAAAATTTATTGTTATTCGCTTTAGGAAAGCTAAAGATATTATGCAAATAAAAGTGTAGATGGATTGAGATTTCCCGATACTCAAAATTTACTTGCAAAAATACATAAGTTAGACAAACACTAATGCAGAAGCATTCCACAAATGGTGAAAACAAAATACTATTAAAAGTAAAAATATTTGGTCAATTCACAAATTCTCTTATTATGACATATTGTCATAATGTCCTAATATTTCACAATGGTTTTTATTGCCTTTCAAACAAAAAATGTCCTAAAATAATACTACTTTCTATGCTATGTTTATTGTGTTATCGTAACGAACCAGTAGAGACCAACGCCGAATGCCTAAGAGTCGGTTAAGCCGAACTGCCGAGTCGTAATATATTAGGACATTATGGCAATATGACTGATAAGAGACATTGTGAATTGACCAATTTTGTTTTACATCTTAAACATATTACGAGTACGCGTATAGAACATTTAAGGAGTGAGATCAAAAAATCTTAACATACATAAATGTTAATAAACCACTAAACCTACAGTTTTGATTTTTATTACTTTTATAGTTCTAATCAATAGTGATGAATTTATGAACCTTTTCCGGAAACCCTTCCATTAAGATTTATATAGTCACTTTGTTCCTACAGGTAGTCCATCTCCGTTTAAAATCTACCACACTTTTGGACTCCTTTTTTGTACTCTTCAATTCTCTTTTAACAAGAGCCCAATATCTCTCCACTGGCCTTAGCTCCAGGCAGTTTGGAGGATTTGCCTCTCTTGGTACAAATACCACATTATTGTTCTCGTACCACTCAAGACCTTGCTTTACAATAGAGGCAGGATGCCAAATCTTATGAATGGAAGCATCCTCTTTTGTAAACATTCCTTGATGTAAATTTCGCTATTTTTATAGCCCTTTGTAACAAATGTTTGGCTTCTTTTGCAGCAACTGCATATTGCTTGCCATACCAAGAACTTTTTGGGAAATTTTGTCTGCTTTTGTAAACTTTTCTACAACATTCCCTCGAGCATCTGCAACATACAAAAATGGACCCAGAAGCTGCGAAAAATTTTCCATACGTACATTTCGTCATCCGTTATGCAGCAGGTATATTTTGTGTATAAAATTTGACTTCAATTTCCGAGCTCTGTCTTTGGCCTCTAAATTTGTAGCAGAGTTCCTGTTAGGATCTTTTTGAACTTTATATTCTTTTAGACCTTCATTGGCTTTAACTTTTCGTACCAAATAGTCCCAGCACTGAGCTAACCGGACTGCTTTCCTACCGGATGTGTTGGGATCTCTTTTGAAAATGCTTTCTATTTATTGGCTTTAGAAACATCTTGTGGACCATTCCTTCTACCTGAACCAGGTTTTTTATCAACGGACATAATAACTGAAATACTTTTCAAAGGTAACTTGAGCAAAAAAATTCAAATATACTTGGGTTAAAAGTTTTAAGGGACAATGTGTGATAAGATTTTTTCAATCACACTCCTTAATACAATATGTTTACATATTTATCATTATTTAATTAATAAAAAGAAATCAGCTTTTTGTAAACGGTCATTAAGTAATGTATTGACAATTGTTACTTTGCAAGTCTGGTAACAAATGCTTATCATTTACAAATTTCGTAGCGAATATTGACATCTTTTAAAACTCTATACCTCTTACCATCTTTATGACATCATTTGAAAGAGTACCATGGAGTACCATGCAAATAAATGTGGCCGTTTTTAGTGATTGCTGGTACAAGTATTACGATTAGTTTTAGTATCTTATGCACAGCTGTTTGCTTTAAGCTATTTAAACTTCTAATGTTTGAAATTGATCAAATTACCGCTTCTTATTTAACTTTTCGCAACCATAAAAAGTGAAGGCGTATAATAAAGTGCATTTGCTACGATACAAGTACTACCTTTAGTTTTCTGACTGTTATTTTCTTGTGTGTGTTTTTTTTATTATCACGCTAATGCCCAATTTAATATTTAATACTTCCATTTGTGATCGTTGGTGTTAATTTTGGTGTTATTGCGGATCATTTTTCTGCTTGTACAAATACTGGAGTGTGTTGATCACATAGAGTCTTATTTTTTTTTTATGTATATAGATGGTTGACATATCACAAACAACTCTTAGTTTCATATCATGGAATCGTGGGTTAGTTATGGCACCTGGAAAATATTTTTAGAATAGCAATGATTATCTTATCTATCGGAATGGTAACTGGGAAACAAAACAAAATAAGGAAAATAATTATTTTTGGAATCGGCTAAAACAGTATTCAGCTTTTTTTCTTAATTTGTTAACATGAATGAACTTTTCTATTTTTATATCAACCACAAATAAGATAAAGTTTATATATTCTGGGACCTTATACAAGTCTAAGACAGTATGTTCAAAGTTCGAGAGGGCCTAGAGAGAAGGAGCTAGGAGGATTAAATTTCTCCCAAATATTCTCTCTAGGTCAAAATGAAAAAGGGAAAAATCGGTCCAACCAAACAATTAGTACAAAGTAGGGCCTAAACCTTATTGCTAATAGCTAAGTTATCTTTCCACAAATGAACAAAATTTATTCAACAGGTAAACATTTTTGTACCAAAATGTATGAAAAACTTTGTTCGGACTTACCACTATAAATATTTTGTTAAGGAGAAATTTTAAATACAAGAATCTAGCGAGGTGAAATTTACCACTGAAATTTTATAATATATAAGTTTGTCATTCCGTTTGTAAAGTATATATATTCTGGATCCTTATAGATAGCGGAGTCGATTAAGCCATGTCCGTCTGTCTGTTGAAATCAATTTTCTGAATATGCGAATATTTTTGTTTTAATACATATATACAATTTTACCATTTTATTCTCTTTTTCCATACAAAAAAACCAGTATCTTGGTTCTAAAGCATCTAATGGGTTAAAAAAGTACTAGTATACTTCTAGAACTAATGTTACTAGTAATTTTCTAAACACGCTCAATGTTAATTTGAGCATTAAGATGGTATAGGAAAGTTTACAGTTGGGAACTAGTACTGGTGATTTTGGTACTAGTAAAATACTAGTTTGGTGCTAGTTCCATTTCCTGCAGGGTCAATATATCGGCAGTTCTTCCGTCTCGGTTGCTATTTAAAATCGAGGAAATCGTCCCACAAATGGCTGAGATATAAGGAAAAAACCGGGTCAACCTCGATTTTTGATCTATATCTGGATTACTAAGTCATTAATATAGACAATATGGATATCTAATGATATATATTTCAAAGTCCATTGCAACGATATACATAAGGCATAGTAATTTGGGCATAAAATGGGTCAAAATCGGCAAAAATATTTTTTAACCTGAATTTTTTTTTTACTAAAAAATTTTTTAAAATAATTAAAAATAAAACTATTTCGAAAAAAAAAATTTTTGGAAACAATTTTGAAAAAAAATTATTATTTTTAAATTTTGAAAAAAAAAAAATTTTTAAATTTTGAAAAAAAATTAATTTTGTTTACCTAAAAATATTTAACATTTTTATTTTAAAGTATAATTTGGTGAAGGGTATATATGATTCCGCACAGCCGAATATAGTTCTGTTACTTGTTTCTTTATAAAAGTTTCGGTATTTAGACCAGCGAAAGGCATTGAGCTCTCAAATGAGCTCTCTTGTTTTTGTTTTCACATGTACGCAAACACATACATTGTATAAAAACAATCAAAACCAGTCAGTCTCGCATGAGCATTGATAGAAGCAGGTTGTTTTACGCTTTTTATGCTTGTTTATTTCAGTTATTGTTTTTGTTTTTTTCTCAACTTTTTACTCAACTCATACAACTACAATATCTAAAAACTGTAGTGGTGTGAGTCTGCCTTTCGCTGATTTAGACCATCATGTTCGAAAATCGAATACTTTCTGAAACCTCATTTTTGGCCTAATCCGAAAGCGAGTATACGGTTGAACTCTAGAAATATATGAGGCAACAAGCATATAATGTTAAAGGCCTGTGCGACATCTAAAAAGCTGAACAATATGTTCAAAAGAGTTTCTTATACCTTCAGTTAAACGATGGTGAATGGTTGCATGATGCTGACGGAAACCAAATTAGGTTTAATCATTATCTAAATATGTATCTTAATAGTTCCTTTAAGAAGTTAAAATTTCAAAGTTTAATTTCTTGGATTAAATACAAAAATTCATGCTTTTGTCACACAGAGAATATAGTTTTGGTTGTGCTAACAGAATTTACTTAATCAAATGAATTTGTCTGTTGTGGCTAAACAATTTTAGTTTAGGCGACAAGAAATCACAAGAAATCTGTATTATTTGTGCAGAAATAATACTTTAAGAAGAAAACTTAAAAAGAACTTTTTCCTTTATAGTTTTCTGAACATCTTTTGGATTAACTGTGATTGTTTTAGAGTCTGATGATGCTGTAAGAATATGTGATTCCTCTAAAGTAAACCCATTCGTTGCTCCGGGGGAATATTAATCTAAGCAGTTTCTTCGATCTAATCTCGATTAATCGAGAACCAAATTGATTAAAATAAAGAAAATACTAACAATTAAATATGCAACCTTTTACTAGAGTTCCGCGGATTTTAGGAAGTTGGCACAACTCTGACTTGTGAAGTGTAATGGGTGTTAAATGTTTGAGCAACAACAACGACAACAACTACAGTTGAATGATGAAGATGACGATAAAAGTTGATTGCCACCACAAATGATGTAATAGTTATTATTGAAATGAAAAGAAAATTAAGAGCGTCAACTCAATCAGGCATAAGAAGAGTTGGGAAAAAAGCTAAACACAAATTTAACACTCAACAAGCACAATGTGTCGCAGACGAACCAATGTTCTATACAAAATGTTGAATCATTTGAAGGGTTAACAGCATAGAAACACAGAGACACAAAACTATCAATTTCATGTTTATTATTTTTTATTTAATTTAGTTTTGTTTTTTTCTTTTCTTTTATTTTTTTGCCATTCAATTGTTAACTGTTTTAATTAAAACAAAAGAAAGAAGAAAAAAAAATTGGCATAAAATCGCTTCTTCTTGGTTTTCGATGTTATCTAACATGTCAGATCAGATACAATTATGTATTTATTTTCTATATACAATATATAAATAAGTATGTATCTGATCTTATATAATATAATACACGCTTTCGCGATTCGTTCCCCTCTCTTCTCGTTTGTTTATTTAAATTGCGAATTGTTTCTTTTTTTTGTTATTTATTTTAATGTTTAATGTTTAGCGCAAAATAAATTTAATTAATTCAGTCTTCTTTCTTTTGTTTGTTGTTTCGTTCTTTTATACAGAAATTCGGTTTATTTGCTTTAAGGAAGCATTTGTTAAATGATTTTCTTAGAACATGTTGAAAAATGTTTAATATTTTATCAACAATTTATAATTTATTTTGTTGTTATTAATAAAAACAATTTTATTTTTATTTTTAATTCGAGTTAAAGAAATGTTGCTTCCTTAACGTTAAATAAATATATAAAATAAAAAAAGAACAACAACTTGTGTTATTGCAAAAAGACGTAATCATCGTAAATCTTTTAGACGGTTTTCTTCTCCGCGTTCTCCTCCAATGTTTTGCTGTTTTAGCTGAACACAAAGATATTTGCAATTTGTTGTCGTAGTCCGCCCACAACTTGTGCCAACTAACCAGCCAGGCTGGCAGGCAGGCAGGCAGGCTGACAGTCATGCAGGCAATTCTGTTTTTTTTTTTAGTATTTGATTTTAATTTGTAGTTTTCTTTTTGTAATTCATTTCGTTTATTAAATTATTCAAAAAATAAAAATAAATCACACACACCCTATAAATACTGTAGGGCTTCTCCCAATGTTAAAAATACAATTGTCATATACATATAATTGGATTTATTACGAGTGGAGTTTAAGTTAATAATTGAACAAAAAATACTTCCGTTTTCTTATAAATATGCTTTTATGCATATTTTATTTATTTGGGGTATTGTAGTGTAATTTTTTTCCTCAGGGAAAAGCTGCAACGTAAAAATAAGAACGCCTCATATTAATTCAGTAATGTTCATTATAATAGAAAAATTATATTGAAATACGATAAATCAATGATTTTCAGTCCTTAACATTTGATGCTTTATTTCACAATAAAAGTGAAATAAAGCATCCAAATTAAATACGTATAAGGTTCCAACTCGGAAAAATATAACTGGAAATTCCCGGTAAATTCCGAGAATTTCTTTATAAGTTTCATCTTAAAGTTAATGTATTGTTTCTGCACAGTGAAAACTGATGTATGGTGAATCTTTTGGCAATCGAATAATTCGAATATATCCATAGAACGAAAACTCTGTTGACAAAGAACAATTACAATTAAGTCTATTAATAGGTATAATGTTGTAAATCAATTGATTCGATTTTTCATAATCTAAATTAAAATTTTTCAGCCGCAATAGAAACAAAAACATTTTGCGTGAATTTTTGGGACACCCACAATGCAATCCCAAAACTGGGATTGTCCCCAATGAATTATTTGAATTTTTATTCTGAACTCTGATGTTACTCTTATTCATATCCAGGGGCCGAATTACATCATTCGATATCGAGTAAAATCGATCGAAATTTTCTTACTTGAGATTACGGCATTCGATATCGAGCATGAAATTTAGTACATTTTGTTATAATTACGATATCGAAATTATTTTTCGATACGATAGTTCATTCGATCACGAATGCGGTAATTCGGCCCCAGCTCTTCATGTGATAAAACTAAGATTTTTGGACGATCATACATATACTAAATGGTCTATCTGAGATATTGGGAACGAGACAGTGTGTATATAAAGAAACCCCAAAGATACTATATGGAATGATCGATATTTGTGTTCGCATAAACAAAAAACACTCTCACACAAATAAATTTATTTATCATCAGCAGCAACAGTAATCTTGTCATGTTTGTCTTATTAGCCACCTCCAACTATTTTATTCGATATTTAATTAAAACAAATTTATATCTTATTTGTTGGTGTATTTTTAGTCATACCGACTACTACTACATTTAGTTGTATTTATTACCCAGGGTTGGAAACAAATATTTTATTCACTATCAATATAAAATTAAACAATTCATAGAAATATATTCGTCTATGTCGAATCTTGTATACCCTTCATCTTAATCCTTTAATGCTTAAGCATGCCTCAAGGCACTCATCGAAAAATGCCAATGAATGCAAATATAACTGACATTAAATTTCAAAAACTTTGAAAGCTTTTTAAAATAATTATAGTACGTTTTTTAGCAACTGTTACATGAGTGTTTGAAATGAAAAATCAGTTATATTTGCATTTATTGGCATTTTTGGTATGAGGGCCTTGGGTATGCTTAAGCATTAGAGGGTATGGAGAAAACAGTACATATGTGTTTGCCGACTTTGCTGATTTTCAATTCCAAAATTCTCATGACTATAGCCCTTAATTTAAACAAATATATATCTAACAGTGTATTATTACTTAGGGGGTAAAATATTTGGTAATTTTTACCCATAGATATTGATTTCAAATGAATCTCAAGTTACTATTTAAGTAAATTTATCTCCTAGGTATTTTAAACTACATATATGTATATATGTTGAAACTACGTACATATATCTAATATATTAATTCTCGGTTATGTAAGGCCTTCCCATTGCAAGCAAAACACCTACAGTCTAACATCAGTATGTAGAAGGATTCAAAATATATATAAACAAGTAAGAGAGCTATATTCGGCTCTGCCGAATCTTATACACCCTTCACCAAATAATAATTAAAAAAAAAAAATTTTTAATTTTTTTAAATTTTTTTTTTTCGAAATTGTTTTTTTTAAATTTTTTTTAATTTATTAGTGAAAAAAATTTTTGACAAAAAAATGTTTTTTGTGAAAAAAAATTCGGGTTAAAAAATATTTTTCCCGATTTTGACCCATTGTAGGTCCAATTTACTATAGCCTTATATACATAGTTGCAATGGACTTTGTAATATCTATCATTAGATATCCATATTGTATATATTTAAGATTTAGTAATCGAGATATAAATCAAAAATAGGCCAAAAATAGAGGTTGTCTCGGATTTTTGCTCATATCGTTATTTATGGACGGATTTAGCTGATTTTAAATAGGAAACTTCTCGAAAGCATGTCTAACAGAATTATTGAAGATTTGGATCCCGAAGATATCTAGGGTCTTCAGAAAGTTGATTTCAACAGACAGACGGACATGGATTAATCGATTCCGCTATCTATAAGGATCCAGAATATATATAGGGTCGGAAAATTATATTGTGGAAATTACAAACCGAATGACAAACTTATATATAGCCTTCTCACGAAGGTGAAGGGTATAAATATAGCATCGCAAATTATTAAATATTGTAGAAATCGGACTCAAAGTATTACTTTTTTTTCCTAACAATTTTATAAACAAAGGTTAATTTAAACAAAATTTTTACACAAAGTTTATAATTTTATTTAAACCAATTAATCAGAATAAAATATTCCCAAAACTGAAGATTAAACATCGTATTACAAAAGAATACTTAGTGACAATTGAATCTACAATTTACTACATCTGAAGGTAAAATAATTACTTTCTAAATGCAGTCCAAACAAACATTTTAAATAACTACACTCTAGATTACTTAGAGACACTAAAGAGACAATTGACATCACGTTAGATTACTTGGGATGTAGAAAGTAACCAATTGACTTTTCTCTGTTTGTGTTTTTATCTTCCATTAACGTTTTTATAGTCCTTCTGTCACTTTGCTCGAACAGCTAGTCCATCTCCGTTTAAAATCTACCACACTTTTGGACACCTTTTTTGTGCTCTTCAATTCTCTTTTAACAAGAGCCCAATATCTCTCCACTGGCCTTAGCTCCGGGCAATTTGGAGGATTTGTCTCTCTTGGTTCAAATACAACATTATTGTTCTTGTACCACTCAAGGGCTTGTTTACCATAGTGACAGAATGCCAAGTCAGGCCAAAAATAAGTGGACACATTATGAAGTCTTATGAATGGAAGCAGCCTTTTTTTAAACATTCCTTAATGTAAATTTCGGTATTTATAGAGCCCGTTGTAAAAAATGTTTGGCTTCTTTTACAGCAACTCCATATTGCTTGCCATGCCAAGAACTTTTTGGGAAATTTTGTCTGCTTTTGGGTCCTAAACTTTTCTTCAACATTCCATCGAGCATCAGCAACATAAAATTTTTGACCAGTAAGTTGCGAAAAATCTGCCAGAACATACGATTCGTCATCCATTATGCAGCAAGAATATTTTTTTTTTATAAAAATTTACTTCAATTTCCATGCTCTGTTTTTGATCTCTAAATTTTTAGCATCGTTCCTGTCAGGAACTTTTTGAGCCTTTTATGTTTTTAAACCTGCATTAGCTTTAACTTTTCCTACCAAATAGTCCGAGCACTGAGCTAACCGGGCTGCTTTCCTACCCGATGTGTTGGGAGCTCTTTTGAAAATGCTTTCTATTTGTTGGCTTTAGAAACATCATGTGGACCATTCCTTCTACCTGAACCAGGTTTTCTATCAACGGACAAGTTCTGCCGGTACTGTTTAATACCATTGGAATCAGTTTGACGGCAGACCTTTGATTGTTTGGCCAAGTTGGGTTTTGTTGAAAATATTTAATAATTTTAGTACGCACTTTTTTCTGGTCACTCATTTTAATCAGATTAACAACAAATGGATATAATTGACATTAAACATAATAACAGACATGTTTTACAAAGGTAACTTGATTAAAAAAAAATCAAATAATTCTTGGGTTAAAAGTTTTAATGAAAAATTTGGGTTAAGAATTTTACGATCTCACTCCTTACTGCAGATTTTCTTTAAAAATTATTGTTAAATCATGTTATGCCAGTATTTTCTATAGAAAATATAGGAATTTGTAAATTAGTCTTCATGCATAAAATACTTAAAAAAAAAATTCGATCGTATCAACTTTACCATCTCTGGCTATTACTACGGGCTACTAGAGACACCACTACGAACGTATGTCAGTCCGTCCGTCCGTCCATCCGTATGTATAAATTTGTGTTTTCATACTACGAATTTTTGCTGTTAATAGACTCTGTCTTCTATATTTGTATTTTTATATTCAATCACGTACACTTGAAAGAAATTCTTGGTTCTTTTTTTTGAAATAAATAAAAAAATAAAGACATTTTTTCTACGCTTAAGCTACAGCTTTGCATATTTTATTCGATTGAATTTAATTTTATTTTTCTGTTTAGAGTTTTTTGTTTTGTTTTGTTTTCTTTTATTTTATTTCAGTTGTTTGGGTTTTATTTGCTTCATCATCGTCTTGGTCGTCGTCATTTAGAAGTCAGACAAAAAATTTTGTATGTTGGACACGTTTAAAATACAGCAACAAAATAAAATAAAAATTACATACATTTCATTTCATTTGTTTTTGTACTGCATTGCTAAACATTTTTATAACAAAATAAAGTTGTTGCTGCTATTATGTTGTTGTTTGTTGTTTACTTGTCAAATAGAAACTTTAAGCCAAATTTATTCAAAAATATTTTATAATGGTTTTTTTTTGCTTCTGCCACAAATACAAATACATACAACAAATAAACATATTTATGAATATCATTTGTTGTTAAATAATTATTTCTTGTCTAAAAGCTTTGTTATCCGTAGAATTTCAAATAGGTTGCATTTTATTGTTCATCGTTAGAATTTCAAATATTTTCAGAAGTCATTAGCTCACGATTTTTCTCTCAGTGCATAAATAATTCTTATATAGTGTTATGTTTTTGTAGTTTGTTGTCATCAGTATGTTTTTTTTATTTCTTTAAGAGCAGCGAACGTACAATGTTCTCATAAACTCATCATATCAAATCAGGTATCACGACGCTATTTAGTGTAGTAGTAGATAATAGCGTGGTGTGGTTGGTGGCCGGTATATGAAAAGTCAGTACTCCCACTTACCGTCAACCAAATATGTCAAAACAAGCAGGTATTTTTAAACTAGAAAACAAAATTAAATAACAGTTTAAAATTAAAAAAAAAAAAAAAACTTTGAAAAATTCTATATAGATCTTTGACGTTTGTTTTATATCAACTTGTACACTAATTGCTATTGTCGTGAAGAGAGAAAAAGAGAAGAAAAATGCAATGATTACAATAAAATTTAGCAGAAAAACAAAATAAAATTAGAATTTCCTTTTAACTTGCCTCTTTGAACTAAGTATTTTAAATTGTATCTACGATAAACAAAATTCGCCAAGAGTGAAAAATTATTTAAAAATTAGACTATTATTTGTTTGACAACAGATGTCTTAGCATTTGCTTAAGGAAACAGTTGGTAATTTGTTAAAGATTTTTAATTATAAGAAATCAACACGTATTGTTGAAATACATGGGGGTTTTTAACTAAAATTTCACTTTCATTTTAATACCTACTGTCAGTATAAGCAATAGAACCTGGACTATTTTTAGAGTCCGATTGAAACAGTTTTCTCAGTCCGCAACCAAACCGAACCGGCCAAAAAATCATTATTCTGCCTATTCCGAAACAAACCGAAACTGTTCAAAACATATAAAAAAAAAAAATTATTATAATTTTAGATCATGTTTCAGGTCATTTGTAGCTGCATTACACTTTACATTGTAGACTCTAATAATATTGTTTTTTCATCTTGGACTGAAAAGGTTTTTGTATGCTATAAATTATATTCATAACTTGTTTTTCTTTTTGAATTCCATAATCTTTGTTTTTACTGAATACCGAACTTTTAGCCTAATCCGAAACCGATAATCTTAGATAATCTTTCGAACAATGCAGAAAGTATTTGTTTGTATATTTATTTTATTGCTACTAGGCCTCTGTTTTGCAAGATATCAGTATTTAAACTATATATATCAACCAGGCATGAAATAAATTATACGAAGGTACTTTTTTGATACTATTAGATGTTAAAAAGTACCGTGGTACTCCCGTGACTAATTTGATACCCTCAAACTATATTAACGGGTCTATATAAATACATGTGTGTATAACAGTAGTTTCTATAGAAAAATTTGTGTATAACAGTTGTTCTATAGAAAAATGTGTATATAAAGGGGTTTCCAACAAGAGGTGTTATTTTGAATCACCGGTATTTCGGTAGCTGTCACTTTTGAAGCTTTTATTCTTTGACATTTGACAAGTAGAAACTACGCCATTACTATAAATGGAGCGATACACGCTTTAACAATGCCTTGAAATTATTAAAATTCACTACAAAAATGGTGAAAATCTTACAGTCACAGTTCGCAAAACTAATTCATTTGTGGGTCGTCGTGAAGCACCTTGTCAAACCGCAATACAGAAATTTTTGGAAAAATTCGAGCTGTTGGGACAAGTTAATGATGTGAAGAATAAAACCCGTGCACGTCGCTCAAGAACAACTAAGAATATTGCTGCTGTACCCCAGTGTTGAAGAAAATCCAGGTTTGTCCATTCCTTGTCGTTCTTTGGAGTTGGGCATTCCACAAACGTCATTACACCGTATTTTGGATGATATTGATCTGGACAACGTTTACTTTCAACAGGACGGCGCTACGTGCCACACAAGCAACGAAACCATTGCTCTTTTACGGGAAAAGTTTCCGGACCGTGTTATCTCTCGAAGAGGTGATCACAATTGGCCACCGAGATCTTGTGATTTAACACCTTGCGACTTCTTGATTTGGGGCCACATGAAAGATAAGATCTACGGCCCAGCGTCAATTCAATACCTCAAAGATAGAATTCGTGAGGTTATCGAGGACATAGGATATGGTCTGTAAGCTTGGTCGTGGTTGCCATTTGGCTGATGTTGTTTTTCATTTATCTCAAAAAATCCCCTTTTTTTCTTTGAATACCAATATAACACTTCTTGTTGGAAAACCCTGTACAAGTATTTTCTTTTTATACCCTTCACCATGAGTGGCAAATGTATATATAAGTTTGCCATTCCGTTTGTAATTTCTACACTTTTCATTTGCGACCCCATAAAGTATATATATTCTGAATCGTTATAGATAGCGAAGTCGATATAGCCATGTCGGTCTGTCCGTCTGTATGTTGAAATCAACTTTCCGTAGCCCTCAAATAACTTGCAAACTTAATTGATACATCAATATATCGGGAATTCTTACGGCTCGGTCGCTATTTAAAATCGAGAAAATCGGGCCACAAATGGCTGAGATATAAGGAAAAATCCGGGACAACCTCGATTTTTGGCCTAGTTTTGATCTAGTATATATGGGTTACGAAGTCTTTAATATAGACATATTGGATATCTAATGATAGATATTTCAAAGTCCATTGCAACGATGTATATAAGACTATAGTAATTTGGACCTACAATGGGTCAAAATCGGGTTTACAAATTTTTAATCCGAATTTTTTTTTACCAAACAAATTTTATTTTTCATAAATTTTTTTTCATTATTAAATTAAAAAAAAAAATTAAAACAATTTTGAAAAAAAAAATTTTTTTTTTTGATTTTGAAAAAAAAAATTATTTTGAAAAACAAAAAATTAATTTTGAAAAAAAATGTAGCTCTCTTACTTTTTGTTACCTACATTTACATATATATTTAATTATACCCAATTTCCTAAAACGAAGTCCACATTTTGTCCGGGACTGGAAAAATATTAACAAGAATCATTTGGAATTAGGTTTCCTAATTTGCCGAACATGTTCCATTGAACTGGACCATTTTTAAAAAATGTATACTTTTTAGTTTTTTCATGATATTTTCTAAGGATATCAAATGAAAGATCTTTTAAATACGCATCTAAAAACATTTAAATCATGAATCAAATAAAATAGATTAGTTCAAATAACCGCAAGTTTCTGTTAACACAAAATTATTTTGATTCTGCCACACTGTGTTAACTTAATTTTACATGGGGTGTAAATACTTTCCACACTAAAACCCCACAAAATCAACTTTACTCAAACACAAAATCGCAGACTTAACTTTAAATGGACTTTTTAAAAATCAATCTTAATCGAGTACTTGTTGAAATTGAAATTGTTAAAACAAAAAAAAAACTCCATTTAATGTCTATATTTAATACATTTACACTTCATTTGTCATGTGAAATTTGAGAAACAATATTGAAACACCAACATTAACAAGAACAACTTGAAATTTTGTAATTCAATCATTGAAATTCTAAACTAAAAAAAAAAACGCAAACTCAGTCATACAACAAACAACATGAACTTGAGAACCTACGCACAGAACCTTCGTGTCTCTGAAATTCAACAACAGCATGTGAACTTTTAGAATTGTTGCTTTGAAATTGTTTTTTGTATTTTTTTTTTTTTTTTTTGTTTTGCAGAAATTGTGTCAAGGAAATTTTTAACTATGGAATTAACAATTAAATATATGTATATAAAAAAAAAAAAACAAACTCACTTTTATATTAATGGAAAACAAACTAAAATTCCAATGTACATTGTTTGTTTGCACGCTACATCAACTGAAAGTCGAAAATATTGTGTGTCTATAATTTTTTTTAACCTGTAAGAGTCTATAGTAAAACAAGTTGTAATATTTAAAACAAATGCAAAGAACATGCCACATTAAGCCAACCGTCACAGATGTAAGCAATAACACTGTGCTACAGCTAACAAAAAACAATATGCAAGTGTGGGCAGTCTAAGTATATATGTACAAATCTCCAAAATCTGGAGTTATACCCAGAGACCGTAACTGTTATGAGTTATGATTATTGCTGTAGTCAACCGTTGGTTGACAACATCAGCAATGTTGGTTGGTTGGTTTACGTGGTAATTCGCTGGTTTACGTGGTAGACCCTACAATCAAGTAGGGTCGAAGGGACCACGTTTTGACAAGACCACACCACTCGTTAGATGTAATGTCGTATAAAATCTATGCAAAACGTATGCAGAAAAAGTCGAGTTTACTAAACCCAACCTGTAGCTGTGAGATATCCCAGTAGGTCATTGAGTTTAGACCCGGCAACCTCACCAAGGTTAGTCAGTATATAGTTGCCCATGAATTTATGTCTCATGACACTCAGGGCTGGGCATTCGCAGAGAAGGTGGAAAACCGTTTCCTCTTTTTCCCTGTCCTTACAACTGCGACAAGGGTCATTAAAAGGGTCAAAGATAGCTATTTTGCCACGAGTATGATGATCATGAAGTGTATTGCAAGCTACCATGATTGCATAAATTTCCGCCTGGCAAACACTACACTCATTCGGAAGACTATATGAGATGCCTACCCCAAGTTCGTCACAGAAAACGCCAGAACCAACACCACAGCTAATTTTAGAACCGTCTGTATATATCCTAGTGTCGTATTCGTACACAAGATTACCCCTACCCCACTCACTCCTGGAGGGAATCAAGACCTTGAACACCCTATCAAAGTCTGTGTATGGAGTAATATAGTCAGAAGGCTGGAGAACGATCGAAGGCAATAGGCTCAGAATCTCCGCATGGCCATATGTTCTCGATCTCCAACAACCATATGCATGAAGCCTCGCTGCGCTGCAGGCAGAGGTGGCCATTATGTGAAGGTATATTGGCACAAGGTGCATTATAGTTTTCAATGCCTCTGAAGGACTAGTTCTTAGTGCGCCGGTTATACCAATGCAGGCTGATCTCTGGACTTTGTATAGTTGGTCTACAACATACGTCCTTCTAGTTCCAGTCCACCATACAAGAGATCCATAAGTAAGAATTGGACGTACTATAGCCGTATACATCCATTTAACTATGCTGGGACTAAGTCCCCATTTTTTTTTTAACCAAACATCTTACGACAGGTATAGTAGGCCACCGTTGCCTTCTTCACTCTGTGGTACGAGTATCACCACATAGTCCACATAAGCGACAACTTTTATCCCTTTTCTGTCTAGATCAATGAGAATCGAGTTAATAACGATAAGCTATAGTAGTGGAGAGATTACCCCGCCCAGATGTGTGCCTCTTCCAACTAGCTTGGACTTAACGCTATTACCAAGATTTGCTGTAACTATTCTTGATTTCAGCATTGTTACTAACCAGTCATTGATATATTCTTCAACGTCTAGGTAAGTAAGAGCTTGCTGAATTGCAAGAGTAGTTACATTATTGAAAGCTCCCTCTATATCCAGGAAGGCTGCCATTGTGTACTGTTTAAATTCGAGAGATCTCTCTATAACTCTTACGACCTCATGCAGAGCTGTCTCTGTAGAGCGACTCTTGAGGTAGGCGTGCTGACTATTAGAGAGTCGTGTTGTACCCTCAAGTCAATGCCTTATATGAGCGTCAATGAGTCTTTCCAATGTTTTAAGCTGGAAAGAAGAAAGACTAATCGGACGAAATTCCTTCGCCATCTCATGACTTCTTTTGCCAATTTTTGTTACTTCGCTCGTTCACTTTATTAATTCGAACTCATTCTAATTTCATAACCGATAACCGGGCGAACATAAGCCCTTTGTTTCTTATTCGAGATTATGTTATTGGATATTTAGCAAGAAATTTAAAATATTTATTATAATATCGATATCAAAATCATTTTTCGATCGATCGATCATGAATGCAGCAATTTGGTCCTGATTTATTCTAACTAAAAAAATTTTTCATACATCATAGCATAAGTCAGTTTGTATTATTATAATATAGCACAGTGTAATGTTTAATATTTCTTAATATTCCTAAATTTAAAAAATATTCTTCCCATACGTCTAAGTACGTTAATGTATTTTTGGAAAACTGGGTGAAACCAACCCACAAAACATATATGAAATCTTTACTCACGCATCTATTTGTTGAATACATGTTTATACTTGTTCTGTTTATTCCCTTTTATTTTCACTTTTGGTTGGTCTACACACCTACCAGAAAAATGTCTTAATAACACACTTTACAACACATTCACTTACCTACTATATAGTGGCACTTACTAACGCTTGAACTAATTTTGAATGTACATGCAAACATGTGTTTACTTTGAAATAAATTTTCGTTGCTGATGGCAATTTTTATTTTACTTGCCACTATTGGCCATTACTCTTGGCCAGCATCTTACGATCACATGCTTATTTCTTAAATACACATCCGAGACTAGGTTCAAATTTAACTTAATGAACAACCCAGCAAAGAATTAGGAAGTAGTTCTAAAATCACAAAATTTTCATTGCATACCAAGTAGCTTTACTTGTTTTATCAGGCTTATAAAATTCCCGTTTCAGAATCTTAGCTTTGGGATCTTAAAACACTTAGTCTAAATTGAAAATGATCATAAAAAATAATAGATTAAATTCGGAAGGGTGTAGGAAATCCGTATTAGCATATTTTAGGTGTCTTATTGTAGAGATGCCTTTCATAAAAATAAAAAAAAACATTAAAGCTCCTTGAGAAACTTTTTTTTAGGATTCAAAGACTAATATCGGCTTTTCAATTGTTTTTGGACTCGTAAAAGATATTACTTTGAATTTTTTATTTATTGTTTAACTAACAGAAAAGAATGTAATGAAATAGTTTATATATTGTGTCCGATTATTCATAATTAACGAGGTTAAGGTCAAATTTCAAATAACTATAAGAAATATATTTCCGATTTTAGACAACTCACAAAAAATCCGCAAGCTTTTAAGAAGTTTGCATGTCCGAGGAGCCCTTCATTGAGACCAAACAGCACCGTTCCTGAGAGGTCTTTGGGTCCATCGTAAAAAATACACTCGTTACTCCTATTGATTATGAATATACGAAATTCATGAATTATTATATAAAATTATGCAAATTTTAATAATCACATTAATTGATAAATCAATATTCTAAGGACTGAGATCGAAAAATTCTTAACATACATATATGTTAATAAAAAAAACAATAAACTTACAGTTTTGAATCTTTTTTTATTTGATTGAAATTATTGTTACAATTTACAAAAAAAAATATTTTTATAGTTCTAATCAATAGTGATGAAATTTTAAACCTTTTTCGAAAACCCTTCCATTATGGTTTTTATAGTGCTTTATGTCACTTTGTTCGAACAGGTTGTCCATCTCCGTTTAAAATCTACCACACTTTTGACACCTTTTTTATGCTCTTCAATTCTCTTTTAACAAGAGCCCAATATCTATGCACTGGACTCAGCTCCAGGCAGTTTGGAGGAATTGCCTCTCTTGGTACAAATACCACATTATTGTTCTTGTACCACTCAAGACCTTTCTTACCATAGTGACAGATGCCAAATCAGGCCAAAGGTGGACACATTAAGAAGTTTTATGAATGGAAACATCCTTTTTTGTAAACATTCCTTGATATAAATTTCGGTATTTATAGAGCCCTTTTTAACAAATATTTGGCTTTTTGCCGCAACAGCATATTGCTTGCCATACCATGAACTTTTTGGGAAATTTTGTCTGCTTTTGGGTCCTAAACTTTTCTTCAACACTCCTTCGAGCATCTGCAACATAAAAAAATTGACCAGGAAGCTGCAAACATTTTTCCAGATCATATGTTTCGTCATCCATTATGCAGCAGGTATATTTTTTGTATACAATTTGACTTCAATTTCCGTGTTCCGTCTTTGGCCTCTAAATTTTCAGCAGAGTTCCTGTTAGGAACTTGTTGAGCCTTGTATGCTTTTAAACCTGCATTGGCTTTAACTTTTCGTACCAAATAGTCCGAGTAATGAACTAACCGGGCTGCTTTCCTACCGGATGTGTGGAGAACTCTTTTGAAAATGCTTTCTATTTTATTGGCTTTAGAAACATCATGTGGACCATTCCTTCTACCTGAACCAGGTTTTATATAAACGGGCAAGTTCTCCCGGTACTGTTTAATAACAGTTTGGTAGCAGACCTTTGATTGTTTGGCCAACTTTTCAAATAATTCTTGGGTTAAAAGTTTTAATAAAAAACGTGTGTTAAGAATTTTACGATCTCAGTCCTTAGTTAATCCAAAGTGTTCATTAATCGATTAACTGATAAATTTTTCAATAAATTTTGATTAACCGATTAATCACAAATCCCTAAAATAAATAAGGAATTATTCCACTATTATTATCGCTAAACTATCGCTAAACTATCCCTAAAATATCCTTTCAGCAGAACTATCGTTACCGCTAAAATACCGTTACCGATATATAATCGTAAATACCATTACCGGTATTCCATTAATAAAGAAAAAATACAAGATTTTGTTTTATATATTAGAGTTTATTGAAATCTACAAAATTTTCAATATAATAAAATACCACTCGTCGTGAACTTAATTTTATTTATTTACCACTAAGCTACCGTTACCTTTTAATCGTTTCGAATCGGTAGCCAACCTTGAATTATTCTATTGACAACAAATCGCAACGAATCTGTTTTATCTGTGCTGAAACAATACTCTAACTTTAAGGAGATAACATAAAAAGTATTCCCGAAATTTACCAGAAGTTTCTAAAAAAAAAAAAATATTTCCAATTAGGAACCCAATTACATACACATTTTTCGTTTCCATCTTGCAAATTTTGTTTTTATGGATTTTCTTTGATTCATTTATTTTCTTTCAGTCTGTTTATTTGTTTAATTTTTGTTTTCGCTCTCTTTCTTTTTGGACAACAGTACTGACTCACTGACAGAGTGAATAACTGCCTGAGTGACTCCGTTAGTGGGTGGTTAACACACATTGTCTACATACAACAAAGTATACATATATACTACACGTATGATGCCATTTTGGTGTTGTTGGTCGACATTGAACTCGAACTGTCAAATGGTAAACTTTACATTCATTCATAGACATACAAACATTGGGATCTCCTCCACAGCTATACAGTTCAAGAGCCCGAATGTTATTGTATTTTGCATGTTTCCACATTTTAAACACACAAAAAACGTGCTTTTTTGGTTTTTGGGGGTTTGTTTGTTTGTATTTTCAACTTGGTGGTCTTTGTTGGCAATTTTTCTTTTAAAAAAATTGTCATAAGTATTTATTTTTTTTAATGGGAGCATTAATTTCTGTCCAGTTCATTGTTTACATATGTATGTATGTGTCATTAATTTATATTATTACGTGTATGTCTGTCTCTCTGTTTAGCTGACTGTCACTTGATTTACATACAAGCGACTGCAGACTGACTGATTTGACATTCTCATCCATATATTTGATGGTGGAGTTTATTATTAAATTTATGCTACGTATAATAATAAACAATATTTAACATGATGGACTGGATTGTGTTTGCTTTTCACTTTATAATTAGTTAATTAGTTTTGCCGTTTTTATCTTCGGCTTTTGTTTTATATATTTTTTTTTGCATTTATTTTTTTATTTCTCTTTCGATAAGTGATTGTTGTAGTTGGCCCATATTTGCAATGTTGTTGTATTTTGTATGATTTGATTGTACGTTTTGACTCGTTTCCGGTCTTGTTTATTAGAAGACATTAAACATAATTATTGGGAATTTTGATTTAAATCAGTGGTTTTGTATTTTCAACATGAAATGGTTGAAATAATTTGTATTAATTTAGCGGAGAAATTTAAAACTGTAGACTCAATTAAAAACGTAAATATGAATTCTTTATATCTACAGTCTGTATGAAATAAATTTATAAATTTCATGACTTTTGTCTATGTAACATTTATGACAGAATCCTTCTCAAAGCAGATAGCAGTTAGATATGACTAGGATTCCTAAAAGTTACAGTATTGTAAAACAAATTATTCGATTTGATGCTACAAATTTTTCGATTCCAGCAACAGAAAGTCGGAAAGAATTGCGATATAATAGTTTTTTACACTTTTTATATAATAGTCAATAAGGCAAACAAATTCTTCTCGCAGTGCTAAGTTATCTGTAGAATTTTAAATGAAATCAGAATAAAGTTACATGTACATTGTACCTATATACTCGTAGTTTAATAAGGACTGAGATTGAAAAATGTTTAACATACATATATGTTAACAAAAGTGAAACCACTAATCTTACAGTTTTTTTTAATCTTTTTCTATTTGAAATTATTGTTACAATTTGCAAACAAATTATTTTTATAGTTCTAGCCAGTAATGATGAAATTTTGAACCTTTTTCGAAAACCCTTCCATTATGGTTTTTATAGTGCTTTATGTCACTTTATTCGAACAGGTTGTCCATCTCCGTTTAAAATCTACCACACTTTTGGACGCCTTTTTTTGCTCTTCAATTCCTTTTTAATAAAAGCCCAATATCTATCCACTGGACTCAGCTCCAGGCAGTTTGGAAGAATTGGCTCTCTTGGTACAAATACCACATTTTTGGTCTTGTACCAATCCAGACCTTTCTTACCATAGGTCTGGAGTGGTACCTTTACCTTTTTTGTAAACATTCTTTGATGTAAATTTTGATATATATAGAGACCTTTGTATCAAATGTTTGGCTTCTTTTGCCGCAACTGCATATTGCTTGCCATACCAAGAACTTTTTGGGAAATTTTGTCTGCTTTTGGGACCTAAACTTTTCTTCAACGTTCCCTCGAGCATCTGCAACATAAAAAAATTTACCCAGAAGCTGCGAAAAATTTTCCATACGTACATTTCGTCATTCATTATGCAGCAGGTATATTTTTTGTATACAATTTGACTTTAATTTCCGTGCTCTGCCTTTGGCCTCTAAATTTTTAGCAGAGTTCCTGTCAGGAGCTTTTTGAGCCTTGTATGTTTTTAAACCTGCATTGGCTTTAACTTTTCGTACCAAATAGTTCGAGTACTGACCTTACCGGGCTGCTTTCCTACCGGAAGTGTTGGGAACACTTTTGAAAATGCTTTCTATTTTATTGGCTTTAGAAACATCATGTGAACCATTCCTTCTACCTGAACCAGGTTTTCCATCAACGGACAAATTCTCCCGATACTGTTTAATAACATTGGAATCAGTTTGACGGCAGACATTTTTGTAGGACCAAGTTGGGTTTTGTTAAAAATATATAATAATTTTAGTACGCACTTTTTTCTGGTCACTCATTTTAATCAGATTAACAACAAATTAATATAATTGACATTAAACATAATAACTGACACGTTTTACAAAGGTAACCTGATCAACAAAACATCAAATAATACTTGGGTTAAAAGTTTTAATGAAAAACGTGTGTTAAGATTTATTTATTTATATTTTTCTCAACTTTCATTAAAATTGATCCAAAAATTTATAATATTTCGCTATCTTTCATTTAGAAATTCCAAATATTGCCAAATTTTACCTTGGACCTTCACCATTTAAGGGTTAACGTTTTCCGATATTGGTAAAACTTTTATAGTATATGTAAAATTATCTGAAATGTAAGATTCTGTATAGGTTTTACTTAAAATTCGTAACAGTAAGGAAACAACAAACAACAACAAAATATTTTTTCCCGAAAATCACAAAATTTAAATCGTAGGCACGGAAAAACTGTAAGAGGTATTGATATAATTTTTTCATATTTTTATTCTCTATTATGATCTCAATAAATCCCAATGTGATGATCAAAAAATTCTGAAATTTTTTTAACAAAATTTTTAAAAATTTTAAAATGGAGATTTGAACTTGCCGTTAAAAACAAAAAATTTTTTTGGCCATCCCTGCGAATAGGTTAACAAATGTAAATACGAATATATTATTTAAGTAAAAATTAGCTTTTATTTTAATATTTCTTAAAATATGTTAATTTTGTTCCTACATTTCTTGTTCAAATGGTCTGAGACACGTTAATGGTCTGAGGAATTTTTAATAACTTTAAAATTTTTTAACCAATTTTTGTCTTTTATATCTCATTAGAACGACAATTACGTACACATTTCGATTCGTTTGCATTCGATTGCAAAAATAATTATTTAGTAGCAAAATTTTTACAAAAACTGAAAAATATGATTTTTTCCATATTTTAGCAATAATACAGTTTGTGGGTCAATTTGACCCAAAGGAGACCTATATTTAATCTCAAAAAGATTTTTTTTACTGTAATTTTTTATTAATATAAATAAATCTACATATTTCTGTAACATAATGCTGAAAGTTAAATTTATTTCATATAAATATTAAAATTTTGCATATATCTGAGCTTTGACCTCGATGCGCGTCCCGAAATCCTTGTCCGATTGGCTCAAATATTTAACACTTAACTGTTAGACCTAGTGTCACAATATTCCACCCAGCACTCCTTGAAATCTTAAAATAAAAAATCGGTTGTCACCCTAGTATATACATATCGTTAGCTTAGTATACAAAAGTGCTAAGTCCCTTTTCACAAATTCTATAGCAGACACAGAAAACTATCTAAACACCTTGGTTTTAAATAATTTTGAAATCTAAATGTTGTTTTATTACTTATTTGCTATGATTTATAATGATAAATAATTACAGTTTAAAATAAATGCGATGGCGATTTATAAGCCCTTCTTTAGAACTTATTCACATTTTATTATACAAATGTTTCTTTATTTGTTTAACTTTGTTATTGGATTTAAAGCCTCTATTGTCATTAAAGTTGCTCTAAAAAGGAAATGAAGCGACGTTTTTGATATCAGTAGCCGAGATGATAAACAAATTTCAAAATTATCAAATATTTCCTTAAACAAATTATGATTTAAGTTTTTTGGTTGAAATTTAATGAATAAACCAATAATTACGTAACGTAACATTCGACTGTGATAATAATTTTGCAAATTTTGACAAAATAAACTGGACTTAGCACTTTTGCATAACACAAATGAGACGAGAAAATACGAAATAATTGTAAACATTTTTAACACCAATAGTGTATTTTTACTTATTCTAGCGTTTTATAATAAAATCTCAATTTTCATAAAAAATGGACTTATCACGTTTACACACTAACCTAACAATATGTTTCCATTCTAATTTACTAATACTCATTTTTAATGTGTATTTTTTTTTTTAAATTATTTGCAGATTACATCATCATTAGTATTAAAACTTCATTAATCACTCGGAAAGAGAACTCATCAATCAACTAAGAATATCTAAAAAGACATTTGAAAACTGACATTTGGTGGTCGCTAGAAATAGTAAAAGAAGGACTTTGGTGTGGAATTTCACCACTGGTACTTAAATTTGCAAGCAGAAGAAGAAGACACACATTTTACACTTGAAATACTTAAACACAAAATTCTAACAAAATGGTAGATTATTACAAAGTTCTAGAGGTACCACGTCAAGCCACAGAAGGAGAAATTAAAAAAGCGTAAGTTTTTTTTTTAAATAAAATCAATAAGTTTTTAAGTTAATACTAATAGTTCTTCGTTCTTTTCAATTTAGTTACAGAAAATTGGCATTAAAGTGGCATCCGGATAAAAATCCAGATAATTTAGATGAGGCCAACAAACGTTTTCGTGAGTTATCCGAAGCTTACGAAGTTTTATCAGACGGTGAGTGTAATTAAAACTTATGACATGTTAAAATTATAAATGTCCAAATGTCTTCCCAAATTAACTTTTCTTTACCTGATGACTATTTTGTAAATATATTTAAAAATTTTCTTCTTTTCTAAATATTTTATGTTGTTGAACTACGTACATAATATGTATGTACTATGTATGTATATAAAATAAACAAAATCGTACCCTATCAATTAAATAATCGTCTGTCTGGGTAGAACGCAAACGAAAAATATACGATTCTCGCTCGACTTTACATAAAAGCAGCTACAGCAACTCATCATCTTATACGTCGACTGGTGGTTATGGTGGCTCAAATGGTTATGGTAGCGGTTATCGCTATCGTACTACAGGTGCCAAAGACTACGATGATTATATACCAAGTTATGGTTCATCAAAGCGTGGCAATCGCTATCAAACATTCACCTTTAGAAATCTCTTTGAATCCACACCATTCCACAAACTGTTTGGTAAACGAAACATTTAACTATAAACAAAATAAAAACCACAAGCGTTCTTTCTACGTTTCTTTGTTATTGTGTTTGTTTTTTTTTTTTTTTTTTTTTTTTTTTGGAAAATTTTCCAATAAGTTGTTACTAAAACTAAAAAATTGCACATGTATCGAAATTAAAAACAAAAAACCATTCAGAAACAATGAATGCTGGATGCCTGGCTGGATGGATGAATGCTGCAAGCAAGGCTCTGTTCTGTGTACATGTTTTGTTTGGCTCGCTGCCTGCCTGGCCAAGTACATGCTTGCTTGCTACTGTTTAAATATAATTCGCGTTGAAAATTTATTTGTTACTGTTTGTTGTTTTTGCTATAATTTTTAACAATTCTCTAACTCATTATTAAACGTTCGAAAACTAACATAAACATTTTCCAGACAACAAAGAATTGCCGTTCAAACTGTATTTTCTTTCATTTCTTTTAGCTTGTTGCATTGGAAAACGAAAGAAAACAAAACATTTTCTAATTTATTAAAACATCTGTTAGTACTAATTTGGCTTACTCACTTAACTCTTTGTGTTTACTTGCTACTATTTACTTTTGATATTGTAATTTGTTAAGTTTTCTTTTTCAGATTAACCACATGTGTATTAAAATCTAGAATATTAATTGCTTTTAAAAAAATAATTTCCATTCCATTTAATAAAACATTATCAGCACTTTTACAACAATAGAACTAATTTCTCTCAGTATTGTTGTTAGATAAATCCCCCAGTTTTTCGGTAATTTGCTTCATATATTCAAAATTGATTAAATTTTTATTTTTAATCGAAAACCTTTTAATTCCCGAAAGTGCTTACCTTTCTCATTATTCTTCATACAAATTTCTAATGTTTTAATACGTTCCCTTTTATGAGGACCATATTCTAAAATTCCCAAAGATAAAAAAGTTATTCTCTTCGGAAATTGTTACTTATCAAAAAATAATGAAAGTTATACTTTACAAACGGCATCTTAATTACATCTAAATTACCTAATGTATATTTGTTTGCTTTTATGAAATAACCGTATATAACTTCTCTAATAAAAATAATTAAGCTCAATTTTAGGGCTTCAATCGTAGGTCTTTGTAGTTCAATTTTTGCTTTTATTTTAGGTTCAATTCTTCCCTCGATATGCACTTCAATTCTAGTTTTAAATTTTAGCTTCAATCACATATCTTTGGTAGTTTAATTTTAGCTTCAATCGTAAGGCTTTGTGTAGTTCAATTGAGACTTTAACAGTAGTTCTTTATGTAGTTCAATTCTACCCTATATCGCAGGCCTATAAGTAGTTCAATTCTACCTTCAGTCGCAGGGGTTTATGCAGTTACCATATTACCATTAATATTATATATATGATAGGTAAAAAGCCCTATCTATGAAAAGTTTAATGGTCAATATCTAAAAAAACATTTTTAAAATTCTTAAAAAAATATATATAAAATATTTTCAGGGATCATTTTGAATTACGTTTTGTTTTGTTATAATATGTACCTTAAACAAATATTTGAAAATCTGTGCTTTAATTATTTCAGTATTTTAACAAAAGAAGAACACCTTCAAAAAATATTTGTAATTTTTTCAACAATTTTTCTATTTGCCTGGGAACAATTTGTTATATATACAATATTTTACCTCAGGTCGCAATGAACGACAGAGAAGTGAATTTTTTGGAAGGAAATAAACCTATTATTGATAAGATATAGAAATTGGAGCACAAATAGTTTTCCACAAAAAACTAAGGACTGCGATCGACAAATTTTTAACATACAATATATTAATAAAAATGAAACCAATAAACTTAAGGTAGGGTCACACATGGGAAATATTTGACCAAAAAGACGTAACCACTAAATAAAATATATTTTAGTGTAGTTCTTTTATTTCATAAACCCCTTTCCCTTAGGACAATTCAAAACAAATAAATAGTTGTATTTTATTAGACGCTGTTTGATCTTACAAATCAATTGTAAGAGGAAACAATGTCAAACAAATTTGTGCTAAGAAAAGTGGTTACGCTTTTTTGACTAAATATTTGCCATGTGTGACCGTACCTTTACAGTCTTGAATCTTTTTTTGTTTGATTGAAATTATTGTTACAATTTCCAAAAAAAAAATATTTTTATAGTCCTATTCACTAATGATGAAATTTTGAACCTCTTTCGAAAACCCATCCATTATGGTTTTTATAGTGTTTAAAATCTACCACACTTTTGGACATATTTTTTGTGCTCTTCAATTCTCTTTTAACAAGAGCCCAATATCTATCCACTGAACTCAGCTCCAGGCAGTTTGGAGGAATTGCCTATCTTGGTACAAATAACACATTATTATTCTTGTCCAACTCAAGACCTTTCTTACCATAGTGACAGATGCCAAATCAGGCCAAAAATAAGTGGACACATTAAGAAGTCTTATGAATTGAAACATCATCTTTTGTAGACATTCCTTGATGTAAATTTTATAGAGCCCTTTGTAACAAATGTTTGGCTTTTTTGCCGCAATTGCATATTGCTTGCCATACCAAGAACTTTTTTGGAAAATTTCTTTCTTTTGGGTCCTAAACTTTTCTACAACATTCCCTCGAGCATCAGCAACATAAAAATATTGACTCGGAGCTGCGAAAAATTTTCCATACGTACATTTCGTCATCCATTATGCAGAAGGTATATTTTTTGTATACAATTTAACTTCAATTTCCGTGCTCTGTCTTTGGCCTCTAAGTTTTTAGCAGAGTTCCTCTTAGGAACTTTTTGAGCCTTGTATGCTTTTAAACATGCATTGGCTTTAACTTTTCGTACCAAATAGTGCGAGTACTGAACTAACCGGGCTGCTTTCCTATCAGATGTGTTGGGAGCTCTTCTGAAAATATGCTGTAGATTAAAAATATGGACTTTTTTGGAATTTGATGTAGTGTTTTTCAACACCTTTCAAATTCAAAACATTGTGCATTTAAAGTGAAAAATTGTGCCAATGTTTTTAAATTAAGCGAATTTAGTGTTTATGGACATGGATAAGACTAGAGTTTCGTGTTCGGTTTTAACCGAAACTGAACACCGGCAATTATTCTTCGGTTTTTATTTTTTAACTATTTTCCATAGATTATGACAGATATTACACAAATGACGGTTGTCTAAAAATTAATATCGAACCGTATTGTTATTTTGAAGTTCTGTAACCACGTTTTCAATGGTTGTGGTTTGCAGAGCGAGAGAAAAATACAATTTTCAGTAGGCAACGATTGTGATATAGATATATGTCCCTCTTTCCAAACCACAACCACTTTGACATTTTCTTTTGTTTGTTTTCTATTGTCATTTTACTGAAAACAGTTGATTCATATCTATATAATTTGTGCTAATTTTAGTAGAAAAATTGGAAATTACAAATAAAAGTTTTCTTTCAATTTCGCTAAAAACAAATCGTTGTAAAAATATCCTTAGATTTCTTTAAATTTTTTAAATTGCATTATAATAATTGCTTCAGATGATGTCAGGCTATCTTCAGGTAACAAGGAAACCTTTTAATAAAGAATGACACAAACTCATTTAAAAATATTGATCATTCGATTATCTACTGACAATTAAACTTCAAATGAATTTTTATTTATAAAATTTTTTAACAAAGTCGTAAATTATTTTTAAATATCCAATAAAAGTATGGAATACTGGTTGACCGCAATTAGGATAAAGAAAATAAATAGTCTACCTTTGTGAATTCTTACTTATTGAGGATAACATGTATCTAGTTCCATGTTTATTAGTCCATTGTAATGTGGATTCTAGCTCTTTCGAAACGTATTATTAGAATAAAAAATGTAACATAGACCCACATTTTGTTTTCCCACTCAGCATCATGAATGCAAAAGAAAGGTACCACTAAAGTCACCTTTAGAATTCGAATTCACTAAACCATAAATGCTTAATTTCCCGTGACTCGGTCCACCGTTGTAAAATATTCAAAAAAGTACTATTAATTGGGAAAAAAGTACCTAAAAGTGCCTTTTTATATTCTACCTCTGTCTGGATGTGTGTTTAATTTCCTGCTTATATTATTATACCATTTCATTAAGCCCTTTATCCTTGATTCTTTCTTTACTCAGAAGCATATCAGCCAACTATTATGTATATACAATAAGTAAAATAATTTAATATAATAAAAAGTACCATTAGAAGAAAAAGTACCAATTTTCCACACTTGAACCCCCGTCAAGTTTGAAATTTCAAAGTAATTTCCTGATTCTAGGTTTAATATTATAAAAAATTCAAAAAGGACCATTTGCAAAACGAAAAAATACTCCTTAGTTTGGTTTAGTTCTCCTTTTTTTGTTATCATAATACCATTGAGCCCCCAATTCTTGATTATTTCTTTATTTAGAAAATTATTAGCCAACTTAAATGTATTTAGAGCTAGTTTCTGGGATAAAGATAATCTACATTCTCCGTTTAAACCTAGATTAAACTAAAAATTGTGTTTTTCACTTATTGTTTATTTTGTATAAAATCTAGGTTTAACTGAGTATCATTGGCGAGTTAAACCTAAGTATAAAATGCCAAAGCACAAACAACTGAAAAATAAAATAAACAACTCAGCACAGCAGGTCTTTGTTTTGATTTGCTTTATTAACATCAATATAATTTTTAATATACATTTTATATACTTTAATGTCACATTTTCTTTTACAAAGTTAAAATTTACAAAAAAAAAGTTATGTACGCTGTTGTTTTTTCTTTTAAAATTTAAAGTATTGCCATATTTATATGAAAAATCTTGAGGAATGCACATGAGATTTGACTGAAAAGTATAGCAATGCTAAAAAAATTTACAGACGGTAATCCAGTAGTGAGAAACACAATCATTGGTTAAATCCCGGCTAAATATATTTCAGGTTTAATATAACAGCGTGTTAAGCTGAGTTTTACTGACAAATAAGAAACTAGCTCTTAGTATATTGAAAAAGTACCATTAAAAGAAAAGTACCAATTTTCGTTCATCCTCTTGAATATCCGTCAAGTTTGAATTTTCAATTTGTATAGTATTTTCTATATTATCAACTAATTTTGTTTCTATAACATTTAATATATAATAAATTATCACAAAACCTAAAAAACCTTCGGTTTTTTTGGAAACTCTAGATAGAACCATCAAACTCAGATAAGAGCTTAATGAAGTGAGATCATCTGTATTTTAAACACTTGTAGATAAAATCCTTCAAAACTGCCACAAAAGTGCATGGATGTGATCAATTTATGTTGATCACATCCATGAACCAACAAACTATTATATACTTCAGTGTAAGTTTAAGTTGGACACTCGTTTAGTTTTAAAATATTCTATGAAACAAGATTTGTATACAAATTCATATAAAATAATATAATAAATATTAAATTACAATATTAAATTATCAAATTTACGACATAGAACATAGGATTGTTTAACATTGACATTGGGAGGACCTTCTAACAAAAAATTTTGAAATTACAAATTTCATAAATCTAGAGTTGTGTTTTTGTATTTCTTGTGCTGTAAATGTATACCATATTTTATGTAAGTTTTGTATTTTCAATTTAGAGTTGTATTTTAGTTTTTAAAATGTTCGGGTGCTACATAATTTCTGAAAGTGTTTAAATTTTTTGGTATATATATGTATAAGAAACAAATTGTTACCAGTTAACTAAGAGCTAACCCACACATATCGTGCAATCTCGTTGAGTTTTTGTTTCAAACTAATAATATTAATGAAATCATTTTAAATTCAATTTGAAAAAAAATAAGAAATCAACTAAGTTTTGTTTGTTTCTTTGATTTTACAGAGAAAAAACGTCGTGTATATGATCAATATGGCAAAGAAGGTTTATTGGGAGATCGTGGACACCATCGTTCATCGAGACATCATACACATGACTTCGATGATTTCGACATAATGGGTGGTGGTAATCCATTTGTGTTCCGGCCGCCAGAAGAAGTTTTCCGTGAATTTTTCGGTGGAAATTCACCGTTTGCCGATTTATTTAGAGGTAAATTTAAAAAAAACATAGATTTTTACAAAACCAAATCATAATTATGTTTGTTTATACATATAGAAGTCCATTACAGTTCACAGCCAGGTAGCCGGCGTGCAAATGGTTCATCGGGCAGTCGAAGCCATCACCATCATCATGGAGCAAATTCGAAATTGGCTTCACCCTTTGCTTCCCCCATGCTCAATTATTCAATGATGGACTTTTTAATGCCCAGCAATGGTTTTACCTCATTCTCATCCTACAGCAGTATGTCGAATGGTAGTAGTGGTCGCACTAATGGTGCTGGCACAAATGGAGCTGTTAAACGTACTTCAACATCGACAACATTTGTTAATGGCAAAAAACTAATGACAAAGAGGTAAATTTATTTGAAATTAAATCTCCATTACATATGTGTTTTCATTTATTTAACGTATTCTCTTTCATCTGCTAGGGTCTATGAAAATGGCAAAGAAACTATTTTTTCATATGAAAATGATGTCCTGAAATCAAAGACTGTGAATGGAGTTGCCCAAAAACTCTCTTCAATTACCAATTAAAATACAAAAATCAAATAAGAAAACAAAAAAGTCATTTCTAATAGATACAAACTCAAGACCAAGATGTTCTCTTTACACGTTTTAGCAAAATAAAAGAAAATTAAAAAAAAAAACACATAAAAATGCTACAACAAAACTCCTCAATAAAGCACACAAAATTTATTTTTTTTATTTCATTTAAATTTTTATTTTTTTTTTTATTATAACATTTTGCTTATACATTAAAATTAATATTTGTTTTAGTATTTAGTTGAAATTTATACACACACACAAAAAAAAATAAAAGAAATACAGCAAAGAGATTTCGTTAAAACTATGAATATAATTCCTTTGTTCTAATAAAAAATTAAAAATAATCTCTTTTATATGTATGTATGTATAATCAAATTTGTATATTTAAATATAACATTGTACTGCTTGATTGCTGCCTCGTATGAATGTGAAGAATGAGAAAAAAATGAAGTTAAATTACTTTAAAAACAGGGAGCAAAAGGAAGAAAAACAATTAAGAATAGATCTATGTATTTGAATTTAATCTTCCCTAAACTAAATGTGTAATGAATTGATAAATGTGAATTATATGCAAAATTTTAATGTTTATATCGATTTTGGGTTTTTCTTTCTTTTAATTTCTTCGTTTAAACAGTATGTATTCTTAAGTTTAGTTAATAATTATTACAAATCTAAGATGTTCTCTAGTTTATATTATAATTTGTTTGCTTAAATAATTTACAATATACATAAACAAAAAATAGCATTAAAATAATATAAAAATCTAAAATAAATCATAAAAAAAACATACAAAATTCTATTCAATATGAATGAATTGAAAAAATGCCAATTAATAAATAAAAAAAAAACAAAAAAAAGGAATTAATTTTATAGTAATTAATTAATAAATGTACTACATACTTTAATTTTACTTACAAATTAATTTATTGAATTTATAAAAAAAAACAAATAAAAATTTGATGAAAAACAAAAAAAAAATTTGAATTAATAAATAAAAACTTATAAAAAATTAAATACAACAAACTTATAAATAAATAAAAAAAAATCTTTAAAAATAAACTTAACAATTTTGCCTTTATTATTACATAAGCAACTCAATATTTAGGATTGAGTAGGATTTTCATTACTTTTTACATATTTGAAATAATTGGTTTATATTTCCCTTAAATGCTTAATTTAAAAATTCTTCTTACTCATGATGTGTCTACTTGTTTTTGAAAATGTTCACTTTTTTATTTTAACTATGATTTTTTTTACAATTTTTAGAACGTGTTGAGCATGAAATGTAGTGCAGTGATACATTGTTCGTAGAAAACGGGGTTTTCCGAGTTCTATAAAACCGGTTTATATTAAAACTTTAAAAGCCATAAATGTTTTTATGTAGAAAACATAAAATATCCAAAAAACACACGTCAGGAATGATTAAACATATTTACGGATGAGCGATTAATCGAATAATAAAACATTCTTATTAATCCTGATAAATCAACATTTCTGAATAACCAAAACTATTATTAATCAATTAATTTTCATTTAGGTTTTTAACATTTAAAAATTTTCGTTAAGAAAAATTAAAAAAATAAAAACAAAATAAAAAGATACACAAAATACAAATATTTTATTTGAGATTATTCAACGTTATACTTCGTAACTATTCAATCATTCTTGCTTTGAATAATCAAAATCAAAACAAATGTTTAATTAATCGAATATTTTATTAATCAGGGTTTTAGATTAATCACAGAACCCTATTAAAATTAAATTCACAAACAAAATTTAGAGAAAAAAACACACTAATCAAGTATAATTTATGGAAAGAAGATAGTCGGGGCTATTCCTGTTCTCACTTTCACCATTCACCCTATGGTTAGCTTGCTAGATTTTACTATTTTTCACAAGCATTGCTAAATTTCAATACAAAAAGTAAAAGAAATGTTGGAAAATAGTAAAAGTAGTATGTAATTGATTCTGAACGAGTTTGCATGTAAACTCATCGTCCTCTACTATTTAGAATCATTGTAATGCTGTAAAATTTGCATCGATAGAGCTTTATATATCAGCTTTTTAGATTGAAATGAAATTTATTGATTTAAGTGCCAATAGGTAGAAATGCTAGGGGGAGGTAAGCCGTTTATATTATATTTTAAAGTGTACATTAGAGTGCTCCAAAAAAATTAAATTGCGAATTTTGACCGCCCTTCCCTCTCTAGAAATTTTCTGTAGAAATAAGTTCTGTAAAATATTAGGCTCTGAATTTTGGAGATGCATTTACAAAGCAAAAATTATTTTTTTCAGTTTTTGCACAAATGTTGACATTCTTTTCAACGCAATTATCGATCTAACGATATATTAGTGACAAGAATTGTTAAAACATTTTTAATAATATTAAAAATTACCCAGACCATTAACATGAATAAGAAGTGTAGAAACAAATTAACATATTTTGAAAAATACTCAAATAAGAGCATATTTTTATTTTAAATATAGCCGTATTTAATTGTATATGAGTTCTTGTCGTCGTAGCATAATGTTAACATATTGTCTAGTTTGGCCAACAAATTTTAATTTTTTAACGAAAGTTTTAAAACACAATTTTAATTTTTTTTAAATTTTGTTAAAGAAATTTTAGATTTTTTAAATCATCACTTAAGGATTTATTGAGAATATATAAAATCCAAAAATATTGTTATGTATTACCTTTTAAAATCGGTGGTTTTTCCCTTTAAATAAACCGGATACTTTTGATACCAAATAAAAGCAGTTTATTGGTTTAAAAATTGTAACAACTATTTATTTATTCAAATTTATACAACAACAGTTTAAATATACACTATTTGTTTTTATACAAATACAAGTTTATGATTATGTGCAAGACAGTTGATGTTAACTCTAACAGCGCCTATAATAAATTATGTAAGTACAGCGCCATCTATATTCATGAAAGTTCTACTTCTACAATGCTGTGTTAACAATATCCACAGATATGTTAACCCTCTAATGCCAATTTAAATAATGTATCTAAAGAGTAGCATACGTTTTTTTACATAAATCTTGACTCCAGTATATAAAATATAAGTATACTTTTTAAGAAAAAACAAGTAAGAGAGCTATATTCGGCTGTGCCGAATCTTATATACCCTTCACCAAATTATACTTTAAATACAAATTTTAAATATATTTTGGTAAACAAAATTAATTTTTTTTTTTTGTAAGTTATTTGAGGTCTTCAGAAAATTGATTTCAACAGACAGACAGATGGACATGGCTTAATCGACTCTGCTATCTATATAGGGTCGGAAAATTATATTGTGGAAATTACAAACGGAATGACAAACTTATATATAACCATCTCACGAAGGTGAAGGGTATAAAAATATGGTAATCGGGAAACTTTAAAACACTTTAATCAACGTTTGATAACACAACATGGACTTCCCATATTTTTTTGATTGTTAATGCACTTAGTTTGTAAAAAGAGCAGTAAATAAGAAAGAAGAGAGATTTTAAGTGGTTTCAAGGCTTATTAAAATATTTAAGTACGTTTTTTATAAACTGTTACAAGAGTTTTTGAAATGAAAAATCAGTTATATTTGCATTTATTGGCATTTATGCGATGAGTGCCTTGAGGCATGCTTAAGCATTAGAGGGTTAATAATGTCCACAGTTATGTTAACTGCTGTTAATCGTCCGGTAAACAACATTGTCCACAATTAGAAGTCTCCAGAAATAGAAAGGTTGAGAAGCATGATGCAACTTTAAACCAGCCGTTAAAACCGTTATATTTAAATTCAAATACAATTTTGTAAAAAGGTTGTCTACCATTACCCTTTTGTAGGACTTTTGCTAGAGTCCAAGCATCGGAGCTCGCAGATATGCGTCATGAGATCCGAAATACAAATCCTGACGACTCAAGTATTGTGCAGCTGAATCGGAAAAAATTATTTCGGTCTCTCTCTAACCCAACGAAGAAGGATGACAGGGTCGCATTAAGCTTGCGGATACCACCATATCCGACCAAGAAGTGTGCTTGCGTGCTTTCTGCCGCAAATGAAGTTACAGAGGGTTTCAAAGCCATCCAAGGCGAAAGAATATTAATGCATATGTTAAAACGCCTTTGCGAGCGCGGTGTTGAGTAAAGCTAAGGCGAAAGAATATTAATGCATATGTTAAAACGCCTTTGCGAGCGCGGTGTTGAGTACCTGGCACTGGGTTTTAACCTGCCATTGAGGAGCCTAATCATACCAAATGCCTGGAAAAAAGTAGAGTTATTCTGATCCCAAACCTAGGAAGAACGCGATTGAAAATGCACTGCATGGCGCTAGACCTGTCGAAAGCCTTCGACAGTCATCCACGTCATTCTGTTCCAGGATATCCAGCAGTTCTCAATACTCAACAACTTGAAGAGATGGGTAGTAAATTATCTGAGTGGCCGCTAGTTATTCGTAGAGTTTAGAGACAAACATTCACCACCACTCCTGTTTAACTATTATATATCTAAACTCCACCTCAAGAAGTGGAACTGATATTATATGCTGACGACTGCAGCATAATGGCGACGGGTCATAACATTGATGACCTATGTGATCGTGTGAATGGTTATCTCGGAGAAATACATTATTTCGTCACTGCACGTAACCTGCAGCTATCTTCAGCGAAGTCTACAGCAACACTCTTTATCACCTTGACGAAGGTGGTATATTCACAATTCCATTGCCTGGTCATAAGTAAATAAAGGTGGGGCTTATTCAAAAATTTAATTATAAACACCGTAAAAATGCCAACAATTTTCTCCCCCATAAAAAAAAATAACGACAAAATGAAATTCACTTTGCCATTTGAGTGACATTAAACAGAAAAATGTACATATTTAATAAAATTTCAACTTGAAAGATGCGTGCAGCACCCAAAGCCACACATAATGGAAATAAACTAAAAATACATTGTATAATTTACAACAATAAAACATGAAATTTAACCGAAAAAAATACCAAAAGTAAAACTAACGATTTTCCTACTTATTTCATGTTAATTATTAAATGGGACAATGAATGAAAACAAAGAGCAAGGAGAAAAACAAAAATGGCATACTTCCGTTTTGAATTTCAGTTTTAATTAAAAATTTTATACTTTTATAATTTAAATTTAATTAAACTAAAATATACAATTCTATTTAATATTATGCAAATCATAATTGTTTTTTATTTTTTGTTCTAAAAAGATTTTATTTTAAAAACAACCAGCAACCACTAATGTTTTACAGTTTTCTTCCGGCCATTTTTATTTAAATATTTAATATTTATTAGATTTCTTGAAAAAGCAAAAGTTTTATAAGGGATGAATGGGGTTAAATAGGTGCCATTTAAAATGGACTTTAATAAATTATATAACAAAACTGCTTTAATACGTTAAAAGAGTATATTTTCAGATTGTTTTCGAATGAAATTTATAATTTAATGAATGAAATCCGTTTGACATCACAAACAAATTGAGCTTGGATCTTATGCCTTTGATCATATTCGATAAACTTTACTCTTTAGAGTCTATTGGACATTTCCATTTTTACTTTCTTTAATATTGAAAAAATCGCGATTTTATGAAAGCATTTTATGAAAATAAATATTTTTTTTAATTATGTAGCCTAAAGGGGATATAATTAGAGTTTCCAATTCGGTTTTAACCGAAACCGAAACCGCGTTTTTTCAAGGCCTAAAACCGAAGCCGACAATTATTCTTCGGTTTTCACTTTTAATATATTTTCACTAGAAAAATTCAAAATTTAGAAATGAGAAACAAACTTTTTCATCCAATTATTCATCCAATATCTTTAAATACAGATCAGTAAAAATATCTTAAGATTTGTTAAAATTGTTTAAATTGTATTACAATAATTGCTTCAGATGATGTAGCAGGCTACCTTTCGCAGGCTAAATAATGCAAAAATTTTGTAACAAAGTCTTAGTTATTTTCAAATATCCGATCTTAACCATAGCATCGAAATCGATGGATCCAAAATTCCAACTGTAAACCACACAAAAATTGTGGGGTCACCTTTAACATCCTATGTACCTCCTAAAATTATGTCACTGCAATCACCCACAAATAGCGCAAGCCGGCAGCATATGGAGAATGGATATAGAAACATTGATGATTGGTGGAGAATTATTCAAAGCTGCAATAAGGGCTATTACAGGTATGCAAATTACATCGGAACACCATCTACACGAGGAAACGGAACAGTTCCTCCGGGGTGTCATCAGAGCTTCAACATCACACAGCTGGAGGCTACCCCGAGGCATGTCAGGAAGGATCTTCGTGTATACGGAGAAAACATTTCGTATACGACAGCTTTGAACTGCATTCATAACGACGCCATCAATACCGTAGTTACAGGATACCGCATAAATATCGTACCTGCGCGGAAAACAAGAGTAGTTCTGGATCAACTGAGGTCGGGATGGAGCAACAGGCTTAATCCCAACGTGTCCGAAATTATACCTCCAAATATTCAACTGCCTAGCCAATCATACTACACTTAGTCCAGTGGATTTGTGGACCAATCCCGTTTAAGTAGCAATTTCTTTGCCTTAACCTCTATGCAGAACCTACAAATTGTATAGTTTAAGCTGTTACAACAACAACAACCGTTACCCCTTAAATACCATTTCAGCTGAACTACAGCTACCGGTAATATATTGTTACCGATATAACTGCAATTACCGTTGCCTATATAATCGTAAATACCGTTACCGATATTGTTTAAATAATTTAAATTATAAAAACACAAGATTATGCTTTAAATATTTGAGTTTATTAAAATCTACAAAATTATTTGTAATTTTATTAATAATTTAATTCAGGATTAAATTACCATTACCATTAAAATGCCGTTACCGATCAGCAAACACAGGTACCGCTAAGCTACCGATATCAAATATTCCAAATTAGCGTTGCCGTTTCCTTTTCGAATCGGTAGCCGGCTTTGTTTAAAACTTACGTAAAATTCTTTAAATTAAATTTTGTTTTTTTATTATTTTAAACCGCGATAACTTTGCGACCCATCACCATAGGAATTCGCGACAACGCTGAAGTACTACTTTTTGTTTGAACAAAATTGTCTCTTTGTCGAAATGTATTAAAAACCATACATACTTCTACTAAGAATTCAAAACTTTCCATAATTAATGTAAAGTGTATGAAGTTTGACCGAATCCGTTTTTTTATATATGTTTTAATTTTAGACCATGTTTCAGCGCATTTTTAGGTACATTGTAAAACCATTAACCTTGTTTTCTATTTTTAAAAGTGTTTTTGAGGGAACAGTTTTTAATGGACGCTTAGACATTTTATTACACATATTCTAAAGGTGTTTCTCCTTTAAAATTTCATAATTAACGTTTTTTTTCCAAATGAATAATATTTTTGGCCTAATCCGATTCTATAATTACGTAAAATGCATCCAAATTAAAACCACATAAATCTTTGTTAATTCATATATTTAAGTATTTATTATTTTGACACAATAATTTAGATGTACTACATTCATCGATTTAGTATAGAATTAATTAGGGAAATATTTTCGTTTTTAATTGATTGAAATGTTCAAATATTTTATTTATGTCATCTCTACATGCATATCAGTTATATTTTTTTTATTTATTTAGGGATGTATATGTAATCGATACATTCACAATTATTATTTAAGTATAATTTAAAATGACTAGGAATACTGTGTTGTGCAAAACTACTCTATTTGGATGACAGGTATGGCATCAATATCAATCATACGTAATTATCAGCTACTTTAGGGATAAAATCTAAACTCAGTTTAGGAATAAGCGATGAAGAATGAAAGCACAAAACAGTTTCCAACACCTGTATACAAATCAAGTCCATATGTTTTTGTTCCTTTTTTATAATTTTCACTTTATTTTATGTTTCATGTTGTTGTTATTTAATATCATTTAATTTTATTTTGCAAATTCGAAGACAACAAGATGATGCTACACTTTTCAAGTGCTGACTACCTTTTAGATATTATAAAAAAAAAAAGTTAAAAAAAAAACAACAGATACTCAGTAAATAGAAATTTAAATAAAATTAAATTAAGTTAAAATTATAGTGTCCATATTCATATACAATTATTGCTAAATATTTCATTCTAAATAATATAAAATTCAAAACAGATAGTGTTTCAAAATTGTTGTATTTAGTAGTAGAGTGTATTTAATAATGAGTCTTATTACGGTGTGTGCGATTTTCACTTAAAATTAAACTAGTTTTCTACATACATAAAATAAAAACAAAACTAAAGTAAAGTAAAATATATATAAAAATATTAAATAATAAATAAATATTTTTGATTAAAAAATAACTTGAATAAATACATACAATAACAACATAATAAAAGAAATATAGATATTGTCATTTAATTCATAATTCTTAATGATTGATTGATTATGTTTTAACAAAGAGGCAAAGAAGATTGAGTAAAAAGGAGGAACGAAAGGATAATAATTTATTAGGAAATTAGTTGTAATAATGGTTAGAGAGAGAAGGGTAGCAGCAATGGCAGCAGTAGCAGCATCTTGTGTAAAGCCTCAGCATTGCATTTTATATATTTGTAGAGAGGCCATCGTCACCTGTTATGACTATGACCGGCTGCATGGGCCTTTGCTTGTTTTTGATTTATTTGCATTGACTGTGAGCCACTGGAATGACTAGATGATGTATTCGCTGCTCCAGCTGTCGATGACGACGAGGAGGAAGCCGTTGTGGCCGAGGGAATGTGATTGTGTTGAAATCGTTCTCGATCACGTTCAGACTGGTGCTGATTGTGGTGATGATGGTGATGACGACGACCGCCACGGAAATGATGACGTCTGCCACTTCCGCTCTGATGATGATAATTGTTATTAGTTGGATCATCGCGTTGTGTATGTTGACCAACTGGTGCAAAAGCAGTTTTAATATTTGCACCAATCGAATCCTAAAGGAGTAGATAATGTAAATTAAATACAAATGTTTAATAAAGAATTCTAGAAGAAAGGAAAAAGGTGAGTAGAATGGGTAATGGAGCTTTTTGAGCTTAATATCTGATATAGCCTATAGGGAATGGTAAATTCCTTTCGGTTATTATCGAAAAACAATATATTTTTTTAAAATACTTTGATTAGTATGGTGAAATCGACTTGAAGACATCGAGGTTCTATTGCTTTGGGCAATGACTGAAGTATTCAATAACTGAAACATGTTATCTGTTTTAAAAACCGACCGGTTTCGGATTTTATATATTTTCGAATAATTCGAAAAATCGGTTTTTTTTATCGGTTGACTTTTGCAAAATTTGTCTGATCTGGAGTGATCTAACGAACGTTGGCAAGTGGATCTACAAAAAGGCAGATAACAGAAATATGAAATATAGGTTATTGGTAAAATAAATGTCAATAGTTTACAATGATTTTAATCATGATGAGAAACATATATGGGTTTGTTATTTTAGGCCGTCTAATTTCTGGAAAAACATTGACTAAAATCGAGGAAAATACTAAAATCACATTAAAATTGTAACAAATAATTAAAAATGAACAGTGTTAATTCTGTATTTATGGGAAACAAACTCGTTCAACAATACTGTATTAACTCAAAAGCTTTTAAGTGTTCAGGAGAGACAAAAAAAAAACAGTTTGTTACATTTTAAGAGAATTTGAAAATCCGAATATTGCAAAATAAATATATTTTTTGAGTTAATACAATTTTTCTAAAACTTCTCGATATATTTTTTTATTATTTTATCAATAAAACAGTATCAACTCAAAATACGGCCAAATTTAAATAAAACAATTTGATTATTTTTAACTTGAATAAAGGCTCAAATCAAAATAATACCCTTTTTTATGAAAATATACGATGTATTTCTATTTAAACTTTTGTATTAACTCAAAATAGCAATTTTTTTTGATATAAAGGTATTGACCACCATATACAAAATATACATAGAGATGAAACTCTCCTGTAAAAGACCTAACTCAGTTGTCAAAAACCTATGTGGTGAGAATGTATTAGTAAAACAAATCATAAAGAAAATATACAAAGAGCGGAAACTAGAAAAAAAAATCAAACAACAAAATTACTCATAAAAGATACACATTTGAGTGTTGTTTTTGTTTTCAGATAGTTTTATACGTGGACAGTCAGGCGGCACTAAAGGCTCTGGTATGTAATTTAATTCATTCCAGCCTATAGGAGGACTGTAGGAGAGTTCTTAAGGAGTTATTGCTACACTACTCAATAAGATTGTGTTGGGTGCCGGGGCACTTTTTGGACTCAACTCTACTCTCATTCTAACAGCTATCTACCTATTGAAGGGAATCACAATGTACCTTATGGTCTCCGAGTGGAAGTACACAGAGTGTACACCCCTTCCTAACCTAACCTACAGTATTTTTAATACACAGAAAAAACATCGTTGGTATTTGTTGTCAATCGAATGATTTGATTATATCCACTGATTTTTTGTTGCTAACAACAGAAAATCAATTAATATAGAAGAAATCCGATTTAAATAAAAAAATGTTTGTCCCCCAACTAAATTTTGTTTGCCACAACAGTAAAATTCGATAATTTAAACTGAATCACTTGCTTAAATTGTAGAATTAAATTTAATCAGAAATGAGTTCTATGTAATAAGTAAAATAATACATTGAAAATATACATTAGACAATGGCAAGTTGGAATACAATTTCTACCCTGCCAATGCCGTTATCAACAATTTTCATTGTTCCAGATCTATAGTAAACATAATATATTTAATCTATTCAGTTATCACAGTCAAATCAATTTGTTCTGTGTTACAAAAGGGAAAAATTTGTATTAATAACAAGAAAATTAACTTTTCTAGTAGTCGAATTAATACAAATTTAAATTTAAGTTCTTGAAGGAAATATTAAGATGCATAACAATAAAACTTCTAAGTAAATTCATACTGAGAAATAATAATGACAATAATGAATACAGTTTGACTTAATAAATTGCTCTTGCGAAACGAATTTCGAATCTTTTCTATATTTAAATCTTTTAGTAAAATTATATATTAATGAATTTTTACCTATTATTTGAAAAATTGTAATTGTTTTTGGCTAATTTAGTATTAAAATATTCCGGGATTGAAAAAGTTCAGGAAATTATTATACCAACTGTAAATGGTGACAAAAGTTGAAAAATCTGTGCTGGGTAAGAGACATTTTATGTCTTTGAGGCTTATAAAAGCAGAAACATTTTTTTTTTTTATTTTACGAGATAGACTTATTGTAAAACAAATGTCTAACTAAAATATTATAAAACCAAGTAATTTGCAGCAAAACTATAAAAGTAGAAGCACACATACCTTCTGTAGTTGTTGTTCAGCTATAGATCCTGCTTCAGGTGTAGCAGAACCACTGCTACTGCCACCACTAAGCTCAACAAAATTTGAGGAGTAATTATTGCCACCGCTCTCTGTAGTTTCAGCAATTGCTGTTTCTTCTTGCTGTTTACGATGTAGTCGACGACGAATTTCTGCTTCTGTTTCAATTGATAAAACAGCACCCACTTCAGCTTCAGAATCTATAATCGCACCACGACTCTTCTGATGTACGAATAATGAAGACATTCGTTGTTGCAGTTCTCTCAACTCGGGAGTGGGTTGAAAATCTGGAGCATTTTGCAAATCAGATGGTGGCATGGCACAGCGCAAGCTATCAGTTTCATCCTTAATATTTTCCCGGCATACTGGACAATATGCTTGAAATGGTTTAGCCGTTTTCTGTTGCCAAGCTGGTAATTTATTGTATTCGTCTTGGTAGTTGCGTCGCATTGCATTCAAATGACGTGCTAAACAATAACTATGCAAGTAGTGGAAGCATTCTGTGCGTGTAAATTCATCGCCATCACAAAACCCATACAAACACACCACACACTGGCCACTTGGCAAATTGCTGCCTGTCAAGTGTTCACGCACAACTTCAATCAAATCAAACACCACCGGGAATCCAATCGACTCATTTAGTTTACTTTCAATTGCAGCTTTTATTACTTCCAGACGTGTATCATCTAACCCACGTGGACGCACTAGCTTATATTCGGGACTAACTTCTGGATAGCCTGCAGTTGGTATCACTTGCAAAGTAACGCATACATATTGCTGTTCTGAGTCCTCGCCGACAACCGGAAAAATCGTGGTTTCAATTAATATTGGAATACTAAGAACACAATTTTTTTTAGAGTATATTAAATTTCTATAATAAATTGTATACCTTTCTGAATTTCGCTCTATATGCACATCGTCCATTAAAATTGCTTCCAAAGACTCTATCTCATCCAATAATCTGTGTTGCAAATAAATTTCAATAAAATTAATTTATTTTAGCTATAGCCGCAATTTCTTTACTTACGCATCCATTTTAGTTTCTTGAATGTCGAGATTTTTTTAAAATTTGTAAATTAAAAGATTTTTTCTTTCTTTACTTTCTACTTGCATCAAAAAATCGATTGTAAACGACTCCTTCCACTTTTTATTAATGAAGTTTGTAGAAGAAATGCAATAACAACAATTTGTTCCTTTTAGTTTTGACAGATGTCCAATTGCATTTATACCTTTTAAGGGTTGCCAAGCCAAAGGAATTGTAATAAACTGGATACGTTTCGATCAAATTAAATGCAATTTTAATACAATATTACTAACATTATTGATAATGTCAACTTATTTTTGTACACGAGTTAAGTATTTAATACATATTTGCAATATTGCGAGCTTTGTTTTCGTTTTTAGTATTCACAATAGCGTCACAATACCATAAACTGACTAAATCACAATAGTTTCAGCATTGCCAGCTACAAATATAACCGGCAAATTTGATAAATTAATAAACATTGATTAACCCTGGAGTTGCTCAATTTTTGCATAAAGTATTTTAAGAATGATCTTTCTTGTAATATGTTGGAAGTTCTTTTATGGATTTTATAAAAATAAATATATGTTGAGTTTTACAGCTCATGTTATTACAATTTTGTTTATTGGAATTTTGATTACTTTTTGAATATTGAATTTCTTATTAGACAATTTAAAAATTTAAATCGCTGGTGTTTTTGGACCATATTCTACAGATTAACTCTGATGAGTGAAATTTTTCGAACAACAGTTGATAGCTGTGTTAATTGTGAACAGTTTTAACGTAAATAAATTGAAATTAATATGTTTTCAGACGATTCATTGCCTCGTACATATATGAAATAATATAGATTAATGCTTGAACTGAGTTTTATGTTATTTAAGGCATAGAGAAAATATACATAGAGCGGAAAGTAGAAAAAAAGTCACGCAAAAAAAGTACTCAAAAATTTTTCACATACGAGTGTTGTTTTTGTTTTCACATAGTTTTGTTTACTAATACCAAGGCGAATTAATACAAGGTGGTGGCAGTTCTACAAAAACAACAATTGGTCTTAACAAATGTCAAAAAACTAAAATTAAAAATTAAACAAATATGTTTTAAAACTTAATATAGTGTAGATAATTGAATAGTGAGGGCTTTACTAATTTATGTAAAAAATAAATATTTTGTTAATAAGCTTAGAATATGTAGATATTTAAATATAAGCAAAAGCTTTGACAACTGTTAGAACCAAAAAGCGATCAGCTGATTGACTGACTCCACCTTGTATAAATTCGCCTTGACTAATACATTCTCACCACTGAGGTTTTTGACAACTGAGTTAGGTCTTTGACAGGAGAGTTTCCGTCCCATGTGTATTTTCTCTATGATTTAAGGTATTTTAAATATTATTGAAATCATTCGGAAATCGTTTCGAAAAAACATTTATTGTTTAAACGTTAGTATTACAAATATTTTATTTCTTTGTTGATATATATTGTTACGAATGTTCAATGACGATTTGAATTCAACGGTCTGTAACGAGTGCCTGCAGCATTCATCATGTTTGAAGGCACGTCCATCATTGACATTGTTTGTAAAGGTAGGGTCACACATGACAAATATTTGACGAAAAAGACGTAACCACTAAATAAAATATATTTGTATTCTTTTATTTATTTCAAAAAGTTATTTTACTTAGGATGATTCAAAACAAACAATTTAGTTTTATTTTATTTGATGCTGTTTGATCTTACAAAACAATTGTAAGAGTAAACACGTCAAACAAATTTGTGCTAAAAAAACTGGTTACGCTTTTTTGAGCAAATATTTGTCATGTGTGACCCTACCTTAAGAATGGCAACACTAAATGATTAAACTGCTAACATTGACATTGAAAGCTCTAAAATTCGAACATACTAGTTTGTCCGTTAAGAGCATTGTAGAAGATTCCCAAAAGATGGCGTGTGTATAAATAGTGGCAGAGGTTGCAGTCGTGAGTGAGTTGATCATAGGCGCTGTTAGAGTTAACATCAACTGTCTTGTACATTTAAGTTTGTACATTATAAAGTGTGTGTACATTTCTGCGAATTGATAGACGTGTATAAAGACACTGAGTGACTATTTGAACTGTTGTTGTTGTACATTTTAAATAAAGAGTTGTTACAATTTTAAACTACTAAACGGCTTTTATTTGCAATCAAAAGTATCTGGTTTATTTAAAGGAAATAAACCAACGTTTTAAAAAGGTTAAAACGTAACAATACCTTTAATAACATTTGAAATACAGCATACACGATTGTGAGTTGAGACAGACAAAAAATTCCAAATAAGAAATTGATTTTCAAACCTTATCTCTTCTGAATTCTATGATATTTGCTATTCAAGTTATCAATTCCCATAGTTTGTCATTAAGAGTCGTTCAAAGTTCATATGTTTTAATGTCAAACACCTTAAGCCAATAATTTTTGAACCGTTGGTCAGATTGTTGAATTCTTGTTCTTATTTGTATTAAATATTACTTTTATTACAAATATGAACATAGATATTCGTTTATTGTCCAAACAGGTTAGTGCATTAAAAATCAGGGACCGATATTAACTGTTATTTTTGAATTTATAAAGAAAAATAGCAAGAACAAGAAAATATCGGGGAACAACGTAAAGCATACCATTGTGTTCGTTTTGAACGAGATTTTTATAAAATTGTATGCTTTTTAAATTTTTGGTTTTTATTTTTTCAAGCTGAAATAAAAGTTATTTTAGTATTTGTTTATTTCTTACCAAAACAAATTTACAAATTCCCAATAAACCAAACGATATTCAAACGATATCATCTAGATGATATAAACTATCATATATGATATCTTTTGCATGTGAAACGATAGTATTTGCGGACTAAAAAAAAAATCCCATAAGTAGGTACGCGACTTCTTATTATTTTTGATTAATTGTTGTGTTTCGTCAATTAGAAATTATTTGGAATATGAATTCTAATATGTAATTAAAGAAAATTTGTGCAAACTTTTTATACAACAAGCATTTTTAATCGCCTCCATATGAAACAAATTTCGGCATATAAAGTTGATACTTACACTTAATAAGGGTTAAATAATTAAATTTCAATTTGTGCTGAGTTATAACCTCCTGACTGTTTCGAGATTTTTAGTGCCTTATTTTCTAAATCCCGACGCCAAGTGATAGTTTTCGGTTCGGTTTTGTGATAATTTATTAAGTATTAATTTAAAGTTCAAACTTGACGAGTGTTCAAGAGGATAAAGGAAAATTGGTACTTTTTCTTTTAATGGTACCTTTTTAATAAATTAAATTAGCTTATATACATTAAAGTTGGCTAATATGCTTCTCAGTAAAGAAATAATCAAGTATAGGGTGCTCAATTGTATTATGATACCAAAAATAAACTACAGAGTATTTTTTCGTTCTTCAAATAATTCTTTTTAATTTTTTTTTTTTAAAATATTGAACCTAGAATCAGAAAATTACTTTGAAATTTCAAACTAGACAGTGGTTTTAGTGTGGAAAATTGTTATTTTTTCTTCTAATGGTACTTTTTATTATATTAAATTATTTTACTTATATGTATACATAATAGTTGGCTGATATGCTTTTGAGTAAATAAAGAATCAAGCATAGAGGACATAACGATATTGAGGTAACAGAAACAATTATTGAAATTTCTATAATAAAGAACCAATTAGCACGAAATTAAACACACATGATCCTGACTGAGTTAGAATATAAAAAGGGACTTACAGGTACTTTTTCCAACTAATAGTACTTTTTGAATATTTTAAAACGACGGACCTAGAAACGCGAATTCAAAAAGGGATAATTAATGTTACTATTTATTTATTTTAAAGGTACTTTTTGAATATTTTATAATAAACCTTAAAATTGAAAATTAGGCACAAATGATTCTGAATGAGTTAGAATTCACAATAGGTGATTATAGTGGTACTTTATTTTGTATTTACTATAATAATGGACACAGAAATATGAAATTAGACATTCATGATGCTAAGTAGGAATACAAAATGTGGGTCTTTATGGTACGGTTTTTATTCTAATAATACGTTATAATCCACATTACAATGAGTCAATAAACAGGCGCTGACGAAGCGCGCCGGGTCAGCTAGTATGCCATACTTTTATCGGGTATTTGAAAATAACGAAAACCAAGTCAAATTGAGAGTCATTTTGACCCCAAGTGCTTTTGAGGGTTAATTTCCATTTTTGCACTGTTATTGTAAATCTTAGAACTTAAGGTATATTTTTCGCAAGTTTCATTAAAATTTTTTCAAAAATGTATAATATTTCGCTATCTTTCATTTAGAAATTCCAAATATTGCTAATTTTGCCTTTAACCTTTAAAAGTTGTTCACTTTTAGAAAAACTTTCATAGTATATTTAAAATGATCTGAACTATATGATTCTGTATAGGTTTTACTTAGTAAGGAAATTGCTCTCATTCGCCAAAATATGGCCAAAAAAATATTTTTTCCCGAAAATAACAAAATTTAAATCGTAGGTACGGAAAAACTATAAGAGATATTGACACAACTTTTTCATATTTTTATTCTCTATTATGATCTCAATAAATTCCAATGTGATGATCAAAAAATTCTGAAATTTTTTTAACAAAATTTTTAAAAATTTGAAAATGGAGATTCGAAACTGCTGTTAAAAAAAATAATTTTTTTTGGCCATACCTGCGAATGAGCTAACGGTATTCTACAAAGACAAAAACTCATACAAATGTAAATAGGGATATATTTTAAGTAAATATTAGCTTTTATTTTAATATTTCTTAAAATATGTTAATTTTGTTCCTACATTTCTTGTTCAAGTGGCCTGACACACGTTAATGGTCTGAGGAATTTTTAATAACTTTAAAATTTTTTAACCAATTTTTGTCTTTTATATCTCATTAGAACGACAATTACGTACACATTTCGATTCTTATGCATTCGATTTGAAAAATAATTATTTAGTAGCAAAATTTTTACAAAAACTGAAAAATTAGCATTATTTCCGAATTTTAACGATAAAACAGTTTGTGGGTATAGGTTCAATCTGAAAAAGATTTTTTTACTGTAATTTTCATATACATATATAAATAAATCTACATATTTCTGTAACATAATGCAGAAAGTTTAGGAGTTTCACAAATGTATTTCATATAAATGCTTATGTCTGACCTTTGACATCGATGCGCGTCCCGAAATCGATGTCCGATTTGGTTCAAATTTTCTGTACTTATCTTTTAGACCTAGTGTCACAATATACCACCCGGCACTCTTTGAAATTTAAAACAAAAAATCGGCTGTCACCCTAATGCATATGCCCTATTCGCAACCGGTGTTGTATCATATGTTGTATAATTTTGTAATTGCTTTGTTTTCAAACATTTTGTTTTAAAAATATTGTTCACTGTCAGGCCTGCGTTTTCCATCCAAATAAATAGACATTAACTTATAATATAATAAATAGTTTGTTTTTCAGTTAAACATTTTTAATTTGTCTGCTAAAAATATGTAGTTCAAAGAGAAAAAATCCATAGCCGATTAATAATTCTAGGTTTTCGGTTTTGTTAAAACCGAACGCGAAACTCTACATAAAATATTGCATTAAAATAGAGTACCTGTATACCAAATATATGTATATAAAATAAGTTAGAGTGGTATAGCTTAATACCATACACGAAATTATAATAAGTATTAGAGAAATTTCACTGGAACATAGGTTATTAAATATTAGAACTTCCATAGTGTTTGTTTTTAGGGGTTTGAGCAGATTGTGAGGATTAGGACAATGCGTAAAAGTTGATTAGTATAAAATATTAACTTAGTACTTGATCGAAATAAATTTAGACAAACTTAAACCGTTTCAACTTCTAGTTCAACATTTTATATGGAAATGGGTTATATCATATCAGTTTGAACCCTAGCAGGAGAAAAACCTTATGTAATAAGTGCTGAAATTTACAGGAGAAATATTGTCTGGCTAAAATAATAGCCAGAGATCAGTATTAAGTGCCAATGCTCTAGCAACATTGAAAATGCAAAATTTTTCTCCTATCCAATAACTAAATACAAACTTTGATAGACTTGGTACACCTTTACAATTTTGACAGATGATATAAATTACCATTACTTATAGATTTTTACAAACATAATGTAATGTTACTAAAGTATTTCCCGCTGTTATGACTCGAAAGAGTGAATAAACAATTTTATATTATTTTGCATAAGAAATCTTAAACGAATCTTTTTCCCGTGCTTACAATTATTATTATGCATATTAAAGACAGACATTGTGAAAAAATGGGAGCTTGAGTCATTGAACCGATTCTGATAAAGTTTTGTAAACATAATTTCTCGGTAAAACTAAATTTGGTTGAAATTTGAGTAAATTTTGTGCATATATTATATTTATTACCACACAGAGAAAACCGATTCGTGATGGCAACCGAATTTGTTGCCAATCGAATGATTCTACCTTATTGACCGAATTTTACAGTTGTGGCTATAAAATTTTAGAAGGAGTAACAAAACTTTAGTTGCTGCAACCGAAATTCTTCTTTATGAACTGATTTTCTGTTGATAGAACCAACAAATTCTATGTTTGCAACCGAATCATTCGATTGGCAACAAATTCGGTTGCTACTACGAATCTGTTTTCTCTGTGCAAGTTTGTTTAAAAAAATATCCAAAATGCTAAAAAAATTTACGAAATATGAACAAAAGTATGAAATTTTTTATTTTTTCATACTTTTTTATACTTCAGGATAAATTATGAAAATTAGTTCTTAATCGCAAAATATTCTGAAAAATCAACCAAAATTATTTTTAATTAAAATATTTTTTTCTCCAGTTTTATGCCATTTTTTGTAATTTTTCTATTTTTACTGAATTTGTTAATATTTTAATTTTTTTTAAATGTATTTTATTTTACCTAACCTTTACATGAAATACCTGTCTGGGACATATTGCTACGAAGTTGCATTAACGGTTTGAATTTAACAGTATGAATTTATTATGTATATAAACATTTCCAGTGCTCGAAACTTCTACTTATCAACAATGTTGATAGTTTCTACACATTGAAAACAGATTCGTTGTCACAACCGAATTTGTCGCCAATCGAATTTATTCGATTACTATCTTATAATTCTTATAATTCGATACTATAAGTTGGAGTAATTCATAATAGATGTTTTTTATTTATATTTGATTTCTATTCAAAAAACATGTTAAAAAATACATACCGTAAAACACGGCGGTGGATCCATCATGATATGGGGGTGTTTCACTTCTTCTGGTGTAGGTCCAATATATTAGATAAAGAACAAAATATGCGTCCCGGACTACGTAAATATATTGCAAAGCATAATGCTTCCATTTGCTGAGGAAGAGAAGCCCTTGAGATGGGAGTTTCAGCAGGACAATGATTCGAAGCACTCTTCAAAATTGGCATAGGACATAACACTTTTGGGGAATGCTCAAAGGAAGCTGGAGGGTTTCTGTCCGGAAAATAAGGACGAATTGTGGGAAAAAATTCAAGATGGGTGATTTTCCATTGACAAGGACTTTTGCAAAAAAAATTGGTAATTTTTTAACAAAAACTAAAAAAGATGTGCTTCTAAAAATTTAATCCTTTAACGCGTTTCTATTATTTTTTCCAGTAAAAATATTGACTCTTTACATTGTTAGTAATAGAATGTTTTAAAATATTGTTACGAAATTGAAATAGCGATTTGAATTTCACGGTCTGTAACGACTGCCTGCAAGATTCATCATGTTTATAAACACGTCCATCAGTAGAAGCTTCTACTTATCAACAATGCACAGTAGTTTAGAAACCTTTTTTTTGGAAATAATTCGGTATTTCGGGAACTATGTAAATAAAGGCTTTTTATATAAGTATTTGACATTGTTGAAAACCATAGGACTTGAAGATTAACATTTTAGAAAAATTAAATAAATTTAAAAATTTTTTCGACGTCATTTACTTTAGAAACTTAAAAAATTATAATATGGTGATTTTCCGTGAAGAAAAATATAAAATTTGAATTAATGTAACATTTTAACGGTTAAAGATATTATAACAAAATTTGGAACTAATATAGATTCTATTATCCTTAAATCAACGACATTGTAATTTTTGACAGTTTTTATTTCCAAATACCGAAATTCCTAAAACGGGGAAAATGTGTTCCAAAAACTGATTTTATTTTTAGAAAAGTGCCTACTGTGACGTTATTTACCGTGTGATAATAAATAAATTATTTAGATATTTAAGAAGCATTTAGGGTTATACAAATATTAAGTTTTTTCGAGGTTTTGCCTTTTTAGAATTTTTTACTCAAATCTGAAATTTTTTTAAAAAATTGGTCAAGTTTGGATAGGTCTGGGAAGTGTTGTGTGTGCTTAAGTGAGCCAAAATTTACTTCTCTTTCCGGATCATATAAAAATTTTATATAGTCCCGAAGAAAATTTGTTTCTACAAAAGAAAAAATATATGGAACTTTTTGGGAAAAAACTTAAAAAATACGTCACTTTTTACATGTTCCAACTTTGGATACCTTTAACTTTTTATAGGGACAAGATAACTGTTAGCAAATTTTTTTTATTTTATTTAGAATTTTATCGCCAATATAGGTAATATTTTAGAAAAAAATTCGACCCTCCGTAGGATGTGGGGGACATCTAAAAAACCATAAAAAGATCGAGCAAAATTTAAAAAAATAAATAAATAAACCTAAATATCTCTTCAACTAATAGAGATAACCTACACATGTAAGCATATTTTTTGTAGATCTTCTTAAGCACTATTTATATTTTCAATTTCAGCTCATTCTGATCATAAACGGATTTTTGGCAATTTTTTTAAAAAAATTGAGAACCGAGGTGACCAACTTTGAGGGGCCACACACTGACCCCCATTAGCGCTAGGAAGCTTAGCAAATGTAAATCAACTCGAAAACACCTCAGCTCCAACCATGTGAAATTTTGTAACAATATCTCCAATAGTTCCTGAGATACCGAATTATTTCCAAAAAAAAAAAAACATTTTAAATTCAAATCGCTATTGCAAATTCGTAACAATATATATATTTAACTTTTATTATTTATTTGTGTATTTAAACGTATAATTTTTATAAAATTATCTTTGATTTAAATTTGAAATTTAAAGTGAATGTTTTTAAATCGGTTCCATGAAGTTGTTTCGCAACTAAGAATTGATCTATAGAACTAGTCTAGAACCAATGAATCACTAGTTCTAAAGAACTGGTTCCTAGAAAACTCTATATAATTACCATTAAAGAATCTGAAATGTTTCTTATTGCATCTGAAATGTTTCTTATTGCATCTGAAATGTTTCTTATTGCAGTACTACACCATTTCCAATTATATTTCAGAAGTTTCTAATTGTATTTCAGAAATTTCTAATTATATTTAAGAATTTTCTATATTAATTTCAGAATATTCCAATTATATTTCAGAAACTTCCATTTGTATCTCAGAAATTTCTAATTGTATTTCAGAATTTTCCAAATGTATTTCAGAAATTTCCTTTTGTATTTCAGAAAATTCTAATTGCAATACAAATGAAAATTTCTGAAATACAATTAGAAACTTTTTAAGTATAAATTAATGAGTTTGAAATGCAAATAGAAACTTCTAAAAAATAAAATAAGAAATTTCTGAAATATAATTAGGAATTTTTGAAATATAATTGGAAATTTCTGAAATTCAATTGGAAATTTCTGATATACAATTGGAAAGGGTATAGATCTTTTAGAACAAGTTCTAAAAATGTTCCTGGGTTGTTATCCGCATACCAAAATTTATACAAATCATTTTTAAATCCAAACACTTCTGTAACTTGACACAACATTTCCACTGTGTTTAGTATTTATCTTAGGGTAGGCTAATATTTAACGTAATAGATGCATCCACTAAATATCATATATTTGAATTCTTTTATTAATTTCAAAAACATATTTTACATTGGTGGAACATATGTTGAACATTTTGCGAAATTTTAAAATTCTCTTAAAATGTTTGCATTTAAAAAAATCCTCGGCATTTTAATTCATACAATTTTATAGAGAAATTCAATTCTATACTATATAACCCTATGTTTTAAAAAATTCAGACTAATTCTTTCTGTTTTTAAAGCTATCATACACACTCTGTTGTTAATTGTGGATTTTAGTCTGACTTTGTTAAGAGGACCACTTATACTGGTGAAAAAAACTGAAATTACGAAAATGTTGGTTTCAATATTTAGCAACTTATAACTTCCTAAAGGAAGGTGATTGAGTAATAACAATATTTATCTTCCAAATCTACTTATTATCAATCATACATCTCTTCGTTTCAATATATTTTTTTTATATTTTTAAACTTTAGAAATCTATAACTAATAAAGACCCTGGATTCTGATTTTTTTTTACTTTCTAGTAGCGTTATTAACACAAAATTATTTGTTATTTTGTTAAAATCATAAACTCTTAAGAACAGCTTAAGTCGGTGGGGTTTTGTCCATATACATATTTCATAAGAACAGGCAGGACATTTCTTTAATTTAACTGATATAGATTTATTATAAGATTAATTGCATAAATAGACAATTTAGAAGATAATAATGGAAGCAGTTTTCTAATATTTTGTCCCGCTTAAGCGTTTATAGTTGTTAAATTTTCGATCAAAATAATGTACAAATGTTATCTAAGTTTAACCTTTAAATACCATTGGTATCGTTAAATATACAACCATTTAAAAAATTCCTAAAATTATCGTTCTAGATGTATTTGACCAAAATTAACTTCATGTCGTTTTGAATATAATAGTCCTTTATTAAAATTTGTTTAAAATTTGTTTAGATACAATTTGAAAAAAATTCAGCAAATATTTTTTGTTATAATAATATAAGTTTAGTTTTCTCAGTGTACTGTCTAAAAACATGTAAACATTTTGAAATAAACAAAAAACAAAATAACTGTAAAAAGTATATTTTAGTCATATAAAACTATTTAAATCAGTTCCAAGTTTTAAACATTTATCAGAGCAGCTTTTATCGGTTGTATCTTTAAAGATAAATTGACCGCTCATAGCTAAACTTTGATTTACTGACTACCAGTGCAATTTTATGTATTATATGCACGCATACAGTTGCGAACACGAAAATGGCAGTACCATTAGTAATTTTCTTTGAACGTACAACGTCTTTAAACATTTTAAAATGAGAATCTGACAAGTCTGTTGGTGAGTAAATATTTTTGGAAGAAATATAATAACTTCGAAAATAACGTACTATTATATATGCGAATACGTACATATTATGTTTTTTTTTTATCAATATTGAAATAGCAGTGCTAGATTATTGTATTTTTTTATTTTTCTTTATTGAATATAAAATATAGTAAGAATCGAAATATAGTAAGAATCATCACATGAAATCCATTTAAATCTGATAGACAAATAAAACAGAATTAAATTTAGAAGTTTGCGATATGACTATGAGGAAAAATACTTTAGATGCAGGTCGAAGTCATAGTGATTTTTTTGGCAGACGGGTCTGCATGCTAATGGTACAATATTTTGTGAACTGACGCGTCAAAAATAGTTATATTTGGAAGTTCAGGCTGAAGACAATATATTCGACGAACAACCTTTTCTGCTTGTCAAACCCAGTTCACTGTAAAAACAATTAATGTGTGTATTTAAAAATTGAGTGATACTGCTATTATCTTGTTCACAACTGTATGTACGTGATGTCAGCATTGATGAAATACATTTTTTGAATAAGTAGTAGTGTTATTACTGTTTTATTTTAATGTATTTTAATTAATAATAATTTAATATAAATTTTTCCTTATGAAATAAATTCTAAAAATTATTTTATTTATTCGTATTTTCTTAAGAAACAACCACTTTTTTAAAATAATTTTTTCAACGATTTTTTTTAAACTTTAAAAAATTTAGGAATCTGAACTTATTATTTATGTTTCATGTGTTGTACGATCCATTATATGTACGAGTAAAAAGATTTTAAATAAATTCTTTATTAATTATACAAAATGTGGTAATCATTATACCCTACACCACCATAGTGGGGAGGGTATAATGGATTTGTGCAGATGTTTGTAACGCCCAAAAATATTAGTCTAACACCCACCTTAAAGTATACCGATCGACTCAGAATTACTTTCTGAGTCGATTAAACGATGTCCGTCCGTCCGTCCGTCCATCAGGCTGGTTGGCTGGTTGTCCATGTAAACCTTGTGCGCAGAGTACAGGTCGCAATTTTAAAGGTATTTCGATAAAATGTCGTACATATCATTTCTTCTGCACAAGGACCAAGCCTATTAAAATTGGCTGAAATCGGTTCATTATTTCACCTAGCCCCCATACAAATGTCCTCCCGAAATTGTTCTTTATCGGTCATAAATGTTTAATTTATATAGGTATCTACACAAGTTTTTCTCCAAATAAATTTTATATATACAGAATTTATGTCACCAAATTTTGTTATGATCGGTCCATAATTAGTCATAGCTCCCATATAAGACCTGCTTCCGATAATCACTTTAACGAGCATAAATCTCCTTAAAATGTTGGTATACACATAAAATGCAACATAAATAACTTTCATATAGACATTAATCACATGACCAAATTTCATGCTGATCGGTCCATAATTTTTCATAGCTCCCATATAAGGCTCACTTCCGAAAATCACTCATGGATATAAATTATTGAGATTTTGAAAGAATAATGATTTTGCTCATTTACTTAGTGTAGGGTATTATAAGGTCGGGCTTGACCGACCATACTTTCTTACTTGTTTTGAATAGAAATTGTTCGTTTCAAAAAATTTTAATAGTTAAAAATTGTAGGGGAAATTTTCAGGTAGGAAAAAAATATTTATTAGAAATAATTGTTATTTCTTCATGAAAAAAGAAAAAAATTATTAATGAACTGTTTTTTCAAACCAGTTTAATCCTTTAACCTGGTTAATAAAATAGACACACTCGTTTATTTAGTAAGGGTTGGTTTTTGTGTGCAATACTTTAGTTTTTTACAAATTTCTTAGTTACACTAGTTTACAAGGTTTATATTCATGATGTGAAACATATAGGGGTTTGTTATTTAAGACCGTCTAACTTTTGAGATATTTATTGAGAAATAAATACTAAAAATAACCAATTATTAACAATGAACAGTGTAAATTCTGTTTTTATAAATATTTTAATTTAAATTCCTTACGTCATTCCAACTAGCATATGGGCATTTCCATTTCATCGTACGTGACATTTGTACACATATAGAATAGAAGAGATTTTCCAAAAATAAAGTGTAATGGAAAAATAATTTGGTCTTTAGGTTCCATTCAAAGAGTACTAGGTATATTAAAAAAAAAAATTCTACTTCAACATTGTTGTCGAAAACATCGAACGAATTTAGGATATATCGTACGTGACATAAAACGGAAATGATTTTGGGGTACATGTAAAAATATGCGAAAATCTGCGAAAAATTTCTTGCAGTACAATTCGTCATATTTAAATAAAAACAATCTTTGGATGATTTTATAATAAATAAAATTAAATATCGTTCGTGACATACCGTACGCGACAGATTTTTTTCTTATAATAATAAAATTTTGGGCAAAAACACTTTTGTTTTAAAATGTATGAAACCGAACTTAACCAATATCCTTCATGAATGTTTCCAAAACTGAATACAATAGAAAGATTTTGGTAAACTTCATCCTAAAATCGAGGGGACCCTTTGCAGATTTGACAAACTTTTGGTTGCTCTGTAGAGCCCTGACAGATATTAAATGCATTTTCGTTATAAAGCAAATAGGATAATAAAGAAAATCCTTTTGTATCTCTAAGTTATCTCTTATTTTTTTTCTAAAATTTTTTTAAAGACATTATTTTTCCAAAATCTCTATTTTGAATTGAGCATGAAAAATGCATACATGGTGACAAAAATAGAGTTTCCAAAAAACCGAAGAATTTCAAAACCGCGGTTTCGGTTTTAAAAAATTGAAAACCGATCGGTTTCGGTATGGTTCGGTTTTTATTATAATGGTACTTTTTAGTATATTAAATTATTTTACTTATATGTATACATAATAGTTGACTGATATGCTTCTGAGTAAAGAAAGAATCAAGGATAGAGGGCGTAATGATATTGAAGTAACAAAAACTATTATTGAAATTTCTATAATAATGAACATATAAGCAGGAAATTAAACACACGTGATCCTGACTGAGTTAGAATTTAAAAAGGGACTTGAATATTTTATAACGATGGACCTTGAAACACGAAATTAAGCATTCATGGTTTAGTGAATGTGAATTCAAAAGGGATAATTAATGTTACTATTTCTTTATTGTAAATGTAATTTTTGAATATTTTATAATAATAAACCTTAAAATTGAAGATTTTAAGGTAGAGAATGTAAGAAAAGATAAAATCACTGTTTATTGTTGGTATTTTGTTTAAGCTTTGATATTTTTACAAATAAAGCTTGAGTGTCTGTAATTCTCATTCACTCTATAGTTTTATTTGTATAATATCATTAGTTTTTCTAAAGCCTTTTGGGAAAAGGTTTCCCAAAAGGAACTAGCTTATCCCTCAACAATAAATTTCAGTGAACTTATCAATAAAATTGGGAATTTAGGATAAGAAAATCTTACTGAAATAGGCACAAATGATTCTGAATAAGTTAGAATTCACAAAAATGATTATAGTGGTACCTTTCTTTTGTATTTTCTATAATAATGGACACAGAAATATGAAATTAGACATTCATGATGCTGAGTAGGAATACAAAATGTGGGTCTTTATGGTAATATTTTTATTCTAATAATACGTTTATAATGAGCTAGAATCCACATTATAATGAATCAATTTCCTGAATTATTACTAATTCACAAAGGGAAACTTAATAGTACTATTTCTTTTTTCCTATTGGGGTGGCGAAGCGCACCGGGTCAGCTAGTAGTCCATAGTTTTATCGAATATTTGAAAATAACTTAGGCTTTGTTACAAAAATTTTGCATTATTTTTTTTTTTATATTAAATAAATGAACAGTCATTTGAAAGGCAATTATTGTAATGCAATTTAAAAAATTTAAACAAATCTTAAGATATTTTTACCGATCTGTTTTTAGCTATATTGGATGAATAATTGGATGAACAAGTTTGTTTCTCATTTCTAATTTTTCTATTGAAAATAGATTAAAAGTAAAAACCGAAGAATAATTGTCGGTATCGGTTTCAGGCCTTGAAAAACCGCGGTTTCGGTTAAAACCGAATTGGAAACTCTAGACAAAAATGGTGTTTAATTTTTTTTTAATTTTTCTCAAAAATTTAAAAAATATATAATATTGTTGATTCACTTCAGGCAATGGTCAAAAAAAGTGATTTTTTTGAACCAAATTCTATGTTTACCAGTCCATATATAAAAAAAAAATGTCACATCGAGTTTTTCAAATTTCTTCAGAAATTTAATGAATACATTTATTGGAATACACATCACATTTAATTGTTACCTGTTCGCTTTATGAGCTTTCAAATCCAAAATGAGGTTAGATACAAAATAAAAACCTATTTTTCTTAAATTGTGTTGAAGAATATTTGTGAAACAAAAAATATTTTATTAACTACAGTGAGGCCTCGATTATCCGTGATTCGATTAACCGGCAACATCAATTAACCGGGAAAGAAAAAAAAAATGTTTTTGGATCGATTTAAATTTGTTTGCATCGATTATCCGTAATTACCTCTATTATCCGGGATTATAATTTTTTTCGATTATTTTTGAACAATCAAACACAATGTGAATAAAACGAAAAAGGGGAATTCCCTCGATCAATTTGTAAGGCCAACATTTTTTGATAATGTGCCATCGATTTTTCGATAGCTTTTGGCATGAGGAGTGTTAGACATTATAAAAAAAAAAATGATTCTGTTATTGGCTTTGGAAACCGAAAAACTTTATATTCCACAAACTTCACAAATGATGCAGGATAAAAATATTCAACTGATAAGCTGAGAAAATCGGTCTAAAAGATGATAGTAAAATCATTCTGCCATTGGACAACATTCAGACGTGCAGGATTTCAATGCTGAAAACGTTATTGTGAAATTTTTTCCACCAAATTAGACGACTTTAATCCAAGCGATGGATCAGTGAGAAATATGGAGCTTTAAATGTCATTATCGAAAAAATTTCATTATTAAAAAACTACTAAAAATTGGTACTCAATTAACCGGTAAAATTGATTATCCAGAATGCTCCCGGTCCCGACCATTACGAATAATCGAGGTCTAACTGTAAAAGTATATGTTTTATTCAAAAAAAAAAAAATATATATATATTTTTTTGTAAACTTGTGTTATTTAAATTTAAATTTTGTTTAAGTGTAATAAATGTTTCCCTTTTATTTGTGTGCACGTGTTTTTTACTTCATGCTTTGCTTTCATTATCCTTAAAAACCATGTGGACGAAATATAAGCAAAAAAAAGAAAGCTTTTTTTCGTATATTGAAGCGCATACGCATACAAGCACAATGAGCTTTTTTTCAACATTTTCGTATTTCATTAAATGCTTCGATTCAGAATTGTTTCTGCAAACAAATACATACATAGATACACTTTCACATGTATTATACACTAACGAATACAAATAAAGTTTCACCCTTTGCGGTTCATATAGAAAGAATCAACCATACGGCGAATTTTCACAGCACAATATGAATCAGTTTATAACGGAAAGTTCTAAGCGCCGGTAGTCAACAAAATAACAAACGCAGTGTTTAAATTGTAAAATAGTTTTGAAAAAAAAAGAAACAACAACAACAACAACACACAATATAGAAAATTAAAATATTAATAAACATTAGTTTGAAATACATAAATCTGAATAAAAGTATATTGTAATTGAAGGAATACTAAATCAGTCAGTCATTTCTGATTCAGTCTGTGAGTGGTTTGAATTTTCGTAGCAAAAAAAAAAAAATAAAAGTTTAAGTTTGTGTTTTTTTTTTCTTGATGGAGTACTAAAGAAAACTTAAGGAAATATATAATCAACATTTTTACGAGTACACCCCGTCATCTATCCAGCCAACATAATAAAACTACCCTTACAACGACTGGAAAAAAAGTTCAAATTAAAGAAAATTTTCAAACATCGGTGTATGTGTAGTTTCAATTCTACTTATTCGATTCGATTCTATTCTATTTTAGTGAGAGTGAGTGTTTGTTAAATTTAATATAAAGGTTTTTAGTAAAACAAAAAAGAAAATATCCAATTTTTTTTACATACCAACAAAACTGTGTAAATTTAAAGTTATTTTTCAATATTTAAAGCAACAACTTCAACTTTAACATTTCGTTTAAAAAAAAAAAATCCATATTTTCCAAGTGTGTGGTGGGTGAATTTGTTATAAATTATTGTATAATTAGCAAAAAAAATATTTTTGTTAAAAAATTTACATAAAATTACACAGATACATATAATATACTATTAGTGTGTGTGAGCGTGTGTATGTGTGTGTACTTTGTCTGCGTTTATTTGAATACGGAAAATAATTATACAAGAATTTTTATTATCGCAAACGTCATTAAAAATTTTACTAGTTTTTTTTATTTTTTGTTTAAACAATTTAATTTTATTGTTAATGTAATTTTTAGTTTGTTGCTGTAATTGCAGTGGTGCTCTCTTTTAGTTTGACTTGCTCTCTGTGTATTTATTTATTTTTTGTTAACAACATTTGGTTTTTTTTTTTTTTTTTTAATTTAAACTTTTTAAACAAAAGAGCTAAAAAGAACTAAGTACTTAAAAAACATTGTATTTTTTCCTATTTTTTTTTTATAAATGGACCTACATACATAAGTTGAATTTAGTTGATGTCTTGTTGTAACATTTAACATTTTACAATAAAATTTATTTAAATGAACTCAAAATTGTGAAATTGCAGCAAAAATATCGCATGCATAAAGACCAAAAAAAAAAAAACCAATCAACGTATTTTCCAATAATTTATTTATTTTTCGTTTTTATTTTGTTTTGCACTTGAAAAATTTATTTGTTACAAAAATAGATAATAAACATTTTGTATGTAAATAAATACTATAAAAATACATGAATTTTCAAAGAAACAAAAAAAAAAAAACATCTAAAATCTTTATAAAAAATTGAAAATTGCACATTTTCAGCAGAAACAAAAACACACACACAGAAACCTCAAGTTCTCTAAAATTTTTCGGCAATTAGGGTGGAGCAGGAGGGTGGTCTATTTACATCATGCTCATCATCATTTATATTCACATTTAGAATATACAAAGTTTATTCGTAAACTTACAGTTGAAAACGAAAATATTAATACACTTGAAGAAATTTCAATAGTGATTTTATTAGAATTTTTTTTGATATTTTAGTGGAGTTCAGTATTAAAGGCAAATGGTCTTGTAATATTATAAATATTTTGAATTTAGATAGTTTGTGATGTTTCGTTAGTTAATAGCGATAATTCAAAATCAAAATTTCATTTTCTTATGTAATTTTCAATTAATTAAAAATATACTTATTTATTGTGTTAATCAAATAAAATCAAACATTTTAAACATGAATACAAACCACGATTTGGGTCTAATCCATTCGTTTTGAGTGCACAGTGGGGCAGAATCAAAAATTTTTGGAAATAAATCTGGCATTTCTAAACGGCTGGTCCGATCGGGATAAAATTTGACATAGGCGTAGCCAAGGAGTATTCGAGTTTAAGTTATTAAAATGGACCCTACAAATGTTCTAGGCGCGGCGCGATGGGGGCTCAAAGTAGGATACCTTCGACATGTAAAATTTTTAAACACCTCCCATTCTTTTGTTTCCCATCCGATTTCAAAGATGTTTAAATTTTTGGGAAGCGCTCGGATAGGTCTTGCAAAAACATGCTTGCGTGTGCAATTTATCTCTTATAATTTCCGAGTTTAAGCATTTCAAAATTGAAATTTTAAAATTTTGCCATACCTTGGTACGCTTTTTTAAAAATATAGGGCGTACTTTTGAACGGAATGGACTCCAATTTTTTTCATTAGTTAGATAACTAAATTACCACTAACATGCAAAAAATTTCAGAGCAATATCGATTACGGATCCAAAAAAAAACGATTTTCAATTTAAAAATTCAAAAAATAGTATATTTTTGCTGTTTTTTGGGCGAAAAGGTGACTTAACTCTTTTTTTATTAAAATAAAACTTTCTTTAAGAACATATAACAGTTTTATGTTTTTCTGTAAGATATTTTTACGGAGAATATTTTGGTATAAAAAACATGTCATATTTTTCGAATATGTTGCCCCTACACCCTTCGGAATTTGACCTATTTTTTATCAAAATTTTAAATTTGGTCCACATGTTCTAAAATCCCAAAGCTGGGATCAGAAAACGAAAAGCAGTTTTGGAAACCTTGATGTAATTCCTATTTATTTTTATATCATTTTCCCAGCCATGAAGGAAATGTAGACGTTATGGGCAAAATTGTAAAAATACCATTTTTGAGATTTTCGCTACAATTTTTAGGAATTGCGAGATTCCTTTTGACCTTTTGACAAGTTTTTTTACACTTTGTTATTTGGAATGAGAATTTTAAAAAAACCCTGCAAATTTCGTTTAGTTCTGTTAATAAATACAGATTTTATTACATATGGGTAATTCCATGTCATCGTACGTGACATTTGTACGCCTATAGAGTGGAATAGATTTTGCAAAAATAAGAGTATCTGAAAAATAATTTGGTCTTTATGTTCCATTCAAAGGGTGCTCTATTTTAAAAAAATAATAAGTTCTTTCGAAACATTGTTGTCTAAAATATCGAGCAAAATAAGGGTATATCGTACGTGACATAAAACAGAAGTAATTTTGAGGTATATGTAAAAATATGCGAAAATTTTCGAATTGTGAGAGGCGTTATGTTTTCTTTTAATTTCTTACACTAAACCAAATATTTTTCCTTTACAATGCGCCATATTTAAATAAAAACAATTTTTGGATGGTTTTATAATAAATAAAATTTAATATCGTACTTGACATACCGTACGTGACAGATTTTTCTCTTATAGTAAAACAATGTATATTTTGTAAATATATGTATACAAAAACTAAAAAAATAAATTGAAAATATATATTCGGTTCTAATAAACAATTTCATTATAGCAAAAAAAAACAGAGTCAAATTCATTTCATACTACATGATAATTGGGAGCTTATTTTTCGCCGCAATTTTAGCCTAAAACATACCAATTAAATTAAAAAGTAAATATAGTCAGTACAATAAAATGTTGTAATAAGCTCTAAATACTTCCACATAGTAATATTTCAGTGTTTTCTCCTATTCAAATCATCTTGAAAAAAAGGTTTCAAGGGTTTTTGGGTTTTCAGTCGTGGTAGTCATTCTCGTGGAATTGCCCATATATAAAAGACATGCCATGGAATTTTATGACTGTCCATAATTAGTCATAGCTCCCATATACATTTTAAATGAACACTGTTTATACTCATATACTCAGTGTATACTTTCTTACTTCTTTTATATTTAATTCGAATTTGGAATGGTAAATCAGTATATCGAATCATTTTCTTCCCTTTTATCCTTGTTTCGAGCATCAGCTCAATAGTTTTTGTCAGTTTCCAGGTCCATGTTTTGTAATTGTTTATTAAATGATTTAAAATTTTACTTTAACTAAAGCCATTCAAAAAATGTATTAATTTTATTTATGAGCAATATTATTGAAAATTTCGAAATTTTTGGAAAATCAAATGGAAAAAGAATTTAAATTAAAAACGAAAAAGAAAAAAATCTCCAAGTGTATTTTGTTTAAACAACATGGAGCAGAGATGTAAAAGACTTAAAAATCTCGTACAGAAATCAGAGAGAGAGAGAGATGACGATGACATGACGGAACTAGTACAATGTACCATGAATGTTGATCTGTGTATATGGCAATATACATACATATATACACTTAAGTATATATGTAAATATGTGTGATTTGTATATAAAGGTTTTTGTTCGTGTTGATGTCAAAGAATTTTGATAATGATGATGACATTAGGGATGGATGATGGTGTGTATATGAAGAGTTGGCGGTGGTGCGGCAGTGGGGATTATGAAATGGTGCTCCTGCGTATTGACAATAGTTAGTGTTCTTTCTGTCCATACTGCAGTGAGGCTGGCAATGGCATTGGGTCTATTTATGAGAGTTTCCACTTTTCATTTTTCAACATTACGTTCTGCTCCACAATTGCCATTGCGGACCGACAACAACACAAAATACACATACATATTCACACACACATTCTTGTACATTTATCTATGTTTATGTTTGTGCATGGGTGTGTGTTTGTTATTATTTTTGCTGTAGTTTTTTTTTTTTTTTTTTGTTGTGTGTGTGTGGAGCTTACCTTCCTTCCTATTTGGCATGTAAGATTTTGCCATGGCCTTACACTCTCTCTCTTGACTTCAGTGTGATATTTGTACTTTTGGCAGAAAATCAATTTTTAAATTGTGTGTGTTTGTGTGAAAGTTTGTCTTATGTTTTCCCCAAAAAAAAAAAAAAATAAAAATAATAAAAATATATGCACATTCAAAAAATTATTATTTATTAAAAATGGCAAATATGAAAATTACAACAATTCATTAGCATTTTTCTTCTTCTTCAGTTTCTATGTCACATGTCATTTAAATAATGGGTTTACAGAGAGGGAAACTATGGAAATACTTATTTAAATAGACGCACGTAGTTAAGAGGAACTCGTGTGAATGTTGATGCAAATTAAAATGTTCGTTTATATTTGGCAAAATTTTAATTTTTATAATTTTTTCCTATTCTTTTTATCTTTATTTTAAATCTCAAAATGGTAAAAATCTTAAAATTGATTTGTTTAAAAACTGCTCAGTAAATTTTTCAAACGTATAAACAATAATTTTTCCCATTGCCAAAATATTTTGTGGCAGAATGTGTTTTTTTTTTGTTTGTTTTTTTTTTTCATATTTGAGTAAAAAAAATTGCGAATCGTTACATTTTCAATATAAAATTTAAATTAAATTTTTTTTGTCTAATGGAGCTTTTATAATAAATTAGAAAACAATAGATTTTTTTTTGCCTATGGGCAGTTGTTTAATAAAATTTTACCTCATACAATTATGAAAAGACAGACTCTTAAAGGCTGGGAATCTAAAAAAGCGGTAATAAATCTACATATTTTAAACTATAAATGGTTTTTTAACCGCTTCACAATTTTGATATATTGTGGTTCCAGTAGTACAAATATGGTCCAAATTTTAAATTCTATGGAGAGTTTTTTTTTTTAAATTTTTAAGTAAAATTGTGAATTTTTTTAAATGTATCTCCACATAATTAATGATATCTCAAAATGGGTCAGTCCGATGTTATTAAAATAAACTTAGAAAAGTTGAGATTTACATAACCTTTAATCCGTTTATATAATCCGTTGCAATAGCCCCAGTAGTTTCGGAGTTATAATAACAATTTGAAGTAAAAATATATTTTTTACGTGAAAATACAAAATTTGTTTGTTTTAAAAAATTCATGAAAAATCGAAAACTGCAGAAATTGTTCAGATTTATTACTTTATCGAAAAGCCACATATAGTAGCAAAAAAATGAATTATCGATCATAGATATCGATTGATTCTTTTAGAATTTATTCACAATTAAGTGAATTCGCTCATTTTCTCAAAAATATGAGTTTTTTGTTGGATATACATAAAATTGAGTAGTTAATGTTCTTCTTTCGATTAATTGATTTTTGAAAACATTTTCCCAATGCCATGTACACATTTTTACATATATATAGCGTTTCAATAGGCTCAGTAGTTTCGCAGTTAAAATTACAAATTGAAGCAAAAATATATTTTTTACGTGAAAATACAAAATTTGTTTGTTTTAAAAAACTCATGAAAAATCGAAAACGACCGAAATTGTTCAAGTTTATTGCTTTATCGGAAAGCTACATATAGTAGCAAAAAAATGAATTATCGATCATAAATATCGATTGATTCTTTTAGAATTTATTCACAATTAAGTGAATTCGCTCATTTTCTCAAAAATATGAGTTTTTTTTTGGATATACATAAAATTGAGTAGTTAATGTTCTTCTTTCAAATGATTGATTTTTGAAAACATTTTCCCAATGCTATTTACACATTTTTACTTATATATTGCCTTTCCATCGGCTCAGTAGTTTCGGAGATATAATATCAAATTAAAGCAAAAATTTACGTGAAAATACAAAATTTTATTTTTTTAAAAAACTCATGAAAAATCGAAAACGGCAGAAATTGTTCAGATTTATGGCTTTATCGTAAAGCCACATATAGTAACAAAAAAATGAGTTACCGATCATAAATATCGATTGATTCTTTTAGAATTTATTCACAATTAAGTGAATTCGCTCATTTTCTCAAAAATTTTAGTTTTCTGTTAGATATACACAAAATTGAGTAGGTAATGTTCTTCTTTCGATTGATTGATTTTTGAAAACATTTTTCCCATGCTATGTACACATTTTTACATATATATTGCGTTTCAATCGGCTAAGGAGTTTCGCAGTTATAATAACAAATTGAAGCAAAAAATATATTTTCTACGTGAAAATAGCAATTTTTTGTGTTTTAAAAAAATCATGAAAAATCGAAAACGTCAGAAATTGTTCAGATTTATGTAGTAGGATCAAAATGAGATATCGTTCATAAAAATCTATGGATTCTTTTCGAATGTATTCACAATTAAGTGAATTCGCCCATGTTCACAAAATTCCAATAAATATTATTGTTGCTTTTTTGACATCATTGCTTTCCTAACGATTTTAAATTATTACTAGAAATTGTATCAATATTGTAAACATAAGTGTTACTACGTTTTTAAAAAATCTTTGAGAACAATTTTAAAAAAATAAGCATAATTTTTGCCAAAATTTATTCAATTTTCATACTACTTTAAAAATTTTGAATTTAAATATTTTTCAAAACTAGCCGGATTGAGATATAGTATTTTAAAAGACAACTTAGAGAAATTAATTTTTCTAGTTGTTTTATAACAAAGTAAAACTCATTGAAATCAATTGGAATGTCCATATTTGTACAAGTTACGGGCTGTACAAATTGTTGCGAACCAGCCTGTATTTCACCATATATTCTGTTGTACATTATTTTGCAATTAGACCAGTAGTTTAGAAAATTTAGACTTATTACCAAAATTTTTCGATCGACTGCACTCAGCGACATGAAATAATGCAACTTAGTCAACTTGTGTTCCACCAGAACAAATTTTGATTTTGTGCCAGAAATGTTGTCAGAAGTCCTTATGTAACTTATATGGACATGTTTGGATATCAAATAAAAAAATTTTGTTTCGAATGACACAATAAAACCTTGAAAATACAGCGGTTTTCTAAAGACGCCTATTATTATAATAAAGTAAAAATCTTTTAGTTTTACTTTATGGAGAATCCATCCCAAAGCGAACAGGAAACTTTACTTTTCGATTTCTAATCTCCAATTTTAAGGCAATTTACCACAGTTATTATGTATTGCAAGTGTTTATCAAATTAAAAACTTTTTGACTCGATATTAATATTTGTTGTTTGTATAGGAATTTTGTATATACATAAGATATAAGAACAATGTAATAATTTCTCTATTTGAATAAATCTATTCGGATATTTTTATTTAAAATTCTTTAAAGGTCGGTCAAATTTTTTCCGACCGCTATTAAAACGATGAAATAAAGTTTCAGATGATTTTATCTGAATTAAATTGTAACTCATTTAAAACATGTCTGAATCGCAATATTTTAAATAGTTTTATTTCAAATAAAATCTCAGTGTCAGTACTTTTCCACAATGACGAGTATGAGTAGAATGAGTATGACTTAAAAATAACAATCATTGTATTGTGTGTGTGTGTGTGTGATTTTATGTTTGTGTGCTAGTTGTTGTTCATGTAGTGGTAAATAGTAAAAGTGTTATGTAAAAATCAGGCAAACAAATACTGAAAATGTTAAAAAGATTCTATTTTAATAAATAGAAATATGAGGTGTGTTTTTTTGTACATGCAGCACCTTAAAGGTGTAAAAAGATATTCTCTGTTGATCACAAATGTTTGGTATTGAAAATGGGATAAATTGGTCGACAAATAGTTATTGCTAATAGTTAAGTTATAGTTTTTGATCAAATTATATGAACGTTCGTTCAATTTGGGTCAAAAGATATTTGAAGATGGCCACACCAATGCAGATTTCGAAGACGTATGAACCTATAATGACATCGGTAAAAGTCCGCACCAAACAATAACTTTTTCTGGATATATTTCCTCCCGCCTGGTCTCTTATGTTGCAATATTGTTCGTTAATACAGCCATTTATAAATTACAAAAATTTAGTAGAGTTTCGTGTTCGGTTTTAACCGAAGCCACAATTTTTCAAGGTCTAAAATCGAAACCGACAATTATTTATATACACGCAGAAAAAATATAGTTGTGCATGTTTACTGTAACCATTTCAACATTTTTATAAGTTTTTTTTAACAATACTATAGTCACAGTAACTATTTATATGATTGTGGTAACTATAATATGGTTAATTTACGATTAACATGATTGTATCAACCATATATATGGTTACAGTAAATAAGGATATCTTTGTGACAATCATTTATATGATGAAGGACTTACCATATTATGTTGTTCTCGGCTTATGGATATCATAATCTGTGAATAACATATTATGATTAAATTATTCATCATAAAATTGGTTGTCACAAACATATACTTGTTTACTGTAACCATATATATAGTTGATACAATCAGTTGAATCGTAAATTAAGCATATTATCGTTACCACAATCATATAAATAGTTACTGTGACTATAATATTGTTAAAAATGTTGAAATGTACAACTACATGTCTTTTCTGCGTGTATATTCTGGATTGATATAGATAGGGGCGTCGATATAGTCATGTCCGTCTGACGGAAAGTTGATATCAACTTTCCGAAGCCAATATCATCAATATATACTTAGATTGTTATTTAAAATCGAGAAAATTGGCCCACAAATGGCTTAGATGTAAGTACAAAACCGCGAATACCTCGATTTTTCCATCAACAATTTTTTTTAACTTCTTTTGACATTTCTTTTCACCAAATATTGTTTTTTCACGAAATTTTTTTTCACCAACATTTTTTTTACCAAAAATTTTTTTCACAAGAATTGTTTTTAATATTTATCAAACTTTGGTGAATTGTATTTAAGATTCACACAGCCGAATATAACACTTTTAATTCGTTAGTTCTAATTACGCAATAATTATATTGTAAAGCATGACGAAAATCGGGCCACATTTATCTCTAGTCCCCATACAAGGCCCCCCTAAGAAAATGGTAAGAAGCGGTCCATGATTTCTCTTAGCTTCCATACAAATATCTTCGCGGTATATGGCTCTATGATACATAAATATCTATAGAATAGTGGTATCCATACAAAATTTGGTAATAGACGAAATTTGAAAATAGACGAAATCTGATATATTGGTGATGGGTATATAAGATTCGGCACAGCCGAATATAACACTTCTACTTGTTATTATCCAAGTTTTTTGTTTATATTTTTAAGTTTTTTTTTAAACACCAATCAAAATTATAAAGAAATTTAATTCCTGTCATTGTAAGCTGTGAAGTCGGACTACAAGTCTCATTTTTAAAGATAACTCAATTAAATTTGGGGAACTTCCTTTACCCCAAAAACCAATCCTATTGAAACTGGCTGAAATACAACATTTAATTTAGAGTTTCCAAAAAACCGAATAGTTTCAAAAGCGCGGTTTCGGTTTTATTCTGATTTGTGATAATTTATTAAATATTAAGTATTATAGAAACAAAATCAGTTGATAATACAGGAAATGCTATACAAATCTAAAGTTCATACTTGACGGGTGTTCAAAAGGATACAGGAAAATTGGGACTTTATCATTTAATGGTACTTTTTTATATATTAAATTAGTAAGCTTATAAAGAATGGTATTATGATACCACAAAGAGAGAACTAAACAAACTAAGGAGTACTTTTTCGTTCTTCAATAGTAATTTTCTATAATATTGAAAATAGAATCAGGAAATTACACTTGAAATTTCAAACTTCTTCTAATGGTACTTTTTATTATTATATTCAATTATTTTACTTATTGTATATACATAATAGTTGGCTGATATGCTTCTGAGTATAAAAATAATCAAGGATAGTGAGCTTAATGATATTAAGGTAACAAAAACTATTAGTATTTTTTCGTTCTTCAAATAGGCAGGAAATTAAACACACACATAATATAAAAAGGGACTTTTTAACTCATGGACCCAGAAATATGAAATTAGACACTACTTTTCATTTACTTTTTTACTCTAATATAATACGTTTGGATTGCGCTAGAATCCACATTACAATGATGAATAAATATGAAACTAGAAACATGTTATCCTGAATTAGTATTAATTCATAAAGGAAGAATTAATAGTACTATTTCTTTCTTCTAATTGGGATGGCGAAGCGCACCGGGTCAGATAGTACTCCATACTTTTATCGGATATTTGAAAATAACTAAGTCTTTGTTACAAAAATGTTGCATTCTTTTTTTAAATTAAGTAAATAAACAGTGATTTAAATTTAATTGTCAGGAAATATTCTTATGATCAATATTTTTATTTTAAATGAGGGCGAAAGGCAGCCTGCTACATTCTTTAAATGTTGCAGGCTGGACTTACCATATTATGATGCTCTCATATCATAATCTGAGAACAACATATTATGATAAAATTATTCATCATATAAATGGTTGTCACAAACATATACATGTTTACTAATTTAATTCACTTCACCTTCATAGCTTTATCACTTGTTCGTATTCAATATGATCAATGTTTAATACAGAATCACATTATCATGTGGTCCTAAACTGATTTCTGTGTATTTATCAGTATGTTATGAAATATTTTCAGCAATTGCTTTAAAAGGCACAAACGTTTAGAGTGAATAAAGAGAATGCACTCTTTTCTGTACTGCACACAACAACATTTGAGCATGCTTGTTTGTTTATACAGCGCGCTGAGCGTGAAAGGGTGAGCGAGCTTACAAGGTTTAACAAAAAAAAGCTGTTTGCCAAAATAACAACATATATTGCGTCGCAGAAATACTTACTTGTATGTATGTATTTAAAACCAACTCAACTACAGTGTAAACTACATCCATAGATACTACTGTGTATGTATTTAGTAGATGTATCTGCTATACAGCACAGCACAAAACAAAAACGCAAAGCATTTTAAGGACCTTTTTCGGTTGTCGTGTTTTATTGTTTTGTTTTTTTTTTTTTTAACATTTTTGTTGGTTTTAGCTTTTAAAAAATGAATGTCACACATACACAAGTACACTTGAAATATTCATTAGAAAAACATGTGACATGACTGACGAGGAGGGCAGTACAATAAGGGATGACAAAGAACCGTTACAAGCATAAGAAACTTTGAAGAATTGTCATAAAAACAACGAAAACAAAATTGTGTAAAGTTTGCAGCGGTCGTTGCTTTTCAAACTCGTTAACTATTTATGAAGGTATTAATATACGCACTTCATTCACATTGTTCAAATATTTTATGAAATAAGCATGATCGAAATTTCACTCTTCTTTTGAGCAAGGATTTATTTAATTATACCAATAATATAATAGCTATTGTTTCCATTTACAAAAATCATTTAAATTACTACCTATATGATTAAATTATTGTTTGCGCTTATTTCATCAAATATTTAAACAATACGAACGTACCTTAAGTATGTTAAAAAAAAAACAAATAAAGAAAAGTATTTCAACTACATACATATCGCTCATTGGCTGCAACGTCGTCATAACTCAAAAAATTTAATTTATCAGGAGACGCATTTTTAAATTTTAAAGCGATATCTTTCTTTAAATTTCTTTAAGAAAAATAACAAACACATAACAAAATATATCACTTTTCTACATAACTTAACAATGTCGATCACACAAACGGCAACGCACAACTAAAATATTACATTATTGCAAGTAATAGACAATTGGTCAATTCACAAGGTCTCTTATAATGTCATATTGTTATAATGTCCTAATATTTCACAATGGTTTTTATTGCTTCTATGCTATGTTTATTATGTTATCGTACCGAACCAGCAGAGACTAACGCCTAAGAGTCGGTTAAGCCGAGCCGCCGAGTCGTGATATATTAGGACATTATGACAATATGACTGATAAGAGACCTTGTGAATTAACCAAATATGTTATGAAATTAGGACAAAATGCTTATATGGCGATCCTGAGCGAAATTTTAGAAGCTAGAACTTATTTACTATGAAATAGCGCTATTAACTAAAAAATTGTTTTTTTTTTTTGAATTATGACGTTGTTCCAGCAAATGAGCGATATGTATTTGGAGTAGAAGTTTAGACAAACAAAACACTGAACCCCTTTGGTAAGACATTATACTACGCAGTAGAAAGTATTTTAAGGCACATTTATGGAAAATATTTTGTAATTTTAATCATCTTTGTATATTGCTTGTACAGGGTTTTCCAACAACAGGTGTTATTTTGGTATTCAAAGAAAAATTAAAGTTTTTTAATATAAATGATCGGATGTTTATTTCATAATAAAGAGAAAGGTATGCCGTTAATAATGAAAAACCAAATCAGCCAAATGGCCACCACGACCACGCTTACAGGACCATATCCTTTTCATGAAATTTTCCATAATCAAATCGCAAAGTGGCTGTCCTATGTCCTAGATAGCCTCACGAATTCTATATTTGAGGTCGTGAATTGACGCTGGGCTGTTGGCGTAGACCTTATCTTTCACGTGGCCCCAAAGGAAGAAGTCGCAAGGTGTTAAATCGCAAGATCTCGTTGGGCAATTGTGATCACTTCTTCGAGAGATGAAACGGTCCGGAAACTTTTCCCGTAAAAGACCAATGGTTTCGTTGCTTGTGTGGCACGTAGCACCGTCTTGTTGAAAGTAAACGTTGTCCAGATCAATATCATCCAAAATACGGTGTAATGACGTGTGTGGAATGCTCAATTCCAAAGAACGACGAGGAATGGACAAACCTGTGTTTTCTTCAACAATTTGGGCTACAACAGCAATATTCTCAGTTGTTCTTGAGCAACGTGCACGGGTTTTATTCTTCACATCACTAACTTGTCCGAACAGCTCGAATTTTTCCACCAATTTCTGTATTGCGGTTTGACAAGGTGCTTCACGACGACCCAAAAATGCTTTAGTTTTGCGAACTGTTACTGCAAGATTTTCAATATATTTGTAGTGAATTTTACTTATTTCAATGTGTTGTTGGTTCGTGTATCATTCCATTTGTGTATCGTTTCACCATGAGTGACAAGGGTATATATAAGATTGTCATTACGTTTGTAATTTCTACATTTTTCATTTGCGACCCCACAAAGTATATATATTCTGGAGCGTTATAGATAGCGAAGTCGATATAGCCATGTCCGTCTGTATGTTGAAATCAACTTTCCGTAGACCCCAATTAACTTACAAACATAATTGATACATCAATATATTAAAATCGAGAAAATCCGCCCACAAATGTCTGAGATATAAGGAAAAAACCGGGACAACCTCGATTTTTGGCCTATTTTTGATCTATATCTGAATTACTAAGTCATTAATATAGACAATATGGATATCTAATGATAGATATTTCAAAGTCCATTGTAAAGATGTATATAAGACTATAATAATTTGGACCTACAATGGGTCAAAATCGGGAAAAATATTTTTTAACCCGAATTTATTTTTTACCAAACAAATTTCTTTGTCGTAAATTTTTTTTCCAATTAAAAAATGAATTGGAAAAAAATTAAAAAAATAATTTAGAAAAAAAAAAAAAAATTTTTTTAATTTTGAAAAACAATTTTGTAAAAAAATATTTTAATTTTGTTTCCCTAAAAATATTTTAAACTTTTATTTTAAAGTATAATTTGGTGAAGGGTATATAAGATTCGGCACAGCCAAATATATCTCTCTTACTTGTTAGTAGTGGCGTAGTTTCTACTTGTCAAATGTCAAAGAATAAAAGCTTCAAAAGTGACAGCTTCCGAAATACCGGGTGATTCAAAATTATTTTTTGCTTAAATTTAAAACCCTAAACTCCTGTGACTATAAGTAGTGTACCATATTCTTAGACTAATGTCGTCAACAAGCTTTCTTCTTTCTCTTTTATTTTTTTAAATTTTGGAAATTTCGTTTAAAAAAATTTTGAAAATCTAAAATTTGGGATTTGATAAATTCATAAAATTGTACTTTTTTTTTTGTTATCGATATTAGAAAATTGTTTGATTTTATATATTTAAAAATCTAATGAAGGAAATACAAAACCAGTTTTTAATTGGAATTTTTTTTTAGAGCATTCATACTTTGACTCTAAACTTCAAATAAACTGACATACTTAGAAAAATTTTAGACTTGGAAGCATCGAAAATGACAGAAAAAATCTGCAATTTAATCCATAAAACTATTTTCAATAAAACAAAATCTTTAGTTTCATTCTAAGCTTTTATTTGAATATAATTCATTCATTGTTGAATAAATTCATTATAAAATTGAATCAACCTTTGAATGGTTAAATTTTTATTAATTCTATTCTACTTAATCCAAATTGAATGAAAATATTATTTTTTCATTTAATTTGTTTTTGTTTAATTCATTAACAAAATACATAAATAAGAGTGAAGGTCATAGTAAAATGCTATTTTCCGAAGCTATTCTCTGTTGGTCTAAAATGTTTTTATTGAAAATGGGCAAAATCTGTGAAACAAAATCAAATTTTTGGAACAATCTGGCCGTTTATCCGCCGTCCACAAAAACCATTAAAAATTGAAAAATCGACGGCAACTAGAAAAAAGTGTTTATTCCCAAATATGAACTTCATTGATGTTCGTGTTGCTTTCAGATAAAAAACCGCTTATGTTTTGCACCTAGTGCCTATGAGTGCCGACCACTGTATTATGCACACACATATTGGGGGTGATTAAATAAGACTCGTTAAAGCCGAATATAACGTTTTTACTTGTTACACTCATAATGGCCGAAATTATGTTATTTAAACAATTAAAACAAGTGGAAAACACAACTGGTGAATTATTTTTCTTAGAAAAATTGATACGAAACTAAAATGAAAAATTGCGAACCTAAAAGACAAACTAAAAATAAAATAAAAAATATTTTATTAACATTAAATCAATGAACTTGAATGCCTGTATATACAACGAAACTATATAAAATATTTATACAAATAATAAGGATACCCTGGCAACACTGCTAAATGGGGGTAAACTCGTAAAATCATCACCTAAAGTGTAGGTTATAAAAACATCCATTCACTCATAAATGAAAATCAACATACAAGTAAATACTTTAATTAATTTGAATGGAATTTAATTTTATATTTCATAATATTTTTCTAAAACAAAAAGAAAAGCAAACACAAAAGAAATAGTTGTACAAGATTATAAGCCTTTATTTAGATGAGAGTACTTGTTCGTAATATGATTTCATACATACATATTTACGATTGGATGTACATTTATACAGCCATTGGAATATGTGGTTTGCATAGATGCGAAATGAAATAAAAATTATAAAATACAAAAGTGTTGGTGGGTATTCTGGTTAAATAAATACAAAAAGAAGGAAGGAAATATCAAAACAAAATCATTCACATTTTCTCATAAAAACTATAGAATACTTATTTATTATTTGAATAGGTAGGTACTTATCCATACATCCATCGAACTTCACTACACATCAAATTAGTTATTTATGGTTTGTTTTTTTTCTTTGTTATCATGGGGTCTTGTAATTAAAAACTCGTTGTTATTGGTATGATTAATGAAATGAAAATGTCAGATATTTACATATATCACATGTTGGAATATCCTAAAACATAACAGCAGTTTTCTATAGAAAAACACAAGTAAAGCTAATTTACAAATTTATTAGAAAATATGAAACTACATATATTTCTTTTAAATAAATTCTAAAATGCTCAACTAGTTTACTGTAGTGTACTTACAAATTCGTCTAGACTTCAGTATTCTTAACTTTTTACCCAAGATTTTTAATTTTTTAAAAGTTCTAGTTAATAAATATTTATTTAGAACTTTTTAAGAAAAAAAAAAAAAATACAATAAAAATAAAAAAACAAAGATTTTTATTATTTGCTATTTTGTATGAGTGTTTGTTTATTTAAAAACATTTAAATTTTCTATTTTTCTATTAATATTCAATATTTTATTTGAAAGCTATGTATATTTAATTGTATTGTAGTTGTATTCGTTTGATTTCGGAAATCATTACTCAATATTCAATGTCAACTGTATTGAACTGTCTACAGCTTTGTATAAATTAATTGCCCACATGACAGTTTTCAAATAAAACGTTGTTAATGTTTTTAAATGATAAACTTAAGAATACAATTGTAAATTGTGTACTTTATTGATTGTTTAAACATGTAAATCGTCAACATTGTAATTTTTACAATCCTTATGATCTCTATGATGGAATTTGTAAAAAATATGTATTTTCGAAGCACGTATAGTAGGGTATTCAATTGATTAACTGTTAATCGGTTAACCGATTAATTTTGGTCGGTTAACTGTTCGAATAATTTGAAATTGCCGATTTTCAAATAACAAATAAACCGATTAATTTGTGTCGATTAACCGATTAACCGAAACTTATTTTTTTTGTACTTTATATAGAAATACGGTTTTAAACACACATATTTTATTTCTTAACTCATGAACATTCCCTGCTAGCAATAGGTTGAAGTATAACTCAGAAACTGAAACTTTCTAGAATATTCCATGATGAACTTTGTCCTAATGAGTCGGAGGAAGACATGATAATAGACGAAACTGAAGACATAACTGAAACGAGTTTCTTATCAGAACTAAGCGAAACTATTAAAAGTATTAAAAATCCCAAAACGACACCAATGGTATAATGGAGGATTTTATATGCTTAAAAAACTGAATAAAGAACTGAGAAATTTAATAGTCTTTCTCATGCCTTACTTTCAATTTCTCCAACATCTACAATCAATGAGGGTGTTTTTTCTAAGTCAAGTTTTAATAAAACTAAAGAAAAATCGTTTAAAGGAAACCTTTCAAAATTATATTATTTTCTTAAAAGATATTTCAGAAAATCTCAATAAAGTCCTAAAATACAATTTTTTTGATATTATTTTTTTTTTTGTTGATTTGTTATATTTTGTTATTTCTTCAATACAATCTAAATTTTAAAACGCAACTCTTTCATAGAATTGAATATTTTTGCAAATATTTTGATAATTTAGGAGTAAGATTCATACTTTGCGTTTAAGTTAATACATTTTCATAAATGATATTCTTCTCTTAAAAAATATTTAAGAAAATTTCACTAATATCCTAAAAAAACTCACATGTGTGTATAAAAACGATCTCAAATACCATATTTTTTTGTTCAAATGCTTAAATAAGTACACAAAATGCATGGTTTTATTTTCAATTAAAAATTAAATTAGAAATTATTCTGTTAATCGAATAATTTAAATTTAACCGATTATTAACCGATTAAATCTAAACCCCGATTAATTATTTGCACGATTAACCGATTAAATTAGGAACCCGATTAATTGAATACCCTAATGTATAGACAACTCATTAAAATATGTACTGGTCTTCGAAAAATTAAAACTAGAACAATTATTTGAAATTATTATAGGGTAAAATATTTTTCTTTAGATTGTTACAATTTGATTGAATCATAAAGTGCATTAATGTAGCTGCATATCGTTGATGCAACGTTGAATTTCCTCCTTCAATAGTATAGAACTTTAGCTTGAAATATAAGTGGTGTTAAATCGCATGATCTATGGGGCGAATTTCAATCATAAAAACGAGAGAGTACACGATGTTGTTGAAACCACATATCTTCCACATCAGTATCATAAAATGTAGTCAGAAAAAACCTTATTAGTGTCGCTATATCGAGCATCAGTAGCAGTTACCTCATCTCGAAGAATTATGGTATATTATATGCCTCCAGCCCCAAAAACCGCACCAAACAGTGACACGTTGTGAATGCATTTTTTACATGCGGAATGTCGTCAAATGAAAATTTGGTTCATCGATTTTGATCGAAAAATCATGTTGATCTTTCATCACTATGCTCATCTTCAATGAGTCTTCGACGCCGAATTTATGTTCCTGTACTTTTCCAAACACTCTCAATCACTGCTTTAAGATTGACACTTGAACGGTTTGTTTTTGGACGACCAGTGTGTTTATCATTACCAGTTGATTATTTCAATCTATTTAGATAGAAAATTTAATTTTTTTTTCATATTAGCGTAGCTTTGGGAATACTGAATATTTTATACAAAAAATTCTATTTTACTGAAGATTTTCTATAGAAAATACTTTAGCTATACCGAAAATCAATCTTAGTCTAAAGGAATCGGTTGATTTGGTTTGTTCACAAAATAATAAAAACTTTTTGAAAGTTTTTGAATATAAAATGTAGAAATATGAATATGAAGTATAGAAAAAACTGCGATCGTATCAACTTGTTCATTACTAGGCTACATAGTAAAGCTTTATTATATGAAGCTGTTTGGTTATTTGAGTTTTGAAAGATTTAACCTTAAGTGATTTAAAGCGAAGATTTAAAAGTGAAGCAAGCAAGTCTTCTGTATGGTTTGAGTCGATATTTTTAAAATCTTATAATTAATGAAAGTCTCGTTTATTTGTTAGTCCTCATCCATACTTTGAAACACTTGCTGCAAAACATTTGAGTTTGTCGATGAAAGGGGAAAGAGGAAGGCAAGAGGGTACTCTGTTTCATGTACATGAAGTTTTTGCTGAGTATGTTATCCACATTTATTCGTTCATATTCGTACTGTACAAAAATGTCAAAAACTGAAAAGCAAAAAATTCACTGTGTGGACTCGAGTGCATTTTCAAAAGAAAATTTAAAAATGTTTTGCAGCAAATGTTTCACAGTGTGGACCAGGACTTAAACAAATCATCTAACAAAATAATTAATAAAATATAAGTTTAGTATCAAACCACTAAGTCAATAAGTTTACAAAATCACAAAATTCGAAAATGCCCTCCTTGTGTCTAGTAGTCTTGGATGTCCTCTTTCAGTAATAAAAATAACCAAGTGATTAATCCTACTTTCCTAAGCTACAAGTACGATTTTGTGAATTGCGTATAAAAATACCCACTTCGGCATATGAAATATGAATTTAATTTTTCAAGAAAAAGTTTTTTTTTTTAGAAAATCTTAATAAAAAACATCTAATGGTATAAGAATACATGATAATATAAAATATATAAATGGTGAAAGGTTGACACAACCTAATTAAAATTTTTTCGAGCATGAAATAATGATGCCGAACCAGTACTTTTATACTGATGGTGAATACCACAATTATCTTATGTTAAAAAAAATGGTAGCTATGTATGTGTAGGAGTTTTTACACACCACAGTTCGAGGTGTCAGTTCGGAACAAGCAATATCACCTACTTTCGGGTTACCACTAGCCACAGAATTAGTTAGGTGACTAGTTATTTTAACATAGGTTTGTCCTAGGTGGAAGTGAATTGACTCTTGGAGACAGTAACTACAGTTTGACGATTACAAATTGACAATTTACTCTTCATTCGATTTATTATTACTGGTTAAATACCTACTTTTTGAAGTATAGTACAAAAAAACAAGTTTCAAATGTCTCCATCTATAGATTATGAAATGTTTAAGTAACGACTGCATTACAACGAGTGCATTCAGGAAGAATGACCCTACCTATAATTGATTGTATTTTACTGGTGTATTGAGTCCATGTCGACCTGCTGGGGAGTGTTAAAACTTTCCTATCGTTTGTTTGTGTACGTTTATGTTATATTTCTTATCATTATTTTTCCATCCTCCTCAATTCATTATTCATTTGTGAAAACTTTACTAATACATTTTCTATATAGTGTTCCCTAGACTTTCTCTACATTAACAAAAATATGGTTCTATATTATGGAGACCAATATTTTCATTATTGTGAACGGCTAATTGCCGTTCATTATTTTTCTCATCTATATATAATTGTTAGCCAACAACTGTTAAAACTTTAAGATGTTGAAGAATTTTCGATAAATTTTAGAACTTTGTCAATTTTTACCGACTTATTATTGAATTTCTTTTTCTCTTTCAAAATATGTCACAAGATTTTTTATCAAGCCAGACTATTGATGGTAAATGGTTAACATAACACAACTAGTTAAATATGGGGTTTAAATTTTTCACCATCTATATGATAGCTAAACAGGCGCTGATCCTGATCAATGATTTTTTTGTTTTCGCTGTTGGTTTTTAATTTAAAATTTATTCACGGCAATATAAATGCTAGGGTATTCAATTAATCGGGATTCTGGTTTAATCGGTTAATAATCGGTTAATTTTATATTTTAATTTTAAATTAAAGAAATAAAACCATGAATTTTGTGTACTTATTTAAGCATTTCATCAAAAAAAAAAAAATAAATAATAGTAAAAAGTATGGTATTTGAAATCCTTTTTTTTAGGATTTTAGTGAGATATTCTGAAATAAACTTTTAACGATTTTTTTTTAGTTTTAATAGAACTTGACTTGGAAAAAACTCTCTCACTGATTGTAGATGTTGGAGATATCAAAAGTAACGCATGAAAAAGACTATCCAATTTCTTAACTCTTTGTTCAGGTTTTTTTAAGCATATAAAATCCATCATTATACCATTGGTGTCTTTTTGGGATTTTTATAGATTTTAAATACTTTTAATAGTTTCGTAAGTTCTGATAAAAGACTCGTTTCTGTAATGTCTTCAGTTTCGTCTATTATCATGTCTTCCTTCTACTCATTAGGGCAAAGTTCATCATGGAACATTCTAGAAAAAATGTAATTTCCAAATTCCTTAGTTTCAGTTTTTGAGCTATACTTCAAAAAACTATTGTTCATGAGTTAAGAAATAAAATGTGTGTGTTTAAAACTATATATTTATATATTAAGTACAATAAAAAAAGAAATTTCGGTTAATCGGTTAATCGAAACAAATTAATCGGTTTATTTGTTATTTGAAAATCGGCAATTTTAAATTATTCGATTAACCGATTAACGGTTAATCGATTGAATACCCTAATAAATGCCTTAAGTACTGTACTGTATAAAATTTCATCAAAATCGGACAACGGATTCGGGGGTCAGGCATTAATGGGTTAAGAAAAACGAACTAAATAATTAAGATGTTGAAAATCATATGACTTTTAGCTAAACATGTTTATACTTGATGAAATATATGAATCTAGCAAATATGTAAAGAATTGTGGATAGGAAAACTCTAATGGATGATAATAAAATAATAAAAAAAAAACTTTAGATGTGTTGCTAATTTTATAAATTTAACAATCTTAAAACATAAGTATATATTTGAGATTTCATGTTATTATAAACAATATATCAATAGAATACATAATAGTAAAAGGCATGCAGTATGTTTGTATATTAAAAACAAACCTAAAACTTTGATTTTGGTTTCTAATTCTCATGACACAATGCCATGGCGTAAGAGTTTGTGTTTAAAGCGACATTTAAATCAATTTACCTAAATTGAATACGTCAGTTGAGTTAAATTAAAATTTTAGTAATTTACAATACGTGATTTTCACCTGTAATTTATTATTAGAATCCTTGGTTATACAATTTAGTTCCATTATTGTTTAACAAAAATGTTTAAATTCTTTGTACCGTACGTGATGGTTAATGTGTGTCTAAAAATATAACGTCACTTAAAAATAAAAGTTTCCACTTTTATTTTCTCAAGTGGAAAAGTTATTATACAATATATGTAACTAATTACACGTCTCGGCGTTTTGAATATGTCAGTATTTTCATTAGGAATACACCAAAAAACGTCAACATGGAAAAAATTTAATTTGTTCATGATTACTAATTTATCTCATGTTTATTTCAATAGGATTTTCGTGGAAAAGTGTAGGCTATAGTAGATAAAATTGTTACGATAATCATATGATGGTCTACGATATTCATATGATAATTTACAATAATCATATGACTATAAAGTGATCATATATGATATAACTTTGAAACCCAATCATTGTACGTATGTATGTATGTGATTTCAATTATAAACTTTTTGAAAATAAAAGAGAAGTTCTGAATTTTTGTTATTTAGTATATTCCCATTATGTGTTCTAATATTAAATAAGCCACATTTCACTGACATCCTTAAAATAAATACGCTTGTTATCTTTTGACAAATATTTACACAAAAAGCTATTTAAACTTGAAGCATAATTTAACAACAAAGTGTTACATTACAATTTTAAATGGGTAAAGGATAATAAAGAATTGCTTTCATACATATCTGTATGATGTATCTAAATATATTATAATCCCATTATGTATCTATTATAAGGAACATCGAATGTCACCACGCATGGAAAGTAAAATAGAAACAACATTAAAATGTAATTCATCTGAAATTTGTTTTCAATACCGCAAATAACATTCTGTGGTAAGAGAGTTTCTGAAGTTTACTTCTTAAATAAATACATGCATATAGGTATGTATGCTTTTATATACTGGCGTCATAAGTCAGTGATTTACTTTTATTGTAGTTTTTATTTTATTTATTTTTTTTTTCTTTTTTGCTAAATATTTACGTAACTCATAAAATGTTGTGTAATAAAATGAATTATTTTCCGTTTATTTTACGAGAATCTGTTGTTGGCTGTTGGTGTGTGTGGTGTGTTTCTTTGTAAAATACACTAAATAAATTTGTTCTGAAATACGTTTACATTTTGTTCTCGCGGGTTGGAAAAATTGCAAATGAAAAAATAAATAATATAAAATGTGGTTGGTTGGTTGGTTGGAATATTTTTTTGTGCAAAATTAATTGTAGGTATTTTAAAATCATTTATATTGGAATGTGTGTGTGTGTGGATGCATGCATACCTTCATTGAGAGTTTTGTATTGAAAAATGATTTTAACGACTCATTTAAAACAAATAATTGTGAAAACAAAAAATAGAAAACATATTTCAATATAAAAAACGTACATACACACATTAGTGTTAAGTTAAATTATTTTTAGATTCGTTTACATTTATGCCAAGGAAAATAGGTTTCACACTTCAAAATTCAATGTCCAACAACATTTAAAATGTTGCTTATGTTTTTGAATTAGCCATAAATTTGAGAAATTAACTTAATCAACATAATTGTCCAATTCACAACCTACGTTGTATAGTCGTAAGGTAAAAACAAATGTCGAATAAAATGTTTGAAAACAAAATCAAAACAATTAAAAATTGTACAACAATACATCGAATCAACAACGGTTGTGAATAGAACAAATATTGCTCATCCCGATAAGTGTTTAAATATAACACAGGTCTACAATGATTTCATACCAGAGACCTTTGTATATAACTTTCTAAATCATTCATTGAATGTATGAAATCTTTGTCTTCCATTAATAGTATTATATGTGGAACAAAAATACTGTCCCATAAACAGACGAAACATGAAAATTTAGTGCATCCACTTTGTTGACCTAACAAGTTTAAATAGACGCATGTAACCCATTGTTGGGACGATTACCTAAGTTTTTTTAAAAGAAGATCTACGTTTTGATACTTCTCTTTAAGTTTCGTAGAATGCGTACCAATATCTAGTAAAACATATTTTAAACATAGCTTTGAGCTGTCCATAAACAATTTCCATTCATCACATTTATGGTTTGAGAGTCTAATTTTCGTTAAAAAGCCACCAATGTCATTTGTCATTACAAAAGACAGCATAGTTTTATGAGCTCAAGAATGGAAGAAGTTCTTTTTCACGACCGCAATAAAACAAGACTTTCGTACCTATAGTTATTATATTGCTTTCTTTGAGTCTAGATGTTAGCAGCTCATATTTCTCTTTCGAAAGGTCAGGATCACTTATCTAGTCACTTGTTCAAAAAGTGAAGGCGTAGTAACCTTTCAAAATCGCTGTCATGTTCATCCAAACTACCACCATTCCTGTGTCCGGCAAATCTGATAAATGTTGATTCATAGGAGGTGGTATGTCATTTGAGTACAGTGAATTTTTTTCATACTATATTTTTTTTTTTTTTTTATAAAAACGAAGTTTTAAATTTATATTATGTATTAGTTTCAATCGTTAATATATTTACTATTGATAAACAAATACTTTTTAAGTTAATCTTTCTATAAGAGGTAACTTTAATCAAAAAATATTTGAAGCTAGAAAATAAAATGGACAAAACTAAAGCACCCCTTCATGGATATAATATAAATTTTTGTTTAATTTATATTTTGTTGCAAATCCTTTGTTTTGGATGACACAAGCACATCTCTTAGGCATAAAATATATTATGTTTTTTATGGTGCCTTGCGATATTCCTTCCCAACCTATAATAACGGCTTGAAATAAAACGTGAAAATTGCTGATCCTTATTTCGGCAATTTTCACGATTTATTTTCATATTAACAATCTCCCACAAGTTCGCAATAGGATTGAAATCGGGAGATTGGGCAGGCCAATGAAAAACTTGAATCTTATTGCTCTGTATCCAAGTCTAACAAACTTTGGAGGTGTGCTTAGGATAGTTATTCTGGTGGAAACTCCCTATAAGTGGCATCTCTTCACTGGCATAAGGCAACATTACATCTTTCAATATATCACGGTACATGAACCGATACATAATCCCATTAGCTTTGTAAATTGGTCCAACTCCTTGACCAGAAAAGAAACCCCAAGACATTACATTGCCCCCCTCCATGTTTAATTGTTCCTTGCAATACTTAGGATTCAGTCTTTCTCCTTTTCGTCTGCGTACACGTCTTATTCCATCGGAACTTTTTAATTTGTATTTGGATTCGTCAGAGAACAGTACTGCCTTCCATTTTTGGACACTCCACTCGATGTGGGCTTTGGCAAACTTCAGTCTAGCTTTCTTGTTCTTAGCTGATATAAACGTTTTTTTTTTTTTGCTGGTCGTCGGCTGAATAATCCTGCTTCTACTGTTCTTCTACGGATTGTTATTTCTCTAACCCATAATCTTAAACTTGTTCTTACTTGACTAGCTGATGTTGTAGGATCTTTTTGTATTGCTCATTTGATCAAGAAATCACCATATCGTGTGGATTTACGCGGGCGTCCTCCAGAAAGCCCCGGTGAAATACGACCATTCTGCAAAAACTTTGGAATCAGCCAGGAAATAACTGATCTCTTAATTGAATATTTTTTACTCAATTCATGCCGTGATAATTAAATTTTAAATTCACTGGAGTACTTGATCCTTGCCATCCATTGTTTTTCACAATAAACTGCATAAAACTTAAATTATACAGACTACGCCTTCCTTTATTTTTATCTTCGGGAATTTTTAAACGCATCCGTTGTGCGTCCCGTTAACTGACATTGCAGATATGCAGAAAAATAGTAAATTTTTTAAACATCTTATAAGGCGGTGCTTTTGTCTTGTACGTCGCGTTTTGTATTTTTATTTGATTTATAATTTTAAATTAATTGTTCATAAAATTATCCTGTACTAAACGAACATTATATGAACATGAACAATATAAGTTAATAAAATATATACAAAATACATCCCAAAAAAGCTTTTTTTTATCAAAAAAATTATGATATAAAAAAATCCAATGAGGGGTGCTTTAGTTATGGCCGATACTGTACATATGTGTCTAATACAGTCATGGGCAAACACATACCACCATGTGTATATTTGTGTGCGTTAAGCAGCAGAGAGAAAATCATAAGCATAAAAAAATCCGCAACGTGATCTTGCTTCTACAAAAGCTGAACAGCAACTGATTTGATTTTGATCTCTGAGATCGTAACAAAGCAACAAACAAGTGGTCATTTTAGTAAAACACAGACACACTAATACACACAAGCTTATAGTGTAGGTGTGTCAACAAAGCGTCAGCAGAATTTCTTGGCCTATGCACGCGTGCATTAGAATTTCAGTTTTGCCCATGACTGGTCTAATATTATCATAAGTACCTATCGTGAAGGCCTAACCTCACTGTGTTCTTAACATCGAATACAAACGATGCGTCTATTACCGCCATTGTATGATTTACTAGGAACAGATTTTCGTACATTGACTGCATTGATCAATAGCATATTCCTCTAGAGTTCTTGCTATATAATCCCTGCCAACCATAGACAATTATCAATGAAACAGCCTAGTAAACAAGTTCCATTTAACCAACGATCATCTATAAGCTTGGGGTTTTAAGCAACAGCCACTGTATCCCGCTACTCCAGATAAAGACGCTGGTCAGCTGCGAGTTTAAATAAATAAGCTCTTTCCAGAAATGGAGTTCGTGCACCCTATATCTTCCATTGAACCATAACACCAAGATGAGGAAAGTTCACCAATATGACCAACCATGCCCCAAAGGGCAGTCGTCCGAGTACAGAAGAGGCCTTATAGCAGACGGTAAATCAGAATATGCCTTTTATTCATACCATGCAATTTAACCATACAAATACAGCAGAAACAAATGTGATTTTTCGGTTCTGTGAAAATCATAGGTACACTTAAACTTCAAATGGCTACGTTTACCGCTTTCTTACTTTCCTTAATGCAAAATGTCTCTCGCCAAGGAAAATGCATGAACAAATTTACACGTTTAGGAAAATTTTGTAATGCGAGACAGTTTTTAAGTTTTTAAGATTTTAAAAATCTCTCATATAAATGTTTGCCTTACTAGGATAACGTTTGCGCATTCCAATTTGCATTAAAAAATCTAATTTTTGATATCATCACCAAAACTTCAAATTCAAACTTTTTAATATTTTCTTAAACGAATTGTAAATATTTCCAAAATCCTATTTACAAGTTTATTATAAATTTATACGAAAATAAAAGCCTAAAACAATTAGGTCAATATCTCTCTAAATTTCTCTGTACCTGCAATTTGACTTCAAGGATTTGGAGAAAAACTAAATTTTTGGCAATAATAACAAAAAATAAAATCAAAAAATGTTTAAAATAAATAAATTCAGAGTAATTTTTTCTCACTTCATATGGATATATACTGCAGATTTGTTTAAATTCAAAAATATTAGCTTTTTCTACACTGGCGCCAAAGGTCAAATTTTTGAATACATATTTGAGAATTTTCGTATTTTCAGCATTATTCGTATGGTATTCCTACAAAAGAGGATTCTAAATTTGTGTAAATGTGTTTTAGGTTAATGTGTTATGCGTAAATTTTAAAAACATATGTATTGAAAGCACAATATGCTTTAATTATTGTACAAAATAAATTTTACACCAAATATGTATATAATTTCAAAGTGTCGGTGTCAGAATATAATATAATTTGAATCGAAATAGGTAGGGCTGAGATATAAGGTTCCAATAATTAAGACAAAGTATGTCTCTTCGTTGTTTATAATTGTTGAATACACATACAACCTATCTATGTATGATGTTGTAAGTTCTAAAAATAACGCAAACTTATTAACAATAGAATATTTTTGTACAGAAATATTTGTTTTATTAAAATCACAATTATTAAATTTATCTAAACGTTCCTGTAAAACTTTAGACGAGACTGCATGTATAGAGACTGATTGCAAATAATTTACAGTAACAGCAGCAAAAAGCAATAATGTGTATTAATTAAGTAAACAATTGATAAATTCATACAGACATTCCTTATGCCAAAGTACAAATATACGAGTGTATGTATTTATACGTAGCTATACTTATTATGTATTCGATTGTATTTCTAATTGTTAACATTTAAAATAATTGAAACATTTTCTAAGATCACGTGAATACATTTATAAAGTTATTTAAGATGCCGCGACGTACAGTGGCTTAGCAAAATTTTATTTTGGAAAAAATTAGTGAACCATTAAATGACTAGTTACAAAAGTAGTTAGGTGACTAGTTATTTTAATAGGTGCATATCCTAAGCAGGAGGTCAATTGACCCTTTTTGATTACATTGAGACTGTCTGATAGCTGGTCCAAAGTGGTCAATGCATTGGATTCACATACCGGTTACGTACAATCAGTTACCTACCCAGCTTTATTACTGGTTAGTTGATCAGCTACATAACTAGTTATTTACACATGTACGGATGCTAAGTGACCACAAATAGTCAGTTAAAAAGACATACATAGAATAGAGAGTCCAATAACCGATTGTTTGTAAACAAACCTTTCTCCGACAACTCTACAATAGATTCTTTCTGGTGGGTAAAATAACTATTTTCTAAAGTTCAGTAGAAAATAAACGTTTAAAGTGTATATACTCTAGATTACTCAGTGAAGACAATTGTCTTCACCCTAGATTACCTGGGATGTATAAAGTAACCAATACGTGGCAAATGACCCAAAATATATAAATTGGAGTCAGACAATTGAACAGATAAGGGATACATTGACTACTTGTTTAACTGTTGGGATCTCAGAGCTGAGATGTTTCTGGATTGACTAAAATTTGTAGAAATTATTAGACAAACTAAAAAGAAAACCTGAAGTACAAATAAGTAAGAAACTATAGTCGGTCAAGCCTGACCATATAATATCTAACGAGTAAACAGTTTTCTTTCTAAGATATCATGAATCTCATCAGTACAAAATTTTTTGTCATTACTAGACATTTTAAGATAAAAAAGACTTGTTTATTTCGTGAAATCAGTTTTTTTTCTCTTAAAATGTCTAGTAATGATAAAAAATTATGTATTGATGAGTTTCTATTAAATCCTGTGGATGTGCATCGCGAAGAACTGTATTTCTAACAAAATTTAAGCTAATCCTTCAGTTTTTAATGAGGGCACAAGACTTATAAATGCATAAATGAAGCATTATTATATCAGTGGACTTTTCGTCTAACTTTATTAAAGGGCCCACATGCACTGCGCAAAAACTAAAAATAAAATTGAAAATCATAAACAATTTTTGCTTAAAAATTGAACACGTTATTACTTTCTAACGGATGCACAGTAGTTTAGAAAGTCTTTTTTTGGGAAATAATTCGGTAACTCGGGAACTATTTGAGATATTGTTACGAAACTTCACATGGTTGAAGCTGAGGTATTTTCGAGTTGATTTGCAGTTGTTCAGCTTCCTAGCGCTAATGGGGCCCAGTGCGTTGGCCCTCAAAGTTGGTCACCTCGGGTCTCAATTTTTGTTTAAAAATCGCCAAAAATCCATTTATGATCAGAATGAACTGAAATTTTAAATATAAATAGTGCTTAAGAAGATCTACAAAAATATGCTTACATGTTACATTATTTAATTATTTTTTATAATTTTGCTCGGTCTTTTTGTGGTTTTTTAGATGTGGCGGTCCTACGGAGGGTCGAATTTTTTTTTCTAAAATATCACCTATATTGGTGATAAAATTCTAAATAAAATGAAAAAAACTTGCTAACAATTATGTTGTCCCTATAAAAAGTTAAACGCATCCAAATTTGGAACATGTAAAAAGTGTCGTATTTTTTAAGTTTTTTCCCAAAAAATGCCCATATATTTTTTTCTTTTGTAAAACAAATTTTTCTTCCGGACTGTATACAATTTGTATATGATCCGGAAAGAGAATTTAATGCAAAAGTGTGCAAAATAAATTTTGGCTCACTTAAGCGGACACAACACCCCCCAGACCTATTCAAACTTGGCCAATTTTTAAAAAAAAATTTTAGATTTGAGTAAAAAATTCTAAAAAGGCAAAGCCCCGATCCTCGAAAATGCTTTATATTTGTATAACCCTGTATGCTGCTTAAATATCTACAAAGGCTTTTTTACTATCACACGGTAAATAACGTCACAGTACTCACTTTCTTAAAAAAACTCAGTTTTTATAACACATTTTTGCCGATTAAGGAATTTTGGTATTTGAAAATAAAAAATGTTAAAAAAATCTAATCCCATTGATTTAAGGATATTTAAGTCTATATTAGTTCCAAATTTCGTTATGATATCTTTAACCTTTAAAATTTTACGTTAATTCCAATTTATTATTTTTCTTCACGGAAAATCACCATATTATATTTTTTTAAGTTTTTCAAGTAAATGATGTCCCAAAAATTTATAAATTTATTTAATTTTACAAAAATATCAATCTTCAAGTCCTAAGGATTTCAACAATATCAAATACTTATATAAAGAGCCTTTATTTACTCTTCAGAAGTTCCACAAACCTTGCCCCCTTTGGAAAATTTGTACATTTTTTCATATATTTCATTCAAATAGTTACTAACATATCAAATCTAAATTTTGAATTTAAACACATACTGACTTAACAGAAATTTTGGGGTAACAGATTTTGCTTCCAATATATGAAAAAATATAAAAATTTTTCAAAGGGGGCAAGATTTGTGGAACTTCTGAGGAGTAAAGGCTTTTCGTTTTCACATTTTTATTAAAAGAATAATGAAATACAACTTATTACAGAAACAAAAATAATATATTAATTGTTTAACTCTATTCAAAAATTTACATTAACAGTTTTGAGTAATATAATATAAAAACAGCATTCTGATGAATTTCAAAGTCCTTTGTTTATACTTTTTCCTAATATATCGAACTTTTTCCATTAACGGCAAATAATATTGTTACGAATGTGCAATAGCGATTTGAATTTAACGGTCTGTAACGACTGCTTGCAACATTCATCATGTTTATAAACACTTCCATTAGAGGAGGCTTCTACTTGTCAACAGTGTTGATGGCATGCGGTTGCTGGCATTGTTTGTAAGTATGGCAACACTAAATGTTTGGGCTGCTGGCAATGACATCGAAAAGCTCTAGAAATCGAATGTACCAGTATGTCCGTTAGGAGCAATGTAGAAGATTCCTGATAGATGGCGCGTGTATAAATAGTGGCAGAGTTGGCAGTCGTGAGTTGAGTTTATCATTGGCGCTGTTAGAGTTAATATTAACTGTCTTGTGCATATAAGGTTGTACGTAATAGAGTGTGTGTGCATTTCTGCGAATTGATAAACGTGTATAAAGACACTGACTATTTAATTCTGTTGTTGTTGTACATTCTAAATAAATAAATAGTTGTTACAATTTTAAACTAAGAAAAACTGCTTTTATTTGCAATCAAAAGTATCCGGTTTATTTAAAGGAAATAAACCCACGTTTTTAAAATGTAAAAACGTAACAATATTGTTATAAATGATGATTTAACTTTTTACTGAAATTTATAATAAAAACTGGGTTCTAAAAATTTGTTTTTTTTTAGTCGCAATCGCAATATTTAATGTGTTTACGATTAAAAGGTTCGATTACGGTTACGATTAAAATTCAATTTGCAATCCTTATATTCAACGAATATTTTTAATCACATGATTTTTCATACGAAATTAATGATTTTTACCTTATTATACAGATAATTTTCTCTAAATATTATTTAAATATCCAGATTTTTGAGGAAATCGGGTCCTAGATTGACATATAATTTTTCGGCAGGAAGTTTTATCTACTAAAGAAGAAAATAAAACCAATCTAAAGCAATTTAAAAAATTTTATAATTAGGAACATTGTTGGTTTTAAAAAATTATTCGTTATAATCCAGTTTTATTGTATATGGTGTAGTAAATGTATATTTTAGTGCTGGTTTATGACATAAATTAAATATGAATTATTAACAACCAATTTATTATGGCTTTTCTAACTTGAACATATTTAGTGCCGACCTGCGTCAAAATCTTATCCTATTCAATTAACAACACTCAAATACAATTGTCTACAGATTTGTAATATTTAGTTATTGCACTCGTATAATTTAAATAAAAGACCATGGGGTGGCAAATGATCATTAATTATTGTACAATAGATAACAGAGAATTATATTTGTATTTTGTACAAAAATACATATACATACTCAACAAATATAAATGTACAAAAAAAAGTTGACGCATCAAAGATAAATAATAACTATTATTTAATTGTATCAACAAAAAATTTCTTGGGAATTTCCTTAGCATGAAAGTTGTAGGTGAAATCATTTATAAAATAAACAAAAATTATTAATAGAAATCGAATTGTGGTAGCAGCCTAATAGAGATATAATATTAACAAAACCATATTTTATTGGGAATAATATAAAAAAAATAAAATATAAATGGATTCGACGTCATAAATGAAATGTTGCATTACGTATACGCCACATTGGTGTATTGTTAAAATGCATAGAAGAGAAACAAACAAAAAAAATAAACAAAAACAACAACAAATAAATAAATAAATGTTGATTCAATGTTCGATTTATTTCAATTGATTTATAAACATGGTGTGTTGCTTTATTTATCAATCACATGTATGAGAATGTCTCATCAATTTAATTTCTTTTGTGTTCTTCTCATTATTAATTTCCTCTCTATGATTTGTTACGGTACTTTCCTCTCTTTCTCTGTTCGATTTAGTGAAATTTCTTTTTATTTACTGCGCATTTTGTATGCGAATACACATACACCAAAACTCAACAATTTACGACGGAAATCAAATGCGAATTTGCAATGAATTCGCCTTCATTATTTCGCTTGTTGGTACCGTACCGTTTTATTCTGTTTCATTTCGTTTCGTTTCGTTTCATTCCCCATCATGTGCTTACAAACATAGGCAAACTGAAATTTAATAAATAGAAATGTTGGTGTGTGTATGTACAAAAAAATAGAACACATAAACACATTCTTGTATAACTCAGCTGGAATTTCTATGTTGTTGCTTTTGCTCTTTTTCTTATTGTTTAGACATCTCGTGGCGTCATAAATGTCCTGGCACTATAAAAGAGGAACTGTTTATTTCCTATTTCTGTCCCTTAATATTCGTATCCTTAGAATGAATCGTTAAATAAATACATAGACATTTACTACATACAGGGGTACAACTATGTGTTTGTGTTTGAGTTAGTGCTGCTTTTACAATTACACGAAAGGCATGTTTATATACTTATTTTTATACATATGTACTGATGATATGACTATATATGTATCTGTGTGTGTGTGTGTTGTGTTGCATATTGTTTAATTGTATGTACAACTATTAAGAACTACGTCAGCATGGACGAGCCTCCGTCATTATATAGAATTGACTCTTTTTTTTTTTTTGTGCTGCTACTTCTTCAAATATTCAACTGAATGTCAAAATATATGGGTGAATGAATTTAGTACATGTATTTACATGTATACATAATGTACATATATACATATTGTATAAATAATGAATTAATATGTACATAAGTTTTATGTACGTTTTTATTTGAAATTGAAATTAATTTTTGAATTTTTACATTAATTTTCATGTAATAATTTACTCTACAATTAATTTCCTTCTATCTTTCTCAAATAGGAAGCTGTTTTATTAAATATCTAATATGTTATGTAAATTTTAACTAGATTTTAACATTTCTACTTTTGTAGAATTGTTAATAGTCGACGTTTTGACATTTTCGACTTTTTACACTGTTATGTTTTAACCTTTTGAAAATCGTTGGTTTATTTCCTTTAAATAAACCGAATACTTTTGCTTGCAAATAACAAGCAGTTTAGTATTTTAAAATTTGTAACAACTTTTTATTTATTTAAAATGTACAACAATAACAAATCAAATAGTCACTCAGTGTCTTTATACACGTTTATCAATTCACAGAAATGCACACACACAAGACAGTTTATGTTAACTCTAACAGCACCTATGATCAACTCCCTCAATACTGCAACCTTTGCCACTATTTATACACGCGCCATCTATCGTGAATCTTCTACAATGCTCTAGAGCTTTCGATGTCAATGTTATTACTTCTGTAGGTGGCTATTCCACCAAAAATATTTTCATTAATTTCTAATATATTTATTTTATGGACCTAAAAATATAAAGTGTCCTTTCATATATTTTTAAAACTTTGAAGTTGTTTCTTTTAATATTTCGAATTACTGCAGCAATCCCTCTATACTTATATATTTCTGGTATAGGCATTTAAATAGGGTTTCCAAAGTCCCCAAATGTTAACATATTGTCTTCATTAGTTAAACCTTTGCGGGTAAATCTCACTAGGATACTGTTTGAGGCTGGTCTTATAGGTCAGGATATCATTCCATCTAGAATTCCTGATCATAGGGTCGGTGCCTCACCCCCAGTAGAGTTCCCTAGTAGGGATAATTGGGTTGTATCCCATCAACTGTTCGATTGGGGTGCAGTTTTCACTGACAAATCCAAGATGGACTCTGGTAAAGGGGCGAGGGTGTATCTGGTAGACAAGGATATCAAACGTTCATATAGACTTTCTAACGAGTGCAGCGTCTTTCAGGCAGAGACCTGGAAGCCATAGAGTTGATAAAGGCACACGTCAATGAGGGGTCTGTAGGACAGTCATTCCGCACTTAAGGCTCTGAAATGTCATTTAATACATTCCAGCTTAGTGGAAGACTATAGGACAGCTCTCGAGGGGTTATTGGTATACTACTCAGTAAGATTGTGTTGAGTACCGGGTCACTGTGATCTACAGGGAAATGAAGTAGCAGATGAACTGGCCAGACATGGTTCTGATTTAGATCATGGTACTAGGGAACGTGCTATAAAACCTCCTATATCTCACTACTACAGACTAATATTAATTAGATTCTGCGATTCCATCAACCAATCCTGGAGTCGGATGGATAGCAAAGTGTCCAGGGCCTTTTGATCAAAACAGAAAGCAATAAAAACACTGATTGAGTTGGATAGGTGTAACCTCAGTATTCTAGTAGGAGTGATAACCGGTCATTGCTCAATAATGGCTCACAGGATTTCTGTAGGGTGTGTAGAGCATATTATGTGCAAAAGCCCTAGACTACAGGGTCATATATTTAAATGGCTAGGAAACAGATTTCAGGATGTACTCGGTAGTGCTTCTGGTTGTAAACTAAGTAACATACTAGGTTTTATCAGGGAGATAGGTTTGCTATTTATAACAAAATTTTTCTTTTTCTTTCCCTATGCAAGATTCTTCTTCACATTACTTCATTACTATATATGAATCTTGAAGGGAATCGCAATGGACCTTATGGTCTCCGGAAGGTCCACATAGTAGATAGGATGATATATAAGCATAAACCCATGGCTACCCCGATTATTTATCTAAAATGTATACTTATCTACTTTCGGAAGCTATGGGCATAAAACTGAAAATACTCAAATCTATGAGAAATTCTTATTGTTATAAATACTTTTAATTATATAATTGGTTAATTCACAAGGTTACTTGTCAGTCATATTGTCATAATGTCCTAATATATCACGACTTGGCGGCTCGGCTTAACCGACTCTTAGGCATTCGGCGTTGATCTCTGCTGGTTCGTTAGGATAACACATTAAACATAGCATAAAAAGTAGTATTATTTTAGGACATTTTTTGCTTGAAAAGCAATAAAAACCATTGTGAAATATTAGGACATTATGACAATATGACATGATAAGAGACATTGTGAATTGACAAAGTATAAAGTTAAAATTAAAATAATTTATATTTAATGACTGATACATCGATTATAATTAATAAAAATAATTTGCATTCAATGTGGCATAGTTCTGTTTGTGAAAAACATAATCTGTTACAAATTTGTAACAATCTGTACCACATGACGTTGATGACTCATGACCGCCAAATCAGTATTTTCTCCCCGAATTATTCGTGCCAAAATATTATAAACCCTGTGTAGGAGTATAATCATAGCACAACCACACATACATAAGTAAGTATGTATGTATGTCAGCATGTTTGTAGAATAGAACTGTTACTTTTGTGAAATGGATCCTGTGATTTAAGCCATGGCATTTATTTTTAGCCAACTGCGATTAGTTAAATTTTTGCACATGTGTATTATGGTTTTTGTGTTAGTGAGCGTGTATAACAAAAGGTTAAAAATCAATAGTTTAAAAGTAAAATTAACCTTGAAAAATAAAATAATAAGAAGTAAACAAAAAAAAAAAAAAAAAAAGCAATAATATATATCCTATTACCAAAGAGTCTATGTAACGTTGGCTTAATGTAAAAATGGCGTATCAGAATGTTGCATTTGTTTTTATTTAATACAAAGAGGCCCGATTTTAAAATTGTTAGGAATCTGTACTTTCTAACTATAAGACACGGAATCCTACTAGGATGTTATATTTAGAAGTTCTCTAAATTTACTTAAATATATTTCTAAAAATTCATAAAAATAAAAAAACTCCAATCATTAAAAAATTTCACTTTTGACCCCGGTTAATGTGTCCCGATTTTGGTGAAATCTTCAGAAAATATTTGACAAAACAAATGTTTGATATTAATAACTTTGATAAATTGACAAATATAAAAAATCGGAATTAATCATTTATATTATATTGTGCAACAGTGAGTTATGACTTCGAAAATAAGAATATATAAGTATGTTCTCTAATAAATTGCCAACAATAACATTTTTGTCGACTAAATTAGTTTTTTTGGCAATTCAATATACTCTCATGTGTATATTAACTAGGGTGGCCTTTATTTTTTGGATTTTCGATGATTCAAAGACCTAATAGTGCATTTACACTTATAATTGTCAAACTAGTTTATGATCATAAACTACTTTCATAAACCACACCGTTTACATCAGCATTTTAGACAGTTAAGTGGTTTATCTTTGACAAGTCATAAAACAGCTGACTTATATTAAAAATTTAATAAAAATATGGATGTTGTTTCTCAAATATTAAGCTGTAGATCAGAATTCGTTGTCCATATTAAGTATATGAAATATACTTTTTAATAAATTCGTTTAAACTTTTTTTTTACAGTTAGGTTTTTTTAAGAAAACTTTTTTTATTTTTGAGCAAATGTCACCAGCGTTGCCAGAAATATGTTGAAAAAACAGAGTTGCATTAGCAAAAACTGGTTGTTTGTAACTAGTTACAAAACCTGTTTTTGATTTGTGTGGATAAATAAGTTTCTCAAACTAGTTTATCACCATAAACAACTTATAACAAGTTTATGGCGTAGGTGTAAATGCACTATAAAATTGTTTTCCGTCATCTAAAAATCAAATTCTGAAAATTCGATATCGTTTTATTTGAAGCATCCAGTTTTGTATCAATGTTGCAAATAATTTCAATTGAAAATAATGTTTGTGTTTCATTTACCATAGATGTTAATATATAAAATATACAAATTTTCAGATACCAAATATTTTCATATTCATGAAATTTTATGATTTTTTTTTATACCCTTCACCTTCGTGAGAAGGGTATATATAAATTTGTCAATTTGTTTGTAATTTCCACAATATAATTTTCCGACCCTATAAATTATATATATTCTGGATCCTTATAGATAGCGGAGTCGATTAAGCTATGTCCGTCTGTCTGTCTGTCCGTCTGTCTGTTGAAATCAATTTTCTGAAGACCCCAGATATCATCGTGATCCAAATCTTCAATAATTCTGCCAGACATGCTTTCGAGAAGTTTCATATTTAAAATGAGCATAATTCGTCCATAAATAAAGGAGATATGAGCAAAAATCCGAGACAACCTCTGAAAATTTCATCTAAAAAGACAATTTATTGCATGCTTTGACAAAAAAGCAACAAAACGTACATATGTTTGGATGTGTGTTGGCTTCATTGCTTTGAGTATTTTGTTTTTGTTTTTTTTTGGTGTTTCGTTTCGTTTGGCGTTGTTGTTTTTATACTCTTCACCTTCGTGAGAAGGGTATATATAAGATTGTTATTTCGTTTGTAACTTCTACAATATAATCTGTTCGTCAGCAACTAAATGTAAAATTTTTAAAAGTTTTCTTGATATATTTAGGATGCTATACGCTGAAAATGGGCAATTAATGCATCCACAACAAAGGTGAAGGGTATATAAGATTCGGCATAACTGAATATAGCACTCTTACTTGTTCAAGTTATAATAGGGTAACGATGTCAGAACATTATTATATCCACTATCAAAAAAGATGGTGGTATATTGATTTAGCCATTCCGTTTCTAACACATCGAAATATTAATCGCAGACACATAAAGGTATAATTCTGAGTCCTTATGAAATTCTAAGATTATCAAGCTACATATGTCCGTCCATCTGTTGAATATACTGTTTGAGCAGTAATAAATATTTTAATTACTTTGAAATTGTACTGTAAAGTATGGCGAAAATCGGGCAACATTTGTCCCTGATCCCCCTCAGAAAATGACTTAACATAAATAATGGTCTTATAATAATTACTATTGTGATGAAATTGGCCATAAACAAGTTTTATATGAACCTTAATCTTTCTATCATGCCAGGCCTAAGTACCTGGTAGACATGGAGGATAATGAATTTTTCAAAAGATTCCGGCTATCAATGGCAAGATTTAACAGCTGATTTATGTCAACATGTTATCACTTGAAGGCAGGGTTCCCAAATTTCACATCTATTTTGGGAGGTATTGCCAACTGAAAATAATGTTTTTGTCGGTATATTGAGAAAACCAAAATTGTTAACAGACAGTTTATCGGCCTAAAAAATTTATGTCGAGATTTAGTAACAAGCAGTTTGTTGATACAATGAGAAAATGGCCCTTTCTTTTTTATTTTATACGTAACATCTATGGGTAAATGAAATAGAAAAAATATTTGTAATTAAATTTTTGTAAGACATTTTTTTAGTTGAAAATATTGCTACTTTTACCGAAATTTTGGAACTACAAATAAAATGTGCAACCTCTAAACGTTATTAGATTTTGTTCAAATTTTCAACATTTACTTTTAGATAACTGAGAACAATTAGACCTAGGGAGCACCGGAAATGGAAAAAAAAAATTCAATATAAGGGCCACCCTAATGTAAACAGTACATTTTTTTATTATAAATGTTAACTCAAGTGAGCAGTATCATTTTTAGACTCTTTCAAAATGTCATAATACATTACCGTTACAATATAACAAATTTATTGGAAAATTCAATTTCTATCTTCAAAATCTATTTTTACATACATATAGAGAGATATATTTACGTAGATATAAAAAGTAAAAATGTGGATTGCCTTTTAAAAATATTGATTTAAAATCTGCAGTCTTTTTTTGCTGTAAGTACATACATATGAAAGTATGTATGTATATTTATATAGTATGTGTATGTCTAAAGATAATTTAATATTCTCTTACAATAATGTTTAAATATAGTAATTTTTAAGATCTTTTTTGCTGATTTAAATTCTTGTGCCAAAGACCTTGTGCTACATTAATAAGAACATGTTGAAAATCACAACGCCTCTACTTGTTTCTTTTTAATTTTAAAATTAAAGACTAAAGTCGTCTGCAAATATTCGTAACTAGTGGATTATTTGACCAAGATGTTATTTGATATAGAATATATACGAATAAAAATACACACACAAACAACACATGCAGATATTAGTTATAAACACAATGAGAACGACAGATCTAAAGATAAATGTAGAAAATAAATTAACCAATGGTTCGAAAGAATAAATTCGTAAATTAATTTCCAAAATCATAGCCTTAATTACTTACCCCCATATGCATAAAAAAATTTTAATTTTATAAAAGGTTTATAAAACAAAATTTCCATACAAAATTTGTTTTATAAACCTTTGATAAATTTAAAAATGAGAGATTTATAATTCGTTATATAATTAATTCCCTATTGATTCATTCAAGTTTTCTGCAATTCAAATCTATTAGAACAAAGCTTAATAAAATGTATTGAATGATTAATTATTTCCAAATTAAATCAAGTATAAATAGGTCTTAAATAAATTTGTTCATTCATTTTGTAAATTATTAAAAACAGATACATATTGGCGAAATGTTGAACATTTTTTAATTCTGTATTAAGATTTTAGTGTATTAAGCTTAATTTGAATCTCAATTCAATTAATCGAATTTATGTCCGCTGTTGCTAACAGCTTCAACAATCAATTATCTAATTCAACACAATTTAGAAATAATGAATTATTGTTTGTTTTATTGGATATTTTTTATCCGTAAACTAATTTCAATAATACTGTCTTTTCAAATGTTGCTAACGCTGTAATTCTGTTCATTGTACATATGTATATAGTACATTAACAATAGCACAAATGCACGAAGAGAATAATGACAAGTCCTTGTAGATTTCTATTGCACATGAACTCGAATAACAAGAAGAAAAAAAATAACAAAAGACAACAATAATAATGCCAGCAAAAAGAAAACTTACTTTACTGCCTTAATAACAAAAAATAAGGATATCGATCAAACGGAAACAAAACAACGTCAGCAGCGATATTTCAATATAATAATTTTCATACAAATAAAGTAGAGTATTCAACTTTGTAAATTCGACCGGTTTCGGTATTCTTTAACTTTTCGGTTTGTTTCACAATGAAATATATATTCTAAAGCTTATTTGTGAAAAAATTTATAACATTTTTAATAATTTTGATTTGTTGTATAGAAAATTGTAGTATTTAACAATATTTCGTAAAACATATATTTTATAACATATATTTTTTTTTTTTATAAAAACAAAGTTTTAAATTTCCATTATGTATTATTTTCAATTGTTAATATATTTACTATTGATAAACAAATACTTTTTAAGTTAATCTTTCTATGAGAGGTAACTTCAAATCAAAAAATATTTAAAGTTAGAAAATAAAACGGACAAAACTAAAGCACCCCTTCATGGATGTAATATAAAGTTTTTTTAATTTATATTTTATTGCAAATCCTTGTTTGGATGAAGAACTTGTATCTTATTGCTCTGTATTCAAGTCTTACAAACTTTGGAGGTGTGCTTAGCATCGTTATCCTGTTGGAACCTGCCTATAAGTGTCATAAAACAACATTACATCTTTCAATATATCACGGTACATGAACCGATCCATAATCCCATTTACTTTATAAATTGGCCCAATTCCTTTACCAGAAAAGCAACCCCAGGCCATTACATTGCCCCCCTCCATGTTTAATTGTTCCTTTGCAATACTTAGGATTCAGTCTTTCTCCTTTTCGTCTGCGTACATGCCTTATTCGGAACTTTTTAATTTGTATTTGGATTCGTCAGAGAACAGTACAGTCTTCCAAACTCCAGTCTGAACGGTTTTTTTGCTGGTCATCGGCTGAATAATCGTGCTTCTACTGCTCTTCTACGGATTGTTATTTCGCTAACCCATAATCTTAAACTTGTTCTTACTTGAATAGCTGATGCTGTAGGATCTTTTTGTATTGCTCCTTTGATCAAGGAATCATCATAACGTGTGACTTTACGTGGGCGTCCTCCACAATGCCCCGGTGAAATACGACCATTGCGCAAAAACTTTCGAATCAGCCAGGAAATAACTGTTAATTGAATATTTGTAACTCAATTCATGCCGTGATAAGCCTGTCTTTCAGTCTTCAATAACTTTAATTTTAAATTCACTGGAGTACTTGTTGCTTGCCATCCATAGTTTTTTCACAATAAACTGTATAAAACTTAAATTATACAGACTACGACGCCTTTCTTTATTTTTATGTTCTGGAATTTTTAAATGCATTCGTTGTGAGTCCCGTTAACTGACATTGCAAATATGCAGAAAATTAGTCAAATTTTTAAACACCTTATAAGTGGGTGCTTTTGTTTTGTACGTCTCGTTGTCAAATTCCATGTTGTATTCACCAAATCCGAAGTTATCGCAAAAGATTATTTGAAAATTTCTATGGCTTTCATACTCAAAATTTGCAATTTGCAGACAAAATACGAGGTTTTATAAACATCGGGACATGATATACGTTTGGCCATATATTACGTTCTTTTAAAGTTAATGATCAACTTACGGGTATATTTATCTATTTCCTTCCATTTGAACTTGTGTTATATTCATAAATTTTTGTTTGTCAATTCGGTACAGCCAAATACACAGTCTTACAAAAGTTTACATACCCCTAATATATTTCATCTTTATTAATAAATATTTAGTGAAAAATTCTTTAATTACTTTTTTTATGCTATTTTGGATTTATTGAGATAAAATAAACACAAAACTAATTTATTTTCATTAAATTCTACTAAAAAACATAAAAAACTTGATAAAAAACTTAAAAAAAAAATTAATATTTTGTGTGGCCTCCTTTGGCTTTAATTACAGCAGATAATCTATTTGGCATGGACAAAGCCAATTTTTTTGTTATTTCTGGAGTAATTTTGCTCCATTCTTCCATCAACGCTTCTTTGAGTGCTGGAACTGATGTTACTTGTCGATTTTTTAGACCTCGTTTTAAAATATCCCGTAAATGTTCAATAACATTATGACTGCGGGGGATGTTCCAATTTGTAAGCCATTCCTTAGGTAACTTTGATGAATGCTTCGTTTCGTCGTCCTGGAGAAATATTGCGTTGTCCTCCAGGTCTAAAATTTGGACGCTGGGAAGGTAGCTATCCTTTAAAATATCGATATACATGGCCTTATCCATAGTACCATCGATGAACCTGAGCTTACCGACACCATTTGTCGCCATACATCCCCAGACCATACTGACCCGCCTCCATGTTTTACGGTGCAATTAACATTTTGTGGTAACAACTCAGCATTAGGCTTTCGCCAAACTTTTGTTCGTCCATCACCTCCAAAAACCATAAATTTACATTCATCTGTGAATATTACCCTTTCCCAAAAAGTAGGGTCATTTACATAAGCATTTTCATACTTTTGGGCTATTCTAAGCGCTTCTGGATATTTACAGATTTAAGTAATGGTTTTTTTTCTGGCAACTCTGCTATTGTACCCATTTCTCTTGATACATCGGCGAACAGTCAGATCAGAAACGGTAATTTCTAGATTTGGTCTCATTTCCCGGTTTAGTTCGATGGCACTTAGCTTAGAATTTTCTTGAATGGAACGTGTAATAAACCGTTTTGTTCGTTTGTCGAGTATGCGGGGAAGCCCACTACGAGCTTTGCTTTCATATCAATAAAAATCAATTTTAGTATAATTAAATTTGATATGAACCGGTTATCCGGTTTTTTAGAACGATGAAAACCGAAAACGGTTTTTTCAAAAATACGCTTTTCGGTTAAACCGGAAACCGGTTTTTAGAATTTGATGGGTTTTTGGACACTCTAATCTAAAGACAAAAATATTAATAATATAAATAAGAATAACAAAAAACAAACATAGACGTGGATGTAATGAATTTAAGAAAGCCCTGGGGAGAAACAAAAATTGTAGCTTAATAAAGATTTAATTTCTGTGTAAATGCTACACAGTAACCAAATAATGTTTCATTACAAATGCTGATCAAGATTAATTTCATGTTATTAAGGCTTTGTGTATTGGGATATATTTTGCATTTTTTTAATTTAACTTCATGGCCAAGTGCAAGATTAATTTTAACTTATACTTGTATTAAACAAACATGAATATAAATATTATAATAACAATTAAACACGTTAAATAATAATAGGTGGTAATGTATTAAAGATGACCTTATAGCCGTAAAAATTTTATAGACCGATATGCCGAATAAAAAACTTGATATATTTTGCTAACTACTAAAAAAATTATAAGTTCAAATAGGGTCATACTGCGATATTCCATAGGTTAGATTTAAACAGATTGGGACTAGAAGGTAACTTTATTATTCTTAAAAGGAAAGAGAAGAAGATCGTCCAACCTGTAGACAAAAGGTAATCCAATAGAAATATAGCGTTGGTTTTAAGGAAAAGTGTGAGACAGAAGACGAGAAGTGGTTACTTAGAGCTCGATCTGATCAAATCAATCAAACCCTAACATGGATAGATAACAGAGATTATTAAAGTACGAAAGTCCTTAATTATGAACTCGCATTACTTTACAAGCTTCTACACTTGTCATTATAAGGAAGTCAAGTACATCTGGCATCTACTCCAAACCAGCACCGTCCAGTGATAATCTATACTATGTTACTGAGCTGTATGCAGTCTAATCGTAAATGATATTCAGTTAGATTAGGTTGAGTAGAGGGTAGGTTATATGACCTATACTCATTACCATTTTGGGCATGTTGTGCGCTCTTGAGAAAGGTTTCTTTCCTTCCTCAGAAGTTTATTAATATCAGTTTCACGTAGCATGGTACCATACATCCCTCTCTATTGCATCAACAATATGAGTGTCCACAACATCCTCTTGTCCTCTCACCCATATTAGTGATATTGTTGAATGTCTACCCATCTCATCCAGAGACGCCTATCGTTCGAAGTGATATATACCACTCAGGGATTTATTAGCAGATTTACCATCAGTATAAAATCGTATATCCCTGGCATATATACACGCTGATAACTCAGCCGGAGTCTAAAAGGAATTTTAATTCCAAACTCCTTAACTTTCCACCAACCAACTTTCCATCCGTTTTAAATCCATCAGTGAAAATACATATACTGGTTATATTTGAAAATCCATCCGAGATGTAGAAACTAAATAACCTCTTGAAGGAGAAATTTGTAGTACAGTAATCATCATTTACAGAGGGGATAGGAAGTATCGTAAGTAACGTTGCATGTCCTGAACTGCTGATACTACTGAGTCTGATAGCGGTACACGTTGTCAGTTTTTTTTTGCCAGAAATGACAACCAAATCAGTATGATTAAAACCACCTTAATGGGATTTGTCCTCATAGCATTCGTTATAAGTAGCGCCGTTAATCTCAAAATTCCATAGCAAATCAATAACCATCCCCTCTAAATATTGAACTCGGCTCGTATTTTTCACATTAATCAATTTAGTTCCGATTTTCAGATTATCGTTATTACTTCATATCCATGAAAAAGTTTATTTTACAGATAGTTTTGTCATGATTTGGAATAAGTCAAGAGTTTTGGTGAAATCTCGAAAACGGAAACACACAATAAATAAATGGTTCAACAAACTATTGTGAGGGAATGTGAAGGAATGATTTTGCTGTAAATTGGAATCGATTTGAGAGATCATCTATTTGCTTATCTAACTTATAATAGATACTTTATCATATACAAGCGTTGCTGGCCCTTACAAAACATCTGTTTTATATTGCATCTCGATTTTAATATAGTATCGGACAAAGTCGGTGATCCAACCCTCAATGTTAATATATGTGGTGGCAGTCCGACTGAATTAAAAAATTCAGTAGGATAATCGATGGCTTGTTCTTCGTTCATTATGGTGTCAATCGATTTGTATTTTATTGTTTCGCCAGACAGTTTCAATTGTAGAAGATTAGTTCCGGAGATGTAGATATACCATTTTTACCCCCTTAAAATTAGAATTTCCAAAAATCCCTTCTTAGTAGATCTACATATTGTGAAAGGTACCTACATACAAAATTTCAAGACATACAAATTTTGAAAAGTTAAAATTTGGGAAGAATGTTTGTGTGAAAATTCGAAAATCGGCTTTACGAATGGGCCGAATAGACTTAATGTAGTATTTTAGGTGTCTAAAACCATTTTCAGAAAATGTCCTTTCCAATTAAACCAGTTTGGAGCTAATCGGTTGGATAGTTTCAGAGTCTATAACGCACATAGGTACAAACATTTTTTGTATTTTATATATATTGATACACACAGAAAACAAATTGGTTGGAAAACGGTTGCAATTACGATAATTTTATAAAGGTAACCAAAATATTATTATCACAACTAAGAATTCATAAATTCAACAGATTTTCCGTATTTATAGCTGTGAAAACATAGTTATAATGGAAATATGGTTACTACAATAGCAACATCAGTTATGGCAATCAATTTGTATTTGTTTAAATTAAATTCAAGGAAATCGGCAGACACAACTTTATTAAATTCACCTCTTATTACTAAATATTGGTTGTTGCAATCGTAAACGTGTTTGTATTCAAATAAGTTGAACTTTAACTATATTTTCAGTTGTAGTTATTAATAGATTCAAAAATTCTGTGTTCCCAACCGACAAAAGAATACGTAAACCCAAATATTTTAATTTTGTATGACTTTTTTCAAAAATAAATATTTATTAAAATAAAAGTTATTAAAATCGGAATTTGTTTGCATAAAAAATTTAAATGAATTAAACAAAAAATTAATGTAAATTAACTCAAGAAAGCAGTACGTCTTCTTTAGAATTATCAAGGGTAAGTTTGCGTATGTTCATTGTTTCATTATGTATTTCAATTCATGTATCTTGTAAACAGAATGGAAGATGGTTAAAATATATACAGCTTATACCAAGAAACATGGGTCAGTCTGAACTTTGATTAAATGCATTCTTAAAATTCTTCACAACTGGTCGTTTGGTGATCGACACATCTTGTCGTTGAATTGAAGTGGAAATATTACAGTCTTATATGGTATTTGTGGTAGATTGGTGATAAACGAAGCATAGTCAATGATGAGACTTACTTCCTGATGTAGAATGTACGTAATAAAGTTATATTATGAGATATTCCTTAAGAATCATTCCTTAGACTTTTTTGTAAATTCTCATTAGAAATTCTATAACTATGGGCCATGTGAGAATCGTTTTGAAAATCAACATGGCAAAGTGGTTACATATAAATTTGTATCCAAGTACTGACATATAACGAAAAAATGGCTGTTTGTCTACTGCGACCTGTTAGCGAGACATTACTTTACAAGGTTATAAGTCGATTGTTGCTGACTATCGATTCTGGAAAGTTTCGTATTGTAAATAGTTTGTATTAGTTCCTGGTCATGAATGTCCAAAAGCAAGGTAATCTAACTTATGACTTATGATATATTAATTTAAAAATATTCATTATCTTTATTATTCTCCTCAGGAATATCACGTGAAGATTATATACATCAGTCGTTCTGCAAAATGTATCAAGGCAACTTTAGTGATTATATGAATGATTTTTACGTATTCATATTTATACAATTATTTACAATTGTTTCAGCTACTAAACGTTAATAAAACATGCATAATTAAAAAAATAATATATATATTTTTTTTTCAATGAACTAGCCTAATAAATATATATTAAATTTGTATGTATTCCAAACGAATAAGTTTTTTTTAGCAGTTGTGACTATCAATATATTCAGCAACTACAACCGAATTATGCGATAGTACATGCAACCGACAGAATTCGATTGGCGACAAATTCGGTTGTGACAACGAATCTGTTTTCTCTGTGTAATTGCTTGAAAATACATAGTTTAGTATATTCTTTGAAATTTATAGTCGATTTAAAAAGATATCTGAACCGATTAAGAAAAGCTGACTACGCAGCGTTATTATGCATTGTATGAGCAGTTATTTTTCCATATTTAAAAATTACTGTTATGCGGTGTTATAATTATAAATTAATGTGATAATGTCTTAATTATTGATATATTTTTTTTTTCTATTCTTTCAGTTACAAAGTGGAAAATTATCTAAATACTCATTAAATACTTACGAGTGTGTTCAATAAAGAGACTTTTTTGGGCTTGTAAAGAAACAAACTAGAAATATACACTTATCTGGATTGGCGTTCCTTTTTATTTGTTGATGGCTGCCACTAAAATTATTGATGCGCCTCGCAATGGCCATGAAATGGCGCCGTTGAATACACGAGCCCGCGGAGATGGCACACATGGTGTAACAATTGTTTTGACAGCGCCTCAGAGAAATTCCGTTAGTTCTGTGGAGATACCGGGCGAACCAGAACGTGCAGCATGGTCTGGCAAAATGCAATTTTTTCTCAGTATTATTGGTTACTCAGTAGGTCTGGGTAATATATGGCGTTTTCCATACTTATGTCAACAGAATGGTGGAGGTAAGTGCAAAAATAATCCAATAATAAACGGTATTAATGGTATTGTAGAAATTTGAAAGTCAGCTGTGAGTCTGAGACGTCATTTACACAAGACATATTTCAATAAAGGTTTTTCTTAGCTTAGAGTTCTATATTTAATATTTTCTATTCCTGATAGAATTTTAATGTATATCTTTCTTTAAAAATATGCAGTTTTTGTTTTACAATTTTTTCCAATACCCTTTCGCTCAAATCGAAAAATTGAAGAAATCATAGTTTGCAATAGTCAAACGTTAATTAATTTTCAAAAAACAAGTGCATAAGTTTGTATATTTATATACTTTGTGTACGTTCAATATTACACCTTATTCGTATGATTCCAAGTGGAATTTTATTTTTTATAAGTTTACATTATATTAATTCAATATTTTGTCAAACATCAAAGAATTAAACCAAACCATCTACGAGTCTTGTAATATAAATACGAGTATGTATGCATATTTGTATTAATTTTCCGTACATCGACTTGTTAAGATTTTTTTGTTTTTTGTATACATTTGTTTATTCATATATACCTTGAACTTGATCTAACTTGGTCAATGGAATGCGAATAGTGACAAATCTATACTATACAGAAAATACAAATGATTGCTTGCATTTGACTCTGACTCTGAAATTAATGACATTAAATTAAATTCCATATATAAAATACTCGTGCAATTTGGCATTATTTTATTTGTTTTTATTTACATTTATTAAGTGGCAAAACCTTTTTGTTTAGATTTTTCATTACAAATTTATGTACGTATGTGTTTCAATTTCAGATAGTTTTTTGTTTGTTGTATAGTTGTATTATTTTTTTTATTTTTTTGCAATCAATTGTTTATTTAGGTTTAATTTTCTATTGTTTGAATTGGAAACGCATCGAATGGCGACGATACAAATATGAAATGAATGTGCAAAGCAATGCAAAATTTATATACCACTTTTATTTTGCACTTTTACAATACAGTAAGGGTTCAAGGAGTTAGAACTTATACAAATAACTCAACTTACATATCGTCATATAAAATGAAAAAAGCCGTAAGTTACATTTTATAAATTTATCAGCGTAAGCAAAAAACTTTCTAAAATGAAAAATAAATAAAATTTTTTAAAAAATTTTCTCATGTTAAGGTTTGCATCTACCCATTTTTTCATTATTTCATTTATTCCAAGAGTTGATATAAACATTTTCTGGCAAACTTGGATATATTGTTACGTTTAAACCTTTTGAAAACTTTGGTTTATTTCCTTTAAATAAACCGTATACTTTTGATTGCAAATAAAAGCAGTTTTAGTAGTTTAAAATTTGTAATAACTCTTTATTTATTTAAAATGTACAACAACATCAATTCAAATAGTCACTCAGTGTCTTTATACTCATTTATCACTTCGCAGAAATGCACACACACTTTATAATGTACAAACTCAAATGTACACGACAGTTGATGTTAACTCCAACAACACACATGATGAACTCACTCACGACTGCAACCTCTGCTACTTTTTATACACATGCCATCTTTCGTGAATCTTCTACAATGCTCTTAACGGACAAACTAGTATGTTCGAATTCTAGAGCTGTCGATGTCAATGTTAGCAGTTTAAACATTTAGTGCTGCCATACTTAAATAAGCTAATAACCGCATGCTACCGACATTGTTGATAAGTAGAAGCTTCTACTGATGGACGTGTTTATAAACATGATGAATGCTGCAGGCAGTCGTTACGACCGTTAAATTCAAATCGCTATTGCAAATTCGTAACACGGTCCCCAACTTAAGCCTGTTCCTCCCGAATAGGCACAGATTCACCTTTCCAGTGGCTCTGTAATTTGGAAGACAAACCTTTACTACGTTGGGGGCTATATGTGGTTTTCATTTGGTCGTTGGTCATTTTAATTCGTCTCCGAACGAATTCATGCATTTCATGCGGTACCCTTCTCACAATTATTCACTGCCTCTGCTGAAGAACATTCACCCATCTCGGAACTCGGCCTGATGATCTTTTCACTGCGGGACAGACCAAGCACTCCAACTGGAACTATGCCGTCATTGTACAGTTCAACGAGGGTCTCCATCGTTACACGGCCACTTTTCACATCTACTGGTTCTAATACCAACAAACCATTGACTAAATCCTCCTCTTCCTCACGGGCCCATACCAAATCCTCTCTCTCAGTGCTAGCTCTTTTTAAAGGTGGTTCTTGTAATGCTTATTGATTCGATTGCTGGATGTTTCTTAGCGGTGAAACATATCTTTTTCGCTTTCTTGGTGCTCTACAGTTTCGCTGAATGTGACCAATTTTACCACAGTTATAACATTTAATTTTGGTTTTACCTTGCTTCTCATTTAAAGCCTCTAAAACTCCCTCTTTTTGACACTGAACATTATTAAATTTTGTTTCTAAGTCCGACACCTTTTTATCAATGCCATCCCCTCTGTTGTTAATAACATCAGGCGCTTTCTGAATTTTCTTATCTGTGGCTCTAGAAGATTCTTGAACTTCAAATAGAATTTTATCGTTGTTTACTCTGGAAGTTTCTTTAACTTCAGCTAACAGCTTCTCATTGTTTACTTTAAAAATTTCTTGAACTTTAGCTAGAAGTTTCTCGTTGTTGACTCTAAATGTTTCATGAAGTTTAATTTCCATTACTTCCATCTTTTCCATCATAGCCACCAACATTGTGCTTAAATCCAAGCTGCTTGTTATCACAAGGGTAGAAACTTCCATTTCTTCTTTATACTCGAATTCATAAATTCTGATGTCAATATCACGCCGTTTGAATTCATCTATGAGTCTCTTCTGTAATTCTGCTTTGTTACTTGCTGTTGATAGCTCCAACTTACTCAATTCTTTCTTGAGTTGTTCAACTTTTAGTTCCTTAAACTAGTATGTTCGAATTCTAGAGCTTTCGATGTCAATGTTAGCAGCTTAAACATTTAGTGTTGCCATACTTATAAACAATGTTAATAAATGCATGCTATCAACATTGTTGATAAGTAGAAGCTTCTACTGATGGACGTGTTTATAAACATGATGAATGTTGCAGACAGTCGTTACGACCGTTAAATTCAAATCGCTATTGGAAATTCGTAACAATATTTTTTTCTTCTTGAAATTTGTAAGTTAACTTTTTTGGTTTATAAATTTTTTGTGCTTGCTTTTAGAACTTTGTTAATAAAATCATTGTCTTTAGTCGTAGTAGTGAAATATTTTGCAGGAACATGTATTTTGATACGGTGCATCGCAATCAATAAAAATGTAGATTTTGAATTTTTTTTAACTTACGGCTTTTTTGATTATATATGACGATATATATTAAAGTCAAAAACTTCTCGGGATTTACTTCGGTGCCATTGTGCGTAGCTTCGCTTAAAATGGTCGAGATAGGATAAGCGTAGTAAGTAGTTAGTTTCGAATATCAGCAGAACTATAGTTCTTATTACTGTATGAAGCTTAACAAATAATGGGACGGAAAATTGTTATTTTCGAATATCTGAAGAAGTATAATTGTCTTCAAACTTTGTCCGAATAGCACCCTTATCATTTCCCATAGTTTGGATGAAAATGTTCGGGATTAACTATTCCATTTCCAATTGTATTATAGACATTTCTAATTGTATTTCGAACGAATGAGCCAGAATTCGTTCATACATCATTTTGCAATTGGGCCATTAGTTTAGAAGATTCAGATTTATTGCCACTTTTTTGCGATGGACACCACTGTGTGTTGCTGACTTATTACAAGCTATTTATTGTTTCATTTATTTTCTTACTTTTGTAGTACAAAAATATTTATCATTGTGTGTTTTTTTTAGTTAAATCAGGGTTGAATCATATGAGGATCATCTAGGGTATGTCTTCAAAAAATAAACTCTAATACTCATCTCCTACGCAATCGGATCAGCCTGTTAGAAATGGTAGATTTATTTCCAAAATATTATGATTCTGCACCACTGTGCAGTGTCGGTCTTAACCATAGATGACAACTAGATAGGTAACTGAGAGCAAAAAACCTTTATGCAATTTTTGTTGAATGTTTCAGGTAATATCTCACCTTAACTTTATGGTTTAGTAGATATAATGTCTTTTTTCATATACAATTATTTATATTCATAGAATGATAAAGTTTTTCAGTTATGACGGTCTTTCATTAAATGGGTGATGTGTACTAGAACTTATATAATGTATGCAAATGTCTACAATTCAAATAAGTACCTGCCAATAAAATAAAATTAAACATCATAAAAAGTTATTTGGTTGCATTGCTTTTTGTTTAGTTCAATTAAATTGACAACAACACTACATACTACATACAGCAATCGTCATTCAAAACATCATCGTTCTTATTTGGTTTATTGTTGAGGGTACAGAACTTTTTTTCATTGTTAAAAAATCATCTGTTTTACTCACATTTTTTTGTTCATTCCCCATAGTAGTTTATGGTTAATTTTGTACTTGATCTAGTTTAAGTTTTTGTTTTATTTGAACTGCATAAATTAAAAAAAAAAAAAACTTATTCAACCAAACACTCATACATTCAGTCGGGTCAGTGAAAGTTTTCTTTCAAGTAGTTTTGATTGATTTCAAACTTAATGTATATTTTCCCTAAAGCTGAGTTGGCAAATAAAGTATTATGAGCCTAGAAATTATTGTAATCAGAACGAATAAAGCAAATTGTTTTATTTTTATTTACCCACTTATAAACAACAGTTCGAGTCGGAAAAAAACCAACCAATTGTAGTAGGGAATGTTAGGAAAGATAAAAATAATGTTTATTCTTGATGTTTTCTTTAAGTTTTGATATTTTTACAAATAAAGCTTGTGTCTATAATTCTCACTCACCTTTTGGGAAAAGTTATCCTGATGATCTGGCCTAAGCAACCAGTGAAATGCGCATATGACATAGCATCCCCCAACAATAAATTTCAGTGAAATTATCAATAATTAAATTGAGAATTAAATCTTAAGGGCACGAATAAAGTTAAATAAATTCCTAACAAAAATATCGAAGTAGTTCATATTAAAATTTAAATGCTTTTCTACCTTTTTTTATCTCAGTAAATAACTCATTTTATTTATACATTTAGATTACACAGTTCAACAGCATTTTTAGAACAGAATAGCGATTTTATAATTCTGAAAGGGTTTGTTGAGTAGATAATTTTTGTAGAATAAACTCATAGTCCAGCTGGTCTGAGTTTTTTTTACAGTGGGTCAAAGTTTTAAGTTTTTGTTCGAAGGAAGCATTACACTAAATGAAAAAAATGTAAGTTAATGTCTAAGTTATATTGTGGAAGTTTATGGGGATAATTTTTGTGGAAAATCTTAACCCTCTAAAGAGCTTTATTTACAACTTTTGTATCTTAGGTGACCCAATATTTATTTTAATCCTTAAATGTCCTTTTTGAAAAGACTTTTTTTATTTTCTCGAAATAATGGTCAAATTGACACCTAAAGAGAGGAGATAGAGGGTTAAGTTCATCTACAAAAATGATCCCAATTAAAATCCCCAATATAACTCTATCAATTAGAATTCTCTCACACATTAACTTACAACCATTTTTTTAGTTAGTAAAAAATGTAAAATGCAATTCAGACCATATTTTTATGTTTTTACCTTATAGCAGGCTAAACCGCTAGACCGATCCCCTTGAATTTCAAGTGGGCGTGATACCTCCCAAACAAAGTAAACAGAAACTTTGTCCAAATAGCACCGTTATTATTTCACATTGTTTAGCTGAAGATGTTCGGGATTGCATTATTGGGTGTGGTAAATAGTCTATCAGTGTCTTTATACACGTTTATCAATTCGCAGAAACGCACACACACTTTATAATGTACAAACTCAAATGTACACGACAGTTGATGTTAACTCTAACAGCGCCAATGATAAACTCAACGCACGACTGCAACCTCTGCCACTATTTATACACACGCCATCTTTCGTGAATCTTCTACAACGCTCTTAACGGACAAACTAGTACATTCAAATTCTAGATGTTAATGTTAGCAGCTTAAACATTTAGTGTTGCCATACTTACAAACAATGCTAATAACCGCATGCTATATACATTGTTGCTAAGTAGAAGTTTCTACTGATGGACGTGTTAATAAACATGACGAATGCTGCCGGCAGTTGTTATGTCCGTCTGTCTGTGTAAAACACTCTCACGTCCAAAAAACGTAACCAAAATTAATGAAATGTCTAAGCAGTTTGGTATTGAAAATTCTAAAAATCTGTCTAGTTGAACCAGAGTTCTGTACCTCCAAATAATTTCAAAATGTTCGCAGAAAATAATAATGAAATTCTGCGCTCGTTTTTCCTATGATAAAAGAACAATCTCTGTTAAAATTGGTTAGAATCTTTAGCAGACATGTTTGTGGATATTTGACTATAGCTCTTATATAAAGTTCACTTCCATAGCTCCCATATAAGGTCCACATTCCGAAAAATCATCATTCCCAAATTTGGTGACAAATCAATTGGCCAATTTACAAGGTCTCTCTCTTATCATGTCATATTGTCATAATGTCCTAATATTTCACAATGGTTTTTTTTTTTTTTTTTGCTTTTAAAGCAAAAAATTTCCTAAAATAATACTACTTTTTATGCTATGTTTATTGTGTTATCGTATCGAACCAGCAGAGACCAACGCCGAATGCCTAAGAGTCGGTTAAGCCGAGCTGCCGAGTCCTTATATATAAGGACATTATGACAATATGACTGATAAGAGACCTTGTGAATTGACCAAATATGTTTAAAATTGTATTTTAGTTGTTACAATTTTAAGCAAAAACTTTTATTTAGTTTTATATCACGATAAAATAAAATTTTATTTTTATAAATTAAGTAATTGAATTGTTAATTAAATTTTGATTTTATTTTGTTCGTATCTGTGTATGTATGTACAATATATACATGTAATACATGTAATACATGTAATACAAAATACAAAAAATGCAATCGTAATTTCTAATCCAATTTGATTAGATTGTAGCCAGGGTATAATGAGTAATAAAGAAAATAACAAAAATTAGCAGCAGCAGCAACAACAACAATAACAAAATAAAACGAATTGATTTTATGTCACTTGGAAATAATACTGAATGTAGAAAAGAATATCCATGTCGAAACCATTCTTGTACAAATTACTTGAAATACACAGTTTAATTTATATTCATTTTTGTATTTTAAATTTACAGGTGCATTTCTAATACCGTTCATGGTGATGTTGATATTGGAAGGCATACCACTGTTTCTAATTGAACTGGGCATGGGACAGCGCATGCGTCTAGGTGCGCTGGGCGTCTGGAATACCATACACCCTTGGCTGGGTGGTATTGGCATCTCGTCGTGTATAGTGACGTTGTTTGTGGCGCTCTACTACAATGTGATTATAACATGGGTGTTCTTCTACTTGTTTAATAGTTTCCGGGTAAGTAGACAATAGACAATAGAGGGTCAAACAAATTGCTGCTTGTTTGTAGCTGGTGATTTATTTATAAATTAATTTTATTTATTTGTTTTAGTATCCTCTGCCCTGGGCTTCATGTCCTACTAATGGCACGGGTGCTGTGGTGGAGGAGTGTGCACTATCTTCGGAAACCACATACTTTTGGTATCGTACAACATTGGATGCAGCTCCGTCCATGGATGAGTCGGGCGGTCTCAAATGGTGGATTGTACTCTGTTTGCTGCTCTCCTGGACAATTGTATTCTTCATTGTGATGAAGGGTATTCAGAGTTCGGGTAAAGTGGTGTATTTTACTTCACTCTTTCCCTACATTGTCCTGACAATCTTCTTTATTCGTGGCATAACTTTACGCGGCGCCAGTGCGGGTCTCATGCATATGTACACGCCGAAAGTTGAAAAGCTAGCGGATCCCACAGTGTGGCTGGATGCCGCTACTCAAGTCTTTTATTCGTTTGGCTTAGCCTTTGGCTCCCTGATTGCCTTTGGTAGTTACAATACGCCCAAGAACAATTGCGTCCGCGATGTATTATTAGTGTCCGTTTGTAATGCCATCACCGCCATTTACGCCAGTGTTGTCATATTTGCCATTTTGGGCTTTAAGGCAACCGTCAATATGGATCGTTGCATTGAAGCGTAAGTAAAATGAAAAAACCAAAAAAAAAAAAAAAAACACAACCTAGAATCGCGTTGGCGCATCAACTATATATATTCAAGATCATTATTAAATTTCTCATAACAAAAAATACGAATATGTTAACTGTTTGAATGATAGCATGAGTTTGTGTGGCAATTGTTTTTATTTTTAGCGAGAAACATTAATGAATAGACCGGCAATCAGACAGACAGACATACAGACCTTATAGACGGACGATTGAATGGTTATACCGACGACGATGGTTTTTAATCAATGGGGCGCTAGTGTACTTAAGTGTCCGCAATTGATTTGTTAGAACGTTTAGGCAAACGAAACAATTGCAATTGTTGCAAACATGTGCTTGCTGCAATGGAAAGTGATAGCTGAATAAAGGCTTAAAAACCAATTTGTAATTACAAATGTGAGACATGAGTGATTGGCGATTAATTATTGTTAATTAAATATTGATTACATCATTATAAAACAGCTATTTAGACCATTAAAAAATTCCATTTACACGATCGCATTTTAGAACTCACTATTGGGACAATAACAAATATAAGTAGGTTCAACCGAAATATTCGATTTCCTATTTCCATATAATTAAGACAGATTTTTGGAACAGTAACTCCCATTAACACGAAGTCTGGTTAGGTGCTAACTAATAGTCATACTGTCGTTTAAAATTATTTTAGTATGAAAACTGTCAGTATAACTATTAGTTAACACATAACCAGACATCGTGTTAATAGGGGTAAAACAAATAAAATTAACCGAACATTTTTTTCTTTGAACAAAAATTATAATGGAATATTACAAAAAATAAATGAAAATGTTGCATTTTGCATTTTGCTCAAACGGTCCAAAAAACTAGTAAAATTTACAACAAAATACAGTTTTTAAATACCTATAAAATTATGCTGCATATGCCATTATTCGCAATAAGCATTCAGTTATTTATTACTCTTAATTGGTTTTGATGTGTATGTTTTTGAGACGCAATTATTTAATTTTTCATTCACTATTGCAACAACAAAAAAAAATCTTTTTTAATTTATTATTTTATTTATAAATATGTCATGATTGAAATTATTTATTGACATAAATGAAGGTGATTTGCAGTAAATTGTATTAAAACGTTTTCCTGATCAAAACTAGACTAGAGAGGAAAACATTTTGCAAATGGTACACTCAAATAAATACTTATAGCTGAAATTTACACTATTACATACATACAATTTGAATTTAGACCAATTCAATTCCGATCATGTCATACACCATAATAGTTTGAAAATAACTTAAATGCTAATAGATATAGCACTTCTATTTACTGACAATAACTTGACAACAGGCTATCAACAACTATATACAAAATTATGACATAAAATGTGTTAAATTTGGAAGGACCAGTGAAGATTTCTACACATCGTCACCTAAAATGCAAAATAACGTGATATCACTTTTTATAAGTTTATAGGAGAAGCACAAAACGATATAAAATGAAAACTATTTGAGATATTGAAACAAAATTTTCAAATCTGGATTACAATGAAACTGGAAATATATATTTTTTTCAAAGTATATTTTGAATTCTTGTTTTCTAAAATATTTTTATAATTTTTTTATATTAATTAAGTACTAACAACTACTTATGTAAACTAAAAAAGGTACTTCATTAAATTTTCATAAAGACTGCAAAAACATAAATTCAATTGCAATAATAATAAAAAATTAGGAAACTACTATTTAAAATAAAACATTTATTTACATTTATTTTAATTAATTACTCAAAACGTATACGATATTTCGTTTAAGAAAATCATGCTCTTGATACGTTGTTTTGAAATTTGTTTATAACTTTGTTATTTTTCAAAGTAAAACTTTAAAATTGTGTACACATATGTAATACTTATGATGTAGTGAATCGTAATCAGTAATAAAATCAATTTCGAATTTTTTGATGATACGTTGCACAGTGGTTTAGAATCATTTTTTTTTTTTTTTTTTTGGAAATAAGTCGGTATCTCGGGAACTATATGAGATATTGTTACAAAATTTCACATGGTTGGAGCTGAGGTGTTTTTGAGTTTACTTGCATTTGTTCAGTTTCCTAGCGCTAATGGGGGCCAGTGTGTTTATTGATTTATTTTTTTTTAATTTTGCTCGATCTTTTTATGGTTTTTTAGAGATGACGGGCCAACGGATTGTCGAAATTTATTTTTAAAATATAGCTATATTAGTGATAAAAAAATAAATAAAATAGGAATAACTTGCTAACAGTTATCTTGTCCCTATTAAAGGTTACACGCATCCAAAATTGGAACATATAAAAAGGGCCGTATTTTAAAGTTTTTCCCCAAAAAAGTCCCTATATTTTTTCTTTTATAGAAAAAATTTTTCTTGGGGAATAGGCAAACCACCGATCCACGAAGATATTTCATATTTGTATAACCCTATATGTTACTTAAACACTTACAGAGTTTTTTTAAATTATGTCACAGTAGGCACTTTTCTAAAAAAAACTCAGTTTTTGGAACACATTTTTTCCGGTAATGGAATTTCGGTATTTCAAAATAAAAAATGTAAAAAATTATAATTCCCTTTATTTAAGGACATTTGGAGCTGCATTAATTCCAAATTTTTTTATATTGTCTTTAACCGTTAAAATTTTACATTAATTCAAATTTTATATTTTTCTTCATGGAAAATCACCATATTATAATTTTTTAAGTTTTTAAAGTAAATGGCGTCCCAAAAATTAATAAAATTATTTAATTTTACTAAAATTTCAATCTGCAAGTCCCAAGGTTTTCAACAATATCAAATACTAATACAAAAAGTCTTTATTTACTCGTCAGAAGTTCCACAAACCTTGCCCCCTTTGAAAAATGTGTACGTTTTTTCATACATTGCATGCATTAGATCTTCTTAAGGACTTTATATATTTTAAATTTCAGCTCATTTGGATCATAAATGGATTTTTGGCGATTTTTTTAAAAAATTGGTCACCTCGGACCAACTTTGATGGGCCACACACTGGCCCCCATTAGCGCTATGAAGCAGAACACATGCAAATCAACTCAGAATCACTTCAGCTTTAACCGTGTATAACAATATCTTCAATAGTTCCGAGATAAAGAATTATTGCCAAAAAAAAAGTTTGGAGACATTTTGTATGGAAGAATACATATTGTGCATGTAGATACTTTCTACCAGCCCCTAAGATTTACATATAGGTTTTAGACTAACCTGTTTTTATAAAATTTGAAAGTTCTTAACGAAATATTTCTGTATGGATTCGACTACAAACAAATTCTTTATTTTTTCATATTTCTTTATGTCAAAATTTCAAATGTGAAAAGAATTTCGTTTGAAAATTATAAAATTATTTTAATAAAGTCGAAAAGCCTATTTACATTAGCAGCTGTTCGTTCCATAAATTTCAGCAACTTTTTTGTTTGTTGGGTAGAACACATACATGGGAGTATTTAATTATATGGACTAATTTTGACTAATTCTGATTTCTTTTGCATCAAATTGAAAATAATTTCAATTATTTTTTTCATTACCATTGTTTTGTATTAATTTTATTTTTTAAACAATTAGAATTATTAATTACTAGCATAGGGTAACATAGAGACGAGACATAGTTGTCAAACACCTAACTCTATTGTCAAAAACCTAACTCTTGAAACAACAAAATTCATGTTATTCAATGTATTTTGTTGTTGACATATGACTTGTAGTATTTTTGTCTGACAAATTCGATTGTCATGTATCTATTATTACTAGCCTTCGCTACCCGTATCATAGTAAAATAAAAATATAATTAATACTGGAATTTTTTGTAAGCTTTTATTGCAAGTATAAAAAATACCCTGTGATTTTAAAAAATCTTGATGGATTTCTTAAAACGTTCGGTCTGCTATAATTTCGTATGTTTTTACAGTAGACTATTAACTATTCATACATAGTTTAAATACTTTTCAATTATAATTCTCCAGATATTCGAAATTAACTAATTACTATCTATGGGAGTTCCCACGCCCACTAATACAATCCCGACCAATCTATGTAAAATGAAGGATAAGGAAGGTTTGAATTATCTTGCAATTATTGTTCTCAAGATATTTAGAAATAACTAACTACTTTGAATGGGTGGTGGCTTACCCACTGTTCCGACCCATCCCACTAATACAACCCCGTCTATTTTCAGGCAAACTAGTGATTTTCACATCCCTTGTTCCTATCCATCACATTTTCGGTTAAATTTTATAAAGTAATAAGAAATTGATTCATATACATTTTGGAGACTGTCACAATTATAGTTCTGCAGATATTCAAAAATGTTTGAGTGATACAACGCCCATTTATCCAATCGCGGCCATTTTCAGGCAGTACAATGGTACTGAAGTAAATCCCGCGAAATTTTGCTGCTTTCACAATGATAGTTTGCCAGATATTATAATAACTACTACTTTTGACAACTTTTGTTAGTTGTTAAAAGTGATTATGAAAAGTAGCAAGGTACAACTTGATGTGTGTCAACGTGAGTTTTTTAAGCAATTTTAAAAGAAAATGTTAATTAAATTGCTGGGAATTAACCCCAATATGAAGTACTAGCTTGACCCGGTGCGCTTCGCTACCCCTTCGCTACCCCTGTCGACGCTTCCAAGTAAGGATCTATCTACGTTCCAAATTTCAATAAAATCGATTCAGCCGTTTAGGCGTGATGCTCAAACAAACAAACAAACAAACAAACAAACAAACAAACAAACAAACAAACAAACAAACAAACAAACAAACAAACAAACAAACAAACAAACAAACAAACAAACAAACAAACAAACAAACAAACTTACAAAGAAGTATGAAGTATCCGATGAATGCGCAACGACCGGGTCGTCCCTGCACGTATCTCTTGCGCAAAGGGATATTCAGACTCCCTTGGAACTCAGGTGGTCAAATATCATCACTTGTAGAATATCCAGATTGCTCTGGCTCACTCTGACAGAGAATAGGACTAAGACTCATTTGTCTCTTAGTAGAAATTCGATCAGGTTTCTTACGGGTATAATCACTGGACACTGTATGATTGGACGCACGTCAGATCGTATGGGTTACCCACGTTATAGCTATTGTAGAAGTTGTTTGGATGAGAAGGAAGAATCGGTACAACACCTTCTATGTGACTGCCCAGCCTTACAAAAGCATAGACTACTACATCTTGGTAGAGCTCTTTTCCGTGATCTGGACTGTCTCAGAGATGTGCCACTAGTAAATATGATCAGATTTATTAGAAGTACCGGCTGGTTCTCACGGGGATCACAAGAAGTACATAGTCAACGAAATTAGGGTGGGCAACCATTCTCCCTTTATGTATGAAATTTAAAAATAAGGGAATGGTAATTCTAAGTGTATCACAATGGGCCACAAGGCCTCCGAGTGAACTCGCTAACTTGCGAGCAACCCACGTAACCTAACCTGACCTAACTCCAATAACTATAGGATCTATGGCGAATTGAAGGAGTTAAAATTTTTATAAAAACATTGGGTAAATATTGACAACATTTCTGCAATATTCAACATATTTTCACATATTTTTGGACTCGTATTCACGTGATCGAAAAGAGCATTTAAAAAATAGTTTATTGAAAATATTGCTACTTCTACTGAAAACTCAAAACTGCAAATGAAATGTGTCCTAGATTTTGTTCAAATTTTCATCATTTACTTTTTAGATAACTGAGAACAATTAGACCTAGGGAGCACCGGAAATGGGGGAAAAAATCAATATAAGGACCATCCTTATGTACACAGTACATTTTTTTATTACAAATGTTAACTCAAGGGAGCAGTATCATTTTTAGACTCTTTCAAAGTGTTATAATACATTACCGTTACAATATAAACAGTTTATTGGAAAAGTCAATTTATATTTTCAAAATCTATTTTTACTTTAGGGCGGGTCGATTTGTAGGGACGTAAAAAAAAATGGCCCAAGTGACTAGGAAAATCTTGTCTATTGCTCAAAATAAGAAACTTTGCCCAAGGAACCATACCTCTAAAATGAATTCTGATGTTCCTTATTTGGACCCAAAGGTCAAATTTTGAAAAATTTGGAGAATTTGACTAAGTATATTTTTCCAAAATTGTTTATTATGACACGAATACCATTTTCAAAGTTTAAACTAAATCTTAAAATTAAAGCTATGCTGATTCTCATAGACGCATGATTAATATTAATTATTACCTACATCACATTTATATTTGTCATACGCTCTCATGTAAAGTGCCAAAAATTTTGATTTTTTAAAACCCTCCAAAGTTAGTGGGAGTCGGTCATACATTTATAATCGATTGGGGCACTTTAAATGAGTCAAAGTGGAATCTTTCAAAATTTTACCTTTGGGTCAAAATAAGGAACATCAGAATTCATTTTAGAGGTATGGTTCTTGGGCAAAGATTCTTATTTTGATCCCTATAGAACGATTTTCCCTGTCACTTGGGCGATTTTTAAATCGACCCGCCCTAATATACATTTATTAACAATGAGACCACGGTTATTACGTTTTCAGTTTACAATATCATTTTTAAATTATATCATATTACTTACACTCTAAGAAACACATAACTACAGATTTTCATTTGCTGTCTCGTTGTAAAAAAAATCAACATCTTTTAATAGTTTTTTGAATTTTTCAGAAATAAAGACATTTTATTTAAGCATGAGATGTTGTCTTCAAATAATGTCACCGAGGATGTCTATGAAGCAGCAATGGCCAAAATCAGCCCGAATCAGACAAAAGAATGGGAACTTGGAGAATGCAGTTTATCGCATGAGTTGGACAATGTAAGTACAATTTTTAACTTTAAATATTAATCATCTATTAAATATATTTTAAATTTATAGGCTGCCGAAGGTACGGGTTTGGCATTCATTGTTTTCACACAGGCAATTGTAGAGTTACCGGGTGCACCATTTTGGGCAGTTCTATTCTTTACCATGTTGCTGTCGCTGGGCTTGGGATCACAGATTGGCATACTTGAGGGCATGCTGTGCACACTGTTCGACATCGACATCATTAAGCGGGTTAAGAAACAACATGTTACTGGAGTGGTGTGTCTTTTCTGCTTCATTATCGGTTTCATCTTCTGTACAGGTGCTGGCGAGTATTGGCTGAAGATGTTTGATTCCTTTGCCGGTACAATTGGTCTGGTTGTGATTGCTCTTATGGAAATGATAGCTGTCGTTTATATATATGGTCATGAAAGGTATAAATACATATTATAAATGCCAGCTCTATTTATTAAATAAATAACTAATTTTTAGATTTACCGAGGATATCTATCAAATGACTGGCTACCGACCTGGCATCTACTGGCAATTAACTTGGCGCTACTTTGGTCCCCTTATTATGGTGGCCATTCTTGTCTCATCTGTGGTGTTTATGATTATTAAGAATCCCACTTATGGTGCCTGGAATGCGGAAACGGTAATTATTTATTTATTAATTATAATACGAGTGACTAATGGGGTATGTATTTTTGTTTACTTAAAGGGCGCGGTTGAGGCTAAAAGCTATCCACCCTGGGTTATGGGCATTGCTTTGTCTATGATTTTAGCTGGCGTTTTGCCAATGCCAATAGTGTTCCTAATGCGTAGCTTCCAATGCCTCAAGGTTGATTTGGATATTCATCAAGGTTCAATTCGAAGAAATGAAACAACCGCCTCCACTAAGGAAATGATTGATAACGATGATGATGTAAGTAGTGGTGGGATAATCAGATCACTGTATTTTAAAGCACTTCTCTAAATTATATAAATCAATATATATTACGTCTGTATTTATTTATAAAAAACTTAAGTATGTGACTTAATTTGTTAAAAAAAAAATTACGTATGGATTGGGTTAAAAGTCACCAAGGGATCAATTTCAAAGTTGATCCTGTGTATTTATGTATGTAACTATATATATTGTGTAATTTTTTAATGTCGTTGCTAACAATTTAAGTATGATCCTTATTATAATTATATTCATACAAATAAGTATTTGCCACACAATTCCATTTTGTAATCACTTTAATGTTTCGTCTCATTTTCGTTTTGTTTCTTAATAAATGCTTACGTTGCCTCGTATTTGATTTGAAAATTAAAAAAAAAAAAATCATTTAACAAAATCGAAATAATAAAAACATACAGATTGTGAGTCCGGATATGCCACCACAAGATTCATTAGCGGCGACACGTTTTACAATTGGAGACTTTGAAGTAAGTTGTAGATAGAATGCTTTCTTTTCTTTTGCCCAATTTACATAAATGAAATAATTTATTTTTACAATACGAATCTTAACTGAAAACCACTTATATGTAAATGTTATTTATGATTGATAACTATTTTGTCAATTAAAGAAAAAAAGGAACATTTTCTTTACATGTGTAATTATTTAAACAAAAATTTCTTTTTTCACTTTCATTTATTTATTGTGTCTTCATTACTTATAATTTCAAATCTTATATCTAATAACTATTATTTAATTAGTTCAGTTAATGCCGGACGAAAAATTGTTTATTCATTGTTGCTTTGAATAAATTGGCATTCTTCCTTCTAGTCTTTGGATTAGGTCAGCTGTGTCCCTCCTTCTTAATCGAGTGTGGCCACGGTTATCTAATATGTTGCGGCCCAGTGGGTTTGGGAGAATTTCCAGTTTTTTTTAAATATTTTTCTACATTTTTCGTGATCAGTTTTTACAAGGGGCACGTTTAGATCTTTGTGTATATTCGCATTTTTGATATACCAGGAGGCAACTTTGATCCTTCTTAGAAACTTGTTATGGCGTCTTTGGATCGTTTCTACATTTGACGCTGAGACCGTACCCCATAGCTGTAAGCCATAACACCATATCGGTTTAATGATAATGTTATAAAATAGAAGTTTACAATCTAAGCTAAGGTTTTGCCAATAAGCCAATTAATTTGAATCGATTTCAATTTCATTTGAGTCAACTTTGCATCTATATGACTATTCCATGTGAGGCGATGATCCAGATGTATAACGAGGTATTTAACTTCCGATTGTTGTTTGGTTATTGATATGAATAGGGGGGCATGATTCTTTACGCAATGTTGACTCTCGTTGACTTTAATTTTCCATTGTTTTAGCCATTTTTCTAAGTCAAATATGAGATTTTGTAAGTAACGAGACGCTTCTTGAGGGTTTCATGAATGCTAAGAATAGTAGTATAAATGTTGATGTATGAGTGCGCTTGTTAGTTGGCATATCATACGAATATATCAATTAAAAAAAGGGTCCCAGGATACTGCCTTGGGGGACTCCATCATCAATGGGTTGCCGAATACTTAAAAAGTCTCCTTTTTAACCTTAAATGTTCGACCAGTTAAATAGCTTTCGAATAGCTTATATTTGTATATTAAGCCATCATGCCATACTTTAACAAACGCTTGAGAAATGTCGGTGAAGAGAGCGGAACAATATTTCTTTTCCTCAAAGGCTTTTTCTACAATATTTACAAGTCTATTTAAAAAAATTAAATGCATTTGAATTTTATATTATTTACAAGACATTATCTGATGTTAGATGATAACTAACTATCTCGAACATTATTATGAGCCGGTAATCTGAGACAATAAAAGACGACTGCAAACACTTTAGTTTAGATAATATTTTATTATACCTAACAGTATACACATCACAATGGCCAGAATAAAATACCTTGGAAATAAATCTGACATTTCTAACTGTCTGTTACGATCGACATGAAGTGGCGCAATGGGCATCTTATTATTAATGCTTTTATTTAGGCCTACAAAAATCTTACTGGCATTGGTCGAGTTATATGCATTTGGAGATTCAAATTTGATCAAAACTTGGTCTTGTTTTCTTAAAGTATCGAACAGGTTTATTAGTTAAACACTACAATTAATTCATTAATAAATTCCAGGACAACTTCTCCGAGTCCAAATAATCGATTCGAATGCTAGAGCTTTCGATGTCATTAATCACCGAGAACCGAATAATAATTGTCTGTTTTTGATTTCGGATTTGAGCCATGAAAAGCCGCGCTTTCGGTTAAAACCAGAAAAAAACTCTAGTAAATATGTAGCATTATTTAAATATCGAAATTTTACAAACAATTTTGGTCCGGTTTTCCACCAAAATGATATTTTTGGAAAATATATGAATTTTTATTATTTTTCAAGACAGTGTCCTACAAGTACACAGTGTATTTAGTGTACTTGTTTTAAGATCAGAAATATGAGAATTCCTGTTGAAATACAATTGTGTTCTGAACATCTTTCTCGTATCAAATTTGCACCTAAGGACTGAGATCGAAAAATTCTTAACATACATATACATATGTTAATAAAAATGAAACCACTAAACTTACAGTTTTGATTTTTTTTATTTGATTGAAATTATTATTACAATTTACAAAAAAAAAAAAAATATTTTTATAGTTCTAATCACTAGTGATGAAATTTTGAACCTTTTTCGGAAACCCTTCCATTATGGCTTTTATAGTGATTTCAGTCACCTTGTTCGAACAGGTTGTCCATCTCCGTTTGAAATCTACCACAGTTTTGGACACCTTTTTTTGCTCTTCAATTCTCTTTTAACAAGACCCCAATATCTCTTCACTGACCATAGCTCCAGGCAGTTTGGAGAATTTGCCTCTCTTGGTACATATACCAAATTATTGTTCTTTTACCACTCAATACCTTTCTTACCATAGTGACAGGGTGCCAAATCAGGCCAAAAATAAGTGGACACACCAAGAAGTTTTATGAATGGAAGCATCCTTTTTTGTAAACATTCCTTGATGTAAATTTCGGTATTTATAGAGCCCTTTGTAACAAATGTTTGGCTTTTTTGCGCAACTGCATATTGCTTGCCATACCAAGAACTTTTTGGGAAATTTTGTTTGCTTTTGGGTTCTAAACTTTTCTTCAACATTCCCTCGTGATGCTAAAATCTGTCAGAACATACGTTTCGTCATCCATTATGCAGCAGGAGTATTTTTTTTTTTATAAAATTTGCCTTCAATTTCCGTGCTCTGTTTTTGGCAGCAAATTCGGTTGCTATCACGAATCAGTTTTCTCTGTGCATGCAAAGTGTTTATTCACAACTATAGACTTTATTAGAAGTAGAATTTTGAACGCGATATTAAAAATTGCACTGGAAATAGCTGATGTTCTACAATACGGGTTTCGCTTACATCTCGGGCATTTATGAACCAATATGGGTAATTCATTCAACACAAACAATTCATAAAGTGTTTGAGTGTTTAAAGTTGTGTACGTTCCATAAATGGCTAAGATATGAATCAAAACCGCAACAATTTCTACATCTGAATATCATTTTTTTTTAATTTGCTCAAAATGAAGATCTTAAATTTTTTTAATTTCCTTTCAAAACTATCAATATTGAAATGTTAATAATATAATATACAATTGATATGATATAAATATGTTGGGCTTGTCGTGACAGGCTTTTGTATCATATAAATTGTATAATGTAACAAAAAGTTTGATTTAAATGAAAGTTTATTTTCTTTTTTTTATATTATTTAAATCTGGTACTATAAAACTTAAAGAATTCTTTGAGGAATTTTCGAATATATGTAAGTTTGAATTTTTCAAGTTAAATTCGAATTTTCGAACATAATACTGTATTGGCACAAGGTTTACATTAACATAACTTCGAATTTTCGAACATATTATTACATTGTCATCGGGTGTATTCATGAATGCCAAATTTTAGCATATTGAGGCTATGACTGATTCAAAATTCAGTTACAAATTGTGACCTAAACTAACAAACATACATGGCTAGGTAAATAAAAGCTTTTTAAAATGAAAATGTTCCTTTATCAGTATAATTTAAAGTGGTTAACTGTATCAACATTTTACATACATAAAACTGTTAGCAATTTATGAGTGGTTTTGCTAAAAATCGTATTGTAATAATTAAATGTATTAACTAATTTACTGTATCTTTATTGTATTTCTTTGTACTTTTTCTTTTTCACTCCCCAAAACTAAATTCTTTTTGTACAGAATTAAAATAACATGAAATAATTATAATATAAAATAAACATAATATAAACGACGACAACTACAACAACAACAACACATTCAAAACGCTTAAATAGAAAATCTTCAACACAACATCAAACTAAACAATATAAATGGATGATTAAATTGCTAAATAAAACCAGGATCTTATTAAATATTTTCAAATTTGTTCATGTTTTTAAAACTATTAAATGAAATTTTAAAATAACGGTTACCTCCCCAGTTGAATAAATAACTAAATAAAATACAAACAGCAAAGACAACACTAATGAAAATTATAGTTAAAATTTCCAAAAGAATAAAAATGTATCTCATCTTTAACATCTAGAAAATCACACATACAGACACAAACAAGTATTACATACATAACAAACGCTCTCTCATCACCTGTTTTCTTCATCAGATGAAAATCAACAGTCTTAAGTAGAAAAAAAAAATAAAAGTGCTTTTTAACAAATCATCAACAAAATTTATATGAATAGCAAAACGAAAATAAAAATAAAAATTAAACAAAATTAATTTATATGAAAGTACTTAATTAACAAATTCAAAAACTTCAAAACATGATGAGTGTTAGAGAGAAGAGCGCCTTCTTAATGATTTATTAACTAATATATTTAACAAAAAAAAAAAAAAAAAAAATTAACAACTTTAACCAAGAGAATAAAAATAATTATGTAATTATAAACTTATGTAAACTAAGTACTTACTACAAACGAAAAACTATTTTACAACTAGAAAATATTTCAAACAGCAATTATTTACAACATTTAACAAGAACAACAAATTAAAACCGAACAAATTAAACAAACAAATTAATTATTTACTAACTTAATAACTTCGTATGGATGATGATAAAATTAAAACGAAAATGAAAACAATTTTTACTAAAACAAGTATTTAGAAAGAAGTAAAATTATACAAAAATACATAAATTGAAAGTAACATTTAAATACAAATGAAGTTAAGTAAAAAATTATAAACGAGGATGTAGTTTTAATGTTAAATTAAATCGAAATTAATTATTATGATTATTATTAAAATTGATACTGATATTAATATAAAAACTAATTAGAATAGAAACAATATAAAAATTATTCTTAAAAGTCCCTGCTGAAAGCTCAACATTTTAACAAATTAATTTGTATTTGTAAATTTATGCAAAAATATTTTATTTACTTTTAGTCTAAATAATAAAATCAACAAACAATAAAACAAACATTTTACTTAATCTAGTCCACATATTAGCGGATGATGATTTTGATGATGCTATTAATCATCAATTATTTAATAATATTAGAAACAACAACAGCAACACTAACATTCATATAGCAGAATTAAATTAATCATGATTACTAATTTGCTTAATTTAAACTCATTTCGTTTGTGATTAATTTTTAAACTATGTATTTAATATTAACAATACGTACTGGCGTACCCGTTTAACATTTCTAACTGTTAATTGTAATTTATATTAACAATTTATTTATTAATTTATTTAATCGTTTATTCGTTTGTTTGTTTGTAATATGCAACGATATTGTAAAGAAATCACATCAACAGCAATAATATACATTCAGTAGCAAATACTTCATAGATACTTACTAACTCATACATACTGACATGTTATAGTTATGCAGCTTCATGCATTTGTATTGATATTGGGTTCAATTGGTTTAACAATACACATTATGATCTCAAAAGGTAATTATATAAATTATTTATATGTATATTGTATTAATATTTATTTTGAATTTTTATTTTATGTATAGATGAAGAAAATAATTGAATTCTCACTTTGTGTAATGATAAACACCAATAATTATATAAGCAGACATTTGAACAACTAAAACTAGTTGTATTATTAATACTAAATAGCAGTACAAATCATTTCAAGATTATAAATTTTTAGTTATTTATATCCCCTCAAACAACTGTCACACTTCTAAACGGATAGTCCGCTTTTAATAAATAAATTTCCTATGGTTATAGAGGAGGTGTAGTTGAGTTTAAGAGTTTGAATTTGGACTTTAAGCACTAAAAACATTTTATTCTAATAGAATAACTGTTGAAATATACATAATAATTTATCAATAAAAGTGTATTTTACATGGCTTTCTTATAAAAAATCAACTGCAACTGCTCTAAAAACTAATTAAAAAACATATTGTACTTTGTGTTGTCGCAAAAATGACATACTGTCAGAGTCAAAATTTAGTATACAACACGCATTTTCATATATGGGCAATTCCATGTCATCGTACGTGACATTTGTACGCCTATAGAGTCGAATAGATTTCGCAAAAATAAGAGTATCTGAATAATAATGTTATTTTTTCACGTACTTTTTATACCCTTCACCTTCTTGAGAAGGGTATATATAAGTTTGTCATTCCGTTTGCCATTTCCACAATATAATTTTCCGACCCTATAAAGTATATATATTCTGGATCCTTATAGATAGCTGTCTGTTGAAATCAATTTTCTGAAGACCCCAGATATCTTCCGGATCCAAATCTTCAATAATTCTGTAAGACATGCTTTTGAGAAGTTTCCTATTTAAAATCAGCAAAATCCGTCCATAAATAACGGAGATATGAGCAAAAATCCAAGACAACATCTTTTTTGGCCTATTTTTGATCAATATCTCGATTACTTAGTCATTAATATAGACAATATATATATCTAATTATAGATATTTCAAAGTCCATTGCAACAATGTATATAAGGCTATAGTAAGTTGGATCTACAATGGGTCTAAATCGGGAAAAATATTTTTTATTCCGATTTTTTTTTCACAAAAAACATCCTTTTGTCATACATTTTTTTCACTAATAAATTAAAAAAAAATTTTTTTTTAAAAATTAGAAACAACTTTTAAAAACCAATTTCGAAAAAAAATCTTTAAAAAAATTTAAAAAAAAAATTTTAATTTTGAAGTATAATTTGGTGAAGGATATATAAGATTCACCTCTCTTACTTGTTTCTATTTTAAACGAAATAACAGTTGAAAATTAATGATTTAGAAAAGATAATATTTAACATAGCTTTAAAAGCTAACGTGATTAAAAAAATAATAATTTGTTGGACCATGGATCAGCTTTGTCTGGAATAGTGTGTATAAGTTTTTTCTGTCTCACTTTTTGTCAAAACAGGGTCCCTTCGACTCCACTTGATTGTTCGCACGTGGTGAACTACCACGTAAACCAAACTCTTTATAAGAAACTTATGAATGTTTAATTAATTTTCTGAGGGGGACCTATTTTGAGGACTAGGGAAAAATGTTGCTCAATTTTCGCCATACTTTACAGTACTTAGAACTAATTTGTGCAATATTTTATAAGGATTACCGCATAATCAACATATTAATGTATGGGGGTTGAAATAATGGGCCGATATTGCTCATTTTGGCAACAGAGAGTATTTGTGGGAAATTTCAGGCAGATAGTGTTTTCAAAAGACGGACGGACGTAGCTACAGCGTTCACGAATCTTTTTTAGTGGTGGGTATACAAATATTTGTAGTTTTGAAAATTTCTAATTGTTTTATTTGTTTTTAAAATTTGAATAAAGTTGATTTTGAAATATTTTTTCTCCTGAACTCAAACCGAATACCGAGCTTTTAGGAAAATATTAACAATTTATCGAATATTCAATGATATTTTAGACTTAAAAAAAGGTTTCAAATATTGCCAAAGGCCATAAAATAAGAACATGTGCCAATTTGGAGCTATCAATTCCTTATAGCGCAAATTCAATTTGATGGTTATTCTGTACAAATGTGAGAATTTATTAATATTGATGTTTTTGAAAAATATTTATAATTACTTATACAATTTAATAATTATGTACATATGTTATTAATAATTATTTGTTTTAAATTATTTATTTATTGTTGTAATTAATTTATTATTATTATTATTTTATATGTTGCAGTACTAGTCACATTTACAGGATTTATTTAGAATTATTCATGTAAATACCGTAAATGTGGCAAGGACAGGATCAAAACTATTAATTTAATGTTTCATTTTATGTATAATGTATTATTTAAAATTATTAAAACTATTTAAATATTCTAAAATGTTTGCACCCATCCCTGTCTATTATTAAATTTTTTATCTAATATTCCATTATTAAATAGTGTCAAGTTTCCAAGTCAGGTCAAAAGTAGGTGGACACAGGTTCATAAGTCAAATGTACTTTTTTTCGTTTTCAAAACCGATTCCGACAATGATTGGATTCTATGACAATTGAATTTGTGATAGAAAAATCTGTCAGTTTATTAGAAAAACTGATAAATAAAGTCAAAGTAAAAATGGAAATTTATTTTAAAGTAAAAGAGATAACGTAGAGAAATAAATGGGACAAAGTAAAATGCAATCTGTCCATATTAGTACAAGATACGATATCAACAAAGTTTTCAAAACAGAGGTGGTTGACATTGACACCCTACATCACACATTGTATTGCTTATGTCCTCCTGTACTATTCGTTCCTACATCATTTTGCAATCGGACAAGTATTTTTTCGATCGATCCCACTGTGCGATGGACCATGCGTGATTTCAGTACTGCATAGTGTTGCCAAATGTCCCAATTTTCACGGGATTGTTCTGCTTTTAGCCATTGAATCGTAATTCCCGTTTTTTTTTTTTTTTTGGATTTGCCAAATCTTAAATCAAGTTATTAAAGAACTAACTTCATTTAATAGTATTGAATAATTTTTAAATTGGAAAAATACTACATTTGTGTTGAAAATATGTATATAATAAAATTCCACCAAAAAGTTAAATGGAACTGGTATCTTTCTTGTATAAGATATTGAAATTGCCAATGATTTAAATTGATTTAGAAATGAAATAGGGTACTAATTTGATAGACACGTGGGTGTATTAAAAAAACTCTGAAAGCAATATTGGATATATTTTGATATGTATGTTTATTGCTATAGGGTACTAATTTGATAGACACGTGGGTGTATTAAAAAAACTCTGAAAGCAATATTGGATATATTTTGATATGTATGTTTATTGCTAAGTATTATTATTTGTTTGTTTGTTAATATATACATTAGAGTGCTCCAAGATTTGATGGCCCCCATTAGAATTATTCCATGGACTGCAGAAATATGTTGTGTAAAAATATAAGGATGATATGATGACTTTATCTTGGTGGCGCAAAATCTCTGAAGTTTGGAGATGCAAATATGTTGCCATTAAATAATTATTTTTGTATTTTAATTTAAAAGAATCGATATTATCGTAATTATCATTTTACCGAGATATAAAATACAAAAAACAGCTAAACAATTTAAAACTTATTAAAAGTTCCTCAGGTCACTTTAAATGAAATATAAAAAAATATTAACATAGTTTGATAAATATTCAAACAAAAGCATACTTTTACTTTAAATAGTACCGTATTTACTTGTATATGAGATTTTGTAACGTTAACCAAAAAATTTTAATTTTTTTAACGGCAGTTTCCAATTTTTTAAAAAATTTTGTTAAACAAATTTTAGATTTTTTGGTCATCACATTGAGATTTATTAAGGATAAATAAGGGAATAAAAATGGAAAAAAATGTCCATACTTTTTTACTACCTACGCACAGTGTCTGATTTCATTGTTTTAGCGGGATTTAATTGAAAAAAAAATACTTTTAAAAAAAAAAATTATTGAATACAATAAACAACAACCCTGGTATTTAGAAAAACAAGATTTAAAACAAAAAATGTAAACAACAAAAATATAATGGTATCAAAGAGTGAGATGTTTAATTGACATTAAAATTTTTTAATAGTTCAATGTTTGGATGCGTTGGATTTTTTTGTTTTTTGATATTTTTTTTTTAAATTCTTTTTGAATAGTAAAATACAATATTTAAACTAAATAAGAGTTTCATTACATTTCAAAATAAGGCCTGCTAAATTTGTTCTTGAGTGATATTCAAGAAATCCATTTTAGGTATGATTTTTTCTTAATTTTAAAATTTTCAATAGAAAAAAGTTACAGAGTTCAGTGAAGTTCAGTGAAATTTTTTTTTACTATACCGTTTACCAACCTTCCTATTTATGGAAACAAAAACGAAAATCCACCCAATTGACCCCCGGAAATTTTTGACCTCTAAAAGCATCATGGCCAAACAAATGTTTCGTAGTGAAATTTTCGAAATTTGGCTTTCAACAAAGCAAAATGAAAGGCATTAACGTGTTTTTGATTTTATATGTGGAAATATTAGTACTGGAAGCCACAAAATTGTAGACTTTTCCATGTTAAGCAATTTCGTAAAAAAGTTTTGTCATGAAACAAACGTGAAGTGGAAGAAAGCAATCGTATGGGGGCTAGGAGAAATAATGGACCGATTCTAACCAAATTGAATAGGCATCGACCTTGGGGCAATGGAAAAGCTTGTACCTAATTTTGTCGAATTATCTTTAAAATTGCTATCTGTAGTTTGATTACAAAGTTTATATGGACGGACAGACGGACGGACGGACATCGCTTAATCGACTCAGAAAGTGATCCTGAGCAGATTGGTATACTTTGAGGTGGGTGTAGGAACAATATTTTTGCACATTATAAACATCAGCAAACATAACCCACTATACTCTCCTCACTGTACGGGAGGTAGGCGAAGTATTGCCACGACCACCTCAATTTTTTCTCCAAAAATGTATCTAACCATAGGAAAACTGTGTTTCGAAAATCATTGAATTATCTTTACCCGTTTTGAAAATTCAGACTTTAGTACCTCTAGATTACATAAATCTGACACTGTGCTACGATTTAAATTTTTCAGATTTCGGAATAAACTAATTACAGTGAGGCCTCGATTATTCGTGATTCGATTAACCGGCAACATCAATTATCGGAGAAAGAAAATGCTTTTGAATCGATTTAAATCAATGAAAAAACTCACCAATGCGATAATGGAGAATGGAAAGAGTTTACTTGAGAGATGTTTGTCTTGGCATAAAAAAAATTTCATAGAATGACACAAGGTCTCAAAGGAGAGACTAACCTCATTAGTTTGCGTTAATGCTGCTGGTACACACAAGTGCAAAGCTTTAGTTATTGGAAAGAGTTTTAAAAAATGTCCATTAGAATGGTTTAACAATAACTTAGTACCAGAAGTGAGAGAGAATTTTAAGAAAATCGGTCTAAAAGATTATAGTAAAATCATTCTTCTATTGGACTTCAATGCTGAAAACATTATTGTGAAATTTTGTTCACCAAATTGGACGACTTTGATCCAACCGATGGATCAGTAAATGTGGAGCTTTAAATGTCCTTATCGAAAAACTGTCATTATTAAAAAACTACTAAAAATTGGTACTCAATTAACCGGGAAAATTGAAAATAAATTTGTTTAGGCACACTAGACAATAGGTTAATGTTAAGCTACGAAGACAAAAACTCATATACAAGTAAAAACGGATATATCTATAAAATGAATATAAAAATGAAATGGTCCATGTATGTAATGTCATCACGTGAGAACGGCTGGAGCGATTTGGATAATTTTTTTTATTTGATTTGAAATGTTCAGGAGATGGTTTGAAAGGAAAAAAAAATCAAAAATTCGGAAATTTAAATTTTTAATATATTGCCTCCTTTTCACTTCTCATTTTTTATAATAAAATAAATTTTTTGGAGCTTTTATTATAATGTTTCTCAAATAATGTTAATTTTTTTCCACATTTCGTATTCAAATGGTATGCGACACGTTAATGGTCCGGGGAATTTTTAATAACTTTAAAAATTTGTCACCACTTTTCTTTTTGTATATCTCGTTTGAACGATAAATTTTACATTAAAGTGCAAAAATAATTATTTTGCATAAACTAAAAAAAATATATTTTCCCCCTTGTCAATGCATCACCAATCTTTATAGCCGTTGCACCACAAATTAACTGCATCCTAATATTTTCAAGAACATATTTTTAAAGCCCATTGAACAGTTTTAGTCGTGGTGGCGGTCAAAATTCGTAATTACATTTATTTCGATCACTCTAATATACATACATAATTGTATGTATTAAATTTTAATGATTTAAAGTAAGCATGTCAAGTAAATCTATTAAAATCTGCATAATATTAATAAATCTGTTTTACATAATATACTTTCATGTTTACAGGACGATGACGATGATGATAATGACTACAGTGGTCCAGCATTAGGAGGGCATGTTAAGACGCACAGTGATGCATCCGATGATGATGACGATGATAAACCCGTTACCATGCGTTCAGCAATGATGCGTGCCACCGGGAATCATCTAGATGTGCCAACAAGCAAAAAGCCGTTTAAAATGGAAGTATTCGATTTGTAGACCTCTCATTAATTATAATCCACAATCTAAGTAGAAATTTTCATTAATTTTCTTTCTGTTTTAACATAAAATAAGAGCAAGTTAATGTTAAAAATTTCAAATGATAAAAGAAAAATACCAAAAAATATACATAAGTATATAAAACTCAAAATAATTTACAAATAGAACAAAACAGTTACAAAAATAGAACTAATTTATATTTGTAAATTTTTAAGAACAAGAAAAAATTTAAAAAACAACAATTAAAATTAAAAAAAAATGTTGGAAAAGATGACAAGGGTATGATGAAGTTGATGAAAAATACCGATGATAAATGAAAGTATTTGTAAATTAATGAATTATGTAGTTTTTAATTCTAAGTAAGTAGTTTTTAAGAATTATGATTAAAACAAAAAGCTTAAACTTTAAAAGAAAACGACAAGAAAAACAGTATATGATTATGAAAGAACTTGAATTAAGTTACTTACATAGATATTTAGTTTTAACCTAAATTGATTTTATTTATACTTATACTTTTTAAAATGTAATACATGTATGAATAAATTATCTTACTTAACCAAATACTTTTAGATACAATATACAAAAGAAACGTTTTTCTGTTGAAACAAAAAAATAATATTCAAAAACTCACAAACCACAGAACAACATGTAAACAAAATTTTACTTCGCTTTAATAGGTTGAGATTTAGAACGCATTTCCAAACAGAGTTGAACTCTAAAATATTTTATTTTATTATGTTTTCTCCCAAAAGTTTATCCTATAAATTAATAAGAGAACTACAAAAAAAAATATATATATTATTATTATATTTTGTAATATACAGACATATGTATATACAAATGTTTTAATTTCTATTTTAATGATAATTTTATAATTTGTTATTAACTGCTTGCTTGCCACTTTAGAATTTATGTTCCATAAAAGTATCAAATAAATAAAACTTAAAATAATAAGAAACAAATCCAAATTAAAATGTATTTTAAATAATAATTTCTGTGATTTTTTGCCTAGTTCGGTTTATCTCAACATATTTATGCACTTGTTTTGTAATCATACTGAATTATAAAAAGTAAAACATACTTTAGGGCGCAATTCTAACAGTGATACGCAAAACTATCTATGCAATTTTCTAACACGTCTCAAACGTTTAATAGTTTTGCAGATTGTTCTTGTGTTTATTATATGTGTTTTATAAAATAGCGGTTTTAGGCGAAAAAAATGGCTAATCTGGTTTTTAATAATTAAAAACATATGTAAATAAACAATGTAAAACTATATGAATCAAATCATATAAACCAAAATGTTTCTTTTAAATTATTAAACTTAACGTCAATATGGGGTCAGAAAAATGTCTCAAACGTTTCCAGATGTGAAATATTAACAAAATGTAAAGATATTTTGAAGACCACATAGTATTTCTAAATATTCTTAATTGAGTCAACACGATATAAAATAATTATTAATTTAATACATTTAAATCACAAGATACAGAAATTAAATTAAATATAAGAGAATTATAAATAGATACAACATAGAAAAAAATGCTTTCATTAAATACTAGGGTATTCAATTAATCGGGTTTCTGGTTTAATCGGTTAATCGAGCAAATATTTAACCGGGGTTTACATTTAATCGGATTAACCGAATAATTTCTATTTTAATTTTAATTTGAAAATAAAACTACGAGTTTTGTGTACTTATTTAAGCATTTCAACAAAAAAATAAATAATAGGAACTAAATATGGTATTTAGATCCTTTTTATTTATAAATGTGAGTTTTTTTTTAGGATTTTAGTGAGATATTCTGAAATAATATTTTAAAAAAAGAATAGGAAAGGTTTCCTTTTAATCGATTTTTCTTTGGTTTTAATAAAACTTAACTCGGACAAAATTTTCTTACTGATTGTGAATGTTGGAGAAATCGAAAGTAAGGCATGAGAAATACTATCCAATTTCTCAGTTCATTGTTCAGTTTTCATGAGAAATACTATCCAATTTCTCAGTTTTTTTGAGCATATAAAATCCTCCATTATACCATTGGAAAATTTCCTTAAGTTCTGATAAAAGACTCGTTTCAGTAATGTCTTCAGTTTCGTCTATTAGCATGTATTCCTCCAACTCATTAGGACAAATTTCATCATGGAACATTCTAAAAAAAGGTCATTTCCAAATTCCTTAATTTCAGTTTTTGATCTATATTTAAAAAACTATTGCTAGAAGGGAATGTTCATAAGATAAGAAATATAAAGTACAAAAAAAAAGAAATTTCGGTTAATCGGTTAATCGACACAAATTAATCGGTTTATTTGTTATTTGAAAATCGGCAATTTTAAATTATTCAAACAGTTAACCGACCAAAATTAATCGGTTAACCGTTTTCCAAATCGATTTTCAAGAATAAACAATTTAAGGAATTAATTCTATAAAAATTAATTCTCAAAGAAATTAACTCAAGTGCTTAGGAATTATGCATATGAATTAATTCGTGATGAATTATTTTATGGAATGGTTAAGAGCTAAATGTTAATATGATTTTGAATATTGAATTAATTCTGAAGAAATATTTGAAATTGGTCATGAATTTTTTTCCTTTACTTTTATATGATATTTATATACAAAATATGGTCTCTATAACTATCTATTATTACTATATCAAGTTCCATTCAAATTGATAATTTCTGGATAATTTAAATCTTTAAAATAGGTTTTTAGTGTGTGTAAAAACAACTACATTTTGGCTTAGCAATGAAATTTTATAGAAAATATCCCAAACTCTCAAGCATGAGTCTGGATTGGACTCGGTCTGCACGATGAAATCAAAACTTAAAAAATATTCATTAATATTGGATAGGAGTTTAAGATTGTTTTTCCAGATTTTGCCAAGACCTGTCTGAAATTCAATCTAGATTTATTCCAAAAATTTTAAAGATCCCTTCTTTTTCACAAAAACTAGTTTCTATTTAAGTAACTGTGCTGCTAATCGAGTAGAGCGCACTATCTGAATTAAGTTTTACCATTAGAATCCTTATGTTTTCAATTTGTTTTAAGGAACAAATAAATTTCAAGTTGAAATTGAGATCATCCGAATTCATATCGCACTAGTTCTTTTTCAACTTTCATTGAAAATTTTTAAATTTTGAGTTGATCCTTTTTAGAGGAACCAGTACGATATAGAGAGAAAAAATTTAAATTAAAATTGATATTAAGAAAATACAAATTGAAATTAAGAAACACAAAATAGTTTTGAGACAATGCACATGGGACACACAAAAAATTAGTAAAATGGATAAAACTAATAGACAGTCATATCGGTTCTACGTTGACTTATGTATTAAATAGATAGTGTAAGTAAACCAGGTTTACTAAATATGTACATTTTCTAAGCAATATTAAAGTTTTCTGAACTCTACTTTAACCAATAGCAACCGCAGAAATACACACATTACAAATTAACAATCTGATCTTTATTATACCGTGCCATAGAAAATCCCATAGAAAAAATAACATTATGAACTTAGCAAACAAATGCACTGTTGAGAGAGATTGCTGCCCTTAATATTTGCGCTAAATTATAAAAAATAAGCAATTTAAATGGTTTCTTTAGACGCACAACTTTGTTTGTTATATGTATAATCATTTTTATTTAATCATACTTTTAAATCAAAACCAATTATTATTCTGTTGATATGAAAAAATATTTATGTATATTGTTTTTAATTAAAATGAAATAAAAATATATATTTTTTTTTAATTTTAAACATGTTTCGTAAGACAAAAAATAAACTGCTGTGAATAGTTTATAGTGGTTTTAATATAAAGAAAATAGTTTTTAAGTAAATAAAAGCTATATACTTATTACCCGAATGTTTTCTTTTTTATCATTTACTTTACCTATCATTAATTTATTAAAATAAAAACTTCAAACATTGATGAACACCTTTTAAAGATTCGTCTGAGACAATAAGTGATAATTTTTTTTTATGAAATTTAATTGAAAACCAAAAAAAAAAAAAAACAGAATTTTTACAATGAATTTATTTAACGAAAATTTAATAATTATTTTAATTTAAAATTTCAAGAATACACAAACATCCAAAACATACATAAAACTAAATTTTTTATAAGTAACTATTTCGTACCTTCTTAATTTTCATGTTTATTTCCAAGTATAATTTAAGATACATATATAAAAAAAAAAAATCAAAATGCCATATGAAATGCAGAGATAAGTGTACCTTTTTATTAAAAAAAAAATAAATAATAAAATTCACTTTGACACAGGTCATAATGCTGTTTTATGATAAATTAAAAATATATAGTTAATAAGATAAAAATATTTGAGGCTAAATACCTACAATTAATTATTCATTTTAATTATTATATAAATATATAATATTGTACATTTATTATTATAAAGTTGAAATATATTATTTAGTTAAGCTTTTGTTTATGAATCAAAACTCATTATAATTATAAAAATCATAATATTTTCACTTACTCTGAAATAATATAAATGTTTTGAAACATTTGGTCTTCACTGTTTATTTTTGATTAAATACCATAGCATACGTTTAGGTGCCTCTTATTTGTTTCATATATATTCGACCCACAATCTTCTGTTCAAATTGGAAATGATGGTTTATACCTATACATATTTATAAATTACAATATTTCATACATTAAAATATTTATATACATTTCTAATAAATACAATTAAATCACCTAACCAATGCAACTTAACATACTACATACATACATAAATTCATAGATAATGGAATACATGCACGTATTCAGTCATGCACACAAATTCACACATAAATAAATAAAGAAATTAAACATAAATTGTATTTTTAACATCAACATTAAAATTTTTTGTTTGAATGCAAGAACAGAAACATTTAATAAATAAATAAAATTAAATAGTTGGTTAAGTTGAAAAAAAAAAAATGATGGTTGTTTTATTTCAAAATTTAAAAGGGATTGAGAAACATAGATCCTCACGAGGACATTTGTACAAAATTCAGAGATCTGCTTGCATTCTCATCACAGATGAACCACGCAATAGTCATTCAGTGGCTCTGAACCTGAACACTATTTTACACCAAATTCCAATAGATCTTCAGTGAATGTTTATTTCCTACTGCAATGCAATGAGACTATCTGGCACTGGCAGCGTAAGTCCATGCAGGGATACAGAATTTGCTTACCTTGCTGCTAAACCAATTAACTGATTACACAACACCCTTAAGGAACTTTTATCGGATGTTCAAAATTATTATTCCTTTCAGAGGTAAATGGTGTAAGGTGAAATAGGATTACGTTTAGAGGTTGTACATTTTATTTGAAGTTTCGAGTTTAAGGTCAAATCAGCAATCATAGAGAATAGACATAGAGCGGAATTCCCCTCTCAAAGACCTAACTCAGTTGCCAGAAACCTAAGTGGTGAGAATGTATTAGTAGAAATAACTATGTGAAAACAAAAACAACACTCGTATGTGTGATTATTTTAAGTAAATTTTTTGTTTGAGTTTTTTTCTAGTTTCCACTCTATGTTTCTCTATGGTAGCAATATTTTAAAAATATTAAAAAACTAAATGATGAAACAAAATCTAATTGAAATTCTTTTTTATTTAATTTGTTAATAGATGTTTAAACATAAATATAACTACCCATTATAACTACATACATCTAAAAAAATTAAGGCTTGTTTCACGATGTCAAAAAAAATTGTACAAAACACTCAGTTTTTTAAATTCTTCCGAATAGTTTTCATACAAATTTGTTCGACTCATTTTTCTTTCAACATCGTACAGTGGGGCAGAATCGAAATGTTTTGGGATCAGAAAACGGAAAGCAGCATTGCCAACCTCGATGTGTTTCCTATTTATCCCCAAAGCATTTTCCCAGCATCGAAGGAAATGTGGACCCCAGTGGTAAAATTTTAAAAAATATATTTTTTGGGATTTTCGATCCAATATTTAAGAATTTTGGGATTACTATTGACTTTTTTTAGAATAATAAATTTAAAACACTTTGAAAATTTCATTATTTTTATTTATTGATTTTTGAAAACTAAAATTTGTATCAAAATTTTAATAGGATTTCAAAAATTAGGAACAATCTGACCCACATTTATTCCGTATTTTTTTGTTTAGATAAGTTCATTTTTGGTCTTACAAAAAAAATTCAAGTCAATATCTCAATTAGATTCAAAAATATGTCACTTTAAAATTAGTTCTGACATTTTATACTAAAATATGAAAAAGTGCAATATTTTATTAACATTTTATTGGATCCACAACCTTTGTTGTGGATGCATTAATTGCCCATTTTCAGCGTATAGCATCCTAAATAAATCAAGAAAACTTTTAAACATTTTAAATTTAATTGCTGACGAACAGATCATATTGTAGAAGTTACAAACGAAATAACAATCTTATATATACCCTTCTCACGAAGGTGATGAGTATAAAAACAACAACGCCAAACGAAACGAAACACAAAAAAAAACAAAAAAAAAAAACAAAAAGCATGCAATACAAAAAACAAAAAGCATGCAATAAATTGTGTTTTTTAGATGATATTTTCAGAGGTTGTCTCGGATTTTTGCTCATATCTCCTTTATTCAAAGACGGATTTTGCTGATTTTAAATAGGAAACTTCTCGAAAGCATGTCTGACAAAATTATTGAAGATTTGGATCCCGAAGATATCTGGGGTCTTCAGAAAACTGATTTCGACAGACAGACGGACATGGCTTAATCCACTCCGCTATCTATAAGGATCCAGAATATATATATTTTATAGGGTCGGAAAATTATTTTGTGGAAATTACAAACGGAATGACAAATTTATATATACTCTTCTCACGAAGGTGAAGCATATAAAAAAACATGTAGCTTCAATTTATGTTTCCTATTTACATGAGAAAGCTATTGATATAATGTGTAAGACAACTCAATTGCTTTACACTGCAGTGTACTGGACTCAAGGCTGGAATTACAGTTGTTTTCAACTTGAATTCCAGTAAAAATGCTTATTGGGGTAGACTTAAAAAAAAATCAATTATGGAAATCATCATACACCATTATTTTTATTGATGGAAAAGACTAGTAAAAATTTAAATTTGGAACCAATAAATAAACTTAATATGTATATTAATTAATATTAGATGGAAAATGAGGAATATACCTACGCCAATCCAAACAAACAAAAATGTAATTAATGACACATGTCTGAAGATACGAACTGTATTATTTTATAACATACATTATTTGATATTTATGAAATACAATCCATACATACATATGTACGTATGTATATGTACATAAATAATAAGAAAATATATATGAAAACAAATCCATTAGATTGCCTTATCAGAGATGATTAAGCAAATTAGGTGTTAGTTTATTAATAGGAAATAATTATTCAATTATTATTTTTGCAAACTGTTAGTTATGATTATTATACGGGGGTCGTATGACAAACGTCTGAATATTTATAAACAAAAATCCGAGTACTTTATTTTTGTATCAAAGAAAAAATCTAATTACACATAAGAACAATCACTGGAAACTATTAATTCCGAATTGTTTTTTTACAAGTTCAAGGGAAGTTTTATTGATTTAAAATTAATTTTAAAAGGATAGATATTATTTTAGTTCGAGTATTGAATATTCCAATTACAAATTAAAAAAATTAACGAACCAAGCAACAAGTAACAGAGCTATTGTGCAGAATCTTATATACCCTTCACCAAATTATACTACTAAAAAAAGTTAAATATTTAAAAAAAAAAAAAATTAAAAAAAAAAAATTTTTAATAACATTTTTTTTTTTCTAATTTGTTTTTTAATTTGTGAAAAAACATTTTTTTTTTTTTGTTAAAAAAAAAATTCGGGGTAAAAAATATTTTCCCCGATTTGACCCATTATAGGTACGACTTACTTTGGCCTTATATACGCCGTTGCAATGGTCTTTGAAATATCTATTATTGGATATCCATATTGTCTATATTAATGACATAGTAAGCCAGATATAGATCAAAAATAGGTAAAAAATCGCGGTTGCCTGGTTTTTTCCATATATCTCAGCCATTTGTGGGCCGATTTTCTCGATTTCAAATAGCAACCGAATTGGAAAAATTTCCGATATATTGATGTATCAATTATGTTTGTAAGTTAATTAGGGGATTTGCAAAGTTGATTTTAACCAACAGACGGACCGACGGATATGGCTATATCGACTCCGCTATCTATAACGATTCATAATATATATACTTTATGAAAAATACAAATGAAAAATGTAGAAATTACAAACGGAATGACAAACTTATATATTGCCACTCATGGTTAGTTTTTGTGATTCCGTTGGGTTTCTTATTTATTTTGATTTTATTACGATATTACATTTTTTGTACTCCTTATATTAAAATTTGTTTTAACTATTTGTTTCGAACATATCGGTGTTAAGAATTCTAGTTAATTTGGTCGTTCTTAGTTTAACTTTTTAAACACTTTTGCGTCTTGTATCAGTTTCTGTTATATGTCTCATGGTACTGTAGGTGACAAATTTATATAACTGCAATAATGAACTTATTTGACAACCCTCGTGTACTAAGTAAAAAAAAATACAAAACTATAATAAATAAAAATTCTACAATAATTATTGCACAAAACAAATCCAAAGTACTCGTATATTTATGTACTTATGTACACTAGAATGCTCTAAATTTGTATGAAGTAAAAAATTTCAATCTACGGTCCTCTGTCTTAAGTTGTAAAGGTATGGAGGAGTGAGAATGAGATGAATTCGCAGGAAGTAATTGTATGAAATAAGGAAGGGCTTTAACTGTCTTTTTTTGCAAGCTGAAACCGAAAAATTCTTAACACACGTTTTTCACTAAAACTATTAATCAAAATATTATTTGATTTTTATACCCTCCACCACCACAAGTGGTGAAAGAGGGTATATATACGTTTGTCATTCCGTGTGTAACATTGAGAAATATTCATCTGAGACCCAACAAAGTATATATATTATTGATCCTTATGAAATTCTAAGTCGATTGAGCAATGTCCGTCTGTCTGTCCGTCTGTCCGTCTGTCCGTCTGTCTGTCTGTCTGTCTGTGTAAAACACTCTCACGTCCAAAATACATAAGTAAAATTAATGAAATGTATACCAAAATGTTTATAATTTTTCTAAGCAGTTTGGTATTGAAAATCAGCAAAATCGAATTGGTAGAACCAGGGTTATGGATCAAAATGTAAGACAACCTCCAAAAATTTTTATAATTTTCACATGATTTTTGTGACTTTTGGTAAATTCATTGCAGAGAACACCATGAAATTTTGCATTCATTATTTATATGATAAAAGAACAAATTTTGTTGAAAATGGAAAGAATCGGTCCATAATTTCTCGTAGCCCCCATACAAATTTCTTCCCGAAATATGGTGCTATAGTCTATAAATGCCTACAGAATTGCAGTATCCATACAAAATTCAGCAAAAATAAGTCTCGTGCTAAGATAAATCACAAGACTGAATTTTTCGTGGATCGGCCCATATTTGATCATAGCCCCCATATAAAGTTCACTTCCGAAAATCACTTAAACATGCATAAATACCTTATAAATATCGCTATTGAATTGAAATTCGACACAAATAATCTCCATATATACAAAAGTCGCTGCACCGAATTCTATGAAGATCGGTTCATATTTGTTTATAGCTCTCATATAAGGACCTCATCGGAACAACACATTAACCTGCATAAATATCTAAATAATATCAATATCAAACCAAAATTTTACACAGATCCGTAATTTATATATGGAAGTCATACTGCAAGATTTTGTGAATATCGGTCCATATTTGACCGAAGCTCCAATTTAAGGTCCATTTCTGAAAATCAGTTAAGTACTCACAAATCTCTTATAAATATCTTAATAATGCTAAAATTCGACATACATAAAACTCATATACATAGGAACAACTGTACCAAATTTTATGAAGTTTGGCCCATAATTGGTCATAGCTCCCATATAAGGACCACTTCCGAAAAACACATTAACCTGTATAAATATCTATAACATATCGATATCAAAATAAAATTATACACAGATGAGTAATTTGTATCTAGTAATCATACTACTGTAGTTTGTGAATATCGGTCCATATTTGACCATAGCTCCATATAAGGTCCACTCCCGAAAATCACTAAAACTCTCAAAAATTTCTTACAAATATAGTCATCAAGTTGAAATTCGAATTCAAAAATTACAATATATGTAAAAATCATTGTACGAAATTTTATGATGATCGGCCAATAATTGGTCATAGCCTCCATATAAGTACCACTTCTGGTGTTTTCCATTAACCTACACAAATATCCAAAAAAAATATTTGTACTGAACCAAAAGTGTACACCGATCAGTAATTTGTATTCAAGAATCATATTACAAGATTTTTTAAATATCGGTCATAATTCGATATAGTTGTCATATAAGGTCCACACTTGTTAATAGCGTTGTTTAAATTAAGTTTTATTAATTTTTTTATTTATAAATTTTACAAAAATAGTCCTCAAATACTTTGAAATCACGTTAGAGTATTATATGGCGATAGTCCCATAATATGTCAGCTCCAATATGTTGAACCAAAATTTGAATCCAAAAATCATACTACTGAAATTTATGAATATCGGTCCATAATTGGCAACAGCCCTCATATAAGTTCCACTTTCGGTAATAACTATAATACCCATAAAACTACTGTTAAGATGAAATTCAATTAAAATACATTGAAATCACGTTAAACTATTTTATTGCGATTGACTCATAATAGGTCATAATTTCCATAATAGTTCCACAATCCAAAAATACATTAACGCATATAAACATTGATATCGATCAAAAATTCAACAGAAATTAGTTACAAGTAGACAGAAATCATACTGCTGGAATTTTTGACTATGGGTTCATAATTATATATAAGACACATATCCGGAAAATAAATATATTTGTATACCCTTTTTTATATTCTTTTTCTTCACTTGTGGTGAATAAGGATAATGTTGATCCAATGGGATAATGATAACCAATTATTAGGTACATATATAAATTGTTAAATGTCATACGTTATAATATGAATAAATGACAAACTCTATTCAAAATGGTAAGAATCTGCAGTTAAAGTATCTTTTGCTTAAACTAGTCTTTCTTACAATTGTTATATTATTCCATATATTTATTTAGTAGTATTTCGATAACATTGTCTTAATCCTCATAATAACAAATATTGAATATGGATATTAAAGTGTTTATCCCAATGTAACTTCTACATCTCTCATCATATTTAGGTGGAGGGTATTTAAGATTCGGCACGGCCGAATATAGTACTCTTACTTGTTTTTTTATCAAGTTACCTTTGTAAAGCATGTCAGTTATGTTTAATATGAATTATGTACATTTGTTGTTAATCTGATAACGGAAAAAAGTGCGTACTAAAATTATTAAATATTTTCAACAAAATCCAACTTTTGGTCGTACAAAAAGTTTTCCAAATAATCAAAGGTCTGCTGTCAAACCAATGTTATTAAACAGTACCGGGAGAACTTGTCCGTTGATAGAAAACCTGGTTCAGGTAGAAGGAATGGTCCACAAGATGTTTCTAAATCCAAAAAAATAGAAAGCATTTTCAAAAGGGCTCCCAACACATCCGGAAGGAAAGCAGCCCAGTTAGCTCCGTGCTCGGACTATTTGGTACGAAAAGTCAAAGCCAATGCAGGTTTAAAAGCATACAAGGCTCAAAAAGTTCCTGACAGAAATTCTGCTAAAAATTTAGAGGGCAAAAATTGTCTGTTAATAATTTTTCGATCCCAGTCTTTATATGTATTGTAAATAACAATTGTACGAGTAGTTAAAACATTTGGGATACATTTTTTAAATATTTTGAATACTGTGAGCGAACATTTGCAATTCATAAATACCAATGAAACCGCTTTTATTACCAAGAACATTTTGGACAACGGTCTTGAATGATTACCATTCTGATTCGTTTTCGAAAATTTTAGAAATTATTCTAAAAACTTCTCGTCTTAACAAAACACTTTTGTCGTCTCGGTTTAGGAAATTTAAGCACTCAAAGAAATTATAGATGAAAAAGTCATATTAAAAAAACAACTGCTGATCGAATTGCAAAATGATGGAGGAACGAATCATAGATGAGGACAAAGCTTTCATAAACATATATTTGTTGCCGATCTTGTTAGAAAAAAGGTGAGTGTCTCAAACTCAAACTTGGTTTAGAGAACTTTGTACAAAATAAAGAAAATCCTCCTTATTTTTCTAATGTCAGTTACTTCAACAAATAGATAACTATGGTGTAAAATACCCAAATATTATTACTATATATGTAAGTAGATACTGATAGATATCTATTTGTTGAAATTTTCGGATAAATTAATTAACTTTTATATTTCAAAATATATTTAAGTTTCAGTTTTTAAATTTTGAATGTTTACGTTGAATTTGTTTTATTTTTCGCAAATAGTTGTTCAAAAATGTTTTTAAAAATGTCCTCTTATTTCTAATAAACTCCATTCTAAAACAGAAAAAATCTATTCGAAATATCTCAATCCTCCTAGAGTTGAAAAATATTACAGTGATACAAAAGTGAACAAAAAAAAAAAAAAAAAATATGCAGGGGTCCTAATATAGCAAATCTGTTTTGCTGTCTGTCTGTCTGTTGAAATCAATTTTTCGAAGACCCCAGATATCTTCGGGATCCAAATCTTAACTAATTTTGTCAGACATGCTTTCGGGAAGTTTGCTATTTAAAATCACCAAAATCCGTCCATAAATAACATAGATATGAGCAAAATTCCGAGACAACCTCTATTTTTTATCTATATCTCGTTTACTAACTTAGTAAGTCATAAATATAGACAATATGGATATCTAATGATAGATATTTCAAAGTCCATTACAACGATGTATATCAGGAAAAATATTTTTTAACCCGAATTTTTTTCACAAAAAACATTTTTTTGTCATAAATTATTTTTACTAATAAATTAAAAAAAACAAGTAAGAGTACTATATTCGGCCGTGCCGAATCTTAAATACCCTCCACCTAAATATGATGAGAGATGTAGAAGTTACATTGGGATAAACACTTTAATATCCATATTCAATATTTGTTATTATGAGGATTAAGACAATGTTATCGAAATACTACTAAATAAATATATGGAATAATATAACAATTGTAAGAAAGACTAGTTTAAGCAAAAGATACTTTAACTGCAGATTCTTACCATTTTGAATAGAGTTTGTCATTTATTCATATTATAACGTATGACATTTAACAATTTATATATGTACCTAATAATTGGTTATCATTATCCCATTGGATCAACATTATCCTTATTCACCACAAGTGAAGAAAAAGAATATAAAAAAGGGTATACAAATATATTTATTTTCCGGATATGTGTCTTATATATAATTATGAACCCATAGTCAAAAATTCCAGCAGTATGATTTCTGTCTACTTGTAACTAATTTCTGTTGAATTTTTGATCGATATCAATGTTTATATGCGTTAATGTATTTTTGGATTGTGGAACTATTATGGAAATTATGACCTATTATGAGTCAATCGCAATAAAATAGTTTAACGTGATTTCAATGTATTTTAATTGAATTTCATCTTAACAGTAGTTTTATGGGTATTATAGTTATTACCGAAAGTGGAACTTATATGAGGGCTGTTGCCAATTATGGACCGATATTCATAAATTTCAGTAGTATGATTTTTGGATTCAAATTTTGGTTCAACATATTGGAGCTGACATATTATGGGACTATCGCCATATAATACTCTAACGTGATTTCAAAGTATTTGAGGACTATTTTTGTAAAATTTATAAATAAAAAAATTAATAAAACTTAATTTAAACAACGCTATTAACAAGTGTGGACCTTATATGACAACTATATCGAATTATGACCGATATTTAAAAAATCTTGTAATATGATTCTTGAATACAAATTACTGATCGGTGTACACTTTTGGTTCAGTACAAATATTTTTTTTGGATATTTGTGTAGGTTAATGGAAAACACCAGAAGTGGTACTTATATGGAGGCTATGACCAATTATTGGCCGATCATCATAAAATTTCGTACAATGATTTTTACATATATTGTAATTTTTGAATTCGAATTTCAACTTGATGACTATATTTGTAAGAAATTTTTGAGAGTTTTAGTGATTTTCGGGAGTGGACCTTATATGGAGCTATGGTCAAATATGGACCGATATTCACAAACTACAGTAGTATGATTACTAGATACAAATTACTCATCTGTGTATAATTTTATTTTGATATCGATATGTTATAGATATTTATACAGGTTAATGTGTTTTTCGGAAGTGGTCCTTATATGGGAGCTATGACCAATTATGGGCCAAACTTCATAAAATTTGGTACAGTTGTTCCTATGTATATGAGTTTTATGTATGTCGAATTTTAGCATTATTAAGATATTTATAAGAGATTTGTGAGTACTTAACTGATTTTCAGAAATGGACCTTAAATTGGAGCTTCGGTCAAATATGGACCGATATTCACAAAATCTTGCAGTATGACTTCCATATATAAATTACGGATCTGTGTAAAATTTTGGTTTGATATTGATATTATTTAGATATTTATGCAGGTTAATGTGTTGTTCCGATGAGGTCCTTATATGAGAGCTATAAACAAATATGAACCGATCTTCATAGAATTCGGTGCAGCGACTTTTGTATATATGGAGATTATTTGTGTCGAATTTCAATTCAATAGCGATATTTATAAGGTATTTATGCATGTTTAAGTGATTTTCGGAAGTGAACTTTATATGGGGGCTATGATCAAATATGGGCCGATCCACGAAAAATTCAGTCTTGTGATTTATCTTAGCACGAGACTTATTTTTGCTGAATTTTGTATGGATACTGCAATTCTGTAGGCATTTATAGACTATAGCACCATATTTCGGGAAGAAATTTGTATGGGGGCTACGAGAAATTATGGACCGATTCTTTCCATTTTCAACAAAATTTGTTCTTTTATCATATAAATAATGAATGCAAAATTTCATGGTGTTCTCTGCAATGAATTTACCAAAAGTCACAAAAATCATGTGAAAATTATAAAAATTTTTGGAGGTTGTCTTACATTTTGATCCATAACCCTGGTTCTACCAATTCGATTTTGCTGATTTTCAATACCAAACTGCTTAGAAAAATTATAAACATTTTGGTATACATTTCATTAATTTTACTTATGTATTTTGGACGTGAGAGTGTTTTACACAGACAGACAGACAGACAGACGGACAGACGGACAGACGGACAGACAGACGGACATTGCTCAATCGACTTAGAATTTCATAAGGATCAATAATATATATACTTTGTTGGGTCTCAGATGAATATTTCTCAATGTTACACACGGAATGACAAACGTATATATACCCTCTTTCACCACTTGTGGTGGTGGAGGGTATAAAAATATTTTAAAGAATAATTTGGTGAGGGGTATATAAGATTCGGCACAGCCGAATATAGTTCTCTTACTTGTTTTAATCTATTTTTATTTACTTATGTGTTTAGAAAAAAATATTTAAGAGCCTCACGATCAACTTAGTTAGAACTTGAAGAAAATTAAAATTTAATTAAACAAGTAAGAGTACTATATTCGGCCGTGCCGAATCTTAAATACCCTCCACCTAAATATGATGAGAGATGTAGAAGTTACATTGGGATAAACACTTTAATATCCATATTCAATATTTGTTATTATGAGGATTAAGACAATGTTATCGAAATACTACTAAATAAATATATGGAATAATATAACAATTGTAAGAAAGACTAGTTTAAGCAAAAGATACTTTAACTGCAGATTCTTACCATTTTGAATAGAGTTTGTCATTTATTCATATTATAACGTATGACATTTAACAATTTATATATGTACCTAATAATTGGTTATCATTATCCCATTGGATCAACATTATCCTTATTCACCACAAGTGAAGAAAAAGAATATAAAAAAGGGTATACAAATATATTTATTTTCCGGATATGTGTCTTATATATAATTATGAACCCATAGTCAAAAATTCCAGCAGTATGATTTCTGTCTACTTGTAACTAATTTCTGTTGAATTTTTGATCGATATCAATGTTTATATGCGTTAATGTATTTTTGGATTGTGGAACTATTATGGAAATTATGACCTATTATGAGTCAATCGCAATAAAATAGTTTAACGTGATTTCAATGTATTTTAATTGAATTTCATCTTAACAGTAGTTTTATGGGTATTATAGTTATTACCGAAAGTGGAACTTATATGAGGGCTGTTGCCAATTATGGACCGATATTCATAAATTTCAGTAGTATGATTTTTGGATTCAAATTTTGGTTCAACATATTGGAGCTGACATATTATGGGACTATCGCCATATAATACTCTAACGTGATTTCAAAGTATTTGAGGACTATTTTTGTAAAATTTATAAATAAAAAAATTAATAAAACTTAATTTAAACAACGCTATTAACAAGTGTGGACCTTATATGACAACTATATCGAATTATGACCGATATTTAAAAAATCTTGTAATATGATTCTTGAATACAAATTACTGATCGGTGTACACTTTTGGTTCAGTACAAATATTTTTTTTGGATATTTGTGTAGGTTAATGGAAAACACCAGAAGTGGTACTTATATGGAGGCTATGACCAATTATTGGCCGATCATCATAAAATTTCGTACAATGATTTTTACATATATTGTAATTTTTGAATTCGAATTTCAACTTGATGACTATATTTGTAAGAAATTTTTGAGAGTTTTAGTGATTTTCGGGAGTGGACCTTATATGGAGCTATGGTCAAATATGGACCGATATTCACAAACTACAGTAGTATGATTACTAGATACAAATTACTCATCTGTGTATAATTTTATTTTGATATCGATATGTTATAGATATTTATACAGGTTAATGTGTTTTTCGGAAGTGGTCCTTATATGGGAGCTATGACCAATTATGGGCCAAACTTCATAAAATTTGGTACAGTTGTTCCTATGTATATGAGTTTTATGTATGTCGAATTTTAGCATTATTAAGATATTTATAAGAGATTTGTGAGTACTTAACTGATTTTCAGAAATGGACCTTAAATTGGAGCTTCGGTCAAATATGGACCGATATTCACAAAATCTTGCAGTATGACTTCCATATATAAATTACGGATCTGTGTAAAATTTTGGTTTGATATTGATATTATTTAGATATTTATGCAGGTTAATGTGTTGTTCCGATGAGGTCCTTATATGAGAGCTATAAACAAATATGAACCGATCTTCATAGAATTCGGTGCAGCGACTTTTGTATATATGGAGATTATTTGTGTCGAATTTCAATTCAATAGCGATATTTATAAGGTATTTATGCATGTTTAAGTGATTTTCGGAAGTGAACTTTATATGGGGGCTATGATCAAATATGGGCCGATCCACGAAAAATTCAGTCTTGTGATTTATCTTAGCACGAGACTTATTTTTGCTGAATTTTGTATGGATACTGCAATTCTGTAGGCATTTATAGACTATAGCACCATATTTCGGGAAGAAATTTGTATGGGGGCTACGAGAAATTATGGACCGATTCTTTCCATTTTCAACAAAATTTGTTCTTTTATCATATAAATAATGAATGCAAAATTTCATGGTGTTCTCTGCAATGAATTTACCAAAAGTCACAAAAATCATGTGAAAATTATAAAAATTTTTGGAGGTTGTCTTACATTTTGATCCATAACCCTGGTTCTACCAATTCGATTTTGCTGATTTTCAATACCAAACTGCTTAGAAAAATTATAAACATTTTGGTATACATTTCATTAATTTTACTTATGTATTTTGGACGTGAGAGTGTTTTACACAGACAGACAGACAGACAGACGGACAGACGGACAGACGGACAGACAGACGGACATTGCTCAATCGACTTAGAATTTCATAAGGATCAATAATATATATACTTTGTTGGGTCTCAGATGAATATTTCTCAATGTTACACACGGAATGACAAACGTATATATACCCTCTTTCACCACTTGTGGTGGTGGAGGGTATAAAAGTGCATTTTTGGAAACTCAAACGACCCTAACTCAGCCATTTCCAACCGACCAAAAAGTCCCTTCTGTATGAAAGGTAAACCATGTATATGGGGCATTTCATGTCAAGTGAACCAACTTTTGAAATCGATGTCTTCCGATTGGGATGAAATATGCACCATAGTTAGTTCTATTGGATAGTAATTCAGATACAATTTTTAAAAATGTTACATTTTGGCCAAGCAGGTGTTTTTTCTCATCCATGTAACTTATTACCTATTGTTCTTAGCAAAATGTGCCCCAAATAGTTTAGATAGCTATTTCTTCAATCTGTCGGGAAAAAATTAAAAATAAAAAATTTTTGTAATTTTTTCCCAAAATCAAAAACTTGTTTGACTTTTTTTTATTTCTTTTTCTCAAAAGAAAGCTTAGATATTTTCCTTGAAGGCCTATTTGGTCGCTTAGTGGGATGAGAGTGGGTTATCTATCAAAATAAATGTTTTGTAACTTAAAACATACAATTTTTGACTTTTTTTGCAAAATCAAAAACTTTGTTGACTTTTTTTCAAAATGGGCTCTAGTTTTACATTTTTTTTGCTCAAAAGAAAGCTTAGGTGCATTCCTTTAAGAAGTTTTCGATCGCTTAGTGGGATGCGAGTGGTATATCTATCAAAATAAATATTTTGTAACTCAAGACATAAAATTTTTGATTTTTTTTTTACAAAATCTAAATTTTTTTCTTAAAAAGCAAAAGAAAGCTTAGGTTCATTCTTTTAAGAGGTTTTTGGTCTCTTAGTGGGATTCGAGCGGGATATATATAAAATAAATTTTTAACACAAAAATTTTGTGTCTTGAGTTACAAAATAAATAAAATAAAATATATTCCTCTCGAATCCCACTAAGACACCAAAAACCTCTTAAAGGAATGAACCTAAGCTTTCTTTTGAGCACAAAAAAAATTAATAAAAAAAAAATCAAAAAAAAAAAAAAATCAAAAATGTCTTGAGTTACAAAATATTTATTTTGATAGATATACCACTCGCATCCCACTAAGCAATCGAAAACTTCATAAAGGAATGCACCTAAGCTTTCTTTTGAGCAAAAAAATAAAAAATTAAAAAAGAGTGCAAATTTCATTCTATTCGGAAGACATCGATTTCAAAAGTATTTCACTTGACATGAAATGCCCCATATTTTAAAGAAAATTTAAAATCATTGTCAAAACAACATACTACATACTTACACGCAACGAAAAAATATAGTTGTGCATGTTTACAGTAACCATTTCAACATTTTAATAAGTTTCTTAACATTATTATAGTCACAGTAATTATTTACATGATTATGGTAACCATAATATGGTTAACTTACGATTCACACGATTGTATCAAACATATATATGATTACAGTAAACAAGTATATGTTTGTGAGAACCATTGTTATGATAAATAGTTACTGTGACTATAATATTGTTAAACTACTTTTAAAAATTTTTAATGGTTACTGCAAACATGCACAACTATATTCTTTATCTGCGTGTACTTATAATGTTTTGAAGTTCTTTAAGAATATCGTTATTTTTAACAAATGTATTGAAATTTGTCAAAACAAAAGTACTAAACGAAGTCATCGAGAAAACTATAAGTATTTTCGAACTCAATGGATTCCAACACAACATAATTGCTGCAGGAGAACTACAGTGCACTCACGCTAACGTGAAGAAGCTTTTATTTACATTGACTACTCTGTAACGTGAACAAACTCAGAAAGCTCTATAACGTGAACAATTTTGTCCACTGCATTTGTTTTCTAAGCATATAGACAACACGGAAATACATGCATTAAATTCGATTTTTAAAGTTTAGGGGATTCCGTTATATTAAAAATGTGTTTATATCCTCTAAATTAATATTTTTTGTATGACAACGAATGAGTATTTTTATTTGCTATGTAATTTTATTTCAATGTATATTTTCTCGTGATCTCGTTTTGTTTTGTAATGCATTTTAATAAATAATTTTTGGTGTATATTGTAATAATGAAAATAATAATAAAAGAATTTCACGTTCAAGCACAGGTTTAAATTATAAAATTTTATATTTTTTCCATGAAATTCGACAATCGCTAACGTGAACAATTTCACTAACATTAACTCCCTTGGTTTTAATTAGTTCACGTTACCGCGAGTGCACTGTATATAGCAATAGTGTAATTTTGAAAAAAAAATTTTGTGTAACTTTTATTCAATTGAATAAAAAGCTACTGAACTTTTGACTATTTTTTGCAAAATCTGCTCTCCTGTCCACTTTAACACCCTGTACCATTGGATTAGAGTTGAATTAACAAAAATGTAATTATATATACAAAGGTTGGATGAATTTTATTATGAATTAATTCTGAATTTGTTAAACATGTAGGTATGTACTTATACATAAGATTACATGTTAGCAATTCTACATCTAAGTAATGCATATGATATAAAGTACCCAGCAGTTCTAGGAGACAGTGCAGAACTAGTGATTTTACTCATCATTTTGGGTGGAAACTAGTTACTTCAATAGCTATGTGACTAGTTATTTTAACACGGACATGTCCTAAGCATGAGGTCAATTGACCCTTTTAGACTTTAATGAGACTGTCTAATAGCTGGTCCAAAGTAGACAACATATTGGATTCACATACTGGTTAAATAGCGACAGTTACCTTACTAGCTACCTAACTGGTAACTTAATCAGCTACATAACTAGTTATTTTAACATGTACGGGTGCTAACTGACCTGAAAGATTCTAAAGACATATCATAGGCAGTAGAATAAACGATTGCATGTAAACAAACCTTTCTTCGACAACTCTCCTATGAATCGCTTTTGGTGGGTAAAACAACTACTTTCTAAAGTGCAATACTATACTAAGGTTACTATGAGAAACTAAAGTGACTATTGACTTCACGCTATGTTACATGGGATATCAGTATACTTAAGCAAAAATTAAAATAAACTGTATGAGAATTAATCAACACAATTTGTAAAAAACCAGCTTGAACGAATTACTCACAAAACGTTTAAAGTGTCTACACTCCAGATTTCTTAGAGACACTTAAGTGACAATTGTCTTCACGCTAGATTACCTGGGATGTATAAAGTAACCAATTGTCTTATCTCTGCACTACAATGAGCACATACGTGTCAAATGACCAAAACATATAAATTGGATTACTGTATATACGATTACTGTATATAAGGGATACAATGACTACTTGCTTAACTGCTGGGTAGTCATTGAAAAGTAAGTTGTTCAGTAATTGTAAATCATTAACAACTTTTTGCTGGGTATGATCATATATTGCCGCCAACATCATAATACATTTAACATACCCGTTACATAAATGTAAGGGTCAGCTGAAAACAGCTGAGTATCTATAATGATTGTATGCAGTAAAAAATACGAAATACGAACTTATGGGGCCGCAACTATGTAATCCAATTATGGAATACACACTCGAACACTGTTATCAGCATGTAAATACAACGATAACAACAACAACAGAAACCAACAACTTGTTAAGTTGCGTACGTAACAAATGCATTTGAGAATATCAACTGCAACTGAAACTCAAGCAAAGCGACTGCAACCAGAGTGTATCTGCTCATAAAATGTGAATACAGTAAACTGGTCATATGCATTCTTACACTCAGTTTGGTTTCCCAAATGTTTTATGTGTCTCAGTAAACCAGCTACAACCGGTGGGGGCCTGTCTTATCTTATCGCCAACACACAAATTTTGTACGACAAAAACAACAGTAAAAAAAACACATACAACATAAACGAATGTGAAAAAGTAATACAGAAAAAACAATAAAAATAAGAAGAAAAAAAAAAACATAAATATTGAGCTTTTAATAAAATAAATCGAAAATAAGAAATGTTGTTGCAGACCAACGCTATTCAGTACCAACTGTTGCTTGTTGCCGTACAGATCGTAAAAACAATCTAAAAATCTCAACATTGCGGCTGTAAATGTAACTGCATACCGCTATCAGTAACAAAAAAAAAAAAACAAATTGTAAATACATATTAACATTGCATTTAAATCAAAAAAAAAATAAATAAATAAAAACGAAAGTATTTGTTGGTTGACACCACAATCTGATTTTGGCAAAGGAGCTAGAAAATTAATTATTTAAATTTATATGTTTATTTACTGATTGTGACACATTTACGAGTACATACACTCAATTGTACGTACGTATGTTTTTGTATGGATCTGCTAGATACCTTACACATATTTGATACAAAAATAGAACAATAGAGTTCAAAAAACGTTTGTCAAGAGCAACAACAGCAGCAGCAGCATCATCTAGAAAAACAAAAAAAAAATGTTGATCAAAACAATACAACTGTTGAACAATGGGTATGTGTCAAATTAAATACAATTACAATTTAATACAAAAAAACAAACATAAATTACTACTTATATACTATTTAAGTAAAGTAGATACAGCAATTCTTTCAACAACAAGGAATTTAAAAATGTATAACTGATATAAATATATTCTTATTTTTATGCCAATTTACTAAGATCTACTAAAGATATGTTCAGACTACCATACTGAGTATTAATACGTGTCAAAAAAACATATATCATAATACAATTTCATTGGCTAAACAAAAATTGCACATATTAGATTTTCAAATAATGCAAATGTTTTTTTTATTTGCTCTCGGTATTAAACAATTGTTCAAAACAATTTAAATTTTATTTTCATATATTTTCATATATTCACTCTTCGTTGCAAACTACCCTGCAAATGTTGCAAATGCTATATTTTATTGTTGTGTTACAAATTATAGAACTTATGCTAGATTTGCAACATATGGAAGGTTTGAAGGGATGGTTTGCAACGAAGAGTGATTTCGTGAATTATAGTGAATAGTGAATTATTTCTTTAATATTTTTATTTTGAAATGTATTAGTATAAGTGTTGACATCTGTAAATACCTTAAAAAACATATTTTTTATACCCTTCACCTTCGTGAGAAGGGTATATATAAATTTGTCATTCCGTTTGTAATTTCCACAATATAATTTTCCGACCCTATAAAGTATATATGTTCTGAATCCTTATAGATAGCGGAGTCGATTTAGCCATGTCCGTCTGTCTGTTGAAATCAATTTTCTAAAGACCCCAGATATCCTCAATAATTCTGTCAGACATGCTTTCGAGAAGTTTCCTATTTAAAATCAGCAAAATCCGTCCATAAATAACGGAGATATTTTTTTTTTTTTTTTTTCAATTTAATTTTTTATTTATTGTATCTTCATTACTTAATGAACTAACAACAAGTATTTCAAATCTTATATCTAATAATTATAATTAATTAGTCCAGCCAGTGCCGGACGAAAAATAGTTTATTGATTGTTGCTTTTATTAAATAGGCATTCTTCCTTCTAGTCTTAGGTCAGCTGTGTCCCTCCTTCTTAATCGAGTGTGGCCACGGTTATTCAATATGTTGCGGGCCAGTGGGTTTGGGTGAATTTCAAGTTTTTTTAAATATCTTTCCACATTTTTCGTGATCTCAGTTTTTACAAGGGGCACGTTTAGATCTTTGTGTATATTCGCGTTTTTGATATACCAGGGGGCATCTGTAATCATTCTTAAAAACTTGTTTTGGCGTCTTTGGATCTTTTCTACATTTGACGCTGAGGCCGTGCCCCATAGCTGTATGCCATAACACCATATCGGTTTTATGATCATGTTATAAAGTAGAAGTTTGCAATCTAGACTAAGCGTAGAGTTTCTGCCAATGAGCCAATTAATTTGAATTGATTTCAATTTCATTTGAGTCAATTTTGCATCTATATGACTTTTCCATGTAAGACGACGATCGAGATATATTCCGAGGTATTTAACTTCCGATTGTTGGATTATTGTTTGGTTATTGATATGAATGGGGGGGCATGATTCTCTACGTAATGTAAATGTTATATGTGTACATTTTTGCTCGTTGACTTTAATTTTCCATTGTTTTAACCATTTTTCTAATTCAAATATGTGATTTTGTAAGTAACGAGACGCTTCTTCAGGGTTTTCATGAATGCTTAGAATAGCAGTATCATCTGCAAATGTTGATGTATGCGTGCGATTGTTAGTTGGCATATCAGACGAATATATCAAATATAAAAAGGGTCCCAGGATACTGCCTTGGGGAACTCCAGCTTCAATGGGTTGGGGACTACTTAAAAAGTCTCCTTCTTTAACCTTAAATGTTCGACCAGTTAAATAGCTTTTCAATAGCTTATGTGTGTTTGCGGGTAAATTTTGACTCAGTTTGTATATTAAACCATCATGCCATACTTTATCAAACGCTTGAGAAATGTCGATAAAGAGAGCGGAACAATATTTCTTTTCCTCAAACGCTTTTCTTACAATATTTACAAGTCTATGGGTTTGTTCGATAGTACTGTGTTTTCTTCTAAATCCAAATTGATGATTCGGAATACAATTGTTTTCAATTAACATCGGGTACAGCTTGTTCATGAGTATCTTCTCAAATAGCTTTGATATATTAGACAATAGGCTGATTGGTCTATATGATTCTACTTTTGTGTGATCTTTTCCCGGCTTAGGTATCATGGTAACCAGTGAAACCTTCCATTCTGGAGGATAATATTCAAGGCGTAATATAGCATTAAAAATAAAAAGAATTATTTTTATTGCTATCCGGGGTAGCTCCATAAGCATCTTGTTACTGATTTTGTCAATACCAGGTGCTTTCTTGGAGTTTAAATCAACAATAGCCTTTTCGATCTCTCGAATCTCAAAACGTAGGGGTACGGCTGCTCCAAAATGGGGTACAACAGGTGGCAACTCAATAGTTTCATTTGATGTGTTCGGGGTAAATACTTGCTTCAAATGATTAACAAACAGATTCCCTTTTTCAGTATCATTTCTTGCCCAACCGCCACTTGAATTTCGCAAGGGGGGCTTACATATGACAGGTCTTTTAAGACTTTTTGTGGCTCGCCATAATGAGTAATCCGATTGCGGGGTTGCGTCCAGGATTTCTAGATATTTATTCAATGATTCCATTTTTCGAAATTCCAAGACCTTTTTAAGTCTTTTTATACAATCTTTAAGCTTCGATTTGAGTTGGGGGGATCTGTGCAATTGCCACTCTCTTCGAACTCTTCTTTTTTCATTTAAGAGCCGTTCGACATCTGCAGAATAAATTCTATTATATCTCATATACGGAGATATGAGCAAAAATCCGAGACAACCTCGATTTTTTGACTATTTTTTTTATCTATATATCGATTACTAAGTCATAAATATAGACAATATGGATATCTAATGATAGATATTTCAAAGTCCATTGCAACGATGTATATAAGGCTATACAAAGTTGGACCTACAATAGGTCAAAATCGGGAAAATATTTTTTAACCCGAATTTTTTTTTTTTTCACCAAAAAAATGTTTTGGTTGTAAATTTTTTTTCACAAATAAATTTAAAAAAAAAAATTTTTAAAATTGGAAAAAACTTTTTAAAAAAAATTTTGAAAAAAAAAAAATTTAAAAAATTAAAAATTTTTTTTTTATTTTAAATTATAATTTGGTGAAGTGTATATAAGATTCGTCACAGCCGAATATAGCTCTCTTACTTGTTTTATATTACTTATGTAAAAGTAAAAGTAGATTAGAGTAATTTTTATATTTTTCTTTATAATATTGATTAAAATCATCTTAAAAATAAACAATGGCCGTACACAATTTAAATAAAAAATTTTCATATGTATATGTCCACATAATCATTGTCCAAATACTATCTTTGCACGCTGTTGATACAATTTGTATTTTGTTTATGAATTCGTTTTTTGTTATAAAAAAATCAACATTTCTGAAACAAAAACACAAGTAAAACAACTTTATACTAAATTGTTGTCAAAATGCAACAACTAAAACAATAACAACATCATCAATTTCATCTTCCCTCTCTGTTCCGCTATTCATTTATGTACCCTCCACTAACTCATCATCCAGCCGACCATTTCATCATACATTAGTGGGGAAAAAACATTTGTCTCTAGGAAATTTCCATGGCTTCAGATTAAAATTTGTAATCTCTAGTTTGTGTTTAATATTTATACCCAGCACCTAAAAGATGGGTGGTATATTGATATTGCCATTCCGTTTGTAACATATCGAAATATTCATCGTAGACCCACACAAGTATATATATTGTGGGTCCTTATAAAATTCTAAGACGATCTGTATGTTGTTTGTGACACGATATGAGTTTATATTGTCAAATATTCGTGTAACGTGCAAAAATATTGTCCCAACACCCGCACGATGTCCGTCTGTCCGTCCATGTAAACCTTGTAATCAAACTACAGGTCGCAATTTTAAAGATAATTAGACAAAATTTGGTACAAGCTTTTCATGGACAAAGCCTATTGAATTTGGTTAGAATCGGTTCATTATTTCTCCTAGCCCTCATACGATTAACCTATCTGAAAATAGTTAAACTCTCATAAATCTCTTAGTTATATAGATAAGTTTTATATAAGCCGAATTCGCACCACCAAAATTAGTCATAGCTCACATATACATTTTAAAAGAAAAGTGTTTATAATCATCTTCTTGATGTAGGGTATCATATCATATTTTGTTATGAGCTTTTTGATTTTTGTTGAACAATATGTGTGAGTTTTTTAATAAATTCTGCATTAAATTGAGAGTGGGACCATATTAGGTCTACATAATTTGATAACAAATATGAATTTGTGTGTTATTTATACATTATTAAAACATTTATTACATAAGCCAACACTTGATTATTTGAATAAAATTATAAATGATTAAATTTAGCAGCAATTGAACCCATTATATATTTTTAAAATTTTACGATCTAGATATACACTGCGTGTCATAACTATAAACGCATCTTATTTTTCGGATGCGTTTCTAAATAAGTGGTTATTTATCGTGATGATATACTAACAGTTCTCATACAATAGTTATATTAAAGAAAAACGATAACCAGAAATTGAGAAAATGGGGCATAAAATGTAAAAGAGATGGCAAAAAAAACATTAACAATATCTGGAAAGAAGCAAAAAAAAAAAAAAAAAAATATATCATGGTAAAAATATTTTTAATATTGTTTTTAAAATGTTTTTTTTGAAATTGTTTTTTTAACTTTTTCAAAAAAAATTTTTTTTTTAATTTTTTTTTTTGAATTTAAAAAAAAAAAATAAAAATTTAGTATGATTTTCTTATGCTAAATTCCCAATTTTATTGATAAATTCACTGAAATTTATTGTTGGGGGATAAGCTAGTTCCTATGCGCATTTCACTGGTTGCTTAGGCCAGATCATCAGAAAACCTTTTCCCAAAAGGCTTTAGAAAAACTAAAGATATTATACAAAATTTTAATTATTAGTGAGAAAAAATATATGACCAAAAAATTTTTTTGTTAAAAAAAAATCGGGTTAAAAAATATTTTTCCCGATTTTGACCCATTGTAGGTCTTAATTACTATAGCCTTATATACATCGTTGCAAATGACTATTTGAAATATCTATCATTAGATATCCATATTGTCTATATAATGACTTAGTAATCCAGATATTGATCAAAAATAGGCCAAAAATCGGACAACCTCGGCTTTTTCCTTATATCTCAGCCATTTATAGGCCGATTTTAAATAGCAACCGAGCCGGAAGAATTCCCGATATATTAATGCATCAATTATGTTTGTAAGTTTTTCAGGGGCTACGGAAACTTGATTTCAACATACAGACGGATAGACGAACATGGTTATATCGACTTCGCTATCTATAACTATCCAGAATATATATTCTTTATCTGGTCGCAAATGCAAAAACGGAATAACAAACTTATATATATTCATGGTGTAGGGTATAATTAAATAATTACCAAACTTGAAAAATGAAATAACTACCAAAGGGTAAAATGAAAAAACTCCCAATAATCGGCAGTTTCATAATTTTAAAAATATTAGTTCCAAAAAAGCGAAATAACTCCCAATAAAATAAATCCTAATAGAAATGAAATAACTCTCAATCCGAAGCAGTGCAAAACAATTTTTCTGAGCGAAGCCAGTTTTTGATACACCCCAGAGGAGGAAGCCTTTGCACTACGCCAAAAGTTTATAATATGCGAAGCCAGTTCTTAATACACTTCAAAGGAGAACACCTTTGCAAACAAATTTAAGTAAGCGAAGAAATAACCCAAAGTAACTAGAACCCAACTAAAAATAAATTAACTCCAATACAGTGTATTTACTCCTAACTCCTAAAATAAAATGAAATAAAACCCAACAAAAATTTCATGGGGAGTTGTTTTATGGGAGTTATTTCATTATGAAATAATGAATGATATGATATGCGATGTGTTGCGAGCTGACCATCATAGTCAGCTCGTGATAGCATTAGCTAGAACTGGGATCAATTCGTTGGCTCATGTGGTGGTATTGGTTGCAAGTTGCAAGTTACTACATTTTTTGGGACATCAGCACAAATTATGCTAGAAAGGATTTTTAAGCTTGTTAAGGAAGACTCTTTCCTATATAAATTTATTGCACCTTTCGATTTTACATGAATTTTTGTACCCTACACCACCATAGTGGGGGGGATATTATGCATTTGTGCTGATGTTTGTAACGCCCAAAAATATTAGTAAAGTATACCGATTAACTCAGAGCCACTTTCTGAGTCGATTAACTCTTTCAGCCACGCTTTTTTTGTATAAGAAAAAATAAAGCAAAACATAAAAAACATTCCAAGTTTTTTTTTTTTTGAGTGGGGTGGTTAGTTTATTAGCCACCGTAGCGATTGGTATTAACAATAAACACTATGTGCTTTTTTTATTTAATGAGTGAAATTCTCTTTAAAAAACTGCGGCTTACAATATTTTCAAATTAATATATTTCTAACCAGAGTACCCTGACGCCAAAGTGCAAAATGCCAATAAACTATCTTTTAAAGACTATAGAAAAGGTGATTAGTAAAGTGACCACTAAGCCGCAGAGTTAAACAATGTCCTTCCGTCCGTCTGGTTGGCAGGTGGCTATTCCCTACATTTTTTTTTTAATTTTTTAAATTTTTTTCATTTAAAAATCAATTTTTTTAATTCATTAGTGAAATAAATGTATGACAAAAAAATATTTTTTGTGAAAAAAAAAATCGGGTTAAAAAATATTTTTCCCTTACTATAGCCTTATATACATCGTTGCAATGGACTTTGAAATATCTATCAGCAGATATCCATATTGTCTATATTTATGAGTTAGTAATCGATATATAGATCAAAAATAGGTCAATAATAGAGTTGTCCTTGATTTTTGCTCATATCTCCTTTATTATTGGACTGATTTTGCTGATTTTAAATACGAAACTTCTCGAAAGCATGTCTGATAGAATTATTGAAGATATTTGATTTCAACAGACAGACAGACGGACATGGCTAAATCCACTTCGCTATCTATAAGAATCCAGAATATATATACTTTATAGGGTCGGAAGATTATATTGTGGAAATTATAAACGGAATGACAAACTTATATATACCCTTCTCACGAAGGTGAAGGGTATAAAAAATTGCGTAGCTTAGGCAAACACCTACACTCACAAATGATGGAAAAAAAGAATATTAAAAGTAAACATATTTTCTTTTCATCTTAAACATATTATGACTACGTGTTTAGAAACCTAACATTTAATGGTTGTACATAATAGTAATATGTTTACCTATTTATCATTATTTAGTTGTTCAAAAAATAATTATGATTCGGTGAACAATATTCATATTTATAATTGCAATGAAAATATAAACGTTTGCAGTAACTAAAATATTGTTGAAATTAAATTAAAACAACAATTATATGTTTACGACAACAATATATTATTACAAAGAACATAGTATAGTTATCGTAACCATGTCGAACCATGTTTTTACTCTGCGTGTAGCTTTTGATTTGTTTGGAAAAAGATTTTTATCAAAGATCAATTAAATCCAAAAACTACTAATTTTATCGAGGTCTTATATTCAAAAAAGGCTATCTGAAAAAAATATTTATTTCATGCATTATTAAAGATTTAACTATTCCATCTTCTAAAATATGTTAACAATACATCTCCTAAATCTTGCAAACAAAAAGTAATTATTAAAACCCATTATTAAGTATCATGTATGTGTATTTAAAAAGGTACATATAGCTCTTTTTTCGTGAAAATAAAAAATTATAATTTTTGGTAAAAATTAAAAATATAAAACGAAGATTAGCACTAAAAAAATTGTGACCTTCTGCAAACAAATGTAGTTGCAAAACAACGAGTGTATATGTATTCAAATGAATGGAAATTTATTTAAAATAACCAAAAAATAACAAGTAACAGAGTTATATTCAGCTGTGCCTAATCTTATATATCCTTCACCAAATTAAACTTTAAAAAAATGTTAAATATTTTTAGGTAAACAAAATTTAAAAATTTTTGGCCAAACAAATTTTTTTTTTATTTTTTTTTAATATAAAAAAAAAATTAATTTATTTGTGAAAAAAATGTTATAACAAAATTCGGGGTAAATAATACTTTTCCCGATTTTGACCAATTATATGAATCTTGTATGTAAGTTACAGACGGACATGGCTATATCGACTTCGCTATCTATAACGATCCAGAATAGGGTCTCAAATGAAACATACAGAAATTACGATCGGAACGACAAAATTAAATATACCCTTGCTACTCATGGTGAAGGGTATAAAAAACTATGTATACTGAGGGAAAAACGACGTTGCAAAATCGAGAACGGTTGGTGTCATTTTGATACCATATGGTGTCACTTTTCACACCGTACGTTTACAATTTGTAAACAAACGGGTATGAATCGACAACACAATGTTGTCAAATTATGCGACGTCTCATCTCACCGTGAATAACAAGCCAGTTGATTTTTATTACGACGAACGTAATGGTATTTATCACTAAGTTTTTGGTTTTTAGAACGCAAAATACAAATTATTGAATAAGTGCTAATAAAAAGTGAAGAAAAATAAATGCAGTGAAACTAATAAGATCAATGTAGAGATAGCTGAATAGAGGGACTATATGGAAGTACAACAGTATCTGGAAACAATAGCCAGTGATAATTTTGTTCATACAAGTATTCAAACATGTTTTTATAAATGTGTTTATATTAAATAAATGTAAAATTAATGAAAAATAAGGTATTTTATGTTTTATTTTAATCGCCATAAATATTATGATAAATTACACGATTCCAAATCAAAAAAAGGTGGTGTTAAATCAACAACGGACGGTATTAAAACAGTGTCAAACTGACAACGGACGGTATCAAATCTGCAACGGTATGGTGTCATTTCTTCGTTGTCAAATTGACACCGTTCGTGTACGATTTGTGCACATACGGGGTTGATACACTATTGACACCGAATGGTGTCAAATTGTACACTGGTGTGTTCATTTTTACTGTGGGTGTACATCATATAATGAAATATGCGTTTACAGTTTTCATACACATTTCAAAATTTAGACTTTGATTATTTTTCACGACTAGGCGGATCGAGATCTTGCAAAAACACTTTATACGTGCTAGTTTTGAGTTTATTAAAAATAGGACAATATTTTTAGAAACATTTTTGGACAACTATTGCGAAGATATTTGCGAAAAACAATATAACCAACATTTAATCTTAAATATATTTTAAAGTACCTATAAGATATTGCACTTTTAGATTTTCGATGCGCCCAAGGTCTAAAATTGTTTTCCGTCGTCTAAAAACTGATTGCTGTTTTCAGCAGTGAGAAAAATTGGATAAAGTTTAGAAGTTGCACGTTTTATTTAAAGTTTATAAATTGATGCGAAATTTTTATTTTGTTTTTTCTCAAAACTGAATTTTCATTTATTATTTTTCAATTTGATAACAATTGGCATCAGAACTATAGTTGATAATGAGTATACATTAGATTTTGCCGCTCTCTCTTGATCCTCAAATGTTTCTCATATTTTCCAGCTGGAAGTCAACAATTTTTTTTAGTTAAACGCCAAAAATGTGTTTTGTCTACAGTCTGAAGGTAATCTTGACTTCATTTTAAAAAATATATATATATTATATATATTTGGATTGCCTTACAATATTTGTATACCTAACTATAATATTAAAAAGTGTGACGTCCTTTCAATCAAGCAAAAGCTTAGGAGAACCCTTGCTCTAAACGTTATCCGAAGTGCAAAATAATATTGACTCAATATATTCCAGCAATTGTCTATACACTAAATTATTGAAAACATTTTAAAACAAAGTGGGTATCATCATAATATAGACCCAACTGTGCGAATGCTAACTATATAATTGAATTGTTAAATTATGCCTTAAAATATGCAATATTTTTTGGAATTTCAGTTGATATCAACTTCTCAATTCTATTTATCACAATTTTACCGTTTCTTTATTTTGATCAACACATTTATTGGTCTCTCCTCTTTCATAAAATCATGCTCCATGCGAACATTTTAACACCCGCGCAGACATCCATCCATCCACATGCCAAAAACAAACAAACAAACCAACATCTACACAAATTAAACTTGTAGAACCAGTGTTTGTTGTTGGTTTCAAAATATAAGTATTGGCTCCAAATCCAAATACAAGTAGCACCAGCAGAAATAAATACTGATATAGTCATAAATATAAAACCAGCGATACGAGTACAAGAGAACAAAAAAAAAAAAAAAACCAAAACAAAACAAATACACCCAACACAGTCACTTGGCAACAGTGAGTGAAAAATTGTATGTACATATGGACTTTTAGTGTGAAGTTAATGCGAACAAATTAGAAACCACTAGTAAACATTTGTTCAATAACTACCAACTCAATAACTAGGTATTTACACTCCTCGTATGGTGTGATGGCACAAGACATGAGAGACACAGATTATTATTGTTTAATAATTTGATCAATCGATTGAACGATTGTAAGTCAATATTAAATACAACATGTTTATTTTGATGAGTGTGTTAGTGTGTGATGAACACACATTTTGAATATTAAATTGGTTTATATTTTATTTTTTACTCGTTTCATTTGTAAATACATACGAAGATATTTAGTGCGTAAAACGTTTGCCTTATCTGTTTCGTTAAATGTTTTTTTCTTATTTTCTTGGAATATTTTTGCAATTAAATTTTAACAACAAATAATACAATGATGTACAGAAAGAAAACTACACGATAATAATGTTGTTGTCATCGTTGTTGATGTTATTGTATCGCTGAGGAGAATTCATAATCAAAACAAAAACAAAATCCATTGCGAGTAGCGAAACGATAACAATAAAAGTAAATAAACTTTAGCACGCTTTAATGGTGAGACTGGATGGAGTTCGATCTTCTACAATTAAACGTGTAGACATAAATCAGTTTATACTCTTGTTTATTTGTGTCACTGCTTTTCTATTTAGACGATTTTCAGTAATAATTACATAAGGTATATGCACCAGTAGTCGGCAGTTTAACTTTTTTTCAGTTTTTAAGGTGGTATCCTTATGAGTGGGAACATGGTATTAGAATGTTAATGGGTTATTGGTGCTTAGTAATTTGTATAGTTTTAGACTCAATTAACTCTTTTCAAGCTGTTTTTATTAAATTTTAGCAATTTACGTTTTTATACCCTTCACCTTCGTGAGAAGGGTATATATAAATTTTTCATTCCGTTTGTAATTTCCACAATATAGCGGAGTCGATTTAGCCATGTCCGTCTGTCTGTTGAAATCAATTTTCTGAAGACCCCAGATATCTTCGGGATCCAAATCCTCAATAATTCTCTCAGACATGCTTTCGAGAAGTTTACTATTTAAAATCAGCAAAATCCGTCCATAAATAACGGAGATATGAGCAAAAATCCGAGAAAACCTCTATTTTGGCAAATTTTTTATCTATATATCGATTACTAAGTCATAAATATAGACAATATGGATATCTAATGATAGATTTTTAAAAGTCCATTGCAACGGTCTATATAAGGCTTTACAAAGTTGGACATACAATGGGTCAAAATCGGGAAAAATATTTTTTAACCCGAATTTTTTTTCATAAAAAACATTCTTTTGTCATACATTTCTTTCACTAATAAATTAAAAAAATAAATTTTTTTAAAAAATTGGAAAAAGCTATTTTGAAAAAAAAAATTTTTTTAATTTTATTTTAAAGTATAATTTGGTGAAGGGTATATAAGATTCGGCACAGCCGAATTTAGCTCTCTTACTTGTTTTTAAAGCAAATGCAATACCGCACCTGTTGCAAGATGGTCACTGAATAATGTCAAAAGTAGATGAAAATACTCATCTCATCCAAATTTAAATATTATATAGACATAAATTAGTGTATACTAAATTAAATCTTACTTTTGTATAAAATTGTCGTTATTCTTATTTTTAAGATTTTAACTCTGAAATGCCGACTACTGGTTCATGCCGAACTTAGGAGCACTTACCCTACGTAATCTTTCAAAATCAAAATCACATTTTTATTTTATATTATTGAATTATTCTGAATTTTTTAATTAATGATCAGTGTGTTTATTTTGTGAGTTATAGACGAACATAAAACTCTGATATTCATATAGGTAGGTACATATTTGTATTATAATCGAGTCATGCTGACGATAAGACACCTTAAAGCTGCTGTAAAAAGACAAATAGTTCTATGATAAACAAATGGGAGTGTGATATTCGCCTGAGCCCATGTGGGTATACATACATATTTTGATGTTATAGGGGTTATATGTGGTATGATGTTATATTATGTACCGATCCGCACAAAAGTTGGAAAGCTTAAGGTTCATACAAAACTTATTTATGTCTAATTTCATCACGATATTAATTTTTATGAGACAATTATGAATGCTCGAGTCATTTTCTGAGGCGGGCATTGTATGGGGACAAATATTGCCCGATTTTCGCCGTAATTTACAGTATAATTTCAGAGTACCTACATACTTAAAAATTATTTGTGATCAAATAATCATCTTAAAATCTTATGAGGACGCAGAATATATAGGTATGCGAAATAAGGTATGAAAAATTAATTTGAATTGAAGAGGAATAGAAACATTTAGTTAGCCGCTGTTGATACAACTCAATGTGAAATAGTTGTGCAGTTTCTAGCTAAATTTATTCTCATTATCTAAAATATCTCGGCAACCATTGAAATGTTGAACAAATATCATTAAATGAAAGAATACAATGATAAACTTACACTAATCTGTGAAAAATAAATAAAAATTCAAGTAACTTTAACTACAGAGTTAGAAACAACATTTAGTTTATTAATATAATAACACTTTAAACAAGTTAAAGAGTTATTCAATCAAAGATACTTAAAAGTTTTATGAATTATGGAAATGTCAATAAGTCCAAGCAGTTCTAGGAGACAGTCCCGAACTAGTGATTTTACCCATCATTTAGGGTGGGAACTAGTTACTTCAATAGCTACATGACTAGTTATTTTAACACGTGCTTGTCCTAAGCAGGGGGTCAATTGACCCTTATTGACTACAATGGGACTGTCTAATAACTGGTCCAAAGTTGTCAACGCATTGGATTCACATACTGGTTAAAAAACATCAGTTACCTAACTAGCTACCTAAGTGGTAACTTGATCAGCTATATAAATAGTTTTTTTTAACATGTACGAGTGCTAATTGACCTCAAATAGTCAGCTAAAAGACATATCATAGGCAGTGCAATAAACGATAGCTTGTAAACAAACCTTTCTTCGACAACTCTACAATGGATTGCTTCTGGTGCAGTACAAAATAAACGTCTGAAGTGACTTTACTATAGGTTACTAAGAAACACTCAAGTGACTATTGACTTCATGCTATGTTACATGTGATATCAGTATACTTAAGTAATAATAAAAATGAACTGTATGAGAATTATATCAACACAATTTGTATAAAACCAGTTTGAACGAATTATCACACAACACGTTAAAAGTGACTACACTCCAGATTACTAAGAGACACTTAAGTGACAATTGTCTTCACGCTGCATTACCTGGGATGTATAAAGTAACCAATTGTCTTCTCTCTGCACTACAAAGAGCACATATGTGTCAAATGACCAAAATATATAAATTGGATTGGATATAAGGGATACATTGACTACATGCTTAACTGCTGGGGTTATATCATTTTCCAGAATGTGGCTGATTATATGTTGTGCAGAGTATTATAATATTATTGTTTTAAAAATATGAGACGATAGCATTTCTATTTTAAAGTTTTTATTTGTTCGAACATTCGTATACATAATTTTTTGTTTTGTTTTAAAACACGTGTTAGTAAATTGTTATTTAAATAAAACAAATTTGTTTAAAAAACAATTTGTACTTTTGTGGTGGCATTTCGTGTAAAATTATGCGAACGTGTGTGCTTCTGTGTATATGTGTGAATTGGTATTAATATCAACACTAAAATGTTTGTGCAATTTTTTGATTCTATTTCGTACGTTTATTTTTAATGGGCGCGGCTGGAATATCACACAGCTGTATCTTTCAACAATTTTTTTTTTTATAAAATAAAAAAACAGAAATAACAGGTTTCACTCCGATCTGCTTAGTGGAGCAACTTTGCAAGTGCAAATGTATGTGTTAATTGTATACATACATATGTATATAAATTTACATGCATACAATTGTTTATTTCGTTTGTTGGTACCGTCACTCAGAGACAAGACAAGTCATGGTGATAACCTCGAATAAAATGAGTCGAGCCCCTTCTTCAGTTCATTTTCACACACATACTAGCACACATATTGTATATACCCACTAAACATTTTTGGCCTAATTCGGTCAGAATTCGTAGCAACAGTCTGCACAAGTTCACGATTTCGCATCCTTAGTCGGTACGACATTGTACCGAAATATGTATGTATGAGTAGTTGCCAAGATATTGTAACTCTTTGTCTGTACGAACTCTAAAGTAACTTTCTGAGAAAATTCTAAAGGAATTTTAGACATGTCTGATTTATATTGTTACGACACTTCTAATAGAAATTTAAACAAACATCAGAAAATGGTCCGGATATTAGGTCCATTATAAATTCAGAAAATTCTGACGTCAGATATGTCAGCAAATAATGTTTACTGGGTACGTACGTATTGACGTGAACACACCTATGTATGTGTATATACATGGATTCATTAATACAGTTATGCACGTACATAGCAAGTATGAACCATTTAGTGTAGTTTGTGTGTGTAAATTGCAAAACATATGTTAATTGTTGTTTTTCGAGTTATTTGAAAATGTATTTAGTTATTGTTTTTTTATATTTGAAATGTTTTGGTTTGATTTTTGTTTTTATACAGTCTTCTTGCTTCTTCTGCTTTGGTTTTCTCTCTTTTCGTCTATTTCTTCATGTTTTGAATTTTTAATTGTAATAAAAATAGAATCTAACTTGTTTTGAATTATTTTGTTTTGATTTTTTTATAATTTTTGCCTGGTTATGTTATTGTTTAAAATGTTGGAGGCAAACTTTTTATTGATAAGGTACAGTTGTTACAGAATTTGTAAATTTTTTTAAAGAGGGTGCTAATTTTTGTGACCTTGATCGAAATTGAACTTTTTAAATATGTCAGTTTGGTATGATGGTAGGTTTGATTAAGCCCACAAGTAATATGATCTGTCAGAATTGTGTGTAGAAGAGTACGATCGTCTGAACGTAATTTGTAATGACATCATTTGAAATTGAGAGAAAACATTTTGACAGCTATCTTTTTCGAAATTCAAACAAAACAAAAAAAATTAACAGCTGTAATCATCTTACTTCATACGGATCGTGTAAAATAACTCTCAAACAATATTCATCACATTTTATTTTTAGCATACTGATGAATTTTCATTTTATTTTCTTTTCTAACAGTCATACGTAAGTCTTATCTTCTAAAGCGAAATTAAGGAATACTTTATTAGTATTGTAATTCAAGGAACTTTTTGGAAATTTATTTTAAGATGCCTACATCTTATATTCTCAGGATATTCGTATTTAAAAAGTATTGAAAATAATACTATTGAGTTTAAATTTGTTTTAAAAAAAGAATGTCCTCGCACTCATAGAATTTTGACCTAAAACTTTGATAGTGACAAAATTGGTCGATCTTGTATTTACTGCTATTGATGCTGTTACTTATGTTCTACTACCTTAATTTTAAACCAACATTTTTGCAGATATTTCATTCATTTAAGTCTTTAAAAACTGCACTGGAAATTTGTCTAGTGCTGTGCATTTGAAAATAGGATTTAATGTGCTAATTGTGGCAAAAAGTTAACAATTTATGAATGTATTATAAAAAAATATTATCAATTTTGAATAATCAAATTTTGTTACTAATATCGAAACTAGAAGAACTTCAATTTACCACCTAATAGGCTAACGCCTTATCAATGTGACAGGTTCTTTTCTTATAAAATGTTAAAAGTGGAACCGGTCCCTATCATGGAACTAGTTCTATATCACTTCCCTTCCCTTCCTCTATACATTTTTTTAAGTTTTTTAAAAAAAGGTTGTGAAATAATTTGTCAGTTTTGTTGCATCGAATAAGAATTTTTTTTCTTTTTTAAAATTCTATTTTAAAAATTGCGATTTTTACAAGCCTTAGTTAAAGTACGTTCACATTGTAGAAAAATTTTACGAAAAAAGCGTAAACACCAAAAAATAGGTATTGCTATTTCCATTAAAACAATATTTATTTCAATAAGCAATCTTCAGTTTAGAAAATATCACAATATAAAATCATTATTATATGATTTGACGTTAATTGTTCTTATAAAAGTCATCTAATATCAACAAGTAAGAGAGCTATATTCGGCTATGCCGAATCTTAAATACCCTTCACCAAATTGTAGTTTAAAATAATATTAAATTTTTTTTTTTTTAATTTTTTAATCATTTTATTTTATTAGTGAAAAAAAATTATGACAAAAAAAAATTTAAAAAAAAAAAAAAATTCGGGTTAAAAAATTTTTTGACCCATTGTAGGTTCAACTTACTATAGCCTTATATACATCGTTGAAATGGACTTTGAAATATCTATCATTAGATATCCATATTGTCTATATTTATGACTAATCGAGATATAGATCAAAAATAGGCCAAAAATAGAGGTTGTCTCGGATTTTTGCTCATATCTCCGTTATTTATGGACGGATTTTGCTGATTTTAAATAGGAAACTTCTCGAAGGCATGTCTGACAGAATTGTTGAAGATTTGGATCCCGAAGATATCTGAGGTCTTCAGAAAATTGATTTCAACAGACAGGCAGAAAGACATGGCTAAATCGACTGCGCTATCTATAAGGATCCAGAATATATATACTTTATAGGGTCGGAAAATTATATTGTGGAAATTACAAACGGAATGACAAACTTATATATACCCTTCTCACGATGGTGCAGGGTATACAAAAACACGTGTTCAATATATTGGTTACGTTTTTTTCGTTCAATATTTGATCAATGTGAATGTAACTTTAGACACACAATAAAAATCTTTTTAACTACTTAGAAATCTCTGATTAAATAATTTAAATTTATTGTGAAAACTCTCAGTATATCGTCACGATAAAAAAGAACCAGAGATTGAGAAAATGGAGCATAACGAGTCTGAAAATATGTCATAATTTTTTATTACATGTAAACAATATATATTTCTGTCAATTAGAGTTCAAAAATCTGCATTTTTTTTTTAAATTTAAATTTGAGTTCTTTTTGAGCAGTGCCCCTGCTTAGAGTTTGCCGATTTTCCTCAAAATTTTCAGCATGTGAGTTTAAGGCTATGAGGTTCAATAATCAGTCTAAAAATCGTTTAAATTGGAATACAAATTGTCTCATACATGACACTGCCAACCTAGTACACATTTTGCAAAAATATGTCTAAAAAATTGTTATCTTATCAAAGAATGTTATTCATACAAGTAAACATTTTGTAAACTTATAAACATTTTATTTTGTAGATATTTTAAAAAAATATAATAACGAATACATTGTGAATGTGTGAACGAACAATAACGTCTCAATTATTACAGGCACACGCCGAATTTTCATTTACTGATATGAGTAAATAATAACTATACCGAGAAGTGAATCTTATCAGTATGTATGTCGCCTGTATGTATAAAAAAACGTCGCAAATAAAGGTTTAAAATAATATCGATCAAGGTAATTGAATGTTTTTCAAGAACATGGTATAACAAACGAAATATTATAAATTCTGACTGTAGTTTTCTTACGTCGCTTTATTAACACTGTGGGAATTTTATTTTATGTTTGTACCGAAATTTCTATAATTAAAGAATTAGACATCAATCAATTTTGCTTATTTGTACATCTTTATATACTTTTATATAAATATGCATTTATTATACCAACTATATAAAAGATTAATTGAAAACAATATTATTAGTGATGACGTGCGACATTAAATAGTTCATTTTAGGTATAAAGGTACAATGTAAGACTACAACCAGTGTTTAAAAAACTAGACTTAGGTAACAGCAGCAACGAAAGAACACAAATAGTCTAGTTAATGAATGAATGAATTACTATACTACTGCTACCTTTACATTTTAGTAGCAAAAGTTGTAGTAGTATTAATAAAATAAAAGTTTAAAATAAGCAGAGTAATTTGTTTTCTATTTCTACTTCAAAAAAGAAACCGTTTTAAAGTATCAAAGTCATTAGATTTTTAATATTTCTGCTGCTTTTATAATTTAGTAGAAGTAGCAGATTTTTCAAACACTTTCAAAACAATAACAACACACAAGTGGTATTCAGTGTTTGGTGCATTTTGGGTTGCATTTTGCCATTGACAGTGAGCAGCAAATTTGCAAAAATGTGTTTGATTATTTTGTGAAATTGTTTTAAAATACCACGAAATAATCGAGAACAATTTTTATTTAATCTGGCTTCCACGTTTTGTTGGGTTTTTCTCTTTTTAATTTTTTATTTAGATTAAATTATTGCTTACACATGTCAGCTCTTTAAGTATCAGCGATGCAAATGCAATACACTTAGCGAAAAAGCTATACAGTTTTAGTATAGCAAAATCAATGACACAAAGTATACAGAGGTGTCAAATTTGACGTTTCAAAAACTTAAAATCAGATGATAGGGCAGCTCTCTTAAAAAAGGATAGCAAATATTTTGTACTACAATATTAGTGATGTGTTAAAGCAAAACGCGAATATGATAGACAAAGTAATGTAATCAAAACAAATAAACAAAACAATGAAAAGGGCAGTTTATAATGAAAGAGACAAATAGAAAACGAGATTATTTTCTGTCTCGTGACACCTCTTGTCACATCATTGCCACCACTTTGTGGCAATGACGTGACAATTGTAATTCTGTGTATTTTGTTGATGGATTGCAAACAAAAACTACAATAGCAATAGTTGAGTTTTTAAACTACTACTCCATTTATAATTTATGTTTTAATACTATTGCTCTATTTACAGTTTTATTTTTTTGAGTAGCAGTAGTTATAGTACAAATAAGAAAACGAACAGTGCTACTGCTACAGTTAGTTAAATATCGTAGCTTTTTAAACACTGACTACAACAATAACCATCTTTTAAGTAATATAATCTAAACATATACGTATGTAGAAATCTATTAAGTGTAAAAAAGTATACTACAAATTAAGCAAATTCCTGTAAAATAATTTAAAAACAAAATTGTAAATCATTCAATAACATCAATACATTGTGTGCAATAATCAATACATAGTTCATATCGTGCAATCATCGAACTTTTGTACTTTGGATTTTTTCTGATTAAATTTTAGGTTTTTGTTTCCTGACATTGGATTTACGCATTATATATGTTAATAATGTCATGCTATTGTGGTTGTAATTACATATGTACGTTTGCACAAAATTATCATAAAAAAATCGCAGTTAATTGCGCAGTTAATATCGATAACAAAATTAATGAAATAATACCCTCTTTTACAATCATTTACACGTCCATTTCTACATAATATAATATGTATACATTCATATGTATATCAATATATTCATAGCTATAAATGACTCGAAATATCAAAATGATGATTACCATTTAACTAATTTTTATATAATTTTTACGATTAGCTATTAGTTTATGTTTGTTCTTGTTGTTAGTGATAATGATGAATATTCATACGAGTACCTTTTTTTCCTCTTTGATACGAGTTGTAACCAGTTGAACTGGAAAGGCAAACGGTTTATCTGGTTTATCTCTGTGGAGTAAATAAAAATATACTTGGAAACATTGGAATCAAAAGTAAATAATTTTAATCAGTCTAGACATATTAAATGATACCCTACAGAGTGTTTCTAACAAGGGTTTTCCATAAAAATTAACACTTTTTGATAAATGCGTAGTACTATGTATTGAAATCTAAAAATATGTGATGCTTATATAAAAATAAGTATTTTTCCATTTAAAATCTTGGATATTCTTATAGAATTTAACTTAAATTAATTTTGTACAAAGTTGTAATAAATAAATAAGAACTAAGATCGAAAAATTTGTAACATACATATATGGGCAATTGCATGTCATCGTACGTGACATTTGTACGCCTATAAAGTGGAATAGATTTTGCAAAAATAAGAGTACCTGAAAAATAATTTGGTTTTTATGTTCCATTCAGAGTGTACTATATTTTAAAAAAATAATAAGTTCTTTCGAAAGATTGTTGTCCAAAATATAGAGCGAAATAAAGGTATATCGTACGTGACATAAAACGGAAGTAATTTTGAGGTACATGTAGAAATATGCGAAAATTTGCGAATCGTGAGAGGCGTTATGTTTTCTTTTAATTTCTTACACTAAACGAAATATTTTTCCTTTACAATCCGTCATATTTAAATAAAAGCAATCATTGGATGATTTTATAAAAATTAATACTGACACATAGTAATATTTCAGTGTTTTCTCCTATTCAAATCATCTTGAAAAATAGTTTCAAGGGTTTTTGGGTTTTCAGTCGTGGTAGTCATTCTCGTGGAATTGCCCATATGTTAATAAAAATTAAACCACTAAACTTACAGTTTTGAATCTTTTTTTATTTGATTGAAATTATTGTTCCAATTTACAAAAAAAAAAAAAAAAAAATATTTTTATAGTTCTAATCACTAATGATGAAATTTTGAAGGATGCCAAATCAGGCCAAAAATAAGTGGACACATTAAGAAGTCTTATGAATGGAAACATCCTTTTTTGTAAACATTTCTTGATGTAAATTTCGGTATTTATAGAGCCCTTTGTATGAAATGTTTGGCTTTTTTTGCCGCAACTGCATATTGCTGGCCATACCAAGAACTTTTTGGGAAATTTTGTCTGCCTTTGGTTCCTAAAATTTTCTTCAACATTCCCTCGAGCATCTGCAACATAAAATATTGACCCAGAAGCTGCGAAAAGTTTTCCATACGTGCATTATGCAGCAGGTATATTTGTATATAATTTGACTTCAATTTCCATGCTCTGTCCTTAGCCTCTAAATTTTTAGCAGAGTTCCTGTTAGGATCTTTTTGGTACTACAGTGCACTCGCGGTATCGTGAACACTGTCTAACGTGAACACCGCCTAACGTGAACAAGCTTTTGTTTTCATTGACTACTCTGTAACGTGAACAAACTCAAAAAACTCTATAACGTGAACAATATTGTTCACTGCATTTGTTTTCTACGCATGTAGACAACACTGAAATACATGCATTAAATTCGATTTTTAAAGTTTAGGGAACCCCTTGTATTAAAAATGTGTTTGTATCCTCTAAATTAATATTTTTTGTATGGCAACGAATGAGTAATTTTATTTGCTATGTAATTTTATTTCAAAGTATATTTTCTCGTGATCTCGTTTTGTTTAGTAATGCATTTTAATCAATAATTTTTGTTTTATATTTCAACAATGAAAATAACAATAAAAGAACTTTACGTTCAAGCGTTAAAACACAGGTTTGTATTATAAAATTTTATATTTTTTCCATGAAATTCGACAATCGCTAACGTGAACTAGTTCACTAACATGAACTCCATTGGTTTTAATTAGTTCACGTTACCGCGAGTGCACTGTATTTGGTACTTTTCGTACCAAATAGTCCGAGTACTGACCTAACCGGGCTGTTGCGAACTCTTTTGAAAATTCTTTCTATTTTTTTGTCTTTAGAAACATCATCTGGACCATTCCTTCTACCTCAATCAGGTTTTATATCAACGGACAAATTCTCCCGGTACTGTTTAATAACATTGGAAACAGTTTGAAAGCAGACCTTTGATTGTTTGGCTAACCTTTTCTTGGACTAAGTTGGGTTTTGTTGAAAATATTTAATAATTTTAGTAGACTCTTTTTTCTGGTCACTCATTTTAATCAGATTAACAACAAATGAACATAATAACTGACATGCTTTACAAAGGTAACTTGATAACAAAAAAAAAAATCAAATAATATTTGGGTTAAAAGTTTTAATGAAAAACGTGTGTTAAGAATTTTACGATCTCAGTCCTTAAATAAATCAATAAATACTTCCTTTATACACATTTTTAACACAATATTTTACTTGTTTTCAGAATCTTGTAACGCAATACTATTTTTATCTAGTTTTCGTACATAACTGTTTTGATATGATATTTTTTGTATATTTTACAAGATTTTGTTAACCAAATTCAAAAAACTTAATGTTTTCTCATTAAGATCTTATAAAGGATATATGTATAAAAAAGAAAAGCATTCAAATTACCTCAATACATCTCATAAGTTAATTCTACCTTCGATTTGAATTCGGACAAATATGTTGAACATTTTAGTAAAATCGGGAATGTCTGAGCTTTTATCTTCCTAGGTCAAAGGTAAAATGTTTGAATATTTAGTATTTTGAAATAATCGTTTTTCTGATTTTAAATAATTTAAATCCTTGATGAGGAGCATCTTTCAGAATAATCTTTGTAATATAATTCCCTAACATATCATATTTTGAGTTTGGAAACAAATATTAATAGATCAGATCTATAGATATAATGACAGGAAAATAATGCATAATGGAAGATGCTTAATTTGGGCTTAATAGCTAAAATGGATAAATGTAGCGCTGAACTGTCAAGATTAATTATTATTTTGTAAATAAAATGCTTTATTCTTAAATTCTTCATTCAAACTATTCTAAATAGTAAAATGGAATATTTTAAAATTCAATCATGACTGATTCTGAATATGGGAAGACGTGTATCGGGAAATTGGTGTTACTACAGTTTTGAATAATTTTTTGATTGATTTAACTAATTGTTCTTTAATTTGTTACCAAACGTCATAAAAATTAACAAAAATATTAAAAAAAAAAGTTATTTTTGGCCAACATTCTTTTTGTTGATCTAAATAACATTAGTTTTTACATAGATTTCAAAAAATCTGGTGATTTAACAATGTTTTCGTTAAAGATCTACTAAATTTTTGCGTTAATATGTATCACCTACGAGAGTTTTTTCGGTCTAGAACTGTCTGTATGTGTACTCGTATTTCATCTTAACAATCACTTTCAAATTTCTATTTATTCGAAATATTAGTATTGAACGCGTTCATTCACATACAATTTGGTTTAACCTTGGCCCAACAAAAACTGTATTTCATTTAAGAATTTACAAAAGGGCAATGATTTGTTGAGGGCAACCAGTTCAGTTGATGGATGCACATTACGTGTATCTCACCTTCAAGTGTGAACAAAAAATTATGAAAAATCTTTAAAATGTTTCGTCTACACATACTTATGTACATATACTTATTACGAGTATAGATTTTATATAAAGAAATTCAGTTCTTTGTTCAAAATTTAAAAACTACTATTCACACACACACACACACACGAACATACTTGAATATTTACACACATTTAATGAAATGTTCTTTCTGTAAGTGTAAATAGACCGACGAAATGTTGTAGTCGTGTACTCGTATATATAGAATACAAGTTTTACACTGATTGCGGGTCCAAAGTCCATTGATCATGGTCATTTCGAAAAAAAATTATTGTGGGTTGTGTGTGACGTCACAAAAACTTTACACAGCTAACAAAAAACCAGAAATGTATTTCATATTTAAATACATATTTAATTCTATTTAAATAAACACTAAATGTAAATAAATAAAATATATATGAAAAAGTCATTGAAAGAACATGTCTCTTATCTAGTCAATAGGGTGCGTCAAGTAACTACTTAGGCAACAGTTCAAGTTTTATCTTTGACCATATTCTCTAACAGTCTAACAGTTTTGTTATCCGTTTTAAATTAAAACACTTTATTTGTTTTTTTAATAAAATTAATTTATTATAAGTTTTTATTTTTTAATTAAAGTGTTAAGGACTCAATTGATAAATATATTAAGTTAAATGAAGTGTTTTGTTTCACCAATAGATTTATACTGACTTCTTATTTGCAATCAATGCAGGTATATATTGAAAGAGTTAAAAACATGATCGAGCAAGCAAAAACATGATCTATCATGTCTTCATCATACTTACGCAATGTGCGTAAGTAGGGAAGACAAATGACAAATGTTTGTAGCTACGTGTATGTATGGATTTACATACGTATATTATTGTTTGTTATAACAAACGTATGTAAAATTCTGCATGCCCGAAACATGACAACTGCTTTACGCTTAGTAACAATATAAATAGGTACACAAAAGGGAAAGCAAATTAGTAAATTAATATAGTAACATTCTGTTTTACTCATAGCAACAATATAAGATTCTGCATGCCCAACAATATAAGATTCTGCATGACAATTGGTAACAGTAAAATAAATGCAATAATTGCGAATGCAATTGATGAAAATAAACACTTAGTAACTAACTTATAATATTATGTATATTAGGGGTATTCATTAGTAAATTATATAAATACATATAACTCCCCCACAGTTAAATTTTCGCTCCGAGGAAATTATTATTATTTTTTTTTTTTTTACATAGTAATTCAGATTACTTGGATATATTTGTTTGATACAATATCATTTTTTATACATTAACAATGAACATTGTTTTTTATTTTAATTAACATACATAGTTATTTTAAATATTTCTTTCAATTTGTAATATTCTTTTTTTTTTGTTAAATTTTCAAAAGAAATATTTGAATTTTAAGAGAGGTACATTACATTTACATTGTAATTTTCAATATTTCTTTTTTTACATGTAAAATGATAATATATTTTTTATTAGAAAATGTTTTTATAACATATTAGTTTTGAAAAATATGAAAATTTTGTAGATACAACAAAAAAATACACAAAGAATACACATTTAGAATTCTTGAAAAAAATACATATTTTTTTATATATATAAATTATCATTTTCAAAATTTTTTTTTTGTGTAAATGTTTTCTCATTTTTAATATTTATTATGCAAAATATCTATGTATGTACAAATTTGTAAATTATTTTATTTATTAGTTTTAAATAGTTTATTTTTTGGAAAAGTTGTTTAAGATAAAAAAAAGTTTCTAATGTGTTGTTTATAATATATGTGCATTTGTATAAAGTAAATCAATATTAGTAATATTTGTTGTATATTATATTTTTTGGAAAAGGAAACAAATTTATTTATTTATTAATTTTTTTTAAAAATTATTTGTATGTAATTTTTTTCTTTTTAGGTGTGACTTATAATATTTGTGCCCTGTTTGACTTATTACATGATCATTATCAAGTCTGTCTACAAAAAGTTTTCTAAACTTGGCGTGGTTTTTTCCACCTCTATCACTTTTCAGATATATTTGTCCAGTTCGAATTTGACATTCTTCACGAGATCTATTTAAATTGGATATTGATTTTTCTTTTAATTTAAGAATTCTCTCTTTTATTTTTGGGTAGTCTTCTGTTTTTATTAATCCGTTTTGAAAGTCAGTGGGTTTGCAACCTGTAGTTGAATGTATTGTGTTGTTATAAAATGTAATTACTTTGTATATTTTCTCATCAACACTGTCGATGTCTCTATCAGGATCATGTCTGAGTAAGCGAATGTGCTCATTCATAGTGTTATGAAGACGTTCTACGTCCGAATTCGAATTGTGGTTGTTATTTGAAGTAAAGTGAATTTCAATATTATTCTGCCGTAAAAATTCAATCAGTGGCAATGCTTTGAAACCTAACTCATTGTCAGCTATTATTTTCCTCACACTGCCTACAATGCTTAAATACTGAATTAGGGCCCTCCTAAATTCTACCCACGACCTGTTCTGAATTTTTATTGCCTGAGCAAATTTGGAAAATTTGTCAATTATTGTTAGAAACAATGTTTTTTCTAGGCAATAGAAAACATCTATATGTATTATTTGTCCAGGGCCATCAGAAGTCTCGCTAATCATAAATTTTTGTCTTATTGGCTTACGATCGTATTTTTCCATGTTACATATGTCACAGTTGTTAATATATTGTTGAATTCGCAGTTTAAGTTTCGGGTGATATATTTTTGTCTTAAGTTCTTCAAAATTCTCATTTATACCGCGATGGTTATTTCTTTTATGCTCATTTTCAATATATTCATGAAGAACGTTCTCGTCAAAAATATCGTCTAGACAACTATTGCACTTTGCTATTTTCAAACCCGAATTTTCTGAAAAATACTTCAAAACCGTTTCCTTAAAAGTTTCATAAATTAAAATATCTTCTATTAAGATAGCGTTAACTCTGGAAGGATGAAAATTATTTTTTATGATAGTTACCATATCGGCCTCACTGAAACTATTTGAACTTATTATTTTTCTGTTATTGTCAAAAATTATTTTATCCACTATTTTCAAAAGGTTAGAATTCGATTTTTCCATAATAATCTGGTTCTTATAAATATTGAGTGGAGAACTGCTAATGGATATTATAGCTGGATGTGGTTCTTGAATCAAATTGATCTGGGGCTCTATTCTGGATAATGCATCCGCATTTCCATTGTCAATACCTTTCCTGTACACAATTTCATAATCGTACTCTTCTAGCTTCAACCTCCATCTTATTAATTTTGAGTTAGGTTCTTTAATGGAAAAAAGCCATTGCAATGGTTGGTGATCTGTTTGGATGATGAACTTCCTTCCAAACAGATATGGTCGAAAATATCTTACAGCCCATATTATAGCTAGTAATTCCTTCTCTACTGTACTATAATTCGTTTCGTGCTGGTTGAGTGTTCTACTAGCATAGCAAATAGGATGATTATCTTGTGATAACACGGCTCCAAGCGCAAAATTGCTTGCGTCAGTATTTAATACAAATTGTTTGTTGAAATTGGGATAAGCCAAAATTGGATCGCTGGTGAGAAGAATCTTCAAGGTTCTAAAACTTTCGAGATAATTGGGATCGTTAATATCTATTCTAGAATCCTTTTTTAAGAACTTTGTCATTGGTTTCGCTATTCTCGAATAGTCTTTTATAAATTTGCGATAATAGCCGCTAAGACCTAAAAATTGTTTTATTTGCCTCTGAGTTTTCGGCAAAGGGTAATTAACAATACACTCAATTTTTTTCGGGTTGGGTTTTATACCATTTTGTGTGACAACGTGGCCTAGAAATTCCGTTTCCCTTTTAAAAAACTCACACTTGTCAACTTGAATTTTTAAATTTGCTTCCCTTAATTTATCAAATACAAGACGCAATGAATTCATGTGCTCTTGAATAGAGGTGGAGTAAACGATTATATCATCCAGATATACTAAACAAACATTATTTATCAATTCACCTAGGATTCCGTTCATGAGCCTTTGAAAAGTGGCAGGAGCGGTCTTAAGTCCAAACGGCATTCTAAGGAACTCATAATGGCCCCCTTCCACTGAAAATGCAGTTTTATGTACATCCCGTTCATCAATTTCCACCTGGTGAAATCCTTTAGCCAGATCTAGGGTAGTAAAATACATACACCTACCAAGTTTGTCCAAGATTTCATCGATGTTCGGGATCGGAAAGCGATCGTCTACAGTTTTTTCATTTAATTTCCTATAGTCGACAACTAACCTCCATTTTTTAAGTCCACTTGCGTCGTCTTTCTTCGGGACGATCCATATAGGAGCAGAATATGCAGAATTGGAAGGTCTAATTATCCCACTTGCTAACATTTCCTGAACTTGTTTTCTTACTTCGTCTCTGTGTACATAGGGATATCTATAGGTTTTTGAAAATACGGGAATATCGTCCTTGGTTCTTATTCTATGCTTGATCGCGTTTGTGAAAGTTAAATTTGAATCCGTTTCGTGGAACAATTCTCTATAATCGTTTAAAATCGTATTTATATTAAGTTTCTCTTCGGCGTTGAGATGATCTGTTCTTATTCTACCTAGTATAGTGTCCTGGCTGTTATTATCAACTAAATGGTAATTCTCACGGGTAACAGGCCACGAATTATCTTCGGTAAGGTATATGACATCTGGACAATGAACTGAAGTTTCTACCTCAACCTTAAAATGCTGTGCATTATAAATACCCTCAGTAACAATTACCTCTCCAGTATCATTTCGTTGTTCCGTTATATGAATTAACCCACATTCAACCTTAGTGATAAACTTAATTTTTCGAATATCTTGAAATAGCAAGGGCAGAATCCTATTATTTATACTTAATTGATTATTTTGGTAATCTACAACGGCTCTATATTTGAGGAGTATATCATTTCCTAAAATGCCATCGTAATTATCATGAAACTTGCATTCAATTAAAAGGAGTTTTTCATCACTATTTCCTAATTCAGAAAACATCGGTACTTGGTAGACTGTGTTCGTCAGAACATCATTTTGAAGAGTTTTTAATGTTAAGGCTGTCGAATTTATTCTCCATTTTGGATTACAAAGGCCTGGATTCACAATGGAGTGGGTGGCACCAGTATCTATAATAAATTTTAAATTATTTTTTAATACTATATGTGGTAGTTGTCCGAAGAGGCCTGAAAAGGAAAATTTTGAGGTATGATGTTCTGAATTGCAGTGTTTGGGATGACAGAATTTTGGAATTGTTTGGGAAGATTTACAGAATCTGTATTACACGAATGTTTTTGTAAGTTAACATAAGAATTTTGACGCATAGTATTATCGCTTGATTCCGTAATATGCGGGTTATTATAGGAATTTTGGTCCGAATAATGAACAAAATTAGTATTTAGGTTAGATTGTGGTCCTATATATGGTAATGACATATTTTGACAATTTGCTGAAGCATTAGATCCTTGGATGATATTTATATCCATTGGTTCCGAAATTAAAGGTTTAGCAAATTGGTTTGGAAAATTATTTCCATATTTTTGACCATTATCGTTTGAAAAATTACTTCTATAGTTTTGACCGTTATTATTTGAAAAATTATTTCTATAGATTTGACCGTTATTACGATTGTAACCATTTTGGTTATAGTTGTTATTGAAATTATTATTATTTCGCTGATAGCTATTATTGGGCCTGTCAACGGTATATTGTTTGTTATTGTATGAACCATTGTTATAACTTTTTTCCATCCCATTTGAATTCTGAGCACGGCGATTGTTTCTATTGTTCCAAGTATCTTTATGATTACTGTTGTTTACATGAGACCGCTTGGAATTTCCATTGTTTAAATAATCCTTAGAATTACCACCATAATCGGCATACCCTGATGTAAAAAGGATATTCATTGCCTCCTCCAGGGTGGCCGGGTTTCTACATGACAATATTGTCCTCATTGGCTCAGGCATCTTTGCCTTAAAAATATTGAGAGCTGTTAGCATGTTATTTTTAGCAATTTGCTCACTATTTATATTGACGCCTAAGTCTGCAACTGTCTTATTATTTAAGCTTCTAAGCTTATCTTTAATCTCATTGTAAAAATCTATAGTGTTTGTCTTAAAATATACAGACCGAAGGTTGTCATAGAGTTGTTCTACACTTTGATATTCCCCAAAATAATTAATTAGTATAGTTTTAGTTTCAGACCACGTTTTTGCATGAAAATTGATTTCAATAGCCTCTTTGGCTTTACCCCTTAATTTGCTTTTTATTAAATCAATAAATATGAGTTGTGTAAGTTCATTGTATTGAACAAAAAGGGGATCTATTCTGTCCACAAGTGAAATGAATGTATACAAATCTCGTCTGTCACCTGTAAACTCTGGCAACTTTCCTATAAATTCTAGTGGATTTAAAGTAATAGGGGTAAATGAAAAACTTTCTTGAGTCATTTTTATATTAGAAATGATTTGTTAAAGTCAAAAAAGGCACAATTTTTATTTAATCAAAATATTATAGTAAACGATTTTTTAAAAGAAACACAAGATTACCTTATTTCATATAATGACTTAAATTTTTGAAGAAGTGATAATTATGTATATAAAATACTTAAATATAAGAACAAATACTTAATTCAATGAACGCTGCTTCCTTCTTTAATGTAGATCTCCATTTACCTCAGGGCAATTTTTCGTTTCAGCGACTTATCTATTTGTTTAGCTCCTTGAGTATTTTGAATTTATTGTATAAGTAGTAGTAATTCTTAAGCAGTTTTTAAATTGTTTTTTTTTTTTTCTTTAATTTTTGATTGGATTTATTTTTTTATATTTTATTGTTTTTTATGTTTGTACACTTCAAATTATTAGAATTTTATTTAATTTTAGGAAAAAGAGTTACATTTTTTTTTTTTTTTGTATAACTTTAAAGGATTTATTTTGTTTTTAATATAATTTTGATTTCTTTCACTTGAAAAAAGATTCCCACAAAACATTAAATTTGTCTGTTTAATTTTCAAAAGGGATATTTGATTTAAATGTTTTAATTTTCAAAAAAAATTGTATGTCTTTTTTATTCAAAAGTTTTTGGTTATAATTTCTTAAAATTTTAAACGTTGTCGTTTTAAATATTATTTTAATTTAAATGTTTTAATTTTCAAAAAAAAATTATATGTCCTTTTTATTCAATAGTTTTTGGTTATTTTTCTTAAAATTTTAAACGTTTTAGTTTTAAATATTCTTTATATAATTTTCACTTATTATATATATTTTTTTTATTAAACAATTTCCATTTGTCCTTTTTTAAAAAATTTTATTTTTTATTTATTTTCATTTAATTTTTTTTCTTGCGAATACCCAAATAGACATTAAGATGTCAAATATCCTTTTTTTTATATAATATTCGTTTATATAAAAAAACAACAAGGATACTTGGGTATCCTACCGACTGCGCCAGTTTTGTTATCCGTTTTAAATTAAAACACTTTATTTGTTTTTTTAATAAAATTAATTTATTATAAGTTTTTATTTTTTAATTAAAGTGTTAAGGACTCAATTGATAAATATATTAAGTTAAATGAAGTGTTTTGTTTCACCAATAGATTTATACTGACTTCTTATTTGCAATCAATGCAGGTATATATTGAAAGAGTTAAAAACATGATCGAGCAAGCAAAAACATGATCTATCATGTCTTCATCATACTTACGCAATGTGCGTAAGTAGGGAAGACAAATGACAAATGTTTGTAGCTACGTGTATGTATGGATTTACATACGTATATTATTGTTTGTTATAACAAACGTATGTAAAATTCTGCATGCCCGAAACATGACAACTGCTTTACGCTTAGTAACAATATAAATAGGTACACAAAAGGGAAAGCAAATTAGTAAATTAATATAGTAACATTCTGTTTTACTCATAGCAACAATATAAGATTCTGCATGCCCAACAATATAAGATTCTGCATGACAATTGGTAACAGTAAAATAAATGCAATAATTGCGAATGCAATTGATGAAAATAAACACTTAGTAACTAACTTATAATATTATGTATATTAGGGGTATTCATTAGTAAATTATATAAATACATATAACTTCTAACCACGAAAGAAATTTTAAAGTTAGTTATTGTTAAAGTCGAATTTATTTCAAAATAAATTCAAATAATTGCAAATATTTTTTAATGAATGTAAATATTGAAGAAAAATTAAAAACAATTTTATTTTAAAATCGACTTTATATATTAAAATAGAATTTTCGGCTTTTGTTGGTTAGACTGTAAGAATATACTAAATATACTATTAGGCTTAAAGAGAGGTAAAGTTGAAATCCATTTTACTGGACAACTTTTGAAAACTTGAACTTAAAGAAATAATGCAAATCAAATCAGCAACCGTCCAGCTCTAACTGTGTAAAATTTCATTAAAATATCTTCAATGGTTCACGAGCAAAAGAATTATTTCTTAAATGATTAGGGGGCAGATTTATATGTAAATTAATGTTTTTCCTTGAACGTCCAAGTACCAGGTAGACTAACTATCTATCCGAATCACACATTTCTCTGTAAAATGGCAATGGATAATACATATTTTGTTATATTTTACTTCAATATGCATATTATTTTAATAAAAATATTATTTTCAGTCATCAAATTTTTCGAATATTTTATAGAAATAACATAAAATAATATCGACTAACTTCTTTCGAAATCGAGAAACTGCCAGTAAGTCTTCTTCATTTCTCTATCAACAATTGAAAATGAAAGTTTCAAAAACTTTTAACTACCAAAAATTCATTAATTGTATCAAGAACATTTATATTTTTTTATACCCTTTACCATCGTGAGAAAGGTATATATAAGTTTGTCATTCCGTAATTTCCACAATATAATTTTCCGACCCTATAAAGTATATATATTCTGGATCCTTATAGATAGCGGAGTCGATTAAGCCATGTCCGCCTGTCTGTTGAAATCAATTTTCTGAAGACCCCCAAATATCTTCGGGATCCAAATCCTCAATAATTCTGTCAGACATGCTTTCGAGAAGTTTCCTATTTAAAATCAGCAAAATCCGTCCATAAATAACGGAGATATGAGCAAAAATGCGAGACAACCTCTATTTTTGGCCAATTTTTTATCTATATCTCGATTAGTAAGTCATAAATATAGACAATATGGATATCTAATGATAGATATTTCAAAGTTCATTGCAACGATGTATATAAGGCTATAGTAAGTTGGACTTACAATGGGTCAAAATCGGGAAAAATATTTTTTAACCCGAATTTTTTTCCACAAAAAACATTTTTTTTTCATAAATTTTTTTCACTAATTTTTAAATTACAAAAAAATTTGTTTTAAAAAACAATTTCGAAAAAAAAAAAAATGTTTTAAAGTATAAAAAAAAATAATTTTTTAATTTTTTTTTAAGGTATAATTTGGTGAAGGGTATATGAGATTCGGTACATATTCGGGGTATAATTTTTATGGGGGCTAGATGGAATCTATCAGTCCATGATTAAAATCTATCAGTTCATAATGCCCATTTACAATACCAAATAAACCTTATAAACTGAGACTATTTGTGGAAAAATTCAGCCTGCTAGATCATTTGACATACATAGCTAGATTGTCTTAGAATCTTATTAAGATCCAGAATATAAGTGTGTCGGCGACAAATAATTTGATTGTTACAAACGGATTGACAAAATCAATATAACCCCATCTTTTTTGGTATAAAAATGGTTTTATGAATCCATTGATGCTTTTTTTTTTGTTAATTTCAAATCATATCTTTTAGATATTTTAATTAAATAAAAATATGTAACACGCTGTTGTTTTATTGTCTTCGAGGTATATTATGATCGTATTTTAATATGAAGTCGTCTGTAGTACGATTAAATTCCATGATAAGACTACATTTTTGTTGTATGATACATTCAAATATATTTTACCCCTAAATTCAAATAAATGTGTCTCAGTCGAGAAACATAAGTACGTATTTCTTTTCCTTGAATTATGTTTACTTGATGAATTAACGATCTGTTTGTATGAACCGTAAAGTATAAATTATTCCATTTTATTGAAGTTATCACCAGGGTGCGAATAATTTTGTTGTATGTACTAGACTATTAATCAAAGCGACGATGAATTAGCATTAGTTTATTACTTAACAAATTAGTTTTATATTTTAAAGATCGAATAACTGTTTGTATTAAATTTGGTTTGAGTTGTGTTATCAGAGACAGCCTATTTTTAAGTTGAGTTTTTGCTCGTGCAATAAAAATTGAACCTTTTATGCCATTGGATCACTTAGTTTTAATTAAAGAAAGTACCCTGATGACGTTAATAATGAAGCTGTTTTTTTTTTTTTTTTTTTTTTATACAGATCTATAAAATATATTTAAATATGTTGTTTTGAAATAAACAATGTTAAAAACACGCGTGTTTTCAATATTCTTAAAATGTTTGCACAGGTTGTGTGATAAGGCTAAACAAAGTGTCTGACCTTGACCTCTTCAGTTATTTAAAATTGTTTTAATATTTGAAAGCACTAGCTTGAAAGCACTAGTCTAGGGACATGTCCCAGAGTACTTAATTAAATCGATTCAATCCTTATTGCAGTGGCATAACCATTTCATATAAATTGTTAAAACTTGAACCAGTCCTCGACTGTTAAAAAATGATCTCAACAACTTTTCAACGATCATAAATAATAATTATGAATAGTTTTTGCGTGAACGGATTTGACATGATTGAGGATCAGGATTCATAATAGGGAATATGTATTTTTTTTAATTTTAGGGAAAATATTTTTGTGTGTTTCCTTCTTAAATTGTTACTGCACAGATATAACAGATTCATTACGATTTGTCGCCAATCGAATGAACTGATAACTTTTATTGAGTTTTTTATAGTAGCAACAGAAAATCAGTTGACATAGAAGAATTACGATTTAAGCAATCAAAGTTTTCTGAACCAAACTAAAATTGGATAAATCAAAATTTAAAAAAAAAAAAAATTTTTTTCGAAATTGTTTTTTTTTTAATTTTTTTCCAATCTTTGTTTTAATTTTATTTTTTTTTTTTTTTAAATTTCAAATTGTTTTTCAGAATTGAATTTTTTTTTTTTTCGAATTTTTTTTTTTTAATTTTTTATATTAATGAAATAAATTTATAAAAAAAATGTTTGTTGTAAAAAAAAATATTCGGATTAAAAAATAATTTTCCCGATTTTGACCCATTGTAGGTTCAAATTACTATAGTCTTATATAAATCGTTGCAATGGACTTTGACAGACGGACATGGCTATATCGACTTCGAAAATGAAAAATGTAGAAATTACAAACGGAATGACAAACTTATATATACCCTTGCCACTCATGGTGAAGGGAATAATAACACTATATTTGTGAATAAGCAGACCAATCAAATTTGAAATTAGAAAAGAAGTCAGTGATATCAGAGCCCAAAATGCAACACTACAGGCATTAGAATTAGAGATTGGCTGAAAGATGATTGAAGTAAACTACCAATTAGTACTAACAATGATAGATGTAAAAATCGGCCAGGCTTTGACCGACACAAAGCTTAATCATATGTCAAACTAAATCAAGCCAATTTAACCAAGTTCCGGATTTGGTTAAATTGGGTTGATTTTACAAGAATATGGTTTATGGAACACATACTAAATTCAGTTATGATTTGGATTTCGGACCAACAGGATCAATAAGAAACAACGACACCAACAAGGAGTTAAGAAGTTAACAAAAAAATGTGTTCAAGATGAATTTCTCAAATATGCATTGATTATAGATCAACTAATATAATACTTATGATGGGAATACGGACTGAAGATTATTTGCAGACCCCGATAGAGCATTCGAAATAATTAGCGTTGATATAAAGCTTATTTCAAGATTTAAAGACATCATCGAAGTACATGCGTGCGAGAATATATACAACGAAATACCCATGGAGAAATATGTCAGCAACAGTTAACAAAATCCTTTATCATGGAGAAGATGTCATTTAGTACCACTTGCAGATCTGTCAGGTGAATCCTAGGAAAAAAACAAAAAGAATTACATATTTTATAGAGATCACAATACCAGAAAAATGTCACGAAGTTTAACAAATGAAGATTTATTTAATATATTTTTGGCAACTAGAAAGTAGAACATCCAGATTTAAATGAAGAAGCGAAAGAAATATTAGAGAAATAAATGTGGATATTTGCCAGCAATATTTCAAGCAAATGAATATTTATAATTTGCGTTTACTATATTGAGGTAAAACAGAATGTGATAAACATTAATATATAAGACTGTCTTATTTAATAAATCTGTTTTTAAGCATGTTTTTGCAACACCTTTTCTATTTATTCACTTATTAGTAAAAATGTCCCAAGGACATACATTACATGTACCCAAATAACAGTTAACTTATCCATATACGGCTTTTTTTATAAATAAATAAATTTCATCAATAAAAAACACAAATTTGATGTAAAATATTTCAAAACGAAATTAAAACTGGTTAAATGTTCAAGAAGTTATCGTTTCAAAACTTATATGATTTCACAGACAACCGTCGTATATACTATTAATATATTTATTCAGAAGACAATATTCATTCATGTACAAATGTGCGTTCAAACATTTTCGTAACGATTTAACGCAACCCAATTTTAAAACATAAAATTAATGTTTTATTTTCTTATCTTTTTATGTAAATAAAAATAATATTTGGTTTATTATAATATTTGGTTTATTTTACAATATAATTAAGATATATGTATAATGGTTGTCCATTTCGAAAATAAAAAAAAATTATTTTAAAGATAAATGAACTCAATGTTATAGTTACAAGAAAAAATAGTTTAACAAAGAATATGTTTATATTAATTTTAAAAATAAGAATGTTTCTTTCAATTCCCCAAAATTGTTGGGGTTAGGTTTCCAGGCAGCCGCAAATTTAAGACTGGAATGAAAAGCAGCTCACGTGAGTCCAAGCAATGTTACCTGGAAGTAGAAAGATAGAAATGAAAAAGTTCCGAAAAAGAGAGAGGAGAGGAGATTATCAATTAGGCACCAGTGACTTGGCGGTTATTAGGTCACTCTGTGGATATTACCGTGTCTGGTCTGATTAGCCAATTACTATTCCTTACAAAGGCACTAATGCACTCTATTTAGGGAACGATGTCCCTGAAACCTTAAGCGTAGATCTCCTAATGCCGGACAGTGACTAAGAAGATGAAAAATGGTATCATCCTCCTCAATTTGACAACTTCTACAGTAGTCGTTGTAGGGCAAGCCAAGTCTCCTCGCATGGTTGCCAAAAGTACAGTGTCCGGTAGTGACCGCCACTATACGACTCAATTGTGAGCGTGTTAACCCATGAAGATATGTTGCCCGTCCACGATTCATTCAGGCCCGTATCGTTCTGGTTATGGTACATGTGGGTTTACAACCCCATCTTGTCTAAGCGAGCTCATAATAGAAGTTACTAATATGAACCTTGCATTTGGATAAAGGAATTCCACATAGAAAGTCTACGTCTCCATCAGGCAGCATGTCGCCTTTTCTCGCCAAATTATCAGCAACACAGTTGCCCGTGATATCTCCACGTACCCACTTGAGGACGATTGTTGAATGTTTAAAGATGCCCGGCATTCCTAGACCAAATTAGATGTTGTGTATACGCCTGTTAGAGATTTGATTGCGGTCTGAATGTCAGTATATATACGAATATCCCTGCCTAATATCTTGTTATAACTGAGCCAGTTAGCAGCCCTTTTAATGGCTGATATTTCAGTCTGAATAATGCTACATTCATTTGGAATTCTAAAAGATAGCCTATTGTTGAGGTTTTTTTTGGATGGAAATGTCTTGAAATTGTGTGACGATTATGCTCTTTAAAAACATGCTTGTCATGATTATTATTATTTATACTGCATACACTTTTTTAAAATAATTCTCATGTACATACTTGTTTATAAATATTTATTAAAAACATCAAAATCAACAGAATGTTATCACAAACAGACAGTATTGTGCTAATTTTGACGAGGTTATACACATAACAAAATCAAATTAAAATATTCATGTTGAAAATAACTTAAAATAGGTATATACAAGAATAGAATTTGTTTAAAAACAAAAATACCAAAAAATACCACATCTGTCACTGTTTGTAATTAGACAAAAAAACCAGTAGTAAGTAGCGACAAAAAGTGACAATGAGCATCGCTACTAAGTGTATGTTGTAGATACACGCGCGTCTCTGCAAAAGGGATCAATGGACTGATTGTATGCTATCTATGCATGTTCATTTTACTTTCAATGAGAGATACAGCTACAAATTCTATACATACAGAATGTACCCATGTACCCATTGTTTCTCTTTGTTTTAAGCGAAAGCGAAATTTTCTTCAACAAAATGTCTAGATGTTTTCAAGAAACGTGGTGTCTGCCGCCGCCTTGTTTCCAAGCAATCGCCACAAGTAATGATGATGAAACATTGCATCATACAATCTGACCGAACAAAGTAAGAGGCATTCAAATACATACATACAACGAAATGTACTTCAACATTATATTGCATCAACGGACCGAATGCAAAGAGAGAGATACAAAATTCAATAACAACAACGTTTGTTTTTATTTGTATCAGTGTTACCATGTTAATGTATAGGTATTTTAATATTGGAGAATTTTAAAAACAGATTCTGCATTGAACTAAGAACTTTAAATGGTTCCAAACGGAATAAATTCCTATTTTTAACAACCATTTTCAATTGTATTTCAAAAGTTTCTACTTGTATTTCAGACATTTCTAATTGTATTTCAAAAAATTCCAATTGAATTTCAGAAAATTCTAATTATATTTCAGAATTTTCTAATTGAATTTCAGAATTTTTGATTTGTATTTCAGAAAATTCTAATTGTATTTCAGAGTATTTCATTAGCATTTCAGAATTTTCCAATTGTATTTCAGAATTTTCTAATAGCAATACTAATGGAAATTTTTGAAATACAATTGGAAAGTTCTGAAATACAATTGGAAAGTTCTGAAATACAATTGGAAATGTTTGAAATACAATTGGAAAGTTCTGAAATTCAATTGAAAATTTCTGAAATACAATTAGAAACTTCTGAAATACATTGAAATTAGAATGGTGTAGAAATTAGAAATGGTGTAGACACTTCAACGATTAAAATGTTGTATTTAAATTACTAAAAATTTCGTATTTTAGTGACGAACTTATTCTATGTTATGTTTTGCTTATAACTTCTTTATTTTAACAGTTTTTAATTTTATAAGCTAAACACACTCTACCAAATTATTTCTTTCCCGGAAATTTGTATCGTATTGAACGAATATTTTATTACAAATTTGATGTTTAAAATATGTATTTTATATAGAAAATGTATGCAGAAATCTAGGAATTTTCCATATGACCAGAGAAATGTTCTGGCAACACTGAGTTTTATTATTCGCTCTATCATTATCACTCTCTGTCCATATTTAAACTCTCCAAAACACGCGAATTTCAAAGGTATATATGTACTAGTTTTTCGATTTGAATTTGCTTGTAATAGTTTGAATTCACACTCGCACACATGTATTTATATCTGTCTTGTTTGACGATCCCCCTCACCAAAATTTTTTTTATTTTGTTTGCCAATTTTTGTGTAGCTTCTGGCTTAATACACCCTACATAATTAAAGTTGGCTGTTGGTGGAATAATCCAATGAAAAATCGACCACGAAATGAAATGGAACAAGTTAGAGAGCTATATTGGGCTGTGCAGGATCCTAATTAATAACCATCTAAATATAATTAGTATTACAGAAACGGCACCAGTAAAATATGACCTTTTTTTATAAGAAAAAAGCGCTTCTAAAAGCAGTCGTGTAAGGGAACAAACTATCGAATCGAAAAAACAACGAAAAATATTCTTTAGAAACTGCAAATAGTCATATACCCTACATCATCATTGTCGGGAGGGTATATTGGGTTTGTGGAGATGTTTGTAACCTGTAAAAATATTGTCCCAATACTCACCTAAAGTATACCAATCTGCTCAGAACCATTTTCTGGCTCGATTAAGCTTTTTTTATTGCCCTTGGAACGAACCCTATTGAATTTTGTTAGCATAGGTCCATTATTTCTCCTAGCCCCACAAACAATTTAGCACAAATTAGTTTTATATAAGCTAAACACACTCTTCCAAATTAGTTAACGGTCGGTACATAATTTACCATAGCTCCTATATAACGACCTCTCCCGAAACTTTAATTAAGGACTATAAATCTTTAAAAAAAATTAATATTAAAATAAAATTCACAGCAATGATATTCAATACCGATACTTTTAAGATATTTATAATAGGCAACGAATCATGACAGCTCGAAAAAACATAAGGGGCCGAATTACGGTATTGAGTAAAATTTTTCGTACTTTTCATATTTGCGATTAGTATATTTTACAATATTTATCAGTACATTTTATAATATTTATTAATACGATTGCTCATTCGACCACGAATGAGGTAATTCGGACTTAGTTTACTTTTTTCCTCTTTGAAGACAAGATAAATCATAGCAAATATTCGCTGTTTTTTCGTAATTTTTTTTTTAAAGCGAAAGGTAGTTTTCAAAATTTATACAACATCTTATTAACAAATGTAATAATAAATCAGTGTAGTTTGTAAGTCGTTGTATATCCATTAAATGAAATTGTTGTTATACAAAGAGATCCCAGCAGTTAAGCCTGTAGCCAATGTATCCCTTATAGACAGTAATCGTCACAAATGTCTCATCACTTGGCTGATTCCAATTTATATATTTTAGTCATTTGACACGTATGTGCTCTTTGTAGTGCAGAGATAAGACAATTGGTTATTTTATACATCCCAGATAATCTAGCGTAAAGACAATTGCCACTTAAGTGTCTCTAAGTAATCTGGAGTGTAGTCACTTTAAATGTTTTGTGTGATAATACGTTCAAACTGGTTTTATACCAATTGTATTGATATAATTCTCATACAGTTCATTTTTATTTTTGCTCTTAGTAACCTATAGTGAAGTCACTTTAATCGTTTATTTTGTACTGCACTTTAGAAATTAGTTATTTAACCCACCAGAAGCAATCTATTGGAGAGTTGTCGAAGAAAGGTTTGTTTACAAGCTATCGTTTATTGGACTACCTATGATATGTCTTTTAGCTGACTATTTGAGGTCAATTAGCACTTCTACATGTTAAAATAACTAGTTATGTAGCTGATCAAGTTACCAGTTAGGTAGCTAGTAAGGTAACTGACGTTTTCTAACCAGTATGTGAATCCAATTCGTTGACTACTTTGGACCAGCTATTAGACAGTCTCATTGTAGTCAATAAGGGTAAATTGATCCCCTGCTTAGGACATGCACGTGTTAAAATAACTAGTCACGTAGCTATTGAAGTAACTTGTTCCCACCCTAAATGATGGGTAAAATCACTAGTTCGGAACTGTCTCCTAGAACTGCTGGGATGTAGTGCTGATTATGTGGTGTGTGTGTATGTGCGTATTCTGTTTGTAGTATCTGTGTATTTGGTCAGCAAGAACAACAACAGGTGATCAGTATTGTTTACGTATGTTGCTATACGAGAAAATAATAATAATAAGTAATAAAAACACTTAGTGGAAAAAACGTGTTCTGTAGTTTGTTTTGATTTAGAATTCGTTACCGCCGCCATTTCTGTGGAATATTTTTGGGTAAAATAACGAAAAAAATGTACAGTTTCTCGAAATTTTTCTACAAAAAATAGACTATTACGTTGTAGTTTCATAGTAATGGCCAAATCAAGATTCTTGAGCAAAAAAAAAAAAAAAAAAAAGTTTACAAAAAACAGAACGACAAATATTCGGATTATGCAATACACAATTTTAAGTCCAAATATAAGTGTGGACAGACCAACATCTTTAATTGGAATACATAACATAAGAACAAATGTCACCTACAATTCGGATGAATTTAAACTTCGAAAATATTTAGGAACAATTATTCTGGTATACTAAGTTCATAATGTCAAGAAATACTTTTAACCATAGAGAAAATATACATAGAGCGGAAACTCGAAAAAAACTCAAACAAAAAAATTATCTAAACAAATTACACTCGTATTTTGTTTTTGTTTTCACATAGTTTTTTATACTAATACATTCTCACCACTTAGGTTTTTTAAAACTGAGTTAGGTCTTTGACAGCAGAGTTTTCACTCCATGTATATTTTCTCTATGCTTTTAACTACAAAACGAATTAAAACTTTGTTTTGCGTTTAACTACTAAAATATTCTGGAAAATTGATATATGAATTTTTCTTTTTATTTCTCTTTACAGTTCCAAACTACCATCCGCAGCACTGAAATATAATTTTCGCTTGAGCTATCGTGCATTTGGCTCCTTTCAATATGGAAATCCAAATCAACTTACAGCAGCCGTCAAATCCTACGTAGATGAATGTATAGACCTTTGTCGGCCCGATCAAGTCCATATTTGCGATGGTTCTAAGGATGAAAGTTCTGTGCTGAAGAAACTTATGGTTAAGCAGGGCACTATTGTTCCTTTGTCAAAATATGAAAACTGTTGGTTGGCTCGTACAAATCCGGCCGATGTTGCTCGAGTAGAATCACGCACCTTCATCTGCACACCACAGAAAGAGCAAACAGTACCGGTGACCAATGAAGCCACACCGGGTGCTTTGGGTAATTGGATATCTCCGGAAGATATGCAAAAGGCTATAAAGGAGCGTTTTCCCAACAGCATGAAGGGGCGCACTATGTATGTAATACCCTTCTCTATGGGTCCGGTTGGATCGCCACTTTCAAAAATTGGCATCGAGATTACCGATTCCCCTTATGTTGTAGAGTCCATGAAAATCATGACCCGTGCTGGATCCAAGGTTTTGGATGAACTTCACAAGGGTGATGGTGAATTTGTAAAGTGCTTGCATTCTGTAGGTTCTCCCAAGAATGGCAAAATTCAGATGCCTTCGTGGCCTTGCGATCCAGAAAGAACTATAATTTTGCACAAGCCGGAAAGCAATGAGATTGTTTCATATGGTTCAGGCTATGGCGGAAATTCACTGTTGGGTAAGAAATGTTTAGCATTGCGTATAGGAAGCACCATTGCCAAACGTGAAGGCTGGTTGGCGGAACACATGTTAATATTGGGAATCACAAATTCACAGGGCAGAAAAATCTATATTGCTGCTGCCTTCCCCTCAGCTTGTGGTAAAACGAATTTGGCCATGATGACTCCTACTTTGCCCGGCTATAAAGTTGAATGTGTGGGCGATGATATTGCCTGGATGAAATTCGATAGCAATGGTGTTCTAAGGGCTATAAATCCTGAAAATGGTTTCTTTGGTGTGGCACCTGGTACTTCCATGTCTACCAATCCCATCGCCATGAAAACCATTTTTAAAAATTCAGTGTTTACAAATGTAGCCTCAACGTCAGATGGCGGTGTTTATTGGGAGGGCATGGAAGCTTCTAATATTAATGGAGTTACTGTTACCGATTGGCTAGGCAAACTATGGTCTCAAGAATCCGGTAAAGTGGCAGCTCATCCCAATTCGCGTTTTTGTACTCCTGCCCAACAATGTCCCATTATTGATCCTGCCTGGGAAGATCCTGCTGGAGTGCCCATAAGTGCCATTCTATTTGGCGGTCGACGACCTGCTGGTGTACCTTTAGTTTATGAGGCTCGCAACTGGAAACATGGCGTCTTTATGGGTGCCTCAATGCGTAGTGAAGCTACAGCTGCTGCCGAGCACAAAGGTAAAGAAATTATGCACGACCCCTTTGCAATGCGTCCCTTCTTCGGTTACAATTTCGGTGACTATCTACAACATTGGCTCAGTATGGAGTCTCGTGGTAATGTGCCCAAAATCTTCCATGTCAACTGGTTCCGCAAAGGTAACGATGGCAAATTCCTTTGGCCTGGCTTTGGTGATAATTCCAGGGTACTCGATTGGATTTTCCGTCGTGTTGATGGTGAAAACAGCTATAAGGACACGCCTATTGGTTTACTACCCGCGGATAATGCCATAAATACAGATGGCTTAGCTGGCAGAGTAGATTTGAAGCAACTCTTCCACTTACCTAAAGATTTCTGGCAACAAGAAGTGGCCGACATTGAAAAATACTTTAAAGCTCAAGTTGGTTCACACTTGCCTCAAGATATCAACAACGAACTGCAAGGTTTAAAAGAACGAATTAAAAATTTGTAAATATACAGCGGTACTGAGAAAGTAAATCCTTTAGACTGATACTTTTTCAAATTAATTATCCAAAATGTAAATAACGAAAATTTTATAAAATCATCATCTATCTTTGTTTTTTAATGTAAATAAGTAAATATTGTAAGAAAACTGAAATGAATAAATAAACGAAAAACTGAATAATGTTGATAACATTTCCTTTTGTAATTACTTATAATTAAAGAGGCGAACAAATGAAATGTAATATTGTTTTATTCTTATCACATTCAAGGTTAAAAAGTTTCAAGGTCTTTGCAATTTTTTAATATCAAAGTCTTTAATTAAATTTAGTTCATGTACTTAGATTAATGTAGGTCATGGTTAAATATTGCTTTAAACTCATAAATACATAGCAAAAAAATAATGCTAAATTAAGTTGTTATTATAAAAGAAAAAATCTTATTAATTATATATTTATCAGATATGATTTTTGTTCGATGTGATCCGCTTAGAGGAATATTTTCAATAACATAACACTCAAGGACATTTTAAAAATGTTACTAAGTAGATCTAAAATGAGTGTAATCAACACCACTTCAGATACTAATAAAAATCTTGAAAGTAGTGATGTCCCATCCTGTGGATATTGTGATTTTATGATCTATCTTATAGAAAAATTCTCATGGAAGCCTTTGAAAAAATTTTAAATTTTATTTGAAAAAATTAAAATTTATATATGTATTTCAAGAATATTATATCGACGGTAATTTTTTCTGTTAACTTAAGGTTAGGTCACACACGGCAAATATTTACTCAAAAAAGCGTAACCACTTTTTTTAGCACAAATTAGTTTGACGTTGTTTACTCTTACGAGTGTTTTGTAAGATCAAACAGCATCAAATAAAAAAAACTAGTTATTTGTTTTGAATCATCCAAAATAAGATACGTTTAGAAAATAAATAAAAGAATTCAAATATATTTTATTTAGTGGTTACTTATTTTTCGTCAAATATTTGCCATGTGTGACCCTACCTTTAGAAAAATTATTAGATTTGTGGTGGATTAATCAATATATAATAATAAAATTTTGTTCAACGAAAAATGTTAAAACAGGATTTCATAACGGATTCAATATCAGAATAGTATATGTTAAGCCACCAAGTGTGTTAACGTTTACCAGTTTATGTGGGACCTGCTATTACTTCAACCAAGTTTCGAAACAATTGGTTTGGTTTAATAAAAAAGGGGGTTGTTTTTAAGCACTGTAAAATTGTGTTTTATTGAAAATATAAATGGTTTTTCTACAATTGAGTTGCACAAAATTCTATGTTTTATTAAAATCAAATTAAATAAAGACTCGATACAATTTCAAAAAAAAGAACTTCACTTTATAGTGGCCAAGCAACGATTTGCTCACAAAAACTACTTATTACACAGTTAATGTAAAATTTAACGAAAATACTAACTTAAAGCTTCAGTTTCTTCGTTTTGTTGATGGCAACATCATCCCCCAGCAGGACAGAGATGGACAAACCAATACCTTTTGTTTCAGACATGACGCGCGAGTGGAGAAAGAACTCGCGCGTCATTGTCATTATCGCTTATAACGGCCTGATTGCCGTTCCTGATGTCCTTTTTTCGCTGCCTTCGAGGAATTGCGTTTCACTCGCATTGGTACCGCGTTACGGTTCTTCGAAGTGTACATTGGCCACATCGAATTATAACCTAAGATTACTTTGATATGGTGGAGAACCAATCAAAACTCATATTGGATTTTAAGGACACGAATAATTAATAATGAGCTAGTATATTCTAGCTATAATTGGAGTTGGCGTTATGTATTTTACAGGCCAAATATTTCTTAGCTGCTGTGCAGCTAAGTAACTTAAAAATCAAACAAACAAAAAGCATGATGTTTTTGTCTTGTTGTATTTGTTGTCGTGGCGCTGTCACCTTTATAAATTCGCCTTGCGCAGATGGAAGAACTAGTTCTAAAATGGGTAGTGACTTCACAACCCAATGTGAATTTTTTTAAAAATTTCTTATTTTCGATAATTGTCTGAAGTAGGGTTTTCTTAAATCTCGATTTAAAAATGTATTGTTAGTAATTTTTGAAGCTAACATTATTTTTCTAAATTTTTGAGAAAAATTTAAAACATTTAGGCTAAATTTTTGTTAAAATTTACTCCGTGCAACAGTCATTTGTACACATTACAAAATAACACTGCATACGCAGGTTTTCTTGAATGGACATTAAAACTTCAAGAGACCAACATGGGTACCAAATAAAAGCGTTATATATTTTCCCACCAGATTCAAAAATAAGGACGAAAAAAATATTTTTTTAATATTTTATGAAAATAATATTTTTGAGTATTTTTCAAGAATTAAAGATTCTAATAACGTTATATGTTTTCCCACCTGATTCAAAAATAAGGACGAACATTTTTTTTTTTAATTTTTTATGAAAATCGTATTTTTGAGTATTTTTCAAACAAAACTCAAAAAAACAATGTTCGTCCGTAATTTTAATTTAAAGCAAATGTATAACTTTATTAAACTGCTCTTATTATACCCTTCACCTTCGTGAGAAGATTGTCATTTCGTTTGTAATTTCCACAATATAATTTTCCAACCCTATAAAGTATATATATTCTGGATCCTTAAAGATAGCGGAGTCGATTTAGCCATGTCCATCTGTCTGTTGAAATCAATTTTCTGAAGACCCCAGATATCTTCGGGATCTAAATCTCTTATTAACCTATAGTGAAGTCACTTTAAACGTTTATTTTGTACTGCACTTTAGAAAGTAGTTATTTTACCCACCAGAAGCAATCTATTGGAGAGTTGTTGAAGAATGGTTTGTTTACAAGCTATCGTTTATTGGACTGCCTATGATATGTGTTTTAGCTGACTATTTCAGGTCAATTAGGACTAGTACATGTTAAAATAACTAGTTGTGTAGCTTATCAATTTACCAGTTAGATAGATAGTAAGGTAACTGACGATAATTAACCATTATGTGAATCCAATGCGTTGACTACTTTGGACCAGCTATTAGACAGTCTCATTGTAGTCAATAAGGGTGAATTGAGCCCCTGCCTAGGACATGCTCGTGTTAAAATAACTAGTCACGTAGCTATTGAAGTAACTATTTCCCACCTTAAATGATGGGTAAAATCACTAGTTCGGGACTGTCTCCTAGAACTGCGAGTTTTCAATGTGTCTGGGAAAAAATATTAAATTTCTTACAGGGTGTTCTGTTTCACGACTAGGCGTATTGAGATATTTATAGTTGATAGCTTGGAGTTTATTAGAAATTTAAATTTTATAGTTTTATAGATTATTTTTGGACAGCTAATTTCGGTTGACTTTTAATTTTCTAAAAGTTTGTGTTATGCTCTACGATTTTGCAATCGCCTAGTAGTTTTGAATATACAGATTTATTAAATTTTTCTCGATCAACCTCTCTTTTCCCTTCCGTTAAGAATATAATATTTCCAATAGTTCCAAACAAAAATCATTGGTTGCAACTCCAAACTATCTAGAAATAGTTGAGTAATAATTCCATTTTTGTCTGGATAATTATATATTCAACAAATAAAAATACATTTTTTTTAAATAATGCCTACAGGATTAGTTGTATTTTTGAATTTTTTTTCGAAATGCTAAAAAAATATTCAAATAACTACCCATTTCATTGCCAGTTGCATTTTAACTCATTATATCTTTGGATACGAATACAACCACTTATAAATTTGTGATTACTTTAATATCACTCAAATTAGTTACAAGTAATGACTTAAATAATTAATTCACGTAAGCCGTTATCAGTAAAAACAGAATATGCTTTTGCAAATGACTAGAAAGAAAGCAGTTATATAATAGATAATAAATAAGCCATTATACGACTACTTATATGTAATGCAGACTGTATGGAGTAGTTATCCAGTTGTTTCTGGGTAGTACATACTGCAAAGAACACACTTTGAGAAAATTTTCATGGTAAATTTTTTAAAATATTTTTAAAGATAAAGTGGGGGCTTGTTTTTGTTTATAACATGTCACAAAAAGTCATGGATGCAAAACAATACGTCAATGATTGAGATTAACATTCAAAGTCTACTATAAGAAATCAAAGAATTAATATAACGATTGACATCGATGCTACCACGCTTAACCCAGGCTTTAAATTAATGATAGTTCTAAGAGTGTGAAATCTATTAATTCAAATTCTTTAAATCTTATAAAAAAATATAAACAAATATAATATGTTATTTTTGTATATATATTAGGGGTATTATTTTTGATATGTTTTTTTATTTTTGAATTTGGAGGAGTGTTTAAACAAGATACAAAATATAAAAAAAACAAGTTTTAAAGTTGCAACATCTTTCACAGATCTTTCACAGTGTTTCTTTAGGTGGGCCACACTTGCCAAATATTCTACGAAGAAAAAAAAACGTTACCCTGAGTTTGCAAAAAACCACCCTAATAAATATATATACTATACTTTGTTATTAAATGTCAACAAAGAAATTAATTATTTATTATTTTGTTTATATTTACTAATCAAGTATTTTTGGTCAATATTGTTGTTTATTTTTTAACTAATGCATGCGATTTTTATTATGTTCTGGATTTAGAATATTAATTAGTATTTTTCTTTTTATATATTTTATTTTTTATTATTATTTGTTTTGTTATTCGGGAAAAACATCACATGTTCATCACACATGTATCCGTAAATATTTATTTTTGTTTTTTATGTTTTTATTATTCCATAGATGTGCTAGTATATGAGGTGATTAGGCGGTTTTTACTTTCTGCATATGTACACATTTTTCTTTACGCAGAATATGAGTATTTCCTTGAAATTCTTATATGTAATTAGACAGAATCTGGGACCGAACTGATTGTGTATATGCAGAAGCATATGCAGAAAATGCAAAACTCTGCTTTGTAGTTTGTGATTTAGATATTATGTTCCAGGAGGTGAGTACTTAACATATTAACTTTGAATTTGTTCTAATATACATTTGTTTACCTTTTCTGTATAAACTAATTAACTTGTTTAGGTTATCTTAAACAAAAATTAACTAGAACGTTCTTTAAAGTCCATTAACGAGCCCCTTGTACTTGGCCCATTATATCAAAGTAACACGTTCTATATCTAAAAAGTCACACACAAACACACATCGAAAACATCTTATAGTTGCGATAAAGTTGGAATAAATAATCATAAATTTCTAATTTTACCATAAGTTCGCTTTAACATTGAAATGAACACACCTCTTTAAAAAGAAAAAAAAACAAATTCAAAATCTTTAGATATTGACAAAAATAAAAAAAGTTTCTTATCACTTTAATAAATTTATTAATAAATTTGTATTGTTAAATTTGTTGTTAAGCGGTCGCTTGCTGTTTTTTTTTTATTTTTTTATTTTTTGTTTCTGGATTAAAAATGAAGAAAATATTATTGTTTTCATTTCAGTGACAGCGAAAAGTTTGTATGCATGCATATATATATATATATATTGCCCCCCAGAGAGAGAGATCGCTCTCGTTTGAATGTGACAGCCTATCTGCCGGCCAGTCAGTCAGTCAGCCAGTCAATAGTGAAAATAATTATAACAACAAGTGTCTATTTTTATAAACAAAAACATGGAAATTTATAAAAATAAGAAGCAGCTAACGAAATAAGTTTTTTCTTAAATGCGAATTCATGAAACCCTACACCAAATTAGAATAATTATACTTTAGTTTGTACAATTTCCTACCAATTACCATGGATGAAAAATGCTTTCCATTCCCCTTGAGTTCTATTATATTAAAATCGTTTAAGAATGAAATTTGTTAATACAACAGCTGTTAAATAATTTTATTTTTATTAAGAACCTATTGTAGGGTACATAATATAATAAGCAAATCTTCGATTGATTATGAATATTTATATTTTTAAAAACACAAAACTGAAAACAAAACAATTTCGAATTGACGTAAATTCTATGGATCAAATGTTTTAAAAATACACACATACAAATTAGCTAACTTTCAAGATAAGCTCGAAATATTATAAGTAATACTTGTGTATTAATTTATAAATAAATTAATTATAACATGAATTCTTGGTTTCATGTTGTACCTGGATTTTACTGCTGGACAAACAAGTATGTTTCTAAACAAAATAAAAATCGAATAAATTTTACAGTTTTTGTATATGGTTCATTTTACAAATACCCTACACGTGTGCTGTTGAAGTTGGATGCATAGAGCGAAAACTCTCCTGTCAAAGACCTAACTCAGTTGTCAAAAACCCAAGTGGTGAGACTGTATTAGTAAAGAAAACTATGTGAAAATAAAAACAACACTCGTTTATGATTTGAGTTTTTTTCTAGTTTCCGCTCTTGTTGTTTCTTTATGCTTGGAAGTGTTATGATGAAATTTATATACAAAATTAAGTGATCATATTAAAATTATTGATTGTATAAGGAAATGTTTAAACATTTATATTACATACATCTGTATTCATGCTAAAAAAGTTTAAATAAAAAGTGATCCTCATGAGAATTAAAGATAGCGGGAAGGAAATCGACACAGATCCCGTTGTTGGTGTCTCTAATACACTAGGATAGAGACTTTATATGTTGTTTTAAATATCGAGAAGTGTGTCTTGGATTAACATTCATATTTATCCATTTGTCATGGGACTAGATCGTTTTAAACAATTGACAATAAAGGGAATACAGAAAAGGACAGAGTTTATTTATTGTTTTGAATACAGATGATAGTTTTTTTCTACATTACAGTTATTACAGGAATTTAGGACTTTAGTTAATTAAACATTAAAAATAAGAATTAATCTATATAAGGACTGAGATCGAAAAATTCTTAACATACATATATGTTAATAAAACCGAAACCACTAAACTTACAGTTTTGTTTTTTTTTACAAAAAAAGAAAAAAATATTTTCATAGTTCTAATCACTAATGATGAAATTTTTAACCTTTTCAGGTGACAGGGTGCCAAATTAGGCCAAAAATAAGTGGACACATTAAGAAGTCTTATGAATGGAAGCATCCTTTTTTGTAAACATTCCTTGATGTAAATTTCGGTATTTATAGAGCCCTTTGTAACAAATGTTTGAGGTTTTTTGCCGCAACTGCATATTGCTTGCCATACCAAGAACTTTATGGGAAATTTTGTCTGTTTGTGGGTCCTAAACATTTCTTCAACATTCCCTCGAGCATCAGCAACATCAAAATTTTGACCCGAAAGCTGCGAAAAATCTGCCGGAACATACGTTTCGTCATCCATTATGCAGCAGGAGTATTTTTATACCCTTCACCTTCGTGAGAAGGGTATATATAAATTTGTCATTCCGTTTGTAATTTCCACAATATAATTTTCCGACCCTATAAAGTATATATATTCTGAATCCTTATAGATAGCGGAGTTGATTTACCCATCTCCGTCTGTCTGTCCGTCTGTCTTTCTGTTGAAATCAATTTTCTGAAGACCCCAGATATCTTCGAGATACAAATCTTCAGACATGCTTTCGAGAAGTTTCCTATTTAAAATCAGCAAAATCCGTCCATAAATAACGGAGATATGAGCAAAAATGCGAGACAACCTCTATTTTTGGCAATTTTTTATCTATATCTCGATTAGTAAGTCATAAATATAGACAATATGGATATCTAATGATAGATATTTCAAAATCCATTGCAACGATGTATATAAGGCTATACAAAGTTGGACCTACAATGGGTCAAAATCGGGAAAATATTTTTTAACCCGAATTTTTTTTACACAAAAAACATTCTTTTGTCATACATTTTTTTCACTAATAAATTAAAAAAAAAAATTTTAAAATTGGAAAAAACTTAAAAAAAAATTTAAAAATTTAAAAAAAAAAATTTTTTTTAATTTTATTTTAAAGTATAATTTGGTGAAGGGTATATAAGATTCTACACAGCCGAATATAGCTCTCTTACTTGTTTTTTTTATAAAATTTGACTTCAATTTGCGTGCTCTGTTTTTGGCCTCTTAATTTTTAGCAGAGTTCCTGTCAGGAACTTTTTGAGCCTTGTACCTTTGGCTTTGAACCTACATTGGCTTTAACTTTTGATACCAAATAGTCCGAGCACTGAGCTAACCGGGCTGCTTTCCTACCGGATGTGTTGGGAGCTCTTCTGAAAATGCTTTCTATTTTTTGGGCTCTAGAAACATCATGTGGACCATTCCTTCTACCTGTACCAGGTTTTATATCAACGGACAAGTTCTCCCGGTAATGTTTAATAACATTGGAAACAGTTTGACTGAAAACTTTTGATTGTTTGGCCAATCCAACCAAGTTGGATTTTGTTGAAAATATTTAATAATATTAGTACGCACTTTTTTTTGGTCATTCATTTTAATCAGATTAACAACAAATGGAATATAATTGACATTAAACGTAATAACTGATATGTTATACAAAGGTAACTTGATAAAAAAAAATCAAATAATACTTGGGTTAAAAGTTTCAATGAAAAACGTGTGTTAAGAATTTTTCCATCTCAGTCCTTACATCAATGTTTCAGTAGAATTCTGGCATGAGAATTTAATTTAATATTCTACAATGTAAAAAAAAAATAGAACAAATTGTAGTTTTCAACACAAAATTATTATATCTATAAAATGATCGTTAAATAAACAAATACACAAACGCACACAACAATTCAAATTAATTCACTTTTGTTTTTACTGCACTTTCAAAACTTTAGACTTGGTGATACTCTATAGTATCGTAAAATATTTATATTTATTACATTTATTATTTAGTTTTATTTATTCTTTTGTTTGTAAATGTTTTTGTCCAACAATTCGTTGTTAATTTTTTTGAAAAATTTCTTTTAACAATTTTATTGTTTGTGAAATTTCCCAACACGCGTGCTGAAAAAGGAGAGGACATTTAAAAGTGATTTTAGTTTTCGAATATACATAAGTAATAAAACAAATTCGAAATAAACAAAAATGTAAAATGTTTCTTTGTTTTTCCTCATTAAACGAATGGGCCTTATGACGACTTCCATGTGATGCGAAATGTTTATGTTTTGGATTTTTCATCTACATAGATACAAAACCAAACATGTGCGCTCTTTTGAGAGTGTGTGTGTGTGTACAAATGAGTTTTCTTTTTTGGCAACTTGACAATTTATGCAGTATCTTGTGATTAAATGGAAATCGTTTCATCAGTATTTGGAATCGCCTAAAGTTCTTGGAAATTTTTTTTCAAAAACATATTGTAGATATACATACGTAGTTATAATATTATTTATATAAATTTATAGATATATAAAAAATAAACATATATATATATATAAAAATGGACATTCATTTTGTCATTAAGTTGACCAAATAAAATTGTATATATTATATGTTCATATACTATATAGCCTGTTTTGTATGATGTGGTCGTAACACTTCATATTAAAATCATATGATCAACAAATCGAATTGATAAAAACAATATCTTTATTGTTATATTTTATTAAGTTATTTTTGTTTTTTTCTTAGGGAATAAAATTCAACAACATTTGTTATTAAGCGATAATAAGATTAAAATCGAAAGTTAACAGTTGTTAAGGCAACCAATAAAATAAATAACACTCGTACCTAAGTGGACAAGAATTCAAGGAATTCTTTATAAAAAACAGGTGTTTTTATGTAGTTGAAGTGTTAGGGAAAACATTATTTTTAGTTGAATGATTGAAGAAATTTTTGAGGTTCGTAAGGCATAACTCGACCCCTTCTATACATTTAATAACAGCTTTGTAGATACATAGTTATAAATGACCAATATACTTTCATGTAATGAGCATATGTTTATTTCTGAATATTTGGTATTTTGATTTTGAAATTGCAGAAAGTGTTAGGAACCGAAAATAATAATTATTCTTGAAATTTCAAAGGAAAAAAGCCATCACAAGAAAATATCAGAGAGTCAAGTCAAGCATACCATTTTGATCGTTTTCAACTATATTTTCATAAATTAACATGTTACTTTTTGATAAGTATTTGATACTTTTTGAAAACCTTAGAACTTGACGATTGATATTTTAGTAAAATTAAATAATTCTATAAATTTTTGGGACCTCATTTACCTTAAAAACTAAAAAAATTATAATATGGTGATTTTTCATTAAGAAAAATATAAAATTTGTATCAATGTAAAATTTTAACGGTGAAAGATAACACAACAAAATTTGGAAGTAATATAGATCAAAATGTCCTTCAATCAACGGTATTATAATTTTTGACATTTTTTATTTTTAAATACCGAAATTCCTAAACCGGGAAAAATGTGTTCCAAAAACTGAGTTTTTTTTAGAAAACTGCCTACTGTGACGTAATTTACCGTGTGATAGTAAAAAAAACTTTGTAAGTGTTTAAGTAACATATAGGGTTATACAAATTTGAACAGCCTTGTGGATCGGTGGTTTGACTTTTTAGAAATTGTTACTCAAACCTAAAATTATTTTTTAAAATTGGCCAAGTTTGAATAGGCCTGGCGGGTGTTGTGTCCGCTTTAGTGAGCCAAATTTTACTTTACACGCTTTAGCATTAAGTTTTTTTTCTGGATCATATAAAACTTGGGAACAGTCCCGAAGAAAATTTTTTTCTACTAAAGAAAAAATATATGGGCTTTTTTGGGGAAAAAAAGTAATATGTTCCAACTTTGGATGCGTGTAACTTTTTATAGGGACAAGATAACTGTTAGTAAGTTATCCCTATTTTATTTAGAATTTTATCACCAATATAGCTTATATTTTAGAAATATTTTTGACAATCCGTTGGCCCGTCATCTCTAAAAAAACATAAAAAGATCGAACAAAATTAAAAAAAAATAAATCAATAAACCTAAATATCTCTTTAACTAATAGAGATAACCTTAATATATAAGTATATTTTTTGTAGATCTTCTTATGGACTATTTATATTCCAAATTTCAGCTCATTTGGTTCATAAATTTTGTGACCCCAGGTGACCAAATTTGGGCCACACACTGATCCTTGTTAGTGCTAGAAAGCTGAACATATGCAGATTAACTCAAAGACACCTCAGATCCAACCGTGTGATTTCGTAGCAATATCTCCAATAGTTCTCGAGATGCCGAATTATTCCCAAAAAAAAAAAAAAAACGTTTCTAAACCACTGTGTGTTGCCCAGAGTTCTTTTTTGTTAGTAAAATGTTAGGTTACTACAGCTGTCACTAAGTTGACAATCTTTAGCCTATTGAATATCGTGTAGTTTCGGAGTCTAGATCTAATTCTGTGGAAAAGACGTGTTTTTGTATTGAAAAATTATATTCTTCCAAAATGTTTTCTTTCATTTACAAACAAATTAGAATTTTATTTAAATAAAATATTGTTACGTTTTTACCTTTTAAAAACGTGGTATATTTCCTTTAAATAAACTGGATAGTTTTGATTGCAGTTTTAGTAGTTTAAAATTGTAACAACTCTTTATTTATTTAGAATGTACAACAACAACAGTTCAAATATTCACTCAGTCTCTTTATACACCTTTATCAATTCGCAGAAATGCACACAAACTTTATAATGTACAAACACACATGTACAAGACAGTTGATGTTAACTCTAACAGCGCCTATGATCAACTCACTCACGACTGCAACCTCTGCCACTATTTATACACGCGCAATCTATCGGGAATCTTCTACAATTCTCTTAACGGACATACTAGTAGTACATTCGAAATCTAGAGCTTTCGATGTTAATGTTAGCAGCTTAAACATGCAGTGTTGCCATACTTACAAACAATGCTAATAACCGCATGGTATCAACATTGTTGATAAGTAGAAGCTGATGGACGTGTTTATAAACATGATGAATGTTGCAGGCAGTCCTTGCGGACCGTTAAATTTAAATCGCTATTGCACATTCTTAACAATATTACTTATTTAAAATTCTATTAAAAGTATGCATTTTTCGGTACTTTGAAATGGCCTGAACTATTGGAAAAACTGGAAATTATTTCTACTAAAAATATTATTAATTCTAAAACTAAATACAAATTAGAATTGCTACTAGTTGGAAACAAGTTTAATCATAAGTATCTATTGTTAAAAACTAAGAATGTGTAATTGAATATAATTAACACACTTAAAGATATTGATAATTTTCATAAGCACATCCGTTAAAAAAACTATTGTACATTAGTATTGTACTTTGTACGTCCAATGGGTTCTCTGAGTCACAAATGCATATAAATATTTGATTTAATTATTAAATATTTGATAAAATTACATTTTTATATATATTTACCATTATTATCAAACAAATTTGATTGATTTCTCAAATCACTGTAAATTTGTATTAATCTGTCAATATTTTATTTTCAATCATACCGAAAATGATAATAAAGCGTGTGACCCAGGTAGTCACACGCATATATGAGCATAGATAAATACTTACGAACAGACAAACGTATGTACATCACATTGTATGGAAAATTTTCGATATCCTGCATCATAGAATATATTAGATATATAATTATTTACTCGTATATGAAACAAACTACATATGCATTTAATTTTTATTATACTAATAAATACTTTGTTGTGACATAGAATCAATATTTTCTATCAATTGACAAAAAAAATAAAACATTAAATTGATTAATTGAACGTATGTATGAATGTAATTGTTGTTTATAAATAAAACATTTTAGATGCAATTAACATTTCCTTGAAATTTAATACAAAGAAACATTTTCCTGATTGACAAGAAAAATATACAGGAAACGCACTTTTAAATTGTAAAACTTATAGATGTACATATCGCTCATTTGCTGCAACAACGTCATAATTCAAAAAAAGTCGGTTCGAGAAAATCTGCTTTGATTTTAAATAAATTTTCAACAAATCATGAGATTTCAGAAATAAAACATGATTTAAATAGTAGATGTTAACATATTTCTAATCTGTATTTAACTAAATTTTTCTCTTGTAAAATGTACGAGAAAACATGAATTTTGATGTTTACAAGAAAAAGCACTCTCACGCAAAAAATTATTGACTTTTTTGAAAACTGATAAAACTATATTAAAGACTCTAGAACGACGCATATTTTGTATTACTCAGTTCAAAAAACACGGATTTTGAGTTATGACGTTGTTGCAGCAAATGAGCATTATTAATGTTATTTCTTAATTTTATTTCATTAAGATTTTGGTATTAAAATTCTATTTCTCCCTATTAAAAAATCCTAAAAGATATTAAGCAATTTACGCAATATTTATTCGATAATATGTATTTATGTTTTTACTTCTATAGGAGACTAATATCTGACAAGCTCAGTATATAGCATTTTTGTTTTTTTTTTTAATTTTGACATTTTAAAGAGTTTCGTTGACAGTCGTGATTATGTTAATAGCCGTCACTTTCAGCCACAGTTGACCATGAATACCGAACACTGTTCTAGGACAGCATATTAGATTTTTCATGCGCAACAATAAAACTAGTTTACTTTTTTAAAAGGTAAACGAACATTGGCTTGAAATTAAATGCTTAGGTATTTTTTCTGTGACATAAATCATAATATTAAACCCTCTCAAACTCCGAAAAATTTCGGAAATACCTAAAATGAACACAACTTTAACATTTGTTTCTTGAGAAAATGCAGAGTGTTGGAATTTGTTTATGTGCTATACAATGGGATACCCTTCACCTTCGTGAGATGGGTAATACATAAGTTTGTCATTCCGTTTGTAATTTTCACAATATAATTTTCCGACCCTATAAAGTCTGTCTGTCTGTCTGTCTGTCTGTCTGTCTGTCTGTCTGTCTGTCTGTCTGTCTGTCTGTCTGTCTGTCTGTCTGTCTGTCTGTCTGTCTGTCTGTCTGTCTGTCTGTCTGTCTGTCTGTCTGTCTGTCTGTCTGTCTGTCTGTCTGTCTGTCTGTCTGTCTGTCTGTCTGTCTGTCTGTCTGTCTGTCTGTCTGCCTGCCTGTATGCCTGTCTATCTGTCTGTGTCTGCCCGTCTGTCTGTGGAAATTAATTTTCTGAAGACCCCAGATATCTTCGGCATCCAAATCTTCCAATAATTCTGTCAGACATGCTTTCGAGAAGTTTCCTATTTAAAATCAGCAAAATCTGTCCATAAATAAAGGAGATATGAGCAAAAATCCGAGACAACCTCTATTTTTGGCCTATTTTGATCTATATTTCGATTACACAGAAAAAAATGGTAACAGTTATTAAGTAATTAAAAAAATTGTTTGAAATGTGACTTAAATTTTCAATTTTTTTTTTTTTTTTAAATATATTTTTTTAATACTCATACAATACAATTTATTTTAGATATTTATTAACAATTTTAGTTGTTAAAATTCAATGGGAATATTATATTGAAAGTAACAAAAATAAATATGTCAAAAAAATAAAAATTGATGAAAAATATACACATTTGTTTTTTGTCATAAAAAATATGTTTTCTTTTATAAATTATGAAAAAATTAGACAATTCTACATGGTAAGTTGAATATGAAAATATAATATATCGCTGTATGCCAAACAATTGCACATGAATTTTATATACAAAACTTTTTTTCAACAGGATTTCAAGTGGACATTTTTCGTAGTGTGTAAAAGGAACTCATTCAAGATCAATACTGGACGAACCATCTTTATAACCGTTCGTAGATATTGATCATAGTACTGGTCTAAGAGGTGAGAAAATGGATATATACACGCTTTTATTTTATATTTTAAATTTATATATGTTATTATTATAATAATTTGTAAATTTGTTTATAATAATAAAAAACAATAAAAACCATCAAATTGCATTTTTATTAATATAAGAAAATATATACTAAGTATATATAATTAACTAGTAACAATATAATTATTCAATATTACAAACCTATTGTTAAAATTTTACTGTTGACTCTTAACAAATTTATTGTTTAATTTCACAAACTTGTTGTTAAAACTTATTGTTGAGAGTTAACAATTTTAAGTAACAAAAATATTTTTTGTATCTACAAAATCAGTTGTTGGTGCCTTTTTAATTAAAAAATTAATTGTATTGACGAATGTGGTAATTAATATGACAATTGATTTGTCGTAATTTTTTTCTGTGTACTAAGTCATAAATATAGACAATATAGATATCTAATGATAAATAGTTCAAAGTTTATTACAACGATGTATATAAGGCTATAGTAAGTTGGACCTATAATGGGTCAAAATCGGGAAAAATATTTTTAACTCGAATTTTTTTCACAAAAAACATTTTTTTGTCATAAATTTTTTTCACTAATTTCGAAAAAAAAAAAATTAAAAAAAATTTTTTAATTTTATTTTAAAGTATAATTTGGTGAAAGGTATATAAGAGTCGGCACAGCCGAATATAGCTCCCTTCCTTGTTAAATCACAAAAACAATATTAAGAATTATCAATTTTGCCCAATTTCAGTTAAACTACTACAAGATATTCAACGATAACTATTTATTTTTTATGGGAGGTTTATACACATGTGGTCACAAAAATAGGTGTGTGAATTACTGTTTTAAAAAAAGCAATATAAATTGTGAAAAATTTACAATTATTAAGGACAACTTTTCTAAAATGAAAATCGAGGAATTCCACTAGCGAAAGTCTGTCTATCTTGTGAAAAATGCTGGAATTTTTTTAATTTAAAATTCTTTCAGACTTGGACAATAAAGTAGGTGTATTGGGAAAACTTCAAATTTAAACAAGGATATGTCGAAGACGGTTAATATTTTGGATAAATATTAATTCTGACTGTTAATAACAGGTATATCCACCATTATTTTATTCAATAACTGCAGTTATCCTCAGCAGGGACGTAGATATGGGTTTACTTGGTAAATATATAAAATTGCTTGTCATTACTACACTCTAATAAATATTCCTATAAATTTACTCCATTTATAGTAGGTTACTTTTCTCCTACTATAATTAGGGTAAAAATATATGTGTGTGTACATTCAAATATTTACACACAAATATGAAAATTTATCTATTTATGTGTTTAAAAATGTTTAGCAACATACCAATTTCAAATAAATTTAAATATTTTGTGCTTACAAATACATTGATAGGATGTAAAAAATGGTTCCCCATTCTACTCCAAAGATAAAATAAAACGAAATTTGTGTTTAATATATTATATGTTTATTGTTACGTTTTAACCTTTTAAAAACGAGGGTTTATTTCCTTTAAATAAACCGGATACTTTTGATTGTAAATAAAAGCAGTTTTAGTAGTTTAAAATTTGTAACAACTCTTTATTTATTTAAATGTACACCAACAACAGTTCAAATATTCACTCAGTGACTCTATACACGTCTATCAATTCGCAGAAATACACACACTCTATAATGTACAAGTATACACGTACAAGACAGTTGATGTTAACTCTAACAGCGACAATGATCAACTCAACTCACGACTGCCAGCTCTGTCACTATTTATACACGCGCCATCTATCGGGAATCTTCTACAATGCTCTTAACGGACATACTAGTACTTCCAGAACCTTCGATGTCATCCACAAAAATTGCCAACTCATCGACAGCTGTATCAACCGGAAGTTTTTAATCCAGGGTAGAACTTACTATGATATCAGACCTGTTTACCTTTTGATAATTCAGCGTTCTCAACTTACAATAAAACTTTATTAGTTTTGAACGAAGCCTCCATATTTCTCAGCCATCACATCACAGTCTCCATTATAGCAATTGAGCTGTAAAAAAGAGTATGTTTTTAAACCAAATAATTACAAAGAACTGATTGTTGTCAGGTTACTTACATTCACTTATATGATGTTCCCCACAATTTAAATTGTGCCGAATCTTATATACCCTTCACCAAATTATACTTTAAAATAAAATAAAAAAAAATTTTTTTTTTATATTTTTTTTTCAAAATTGTTTTTTAAAAGTTTTTTCCAAGTTTTACAAGAAATTTTTTTTTAATTTATTAGTGAAAAAAATTTATGACAAAAGAATGTTTTCTGTAAAAAAAAAAATTCGGGTTAAAACATATTTTTCCCGATTTTGACCCATTGTAGGTCCAGCTTTGTATAGCCTTATATACATCGTTGCAATGGACTTTGAAATATCTCTCATTAGATATCCATATAAAATAGGCCAAAAATAGAGGTTGTCTCCGATTTTTGCTCATATCTCCGTTATTTATGGACGGATTTTGCTGATTTTAAATAGGAAACTTTTCGAAAGCATGCCTGACAGAATTATTGAGGATTTGGATACCGAAGATATCTGGCGTCTTCAGAAAATTGATTTCAACAGACATACGGACAGACAGACGGACAGCCGAATATAGCTCTCTTACTTGTTTTTTTTTGTTAAATTTCAGAATGAATTATATGTACATATGTATATAACGTATGCGGAATGAAATTGCAATAAAAATTTTGAAAGAAAAAGTACTCGAGCTATTAGTGTTTTAGGACTTATTTTGAATTACGGTATTTTTTGCCTTAATACTTAAAAACCCTTTTTAAATAGAAGAGTTTTTGTAGATTATTTCAAATAAAAATCGAGAAAAATAATACCATGAAACTCAAATAAGAGCTCAGAAAAGTGCAAACATGGGTTTTTCCAACACCTGTATATACATTTCTTCATAACTGCCACAAAAGTACATGAATATGATACATTTTTTGCTTACATTAAATTAATACAATGGGCTATTCTATAAAGGTTTCATATATTATTTGGTTTATCGTTAGAAACAAATATAGCGTTTTCTATATTGTTGCAATTTTATTCCGCATATGTTAGATTCAATTAAGAGATTTTTTTTAATACAACTAATCTTTTGATAGAAAGTAAACTTGCTGAAATGTTATTATCATTAAGGGTACTCATTTAAACTCTTAAGTTTCCCATTTGTGTAAATGTGCAAATTTGCGCGACGTTTTTCATGAACCCTCCTTTTCAATTTTGTGCATGTTTACACAGAAAATTTATATTTGTTAAAAATGTCAAATAAAAATAAATTCAACAAAAGCAGTAAAAAAAAGTTTTTCAAATTGTATAAATTTAAATTCTAAAAATGTTGAATGAAAGTTAAGTCTTTGGAACAAACGATAATATACATAGTTTGAAGATTTTGTTTATGTTCTAGCTGTTGGTTAATGTTTTTATACTCTTTGCCATTCAATCCAATCATTCTGTTCCAAAGTTACACAATTTTCACATGCACAAAATATTTATATTTTATTTGATTTTTATTTATAGGAGTTGTGCAAACGAATTTCCATACATTTTTTGACAGTTCATTTGCGAGAGTGTAAAAATGCACAGATTGCACAGTTTGCGAGGCTTTTAAGCGTTTACATGAGGACCCTTATTGTATATATAATTCTTCTGTACGTGTGTTAGTAACTGAACTCCTCCTTAACGGCTGGGCCGATTTCGATGAAAATTTTTGAGTGTGTTTGATTGGGTCCCTGGATGGGTTAGATTCACAATTGACCTATATAGGTTCAATGGGCGTGGCGCCTCCCGAGCTAAGCCGGCACCGCCAGCTAGTTAAGTTTAAAAATCTGTTATTTCATATTTCACACAAAATATTTTTGCGAAAAAAAAATAGATTTTACCCATTTCTCACAACTTTTAAACATTAATTTATTTGATTACTTTTGTGTATGCTTAATGATTTTATTAACTAAATTAAAAGCTGTTTTATTAAAAAATTAACTAATACAAAATTTACACTGGCACCAGTAACAAAATGTTTATTTGCAAAAATCACCCAAAGCCAGCAAAAGCTATCTAATTGAATAGTATAACATAAAATTTTGCGAGTAGTTTTTTAAAGGATTTTCTTTATATTGACATATGTATATATTTTAGAACGGACCACACAAATATGAATTTATTTGGTTTTGAAGCTAATAAAATAAATATTTGTCGCATGCAGTTACTTTAACAATCAATTTAAAATATCTATATGTAATTGAATAATGGAAATTTTTAAATATTGATAATCTCTATTAATTTATAACTTTTAAAGTGAATTAGGTATATTGCTGGGCGGTAAGTGGTTGTACTTCTTAAAAAATAATTTTTAAACTGAAATAAAAAAATGTTTTATTTTTGGTTTTTTTGTTTTGATAATAAATTTGTATAACAACAATACAACACATACAAATGTACACAATTTATATTGTAGTAGTATACATATATACATACGTAGTGGTGGTAGTAGTATTTTAACGTGCCTCTTTTTTGAAAAATTTTCAGTAAACAACTTTAGAGTTCAAAGTCCCCCCAACCCAAAACAGAAACAAGTGAAGGCGTAATGAAAATTTTTAAGGTTTGAATTTTTGAAAACTATAAAAAAGTATTTTTTAATATTTTTTTTTTTTTGAATTAATGAAAATTAAAAAAAAGTCTATTCAACAGAAAATAGATTAAAAACAACCATTGTTTCTACAAATAGAAAATTTAATAAGAACTACTCGTATAATGAAAAACCTTTTTTGATAACGTATTTATTTTGTTAAGGTGAAGTACATACTGAAAACGAAATCAGATTAAAACTAATTCTCACGAAATTATTTTGTTCTTTTACTAACTTTTCTATACATATTTTTGTTTTTAATTTTACCAAGCTAAAATAAGAATTTCAACTTGTTGCCATACACGCAAAATTATTATTTGATAAAAATAAAACAAAAAAAAAAAAAGAAAACAATAACAAAGAAATATATGTATGTACAACAAACTGCAGCAACAACAAAATCAATAACAATAATTGGGTTTGTATGTGAGTTTTTCAGTTGCTGCCACCAACACCAACACATTTTAATGCTCTGCTAAGAGAATAATATACTTAATGGCCAAAACAAACTGACGAGCCTCCATAAAACAACCAATCAGCAGGCGAAGTTTGACCCTCTATCCGATATTTCAAACACACATGTTTACACAGATACACCGTTTTGTAGACGAAACAATAACAAAACACACTTAACTACACACATACAGACATTAATGTTGTACGAGTCACTCACACAGCACCGACGCCGATCTTTGATATAGTAAAGAGATAACGCAACAATAACAAACCGAACTACACTAACGAGTTCTAGCTGCCTCTCGATTAACGCACACAAACACATACAAACTAATAAATAAATAATACAGTTTTGTTATTGTTGTGTGTAATATACTAGCGCGTCGCCTGCCTGCCTTCCAACCATCATTCGCATGGGCCTGGGTATAAAAGCGCTCACAATACAGAGCGTGGCATCAGTTACTCGAGGCCTGAGTAAATGGAAAGATCAAGTGAAATTGTCAGTGATCTAAAAACAAAATTGATATTTGACAAAAAACTCTGGAGGAACATATGAAATTGTAAAAAAACACAAGAACATTCAAAGCCAAATAATAAAAAAAAAAATTTGTGATATTTTAAATTGTGATCGTGTACAGTGTGTTACATTAAATAATTAAATTAAAACAACAAATATACACATACTTATATTAAGTGTTTCTTCTATTTTTTGTAAATTACTAAAATAACAAAACTCTAAACAAAATGCCTGAACTCATCGAACAAACTAAACCAATGTAAGTATTTAGCAACAAATTTGTCCGTCCGATACAATCTAAGTCAAAAAACAGCCCAGAAAGAATTAACAGTTTTAAAAGTGATTCCCTAAAAAAAAAAGAATTGTTTAATACTCGAACATATCAATAAAGTGCCACAAACTTCTTTCTTTGCTCGACCTAAGACAATATATTTCAACGAGTAACATAATTTTTAATAACAAATTTTGTTTTCTTTACTTTTTAGTACAAATGGTGCTTTGCCCATGCAAAACAAGGCCAAACAAGACAATTGCGGCCTATACAACCACATCCGTGGCACCAATGTCTCTTATGGCTCTGCCAACAAACTTACCCCAGGTGTCAAAGCCTTCGTTGAAGAATCTGTAGCTCTCTGCCAACCCGATCAAATCCACATCTGTGATGGCTCAGAAGTAGAAAACAAAATGCTTGTGAAGTTGATGATGGAAGCTGGTACCATTATTGCTTTGCCCAAGTATGATAACTGCTATTTGGCCCGCACCAATCCCGCTGATGTTGCTCGTGTTGAGTCCAAGACTTTCATTTGCACCGAACACAAGGAAGAAGCTATTCCCACCCCTCAAGATGGTGTCAAGGGAACTTTGGGTAACTGGATTTCCATGGCTGATATGGACAAGGCCATCCAGGAACGTTTCCCTGGCTGCATGAAGGGCCGTACCATGTACGTCGTTCCATTCAGCATGGGTCCAGTTGGATCTCCACTCTCCAAGATTGGTATTGAACTCACCGACTCTGCCTATGTTGTTGCCTCTATGCGCATTATGACTCGCATGGGTACTGCTGTCTTGGATGAATTGCAAAAGAAGGAAGAATTCGTTCGTGCTCTTCACTGTGTGGGTACTCCTGCCAACGGCGTCATTGAGCGCCCATCCTGGCCTTGCGATCCTGAACGCACCATCATCTTGCACAAACCAGCTGACAACTTAATCGTTTCCTATGGCTCCGGTTATGGTGGTAACTCTTTGTTGGGCAAGAAGTGCTTTGCTCTACGTATTGGCAGCACCATTGCCAAGCGTGAAGGCTGGTTGGCTGAACATATGTTGATCTTGGGCATCACCGATCCCAATGGTGTTAAGAAATACATTACTGCCGCCTTCCCCTCTGCCTGTGGCAAAACCAATCTTGCCATGTTGAACCCATCTCTCAGTGGCTACAAAGTCGAGTGTGTCGGTGATGATATTGCCTGGATGAAATTCGACAAAGATGGTTCTTTGCGTGCCATTAATCCCGAAAATGGCTTTTTCGGTGTTGCCCCCGGTACCTCCATGGAAACCAACCCCATTGCCATGAACACCGTCTTCAAGGACACCATCTTCACCAATGTCGCTTACACCTCCGATGGTGGCGTCTACTGGGAGGGTATGGAAAGCAGCTTGGCTCCAGGTGTCCAAATTACCGATTGGTTGGGTAACCCCTGGACCAAGGAATCTGGCAAACCTGCTGCCCATCCCAACTCTCGTTTCTGCACTCCTGCTAGCCAATGCCCCATCATTGATCCTGCCTGGGAAGATCCCGCTGGTGTTCCCATCAGTGCCATGCTTTTCGGTGGTCGTCGCCCCGCTGGTGTACCACTCATCTATGAAGCCCGCAACTGGACTCATGGTGTTTTCATTGGTTCCGCAATGCGCAGTGAATCTACCGCTGCTGCTGAACACAAGGGCAAGGTGATCATGCACGATCCCTTCGCTATGCGTCCATTCTTCGGCTACAACTTTGGCAACTACGTTAAGCACTGGTTGAGCATGGAATCCCGTGGTAATGTACCCAAAATCTTCCATGTTAACTGGTTCCGCAAGGGTGCCGATGGTAAATTCATGTGGCCCGGATACGGTGATAACGCTCGTGTGCTCCAATGGGTATTGCGCCGTTGCAATGGCGAAGAATGCTACGTTGACTCTCCCATCGGTCATATTCCAGCCGAAGGTCAATTAAATGTTGAAGGTCTTAGTGGCATTAACGTGAAAGAGCTCTTTTCATTGCCCAAGGACTTCTGGACTCAAGAAGTCGAAGATATCCGCAAATACTACGAGACCCAAGTTGGTGCCGATTTACCCGCCGAAATCTACAACGAATTGGAGCAACTCAAGCAACGTATTGCCGCCATGTAAGACAATGAATTTTTACCCCAACTATTATGAGCAAATGACACAAATGACAGCTAAATTGCTACCTGTTTTCGCATGGATTCATTTTTCATTCTGTGCCTTATTTAATTTTTTATTTTTTTTATTTTGTATATAAGAATTTAAAATGCTTTTTTTTATTATTTTATAATCAAAGAGATTCTATTTATTCACTATCAAGTCCTACTTAGCTATAAGACTATTTAATCTATGTTTTTATAATTTTAAGTGTTAAGATAAAAAACATGTTTTTTATTTAATAAATTTAAGAAATATGACTGTAAATATTAAACCATAAAAACAAAATAAAAATTATAATGTGCTAAATTATATTTTTATAAAAAAGAAAATATTGATTTGTTTGTTTGTTTGTTATTATTCTTAGACACTGATACGAACACAAAGTGTAGAGATAGACACCATCTTTATCAGTAAAGTGTAATTGTGTTCATTGGAAAAGCGTTCAGCGTATTCATCAGATAATTAAATAGACAAAACACATTTCAAACTGAACTTTGATTTGAAAAAAATTCAATTGTCTATATTTAAGCATTAGTTTTGTTCCATCAATAACAATGTTTTGAGTTACGATAAATCAGAATTTCCAACAAAATCATACAAAAAAAAATTTACTTTTATATACATTAACATCATACATATCTTTTTTTTGCACAGTTGCCATTTATTGTTTTTGGATAGTCTAAACTAATTTTAACGAAATATGTTCATTAATTTATAGAATCTCAAGATCTCAAATTGTTTGTATTACTCTGAGCATAATAGGTTTGACAAGGTTTTGAGTTTTTGCTCATATGGAACAATATGAAATATTTGACAAAAAACTGAAACGCTAAAAAATCGACATTTCTCTTTCCATTGAACCAATATTTATTTTAATAAACAGCTTCAGTTTAGAAAATGTCAAATTATAAGATCATTGATACATTGTTTGATGTTTTTATACCCTTCACCTTCGTGAGAAGGGTATATATAAATTTGTCATTCCGTTTGTAATTTCCACAATATAATTTTCCGACCCTATAAAGTATATATATTCTGGATCCTTATAGATAGCGGAGTCGATTAAGCCATGTCCGTCTGTCTGTCTGTCTGTTGAAATCAATTTTCTGAAGACCCCAGATATCTTCGGGATCCAAATCTTCAATAATTCTGTCAGACATGCTTTCGAGAAGTTTGCTATTTAAAATCAGCAAAATCGGTCCACAAATGGCTGAGATATAAGGAAAAAACCAGGACAACCTCGATTTTTTACCTATTTTTTGAACTATATCTGGATTACTAAGTCATTAATATAGACAATATGGATATCAAATGATAGATATTTCAAAGACCTTTGCAACGACGTATATAAGACCATAGTAAGTTGGACCTACAATGGGTCAAAATCGGGAAAAATTTTGAACCAGATTTTTTTTTTCACCAAAAGTTTTTTCGCTAAGTATTAAAAAAAAAATAAATTTAAATTTAAAAAAAAAAAAAATTTAAATTTAAAAAAAATTTTACATAAAAACTTTAAAAAAAAATTCGAAAAATATTTTTTTTTCCAAAAAATGAAAAAAAACAACTAAAAAAAATTTGTTTACCTAAAATTACTTAAAAATTTTTATTTTGAAGTATAGTTTGGTGAAGGGTATATAAGATTCGGCCCAGCCGAATATATCTCTCTTACTTGTTTGTTCTTATATCTGTGATCTAATATAATGGTTACATATTATTCATCAAATATTTTATAGAGTCTTCCAAAAGTTTACTTCAACCAATATAACAACGGATAACGGACATTGTAAAATTGACTATCCTAACTATTAGGGATGAACTAGAACGATTACGAATAAAATTAAAAAAAAAATCTTGTCTAAAATAAAGTAAATTTCCATACAAAATTGTGACGATTAATGAAGTCAGCAAGAAGAAAATAATGATTTTGAAGAAACACAAGCTTCCGGATTCCGCTTCTCAAAGAAAATGCAAATTAAATGAAGCGATGCGGATTTTATTGTCATTTCTATAAAGTTCTTTGTGTCTCATAGAATTATTTTATGTTCTTATTTCTTGTCATTCAAAAACAAATATTGGAATTATGGTGTGAGTTCGTCAAACATAAGAAAATCATGTTCACTCTAATTCTATGAGACAGAGTGAAAATATGGGAGCTTTAGAGAAATCACAATGAAAATACACGCATGTATATATGGGGCATTTCATGTCAAGTGAACCAACTTTTGAAATCGATGTCTTAGGATGGAAGAAAAATTACAAAAATTTTTTATTTTTTAATTTTTTTCCGAAAGATTGAAGAAATAGCTATCTAAACTATTTGGGACACATTTTGCTAAGAACAATAGGTAATAAGTTACATGGATGAGAAAAATGTCCAAAATGTCAAATTTTGACCCCTTCTAAGTTCTCGACCGACCTTGTTGAAAAATTGGTGCAAATTTCATCCCAATCAGAAGACATCGATTTCAAAAGTTGGTTCACTTGACATGAAATGACCCATATAAAGAATTTGCGTAAATTTTTGGAATTTAGTTTGTTAAATAATTATAGCAAAACTGTTTATAGTTTTATTTGTAATACACCTATCCCTCGATTTACACGATAGATGCGTTCATAAAAAAATCGTGTAAATCGAAATGAAAAATGTATGAGAAATCGTGTAAATCGAAAAAAAAGACCCAAATACGAATAAATTTAAAATTTTGTTTAGAAAATTTATTTATTGTAAAGTAAATTAAATACATTCCCCCATATTCATAAAAATTTCAATTTAAACAATGTTTTAAAGCAAAATTTCCATAAAAAAATTGATTTTAAAACGTTGTTTAAATTTAAATATTGTATTAGCTTTTGATAGAAAAGTCCGCTGTGGCATTATTTTCCACAAATGTCCCGATTCATCAGGGGTGTATGAATTGCCAGCAATAATTTCAGTAAATTTTTCGGGATATTCTTTAGACACATCTATATCAGCAGTAAGGAATGTCTTTATGTCGTAGATGGTAGCTGATCATTAAGTTTTTCATAAATCCTCAAAGCTTTATTTTTAGTAGGGATTTGCTTTTGATCTTGATTTTCTATCCAGGTCATTAGTGGCGTTTCCATATTTTCAATTGTAATGCCCGAATGTATACAGTTGTAGTCAGGCTCATTGTGGTTCCAGCTGCTACACTTTTCCCTATTATGTTTTCATTTTTTAAAGAAAAATATTTTTGAGAAATGTGCAGGATATTTTTATTGAAAAAAATAAATTTTTAGCTGAAATATTTAAAAAAAAATCGTGTAAATTGAGGTAATTTCCACATCCCTCGATGTAACCGAAAACCAAAAAATCGTGTAAAAGTGAAATCGTGTAAAAAAAGTATCGTGTAAATCGAGGAATAGGTGAATTATTTTCAAATCTATAAATAGTGCTCAAATAGTGTCGACTCTGCCTAAGTTCCATTTAAAGTGTAGATTGCCTAAAATGGCACAATTGTGCTAAAACCCCAAATCACTGATTTATATATATGAATGTATAAATATAATATAAATTTGATATGTAAGGTGCCCCAAAATGTATGCAAGATTTTAATTAAATAGAAAACACAGTTTTTTTTCGATTTTTATTATTACATTAAGTACATAGGATAGGAATATGTATAAAATAACACATTGGGCAAATGGTGGTCTTCCAGAATGGAATACTTATATTTAAAGTATCATCATACATAGTGGGTTCTCTGTGCCCCAGATGACAAGCCAAGAAGATGGAGGTGTGCTTCATTGATAAAAATGATTTTATTCGAAATTGTAGCCGACAAACTTTTTTTTGAAATATTGTTCAGCAATGAAAAGGTATCGCTATATTGTATAATGCTCTAGTTTTAATACACCTCAACCTTTCAAATGCTTTATTTTGCCAACAATTTACTGTACAAATAGCGGTAAATTATAATCCTACATGAATTTTGGATCACCCTATATACACTAGGGTGGCCCTTATTTTGCGCTTTTCAGTATCAATGTTCACAAGGTTATCTTTGATGTAAAAAACAAATAAACACAATTTGAGCAAAATCGGATAAGGTTTAGAGATTCCACATTTTATTTGAAGTTTGGAGTATTAGAAAAATATAGTAACAAAATTTAGTCAATGTAGACTTTAATATATTGTTACGTTTTTATCTTTTAAAAACGTGGGTTTATTTCCTTTAAATAAACCGGATACTTTTGATTGCAAATAAAAGCAGTTTTAGTAGTTTAAAATTGTAACAACTCTTTATTTATTTAGAATTTACAACAACAACAGAATCAAATAGGCACTCAATGTCTTTATACACGTTTATCAATTCGCAGAAATGCACACACACTCTATTACGTACAACCTTATATGCACAAGACAGTTGATGTTAACTCTAACAGCGCCAATGATAAACTCAACTCACGACTGCCAGCTCTGCCAGCTCGGGAATCATCTACAATGTTCTTAACGGACATACTAGTACATTCGATTTCTAGAGCTTTTCGATGTCATTGCCAGCAGCGCAAACATTTAGTGTTGCCATACTTACAAACAATGTCAATGATGGACGTGTCATCAAACATGATGAATGCTGCAGGCAGTCGTTACAGACCGTTGAATTCAAATCGTCATTGCACATTCGTAACAATATTTTACACTGTAAGAGATGGCTTAGTGAAATAAACAATAAATTTTTTACTTTTCCACTTGCTTTATTACAAAGTTTCATTAATTTCAATCTGTCCACAGGTACCCAGTAGATTTTTCGAAAAATAGTAACATAAAAAGGAATTTTTTAGAAAAAAGTGTTAATCTACTTTTAAATAGTTTTTAGTAAAACTTAAAAAACTGATTCACGCTTATTTACAATATAAACAGATTCTAGTTTAAACAAGAGAACTATATTCGGCTGTGCCGAATCTTATAAATCCTTCACTAAATTATACTTTAAAATAAAAATTTTAAATATTTTTAGGTAAACAAAATTAATTTTTTTTTTTCAAAATTTAAAAAAAATATTTTTTTCAAAATTGTTTTTCAAAATTTAAAAAATTTGGTAATTGTTTTTTTTTTATTTATTTTTTTTTTTTTTGTTTTTTAAATTTATTAGTGAAAAAAAAATTAAGAAAAAAAAATTTTTTGGAAAGAAAAATTTGAGTTAAAAATCATTCTTCCTGATTTTGACCCATTGTATGTCCAACTTACTATAGCCTTATATACATCGTTGCGATGGACTTTGAAATATCTATCATTAGATATCCATATTGTCTATATTAATGACTAATTAATCCATATATAGATCAAAAATAGGCCAAAAATCGAGGTTGTCCCGGTATTTTCCTTATATCTCAGCCATTTGTGGACCGATGAGTCAAGTATACCGACTTCGCTATCTATAACGATCCAGAATATATATACTTTGTGGGGTCGCAAATGAAAAATGTGGAAATTACAAACGGAATGACAAACTTATATATACCCTTGCCACTCATGGTGAAGGGTATACAAATTGTAGTAATATAATTTAAAATGTAATAGTATTTAAACTGAGCCTTAAATTTTATTCAGTCTATTTTTCTAATATGTGTCTGTACCAGCGATTAGAATGCATAATAATACAATTCATTTAAAATGAGTTAAGTTTTGTAATATAAAAAGTTTCGAAATTATAATTTTATTATGAAAATATTATTAATTAATAAGTGGGAAAATTTTTAATCCATTATGAAAAAAGTTTATACAATTAGAGATTAGTCCATACTAGTACTTTTTATTTTCCTTATAAGAAGACATTTAAAGTTTTTTCAGGAACCAAAATTTCTGCTCCAATATATACTATACTTCAACCTAAATCTTTAGTTTAAGTAAATATTGAAATTAAATTAAAAATTAATAAATACCGAGATAGAAAACTGTATTTAATCAACACATACCTAGTACTAGTAACTCTCTTCCATAGATATTTTGAAATGTAATGATTTTATTATATCAAAAAGGGGCAAAAAGTCGCACAGAAGTGGCAATTTGCCACTTTTGTCGCACAACGGTAACGCTGACTCTAATGTGCATTTATCACTATGGTTTCAAATTATTAGCTTTCATTTATGTATTCCGAGAAACAATTCTGATGAAAATATATTTTAGTTTGCTATTTTTATATTAGAAACATTTTTTGAGTCAAAATTAGTAAAAAATATTTTCTCTTGAAATGGTTCAGAGCATTTATAAATATACTATTGGTAAAGCGAACACTTTTATTATTTATATTATTTTAGCGCAACTTCGACATAATTATTGTAGATTTTTGAATGGAAGGAATTAATTTCATTAATTTATATTAATGCCACGTATCCATCTCTGTAACAACCATCAATATGATAGCATACCTTAAGGCGTTCATGTTTTGAAATAATTTCAGTGCTGCCAAGTTGAGAGATTCGGCACATTTATTAGTTTTGTGGCATATGAATGCGGATATGACTAAAGGATAACGGAAATGACAAAATTTACAAATTAATATTTTTTAATTTATAAGATTTTTGTAAAATTTGGAATAAAATGAAAACGTTATAAACAGGGACCGTAACAATTATGACATTTATAATAAAAATCACAACATAATTGTTATTTTTTGATTTTTATTTTTTTTGTCAGAAATATTTGTCAAACTTTGATTTTTATTTTTTTTTGTCAGAAATATTTATCAAACTTTGATTTTTATTTTTTTTTTGTCAGGAATATTTGTCAAACTTATTATATATTTTAAATATATTTAAGCTTATTATAAGACCTAAAAAAAGAACTTAGTTTCTAATGAAATGGCATTGAATGCGTTAAGCTTATTTTATTTTATATTTATAACCAGGGACCGAAAATAATAATTATTCTTGAAATTTCAAAGGAAAAAAGCCATCACTAGAAAATATCGGAGAGTCAAGTCAAGCATACGATTTTGATCGTTTTCAACTATATTTTCATAAATTAACATGATTTTTAATTTCTTGATTTTTATTTTTTTTGTCAAAAATAATTGTTATTTTTTGATTTTTATTTTTTTTTGTCAGAAATATTTGTCAAACTTTGATTTTTATTTTTTTTGTCAGAAATATTTGTCAAACTTTGATTTTTATTTTTTTTGTCAGAAATAATTGTTATTTTTTTGTGATACATATTTGTAAGACTATATAAATAAAAATCATAGTGTGATAAATATGTATGACAAAAATAGAACAATTATTTCTGACAAAAAAAATAAAAATCAAAGTTTGACAAATATTTCTGACAAAAAAAATAAAAATCAAAGTTTGACAAATATTTCTGACAAAAAAAAATAAAAATCAAAAAATAACAATTATTTTTGACAAAAAAAATAAAAATCAAGAAATTAAAAATCATGTTAATTTATGAAAATATAGTTGAAAACGATCAAAATCGTATGCTTGACTTGACTCTCCGATATTTTCTAGTGATGGCTTTTTTCCTTTGAAATTTCAAGAATAATTATTATTTTCGGTCCCTGGTTATAAATATAAAATAAAATAAGCTTAACGCATTCAATGCCATTTCATTAGAAACTAAGTTCTTTTTTTAGGTCTTATAATAAGCTTAAATATATTTAAAATATATAATACTCATAAATGTAAACTTTTACTCTCTTTGGAATAACAAAGCTCATTGGAATTTCCAAAAGCTTTTTGGCCTGGAAATGAGCTTAAATGAACATCAACACTTTTAAGCTGCAAGCACATAATTCCTTCCATCTCTGCGATGAATCCCTTGAAATACTTTCACTATTACAATATGAACAACAGTTGTAAACGAGCATTTAAACCGATAAGACGTGAAAAAGAAAACAATCGTAAAGTACAAAGTCTCGAAGCCGTCTTCTGTTGTGTGGAAAAAAAAAGTGTTATATAGTTTGTTGTACACATTAATACCTGCATACAAATAAACAAGCATACTTGTATAGTATTTAATGTAATAGTGAGTGTGTGTGCATAAGCAAAAAAAAAATAAAAATTTCTGTTCTAAAGAAAAAAAGAAAAAGTAATATTTAGAAAAACCCTTTAAGTTCGAGACCCCAGAATTAGCGATGTGTTGCATTGTGGGTGGATTTAAAATGAAATTGTAATCATTTTAAGTGTGGCAGCAGCGTTATTTAAAAAGATTTATCAGCAACAGCAACTCAGATTTCATGAACATCAAAGCACAAGCACTCAGCAACAGATTAGCCATGTCAACGACAAATAATGTATGAGACTTAAAGCAACAACAGCAACAGAAAAGAAGAAAATCACTCGGGACAATAGTAAATAAAACAATTAAGCGGTCATAACATCTACATACTTACAACATGCCAACACTCACAAACGTACACGTACATACGTAAATACATATGTAAATGCAGACAAAGGGGGGCAATAGATTACACGCAAGGATAATGTTGGTACTTCAGGATACATACACACATACTTATGTATGTATGTGCAAATGTAGTAGACACAAACACATGCACAAATACTTAAATATTTACTTACAAAATAACAACACTTGTTGCTGTTCCGTGTATTTCTTTGTACTTATTTAAGTATGTGCTTTCATATACACAAACACACACAATTACATGTTGAACACTGCCAGTGTTGTCAGATTAGGGGATTTTCCCCAAATTGGGGATTTTTTCTTAAAATTGGACATGCAAATTTTACTTTGAGAATTTGCGAATTTGTTGGGGATGTAGATAGAGTTTTGGGGAATTTCAAAAATACAATTTCCCTGGTATATTTATTATTTTATGTTACAAATTAATACAAATTATAGGGAGTATAAAAATAGGTTTTAGTTTTAACAGTAGCAAATGTATGGGTATTAGAGTTCGTTTTGGTGACCTTCACTTCATTGGTTTTTCGGGTATCATAATTTTTTTGAAGGTTTTTGCGTAATTAAAAATAATAGCGGTTCCTAAAGTCACGAATTTTTAGCTAATTTTTCTGTATACCACAAACGGTTAAATATATTCCAAATCTGATTTCAGCAGTCGATTCTGCAGCAAACATAAATACAATAGACGATTTTTAAACCCTTACAAAAAGTTTCAAGAACCCACAACAGGGGACGCAAGTTATTATTTTGCCTTAACAAACATTTTTAAAGCCATATAACTTTTTAACGGGTTTTGATAAAAAGGAAATATTGGTAGCAAAACTAAGCTTAAAATTCCTTTTCCTTTTTTTCGTGCATGTTAAATAAATTTTTGGAAATTTTTGCTGCAGAAGCGACTGGTGAAATCAGATTTGCAATGTATTCAACCGTTTTTACTCAAAAAAAAAAATGAGCTCAAAATCCGCATTTTTAGGTGCGTTTAACCATAAGGAGGGAACGTTTTTCCATCAAAAGACCACCATTATATTTATTTAAGGAGTGAGATCGAAAAATTCTTAACATACATATATGTTAATATAAACGAAACCACTAAACTTACAGTTCTAATTTTTTTTTATTTGATTGAAATTATTATTACAATTTACAAAAAAATATATATTTTTATAGTTTTAATCACTAGTGATGAAATTTTGAACCTTTTTCGAAAACCCTTCCATTATGGTTTTTATAGTGCTTTATGTCACTTTGTTCGAACAGGTTGTCCATCTCAGTTTAAAATCTACCACAGCTTTGGACACCTTTTTTGTGATCTTCAATTCTCTTTTAACAAGAGCCCAATATCTCTCCAACGAACTCAGCTCCAGGCAGTTTGGAGGAATTGCCTCTCTTGGTACAAATAGCGCATTATTGTTCTTGTACCACTCAAGACCTTTCTTACCATAGTGACAGATGCCAAATTAGGCCAAAAACAAGTGGATACATTAAGAAGTGTTATGAATGGAAACATTATTTTTTGTAAACATTCCTTGATGTAAATTTTGGTATTTTTAGAGTCCTTTGTAACAAATGTTTGGCTTTTTTGCCGCAACTGCATATTGCTTGCCATACCAAGAACTTTTTGGGAAATTTTGTCTACTATTGGGTCCAAAACTTTTCTTTAACATTCCCTCGAGCATCTGCAACATAAAAAATTGACCCAGAAGCTGCGAAAATTTTTCCATACGTACATTTCCTCATCCATTATGCAGCAGGCATATTTTTTGTATAAAATTTGACTTCAATTTCCGTGCACTGTCTTTGGCCTCTAAATTTTTAGCAGAGTTTCTGTGAGGAACTTTTGGAGCATTATATATTTTTAAGCCTGCTAAAGCCAATGCACTTTTCGTACCAAGTAGTCCGAGTACTGACCTAACCAGACTGCTTTCCTACCGAAGGTGTTGGGAGCTCTTTTGAAAATGCTTTCTATTTTTTGGCTTCAGAAACATCATTTTATATTAGCGGACAAGTTCTCCCGGTACTGTTTAATAACATTGGAAACAGTTTGATAGCAGACCTTTGATTGTTTGGCCAACTTTTTGTAGGACCAAGTTGGGTTTTGTTGAAAATATTTAATAATTTTAGTATGCACTTTTTTCTGGTCACTCATTTTAATAAGATTAACAACAAATGAACATAATTGACATTAAACATAATAACTGACATGCTTTTCAAAGGTAACTTAATCAAAAAAAAAAATAAAAAATCAAATAATACTTGGGTTAAAAGTTTTAATGAAAAACGTGTGTTAAGAATTTTACAATCTCAGTCCTTATTTAGATTTTTCTATTTACTTCAATATGTGAAACGATATGAAATACTGTGACAATCAACTTAGTGTAAGATAGCATATGTATTTTATTCAGAATGTGTCAAGCTTTCAAAGACTATGTTCAGAAATGTACGTGGTTACTTTCACATATGCGTCCATTTATTTGAAACATGTAAAGGAAAAATATTTGGTCAATTCACAAGGTCTCTTATCAATCATATTGTCATTATGTCCTAATATATCACGACTCGGCGGATCGGCTTAACCGACACTTAGGCATTCGGCGTTGGTCTCTGCTGGTTCGTTACGATAACACAATAAACATAGCATAGAAAGTAGTATTATTTTAGGATATTTTTTGCTTGAAAAGCAATAAAAACCGTTGTGAAATATTAGGACATTATGACAATATGACATGATAAGAGACATTGTGAATTGACCAATTGTATAGCAACAGATAGGAAATTTTGAATACTTTTCATAAATTTATTAGTATATATGTACAATAGTTATTATATTTAAACGTACTAAAACGTTAAAGTTTTTGTAAAAAATTTTAAAGTTTTTATAAAAAAATTAGAATTTCCGTCCACTGCAGGATGTATAGCGTATATCAAAAACTTTCCAAGTTCCATTTACTTTCATTCTATTATATTATATTTCCCGGACTTTATACCTTATCGGGAAGTATTAAAAAAGATTTTTTCATTCCCAGGAAAACCCAAGACTTTTATAATACTAAATTGAACCAAAAACAAGTAATATTTGTTCGAACAAGTATTATTCATAGACTTTATCCTTTTTTAAATATATAATATTTATGGTTGTGTAATATTGGTCCAACATTTTTTAAGGACGACATACCACTGTTATGTATAATTGTGGTAAGTAACTGGTCTTGTCACACTCGTAACTTCAAAATCACTATTAGTGTCATTATTTTCCCTAAATTTCATGTTTTAAATTAATTTTGTTCCATTTTCCAGAGAGATAGAAAATTTTTGGTCATAGGTTAACATAAAGAAGTCTGTTGCTAAAAACCTAACGTTGCAACAACAAAATACATGTTACTCAATGTATTTTATTGTTGCATCAGACATGTGAATTTTTGTATTGTACAAAACGGAGATGTATTATAGAAAACGAAGTGTATAATTCTCTATGGTTTTGGTGTTAACAAGATTTTTTGTTAATCGAAAGATTCAGTCAATGTCGTTTATTCAGATTCGATTATTGTTACCGTAATTAATCATTGTATGTTCTTAGAACCGAACAATCTATTGATATAATTTAATCAATTAATCAACAACAAATTTAATAATTACAATGAATCTGAATATTGTAACTTGAAAATATTCCGGGAATTCCTAAACAAATATTCCTGAGTTTTTGAAAGAATTTCATCCAAAAAATATAGGAAGTGGTTTCTGTTCGGACGAGTTGAATTTGAGACTTTCCATCTTTATATTTAATGATAATAAAATAAATAAATTATCAAACAAAAAATAATTTTTCCAAGTAATGTGCAATTACCAAGTAATGCCGAGGATTACGCATTGCTATTTACAAAAATCCCTTAAGGTTTTTCTTGAAAAGTGATTTGCCCTAAAGTTCCCCAAGTGTCAATCGATGTGTATATGTTTGAAAAAATAAATATAGAAGTATATACTCTACGTGCCCATGAATGAATATTTTATTTATAAATGAATGACACTGTTGCGTCCGTCTACTGATGTATTTAGTTACAGCAACAGCTGCTGCCATGTCGACTGCTGTTGCTGCTTACACATTTCTGCTGGTGTTGATTTCTATTGTCTTTTTGTATTTATGCATGCAATCATGACTTGTAGACAACTCGGCTGAAGACCTTGCATAAATTTACATAATTTAAAGAATAAAACTGAAAAGCTAAAAAGAAAATTGTTTTTCTCTTGTGAATGCGTGCGGTTGTGAAATGCGACCATTAATAGGGGTCTTGTGGTGATGCCAACAAAATGTAAAAGGTACTCTCAACTTGAGGTACGCCTCAGGTGTTAAACACAACCTCGTTAAATTAAAGAAGATATGTGAACTTAGGAAAACAACAAAAATAAATAAAACTAACAAAAAACAAATCAAATCAGGAATTTAATTGGCTCAAATACTTTTATAATTTAAAATTAACAAAGTTTCTTGGCAAAATTAGACCCAAAAAAGTTTTATTTTTAAAACTTTATGATTTTCCTTCCCCGCACAAATATGTGCGAACATTCCTTTTGATAAAAACAGTATAATGTTGTTTTGTATTCAAATTGCTTTCCTTACTAAATTTATATGTAGTTAAATACTTGTAGCATAAATAAATACACACAGATCGGAAACTCTACTGTCAAAGACCTAACTCAGTTGTCAGAAACCTAAGAGGTGAGAATTTATTAGTAAAAAATCAATGTGACAACAAAAACAAATACGAGTGTATTTTTGATTTTTTTCAGTATTCTTTTTTGTTTGAGTTTTTTTATAGTTTCCGCTCTATGTGTATTTCTCTATGATCTGCAATAAAATTCAAAACAAATTAATTTGAAAACATTTTATGCAAAATTGAAGATTCTTATGTCCTTTAATTTATTTAGAAGATACTATTTAATAAGAAGTAATATAAATTGTTTATAGCAAACATAAAATAAGAAATTGGATACATTATGTCGACTTATTAGTTTTTATTGTAATGGAATGTTTCATCTGTTGTCTGGCATAAATTGAGTTAAGCGGTTATTGTATACATATTTAAATTTACCCTGCAATATTATTACGTAATTTCAAATTACTAAAGCTACGTACACACGGTTGTCAGATTGTACAATATTGTCAGAAAAATGTTCAGAAAATGTCTAACAACCGTGTGAACTTACCATTTCTGTCTTACAACGTTGTCATAAAAAGTATTGTCAGTACATTGTAAGACAATACTATTATCAGACATCTGACAATCGTTTAAACACCTTACGTTGCCAGATCATTGTAAGATCATTGTCAGAAACTTTTTATTGTCATATGTGCGAAGTTTATGCACCTGACAATGGCATCATTGTCAGATAAATTATTTCTATTGGCAACACTGTGCATATGTATTTAAAATAAACTAAAGTGATGCAACCGTGTGAACTGACAATTTTTGTTGGAAGATAAATTTATTGTTTGACAATTGTCTGACAATGAAATTGTAAGGTTTTCTTACAATTGTCTAAACTGACAATTTAACTTTTGCTTAAAATATTTCATTGGCAGTACATTGCGAGCACATTGCCAGATCTGACAATATTGTAAAAGCTGACAACCGTGTGTACGTAGCTTTAGTCAATTTAAAATATTTTGTCAGATTCATCATGTCCAAATTAGAAATTATACAAAATAACTTAATAAAAAAGTAATTATTTAACAAGAGGCTTTTTTTGGATAGAGAAATTACAAAAATGTTAATAAAGTTGCAAAAAATATTTGTTTCTATTAAATTTATACAACAGAAGAAGATGCGGGTTTGTTTGCTGAATTATATTAAAAAAAATAATTTTCATGAAAATCTCAGATAAAAGTTATTGAATATAATCCCTCGATATGTAGTTTTTTATTACTCCAATATACACATTTGTTTACCAACAAGAATTTATGTAAGACATTAACCTTGTTTAACAATTGTCGGAACATAGTAGATAATAAGAATGATTTAATCATTTAATATACATAAAAACGTACTAAGTACAAAAACTTACTCTGTGTGTTCTTAAAGCAGAAAGTTTAAACGAATATTCATTCGCCCACATGTGTCAATTTCATTAAAACCATTTATCCATGACAATCTTTTGTTAGATCTCTATGTAGGGCGTAATTACGAGAAAGAATACAATAAAAGAGAAATATTTCTTTGACTTAAAAAAAAAAAAAAAACAACGACTATGGGGGCCAATATGTAGAATCACCAACATTGTATTGTGATATGGGAAGACATCTAATGGAAAATGTATTTCTGGGAAACTAACAATTGCTGTTGTATGTATTTACTCTAGTTATTGTATATTCATAATATTAAATATTAATTGGTGCGGAGTTATGAGTGAAAAGGTAGAAAAGATGGGCAACATCGGTGTCGTTCCGTATATTTTGTTGTGAATGTCAATAAGAATGTATGTATAAAATTGTAGTTGTAGATTAGGGTGGCTCCAAAATAATTAATTGGTCAATTCACAAGGTCTCTTATCATGTCATATTGTCATAATGTCATAATATTTCACAATGGTTTTTATTGCTTTTCCAGCAAAAAATATCCTATAACGAAACAGCAGAGACAAACGCCGATTGCCTAAGAGTCGGTTAAGCCGAGCCCCCGAGTCGTGATATATTAGGAAATTTGACAATATGACTGATAAGAGACATTATGAATTGACCAAATAATTTTTAAATATAAGATAGCATTGCTCACATTTTCTGTACCAGCCATTGCTATGCTGTGCTGAATCAAATATCAAAAATATCCATTTCTCAACTAAATTCTAAACGTCTTGAAACGTCCGGAAGAGTTTATGAATATTCCAAGTGAGTAACCTAAATAATTGACTCAATTTTTCATCCGGTTTTTTTCTGCTTTACATCTCTCAGTTTTTTAAAATGTTGATCGTTCAAATATTAGTAGTTTATAATTGTAACAACTCTTTATATATTCAAATGTACAATAATAACAATTAAAATAGTTACTCAGTGTTTTTATAATCTATATAAATATATAAATGTCTTTGTAAGTTTGTTTGTTTGTTTATTTGTTTGTTTGTTTGTTTATTTGTTTGAGCATCACGCCTAAACGGCTGAATCGATTTTATTGAAATTTTTAACGTAGATAGATCCTTACTTGGAAGCGTCAATAGGCTATAACTTTTTTCAATACTTGGACCAGAAAGGGGTAAACAGGGGGAAAACCGGTAAAATTGGTACCTTTAGTTCTTAAACAATAAATACTAAACGGCCGAAACGATTTTATTGAAATTTCCAACATAGACTACGACAGGGGTAGCGAAGCGCACCGGGTCAAGCTAGTCATTTATAAATTCGCTATGTACTGTTTTAACGGCTGTTTTAACGGCTGGTTTAAAGTTGCACAATGCTTCTTAAACAGCAGTGCTTCAGTGCATTGTTTATCATTGTAGAAATAGAGCTTTCTAGATGGTAATGCAGCGTATATAAATTGACAACACCACAACAGTCAGTCTAATGTGAAGCATCGTAGATTTTTCTATTGAAAATGTCAAAATAAAAACAAATTTTTAAATTTAGTAATAAATATTTTGAACTTGTTTTTTATTGACATATGCATTTGTTGTTAGTCCCATAAAAGAAAATCGAGAAATATTTCGACCCGCTGTTATCAAAAAACTGGAGTAGGGTGGGTAAAAATTTTGAAAATTTAATTTTCAAATGCGAATATATCCTAAGCTATAAGCGATATTTGATAGATATTTTATAGTGCTTGACGAGGAGCTTCTATATATGTAGTTTTGAAATCGGAACACAAAGGAAGAAATTTCGGATCATGAGGCCCAAATTCAAAACTTAAACTCGAAAACACTTCCTCTTTGCGCATGTGAAATTTCATTCAAATCAAATCGGACTATCCGTTTAGAAGTTATGGATTTATTTCCCTATTTATTTTCTATTCCAATGTGCAACAGTTTTCAAATAGGATACCGATACCCTCTTGGGGTCCATATAAACAGTCTAGGAGGTGGGGATGGAGAACCCAGGAAAACGTTTAGCTAAAACGCTATATTTGATTAATAATATCTCCTTCTTTACATTTATATTTTGACAGTACATGATCCTACGATTATTCTAGATATCTGGAAAAATAATTTACTTTAAAATCCTTTTAGTACTTCTGTAGATGAAATACCAGATATACTTCAATTGAGCTATATTGAAATCGAAAACATATTACAAAGTTTTCCCGCTTTTTGGATCTGAAGCGTTGAAGCTATTAATATAATTGTCATCAACGTATTTCTGTGAAACTAGCATTTCTCTCTTCTATCAATCAAATAATGAATCGATTACGTATGTACTCTGAGAATGATATTAACTAGAATTTCTCCTAACATTTACCATTTGTTAACTTTTTACCAGATTTTCTAAATTACCATTTCTTGAAATTGAGAAAAATCAAATTGAAATTAAACACATTGAAGACAGCAGCTACACGACTACACGAACACAAATGCTGCTGGCTGCAGTTGTAGTCGTGTGGCAGCTACTGAATTATTTTAAAGACGTCAGCTACAAAGTAAACAGCTGATTAATAATTCACTGGTGACACTTTAATTTTCTTGTTTCTACTTTAATAAAAAATAACCGTACAGTAATTTTGAGTAAAAATATATATATGGTTATAATTAATTATTTATTATATACCTGTTATTAATTTATTTTAATATGGTTATCAGAAACTTCTTAATTCAGTAAAAAAAATATATTTCTTTTAAGCACTAATTTGATTTACATTTTTTTTATTATTGTTACGTTTTTACCTTTTAAAAACGGGGTTTATTTCCTTTAAATAAACCGGATACTTTTGATTGCGAATAATAGCAGTTTTAGTAGTTTAAAATTGTAACAACTCTTTATTTATTTAGAATGTACAACAACAACAGAATTAAATAGTCACTCAGTGTCTTTATACACGTATATCAATTCGCAGAAATACACACACACACTTTATAACATACAAGACAGTTGATGTTAACTCTAACACCGCCAATGATCAACTCAACTCACGACTGCCAGCTCTGCCACTATTTATACACGCGCCATCTATCGGGAATCTTCTACAATGCTCTTAATGGACATACTAGTACATTCGAATTCCAGAGCCTTCGATGTCATTGCCAGCAGCCCAAACATTTAGTGTTGCCATACTTACAAACAATGCCAATAAACGCATGCTACTGATGGACGTGCTTTGAAACATGATGAATGCTGCAGGCAGTCCTAACATTATATTAGCAACACTATTTCTGTTTTGTAGTTGACAAAAATAGAAATTAACCGAATTCGGCTACAGCGGCATGAGTAGTCGTGTGGCCGTGTAGCTGTGCTGTCGTCAAAATAATCGTCTTCATATAAACGTGTGTATATTATTTTTGACAGATTGCAGTCGGTAGACTGCAGTATTCAATGTGTTTAAAGCATAATATTGGACACATTTTATATGAGAAATCCAATTTTATATTGAGAAAACAGAAATTGTTATTCAGAAAAGCAAACAGAAATTAACAAATCCAAAATAATATTGAGAAAATACAAACTGATATTTTTCTCTGAATTGTAATTTGTTATACAAAAACCCTTCATCATAAATGACAAGATGAGATGTCTGACAACAGACTTAGGGTATTGCAAACGTATTGCCATGTATTTTGTTATTGTATCACCCATATGTGCGAAAAAAGAGTAATTTTGTTTAATTTTTTCATTGACATTTCTCTATCCCTCCGTTATGTATTTATTCAATATAACAAATTGAAATTCATAGAAAAAATTAAATTTGTATTTTCTCAATATTAATTTGGATTTCTTAATAACATGAATTAGGTTTTTTACTTATTTTTGACTAATTCATGAGAATGTATGTAATCAGGATGCACTAAGTAAGGTGAAATCAACAACACAGCTGATTTCTATTTATCTATTTTGAAAGTGCTTGTGTTTTGTCAAACTGAATTTATTTTGAAAAAATAATAAATTTTATTTTCAAGGAAAAAAATTTTTAAATCAAAAAACATGAATGAAAATGTGAATAAAAAGATTTCATATAATGAAATTTGGATAAAGCACTATTAAACCGTTGTTCATTTTCAAATATAATTTAAATTAAACGGCCGTTTTTTAGTTAATATGCCAAAATAAAATTTGTTTATTTTTTATTTGACAAATTCAAGTTTGACAAAACCTATGCTCTTGCCAGCAAGAAATATTGTGTTTGTTGTGTTTGTTGTCGAAACGCTCTCACCTTACTTATTACGTCATGGTATGTAATTAAGAAATCCAAATTAATATTGTGAAAATACAAATTTATAGAGAAATGTCAATGAAAAAATTAAACAAAATTACTGTTTTTTCCCACATATGGGTGATACAATAACAAAATACTTGGCAATACGTTTTCATGCTGAGATGCAATACCCTAAGTCTGTTGTCAGACATCTCATCTTGTCATTTATGATGAAGGGTTTTTGTATAACAAATTAAAATTCTGAGAAAAATATCAGTTTGTATTTTCTCAATATTATTTTGGATTTCTTAATTTCTATTTGCTTTTCTTTAACATTAACTTGCTTTTCTGTTTCCTCAATATAAAATTGGATTTCTCATATAAAATGTTCCCAATATTATGCATTAAACACATTGAATACAGACTTAGGTTTTAGGCTCTCAGTTACCTAACCAGTTGTTATCCATGCTCTTAAACATAAGTGCCAAAAAAAAAAAATATTTTCGACTCCATAAAGTATATATAATCTGGATCGATATAGATAGCAGAGTCCAACTAATGTAACTATTTAAATTCAAAAAATAGGCCCACAAATGACTGAGATAACAATTTTTTTTAACGAAATTTAAAAAAAAAGAATGTTTCACCAAAAATTGTTTTTAATATTTACCTTCAAGTATACTTGGGTAAAGGGTATATAAGATTCGACACACCGAATATTAATTTCAATTTCTTGTTTTCAATTTCTATTTTCTCAATATTATTTTTATTCTCTCAATATCAATTTGTAGTTTCTCAATTTCAACTTGAAAACGTGTTTGATCAGTACGATAAGTATTCAATATATTAAGGTTAGAAAAATACATTCCAAAGGAATAGAAATTGGCTATAACTCGAAAACGATTTATGATATACCAAAATAATCTTTAAATGAACCATAATTTGATTTTGTAATTGTGTAATATCATCAAATGCATAGTATGCAAATTAAACAAGATTTATATAAAAAAGACCGATTTTTGTGACCTTTGACCTGCAATATTTCGCGTAACGTAAAGTTGATTTTCTATAGTTATTCTATCTCAAACATTTTTGTTTTTTCAAAAAAATGCCCAAGATGTTCAATTTTAGAGGGAACCACATACGATATGAGCTTGGTTTATACTAGAGTTTCCAAAAAAACCGAAGAATTTCAAAACCGGTTTTGTGATAATTTATTAACTATTAAATCAGTTGATAATATAGGAACTGCTAAACAAATTTAAAGTTCAAATTTGACGAGTGTTTACGAGGATAAAGGAAAATTGGTACTTTTTCTTTTAATGGTACCTTTTTAATATATTAAATTAGTTAAAGTTGGCTAATATGCTTCTCAGTAAAGAAATAATCAATAATAGGGTGCTCAATTGTATTATGATACCAAAAATGGAGAACTAAACTAATCTAAGGAGTACTTTTTCGTTCTCCAAATAGTACTTTTTGAATTTTCTAATATAATATTGAACCTAGAATAAGGAAAATACTTTGATTTAAAACTTGACGGTGTGGAAAATTGTTACTTTTTCTTCTAATGGTACTTTTTATTATATTTAATTATTTTACTTATTGTATATACATAATAGTTGACTGATATGCTTCTGAATAAAGAAAGAATCAAGGATAGAGGGCATAATGATATTGAGGTAACAGAACCTATTATTGAAATTTCTATAATAATGAACCTATAAGCAGGAAATTAAACACACATCAAGTTAGAATATAAAAAGGGACTTGCAGGTACTTTTCCAACTAATAGTACTTTTTGAATACTTTATAACGATGGACCTAAAACGCGAATTCAAAACGGATAATTAATAAATAATTATTTCTTTATTGTAAAGGTACTTTTTGAATATTTTATATTAATAAACCTTAAAATTAGGCACAAATGATTCGGAATGAGTTAGAATTCACGAAAGGTGATTATAGTCTTACCTTTCTTTTGTATTTTCTATAATAATGGACACAGAAATATGAAATTAAACATTCATGATTCTGAGTAGGAATACAAAATGTGGGTCTTTAGGGTACTCTTTTCTAATTCTAATAATACGTCTAGAATGAGCTACAATCCACATAAACATGAAACTAGAAATATGTTTTCCTGAATTAGTATTATTTACAAAAGGAGACTTAATAGTACTATTTCTTTATTCCAATTAAGGTGGCGAAGCGCACCGGTCAGCTAGTACTTCATACTTTTATCGGATATTTGAAAATAACTAAGACTTTTTTACAAAAATTTTGCATTATATAGCCTGCGAAAGGTAGCCTGCTATATAATATTTTTACCGATCTGTGTTTAGAGATATTGGATGAAAAAGTTTGTTACTCATTTCTAAATTTTGAATTTTTCTAGTGTAAATAGATTAAAAGTGAAAACCGAAGAATAATTGTCGGTTTCGGTTTCGGTTTTAGGCCTTGAAAAACCGCGGTTTCGGTTTCGGTTAAAACCGAATTGGAAACTCTGGTTTATACCTAATATAATATGCAGATGAGAATATATACTTTGAATTTTAATAAAATCGGGGTCGAAATATAATGGAATCACCCTAATATGTAAATTAACTTTGTCAGATAATATTAGTGAGTAAATGAGCTAATTCCTCAATAGAGATATAATTAGGCTTTCGATATGACTATAATGGACAGTAAAATGATATATCTACCCCCAATATACCCAGCATTATAAAAAAAATTAAACATACTACACTTCAGATTACAAAGGGATAATAAGTGACAATTGAATCTCCAATAGATTATTTCTGGTGAATAAAATAACTACATTCTAAAATACTGTACAATGAAAATTTAAAGTGATAAAAGTGTTAATGAATGCTGAATTACATGTGGTTGCTTTGGAACAAATATATGATAAATCAGAAAGACGTAGTATAAGAAAATGCTGTACTTTGATTCATCTCACCAAGTACAGAAAATTTTTAAAATGGCATCTTAAAATTAAGTAAACTTTCATTTTAGTTGGAAATGTCAAAAAGCTTTCTTTTAGAGTCACCCTCTTATAGTCATACTAACACCCAATTATAATCATATGTATTTATGTATGAAAGTATATATGGGCATTTCCACAGAAAAGTCAAATAAAACCAAAAATTTTAAAGTTGACAAAAATTTCTTTTTGACTAGCATTATTAAAGAAAAATACTTTAATTTTATTAAATAAAGTTGTATTCATCACCACGGTAATCAAGCGCACTGCAAAGTTAATATCATATTACAGTCATGTATTTTTAAGTTTTTAATAACATTTTCAGTTAAATATTAGTTCCATTAAGGGCGATAATGGAAGTGCACTTTTACCACAAAATATTTTCTACAAGAATTATCTCTAAAAAAAAAAAAAAAATACCAAATAAAGATCAGTAAACAGTAAATATTTTGTCAGTTTTCATTGACATTCTAATGTCAAGTTCGTGACGCCATAATATCATTTATTCTCATTACTTCTGCGTAAAAGTTTTCAAATATTGAAAACTTTTATTTTCAACAAGTAAGAGAGCAATATTCGGCTGTGGCGAATCTTATGTACCCTTCACCAAATTATACTTTAAAATAAAATTATACAAATTATTTTTTTTTTTTTTTAAATTTAAAAAAAAAAAATATTAATTTAAAAATTTATTTTTTAGGGTCGGATAATTATATTGTGGAAATTACAAAGTGAATGACAAGCTTATATATACCCTTCTCACGAAGGTATAATAAATTGAAAAGAAAAACTGGAGGATATAAAGCAGGTGACGTTACAAATTATGTAGATTTTAAAAACTGAGTATCCAGTTTTATTACGTTCGTTCCAGTGTCCTGTGTATATAGTTTCGTTTAAGTGCAAGAAAAAATCAAAATTTGTGACACGGTGTATCAATAGGAAATTTATGTCACGTTACGGCATGTCATTTAAGGTTTTAAACTGAAAAGAAAATCTGTAAATTGTAACAAAAACAAATGATTGCTTAAATAATATTAAAAAAAATGTATTTATCAACAAAGACATGCAGTTCGATTATTTTCTTATTTTGTACTAAATATAGAACTACTTACATTACACACAAAAATAAATAAAATAAAAGTTAAATATTTCTCAAATTTTTGTCTTATTGATGTATGCTACTGTCACGTATGTGACCATGGAAATGCCCATATATATAACCATATGTATTTATGCATAAATGTATAGAGAGCGATATTATTCAAAAGGTGGGTAAGAAAGTAAATGTAATATGTATAAACAACAGAAAACGTAACATAAAGACAACCTACAGAATGAATGAATGACAGGAAGGTTGGGTTCGAAAAAATAACAAACAACACCATGTAACAACATTACATTCACAACCACATACATATAATAAATATCATTATAAAGAGATATAAACATACATCCATACAAACATTAATAACACTGGCTGGATAGAAGGATGTCACATCATTGAAAATGTACATAAAATCAATAAAATAATATTTTTTGTTTTTGTTCTTTTTACTCTTTCACTCTTCTGTTCGTACGCACTACTTCTTGTGTTGTTACTTGAGCCACCGCAATACGCAATAAATGACAAAGTTCTTAAGAAACTTTTACATATTTATTTTTTTTTTTTTTTGTTTCAGTTTGTTTTCTTATCTACTTATACAATACAAGACAAATGTAAACCATAATTGAAACCAATGGTACTTACTGTGGTACTTATTTTGGAACCGAGTAGATACTTAACCCTTTGACGGACACCAAAATTTTAGGAGGTCTTCCCGTGGGACACTTGCTGTATCTCCGTTATTTGGAAGCAAACAATTTATGACGTGTATACACGTCATGTCCCCCCAGAAACCCTTGTTATGACGTCTATAGACGTCAGTGTCCGTCAAAGGGTTAAATGTATATAAGAATTTATAGTACCCTTTACCTTAATCGAATAAGAAATATTAATTTAAAAGCTCGAATCGATTAAAATTATGCTAAAACCAATTTTATATACATAAATTCATATTTTACAGCTAATATTTGTGATCATACTCCCTAAAAGATATGAAAAAGTCGGAACATAAGTTCCAAAAGTGCAAAAAAAAATAACATAATTTAATGTACTTTTGGTCATTCATAGACAAAGGTGTGTGAATACCCAGCAATAGTCAATGTATCCCTTATAGACTGAATGTGGATTGTAAGAATATAAACCAGAATATAATCTTAACATTATTTTGACTTAACTCGACTTATACTGTTATAATATATTGCCGCAGATATAAAATCATTAATTTAATTCCTGCACCAGCTGGAACTTATACGGGTGAAGTCCAAGATATTTGCGCAAAGTTGTCCACAACGCCGAAGAATCGATAAATTTGTATCTACTTGCACACTTTCGTTTACAGCGACGATATTCTCTTCAATACGCAAATCCCATCGACGTGTTTGTAGTACTGCATCATTTAGAGAGTATGTGGTATGAAATCTATTCACAGTTCAACTGATGGCTTGCTCAGATAGACGAGTATGTGCGCAGTAAAAATCACGAAGTTGTCTATTAGTTGCGCAAATAGACGGATGAGTTTCACAGTAAATTGGATAATTTGTTTAATTCATTCATGATGATTTGCCAGAGTATACTGATACATATATGCCATAAAGTGAGCGCAGTAGGATAGTTCGTTTGATAGTAAACCCTTTCGTAAGTTCTATCGGGCTTAAAAAATCATCCTTTATATATATGGTGAAAATTCTATAAATCACTAAGGAAATTGAATTCCTTGAAATAGTAGTAATTTTTTGGAAGATGTAATGTTCTTGCTGTTGGAAAGTATTTGCGTCACGCAATGCAATTTATACACCATTATGTTCCAAAGTCAGTGGAAATGTGTTTAAACGTTTACACAAGCTTATTGTTTCATTTATTTTTACAACAATGATCATAAAGTAATGAAATATATTGAAACAATTAATACTGGTTATAACGCAATATATTCAAGATATTTGGTCAATTCACAAGGTTTCGTATCAGTCATATTGTCCTAATATATCACGACTCGGCCGCTCGGCTTAAATGACTCTTAGGCATTCGGCGTTGGTCTCTGCTGGTTCGTTACGATGACACAATAAACATAGTATAGAAAGTAGTATTATTTTAGGACATTTTTTGCTTGAAAAGCAATAAAAACCATTGTGAAATATTAGGACATTATGACAATATGACATAATAAGAGACCTTGTGAATTGACCAATTGTCTTTTTAAAAAGTAGTTCAACAAAAGTAAATCAGAAGAATGCTGATGATGTGGTTGTTGCGATGTCTGGTTAAATGTTATATATATGTAACTGCTATCCGGTTAGATTTAAAGAATATCACACAGTTAATTTGTGTATTTCACACGATAATTATCGTTGATCCATCTGAAAGGTAAAAGTCCAATGGAAGTTCTCCTTAACCTCTTTCCTAACCCACCCCATTAGGAAATATCTAACATCATTATGTTCATACATCCTCTATTCAGTCTATTATTATCTTTAATGTACAGTTTGCCTTAGATTCCCATACGAATTTCGTCTGTGTTCATCTCGTAGAATTATTTAATCTGCAGTTTAACTCTTTGCGGTTGAGTGGTCACTTTACTAACCACATTTCCTATAGTCTTTAAAGCATAGTTTATTGTTATCTATTGCCATTTTTCTAAACAATTATATTTTTTTAAGTCATCGTTTATGAATTTTTGCAAGACTTTGCCGTCAGCATGCTTTGGTTAGATAAATATATTAATTTGAAAATATTATAAAAATCTGTGCAAAAAAGAAAAAAAAAACAGAGTGTTTATTGTTCATCGAATTCAGTGTTACTTTGCTATTTCGGTTGTTTGGTCAGAAAATTTAGTCAAAAATATTCGATTTCCAAAAAATGTATACCAAACAAAAACTATTATCATAGTTATTTTCAATGCAACCTTCAAAACCTTAGAATGGGGTGGTTTTTTATGTTTTGATTTAATTTTTCTTACTTTTTTAAAACTTATACACAATCAAGTAAGAGAGCTATATTCGGCTGTGCCGAATCTTATATTCCCTTCACCAATTATACTCTAAAATAAAAATTTTTAATATTTTTAGGTAAAAAAAATGAATTTTTTTTTTTTCAAAATGAAAAAAAAAAATTGTTCAATGTTTAAAAAAAATGGTTTTTTCAAAATTACTTTTTTTAAATTTTTTCCAAATTTTATTTTAAATTTTTTTTAAATTTATTTGTGAAAAAAAATTGTTTGTTTTAAAAAAAAATATTCGGGTTAAATAATAATTTTCCCGATTTTGACCCATTGTAGGTCCAAATTACTATAGCCTTATATACATCGTTGCAATGGAATTTGAAATATCTATCATTACATATTCATATTGTCTATATTAATGACTTAGTAATCCAGATATAGATCAAAAATATGCCAAAAATCAAGGTTGTCCCGGTTTTTTCCTTATATCTCAGCCATTTGTGGACCGATTTTCTCGATTTTAAACAGCGAAGAATTCCCGATATATTGATGTATCAATTATGTTTGTAAGTTATTTGAGGGCTTTGGAAAGTTGATTTCAACATACAGACGGACATGGCTGTATCGAGTCCGTTATATCTAAATATCCAGAATATATATACTTTGTGGGGTCGCAAATGAAAAATGTAGAAATTACAAATGGAATGACAAACATATATATATCCTTGCCACTCATGGTGAAGGGTATAAAAAGCGTGGCTGAAAGAGTTAATTACTTAACATGTCGCAGAGAATTTACCTAACAACATAAAAAATATACATTTTTTTGGATAAATCTGGTCCCCTCGGTATCAAAAATTAAAAATTTCAAAAAGTAAAAATACTTTATACATTCCTAAGGTGTCCTACTTTGGGGGCCCCTGGCCATGAGATTCATATTCAAAACTTAAACTTGACAACATTTCCTCTTTGCGGATGTGAAATTTCATTCAAAACGGACTAATCGTTTAAAAATTACAGATTTATTTCCCCCCTATTTTTATACCACTGTGTGACGGAAAATAAGTACTTCAATAGCTTAAATATTATGATTCAAGGACTTCCACTTATCTATTGGCAGAATGATTGTGGTAATTTATGGAATAAGGTTTTGTTTTCTCTAAGTGATATTTGCTTATCAAAGATGAATGTCCGGATCTTCTAATATTGTCTCAATCTTAATTGTGTGCTAAGAGCATATGCTTTCATATAGAGATTAATTAAATATATAATTTAAAGTAAAAATACATTTTCATAAACAAACATTAAGATATTGTATCCAGTTAAAGTTTTTCAGTCTTGCATTTAATAAATAACATAAATTTCAATGCTAGTAGCCATTTATGTATATAATCTCATATATTAGACATCTAAATAAATACACGAATAATTGTATAAAGTATCATTATAATTCTCATTTAGTTAGGAATATTATTCGCTTTTTATGAACAGAAAGATGTTTATGAATTATAAAGTTTAAAACAAACTACTTGTTCGAAAATGGACCATTTCTAAGGAAATGAATACCTTAGTCTATTCAACGGTGATGTAGTGATGTGTGATGTATTTTATAAGTTTACAAAAAGTTTAAGGTAAAAGGAGTGCGACCACACTTAAAGTTTTCAACCCTTTAATTTTCTTTTTTAAATGCCAAAGTTGTTTTAAGTACAATAGCATATAAGTATCATTTGTACACTTTGTTGTAGTTTTTGCCACATTTCAGTTCAGATAATTCATTTTCCTAATGTATTCAGTTTCTTTATATGTATTTTACAAAAAATAAAAACTACAACAATAAAAACAAAAAATGTTTATTTAACATGTGCAACGATTTTCCGTTACGACATTCAATGCAATTATGGAAGGAAATTCATGGTTGCAACAATAGAATTTTGTTAAATGAATCTACATGTGTACATGTGTATTTCACACCTACACTTATATTTATACTTATGTGAATTTGTGTGATATTTGCCTATACAGTATACAGTATCAGTCAAAACATATTTTACAAAATTGATGTTAAAACTTCTTTTCCAATTCCAAAGAAAGTAAAGATTTTAGAAACAACAAATGCACGGTGCTTTTACTCATAAATTTTCTATAGGGTTAAGGTCGGTTGACTGTGCTGGCCACTTCACCAAATAAAATGTGTGTTTAGGGTCATTGTCTTGTTAAAATATTCATTGGTGGCATACTTTATCATGAGCTTGAGGCAGCATCTGCAATACATTTTTACACATGTTTCACCAGAAAAGCAACACCATATCAAAACATGTGCGCATCCATGAATAGATCCAGTATTGTATTTGGGATTTTGTCTGTTATTGACAGGTCGTCAAATAATTTAATATTTTATTTTAGCTTTATATTTTTATACCCTTCACCTTCGTGAGATGGGTATATATAAATTTGTCATTCCGGTTGTAATTTCCACAATATAATTTTCCGACCCTATAAAGTATATATATTCTGGATCCTTATAGATAGCGGAGTCGACTAAGCCATGTCCGTCTGTCTGTCTGTCTGTCTGTCTGTCTGTCTGTCTGTCTGTCTGTCTGTCTGTCTGTCTGTCTGTCTGTCTGTCTGTCTGTCTGTCTGTCTGTCTGTCTGTCTGTCTGTCTGTCTGTCTGCCTGTCTGTCTGTCTGTCTGTCTGTCTGTCTGTCTGTATGTCCGTCTGTTGAAATCAATTTTCTGAAGACCCCAGATATCTTCGTGATCCAAATCTCCAATAATTCTGTCAGACATGCTTTCGAGAAGTTTCCTATTTAAAATCAGCAAAATTCGTCCATAAATAACGGAGATATGAGCAAAAAAGTTTATCAAAAAAAGACAATTTATTGCAGGCTTTGACAAAAAAGCAACAAAACGTATATATGTTTGGATGTGTGTTGGCTTCATTGCTTTGCGTATTTTGTTTTTTTTTTTTTTTGTGTTTCGTTTGGCGTTGTTGTTTTTTTATACTCTTCACCTTCGGGAGAAGGGTATTTATGAGATTGTTATTTCGTTTGTAACTTCTACAATATAATCTGTTCGTCAGCAATTAAAAGTTGTCTTGATATATTTAGGATGCTATACGCTTAAAATTGGCAACTAATGCATCTACAACAAAGGTGAAGGGTATGTAAGATTCGGCATAGTCGAATATAGCACTCTTACTTCTTTAAAATATTTAATGATAATCACTGCAGTTGTTCTTGATATTTGTGTAACCTGAAGTTAAGAATGATGTTTAATAAACGTTGTTATTGAAATGGACTAGCCATTAATTTGTTCACTCAGCGAACAATTTTGAGTGCGCACATGAACTTGTCTTGTTTGGACACGTTCTGTCAACATTACGTTCCTGTCCACAAGAGACAAATATAGAATTAATTTTCTATATTTTTAAGTACAAAAATATTTATCATTTTGTGTTTTCAAGATTGGAACTTTTTGTATCAAATATTTTTTAAAAAACAAGCAAATTTTGTTTTTCCTATAAAAATAGTACTCGTATAGGAGCAATTTATGTAGGATATCTTTTGTACGACACTGTATGTACATATCGTTGACTTAAATGCAAAACAGCATAGCTACACTTAAATAGATTCCATTGTAGTAAAAGCATTTTTTAATCACAAACATTTGTATGACATTCTACTGAATCGATTTTAACATGCGATATTTTTGTTAAGACGTTATTTGCTCTTGATTAAATGAGCCACAATAAGTTAGTAATTTGATTTTAAACTTTTGATACTAAAGTGGTTCTACTTTTTAGCTAACGATATATAAGTACTTACATTCTATGCATCTTTGTATAGATATGTATGTATGTGTTTTGAAAATCTATCTGCTCCTATGATGCTGTCTAATAAAAGGAAATGAACAACAACAGAACTCAAGTAAACACTTCAGTTGTCATTGTAATACCAACAGGTTTCTAACATTAAATAAAACCGACACAAACACTCAAATACATTTGTTCATACAGTCATGTTTTGGCAGAATAATAAAAAAAGTCCCTGTACAAAATGAAAAAAAAAGAAAACTGTGGAGGTACATTGTTTTTGTCATTCCGGTTGTAACACATCGAAATATTGGTGTTACAATTCTAGGTCCTTAACAAATTTTATGACAATGTAGCCATATCCGTCCGTCTTTCCAAGGCATGATAGGCCCTAGTAGTATGGAAAATAAAGATTTTTAATGTAATAAAAAGTCGGAAAATACTGGTCCAAATTGAAAGAAAAGTAAAGAACTAACTTTGCTTTATTGGACAATTTACCCCAGATATAAACAGGAGTTAAAATAATATCCTAGAAACACTCCAAAGAAACAATCTGAAATTAAATATTAGAAAATAACTTACGAGGAAAATAAACGCTATATTTTGTTGTAACATTATATCAAATAGTATATAAAACCTTCATAAAAGAGTACATTGTAGTAATGGATATGTCTATTTAATTCATTAACTTTTGTATAAGTTTGAAGGTTTCGTCTGGTCGTGACAGATGGATTCTCGAACAGTTAAGAAGAACTTTATTTAAAAAGAAATCTTTGATGTTTTTTTTTTTTTCATGAATTTATTTGCTTTGTTTATTTCTTAACATATTAATTAGAATTGACGGTCAAATAAAATTCCAAATTTGTAACACACAGTTGTTTGATTGAGAGCCATAGAATTTTATTGGAAAACTTTTTATACATCAAATTCTATGTCTTATAAATAACAAGTTTATTTACAAAAAAAAAAACTCTTTTCTGTCTTTAGTTGTCCCCTAAGGTAAAAGATGATACCTTAGGGGACGATGCAAGTAGAAAAATTATCGAAAAAATTACAAATATTTTATGTTAAAATTTTCAAATGTTTTAAAGTGTTATGAAAAAACATAACGTAATTCAAAATGAGTCCTGAATAACCTATAACTCAATTATTTTATATTTGGTTTTAAATGAAGAAAAAAGTGGAAATAAATCTGTAACTTCAAAACGGATAGTCCGATTTTACCTGAGTGTACCTGAGTTTATGTTTTAAATTTGGACTTTAAACACAATGCGCCAAATTGGGGTATCTCGGGTATATGATAAATTAAAAATGTGTAATACTGCTAGGTCCTGAGCCTTCCGAAGTAGAACTATCGCTTGTTTATGCAAATTTCAACTTAATGCTTTCAAAAAATTAAAACCTATTTTGTACATACGTCTTTTTCGTCAAATATTAGCAATAAGTAACCTTAACCTTAACTCTTACAAGTGTTTTGTAAGATAAAATAGCATCAAATGAAAAATAAGTTTTTGAAATTAATAAAAGAATACAAATATATTTTATTTAGTGGTTACGTCTTTATCGCCAAATATTTTCCGTGTGTGATTCCACCTTATGGTGAAGGGGATATAGAAGACTACACTGTCGAATATAGCAATATAAAATATCTTTAGACGTAGCTGTCAAATGTTCTGGGAAATTCTTAATATAAGTGATTTTTTTAATGGCACTCACACTCCATTTATAAAAGTTTGAAGGTATGTAAAAAGACTAAGAATGGACGAAATTTGTTTGCTTTTATTTGTTTAGTAACTCTTAACAATACTGTTAAGGATCAAAGGAGAATAACTTACATATAAATAAATACATTTACTTAATGAATAAATACATTTACTCCATGATATTTGGCATAAATGTTTTCCTTGCCCATACAAAATTTGAAATCCTCCTGACGATTGAAATTCGCTTTAGTTTGGTTTTTGTAAATGTTCAAAGTTCACACTTGACACTTTTTCACAGGTGTGTTTGCAAAATACCTAAAGTAAAATCACTAATAACTACTGAACTGTTAGTCATATTTTCTAATTTTTGATCTAAAGATATTGAATATATCTATGTAAATAAAAGAGTAACGTTACTGACTGGCTAACTTATTCATCATCGCACAGCCCAAACAACTGAAGCTAGAATCATAAAATTTTAGCTGTGGGTTCCTTGCTCTCCAAAACGATCCACTAAGAAGGGTAAAAAGGGTAAATTTGGTAACTTTATAACATCAGAACTAATAAAGATACAAAAAAACTTAAAATTGCATGTTACCTACACTCTAAAAAATGCATGTAAATTTACTACTATAAAGTAAGTAAGTTTTCATGTAAAATTACAGAAAATGCGTAAATTTAAGCACAATATGTTTATCCAAATTATTTAAATACTTTTATCTTAAAAAATACATAAAAAGAAAAGTATTTTGAATGTTTTAAAACATGTTTATAATATAATAGGCATTTTTACTTTAAAATTACATATAATCTGAGTAAATATAATTTTTACACACAAAGTGTGTAATCGTACTAACTTTAAGTGAGTAATATAGAAAATGTCAAAATTTTATTTCTAAAATAATAAAAAAGCTTCGAAACGTTTCAATTTTTAAAACTTCCATAAAAAAATAATAGAAATAGTTAAAAACGTAAAATCAAATTTGCAATAAAGAACATATCGAAATGTGTGCGAAAAGTTGATGAAAAATGTATAAAGTTCGTTTAAAAACACGTATGTATGTATATAAACTGGCAGCTGCCGAATGACCTCCGGAAATAATAGCTCCATGAATTCGCGGAACAATAATTCATTAAGATAAATCCAGTTCCAGGAATTCGTGGTTAATATCTGAATGGCCATATATATTCCACAAAGAACACCATTGTAATCAATTTAAATGGAAAGAGGAAGTATTTTGATAATTTGGCGAAAACTTAATTGATGAAATCAGATGCCTAAATAAAAACACAAAGGAGCTTGCAGTACTTGATGCCATAATAACAAAAGACTTTAGGTTTCAGTATAAAAACTTTGAGGTGAAGCACTTATATTTCGATTGCATTAATGATAAATGATTAGATCTATTTTAATATATATTGTATATTCTATCATTAAGCAAATATACATATCTCAAACAATGAAGTGCTGTTAAAAATAAATCCATAGATCCTGATATTCGTGAATTTGTCTTTTATATAATTTTAAGAAAATGAAGACATGAATAAAAATTACAATTTAAATAGTTGCTAAGTAATATGTTCCATTGCATTTCTTCATTGTATTCATTGTATTTATTCTGTTCATATTAAATTTTACTTAAACATCTTTTTAAAAATACCATTTTTTGTTTTTAATTCCTTTAAATTTGATGTTACAAATTATAGAGCATTTTGTTGTTGTAAGCCTTTTAAATGTAACTTTACACATTTTAAATGTGATTTTACACACAAAAAATTTAAATTTACATGATATTGATACGTTGCTAAACATTTTTTAAACACATAAATAGGTAAATTTACACACTTTTTGTTTTTTGTTTTTACATACAATGTGCTTAAATGTTTGAATTTAGACACAACATGTATTTTTACCCTAATTATAGTAGGAGAAAAGTTACCTACTATAAATGGAGTAAAATTACACGAAAATTTATTAGAGTGTAAAGTACCTAACAGACAGGTGTTTGGTACTTTTTCGAAATTCAAAATTTTTAGCGGAAAAAACGACTAAAAACTGTATTTTGGTACTTTTTTGGCACCCTATGTATCTTTTAAACCAATAAACATAGAAACAAATTTTAAATCATATTCTTAACTTATCAAAAAATAAAAATATAGATTTGGTACCTTTTGGAAATTCAAGCCCTTAAGGGATAAAAATTGTCTTTATTTTTGTAACTACTTTCATAAAATAAGTTTTTCTATAAATTGAAATAACTATACGAATATTTTATCATGAGCTCCCACCATGATACGGAATTGATTGTTTAAACATCTGAATTAAAAAGAAGTTAGAGTAATATATTCGATTATGACGAATCAAAAATACGGTCCACCTAAATATGATGAGAATTATACAAATTACATTGGTATGTATAAACACTTTAATATCCATATTCAATGTTTGTTATTGGGACTTATATTGGTACAATGTTATGTAAAAGTATTATATATATTGTAAGAAAAACTAGCTAATATCGTGATGAAATTGGACATAAACAAGTTTTATACAAGGTGGCGCAAAAGTAATCCTCCTATCAGAAAATGCTATAAATTTTGGCGATTATTGGTCAAATAAATAGTCAGCAATATTCCGCGTTCTGGAGCAGTGTACCGTAACATTGTTTATTAACGTGTATTTCGCATGTGTTTACTACAAATATCAAAACAGAACTGACATTAGGGGCCAATCGCAAAATTTATAGCATTTTCTGATGCTATAAATTTGCGCCACCTTGTATAAACTTGAATCTTTCTACAAACATATGTGAGGATCGGTCCATAATTGACCTTATCCCCCATATAACCCCTATGTCAGAAAATTATTTTATTTTCATATATTGATGGTGGATATACAAAATTCGGCACATCCGAATATAATACTCTAACTTAAAAAAAATATGAATGATATTAAAAATTTATTTAAAACAATTGAAAAACTGCAGAAAAATATCAATCAACAAAGAAATAAAATATTTGTAATACGATCGTGTAAACAATAAATGGTTTTTCGAAACGATTTCTTGAAATACCGAATGATTTCAATAATATTTTATATTAGAAAGGTGTTAATACTCAGTATTGCCGTCTATAAATACCTTTAATGTATTTTTCGGAAGTGGTCCTTATATGAGAGCTATAAACAATTATGAGCCGATCTTCCCAGAATTCGGTGTTGCCATTTTTGTATATATGGGGATTTTTTGTGTCGAATTTCAAGTCAACGGCGATATTTACTAGATATTTATGCGTGGTTAAGTGAATTTCGGAATTGAACTTTAGTCTTATGATTTCTTTTAGCACGAAACTTTTTTTTTCTCAATTTTGTATTGATGCAATTCTGAGGCATTTATAGAACATATTTGGGGCAAAAATTTCTCATGGTCCCATTCTTATAATTTTTAACGGGGTTAGTCTTTTTATCATAAAAATAAGTGTACAATTTTATGATATTATCAGCAATATATTTACACAAATAACAAAAAAACATGTGATAATTATAAATTTTATTTTAGGTTGTCTCACATTTTGGTTCATAACTTTGGTCCTACTGCACCGATTTTGCTGATTTCAATACCAAACTGCTTAGGACAATAATAAAAATTTGTTTTAAACTTTACTAAGTTTGTTCGTGTATTTTTGACGTGAGAGTGTTTTATACAGACGGACAGACAGACGGACATAGCTCAATCGACTTAGAATTTCATGAGGATCAATAATATAGTTATATAGTTTGTTGGGTCTTAGATGATTATTTCTCAATGTTACATACGGAATGACAAATATATATATATCCTCATTCACCACATTGCATTCACAAATGCAATGTGGAATAAATAAAATGATGAATAAGTCTTCCAAAGATACCTTCAAGATTGCATCAAGGTAATGAGTAATTTTGAAAAGATAAATACATTTCTGACAATGAAAGGCTATAAAGTATTATTTGAAGAAGGATATTTCGAAAAGCATGTACTTAATTTTTGTATTTTATTTTCATAAAAATTATATATTTATTTAAAAAATCTAAAATTTAATTTTAAGGATGTCATAAGGATATCCCTATTTTTATAAACAGCATAGCATAGCATAAACAATATATTACAAAACTTGATGTCATAACCATGGATGTACGTAATACTGGACAATTTATTTGATTCGCCGCAGATATTGAATATGGAAAAGAAGTCAGCAAACGAATAAGAATCTCCAAATCAATTTAAGATTATATGTCATCAAATTTCAGCATAGATGGATATTCGCAAACTCGACGTTTCGAATTTAAGAATTGATAGAATGATTTTGGATTACATTTGAAATTTGTTTTCACTTTAGAAAGATAATTGTTATAACATTGGATATTTGATAAAACAAACAAATTTATAACTGATTTATAATTAGAACAATGTTATGAGCACTTAAATTGTTATAAGACTAATATTCGAACCAATTCTCTGTTGAGAGAAGGTGATTTAATTTGGAATAATCTGCTTTCCTAAAGTCAAAGACTTTTTCCTCATTTACTCAGGTTTTGTCGATACTGGTGTTTTAACGATAGCACTAATTTCAAGAGTAGGATGATAAAGATCATCTGGTTTTGATAGTCGATTAATGCGCTGTGTATTAAATTCATCAGGTTGATCGAAATTTCGATTTTTGATCTTGCAAAGTGGTGATCATCGATTTTTGATAGCTTTTAGCATGAGGAAAACAAATTTCCACTACGGCATTAAAAAAAATTATTCTCGAGGCGCCAAAACTTCAGAAAAAGTAAAAAAATTTTGGCACAATATCGATTGCTAAATCGACCACCCTACTATGCATATTTTTTCCGATCACATTTAAATGTATGAATCTAGCTAGATGAAATTTACCACTGACATTTTCTAAATAGTGGTAGAAAATATTAAATTAACCAAATCGGGTCAAACAGATAAAATAAAAACTATGGTCTTTAATCATCTTTAATCATGTTATTGCCCCGATTTCTACAGATGTTAAGTACCAAAACATAAAAGCATTTGTCCCATTAATGGTAGGTATATAATATTCGGCATAGCCATAAATAATATTCTCACTTGCTTTTGTTTACTGCAATTTATTATTCCTTACTAAGCCACTAATATAAATTGAAAATTCAATATCTATATACCTCTTAGCTACACAATAATAAGTAGCAAATCAAGCATACCTGTTGTCCTCAATATAGCACTCACGAACTTGAAAATCATGACAACGTTTCACGGATTGCGCTCGAAACATTAATCTGCAGTTTCTGTAACAGTAAGCTTAATATTTCATCTAATATTTGCACAATCTAAAGGTACCTTAACTTGTTTGTGTGTAAATTCTCATAAGGAAAATTTATTCGCTTGTTGCAAAGAGTATGGTTTTTCTGTTATGAATACGGCTGTATGTATTTTAGTATAAATATGTATTTATTGCATTTTCTTTTATTTTTATTTTTAGTTATACTCGTAATTTTATCATTTTATCTGCAAAATGGTGTGCGTGTAAATATTCAAATGCGCACGTACTAAAATTATCTTATATTATGTATGCGACAACATTCGCACTTAATAAAATTATACAAAATGATTTTAGTGTTAAGTGACGCACTGGGAAATTATTGAAACACTTGCCACAGGACACGCAGGCAAAATGACTTTATCAACCAACTATGCTATGTAGTATATAATTATTGTTATGAATTTATTTATTATTGAAAAGAGTTGTATATTTGGATAAGGAATTTGTTTATATTACAAATATAGATGAAAAAATAGTTTTCTGATTTAATAAATCTAATAATTTAGAAATATTTAAGTGCAGAATACGGATTGCCACAATTCACATATTTTGGTTTAAAAATCGCCAATGAATGAAATGTTACTGGTATGAAGTTATAAGGAATGCTATGCTGTGTAGATGAGCTCACCTTTTCTGTTACATTACTGCATCTAAGAAGCGCTTTTATTCAAGTGGTCGAAAAAAATCTTTTCGTGTATGATTTTCTTAGGTGCTTCCAAAAATGTATAAAATTCATACTGAACAACAAAGATGTTGGTGCTTGAGAAATGGCAAAAATAACATTTCTAGAATTATATTCATCTTAAAATTAATCATGGTTTAATTATTTCGAATTTCCCAAAAGTTTATCTTGTGAGATTTTCTGCAGAAGAAATATTTTTTCTCTGAAAGTCGGAGTGGAAGTAGACGGAAATAACTAACAATTTGAAATAACCTATACAGACTTCAGAAATTATCATTATCACAAATACAAAATATTACCCTTATATAGCATTTTCTTTTAAGCAATTATTGTATTTCTCTGGAATTTTGTAAGGCATATTTAGTTTTTAAACTTTTTCAAATAATGGAATTATGTATTCCTTTTATGCTCTGTTTGCATCTAAACCTTGTCTTTGGGCCTATTTTGCTAAATAGAGATTTTTTTACAACATTTTCTTTTAATATTTTAGCAAAATATTTCGGTTGTTTACTTAAGTATATTTTTATATTACTCGACAACATTCTTGTATGTTTTAAGCGTGTGTAAATATCACAACTTTTATATTTATGTACATTAGATTCGTAAATCTTTATTTACTTATGTACATAATCGTATATATGTACATATTGTATATACTATTTAAGAGCCAGAGTAACAGGTAAATAAAAATACATATGTGTGTATTTATATTAGCTTTGCAAACATATGTATGTATTAGGGTGGGTCAAATTTTTTGCGACAAAGCCGCATCGCGATTCTTGTTCTTTGGGACATTCCAAGAAACTTTGCCAAAGAAACCATAATTCAAAAATAAATTTCGAGCCCCGGATTTTTCAAAATAGGTATTTTTCCAAAATATACAAGATTTTACTGCCAAATATGTATTTGGCTAGAGGAAATTAATTATTTTTATAATTTTTTTAGTTTGATTCATATTTTTTTATGAAAATATATTTATTTGTTAAATCCAATCCAAGTTGGATTTTAATAAGAATTGGAGAGATCTGCTGAAGGTAACTAAGTTTTCTTTAAGAGTCAATTTAGTAGTCTGTCATTAACTACATGGGATGTGTTGTTCCAAGATGGTAAACTGAGATGAATTCGTTGGCATAGGTGGAGCTACAGTTTGCAAGTTACTACATTTTTTGGAAAATTAAAACAACTAGATCTAATTTTTCTCCAACAAAATGTACCAATCCATTAAAAGCTATATACTGAAGAGTGGTATCGGTTAATAAGTATTAAAGTAAAAGATCCATATGGGCAATTCCACGAGAATGACAACCACGACTGAAAAAACAGAAACCCTTGAACATTTTTTTCAAGATGATTTGAATAGGAGAAAACATATAACAACATTTGAAGGGCAAAAATAATAGTTTAAACTGACTATATTTAATTTTTTAACTTCGCGTCACGTACGATATACCCTTATTTCGCTCGATATTTTGGACAACAATGTTTTGAAAGAACTTATAATTTTTTTAAAATATAGTACCCTCTGAATGGGACAAAAAGACCAAATTATTTTTCAGATACTCTTATTTTTGCAAAATCTATTTCACTCTATAGGCGTACAAATGTCACGTACGATGACATGGAATTGCCCATTGATTTTAGGGTCAAATAACTATTGAAAACGTATTTCGGGCATTATTCGTTATTATTCCGCAAAGTTTTTCTGGAATATTGGCAGTGCTAATGCTAATTTTACCATAAAGAAGCTGCTACGTATAATTGGTGACAAATAAATTGAGAAATGAAAAGAAAATTTAGTAAAAATTATGCCATAAAGGATTTTAAAGCTTGTTAAAAACAAGGGAGATTATATCCAAAATATATTTATTTCTTGAATATTTGTGATCCTTTGATTTTTATGATATATAACTTTGTTAAACACCGTTACACCTCAAATTCAAAATTAATAATATAATAAAATAATTCATTGCCAACTTATTTTTAGTTTTTGTAAGATTTATTAATAATAATCCAATTTAGCATTTACGTTATCTTTTAACCGTTTCGAATTGGTAGCCAACCTTGCATAAAATTTTCAAAAATAAAAATTTTACTCAACAAAACATATGAGTATACTCGATTTTAATGCATCAATATTACTTATAAAATGTAACTATGGTCCAATGTCAAATTTATCAAATTTTGTTATTTTCTTAATAATTTAAACCAAATCGAAATTACTTTTTTACTTAAAATACCATTACTAACCAAAATTACCAAATAAAATCGCATTTCGGTTAAAAAGAAGTCTCCCGTGAATTTTGAATTTATAAGTTATTTTATACATTCTTGAGAAGAAAACATTAAGAAATTATGGTTTCATACCTTGGTATATAAAATGTACAAAATAATTATTAATATTCACGTGTCAAATTATTGATTTCCAAATCTAATTCAAGCATTAGTAATCGAAATATATTTCGAATAAGAGATGGAAACTTAAATGTGTGTTCGGTATCAAAATAATATTCAAATTGTACTTTTTCCAACCTTAACCCCAGTAACACGAAGTCTGGTTATGTGTTAACTAATAGTTATACAAAACTAATTTTAACCGACAGTATAACTCTTAGTTAACGCATAACCAGGCTTCGTGTTAATGGGGTTAGGGTACTGAAAATAAAAATTTTAATTTTATTACTGTTATACTCAATATTTTCTACACAGAAAATATTGTTATATGGAAGATTTTCTATAAGAAATATTGTTTTATGGAAGATATTCTGCAGAAAATGCTGTTATACTGAATATTTTCCACAAAAAATACAGTTGTACAGATATTTGTTTATAGATAATACTGCTGTACAGAAGATTTTCTATAATAATACTGTTATAATTAATGTGAATGCATTAATTGCCCACTTTCAGCGTCCTAAATATATCAAGAAAACTTTTAAAAATTTTACATTTAATTGCTGACGAACAGATTACATTGTAGAATTTACAAACGAAATACGAAATATGCAAACCAATGAAACCAACACACGTCCCAATATACGTTTTGTTGCTTTTTGTAAAAACACCAAAAAAAAAAACAAAATACGCAAACCAATGAAGCCAACACACATCGAAACATACCTTTTGTTGCTTTTTTGTCAAAGCGTGCAATAAATTGTCTATTTTTGATGAAATTTTCAGAGGTTGTCTCGGATTTTTGCTCATATCTCCGTTATTTATGGACGGATTTTGCTGATTTTAAATAGCAAACTTCTCGAAAGCTTGTCTGACAGAATTATTGAAGATTTGGACCCCGAAGATATCTGTAGTCTTCAGAAAATTGATTTCAACAGACAGACATGACTTAATCGACTCCGCTATCTATAAGGATCCAGAATATATATACTTTATAGGGTCGGAAAATTATATTGTGGAAATTACAAACGGAATGACAAACTTATATATACCCTTCTCACGAAGGTGAAGGGTATAAAAAGGGAAATACAACTGTATAGTTGATTTTCTATGAAAAATAATGTAATACTTAAGATTATTAGACAGCAAAAAATCTTTCAGATTCAGAAGTAATGTGTAAATTTTTCTTGCTACATAAAATACTGAAAATTAGTTGAGAGTATCAAATGAGTTGCAGGAGTACTACGGTATATTTGAATATGAAATTGTATCAAAAGCAAGTGCAATCGTATCAAATTGTCGAATGCTTCTTACCTTTTGAGTAAAATCTCGCTCGTTATCGAATGCCTTCATTATGAGATTCTATACATTTTATTTGATATCAAAAAAGGTTATAGTTTATCTTAATCACTTTACAATTTCAATGTTGTTTTGAAATTAATTATAAAATTGTTTTGCCTTTCAAACATAAAAGACTTTTTGAAAATCGGTTGGAAAAAGTCGGTGTCGCGGTCGTTTGTAAATGTTTCAAAAAATGCACTTTTTCAAAAAATTTTTAGGTTTGCTTTATTTGTATACTTATAAAACATATTTGTGGTAAAATTTGTGTAGATATCTATAAAAATCAAACATTTATGGTCGATAAAGTCCCATTTCGTGAGGACATTTGTATGGGGGCTAGGTGAAATAATGGACAAATTTTTACCAGCTTTGTTTTTGGGCCGAACGTAATACATGTGTTGAAATACCTTAGAAATTGCGACCTGTAAGATGGACGGACATCGTTAAATCGACTCAGACAGTAATTCTGAGTCGATAAACTTTAACTTTAACTAATATTTTTGGCGTTACAAACATCAGCACAAACGCATAATTCCATTCCCACTATGATTGTGTAGGGTACTTTGCATTAGTTGGGGAGCATCGTGGCTTTAAACTATAGTAACTCAGCCATTTTCCAACCGATGTTCATAAGTATTTTGGTGTTTCAAAGGTAAAACTTATTTCTGTAAAGGAAACAATTATTATATTCATTGGCCCGAAATCATAGTCAAACAATAAAGTCGGTTCTTTTTAAAAACAACTTTAAAATAAAAACTGCTTTTTAATATTTTCCAACTATAGTCAAAATTAAAGTATGTTTTAAATTGAACCGACTTTAACTGGTGTCACCTCAAATGTAGAAAATGTTATCATACAATATACAACCAAATATAGACAAGTGGCATCGCTGAACAGCTGACTTAGGTTAGGTTTCCAGGCAGCCGCGAAGTTGAAGAGTAGAAGAACAGCTCACGTGGGTCCAAGCAATGATCCCTTTGTGTTACCTGAAATTAGAAAGTTAGGAAGAAAGAGGGGCAGATAGAATTGAATAGAGAGAAGTGGAAGATTGTGTAGTTAAGAAGAAGATGTTCAATTGGTGCTATTAACCAATTACTACTCCTTATAAAGGCATTGATGCCCTCAAGCCTCATATTCGAGAGCTCAGAAAGCGTAGATCACCTAATGCCGGACAGTGACAAAGAAGATGAAAAATGGTTTCATCCTCCTCCTCGTTTTGACAACTTCTGCAGAATTCGTTGTAGGGCAAGCCAAGTCTCCTCGCGTGGTTGCAAAAGTGCAGTGTCCGGTAAAGACCGCCACTACGCCAAGCAATTGTGAGCGTGACTATATCATTCTGGTTATAGTGCATGTGGGTTCACAACCCCATCTTGTCTGAGCGACCTCATAGTAGAAATTACTAATTTGTAGCTTAAAGTGTTTGTTTTTGTTTTCTTAGAATCATAATTTGTATCAGTTATCTGCAATGACATTTTTAATCTAATACGTTTCTTTTTATACCCATCACCATGAGTGGCAAGTAAGTAAGTCGATATGGCCATGTCCGTCTGTATGTTGAAATCAACTTTCCGTAGCCCCCAAATAACTTACATGCGTGATTCATACATCGATATATCCGCTATACCCGGCCGGCTCGGTTGCTATTTAAAATTGAAGAAATCGCCCCTCAAATGGCTGAGAAAAAAAAAATTGTTGACCAATTTTTGATCTATATCTTTATTACTGTCATTAATCTAATGATAGCTATTTGAAATACCTTTGCAATGACGTATATAACGCCCTAGTAAGTCGCTCCTACAATGGGTCAAAATCAAGAAAAATATTTTGTAACCTGAATTTTTTCACCCAAAAAACTTGTTTGCATAAAATTTTTCTCACTAATAATTTCAAATAAAATGTGCAGCATCTAAACGTTATCTGATTTTGCTCAAATTTTCAGAATTTGTCTTTTAGATGTCGGAGAACAAATTGAAAATAAATACCACCCTAATGCATACATATAAAATTTAATGAAATATTAAATCATTTGTATATCTATTTATGTACAAATATTCATATACATACATATACATATGTACATATGTAACTACATATATGTATAAATGTATGTAGTTTTTAGACCATATCATATAGCTTATGAATATGTATGTGTATAAGTATATAATGTGAATTTATTCGTATATAGAATATACCCGGTGCCCATTTATACATACATATATTCGTACATATATAAATACAAAAATAATTTTATATACTTACATAAAATAAATAAATAAATTGTATTATTAAAATAAACAAGAATACATATTAACTTTGATGCTGAGCCGTAATGTTAAAATATAATATGGTCTACATTTGAATTTGTTTTTTAATTTATTTTGAGGTTTTAATAAAAATAAGCGAAGTACAAAATTACACTTTAACATTTTTGACATTTGCTGTTTTCTATCTTTGTGTATTAAGGTCATGTTCTTTCAGTTAAGATATCCAAGAATTAAATTATACAATTTTATACCAAGTAAATTGATTTTTGAATACACAATCATGTCTTTCTTATGTGTATATACGTATGTACATTAGGGTGGCCCCAAAATTAAAGTTGCGGATGTTCCCGACTAAAATTAAAATTTGATTCATTTTAAGACTACGTTTTGAAATTTTTTCGTCCTGAGATCAATATTTGGCGAGCTGGATCAAAGGATAAAAAGGTCCTTTTTTGAGGTTTTTTACATTTTCTCCATATTTCTTCCAAAGGAAGTATATGTAAATTTGGTATCATGTGAAAGGTCTTTGAGAGACGCATTCAATTGGTTATTAAAAATTTAAAAAAAAAAAAATTTATTTAAAAATTTTAAAAATTTGCGACAAAATTTTAGTTTTTTTTAATTTGTTCATAGAATTTGTTCAAATATATAGATGAAATTTCTTGATCATAAACATAATGTAATTTCACCGAAACGGTTTTTCTCGTTTTTTAAAATTCAGTCCAGTTCAATGTTTATTCAAATTTGTTTAAACCTAATTTCATCCCTATCTGACAATCTCTGTATACTCAATTCTTAGTATATGTAATGGGCATCAAAATAACTCAAATTTTATAAGCTTTCACCATTTCGGTGAAATTACATTATGTTTATGATCAAGAATTTCATATATTTATTTGAATAAATTCTATGAAAAAATTAAAAAAAAACTAAAATTTTGTCGAAAATTTTTAAAGTTTTTAAAGTTTTTGAATTTTAATTTTTTTTTTTAAGATTCTAATAACCTATTGAATGCGTCTTTTAAAGACCTTTTATATGATATCAAATTTACATATACTTCCTTTGGAAGAAATATGGAGAAAATGTAAAAAACCTCGAAAAAGGACCTTTTTATCCTTTGATCCAGCTCGCCAAATATTGACTCAAGGACGAAAAAATTTCAAAAGGTAGTCTTAGAATGAATCAAATTTTCATTTTAGGCGGAAACATCGATACCTTATTTTTTCTCCATACAAACGGGGCCACCCTAATGTACATATGTATATTCTCTATTGCAGTAATTTCTTTCAAGGAATCATTCTAACCACCTTCAATTTAATGGAGTTTGCACTCAGAATCACACGCACACGTTTACGTTTCAGTATAAAAACATTTCACTAAACATTCACACATTTACACATTTTTTCAGGGTTTCAAAATTAAATACCATGGTCGTTTGAAAAATATAAAGACAGTTGCAAGATAAGGTGTAAAATAAAAGGATTATTTGTATGTAATTTGTATTACAAATCACACTAAACTTTTTGGCTTTTTCAATAATGTAATACGATGTTTTTGCTATTCAATCCAAATTAGAACCGCGTTTCAGAGCTCCCAAGGTGTAAAAATGTTCTTATCATCTATGATAAACATTTTAGCAAAATATTATAATGTATAGGAGGTTGCATATTCTATTTGAAATTTCATGTTTTGTTTCAATATTTTCAAACAAAATAAAAACTTAAAAGTTTAAAAAAATGTTAATTAAAAATAGTTTTTGTATTTTTTTTACTTAAAATTCATATATATCACAAATTTTATATGTGTATTTTACAAATATCTTTTAAACTAAATTTTATTAAACCTGAAAGATATTTAACCGGGATTAAACCAGTGATTGTGTTTCTCAAGGTACGGTCAGACACAGCTAATATTTGACGTTTATCGTCAAATATTTCATTGTCTGAATCTGACCACAAATAAAATTTAGAGCAAACAACAAAACAGATGATTTTAGTCAAACAAATTTATTTGTCTGTAAACAACATATTTTCTTAATGTGAACATAGTATGACCACTTTAAATACCTAAAAAAGTATATAATTTGATCTTACAAATCTTTTTAAGGTTAACGCACTTATTTCGAATTGTAAAACAATTATTTAATTAAAGTTTTATTTAATTTTGTTATCATATAGTGAATTTAATTTTTCACTTTTTGTTTGACCAAACTGCTGCGAAAAAGAATCAGAAAATTATATATCAAATTCTTTCATGAAATAATTGTTTGATCAAATAGTGCAAACATTCGTAATTCAGCTCTGGGTGGAGGAAGAACTCGAGCGTCATTGCCATTATCGTTTAAGGGCAATCAGGCCGTCCATTTTTCGCTGTCTTCGAAGGATTGCGTTTCACTCGCATTGGTTGATGGTTGGCGTCGTCTAACTGTACCGCGTTACGGTTCTTCGAAGTTTTCACATTAACCACATGCATTCGTTTTGGTTATAATTTATAACCTACTAGCTTGACCTGGTGCGCTTCGCTACCCCTGTCGTAGTCTATGTTGGAAATTTCAATAAAATCGTTTCGGCCGATTAGTATTTATTGTTTAAGAACTAAAGGTACCAATTTTACCGGTTTTCCCCCTGTTTAACCCTTTCTGGTCCAAGTATTGAAAAAAGTTATAGCCTATTGACGCTTCCAAGTAAGAATCTATCTACGTTCCAAATTTCAATAAAATCGATTCAGCCGTTTAGGCGTGATGCTCAAACAAACAAACAAACAAACAAACAAACAAACAAACAAACAAACAAACAAACAAACAAACAAACAAACAAACAAACAAACAAACAAACAAACAAACAAACAAACAAACAAACAATCAAACAAAGACATTTATATATTTATATAGATAACTAGCTTGACACGGTGCGCTTCGCTACCCCTGTCGATGTAAAAATCGGTTCAGCCGTTTAGTAATTATTGTTTAAAAACTAAAGGTACCAATTTTACCCGTTTTTCCCCCTTTTTATCCCTTTCTGGTCCAAGTATTGAAAAAATTTATAGCCTATTGACGCTTCCAAGTAAGGATCTATCTACGTTCCGAATTTCAATAAAATCGGTTCAGCCGTTTAGGCGTGATGCTCAAACAAACAAACAAACAAACAAATAAACAAACAAATAAACAAACAAACTTACAAAGACATTTATATATTTATATAGATTTGTCGTGGTAGAGTACCAAACAAAACTCAATTTGGAACACTGAAAACTCAGGAGTTGAGTTCGAGAATTCCGGCTTCCTATACGAAGGTATAGGTCGATGTGCCAGTTCCTGAAGGAGACTCTTAAAGGGCGTAAGCCAGATTTGCTGATTGCGGTATTTTTAGGCCAAATTTAACTTAAAGAAATCAAATAGAGCAAAAAAAGAAAATTATTTGCTCAACATGGCGGATAAATAAAAGGAGATTATTTAAATATTTTTGGTACTAAATTAAAAACAAAATTGCACTATTTTTTTCTTTAACTATAATACATATCAATATTTCTTGAAAATTTGTTATTTAAATTAATTTCACTAAAAAATTGACATCAATAAATGAAGTCTTCTTCTTCACATAAAAGTCGTTCAGCCTGGAATGACATGCTGAGAGAAAAACTAATTGATGACATGAAGTTTATGTTGCGATTTTTGCGATTTATATTTTTATACATTTAACATAGTTTGTCTATTTACAAAATTGCTCAAATGTATGGAATATTTATTGAATTTAAAATCAAGAAAATCTAAACAGACATACATAAATATTATGATTTGAATGCAATTAAAAATTAATTCTTAAACAGTATAATCTGTTTAATTTTTTTTTAATGCGAATATAATATTTGTGAACATTTTGAATGAAAAAAGTTTGGTAAAAGTCCTGTTCGATTAATAATTTTTATTAAAAAAAATAATTTCAATTATGAATTTCTTTTTTCTTCCTACATATAAGTATAGTTCCAACCAGAGTATAACAAGTAGTCCCACTCTATTTTTCAATATTACTATCTCACATAAATGGATACCGTGTGAATTCAACACCCTTGTGAAAAATGTAAACACATCAAATGTCTCGAAATTTTAAGAAAAAATATCGGCAAATAAATTTGTTTGACCAAATTCAGCTGTTTTCTTGTTTGCCGTGCAAAAATATTTTCTGTTCAAACTGGAAACATTAAATATTTGACGCTTAAATAAAAGTACTGAAAATTCTTTCAAATGTAAAGCAAAATCTAGTAGTATTATGCTATCTAGAAATGTAGTTTTTATTGATGAAATAAATTCAAGTTTTTTTATAGCTTTATTTAATAATTATTTAGAAAAAATATTACCATAAATGTGACCACAAGACAAATATATTTTCCATTTCGTGTGTTTGATAGTATTTCGGTGTAGTTAGATTAAACAAATATGGCAAATAAATATGTACAGTGTGACCACAAAATCAAGCCATGGATTATTTGATGTAGTTTTGATCAAACACATGAAACATCTTGTGTCAAATAATTTACGTAGTCTGACCCTACCTTCACTAATGGATTACCGCCTGTCAATTTTGTTAGCATTGCCATACTTTTCAGTCAAATCACATATGCATTTCTTAAAATTGTTCATATAAATATGGCAATACTTTAAGTTTTATAAGAAAAGGCAACCGCGTACATAACTTTTTTTTGTAAATTTTTTACTTTGTAAAAGAAAAAGGGACATTAATGTATATAAAAAGTATATTAAAGATTATATTGATGTTAATAAAGCAAATCAAAACAAAGAAGTGCTGTGCTAAATTGTTTATATTATTTTTTCAGCTGTTTGTGCTTTGGCATTTTACACTTAGGTTTAACTCGCCAATTATGCTCAGTTAAACCTAGATTATATACTAAATAAACAATTTAAACGAAGAATGTAGATTATCTTTATCCCAGAAACTAGATCTAAGAGTATTTATGATGGATTAGCGTTGGAATCGATTTGAATTCAACAGATTAAATGTATTTCTTTAAAAACATTTCGTATAGTCAAAAATAAAGTATATTTTAAGAGAAATAAAGTCGTCTTTACTTAAGAGTGGTCTTTAGGTCTACCATAGACAAGTTAAAGTATACTTCTGACGTTAAAGTCGACTGTAAATATAAAACTAGCTGAAGTTGTTTTTAACTCATTTAACAACAGCATCAGCTGTTCTTCGCCATGTAAAAAAGTTCGACAAAAAGTCAAAAATGTTTAAGTTACAAGATATTGGCAGAGATTTTGCAATTATTGAATATTGAATCAATAAAATTAGTACCAAGATAGAATAAATTTGGTATTAATCTTTCCTTTTCTATTTTTCCATCACAAACTTTTTCCTTTAGTTTCCCGGTTACATTTGTTGTTTGTCACTTTTTGTTTTTTTTTTTTTTTTTAATTTTCTAAGTCAGCTGTTCAGCGATGCCACTTGTCTATATTTTGTTGTATATTGTATGAAAACATTTTCTACATTTGAGGTTACACCCAGTTAAAGTCGGTTCAGTTTAAAACATACTTTAATTTTGACTATAGTTAGAAAATAATAAAATGCGGGATTTTATTTTAAAGTTGTTTTTAAAAAGAACCGACTTTATTGTTTGACTATGATTATGGGCCATTATGTTTATTCAAATCCCTGAGAACACTGATCCAGATAGAGATAGTTTAAGGAAGCTACTACTTTATACATGCTCAAATTCGAGAGTTATTAACCAATTTCATGCAAAATAAGAAATCATTTTCCAATTTTTTTTTATAAGATTAAGGGCGGGTTTTTGACTTGAAGATTAAATTAAGTTTAATATACGAATGTTGCTTAATTTATTTGTTGAAAACGCTGGTAAAAAAATGTTGATGTTGAAAAACAAAAAATTTGGATCATCCCAGCGCTAAAGAATATTAAAGATCCAATTTATTTTTTCAACACATACAGCATAAGTTACTCACTGTTTTGATAACAAAATATTTAACGAAGTTCAAACTAAAACTAAAAAACATCAAAGTGCATTAACGTTAAAATAGATTTATTTTTAGATTAACTAATCTGTTTATTAATTGGTATTTCATGTTCAAATAAAAAACACGCTCTAAGGGTACTAACTAATAGTCCGGTATTTGTAAAACAACCCTCCAAATTTTCCCATGTTATATGTAGTCAGATACTAAATTGAATATTGTTTATATGAATATGAAGAACAAACACGTTAGATACCCAGCAGTTTTACAAGTAGTCAATGTAACCCTTATAGGTAATAACCCAGCAGTTCTAGGATACTGTACCGAACTAGTGATTTGACTTATAATTTATGGTGACATCTAGTTACATATATAGCTACGTGACTAGTCCTAAGCAGGGGATTAATTTATCATACATAGATTACAAATATATTGCCTAATAGCAGGTCCGAAGTAGACAACGCATTGGATTCACATACAGGTTACATAGGTTACCATACTAGCTACCTAACTGGTTACTTGATCAGCTACATAACTAGTAGGTTACTTGGAGACACTAATATGACAATTGACTTCACGCTAGATTACCACGATGTAAGTTTACTTAAGTAAAAATAAATTAAACTGTATGAGAATTACATCAACCCAATCTGTATAAAACCACCCAGCTGTTTTACGAGTAGTCGGAGGAAAGTTTGTTTACAAGCACTATTTGAGGTCAATTAGCTTTCACTTAGCACCCGTACATTTTAAAATAACTAGTTGAAGCTAATCAAGTAACTAGTTAGGAAGCTGGTAAGGTAACTGACTGTATGTAACCGGTTTGCGCGTCACATGCGTTGACTATTTTTAAACTGTGAGTTACTTGAGTCCTGCTTTGGACACAAGTTAAAATACCCAGCAGTTCTAGGAGACAGTCCCGAATTAGTGATTTTACCCATAATTTAAGTTGGGAACTTCAATAGCTACGTGACTAGTTATTATAACACATGCATGTCCTAAACAGAGGGTCAATTGACCATTTCTGATTACAATGAGACTCTCCGATAGCTGGTCCAAAGTAGTCAACGAATTGGATTCACATACTGGTAACATAGTGTCAGTTACTTTACTAGCTACCTAACTGGTTACTTGATCAGCTACATAACTAGTTATTTTAACATGTACGGGTGCTAATTAGTCGGCTAAAAAGACATTTCATAGGCAGTCCAATGATCGATAGCTCGTAAACAAACCTCTCTTCGACAAATCTCCAATGGATTGCTTATGGTGGGTAAAATAACTAATTTCTAAAGTACAGTACAAAATAAACGTTTAATGTGACTTCACTATAGGTTACTAAGATACACTAAAGTGACTATTGTCTTCATGCTATGTTACACGGTATATTAGTAACTTATGCAAAAATAAAAATTAACTTTATGAGAATTATATCAACACAATTGGTATAAAACCAGTTTGATCTAATTAGTCACAAAACGTTTAAAGTGACTACACTCCAGATTAGTTAGAGATACTTAAGTAACAATTGTCTTCACGCTAGATTACCTGGGATGTATAAAGTAACCAATTGTCTTCTCTCTGCCCTACAAAGAGCACATACGTGTCAAATGACCAAAATATATAAATTGGAGTCAGCCAAGTGATAAGGCATTTGTGACGTTTATTGTATAAAAGGGATACATTGACTACTTGCTTAACTGCTGGGTAACTTGTCACTTAGCTATTTATGTAACTATAGGTCCACTCCAAATTATAGGTAAAATCGGCAGTTAGGAACAGTCTCTAGAACTGCTGGGTACACACACACACTTCAACAAAAACAAACACATACTTATATATAGTGATGCTCGTGTGTTTACGTGTAAATTCATGGTAACCTGAGCAAATAAATAAAACATCGAAGGCAACAGTTTTAGCTCGCGGACACGACAGTCTGTAATTTTATTACGCCCTATATTTGCTAAAGGTTTTTCAGTTTGAAACAAAAAAACATACAAATACACACACCTATACACATAAAAAAAGACACAAACAAGACTAAAAACAAGGAAATAACATAAATTCTGTTTTGACAACTTTAGCATTTTATTTTGTTTTAACTATTTAAATACAACCTCGTACAGAGGCAATTTTTTTTTGGTTAGAAAGCACGTAACACCTATGCGTGTATGTGTGAGTAAAAATGTACATTGTTGTATTTCACCTTCGTATGTATGTATACATTTTGCTATTAGCCTGTATTTTTATCATTCAACACTATAGCATGAGTTATTCAGTTGCTGCTAAAAACAAAAATCAAATTAGAAATTAATCCTATAAATTTAACAACATGAAGTGAAATTGTAGACATTTGCCAAAACAAGAATTAAAGGAATAATTTGTTTCAAAATGTCCAGCCCCAGACACACACCTTCGAGTCCTCGTTACATTCCCAAAATGGAGCAACATCATTACAGCTGGGACGAGGGTACCAATGGCGGCAAACCGTTGCCCGGTCAAAATCAGGCCTCAGTTAAGGCGCCAATTCGTGCTTCATCATCACCACTACCCTACAAATGTCCCAAACCACCCAGGTATGTAATTATTGTGCATTCCTCTTGACACTTGTTATTGTGGAAACGTGACTGAAAATCTTAAATAAATGTTATAGATTTGACAAAACACAAATACGACTGCAGGCACTTATACATATGGAGAAGGTATTCCAATGAACGTATATGATTTAGAATGAATTTATAATATTACTGAAAAAGTCAAAATTATTTTACAGACACAATATAAACTACATATGTTTTCTGATTTAACGTTCGTTATATTCAGTATTTACTTAAAAGTGTATTTTTGGTAGGAAAGTGCTTAAATAATAAAAATATTAGTATATATTGTAAAAATTAGTTCTTATTTCATAAAAATACATATAACAAAAAATAAAGAATTCATATCAAATTGTGAGGTACACAAACGAAAAAACACTTAAAAACAATTGTTTCGGAAAAGCCAAAAAAAATCCATTTAAAAGTTTATTAAGCAATGTTTGTTTATTTGGAATGGAAATCTGGTTTTAACCCTTAGACATACACATGGGTCTGGCAGACGTTTTTGGATTTTTTTTTTTGCAATTTAAATGTCTTTGCGGAATCGCTAGAGGCTTGATTTTTCAGGTTCCCTCTTAAAATTGTCTTGGCTTTAAGTATAATGATAAAAAAGAAACAAAAAAAAAGTAAACACGAAAGGAGATACAAGGATTTTTTAACATATATAGCACATAAGTAACACATGAGGTCCGGCCAGACCCACATATATTTTTCGTAAAAAATTTTATTTTATTTTTTTTGCAAAGTTTTCAGTAACAAAATCAGCTTTTTACGCCAAATTTTTTTGTTTTTATGTGTTCTTTTTTTAGTTTATTACAAACTTTGAAAGAGTTTACGGGAGATTTTTGCTAAAAAGTTGACAATAATTGTAAGTTTCCATCAAAATAAAAGAATATACGACATTCTTGTGACTTTGATACAAATTTTTCTACCCGAGTTGCTTTGGTCAATGACTTAGAGCTAGAGCCGGATAACGTGAAGAAGATGATACATTTGGAGACGAAGATGATGACAAAGATGTAGATTATTTGCCAAACGAAAATGTTGTAGCAGATAGATAAAATGATTTAGTCAACGAACCAAATATAGAAAAATTATAAATATGACATGATTTAAGCAGTTATTATAATTATTTGCTTTTATAATTATGGGGTCTGTCCAGGCATCATATCGTCGGCCGGGGGTTTATGTGCTCCCACCACCACCTTAGGTTTTCGACCCCAAAATTTTCAAATCTGCAATCCATTTTCGGCTATCTCGTCTCGTTGCTGAGATAAATCGTGTCCATTTTGCTCTTTATCTTTCAAAACAGAACATTTTTGTGCCATTTTGCTCTATATGAAATTGATTACTGCTGGACATTTTGCTCTACGTGCAATCAATATTGTGAAATGATATTTTTCAATATATTTTTCTGTTATAAAGAAGTTATTCCTAAAATACTGTTGTAAAGTATAATTTCTCTTACAACCAAAACTAAATAGGCGTTGCATTTGCCTGTATAGTAAATAATTGTTCACTGTTAACGTATTTTCAGTTATTCTGGTTTAGCTGTTACTCCATAGCGAGCATTTGCCCATTTACAACCCAGTTTCGGAAAGATTTTAATTTACAAAACCTAAAAAAGACCCACGTGATCGTTGGACCATTTTCAATAAAAAATCGTTTTCACACTTCCTAAGGTTTTGCATTGTCTTTTTATTAAAAACGCAAAATAAATGTTTACAATATGACCGCTACAATTATTTTTCCCAATAAAGAAAAATTTACTTATTGTTGCGTTTGGGACTTATTTTATAATAGTCGTGGAGGTAATGAAATAAATAGTTGTATATACTAAATACTCTGAAGATAGAAGATCCAACTTTTCAAAATATTGTTACGTTTTTACCTTTTTAAAAACGTGGGTTTATTTCCTTTAAATAAACCGGATACTTTTGATTGCAAATAAAAGCAGTTTTATTAGTTTAAAATTGTAACAACTCTTTATTTATTTAGAAAGTACAACAACAACAGAATTAAATAGTCACTCAGTGTCTTTATACACGTTTATCAATTCGCAGAAATGCACACAAACTTTATAATGTACAAAAACACATGTAAACAACAATTGATATTAACTCTAGCAGCGACAATGAACAGCTTCACTCACGACTGCCACCTCTGCCACTATTTATACACACGCCATCTCTCGGGAATCTTCTACAATGCTCTTAACGGACAAAACTCGTATGTTCGAATTCCAGAGCCTTCGATGTCATTGCCAGCAGCCCAAACATTTAGTGTTGCCATACTTACAAACAATGCCAATAACCGCATGCTACTGATGGACGCATGCAGGCAGTCGTTACAGACCGTTAAATTCAAATCGTCATTGCACATTCGTAACAATATCTATAGTTATGTGGAGTGATTCGTGCATTGCTCAAAATAAAAACCAACCGATGTCCACAGCAATTTTAAAATTTTGTCAGACCATTTACAAGGCCATTCACAAATCCAATAAATCGATTGCGTTCTTGAAGCTTTAGACAAATACATATATGAAACGTTTAGAAATTCATAGCATTTTGTCACTCGTTATTTTTGGTTTTTTGTAAATATATATATTTTTTACTGAGATTTTTAAGTGTGTTTTAATGCTTTGTTAATCAACTTTGCTCTACGTGTATGTATTTGCAAGGAAATATGCTTAAGATGGCGTAGTTAGCAAACTTTTTTTTCCGTTAGAAAATATCCCGGTGTAGATGCGACCGGGAGATAAAAATGTTTCATCAGAATCATCTTTTTAAAACAACTATATGGTATAAAAATCTCAAAATCCTATCGAGTACTTTCTTAGAAAAATTATGTTATAATTCAACATCGACTTACTCAAAATGCATTTTTGGCACATAGAGCACTTAAACCCCCGGACAACGATATGTTACTCATGTGAAAAATAAAACATTTGTATCACGGAGGGTTAAATAGGTTATTTTTGTAACTTCTTGTAAATAAAAATCGTTGTTTTATTTTGGAATCAAAATGTTAAGCTTCACCAACGTGAATTACTACATGCACGCAGAAAAAAATATAGTTGTGCATGGTTACTGTAACCATTTTAACAATATTATAGTCACAGTAACTATATATATGATTGTGGTAACAAAAATATGGTTAATTTACTAATCACATGATTGTATAAAACATATATATGGTTACAGTAAACATGTATATGTATGTGACATTCATTTATATGATGAAGGACTTACCATATTATGTTGCTCTCGGCTTATAGATATCATAATCTGAGAACAACATATTATGATAAAATTATTCATCATATAAATGGTTGTCACAAACATATACATGTTTACTGTAAACATATATATATTTGATACAATCATTTGAATCATAAATTAACCATTTTAATGTTACCACAATCATATATGCAGTTACTGTGACTATAATATTGTTAAAAATGTCGAAATGGTTACAGTAAACATGCACAAATGTTAAATTGGTTACAGTAACTATGTCCAACTATATTTTTGTTCTGCGTGTACCAGGACTGTAAAACATTCCTTTGATAATTTTGTGCCCGGCATACATCTCTCTCAAATGAACATACATATCGTCACCTAAAATGCAAAAGGGCAAAATTTTACGGGAGAGACAAAAAACTTAAATAAATGAAAAGTGTTGTCATTACTTTCTTTAATAATATCGTTATTTAAAAAAAAAAGAAAGCTAAACATTTTTGAAGACATGTGCCTTAATGCGCTGTACCAATATCCAACAAAAATTTTTTTTTTTCAGGTGACGATATGTTTTTTCATTCAATGTCTTCCAAAAAATGTAACATTCATCGGCATTGAAAACTACGTATTTTGGCAAGTTATTTTTTACAATAATTTTCTGTAGCTTTCTTTAAAAATCCTCATTAACACAAATCTGTTACAAGCAACTAGGTTTTTAATTCATTTTATTAAATGTCATTTAATTTTTATTAAAATTATTATATTTGTTCGTTAAACTGATTACCAAATATATTTGTTGTTCGCTAAATAAGGTACTTATTTAGAAAAAGTGTTCGCTAAATGCAGTGTTCGTTACAACGAATGTTCATTAATCCGGAAAACCACTGTATATATTAATAGATATTTTTTGAAATAATTTCTATACTAGGATATCACCGAACAGCTGTTATTTTTACACATGGAAAATCGATACATACAAGAATGTAGAGGTCATACATAGTAACACTGAGTCCTAAAATTTCAAAGCATAACAAATTTTCGAAAAATAATAAAAAATAAAGCTATGAAGGTCATAAAAAATTATATGTTTTTTGAACAAAAACGGTAAGTTATACGAAAATAAATATTAATAAAATATATTGTTTTAAATCAACGATTATACTTTGGAATACCTTCCCCCTATAAAAGCAGATATTTCGATTTATGTGTACCATTAAACATGTTTTTACACTAATAGCGCACAGATTATTCTCACTTAATGTTTGTATTTTAACGTATGTACTCACATACCACTCGTACTTTTAAGTTTATTTTTACTTTAAGATGCCATTCGTTTCGTAGATCATAAATTTCTATAATCCGTATGATTTCGTTTTAATTTGTATATTTTTATGTAGAAACTTTCAAGTACAAACTGGTGGCAATCCGTACGAGTCAGGTGTTAAGACATCATCGCTGCCACAACGCAGTCCATCAGTGCGTAGTAATTATAGTTGCCAAAGTAGTTACTCGGACGCGGCGTCGACATCTTCCTTGGGAAGCAGTCGATCAAGTAGTCGTGATAATCCACCACGTAGTCCCAAGATAACAACCACATTTGCCAATGACTGTAGCGATGATGGTGGTCAATCGTCGATTTCCTATTATCACACGCCAACATCGGGAGCTCGCAGTCCTAAAGGAGTTTTTTCGAAAGAAAATTCCATGGATTCACCATCTTGTCTATTGTATAGTGGTAATCAGACTCCAATATCACCACGAAGAAGTCCTCATGCAGCTCGTAGTTTCGTTTTCGATGCCATTAGTCCACTGGTGGATTCTCCCAGCCGAAAATTTGAATATTATGAACCAGTTTCACCGGACGATGATGGTGATGATGAAGATAATGACTACGAAACTCAATCGCAACCACCACCCTTATCGCCAAAACTATATGAGCATCGGAGGCAGAATTCGAAAAAAATGATACGTTCAACACCCGTTGATCAATTAACCAGATTTAGCAGTACAAATCAATCGTGTAAACGCAGTGATGAATGGGAAATGACGATATCTTCAAATGCGGGTGGAGATTATCAAGGTTTAGGCGTTAACAACTACTATGCGAAACGTGATTCGTGTGTAACCGAGTGTACACAACTATCCGTAGAGTCTGAAACGAGTACTTTAGCAACTACTACCACGTCTTTTAGTTACTCCGACACTTCCACCAGACAGACGTCTTCGGATCAGGCTCAAGACTTAAGTCCTCTGGTAGAGCCAAGTGCTGCCGTACGCAAACGAAGACATGCCATAAATATAACTTCAAATCCGGGTTATCAGGTATAATAGCACCCCCCACAAAACATCATCACGCATATAGTTTTCATTGAATTTATACTTAACATTTAAAATAGGTTCTTCATAGCTCACATTCTACTTTGGATCGTACTTGTTCGGACAGTGTGGTATCTTTACGTTATAGAAAATCCACTAGTGATTTAACACAAGATTCTGAAAACGATAGAAATAAACACAAACATGTTGGTGAATCTTCAACGCCCACAGCTGCTAGCTATAAGCCACGCAGACGTGGAAGTTCGAAGGGTGGTCTGGCCTATTTGGCGAGTCGTCGTAGTTCACGCGAGTCAATGAAGAGCGCCTGTTCGAATGCTTCGCTGGTGTCAAATGATGACATCGGTCCTTTGGCATTTCAGGCATCGAATCGCGGTCGTCAGCGTAGAACTTCAAATTTCCTAGAACTACCAGGTTGGCAAAATCTTTGTCTATGGAATATTGGCAATTTTATTTATTTTAATTATTTTATTTTTTAGTACCCGATCACTTTAGACCACGCGTTTGTTCATTACCAGACCGTCCATATAATCCTCGAGCAAGTGATGATTTATATCGTTTGCGTCATTTTTCAATAAGCAAAGGAAATGTTGTCAATTGTGGCGATTCGATTATATCCAGACGTTCACGCAGTAATACAAGTGTTAATTCAACAAATAGCCGGTAAATATAATAAAGTAACAGAGTTTGATATGAATAAAGGAACTTTATGACTTCGATTGCACTCTCTAATAAATTGATTGTCATTATATGATTTCGATTGTTACCCTGTATCTGTCCGAATTGTTTATTATGTCTAAACAAGTGTGAATCAATAATTAGATAGTTATAATATTAAATATAAATATTTAATATCTCAATATTAAGGATACGACCACCACCAATCGGAGACATATAGCATGCATTGTGATTCTTTGTTATACTTCAAATACTAAATTATTTGTATATCCTTCACCTGGATTATTATAGATATGAAAGTTGACATATGCTATCCGTCTATCGATTAACATCATAGACAACAGACGGACCATGACTTTTATCAATTTATAAGCCTTATTTCGTAGATTCCTGGCTTTTTTTACCAGAAAAATTGTTCCATAAATGTGGTTGATAACAGGATTTTAGATCCTTATGATTCTTTCAGCATGAAATTGTAGTCTAGTATTAATTAACTGTGAATACGATTATCTAAAGAAATATTTTCAAGTATTGAAACAAGTAGCTAATATGAACTTAATGTCTTTAAAGTTAAATCGATGTAAAAATTTCATTGCATGGCTTCCTTTGTAAAGTACCATACTGCCTTTCGTATGAGAGGCAAGGAACTTTCTAATCCATATTTAGAAATCTTCCGATAAAGAATATTAACCAGTTCATTTAAAAATTATATCTCCTGACACAAAACCGTCCTTAACAAGCTATCAACATAGGTCCGACGTTTTTTTCTATTTATTTATTTAATTCGCTAATGAAATTACAATGTCTTACAGGCTAGCATAATTCTTAAATCTTAATTAAAATCTATTTACTACAGTATAATTTAAAAAATACAAAGCTTAACGTTATCAGTTTAATAAATTAATACTCCTTTTAATAGCATTAGGATCAGTTTAGAAGTCAATAAGATGATATGAATTGTTGAAATGAGCACAAACTCTACGCATCGGATCAAAGTTTGCATAATTTGAACGGAAATATTGGATTTTAAGTGGAATATAATTTCTTGTTGGACGATTCGGAACTATGAATTCGATTTTGCGAAGTAGGAATTCCGAATTAGTTGTTCCATTCAGTAAATTAATCATAAATGAGATATTCATATAAATTATCCTACTTTTTAGAGTAGGGAGTTTAATAAGTGCTAATCGACTTTCAAATGATGATAGATTAATGTTACAATTCCATGGGAGTTTGCGAAGGCAAAATAAAAGAAATTGTTTTTGGACGGATTCAATTTTACTTACTTAGGTTTCGTATTGCGGATCCCAGACAACATACGCATATTCTAGAATTGGTCTCAAAAGTGACGTAAACAATTGCTTTGTGACATAAGAATCATCAAATTATTTTCCCCAGCGTTTGATGAAACCAAATACATAATTTATTATCAAGTAATACGCCAAGATCAAGGAATACCTGAACTTTATCAAATTGATGTTCATTGATCGTACTGGACTTCGTCTGTAGAATGTCATTTTTTTACACCTTTTCAAATTCAGATCCATTAAATTCTTATTACACCATTGGATAAAATTGTCCAGATCAGCTTGAAGTAAGTAACATTGGTTAGATTGGTATAAGCTAAGGAAGAGCTTAATGTCATCGGCATACATTAACATTTTGGAATTCTTAATACTGGATGGTAGATAATTAATGAATATTAGAAATAATACTGGACCCAAATGACTACCTTGAGGAACACCAGATATAGCTGGAATACTTTTCGATTTATAGTCTCTGAACAATACACATTGATGTCTGGTTTTAAGATATGTGGAAATCCATTTAAGAAATACAGGTGAAAGTCCAAGTTTGTCTAATTTATACAGAAGAAGATCATGATTCACTTTATCGAATGCCTTACTGAAATCCATGTTTGCATATTAAAAAATGTTTCTTGTTTCTATATTATCATAATATTTAACAGTTTTCAACACAACTACCTCGGTTTTTGAAAATATTTTATGCCTGTTCCAAAGAAAAAGTGAGCACAACCGTGTAGGATTTGTCACCATTTGGTGTTATTTGGTATCAAACCCGTATGTGCAGAAATCGTACACGAACGGTGTCAATTTGACACAAAGAAATTACACCATTACGTGGGTGATTTGACACCGTCCGTTGTCGATTTTACTCCGCCCGTTGTCGAATTGAAGCCGCCCGTGTTTGATTTTGAATCGTGCAATCAGGGAAGGGATCCACCATAATATTTATGGCGATTAAATTAAAACTTAAAAAACTACTTTATTCATATATTTTACATTTATTTAATAAGAATGTGTTTTTATACTACATTAATTGTTATGTTCAGGAATTGTTGTACTTGTCGTCAATTATTTCAACTATCTTCTCATTGATATTTTTAGTTACACTGCACAGTGGTTTAGAAACGTTTTTTTGGAAATAATTCGGTATCTCGGGAACCATTTGAGATATTATTACGAAATTTCACATTCTTGGATCTTAGGTATTCCCTAGCGCTAATGGGGGCCAGGGCGTTGCCCCTCAAAGTTGGTTAACTCGAGTTTTATTAAAAAAATTTGCATGCAATGTATGAAAAAAGGTACAAATTTTCCAAAGCGGGCAAGGTTTGCAGAACTTCTGAGGAGTCAATAAAGGCTTTTTATATAAGTATTTGCTATTGTTGAAAACTAGAGGACCTGAAGATTGATATGTTAGTAAAATCAGAAAAATTTTTAATCTTTTGGTACGTCATTTACTTTAAAAACTTAAAAAATTATAATATGGTGATTTTCCATGAAAAAAAAATATAAAATTTGAATTAATGTAAAATTTTAACGGTTAAAGATAACACAACATAATTTGGAACTAATATAGACTCAATTATTCTTAAATCAAGGACATTGTAATTTTTGAAATTTTTTATTTTAAAATACCGAAATTCCTAAACCGGGAAAAATGTGTTCCAAAAACTGAGTTTTTTTAGAAAAGTGTCTACTGTGACGTTATTTACCATGTAATAGTAAAAAAACTTTTTTGATTTAACAAGCATATAGGATTATACAAATATGTAGTTTTTTCGAGGATCGGTTCTTTTTAGAATTTTTTATTCAAATCTGAAATTTTTGTTTAAAATTGGCCAAGTTTGGATAGATCTGGAGGTGTTGTGTCCGCATAAGTGAGCCAAAATTTACTTTACACGCTTTTGCATTAAATTCTCTTTCCGGATCATATAAAAATTGTATATAGTCCCGAAGAAAAATGTTTTCTACAAAAGAAAAAATATATGGGTCTTTTTGGGAAAAAACTTAAAAAATACGTCACTTTTTACATGTTCCAAATTTGGATGCGTGTAACTTTTTATAGGGACAAGATAACTGTTTGGAAGTTGTTTTTATTTTATTTAGAATTTTATCACCAATATAGGTGATATTTTAGAAAAAAAAAATCGACCCTCCGTAGGCCCGCCACATCTAAAAAACCATAGAAAGATCGAGCAAAATTAAAAGAAATAAATTAATAAACCTAAATATCTTTTCAACTAATGGAGATAACCTACACGAGTAAGAGTAGTTTTTGTAGATCTTCTTAACACTATTTATATTTTAAATTTCAGCTCATTCCGATCATAAATAGATTTTTGGCGATTTTTTTAAAAAAATTGAGACCCGAGGTGACCATCTTTTAGTTGCAACGCACTGGCCCCCATTAGCGCTAGGAAGCTGCCAATCAACTTGAAAATACCTCAACTCAAACCATGTAAAATTTCGTAACAATATCTCCAATAGTTCCTGAGATACCGAATTATTTCCAAAAAAAAAAACATTTTTAAACCACTGAGCAGCGATGACAACATTGTGTTGTCGATTCATACCCTTTTGTTTACAAATTGTAAACGTACAGTGTCGAAAAAGGGTAACACCGTATGGTGTTAAAATAGCACCAACCGTTGTCGATTTTGTAACATAGTTTTTCCTCAGTGTAGGCAATATGTATATCAAAAGAAAGGTATTTCACAGGCCTTTACAATGCGATAACTGCAACGATGACGATTTAATTTTACAAAGATATTAATTAATTATTCCTTTAAAGTACATATACAAAGGTGCAGGAAATATAAGATTCAACACTGCCATATATTGTAATCTTAGTAGTTTGTTTGTTAAACGAGTTTCAGCAATTAAACAGCCATTATTTATTATTCTATATAATACTTTTAAGAACTTCATGTTACACATATGATTCAAATACATGTAATATGATTAAATTATTTAAACTAACAGTGCTAGTGAAAGATCTCCCTTTGAGGGTTCCTGCTGTGGCGGTGGTTATGCCAATGTCGATTCGGTACCAGCATCTCCGGAAGATGATGATGACTCTGAAAATTTTGAACCTCCGCCACCACCACGATATCGTGTTGTTATGTTGGGTGATGCTGGTGTTGGAAAAACAGCCTTAGTCAATCAGTTTATGACATCGGAATACATGCACACCTATGATGCCAGTTTAGGTAAGTTAATAATACTCCTCCAGATCTTACGTCTTCATTTTATGAACTACATACATACAGCTACTAGATAGTTTATATAGATATAGCCACCATTTATTAACAATTGTTTAAAGCACAGCACAGTAAGTTAAAATGCCCTTGTTGACTAACAGCCACTGTCCAATCCCGCTCCAATCCCTTAATATGTAAAAAAGAAAAAAACAATGATTGTATGTGTATAAAAAATTAGCTTAATATTTAAAAATACTTGGTGTTTTTTAGTTAATAATACAAATTTGAGTTTTAGATGATGAATTTGGGGAGAAGACTGTTAGCATACTGTTGGACGATGAGGAATCTGAATTGGTGTTTATTGATCACCCGAGTGTGGAAATGAGTGTAAGTTAAATAAAATAATAATATTCTGTTAAATGTGTTATAAGTTCTTGGCAATTATTTTTTGATGACTATAATTAAGCCACTTGCGATTTATGGCTTAATAAACTCAATATAATTTATTTATTTTTTTTTGCTTTAATAAACCTAAGGTCGAGAATTCTCTGTCAACATATGAACCCCATGGATGTGTTATAGTTTTCTCTATCGTTGATAAGGCATCATTTCGCGTGGCGGAGGAAACAATAAATTATTTGTGGCAGGAAAATTATACTAAAGATAAAGCTGTAATTCTTGTTGGCAACAAAGCTGATTTAGCTCGCTCCAGAGTTATAACATCCCAAGGTAATTAAATTCAATGCAAATACTGTGTGTTTACGACAACAAAAAAATCAATTTGTTTTTGGTTGCTTTTGTTTTTCATCTTTATATAATTCTTATTCTTATTTAATAAGTTATTTGTACTTGGTTAGCTATTAATAAATTCATTTTTCTATTATTATTATTACATTATTAATTTGGTATTTTTCGCTTTCATTTTTTTTGTTTGTGTGTAATTTAATTATAGAAGGCAAAGCATTGGCGGCCTCACGCGATGCCAAATTCATTGAAACGTCCAGTGGCATTCAACATAATGTAGATGAATTACTTGTTGGCACTTTGAAACAGGCACGTAAATATAATTTTTTTTATTTTTTTTTAATTTAAGATTTATTTTATTGATATTTCATTGGTTTGTTGGGGAGAATAATCTAAAACATTATTCAATTTTGAAAATTATACAAAAAATATATATCGCTCATTTGGTGCAACAACGTCATAACTCAAAATCCGTGCTTTCATATAGTTTCATCGGTTTTTAAAAAAGTCAATTATTTTTTGCGTGAGAGTGTTTTTTTGTTGAAAATATTTGCTATTTAAATCAGATTTTATTTCTGAAATCTCATGATTTGTTGAAAATTTATTTAAGAAATATTAAAATGTCATAAAACATTCAAAGGCGTTTTTCTCGAAACGACTTTTTTTGAATTATGACGTTGTTGCAGCAAATGAGCAATATATTTCCATAATATATACAAAATTTCCTAGTTTTTGTAAACCTTCCAGTACTGCTGACATGTTTGTCAGGAAATATTTACTACCACAAATATATTTTTCAATTCAATTGTGTTAACCTGTTATATTATTCCCCAGAAATACTTGTGTCGTCGGGAAGGTAATTAAATAATTACTGACAAAATCCTAAAAATTAGACATTTGATTCCAGGCTGGTAGTTGGCTAATTCAGGGCATATATATCAAATAAGATAAATCCGAAATTTAGGTACAAAATAGGTTGAATTTTGGAAGGTAATGAGTAAATATTAAAATATTGTACATTTGTAAACAATTTATTCCATGTGGCAAGATTTGTTTTTTAGATTTTTAACATAAATTCAAAAATTTTGTAATATACAACTTTAAAGTAGAGAAATATACCTAGAGCGGAAACTATCCTATCAACGACCTAACTCAGTTGTCAAAAACCTAAGTGCTGAGAATATATTAGTAAAAAAAACCATAGATAAATACACATAGATCGGAAACTCTCCTATCAATGACCTAACTCAGTTATCAAAAACCTAAGTGCTGATAATGTTTTAGTAAGAAAAACACCATGTGAAAACAAAAACAACACTCGTATGTGTGACTATTTTGAGTAATTTTTTCGTTTGAGTTTTTTTTTTCTAGTTTCCGCTCTTGTTGTTTCTCTATGTTTAAAGCAGAGCCCGGCAAAACATGCGATTGGTCAGTTGTTGTAAGAGCGAAAAATAAGAAAAGAGACAAATTTATACTCTCATATTCACTACAACACAGGCATGGAAATTTTAATTTTGAATTGTTGGTACTTTAATTAAAAATAATAGCTCTGTTCAATAACCAATCGTTGTTACTAGTTAGTAACAATTGTTTTAACTCAAAAAACTTGTAAGTAGAGAAAAAATTAAGAGCGTATACATTTTAGAGAGTGTTCTCTCGTTGCAAACTATTACAAGTTCTATTTTGAACTCGTAATAGTTAGCAGCTTATATTTCATATGTTTTGTGTTATTGTTTATTTATTTACAATTTTATTTTTGTGGTGAAAAAATGTAAATATAATAATTTTCAATAAAATTTAAGAAAATGTGAGTATTTATACATTTTAAAGGAATAAAATAAGAAAATTGTGTATATAAATTTAGAATCCACCAATATTTGCAAGATATTGGGACCAATTGTTACTGGAAAACCGTTCATTTACTTTTTACTATTTTTGAGAATTTAAGAGAGTAATTTTGTAAATTTTGATTTTATTCTCTCGTTGCAAGTATTTACTGGGAAAGTAAATGAACAGACCTAATATTTTTAAATTTAAAATTTCTGTTAGACTTCTTTACTTATATCGATTTAAGAAAGCATTTTGGATTAAAATTCGACATCAATTTGGCTTTAAAGTCATCTATATTTGGACTCATACAAAACAGCGTTGCAAAATATTTTTCCTACCAAATTGTTGATGAAAAACTACCAAAACCAACCAAATATGAAATATTTGAAAAATTCTATATTAATCCGTTCCTATTGGGTTTAAAAATGCATATTTAGTGCCAAATTGATGTCGAAGACTTGACAATGTGTGACTAATAAGGAGTGAGATCGAAAAATTCTTAACATACATATATGTTAATAAAAACGAAACCACTTAACTTTTAGTTTTAATTTTTTTTTATTTGATTGAAATTATTATTACAATTTAAAAAAAAAAAAATATTTTTATAGTTTTAATCACTAGTAATGAAATTTTGAACCTTTTTCGGAAACCCTTCCATTAACGTTTTTATAGTGCTTTCTGTCACTTTGCACGAACAGGTAGTCCATCTCCGTTTAAAATCTACCACACTTTTGGACACCTTTTTTGTGCTCTTCAATTCTCTTTTAACAAGAGCCGAATATTTCTCCACTGGCCTTAGCTCCGGGCAGTTTGGAGGATTTGCCTCTCTTGGTACAAATACCACATTATTGTTCTTGTACCACTCAAGAACTTGTTTACCATAGTGACAGATGCCAAATTAGGCCAAAAATAAATGGACACATTATGAAGTCTTATGAATGGAAGCATCCTCTTTTGTAAACATTCCTTGATGTAAATTTCGGTATTTATAGAGCCCATTGTAAAAAATGATTGGCTTCTTTTGCCGCAACCGCATATTGCTTGTCATACCAAGAACTTTTTGGGAAATTTTGTCTGCTTTTGGGTCCTAAACTTTTCTTCAACATTCACTTGAGCATCAGCAATATAAAATGTTTCACCAGGAAGTTGCCAAAAATCTGCCAGAACATACTGTTACGTTTTTACCTTTTAAAAACGGGTTTTATTTCCTTTAAATAAACCGGATACTTTTGATTGCAAACAAAAGCAGTTTTAGTAGTTTAACATTGTAACAACTCTTTATTTATTTAGAATGTACAACAACAACAACAGAATTAAATAGTCACTCAGTGTCTTTATACACGTATATCAATTCGCAGAAATACACACACACACTTTATAATGTACAAGTATACACGTACAAGATAGTTGATGTTAACTCTAACAGCGCATATGATCAACTCCACTCACGACTGCCAGCTCTTCCACTATTTATACACGCGCCATCTATCGGGAATCTTCTACAATGCTCTTAACGGACAAACTAGTATGTTCGAATTCTAGAGCTTTCGATGTCATTTTTAGCAGTTTAAACATTTAGTGTTGCCATACTTACAAACAATGCTAATAACCGCATGCTATCAACATTGTTGATAAGTAGAAGCTTTTACTGATGGACGTGTTTATAAACATGATGAATGTTGCGGACCGTTAAATTCAAATCGCTATTGAACATTCGTAACAATACGTTTCGTCATCCATTAAGCAGCAAGAATATTTTCTTATAAAACTTAACCTCAATTTCCGTGCTCTGTTCTTGGCTCCTAAATTTTTAGAAGTGTTCCTGTCAGGAACTTTTTGAGCCTTGTATGTTTTTAAACCTGCATTAGCTTTAACTTTTCGTAGCAAATAGTCCGAGCACTGAGCTAACCGGGCTGCTTTCCTAGCGGATGTGTTGGGAACTCTTTTGAAAATGCTTTCTATTTTTTAGGCTTTAGAAACATCATGTGGACCATTCCTTCTACCTGAACCAGGTTTTCTATCAACGGACAAGTTCTTTCGGTACTGTTTAATAACATTGGAAACAGTTTGACGGCAGACCTTTGAATGCTTGAATGTCAACTTTTAGGACCAAGTTGGGTTTTGTTGAAAATATTTAATAATTTTAGTACACACTTTTTTCTTGTCACTCATTTTAATAAGATTAACAACAAATGAATATAATTGACATTAAACATAATAACTGACATGATTTACAAAGGCAAATTGATAAAAAAAAATCAAATAATACTTGGGTTAAAAGTTTTAATGCAAAACGTGTGTTGAGAATTTTACGATCTCACTTCTTAGTAAATAAACTGACATTTTAATTTTCAAATGCAAATATCTCTTAAACTAGAAATAAATATAGCTACAGCAATGTTTTTTGTAGGTATCTTCTAAGTAGTAGATTATACATATATTAACATCGTTCAAATCCGATGGAGAACAAGAGTTACAGTGCTTAAGGCTCCGCCCTCCTTTGTATTTAAAATCTAAATTCTTAAGTTCAGTTTCACATCCTCTATAGCCTTGGAAATTTTTATAAAATCCAACCATCCGATCCGACCATCTGTGCTGCGCACTGTGAGGTTTAGATTATATTTTAAATATAAGTTTTTTATAGTTTATTTTAAAGTCCCCTGATTCCAGAATAGGGCTTATGGTTGTATTATGCTCTCTTACTTGTATTAACAAGGAATAACTATGAAATAATATTCAAAAATATATTAAGTATATATCTAACAGTTTCTATTTCATCATTCTTCCAGATGCGCTTAAAAGAATCCCGCGAAAAGAAGGCCTCCTCGAAAATGAAAACATCCCGTACCCACATATCTTTGCAAATGGCAAAAGAAATTCTTCACAAAATTTGCCTTAGTGACATTTCTAAATCCAAGAGCTGTGAAAATCTTCATGTTTTGTAAGTTTTTAATAAATATTGTTAAACAAAAATATGTATTTTAAGAGAAAATCAAGCGAAACTAAAAATTGTATCAGGTCATTGAAAATATAATATTTGAGGTACGAGTACAAAATAGGTGTGATTTAAATACATGCGTAAAATGAAAATTCGTCATAAGAAAAGCAAAATAACAGAAATAATCTAATAATATTTAATTAATTCCTTTACAAAGAAACTACAACATATCGAAGAAAAGATGGGGTGTGAAATGAAAAAAAAAAAATGTCTTTCCATTAGTATTTACCAAAACTTGTTAAATTCATCTATTATTATTTTAAATTTTAAAACAAATGCTGAAAAAATATCACTACTTATTGTAAGAAAATCAACTAAACTTGTTTTAAAATTCGTATTTAAGACAATCATATACAATTTAATTCTTCCGATTACATTTCCGTACAAAATTGATCCCCATCTTTTCTATTTTATATAAACTTGTTTTAATTTATTCTTAATTATAATGTTGTATTTCTATTTATAGCCCAATATTAATAAAGTTACATTTGACTTGGACATTTTTAAGTTTTGTAAAAAATTATGAAATTATCTCGTTGATTTATAATTTAAGTACAATAGACTCAACTATTTTTTACCATGAAATTTATTAAAATTGATTCCCAAAATGTTCCATATTTAATGAGTTTATTATGCGGAATTTAAGAATTGTTTGAAACCTTTCCAAAATATTTTATTAATAGTAAACAATTAAAAAAAAAAAATAGCTTTTACACTGAGTAATCGTCGAGTTTATGTGATGCAGTAGAACAAAATTGAGCTATGAATTATGTTAAAATGCATTTTCTAGAACTGAGAATCCATTTACAATTTATGATCAAAAAGTACAATTCATGACGCCCAAGATCTTACAATTAAGACGGCCATCACAGTACTTAATGGTAATATGTGCCACCAGGACGTTATTATAGTAGTTTTAAATCTTTTAATAAATGTATTGTTACGTTTTTACCTTTTAAAAACGGGGTTTATTTCCTTTAAATAAACCGGATACTTTTGATTGCAAATAAAAGCAGTTTTAGTTGTTTAAAATTGTAACAACTCTTTATTTATTTAAAATGTACAACAACAGTCTAAATAGTCACTCAGTGTTTTTATACACGTTCATCAATTCGCAGAAATGCACACACACACCTTATAATGTACAACTCATATGTACACGACAGTTGATGTTAAATCTAACAGCGCCAATGATCAACTCACTCACTACAGCAACCGCAGTCATAATTTATACACACTGCCATCTTCATCCGAATAGTCGAGATTGTTCTTAACGGTCAAAACTCGTATGTTCGATTTCTAGAGCTTTCGATTAAACATTTAGTGTTGCCACACTTACAAACAATGCTAATAACCACATGCTATCAACATGATGAATGTTGCAGTCGTTACAGACCGTTAAATTCAAATCGCTGTTGCACATTCGTAACACTCTCCCCCACTTAAGCCTGTTCGTCCCGAATAGGCACTTATTCTCCTTTCCAGTGGGCAGCTAGTCGTTTTCGATTGTCAACCTAAATTCTCGATATCGGTCTTCCACATTTCTGTATTCTATAGACCATGTCATCCAACCTCTTAACCACCCTATGTGGTCCCTTCCAGACACTCTGTAGTTTGGAAGACAAACCTTTACCACGTTGTGGGCTACATCTGGCCTTCACTTGGTTCGTCTCCGAACGAATTTGTTCATTTCTTTGGCGAATTCATTGGCAGTATCTTCCTCATAATTTTTCACTGCCTCTGCTGAAGCACATTCACCCAACCTGGAACCCGGCCTGATGACCTTTTCACTTCGAGAAAGACCAAGCACTCCAACAGAAACCATTTCATCGTTGCACTGATCAACGAAGGCCTCTATCTTTACATGACCACTTTTCACATCCGCTGGTTCCAACACCAACAAACCATTGTCTATACAATCCTCCTCTTCCTCACGGGCTCATACCAAATCCTCTCCCTCAGTGTTAGCTCTTTTTAAAGGTGGTTCTTGTAATACTTGTTGACTGCTAGTTGTTTCTTGGCGGTGAATCATATATGGTTCGCTTTCTTGGTGCTCTACAGTTTCGCTTAATGAGACCAATTTTACCACAGTTATAAGATTTAATTTTGGCTTTACCTTGTTTCTCATTTAAAGCCTCTAAAACCGCTTCTTTTTGACATTGAACATTATTCAATTTTGTTTCTAAGTCCGAAACCTTTTTATCAATGCTATCCACTCTGTTGTTAATAAGAGCAGACACTTTCTTTTTTGAAGATAATGTTTGAAGATACTACTTTTAATAGTTCCACCGGAATTGCAACTGATACCGCGCTAGAGATATATGAAACATATCTCATTTTGGCTAACTCTGTTTCGGGTGCCCACACTAAAGTAATGTAAGATAGACGACCCAGACTTGACAGTTTTTTTTTTTACATAGACTGACAACTATAGTTTATGGCAAATATTTCAGCCTGAAAGGCACTATATTCATTCGGAAGACGATGTGAGATACACAATCTAAAATTCGTCCAAAAATTCATCAGATCCAACACCACATCCTATTATAGAGCCGTTTGTATATATCCTGGTGTCATACATAATGATAGGGTTACCCACATGGACGACTATGACACCATTCACTTCTGGAGGGGAGTAAAATTTTGAAAACTTGTTCAATGTCCGTATGTGGAGTAATATAGTCCAAAACTCTTCGCGATATCCAGCCAGAAGTGACCACTATATGAAGGTAAATAGGAACAAGAAGCTTCCAATGCATGCACATCTCTGGACATAATATGGACGGGCTACAAAATATTTTGTCTCCCCCACGAGACAATAAATAAAATCTTTATTTATTAACAAAACTCAATGAAATTTTCAAAGTTTTTTAAATTTTAATTTCTGAATAATAAACTGTAAAAAAATTGTCAAAAGGTCAAAGTTAATCCCGCAATTCCTAAAAATTGGTGCTAAAATCCCAAAAATTATATTTTTTACTATTTTGCCCATAGGGTCCACATTTTCTTTGGGGCTGGGAAAATATTTTGGAAGTTAATAGGGATCACATCAAGGTTTCTAAAACTGCTTTCCATTTTCTGATCTCAGCTTTCGGAATTTAGAACATGTGTCAAATTTCAAAAGGCGTAGGGACGACATATTCGAAAACTGTGACAAGTTTTTTATACCAAAATGTTCTCCGTGAAGATGTCCTACAGAAAAACATAAAATTGTTATATATCCTTAAAGAAAGTTTTTTTTAAATAAAAAAAGAGTTAAGTCACTTTTTCGCCCAAAAAACAGCACAAATCTACTATTTTTTGAATATTTAAATTGAAAATCGTTTATTTTTTAATCCGTAATTGATATTGCTCTGAAATCTTTTGCATATTATTGGTAATTTAGTTGTCTAACTAAAAAAAGCAAATTTGAGTTCATTCGGTTCAAAAGTAGGCACTATATTAAATAAAAAGCGAATCAAGGTATGGCAAAATTTTAAAATTTCAATTTTAAAATGCCTATATCTCGGAAATTATAAGAGATAAATAGCACACGCAAGCATGGTTTTTCAAGACCTAGTCGATCGCTTTCCAAAAATATAAAAATTTTTGATCGGATGGCAAACAAAAAAATGGCACGTGTTTAAATATTTTACATGTCAAAGGTAGCCTAATTTGACGCCCCATAGCGCCGCGGCTGGAGTATTTGTAGGGTCCATTTTAATAACTTAAACTGGAATACTCCTTGGTTACGCCAATTTCAAATTTTATACCGATCGGATCAGCCGTTTAGAAATGCCAGATTCCAAAAAATGTTGATTCTGCCCCACTGTGCATTGTAAGATCTGACAATCATGTAAACATAGCTTTAGCTTGCAGAGCTTCGTAGAGCTCGTAAATTGTACAAATACGAACAGATATTGAATGCATTTTCGTTATACAGCAAATTGGAAAATAAATAAAAGCTGTTGATTTCACTAAGTTATCTCATACTTCAAAATATATACGTATAAGTTTAAATTTTGAAAGTTTCGATTTTTAGCTTGATTTTGTATTGTTTTTCGCAAAATTTGAAATGATACATTTTGACAAAATTGAAACTTAAAAAATTGTTTGTATTGATAAGAACTACACCATTTCCAATTGTATTTCAGAAGTTTCCAATTGTATTTCAGAAAATTCCAATTGAATTTCAGAAATTTCCAATTATATTTCAGAAATTTCCAATTGAATTTCAGAAATTTCTAATTATATTTCAGAATTTTCTAATTATATTTCAGAATCTTCCAATTATATTTCAGAAGTTTCCATTTATATTTCAGAACTTTCTAATTGTATTTCAGAATTTTCTAATTGTATTTCAGAATTTTCCAATTGTATTTCAGAAATTTCCATTTGTATTTCAGAAGTTTTAATTTATACTTAAAAAGTTTCTAATTGTATTTCAGAAATTTCCAATTGTATTTCAGAAATTCCTATTTGTATTTCAGAATTTTCTATTTGTATTTCAGAAATTTCCATTGGAATTGCTATTAGAATTTTCTGAAATACAAATGGACATTTCTGAAATACAATTGGAAAATTCTGAAATACAATTAGAAAATTCTGAAATACAATTAGAAAGTTCTGAAATATAAATGGAAACTTCTGAAATATAATTGGAATATTCTGAAATATAAATGGAAACTTCTGAAATATAATTGGAATATTCTGAAATATAATTAGAAAATTCTGAAATATAATTGGAAATTTCTGAAATTGAATTGGAATTTTCTGAAATACAATTAGAAACTTCTGAAATACAATTGGAAATGGTGTAGTTATAAAAATTAATAATTTTCGAATCCCAATTTCTTTTCTGACGCAAAATGTTGCCAACATACTTTGTCCAATTTATTAAATGTCTTACATTTTGAACGATCACAAAAGAACAAAAATCATTGCCATTTTTACTTTCATTTCGCCTCCACTTTTAATCCAAAAATACAATAAATATTTCATTAATACAAACGAACTTCAAAAACAATAACGTAAAAAGTACTGCCTTTCTAACCCTTTGCTAAATTGAGAGTGTAACATGTAGCATATTTTCGGTTTTTTAGGGCAACATTATTTGATTACAAAACTACATTTTTTATTATTAAATAAAAAAATGCAGCATCGAGTTTTTCAAGTTTCTTTACACATTTTAATGAATTAATTTACTTGTGTTATTATTGGTCTTAATTATATTAAATTATTAATTAACTTAAATCAATATATAGTTGAGTGTATATGTATAAAGTTTTCAAATAACAATTATTTACATGACATCCCATTTTTAGTTGTAAATACTATATTTTTTTTATGAAATTTATGATTTTCCCAAGATGTTTAAATAACTTTTTCTAATAATAAAAACAAAACTTACCTACATAAATTTATATACAAAGAATATAAGAATAAAACTGAAAATAAAACATTTACAGAGTACATAGAAACTAGATTAATTTTACGCATTATTTTTTTAGATACAATATTTATAAATGTCAATTTTCTACTACATAGAATTTATAAATTGTTTATGAAATTGATATAAATCTGCTATTGCTTCTAACAAAAGAATAAAAAATTCATAGATAAAAACAAAAATATTTCTACTTACATACATAGTAAAATGTAAAACTAATTAATTCTTAAAGTCTCTTCCAAGTAAATTAAAGAAATCATATCGAAATGACTGTTTAATGTTGACTGTATTTTACAAAATAACTAAGATTTTTTTTTTTTAAACAAATTAAAACAAAAATCTAATTTAATTTAATAACATTAGCATAATACATAAGTATATTTGTAACTAATAAGTTTTTAATAACGTTAATGTGTATATTGATAACAAAATATCCACAAATGATGGTTAATCCCGTAGACTTTTCTAATTTGCATAATAAATATTTATGAGCAGAATGTTAAAAGAATGGATTCAATATTGTTTTAAGTACACGCAGAAAAAAATATAGTTGTGCATGGTTACTGTTACCATTTCTACATTTGAGCATGTTTACTGTAACCATTACAACATTTTTAACAATATTATAGTCACAGTAACTATATATATGTTTGTGGTAATATTAATATGGTTAATTTACGAATCACATGATTGTATCAACCATATATATCAATACAGTAAACATGTATATGTTTGTGACAACCATTTATATGATGAATTATTTTATCATAATATGTTGTTCTCAGATTATGATATCTATAAGCCGAGAGCAACATAATATTGTAAGTCCTTCATCATATAAATGGTTGTCACAAACATATACATGTTTACAAACATACACATGTTGATAGAATCATGTGAATCGTAAATTAACCATATTAATGTTACCACAAACATATATATAGTTACTGTGACTTTAATATTGTTAAAAATGTTGAAATGTTGAAACAACTATATTTTTTTTCTGCGTGTACTTTCGATAAATAAAAATAACAAAATAATTTTAAAATCTATTGCTAAGCTTATATGAACAGATGGAACGAATGAAAAAAGTTATGATCTTTGTTATTAGGCAAAATTTTATTATATTGTAAGCATATTAATGATAAATTATTTTAAAGTCTGATTAACCAATCATCATTTAAATGAAAATAATACCGACCTATGCACACAAACACAATACTGGCTTCAAGCGATGTCATTGCAATACATATAACGAAATTTAGTGCAACATATCGTTATAGTTCGTATTTAAAATTAAATGAATGCATGCGCCTAACGCTAGCATTGTGTTTGTGAACTATTGAAGCGTAGCGTGTCTGCAAACAATAAATGAAATAATTGAATACGCTTATAAATATTAATTAAACTTAATATTAATTATTTAATTATACGTACCTACATATGTATGTGTGTTTAAACTATGAAAAATTTATAAATAAAATGTTATTCATTTAATTTGTATAATAATAAGTTAATAATTAAAACAAATAATCAAAATATAGGTACTTAATACAACTTACTACAACTCTCTGATGTAAGTGCATATAATTAACTATTTTCATACTTGAAGTTTTAATTAAATAAAATACTAAACTAATAAAATTGTTGAAATTAATATTAAAACGCTAAAAAAACAAAATAGATTAGTTAAACAAAATGTAAATGAAAACTTTTTACTCGTATTTCCTTCCTCTTCCAATGCCAAACTCTTTAATTTATACAAAAATTCGTTTTAAATAAAATATTTAGAAGTTTACAGTAGATAAAATAAGTCAAATATATGTAAAACAGAAACTTTTTTCTAAATTAAGTAGCAAAAAAAGTAAATATAAAAATATTTATATTTCAAGCTAAAAACAAACAAAAAGTTTTAAAGTGTTAATATACTCATGAATACATATAGTAATTTACATACTTGTACTACATTCATATTTATGTAAATTATACCAGCAGTTTTAGCGGTATAAAGTGTCCCGAACTAGTGAATTTACTTATTATTGGGGTCACCACTAGTTACAGAATTAGTTAAGTATGTGACTAGTTATTTTTACATGTGTGTTTCCTAGGTGAAATTCAATTGGCCCTACATAAAATACAAAAAGTAAACTCTGCATTAGTGACAATGGAGTCTCCAAAAACTATACCCCAACATCACGCTAGATTACCTGTAATGCAAGCGCGGATCCAGGAAATAAATAAACATTTATTTTACCTTTTTCTTTTTTCCTATTTTATATTTTTTATTAGGAATTTTCCATTTTTCACCCCTGGATCCACGACTGCTGGAATATATAATGTAACCAGCTGATTTCTCTATGCATTACATAGTTGGAGTTAGCAAATTGGGAAAATTAAGGAAAATTACTGTCTAAAAGGTATACATTAACTTCTTTTGTAGTCCAAAAATCTCGCCAGTTACGGATAAAAAACGGTTTTTCTTACCTTTATTCACTTATAAGCCAGTAATAGGGGAGTCACACGATATGTATTCCATATGTATTGGGATATGTATTCTATACATATGGAATTCCAGGTTATACATACGACTCACAATTTATACGTTCACCCGTACATATGTAATTGCGTGTGACATAACCTCTATAAGTTTATATGTTTGTTTATTTTAATTATATATGTATATATTTATGATGAAACTTATTTTATTATGATTTTTCTCTACTCTTTTTTGTTTTATGTTTTTTATTTTGCACTTACATATTGTTGTATTTTAAAATACACATTTGGTTGATTCACAAGGTAATATATACTGTCATATTGTCATAATGTTGTAATATTTCATGACTCGGCGGCTCGGCTTAACCGACTTTACGATCACACAATAAATATAGCTTACACATTAGGTTAGGTTAGGTTCCATGGGCAGACGTACCTCCAGCAGCTCACTTGAGTCCATTCAAATCTGATCCCATTGTGATACCCCAGAGGTAGATAGCAGGATATTTACAATACTTCCGTTGACTCCAAGTTAAACCAGCCAGATTCCCGGATGAAGGAGTAGATTCGTATAAGATTCATCCTTGATAGCTAATCCAAGCATGATATGAATGGAAATCCGAGGATGTGTTCCCTCAGGTTTGTCAGAGCCGAACATTGGCAGAAAAGATGATACACTGTCTCTTCTTCATTATGGCAGCTTCTACAGTAATCATTGTACCGCAGGCCCATTCTTCTAGCATAGTTATGCCCCAATTAGACAGTGTCTTGTAATAAAGGAGACAAATAGCCTTATTTGCTAACGACGGTAATCTATAAGTAGATTCGTCCTGCTGCCATAATATACGGGCCAAGTCGACCTCGCTGTAGCACAAGAGTCCACCTGTTTTGTGCAGTTTCATATAGTTTCTGCTGAATAGCCATCTTGCATTTAACAAGGGAAATACCAGAAAAGGGGTCAATCTCATTTAGGGATACCCGGCATTTCTCGGTTAATCTAGATGCCTTGCTATCAGCAAATATACATATATCACCAAATATTCGATGCACCAGTTGGATGCACGTTTAATAGCAGTAATTTCCGCCTAAAGAGCAGTACAGAAGTTAGGCAGCCTAAAGTAGGATTTTATACCAAAGTTTTCAATATAGAAACCTCCACCTCCTTATGACATCGTCAGGGGGGAAGAGTCCGCGCTGCCATAAATCCCTATTCGGTAGCATAATATGGAAATGTCTATCGCAAAAAGATTTTGCGATACAATAATCAATAATACCATGTATGTGCATTTAGCCTCACAGCAGAGTTGAGAGCCATTTGTATCACCATCAAACCCACGGGTAACCAGTTTAAAATAGTAAATGTGCCTTAGAGGAAGTAGACCTTATAGCACCTGTAATTAGTATCGCGATAGTCCGTAAAACTCGTTCAACGGCCACACCAATACTCCACAGAACAAAATGGGTTTAACAACTGCTTTGAATATCCAATTCATACCTTTCGGCATAATTCCCATAGTTAGTACCAATTGCTTTTTTGCAGGAGTATATGGCCACATAGGCCTTATTAATCCTGTTCTGAATGTTCAGATTCCAGGACAATCTCTTATCCAGAATGGTGCCAAGGCGACTGTTTTGATCCTTCTGTTGTCCATCCTGACCAACAGGGTCTTCATAGCCAGATTCCACAGAAGTGGAGATAGTACACCACCCTGCGGGGTTCCATGATTGTCCACTTTTGAAACACTTATGCCACCTAGGGTGGCACATATGTCTCTATAACCAAGTATCTTTCCGACTAACCCGCGTACACATAGATCAATCCCAAGTCCATCGTCCATCGCAGATAGGATGGCGTCGGGCCTGACATTGTTAAAAGCTCCTTTAATATCGACAAAGGCAACAAGTGAATACTTAGTTAGGAAATTTTTTGCTTGAAAGGCAATAACTACATTTTTAAACCATTGTGAAATATTAGAACGTAATGACAATATGACTGATAGGATACCTTGTGAATTGACCAATTGTGAAACACATGAAAATAGAACATGCTCTTGTTGCCAAAAATGTCATAAGATACACAAAGTTCCATTTGGATCAAACGGTATGTACATACATATTTATGTGGAAAAATGTCACAATACATGACGCAATACACATGCAATACATAGAGTGTGACCCCCCTATAACTTATGGAATAAAAACTGAATTTATGTTTCTCAGCGTATTTAGAAAGATGAATCTGAAAAACTAAACATTTCTTTTGTTTTATATTAAAGAAATTTTTAAGTTTTTGTAAAAAAATAAAATTATTTTGTATATAATACCATTGAATTCTATTAGAATACCAACATTTTTAAGAGTTTTATGCTCGTTAGAGTGACTTTCGGAAGTGGGCCTTATATGGAAGCTATGACTAATTATGGACCGATCATCATAAAATTAGGTAACATGACTTCTGTATATGTAAAACTTATTTGGAGCGAAATTTTGGTAGATACCTATATAAATTAAACATTAAGGATCAATAAAGTCCTATTTCGGGAAGACATTTGTAAGGGGGCTAGGTGAAATTATAGATCGTTTCCAGCCAGAAGGACGGTCATGTGATTCTATGTCGATCACTTTCTGAGTCCTTGCTTTCTATACCCTCCCCACCATGGTGGTGTAAGGTATAATAATAACTAGCTGTAGTAGTGAGCTACTATTATTAAATTTACTTTGTTTGTAATTTGTTGCTTTTGTAGAATAAAGCGAGTGTCATTAGGGCTTAATTTATATATGATTTTAAAGTTAGGTTATTTTTTCATACTGGCCGACTATCATACGACACAATTTCGTTCCTTGCAGACTTACACTTGATATATTATTAAATAATTAGAATAAACATTTTAATTAACTCGAATAATAACAAGAAAATTACAAACTTTTATTCGTTGACTATTTGGAACCGGTTATTTGACTGTCCTATTGTAGCTGGTATATGGAAGATTGGTCCCGTAAACATATATGTATGTATTAGTCTGTTTGTTTATAAGAAATTGGTTATTGACATGTATCTTTGTGATTAATGCGTGAGGTTACTGAACTACTAACAAAAATGATTAGATTGACTATTTGGGGTTAGCTTCCACTTATAACACGTAACTGTTAAAATAACTAGTTATGTAGGTAAAATCACTATTTCCGAATAGTCACCCAGAAATGCTGGGATATGTTTACACACTTTTGCTCTTAAACACATTCATAAACATTTATTAAGTATATATGTATACTAGCATTAAACCCGGTGCGCTTCGCCACCCCAATTGGATGAAAGAAATAGTACTATTAAGTCTCCCTTTGTGACTTAAAGCTAATTCAGGATAACATGCCTCTAGATTCATGTTTATTGAATCATTGTATTGTGGCTTCTAGCACATTCGAAACGTATTATTATAATAAAAAAGTACAATTTAGACCCACACATGATCATTTTTATAGAAAATGCTAAAGAAATGTACCACTAAAGTCACGTTTTGTGAATTCTAACTCATTCCGAATCATGTGTGCCTAATTTTAAATTTTTTGGTTTAATTTTATAAAATAGTCAAAAAATATTATTAGTTGAAAAAAAGTACCTGTGAGTCCCTTTTTTAGATTCATATTCGGTCAGGATCATATACCATTCGAAGAACGAAAAAATACAAATTATTTTTGTATCCTCAATGACATATAGATGGCTTAGTGACTTTCTTTCTTTACTCAGAAGCATATCAGTAAAATAATTTAATATAATAAAAAGTATCATTAGAGGAAAAAGTACCAATTTTCCACACTTGAACCACCGTCAAGTTTTAAATCAAAGTAATTTCCTTATTCTAAGTTTAATATATTAGAAAATTCAAAAAGTACTATTTGGAGAACGAAAAAATACTTCTTAGTTTGGTTTAGTTCACAATTTTTGGTGTCATAATACAATTGAGCACCCTATTCTTGCATATTTCTTTAGTGAGAAGTATATTAGCCTACCATAAAGTATTTAAACTAACTAATTTAATATATTAAAAAAGTACCATTAAAAGAAAAAGAATTTAAAATTTGTATAGCATTTCCTATATTATCAACTGATGTTGTTTCTATATAACTTAACATTTAATAGATTATCACAAAACCGAACCGAAACACTTCGGTTTTAAATTTTTTAAAACCGAAACCGCGGTTTTGAAATTTTTCTTGAAATTCTTTTTGGAAACTCTACTATAAATGTATTTAAAAAGTACTATTACAACAAAGAAAATGTACCATAATGTCTCCAATTTAATTTTTACTCACTGAGGAGCATATATTTTGTTTTTCTAGGTCCATTATTATAGAAAATTCATAATATACCATTAGAATAATAAAAAAGCGCCATAATGTTCCCAGTTATAGAATCCTAGTCGCACGATTCCATATAATATTTTGTTCATGTTTCTAGATTTATTATAGAAAATTTAAAAAAATACCATTTGAATAAAGAAAAAGTGTTAAGTATTCTCTTTGAATTTTCAGTCACTTAGAACAATATGCAGTTAATTTAGTATTTCTAAATCCATTATTAGAGAAAATTCAAAAAGTACCTTTATAATATAGAAAAAGTAGTATAAAGCCCCCACTTGTGGATTCCCAATCGGTCGGGATCATGTAAGCTTTATTTCACAATTCTAAGTTCATTGGTGAAAAAGATACAAAAAGTACTATTCGAATATAGAAAAGGTACCATAAAGACTCCCCCTTAAATTCTCACTCCCTTATGACCATATATGTTTAATTTTATGTTTCTAGGTCCATTATTATAGAAAATTTAAAAAGTACCATTAGAATAAAGAAAAAGTACCATGAATTGTCCGCTTGAATTTTCACTCACTTATTACCACATACGCATAACTTCGTACTTCTATGTCCATTATTACAAAAAAATCAGAAAGTACCATTACAATATAGAAAAAGCACCAAAAAGCCCCCACTTGTGGTTTCCCACTCACTCGGTTCCATATAAACTTTATTTCATGTTTATAGGTTCATTGTTGAAGAAATTACAAAAAGTACCATTCGATTAAAGAAATGGTACCAAAAAGTCTCCCCCTAGAATTCTCACTCACTTAGCACCAAAATATGCTTAATTTCATGTTTCTAAGTCCATTGCTATAGAAAAGTTAAAAAAGTACCATTAGAATATGGAAAAAGTACCAAAAAGCCCCCACTTATGGTTTCCCACTCATTCGGGTGCATATAACCTTTATTTCATGTTAATAGGTTCATTGTTGATGAAATTACAAAAAGTACCATTCGATTAAAGAAAAGGTACCAAAAAGTCTCCCTCTCGAATTCTCACTCACTCTAGAATTCTCACTCACTTAAAACCAGAATATAGAAAAAGTACCAAAAAGGCAGCCACTTGTGGATTAACATTCACTCGGGTCCATATAGGCTTTATTTCATGATTCTAGGTTCATTGTTGAAGAAATTCCAAAAAGTACCATTCGACTAAAGAGAAAGTACCAAAAAGTCTCCCCATAGAATTCTCACTTAGGAGCATATATGCTTAATTTCATGTTTCTAAGTCCATTGTTATAGAAAATTCAAAAAAGTACTATTATAATAAAGAAAAAGTACCAAAAGGCAGTCACTTGTGGTTTTCCACTCATTCGGGTGCATATAACCTTTATTTCATGTTTATAGGTTCATTGTTGAAGAAATTACAAAAAGTACCATTCGATTAAAGAAAAGGTACCAAAAAGTCTCCCCCTAGAATTCTCACTCACTTAGGACCATATATGCTTAATTTCATGTTTCTAAGTCCATTGCTATAGAAAAGTCAAAAAAGTACCATTAGAATAAATAAAAAGTAAAATGAAGTGTCCGCTTGAATTTTCACTCAGTTATTACTATATACGCATAATTTCGTACTTCTATGTCCATTATTACAAAAAAATCAAAAAGTACCATTAGAATATAGAAAAAGTACCAAAAAGCCCGCACTTGTGGTTTCCCACTCATTCGGCTCCATATAACCTTTATTTCATGTTTATAGGTTCATTCGTGAAGAAATTACAAAAAGTACCATTCGAATAAAGAAAAAGTACCAAAAAGTCTACCCTCACTCACTTATTACCATATATGCTTAATTTTATGTTTCTAGGTCCATTGTTATAGAAAATTCAAAAAGTACCATTAGAATGAAGAAAAAGTACCATAAGTACCACTCTAATATAGAAAAACTGCAATAAAGTTTCCCCCTAAAATTCTCACTCACTTATTACCGTATATGCTTAATTTCATATTTCTAGGCCCATTATTAAAGAAAATTCAAAAAGTACCATTGGAAGAACAAAAAAGTACCTATATTTCAGTTCTCACATTTTGGTACCTAAATATTATCCCCTACTCCTAACTCTAACTTCACTCAGATACATATCAGCTAACTTTAATGTCGATAAGTGAAATAATTTAAAATATTAAAAAAAGTACCATTAGGAAAAAAGTACCAAATCCCCTTTTCCTCCTTGAACACCCCTCAAGTTTGAAATTTAAAAATATTCCATTTTGCCAAAATTGTTTATGGTTAAAGACATGCCTCAAACGATTAAAATCTGTGTTAATGTGCTCAAGAAAAATAAGTTTTAAAAAAAGTACCAAACTGTTTTCCCGGATTTGGGCAAATATACATCTTGTCAGTCGAGTTCCAAATAGCACTCTGTTAGTTAATTTTTGCATGAATCCAGGAACCAATGTTAAAAATTTATCAAAATTGGTTGAAAATGTTAAATAAAATGTATTTTTCCGTTTTTACCCCCTTTTTGGTACCTTTTTTATCCCCATTGTGTTGTTAAAATTGTATCCAAATAACTTTCTATATCATAGTGGGAGCTTAAAATAAAATATTTATATCTCTTTATCAATTTGTAGAAAAATATAGTTTTTGAAAAAAGTACCAAAAATAAACACAATTTTTATCCCTTAAGGGTTCGAATTTCCAAAAAGTACCAAACTTGTATTTGTTATTTTTTTATAAGTAAAGAATATGATTTTAAATTTGTTTGTATGTTTATTGGTTTAAAAGATACATATGGTGCCAAAAAAGTACCAAAATACAGTTTTTACCCGTTTTCTCCCCTAAAAGGTCCAAATTTTAAAAAAGTACCGGACACCTGTCAGCTTATTCTTTAAATGGAGTAACATGATATTGTAAGTTTTTTTGTATCTTTATTAGTTTTGAAGATATAAGGTTACCGAATTTACCCGTTTTTACCCTTTTTTACCCCCTAAACGTTCGAGTTTCCAAAAATCCCTTCTTATCGGATCGTTTTGGGGAGGGAGGAACCCACAGTTAAAATTTCGTGATTCTAGCTTCAGTCGTTTGGGCTGTGCGATGATGAATCAGTCAGTCAGTCAGTCAGTCAGTAACGTTACTCTTTTATATATATAGATAAAAATATATATGTATGTATAATAAACTAAGTTGACAATGACTTGCAATTAGTGAATAACATAAATTTCAATTACTATACATACAGTCTGCGTTACTGAGAAGTATTCTAATAATGACTTATTTATTATTTAATAATACAAATCCACCCGTCACCTGATCCGTTAACATATCACGTCGTATCATAGTAACTAAGTATACTGACAATCCGTTTTTACTGATAATGGCTTTGGTGATATCATATTAAAGAATAAACGATAAATTGTAATTGTGGGATTAAAATAGAACAAACCTTCTGCCAACTTTAAAGCCGAGCTCGCAAGTAATTACTTCGATTTCAACTTAAGTCACTAAAATCGTAATTCTGTGTTAAAACTAATCAGCAATTCATGAAATAAAACCATTCCAAAAAAAAGGTTTTCAAAAGCTTTTATTGGAATAGAATTTATTCATATTTGAGCTAATTCATAGTGGAATTAATTCTTAATAAGATTCATTACACCTTTGAATGATTAATCATTTACAAAATGAATTGAAAAACACTTTCTAAAGCCTATTTTTAATAGACTTAAATTAAAATTTAATAATTCAAAAGGATTTATATCTTTAAAGTACTGAGAAATTAAGACTAAATGAATGTTATAATGAAATGGTTATGAAGTAAGTTGACCGACAGATTAAACTTTCCTACTTGGTATTATTATAAAACTGCGAATTTTTATTATGTTGCCTTTGGGAGTTAGTATTTATTTTAAGCTTCGGAATTAGTTAATTTTTGTTAGGATTTACAGTATCGGCCATAACTAATAGTGTTTTCACACTGAGTGGTTTTAATGCAAAAGTTGGTTTTATCGTTAAAACCATTATTAAAACCTGGTTTTACCATACAAAATTATTATGATAAAACCATCTTAAAACCTTTTTTGAATTGGTTTTAAGTAGGTTTTATGAAATACAACCTTATTTTCTATGTACTAAATACAGTGCTACCAACATGAAAATGTTGAAAACAGCTGATAAAAGAAAACAAAACAAATATAGAAACGAAGAAAGCCGTTGACAAAGAGTAAAACTTAAAAATATTATATAACGAACCCAACAGCAACAATAAAAAAATACAAGATAAAAATAAGCTTTTGAACAGAACACAACGAAAAGGTTTTATTGAAATGTGGGAGGAAAAAATAGAGTTTGGCCAATAAATGTTAAAACCAGATTTATGAAAACTTACAGTGTGAACGCAAAATCAGCTAATTATGGTTTTAACGTTAAAACCAGGTTTTAACTTTAGGTGTGAAAACACTATAAAGCACCCTCTCAGTGAATTTTTTTTACTGAATACTTTTAAAGTTTATCTTTCTAAAGAGGTAGCTTTAAATCAAAAAATATTTAAAGCTAGAAAATAAAACGGACAAAACTAAAGCAAATCCTTTGTTTTGGGTGACACAAGTACATCTCCTAGGAATAGGATATTCGATATTCCTTCCCAGGCTATAATAACGGCTTGAAATAAATCCTGGAAATTGCTGATCCTTATTTCGGCAACTATCACGATTTATTTTCATATTAACAATCTCCCACAAGTTCTCAATAGGATTGAGATCGGGAGATTGAGTAGGCCAATTAACGCTCTGTAGCAAAGTCTTACAAACTTTGGAGGTGTGCTTAGGGTCGTTATCCTGTTGGAACTTTCCTATAAGTGGAATATCTTTACTGGCATAAGGCAACATTACATCTTTCAATATATCACGGTACATGAACCCATACATAATCCCTTTAACTTTATGAATTGGCCCAATTCCTTCACCAGAAAAGCAACGCCAGACCATTATATTGCCCCCTCTATGTTTAATTGTTCCTTTGCAATACTTAGGATTCAGACTTTCCCCTTTTCATCTGCGTACACGCCTTATTCAGTCGGAACTTTTTAATTTGTATTTGTATTCGTCACAGAACAGTCGATGTGGGCTTTGGCAAACTCCAGTCTAGCTTTCTTGTTCTTAGCTGATATAAACGGTTTTTTAGGTGATCGTCGGCTGAATAATCTTGCTTCTACTGTTCTTCAACGGATTGTTCTTTTGCTAACGCATAATCTCAAACTTGTCCTTACTTGACTAGCTGATGCTGTAGGATCTATTTGCATTGCTCCTTTAATCAAGGAATCATCATATCGTGTCCAGAATGCCCCGGTCCTCCAAAATGCCCTGGTGATATACGGCAGTCTGCAAAAACTTTGGAATCAGCCTGGAAATAACGGATCTGTTAATTGAATATTTTTTACTCAATTCATGCCCTCCTTCCAGTCTTCAATAACTTTAATTTTAAATTCACTTGAGTGTTTGTTCCTTGCCATCCTTGCCATTGTTTATAAAATTATCCTCTACTAAATGAGCATTATATGAACATTAACAATATAAGTTAATAAAATATATACAAAACACATCCCAAAAAGCCTTTTTTATACCCTTCACCTTCGTGAAAAGGGTATATATAAATTTGTCATTCCGTTTGTAATTCCTACAATATAATTTTCCGACCCCATGAAGTATATATATTCTGGATCCTTATAGATAGCGGAGTCGATTAAGCCATGTCCGTCTGTCTGTCTGTTGAAATCAACTTTCCGAAAACCCCAAATAACTTACATACACGAATCATACATCAATATCTCCGAAATTCTTCCGGCTCGGTTGCTAATTAAAATCGAGAAAATCGGTCCACAAATGGCTGAGATATAAGGAAAAAACCAGGACAACCTCGATTTTTGACCTATTTTTTTTATCTATATCTGGATTACTAAGTCATTAATATAGACAATATGGTTATCTAATGATAGATATTTCAAAGACCTTTGCAACGACGTATATAAGACCATAGTAAGTTGGACCTACAATGGGTCAAAATCGGAAAAAATGTTTTAACCCGAATTTTTTTCTTCACCAAAAGTTTTTTTCGCTAAATATTAAAAAAATTTAAAAACAAAACAAATTAAAATTTAAAAAAAAATATTTATAAATTTAAAAAAAAAAAACATTAAAATATAAAAAATTCCAAAAAAAATGTTTTTCAAAAAAACGAAAAAAAAAACAACTGGAAAAAAAATAAATTTTGTTTACCTAAAAATATTAAAAAATTTTATTTTGAAGTATAATTTGGTGAAGGGTATATAAGATTCGGCACAGCTGAATATATCTCTCTTACTTGTTATAAATTTTTTTTTTTTAAATCCATTGAGGGGGTGTTATGGCCGATACTGTATTTTATTGGAAGTTATTTCACGGAACGCCCATTTTAACCCATTGTTTAGTAATGAAATAGTTTTAGTTTAGTTAGTACCACATTTTCTATTACAGACTTTAATAAACAGAAAATCATATCGATTAATTAGTTTGAAAATAGTAATAATTCACAATTGTGGTACCATAATGTCCCGATATGCATATAATCTTTTATATTTCATCTGAGGAGTAAATAATTAATTTATTTTATTATTAAATATTTACACATCTGAATAAAAGTTCACAATGCATTAATGGGTGTTAGTATGTTTGTAAATATCAGATAAGACTCCCAACTAACAACAATTTATATAATCGGTAGTTAGAAATATGTTCTAAAATAAAGCAAGCTCATTTGGAATAGTTTTAGTGGCTCAGCTACTAAACGTTTTAAGGTAAACTATTATTTGTTATGTTGTGTATTCCTAAAATAATTCTCCAAAGCTTTTTTCAACTTTCCACTTTATCATATTTGTCTAGGTAATTTAACCTGAGTATAGTATTTAAACTGTCAGAAAATAAGACATTTATTTAGCTAAATATATTGTATTGACCTAAGAAAGTTTGTAATTAATTACATTAATCTCAATTAGTCTAGGAATATTTTTGACAATCGAATTGCAAAAGTTAAAATATGTGTTGAAAAGAAAACTGTTTGTTTGTGTGTTTTATTTTGGTATAAATATGAATGGCAAACAAAATCTATTCTTACATTCAGTTAGATTAATATTTTGACTCTATTAATTTTCATTTTAATCAATTTTAATTAAAAAGAAAATAACATGTTTAAAAAAAAAAATTCATTATGTTTAAAAACTTTTTATTTTGCAAAATGCCACCACCACTATCTAAATATTAAATATTAACTTTACCGTTCTTTAGTTAATTAACAGATAAGATGAAATGATTAGCACACAATTCAATGCCACCCAAGTTCCTGGTGTCCTATGTAATCATTTGATTGTATGTATTTGTATCTAAGTATATGAATTCTATAGAATGTTTGCATATTAAGTTTTATTTTACTTTTTCTAAAGTCCATTAACTTTCTGTTTTAGTTCTTCCATTTTGTCATTACCTTGGCTTCGCAAATAAACAAATACATTAATGCAGATTCAGCTTTCAGTGATTGCAAACTTTTTAATTCATTTATAATTAAACACCTTCTTAGATGGTATCTACGGGTACGTTATCAACTCGTACGAGATGTTTAAAAAACTGTATTTGATTTGAAAATTATAATAAAGTTTTTCCTTTAGCTTTTTCTTCTCAAGGATTTATTGTGATTTTATGTTTCAGTAACTAATAAACATAAATATAAAGCTGGTTATATTTAATTACATTTGTAACTTAGTATATTAACTCCATTCTACACGCAGAAAAAAAATATAGTTGAACATTGTTATTGTAACCATTTCAACATTTGTGCATGTTTACTGTAACCATTTCAACCTTTTTAATAATATTATAATCACAGTAACTATATATATGATTGTGGTAACAATAATATGGTTAATTTACGATTCACATGATTCTATCAACCATATATATGGTAACAGTATACTTGAATATGTTTGTGACAACCATTTATATGATGAAGGACTTACAATATTATGTTGCACTCATATTCATATCATAATCTGAGAACAACATATTATGATCATATTATTCATCATATAAATGGTTGTCACAAACATATACATGTTTACTGTAACCATATATATGTTTCATACAATCATATGAATCGTAAATTAACCATATTATTGTTACCACAATCATATATATAGTTACTGTGATTATAATATTGTTAAAAACGTTGAAATGGTTACAGTAAACATGCACAAATGTTGAAATGGTAACAATAACAATGTTCAACTATATTTTTTTCTGCGTGTAAGTACATATAAATAATATATTTTTTTAAATTGTAAATAATGACTTTAAATTTTACTCCTATGAGTTTTATTCAATCGAATAATAGCTCCTATATAAGACTTACTTCCGAAAATAACTTTACCGATCATTAATCAGTTATGAATATTGCTATCAAGATAAAATCAACACAAATAAGTTTCATGTATACAAAATTGTATGATGATCCATAATTGGTCAATACTCCCATATAGTCGCACTTACATACTTACTTAAAAGATCCGTGGCCTACGGTCTTTCCACCGGAGTCTGGGATGTGCCCTTTTGTATAGTTCCTCGAAATTGCCGTCAAAGATTCTTAGCGTTTTTATCCATTCGTACAACATAACCCAGCCAGGGCAATCTTTGGAGTTTGATGCGCATTATATTCATTTGTCGTCGATATTCTCCGTTCAGGCATATGGGCGAAGACTCCTAACACAGCTCATCTTCTTGTATTCAAGTTTCGGCGTCATAAGATTTAATTACTTATTGTAAGGCGTAGACATTAAAGGCAGGAACAATATTATAACAAACGTTTAAAAAAAATGTTTCGGCGTCATAAAAGTATTATGTTCTTCGAGAGAGGACATTATTTGCTAATATTATATTTCGTTTAATTTCGAGGCTGTTGTCGTTATTTTTGTTGATGGTGGATCCGAGGTCTATGTATCCATCTACTATGTATCTCAAAGTTGTAACTGTTGGCCTCTGCTCTGGTTCGTGGATGTTGACGCGGCGTCGCACAGTACTCTGTTTCATAGACAAAAGTCGAAAATAAATTTTTCTTACAAATTTTAATAAAAGATATGTAATTTGAAAGATAAGAAGACATCTAATATACACATCCAAAAATTATATTGATATGACTATATTTGTTACTGAGAGAAGGCTCTAAAGTCAGAAAATTTTTCAGGGAAATGAAAGTGCTTTTGAAGATAGATTTACAAAAAATATTATAAAAATTTAGATTTTTCGAAAAAAGTTGTTTGGTTTAATATTTTAAATAACTATGTATACAGTGAAGAAAAAGAAAAATTCTTGTTGTGAAATTTCACTCTTAGAATGTTTTTACATAGCTTTAAAAAGTGCATATTAAAAATTAAAAAATATCACAATTTGGTGGAAAATATAAACAAAGTGTATAAAATGTAGTATTTTTTCGTTATTGTTTTTAATAGCTAATACATTTATTTATTTAAAATAAAAATAAAATTAACGGAATTTTTACCGCAATTTTGAAAAAAATTATTTTTAGAAAATTATTATTATTGTTCATTTTAGTATAAAATGTTAATGATTTCCCACATTGAAAATTAAATTAAATCATTTAAATTATAATACCAATTGTACAATTTATGTATTTAAAATTTTGAATTAATTTTCATAAAAAATTGCGCTTTTTTTTGTTATTTTCAATAATTGGTTCATCGATTAAACAATGTCCGTCCGTCTGGCTGTTCATGTAAACATTGTGCGCAAAGCACAGGTCGCAATTTTTAAGATATTTCAATAAAATTTAGTACTTATAATTTCTTCGGTCCAAGGACCAAGCCAATTGAAACTTGCTGAAATTGGTCCATTATTTCACCTAGCCCCCATACAAATATCCTCCCGAAATTGGACTTTATCGGTCATATATGTTTTATTTATATAGGTATCTACACAAGTTTTGCTCCAAATAAGTTTTATATTTACGTAATTTATGTCACTAAATTTTGTTATGATCGGTCCATAATTAGTCATAGCTCCCATATAAGGCCCGCTTCCGAAAATCACTTTAACGTGCCTAAATCTCCCAACAGTGTTGGTATACACATAAAATTCAACATAAATAAATTTCATATAGACATAAATCACACGACCTAATTTCATGCTGATCGGTCCATAATTAGTCATAGCTCCAATCTAAGGCCCACTTCCGAAAATCACTCACGAATATAAATTATTGAAATTTTAAAAGAAAAATGTTTTTGCTTATTTATTTAGTGTTTGGTATTATATGGTCGAGCTTGACCGACCATACTTTCTTATTTGTTTTAAAACATTTAATTATAAATTAAGAAATAAAAATCACTGAATATGAATTTTTAATTTACCATTTTAAGAATTATATTACGTAATTTAAATTTTAGCAAGTTTGAGACTAAAACGGTTACTCATGTACATTATTTAATGTAATTGTTTAAAAAATATATATTTCCAATAAATAAGAAGTTTTATAATTACTAACATTTATTCCCCAATAGAAAATTGGATAAATGAAGTGAATTTTCGAAAGAACATTAAAATGGTATTTATATTTGTATAAAATCGTCAAACGAATTTTACATAAATTAGGCTTATATGGAAACAAAAGGAGTTCTTGTCCTTAAAATTAAATTTGGCACACAATTAAAGACCTTAATTCTAGAGATAACTGAAAATGTTTTAAACATTTTAATCAATATTTTAGCTAAAATGTAATTTTTAATATTCAGGATATATGGCAGGTAGGCAAGTCCTTCATCCGATTTTGATAAAAATTTGTATTATCTTTAACAATGCAAAAGGGTACTTGTGTACCAAATTCTATATCTCTACGAAAGCTCCTTCTACTTTTGTCCATTCGCTATATGGGGACAAAGCACTGTGCGTCGCACCCTTGCGTAAAACTAGTAAAAAATGGCACTGACAATTTTTGTTTATATATTGTTTTAGTCACTAGTAAAGTTTATATGCTACATAACCATCGTTCCGTATGTCCTTATTAACCATTTTGATTTGCTTACAAAATCATCTTTCATTATTACTAAACTAGTCAGTCAATGCCAAGGAGATCTGCTGCTCCCTGATTGCAAGTTAAAAATCAGTCTTCTTTATATTATGAAGTAATTAGTATTACATATCGCTCATTTGCTGCAACAACGTCATAATTCAAAAAAAGTCGTTTCGAGAAAAATTGTTTTGAATGTTTTATGACATTTTACTATTTCTTAAATAAATTTTCAACAAATCATGGGATTTCAGAAATAAAACCTGATTTAAATAATAGATGTTAATATCTTTCTAATCTGTATTTAACCTAAATTTCTACTTGTCAAATATTCGAGAAAACATGAATTTTAATTTTGATGTTTGCAACAAAAAACACTCTCTCACATAAAATAATTGACTTTTTTGAAAACTGATAAAACTATATGGAAGACTATAGAACGGCGCATATTTTGTATTTCAAAAAACACGGATTTTGAGTTATGACGTTGTTGCAGCAAATGAGCGATATTAGCTTTCTAGGTATTTCTTTTAGCTATTTAAGTATTTAAAAACATCAGAAAGATCCCAAAATTTTAAAAATTTTATACCCGTGATTTATAGAAAAAAATTGGGGATTTTATTAATAACGAAAAATCCAGGAATTCTTTTTTTATAAATCCCGAGATTTTCAGGATCAGATATTTGCATCCCTAGTATGATGTTTTTGATATGGGGCTTCAGCCGTTCACCCAATACGCTCGATTTGTTTGTTTGTTTGTTTTATGATCTGACCGAGTAGAATTCCAGTTTTCGTGGAGACTGATCAAAAATGATTTCCCTGTCTATTTTGAAATTAAAATACCAAAGAACAAATTTAATAACAAAGCTTGGGCAGCGGTCGTATGTTTGTTCTAGGTATGAGATAGTGTGTCGGTCCACTGTCAATAATAAGTCGCACCTTATTATTGACAGTGGACCAACAAAATAAAAATTTTAAATATACTCAGAAAAAACAGATTCGTAGTAGCAACCGAATGTGTTGCAAATCGAATGAGTCTACCTTAGTGACCGAATTTTACAGTTGGGGCTACAAAATTTTAGAAAATGTATCAAATGTTTGGTAGCTTCAACTAAAATTCTGCTTTATCAACTGACTTTCTGTTGAAAGAGCCGAAAAATTATATGTGTGCAACAGAATCATTTAATTGGCAACAAATTCGGTTGCTACTATGAATCTGTTTTCTCTGTGTACATATTCTATAATAATTATCCGATTTATGGTTAGTTCTATTGGATAGTAATTCAGACACAATTTTTCAACAAGATCGGTCGAGAACTTTCTGAGTTAGAGGGGGCCAAAATTTGACATTTTGGCCAAACATTTATTTTGATAGATAACCAACTCGCATCCCACTAAGCGACCAAATAGGTCTTCAAGGAAAATATTTAGGCTTTCTTTTGGAAAAAAATTACAAAAAAAAAATATTGCGAAAGATTGAAGAAACAGCTATCTAAACTATTTGGGACACATTTTGCTTAGAACAATAAGTTACATGGCTGAGAAAAAACACCTGCTTGGCCAAAATGTAAAATTTTGTCTGAATTACTATCTAATAGAACTATGGTGCAAATTTCGGAAGACATCGATTTCAAAAGTTGGTTCACTTGACATTAAATGTCATTTACCATCCCCGATTTACATGTATTTTGTAGTTGCCAAACTTAGGTTTTCTCTCAATAACGCGTTTATGTATTCTTTATTCTATGAGAGTTGGTTTCATATATTTTTTTTTAATTTTTAACTCTGGCATATGTCTGCATCGAAGTAACTACTAATAATCTTTCCCCACCATTTGTTTTCAATGCTGTCACAATGTTGTTACACCCAAAATCCAACTGCAGACTACTTGAACAATATGAGCAATCAAAAAATTTTGAATGTTTTTCGAATGTTTCAAATGCAAGTCTTGTTTTACATTTACGATCATGAACAACACACATAAACAAATAATAAATAAACATTTTTAAAATTCCAAACTGATAAAATTGTAAAAGAAATTGAGGCTCTGATACAGAAACATGTACCAATATTTAAAAAACTGATTGATTTTCTTAAAAATTTTTAAATAAATTAATCAGTTTTTTATAAATTTCATGAGTGGCTTTCATACAAAATTTCTGAAAGAAAATTTCCGTAACAGTTTCTGAATTAGGGCGTAAAAGTAAGTTAACACTTTTAAATATAAAATAATTAGTTTAAGAATATAAAAATACATATAATTAAGTAAAAATATTTATAAATATAAATAACAAAAGTCTTAATATACATATTTATTTTTCCATATCTCTACAACTTTTTTAAAGTGAAATATATAACTACTACTTAAATAATTATTACTTAATATACTTAATATAAGTATACAAACTGTATGCTTAAAAAATCTTGAAATAAAACATCTCATTACGCTTATTAACTATTTAAAATACAAATAAAATTATAATACTTAATAATTTATTAACAATTAAAAAAAGTACCCACCGAATTTAATAAAAAACTAAATTTAACAACATTTTAACAAATATTTATATGTATTTATAAACAAACAAACAAACAAAAAAACTTTCATATAAAAGCCAACTGTTAAAAATTTCTAATTAATTTTTCTAAAATCTAACATTTAAATGTAAAAACTAAAAACCTTAAATGTATTTACTAACAAACACTTGTTTTAATTGAATTTACTATATAAATAAGGAATATAAACAATTTTTAAAATTCATATGAATACTCTTGCATACACATTCATACATTCATCTGCATATTACATAATATTACAAACATAGTTTACGAGTAGAAAAGTATTACAGTTTTAAAAGTTTTTAAATCATCAATTGATACTGCCATTCCAGATTTTGGAGGTCAAGGGTTTTAAAAACATTTTGTTGGTTAAATCTGGTTTGTTATATGTCCTTAACAAAATTTGACATTATAATGGCAAAGACATTAAAAAAGTTTGTTATATTGAACTACTTACTTTGGCTAAAGTTTAATATAAATTTATTTATTCGCATCGAAATGTCTTCAGAGTACCTTTTAAGATACCACTCCATTGGTATTTAAGCAATGGACAATTAAATGGTCACTGTATCTTATAAAATACAATTTATTTCTTTAAAAAAAAACTAAATGATTCTAAATGCTATAGCTCTTTGTTCATCAACTTTCAAATACATACACAATTTTATGTCAAAAATAGTGACCTTTATTTATTTTAGATAAAATACATACAAATTTTGTATCTAATATTGATTTATAAGTTTAATTTTTCTACTTTTTTAAAATTTAAAATTCTATGGCCATTAAAGGCCAACCATAATAAAAAATCGACTCGTACAAACATTCACTCAGATAAACATAAATTCACTCACTCCCATCCACTCTAAAGAATTAAGAGTTAAAAATGTAATAAGTGTTAGACAAAAAAAAAAAAAAAAATAGAAATAAATATATACTATAAAAAATAATAATAATAAAAATGTTTATGTTTGCTGTTAAGAAAAACAGAAAAAATGCATTTTCATTAATTTTAGCTCTATCAGAAATATATACAGTAAGTCACAAAAGTACAAAAACACTGGGAATAGTTCATTATTGGTAAGTATTATTATTAAATTTAATGTGAGTCAAGGTTTAGATCAGAGGAATTCACATACTTATAGTTATTTCTGGTTTTTTATCGTGTCGATATACTGACAGTTCTCATATAACAAAGGTATATTAATTGGAAGTAGAGTTTCCAAAAAAAACCGAAGAATTTCAAAACCGCGGTTTCGGTTTTAAAAAATTGAAAACCGATCGATTTCGGTCCGGTTTTGTGATAATTTATTAACTATTAAATCAGTTGATAATATGAGAACTGCTAAACAAATTTAAAGTTCAAAATTGACGAGTGTTTACGAGGATAAATGAAATTTGGTACTTTTTCTTTTAATGGTACCTTTTTAATATATTAAATTAGTTAAAGTTGGCTTCTCAGTAAAGAAATAATCAAGAATAGGGTTCTCAATTGTATTATGATACCAAAAATGGAGAACTAAACCAAACTAAGGAGTACTTTTTCGTTCTTCAAAATTAATTTTCTATAATATTGAACATAGAATCAGGAAATTACTTTGAAATTTCAAACTTGACAGTGGTTTAAGTGTGAAAAATTTTTACTTTTTCTTCTAATGGTACATTTTTCTATAATAATGAACCTATAAGCAGGATATTATACGCACATGATCCTGACCGAGTAAGAAAATAAAAAGGGAATTGCAGGTACTTTTTCGAACTAATAGTACTTTTTGAATATTTTATAACGATGGACATAGAAACGCGAATTCAAAACGGATAATTAATGGTACTATTTCTTTATTGTAAAGGTACTTTTCCAATATTTTATAATAAGAAACCTTAAAAATGAAAATTAGGCACAAATGATTCTGAATGAGTTAGAATTCACAATAGGTGATTATAGTCTTACCTTTCTTTTGTATTTTCTATAATAATGGACATATGAAAGAAATATGAAATTAGACATTCATGATGCTGAGTGGGAATACAAAATATGGGTATTTATGGTACTGTTTTTTTTCTAATAATACTTTTAGAATGAGATAGAATCCACATTACAATGAATCAATAAATATGAAACTAGAAACATGTTTTCCTGAATTAGTATTAGTTCCAATTGAGGTGGCGAAGCGCACCGGTCAGCTAGTAATCCATACTTTTATCGGATATTTGAAAATAACTAAGACCTTGTTACAAACATTTTGCATTATTTTGCTTGCGACATCATCTGAAGCAAATATTGTAATACAATTTAAAAAATTTAAACAAATCTTAAGATATTTTTACCAATCTGTGCTTAGAGATATTGGATAAAAAAGTTTGTTTCTCATTTCTAGATTTTTAATTTTTCTAGTGAAAATAGATTAAAAATGAAAACCGAAGAATAATTGTCGGTTTTGGTTTTAGGCCTTGAAAAAAAGCGGTTTCGGTTAAAACCGAATTGGAAACTCTTTACGAAAAACGACAACCAGAGATTGAGAAAATTAGGCATAGAGTTTTAAAAGAATAAAATATTTTCTAAAGACAGATAATGATTAGTGAGATATAAATCATCCGGAAGAGCACATTTAGTTTTATTCAATAACTAAGTGTTATAAAAATTGTTCCAACTGATGCACTGTGGTTTCAATACCAAATTTAGCTGGACAAAATAATAAAAATGTATGTTTTCAGAAGAAATTAATTATATTTTTTATGATAAGATCGAAAAATTCTTAACATACATACAAGGTGGCGCAAAAGTAATCCTCCTATCAGAAAATGCTATAAATTTTGCCGATTATTAGTCAAATAAATAGTCAGCAATATTCCGCGTTCTGGAGCAGTGTAGCGTAACATTGTTTATTAACGTGTATTTCGCATGTGTTTACTACACAAATGTCAAAACAAAACTGACATTAGGGGCCTCGCAAAATTTATAGCATTTTCTGATAGGAGGATTACTTTTGCGCCACCTGTTATATATTAATAAAAATTAAACCACTAAACTTACAGTTTTTTTTATAGTTCTATTATGGTTTTTATAGTTGGTTTCTGTCACTTTGTTCGAACAGGTTGTCCATCTCCGTTTAAAATCGACCACACTTTTGGACACCTCTTTTGTGCTCTTCAATTCTCTTTTAACAAGAGCCCAATATCTCTCCACTGGCCTTAGCTCCAGGCAGTTTGTAGGAATTGCCTCTCTTGGTACAAATATCACATTAATGTTCTTTTACCACTCAAGACCTTTCTAACCATAGTGACAGGGTGCCAAATCAGGCAAAAATAAGTGGACTCACTAAGAAGTCTTATGAATGGAAGCAGCCTTTTTTGTAAACATTCCTTGATGTAAATTTCGGTATTTATAGATGACAAATGTTTGGCTTTTTTGCCGCAACTGCGTATTGCTTGCCATACCACGAAATTTTTGGGAAATTTTGTCTGCTTTTGGGTCCTAAACTTTTCTTCAACATTCTCTCGAGTATCACGAGTAACTGCGAAAAATCTGCCGGAACATACGTTTCGTTATCCATTATGCAACAGGAATATTTTTTGTTATAAAATTTGACTTCAATATCCGTGCTCTGTTTTTGGCCTCTAATTTTTTTTAAGAGTTCCTGTTTGGAACTTTTTGAGCCTTGTATGCTTTTAACCCTCATTGGCTCTAACTTTTTGTACCAAATAGTCCGAGTACTGAGCTAACCGGGCTGCTTTCTCACCGGATGTGTTGAAAGCTCTTTTGAAAATTCTTTCAATTTTTTTGGTTTAATAAACATCATGTGAACCATTCCTTCTACCTGAACCAGGTTTTCTATCAACATACAAGTTCTCCCGGTACTGTTGAATAATATTGGAAACAGTTTGACGGCAGACCTTTGATTGTTTGGCCAACGTTTTGTAGGACCAAGTTGTTTTTTGTTGAAAATATTTAATAATTTTAGTACGCACTTTTTTCTGGTCACTCATTTTAATCAGATTAACAACAATTGAACATAATTGACATTAAACATAATAACTGACATGCTTTACAAAGGTAACTTGATCTAAAAATAAAATCAAATAATACTTCGGTTAAAAGTTTTAATGATAAACGTGTGTTAAGAATTTTTCGATCACAGTCCTTAGCTAACAACTTGCTCTCATACAATGTAAAATAGTTTTTGAAGAAGTTGAACAAATCGTCGCTTATATATATCTACCTATCTAAATAACTAATAGACAATTTGTTTCAGCACATATTTAGAACCCCATACCTTAAATTTTATATAGATATTGAAATTAGCTTTTATTAAATGTATATAAGTAGTTAGTAATTTATTTTTTATATACAATTTATTATAAAAATTGCATGAATATTCTATTACCTGCAAAAAAGAAAGATCGCCGAAGCTAATATAAGCTTATCTGTTAAAGCAACTTATTGTGTATTTGTCCCACCTCGTCCATCCTTTTATTTTATTCCCGATTTTAACGAAAAAGAATATTTAATTTGATAAATAAATTTCACTGTAGATACAAATATTTTTTCGACTAGTTTTTAATAAACTTTAAAATTCGAATAATGCTCTGTCTTATAAAAAATACGTAATAAAGAACGCCATATTGCCTTATATAGTGGCTAGATTTGAAATCCACTGATAAACTTAAAATCAGTTGATATTCAACTAAGTTACTTTACTGTCTTATCTATATATATAAAATACAAAAAATTTGTCTACCTATGTCCGTTATAGTTTGGAGCTATCCAACCGGTTAGCTCCAAACCGGTTTCATTGGAAACGACACTTTCTGAAGCTGGTTTTAGACACCTAAAATATTACATTAAATCCATTCGGTCTATTCGTAAAGCCGATTTTCCCATACAAACATTGTTCCCAAATTTGTATGTCTTGAAATTTTGTATGTAGGTACTTCACACGATGTGTAGATCCTGAAGGGATTTTTGGAAATTCAAATTTGAAGGAGGTAAAAATGGGTAAAATCGGCATCTTTATATCTCCCGAAATAATCCAAGAAATTTAATCTAAATGGAATTGTAGTCCTTAAAAACAATTCAAATGGATTTTGGCACTATTTTGGTTCAAATTTATTCCTCTTTTTGGTACTTTTTTTTTACAAAAATGAACTAAATGCATGTTTGAAAATGTCAAATCTTTGGAGATATGTTGAGAATCTTACATGGTTACAAATTAGCGGGTGCATTTACTTCAAAATGCTGCTGCACAAATATTCGCCAAACAGCTTTTGGATATGGGCGATGGAAAACTTCCGTTTGATCTGACTACACGTGAAATAAATTTTCCGCCGAACTTTTGCCAATCAATTCAAAATGTTGTGCAGAAAGTTTTCCCAGATATTGCAAACAATTTCATAAGTCATGATTGGCTTTGCGAAAAATTATGATGTCAACAAAATAAACAATCAAATTCAATTGAAGCTACCTGTTGAAGTTGTCAAGTACAAATCGATTGACACAAGTTTTTGTAACTCTTTGGAACCATCTGGAATGCCACCACACATCTTAACTTTAAAAGTTGGCTCACCATTGATGCTCATTCCCAACTTAAATCCAAAAAACTATCGCCAAATTTAATCATCAGCGGTAAATGTATAGGAGAAGATGTCTTGATACCACAAATTCCAATGCTTTCAACCGACTTACCCTTCGATTTCAAGCGATTACAGTTCAACAAGGCTCAAGGCCAATCGCAAAGTGTTTGAATTTAGAAAATTCCTGTTTTCCGCACAGCACTGTATACAAGATTTTTGGGATCTCGTAACAAGAGATTTTAGTTGTACTCGACAAAACCTATTAGAAAACTTACTTGAAAGCATTATTTCATTGTGGGTAAGGATTCATATAAATTTATAAATTCTTTGTAATTTGAAAAATTTTATTTTTAGTTCATTTGGATCCTTATGGATCAGAAAGTCTATTTACCGATGCTTATCTATCCGGGAGCAGTTTGATATAGATTTTTTGTATTTGAATCAAATATATTCATACGAATTTATATACCCAAGAAAACAGAAATATTTTAGAAAAACCGCTAGCTACATCAGATCATACTACATTTATATATAGTCGTTGTACGAGATCTGCAATATACGATTATCAAAAAGAATCAGGTTCCGAAGATGTAATCTTGTAATCACTTCATTCATATAGTGGCGGACTCTTACCTACCTTATATTGGCAATGATGCAATGATCAGTTTGCCCTCATTGAGGGATATACCGATATGGAAATTATAAATATGCCAGATACTTACCTTGAACATCCTTATAATTACGTACCTATACAAAGGTAGACAATCTCCCTATCTCCTCAAAGGACATTTGGCATTCGTGAACAATTCTTTATGTGATATATACATTATCTAGGAACGTAATGACGGCTTTGTTATCAATAAAGATAAGAATATCCCTGCCTGATTCCTAATGGTATTGAATTTGTTGGACAGTATATGCCAATTGATGCTGTGGGATGAGTAGATGCCCCATTCCTTGAATGTCCATTCTGAATAATAATCAACAAGTATACCATGATTAAGCGATGGAGTCCTTAGTGCTCTTATTACCATAACAACCACCATTCTCATGATGTGTTCGAGGCTGCTTTAATTCTCCTTCTCCTGCACTTTCTACCAGATGTTTGATGTTTGTATTAAACAAATGACTTACAAACCTACATAAACATTACATTTGGAAAACTAAAAGGGGTATTATTAAATCATAGTATTTGATGTTTTAGTATTAGAAATTTACTTTTTTTGATAAGTTAAGGATTAAAACAAGGAATTTCGGGGTTTTCTTTAATATAAATAAACTACACTGATTTAAATATAGAAAAGGCTCAAAAACAACTTACATTTGTATGAAAAGGCAGTAGATTAAGATTTCTAATTTTACACTTCGAAGTTTTGATCTTGAAAATTGTCATCAAAGCAAAGTTTTTTTTTATAGTTTTTTCCAAGCACAAGAAAAAAAAAGTTAGTTTTAGTCATACATATAAACGATTATTTAGTTTTACGGCAAGCGTTCCCAGTCAATTAGCAACTTTTAAAGGATTAGATATATTTTTGTTTGAACATGGCTCTTTTCATGTGATGAATTTTTGATTTTCAAGAGGGGAAACAAACAAAGACGTCAAAGAGCCAGGTCTCGTCAAAATCACAATAATAATATGACCAATAACTATTAAATTCCTACAACTAGTTAGTTGTTTCAGAGTTTAAAAGATGTCATTGAATTTTTGATTATTTAATTAAGCGCAAATAAATAATGATTAATTAGTTAATCACTATAAAATAAAGTTAATTTAGATTTGTTTTCTCAGTTTGTTTCGAAACAAACGCGATGGAAAAGCACTGTGGCACTGTACGAGAAAGTGACCAAATGTAAAAATAGAAACCTCTATATTTGTTACAATTTTTACAGTGATATCTTTGAGACATTTTGAAAACAACAGGTGAATACATTACGTTTGTAGAAATTATAATTATTTTCAAATACCAACTAAAAAATAATTAAAAAATATAACCTCATATGTAAGCGCATTTTTTGTAGATCTCTCAAAGATTCATGAAGATTTATTCGAATCATTAATGGATTTTTTTAAAAAATGTGAGGCCCGAGGCGACCAACTTTGAGGGGCCACGCACTGATCCGCATTACCCCTAGGAAGCTGAACAACTGTTATTCAGCTCGAAAACACCTCAGCTCCAGCCATGTGAAATTTCGTAACAATGTATCTAATAGATCCCGATTCTAAACCACTGTTCATTGACCGAAAGTCGCCCAGAATATGCAGACAGACATGAAACCATAATATTCCTCATGACTGTATAATTTCTTTAAAAATTATTCATAAATTAAAAAAATGTACGAGGTTTTTTGTAGTGCTCCACGAGGAGATTCTATATACATATGTAATTTTTTTAAAATCGGAGCACGAACAAAGAGTAGGTGTCCTACTTTGGGGTCTTCTGACCTGGTGGGCTCATGAGGTCCAAATTCAAAACATAAACTCGACAATAATTCATCTTTGCGCATGTGAAATTCAAACCGGACTAACCGTTTGGAAGTTATAGATTTATTTCCCTATTTTTTTATACAATACCTGTTAAAAACTATTTTGAAATAAGTGGTTTGGAAGTTTTGCCTCACCCGCCTATTCCAGACCTTGCCTCGTCCGACTACTATTTGCTTCGATCGATGCAGAACGCTCTCTCTGAAATGCGTTTCATATCAGAATAGAATATCCGAAATTGACTTGATTCGATCATGGCCTCAAAAGATGTGCAGTTCTTTTGGCTCGGAATCCATATATTGAATAAAATCTGCATTTTTAAGTCATACGCTCAATAAATTATCCGATTTAGTTCAAGTGTTGCATCAGTTAGTTTTAGACATTAAAGAGCCATACAAACAAATCTTATTTTAAGTAATTTCTGCGCTTTAAATAATTTTTCGGAGTAATATAGGTGTATTTTTGTTGTATTATCTCAAAAATAACAGGGTTTACATGGACGGAAAGAAGGACCAGTGGGCGGAAATAAATACCCTCAGAAAGTCATTCTAAGTCGGTTCTTTTATTTTTGTGCATTATAAATATCAGCACAAATGCTAATAACGTATGTGGAATGAAATTGCAACAAAAATTGACACTGGCCAAAGAAAAAGTACATGAGCTATTAGTATTTTAGGACTTATTTTGAATTACGTTATGTTTTGCCTTAATACTTTAAAACACCATTTGAAAATCTGAACTACCTTGAAAAAACATTTGTAATTTTTTCCATATTTTATCTATTTTCATTGGGAACAATGGAACTGGACTTTTTTGGAAGTAAATAAACCTATTTTTGATAAGTTATGCAAAGTAGAACATAATCTTTTTTCTAAAAAATTTAAAATTTAAAATTTTGACTTTTTTGGAATTTGATTTAACCATCAATTCTAATTAATATATTATGAAATGTGTACACAAAATTAATAATTTCATAAAAAGAAACATCAGATTTTATTTTTTAAAAATAAATTTCTTCTTAACTGTTTCATCATCCAACCGTCACGCCCAGATTATTATGGTGTTTTCCAACACCCTTCAAATTCCAGACTTTCTAAATTGAAAACATGTTCAAATTTTTTTAAATTAAAATAATTTGAGAGTTTTTGGACTTTTTTAAATAGAAGAGTTCTTGTTGATTATTTAAAATAAAAATAGAGAAAAATAAGACCATGAAACTCAAATAGGAGCTCAGAAAATTGCAAACATCGGTATTTTCAACCCCTGTGTATAAATTTCTTCATAACTTCCACAGAAGTACATGAATATAATAAATTTTTTGCTCACATTAAAGCACTACAATGGGTTATTTTATAAGGGTTTTATATATTATTAGCGTTAACAAATATAGCGTTTTCTGTTTTGTTGCGATTTCATTCCGCATACGTTAGTCTGGTTGGTCAATATATAAAAAAAATATATATTTTTATATTCAAAAAGGACTATAGCTAAAACCAATTTATTCAAGAGCACAAAAAAGAGTTTATTTGATTAAACCAAAAATTGGAGTTGTATATTACAGGATTATTGAAAAAGCCTTTAAAGGCGCGTGGGTTTTTTGATTTTCCAACAACCAACAATTTCAGTTTGTCTGTGCCATTCGCATTTGAACAGGGCAAACAAGTTATTTGTTCTATACATATTTTTATTCCGGGCGCTGTTTTCTCATTACATGTGACAAGAGTGTGATTTGGAAGCATCTTATAATATAAACCAGATTCGTCGGCATTGCAGATTTGGTGTTGAGTCAACTCATGCTCATCAACATTATCCATAAACTCTTTCAAAATTGGATCAATAAGTTGAGGTTTCTAAGACAATTTCTCTGGAATTAAAACCTGAATTGGTTTGATAAATTTTTGAAAACAAATGACTGGCTTTTGTTTGTAAAATTGCTGCTGATATTGGACAATTTTTCTCTTTGTTTTAGTAACCACTTATAAAGAATTTTTCCATTCTGTAACATTTGCCAGAGCCACTTTCTGTTGTACGTATGAACTATTTTATTGAATTTTCTTGCTTTATAATGCGGTAAACCGAAGACTTATATAACTTGTAATTCACGCAAATTAAGTTTATGGAATCTCCACTTTTAAATTTTTTTTAAATCTCTAATTTTTGAGAAATTGTTGGTTTTATAATACGTTGAACTTTTCCCATATTGAAATATGTATTTACACAACAAATGACACGAATAAACTGACAAAATTGAAGATCAAAATCAAGCAAAGAGGTTAATATACCAAAAGATGGCGATTTCCCTTATTTGGTTATAGAAATTGTAATAAAATTTAAAACAAACAGATAAAAGTCGCGAAAATAGAAACTGTTTTTCGTAAACTGTCGCGATTATAGAACCTGCAATGTTAAAAAATAATCGTCACGATAACCGGATCGTCGCGAATACCGAGCTTGCACTGTATTTCCTTTCATAATAATATATATAAATAACAATATAAATGTAAATCTTACATTAATATTAATGTTAGTTATACAATGGATATAATCTATCTTTAAATTAATGTATGTATGTCTGTTTATTTATATATTTCTTAGCTTGTTTGTTTGTGCTTTATAGGAGGTTAAACCACTGGACAGATCCTCTTGAAATTTTTTTTATGTATGTTTCTCTATATCTGGGAGGATCAATGACTGTTTCTTATTTTGAAATTTCAAATGGGAATGGTACCTCCCATACAAAATAAATAGTTAATATGGAATATTTTTGTGTAAACTATAATTGTGAAAACCGCATAACTTATCGGGATTTAGTTCGGTACGATTATGAACAGATTGGCTGAAAATGGACGTGGCACCTATCATACAAAATAAATAGTTATTTTCGAATATCTGCAAAACTAAAATTGTGACAGTCTTCAAACTTTATATAAATCAATTTCATATTACTGCATGAGGTTTAACCAAAAATGGGAGATATTTGCTGAAAATGGATGGGATTGGCTTAGTGGTCGTGGTACCTCCCGTAGAAAGTAAAAAGTTAATTTCGAATATCTTGAGAACTATAATTTCTAAGTATTAAAGTTTGTATGAACCAATTTCTTATCACTATACGGAGCTTAGCTAAAAATGGTTGGGATCGAACAGTAGATATGGACCCTCCCATATAAAGTACATATCCAATTTTGAATAGCTGAATAACTAAAATTGCGAGATTCTATAAACTTTTTTATTATGGAATCTCTGGTGTACTATAATTGTGAAAGCCGCAAAACTTCGCAGAATTTACTTCGGTACCTCTGTGCGTAGCTTGGCTGAAAATGTGCATGATGGATAAATAGGAGTGGCACCACCTATACAAAGTTAATAGTTATTTTCGGATATCTGCAGAACTATTACTGTGATAGTCTTCAAACTTTGTTCTTTTTATAACCAATTTCTTATCACCGTACGGAGTTTAGCTTAAAATGGTCGGGATCAAATAGTAGGTATGAACCCTCCCATATAAAGTAAGTAGTTAATTTTGAATATCTGGATAACTAAAATTGCAAGATTCTTCAATCTTTGTCTGAACGAATTTTTTATAATTAGTGGGCATAACTAGTAATCATATACAATAATTGTGAATGTCTTAACACGTACGCTGCCGCCATATTTAAAAAAAATTGACAGTGTGGAGAAAACAGTCTTATTATATTATGTTCCGTGTGACCCACCGCTGGTACACAAGTTCTCGTGTGAATCACCGCTGTATCACATGGCAACGAAGTCTTGCACCAATGGACGAGATCTGATCAGCGATTGTAAAACCTCCACTATAAAGAAAATTATAATTTCGAGAGCCTTTAAGCTTTGTCTGAACCATTTTTACATAAAGTAAATAGTTATAATTGAATATTTGGAGAATTATAATAGTCAAAGTAAATCTTGAAATTAGTTATTTAGTTAACATTGTACATAAAAGATACATACTATATTGCCGATTGGCGATAGGAATATAAAAATATCGATATTGGCAGGTCCGAAAGTCATATTTCTATAACTAGTTATGTTATTTTTCTGATTTTCAATACCAAAATTTTCTGATGTACTGATACTACAAGGTGGAGCAAAAGTAAACTTCCGATGTTTTTTGGCTGTAATTAAAAAAAATGCAAAACTTTGATTCTTCTTGTGGATTATTTTTATTTGGTCTTTTAATTTTTTTTACATCAAGTCGAGTATATGATGTCATGTAAATGGCCGCCGTTACAGTTGATTGTCAATTGAGCCCTTTTTATATCATTTTCCATCACTTTGGCCAAAAATTCCGTCGATAGGTCCTCACATTCTTGACGGATATTGTCTTTAAGAGCTGCAAGAGTCTGAGGCTTGTTGACATAAACCCGCGACTTCAAAAAGCCCCACGAAAAGAAGTATGGAGCGGTCAAATCAGGCGACCTTGCTGACCAGTGCAAATCGCCAAAACGGGAGATTAGGCGCCCGGGAAATGCATCCTTCAGCATATCGGTTGTGGCACGTGCAGTGTGTGCCGTTGCACCGTCCTGTTGGAACCACATGTTTTCCAATCCCAATTCATATCAAGTTGCGGCAAAAAGAACTCGTTGATCATTGCTCTGTAGGGCTCGCCATTCACAGTAACCGTTTGGCCCGCGACGTCTTCGAAGAAAAAAGGTCCGATGACTCCTCCAGCGAAAACAGCACATGCTCTTCGTGGGTTACACGCGGATTTTCAGTGCCCCAGAAGCGTAAATTTTGCTTATTTACGTACCTGCTAAGATGAAATGGGCCTCATCACTCATGATTATTTTTGATGATAAATCATCTTCCTCTTGGTGGGGATTAAGGATGGCTTGAGCGTATGTTAGACGCGATTGGCGGTCAGCAGCTAACAGCTGATGCACCGTCTGGACTTTGTACGGAAACATCTTCAAATCTAGTACCAAAGTTCGCTGTAAAGACCGTCGACTGATACCCATTTGCGTGGCACGTCGACTGGTCGATGTCGACGGCGCTTCCATGACATCATCGGCTACAGCAGCAATATTCTCTGCAGAACGGCTACTCCGGGGTCTGCCACGCCTATCAGCATCTCGTGTTGTGCCAGTCTCTTCGAGGCGAGCGGCTAAAGGTCGCAGTGTTTCACCAGTAGGCGTTGGACGGCCAGGAAATCTGCGACGATGCCAAAGTCACCGACCGATTACGTATGAGGCGTAAATTATTTAGATGCTTAAGAAACCTCATTACAACTCAAACGTATATTTATATAACCTTGCCACTCATGACGTATCCAAATACTATTAATTACCCAATTTATCCGCATATTACAATACATAAGTAGTTTAATTTATTCAAATGCATTAGTCTGTGCTTTTCTTTTATTTTAATGACATTTCAAAGTTGTTCAACAATTTAGCGAAAACGTTTAAATGATTTCCATTTTAAATACAACATAATTATTACATAGTACATTTTTAGCAACTATATATATATTTTTATCCTAAGTATTATATATATTTTTTAATATTTAACTTTAATAGAATTTATAAGGCATTTTGTTATACTTTTTAAACCATAAAATTCTATGAAACTTGTGCAAATATGTACTCTAAACACTCAAAATCCCAAGCGGTTTCCGTCACAACAGATACTTCAAATAAGCTAAATCATTATTTTATTCAGTTAACTGAGTCATGTTTTCACGTTCAATTTCATTTTAGCCGAAACATATTTGTTGGCACATTTGTTCTTAGGTGATTTTGCACTTTTTGATTGTAATCAATTGTTGCACACTGTATGTGAAGTGTACCAGTACAAAATCCTACAAAAAGATTAGAAATGGAGAAGAAATACACAAACGCTACTACATTCGTAGTATACGTACATTCCTTCGTGCATGAATCGTTTATACATAATACAGTCTCTCATTTGTTGAAATTTAAAATAACAAATGTTTCTCAAATGTCGAAAATAAATTCTTAATAACAATTTATGGCCTTTAAAGTAATTTTGTTCAAGAAAATTACAAAAAAATAAGAAAAATAAAATAAAATCGGAAGGAAGGAAGGTTGCACAAGCATACTGTAAACGTACTTGAACAATCATTTACACATCCACACAATGACACGCATATACATATATCCCAGCAGTTTTACAAGTAGTCATTGTATCCCATATAGTCAGTAATTTGCACTAATGTCTGATCACTTGGCTGACTCCAATTGATACATTTTGGGTCTTTTGTCACGTATATGCTATTTGTAGTGCACAGAGAAGTCATTTGGTTACTTCATACATCCCAGGTGTCTCTAAATAATCTAGAGTGTACACTAAGGTTTATTTAGTACTGCACACTAGAACTAATATATCAGGGAGTCAGTTGTCACTTGTGACAATAAGTTTAATCTGATGTAAAATATATTTAAATGTTGTATTTTCAGACCACCTTAGAGATAAGCCATTTTACTCACAATAAGGTATTTGTTAGATCAATCTGTAGTCAATTCAAAATTCTAATTATGGGCCTGATTCAGAAAAACGAAAGGAAAACAATTTTCAAATTTTTGTATGAAAATCACTCAGTTTTTAAATAATTTTTGAGTGTTTTTCATACAAAAATTTGAAAATTGTTTTTGTATTTATATTTAAGGACTATCTTCTTTACTCACCACTAATATTATCTGTCAATTTACATATTACTGTCTTTAAACTTTAGAGACTAGTTATTTTACTTATGACAGGTAATCTAGAGCCAGTCAATCATACGACACAATTTTGTTATTAGCATTACTTACAATATTTATATTTCATATCAAGTCAACCAACTTTTGAAATCGATGTCTTCCGATTGGGTTAGTTCTATTGGATAGTAATTCATACACAATTTTTCAACAAGATCGGTCGAGAACGTTCTGAGTTAGACGGGGTTAAAATATGACATTTTGGCCAAGCAGGTGTTTTTTCTCATCCATGTAACTTATTACCTATTTTTCTTAGCAAAATGTGTCCCAAATAAGGACTGAGATCGTAAAATTCTTAACACACGCTTTTCATTAAAACTTTTAAACCCAAGTATTATTTGATCAAGTTATGTTTGTAAAGCATGTCAGTTATTATGTTTAATGTCAATTATGTTCATTTGTTGTTAATCTGATTAAAATGAGTGACCAGAAAAAAGTGCGTACTAAAATTATTAAACATTTTTAACAAAACCCAACTTGGTCCTACAAAAAGTTGGCCAAATAATCAAAGGCCTGCTATCAAACTGTTTCCAATGTTATTAAACAGTACCGGGAGAACTTGTCCGTTGATATAAAACCTGGTTCAGGTAGAAGGAAGGGTCCACATGATGTTTTTAAAACAAAAAAATAGAAAGCATTTTGAAAAGAGCTCTCAACTCCTCCGGTAGGAAAGCAGCCCGGTTAGGTCAGTACTCGGACTATTTGGTACGAAAATTTAAACCCAATGAGGGCTTAAAAGCATACAAGGCCCAAAAAGTTCCTGACAGGAACTCTGCTAAAAATTTAGAAGCCAAAGACAGAGCACGGAAATTGAAGTCAAATTTTATACAAAAAATATACTTGCACAATGGATGACGAAATGTAAGTATGGACAATTTTTCGCAGCTTCTGGTTCAATTTTTTTATGTTGCAGATGCTCGAGAGAATGTTGAAGAAAAGTTTAGGACCCAAAAGCAGACAAAATTTCTCAAAAACTTCTTGGTATGGCAAACAATATGCAGTTGCGGCAAAAAATCCAAATATTCGTTACAAAGGGATCTATAAATACCGAAATTTACATCAAGGAATGTTTACAAAAAATAATGTTTCCATTCATAAGACTTCTTAATGTGTCCACTTATTTTTGGCCTGATTTGGCATCTGTCACTATGGTAAGAAGGGTCTTGAGTGGTACAAGAACAATAATGTGGTATTTGTACCAAGAGAGGCAATTTCTCCAAACTGCCTGGAGCTGAGTCCACTGGAGAGATATTGGGCTCTTGTTAAAAGAGAATTGAAGATCACAAAAAGGTGTCCAAAAGTGTGGTAGATTTTAAACGGAGATGGACAACCCGTTCGAACAAAGTGACATAGAGCACTATAAAAACCATAATGGAAGGGTTTTTGAAAAAGGTTCAAAATTTCATCATTAGTGATTAGAACTATAAAAATATATTTTTTTTTTTTTTGTAAATTGTAACAATAATTTCAATTAAATAAAAAAGATTAAAAACTGTAAGCTTAGTGGTTTCATTTTTATTAACATATATGTATGTTAAACATTTTTAGATCTCAGTCCTTATATGAGCTATGCTCAATTATAGATTAAATCGCAATAAATGTTTAAATGTGATTTCTTTTTATATAAAACTTATTTGTGGAGGAATTTATGTGGATACCTATATAAATTAGACATTTATGTCAAAAACAGTATATTTCGGGAGGAGGCTAGGTGAAATATTGAACCGATGTAAGGTCAATTATTGACCCCCTGCTTAGGACACGCACATAACTAATTTCAAAACTATTTTGTTACTAGTGGTGGCCCTAAATTATACGTAAAGTCCCTATTTCAGCACAGTCATCCAGAACTGCTGGGACATAAAAATTCGAGTGAAAGTGTGTGTGTATATATGTATGTAATGAATGTTTTGTTTAGTATAAATGTCTACCGAAAAGCCCTGGCTGATTGCCTCCAAACTAATCAAGAAGCAAAAAAAAAAAACAAAATAACACAAAAACAACAGCGTCATTTTCTCGTTTCGAGTGGCAACAAAGTCGTTGCCATCATTATCGTCATCAACATCTCTTCATCATCTTTACGATTTTATCAAAAATAAAAATTATACTTAAGTACTTATTTAGCCGAGCGTGCCTGGCTATACAACACTATGCACCTGCTATTGAGAAATTGGAGTCAAATGAAATTCAATATTTTTTAAAACAATAAATGGCTACATTGAAATAGGTTGAGTAGAGTCTTTGGAAAGGGCATAATTAAGTATACCGTTTAATCTAAATTGATTTTTTTAAGTTAAAGTTGAAACTATAAATCGAAATTTTTAAATTCGATGAAATTTGGAACACAATTAACTGTTGACCCAAGACTGATGTCTATTGATACGGATTGAAATCGGTCCTCGGGCCATATAGAGCATAGAGATGCAAGGGAAAAACCACACTTAGGACCTGGTATATCTTCACAAAATGATAGGAGATTTTTCCATATTTAAGTGATTTTTGGAAGTGTACCTAATATGGGAACTATGATGAAATATAGACCGATATAAACAATATACAATTTGATTTTTTCATACATACTAAGGACTGAGATTGAAAAAGTTTTAAGTTTTAACATACATATATGTTAATAAAAATGAAACCACTAAACTTACAGTTTTGAATCTTTTTTTATTTGATTGAAATTATTGTTACAATTTCCAAAAAAAAAAAAAAAATATTTTTATAGTTCTAATCATTTTGAACCTTTTTCGAAAACCCTTCCATCATGGTTTTTATAGTGCTTTATGTCACTTTGTTCGAACATGTTGTCCATCTCCGTTTAATATCTACCACACTTTTGGACACCTTTTTTGTGCTCTTCAATTCTATTTTAACAAGAGCCCAATATCTCTCCACTGGCCTTAGCTCCGGGCAGTTTGGAGGATTTGCCTCTCTTGGTACAAATACCACATTATTGTTCTTATACCATACAAGGGCTTGTTTACCATAGTGACGTATGCCAAATAAGGCCAAAAATAAATGGACACATTAAGAAGTCTTGTGAATGGAAACATCCCTTTCTGTTAACATTCCTTGATGTAAATTTCGGTATTTATAGATCCCTTTGTAACAAATGTTTGGCTGTTTTGCCGCAACTTCATATTGCTTGCCATACCAAGAACTTTTTGGGAAATTTTGTCTGCTTTTCGATTCTAAACTTTTCTTCAAAATTCCCTCGAGCATCTGCAACATTAAAAAAATTGAACCAGAAGCTGTGAAAAATTTTCCATACGTACATTTCGTCATCCATTATGCAACAGGTATATTTTTTGTATAAAATTTGACTTCAATTTCCGTGGCCTCTACATTTTTAGCATAGTGCCTGTCAGGAAATTTTGGGCCTTGTATGCTTTTAAGCCCTCATTGGCTTTAACTTTTCGTACCAAATAGTCCGAGTACTGTCCTAACCGGGCTGCTTTCCTACCGGATGTGTTGGGAGCTCTTTTGAAAATGCTTTCTATTTTTTCAACCCATTGCTAGATCGTCTTAGAATTTTAAAAGGACCCAGAATATATATACTTTCGTATACTTTTCGATGTATTATAAAATCAATATACCCCATATCTTAGTGGTGGTGGATATAAAAAACCTCGTGCCACCTCCTTACAAATATTGAAATATATGAATTTTAACGAGTTTTACTCCGCTACAATCGTATTTTTCGCATGAACCATGTTATGGTTGGAGTAAAATTTATCAATCATAACAAGTATGCTCAAGAACCTTCATCGCCAAATTGTACAGGGTTTTCCAACAAGAGGTGATATTTTGGTATGAGATAAATGATCGGATGTTTATTTCATAATAAAAAGGAAAGTATGCCGTTAATAATGAAAAACAACATCAGCCAAATGGCCTCCATGACTACGCTTACAGGACCATATCCTTTTTATGAAATTTTCCATAACCAAATCTCAAAGTGGCTGCCCTATGTCCTCGATAGCTTCACGAATTCTATCTTTGAGGTCTTGAATCGACGCTGGGCTGTTGACGTAGATCATATCTTTCACGTGGCCCCAAAACAAGAAGTGGCAAGGTGTTAAATCACAAGCTCTCGGTGGCCCATTGTGATCACCTCTTCGGGAGATAGGCTAGGTTAAGTTTCCAGGCAGCCGCGAAGTGAAGAAGAAGTGCAGCTCACGTGGTTCCAGGTATAGGTCCCTTTGTGTTACCTGAAAGTATAAAGACAAAAAGAGAAGAACAGAGTAGATATGAAAAGAGAGAATAGGACAGTCAGTATTTGGTTAGGGTTGATGAGTGAAAGAAGATATACGAGAGAGAAAGAGAAGGACAGTAGATTATTATTGTTCACTCCATGGAGATCCCCATATTAGGTCTGGTTAGCCAATTAATGTTCCTTACAAAGGCATAAATGCACTCAAGCCTCAAATGCGAGAGCTCAGAGAGACTAGTTAGAGAACGATGTACCAGAAACCTTAAGCGAAGATTTTCCAATGCCGGACAGTGACAAAGAAGATGAAAAATTATCTCATCCTCCTCCTCGTTTTGACAACTTCTGCAGAAGTCGTTGTAGGGCAAGCCAAGTCTCCTCGTGTGGTTGCCAAAAGTGCAGTGACCGGTAATAACCGCCACCATACCGCTCAATTGTGAGCGTGTCAAGCCAAGAAGATATGTTGTTCGTCCACGATTTAGTCGGGGCCATATCATGTGGGTTCACAACCCCAACTTGCCTGAGCAAGCTCATAGTAGAAGTTACTAATGTGAAGCTTGCATTTGGATAACGGAATCCCACATAAGAAGTCTATGTGTCCGTCATGCAGCATGGCGCCCTTTTTCGCCAATTCATCAGCAACACAGTTGCCTATAGTATCTCCGTGTCCACGTACCCACTTGAGTACGACTGTTCGGGAGATAACACGGTCCGGAAACTTTTCCCGTAAAATAGCAATGGTTTCGTTGCTTGTGTGCCACGTAGCGCCGTCTTGTTGAAAGTAAACGTTGTCCAGATCAATATCATCCAACTACGATCAAAATACGGTGGACGAGGATATTCTCAGTTGTTTTTTATCAGAAATCGCAAAATTTATTAATTTTAAATATGATCAGAATTTTAATATAAAATGTCTTTCAAATTCACCGAAATAAGTTTTGTCTTCTAAAAATACCTAAATGAAAATAATTGACTTTTGCGCTTATTTTCCATTTTAATTCGTCTTTTATGGAATGAATGCTTGGATATTTGTAACTCTTAAAGCTGAATATGAATTCTTATGACCAAAAGGGCACAGTAAGGAATATAAAACATCTGTAATTTATAAACGAACAGTCCGATTTTAATAAACTGCAACATCAACAAGTTAAAAATCTAATCAGAAACAGCTAATTGAAATATCTGCTTAGAAATTTCTGATTTATTTTACATATTTCTATTCATTTACTATACAGAGTCGTGATTTATCCCAAAAATAATTATGCATTACATTTGCTTGAGTACATAATGACAAACTAAATATAACCTTCCATCTATTTAGTGCTGGGTAAAATACAAAAAAAATACATAAACACTCTCAGTCGTACTTGTTGAAATTATTCAGCAGTCAGTCATTCATTCATTCATTCATTCATTCTACATTTCAACTTTCAATGATCCACTAGGAATTCATAACAAAAATTATATAAAAGTTGGTAACAAAAAAAAAAAACAATATATATTTTTTTAAAGCAACAAAATCTTGTCTACAAACGGAAAGTCAATTCGTGGCAAAATTATCGCGAACAAGACACAAGTTGCTTATTTTTTATTTTTTATTTTTTTTTTTTGTGTTGATTTTGAAATGAAACGACTGAAGGCAAAAGGTCTTAAAGTAGGAAGAGGATATAGGAAACGTAAAAATAAACTTAACAAGTAAGAGAGATATATTCGGCTGGGCCGAATCTTATATACCCTTCACCAAACTATACTTCAAAATAAAAATTTTTAAGTAATTTTAGGTAAACAAATTTTTTTTAGTTGTTTTTTTTTTCATTTTTTGGAAAAAAAATATTTTTCGAATTTTTTTTTTAAAGTTTTTATGTAAAATTTTTTTTAAATTTAAATTTTTTTTTTTTTTTAAATTTAAATTTATTTTTTTTTTAATATTTAGCGAAAAAAACTTTTGGTGAAAAAAAAAATCTGGTTCAAAATTTTTCCCGATTTTGACCCATTGTAGGTCCAACTTACTATGGTCTTATATACGTCGTTGCAAAGGTCTTTGAAATATCTATCATTTTATATCCATATTGTCTATATTAATAACTTAGTAATCCAGATATAGTTCAAAAAATAGGTAAAAAATCGAGGTTGTCCTGGTTTTTTCCTTATATCTCAGCCATTTGTGGACCGATTTTGCTGATTTTAAATAGCAAACTTCTCGAAAGCATGTCTGACAGAATTATTGAAGATTTGGATCCCGAAGATATCTGGGGTCTTCAGAAAATTGATTTCAACAGACAGACAGACAGACGGACAGACAGACAGACAGACAGACAGACAGACGGACATGGCTTAATCGACTCCGCTATCTATAAGGATCCAGAATATATATACTTTATAGGGTCGGAAAATTATATTGTGGAAATTACAAACGGAATGACAAATTTATATATACCCTTCTCACGAAGGTGAAGGGTATAAAAAAGAAAAACAAGAACAAAAAAGTAGTACTTACTATTATATAATTTTGTATCTTTAAATTTATCTTTTATTCATTTTTTTTTTATGGTAAGAACTTCTAGTCATTTTTGTATTCTTTATTTTTTATTTTTATGTTTTATTACAATATAAGGACTTTGGGGGATAAAATGTTTATTATATATTTTGACATTCATAAAATATATATTATGGGTGGGGGGGGTGGTGTGGTGTGGGGAAATAATTTAAAATCATATTAAAGTGTTCTTTTGAAACTTTAAGTTTCTCAAAACGATTTTATAATAAGGTGTCAAAAGAAACTTTTTATTTTCTTTATTATGTTCTGTTCGAAAGCTACTCTGCACAATTTTCAAATTACGAAATTTAAAACTTAATGATAAATACGTTTAACATTTTCTCATTTGTTTATGTTTAATACAATGAATATAATATGTATTTTCACTTAGATAATTAACGTGTATTGTACTAATACCTTAATAAAAAATATTAAAAGAACTGTGTGTTAATGAACCAGTCGTTTTTAAGTCACTTTATCTATATTTTATAATAGAACAAAAAAGTTCAAAGGTAGTGAATTCAATGTTCCAACAATTTTAGATGGTACGTAAGTATATAAAATCCAGAAAAAAATGTGAGGAAAATGAAGATGAAAAACACAACAATTTTAATGATAAACCAATGAATTTTACATTAGAGTGTCATTGCAGGCATGTTGTTCCATTTTTGAAATCTTGTACTTCATATAATCCACGTTTCTCATACTATACGTTGATTTTCCAACCTTAAGACCTTTGATTGTCGTCTTCAGGTTAGAAAACCAGGATTTTAATGGGGGTTTCACCACATTATTTATGACATTATCACTAATAGATGAATTTGTATCATTTGGGGTACCTACATTCTCCAAGTGATTGGCAAATGCTTCGATTTTTTCTAAAGTATTGTTACCTTTTAAAATAAACCGGATACTTTTGATTGCAAATAAAAAGCAGTTTTAGTAGTTAAAAATTGTAAATTAAATAGTCACTCAGTGTCTCCATACACGTCTATCAATTCGCTGAAATACACACACACACCTTACAATGTACAAGTATACACGTACAAGACAGTTGATGTTAACTCTAACAGCGACAATGATCAACTCACCTTATGACTGCAACTTCTGCCACTATTTATACACGCGCCATCTATCGTGAATCTTCTACAATATCTTAACGGACAACTAGAACATTCGAATTCTAGAGCTTTCGATGTTAATGTTAGCAGCTTAAACATTTAGTGTTGCCACACTTATAAATAATGCTAGTAACCGCATGCTATCAACATTGCTGGCAAGTAGAAGCCTCTACTAATGGACGTGCTTATAAACATGATGAATGTTGCAGGCAGTTGTTGCGGACCTTTAAACTCAAATCATCTTTGCACATTCGTAACAGTAGTATTTGCCTATTCTCAGTTCTGAAGGCGTATGGGCGTCTCATATACAATAGAGCATTGCATATTTTTTACAGCTTTCCAGAGGCTTAGTATGGTCTAAGTTTTTAAGATAATTTCTCAGATTCCTTATAAATCCTTAAGGCGACGTGAAGTCTTCTTTGGCAGTGATTAAGTTAACCTTTACGCTCGAAGATCACGATTGTTGCCATTGACGTCTGAGTGTTCTTTCTTTGATAAGAGACTCAATGTTTCTAGGGCATTTTGAATGTATGTAAATCCCCAAGGTGACTGGGGGCGTAGACATTTTGACAGCGTTTGTTAAAATATCTGTAAATATATCGACTGCGAATTGTATTTGATTTTTCAATGAGATATTCTGTGGCAAGTGTGAGCTAACATACATTTTATACTTTAACCAGTTCATCTTCTTGTTAGGGAAACAAGAGCAATAGTTTTCCAATTTGCTGTAGCCGAGTGGTCTGATAAGAGTTCCAGAGAAGGGATCACTGAAATAAATTCTCGTTTTATATTTTTGATTACAGCGAAGTCAATTATATTGGGAATCTTATTGAGGTTTGTAGGCCAATAAGTAGGTTGGCCACTAGATATGGCATCTAGTCTGTTAGACGATATTGCTTCTAACAGTTGCCTCCCTCTAAGAGTAATAAGGCGAGAGCCCCAAAATGTCTGTTTTGCATTGTAATCACCAGCTGCTACAAATCTTGGACCTAGAGTTTTAAAATATTTGACTAACTGCTCTAGATTAACATTATACGTAGGAGGACAATATATTGAAAATATTGTAACTCTGCCAACAGGTATATTTATTGATGTTACCTGGATGTGGTCCTTTATATATTCTGGCATTGGGAAAAGCCTAATATAAATTCTCACTAATATTTGTATCATAAGTGTAGTCGCCGTTAATTCAGAAACAGTTCTATAGTGTAATAGTATATAGTGTATAGTGTGTTTCAGACACCAGTATTTCCTGAAGCTGGAGAAATTGCAGTACTTCATTCTTATGTTGGCTAAGGCCGATAGCATTCCAAAAACAAATTCTTAGAGAGTTCATTTCCTATTTAGCAGGATCTGCATGCGCTTCTTTGATTCTACATGAATTGTTGAAACATATTTTGCATGTTCGCATTAAACTGTTCATGGTTTGAATTAGACTCTCAATAGATCTTTGAGGTACCGTGAAATAACTCACAAATGAAATAATTCCCAATGAAATAACTCACAATGAAATAAATGCCATCAAAAATGAAATAATTCCCAAACTTGAAAAATGAAATAACCATCAAATTGTAAAATGAAATAACTCCCAATAATCGGTGGTTTCATAATTTTAAAAATATTAGTCCCAAATAAAGCGAAATAACTCCCAATGAAATAATTCCCAATCCGAAGCAATTTATTTATGCAATCTAGCTCCCAATGAAATAAAGAACTACAAAGGTGGAATTATTCTTCGCTCACCAAACATTTTTTGCATTGCGAGCCTATTGAGTAGCGCTAAGGTTTCCTTCTCTGGAGTGTATCAAAAACTGGCTTCGCTCAGAAAAGTTGTTTTGCATTGCCGGCCTTCGGCCGGGCGCTAAGGTTTTCTCCTCTGGTGTATCAAAATCTGGCTTCGCTCAGAAAAGATTTCTTTTATTGCAGAAAGGTTGTATAAAATTTCAGAAAACAGATTTTCATTTCGCACCAGAGAAGAAATCGTTGCGATCTGACAAAGGCCGACAATGCAAAAATAATATTTTCTGAGCGAAGTCGGTTTCTGATACACCCCAGAGGAGAAAACCTTAGCGCTCGGCCGAAGGCAGGCAATGCAAAAAGTTTATAGTATGCGAAGCCGGTTTTGAATACACTTCAAAAATGAAATAACTCCGAATACAGTGAAATTACTCCTAATTCCCAAAGTAAAATGAAATAAAACCCAACAAAAATTTCATTGGGAGTTGTTTCAACAAAAAATTATGAAATAACACCCTACGCGTTAAGAGTTGGACGCATTATTTCAAACTGGGATCAAAGAATAACCAAACACTCATGTTAGTAACCGCAATTGGAAATAAGTACATAACCTCAATAATGGAAATAATCAGTCAACAGGTTCTCGTCATATAAAACAGCCGGAGCAGATGGAATCTTTTCTGCTCTTTTACAAAGCAATGAATACCTACATATTTGACGACAGACTAATATTGAAAATCAATCACTGCTTAAAAATTCATATATCCCATCAGTGTTGTTCGATTAGAGGATTTTTCCGAAAATTGGGGATTTTTTAAGTTGGAATAAAAATTTAGCTTGAGTAGTTATATAGGGATATAGATTGATTTTTGGGGATTTTTAGGAATTTTTTTTTAATTCTAAAATATTTTAAAGGCACATTAGACCGTACCTCAAAAAAAAAATCCCGCTTCACCCCCTAATATAAAGTATTTCAATGTTTTTGTGTCGAGAAGACCAATGTTTTGCTCTAAGGTTAGCAAGAGTTTAATGATTTCTTGCGAGCTTTAATTTTCTGACATTGGATAATACTAGAATGCGATTCTTAAGGTCAAGGGCCCTTAGAGCAAAACATTCTAAAGGCCCTTGACCTTAACAAGGCAAACAGTGTACACAATTTTTAATCGCGCTGAATACGAAAATAGGTTGTCTTAGAATCTTCCAACTGGCCGTCCACGTAAGATTTCGAAGAGAACAGATCGTGTTTTCAGAAGAAAGGTAGACGAAACCCCTTTGGTATCCATACAAACTTTTGTATATGAACTTAAAGAAGAATGTAGCGTGACAGTCTCTCACGAAACGGTAAGGAAAGTTTTGAAATGGAACGATTATTCATCCAGAGTAGCTTGAAAAAGAAAACACTGTTTACAATACAACATACAGAAAGTCGATTATATTTTGCTGTAACGCATATTTCAAAACCTGACGACTGGTTTGACGTTATATTTTGATACGAAACCAAAATGAAGCTATTCTATAATGATGGACCTAATAGAGTATGAAGAAAACCTTTAAAAGCATTAGAAAGTCGTAACATATTTTCAACTGTAACATTTGGTAAGCTTTCGGTAATGGTTTGGGGTACATATCTAGTAAGGGAGAAACTTCATTTATTGAAGAATGCGAATTAATACCTGGATATATTAAAGCGTCATCTAGTTAACACAGCCTAATATTGATCATCCTTCAATTAAGGATATACCCCTTTTTCATATTATATTAGTATGTAAAGACATTTTCTTGTAAACAAAATTCTGGAGTTCTTTTGTTTTTTGATCATATTTCTTAATCTTAACTTTGTTTTTTTTCTCCTTGCTGTTATTTGTTAGTTAATATATAGCTTTAAATGAATTAATAAACAAAAATAGTAAAATAGTTATTTTAATTTTTTTAAGTCAAAACAAAAATTATTTTCACTATGTCAAAACATTTTCTTGACAAACTGTACATAAAAAGTAATTATATTTGTCTTTTTAGGAATTTCTTAATAAGAAATGGTTCAAGCCTCATTACATCAATTACTTATTTCATTTCGTTTTATTTATACTTGTGGTGTACATACAGAGAGAACACACTAAACTTTAGTGACTAAAGTAAGAACACAATATTAAAAATGAAAACATATGAAAACATGCTGCAACAACGTCATAATTCAAAAAAAGTCGTTTCGAGAAAAATGTATTTGAATGTTTTATAACATTTTACTAACACAAATTTTTACTTGTCAAATATACGAGAAAACATGAATTTTAATTTAGATGTTTACAACAAAAAAACACTTTTCGAAAACTGATAAAACTATTTGAAAGAATATAGAACTGCGCATATTTTGTGTTACTCAGTTCAAAAAACATGGATTTTTAGTTATGACGTTGTTGCAGCAAATGAGCGATATGTAATTTAAAACTTGTAATTTGTTCATTATTCTAAAAAGTAGAAATATACAACAGACAATAATCATTTACATTAATACAAAACTAGTTTTTAATATTTTTTACATGGGATTTTTGAGGATAAGGAAACGTGTGTTTTGGAGATTTTTGGGCATAATGCAGGAAAAAATCTGGTAACCCTGTATTCCCGTAACCTGTCGAGAGGCAAGAGTTCACTTGCATACCAAAGCCGGGGAAGGACATATACAGTGGCGAGCAGAAGTGAGTGGATGTTCACGACACTGACTTTCGTCATCCATAAAAACAAAACCATACAAGCAAATCAAAAATATTTTTTAGTTTTATTTTTATTATTTTATTCGTAACAAATAGGAGTAAAGAAACAATAATAAATTATATGATTTCAAAGAGTTTGGAAGAAAAAACAAAAATAACCCGCATAAACTCAATTTTGCACGTTTTATGAATTACACCTATTTTCGACCTTTCACATATCTTATCAGCAGAAATCATGCAGATTTACCTTTATGTTTGTTGTTATCTTATTCTCCTTGCTTGTGGAGCAGTTTGAAATTTGTTTCTTGCGAATTAATGCCGATTTTGTCAATTACTATCATATTTAAAATAAATTGTTGATTTTTTGTATAAAAATTACAAAAATATCTGAAGAAATTTAAAATAGTGTTGTGTGCCTGACCGAGAAAGGCTGTTCTTCACGTACTATTTCCGAAATACTTTGTATTAGTCAATCGGCGGTGATTGTAGCTCGAAGGAGACGAAATGTGATTCGAAATCGCAAGTCAAAGGTTGAAAAATATTACTAACGGACTCAGATGCTCGAATAATGATGTCCGAAATGAGAAAAAAACGCAAGCTGCTAACACCAAAGGGTGTTTCCTAGCAATTAACAAAAAAGTAAGCGATTGGACTGCTAGAAGAGTTTAACTACTTTAACAGTTTGCTTCACATGGCGTCTTTGAACACGTTCCCCGGATCTACACCAGCAGTATTGCTTTCCATCTGACTGAAAACGATTAAATTTGGACTCATCAGACCAGATAACACGTTTCCAATCATCAATGGGCCAATTTCTATGCTCCCTTGCTAATTTCAAGCACGCATTAACATGCTTATCGGACAACGCAGGTTTGATTTTTTTAACAGTTGAGGCATATTCGATATCATGGAGCGCTCTTCTAGCAGTCCATTCGATTTCATTTATTTTAATTGCTAAAGAAGCACCCTTTGGTGTTAGCAGCTTGTGTTTTTTCTCATTTCGGACCTCATTATTCCAGCATCTGAGTCCGTTAGTAATCTTTTGCGACCTTTGACTTGCGATTTCGAATCACATTTCGTCTCTTTCGAGCTGCGATCACCGCCGATTGACTACTACCAAGTATCTCGGAAATGGTACGTGAAGAATAGCCTTTCTCGGTCAGGCACACAACACTATTTTAAATTTCTTCAGATATTTTTGTAATTTTTATACAAAAAATCACCAATTTATTTTAAATATGATAGTAATTGACAAAATCGGCATTAATTCGCAAGAAACAAATTTCAAACTGCTCCACAAGCAAGGAGAATAAGATAACAACAAACATAAAGGTAAATCTGCATGATTTCTGCTGATAAGATATGTGAAAGGTCGAAAATAGGTGTAATTCATAAAACGTGCAAAATTGAGTTTATGCGGGTTATTTTTGTTTTTTCTTCCAAACTCTTTGAAATCATATAATTTATTATTGTTTCTTTACTCCTATTTGTTACGAATGAAATAATAAAAATAAAACTAAAAACTATTTTTGATTTGCTTGTATGGTTTTGTTTTTATGGATGACGAAAGTCAGTGTCGTGAACATCCACTCACTTCTGCTCGCCACTGTACATACATAATTTGTATTGAAATCCTTAGAGCGCATTTTTGATGCATTTATAAATTATAGATTTATTTACAATGAAGTGAAATATAAAAAAAAAACATAAATATGTAAAGGGACGATCGATTAAAACCTCACTACACTACATCAAGAGGACCTATTACCTGAATATATACAATTTAGTCATCTTTATTGATAATCAATAATGTATTTACTCTTTCTTTTGACTTAAACCTAGACTTGGTAGTCTGGATTAATCAGACAAAAAACATAAAACAATGGAACAATGTGTGTTGTGGTACACCATAGGGTGGTATACTATATTTACTACTTTGGGTAACAATTATACAAAGTTTCTAGGAATTAAGATCAAAATATGAAGACCCCATTATTGCAACAATATTAAATCTAAGGACGAATGGATGGGAGAAATATGGAACATCTTACAAGGAGGCAACATCATTAAGGAAAGTTTTTATAACCACGAATCAATTGGAAATAGATATCTTACATCACAAAATCCTGCAACAAATACCTATACCGAAGGCTCACGATCGTATGACGGAATAAATATGGCAAATACGATCGTCGAAGTTACGGCAACACCAAAAGCATTAAATTATTAAAAAACAATGGTACCTGCTAAAGACTGAGATCGAAAAATGTTTAACACACATATATGTTACTAAAAATAAAACCACTAAACTTACAGTTTTGAATCGTTTTTTTATTTGATTGAAATTATTGTTACAATTTACAAAAAAAAAAAAAATATTTGTATAGTTCTAATCACTAATGATGAAATTTTCGAACAGGTTGTCCATCTCCGTTTAAAATCTACCACACTTTTGGACACCTTTTTTGTGCTCTTCAATTCTCTTTTAACAAGAGCCCAATATCTCTCCCCTGGACACAGCTCCAGGCAGTTTGGAGGAATTGCCTCTCTTGGTACAAATACCACATTATTGTTCTTTTACCACCCCAGACCTTTCTTTCCATAGTGACAGATGCCAAATCAGGCCAAAATTAAGTGGACACATTAAGAAGTCTTATGAATGGAATCATCACTTTCTGTTAACATTCCTTGATGTAAATTTCAGTATTTATAGAGCCCTTTGTAACAAATGTTTGGATTTTTGGCAGCAACTGCATATTGCTTGCCATACCAAGAACTTTTTGGGAAATTTTGTCTACTTTTGGGTACTAAACTTTTCTTTAACATTCCCTCGAGCATTGACCCAGAAGCTGCGAAAAATGTTCCATACTTACATTTCGTCATCCATTATGCAGCAGGTATATGTTTTGTATAAAATTTGACTTCAATTTCCGTGCTCTGTCTTTGGCCTCTAAATTTTTAGCAGAGTTCCTGTCAGGAACTTTTTATTAAGCCTTGTATGCTTTTAAACCTTCATTGGCTTTAACTTTTCGTACCAAATAGTCCGAGTAGTGACCTAACCGGCTGCTTTCCTACCGGAGGTGTTGGGAGCTCTTTTGAAAATGCTTTCTATTTTTTTGGCTTTAGAAACATCATGTGGACCATTCCTTCTACCTGAACCAGGTTTTATATCAACGGACAAGTTCTCCCGGTACTGTGTAATAACATTGGAAAAAGTTTGACGGCAAACCTTTGATTGTTTGGCCAACTTTTTGTAGGACCAAGTTGGGTTTTGTTGAAAATATTTAATAATTTTAGTACGCACTTTTTTCTGGTCACTCATTTTAATGAAATTAACAACAAATGAACATAATTGTCATTAAACATAATAACTGACATGCTTTACAAAGGAAACTTGATCAAAAAAAAAAAAATCAAATAATACTTGGGTTAAAAGTTTTAATGAAAAACGTGTGTTAAGAATTTTACGATCTCAGTTCTTATGAGAGCACTTACAGAAACAGTAAAATCCAGAACAGTACTCGAATGTAAGGAAGACTCTACATACTATGTTGACCTAGAAATCATTCGCCATCAGCCACCATGAAATCATAGGCAATGAAAATGAGCTTTTGAAAATGGGCTCCCATATGGATCTAGCCAATATTTATTAGGGAATACAGTACCTAAACTGGAACAAATTAAGAGTTTATTGAAGTATTGTATTTTTGAGTTTTATACTTATATGGGATATAAATTTAACGAATTTCGGGCAAACTTTATTCTTGGTAAAAAAAACATATTCTCATAATTTATAATGTATGTAAATTTTAATAAAACAATTTCAATGTTATGGCCAAGATCAAATGGAATATTGGTATACTAATACTCTTAGAACAAATTTTGAAATAATAACGATTTTTCATAAATTTTACGAAAATTTATTGCTTTTGTACTGAGAATAACACAGTGATCATGATCAACTTAAAGCTCGAAGAATATTAAATTTTTTTTTAAACTAAAACAACAGTAATACACCCATTTTTCAACCAATTTTTACATATCTTTTTCTGTCTCTTCTTTTAAATAAAAGGAACAATTTTCAAATCGATTTCAAACTAACATATTTATGATTTTTTTAAGTTTAAACTTTAAGAATATCGTTACTTCGCTACGTTTGCTAATAATAAAAACTATAAGTATTTCCGAACTCCAGGAATAGCTATATGAGAACCATATTTTTGCATAGTAGCATAGTGTAACTTTCAAATTATTGCTACAAAATTGCGTTTTTAGTCTTAAAAGGTCACACTGAAACTTTCCCAGAAATTCACAAATGAAAAACTCTAATATTTAATGAATAAAATGAGACCACAAGAAAAGCTCCTTTTGTAACGTCTGTTTGCTTTATAAGTACAAAATGTGTTTATCATAATTTTTCAATCTAAAAAATTCATAAATGCTGCTTGTTTAACATCATCATCGCGCAAAATGGGAGATTTAACGTCTTATTTCTTGTTAAATGGCGAATTAAACCGAAATATAAAGAATAAACAAACAAATTGTTATAATTCTCCTAATAACAGTTAAATAAGGCACTTTCATTTCGTCAGTTCACACAGATACTAAATACATACACACACATATTTCTAATTGCCTACCCATCAGTGAAGCAACCCAGCAGTTCTAGGAGACTGTAACGAACTAGTGATTTTACTTATCATTTAGGGTGACAACTGGTTACATAATTAGCTACGTGACTAGTTATTTTAACATATGCATGTCCAAAGCAGGAGTTCAATTGAGCCTTTTGGATTACAATGAGACTGTCCGATAGCTGGTATTATGTAGTCAACACAATGAATTCACATACTGATTACTTGATAAGCTACATAACTAGTTATTTTACATGAAAGGGTGTTAACTGACCTTAAATAGTCAGTTTAAGAGACATCTCATAGGCAGTCCAATATCCGATTGCTTTTAAGCAAGCCTTCTTCCGAAAACTATACAACAGATCACTTCTGGGGGGTAATATGTGGTTGACCTTCAAGTGGTTGAAATGCGAAACATTCAGCAAAGTTTTGGTAACAAGCAAAATCATTATCTGGGACGAATGCACAATGTCGAATAAACGTGCGTTAGAAGCTCTGTATCGCACTGTGAAAGATTTGCATAATGACGCAAGACGTTTTGGCGGTGCATTGATTTTATTCTCATTGTGGCGTTATGTGATGAAAATTCAGACGACGAGAAACATGCGAGTTGCATTGCAAAACAATCCATCTGCCGAAGTGTTCTCCAATCAACTGCTAACTATTGATAATAGTCGTGTTCCTGTCGACGCAACGAATGTATTGACTTCGTTCCCGCCCAATTTTTGTAATTTCGTCTCAACAAAAGAGGAGCTCATCAACAAAGTGTTTCCGAACATCATTGCTAATCACAAAAACTACGATTGGTTGAGTGAAAGAGCAATTTTAGTAGCAAAGAACAAGGATGTGGATCACTTAAACTGCACAATGCAAAATCAAATCGTTGGCTCACTGCCTTCCTTCAAATCTGTCGACTGTGTAACGAACGAAGACGAAGCAATCAATTATCCAACAGAGTTTTTGAATTCATTGGATGTACCTGGCTTGCCTCCGCACAATTTACAATTTAAGGTTGCTTCAGTTGTCATCATGTTTCGCAATCTCAATCAACCAAAATTATGCAACGGAACACGTTTAGTGGTCACAAAACTCATGAGCAATGTGATTCACTCAAAAATACTTAAAGGAATGTTCAAAGGTGAGGAAGTTCTCATTCCGAGAATTCCAATGATCCCAACCGATATGCCGTTCGAGTTTAAGCTAATACAATTTCCAATTCGTCTCGCACTTGCCATGACAGTCAATAAATCACAAGGTCAATCATTGAGTATTTGTGGCCTGAATCTGGAGAATGAATGTTTTTCCCACGCTCAACTGTATGTCGCATGTTTCCGTGTCGGAAAACCATCCGCTTTGATCGTTTTCGCACCTGAGAAGAAAATGAAAAATATTGTTTATCACAGAGTGCTTCAATGAGGGGAAATACTATTCAAAACCGACCCGACCGCAACCCATCCAGCAAATATAAAAAAAAACAATTCCAATAGACTATTTACCCAAGATTTTCTGCAAATTTAAAGAAAATTTGAAGGCAAAACAACGTTTGCCGGGTCAGCTAGTAAATAATAAAACACATACTGTTTTATTATTATTATTATATGTTATCCATTGAATTACTAAAGTTTGAATGGGAGTAGTTATACAATATTTAGTAAGATTTGTTTAATTTTATTATATCCTTCATCATGAGTGGCAAGGGTATATATGTATGTAAGTTTGTCATTCCGTTTGTAATTTCCACATTTTTCACTTGCAACCCCATAAAGTATATATATTATGGATCGTTGTATATAAAATAGGTTATGGGAGGGAGAAGAGAGGGATTAGTGTTTGTCGACATTTGATTTTAATTTTTCTAAATTGAAAGTGACAGCAAAGACGTCAGCAGGAAGCTTATTCCACATACGAACAGTATTGCTAATGAACGAATTTTCCATGTTATGTGTTGTGCCATTGTCCAGTCGACCACGAATTAATGAGCTTTTACCAAAAAACGTATGTTGCGTAAAAAACTACGGGTTTCGGGATCAAGTTCAGCAGAGCACATACCATTGTAGTATCGGTAGATCAATAAAACACAACCCACATTGCGACGATGTTCCAGTGAGTCAATAGAGCTGGATACCCTACTTTCACCAAAAAGCCACTTCGCCCTCTCCTGTACGCGGTCGAGTATCTCCAAAATAGACTTTGAAGCACCGGCCCACACATGAGAGTTGTATTCCATTTTCGGTAGGATATAAGTGTTGTAAATAGTAAGGAGATCATATGGAGAGATATGGAGGACATTGCACTGAATACGCATGCCTAGAACATCAAGAGCTTCTGATTCCTTAAGATTTACACCACCCATAAAAAAATGATGGAGCAACATAATCTGTTGTACGTTTGTAACATACAACATTGAGTCTTGCGTGTATTAAAATCAACTCTATTCGCACAATCCCTTGCTGAGATTGTCACAAGATCTTGGTTAAGCCTCATTACCCCAATATCAGACAGGCTTGGTATATAATTGAATGCAGCGTTGCCAATTTAGCGCTTTTCGCGCTAGATTTAGCGCTTTTTGATTACGCAAAACTCGCATTTTTTCCTCTTAGCGCTTTTTTTGAAAAAGGCGCTAAACTAGCGCTTTTTTTCCTTATTTTGTTTTTGATTTGAAAAAATGGAAAATCATGGATAGAAGAACTCTGCATAAAATTTCATTAAATACAATTCCTTTTGTTAAACTTTCAGCATTTGTTATTAATTTGTTATACTTTCCATATTTTAAAGTAAAAGACGGTAATGTGATGAGTTATTTCAAAACAAAATTAGGAAATGCTAATTTAATTAGTTAATATAAAATATGAACTTAAAATTAAAGATTCATGTTATGAATACTATGTAATGTCACTTCCAAAATTACTTCAGATCATCAGAAATGTTGGAGAGTCAACATTTCTGTGATTTTATAAATTGTTGCTTTTTGGAAAAATATGTAGATAATTTTATTGTGAAGGGCACGATTCCCGGGCCTATTTCAGTTCATCCTCAAAGATTGTATTACATGGCATTTTAAATTTTCGGAAATTTTCCAAATTTATTTTGGGAAAATCTCTTGAACAAATTTTTTAGATCATGATTTTCAATCGTTGGTGGGAAAAAGTCATGTGTATAAGAAAAACAAACATCAAACTTTATATTTTTATTAATCTGAATTATCGATTTTTTTTTTAAAGTATTATTTTCAATATCTGTTTCAAAAAATTAAATTCAAAATGGAATTTGTACTAAATTTCCCAAAAAAAATTAGCTATGAAAAAATGTAGAGAAATATTTTCTAACTTTCAAAAAATCTTAACAAGTATTTTTTTCAATCAGTAATTTTCAGGGAATTTTCAAAATTTCTTCTAGCTACCCTAAACTTAATTTAAAATATCGAAAATGTAACTGAAATATTTTACTTAAAACGACTATTTTAATATAAAATCTACTATTTGTTATAGAGTTAAAGCACCAAATAGTTGAATTTAATATTGTTTTTATTGATTTTGTATACAAATGTAATTTTTAGCGCGTTTTGACAGTATCGACGGCGCGTTTTGATTAAAAATAGTTGACAACGCTGATTGAATGAATATGAATGGCAATGTTTCTGTCATTTGCAAAATAATAGATAGGGAAGTTTAACGTAGAAGGTCATTTATAAATATAAGAAATAGTGCGATCTCTGAGAAAGCTCGATATATATCGAGAGAAGTTATTACCGACACCAAAAGCAATAAGTTTTGACAAAAGCGCACCGTGCCACAGTCTATCGAACGCCTTAGAAATATCTAGAGCAACCACTTTACTTTTGCCAAAATGGTGGAAGGAACTACACCATTTTTCCCATTCTGCCGGTCGCTGGGTAAATTGTTGAACTCTAAACATTTAACAAGATAGTAGTTGACCATAACTCTTGAAAGTGCAGAACAAAATTTATTATTTAATAATAAAATAGAGAGAACTTTATGAGCTTTTTATTTTCTCCTTAACATATATGTACACACGTTTATATGAAGACGATTCTTTTTACTACAGCACAGCTACACGACCACTCGACTTCTTTTGCCGCTGCAGGCGAATTTGGCAAATTTCTATTTTTGTTAACCACGAAACAGAAATAGTGCTGCTAATATAATACAAAATTTAAAAAATTGTAGTGCTTAAAAAATATAATATATATTTTACTTTATTAAGAGAAGTTCTGATAACCAAAAGGTACATAAATTATTACCATATATATTTTTTTTCAAAATAATTTTTTAAATATTAATTGCTTTGGAATTTTGTACGGTTATTTTTTATTAAAGTAAAAACAAAAAAAAAATAAAGTGACACCACTGAATTACAAATCAGCTGTTTGCTTTGTAGATTTCGTCTTGAAAATAATTCAGTAGCTGCCACACGACTACAACTGCAGCCAGCAGCATTGGTGTTCGTGTAGTCGTGTCGCCTGCTGTCTTCAATGTGTTTAATGCATTCGGCTATAGCGTGTGACCGTGTAGCTGTGCTGTCGTAAAAATAATCATCTTCATATAAAAGTGTGTATTTTATTTTTGACACATTGTAGTCGGTTGCCTGCTGTCTTGAATGTGTTTAATGCGTTAATGCAAGAATAGGCGAACAACCACAAATACTGGATACAAATATTGTATAATTTCCTTTTAATACTGAGATAAGACAATCGAACGATAGAACCCTAAAGATCTGCCAAAAAAGGCACTCCCCAAGGAGGTGTCCTTTCTCCACTTCTGTGGAACCTGGCTTTAAATTGTCTGCTTATGAAATTAGTTTGTCTGCTTATGAAATCAGTTTCAGGGATTCATCTGGGCACGATATCGCAAAGACTGGAAATGGCACTAGAAACATTGAATCGATGGAGTATCGATCGTGGCTTAAAAGTAAATCCCAGCAAAACTGAACTAGTACTGTTCACTCAATGGAATAAAATTCCTAACTTCAAGTTACCCCTACTTAACGGAACCGAATTGTCACTCTCGGACAATGCAAGGTACCTGGGCATCATACTCGACAGGAAATTATCCTGGAAACTCAATACAGAGACAAGAGCGGCTAAAGCCATGACGGCTATGTATGTCTGCAAAAAGGCCATAGGTACGAGATGGGGAATTAGACCCTGGAATATGAATTGGCTAGTTGATACGGTTACTAAACCTATATTATTCTATGGGGTCTCTGTCTGGTGGAGGGCAATGGATAGGGCCTCAAATCGTATACTCTTTGAGAGGGAAGCATGGCAATCCTGATAACAGGAGCATTGCGAACAACCGCGACGAAGTCGCTATTCACTCTACTCAACTGGATAGCAGTAGATCTTAGAAAACTGGTAATGAATACGGCCTTCAGGCTCAAAGCCTGCAATGCATGGAATTACAGATTATATGGACATGCTTGCATAATAGGAAGTATACTCAATCTTCCTGATCATATTGATTACTGCACTCCCAAGCCCTTCCCCCTGAGGAACTTCGGTTTCTCAATCCCATCCAATATGGAAGCTGTCGATGGTCTCCCTGCTGATGAGAAGATGCTATCCATCTATACGGATGAGTCTAAAAAGGGGGAAAGAGTGGGCAGTGGTGTATACATCCCTGAATATGGAGTAAGAATGTCTTTTAGACTTCCAAATGGATGCAGCATTCTTCAGGCCGAACTATCGGCTATTAAAAGAGCGGCCAACTGGCTCAGATATTACAGTGTATCTGGTAGGGATATCCGTATATATACTGACAGTAAAGCCGCAATTAAGTCCCTGATAGGTGTTTATACAACATCGAATATGGTCCAGGAATGCCGGACCATATGAGATGGCGAGACATTCGAAAGTTGTACTCACATGGGTACGTGGACACAGGCACAATGAAGGCAATTGTATTGCCGATCACTTGGCAGGATTAGGAGCCTTTCTGTCGGAATATGACATAGACTCCCTCTACGGAATCCCGCCGTGACATTGCAAGAAACGTATACATGACATATATTACGAACTTGCCTAAACAAGGTGGGGCAATGAATCCACCTGTACTATCACGAGGATGATATGGCCTGTGCACACGCACGTCATATCTACTTCGACTACAACGACTTCGCGCAGTCGAACAAAATATCTGAATAAAGATTTTGCGCAACATTGGTGCAAAAGTGAAGCAAGCACCTAAATGTAAAACAAGTAAGAAAGTATAGTCGACCAAATAATTCCCTACACTAACTACATAAGTACACAGAAGAAATAAATTCATAATTGGAATTAATTTTTTAATATTATCAATCAAATATGACTTTTTTAAAAACAATTAAACATGACGGAAATCTGTGCTTTTTTAAAGTAAATTTTATGATATTTTATAATAAACTGCATTATAATTGTAATAACTAATGAATTAGTTCCAAAATGTTTGCATAATAGTAATATGTAGTATATTGGTGAATATTTCGAGATGAATCAATAAAATCTAAAACGTAAAAATAAAAAAAACGTTAACAAAGTTTTGTAAATTTCGCGTATATTTTCTCATTTTATAGCTGAAAATCATAAAAAATTACAAAATTTCCCAAGGAAAATTTACAAAAATTTTGAACAAAATAAAAATGTAAATGAAATTAAATATTTGGTCAATTCACAAGGTCACTTATCATGTCATATTGTCATAATGTCCTAAAATAATATTACATTCTATGCTATGTTTATTGTATTATCGTTACCAACCAGCCGAATGTCAAAGAGTCAGTTAAACCGAGCCGCCGAGTCGTGATATATTACAACATTATAACAATATGACTGATAAGAGACCTTGTGAATTGACCAATTTTTTTTTTTGAAATCATACATATGAAATATTTATAAATGTTATGAATTGAAAACAATGAAATCAAATCATAATATTTATGTTGACACATTTGTATGTGAATATTTTTTTAAAATTTGAATAATATTTTTCTGTGATTGATTTTCAGTGGAGGGTCTTATATAGGAGCTATGAACAATTATGGATCGCGTGATTTATTTCTATATGAAACTTATTTTTGTTAAATTTTATTTGGATTCCAACATTTTTATGAGATTTATGCTCGTTAAAGTGATTTTTGATAGTGGACCTTATATGGAAGCTATGAGCAGTCATGCACCGATATATAAAATTGAACATAAATAAGTCTCATATAGACATAAATCAGATGACCTAATTTAATCGTCATTATATTTGATCGTGTGATTTATTTTTATGTTGAATTTTACTTTGATACCAACATTTATCTATATAACTAATGAAAGTATTTTATTGGAAAGCTGTATTTGAAACATGTTGACAATAAAAAGGATTTGATGTTTATATTCAAAATAAAGCTACCATATTTATTAAAATTAATCCAACATTGCTGGAGATTTCTGTAGGTTTTTCATTGACGATAAAAGCAAGACTACTCAATTATATCGGTCGAATCGCAATGTGTTATTGATTCCTTGGTCTCGCGTAATGTTGCTAACTACAAAGGTCGATAAATTGTGTATGCGCAAATTTATAAACGCTATCTATCACTGTTTGTCGTCTTGATAACTTTAGGAGGGGAAAATGCAAGGGAAACAACAACATACAAAAGCTGTCCTTGTAATTTTTTTTATATTATGGTATTTATTTAGCATTTTAGTTAAAACGTGGGTAATTAAAATATGTATCCTTAAATGATGCTGCATTAATTATTTCCATACAACATTAAAAATACATAAAGAAAAACAGTGTATTAACTTGTTCTACATACAATATAGCCTCATACATATTTATATTTTTACATATGTACATAAAACACCTTAACAACTGTGTACCTGTTGTTATTCTTCCAATTTAGTTAATTCATTTTATATACAAATTTTGTATTAAATTGTGGATCCCTTTGTGCGGATGTTTTTCTATGTTTATGTTTGGATGTTTATGTGTAATTGTATGTTTTCATGTGAACAAAAGGATGGGGCTCTGAAGTTTCCATAAAATAAAAACACTTGTTGAATATTTTTCATAGAATTCGTTTAAAAGTGAATTTTTTTTTTCCATTCCAAATTATGTACGACTTTTTTTCCCTTTTATTATAAACGTATTCAAAACAAAAACAAAAAAAAAAAAGAAATATCAAAAGCTAAAACCTCTTAAGAAACAAAAACAACATAAAAAAAGTTTTAAAGCTCAAAAAGCATCCATCCATCCGTTCATTTCGTTATTTATTCAAATACAAATTGTTTGTTGGTATGAGTACATTTTTGTTTCTACATATTTCCATTTAGACCCTGTAGTATTAAGAGTAGCAATTTTTCAACTTTACAATTAATAATATGTACAGTATCGGCCATAACTAAGGCACCCCCTCAGTGAATTTTTTTCATACTATATTTTTTTTATAAAAACAAGGTTTTATATTTGTATTGTTAATATATTTACTATTGATAAACAAATACTTTTTAAGTTAACCCTCTAACTGGTAAGACCACCTCAAGGCGGCCTTCGATTTTTGGGCCGCAGTGCTGTATTAAACATTTTTTCGCTTCAAAATAGTTTCTTTATACCTCCCAATATATTCTGACAAGTCTTTTGTCAGCTATGATCAATCAAGTGCAAAAAGTCATCAAATTAGCATCAACATTTTTTTTGCAAATTTAACTTTTAAAAAACAACATTTCGAATAAAATTATCAACATCAAAATTTTACGGTAAGTAGATAACATTTTATATTTAAGTTTTAAAACGTATTTGAAGTGAAAAAAAATAAAAAGTTTGATTTAAAAACGAAATAGCGAAGGCCTCCTCAAGGCGGTCTTGCCGGTTTACGTGTACAAAAATGTCCTCCTCTCTTCTATTGTTGTTTTCACCTTTTGTTTATAAAACTCTATTGTTTGCTTATGGTTCTATTATTTGCACCCTTTTATTTTAATATTCTGTTAATGATGGATATAACTAAACGTCCTTATACGAAAAATATCAATTTGGAGCAAATGTCTGATGAACAATCGAGTTCATCGATTCTGTAGAGTTCTGTAGACAGCACAGATGAAAGTATTGATAGCGGTGACAGTGTTGCTGATTCCACTTATGTTCCAAAGACGAAACACCATCTCCGAAAATGCATGCCCAATAAGCCGCATAAAAGGGGGATCAAATTGTTCATGCTTTGTGATTCAAACGGGTTTACTTACCGGTTTCAAACGGGTTTACTTACCGGTCCACAATGGGTCCGAAGAAAATATAATTTTACCTGTTATAGCGGACATTGGAGGTACCTAAAATGTTTCGAGATTTCTAATTTCATGCATCACATCCTGTATTTTGATAACGAGCCAGAGAAATTTATGGTTTGGGCACAATGAGAGGTACTAATTTTGTTTTGTCACATTTCTTGTTGATCATGATTTGCTTTTGTGTAGACTGTGAAATGAACCAAGAGAAGAGATGATATTGCGTAGAATACATGACCTCAATACATGTAGTCGATGTGAATACTGTATTATGGAAGAATAACAAATATGTCTTCCCGATTCAGAAGAACCAATCTTGGAGAACAACAATCAAAGGTTCCTCGGTATGATAGAAAGCAGAAGAAATTCATCGAAATTAACTGCCGTCAAATTATTCGAGAATACAATGATCGCATGGGTGGAGTAGATCTCATGGATGGTCTCCAGGGTCGATACCATATTTAGGCAAAGACTCGCAATATTATGATTAGGTTGTTCTACTATTTTGTGGGCATGGTCTTTACAAATGCATTATTTTTATACAAACGTCTGCAGGCCGATGAGGCCAATGCTTCCAACAATGTGTCCGATTGAAGAACTGCTTTTACAGCTTCCAGATTTGGGTGAGGAAATAGCTGCTGGACTTGTTTCCTTCAAAAATATACGGTAGGATGACCATCTGTTCAAAATCTCGGTGAGCCTTTATCACTACAGCCTGACATATCAGGTATTGGGGAAAAAACAGCTCATCAAGTACCTGATGTTCAGTTCGATTTTTCTTGTTCGGTGGAGAGAAAAGCCAAAAAAAGGTACAACATTGCAAAAAATGTGACACCCAAGTCCTTTGTTCCAAATAAGACCTGTCTTTATGAAGTCAATTTGATAAAATTCGTTTCTGGAACTACCGCCATCGAAAATAATGCGTATTTTAATTATGTTTGTTCCCTTCTCTCAATAAAATGTAGTTTTGTTGTCATATTACACGTAAACTGGTAAGACCGCCTACAGGCGGCTTTCACAATTTTTTACCTGGCGTTCGTTCAGAATGAATTTTTCTCCTGAAAATTAAAACTTACGGTTCTATTGACTACATAAACTTGAAAAAAAATTATTGGCTTTATCGGATAACTTTTACGGTCTTGCCAGTTAGAGGGTTAACGATGGGAGCTATGAATGACTTCTAATTCTTATTTGCAATTGAATTTTACTTCGATACCAATATTTTTATAAGATCTGTACTCCTAAAAGTGATTTTCGGAAGTGGGACTACTGTGGAAGCTATCACTAATTATGGACCGATCGCAATGAAATTAGATCAGGTGATTTAATCTATGTTAGTCTTATTTTTATTAATCTTTATTTGGATAACGAAATTTTTAAGATATTAATGGTCTTTAAAGTGATTTTCGGAAGTGGCCCTATATGGGAGCTATGGTCAGATATGGATGGATCAGCACAAAATTCTTAAATATGATTTATTTTAATATAAAACGTATTTGTGGAGAAATGTGTGTGTATACCAATATAAATCATATATTTATGAGAAAAAAGTTCTAATTCGGGAGGACATTCGTATGGAGACTAGGTGAAATAATGGACCGATTTCAACCAGTGTCGTCCTTGGGCCGCATGTGCCAAATCGGACATCGTTAAATCGACTAAGAAAATTATTCTGAGTCGATCGGTATACTTTTCAGCTGTTATAAACATCAGCTCAAACGCAATGTACCCTCCCCACCATGGAATAGAAATCATTCACACAATTCACCTGTAACCCATATTATGAATTAATTTTTTGCATTTCTTTTTTTTTAAATCAAAGATGTCAGTTACTTTGATAGATGATAGCATTTCTTATCAAAACAATCTGTTTTATGAATCACTTAACAAAATTAAATTCACAAAAGTAATAAATTTAAGCAAAACTTATAGACTTGAAATTACGCTCATTACTCCTCGTACAACAATGAAAAAATCTGATAAATAAAAGTGTAAGATTTTATTTTCCTTTATATTTCCTGTAATTTGTAAATTGTGTAAGTGATTTTTTATGGCTTAATTATAATTCAATTCTCTAATTTAACACATAAACTATACTCATCTGTATTTTATACAACACATTAGTACATGGATTCCCATGAAAGTAGTGTTTGAAGTTAATGAGGTAGTTAAAGTATAAAGTGGTGTAATTTCCCGTTGAAATTCTGAAACTGTGTAGGATGCTCATACATCATGAAATGGATGTCTACGCTGACGTCAAAAACAGCGGCAGCATATACGCACAAATAAAATTTTATTTGTTTAAAAGGATTTAATATTGTTTGTGTTATGACCAGCATTTTGTTTTCAATCTTGTTTAAAATGATTTCAATTTTGATTTGTATAACCATACACCATAGTGGAGGAGGGTATTATGCGTTCGTGCTGATGTTTGTAACGCCCAAAAATATTAGTCAAACACCCACCTTAAAGTATACTTCTGGACGCAATTTAGAAGATATTTCGATCAAATTTTCACATGCATTTTTCTCGGCCCAATGATGAACCTTATTGAAACTAGCTGATACAAATGTCTTCCCGAAATTGGACTTTATCGGTCATATATGTTTAATTTATATAGGTATCCATAATTAGTCATAACTCCCATATAAGGACCACTTCCGATAATCACTTTAACGAGCATAAATCTCTTAAAAATGTTGGAATCCAAATATAATAAATATATAATCTCATTTACAAAAATAGAGGGATAAAGGTGCCAAATTCTATATGAAATGTTTTTAGAAGGACTACAATTCCATTTAAATTTAATTTCTGGGATATGAGATACAAAAAATGCCAAAAATCGGGTTTCACCCGTTTTATCCCCTTAAAAGTACAAAAATCAAAAAGTACCAAAGTTGGTTTTTTGTGGTGCTAGCGATTTTATCCGTTTTTACCCCCTTAAAATTCGAATTTCCAAAAATCCCCTCTAAGTGAATTTACACATCGGGAGAGGTGTCTACATACAAAATTTTAAGACATAAAAAATTTCCAAAGTTCAAAACTGGGAAAATTATAAAATCGTCTTTACGAATAGCCCGAATGAACCTACTGCAGAGTTTTAGGTGTCTAAAACCATCTTCATAAAATTGCCATTCGAATGAAAGTGGTTTGGTGCTCCTCGGTTGGATGGTTTCAGAGTCTATAACGGACATAGGTAGAAAAATTTTTTGTGTTTTACATATTATGAATACACTTTATGTATTCATTAACTTTAACATCGAAAGGATCCATTATATCAGCTCATCAAGATATATAAATAAAATGACTTAAATTACTTCATGAAAACCTACTCCAGACTGAGCTATACCAAACTGCGTAGTATCAAATCCCTAATAACGGAATATTTCCTCTATAATTACCTAATTATTAAAAACAATCACATGGAATTAGTACTTTAAAAACATATGTATGTATCTCAATTCTTGTCCTTTATACATATGTACGTATAAATCAAAAGAAACATTAACTTCTGTCTATCGTTTTCTTTTCACATGTCGGATTACAGTCCGCTTCGCACAACAAATCTTTAAATTTGTTTTCATAAAAAATGTATGTAGTGACTGACGTCTAATAAAATGAAAAAAAAAATGTGTGTAAACCCTTTTATTATATTCGCATTACCCAACGCCATAAAAATCAAAAAATATGCCGAAAAGCTGATGTTGTTGTCGATATGATTGACAACATCATGTTTGATGTGAAAATAAATATGTACGTAGGTATGTTAAAAAAAAAATTAAATTTTGTTAACAAAAAGCCAAATGATGACAGATAAGGTTTAAACTCTTTAAAGGGATTACACACTTTTCTAAACATCAATACGCAGACATATGAACATAAATACACACGTTTATAAAAATACCGATATATGAATAGGGATGGACTGGAAAGTAGCAGTGTTTGAAAATATGTACATATGCATGTATTTTCACAATTTTCATATCCTTACAGATACTGTAAGGTATGGTCCGAACACCTTATTAATAACCAATTATTGAGAATTTTTTCAAACGAAGCTCAAAAACAAAAATTGTTTGATTTTTAAAATAAAAATCAGACAATGAGATTTATTTTATCAAGTTTAATATAAAAAGTAGCATAAAGAAATGGTTGAGGCAATTTAACAAGTTTTTTTTACAATTCCTCAGGAAAAATAACAGATACTGAACATTTGAACAACATTTTGTAAGAAGTCTAAAAAAACTCGGAGTAAATGGCAAAAATCGATTAATTGGGGCACCGAATATTACGTTTAGTTCAACCCACAGAGCCAGTTCAGCTTGCAAATTGGACCATTTGCCATATAATATCACACCTACAACCTTGAAGTACACAACAGGAGAAAAATGTTTGTTCCACATGAATTATTAGACAACATTATGTTAAGAAATAACTAAATAATTTTAAAAAAGAATATCTTATAGAATGAAACTACAACTAAAAAATTAATAAATTGTTGATACATATTTATTAAATCAAAAAAAATAATTTTTTTTTGAAACCAAATATTTTGAAATGAAGAAAATTACAAACAAATATAAACAAAATATGCATTATCAATAAAATATGCAAAAATATGCCCAAATAAAACGATGCCATTTTACAACAAAATGTGTGATTCGGATAGATGATTAGTCAACATGTTATTTGGACGTTCGAAAAAAAACATGCATTTGCATATAAATCCGCCCCCTAGTTATCGGATATAGTCTGCACATAGTCTATTATTGAATCGTTATGACATACAAGCATACCTAAATTAGAGTGGAAAGCGTTTTGTAGTTGTCAAAAATGTTCATGTCCATACAATTTGTATGCAGCATACCGAAATAACGAGGTGGCAACACTTTGCAGTTAGTTGTAAAACACAATAAATGTAAACACATACATACAAAAGGAGAAACAAATATGGGCAATTCCACGAGAATGACAGCCACGACTGAAAAAACAAAAACCCTTGAAACTTTTTTCAAGATGATTTGAATAGGAAAAAACACTAAAATGTTACTATGTGAAAGTATTTAGAACTTATTACAACATTTTTAAGTGAAAAATAATAGTATAAACTGACTATATTTAATTTTTTAATTTAATTATGATTACGGCGAAAACTATTAGAATCTAATATGAAATAAATTTGACTCCGATTGTTTTAAATATATTTTAAATTTATTTTTTTTAGCTTTAGTGTACATATATTTACAGAATATACATTGTTTTACTATAAGAAAAAAATCTGTCACGTACGGAATGTCACGCACGATATTAAATTTTATTTATTATAAAATCATCCAGTGTTTCTGATTTTTGTTTTCTGATTTGTAAACTAAAATTTTATAAAAAAAACTATATATAACCTATAGAGTGGAATAGATTTTGCAAAAATAAGACTATCTGAAAACTAATTTGGCCTTTATGTTCTATTCAGGGGGTATTATATTTAAAAAAGTAATCAGTTCTTTCGAAACATTGTTGTCCAAAATATCGAGCGAAATAAGGGCGTACGTGACATAAAACGGAAGTAATTTTTAGGTACATGTAGAAATATGCGAATATATATATTTTTCCTTTACAATCCGTTATATTTAAATATAACGGATTGTAAATATATTTAAAATATATTTAAATATAACGGATTGTAAAATATTAATGTACTTTATTGTTTAATTAATCCGGGTTGATATATTTATTTTTTTGATAACCTTGTTTTTATTGTTTAACGTAGCGTTGCCGCTCTTATTTAGGTATGACATTTCAGCGTTAAAGCTAAGCAGAAAAAAACGTTCCGCCTTCCGCTTTTATTTAGGTAGGGCTGATACTCAGCTCAGACAACAACCCTAATATACATATCGAACTCGTTCAACAATACTGTATTAACTCAAAAACATTTACATTAGCATTGTGTTGGAACTAGGAAAATAGGTTATAGGGAGTAGTATTTGTGGACATTTGATTTGAATTTTCCTATATTGAAAGTGACAGGAAAGACTTCAGGAGAAAGATTATTCCACATACGGACAGTACGGCTAAAGAACGAATTTTCCCTGTAATGTGTTGTGCGATCCACTGTCCAGTCGACAGTGGATATTTACACCACATGATCTGTTGTACGTTTGTGTGTCTTGCGTGCATTGAAATCGTCTCTATTCGCACAACCCCATTCAGAGATGAGATTGTCACAAGATCTTGGTTAAGCGTATCATTCATGTTTTGCCTCATTACCCCAATCTCCGACAGACTTGGTCTATAATCAAATGCATATGAATGGCAAATGTTGCTGTCATCTGCAAAAGAGTAGATAGGGTTGGAAGTTCGACGTTGAAGTTCGTTTATAAAGATAAGAGTCGGAGAAAGGACGGAGCCTTGCGGTACCCCTGAATTGATCTTGAACTCGTGGGATGAGATTCCATTAATAACAACTCGTATAGTGCGATTTCTGAGAAAGTTCTATATAAATCGAGAGAAGTTATTACCGACTCCAAAAGCAATAAGTTTTTCTAAAAGCGCACCATACTCTATCAAACGCTTTAGAAATATCTAGAGTCAACACTTTACGCCAAAACGGTGTATTGAACAACAACATTTTTCCGATAGGAAGGATAGCAAGTCTCCAATAGAGCTACTAAAACCATACTACCGGTCGCTGAGTAAATTGTTGAAATATTTTACAAGATGGTGGTTAATTTGCCGGCACGGTATAAAGTGCTGAAAAGGCACAGAGTATACAGAGGTGTCACGAGACAGAAAATAATCTCGTTTTCTATTCGTCTCTTTCTTTATAAACTGCCTTTTTCATTGTTTTGTTTTGGTTATTTGTTTGTTTTGATTACATTACTTTGTCTACCATATTCGCGATGTATATAGCGTTTTGCTTAAACACATCACTGATATTGTAGTACAAAATATTTGCTATCCTTTTTTAAGAGAACTGCCCTTTCATCTGATTTTGAGTTTTTGAAATGTCAAATTTGACACCTCTGTATACTTTGTGGAAAAGGTTAGCTAATGCTTCAGGAACACTGCTATACCATCAGGCCCAGAAGACTTATTTATGTTGAGATCCGCTAAAACCCTTTTAAATACGCGAGCGCGAAAGAATATATTCGGCATAGTAACTGATACTCTTTCGAGCTCGGGTAGTGGTTGATTGCTTTCCGATAAGTTCGAATTATTTGCAAATAATTTAGCCAAAAGGTTAGCTTTATCAACAGGGTCAGTAAATGATACCTCCCATTGCAATATACAGAAAATTCAAATAAGTTGTATATTTTTTATGATATAAGAAACAATGAGATTAATTGCTGTTTATAAGACTTATTTAGTGACCAGTGTTATACCTTCGCCACCAAACAGTCAAACAACAATTAATACAATTGTACCAATATCATAAAAAAATTAAAGAATGTAATGGAAAGTGGACAAATTTGGACAGGAATAAAGTTACACAATGACGAGAAGCCATAAAAGCCCTGATCTGGTCATTGCGACAGAGAAACGGCCCGTAGTGCCAACACTATTGATGTTGTGTTAACAGTATTCTGTCAAATCCTATTTTGCGCATTTCGTATTTTTTCCTATGATATTTCATTATATATATATTTTTTTTTTTTTGATAAAAGACGAAATGTCAAGATAGGATTTGATTTTAGACCTTTGGTTTTTTGGGCAAATTTTCTTAGAATTCTCCGTATATTGCGTTTCTGCTATACGATTTTTTACTTATTGATCGTCCATACAATTTGACCCAGCCTAATCTATATCTTTAATATATTTCTACATATAACATTTTGCTCTTATTTTGTACAAAACTGTTTTAACTTTTTGACTTGCAGGTTAAAAGATAAAATTAATTTTTTTTCAATAACAATCTGTCGAAAATGTTAGAAATTCATTTGTGAAATATTTGACAAAATGCAAAAATGTTATAGGTACACAGATTACACAGATATGTATCAGCTTGTTCCAGTAATATGGCAACAGAAAACAAACAAAAGAAAACGTCAAAATGGTTGAGGTTTGAAAATTGGGACAAATATATATCGCACTCGTTGCCTATTGAAAATAATATTTTTTCTCTCGCTCTTCAAACCACAACCATTGAAAAGTGGTTGTTGATGGTCAAAATAACCATACGGTTCGATATTACTTTTTTTAGAACTGTCATTTGTGTCATATCTGTAAAAATCTGTAATGGTATATTAAAACAATATAATATTGAAAAGCATTTTTAAAAAAATTATATATCTAATGATAGATATTTCAAAGTCCATTGCAACGATCTATATATGGCTATAGTAATTTGGACCTACAATCGGGAAAAATATTTTTTAACCAGAATTTTTTTTTTCACTAGTAAATGAAAAAAAAAAATTAGAAAAAACTATTTCGAAAAAATAAATATTTAAAAAAAAATTCTTATTTTTTATATTTTGTAAAACAATTTTGAAAAAAAAAAAAATTTTAAATTTTGAAAAAAAAAATATTTAAAATTTTTATTTTAAAGTATAATATGGTGAAGGGTATATAAGATTCGACACAGCCGAATATATCTATCTTACTTGCTCAGATTCGAATGGTTTTGTTCCAGGCGTATTTAAAAACTTAATTAAAAATTGGCAGCACGAAGAATTTTTTTATTTACTTTTTTTATTTTGAGTTTGACATTCCATAGCGAATTATTGTTTATGTATGGATTTTGACGTTTTCACTAAAAATTTAGTTGAGTTCACCGTGTATAAATTAGCCTTGGTTTTATTATTCTTATTTCCGACTAATCATCTATTTATGAACCTAAAAAATCAAAATTATTCAATTATTCATGAAAATTAATAATCCAAATATTTGGTAAATCGCACATCTAATAAATTGTGTAACATTAAATAAATTGCAAAATATCAAAAATATTTATTATTAAAAAAAAAATCATAAAAATACAATACATAATAATGTAACATTTCTTTTATTAAATGTTAAATTTTATGCTACCAAAGTCAAAGTACTAACAATATAAATTTAATTGTTGAAATGAAACCATAGGAGTCTAGTAAAAACAAGCTTGTTAAATATTAACATTGATTTATTATGCTACCGAAACACAAACCTAAATGGTTGCCTTAATACGAAACTGCATAATCTTAGAAAAAAAAACAAAAGAATGCAAATTTTCACAACTAAGAAAATAATTTGTTTTGTGGAACCGATACATTCAGATTATCTGCAATTTGTGTAACACTATGTATATTTGCATACATTTCATTATGTTATTAATAGCGTAGTTATCTAAAAATTCAGTCAATATTTAATATATGTACGTAGTTATTACACATTTCAGATGTACATGCATGAATAAGTAAGTAATTATGCAACAATTATCAATACTATAGATGTAGTACATAGTTAACTAAAGTAAATATTTATATAGTAAAAACCGCAGCCACAGCAAGTATTATTGTGGTTCGGCCACAATGGTTTACCCAACAAAGAAAAAAGTTTCCGGTACACATGGAACAGCTGTTAGGCAATGAATGCTTTAGAGCTTATTGGAATCTCTTTGTAGCTTATTCCAGGTCACACACAAAATACAGAGCAGAAACATGTTCTCAAATAAATAACAAGAGCTTTTGAGTGAAGAGATAAACAATAAAAAGTTGTAAGCTTTCACGATGTCCGTTAAACCAAATATGTATGTAATTGAATTTGTTAACAAAAAATTATAAAATAAACTAAAGAAAACTATCTGGAATTTGGATAATACAATTAAAAACCAGTAAGGGAGCTATATTCGACTGCACCATTCTTTATATAGCCTACACCAAAGTAACAAAAAGATTGAATGCAAAATTTAAAACAAATTTTGAAATTTGGCATCAAAAAATCCCGCAATTCCCAAAAAAGTTTCGAAAAATCCCAAAAATAAGATTTTTGGGTTTTTTGGCTATAATATCCATACCAGGGGCGGTGTTATCGGAACCTTTTACAAAATAATTAAGAACATAATTGGGTCATCTAAAATAAGTTACTATATTTTGATATCGACTATGCGATTTGAGAATTTTTGCCCTAAAGTTAAATTTTACATAAAAAATAGGCATTTTTTAGATGGAACTTGTCCATTCAGTATCAACAATTTTAAAATTGGTTTTCATTTCGAAAAAGTATAAATTCCTTATACATCTTTGTAGACATTTTTTAGATAACTTAAAAAGAAAAAAGTACTTTATTCCCAAAAAATTAGCGAAAAATTGACTTTTTCAATTTTTTTAAATTCAAATACAATAACCTTGGAGTCAGTCATGATTTTTCAGCAATTATTATTTTTGTTTGATACATACATTTATTTTCAGTCTAAAAAAGGAGAAAATCGGGAAACATTTGGACCCGCTGTTATAAAACAAGTAAAAGAGCTATATTCGGCCGAATCTTATATACCCTTGACCAAATTATACATTAAAATAAAATTTTTTTTCGAAATTGTTTAAAAAAAAAATTGTTTTAATTTTATTTTTTTTTTAATTTATTAGTGAAAAAAATTTATGACAAAAAAATGTTTTTGTGAAAAAAAGTTCGGGTTAAAAAATATTTTTCCCGATTTTGACCCATTCTAGGTCCAACTTACAATAGCCTTATATACATCGTTGCAATGGACTTTGAAATATCTATCATTAGATATCCATATTGTCTATATTTATGACTTAGTAATCGAGATATTAACAAAAAATTAAGCTCATATAATTTCGAAACTAAACAAGATATTGAACAATTTTGAATAAGAGTTTATAGAACATGTTCAAAAATTAAAAAAAAAAAAATTTATTCAGTCTCAATTCTACACTCTAAAAAACTTACAAACTAAAAACCAAAAATATAGGAACACAATTAGTCACAGTTTATTTCAACCACTTACTATAAAAAACCAATTAAATCATTAATTAGCTTATTTTTTAATTTCAAAATTTAGTATGACCTCCTTTTTGCTCAATTACAGCTTTCAGCCTTTTTTGCATGGATTCCACTAACTTTCTAGTGGTTTGGGGGGTTATTTTTGTCCATTCCTCTTTCAGCGCTGCTATAAGGTCATTCCGGTTCGAGATCTGGTGTTGGCGGACGTTTTGATCTAAAATCAAAAAATCAAGTGGGGACAGTTCCAAATAAGCCATGACTGAACGACACCTGCTTTATGTTTCGGGTCGTTATCCTGGTAAAACCGAAACTGCTCCCTTATACCCAGTTTTTCGGCACTCTGTAGTAAATTGGCTTTTAGAATGTCTAGGTATACATTTTTGTTCATTGTACTCTCAATAAACTCCAAGTTTCCTACCCCACTTGATGACATACAAGCCCAGACCATGACACTACCACCGCCGTGTTTGACTGTTGGCTTAAGATTTTGATTTTACAATTCTGTATTGGGCTTACGCCAGACATAAGTTTGACCATCCGAGCCAAAGATATTAAATTTGGACTCATCCGAAAAATAACTGGTTCCCAAAAACTTGAGTCCTTATTAATATGTTCCTTAGCGAATTTGAGGCGTGCTGCTTGATTTTTCTTATTAATAAATGGTTTTTTTCGGGCTACTCTACCATTAAAGTGGTGTTTTCGAAGAACGGGGCGAATAGTTTCTGCACTACATGTTTTGTTAAGCTCATTTATAACTTCTGTAGTCAGTTTAGGAGCGGAGAGTTTCGGGTTTTCCCTTATTTTTCTGACAATGTAGCGCTCATCAGTTGCATTAAAAATTTTATTGGGCGCGCTTCTGTCCTTATCGCGTATCCTATTTTCGTGCACGAACCGATAAATTATGCTTTGCACTGTGGAGTCACTAAGGCAAACCATTTCAATTTTTCGTCGAGAATGCCCGTTTTTAAAATGGCTAATAAATAATTCCCTCTTTTCTATTGTAGTGCGTCGCCCCATTGTCAAAAAATACACTTCTTGGCCTCGTAACTATCGAAATCACACAAATGTTAATTTAAATAATTAGAAACACACATAACCACAAAAATGCTTGGAAATTTACAGTTACTCGAGAGGTGATGTCAATTTAACAGATTTTAAAAGTTGATGGTTGAAATAAGCTGTGACGAATTGCGTTCCTATATTTTTGGTTTTTAGTTTGTATGTTTATTAGAGTGTAAATTTGAGAATGAGTAAAACTTTTTTTTTAAATTTTTGAACATGTTCTATAAACCCTTATTCAAATTTTTTTAATATCTTGTTTTGTTTCAAAATTATATGAGCTTATTTTTTTTATATTTGGTGGTTGAAATAAGCTGTGAGCCACTGTAGATCAAAAATAGGCCAAAAATAGAGGTTGTCTCGAATTTTTGCTCATATCTCCGTTATTTATGGACGAATTTTGCTGATTTTAAATAGGAAACTTCTCGAAAGCATGTCTGACAGAATTATTGAAGATTTGGATCCCGAAGATATCTGGGGTCTTCAGAAAATTGATTTCAACAGACAGACAGACGGACATGGCTAAATCGACTCCGCTATCTAAAAGGATCCAGAATATATATACTTTATATGGTCGGAAAACTATATTGTGGAAATTACAAACGGAATGACGAACTTATATATACCCTTCTCACGAAGGTGAAGGGTATAAAAACTGGAGTAGGGTGGGTAAAAAGTTTAAAAATTTAATTTTCAAATGCGAATATATCATAAGCTGTAAGAGATAATTGATAGCTACGACAAGGTTTTTTGTAGTGCTCGTTCAGGAGATTCTATATATTCGACAACACTTCCTCATTGTGCATGTGAAATTTCATTCAAACCGGGCTGACCGTTTAGAAGTTACAGATTAATTTCCCTATTTTTTTCTATACCACAATAATAAACAATTTGCCAAAAGTTGATTGATTGTCAACGGTATTGCCATATTGAAATAGCTAAATTCAGTTTGATTTTGGGCATTTACATCAAAGTTAATGCGCATTAGGATGGGGATAATTCACAAGTTAATTTGAATTAAGACTACTGATGCAAATTAACGCCGTCGTCTGTCTACGCTATTATTACAGTAATTATATTAATAATTGATACAAAAAATGTCTAATAAAAATTGAATCAAATTGAAATTATACAGTAAAATCTTTCAATATACATATATTATGCTAGGTATACACGTTACGATAAATCGTATAAGTATGAAATAAGTAACGTGTATCATTTTGTCGTACTAACGAATTTTTGATTTTTTCAGGGCGGAACTTTGATAATTAGTATCGTGTCTCATGTTGTCGTACTACGTAATTTATTTCTTCAACAGCTTATTCATATGTCAGTTATTTTATGATATTCCTTTTCTTTTTTTGTTTGTTTGTTTTGTATCAAATGAAATAGTACAATTTGTAGTAACGTCTATCAGAAAACCGTACTTCAACTCATATTACGATTAGTACGAAAATTGGTATCGTGAATACGCAGCATTAGTTACAAACTATTCTTAAGAAAATTTCATAGTTATATTGAATGATTTTACTATATATACATATAAAAAAGTGTACATTATTTGTTAAAAACTTATATTAAAAAAAATGCATAAATTTTGGAAAATTAAACATTTTTGAAACAATTTATATCTCTTGAGGGTAGGTCGATTTCAAAAAGTTAGCACTGTTTAGTGAAATTACAATTAAATAATTTGAAACAAAACTCAATGGCTTCCAAAAAAGAACCAAATTGATATTAGAACCATTAAAGTATACATAAACATGTTTATAATTGAAAATTTTTTTTTACCTCTTCGGAATCGATTTTTAAGTATGATCCGTTGGATATTTCTTCACAGAAATTTTGTTGTGGGTCTGAAATTGTATATTTTACATATTGTTTTTCTACCACTTTTAATTATTCTCACCTAGATACCTTCTTCGCTTCTCTAAAAATGTATTAAGCAAAATTAAGTTGTTATTATCTTTAATTCTTTCTTTGTATATATACTTAAAACTAGCGGCCATGCTGTCAATACATCAGACAAGCTCAACGATTATATCTGTTGTGTTCTGTAGGAAACCATTTTTTTCCATTTCATTAGCATTTGCTCTATATCATGTACATATTTCAATTCGGTTCGGATTGATTCCCATTGTTCATTTCTTTCTCTTTTTCCATTATTTTGCATATCTTCTTGGCTTTTCTTCAGGCTTAATTATACCCTTCACCTTCGTGATAAGGGTATATATAAATTTGTTGTTGTTTTAACAATATTATTGTTACAATAACTATTTATATGATTAAGGTAACTATAATATGGTTAACTTACGATTCACATGATTGTATCAACCATATATATGGTTACAGTAAACAAGTATGTATATGTTTGTGACAACCATTTCGTTATATTTTGCTTCAAAACGAAAGCACGAATTGTATCGAGGTGGACCAGAATATTTTATAATACGTGGATAATGAACTAAATGGTGATGCTTAGGTTTAAGTTGTCCATTAAAAAGTCCACGTATTGATTGTTGTGACTTTCAATTATATTTGTAAGTTCTTGTAAATGGTTGCAATTTAATTGCGGGAGTAATAAAAAATCAATTAGTTTAATAAAAATACATAAAAAGTCCCATACAGGATCATTAAGCGGTATTAAATGATCAAAAATTAATGTAATGAAGTGAGTTTAGCACCATATTTCTCGAGCACTAGCATAAAATCTTTTATTTTTGATATTGTGTATATTAATATCTTTACACATATGGAATTTTTCTATATTTCCATAATCAAATTCATTTTTAAATTTATTAAAAACAGCCAAAATACTTTTGATTTTACCAAAAGTTTTCCTTTAATTTAGAATTGTCCAGAAATGGGAATGAATAATAAATTACCGTCACTTACAAAATGTAAGGAATAGATAACACTATGCGACAAAAAATTATCAGGCATGTTCTGACACTCGCATTTTGTATACAATTTGCAATGCGAGTTGAAATCGCCAGATAGGTGTTTTGCAAATAGCAAAAAGTTAGGCGACTTAAAATCACATATGTATGTATGTATGCTCGAGTGAACTATAATATTTTTAAGAAACTAAAGTTTAAAAATAAATTAAAATTAAACACATGTAAACTTAAATATGCTTTTTAATAATTTGCACACAAAGTAATTATATTTTCACAATATCTTAATTAAAAATTTTAAATTAAAAAATGTTTGGATTTTGAAAATGGGTTTATCTGTTGTGTATTTATATTCTAGCGATTTAAACAAACAGCTGATATAAAAGTTCTTCGAAAAATGTATGTATACAGTGATGTGGAATAAATAAATGAAGTACTTGGTTATTTATTTTTTTTTTTTATAAAAATAGAAGTAAACAAATTTAGAAATTTTAAAAAAATCGTGTAGTTCTATAATGTAATTTGTAAGAAAAAGTGTTTTTTTGTGTTAGACATGAGTGTCGACACATCGTACATAGTCATTAGCAAGAATTAGGCCCGTTTTCTCAATGTATCGACAAACTGTCTGTTACTAAATGTCGACATAAATTTATTAGGCCGATAAACTGTCCGTTAACAATCTTGGCTTTCTCAATATACCGACAAAAAACATTATTTTCTGTTGGCAATACCTCTCAAAATAGATGTGAAAGGTGGGAACCCTGCCTTCAAGTGACAACATGTTTACATAAATTAGCTGTTTAATGTGGCCATCGACAGCCGGAATCTTTTGAAAAATGCATTATCCTCCATGTCTGCCAAGTAGTTAGGGCTGGCATGATAAACTCTTTCAGCATTCACTTGTAACTCATGTTATTTGAGTTCGTCCTCCATCAAATTAATGTTATTAAACTTTTTTTTATAAAATCTATTTAATTTCGTTTACAAAAACACAAACACATAAAAACTATGAACAGTAGTCAGCTGTTATTTATTTATCTGTACGATAAATAAATAATTGGCATATGAGGTCGGGTTAGCTTTGCGATAGAATAGAAGCAAATGAGATATTGAGAAAACCAAATTTCTTTAATCTGCAGTTTTTCGTTGGGAAAAAAGATAATCACGTAATGAGAAAACGGCCCTTAAACATGTAGAAAATATTTTACAACGAGTACCTACGATGATTGATGTCACTATTAAAAAAAAACATATTTGCCGCCAACAATTTGATTGCTGAAGATATGTAAGTAATTTGAAACCATTTATATTTAATAAATTAAATATATTTTTATATCCAGGCCGCCACAAAAGTCTGCAGAGCAGTGCAAAATATCATTTGCAAATGGAAAAGATTGCAATGAGCTGCATCGAAACAAATTTGGAATTTTTAAAACTAGAAAGAATGAAACTGGGTATCCCAGAAGACTAGCTCTGATCTCTTAAATGTATTTTTTTTATATTTTACTAAAAGTGAATTGTGATTTATTATTTATTTTTTTTGTTTAGTTAATAAGTTTTGTAATTGTTTTATTGTTTTAAGTGAATGAATTTGTTAACTTGTATGTGAAAATGTTTATTTTATTTTTTTTTTGGAATAAAAATATTGAATAAATAAAATGTATAATATCTGTATATCAATGTTCTTGCAATCTTATTTCTAATTTCAATTCCTTCGTTATTGCTTTGTTGGTCATTAGGTTCTTCATTTACTTGTTCTATTTCTTCACATAGTGTAGGCACTATTTCACACTCGTCTTCTACTGGAACGTTAAAGTGCTTACAAATGTTATGCAAAGCACAACAGACATTTGTAATTTTCACCACTTTTAATGGACTGTAGGGAAGACACATTTGCAGGCATCTAAAACGGCTCTTTAAATTGCCTATAGTTCTTTCAACAATATTTCGTGCAGATGAATGGCGTAAATTAAATTTGTGCTCCATTGAACCAAACGCAGCGGATTTGTATGGTACTAATACATGGGGCTGTAAGGCGTATGCTGAGTCGGCTAACAACCAGTTAGTAACCATTGGAATACCTTTCAGTGTAGTACGCATTAGCATCGCTTAAATTCCACACAAAAGCATCGGGACAGAAACCAGTTCTAGTTGCGTCGACAGCTCGTATCTTCATTTGGTGATCACAAATCTATATGCACAATAAGTACTTCGTTTATACAAAGCAATTTCATATAGGGCTATGTACTTACAATTTAAGCTGTAATATCCTTTTCTGCAATAATATAATTCAGAGGCAGTCGATGGTTTTGATAAACGTACATGGGTGCCATCTACCGCGCCAATAATGCCTGGAATTTTATATTTTTGGTAAAAATGCAATTTTGATGCTTTCGCCTCTGCCTCGGTCATGTCCAATTGAATCCAAAGTGGACATAGCCTTTCTTCAAGCTCATTAAGTACATCCCATAACACTTTGCAGAATGTTGTACGTCCCATACTGAGGTATAAATCGTTGGCAATTACACCTTGAAAGGAACCGACCGCTAGAAATCTGATAGCGCATAAAAAACGAATTGTGTTAGGAATAAAACTTTTGCTCAGATGTGCAGCTGTTTCTTCAAAAACCATTCCAAAAGCACTCTTATTCTGGCGGTATAGAGCTATGAAACTAAACAAAAATAAATTACACATCGCAACTCCATAATTTAATATCTGCATATACTTACGCTTGCTCGGGAACGTCTAATGGATTAGAAAAATCCCTTAGGACGCGTTTTTTATTTAATTCCTCCTTTCTGTATTTACGTTTTTTTAACGCAATTATGCTTAATAAAAAATCTGCTGGCATTTTTGCGTCTAATTTGTTATACTTTTATTTCTAATGTCTTTGTTTTGTATTACTAAAACATATATTTCAGTTCTTCGAAAACAATATCGAAAAATGGCAGATCGCTGGCAAAACGCGAGAGTTTCAGAACTCCCTTAAATAAATCTGGCGTTTTGCGATTTCAAAACGTACGAGTGTCAGAACATGCCTGAATACCTGGAAAGTGATACAATTTTTCTGGAAGGTGCTGTCGAGTATAAAAAGAATCTGTCTTTGAATCAATGCATAAATAGTACGGTTCCTTTATAAAATACTATGTAAAATCTTCTTCAAAGATGGAAAATGGTGAAAAAAATACTTAAATAGTATATACACCACAGTTTCTTCTTTTTAAATCCGTTTAAAAAATTAAAATCGGTTGAGAATCAGCTTAGTTAATGGCTTATAAGTGCTTAAAGGTATGAATTTTGGAGGTGTTTTGCAAATTTCTGAAACATATTCTTATTGTACTCGATAAAGCCTATCAGAAAAATAGTTAACATACGATTCACATGATTGTATCAACCATATATGTATTGTTACAGTAAACAAGATGATATAAAATTTTGGTTATCACTTATTTCCAATTTTGTTTTTATTTCCTCCAAAATATTATTTAATAAACTTTCGTCTTCAAATGTTTTACGCATTTGAAAGTTCAATGGCATAATAATTCCATTTTGTACATTATTTTCTAAAGGATTGTTTAAATATAATTTTAAAGGTTGTAAGTCCAATCCTTCCAATTTTTTTAAAAATTTATATTCCGTGTGGAAGTTATGAAAAGGGCTTTTAAGTAATTTTAAAATTGGTTCTAGTTCTGTGCTTGATATGGTATTTAAAATCTGATAAAAAGTAGTTAAAATTAATTTTGTAATTTCTTCCAAAATAACTTAAACATCCTTTCTACATAAATGGTTTTTGTTGTGCAATGTTAATATAAAATTGCAGACATTTTTAGTAAATAAATTTTTGAATCTTCTATTTTATTAAGCTCCGATGTATTTTTAATCTTACTGTACTTTTCTATTGGTTTCGGGGTATTATCAGTTGAATGAATTTGTGCGATTACAGATTTAAATTTATTAATCTGATGATTAATTTCATTATTAAAATTTTTAATATTTTTTGTGGGTTCCTTAAGAGATATTTCATTAAAATATTTTATTATGTGCGTTTTAAATGTTGACGCATTTGTAAATTAATGTTTTCAATTCTTATAAGTATATTTAAATGTGAAATGCTTGGTGCACCCATGAACATATTTTAAATGCCCACAATATGTGAAAACACTTCATACCTTTTTTAATGGATTTAAATGATTTTTTTTGTCTAGAAAATAATTTAATAATTAATTGGATGATAACCATGTTTTTTGATATTTCCTCCTATTTATTGATATTTCCGGCTCTTCAAATCTTATTTTATATTCCTAAAATGTTAAATTTATTTGCGTAAATTATTTTTTAATGATATTTAAATTTAAAACTTACCTTTTTCACAAAAAAAATATTTTCAATTGACAATAAAATAACAGATCTCTCTATATTAACATAGTTTTTAGCAAAGTATAACAAGCAGTCCGACTCTCTATTTTTTAAAATTACTCTCTCACACATACGGGTACGGTGTGAATTCAACACCCTTGTGAGAGAATTAAACACATCAAAATACTCGAAATTTTTACTACGATTTTCCGACTAAATAAAGGCCGATCCACGTTATTACACTTATATACAATATTTTACGAATTTTTTTAACACTTTGCAGCACATTTTTATTTCCAAAAAGCGTTAATTTTCATTAAACAAATGAACATTTTTATTTTTTTTGAATTTTTGACACTCAAATTTATTTGTGGTGGGATTTCAATTATAGAACAGAGTTTCAATTTTTGGTATTGAAAATCAAACAAATTGAAACTTAACACAATTTTATAAAACTCTGTAGGTCTGTTGGAAATTAAAAAAGCACCAACGCATATACATTTTTGTTACTAACACATATTTAGACTTAGGTACTTTTTCACTAACACATGCTTAGAGTTAGGTACTGCTGTCAAAGAGTCGGACCAAGGCAAATTTATTTACAGGTATACCCAATTCTACAACAAATACAATTTTACAAAAAACAACATATATTTTGTTTTTATAAAAATATTTCCTAGCTGTCAAACAGCAAAACAACGGCAGACTAAAAAAAATCAAAAACAGGGGTGAAAATAAATAAATACGTGAAATTTACTTTCACGAAGTAAAGCAACGCTTTTTATTTATATTTTTTTATATGTTGATTGTTTCAAATTATCACTTATTCACTTTTCTACTGTTTTATATTTTTTCTTAAAAGAGACAAAAACGTTATATTTAAATTAACAAAGAAATGTAAACAAACTTTGACAGATAGCAGTGAAAAAACATATCGAGCAAAAAATAGTCAGCTGGCTTTTCGACGTCACCTTATTAGATTCGCCTTGAGTCGGACTACTTGTTATACTTTGGTTTGAATTACCTATTGGCATAGGTAATAGGACTTAGTTTTTAATTTTCATATAAAAAGAAATTAACTATGCAAGCTCAGTTAGTATGCCCTCGACTATTTTTTTCTGTGCATGTTCATAAATATTGTTATGTTTTTACCTTTTAAAAACGTGAGTTTATTTCCTTTAAATAAACCGGATACTTTTGATTGCAAATAAAAAGCAGTTATAGTAGTTTAAAATTGTAACAACTCTTTATTTATTTAAAATGTACAAAAACAACAGAATTAAATAGTCAATCAGTGTCTTTATACACGTCTATCACTTCGCAGATATGCACACACACACTTTACAACGTACTAGCTCAAATGTACAAGACAGTTCATGTTAACTCTAACAGCGCCAACTCCACTCACGACTGCCATCTCTGCCACTATTTATACACACTGCCATCTTCATCCGAGTAGTCGAGATTGTTCTTAACGGTCAACTAGAACATTCGAATTCTTTCGATGTTCATGTTAGCAGCATAGGGTAACATAGAGACGAGACGTAATTGTCAAAAACCTAAGTCTGTTGTCAAAAACCTAACTCTTGCAACAACAAAATACTAGCATGTATTTTGTTGTTGTATCAGACATATGTTTTGTTGTATTTTTGTTTGACAAATCGGAATGTGTCGACTCTATGTATAATTCTCTATGGTTAGCAGCTTACACATTTAGTGTTGCCATAGTTATAAACAATGCTAGTAACCGTATGCTATCAACATTGTTGATGAGTAGGAGCTTCTACTAATGGACGTGTTTATAAACGTGATGAATGTTGCAGGCAGTCGTTACAGGCTGTTAAATTCAAATCGCTATTGCACATTCGTAACAATATTATAAAATTGTACATGACGAAAAATGTTGCATTTTTCACATAAATTTTGTTGATATTTTATTACAATAAATTGCATTGCAATTGCATTACGTAATGATTTAGTTAATATACAAAAATATAATGATTTCAAAAATATTTTGCGAGTTTAAGCCCAATTTCTACGATTTTTTACCAAAATTATCTGGCAACAGTGATCTCAGCCATTTTAAATTGCTGAGATCATGACTCACAGTGGTTTAACAGCGGCATTAATTCATTTTTTTCATGTCTTCTGATCTACCTGATTTTTCCACAGCTTGTAATAAACAATATAATAACATTAGTTAACCTAAGTGAATGCGATTGAAATGACCGTATTATATATCGCTTAATGCTTTTAAAATACTCTTGTAATGACACTATAATGATTTTTTTATACAATTGGATATGATTAATGATATGTATGCAAATAAAATAAAATTTGGAAAATTAAAAAAAAATATACTCCATAACTTGTCCAAAAATATTTAGTATCTAGTTATATCCAAGGATCTCTAGCCCGAGACTTATATCAAATTAAAGCCTGAAGTTTCAGGAAACGATTTGTTAAAAATTCAGCTGCCCATTTTTGCCCCTAAGCAATTCCAGAAAAATTTCCTTCACAAGCATGTTATTGCGCATGCAATAACATCTTTTTTTAATTTTTTTGGTTGCTATGTTGTAAAAAAAACATACAAAAGACAATATCAAAGCCCAAGTTTGAAAATATGTACGTTCTAATAAAAAAGCATAGAAATTGTTGCACTTAGTAGCGCTTGCAATAACTTCTTTCCATTATTTTTGACGGTGTTTTTGTTGTTGTTGAAAGTTCAATATTTTTATCAGCTGTGATTATTAGTTGCATCTTCAGATCCATATATAAATTCATACCGTAAACAGTTCAAGAAGGATATTGTTACGTTTTTACCTTTTAAAAACGGGGGGTTTATTTCCTTTAAATAAACCGGATTTTTTTGATTGCAAATAAAAAGCAGTTTTAGTAGTTTAAAATTGTAACAACTCTTTATTTATTTACGATGTACAACAACAACAGTTCAAATAGTCACTCAGTGTCTTTATACACGTTTATCAATTCACAGAAATAAACACACACACTTTATAATGTACAAGTATACACTGGCAATCCAGTCGATGTTAACTCTAACAGCGCCTATGATCAACTACAGCAACCGCAGTCACAATTTATACACACGAGTAGTCGAGATTGTTCTTAACGGTCAAAACTCGTATGTTCGAATTCTAGAGCTTTCGATTAAACATTATGTGTTGCCACACTTACAAACAATGCTAATAACCGCATGCTATCAACATTGGTGATTAGAAGAAGTTTCTACTGTTGGACGTGTTTATCACATGATGAATGTTGCAGGCAGCCGTTACAGACTGTTAAATTCAAATCGCTATTGCACATTCGTAACAATATATTAGAATTTTCACACACGAATTACTTTGTTTTTAATTTTTTTTTTTTTTTTAATATTTTCTTTCATTTATTTACAGATATTTTCATTTAATATGGGCGTGACTGTTGCAGAATTTTATTTATATTTTAATTAAAAAAAAAACACGCAAATTTAAACCCGTGTAGCATTTTTAAGCGATCTAGCTTTGTTAACAAGGAACATATTACATTTTATATTGTTATTTTGTATGAGAGGTAGGCGTGGTTGTTAACAGATTTTGATAATTTGTTCACCATTGGTTAATATTATCATTAAATTGCCATGATCTAAAAATTGTGACTCTTCAATGATTTCTAAGCGTGGTATATGGGATGTAAGCGTGGTTGTCCTCGGTTTTTTTTTTTTGTTTGTTTCGTATTTGCGTTTTTTTTTATCACAACCAAATATAAGTCTATACCAAAATTCAAAGCTCTACGATGTTCCCTTATATTTAATGCCACCAATCGTATGAAGCTGAACCACTGTGCGAAGATGTACCTAAAAACTCAATTCATTTTGTAAATGATTAAAAGCAAAACTGAATGAAAAATAAATATTTTAATTCAATTTGTATTAGAATACAAATTAACATAAAATTAATCATTCAAAGGTTGAACGAATTCTGTTATGATTTCAATTCATAATATAACTATTACAAGGTAGAATCAGTAGAAAAGTAAGTTCTCAATTGTTCATGCCTTGAATTGTCAGACAAAATAAAAAATAAAAATAAAATATCAATATCATTTGAACAAAAGGATATAAGATTCTTAAAATTTCCTGAACAAAAAATTTAAGAATGGAGTACTGCTTGAGGCGTTGATTTTTAAATTTTCTTTATTTTTATTCATATATTTGTTTCTAATTTTCTCATATTTGACATAACAAGGCATACAATTTTAAACTCTCCCTACTGATTCTACCTGGTTATTGTTTTATCATGATTTCAATTCATTATCAGTTAATTCATAATAAATGAATTCTATTTAAATAAAAACCTTTGAATAAAGCTAAAGAATTAGATTTGGGAATGGATTTATGAAATGAATGGCTGACATTATTTAATTCCGAATTAAGATTTTCGTGAATTAAGCTCAAATAAAGGTAATTAATTCGGAGCTCTGTTTATAAGTAATTTTCTCGATTTTAAATAGCAACCGCACCAGGACTATATTGATGTATCAATCATGTTTGTAATTTATATGTGACTCCGAAATGTTGAGACAGACGTATACAATGATCCAGAATATATTTTCTTTATGAAGTCGCAAATTAAAAATGAGGAAATTACAAATATTCCCCAAAAATTTATTTTTCTCCAAAAATTTGAAAACAATTCTTTGAGCTATTGGCAAGTTTTTTTACACCCTGTTATTTAGAATGACAAATATGAAAAACGTTGAACACATAGAGAATTATACATAGAGACGAGACACTCCGTATTGTCAAACAAAAAAACAACAAATTATATGTCTGATACAACAACAAAATACATTGACTAACACATGATGTAATAAGTAAGGTGAGAGCGTTTCGACAACAAAGACAATATTTCTTGCTGACAAGAGCATAGGTTTTGTCAAAATTGAGTTTGTCAAATAAAAAATAAACAAATTTTATTTTGCCATATTAACTAAAAAACTGCCGTTAAATTTTAATTATATTTGAAAAAGAACAACGGTTTAATAGTGCTTTATCCAAATTTCATTATATGAAATCTTTTTATTCACATTTTCATTTATGTTTTTTGATTTAAAAATTTTTTTCTTTGAAAATAAAATATATTATTTTTTCAAAATAAATTCAGTTTGACAAAACCCAAGCATTTTCAAAATAAATAAATAAAAATCAGCTGTGTTGTTGATTTCACCTTACTTAGTGCATCCTGGACTAACATGTATTTTGTTGTTGCGAGAGATAGGTTTTTGACAACAGACTTAGGTTTTTGACAATTACGTCTCGTCTCTATGTTACCCTATGGTTGAACATTTCATTGAGTTTTGTTAACAAATAAAGATTTTATTACATATTTATTGAGTTTCTAAAACTAAAATTTGTATCAAAAGTTTGATAGGAATGCAAATATTAGAAACAATTTGATCCACAACTATTTTTTTGGTTTAGATAAGTTAATTATTGGTCTTACTGAAAAAATTTCAAGTCAATATCTCAATTAGAATCAAAAAAATACTAAAAAATATCAATAAATTTTTGTAAGAGTAAAAATTAACTTATCTAAACCAAAAAAAAAAAATAGTTCGGCAAAATGTGGATCAAATTGTTCCTAATATTTGCAATTCTATCAAAATTTTGATACAAATTTTAGTTTTAGAAAATCAATAAATATATTTATTGATTATAAGTAATAAAATCTTTATGTATTAACAAAACTCAATGAAATTTTCAAAGTTTTTTAAATTTATCATTCTAAATAACAAAGTGTATAAAATCTTATCAAAAGGACAAAGGGAATCCGACAATTCCTAAAAAGTGGAGCAAAAATCCCAAAAACGGTATTTTTTTACAATTTTGCCCATTTCCTTCGGGGCTGGGAAAATACTTTGGGAATAAATAGGGATCACATCAAGGTTTCCAAAGCTGCTTTCCATTTTCTGATCCCAGCTTTGGGATTTTAGAGCATGTCTCCAAAATTTGAAATTTTGTGTAGGGGCGACATGTTCTAAAACTATGACATGTTTTTTATACCAAAATGTTTTCCGTAAAGACATCTTACAGAAAAACGTAAAATTGTTATAGGTTCTTAAAGAAAGTTTTGTTTTAATAAAAAAGATTTAAGTCACCTTTTCGCTCAAAAAACAGCAAAAAATTTGCTATTTTTTTAATTTTTAAATTGAAAATCGTTTATTTTTGGATCCGTAATTGATATTTCTCTAAACTCTTTAACATATTATTGGTAATTTAGTTGTCTGACTAACAAAAAAAATGTAGTTCATTCGGTTCAAAAGTACGCCCTATATTTTTAAAAGAGCAAAATTTTAAAATTTCAATTTTGAAATGCCAATAACATGGAAATTGTAAGAGATAAATAGCATACGCAAGCATGTTATTTCAAGACCTAGCCGAACGCTTTCTAAAAATATAAAAATCTTTGAAATCGGATGGGAAACAAAAAAATGGCACGTGTTTAAAAATTGTACATGTCAAAAGTGCGCAATGGGGGCTACACCCTCGTCATATTTTATCCCGATCGGACTAGCCCTTTATAAATGTCAGATTTATTTCCAAAAAATGTTGATTCTGCCCCACTGTGCGACCTTCATTATTTCTTAAGTATTTATGATTTTAACAAAATAGAAAATAATTTTGTGTCAGTGACACTACGAGCAACAAAATTGCTAAATTTCAGAATCCAAGGTCTATATCTTCATTAGTTATAGTTTCCTAAAGTTGAAAAATATATAAAAATTATTGAAACAAACGATAGTTTTTTTTTAATTTTTCAAATATTTTTATTGTAAATATCAACTTTTGGATTTAAATTTTTTAAAAAATACATTTTGTCTCGAGGCACCTCCACAGGAATGGTTTATTGCGTGAATTTAATTTCCTTTAAAACTTAAATCTATAAATGAATCAATAAGTTTCAGCTTACTTATATTCATTCAGCTAAATTCAAAAATATTTTTAAAAACCGTTCATCATTCGTATATATCGCGACTAAATATTTTGATTTTAGTTCTTACAATTACGTAAACACTTTGTCTTAATAAATTTCCACATAAATTTACTTGGACTTAAAAAAATCGTGAATCAAATTTACTCAAAGTTAAACAAAATTGTGGTTTTGACCATATAAGATTCGGCACAGCCGAATATAGCAATCCTACTTGGTATTATAATCCTACTTGATATTGTAATCTAAAATTCGATTATATTATCAGGTATTAAAAGATATTTACTTGAGGTACATTACTCTCAATTAAAACTTGTAAATAAATACCAACTACGAAAAGTCAATAAATTATAATTTCTACTGTATCTTAGTTGGAGACAATGGACATGATATTCTTAAATTCTTCTATATTCTACATACATGTGGCTTCACAAATGTAGATATCGAAGATTGTACAACTAGTGATTTTAAAATACAAAAAAATTTCTGTTTTTTGATAGGACTCATAAATAAATATAAATTTGTTTAATAAAACAAGAGAAATCATGATAAAAATAAAGAAGTTAATCTCAATCTATTTTTTTATACCCTTCACCATATATATATAAGTATCTCATTCCGTTCGTAATTTCATAATTTTTCATTTGCGACCGCACAAAGTATATATATTCTGGATCGTTATATATAGCGAAGCCCCCAAATAACTTACAAACATAATTGATACATCAATATATCTGAAAATTTTCAGGCTTGATCGCTATTTAAAATCGCCCACAAATGACTGAGATATAAGGAAAAAACCGGGACAACCTCGATTTTTGGCCTATTTTTTATCTATGTCTGGATTACTAAGTCATTAATATAGGCAATATGGATATCTTATGATAGATATTTCAAAGTCCATTGCAACGATTTATATAGGGCTATATTAATTTGGACATACAATGGGTCAAAATCGGGAAAATTATTTTTTAACCTGAATATTTTTTTTACCACAAACATTTTTTTTCATAATTTTTTTTTTTCAGTACTAAATTTAAAAAAAAATAATTTTTAAAAAATTTGGAAAAAAAATTGGAAAAAATTAAAAAAAAACAATTTCGAAAAAAAATTTAAAACGATTTTGAAAAAAAAAATAATTTTGTTTGCCTAAAAATATTTTAATTTTTTATTGTAAAGTATAATTTGGTTAAGGGTATATAAGATTCGGCACAGTCGAATTTAGCACTCTTACTTGTTTTTTTTAAATAAGTTTTTTTTGATGTTTCCCTTTTTGTGACCATTATATAAAGCGTTGCCACATTCTTAAAAATGATTTTGATTTTCGAGACATTTTTTTACAAAAAACTAGTAATTTATAATTTAGTATTTAAATAAAAATGTAATATATTAGCGGTATTCACAATGTAGAGTACTTGGCCTAGTAAAAAAGTAGGAAAGCTATTTATTGACAAACATTTCAATTTCTAATGTATTTTGTTTTTATTTTTTTGATATTCTGCTCTTTTACTACATTACCAGGCCAAGTACTCTAGGTAGATTTTTTTACTAATACATTCTCACCACTTAGGTTTTTGACAACTGAGTTAGGTCTTTGACAGCAGAGTTAAAAAATTATTTATAATATTAAAGTATAACTATTTTTTTTATTGATTTATTAGCACTTAATGATACAATACGTATGTACTCAAAGAAAAACAATTTAACAAACGACTAAATACTAATTTATATAGAACTAATGGATAATAAATTAGGTAGCAAATATTGCTTATTTAAATAAAATTATATTTTTTATCGATTTGTCTTTACGTAGAGTCGATCTCTCAGTATGGTCTTAATAGTCTCCTCTTTTTGTGCCAATTTCTTCTCTAGTTTATCTATTTCCTGCAAGTGTCTGGCATGCAGGCCACGTACTTGAGACTCCTTATGTTTGACTATAGTTTCCAAACGTTTAAGAGCATCCCAGGTATTTTGCAAATTGGCTTGACCCTCTTCGAGTTTTTGGGCCCACTGTAAAGCAATTCGTAGTCGAGCTTTTAGACGGTCACGAGAACGCTTGACCTTTTCAACTGAACGTTGCAGAGAAACATTACGCTTGCGCAGCTCATTCGTTTGTGAAATATGCTCTTCAAGTTCCTGTTTCAGCTTGGAGTTGTCGTGTTTAAGTTTATCTATTTTCCCGTCCACGTTTGAATGACGTTCGGTTAGCTCGCCAATGGTACGTTCCAACGAATGTTTCTCTTTGCTATGTTGCTGGCGCAGCTGTTCCAGAAGTTCTTTACATTCTTGTAACGATGTAGCAATGGTGTCTTGTGGCAGAGCGGCGATACTTTTCAATGAGGCCAATTCGGCTTTACAGCGTGTGTAGGCGCTCTGCAAATGTTCCATGTCGAGTACTAAAGTCTGAATCTTTTGCTCATAACAACGCATCACCTCAACGAGTTTTTCCTTAGCCAAATCGGTTTTTCTGGTTTGAGAATCAGCTTTTTGCCGGCAAATATCCAATTGAGCTTGTAGTCTGGTCCTTTCTTCGCGCCAATTACCACCGTCTCGCCTGAGATTCTCAATCTCCTGCTGCAAGCGATTGTTTTCCTCTATTACAGTTTTCAATTCCCCTGTAAAATGCTCAAACTGTTGGGTGTATTGTTGTATTAAATCCTCTTTGTCACATAACATTTCATCATAAGCTTGCAGTAGAGGAGACAAGGTGTGAGTACGTAAGCGTCCTTGTTGCCACTGTGAAATGGAAGACTTAATATTTGAGTTTTGAGTTGATTTTTCATCTGACGTTTTCCCTTGCCTTAAGCAATCTTGGTAACGTTCAATTTGTACATTTAAACGATAGACTAGAGTTTTCATCATGTTCACATCGGCTGTCAACAGTTTGTTATCCTCCACACGCTTGGATAACTCATGGTCCAGCTTGCGACACCTGTCACAATCTGCTATTTGATGTTGCAATGCAGTAATACGCTGTTCCAGACATTTGGCATCGTTAAGAAGACGTTGATTTTCATCGGCAAATTGCTCATTGAATTTATGCAGGGTGGCCAAACGTTGAAGTAATTTTTCCATTTGTTGGTCTTTTGACTGCAGCTAGAGAACATAATGATTTTTATTTATTTATTAAATAGTTTTTAGACATAAGAGCGACATGCAATTTATTACCAATTCATTAAAATAACTAGTGTGTTTAGAAGTTTTTCCAACCTTATCCTCCTTCGAGCCTTCTGCACTCTGAGAGCGTCTATTGAAATTGCCCGAAAACGTATGCAATGTTTTGTCTTTCGTGCGTTTTTTATGAACCTTACGATGACTCTCGTCGTGTGCGCCAATTTGTGTGTCCGATTGGTCCAGATCGGTAATAATAACATTTCTTCTTGTAGTTGTTGTCATTTCTTTTGAACAATCATTTAATATTAATTTTTCTTTTGTTTTTTAATAAAAATTTCTTGAAAATATGTATTACCACCCCCAATTTTGTGAACAGTGTGTGACAGCGTATTCCTTTCAATTTCAACATTTTGTGGCAGTAAACAAAACACAATGTGGTTGCACGTTGCCATGGTAAACTCATTTAGTTTATTTACAAGTATTGGCGCAATAAATGTTTCTTTATCCAAGGGGTTGCAATAGTTTGTAAACAAATCTTATAAAGCTTCAATATTGATTTAAAGTAATTTGGCACAAATTCTTTGAACTAGTATGAACAATTTGTCGTCTACTCAAGGAATTTTGTTTAATATTCATTTCAACATTTTTTTGTGTTGGAAAAGTGGAATAATTTTTGTTACAACAAACACAAGAAAAAAAATTTCCACCAAAAGTTGCATTTTTAACCAACAAAATTTTGAAATTAATATCTTTATTAATTTACGAAATTTAATTATAGGAAATATCAATTCCGCTTAGAAAACTGTTAAATGATTTCATTCGGAATAAAATTTTCGTTTTACTTTTCCTGAAGTAGCGAAATACGTAAATAGTTTATATTTCAATCGTTTCTTAACTTTTAATTGTACATTTTATATAAAACCGAGATAATTCCACCAAATGCGGGATATATGGTAACGTTAGGTATAACTAACGTGGCCATACATGCCGCTTTTGGCATGATTTTGTATACTTTTTGATGTTTCAGAAAATATATTTTTGCTAATTTTGGAAAATACACATGAACATATAAAAACACAAAACTTTTATAATTTCTATAATGTTTGCATCTGTGTATCACAGATCATTACAGATATGCAACAAATGACAGTTGTCAAAAAAGTAATATCGAATCGTATGGTTAATTTGAAGTTCTACAACAATTTCTCAATGGTTGTGATTTTCAGCAAAGCGTGAAAAAAATAACATTTCAAACCACAAACATTTTTACATTTTTTTTTTTTGTTTGTATTCGATTGCCATAATACAGAAAACAGCTGCTTCATATCTGTATAATTTGTGCTATGTACACCGAAATACAGATTTTTCATCCTTTTTTGGTAAAAACCATCTGGTCACGTTACCCACAGTATATAGATCTCAATTTAGTTGAATGTCACCGAATTCCATTCCAAACAAAAGTAGTAAAATTATGTATATATTATATATGAGGCATTTCATGTCAAGTGAACCAACTTTTAAAATCGATGTCTTCCGATTGAGATAATTTACACCATAGTTAGTTCTATTGGATATTAATTCAGACACAATTTTTCAACAAGATCGGTCGAGAACTTTCTGAGTTAGAAGAGGTAAAAATTTTGGCCAAGCAGGTGTTTTTTCTCATCCATGTAACTTATTAAAATTTAAAAAAAGTTGAAAAGTTCATTGAGTTTTGTTAATAAATAAAGATTTTATTACATATTACATATTTATTGAGTTTCTAAAACTAAAATTTGTATCAAAATTTTGATAGGATTGCAAATATTAGGAACAATTTGATCCACATTTTTCCGAACTATTTTTTTTTTTTTTGTTTAGATAAGTTAATTTTTGTAAATTTCAAGTAAATATCCCAATTAGATTCATAAGTTTATTTTTGAATCCGTAATCGATATTGCCTTGAAATCTTTTGTATATTATTGGTAATTTAGTTATCTAACCAACAAAATAAATTTGAGTTCATTCGGTTCAAAAGTAGACCCTATATTTTAAAAAAAGCGAATCAAGGTATGGCAAAACTTTAAAATTTAAATTTTGAAATGCCTATAACTCGGAAATTATAAGAGATAAATAGCACACGCAAGCATGTTTTTCAAGACCTAGCCGAGGGCTTCCCAAAAATCTTTGAAATCGGACGAGAAACAAAAAAATGGCACGTGTCTAAATATTTTACATGTCAAAGGTACCTTGAGCCCCCCTAGCGCTGCACCTGGAGCATTTGAAGTGTCCATTTTAATAACTTAAACTCGAATACTCCTTGGCCACGCCAATGTCGAATTTTATCCCGATCGGGCCAGCCGTTTAGAAATGCCAGATTTATTTCCAAAAAATTTTGATTCTGCCCCACTGTGCATGGGTGAATTCATATTTAAAGGAGCAACTGAGAGTTAAATATATTAACAAGTAAGAGAGATATATTCGGCTGGGCCGAATCTTATATACCCTTCACCAAACTATACTTCAAAATAAAAATTTTAAATATTTTTAGGTAAACAAAATTATTTTTTTTTCCAGATGTTTTTTTTTAATTTTTTGAAAAAAAAAAATTTTTCCGATTTTTTTTTTTAAGTTTTTTTATTTTTTTTAAATTTGAAAAACTTTTTTTTTTAAATTTAAAATTTTTTTTTTAATATTTAGCCAAACAAATTTTTCCCGATTTTGACCCATTGTAGGTCCAACTTACTATGGTCTTATATACGTCGTTGCAAAGGTCTTTGAAATATCTATCATTAGATATCCATATTGTCTATATTAATGACTTAGTAATCCAGATATAGGTCAAAAAATAGGTAAAAAATCGAGGTTGTCCTGGTTTTTTCCTTATATCTCAGCCATTTGTGGACCGATTTTGCTGATTTTAAATAGCAAACTTCTCGAAAGCATGTCTGACAGAATTATTCAAGATTTGGATCCCGAAGATATCTGGGGTCTTCAGAAAATTGATTTCAACAGACAGACGGACATAGCTAAATCGACTCCGCTATCTATAAGGATCCAGAATATATATACTTTATAGGGTCGGAAAATTATATTGTGGAAATTACAAACGGAATGACAAATTTATATATACCCTTCTCATGAAGGTGAAGGCTATAAAAATAGTTTATGACTGACACAACAACAAAACGTAGGTTTTTGTCCCTCAGTAGACCTTATATGTATAAAGAAAAACAAAAAAAAAACACTTTCAAATGAAAATTAAAAATATTTTAAAATATTTAATGTATACCTTTAGGAGTGACAAATAATTTTTTCTTTCATAAGCTTTGTGTTTTTTTAAAAATTGTAAGTTGCGCCATAAGGCATGTGAAGTTTTTATAGCAAATTTTTTTTTACGAAAGCTGAAAAAGCAAAACCATAACGTTAGGAATTGAAAAATATGATTATATTTTTGTTGGTTTTAAAATTTTCGCAAATCTTAACTCTATACCGAAGATTCTAGTCCGTATAAACATTCCGCGAAAAACTCAGGAAAATATTATGCTGGTACACTGTATTTTATTTATAGTCAACCAAATTGTTAATAAAAATTCTTTTAAATAGTTTTCTTACATATTATTTTTGTGTTCTTTCTTGTAGAAGTTTAAAAGTTTCCAGCCTTTAGAAATTACTTATGTACATTTGCTAAAAGATCATGTTTTTGAAAACTGTATTTACGGAATAGTTTTCAAAAACAGTTTCCATTATATTGTCTCTATTAATAATTATAATTATTCAATCTTTTGGGAATTATCAAAATCAAACAGAATCTGATATCTGAAATAAAATAACAACTCCTTACCTAGAAGATGTGCTTCGCGCCGCAGAAGTTACATTCTAATTTGAAATTATTCCTTTTATTATCATTTTAACAAAACAATTTATAAAATTAATATCGCAGCCTTAGAGATGCGTTTAGTTGTTGAGGGGTTTTAAAATTAGAAAAAATAAACGTGTACAAATTAAAATTAATAAAAAATTACATCAAATAATTTACATTGGTATCAAAAAATATAAATGATTAGAATAGTAACTTAGAAATAAGCAACAGATGCCAGACATTAACTGCAAATTGGGTCGTTTGCATTACATCGCTTACATCTTTAGTAGAAACATTTTAGATTCTAGTATTTTGTTGTTTTTAGATTCTCTCGAGATGCTAATTAATGGGAAATGTTATTTGCAAATTAGCAAATTGTCCAAACTTCTCCAAAACAGCTGGATAAACGGAACGCATTAACTGCTGGTAGGCCTCATCGCCCAGTTGAGTGCGCAGGTTATTCAATTGCCATTCGATGTATTGTGGTAGTGCGATTTTGTGTACCGGATCCTTGAGAGACAATTGCCTGCAGCGATCGTAGTGATAGGTCTTATAATCGAAATCGTCCATGGTGCAATAGCTGCTCGTGTCTAAATCGTACTCGTCTACAAACACCAACGAATCGCAGTACTTGACCGTCTTAGTTACATTCGTTTTGTTGGGATTATTGGCATCTTCTGGTTCGTCGTCGTCTTCGCGCATTACCTCAAACAGTGTATCACTGATATTTTGCATGATGGCAGGAAATCGCTCCAATAGTATGGGATTATTAGAGAATATTGACAGAAAGGCCAAACAGAACAGTTTCAGTTTTTCCAACTCCGTCACCAAAGGCATCTTTGTGATCCACACATCCAATATCTTTTCCAAAGCATCTGGCTGTTGCAGTTCTTGTATAACTTCCATAAACACCTGTTGACTTATTAGCAATACTCGTGCCACCATTGTTAAATACATGCCCATAAGCATGGGGAAATCTTTGTTACTGTATACTTGTCGGAATATATATGGTAGAAGAGGTCGAACTAAATCTAAGCCATATGTAGCATCTGTCTTTAGGCAAATTTCCAAAACTTTCAGCATTAGACTTATGCCCTCGGGACGTATATCATCAAACATACGATTGCAGAAGTCTATAAACGAACGACCATAACGTTCTAAGAAAGCATGGGCGTCCAGCAAAATGTATGCTTGTATTAGCACTAGAACGGTGCGCAGATTTTCCGAAGACATTTCTATAATCGGCATAATGTTTCGACACAAATTTATGAGAGGTTCCGACATGCTAGTCGAATTTTCCACCACAGCCACCCACAACGAAAGTCCCTCTTCGATAAGATAGATGTGAGAAGGCTCCTAAAAAATTTTACAAATTACAAAAAAAAAAAAGAATTTTAGGAAAGTGTGCATATATTGATGAATTAACAAAAACATTAAAAGAATAATTTTTTTTACTTTTTTAAGAAATATAATATGAGAGTTAATATTTTACCATTTCTACAAATCATACTGCGCTAAAATTGCACCTAGCGATTCTGTTTTATTGGAGTCCATAGAGTTCGGAAATACTTATAGTTTTTCTCGATCACTTAGTGAATTTTAAATGAGCAAATGTAGTTAAATAAAGATACAGTGCACTCGCGGTAAAGTGAACACCGCCTAACGTGAACAAGCTTTTATTTACATTGACTACTCTGTAACGTGAACAAACTCAGAAAGCTCTATAACGTGAACAATTTTTATCACTGCATTTGTTTTCTAAGCATGTAGACAACAATGAAATACATATATTAAATTCGATTTTTAAAGTTTAGGGAATCCCCTTATAATAAAAATGTGTTTGTATCCTCTAAATTAATACTTTTTGTATGGCACGAATGAGTAATTTTATTTGCTATGTAATTTTATTTCAATGTATATTTTTTCGTGATCTCGTTTTGTTTTGTAATGCATTTTAATCAATAATTTTTGTTTTATATTTGAATAATGAGAATTATAATAAAAGAATTTCACGTTCAAGCGTGTAAAACACAGGTTTATATTTTAAAATTTTATATTTTTTCAATGAAATTCGACAATCGCTAACGTGAACAATTTCACTAACATGAACTCCCTTGGTTTTAATTAGTTCACGTTACCGCGAGTGCACAATCGCTAACGTGAACAATTTCACTAACATGAACTCCCTTGGTTTAATTAGTTCACGTTACCGCGAGTGCACTGTACTCTTAATGTTTCAATTTAAAAAAAATCAGAAGTATATTGTTTTGAAATTGATTTTAGAATTGTTTATCTATATACAGTGCACTCGCGGTAACGTGAACTAATTAAAACCAAGGGAGTTCATGTTAGCGATTGTCGAATTTCATAGAAAAAATATAACATTTTATAATATAAACCTGTCTTTTACATTCTTGAACGTGAAATTCTTTTATTATTATTTTCATTATTAAAATATAAAACAAAAATTATTGATTAAAATGCATTACAAGGCAGAACGAGATCACGACATAAAATTACTCATTCGTTGCCATACAAAAAATATTAATTTAGAGGTTATAAACACATTTTTAATATAAACTTTAAAAATCGAAATTAATGTATGTATTTCATTGTTGTCTACATGCTTAGAAAACAAATGCAGTGAACAAAATTGTTCACGTTATAGAGCTTTCTGAGTTTGTTCACGTTACAGAGTAGTCAATGTAAACAAAAGCTTGTTCACGTTAGGCGGTGTTCACGTTAGACGGTGTTCACGTTACCGCGAGTGCACTGTATATAAAAATGAAATGGTCCATGTATGTAATGACATTACGTGAAAACGGCTGGAGCGATTTGGCTGATTTTTTTTTTATTCGATTCGAAATTTTCAGGAGATGGTTTGTAAAGAAAAAAATCAAAAATTCGGAAATTTAAAATTTTAATATATTGCCTCCTTTTCACTTCTCATTTTTTTAATAAGATAATTTTTATTTATTTTTTTGGAGAAACTTGAAGAACTAACATTAGCAAATAGCTACCGGGCGAAGCCGGTGCGATCAACTAGTTTTATTTAAAAGATATTTGTTTCAAACAGAAGAGACTTTTTGAAAATCGGTTGGAAAATGGCTGTGTTACGATGTTTCAAGAAACGCACTGTAAAAAAAATCAATTTAAAAAAAGTAAGAAAGTATAGTCGGCAAGCCCGATATGATGCCCTACACCGAGTATATGATTATAAACAGTTTTCTTTTGATATGAATCTTTTTTGTATTGAATCTTATTTGAATACCAACATGTTTAAGAAATTAATGTTCGATAAAGTTATTTTCGGAAATGGACACTAATTATGGACCGATCGTCACAAAATTTGGTGGGATGATTTGCATATATATGAAACATATTTGTGTTACATTTTATTTGGAAACTATTTACATATTCCAGAGATTAATGCTCATAGCTCATTATGGGAGCTATGGAACATTGGGGACCGATTGGTACTAGTGATTACGATTATGGTCGAACATCGATTTTCAAGGTCTAAAAACGATTTTTTCGTGATCGATTATATACTCCGATTTTTATGCTGAAATCGATTTTTGATAACGATTAATCGAAATAGAAATCAAACACCGGAATTTTTAGTATTGTCTACGTTTTTGCTTTCATTAAATTTTACAATATATTAATCTTCAGCTGACAGCGAAAAATATTCACGGAGGATCTCATTTTTTAAAGTGAAATTTTTTTAAACTTAAGAAATATGTATAAAAATTGCTACGAAATTTTTTCCATAAAATTGTTGTCAAATGTTTGCCGTTACGATTTATAAAATGAGCAACTCAATATAAAGGAGTTATAAACTCTTCCAAAATATGATTTTAATCCTTAATTATAGCGTATGTGAATCATTTGCTATAGTTCCCAAAAATGCAGATCGATTATTGGGATCGATTAATCGACTGTAAAAATCGAAATGGAAATGGTTGATCGATTATTAGCTTTTCATACCATTCACTAATACTATATTTGGTAGTACGAGTTCAGCTTATATAAAACTTATTTGTCCTGAATTTGGTTTGGATATGTTTATAATTAAGATATTTATGAGAGCTTAACTATTTTCAGATTGGGCAGTTGTATGGGGGCTAGTAGAAATAATGGACCAATTCTAACCAAATTCAATAGGCTTAGTCCTTGGGGCAATATAAAAATTTGTGCCAAATTTTGTCTTTGTGTTTACATGTTTTTCGACTTTTTCGTTTTTTTTTTTTTTTCATACCAAAAAAACATAGTTGACGGTATATGCTTTAGTTGGGTAGCATCCTGACTTTAAACTACCGTAACTCAGCCATTTTCCAGCCGATTATTATTAATCCATTTGGGTTTGAAAGGTAACACAAAATAAACAATTTTAAAATAAGTTACTAAAGAACATATTTATGATGTTTTAAAGTTGTATTTTTAAGAATAATGTTTTTTCACCAATACAAAGTGATCTAAAAAGCTATTAAGTATTTCCGTTCACTTTTGTGTCACTGTGTTATTAATTATTGTCTTCGGAATTAGTTTCCACTTATATATTTCCAAAATTTTATATGATTATATATTTCACACATTTGGGAGAAATATAGTATTAAAATAATTGTTCACCTATTTTAAAATTGTCCCGCCTTTCGCAGAAATAAAAATGGCAACGCTATACTGAATATACGTAATACGTATCGTTGTTGTGTTTGTGCAAAAGTTCGCACCTTGCGAACTTGTATAACCTTACTACTTTTAAATTTCTTGGATATATCTGATATTATTCACTTGTTCACATTGCACATTTGTGTTTGAATGGTGAAATTATAAAGTTAAATAAAATTCCTTACCTGTATGTCTGTACTCAATGCAATAACACTGTACAAGAAAGGACGCATTTTCTCCGGAATATCACGTATAGCCTTAACAACTTGCTGTAGCGTACATATGATGGCACAACGCAACATACTGTAATCTTCACTTTCTTTCCACAATAGCGGCAAATACGATATCAAATTATCAGCTTGCGGCTCAATGTTATCGCTCATTTTCTCCACCAAGGACGACATGATTGTCAAGACTTTCATTTTAGTATCGCACTCTTTAGATTCGCGCAGCAGCACAAACAGAGCATTAAACGAGGGTTCCAAGTAGGGTAAAAATGAATCGGGGGCAAAATCAAAGTCCGAAACTAAAATTGACAGTGTCCTGGAGGAGGCCAGGCGAATGGACATATCTTCTGTATGTCGCAGCAAATGTAAACAGGCCTCGTATGCAAGTGGACGAAGGTCACGTGAGAATTTCACACCAGCCCATTCGCCCAGCAGCCAAATTATACGACGACGTAATATTCGAAAATTATCCGAGTCAATTTTTAGCTCATTCAATAGCTGGCCACTGAACCAGGCATCAAAGTCAAGTTCATTGAACAAATGTAGAGAGGCTTGTCCGGCCGCATTGTAAATAGCATCCTTTAGCAGAATGTCCTTAAGATCCGAACTCGGTGTAAGTTGTATTTGTTGGGCTTTCTGTATGTATTTTACCACTTCGGCGGACATTTGTGTTTGGTAACTCGCAAAACAGGCGGCAAATAGTGTCTCCACACATGGTCTCAACGCATACTTCCACGTGTCGCCTCCATTGTCATCTTGAGCAAACTCCTCTGGATCTTCCAGCCACAGGTCTAGTTCTATTTGTGTTAGTATAAAATAGTGCGTAATGATCTTTTCGCAAATATAACTTAAACGTTCTTCGGTGAAGAATTTTTCCAGAGACGTGCGTATCTCCAATTCACGATTGTTTTCACTGTCCCAAGAGTTGTCTATCTTTTGCCAGTAAAATGGTGACATGAGACCCTTCATCAGATTAATGCAGTGAATGGCAAACTGGCGAAAATTAATTATATTATCGGTGAATATAAGATAAGCACTTATGTGGAAGACATGATCGAATGAGAACTGTAATGCCATAGGTGCAAAATTCTTAAAAGCTTCGGCATGCATCTCATGGAATTCCAATAATGTCTTCATCTGTTTCAATATCAACTTCTCCAATAGGGCTATAATTTGTTCATCAGCATTCAGTTGTCTCAACTCAAAGCGACAGTTCAAACATTGCTTAAGACGTTCGAATAGCTTCTCTATGAAACTGAGGCATATGTCGGAAGATTGTGGTTTTGAATATCCATATATTGTTAATTTACGCAAAATTCTAGTGCATAACACTGATCGTTCCAAGGTAATTTTAGCCAAGGGTGGTGCTTCTTTCAGTTGATGGAAGAACAGTGGACAATGTGTATCCCACAATTGGTATATAAATTCATAAATATTTCCAGTAAGCTCCTCGAATGCCTTCTTTTCGGCCATTAAGCGACAAGAGGCTAATGCCTTGATAACATGATGCAATGTCAAAAGCACTCTTTGTTGTTCTCCCGAATCGTAGGCTTCGCAGCTTCCATTTGCTGCGAGCTCCTGCAGACGCTTCAGTAGTTCTGGTATCAACTGAGGCCACTCACGAGGGCAATCTATGCGAGCTATACGAGCCATTAAAACAGCTATTTGTAAGGAAATTTGAGGTATGGGTTCATTGGCAAAGTGTACTAATAGTAAATCCCTAATTTGTTGCTTCTCCTCCTGCGTCAACTCCAGCCGCGTTCCTTTACGCCAGAATTTATTTATGCCATTCTTCAAATACACCACAGCCATCCAACGCACATTCACATCTAGTTGCTGGGCCATTGTAGGATCCATTCCACCTACCGCTGATAGGCATATGCGTGTTAGTGTTGTAAAAAAACCTGGCTGTCCTTCCCATTCGGCCAGTTGGAGCTCAGCTTTACGTACCACTTCATGATTGCTATCGGTGGCTGCGCGCAGCGCTTGACACACCATAAGTTCAGGTGATGATGGCTGCATATCCATGATGGATTGGTCAAATAACTGCAACAAAAGAAACATTATTTGCATCATAGGTGTGGCAAATACACGCTTGAATTTGCATTATTCGCATCATTTTCAGATGCTCGGGGATACTTACATGTAGAAAACATTAAATATATCCTTATGGCCGGATATTGATTGTGTTAGTTGCGAAAAAAAATCGAATATTTTTCGTGAAAATATGAAGAAATAATTGGCAACAAAAAAATTTTCTGCAGAATTCGTGATGTTTTGTCGGCACAAAAAAATTCCAATTGTCAATTTGGAGTATGTTCAGTGGGAACAATATAGCGACATCTGGCGGACAGTGGCAGCATTTCGTACTGTTTATATTACTTAACAACACTGAATGGTATTCGAAACAGAAAATTTACCGCAAAAAATATTTTAAAATTCAAAAGTAAGGAAAAAATATATTTTAAATACATATCGCTAATTTGCTGCAACAACGTCATAGTTAATAAGTAGTTTTAATAATTGACAAAGTCTTGTGAACTAGCTTCTAAAATTACACGCAAGATCGCCGTAGAAGTATTTTGTCCTAATTTCATAAAGTATTTATTTTATTACTGTGCATGGCCGCATGTGTGTTCAACATCGTTAGTTATCTAGAAAAGTGACATATTTTGTTATGTGCTTGTTAGTTTCCTTAAAAAAATAAAACTATGTATGTACTCATGGCATGAATAATACTGATCGTCGTCCAGATCTTGGCACATTTGTTAACTTTTTTGTATTTTTATATTTGCCAATAATCTTTTTAACGTTGTAATATGGCCTTTTAACTATTTCTCCAATTTGCCTGATTGTTTTTTGGGATTTACACAGATTAATAGTTTAATTAATTAATACTTTCGTTTAGGAGGCATGTCCCAGATTTTTTAAAAAGTTGATTTTTTACCCACACGTGTCACTAAAATGTTAATAATCTTTCAAAAGTTTATTATCCAAATTTACTTTGTTTTTATTTTCTAAAAGTACCGTTATTTTGAATTCTGAAAATCTCTAAAATGTTTAAGTATATAAAAATAAATTATATTGCACAGTAAATAAAAAAATAAAATATAGAAAATATTTATATTTTAATTAAAACACTAATTAGAAAATTAAATTTTGTAATTTTTTTTAGCAACTGAATATTTTTTATTTTCTTATAAAAATTTGTTTGCCAAACTCACCATAGTAAAGTTCCCACGATGACTGCAGGGCTGTAGTCAGCATTCTTGAGATTACTTTAGATGGGTATTATCCGATATATGAATTTATATACTCGATTTCAAAGTGAATTTTTATTAGTTGTGAGTGTGTTTATGTTGTATGCATGTTCGTGTAAATGCATGAGTATCTGGTTTACAAACAATTACATGCTCAATATTTTTATAATAAAATTATGTTGTTATGTGTCAAATAGCATGTTAGAAAAATTCAAAATTAGAATTATTTTTTATTAAATTATTTATATAATTACGTCAAATGTTGCTTATTTTTTAATTTTTTGATTTTAGGACCTCAGGGATTTATTCAATAAGTAAATCCTTACTTTGCGAGCTTTTACATCTTAATTATACTGATAAATTTTAAATACGCTGGTTAGAGGAAAGCTTCATTACTTATTCTGCTCCACAAAGTTTCTATAACTGCAACAAAATAATTTGGGACTTGATAAAATGATCGAGTATTAAGATACTGAAGATTTGCGATTAGGATTTGGGTTTTAATACGAATTGTACTGGTCCAAAAAAAATGAATATCAAAGGTCTTATTTATGTTTCACAACTTTTTATTTTATAACCATAGAGAAAATATACATAGAGCGGAAACTAGAAAAAAACTCAAACAAAAAAATTACTTAAAAATGTTACACATACGAGTGTTGTTTTTGTTTTCAGATAGTTTTTTTACTAATATATTCTCACCACTTAGGTTTTTGACAACTGAGTTAGGTCTTTGACAGGAGAGTTTCCGATCTATGTGTATTTATCTATGTTTATAACCAAAGTATAACAAGTAGTCCAACCCTTTGATAGCAGTACCTAACTCTAAACATGTGTTAGTGAAAAAGTACCTAAGTCTAAATATGTGTTAGTAACAAAAATGTATATGTGTTGGTGCATTTTTAATTTTCACCAGATCTACAGAGTTTTATAAAACTGTGTTAAGTTTCAATTTGTTTGATTTTCAATACCAAAAATTGAAACTCTGTTCAATAATTTAAATTCTACCACAAATAATAATAAGTGTCAAAAATTAAAAAAAAAATAAATGTTTCATAAAGTTTTTTGGAAACAAAACTGTGCTGCATATTGTTCAAAAAATTCATAGAATATTTTATAGAAGTGTAAAAACGTGGTTCGGCCTTTATTTAGTCGGAAAATCGAAGTTAAAATTTCAAGTGTTTAATTCTCTCTCAAGGGTGTTGAATTCACATGGTACTTGTATATGTGAGAGAGTAATATTGAAAAATAGAGAGTCGGACTACTTGGTATACTTTGTTTATAACCATAAAATTGTTATCCTTTTCTACAGGAATTATTTTTCAATATTCTATTCTTAATTCAATTTGTTTCTGACATCAAAATCAGTTCTTCCCTTATTTTAAAATATAAAATAAATTTTCCTTATTTTAAGTTTTTAAGATTCCAATCTTACGGGCTATTTATGTTCAATCATTTGTTATCAAATGTATATTTATATATATATGTATTCAATTCAAGTTTTTATTAGACACGACCGTTAAATTCAAACGTTAATGCAACTTCGTAACATTATTGATGTAAATTCAGTTGAAGCAAAAGTATTTTTTTATTTGGTTATTCCTTTATAACACAAATATTTCGCAACGTTACCGTTCAACACATAGTCGGGAATGTTGGCAACACTTATTTATAATATCGCATTCCAACACTGCTCGACAGATGAAACAAAAAACAACAAATAATTTCCAAAAAATAAATAAATGAAAATTATTCACCCAAGAAATTGATAACAACCGGTAACTGTTTAACACGTAGCACAAAGATAGTTAATTTATCCTTTCTCAGACACAAACAAGGACTTATTAAATATGTTGAAGGCTGTAATTTTAATTGGTGGACCACAGAAAGGTGAAGAAAATCTAAAAAAAAGACGTAGAAATGTTTATAACCTTTTCTATTTGTTTTATTAAAGGTACCCGTTTTCGTCCCTTATCATTGGATACACCTAAACCGCTTTTTCCGGTAGCTGGTCGTCCAATTATTCAACATCACATTGAGGCATGTGTAAAGCTGCCCGATCTCAAAGAAATCCTTATAATAGGATACTATCCGCAGACACAAATGGAAACCTTTGTTACTGACATGCAGACATTGTATAGCATTAACATACGTTATTTGCAAGAATTTACCTCATTGGGTACTGCCGGAGGCATGTATCATTTTCGCGATCAAATTCGTGTTGGTAATCCAAAAGCATTTTTCGTACTTAATGGTGATGTATGTGCTGATTTTCCGCTACAAGACCTCTATAATTTTCATACCCTGAGACCGACCGCTTCGCTAGTCACTATTATGAGTACAGAGGCCACTAGGCAGCAAGCTGTACATTATGGATGCTTGGTATTTGATCGTGACACGGGAGCAGTTTCTCATTATGTCGAAAAGCCTAGTTCATATGTTTCCACTTTCATTAATTGTGGTGTTTACGTCTGTTCCATGGACATTTTTGCTAAACTCTCTGAAATATTTCACTCAAAGGTGCAAGAGTACAACGGAACTAATTATTATGCAAATGGCGGTTCAAATGGTAATGGCAAGGATCAGGGTCATATACAGTGGGAACAGGAAGTGTTGACACCATTGGCGGGCACAGATAAATTATATGCAATGCCCGTTCCAAATTGGTGGTCTCAGCTAAAGACAGCCGGTTCGGCTATTTACGCCAATCGTCATTATTTGGGTGAGTCACGGGTAAAAACTGGAAATGTTATCTATTTATTATTGATAGTCTGCATGTATGCTTGTTATTATTTATGTTTTGATAAACATGTGCTTATTGAGTAATTCAACTAAGTAGTGCAGTAGTTTATCTAATATTTAGTGTGTTAGCGTACTAGATCAACATATATTCAATACTCTTGCCAAGCTGATCATCGTCTATATAAATCCTAACTGTCAAAACTAGAGTTTTTGTTTGATAACATTGGGGTTTGACAAACTTAAGAAAAAAGTAAAAAATTTAAAGAAGAAAAAATTAAAAAATGTAAAAAATTTACAAAATACATACTTTAGTGAATGGTATGAAAAGCTAATAATCGATTTTCGACTTTTCGATCAACCATTTTCATTTCGATTTTTACAGTCGATTAATCGAACCCAATAATCGATTTATTAATAATCGATCGGCATTTTTGGGAACTATAGCAAATGACCCACATACGCTATAATTACGGATTAAAATTATATTTTGGAAGAGTATTATGACTCCTGTATATTGAGGAACTCATTTTATAAACCGTAACGGCAACATTTGACAACAATTTTATGGAAAAAATTTCGTAGCAGTTTTTATACAAATTTCTAAAGTTTGAAACAATTTCGCTTTAAAAAATGAGATCCTCCGTGAATATTTTTCGCTGTCAGTTGAAGATTAATATATTGTAAAATTTAATGAAAGCAAAATCGTAGACAATACTAAAAATTTCGGAATTTGATTTCTATTTCGAAAGCAAAAACGTAGACAATACTAAAAATTCCGGAATTTGATTTCTATTTCGATTAATCGTCATCAAAAGTCGATTTCAGCATAAAAATCGGAGTATACAATCGATCACGAAAAAATCGATTTTAGACCCTGAAAATCGATGTTCGACCATAATCGTAATCGATTTACCATTCACTAGTGTTGAGTATAGAAAGTAGTGAATGGTAAATCGATTACGATTATGGTCGAACATCGATTTCATTAAATTTTACAATATATTAATCTTCAACTGACAGCGAAAAATATTCACAGAGGATCTCATTTTTTAAAGCGAAATTGTTTCAAACTTTAGAAATTTGTATAAAAACTGCTACGAAATTTTTTCCATAAAATTGTTGTCAAATGTTGCCGTTACGGTTTATAAAATGAGTTCCTCAATATACAGGAGTCATAATACTCTTCCAAAATATAATTTTAATCCGTAATTATAGCGTATGTGGGTCATTTGCTATAGTTCCCAAAAATGCCGATCGATTATTAATAAATCGATTATTGGGTTCGATTAATCGACTGTAAAAATCGAAATGAAAATGGTTGATCGAAAAGTCGAAAATCGATTATTAGCTTTTCATACCATTCACTACTCAACACTACCATAGTGAGGAGGCACATACAGACTTTTTATTGACCAAAGAACGAAATGTTTTGAATTTGGATAGATTCGGTTCATTTTTTGTCCTAGCGTATATACTAAAGTCCTTCCGAAATATGACTGTCGATCATAAATGTGTAATTTATTTAGGTATTCGCAATTATTTCGCAACAAATAAGTTTTATTTAAAAGAAAATCACATTTAAAACTTTTGTGCGGATCGGTTAATAATTAGTCGTAGCTCCCATTTAAGGTTCACTTCCGAAAATCTCTTTAGCAAGCATAAATGTTTTCAAAATGTTGGTATCCAAACCAAAATTCAACACAAATAAGTTTTATACAAACAAAAATCATGCCACCTAATTTTATTACGTTCGATTCATAATTAGTCATTGCTCCCTAAAAAGGCCCACTTCCGAAAATAACTTTAACAAGCATAAATGTCTTCAAAATATAAAATTTAACACAAATAAGTTTCATGTATACATAAGCCATGCTACCTAATTTTATGACGGTCGGTCCATAATTAGTCGTAGCTCCCATATAAGATTCACTTCCGAAAATTATTTCACCGATCTCATATATACACAAATCCTAGCCTAATTTTATGACGATCGGTCAATCGATCTTTCGAAATCAAACATGCATGAAAATTTTACAAGTATTGATATCGAGGTAAAAATTAACAGAAATAAGTTTTGTTACAAAATTTATGGACGATCAATTTTGAGTCATATATAGCTCCCACTCTTAACATATCTAATAATGATATAACATTTTGTACAGATGAGTTTAATGAGCACATACTTCATACTGAAACTGTTACGCTTTAACGATAATAGATTCAAGGTTTATTCAATGACTAAGAATCAACAGTCTTTATTAGCAGTAAACCTTTAATATTGTATAATAATATTGAATAATGGACAAAAATACTAAAAATGTAAAATCGCTGAAACAGACTAAGTCGTTTTTATTTCTGAAATAATGGTATACAGCTGCGGTCAAAATAATAGCATCACGACGTTCATATTTATATATAACTAGTTGAACGCCCGGGCTTCGCTCGGTGGCTATTTACTAATGTTAGTTCTTCAAGTTTCTCCAAAAAATGTCTCTTATTAAGAAAAATGAGAAGTGTAAAGAAGGCAATATATTAAAAATTTAAATTTCTGAATTTTTTAATTTTTCTTTACAAACATCTCCTGAAAATTTCGAATCGAATAAAAAAAATCAGTTAAATCGCTCCAGAAGTTCTCACGTGATGGCATTACATACATGGAGCATTTAATTTTTATATATATAATAGATAATATTACTTAAAAACTGTTACATTGATTTATGTTATTTTTGTATAAATTTATACTTTAACACGTTATTCTTAAAAGTAAAATATTGCTGTCTTTTGTTTTCGTATTTTTTGGCAAAAAAGAGACTGTCCACCGTCAACCCACAGAGATTATAAAATTTTGCAATTTTTGTGTCGAATTCGTATGACAAATATATTTTTTTAATCCACTAAAGATCATATAAGATTGAATTATTTATTCCACATATTCAATATATTCTTCGAATGTTATAGTAGAAAAACCAAGATCAAACTATAATTTTAAAATCTGTGTGTTTTATTCATCTTATCTTACATTTTAGTGGGAATTGGATTCAGAGGACATTCTCTAGAACAATATAATTTTTTTAATTATTTGACCAAAAAGTGTTTTGGTACTTAATGTTGAAGAATGGTAATGCGATTTTGGAAATAATACCTTTAATACAGGATATTATATTGTTATTTGAGAAATTTTTCTAGGATTTAAATAATTTACATTTTCTTCTTGTAATGGTCAGCGAATAACCGCACACTAGTCGTCCACCGTAGAGAACATAAATGCCTGATTTTCGAAAGGGTGGGCTAAGAGTGTTATGATTAAAAGCTATAAGCGCTTTCGCAGCCTAAATTTTTATTTTTTTTTGAACGCAATGTTCTAAATATCTATAAATATTTTTATTCTTAATTCAGCTAATTTGTATGTTCAGAAATCATAATTTTTTAAATAATTTTTTTTTAATTTTAATCAATTTGATGTAAATAGATAAAAATTATAATTTTATGGCGATTTTTTAAAACGAAAACATAAATATTCTACATTTTTCGACAATTTCTTACGATGGTGCTATTATTTTGACTGCACAAAACCTGGGTATTTTTCAAAAATGCCAATATAATTGATTGAAAGGTGAATATTTCTTAAAGATAACTTTACTCATTATATTAATTAAAATTACTATAGAAAGAAAAATATTTCCTATGTTAATTGCTATAAGGTTCTGTGGTGCTATTATTTTGACCGGCACTGTACTCTTAAAGATACCATATTTAATTCGATTTAGGAATGTGAATGAACGAATCTCTTATTTCGAACATTATCTTTTAAATCAAAGGCCAGCCAAAATAAACTGAAGAATAAGTTCTTTCGATATTTTCCTTCTAAACAAAAGGAATCCAACCAAACAAGTTTCAGAATTAAAAACAACATTTAAGTTGAAGAAAATAAAAAATCTGGGCTTAGTTACGAATTCAATTTATATCAAATATTTTCTAAATCAAAACCTGGGGCTAATTGTCGCTAATTAATTACGAATGCTTCGAAGTTTACGAGTAAAAACTTCATCGTTATCGAATGCTATCATTATAAATTTCAATACATTTTATTCTATATCGAATAAGAGAATCCCAAAAAGAATGTTATGATAAGTATTCGCTCGTATACAAATGCGAGAATTAGGCCCATGTTTCTCAGAACTTGTTAATAAAAAATTTATAAAAATGTTTAATAATGACGAAGTAATATGTTTATAGAGGTGCTTACAATTAATGCTTTTTATCCCTCTGTCGATATTTGCGATCAAACTACACCTAACAGATTTAGCAGTATTTATCAGCTTTTTCTACTGAAAAATTGTGTTTTTAATATATATTTTAAAATGATAATCTCATTGTTGGGAAATTAATTACAACTAAATTATGTAGTTTTGGTGGCATTAAGCGAAATACATTGTTTTTAATTATTTTTTAGGTTAGGTTAGGTTTCATGGGCTGCCACTCCTTAAGCTGCTCACTTAGGTCCATTCAAATCTGATCCCATTGTGATACCCAAGGGGTAAACAGCAGGGTATTTACAATACTTCCTTTGTCTCCAAGTTAAACCAACCAGATTCTCTGATGAAGGAGTAGATTCGTCTAAGATTCATCCTTGATAGCTCCTCCAAGCATGATAGGAATGGAAATCCGAGGATGCGTTCCCTCAGTTTTGTCAGAGCCGGGCATTGACAGAAAAGCTGGTACACAGTCTCTTCCTCATTATGACATAATTTCTAAATAATGCATATTTTTTTAAAGTTTTCATGTATTAAATTAATATTGGTGGTTTATTTGTCGAACTTTTGTGAATATTAATGATATTAGTAAATTATTCTGGCTTGAGAGTTCATTAAATTGTTTTCCTTGTAAAGACAATTTTTATTTATTAAATTTTCTTAATTTCAAAAAATACAGAAATACAGTGCTGAGGAGGGGTGGTGGCTAACCCCGAAAATGCACTCAATTCTGACATGTGTCTAAAAATAACTTTTTCTGTATTCTTTGAAATTATGAAAATTTATGAACTCATAATTTACTAATATCTTTAGTTTTCGTGAATAATATTTTGTTATGTAATATTCAAATATTTTCTGAGTAGCTAGGATTCTGTAACTGAATAAATAAAATAAAAAATTTAATAATATAAATACTAATAAAACTAATTTAAATGTAATTTGTGGCAATTACAGAACTCTATAAGAAAACACATCCTGAACGTTTGGCCAATGCTGGAATTAAACACGCCGAGGATGACGGAAATCTTATTTGCACCATAATGTCCGATGTGCACATACACCCAAGTGCAACAGTTCACCATACTGCAGTGGTAAGAGAAATATTTTGAATTTTACACGAAACTATTTTTGGAAACCAAATGATAACCACATAAAATTCATTTGCAGTTGGGACCAAACGTGTCTATTGGGCCTGGCGTTACTATCGGACCTGGTGTAAGAATACGAGAGTCCATAATATTGGAAAATGCTGTAATTAAGGATCACACTCTAATATTGCATTCAATAGGTACAAAAATAGTACATCTACAAACATATTTAGGTGCATAACTTCATAATTAATTTTTTATTAAAGTTGGTCGTGGTTCTACAATTGGTCAATGGTCTCGTGTCGAGGGTACACCCAGTGATCCTGATCCAAATAAACCATTTGCTAAAATGGAAAACCCACCTCTATTCAATAATGAGGGAAAACTTAATCCTTCTATAACTATTTTAGGTAAGTTTTTAAAGATGTTTTAAATTAACTTCAAACTATTTATAATCTTTATATCGGAATCAAAACTTAAAATTTTAACAATTAACAATTGCAATAATTGCCAATGATAGTGCTGTTCAATATCTAGGTAAGAAATAGATATATCTTGGAATTCCATTCCACATCTAGGACAGAAATCCAGATAGCTTGGAATTTCATCGTCTATTAATATCACTTTGATTGCAAGAATTGTCAAATATAGTTCTGTAATATCTATCACAGAAAACGAAATAGTTTGGAATTCCATTCCTTGTGAATAATATTTGGTCAATTTACAAGGTCGCCTATCATGCCATATTGTCACAATGTCCTAATATTTCACAACTCGGCGGCTCGACTTAACCGACTCTTAGGTGTTCGGCGCAACATTTTCAAACCATTGTAAAATATTAGGACATTTCGACAATATGACATGATAGGAGACCTTGTAAATTGACCAATTGTCTATTAATTTCCTTAATACTCGTTACAAATCTGATAAAAAAATATTGTAGTTATTGAAATCTTTCATGAGAAGTGTGAAATTCGACTTGTCGCCGCAGTAAATTTATCAATCGATGTGAGAGTTTTTAAATACGGGGGAGTTTTACTAAAAAATATTTTTTCTATGAATCGACATAGGCAAATGCAGCACTCTGGCTTGTTTTATTTGAAATGCTTTATCCCCTTTATTTCTTTGCTCTTTGTAGTTTCTAAGGAATACTGAATCTCAGACTTTTTCTGTTACAACTCTCTATATGTACTGTCCATCTTTAATTATCTATTTAGTCTTTGCTAAATACTTAAAAAATTTCTAATAAAATTTGCCACATATTTAAAACCTGAATTTTTATATATTATTATGTATTTTACTAACTCTAATAGTGAATTTCTCTTTTTCAGGCTGTTTTGTACAGGTACCTTCGGAGAAGATACTTTTGAATAGTATTGTCTTGCCGCACAAAGAACTAAGCAGAAGTTTTAAAAACGAAATCATTTTATAAGACGACTAATCTTTTATTTATATATTTACAAATGTTTACTTGTGCTTTTTAAATTTTGTTTTATTAAAGTTTATTAATTTTTACAAAGATTTCATACATATGTATGCGTATTTTTTTATGCTGAAGTATCACTAATCAGAAGGGCAACCATATTTATTTTTTTCCTGTGCAACTTTTTTTTGGAATTATCTTTCTTGTGTTTTGTAAAAAGATCAGAGTGTAATTTTCCCTTATTGTATTTTTTATTTTCTATACTTTACTATTTTGTTAAGGTCCAATGGTAATTGACTTAAGCTACTTAAATAATAAATCGACTTCTGTACATTGAAAAGTCTCAAAATTTTCGATGATTTAACGGAGGTCAATTTCCTTATATTTTAATTAAATTGAAAATAAATATATAATATTGAAATATTTTTAAATGTTTGTTGTGGTTCTGAAAAAGTATGCATTTTCGCAAAGTTCAATCTAAAGTTGAAACATTCAGAGAAATTTTTCAAGTCTTCATCTCTCTCCTGATCCTATAAACATCAGGTGCTCCCGAATGTAGACAGTAGAATATTATGCCACTAATTACTAAACAATTTTTGTATTAAGTCATGGTGCAATCAGTTACCATTTACAATTATTAGAGATAGTTTCCAATGTTCACCCCTAAAACGTCAAACTATATATTTAATCACATAACTTTTTTTAATTTGTTACCGTGATATTTTATAAATTTCTTACGTTTTAACTGAAATTATACACACTTATATATACTGAACAAAAATTTTACACCGATCAGTAATTTGTATCCAGGAATCATACTACAAGATTTTTTAAATATCGGTCCATAATTCGGCATAGCTCCAATATAAGTCCCACAATACAAAAATACATTAACTCATATAAACGTTAATATCGATAAAAAATTCCACTGAAATTAGTTTCAAGTAGATAGAAATCATACTGCTTGATTTTGTGGCTATGAGTACATAATTATATACAGTCTTACAAAAGTTTACATACCCCTAATATATGTCATCTTTATTAATAAATATTTAGTGAAAAATTCTTTAATTACTTTTTTGAGATAAAATAAACACAAAACTAATTTATTTTCATTAAATTCTACTAAAAAACATAAAATAATTCATTTTTTGGCATAAAGCTAATTTACATAAGTTTACATACGGGATAAAAAAACTTAACAAAAAAATAAATTAATATTTTGTGTGGCCTCTTTTGGCTTTAATTACGGCAGATAATCTATTTGGCATGGACAAAGCCAAATTTTTTGTTATTTCTGGAATAATTTTGCTCCATTCTTCCATCAACGCTTCCTTGAGTGCTGGAACTGATGTTACTTGTCGATTTTTTAGACCTCGTTTTAAAATATCCCATAAATGTTCAATAACATTAAGATCAGGGGACTGCGGGGGATGTTCCAATTTGTTTTTAACGTTATATAGAAGCCATTCCTTAACTAACTTTGATTAATGCTTCGGATCGTTATCCTCCAGATCTAGAAGTTGGACGCTGGGAAGGTAGCTATCCTTTAAAATATGTATATACATGGCCTTATCCGTAGTACCATCGATGAACGTGAGCTTACCGACACCATTTGCGCCATACATCCTCAGACCATGACTGACCCGCCTCCATGTTTTACGGTGCAATTAACATTTTGTGGTAAGAACTCTGCATTAGGTTTTCGCCAAACTTTTGTTCGTCCTTCACCTCCAAAACCATAAATTTACATTCATCTGGGAATATTACCCTCTCCCAAAATGTAGTCATTTACATGAGCATTTTCGTTCTTTTAGGCATATTCTAAGCGCTTCTGGATATTCACAGATCTAAGTAATGGTTTTTTTCTGGCAACTCTGCTATTGTACCCATTTCTCTTGATACATCGGCGAATAGTCTGATCAGAAACGGTAATTTCTTGATTTGTTCTCATTTTCCGGTTTAGTTCGACCGCACTTACCTTAGGATTTTCTTGAATGGAACGTATAATAGACCGTTCTGATCGTTTGTCGAGAATGCGGGGAAGCCCACTACTAGCTTTGCTTTCATAATTTACATTTTCTTTGAAATTTTTTATTATTGTTTGGACTGTGGTTTTACTTAGATTTAATAAAATTCCAATTTCATTAAAAGATTTGCCATCATTTCTCAACTTAATGACGGTTTTCGAATTGGCTCAGAAATTTCTTTGCCTTTGCCCATTTTCTTCCACTAAAAATACTTTTTATTTGCTAATGTGATCACTTTTAGTGAAACTAAACATTCTACCACATTCTACCATTGATTTTACATAAAGCATCATAAAAATTGTAGCGGAAATTTTAACGGTACAACATTTTTTTTTTTGCAGAGTTTACATTTATGTAACATTAAAAGGATACCAATTACTCGTGTTTTATTGTTATTTAATTGAAATACCAACAAAATATTATAAAATATGATGGAAATAAATTTTTTAAGTGCATTAAACAAAAATGTAGTTACAACTCTTAATAAAATTATATACTTACCAAAAAATAGAAAAATTTCAAACGTATGTAAACTTTTGTAAGACTGTGTATAAGCTCATATCCGAAAATTCATTTAGTATATTAAAATTTTGTGATATAACTCATTATCATATTAAAAATTTTGAACTTTGTCTAAATATATGTGTATACCCTTTTTATACTCTGTTTCTTCACTTGTGGTTAATAAAGAAACATTTTGAGCCAAACGTGTAATGTTAATCAATTCATATATTCATATATTATTATAATGGAACATATTCCCCAGCGGAGTTTATCAATTGCAATAGTATCATCAATTATTGCAAATTTATAAACAATTATCTTTAAAGTTCCCTTTTTTTAGATAAAATGTAAAAAGAATGCCTAATAAAGGTTTATAACAGACTTATAACATTATTAAACGTTTATGAATACTGTTTTTTGATTTTTTTTCTTATTAACTACTTATAAAGCTATTTAAAGTTATTATGAATTAGACCGTAAGTATATAAATTGTTAAATTTCATACGTTAAAGCTAAGTACTCTGTTCAAAATTTCGTGCGAACTGCTGTCAAACTACATATAAAATGTTTGGAATGAAATACATGCGAAATAATTTCGCAAAAGCAGTACCAAGGCGAATTCATAGAAGGTGACGACAGAACTACAACAAATACAACATGTACAAAAACAACAGGTACTTTGTTTTTGTTAAAAGATAAGTGAACTGTCAAAGTTGCCTGTTGTTGTTTTTGCTATTGGGTTTGTTGTATTTTTCGCCACAACAAACACAAGTGAACTGACAGTTCACTTGTCTAAACAACTGAATAAAAAAAATAATCAGCTGTTCTTCTGAGGTCACCTTCTATAAATTCGCCTTGAGCAGTACTCTGTTCTTATTGTAGAAAACATGTGAAATACATCTGGCAACCTTATTTTTCCACACGAAATAACATAAGCAGCACTTATTTCGTACGAAATTAAAACCAACAGCTAATCATTTGTTGCATATAAAATTTTTCGCATGAAAAAACCATAATTTTTGAACAGAGTACTAGGCTTAAAATAGGAATAAATGACAATTTCTGTTGAAAATAGTAATTCAATTGTTATATCATCATATTTAGGTGGAGGGTATTTAAGATTCGGCACAGCCGAATATAGTACTTTTACTTATTTAATTTTCTTTTGTTTCCCGTTATAGGGGATGTTTAATTCAGAACATGCTGTTACGTTTTTACCTTTAAATAAACGGGGTTTATTTCCTTTAAATAAACCGGATACTTTTGATTGCAAATAAATGCAGTTTTAGTAGTTTAAATTTTGTAACAACTCTTTATTTAAAATGTACAACAACAACACTTCAAATAGTCACATTGTCTATTTACACGTTTATCAATTCGCAGAAATGCACACACACTTTATAATGTACAAACTTAAATGTACAAGGCAGTTGATGTTAACTCTAACAGCGCCTATGATCAACTCAACTCACGACTGCAACCTCTGCCACTATTTATACACACGCCATCTTCTACAATGATCTAAACAGACAACTAGAACATTCGAATTCTAGAGCTTTCGATGTTAACATTTAGTGTTGCCACACTTATAAACAATGCTAGTAACTGACGCATGAGTAGAAGCTTCTACTAATGGACGTGTTTATAAACATGATGAATGTTGCAGGCAGTCGTTACAATACTTTCTAATAATTGTACCTTGCTAGTTCTGTCATGGTATTAGGTATTTTAAAAAAAAAATGAATAGATTAAAATTGTCAAAGAAACTCTACAAAAATCTTAAACAAAATCAGAATTTATTTATATCAAATACTGAGATTGAAAAATTTTTAAAAGTATCCTAAACTTTTCTTCAACATTCCCTCTAGCATCAGCAACATAACATTTTTGACCAGGAAGTTGCGAAAAATCTGCCATAACATACGTTTCGCCATCCATTATGCAGCAAGAATATTTTTTTTATAAAACTTGACTTCAATTTCCGTGCGGAAATTGAAGTCAACAAATGACTGAGATATAAGAAAAAAACCAGGACAATCTCGATTTTTGACCTATTTTTGACCTATATCTGGATTACTAAGTCATTAATATAGGCAATATGGATATCTAATGATAGATATTTCAAAGACCTTTGCAACGACATATATAATTCCATAGTAAGTTGGTCAAAATTGGAAAAAATATTTTTAACCCGAATTTTTTTTTTTCACCAAAAGTTCTTTTCGCTAAAAATATAACACAAAATTTAAAAAACAAAAAAAAAAAAATTGTTTTAAATTTAAAAAAAAATTAAAAAAATCAATTCGAAAAAAAATTAAAAAAACAACTTTGGAAAAAAAAGAAATTTTGTTTACCTAAAAATATTTAAAATGTTTATTTTGAAGTATAATTTGGCGAAGGGTATATAAGATTCGGCACAGACGAATATAGCTCTCTTACTTGTTTTTTCTATATATATTTTGTTTCAATATTCTTAATAAAAACTTTAAAAGTTCATTCGACACAGTTTGCTTAATGGAATTCCTCTTGGTGTTGTAATTAATTTAGAAAATAAAGATGTTACTGAAAATTGCAAAAACATTATGGAAGACATTGGTCAAACATATCGGATATTATGCAAAGATATTATTAAACTATAGATCCAATAAAACATATGTTATAACCTTATTTAACATTAAAAATAAATTTTACCACAATGGTAATTTTTGTTAATATTTGAATGTAATCTAAGGTTTTGAATGTAAAAAATATCTTTAGTATAATAAAAGAGTTTATCATTTACCTATAAAACTCTTACAAAAATATATAATTACTATTTTATTCAAAGCAAAAAGTTATAACTTCAAACCTATACACAGAAGAAAGGTCTGTCGAAAATTGGTACTGATTATAAATATTTAATCAATAAGATAGAAAGGATATTGTTATTATTAAAATGCTATAAAAAATGTTATATTTCTATGAAATAAGTATAAACCCCATTGTAGTTTAATGGAGTTAAGATTATAGAAAACATAAATTCGGTCAGTATAATCGGTTTGTGTCTTTACTAAGTTCCAAATAACATTTTCACTTAAAGTAATGTCGTGTTGGTTATAAAATCCAAATTTGGTGTTCTTAATCAACAAATTTGTTAAATATCTAGTTTGATATTCAGGGCGTGTGTGAAACGGTAGCAAAGTATTGTAGTAAAAAAATTTTGACACTTCTGAGGTGAATAAAATTTCACTAGTCCTGGGGGCTAGTAGAATTTTTGACATTTGATTTAACATTTCTGACAAGTAGCAAATTCAAAGTTAAAATTGAAAAATTAAAACAGATATTGTTATTATTAAAATGCTATAAAAAATTATATATTTCTATGAAATAAGTATAAACCCCATTGTAGTTTAATGCAGTTAAGTTTATAGAAGACGTAAATTCGGTCAGTATAATCGGTTTGTGTCTTTAATAAGTTCCAAATAACATTTTCACTTAAAGTAATGTCTTGTTGGTTATAAAATCCAAATTCGGTGTTCTTATTCAACAAATTTGTTAGATTTCTAGTTTGACATTCATTAAAAAATAAAATTGGAAATAAAACGACTGAAACAAATAAATTTCAATATAAAATAAGATAGAAAATGTTCGTTCGCATTTAGTGACGCAGGCCCTATTATTGGGGAAAAATTAAAATATGTAAATAAAAAATATACACATTATTTTTTATCTCCTCTTACTCCTCCTATTTCTATCAATATTCTCCTCTTGCTAATTTCACTCCTACTACTAAATCCATAGAATTCCTTTTCTTCTACTTCTATTTCTCTCTTCTCTCTGTTTTCATTCTCTTTTCAGGTACCACAAAGGGAAGTACATAAATGTGATAACTTACAAAGAATCTATTATAAACTTCCTTCCGAAAATGCCCTTGGACTAATTACACTTTTATTTAATATATTTTTAGGGATCTTAATAGGAATTAATGGTGTATGGACCACATCTACTATTAGGATAAATATATTTAAAGCTAAGGTGCTTTAAATAATTCAAATGTAGTGTTTAATATGTTATAAATCCTATTTACGCTCCATCACCAAATCTCCTTATCCTGTAGCATGTTACGCCTGAAGAATGACCCTAGGTTTTATGTTATTTTCAGTCATCACATAAGTGCAGATGCGAGACCAAATTAAGATCGCATATAAACAGCTTTAATAGCACCATTGTATAGTAAATAAGTGGTTTTAATAACTGACAGAGTCTTGTAAACTATCTTCTAAAATTACAAGCAATATAAGCATTTTGTCCTAATTTCATAACCTATTGTCTATTACTTGCAATAACGTATTACTTCAGTTGTGCGTTGCCGTTTGTATGTCCAAGTCTAGAAAAGGGTGATATTTTGTTATGTGTTTGTTATTTTATTTAAAAAAATATACATCTGTTAAAAAATAAAAATGCGTCTCCTGAAAAATTAAATATTTTGAGTTATGGCGACGTATTTGGTCAATTCACAAGGTCTCCTATTATGTCATAATGTCCTGATATTTCACAATGGTTTGAAAATGTTGTTATTGCCTTTCAAGCAAAAAAAGGTCCTAAAATAATAAGTACTACCCTGTATGCTATGTTTATTGTATTATCGTAACTAACCAGCAGAGACCTGCACCGAACGCCTAAGAGTCGGTTAGGCTGAGCCGGCGAGTCGTGAAATATTAGGACATTGTGACAATATGGCAGCAGTTAAGCTTGTAGTCAATGTATCCCTTATAGACAGTAATCGTCACAAATGTCTTATCCATAGAGCGGAAACTAGAAAAAAACTCAAACAAAAAAATTACTCAAAATAATCACACATACGAGTGTTGTTTTTGTTTTCACATAGATTTTATTACTACTACATTCTCACCACTTAGGTTTTTGACAACTAAGATAGGTCTTTGACAGGAGAGATTCCGATCTATGTGTATTTATCTATGGTCTTATCACTTGACTGACACCAATTTATATATTTTTGTCATTTGACACGTATGTGCTCTTTTTAGTGCAGTGAGAAGACAATTGGTTACTTTATACATCCCAGGTAATCTAGCGTGAAGACAATTGTCACTTAAGTATCTCTAAGTAATCTGGAGTGTAGTCACTTTAAACGTTTTGTGAGTAATTCGTTCAAACAAATTGTGTTTATATAATTCTCATACAGTTAACAAAGCATAAAGTCAATAGTCACTTTAGTGTCTCTTAGTAACCTATAGTGAAGTCACTTTAAACGTTTATTTTGTACTGCACTTTATAAAGTAGTTATTTTCCCCACCAGAAGCAATCCATTGGAGAGTTGTCGAAGAAAGGTTTGTTTACAAGCTATCGTTTATTGGACTGCCTATGATATGTTTTTTAGCTGACTATTTGAGGACAATCAGCAACCGTACATGTTAAAATAACTAGTTATGCAGCTAATCAAGTTACCAGATAGGTAGCTAGTAAGGTAACTGACGTTATTTAACTAGTATGTGAATCCAATGCATTGATACTTTGGACCAGCTCCCACCTTAAATGATGAGTAAAATCACTAGTTCGGGACCGTCTCCTAGAACTTCTGGGATGTTCATCGAAGATACATACATAAATGAAATAATTATATGTAAATAAAAAACATAAGAAATGGATATAAATAAAAATAAACCTATTAAAATTAAAATGAATTGCTCCAACTAATAGCATCGGTGCACTTCAGCGAATTACAGTTGCATATACCACACATTTAGTAGTCTCAATTGAATTATAAGATAGCACATGTAACCAAAGAAATTCGATTGGTGACAAATTGGGTTGTGACAACGAATATGTTTTCTCTGTGTAGTTCATATCAAAATGCAACATTTCCAATCAGGTTCATAACAATCTGAAAACATAACAAATAAATCGAAACCGAGTTTTGTTATGGATCTCCTCATATTATATGACAAATTATCGACGCTTTGTTTCTTTAAATATAGGTATGATCCATTCCAAAGCGGACAGCAGTTTTTATCAAGATTTACAACACTTATTATGTATTTCAAGTAGAGTTTCCAAAAAACCGAAGAATTTCAAAACCGCGGTTTCGGTTTTAAAAAATTTAAAACCGTTCGGTTTCGGTTCGGTTTTGTGATAATTTATTAACTGTTAAATCAGTTGATAATATAGGAACTGCTAAACAAATTTAAAGTTCAAATTTGACGAGTGTTTACGAGGATAAAGGAAAATTGGTACTTTTTCTTTTAATGGTACCTTTTTAATATATTAAATTAGTTAAAGTTGGCAGTAAAGAAATAATCGACAATAGGGTGCTCAATTGTATTATGATACCAAAAATGGAGAACTAAACCAAACTAAGGAGTACTTTTTCGTTCTTCAAAATTAATTTTCTATAATATTGAACCTAGAATCAGGAAATTACTTTGAAATTTCAAACTTGACAGTGGTTTAAGTGTAGCCAATTTTTACTTTTTCTTCAAATGGTACTTTTTATTATAATAAATTATTTTACTTATTGTATATACATAATAGTTGGCTGATATGCTTCTGTGTAAGGAAAGAATCAAGGATAGGGGCATAATGATATTGAGGTAACAGAAACTATTATTGAAATTTCTATAATAATGAACCTATAAGCAGGATATTAAACACACATGATCCTGACTGAGTTAGAATATAAAAAAGGGAATTGCAGGTACTTTTTCGAACTAGTAGCACTTTTTGAATATTTTATAACGATGGACCTAGAAACGCGAATTCAAAACGGATAATTAATGTTACTATTTCTTTATTGTAAAGGTACTTTTTGAATATTTTATAATAATAAACTGTGGGTCTTTATAGTACTGTTTTTATTCTAATAATACGTCTAGAATGAGCTACAATCCACATTACAATGAATCAATAAACATGAAACTAGATACATGTTTTCCTGAATTAGTATTAATTTACAAAGGGAGACTTAATAGTACTATTTCTTTATTCCAATTGAGGTGGCGAAGCGCACCGGTCAGCTAGTACTCCATACTTTTATCGGATATTTGAAAATAACTAAGACTTTGTTACAAAACATTTTGCATTATTTAGCTTGCGAAAGGTAGCCTGCTACATCATCTGAAGCAATTATTGTAATACAATTTAAAAAATTTAAACAAATCTTAAGATATTTTTACCGATCTGTGTTTAGAGATATGAAAAAAAGTTTGTTTCTCATTTCTAAATTTTGAATTTTTCTAGTGAAAATAGATTAAAAGTGAAAACCGAAGAATAATTGTCGGTTTCGGTTTTAGGCCTTGAAAAACCGCGGTTTCGGTTTCGATTGAAACCGAATTGGAAATTCTAATTTCAAGTGTTTATTAAATCGAAGACTTTTTGACTCGATACGCTTTTCGGTCCAAAAATATGACTTCTTAAAAATTTAAAAAAAATTATAAATTTCACAAAAGTGTACGTACAACTGCACATAACTTTTAAACCATACAATGTACAATTGCTTTTTTTGAAAGATAAAGATATTTACTTTACAATTTTATGAATAAAGTTCAATTCTTGTTTTCAAAATTCAACAACATATATTTTTTAAAAAAAATTTAATAGCGTGTTTTTTAAGCTATACATACGTCTTTGAATTGTATAACTCAAAAATTGAACATTTAAATTTTGATAGAAATGTGATTTATTCGTACAATCAAATTTAATGTTAAGCACACTAAAATCCTACAATTTATAAAATAATAACAAGACTTTTGATTCCGAAAATGCGTTAAATTAATCGAGTAATCAATGGAATTATCGAATTTACCTGCACAAATTCGTATCATGCTGTAGTGGCAACCCAAAACTGCAATTGGAATGATTTCGAATTCACCGCACTTTTTTTAAAATTCAACACTTTGAGTTTTACAGTTGTACAACAAGTGGGACAAAGAGTGTGTGTGCATGTTTAAGAGAAAGAGTAAAATGTTAGTTAATCTTATCTCAAAGTAAGAAATACCACTACTAATGCAGTCAAATGTATCTGTGTAAGCTTTTATACGTGTTTCTCATATATGTATCTTGTATTTTCATGTATCTTGGACTGTAAAACACTGTACATGTGTGCGAACAGGTAGCAAGCAAGTCACTTAGTTAATAGTTTAGACTTTGGTTTGCTCGAATACGATTTTCAGTTAATCAAGAGAATTCGTGAAGTTGTGACTTGAGTGGTGTGAGTGAATATCGGAAAATGTTTAACATATAGATAGAGATACTCGATGGCAAATTACATTATTAACCAACAAACAAAAAAAGAGTTATTAAAATTATTATTTGAAAACAAAAGCTAAACGCCATCTTTAACATCAACAAATACACACTGATGTAGTTAACAAATTATATATTTAATTTTCTATTTAAATTTTATTCAAACATCATAGATAGAAATATAAACGTGGTCTAAACACAAATACAAAATACATAATTATTTATGGATATCAAAACAAAATTCTAAATAGTTGTTTTATTGTTAATTAGAGGCAAAAGAAAAAAGTGAATTTCCAAATTAATTTTAGAATGTGTAAAATATAGTTGATAAAAACAAGTTTAATAATTAAAGGAATCAAATAGTGGTGTATGTATCTGAATGTGGAAAAAACCCCTGTATAATTAATAAGAGGATCTACAAGTGCAGACCAGGTTTATGGTTTAAATTCAACAAAAACAAAAACTAAAGAGAGAAATAACAATTTCAAAGAATCTTCACAGCGGACAGAGGGGGAATACATGAACAGGTACGTACGTAGGCAGTTATTTTGTTAATGGCCAATACAGAAAAGTCAGTTAGATCGCACTGATCCGTGAGAGTATTTATTTCTCTCTCTCTCGCTCTCTGTTTTATATAGAATGATAAACGAAAAAACGCATCAGGTTGTGGATAATTTCGGTGTTGCAAGTGTTGTGCGGGGTTTATTGCCAGTTATTCATTGTCTATTGTCATCCAGCTCTCTTTTATTGTTTCTTTTTATTTTTTTCGACAATTCTACTACATAGTATCTATGATCTTTTTACAGTTGGTTGTTGTTTATTCGCTTGACTTTCCATATGTGTATTTGAGTTTGTACAAAAACTCAGGTAAAATATACATTTCGTTGAATTGTTTATCATGAGTGCGTGTTCGCTATAAAACGACACCGCTTTTCTACTTACATCGTATTGTTTTTGCTCTTTTCTATCTATGTAGCTCAATTGAAATGAGCATAACGTTAAACGTTAGAGATACTAGTCAATATTGTATAAACTAGAGATGGACGGATGATTAAAAATTGTATCATCCAACAACTTTTATAAGTAGTAGAATATTGTGTATAACATCTACGTATGTACCTAGCAGTTCTAGGAGACGATCCGAACTGGTGATTTTACCTATAATTTAGGGTGGCATCTAGTTATATAACTAGCTACGTGACTAGTTATTTTAACACGTGCACTGTCAAAATATATAAATTTGAGCTTTCCAAGTGATCAGACATTAGTGACAATTACTGTCTATAAGGGATACATTGAGTACTTGCTTATCTACTGGGTATTTCTAAAATATTTCATTAAGAGTGAATGATAGTTGTATAACATATATTTTTGAAACTTCTTAGTGCGTGACTGTTTTAAATTCACACATTCTATCATCTCTGTTATTTTGTTGTGTTTTTATTCTCATTATACTTTGATACTTTTTTGTGGCTAAAGATTTTATCTTTACCTGTGCATATGAGCATATAATTCATACAAACAATTAGTTGTTGTTATTTTTATTTATACCGTGAAAGTATCTAAAATTACAAAAATGTTAACAATTTTTGTTTTACCTCGAAAATCTACTCACACAAAGCTAAAATATTACATTTTCAAATATAAGTACTAGACACTTAACAGCTTAACATTTCATTATTTAAATAAGTATACAGCAGTATTACCCATTAATATTAGTTGAAATTGGTATATAGTTCAATGTACATACGTACGTACTTTTTTTCTTACAAAGGAACTCGATAATATCGAAACACCTAACTTTTATGTTCAAAATTTTAAGACAAATTTCGAAGTTTCATTCGAACCTAAATGGAACTTCTAAAATCGTATTTGGAAAAATGTTCATGCCCCTAGGTCCTATCGTGCCTTCAACAAACATAAGAGCTGAATATATGTACATACTTTTGTGGGTTTACAATCAATATTTCAAAATAAATATACAATATGAAATAAAGTTTAAATTATTCGAATCGCGCCATAGTGCGGCGAGTTACAAGTTAAATATATAGTATATTTTGAAGCTTCAGACATTCCAACAACTTGCAGCTGTTTCTACCAATTTTTAGTAACCAAGGCCATGCCCAAGGTATCATAGGAATTTCTCCAGCCGGAAAGAGTTTAAGACCTAACTCATCTCATGTACCACTTATCTTAGCGATCGTTTTGCCATGGAAATTCTTCCAGAAAACGTCCAAACATTTAATAAGCCTGAATCCTCTGTGAATCTCACCAGATTCGAAATGAGGTACCGGACTATCCCTATACTTAACGAGCTCAGAATGACAATGGAGCTGGTGCAAGAGTGGTCGAATTCTAGACTACTTTTCTCCTTTTCGGCGATTTGTCCCCCTCATTCTGAGAGCGGTTGCATTTTGAGCTCAAATCCTCCTGCTCTGCTGCATTAGATGTGTTGAAAACCATAAACTTAAGATACTCGTCTACCCCAGCCTGATATTTAAAAAAATCTTCCTCGCCGCGTTCATTGATATATAGGGCTTTGGAACAACTGAATTTAAGAATGTATTTCTGTCTGTTCTTGCGCTTACCATTTGGTTGGTACTCAGACTTGACGGCCAATTGTTCGGAATTGGTGTGTTTGTGTGTGAGGGCAGTGTGGTACTGCTACTCTCTTCGACCTCAGTTGAGATGTAAATCTCGTTGTTTTGTTTGTTTATTTAAAGAATCCAAATGTTTGTACTACGAGTGGACACGTAAGGGGATTCATGCAGTGACGGCATGTTACAACCGGGTCTTGTTCAGTCTCTGGAGGGGAGCGTTAGGGATTAGTCCCCGTTAACCACTCACTCATTAAGGTTTCCGGCACTGCTATCAACCACGTTAACCTTACAAGTGTGAAAAAATGATGTAGGGGAGGATTAGGGAGAGAAAGCATAACCTTTGGCAGACACTAAAGCCACCATATCGTTTTTTGTTCGTTATTGTTACACTTGGAACTAATTCCGTTCAACAGTTAAAAAACTTTTATTGTTTTGTTCACTATGTTACAGAAAATGTTTGAAACACTTATATTTACTGAAAACATTATAGCTTATAGATTTATTAATCAATTTCGGGTTCGTTACATTAGATTTCGGATTCTAAAAGATGTTGCAATATCACTAGTTCTATGGATGATCTCAAGGAATCTGAAGAGGTTCTGATTATGGTCGTTTATAACAAGTATGAATAAGTTTTTCAATATGTTTTTAATATGTAATTATATTAATTCCACAAAGTTAAACTTTCCATTTTCTTTAGAACGAATACTCCTTTTCCATCAACTCCATGCATTATCCTTTCAAAACTTAAAAAAAACTAATTGTTCGTGCGTTTTTATTTAGAGATCTCCATTCAAGTTCATATTCACTCACCTGTTTAATGCTAATAACTTAATCCTTTTAATACCGAATGTAACAGTGACTCAGCAGCATTTTAAAAAGATTACACAAAAGTTAATTTATTTACACTCGCTTCATCACCTAATCTTAATCTGTGTGTATTTATCTCTCTGTCTTTCTTCCCATTCTGTGCTATTCTCACAAATATACATAAATAAAAGAAATCACTCCGTTATCTTTGATTTTATATCACTTTTACGGTATTTTTATGTGTCTGTTCGTTACATTCGTACTTTAGAAAATTGTTAACAAAATAAAAACTACAAAAAGTGAAAAGACCAAAACAAAACAAATGAAAAATCGTAAGCTTCTCTGATATCCTATTGTGCGTGAAGGTATTTTGGAGTGAACAAAAACAAAAAACATTTTACACAAAAAAAGTACGAAAATGTGAAAAAAAAACACAGACACACACACGCACAATTGCATGAATAGTGGAGTGTGCAACAACAAGTAGACGTGTACAATTAACATTGAGTAAGAAAGAGCGATAAAAAGATATCAATTTTACTCAGGTGAGTGAGTTAACTGTTGATTTGATCAATTGGAGTTGCCATCAAGGTTGCCAATTTACTCATTTTTCATTAAGATCAAGCGATTTTATTTTCATTTAGCCATACAAAAATTCCAAATAAAACGCATCAAGGAACTAGAGGTATTTTAAAAAGAAATTTTGCATTTCCATAGCACTTGAATGGATCAAAATTTATTTATAAGTGCCCAGAAATGGTTTTAATTAATCAAAAAGTGATTATTTATAAGGAAAAAAATTTTCAATATATTTTATATTATTATATTACAGTTTTTGTAATCTGCTACTCAATGAAATATTTTGTATGCTATGTAGTCGTCCCGAATAAATTAAATAGTATTATGTATCGATTTTTATTCAGTTATTTCGGTTTTTAGCCATTCCTGTTTCCCAAGATTGATTTTTCCAGATTGATTTTTTGATTTTTTGGTTTCTTTTAAATATTTTTTTGCGAAAAACAAAAGTTAATCCATGTTACAATTACTGCAGGATTTCTAGTCCGACATGTACCAACATTCGACCAACAAACAAAAAAATTGCTGCAATTTATCGCACGAAAAGTTGCGAATATAAATAGGCTCTAAGAATAACGAGAGTTAAATATTAAAATAAGAAAATCTTTGTATTGTATCCTATACACATTTTCATCTTTCGCTATATAATGATTAGATTGGACTAAGATGAGTATTTTAATTCTCATTCTGTAACAGTTTTTCGGAAGCGATTTTTGACACTGCACGAGCATTAATCAAATAAGATGGGTAGAACTACATTACTTCTTAATGGTCAGGGTGCAAGAAAAAATGTACTCAGGTTTTTTGGATCGACATACCAGCTTCGCTGTTAGAGAAGCAGAAATAAATTTTCTCTCTCTTAAGAGATATCACAATGTATATTCGATCCAATACTGCGTTAACAGTAAAGTACACTTGTGCTTGAAGATCCATCGGGTTCATTCTGATTCCTTTCGAAAAGAAAGTTCAGAATAAAAAGAAGAGAAAGGAAGTTAGTAGCTCATTAAATTACATAATTATCGTAATGAAACATATATCACTCAGTCTACAGCCAGTAGTATCTTCCAACTTCAAGAAGAATCGTTCGGCCAGCCATCTAAGTCAATGATAGATAATATATTCTGTAGTCTCACTCATCAACATCCTCGCACATCGCACAGAAATCGCAAGTGTCCTTATTCAATTGGAAGCACAAACAAACAGTGGTACCTCAGACTGTCATTGTCCAAACCTAATAACAGTTTGGTTCCAGCTTAACTTGGACCATATAGACCTAGAAACTCTTTCCTAATTCTCCTGTACCAATTCTGCTTAAGCATTACCGTATTGTAGTGACTAATCTCTCCATAAGTCATTGGGAGAATGGTAAGACAATGTTCATTAAATGTATAACAAATCAATTGGAAACATTTAACGAAGATCGTCATAAGGATAATGATACTTTTAAATAATGTGCCATTGATATTTTTGATAACTTGGAATTAATTCGAAACCGATGGTTAAAGAGATCGGTTGAAAAATATTATTCGGATTATGGATCATCACATCATTTTAGATAATGTATGTATGTCAATGGTCGACATAAATTAGTTGTCAATCCCCTATATACAAAAAAATTTAATTGGTCAATTCACAAGGTCTCTTATCATGTCATAATATTTCACAATGGTTTTTATTGATTTTCAAGCAAAAAATGTCCTAAAATAATATTACTTTCCATTCTATGTTTATTGTGTTATCGTAACGAACCAGCAGAGACCGTCGCCGAATGCCTAAGAGTCGGTTAAGCCGAGCTGCCGATTCATGATATATTAGGACATTATGACAATATGACTGATAAGAGACCTTGTGAATTGACCAAATATCTCTACATGTATTATTTTGAATGGAAACTTTTAAGAAGTAGATAAATCTTATACTTCAAGATAAACTTTATGTCAAGATTTTAACCTTTGGATTATTTTGAATATTAGTTCTTAATGGCGAAATATTCTGGAAAATCGACTGAAATAATTTTGAATAAAAATTAATTTTTTCTTCAGTTTCATGTAATTTTTTGTGGTTTTGCGGAAATTTTTTACCTGTAGCCGAGGTAAGTGCGCCTACCTGTATGATTATACTTTTTTTTTTTTAAATAGGGGACATATAAAGCTACAAGGGACCAATAGGGTTTTCTGGAATTCCGATTACCCAATTTTCCAGAGCCATTTATGTTCAGATTTTTTAAATTTGTAAAGATGCCGACTTTTGACTTGCTGATTCCCCAACAAGACATGACCATATAAGACAACCAATGTTCTCTTAAGTAGTCCTATTTTCCCTTTATTCTATGGTTTCATACTATGCGGTGACATACGACATTGCACAGTGGGGCAGAATCAAAATTTTCTTGAAATAAATCTGGCATTTTTAAACGGCTGGGTCCATTTCAATAACTTAAACTCGAATACTTCTTGGCTACGCCCACGTCAAATTTTATCCCGATCGGAAAAGCCGTTTAGAAATGCCAAATTTATTTCCAAAAAATTTTGATTATGCCCCACTGGGCATTGGTAGTTTGTATTAGAGTATCTTTAATAAAACCAAAATATTAACAAGTAAGAGTGTTATATTCGGCTGTTCCGAATCTTGTATACCCAACGTTTTGGGTTTCTATGGAGTCTTGAATCAGTTATGTTCCAAACTGATCAGAATTTTGTAGATTAATTTCTTAAAACTTTAAATGACTTATGTCGTAATTTATATTAATATCATTATATTTTTACGAATATAAATTATTTATTGACAATCACATATTTATCTTATATAGGGGTTATATGGTGGGTAGGGTCAATTATGGACCGATCCTCACAAAAGTTGGTAGAAAGATTTAGGTTCATCTAAAACTTATTTATGTCCAATTTCATCACGATATTAATTATTATAACAATTATGAATGTTGAAGTCATTTTCTGAGGGGGCCTTATATGGGGACTAGGGACAAATGTTGCCTGATTATCGAAATATTTTACAGTAGAATTTCTGAGAACTTAGAAATAATTTATGCAACATTTTATCAGGATTGTCGCATAATTAACATATTTAAGACTTCTCAAATAGTATTCCGGGGGGACATATGTATGGGGGCTAGGTAAAATCATGTATTATCAACAGAGATAATTCTAGCTCCTTTTGTTTGGGCCCTATCGTGTTTTGAACAGACAGAAGGACGGACATTGCTGGATCGTCTTATAATCTTATGAGGACCATATCATTTTTGATGGTGGGTATACAAATAAAGATTACTTAAAGGCAAACGGACATTTTCTTGTTCACCAATTTTTCAATCTAAATAATTCACCAATTTTTCAATCTAATAATACAATCTAAAATAATAATAATTATATTTAAACCAATATTACATCCTTAAATCACAAAATAATTATTCGATCTCAAATGTTTTGATATAATTTAAAAGAGCTTGATTTGGAATAGATATACATATTTTGTTTATGAAAACTCTCTTCATTTAAATTATACACCTACATTTTTATCTGAATACATCACCATTTTAGTCTTAGACCTTATATTGGTCTTAAATATATGATCCTGTTAGGGTCGAATATTAAAATATTGAAAAATCTGTGAAAATTAAATACACATCTGGAAAAAGAAAAAAAACAAATTTTGGTTATAAAAAAAAAAACAAAAAGGGCAACGCTGTTTACAACTTTAATAATATGTATAGTTTAGAGAGCAATGAGTGCACAAAAGTAAAACTTAAGAGAGATATCAACAAGTGGTAGAAACTAGTGAGAGGAGCATTAACTGATATTGCTCTACTCGCACCACAAAACTCATACTAAGGCAAACACCTGGTTAACTGAGTTGTGGTAAGTACTTACTACGTGTGTTGTGTGAGTGAATGAATGAATGAACGAATGACAGAATCAACAAAAGAAACACGATTTCTGTTTGGAATTGAACCAACAGAACTGAATACCACTGAAAAAAATATAATAAAAAAAGAAACTCACAAAAAAAAAAAAAAAAAAAACAAAAAAACGAAATAAAAAATAGGTATAAAGGAGAAATAATACAATAATCATCATATTTGGTTGATTGTTCAGGTTTTCATACACACGGGAAACCACTAATCAGTTGCTGTTTTGCCATCAACCGGAGAGCGCGACTAAACGGATAAAAACAAAAAAAATCAAAATAAAAAAAATTAAAAAAAAGAAAACTTGCCTAAAATATTATTTAATTCGATTGTTAAAAACACAATATTATTATTAACTTAAGACTAGGCCGTTTAAGGCTTAAGTTAAACCAAAGTATACAAAAGAAATATATACCTAGGTACGATCGCTAAAAACTTGTAAAATTGTTAACAATTTGTTAAAAATATGTTTTAAAATTAAGCTGGAATCTTTAAATTTTGTTAATCATATTTGAACATTTATTTTTATTTTATATTATAATAAAATAAAACTACGAAAAAGATAATAAGTGCAATAAACAAATAATTTTAAGTTTGTTAAACAAAAATTTAAAAAAAAAAATAAAATAAGATACGAATCACAGACATTTTGTTGTAGAGTGAAAACACTGTAGATAAAATTCGAAAAAAAAAACAAAAAGTAAACGAAAGTTTCTACGGTTTACTGTTGTTGTAATTGTTTTACCAAGTGGTGTAATTATTTACAACCTGTTAGGGAGGAATAAAACTTGGACTTTGTGGAAAATCTGGAAAAGTTTTTTTTTTGTTGAAGTAAACATAGAAAAACCTGTTGTTTACACTACACGTAAGTAGAAATAACCAACTTCAGATACATTATCGGACACACCACTTACTTACTACATAGTGGTATCTAGTGTGTAAATGATAATATTCATACCTACAAACATTTATTATCGATGTTACAAGTGTCAGCTGAACTGGTAGACAATCAGACCGAACGAATACAGCCACAATACAACTAACTACTACTACTCTACCATAAAAAAATGCAGTTCCCCCTTTTAGACAAAACAAAAATACCATTGACAGCCATTGTTTACCATTATTTACCTGTTGCATGCAACAAGTGTACAAGCAACAAAACTATGCAAAATTATAATGCTATGTAAAGAATGCGTAAGTTTGAGAGAGAGCATGCGCAACGTAAATACTTGTGAACACTACATACGACTTGTAATGCCCCCACAACATACGTTATAAGGAATTGTACGTACATTGTTGCCAAATGAATGTGATTGCAAATCATCAATCCAAATGATTTTAATGTGCCACCAGTGTATGACCACGAGACGACGACTTTAAGATACAAAATCTAAAGCAAAAAAATAAAAAAAATAAAACAAAATCTAAAAGAAAATTGTGAAAGAAAATACAAAATCCACAAAAAATTCAACATTTCGAAAAAAAAACAAAAAAAAAAGTTTCGTTTGTGCTACGAAGTGAAAACATTTTACAGTTAAAACGAAAGAAACAGCAATAAAAAACGCGTTAAGACTAAATGCAGAGAACAAAACAACAATAGCATGAAAAAAACACACACTCATACACAAATCGTTTCAGATTTTAGTGAGCATGAGCTCTTCTTAGACCTCTTCTTTGTTGTCATCAATACTTGTTGTTGTTTTTCTATGTATTTTCATTATAAAAATATAAAAATGATCATCATCACTTAGTTGCCAGATAATTTTAGATACAAAATCATTAACATTTAAAAAAGAAATCGCGAAAATCAGAAATATCTGATAGGAATGGGGTTCCTAATCGGAGAATGTATTTTTTAAAAATTCCAAGGGAAATTAATTCTGCATTGTAACTTCAAGTTTTAAGCTTATGTTTGTTGATATATGATTATAATGTTGCGAATGGATTTGATTGGTATTCAAGTGTTATCAAATAATGTTACATCTCCATTCTTACTTGCTAGCCTGGAGACGATGCTAGACATAACTTCAGTTGATATATACCTACATCAAATCTATCTCTGCTAAGTCGGGTTTAACGCTCAAGGAGTCAGCTGGATTGATGCACGACCGTATTAGTAATGGCAGCATCCTACGAAAAGTTGGGAGACCAATCATGGGCCAGCGAACATTTTATATAGTACATACATTTGATTGCGATATCGAATATGATATTACTTGGTTATCTTGTTGAACCATCTTGCTTCTGAAGTATATGATCCTAAGGATTTTCATTAATGCTTGGAATAACCGTATCATCGTAAAATGTTGATATATGAGTGTGATTGGGTGTTGGTATATCGTAGGTATTGTTAAATATACAATAGGACTCGGGAAACTACATCGAGCTTTCACAGGTTCTGGGAAGACTAAATAATTTCCGTCTTTAAATAAATTTCCTAAAGTTTTGACTAGTTAAATAGCTTTCAATGAACTTATAACCAATATTTATGTCATACTTTATAGCAAAAGTTTTAGAAACGTCGACGTGAACGTGAAGAGGGGACGAAAAGTTTAGCTTACGGCATTTACTTGCCGTAATACATCATGTTGGACAGCAAACTTACAGATCTGTATGATTCTACTTTCGATTTATCTTTCCCTGGTTCAGTGTAATCGATTGTCAGTCGTCTTGTTTTTGATAAACACAAGTCTTTTTGAGTTAATTGTATAATTAAATCAAAGAAACAGAACAAAAAATCCACAACTGCATCTCGAAACAGTTTTCAAGTGTGATTTCAAACAAAAACCACTGATTAATGAACTATTTGCAAAAGTGCACCCTATGAAGGTGTGTTTGCTATGTAAAGCTTCTACTAGTTCCGACGGTCATAATTTCGAACAAATCAAAATCATTTTGGGTACGTACCAATCCTGAAAATCCCGTAATTTTTCGGGATTAACAAATAATCTGGATTCAAACTCCCAAATACTGGATTCAAGCTCCCAAAATACCTAAAAAGCTAAAATTTGACATACTTATAATACTAATCGCGTTTCAAATCCTACTGGAGCCTTATTTTTACATTTCAATCAGGGTACAGCAGGTTTCCCTGGGATTGATATGAGTATACACTAGTATAATAATAATTTTGTATTGATTGTGAATGACTTTTATTATAAACTGAAACAATTCTTTTATATTGTTACGTTTTTACCTTTTAAAAACGTGGATTTATTTCCTTTAAACAAACCGGATACTTTTGATTGCAAATAAAAGCAGTTTTAGTAGTTTAAAATTGTAACAACTCTTTATTTAAAATGTACAACAACAACAGTCTAAATAGTCACTCAGTGTCTTTATACACGTTTATCAATTCGCAGAAATGCACACACACTCTATTACGTACAACCTTAAATGCACAAGACAGTTGATGTTAACTCTAACAGCGCCTATGATCAACTCACCTCACGACTGCAGCCTCTGCCACCATTTATACACACGCCATCTCTCGGGAATCTTCTACAATGCTCTTAACGGACAAAACTCGTATGTTCGAATTCTAGAGCCTTCGAGTCATTGCCAGCAGCCCAAACATTTAGTGTTGCCATACTTACAAACAATGCCAATAACCGCATGCTACTGATAGACGTGCCTTCAAACATAATGAATGCTCCAGGCAGTCGTTACAGACCTTTAAATTCAAATCGTCATTGCACATTCATAACAATATTTAATAACAAAATTAGAGCAAAAAGGTTTTTAATATTTCTATATAAAAGTTATAGTATAATTTTTGACACTGTCATAAATTTCAGAATACTGGGATTAATATTAATAAACTACTTTTAATCGAATCCCGGGAACCTGGTATTTACATTTATAAAATCCCGAATTTATTTTTATTTCTTCCCTTTACACAATTTAAAATTAACCGAAATATCTTTGGGGAATATGTCAGATTGCATAGTTATTTCGGAATGAAGGTTAACAAACAATTGGTTTAAATCATTCAAAATCGTTCAAATTTTATTTAAGTATGTATATGAAAATTGCCGAAATTAATAAATGTCTTCATAAATTGGTGGAAATGGACCTAAAGATTGTGAGAAATTTTGAGTTCAAATAAAGACTGTTCTCAAAACTTTTAATTTTATTGCATCATATGATAAAACTTTAATCTTAACAGGATTTGGTATATTTTTGGTCATGAGTTTTATATAGAGTTTACGGTGTGTAAGGATTCAGAAGAGTAGCGAACAAAAATATTAAAATTTTGTTACATTGGGCACAATTAGATTCTAAATACAAAAGATTATATAAAAATATAATCTACAGAAATGTACAATACAGCAGGAACTTGTAAAAACTTTACAGATATAGGGCACGAAATTTAAGATTGAAAAGCGTCACTTACTATTTATAGCAATTTATCTTCTAGTCTGGCAACAGTTGTTTTTTCATTATTTTCATTACATTTTTTTTTTGTTATAAATGATGTCTTCTTGTTCGTCTTCTTTTTTGTTCAATCGTGTTGTTGTTGTTGTTTTATTGCTATTTACTTGTTTTGTTTCTTCTTCTTAGTTTTTATTGTTGCTAAAATACAAAAAAATAACAAAAAAAAGTAAAAAACTTGTTAAACTGCTGTTTGCGGCCAAACTTGTGAACACATTTCTATAACGTGTATTTGTTTTTGTTGTGGCCAATTTCAAAAAAGACTACCACAACAGCAACAACAACATTCCACATACTATAAAACAATAATATACAATACAAATACAACAACATATTTTTAATATTATTGTTGGTTAGTTATTGTTTGTAAATTAATTGCAATTGATTCAAGTTGAGTTTACGGTATAAAATAATGAAAACAGAAAAACAACAAGAAAAATATGAAAAAAATATTCGTATGGAAATGATCAAAACAAGTTAATTCAACAACTGTTGCATGCAACTCACACGAGTATGTGTGAATACAACACTTTAATTGTTGCCAGAGCTACCATCGGAAAAGGTCCATGAAAATCCTGCAAAAAAATCCATAAAACTATTTACAGCAATTTTTAATAATATGTACCTATAAAAGTTTTCAAAATGTGTTAATTTATAAGACAAAACTATATAAAAAAATCGTGATATTCGTGGGTTTTACTTATATGTACCTTCCCCATTTATAAAGCGATTTCTATGGGTTTTTCAACAAGAAATTTGTTTTTCAAAAAACTAGTTTTGACATTTAGTTTTTTGACGTATTCGTAGTAGATGCATTGACAATTGTTATAATGAATTCAATTTCGCTCGAAAATCTCATTAAAATAATCAAAATCTACTATAAAAATGGCCGAAGATTCGCTCAATTCATTCAGAAACAACCTGCTGGATTTTCTAAAAAAATCATTTTTTCAGACGAAACCCATTTTCTTTTGACTGTGTAAGACAACAAGCAAAATTGCCGCATTTGGATTTCTGAAAATCCTAGAGTGATTATTGAGATTCCTTTGAATGCTGAAGGTGTCCGTGATGTGATTAACGAAATAGACCCTCCATTTTACTAAAAAATTATGAACAAATCGACATCTGTCAGCGTGGTCGTGGTGGATATTTACAGGATATAATTTTTCATTCATAATTGCCGAACTTTTCTCTTCGTAATACAATCAAAATTTTAATCATCTTCATCTAAATTTTTTGTTTTATTTTGTTTTAGAAAACAAAGTTCTTGTTGAAACCCCCTTTATTTAAACCAACACACATCATATAGTTTGGTTTTAATCGTACCCGAAATCGCGGTTTTTCAAGGTCTAAAACCGAAACCGAAACCGACAATTATTCTTCGGTTTTCACTTTTAATCTATTTTCAGTAGAAAAATTCAAAATTTAGAAATGAGAAACAAACTTTATCATCCAATATCTCTAAAAACAGATCGGTAAAAATATCTTAAGATTTTTTTAAATGTTTTTAATTGTATTACAATAATTGCTTCAGATGATGTAGCAGACTACATTTCGCAATCTTTGCAAGGAAACCTGTTAATAAAGAATGACACAAACTCATTTAAAAATATTGATCATTCGAGTATTTCTTGACAAATAAACTTCAAATGACAGTTTATTTCTGTTCATTTAGACCCACATTTTGTATTCCCACTCAACATCATTACTCCGGGTCCATTATTATAGAAAATGTTAAAGAAAGGTACCACTAAAGTCACCTTTTGTGAATTCTAACTCATTCAGAATCATGTGTGCCTAATTTTGAATTTTTAGGTTTATTATTATAAAATAGTCAAAAAGTATTATTAGTTGGAAAAAAGTATCTGTGAGTCCCATTTTTAGATTCTAACTCGGTCAGAAAATACCATTCAAAGAACGAAAAAATAACAATAATTTTTGTATCCTCAATATCATATAGATGGCTTAATGACTTGCTTTATTTACTCAAAAGCATATCTGTTAAATAATTTAATATAATAAAAAGTACCATTAGAGGAAAAAGTACCAATTTTCCACACTTGAACCACCGTCAAGTTTTAAATCAAAGTAATTTCATTGTAGGTTCAAGATTATATTGGAAAATTCAAAAAATACTATTTGGAGAACGAAAAAATACTCTTTAGTTTTGTTTAGTTCTCCATTTTTGGTATCATAATACAATTGAGCACCCTATTCTTGATTATTTCTTTACTGAGAAGCATATCAGCCAACTTTAATGTATATAAGCTAACTAATTTAATATATTACAAAGGTACCATTAAAAGAAAAAGTACCAATTGTCCTTTATCTTCTTGAACACCCGTCAAGTTTGAACATTAAATTTGTATAGCATTTCCTATATTACCAACTAATTTTGTTTCGATAACACTTAATAACTAATAAATAATCACAAAACCGAACCGAAACCGATCCGACGTTAGCAACTATTTATGTAAATTTCGGTTTTCTAGGCCTTAACGTAAAAGTTTTTGAAGAGAAAGTTTTATTCCCCTAAGTCGTTTCCTCTATGCCCCATTGTGCACTCAACAAAGCAAATCGTCTTGAAATTGTATAAGAATCCAGAATATATGCACAGTATTGTGGGTCTACGAACAGTACTCAATGTGTTACAAACAAAATGACAAAATCAATATACGCCCCATTATTTTGTTGGTGAATATAAAAAGAACTCTGAAAAAGTTAAAAGCATTTTGCAAAACATTAGCTGCATAAAATGATCAATATTCTATATAATAAACGATAAATAGTTTTTAAATTTAGCACATTATAATAGGATAGGAGAATAAGTTCATTAATGGTACACAAAGAAAAAAAATAATAATTTATTTAATTTTATTGAAATTATAAATAAAATGTTTGCATTTATAAACAATACGAAACGTCTTTTAGTGGGGATTTTATTTTAGATACCGGAAATACTCTAATAGATACATTCGAATATAAATCTGACAGTCATGACAGTCAGACAGTTAGAAAGTCAGTATTGAATATACAACCTGATTTTTAGTTTCATCTAAACTAAAAAATAAAAAATAAAAAACAGTTGAAAAGTTTATGTTAAAAATAAATAAATATATATTTTTTTTTATTATTTCAAAAATTAAAATTATGTTTGGTTAAAGGGAACCTGTTCGTCATTATATACATACATATTTTTATTTTTACTAATTCATATTTAATTGTTTTAAAATAATGGCAACTATAATTATGTATTACTAAGAAAGAATATATAATAGTTATACTAAGTGTAAAACTAAACTACCTGCTGTAAACATAAAAAAAATATTGTAAAAATTTGGCCTGCAGTTCCACTTGTCCTTGTCTTTAATATGTGTGTGTTTTGTATCTATTTGAATGATAAAAGTAGAATTTCAAAAACTTGTTTATTATATTTATACTGTTAGATTTTACGGTTTTGTAAAATGAATCCTAATTAAGGTTTATATATATTTCACCATTGGTAATACCTAAATTATTGATTCAGGGGTGTGAATGTGTCTCATTCTACAATATATATTTCTTATACAGTGTGGGACAAACAAAATATATATTTCCCAGCAGTTCTAGGAGACAGTCCCGAACTAGTGATTTTACCCATCATTTACGGTAGGAACTAGTTACTTCCATAGCTACGTGACTAGTTATTTTAACACGTGCATGTCCTAAGCAGGGGGTCAATTGACCCTTATTGACTACAATGAGACTGTCTAATAGCTGGTCCAAAGTAATCAACGCATTTGATTCACATACTGGTTAAAAAACGTCAGTTACCTTGTGGTGACTTGATCAGCTACATAACTAGTTATTTTAACATGTACGAGTGCTAATTGACCTCAAATAGTCAGCTAAAAGACATATCAATAAACGATAGCTTGTAAACAAACCTTTCTTCGACAACTCTCTTATGGATTGCTTCTGGTGGGTAAAATAACTACTTTTTAAAGTGCAGTACAAAATAAACGTTTAAAGTGACTTCACTATAGGTTACTAGGAGACACTAACGTGACTATTGACTTCATGCTATGTTACATGGGATATCAGTATACTTAAGTAAAAATATAAATGAATTTTTATAAAACCAGTTTGAACGAATTATCACACAACACGTTTAAAGTGACTACACTCCAGATTACTTAGAGACACTTAAGTGACAATTGCCTTCATACTAGATTACCTGGAATGTATAAAGTAACCAATTGTCTTACCTCTGCACTACAAAGGGCACATACGTGTCAAATGACCAAAATATATAAATTGGAGTCAGCCAAGTGATAGCGATACACTGACTACATGCTTAACTGCTGGGATTATTTTCAAAAAAACTAATATTATGTGAAATTTTTATTGTTTTAGAAGTTAAGACTTGATTTCATCGTTCAAAGTTAACGGTAACGCCAATTTAGATTATTTCGGTAACGGAATTTGCTATAATTTCGGTAATGATAGTTCAGCATTAAAGGATTTCGGTCTGACTTAAATGATTAATAAAGTTCACATAAATTAGAAATAAGGTGACATACGAGTAGATATATTGACATTTTACATTTGAAATTCTAAATCACAGATTATTACAGATACAAAACAAATGACAGTTCTCAAAAAAGTAATATCGAACCGTATGATTATTTTGATGGCTGTGGTTTGCAGAGCGAGAGAAAAAATTAAATTTTAAATAGGCAACGAGTGTGATATATATTTGTTCCACTTTCCCAACCACAATCATTTTGACATTTTCTTTTGTTTGTTTTCTATTGTCATATTACTGGCACCAGCTGATTCTTATCTGTGTAATCTGTGTTCTAAATATTCCAATAAACTCAATTATAAAAATATTTTTTTTTATTTTCGTAATTTAAAATTATTTACTGAATAGCAGTAACGGTATTTGCAGTTATTTTGGTAACTGTAGCTAAACGGTAACGGTAATCGAGCTTAATGTGTATTTTAGGGGAAACGGTAACCAACCCTGCTTGATTAGTAAAAAATGGTAGAGTGAAACATTTTGATTAAACTGTGCTTTTTTAAAAAATTATAAAGATAATTATGATTATGATCGACATGTTTTCACCACATAGATGAACATAAACAAATTTGTCACTGTTTGGCACAAAGCGATGGCTCGTCAAGACAAAAGTAGGTTAAATAAGATGATAATTTGTTGTATAAGTGCTTTGACAAGCCATTAATTTATTCACTCAGCGATCCATTTCTTGGCCGTACATGAATTTGTCTCGTGTGGGCAACTTTTGTCAATGTTATGTTCTTGTTCGAACAACGTTGTCAGAATAATTGTCTGACATTAAATGACATTTTCATTTAATAAAAATTACAAAGAAAACTACGAACATTAACATCGCCACGTTTTCCCCACAGCGTAGAATATGAACAAATTTGTGTCCGTAATTCATCCAACGTTTTGTTCTTAAGCGCTTAGAGCCATTAGTAAATCATGTAGAAAAAAATAATAAAATAATAATTAAGTATCGGTCACTCTGAGAGAAAGAAATATTCCAAATTTTTAAGATAAAATACCCAAGTCGTTGCCCCTGAGGATCGTATTTCAGGCCCATCCATCACTTTGAAAATTCGGTCTGCCGATATATCAAGGGGAGGTATGTCTAACAGCAGTAAGATGAAAGACAAGACTCTGTCTCGATAATACTGTCGTATTGCATTACTAAATTTACGTGGAAGAGATTTTGACATGAAATGTATAATAGTTAATGTATGCTTAAGTTCCTAATAGGTGAAATTTAAGAAATTTCCTGAAAATATTTCTTTATTAATTTTCTTCTTAAATTTAAAGTACAGATAAAACAGATCCGTTGTGATTTGTTGATAATCGAAGGATTCGTTTATATCCATTTGTTTGATACTAGCAACAGAAAATCAGTGGACACAGAAAAATTTTGATTTAAATAAACGAATTTGTGTGACCAAAGATAATTTAAATTTTAAGGTCTTAAAATAATTATTAAGATGCTTAACACTTAACCTCCTGTTCACAATATAATTTTTATTTTATCAAAGGTTTATTTATAAAACAAAATTTGTTTTATTGGCACATTCAGCCAATGAAATCTCTTCATATTTATATAAAGCTAACATGTATTAATAAAGGGTTTTTTAACAGGGACACTACAAAAATAGACCGATAGGGACAGCAAACGACGCCATATTTTTTGCTGCTCTTTTGACATTTCTCTTCAATTAGGTTTGCCATTTCATGATGGAAAGATATACAAGCCAACAACGAGGCGAATTTATTAAAATTTACTACCGAAATTCGAAGTCAGTGGCCTCAACGTTAAGAGCGCTACGTTCGATTTATGGTCGTCATAATCGTCCTACCAAATCAACAATTGAGCGTCTAGTGGAAAAACTTGAACCCACAGGCACAGTACAAAATGTTCCCATGCCAGTGAGACAAATAAGTGCCCGTAGTGTCGACAATATTGCTGCCGCTGAGGTTTCAGTTGAAGAAAGCCCAAATGTGTCTCTCACACGTCCTTCTCAAGCGTTGGGCATCTCTGTGACGAATTTTGCGAAAAGATCATCCTCAGCGATGAGGCTCATTTCTGGCTGAATGGCCAGACAGCAATCCATACGTACTTCATGAGTCATCATTGCATCCCGAAAAAATTAAGGTTTAGTGCGGTTTATGGGTGGGCGGTGTCATTTGGCCGTACTTCTTCCTTGATGATCAAGACCGGCACGTTACTGTGAATGGCAATCGCTACCGTTCAATGATAACAGAATATTTTTGTGCCCAATTGGATGATATGGATTTGGAGGACATGTGGTTCCAACAGAACGGCGCCATAAGCCACACAGTGAATGTCACAATCAATTTATTAGACACCAAGTTTGGAGAACGTGTTATCTCACGAAATGGTCCAGTCGATTGGCCGTCTCGGTCGTGCGATTTGACGCCGTTATACTATTTCCTGTGGGGCTACTTCAAGTCTATGGTCTACGCCAACAAGCCAGCGACGATTGATGAACTTCGTACGAATATCGAACGTAAAATTGCAGCAGTATCGGCCGATTTATGCTTGAAAACCGTCGAAAATTGGGTTCAGCGTCTAGACTTCTGCAAGCGTGCCCGTGGTGGCAATGCAAAAGAAATCGAGTTCCATACATAATGGCATCGAACGTACCTTCTTCCACGATGTTTACATGCCTTTACAGGTTAACAGAAAATTACAAAAATGGCAATAAAACTAACTTGTGAATCTCATGTAGTTCACTGCCGAAGCAATTTCGAACAAAATTATATACTATTATATAGGAACTTATTCCCCATCGGAGGTAAAATTATGTTTACCAATTGCAATAGTATCGTCTATTATTGCTAATTTATAAACATATATCTTTAAAATTTCTTTTTTTTAAGATAAGCCTGGTACTCTGTTCATATCTGCGAAAAATTATGGTTTTTTCCTGCGAAAAATTTTATATGCAACAAATGATCAGCTGTTGGTTTTAATTTCGTGCGAAATAAGTGCTGCTTATGTTATTTCGTGTGGAAAAATAAGGTTGCCAGATGTATTTCACATGTTTTCCACAATAAAAACAGAGTACTGCTTTTGCGAAATTATTTCGCATGTACTTCATTCCAAACATTTTATATGTAGTTTGAAAAGAATACCTTAAAATAGGTTTAAAATAGGGTCGAACCAATATTAAAATTCGTTTATATAAAACAACATTTGAAATAGGTATTTTAAGCTAAACTACGTTTTTGAATACAATTTTAAGGAATTTTGCTTAAAAATGCCTTAAGATGGAGTTTAACATTTTTATGAATACGGCCGTTTGAATGGAAAAAGTTCGAATTAACTTATTTGCAAAATATTGAGAATCCTATTAAATTAGATAAGTTGTTGTGCATTATTTCTTACTCTGAACCTGAGAGCATTTCAAAAAGTCTTTAATAATTTATTATCTGATAGGCGCAGCTGCAAAAATTATTTTATTATTTAGATGCAATATCAATTTTCATTTTATACTCATGTTAAATATGTATTTAATTCCATTATTAACAATTATTATAACTAGTAGATTTTAATTTTATTCCCTTCACTAGCAAATCATAATAATAGTGAATCAAATTATAACATAAATTGCCATTCTAGCTAAAATAAATCTTTATTATACACCGATAAATAGACTTTTATAAAGTTAGTAATATGTAATTTAACAAAACAAATGCAACAAAATTCAAATTACTTTTTTAAACTGTTAACAGATACAATTGATTGTCATAAAACTGGTTCAAAATTTACCAGCTGATTTACCAGCTGGTTTTTGAGAATTTTTCAACAAAATTGTCAAAAATCATCTCTGTTTAGTCCACATTATTAAAAAATAATTCCGTTTGACATTCTTTGTCATTATTATTTGTTGTAGTAAAAAGTTGTAATACAAGTTATAACCAAAATATAGAGTAAGTGGAATAAAAACATAATACGTATTTAATAATTATAAACAAAGATTTTAATTGAGTGTCTGAGTGTAATATTTTAAATGCATATTTATATGCATTGTGTTTTTATTTACAATGATTTATTTTTGTAATTAAAAAATAATATTTATTTGTCTTGAACTTAGGACAAAGTATTTTAATTATTTCGAAATTTATCTAAGTTAATGAAAAAGTTAATGAACAAATTACAATTAATTCATTCATTATTAATGCTGGTTTCATTTGAAGACTTTGCAAACATTTACTCAGTTTATCACTATTAAGAAGAAACTGTTTTTTTTTCATCAAGGCTAGATAAATAAATATATAATAGTTGGCCTGCAAGACAAATAGGTGCAAAAAGTTAGCTGATTGAAATAATAGCAAATTACAAATTGTTATTTTATCACGCTCTAGCTTATTGTTTTACAGTGTCGTGCAAATGTGCCTCTTTAAAGAGCATAAATCTTATACAAATGTTGGAGCCGACATAAAATTCATCATAATTGAATAGGTTTTATATTAATTAATAAATGAGAATCGGTTCCTAATACTCGTATTTAGACCATAATAGCCGTATACTTAGATCTTGATATCGGGATTGGTTGGAAGCACAGCTCACTTGGGTCCTTTGTCAGTCCCGTTCTGATACCTTGTGTCCATCTTACTATTCAGCTGGCGTTTCTTGACCGCCGCACAGTGGCTCAGGATAGTTTTTCATCGGCCAAAACTCTGTAACTTTTGAACCGATAGAGGTTAGGTTAGGTTTCCAGGCAGCTGCGAAGTGAAGAAGAAGTGCAGCTCACGTGGGTCCAGGCATATGTCCCTTTGTGTTATCAGAAAGTATAGAGGCAAAAAGAGAAGAACAGAATAGATATGAAAAGAGAGAAGGGGACAGTCAGTTTATAGTTAGGATTGAAGAGTGAGAGAAGAAATACGAGAGAGAGAGAGAGAAAGGAGAGTGGATTATCATTGGTCACTCCATGGAGGTCCCCATATTAGGTCTGGTTAGCCAATTACTGTTTCTTTCAAAGTCATAAATGCACTCAAGCCTCAAATTTGAGAGCTCAGAGAGACTAATTAGGGAACGATGTCCCAGAAACTTTAAGCGTAGATTTTCCAATGCCGGGCAGTGACAGAGAAGATGAAAAATTGTCTCATTCTCCTCCTCGTTCTGACAACTTCTACAGAAGTCGTTATAGGGCAAGCCAAGAATATATGTTGTTCGTCCACGACCCAGTCGGGGCCATATCATTCTGGTAATAGTACATTTGGGTTCACAATCCCATCTTGCCTGAGCAAGCTCATAGTAGAAGTTACTAATGTGAAGCTTGCACTTGGATAACGGAATCCCACATAGGAAGTCTATGTGTCCGTCATGCAACATGGCGCCCTTTTTTGCCAATTCATCAGCAACACAGTTGCCTATAGTATATCCGTGTCCACGTACCCACTTGAGTACGACTGTGGAATGTCTCGCCATCCTAACCGATAGAGGTATTTTAGAATTTTTTTTGATGGACAGATATCTTCTTGAGTTTTTCTCTTTTTTGTTTTTTGAATCAGTTTTACTTATTAAAAAAGTTATCAGCAGATAAAAAACATTTTAATAATACCCAGAATAATTTTGAGAACAGGTTCCCACTTTATCAATTGTATAACAGGTTCCACTAGAATCGGTTGTTTTTGGAAAAGAAATTACGATTTTTAAAAGTTTATTTTGTTTTTTTATTTCAATAACATTAAGAACAAACATTTTTATTTTTAATAATAACAAAAATTTGTTAATGTTTATTTTATTTTTTACTTAAGTAACGATAAAAGAAAATTATAACTATTATTCATTCGGTTGGAAAATAGCCTACAAATATTCCATATTTAGTTCTAAATTATTTCTGTCCTTTAGCAGCCCTTTTGCTTCTTCATCTAAGTGCCAATGTTCTACTTCCAACTGACTTCGAATGCTAGTGATGAGCGGATCTGATGTTGCCAATGATATATTAAATAGATATTGTATTGTGCTCTCTATAAAATCTGTAATCCTTATTCCTTTTTTCCTGGGCTTCCCAAGATCTCCAAGTGGTACTAAATGATGCTTAATGACATCTTCTACATTAAAAAATAATTTTGTGAACAGTTGCAGACATATTGCTCCATGGATATTTGGTTGTATATATTCGTGCAGTTTCCTTCGCATAATTACCAAATGTTCTAGCATCAATTTGTTGCTTGCACACAACTACATCGATAATTGTTTTAAATCTTGAAATAAGATTTATATGCTCTTTCGGGATCTGAAAAGAACCTTCTTGCTGTGTTCCCATCATTAGTATTACCTGATCCTTGTATTGGTTGATCTATTATCAACCCATATTTGAGAAATTCGTCCTGAATATGTTTCTTTTTTAAACTTCTTAACTCCTTATTGGTGTCGTTGTTTCTTATTGATATTGTAGGTCAAAAATTCAAATCATAACTGATTTTTAGTATGTGTTGCATGAATTGTATTCTTGTATGTAGCGGTGATAATCCAAATTCATATGCATCAGTATTATCTAATGATTTTTCCGGCACTTAGTTTAAATGGCTTGATGTGTTTTGACATATAATACAGGTGGAGGAAGCCTTTGTGTCAGTCAAAGCATGGCCTACTTTTCCATCTATCATCGTTAGCATTAATTTGTAGCTTACTTCAATTGTCGAATGGCTGTAGTGTTGCAATTTGGGCTATAATATCACTGACTTCTTTTTTACTGACTTCATGACTTTGCTTTTTAAATTCAAATTTAATTGGTCTGCATTATTTTATAGAATAAGGTGTTTGGCTTTTCCAAATATCCTTTGTATGAATCCTACTGGTTCCGAGTCTTCCAAATTTTTATCAATCGCAATGGTACGAATGACACCATGAACATGAACTGTGTCTGAAGTATTTTCACCTACATATTGCTTGTATTGTTTTTGTCCAGAAGAACCATCACATCTGCATTTGCAAAAGAGAGTTAACTTGCAGTTTCCTTATTTCTACAAATTATTTCCTTTAAATGACAGTAGCAAGCGCTGAGCTGTATGATTAAGTAGATCTTGAAGTAGTACCTCTGCCGAAATAGATGTGATTGTAATAGTGTCCACTGGTGGCAAACAATCCTTCTTAGCAGCAGTTATATGATGATATGGTGGATGGAGATTTGAGCCTTTTTTAAATAGCAAGCAATCAGAGCTGATTATATTGCTGTTTTGTTAACTTCAGATCCAAAAATTATGCTAATGCTTCTTCATTTGAAATAATTATATAATATACTAAAGATACCTATCACAACTTATATTGCTTGGTGTATTTATATTTGTGTCATATGAACAGGTAAAATAAAAAAAATTTGGGAGTAATTTCATTCAAATGAAAAAAGTGTTCAACAAACCAGACAAAACAGGTCAACAAATATATATGGGCTTATAGAGGACACTTTGGCCTTTCTCCTGGTAGTGAAATTTGTTTAACCCCTTTTGACCCTAAGCACTTTTATTCCACTGAAATTAAAATTTGATTAAAATATAGTACCTGAGAAAAAATTTAATAACACAGCAGCTATAAACGGTACAGTAACAAGTCATACCAGTTCTTAAAGACTATTATCCTACCAACATAACAACAAAAAAATCATCCAATTATCGATAATAGTTTGCGAGTAATGATAATTTACTTCTAATCAAATTTACAAAAATCACATTTTTTTATAAAATGACATAAAATATTTGAATTTAACAGGATGCTACGCACACAATTGACAATATTTTTATCTAATTTTTTGGTTAGCTTAGTTTCAATGTTTTTACTATTGAATGGTATTAAAATTTTCAATGTCTAGCCATTTAATTATTTCAGCCAGTGCCGGACGAAAAATTGTTTATTCATTGTTGCTTTAATTAAATAGGCATTCTTCCTTCTAGTCTTTGGATTAGGTCTGTTGTGTCCCTCCTTCTTAATCGAGTGTGGCTACGGTTATCTAATATGTTGCGGGCCAGTGGGTTTGGGTGAATTTCAAGTTTTTTTTTTAAATATTTTTTCACATTTTTCGTGATCTCAGTTTTTACAAGGGGCACGTTTAGATCTTTGTGTATATTCGCGTTTTTGATACACCAGGATGCAACTGTGATCATTCTTAGAAACTTGTTTTGCGTCTTTGGATTTTTTCTACATTTGACGCTGAGGTCGTGCCCCATAGCTGTATGCCATAACACCATATCGGTTTTATGATCATGTTATAAAGTAGAAGTTTACAATCTAAACTAAGCCTAGAGTTTCTGCCAATGAGCCAATTAATTTGAATTGATTTCAATTTCATTTGAGTTAACTTTGCATCTATATGGCTTTTCCATGTAAGACGACGGTCGAGATGTATTCCGAGGTATTTAACTTCCGATTATTTGGTTATTGATATGAATAGTGGGGCATGATTCTCTACGCAATGTAAATGTTATATGTGTACATTTTTGTTCGTTGAATTTAATTTTCTATTGTTTTAACCATTTTTCTAATTCAAATATGTGATTTTGTAAGTAACGAGACGCTTCTTGAGGGTTTTCATGAATGCTTAGAATAGCAGTATCATCAGCAAATATTGATGTATGAGTGCGATTGTTAGTTGGCATATCAGACAAATATATCTAATATAAAAATAGTCCCAGGATACTGCCTTGGGGAACTCCAGCTTCAATGGGTTGGGGACTGCTTAAAAAGTCTCCCTCTTTAACTTTAAATGTTCGACCATTTAAATAGCTTTTCAATAGCTTATGTGTGTTTGCGGGTAAATTTTGACTCAGTTTGTATATTAAACCATCATGCCATACTTTATCAAACGCTTGAGAAATGTCGATAAAGAGAGCGGAACAATATTTCTTTTCCTCAAACGCTTTTCTTACACTATTTACAAGTCTATGGGTTTGTTCGATAGTACTGTGTATTCTTCTAAATCCAAATTGATGATTCGGAATACAATTGGTTTCAATTAACATCGGGTACAACTTGTTCATGAGTATCTTCTCAAATAGCTTTGATATATTAGACAATAGGCTGATTGGTTTATATGATTCTACTTTTGTGGGATCTTTTCCCGGCTTAGGTATCATGGTAACCAGTGAAACCTTCCATTCTGGAGGATAATATTCAAGGCGTAATATAGCATTAAAAATAAAAAGAATTATTTTTATTGCTATCCGGGGTAACCAGGTGCTTTCTTGGAGTTTAAATCAACAATAGCCTTTTCGATCTCTCGAATCTCAAAACGTAGGGGTACGGCTGCTTCAAAATGGTGTACAACAGATGGCAACTCAATAGTTTCATTTGATGTGTTCGGGGTAAATACTTGCTTCAAATGATTAACAAACAGATTCCCTTTTTCAGTATCATTTCTTGCCCAACCGACACTTGAATTTCGCAAGGGGGGCTTACATATGACAGGTTTTTTAAGACTTTTTGTGGCTCGCCATAATGAGTAATCCGATTGCGGGGTTGCGTCCAGGCTTTCTAGATATTTATTCAACGATTCCATTTTTCGAAATTCCAAGAGCTTTTTAAGTATTTTTATACAATCTTTAAGCTTCGATTTGAGTTGGGGGATCTGTGCAATTGCCACTCTCTTCGAACTCTTCCTTTTTCAAAATTAAAGTATCGATTATTGGAAATTTTGCAGATTGTTTATAAATTTTTATCTTTCAATTGATTTTATGAAATCTTTGGATTAACGCCTTGTTTAATAATATATATAATGTAAATATATCTATGTATGTTTATCTGTCCTATCGTATTTTCTAAATTTATAAAAATTATAACATAAATCAATTCGTTTATCTATTCTAATGAAGAAAGAAATGGTTCATAACAAAAATTAACCTAAATACAGAAACTAAACAAGGAAGTATTCAAAATGATGTCTATGTAGCAGGAAATATGAAAAAAATGTTTCATAACATAAGAACTTTTGTTAACATTTAACTCGAAATTTAGTTTTATTGTTAATTCAGTCACATGAGTTGGTTGATTCAAAGATTTAATGAGGGTCTTTTGCCAACAAGTTCAAAGATGTTAAAACAAACATCGGCAGCAGCAAATGCATTTTTATTCATTTATTCATTAAGTTAAAATATACCTCATACATTAACAATTAAATATGTACATATATACATACAATTGTACGTACGTCAACATATTTATTCATTTAAACATTTTCTTTTAATTTTTTGGAGGTTTGCTTAAGTTTTATTTAATGGTTTTCTTAACTTTTACCCTCTGACCATTGAACGGTAACATCCGGACTAACGACTGAAACCAGTAGTAAGTGAGTGAGTGAAGTGAAGTGAGTTAGTGCTGATTGAAGTGGCGGTTTTCTTTTCTTGCTACAATTTTTTAATTCATATGTATGTACATAAGTACATTTCAAGCTGATGAAATTATTACAAAATAATGAAAATAATTTAAATTGTAACTAAAAACATTACACACAACAACTCGTAATTTAAGTGTAACAAAAAAAAAAAAAAAAAACTGTAGTTTTTGTTGTTTGCAGTGTTTTGTATCATTAAAATTAAAAATTAAAATAAAACAAAAGACTGAAATGTTTGTTAGTTATTTTCTTAACCACGCCAAAACCCCAAAACCCAAACAAAATAATCATAAAGTCAAAAAGCATGAAAGATTTCGGTCTAAATAAAGTGGAAGTGGAAAATTGTACGAGTATTTCTTTCATTTTTTTACATCTTTTTCACGTTCATTCATTTATTCCGTTACCGCTATAAACTTAACAAAACAAAAAATTGTCATAATTTTTTCATTTCTTTTCTTTTTGTTTTATGGAGTTTTTTTTTTGTGAACATTAATCAGTCATTTTTCTTGGTGTTTGTGGTTAATTTATTTTATAGTTAATACTTTTCGAATGTATCTGCGTAGCTGTGTGAGTGTTAATGTACCTGTAACCGTGTGTTTAATACTTTTTTTTTACTTCAATTTAAAGTATTGACGTTATAATTAAAAAAGTCAAGTTGTAATGGTCGTAACCCAGCAGTTCTGGGTGACTGTTCTGTTATAGTGATTTTGCCTTTCATTTAGGATGACCACTAGTTACATAAATAGCTACGTGACAAGTTATTTTAACATGTGGGTGTCCTAAACAGGGAGTCAATTGACCCTGCATAGTTTACAAAGAGACTGTCTAATAGTTGGTCCTAGGAAGTCAGCTCATTTTATTCACATTCCGGTTACATATAGTAACAGACTTGATAGCTACATAATAATATCTACGTGACTAGTTATTTTAACATTTAGGGTGTTCTAAACAGGGTGTCAATTGACCCTACATAGTTTAGAAAGAGACTGTCTAATAGCTGGTCCTACGAAGTCAGAGCATTGAATTCACATTCCGGTTACAAAGAGTCAGTTGCCTTACTAGCTACATAACTAATTATTTTAACATGTACGGGTTCTAAGCAGAAGCTAATTGACCTCAAATAGTCAGTTAAAAAGATATTTCCTAGACAGTCCTAAAACCATTTGCTTTTAAACAAACATTCTTCCGAATACTCTCCAATAGATTACTGCTGGTGGGTAAAAAAATAAACGTTTGAGTGACTACACTCTAGATTACTAAGAGACTCTTGAATTCTCTCTAGATTACTTGGGATATATAAAGTAACCAATTGACTTCTCACTGCAATACTAAAATCAGTGTCAGCCAAGTGATCTCACTACACTACACTCTAGATTACTTATAGCCACTGAAGTGATACTTGACTTCACTCTAGATTACCTGGGATATATAAAGTAACCAATTGTTTTTTCTATGTACTACAAATAGCACATACGTGTCAAATGACCCAAAATATCAAATAAATCAGAGTAAGCCAAGTGATCAGAGATTAGTGAACATTATTGTATATAAGGGATATATTGACTACTTGTAAAACTGCTGGGAAACATTAAATTAATAATTTAAGTAAAATATATATATTTTTTATACTGTATATGTGGATTACTTATATTAACTATTTGTTGTTACGAGTTAACAATAATTTCATAATTTTCATATATTTAGTCTTACTTGTCCGACTAACCTGAGCACTATTGAGCTTGACCCTTGATCGTTGATCGTCATTGAAATGTAGATTTTTCCATTGTTTTTTATTTTTATTATTTAGCTATTTTTTAATTAGAAAAAAAAAAAACTTAATGTAAGTTTTATAAATTTAAATATTTACCGGTGTAAGTATATATAAATCGTATAAGTAATATAGGGGGAATATTGTGTAATTAAGTAAATAGCAGAGGAAAATTTGCTGAAAAAAAAACTCTGTAATGCCAATAGTGTTTGATTTTGATATTATACAACTGTGTTTCTGTGAACACTCAAGAATATGCAAAGAAATTGATTTTTAAAATAAATTATATCAAACACTTGATAATTTTAAATTATTTCCTGCTCATATCGAACATTTTTTCTCATTAAGATTTTGCAACTTAAAATCCTTTAAATGGTCCTTGGATACATAATAGCAAATTGTTGAGAAAAGCTTTACATTTTTCATTTGCAACCCCATAAATTACTTACATATATTGTGGATCAGGGATGGCAAATGACATTTTTGTTTGGTATCAAAATAAAGTTGAAATAGTACTTTTTTCAAAACCAGAGTACTGAAATATTTGTTTTAACTACATATTTTCATATTAGCGTACTTCTGCGATGTATAAATATTGTAATATACAAAATTGTCTTTAAAAAAATACTAATTAAAACAAGATTTGCTATATAAAAATATAAAACTGTTATATACAAGATCTTCTATCGAAGTTATTGTTATACTACAAATTTTCTATAAAAAATACTGTTATAGACAGTAGGGTATTCAATTAATCGGTTAATCGACCGAATATTTAATCGGGGTTTATATTTAATCGGTTAATAATCGGTTAATTTTAAATTATCCGATTATCCGATTAACCGAATAATTTCTATTTTCATTTTAAATTGAAAATAAAACCACGAATTTTGTGCACTTATTTAAGCATTTCGAAAAATAAAAATAAATAATAGCACAAAAATATGGTATTTGAAATCCTTTTTACATATACAGTGCACTCGCGGTAACGTGAACTAATTAAAACCAAGGGAGTTCATGTTAGTGAAATTGTTCACGTTAGCGATTGCTGAATTTCATGGAAAAAATATAAAATTTTATAATATAAACCTGTGTTTTACACGCTTTAACGTGAAATTATTTTATTATTATTTTCATTATTAAAATATAGAACAAAAATTATTGATTAAAATGCATTACAAAACAAAACGATATCATTGAAATAAAATTACTCATTCGTTACCATACAAAAATATGAATTTAGAGGATACAAACACATTTTTAATATAAGGAGATTCCCTAAACTTTCAAAATCGAATTTAATGTATGTATTTCAGTGTTGTGTACATGCTTAGAAAACAAATGCAGTGAAAAAAATTGTTCACGTTACAGAGTAGTCAATGTAAACAAAAGCTTGTTCACGTTAGGCGGTGTTCACGTTACCGCGAGTGCACTGTATACACATATGAGTTTTTTAAAGATTTTATTGAGATCTTCTGAAATAATCTCTTAAGAAAAGAATATAACTTAAAAGGTTTCCTTATAAACGATTTTTCTTTACTTTTAATACAACTTGACTTGGAAAAAAACTATCTCACTGATTGTAGATGTGGGAGAAATCGAAGGTAAGGCATGACAAAGACTATCCAATTTCCAATTTCCCAGTTCTTTGTTCAGTATTTTTTTAAGCATATAAAATCCTCCATTATACCATTGGAGTCCTTTTTGGATTTTGAATACTTTTAACAGTTTTGTTAAGTTTTGATAAAAGATTCGTTTCAGCAATGTCTTCAGTTTCATCTGTTATCATGCCTTCCTACGACTCAGTAGGACAAACTTCATCATGGAACATTCTAGAATAAAGGTCATTTCCAAATTCCTTAGTTTCAGTTTCTGAGCTATACTTCAAAAAACTATTGTTAGAAGCGAATGTTCATGAGTTAAGAAATAAAATTTGTGTATTTAAAACTATATTTCTATATATGTAAGTACAAAAAAAAAGAAATTTCGGTTAATCGGTTAATCGACACAAATTAATCGGTTTATTTGTTTTTTGAAATTCGGCAATTTTTAATTATTCGAACAGTTGATCGACCAAAATTAATCGGTTAATCGATTGAATACCCTAATAGACAGAGATTCGAATTAATTTATTCAAGCTAATTCACTAAAATCTTAAATCAGAATTAAAAATATCAACTCAGTCAGCTTCATTCAAATGCTTTTATTTGAAAATAATTAATTTGATTAATTTATAATAGAATTAATTACACAGCTCAACAGAAAAAAAATAAAGGCTTGAATAACCACTATATTTGATGCATCATGGCTACCTAAGTACAAAAATGGTAAAATTTTTCAATTCTTTGGGGAGATTTTTTTAAACAAATTTTTAAGTAAAATTATAAATTTTGTTAGACGTTTCTCCACATAATTATAACTCAAAAAAAGGTTAGTCCGATATTATTTACATAAACTTAGAAAAATTTAAATTTACATAACCTTTAATCCCTTTATATATTCCGTTTCAATCGGCTCAGTAGTTTCCGAGTTATAATAACAAATTGAAAAAAAAATATATATTTTTTATTTTCATGAAAAATCGAAAACGGCCAAAATTGTTCAAATTTATCGCAAAGCCACATGTAAATAGGAACAAAATGAGATATCGATCATAAAAATTGATGGATTCGTTTTGAATTTATTCACAATTAAGGGAATTCGCAAATTTTTACAAAATTTTTGTTTTTTGTTTGATATACATAAAATTGAGTAGTTAATATTCTTCTTTCGATTGATTGCATTTTGAAAACATTTTCCCCAAGCTAAGTATACATTTTCATGTATATATTGCGTTTCAATCAGCTCAATTTTTTTGTTTTAAAAAAATCATTAAAAATCGAAAACAGCTGAAATTGTTTAGTTTTATAACTTTATCGCAAAGCCACATGTAATAGGAACAAAATGAAATACTGATCAAAAAAACCGATTGATTATTTTCGAATTTATGCACGATTAAGTGAATTTGCTCATTATCACAAAATTTTAGTTTTTGGTTTGATATACATAAAATTGAGTTGTTTTTTCGATTCGAATGATTCTTTCGACATGAAATGCATATAAGTAGTACTCGGTGTCCAATGCTGGTTCAATTTGTGTGGATATATGTATATCAAAGCAATCTTATATGACTGATATGACTTTTGCAATGAAGTTAAGAAGCAGTTCCGCTTTTTCCCGTTGATATATTAGCTGCACACATAACAAAATAATTCCGTATTGTTTTTACAATAATGTTCTGGCATTCTTGCTCATTTTTATTGGCCCATAATCATAGTCAAAAATAAAGTATATTTTAAAAGAAATAAAGTCGTCTCTACTTAAGAGTGGACTTTAGGTCTACCATAGACAAGTTAAAGTATGCTTCTGACGTTAAAGTCGACTGTAAATATAAAACTAGCTGAAGTTGTTTTTAACTAATTTAACAACAGCATCAGCTGTTCTTCGCCATGTAAAAAAGTTCGACAAAAAGTCAAAAATGTTTAAGTTACAAGACATTGGCAGAGATTTTGCAATTATTGAATATTGAATCAATAAAATTAGTACCAAAATAGAATAAATTTGTTATTAATCCTTCCTTTTCTATTTTTCCACCACAAACCGTTTTTTTTTTAGTTTCCCGGTTGCATTTATTGTTTGTCACTCTTGTTTTTTTTTTGTCTAATTTTGTTGTATATTGTATGAAAACATTTTCTACATTTGAGGTGACACCCAGTTAAAGTCGGTTCAATTTAAAACATACTTTAATTTTGACTATAGTTGGAGAATAATAAAAAGCGGGTTTTTATGACTATGATTATGGGCCATTATCTTTATGTAGGGATTAAATGACGTTTCCGTTATCGCACGAGGAGATCTTATAAACACTGATACTATAATTTGGAATAATTTTTTGTTATTCCCAATAATCCTAAAAAACATTAAGGAATTTTATTAAAATCATCAGGTAGAGAAGGGTTTGTCATTCCGTTTGTAATTTCCGACCTTATAAACTATATATATATTCCGTATCCTTATAGATAGCGGAGTCGATTAAGCCATGTCCGTCCGTCTGTCTGTCTGTCTGTCTGTCTGTCTGTCTGCCTGTTGAAATCAATTTTCTGAAGACCCCATTTATCTTCTGGATCTAAATCTTCAATGATTCTGTCAGACATGCTTTCGAGAAGTTTTCTATCTAAAATCTGCAAAATCCGTCCATAAATAACGGAGATATAAGCAAAAATCCGATACAACCTCTGAAAATTTCATCAAAAAAAATACAATTTATTGCATGTTTTGACAAAAAAGCAACAAAACGTATATTTGGATGTGTGTTGGTTTCATTGCTTTGCGTATTTTGTGTTTTTTATGGCGTTTAGTTTGGCGTTTTTGTTTTTATACCCTTCACCTTTCATCCTACAATATAATCTGTTCGTCAGCAATAAAATGTAAAATTTTTAAAAGTTTTCTTGATATATTTAGTATGCTATACGCTGAAAGTGGGCAATTAGTGCATCCACAACAAAGTTGAAGGGTAAATAAGATTCGGCATAGCCGAATATAGCACTCTTACTTGTTTTGATAATATTATTTCTGTTGAACTAATCCTACTTAGTTGTGGGTTTTTATTGTACTTGAAGATCAAATGCCAATTAATAATTAGATTAATTAAACTAAGAATAAATCTAACGTTGAACTTCTTAGTATTGCCAAACACAATGTCAGAAAATTTTACTTTTTTTTATCAAAAATATTTATTTAAAATTTCGTTATTTGAAAACCTTTTTAACAAATAATTTTTCCTTTTTATTATATTTCAGATAATGCCAATTTTACAACAAGTACCAAATTTTCCATTGGTACAGAGCTGTACAAAATAAAAACATAAAAGTTGACACAAAAATAGTACATCAACAAATTAATAGAGAAAACAAAATTTTAAATGGAGCAACAAATATAAATACAAATTTATAACTGTCCAGACAACCTTACAAACGTACTGACAAATTATAATTTTAATTTAGGATTTAGTTAGAGCTGTTGTTGTTTTCAAAATAATAATAATAAAAACCAAAATAAAGTTACGTCAAACTTAAAATACAAGACATAAATCAAAAATATACAAAATGCAGGTTCCCGAGCATGTGGTGTCATTTTATGTGGCAACGTGTGGACAAAATGGACCCGGTTTGGGTTCAGACGAAAAAGAAATCATATTGCTGGTCTATGTGATATTAGAGGCAGCAACCGGACAGGTAAGTTTTTATTTTTTAAACAAAATAAATATATAATAATTACAATAAATATTTAAACGTATGTTTAAACCTATCATTAGTTATTGTATGTAGACATAATGTAAACTAATGGTGTTATTTTGATTTTAAAATTAATATAGTTCGCTTTCTTAGGACCGCCTTTTTTTTCATAGTAAACGCCATCTTTTCTTTACAATTTTTTGTTTAATTTATTTTAATTAAACAATACATAGACATAAAGTATCAAAGTAAATTGTATGTAAACACACAAATACATTTATTCATACATGTACTATGAGCGTCAAAAGTGAGTAAACACCTATGAATTGTATTATTTTTTTAAAATAATGAAAAACATTAGACTACGACTCAAACCTTTTCTTTTCAGAACCGAACCTAATGGTCGGCCTAATCTGCAATAAAACGATACTTTTAAATTTTAATCGATGCAAGGATTTTATGATTTTCATTCCCAACAGTTTTAGGAGACAGTCCCGAACTAGTGATTTTACCCATCATTTTGGGTGGGAACTAGTTACTTCAATAGCTACGTGAGTAGTTATTTTAACACGTGCATGTCGTAAGCAGGGGGCCAATTGACTCTTTTTGACTACAATGAGACTGTCAAAAACCTGGTCCAAAGTAGTCAAGGCATTGGATTCACCTACTGGTTAAAGAGAGTCAGTTACCATACTAGCTACCTAACTGGTAACTAGATCAGCTAAATAACTAGTTATTTTAACATGTACAGGTGCTAATTCAAATAGTCAGCTAAAAAGACATATCCAAGGCAGTCCAATAAATGATAGCTTGTAAACAAACCTTTCTTCGAGAACTCTCCAATAGATTGCATCTGGTGGGGAAAATAACTACTTTTTAAAGTGCAGTACAAAATAAACGTTTAAAGTGAGACATTAAAGTGACTATTGACATCATGATATGTTACGTGGGATATCAGTATACTTAAGCAAAAATAAAAATTAACTGTATGAAAATTATATCTATACAATGTGTATAAAACCAGTTTGAACGTATTACTCACAAAACGTTTGAAGTGACTACACTCCAGATTACTTAGAGACACTTAAGTGACAATTGTCTTCACGCTAGATTACCTGGGTTGTACAAAGTAACCAATTGTCTTATCTCTGCACTACAAAGAGCACATACGTGTCAAATGACTAAAATATATAAATTGGAGTCAGCCAAGTGATAAGACATTTGCGACAATTACTGTCTATAAGGGATACATTGAGTTTTTGCTTAACTGCTGGGTTATGTTGAAAATATCAAATACATGCTCACTTTTGAGGTTCATAGAATGTAGATGTTTATACAAGAGTATGTTTAATTGTCAACATTTGTTTATTTACTATGTAGGGTGTTCCTTTCACAAACTCATTTTTCTTTTTCCATTTTTTATTAATTTTAAAGTTCATAATATAATGAATGACCTTTGGTTTTTGTTAATTCCAAATGCATTTTGTTTGACTATTTTTTCTTTTGTGTTATGCATATTTATGAATTTAGAGTTTTGCATAAAATAAAGACTTTTATAAATTTGAAAATGAAATAAATTAATGCAAATTTCACATTTTATTTGAATTAGAAATTCCCTATCGTAAACATTTTGCTACCAACTACAAATGAAATGCTACTGAATATTTTATTATTTAATATGTCTGTATAACATAGACGAACTTTTAATACTTAGTAAAAATGGATTCCTTTACAACGTTTGATTTGCCATCCTGTTTCTCACTTTTCAACAGCTAATAAATGTTCGAAGTTGGCGATTAAAAGGGACTCCCATATATATTTGCAATAGTAAACAGAATGTAGTATACATTATGACTTGTGACACAATTCTAGATACAAATTAATAAAATAAAAACAAATTTGAAAATATTATCTCGAAAAATATTGTTTTGGTAGCTGATATTTTGTTAAAATTTATTAAATGCTTTAAGCCGGTTTTAAACTACATATATTTAAATATTGAATATAAATAGAAACTATTATTTGAAATAGATTGATTTGTTATCGACGCATGTTGAAATTATGGTTAATGTTATTTTTGGCAGTCAGACACATTAAACACCAGACAGTTTCACCAAATATATACTTGATACTATTTTTTTATTTCGTCTACTTTTATGGATGTATATCCGCCATAAATTTTTCATCCACAATTTTCTTAAACCAATTGCCAACAACAGATTTATAGTTTGTTATAATGAAGCAGTCTAAAAATTATGTTAATTTAAAAACAAATATGTTTAAAACAAAAATACTTCATTTAAATATCTTAAATTTTTAGTTCAGACAAACAATAACAAAAATAATGCTACCAACAAATCTACTACAATATTGTTTAATAAATTTTATAACTAATAATATATAAAAATAAATTTGTTGAAAGACGTTTCTTCATTTTATTTTATATATTTTTATTTTGCAAAATTTATAGATTTTGCATACATTTTTGTAAAGAAATCGCCACACACATGCTTGATGATATTTTTAGCAAAAATTAACAAAGTCTGCAAAATTTTATAAAACATAATTTGGATGCTTAGTGTCTAAATAGCCACAAAATGAACTATTATTGTGTTTTCTTTCTATTTTACTTTCTGCTGGTTTTCTTACTTCATCTATGTGGTAGAAGTTGTGAAATGTGACCCAAAGGTCAACGACTTGAATATTTTTTTTTTTTCGAACGAAATTAAGTTTCCAAATTAACAAATCACTGATAAAACTGTGCTTTCAATAAGTTTCTCGATTTATTATGTGTGTGCTGGCCATATGGGCCACTCCATTTAAAACTGTCAATATGTATGTTGAAGTTTAATGTATGTTTATATTTTGATAGGATTTGAATTTAAAAAAAGCGAAGTCCTCGTTTAATGAGTATCAACTCACAACGTCTCCTATCATGTTTTATTGTCATAATGTATTAATATTTCACAATGGTTTGAACATGTTGTTATTGCCTTTCAAGCTAAAAATCTCCTAAAATAATACTAATCTGTATGTTATGTTTATTGTGTTATCGTAACCAACCAGCAGAGAACTGGGCCGAACGCCTAAGAGTCGGTTGAGCCGAGTCGCCAACTCGTGAAATATTAGAACATTATGACAATATGACATGATAGAAGACTTGTGAATTGACCAATTATGTTTTAAATTCTTACAATTCGCAAACTAATAGGTTTCATAAAACGCTGGGAAATGAATTTGATGATCCTTATATCACAAAGCAATTGTTCACGTCACTTGTGAGACCAATTTTTGAATACGCTTCCGTCGGTAAAGCCGAGACGCCGACTCGTGAGATATTAGGACAATAGGACATGATAAGAGACCTTGTGAATTGACCAATTATGTTTTAAATTCTCACAATTCGCAAACTATTAGGTTTCATTGAACGCTGGGGAAATGAATTTGATGATCCTTATATCACAAAGCAATTGTTCACGTCACTTGTGAGACCAATTTTTGAATACGCTTCTGTTGTCTGGGATCCATAGTACAAAATCTATTAGAGTTGTGACGCTCTGAACTAAAAACGCTCTTTTTTAGTGATTCAGTTAAAAGGTTGTATTACGCCCACCAAACAATTACAAAAACAACAGATACATTGATTTAGTGTATCACAAACAAAATAAGAAATTGGCTGTTGTTTTTGCAATTGTTTGGTAGGCGTAGTACAACCTTTTAACTGAATCACTAAAAAAGAGAAAATTGAATTCATCCAAAAGTAATTTATTTTGTTTAGTTTCCGCAAATTCCCATGGATACCTAACATTAATCGATCATCATATAAAATTAAATTCGGTTAGCACTTATTAAACTTTCTACTTTAAAATGTAGGAGAATATAAGGACTGAGATCGAAAAATTTTTAACATACATATATGTTAATAAAAATGAAACCACTAAACTTACAGTTTTGAAACTTTTTTTATTTGATTGAAATCATTGTTACAATTTACAAAAAAAAAAATTATTTTTATAGTTCTAATCACTAATGATGAAATTTTGAACCTTTTTCGAAAACCCTTCCATTATGGTTTTTATAGAGCTTTATATCACTTTGTTCGAACAGGTAGACCATCTCCGTTTAAAATCTACCACTCTTTTAAACACCTTTTCTGTGTTCTTTAATTCTCTTTTAACAAGAGCTCAATATCTCTGCACTGGCCTTAGCTCCAGGCAGTTTGGAGAAATTGCCTCTCTTGGTACAAATACCACATTATTGTTCTTTTACCACTCAAGACCTTTCTTACCATAGTGACAGGGTGCCAAGTCATGCCAAAAATTAATGGACACACTAAGAAGTCTTATGAATGGAAGCAGCCTTTTTTGTAAACATTCCTTGATGTAAATTTCTGTATTTATAGAGCCCTTTGCAACAAATTATTGGCTTGTTTTGCAGAAACTGCATATTGCTTGTCATACCAAGAACTTTTTGGGAAATTTTGTCTGCTTCTGGGTCCTAAACTTTTCTTCAACATTCCCTCAAGCATCTGCAACATAACAAAATTGATCCATTATGCAGCAGTTATATTTTTTGTATAAAATTTGACTTCAATTTCCGTGCTCTGTCTTTGGCCTCTAAATTTTTAGCAGAGTTCTTGTCAGGACCTTTTCGAGCCTTGTATGCTTTTAAACCTTCATTGGCTTTAACTTTTCGTACCAAATAGTCCGAGTACTGACCTAAACGGGCTGCTTTCCTACCGGAGGTTTTGGGAGCTCTTTTGAAAATTCTTTCAATTTTTGTTGGCTTTAGAAACATCATGTGAACCATTCCTTATACCTGAACCAGGTTTTCTATCAACGGACAAGTTCTCCCGGTACTGTTGAATAACATTGGAAACAGCTTGACGGCAGACCTTTGATTGTTTGGCCAAGTTTTTGTAGGACCAAGTTGGGTTTTGTTGAAAATATTTAATAATTTTAGTACGCACTTTTTTCTGGTCACTCACTTTAATCAGATTAACAACAAATGAACATAATTGACATTAAACATAATAACTGACATGCTTTACAAAGGTAACCTGATAAAAAAAAAAAAAAAAAAAAAAAAATATCAAATAATACTTGGGTTAAAAAGTTTTAATGAAAAACGTGTGTTAAGAATTTTACGATCTCAGTCCTTATATGAAAGTCTCATTCATGATTAATTTAATGAATGGTGTAATTGTTCCACATGTGTAGAATATGTGTTCAAATCAACAACTTTTATCATTTTATTGACTTTTCGACTCGTTTATTAAACCTATAACTAACTGATTGCATTAACATTATTATTATATTTCTTTTGAATAAATTAAGATTTAAGCACTAAACAATTAAGAGAGCTATTAAAAAAAAAATTTTTTTTCGAAATTTTTTTTAAAGTTTTTTTGCAATTTTTTTTTTGTTAAATTTTTTTAATTTAAAAATTTATTTTTTTTAATTTATTAGTGAAAAAAGAGTTTTTTGTGAAAAAAATTCGGGTTATAAAATATTTTTCCCGAATTTGACCCATTGTAGGCCCAACTTACTATAGCCTTATATACATCGTTGCAATGGACTTTGAAATATCTATCATTAGATATCCATATTGTCTATAGTTATGACTTAGTAATCGAGATATAGAACAAAAATAGGCCAAAAATAGAGGTTGTCTCGGATTTTTGCTCATGTCTCCGTTATTTATGGACGGATGTTGCTGATTTTAAATAGGAAACTTCCCGAAAGCATGTCTGACAGAATTATTGAAGATTTGGATCCCGAAGATATCTGGGGTCTTCAGAAAATTGATTTCAACAAGCGCACAGACAGACGGACATGGCTAAATCAACTCCGCTATCTATAAGGATCCAGAATATATATACTTTATAGGGTCGGAAAATTATATTGTGGAAATTACAAATGGAATGACAAATTTATATATACCCTTCTCACGAAGGTGAAGGGTATAAAAATAGCTCAAAGAAAAGTTACTAATCCTTTGTATATTAAAACAGTTTATAGTTTAGTAAAAAAGTTAATTTTATTTATAAATAGATAATGAGGGGAATATTTACCATTATTTAAACATATTAACATATGCATGTGTCAATGTAAATTCTCTGTCAATAACATTGGACTGTTGTTGCTCATCTCTAAATCACACGACTTTAACTTAACCACCATATTCAAAATTACCATAAACAATTTGTTCTATAAATCTTTGATAAATTAAAAAAAAAACTGTTTAAAATTCTTATTCAAAAACTCCGACCGACTGAAACAGATATTAGACCTAGCTTATTGTCAAAATAAGCAATAAAGCTGAAAATAATTGTTTGTCAAGATTTTTCACAACAAAATTGTTAATAGAAAGTCCCATATACCTCACACAGAAATGTGAATCCCCAATAGATTACTTTTTAATTATTATTTAAATCTGCAGAAACTTTGAATAACAAATTTATATTATTTTGTGGTATTTTTCCAAACTTTTGTTTATTGGTTTGTTTCAAACCTCTTTTTCTGTTTGAAAGCAACTATTTGCTTTTACTTCATGTCCAAACATTTTTGTTTTTTATTGTTACGTAAATTTATTTGAGGCGATAAGTTATTGGTTGAATGGTGAGATCTTAAGGCTACTCCCATTAAAAAACCACCTATTTCATTAGTATATATACATATTGAGAAAATAGAAAACATGTATAAGATTATGTTTAAACAATTTACTTAGTGGTATAAACCGATATGATGAATCTTTTATACTATTTACCTTAGTTTACTTAAAAAAATAAAAATCAATTCATTTTGGTAGAACAAATTTATTTATATATCGATTTGGGCAATATTGTTGTTACCCACAAAAAACGTTATTGATTTGAAAGCAGTAGGAATTCAATTACAGCTTGTCACAATATTTAGCATACATAAATTTGAAAAAAAGTGAACAATTGCCTACTACTTCCTAGAAGCACTAAGGCAGAGTCTCTTGTCAAGGAATCACAAACATAAATCATGTAATATTATATTACAATCGGCTTCTTGAGGTTTTCAGCATCCAAAAAAAGTGTTTCCGATACTACTTAAATATTACATGATGCTCTGCTTCCAGGAAGCAGTTCTTCGATTTACTTTACTGCATTTTTTCAACTTATTTGACATATATTTTGTTGAATCGCAAATAAATGTTGTGGAAATTACAAACGGAATGACAAGCAATAGATTTACCAATAAGGGCAGGTCGATGTTGAATGAAATAAAACATGCTATGTATGTGTAAGGTGTTAATGGCATTACGTATGAAGTATGATATCATTCAAATATCTGTCTCAGCTTCTCACTGTGGAACGTGTGGTCAGCTGAATTTGAGCGATGAACTGGGTTATGTTGACTTTGTGTGCATTGTGCGATTGCTGCAAATTATTATAGACTTTCAACTTCAGAAAACACCTAAGAAAATATTTAGCGGAGTTAAAACGAAGTAACTTGGATGCCAATTGACATCAATTCCACTATGGATAACCAACCCTACCAGTAACTTATTCATGTAGAAGTACACGCAGAGTGAAAACATGGTTGTGGTAAAAAGAACAACGTATTATGATAAGACTTATGATTGTAGTCCAAACATATTTTGATCATTATTAGTACCATAAAATATCATATAGTCGAAATATTACACAGTGCAACAAAATCGAAAAAAATTTTAGAGGCATTTTAAAACACTACACAATTTTGATGTATTGTGGTTCCAGTAGTACAAATATGGTCAAAATTTTAAATTCTATGGAGAGGTTTTTTTAAAAAAAAAAAATTTTAAGTAAAATTGTGAATTTTTTTAGACGTTACGTCGGATATTATTAAAATAAACTTAGAAAAATTGAGATTTACATAACCTTTAATCCGTTTATATATTGTGTTTTAATATAATAACAAATTGAAGCAAAAAATATATTTTTTACGTGAAAATATAATTTTTTTTGTTTTAAAAAAATCATGAAAAATTGAAAACGGCATAAATTGTTAAGATTTATAGCTTTATCGCAAAGGCACATGTAATAGGAATAAAATGAGATACCGGTCATAAAAATCGATTAATTATTATCGAATTTATTCACAATTAAGTGAATTCTCTCATTTTCACAAAATTTTTGTTTTTTGTTTGATATACATAAAATTGACTAGTTAATGTTCTACTTTCGATTGATTGAATTTTGAAAACCTTTTCCCCATGCTATATGAAAATTTTCATACATATATTGCATTTTAATGGGATCAGTAGTTTCGGAGTTATAGTAACAAATTGAAGCAAAAAATATATTTTTTACGTGAAAATATAATTTTTTTGTTTTAAAAAAATCATGAAAAATTGAAAACGGCATAAATTGTTAAGATTTATAGCTTTATCGCAAAGGCACATGTAATAGGAATAAAATGAGATATCGGTCATAAAAATCGATTAATTATTATCGAATTTATTCACAATTAAGTGAATTAGCTCATTTTCACAAAATTTTAGTTTTTTGTTCGATATACATAAAATGGAGTAGCTAATGTTTTTCTTTCGATTAATTGAATTTTGAAAGCGTAATATATAAATTTAATTTGTCATTAATTGTGTGAAAAAATTCACAATTTTACTTAAAAATGTTTAAAACAAAACTTCTCCATAGAATTTAAAATTTGGTCCATAATTTTACTTAGGTAGCCATGATGCATCAAATCTTTATAGTGGTTACTCAAGCCTTATTTTGCTGTTGACCTGTGTTATTATCATACATGATCATAATATGTTCTAAAGTAATAATGTCATGATCCAAAGCAATCATATTATGATCCACTGAAATCATATTGTAATCCAACGTATTGTTTGTAATTCTGTAATTTTATTTGTATACAATAATATATTTAGCTTTCTTTAAGTAAACAAAACAATCATATTATCATTAAAAGTTATGCTTTGGAATGCAAAATTTAATTTAAATATGTTTTAATTTTAATGTACTTAATTCCCAATTCAAATATTATTAATAAATTCACTGAAATTTAATGTGTTGTTCGCTTTAGGAACAATATAAGTATATTGCACGACAACAATATATTGTTACACAGTATAGTTGTCGTAACCATCCCGAACCATGTTTTAAATCTTCGTGTAGAGACCAATAAATTCATTGGCCCATTATCAGCACCAAACAGTAACTTTCTGTGGATGCATTGGCACTTTGTAAACCTCATTTGTTTGTTAACATAGCAATTTATCCCAAAATGCGACTAGTCGATAAAGATGTTAATAATAATTTATAATTTGGACGTGCGCTCTCTTTTCATGGTAATTTAACATCAGTGACTGAATAATAAACAACAGATTTGACAGCCATTGACAAAACAACATGACCGCCACAGACTGTCAACTCTATATTAATTGATACATATTATTTAAAAGACTTTATTTTCTTTTCGTTTCTTTGTAAAATTTTTAAAGGATTGTGTTAGGATTCCTTAAGTGGGTGAAATTACAAAAGAAACATTTTGGGTACAAACTTCAGACAAAAATAATGTCTACAATCATGATTTTTGTATAGCGAGTTCCCATTTGAAAGCAAGTTTGTGTGTATTTTGTTATATGTATTTTAATAAAGTGGACGCAAAAATAAATTAGCCTTTAGACATGCAAGTAACAGTTCGAAAAACACGACACATTGATACACTAACACAATCACACATGCGTGTGTAAATTTACACATGCATGAATGATTGTGTTAGTGCAAAAGTATGAATGTGTTGAGTTTTTCGAACCGTTACTTGCATGTGTAAACGCCAGGTTAAGAGCCTCGAAAAGTAGGTAAATTTTTGACTTCGAACGTTTTCCATTCCCGGAAAATATTATACAAATCTGTTCATTCCCGGAAATTATGTCAAAAACCAAACAAATTTGTATCATTAATATTATCATTATTGTAATATACCCTTCACCTTAGTGAGAAAGGTATATGTAAGTTTGTCATTCCGTTTGTAATTTCCACAATATAATTTTCCGACCCTATTTAGCCATGTCTGTCTGTCTGACTATCTGTCCGTCTGTCTGTTGAAATCAATTTTCTGAAGACCCCAGATATCTTCGGAATCCAAATCTTTAATAATTCTGTCAGAAAGGCTTTCGAGAAGTTTCCTATTTAAAATCAGCAAAATCCGTCCATAAATAACGGAGATATGAGCAAAAATCCGAGACAACCTCTATTTTTGGCCTATTTTTGATCTATATCTCGATTACTAAGCCATAAATATAGACAATATGGATATCTAATGATAGATATTTCATTATATTCCATTGCAACGATGTATATAAGGCTATAGTAAGTTGGACCTACAATGGGTCAAATCGGGAAAAATATTTTTTAACCCAAACATTTTTTACAAAAAAAAAAATTTGTTTATCATACATTTTTTTCACTAATAAATAAAAAAAAAAAAAAAAAATTTTTAAATAAAAAAAATTTTTTTTAAAAAATTGGAAAAAACTTAAAAAACAATTTCGAAAAAAAAAAAATTAAAAATAAAATTTTTTTAATTTTATTTTAAAGTATATTGTTTTAATCTCAATAATTCTTTTAAGAACTTAAAATTTCAATCTGTGTTAAGTCGACCAACTAGATATATAAATGTTGCTGTTTTAAATAATTATTTCTCTGTCCATGGCCTATGACCTATTTTTTCTATTGTTGGCTTGAATAAAAATTGGTTACTAAAATCTATGGATGTAATCTAATCATTCCATCGGCAACAAGTCACAGCGAATCTGCTTTTTCTAAGAAGAAATTGCCGATAAAAATGTAGATGATACTAAAGTGTTAATACTGTATTCAACTGTACTAAACTTTGAATACACTTAATATTCCGTATTATATTGAAAAGGAAGAGAAAAAACTTAATGATTTTGTTGAAAACACTTTACATACTCATCTATTTAAAAATGTTTTATAATTAATAACTGTCACTATTGTTTCAAATTATGTGTGTGTTACTTTCAAAGTTTTGTTAATATTATTTTTGTTTGTTAATTAATTCTTTTCGTTAAAGTGTGCTTAACATAAGACGGCATCAAGTTTTCTTAAAATCCATAATTAAAAATACGTTTATATAATGCAGATCAATGCTTGCAGAGTAGCCAACTTGAAAATTAACTTTCAAATTTCTTCATAGACTTATATTTTTTTTATAGTTTAGGTTGATGCTACAGATTGACATAAGTCGGTTCTTCATTAAAGGTACCATTGGCTAGGAAATTCCAAAAGAATTTTTTTTGTATAATTTTCACATAACGGTTTATATATCATTTCTGAAATCCCGAAGCTATATTAGAAGCAGTAAAATAAATAAATAAATAATTTGAGCTGCTTGACTGAAATCAGTATTTCTTTTTTGCTATAATACACGAAGCATTGTCATGCATACGAGTTGTAAATATTTATACGAATATGACATACATTTAGGATTCTCACAGTCTCAATTTATTTTAATTTGTCTTTAGCTAAAGAGTTGTACATATGTATATTCAATGTCATATAATTTTGTTTAAATACAAACAATTATTGAGTTTCAACTATACTGTATGTGTGTGTGTGTGTATAATTTAGTGCTTTTTCTATATATATATATATATTTTTGTATATAATAACTATTCAAAAGTTTTTAATAATTTTTATCTTAAATCGCTTCATTAAATGAGTTAATAATGGCTTTTGCTTAATATTCACATACCGTTTTTTTTTTTTTTTTTTAATTTTTTTTTTTGGAAATTATTGTTGCTGTTTTCTATTCATTGTTACTTTTTTGTTTTATTACCAAAATTTTGTATAATTTTGTGTTTGAATCCGCCATCATCATCTTTGTTTTATTATTTATTTATTATTATTTTCTAATTATAACTGCATTGGACAGGAAAATAGGTTTCACTTTTTTTTATTTTTTTTTTTGTTTTAAAAGTTACAACTTTGTTAAAATACAAAATAAAGTGAATACCCAACCATGTAGTTTGTAATCAAAAGATCACTGTCATTAGGTTTTGCTAGTTGCTGCCTTTGTTTTTAGTTTTATTGTTTTATAATACATTAGTGTGCCACCACAATTAAAAACAATTTAAGAGTAAAAATATTGTAAAAAAATACCTAACTAGCAAACTAATCTGCAGACTTAAAACTAGTTCAGTTAAAGTTTAAAAACTAATAATAATAACAATAATTGAGTATTAATCATTACAAAATGGTATCAACTGCTTTTGTATTAAATGAATTTGATCTGTATTAAATGTAAACATTAACTACAAATAAAACAAATTTAGAAAAAAAAAGTTGTTAGAATTTAAACGATTTTTTTAATAACTCCTAAAATATTTGTAGAAATATCTGTTACATTTGTTTTTCTTCGAAATTCTATTTAAAGAAAATTATTTTTTTAACTAACTGGAATTTTTAGTTTACACTTAAAGTAACAATGCCTTAAAATAGAGTACAGTGGGTCGATTGCATCACTTTAACGCTCAGAAATCCTTTAAAACATTTATAAGCCGTTATTGATCACTATTTTTTTTAATTTTACAAATAAATACTTGCAAAGCAAATTCTGTAGTACTAATTTCTTAATCGATTTAAAGTTATTAACAATATGTATGCAAAGATTTTAAATTAAAGATCGGTACAATCAGGACATCCCCTATTAAAAAATATATTCTATTCAAATTTAGCATAAAAATCAAATAATACTTGGGTTAAAAGTTTTAATGAAAAACGTGTGTTAAGAATTTTTCAATCTCAGTCCTTAATATATGGTTCGCCTGATCATTACCGTAGTAGTCTCTAGGTGCAGGAAACCAAACTAGAATGATGTCAGATAGACATCTTTATCTGGAAGATGTATTGGGCACTAAACCCTAGATTATCACAGAAGACACCAGATCCTATGTAAATTTTAAAACCATCAGTGAATCTCGGGATTTTTGTTTCTCATTAAAAAACATCAAATTGAACAATCAAAACAATTTATTTCATAAATATGTATGTACATAATAAATTGAGTTAAAATAAATCTGAATAATAGTTTTAATAGTTAATAGTTTGATAACAAAACTAGTATATTAATATTTATCCCCGTGATCTTTATGACGTAGATTTTTTATGAAAATTTATATTAAAAACATGTTTGTTTTAATTATAGCATTTATATTTTAAATAAAATAAAACGTTCTAGTTTATAACAAAAAAATAACAAAAATAATCAGGGTTATTCCTGTTCTCATTTTCACCATTTACCGTATTTTTGGAAGCATAATTACAACAATATTTATATAAATTAAAGTTTTTAAAATTATATAATTAAGGTTACAAAAATCACATGTAAATATTTATAATTAAAAATGCTGAGGAATTTACATAATTAAGTTGTAATTATGCTTCTAAAAATAATGTGAATAGTGAAAGTGACAACAGGAATAGCCTTGATATCAATATCAATATTCATATTATTTTTTGTTTGTTGTATAGTAGGTCTTCTCAATACAATTTTAAACCAGATATTTATTATCTGGTTTCAAATTGTATTTCAGAAATATCTCATTATATTTCAGAGTTTTTCAATTGATTTGGCTGCCATTGCTTTTACTTAAATCAGTATATCGTGTGTTTAACAGTAGCTCATAAGTATTTGTTGACCAAACATAATACGTCTTAAGCCCCGAATGCTGGACAATGACACAGAAGATGTTCATTTGTCTTCTTTTCTTCCTCGTCCTTACAACCTATTTATCATTAATGTTAGCTATAAGTTTTGTTAGATGGAATCTAGGCGGATTTATTGCAAGTCGTGTCTTCAGTATATCCATACCAAGGCGAATTTATTATGAGGTAGTGTTGTTTCTACAACAACTACAACATTTACAAAAAACACATGTAATTTGCTTTTGTTGTTTGAGTTGTCAAAGTGTCTGCCTTTTGTTTTTGTTTCTTTACGTTCGTTGTAGTTTTCGCCGTAACAAATTTGACAGCTCAAACATCTAAACAACTGAAGAAAAAAATAATCGGATACCACTTTATAGTAAGTAATTTCGCCGTAATCTATACCATGCCAGTTTCAAGGCGAATTCATATAAGGTGTACACGTTAGCCCAGCTGAGCATCAGCTGTTTTACGCAAACTGTAAAAATTTGTGTTTATGTTGGTGCGCGTCATATATATGTGTGTTTTTGATGCGTCCACCTTTTTCTTATTCAATTTCTTCCGTTTCTCCACGCCTTTGAACTCTTCATCGAACATTTTAACATCCTCCACATGAAATAAAGCAATATATATAAAACTTAAACTGGTTTGTTGTTAAATTCTAGTTTTATATTAAATTCGCCCTACTTGTGTTTTTTGACAGATGGGATGAAAAGCAAAAATAAAATGTATGTTGTTTTTGTATTGTTGTATTTGTTGTAGGGTCGAGTACACCTTATATGAATTCGTCTTGGCCAGTTTTAACTTGTCTTTTTGCAAGTGGGATCTTCTCCCATCTTTCTTTGGCAATGACAATTTGGCGAATTTATCTACCAGGTGATGTCGATTCTACAACAAGTAAAACATTTACAAAAACACTTATAATTTGTTTTTGTTTATGTAGTTTGAGCTGTCAAAGTATTTGCCTTTTGTTTCATTTACGTTTGTTGAAGTTTTCGCCTAAGGCGAATTTATACAAGGTGGAGTCAGTCAATCAGCTGATAACTTTTTTTTTCGCTTTTTGGTTCTAACAGTTGTCAAAGCTTTTGTTTATATTTAAATATCTAAATATTCTAAGCTTATTAACAAAATATTTATTTTTTACATAAATAAGTAAAGCCCTCATTATTGAATTATCTACACAATATTAAGTTTTAATACATATTTGTTTAATTTTTAATTTTTGTTTTTTGACATTTGTTAAGACCAATTGTTGTTTTTGTAGAACTGCCACCACCTTGTATGAATTCGCCTTGGTGGTGGCAGTTCTATAAAAACGACAATTGGTCTTACCAAATGTCAAAAAACAGCAATGACAAATTAAACAAGCATGTATTAAAACTTAAAATAGTGTGGATATTTGAAAAGAGGTGGTTCAACTTATTTATGTAAAAAATAAATATTTTGTTAATAATCATAAAATTAAAGATATTGAAGCGTAAAAACAAGCTTTGACAGAGGTTAGAACCAAACAAGCGAAAAAAGTAATCGGCTGATTGAGTGAATCCACCTTGTATAAATTCGCCTTAACGCTGGAGCCACACGATCAAGTTTTTCTTGATAGTCTTTTACATATACTATTTGTCAAATTAACAAAAATTTATAGCTGTGACGTAGACTGCACGCAACTTGAAAACAATTTTAGTACAAATTGTTCACAAAAATTGAATGCAAGTTCGCTTCAATTCAATTCTTAAAAGTGTGAGAGTATTATAAACAAGTGGGAGTGTATTAAAACTTGAAAGACAAAACTTGATCGTGTAACCCCCAAGTAGTGTAACCCCACACTAGTGAATTTGACAGCTTAAACATCTAAACAACTAAAATAAACATTAATCAGCTGTGCTATTGACACCACCTGGTATATAAATTCGCCTTGCTTTGTTAGTAAAAATTTGTTGTTTTCTCCTCGAGAGAGGAATGCCAATATCATGTCCAGGGATGGAACTTACTACTTTTTTGATACTTTTTCATAATGAAAAGTACCATGTGTATAACAGTATTTTCAAGAAAAAATCGAGTGTTTAACATTATCTCATAAATAAATCTTCAGTATAACTGTATTTTTTATAGAAAATCTCGTGTATAACAAAATTTTCTATAGAACATCTTCAATATAAAGTATTTTTAATAATGATTTGCAACCCAAAAAAAGAAAAAAACTACGCTGTAAAAATGAATTAAAATGTTAGTACTCTGAGGTTGAAAAAAGTGATATTTGAATATTATTTTGATACGAACACCTTTTTATTTAAGTAAGTAAAAATACTCGGCAGGATCATGAAATTTGTAATTGGAATAATAAAATAAATATTCTTTCCTTGCATTAAAAATTTTAAAATATATATTTTAAATATGTACATATTAAAACACAGATTAAACACCAAGCTGACTAAATATTTAAAAGCATTTTGTTTTCACACCTTCTACATACATGTATATGTATATTATTAAACCATATTTAATTATAGTTTTGCTAAAAATAATTTGATACAACTATCTAATCAGTGGATATTGACTTGTAGTTTGTTAATACCAAAAGAAAATAGCAACACTACTATAATTGTTTCCTATTAATTATGCAAATTAGAGATTTTGTGTGCATCTCTTAATCTGATTCTATAGCATTTGACATTTATTTGTCAAATTAGACAGAAAATTGTAAGTTTGAAATTTTGAACATTTTAACAATAAAACACAAAAATATAATTAATTGATACTTAAAAACCAGTTTAAACTCATAATGGAGAGTTGATTAATTGTTTATAATTTACTACATTTTTTATTTTGAGCAAATATGTTTGAATTTGTTTTTTAGTGGTGTCTCACATATTTTACTGATTTTTATTACTAAAATAATGTTGTTTAAAATAACATATATATACATACTTATAATAAAAGTAAATGAAATGAAATGCAGTTAAATATTTTTTTTATTTGAGACAGGACAGCAGTACATACATTCATATTGTATAAATATATGGTTTTATTTTATTTTCAAATCTAAAGACAATGTAGAAATAAATACAAAATAAATATGTATATTAAAGTATTTACTTATATACTTACTACATATTGAAAAGAATCTATGTGTTTATTTGAATATGTGTGAGTTTGTATCTGTGTAAAGTATAACAAACAACACTTATGATAATTACTTTTAATTGTCAGTATTCAAGTCATAACTATATAATAATTAACTACCAATTATTGGCCATTTTCATATCAATTCGAAAAATGACACAAATACTATAATACAACAGATACATTAGTGTTTTTGTAACTGTGTATTATAGATACATTAGGGTAGTCCAAATATATCTGATGATGTTCCTAATTAAAGTAGATTCTAGCTTTAGTCATTGGTTAGGTACATGAAATCATAGATTAATAAATACTAGAAATTCGAAATTTAGTTGCCAAAAGTTGCCAATCTATGTTTTTTTTTTGAATTTTTTGAAATTACTTCATACCGTTTTCATTATGTATTTAATAGGGCAATAGTTCTCAAATGGAAGTACGCGGCTTTAAGGGTCCGTATAAACATTCAAGGGGTGCCCGAAGAACAAATTTATTTTCCAATATTAACTTGACAAAAAATAATTTTCGCAGTGCTAAACTTTGATTTATAATTTCTTCTTTACATTAATAATATCTGGCAAAATAATTTACTACAAGATCCTTTTATTATTTCTGTTGATGAAATACCAGATATATTTCAAGAAGAAATAATTGAAATGTAATTCATGTGCTAAATTTGATTTTAAATTAGTTAAAATCGAAAACAATGGTTCATATGTACAAAGTTGGATCTGAAACGTTGATTGACATATTTATGTGAATCTAACTTGTCTGCACTTTTATCAATCAAAACAAAATATCAATCACATATGGACTCTGAGAATGATATAAGATGTGCATTATCTGAAATTTCTCCTAACATTATAGAGCTTGTAAAACAAAAACAATGATAATATTATTTATTTCAGACCTTTTAAACTACGCATTTCAATTGAAAATACAAATAAGAGGATAAATCCAATTTTATATTGAGAAAACAGAAATTGTAATCCAGACAAACAAGTGGAAATTAAGAAATCCAAATTAATATTGGATTTTATCTCTTCCTACATTTTTATCTCAATTTCAATTAGTATTTTTTTAATATTAATTCGTTTTTATAACCTTCACCTTCGTGAGAAGGGTATATATAAGTTTGTCATTCCGTTTGTAATTTTCACAATATAATTTTCTGACCCTATAAAGTATATATATTCTGGATCCTTATAGATAGCGGAGTCGATTTAGCCATGTCCGTCTGTCTGTCTGTCCGTCTGTCTGTTGAAATCAATTTTCTGAAGATCCCAGATATCTTCGGGATCCAAATCTTCAATAATTCTGTCAGACATGCTTTCGAGAAGTTTTCTATTTAAAATCAGCAAAATCCGTCCATAAATAACGGAGATATGAGCAAAATACCGGGACAACGTCTATTTTTGGCATATTTTTGATTAATATCTCGATTACTAAGTCATATATATAGACAATATGGATATCTAATGATAGATATTTCAAAGGCCATTGCAACGATGTATATAAGACTATAGTAAGTTGGACCTACAATGGGTCAAAATCGGCAAAAATATTTTTGAACCCGATTTTTTTTTTCACAAAAAACTTATTTTTGTCATAAATTTTATTCACTAATAAATTAAAAAAAAAAAAATAAAATTTAATTAAAAATTTTTTTTTTTAAAAAATTGGAAAAAACTTTTAAAAAACAATTTTGAAAAAAAAGAAATTTTTTAATTTTATTTTAAAGTATAATTTGGTGAAGAGTATGTTGTTCTCACTTTCAATTTATTTTTTAAATTTTCAAATTCAATTTGTGTTTTCTTAATATTAATTTCAGTTTGTATTTTCTCAATATTGTTACGAATTTGCAATAGCGATTTTAAATTTAACAGTCTGTAACGACAGCATTCATCATTTTTATAAACACGTCCATTAGCAGAAGCTTCTACTTATCAACAATGTTGATAGCACGCTGCTAACATTGACATCGAAAGCTCTAGAATTCGAACATACTAGTTTGTTCGTTAAGAGCATTGTAGAAGATTCCCGAAAGATGGCGTGTGTATAAATAGTGGCAGAGGTTGCAGTAGTGAGTGAGTTTATCATAGGCACTGTTAGAGTTAACATCAACTACCTTGTACATTTAAGTTTGTACATTATAAAGTGTGTGTGCATTTCTGCGAATTGTTAAACGTGTAAATAGACACTGAGTGACTATTTGATTTTTTTACCTGTATTACCTAACAATAGAAATTATTGGTTTCTTGGAGATGAATCAGGGCCGTGATGCAAACGCTTGTGAAAACCCCTGCTATAGAGAGTTCCAAATACTGGTACGCTTTTGAGATAGAGCCATTTAAAAACTAAATTAAATTTATTTATGCGGCCATCATTACCGAACTAAGTTCGTTTGGTAATGGTCAAATTGTTGGATCGAAAATCTTTTATACACGTATAAATAGTGTAAATATAAAGGAAAGTTAATACCTGCTTAAATTGAGTTCATCTTATTCCATTCCTAAGGCTTTATAAATAAGGGACCATCCTATTATATGTATATGTGTATTATAACGAAAAATTAAACAGATTAGGTATTCGGTCATCCGCTTTATTACTCGCACAACAACAAAAAGCTTGGTTGTCTTTAAAAACAGCTTCTTTTGAATATTAAAATTATGGCAACAAATACGAGTAACGTGTGAAAATTATATTTAGAAAGATACGAGTAGGTTCGAATTAGTAACACTTTATATCTATATTTCATTCGGGTTTTTTGTGTATTATTATGGGGAATATAAAGTTTAAAATGTAATTTATAAGAATAAGAATTTGAATTCATCCCAAAGCGGACAGTTAAATCCTATTTTAGTATTTGACGTTTTCGGTTTTTAATGAAATTTACTACAGACATTACAGTTGAAAACTTCAGTGCCCGCCGCTGGCCTTCAATGTACATCCAATTTTTAACAGAAGCTCTTACTTTAAAACTGACTGCATTAGGACACGTTCTTTAGTGTGGTGTATATCCGGAAAATTTATGATATCGATATTAAGTGGCTCAACTGGGTGAAATGTCAGTCTCTAGGCGGTAGATTGACATTGTTAAGATGACTGATATTAAGATTAGCAAGCTAAGTGTGCAAAAGTCGATTGTTTGATAGGTAATCGAGCCCCATAAATAAATAATGACAACGTTTGCTCTTTCTTATTCAGTGAAGTTGTCAATGGATAATAATATCATGTCATGGTTCAAATCTCAAGACTTCTAGATGTTTTCTTTAAAATTTACGCATTTTGTTATAAGAAACTTTATATATCTACTTTTTCTTAAATCTGTAAGCTAAAAGCTTTTATTAAATATAACTAAATTAAATACAAAGTTCAAATTGAAAATCATTGAAAAAATTACCTTTCAACACTAATAATTTGCATATTTAATAAATAGCTTTGAAATGACGGTGGACATAAAATGGGTTAAATGTCAATAAAAATAAGTTGAAATATAGAGCTATTAACTTAAAGATAAATGACGCAATTGAGTTATTTCAACAATTTTAGAGATTTATAAAAAAAAAACTAAATTTAAAACTAAATCAGAATTGAGAGTAATAATAAAATTTAAACGGCAATTGGTAAAGAAGTGCACACGACATAAATAGTGCATATTTAATGCATTAACTCAATATCAGTAAAACTAGTTACAAGTAATGACTTTAATAACTCATTGGTCAAACAGACACCATTATCTATAAAAACAGAATGTGCTCAGGCAAATTAGATTTGAAAATAAGCAGTTATATACAGTTATACTACTTCTCAGTGATGCAGACGGTATCTAGTAGTCATTGAAAAGTAAGTTATTGAGTAATTACAGGTCATTACCAAGTTTATGCTGGGTAAGGTATCAGTTTAAAAGCAAAGAGATTTGTAGGAAGTGACAGTAATCAGTAAACAGTAATCACATAAAAAAACCGAGATATATTTTATGGATGAGTCAGTCTACTTAATAGTTTAAAATTCTATTGTGCAGTATTTATTTCGAGCGTACTTCTTAAAAATACTGAACGAAATATAATCAAAGAATTAAATCAATATGACTTGTTATTTAAGCTCTATTTTAACATTAACCTTTGAGTTTGTAATATAAATTCTTGTATTTTATTGTTTATAATTGTCAATATATGATGAAATTTAAACATTTATTTAAAAGTTGTTGGCAGTTTTTTTTTTGTTAAACTTTTTTCATTATAAATTTCGCACGTTACAGTTTCAACAAAAATCCAAGTCATTTATTTAATATTTAAGCAATTTTATTAATCGTAAAAGAAGTTTTATACAAATTGAGACAATTAAAATTTTATGTTTTTATTCATTCCAATTTTATATGCTTGAAATACAAATGAAAACAAAAATAAAAATAACCAGCATTGCATTGACTGTATAAACTGATTTTATTTATTTAGTGCATATTTTGTTACATTTTACTGGATTCTACTTTCACATGTTCTTTACAACAAGATTCAAACTTTTGTTAGTGTACAAGTTAAATATAATTGATTTCGATTTTGACTTATTTTAACTACGATTACAATTTTTATTAATATGGAAATTTTCACAATAAAATTTCACATTCTAGTTGAATTTAACCACAAAATTTAAATTTTTAACTAAGAATTTTGAAAATTAAGACCTATAATAAGTGGAAACTTCAGGTTAGGTATTTATTAATACTGACAGTTAGACCTATTTGTAAGTGGAGTTTTATTGATTGCAATTTCAGCAAAAAAAAAAAAAATGCAGATTGCAATATTTGGTTGTTAAAGAAACCGTCTAATTTTGAGGACCCTGACTTTATGTTTTTTTTTTTATAAAAAACCGACGGTTTTATAAAAAACCGTCAATCCACATTTAAAAAGGGCTTTAGTTTGATATTATTACGAATTTGCAAAAGCGATTTGAATTTAACAGTCTGTAACGACTGCCTGCAACATTCATCATGTTTATAAACACGTCCATCAGTAGAAGCTTCTACTTATCAACAATGTTGATAGCATGCGGTTATTAGCATTGTTTGTAAGTGTGGGAACACTAAATGTTTAAGCTGCTAACATTGACATCGAAAGCTCTAGAATTCGAATATACTAGTTTGTTCGTTTAAATCATTGTAGAAGATTCACGAAAGATGGTGTGTGTATAAATAGTGGCACAGGTGGCAGTCGTGAGCGAGTTGATCATAGGCTCTGTTAGAGTTAACAACGCTGTTAGAGTTAACAAGTGTGTGTGCATTTCTGCGAATTGATAAACGTGTATAAAGAACTATTTGAACTGTTGTTGCTGTACATTTTAAATAAATAAAGAGTTGTTACAAATTTTAAACTACTAAACGGCTTTTATTTGGCCAAAAGCATCCGGTTTATTTGAAGGAAATAAACCCACGTTTTAAAAAGGCTAAAACGTAACAATATGTTGAATATGTATACAGAAGTATCTGATATATAGAAACTAGAAAGTAGGTTTTGGCAAAAATAATTGATATCGTTATGAAAATTTAAATTTCAACACAACAAAAAACGTAAAAATACACTTTTTGCTAGAAAAAATAAGTAAGAGTGATATATTCAGCTATGCCGAATGATTCCCGAATCTTATATACCCTTCACCAGGGACCGAAATAATAATTATTCTTGAAATTTCAAAGGAAAGAAGCCATCACAAGGAAATATCGGAGAGTCAAGTCAAGTATACCATTTTGATTGTTTTCAACTATATTTTCATAAAATAACATGCTTTTTTTGTCAGAAATATTTGTCAGACTTTGATTTCATTTTTTTTTTTTGTCGGAAATAATTGTTATATTTTTGTCAGACATATTTGTCAGACTATGATTTTTATATTTTTGGCAGATATACAAATTCATTAATAACAATTATTTCTGACAACAAAAAAAAAGGGTATAAAAACAACAACGCGAAATGAAACGAAACACCAAAAAAACAGAAAAAAAATACGTAAAGCAATGAAACCAACACACATCCAAACATACGTTTTTTTGCTTTTTTGTCAAAGCATGCAATAAATTGTATTTTTTGTCTTGGATTTTTGCTCATATCTCCGTTATTTATGGACGGATTTTGCTGATTTTAAATAGGAAACTTCTCGAAAGCATGTCAGACAGAATTATTGAAGATTTGGATTCCGAAGATATCTGGGGTCTTCAGAAAATTGATTTCTACAGGCAGACAGACGGACATGGCTAAATCGACTCCGCTATCTATAAGGATTCAGAATATATATACTTTATAGGGTCGGAAAATTATATTGTGGAAATTACAAACAGAATGACAAACTTATAGATACCCTTCTCACGAAGGTGGAGAGTATAAAAACGTTTTATCGTTTTTTCTCGTTGCTGTGGTATTAGGGGTCCAAATTTCCAGGAAATTTTCGATCCCAGGAGGAAATTAATATAATGCCAGCTTTTCAAAATAAGTATGAGAGTTGTACTTGTTACACTCGTTGTTTTATTCGGTATAAAATCAATAAACTCCAATGTTTAATTGAAAACCTTAAGAATTTCCACTATGTTAAATCTGTACAACAAGCGTTCGAATGAGAAATTATTCAAAACAGATTGTATATAAACAAATTTATACCACTATAATTGCTATAATATTTTCTACAGAAGTTGTAATTTCAATTTCATTTAATTTTTAATGACCGAATTTTTCTAATGTGGTTTGAGTAGAGTGAAAAATTCGGTTATTTCCGTAATGGTTCTATGCAGACAATTCAGAAAGTATTTCAAACAGGGTTGAGTGTTTTTAGTTCTATACATTATCGGAAAGCTTCCCTAAGTTAATTTTCAGAAAACTTATTTCAAATAACACAAGTGCAGAGGTTGGTTCCCTCTGTGTAAGAGTAATCACAAACATTTTAAAAAAATGTATAAAAAACTGCTAATTATCAAGAGATTTAGTATTAAAACAACGACAACGAACAAAAAAATGAAATTATTTAAATTAGTCAGTCAGACTCATAACTTTAAGTTCACAGTTTCATACTCGCAAGCCTAATCACCGTTTAAGCCGTTAAGTTAAAACAGCAGTAACAACAATAAAACTTGAAAATTGTTTGGATTTTTTTCTAAACATTTTTTTTTATTTTTTTTATTAAATATTGAATTATGAAAATAAATTCTTTAGAATGATAAAATTATTTAGTAGTATAAATTATTATTTATTTTTTATTTTATTCGCTGCTTGCTTGTATTTTAAAACCTACAAATTATAAGTGAAATCTTTACCCCTCTTAGAAAATATGAAAACAAAAAAACTACGTAAATTTGTACAAGTATTAAGAAATTGCGTGTGGTTGATTGCATCTACTTTGAACACTCACTCATACATACACATTGGATAAATTGGATAAATGTATTTAGATAGAAACATGTTGGCTACTGTACTAACAGCATTTAAATGCAATTAATTGTTGATTATAACATTTAGAAATACCCGAATGGAGATTTCTTTTTATTTTATATTTTTATTTATATTGCGTTTTTTGCACTCTATTATTGGTATATGTTGTTTACTTAACTATTTGTAAGAGCTGAAATAAGTAATAAAATAAATTCTATCTTAAGTATAGGGTCTAAAAGTCTGCTACAGTCTATAGAACATATTGCTTAGGATGGCAATAATGAGAATTATTAGCATATCCATTATATATTTTTTTCTTTTCCGGAAACAAAACCTTTATTAAGGTTTTTTAATACATATTTTGTTAAAGCATTAAACCCAAAATATTATCTAATCCAAAATATGCTACCCAAAGATAAGGAATTATCTAAATCTAGATAGATAGTGAGAAGTGCATACATAAAAGTGTAATACTTGCAAACGTTTTGAGTTCAAATACAGTTCGTTTTCAAATCATTTACACTGAAGCTCTTCCATCACTTCGTTATTTAATATTTTATATATTTTTGGTTTTAATAATATTTATAAATAAATAGATTTACATACATTCATTCAAGTGTGCATGTTTTAATGTTATTGAGTCTTCAGAAAAATTTCTAAGTATGTAGTTAAATTAAGTTGTTAGTGTTGTATTTAAAGTCATAAATATTTTATAACTTAATTCATATACAAGATTAGCGTCAAATTGTTAATAAAAGTTTAACTTAGATTTGTGTATTTAGATACAGTATCCGTCAAAAGATATTCGACAAAATTCATTTTATAACTTTTTTCCAATTCCAAAGACAGTAAAGATTTTAGAAACATCTAAAGCATTCTAGAATATAATTACATTCTCAGTATTATTAACAAGGAAATTTCATTTTCAGTATTTCTTATGACATTGTTAAATATATTCTATTGTATGTTGTTGTCGTTGGAATAGACTGACCACTGCGTGCAATTAACGCCTTCCTATTCTAAAAACCCCTCACCAATTTGGATGTGTGTTTAGGGTCATTATTAGGTTGAGATATTCATTGCATCTTTTCCTGCAATATATTTCTATTAGGGATGCCAATCACAAAAATCCCGGAGTTTATCGGGATTGTAAAATTCCGAATGCCGGGATTAGTGAAAAAAAACTCCGGAATTTTTCGGGATTAACAAATCCCGGAACAAGAAGACTGAACAACTTCATACTGTTCACACGACTGAATTGTTCAATTGAACTTGTTCGTTCATGAACAACCCAACTTTACTTATAATACTCGTATGGTTTGTTGGCAATCGAATGATTCGATTGTGGTAACCAAATTTATTGGTAATCATATGATTTTCAGTTTCTTGTATCGGAAAAATCTATGGATATAATCGAATAATTCGATTGGAAACAAATCACAGTGAATCTGTGCAGAAATAATACTGTAAATACAAAAATTTCTAAACAAATATTTCCGGGAAATTTTTCCCGAATAGGCACCCTAATAGGGAGGAAACAAACATTTTAAGTTCCATAAAATGTTTAAATTGGCTATGGTCTGGATTCAATCGAGGTTCAACTTTTAACAGGAATGGTTTAAACTTCCTAACTAATTTTTACACGATTGGTCTCAAAATAATGGTAATTTTTTATGAACTCAGGGTATGCTCTGAAAACATAGCCCTTCAATAAAGGATAATCATTACTACTTTTGTTACCAAACATATTTATATTATATGAACTTTATGACAATAACAAAATTATAACTTTAACTTTAAGCTACGTACACACGGTTGTCAAATTGTACAATACTGTCAGAAAAATGTTCAGAAAATGTCAACAACCGCGGAACTTACAATTTTTGTCTTACAACGATGTCAGAAAAAGTATTGTCAGTACATTGTAAGACAATACTATTGTCAAACATCTGACAATCGTGTAAACACCTTACGTTGCCATTGCCAGATCATTGTCAGAAATTTTTTATTGTCATATGTGCGAAGTTTATGCATTTGACAATGGCATCATTGTCAGATAAATTATTTCTATTGGCAACACTGTGCATATGTATTTAAAATAAACGAAAGTGAATCAACCGTGTGAACTGATATTTTATGTTGGCAGATAAATTTATTGTTTGACAATTGTCTGACAATGAAATTGTAAGGTTTTCTTACAATCGTCTAAACTGACAATTTACCTTTTGCTAATAATATTTCATTGGCAGTACATTGCAAGCACATTGCCAGATCTGACAACATTGTAAAATCTGACAACCGTGTGTACGTAGCTTAATAACAATTATCTTACAAAAGTTATAAAACTTTTAGTTTTGTTATATATTTCTCACTGTCATAAAATTCGGGAGCCAAATTTTCAATAATTCTGTCAGACATGCTTTTGTGAAGTTTTTTATTTAAAATCAGCAAAATCCGTCCATAAATAACGGAGATATGAGCAAAAATCCGAGACAACCTCTATTTTTGATCTATATTTCGACTACTAAGTCATAAATATAAACAATATTGATATCTAATGATATATATTTCAAAGTCCATTGCAACGATGTATATAGCTATAGTAAGTAGGCTATAGTAAGTTGGACCTACAATGGGTCAAAATCGGGAAACATTTTTTTTAACCCGATTTTTTTTTTCACAAAAAACATTTTTTGTCATAAATTTTTTTCACTAATAAATTTAAAAAAAAGGATTTTTAAAAAAATTGGAAAAAAAATTTAAAAAACAATTTAAAAAAAATTTTTTAAAAATTAAAAAAAAAAAAAATTATTTTAAAGTATAATTTGGTGAAGGGTATATAAGATTCGGCACAGCCGAAATATATTTATGAAATAAATGGTTTTCATTGTTAAATTTGATATGCCTATACCCGTAATTTAAACGGTATAAAATACCCAGCAGGAAACTTTACCTATAGGGTAACTAGACATTTATTTCAAAACAATATCAGCGGGTAAAAATTACCAAATCATTTTACTCCATAAGTAACTTAGCACTGATAGATCTAGTAATTGAAATTATGGGCATTAGTAACTTATGCAGTAAAAATATTTGGTAATTTTTAGTCGTAGATATTTACTTGAAATTATTGTCAAGTTACCTTTTAAGTAAATTTATCTGCTGGGTATTTGACACCATAGATATCTATTTGTTGAAGTTACGGGCATTAGTCTGTTAGTGATAGGTTGTAGAACTCTCCTCATTGCATCAGAATCGACCAAATTTTATTTAGATTCATCGGAAAATAAAACGGTATTCCATTCCATCACTTCCAAGTAAAAGTGTTCTCCTGGAAATTTAAGTCCAGTATTCCGATATAATGGATTTCTTCGCAGCTCTATACCTTTTGAGTCCAGCTGTTCTTTGTACAGTCCATACACTTAACTATAGATTGAGAGAATCTATAACTCTAGACGTTAGCGTGTACGTATCGTTTTTGATCTCTCTAACAATCTTTGGATCTTTCTTAACTGTTGCGTTTTTTGTTTTGTCTGTCCGTCTGTATGTTGAAATCAACTTTCCGTAGCCCCCAAATAACTTACAAACATAATTGATACATCAATATATCGGGAATTCTTCCGGATCGGTATTTAAAATCGAGAAAATCGACCCACAAATGGCTGATATATAAGGAAAAAGCCGGGACAACCTCGATTTTTGGCCTATTTTTTTATCTATATCTGGATTACTAAGTCATTAATATAGACAATATGGATATCTAATGATAGATATTTCAAAGTCCATTGCAACGATTTATATAAGGCTATAAGTAATTTGGACCTACAATGGGTCAAAATCAGGAAAATTATTTTTTAATCCGAATATTTTTTTTTTTACCACAAACAATTTTCTTTTTATAATTTTTCACTAATAAATTAAAAAAAAAATTTTAAAAAAAATTTGGAAAAAAATTCAAAAAAAAAATTTTCTTAAATTTTGAAAAACAATTTGAAAAAAAATTTATTTTTTTAAATTTTGAAAAAAAATTTAATTTTGTTTACCTAAAAATATTTAAAATTTTTATTTTAAAGTATAATTGTGAAGTGAAAGGTATATAGCTCTCTTACTTGTTTATATTATAATTGTTTTTGGAAATATTTCTTTGACTCATTGCTCCTGATACTCTTTTATTATATTTTTTTTTTAACACTTGTGCAATATTTATTCCCATCATTTTAATTATATCGGTCTAAAATAAATATATTTTAGTATTAAGTATTTAAAGATAATCACTGCAGTTGATCTTGATATTTTTTTATTCATACATAACCAGTATTGCCAATAGGTTTTTTTTCGCTTTGCTTATTTAAAGCTATTTATAGTTTTATTAATTTTCTTTATTTTTAAGTTAAAAAAATAGTTACCATTTTGTGTTTTTTGGTTAAATCAGGGTGGAAACTTTTCGAATCATATATTTTTTGCTTTTTAAAAACCAGAAAATTAGCTTTGCCTATAGAAATAGTTTAGAAACAATTGTTGTCCAATATGTTTTAAACGACACTGTATGTTGGTGGCATGGGTGCTTGCTGATCCAAATGCGTTGATCTAATGTGCATTCTAAGTTGGAAAACAATGATATAGAATATTTAGTATGCTATTTTGAACCTTGAATATGTATGGCTTACATCAACATAGTAGGAATTACTTTCTGAGCCGATTTATTGATCTCCGTCTGTCCGTTTTGCTGGTTGTCAATGTAATTTATAATATATATATTTTTAATATATTTCTGATTGAAATCGGTCCATTATTTCATGTAGGCCTCGTACAAATGTCCTCCCGAAATTTGACTTTATTGGTCAGAAATCTTATTGACTTCCACACAAATTTCGCCACAAACAATTTTTATATAAAAAAACAAGTAAGAGAGATATATTCGGCTGGGCCGAATCTTATATACCCTTCACCAAACTATACTTCAAAATAAAAATTTTTAGGTAATTTTAGGTAAACAAATTTTTTTCCATTTGTTTTTTTTTTCATTTTTTGGAAAAAAAATATTTTTCGAATTTTTTTTTTAAAGTTTTTATGTAAAATTTTTTTTTAAATTTTAAATTTTTTTTTTTTAATATTTAGCGAAAAAACTTTTGGTGAAAAAAAAATCTGGTTCAAAATTTTTCCCGATTTTGACCCATTGTAGGTCCAACTTTGTATAGCCTTATATACATCGTTGCAATGGACTTTGAAATATCTATCATTAGATATCCATATTGTCTATATTAATGACTTAGTAATCGAGATATAGATCAAAAATAGGCCAAAAATAGAGGTTGTCTCGGATTTTTGCTCATATCTCCATTATTTATGAACGGATTTTGCTGATTTTAAATAGGAAACTTCTCGAAAGCATGTCTGACAGAATTATTGAAGATTTGGATGCCGAAGATATCTGGGGTCTTCAGAAGATTGATTTCAACAAACAGACGGACAGACAGACGGACATGGCTAAATCGACTCCGCTATCTATAAGGATCTAGAATATATATACTTTATAGAGTCGGAAAATCATATTGTGGAAATTACAAACGGAATGACAAATTTATATATACCCTTCTCACGAAGGTGAAGGGTATAATAACATTTGAAAATGTTGTACGGATCGGTCCTTAATCGACCATAGTTACCTATAACTTTAACAATGTTAAAAATGTTGGTGTCCAATTCAACACAAATAAGTTTCATGACGATCAATCCCTAGAGCAAATGATAAAATAATCCCAAATGGATTCATATATGTAAAAGTGAGAAGCTCCAGAAGCTTTTACACACTCTATATGATTCACTATTTATTAATTTTAATAGAGCCGTTGTTTAGAATAACGACATTAAAATTACTTATCATTTCATTAAATTCATAACAAACATGTCAGGTTTTGGAACTTAATTAGTTAAAATTGTTAATTGATATTAATCCAATTTTGAGACCAAAGCAAAAAAGTTTGTTTAAAGTGAATCTGTATATACCCCAGAAGAACCAGTCTAATAACTAGTTCTGTGACAGCTTCCTTCCACCTGGGGAGTGAATATCATGTTGTTACGAATGTGCAATAGCGATTTGAATTTAACTGCCTGTAACGGCTGCCTGCAACATTCATCATGTTTATAAACACGTCCATCAGTAGCATGGGGTTATTAGCATTGTTTGTAAGTATGGCAACACTAAATGTTTAAGTTGCTAACATTAACATCGAAAGCTCTAGAATTCGAATGTATTAGTTTGTCCGTTGAGATCATTGTAGAAGATTCCCGAGCGATGGCGTGTGTATAAATAGTGGCAGATGTGGCAGCCGTGAGTTGAGTTCATCATAGGCGCTGTTAGAGTTAACATCAACTGTCGTGTTCATTTGAGTTTGTACATTATAAAGTGTGTGTGTATTTCTGCGAATTGATAAACGTGTATAAAGACACTAAGTGACTATTTGAACTGATGTTGTTGTACATTTTAAATAAATAAATAGTTACAATTTTAAACTACTAAAACTGCTTTTATTTGCAATCAAAATTATCCGGTTTATTTAAAGGAAATAAACCAACGTTTTTAAAAGGTAAAAACATAACAATATTTATATAAAAATATGAAAATTTGGTGGAAAAAATGTTTCTTATAAATTCAGGCACGGATCCAGGTTAACCATTTGGAACCAAGGTTGTATAAATTACACTTATCTGAAACGGTGATATAAATATGTATAAAAAAATGCAATTTTATTTCAAAGTTAAACGAGTTTGGCATTATCTCATTAATAGGATATCAGGACTATTAAGTTATATTTATAACAACTGATGACAAATAATTAAATGAATTAATAATTTAATTATTTTCTTAAAACTGACAGTTGATTATATTTTTTATACAAAGTTTCATAGCAATTAATTTATGTAATTGTTTGTAGCAGGATACACAAGTTTCTACTGTGTAATTAAAATATTGTATAAACTTATTTTACATACATCTGTACGTATTTAATTTTGTACGTCAGTGCGATTTTGTATACGAATGCTTTTGTCAACGTCAATGTACAAGACCAATTTCTATTTAAATTCCAAATTGAAATCGAAAGAGCTGTTATAAAATCTGAAATAAAAAAAAGTTTTTGTTTTCAAATGTAATGAAATATTTATGACTTCTGTGGTCATTTTTAAAAAAGAATACAAAAAAAAAAAAAATGAATGTTTCTGTTTTATTTTGTGAAATTCTATTTCAATCGTTGTGTTGTGATCGTTTCGATTTTGGGGTTAAACCTGTACAAAATTATTATAAATGCGATACAAAGCAAAAAAAAAAAAAGCACCTCAGCTATTTGCATGTCCCCATGGATCAAAACAAGTCCAGTTGGCTTCTGTATAATTTATTTATTTTATTTTTTTGTCAAATTAAATTTGAATTGTCTTGTGATTTTAAAAATACACCTCAATGTAATTTAATTCATTTCATTTGTATGTACTAATATAAATAAAATATACACATGTATTGCAATGTGTCTTAGTATTAAATAAAAAACACTTGATTGCTGCTAAAAATGTTTTTATTCATAGACCTACCCAGCGAACACCCAGTCATACGTCTACAAAATTTTGAATTATTCATATGATATGCAACTCAAGTGTAACATTTCTTAAAGTAAATATAGGAGAACGTTTATTAAATTTTTAAGAAAACTATTATTTTCAAGTCATTCTCAAACCTCAAGTGTTTGACTACAAGTTATATACAATTTGTAGCCAATGCTGGGTGTTTGCTGGGTTTTAACGGAAATGGAAATTAAAACACAATTTATGTATGAGTGTCCAACACATACTCACGACAACTAAAATATATGTACATAGCTACTTAAGTTCTGAATATATTAAAAAAACATTAAACTCGACAAATGTTTAGAAATTTATTAGTTTAATATTAGTGTATTTGCATGAGGAGTTTTTTGTTTTGTTTTCTTTTGCCGAAGAACGAATTGGTTATTCATTTTATTTAAAATATAAATGAATTTTTCATTACAAATGAATACTGGAAATTGTTTAAAAATTAGTAATAATTTACAAATATTTCCAGTGAACAAGAGCTTTTAGGTATAGAAATATATGAATTGATGGAAACAGATCAGAAGAGGACTACTTAGTAGTGCATTGGGCACGTCATAATGCACTACTTCCTCCTAGCCACCCTTATTCATAATATTGTTACGTTTTATATACGTTTATCAATTCGCAAAAATGCACACACACTCTATTACGTACAACCTTAAATGCTCAAGACAGTTGATGTTAACTCTAACAGCGGCAATGATAAACTCAACTCACGACTGCCACCTCTGCCACTAGTTATACACGCGCCATCTATCGGGAATCCTCTACAATGCTCTTAACGGACATACTAGTACATTCGAATTCCAGAGCCTTCGATGTCATTGCCAGCAGCCCAAACATTAAGTGTTGAGATAATTACAAACAATGCCAATAAACGCATGCTACTGATGGACGTGCCTTCAAACATGATGAATGCTGTAGGCAGTCGTTACAGACCGTTAAACTCAAATCGTCATTGCACATTCGTAACAATATATTATGCCGTTCTTTACGATAGTGTTCATTTTTAATGGTTAAAAGTTCTACTTAACAAATAAAAAAAAAAAAAAAACGAAAAAGCGTTTTGAATACAACAGTTTGCACAGTTTTCAGTATTAAAACAATATTTTATAAAGCGTGATTTTTTAAGCTTAGTTTTTTTTTAAAAATCTAATAAAATACTCAAATTTGCATTATATATTCAAAATTTTTATTGGAATCGATAAATTGGTCTTTGCCATTTACTTTTCAAAAATAACTTCATGTATATGTTGCCCGCGGCTCCGGTTCAAATGGACCATTCGTAAGGTCCAATTTTGCACCACTTTTTCGAGCATTTCAACCTGTATTCCATGAATATCACGTGTTATGTTATACTCTAAGGCTTCAATCGTGTTTGGCTTGTCCACATAGACCAACGATCTCACATAACTGCACAAGAAATAGTCAAGAGGCGTTAAATCACATGATCTTGGCGGCCAACTCACAGGACCATTTCGGGAGATAAACTCTTCAACAAATTCATCCTTCAATATGTCCATTGTTACACGAGCTGTGTGTCATGTGGCACCATCTTGTTGAAACCACATATCAACCAAGTCCAACTCAGCCAATTGAGGCAAACAAATGTAGCGTATCATGGCTCGATATCGTTCGACCTTGACGATAATGTTTCTTTTTTGAAGAAAAATAGACCGATGATGCCACCAGCCCATAAACCACACCAAACTGTCGTTTTTTCGGGATGCATTGGTAACTCTTGTACGGCATGTGGCTGTTCTCCACTCCAGATGCGACAGTTTTACTTGTTTACATATCCATTTAGCCAGAAGTGAGCGTCATCGCTGAACACAATTTTTCGATAAAACAGTGGATTTCCATGGAGGACATTTGTCAGAGAGCACGAAATTTGATAATAAATTTCAATGATTTGCGGTCTTTACTCACTTGCGAGTTTCTCCATGATGTCGTGATGTTTCACAGATGTCGTTTAGACACAATTACCAACAAGTGCTACCAGCCCGAAAAACTTAATTCATAAAAAATCCCCCTTTATATCGTACGTCTCAGGTAGAAAGGCCCTAACTCAAATAATATGAAATTTTCAGGAGAAGTTAAAAACATTATAGAAACTGTATTATCAAAATGTAACTTTCTTTTATACAATTGCTTGTAAAATAGTTATTTCTGATACTATTGCACTAAATCAGTGTCACCCAAGATCACAATTCCCTAGAACGGTAATAGAGCAAGAAAATTTTGCTAACCTTACTTTGATACACATACACTATAAGCTTACTTGTGTGTTTTCTTATAATGATCATGTGTTTGTTGCTTTGTTTTCATCTCAGAGAACAACATTTTTTTCTTTCAGTTCCTCAATGTACGATATTCTTATGTTGAGTTGATTTTTATTATCCGCTGTTTTACCAACACAACCAAAACTTTGATGGTATATGTTTGGGCACCACTGCACTAAATTGTTGGAATCACTGAAAAACTCAGCTTAGAAATAATGCGAGTTAGGACATTTCTACATGAGACAAACGATATGAGGATCGAAGAAAGTGCTTAAACTTAATTTGTAATTCTATTTTGTATCTATTTTTCCCAAAGTTAGCACTATCAAGCCTTTCTTCGACAGAGAATATTCCATGTTGAACGCCACTGGATAAAATGATATGGGACATTGTTATAATGGAGGTCTTCATTGATTGTTCATAGACTAGGGAGGGTGGGGGTGTGTCGTTTAGACTTCTGGACCAATTTTTTTACAAGCTGACATTTCTTCCATAAAATGGAACGTAAATTGGTTAAAGTTATGCGGGATATACGATGTTAACATGTGAATCTGTACAGATAGATAGGCGCCCGTGAAATCTATAAGAAGTATAGATACAACAGGGATACAGGTCTTCTCTTAACGGGATGGCGACGTATTCTACATTTAGACTCTATTGGATAAAGGGCACCAATTTGTAAAAGGTAATTATATCGCGGATACTCTTGCAAAGAGGGGAAGCCTAAATTTATAGATTTGCCGGGGTACCGCTTCAATAGTGTAAGCATAAGATTCTTACGAGACTCTACGATTATGTACAGACAATATGGTCCAAAAAGACTACTTGTGGGACGGCAAGGGCAATAAAGCCTGAATGTAATTGTCGTTGATTGATTGCTATGACGAACATTCTACGGGTTTTGCTGCTGATTGCAATCTGTTATAGTATATTTCCATGGGTGGTAAACCAATTGTACTCAATTTAAATAAGATTAATTCTGAAATCAAGAGAAACTCAGCGAATGGACAGACAGATGAACAAAATCTTTAAACAAAATTCTTTGAATAATTAGATTTTCCCGATGAATGTCTAATTTCATACAAAATAAAGAGAAAAAAATAGTTGAAATTCGAAATTCTGGTACTTCACTTCACAATAGCATTTTAACTTATTATTTAAATGCGGTGATGTCATTGCAGGCAAGTACTTACTACAACCGCTTATAAATATGTCATTACATTTCTATAACTAAAACTAGTTACAAGTATTGACTTTTATAACTTGTAGTTAGGTCTCAGAGTAGCCGTTATCTGCAAAAACAGAATATGCTCATGCAAATGACTAGAAAACTTTACCTAGTAAGCCACCAAGTAATATTGAAGCAAAATGATAACTACTTATTATTTGACTGAAACACTAATTCTTTTTGTTCGAGATTTGAAAAAATGCATGGGTCCAGCTTATAGTTACATTCAAAACAAGAATATGTAGCTAAAAACTGAAAAAATATTGACTTGTGTGGGAATCGAACCGACACATTATTTGCTTGTGTTTGATAGTTTAGCTGCTTACTCACTGCTCCAAGTACGAGTTATTTTATCGTAAGTTAACGATGGTTTTAACATAAGCATATAAATTAGTTTAATATGAGCACAAAAATGAATCGTGTTGACTGGTGTCGAACCACTAACGTTTCGTTTTTCAGTCAAACACACTAGATAGCTGTGCTGAATGCGAAAGTTCATTAACAACCTGTATAAAAATAAGTATCTACACTACTAAATAAAATAATGTGCTGGGTAACCACCACTCATTACAATATAATGTATGTGATAACTAGTTGCCATTACCAAAATTTTAGATTTATGGCTATTTAAGGAATCGTAAATTAACTGATTAATTTGTTAAGATAATAAGGTCAAGATACTTAGATGTATTTTATGAATTAGACATTATAACAGATTTGCAACTAAATTGTCATAATTTTTAATAAACAACTTTTAAATAATAAGGACTGAGATTGGAAAATTCTTATATTCCGTGCTCTGTCTTTGGCCTATAAATTTTTAGCAGAGTTCCTGTCAAAAACTTTTTGAGCCGTGTATGTTTTTAAACCTGCATTAGTTTTAGCTTTTCATACCAAATAGTCCGAGCACTGAGCTAAACGGGCTGCTTTTCTACCGGATGTGTTGGGAGCTCTTCGATTCTTTTGGCTTTAGAAACATCATGTGGAGCATTCCTTCTACCTGATCCAGGTTTTATATCAACGGACAAGTTCTCCCGGTACTGTTTAATAACATTGGAAACAGTTTGACGGGAGACCTTTGATTGTTTGGCCAACTTTTTGTAGGACCAAGTTGGATTTTGTTGAAAATATTTAATAATTTTAGGACGCACTTTTTTCTGGTCACTCATTTTAATCAGATTAAGAACAAATGAACATAATTGACATTAAACATAATAACTGACTTGCTTTACAAAGGCAACAAGATCAAAAAAAATCAAATAATACTTCGGTTAAAAGTTTTGATGAAAAACGTGTGTTAAGAATTTTTCAATCTCAGTCCTTAATCCTAGAGGGAGGATAACTGTATAAAATTGATATTAAAAGGTAAAGTTATCCCTTTCTAACCATTTATATGAACCCGGTTGTAATTCTTTATGTGAAAGGCGTTAACCTATGATGAGGTAAATTGACACATTTTAGACACTTTGTGACAGGTCACGAAACTAATTCAAATGTTCTCAAAATTGAACATTTGCCAAGTTTGCTTAACTTTTATTGATAAATTGTCAACTTTTTGCTTCCATAGGGCAAGTTAAGTGATATGTTCTTTTTTCTCATTTCCATAGTACACTAAAAATAATTGACACACATTTCCGGCAGTGAAGCTACTAAGTTAATATTAGCTACTAAAAATCATAAACTATTTTGAAATTTATTTTTATTTTTTCATTTATTTCCAGGTAATTGGTACCAAACAGATATTAGTACGTCCCGAGGGTACCTTCATTAAGGATCGTACGACATCAACATCATCGGATGCCTCAAATACCGCCTCATCACCACCATTGGCCATCACATATGCCGATTCTGTCAACAACAGTAGTTGTAGTAGTAATAATTTAAATTCAACAAATAACAGTATAAATTCCTTAAACATCACAAATAACAGTTCAACGCCAACATCTCCCACAACAACCCAATCGAACATCAACAATAACATCAATGCCACTACCAACATACAAACATCAACACCAACATCTGCTACAACCATCAACAATAACAATACAATTGTTAACAACAACAATATCACAAATGGACCATCGTCGTTGGCACCCGTCGATATCATCGAACTACCAATTGCTGTTGCTCAGGCTGCTGGAAAGCCACTTCAGGAAGCTATCGAAGAGGTATGTCATTATTATTTTGTTTATATTATTGTTTTTTATACTCGCCACCTAAAAGATGGGTAGCAGAACCAAAATGTTTATTCTATATAAATATCGTAATAAGTTTTAAATTCGACATGATGTGAAGATCGGCCCATTATTGGTTCTAGGTTCCATATAAGGACCACTTCTGAAAAACAAATTAACTCATCTTATAAATATTGATATCGAACTATTACGATGACTAAGTGATGATTTTACACGAAAGACAGGCCAGCCAAAAAGGTTTGAAGATCGTATTTGGAGGCATTACTCCATGACAATTTTTGTAAAACTCAACAAGAGCTTGCAAAATTATTGGTAGCTACTCAATCAGCTATTTCAAAATGTTTTCAAGCAGAAAAGTTCATCTAAAAGCTGGGAAATTCGGTACCATACTGTTACAAATTTGCAAAAGCGATTTGAATTTAACAGTCTGTAACGACTGCCTTCAGCATTCATCATGTTTATTAACACGTCCAGTAGCATGCGGTTATTAGCATAGTTTCTCTAGAATTCGAACATACTAGTTTGTCCGTTAAGATCATTGTAGAAGATTCACGGAAGATGGCGTGTGTATAAATAGTGGCAGAGGTGGCAGTCGTTAGTGAGTTCATCATTGGCGCTGTTAGAGTTAACATCAACTGCCTTGTTCATTTAATTTTTTACATTATAAAGTGTGTGTGTATTTCTGTTGTGCATTTTGTAAAAAACATAACAACACGAATTGAAGCTGACAGACCTTGAAATATGATTTTTTATGTCTGAAAAGAAAATAATTTTTTCACCGAATCATTACTTGCGATTAAAAATGAGTTCATTACTATAACCCGAAGCGTAAGAGATCGTATGTGAAGTCCGGCCAAAGAGCCGAATCGACGCCAAAGCCATATCTATTATGAGCTGCTGAAATCTGGCTATATCTAGCCAGATTTTAATGATATAAATTGAGATGTTTCTAAATTTAGCTGTCTTTTTAGTATTCTCTTCCATAACTTTGAATCACCACGTACTATCACAGGCCACCAGTACCGAACGCAACTGATACGTTTGTAGCGAGCATTGGCCGAAAAATGCCCAGAATATGCTACCTGTTATGAAACCGTAATATGTCATAATGACAACCGCACGGCCACATGTTGCAATATCTGTTAAAACCTATTTAGAAAGAGTAGGTTGGGAAGTTTTGATTCACCCGCCTAATAGTCCAGACCTTGTCCCGTTCTACTACTATTTGTTTCGATCAGTGCAGAACGCTCTCTGGTATACGATCTACTTCAGAACAGAGTATCCGAAATTGGCTTTATGCTTGATGCTCTTGGCCTCAAAAGATATGCAGTTCTTTTAAATGCACAAACAATTTTTAAAAAAAAAGAGCTGAACATACCGCATTTTTAAGTCATACACCCAATATATACTATCAGTTCTTCTGATATTTAATAAAAATGATGAGAAATTTAAGGGTTATCACAGATCTTACAAAAAAATAAATAAAAACAGATATAGAATTTTCAATCATTTTGTTTGTAAGCCTTAAGTCAGTCAAATTATTTGACAGAACTATTCATTTACATATATAAACAATATACTTATATACAATGTCCAATTACAAATAATTTAAAGTTAAATCGAATAAATGAATTTTTATTTGTTAACCTTATTAAGCTAATTTTGTCTACAAATTTGTTCTTATCACTCAGATTAGATTAAAAAGACCCACTGGATGATGTTTGTTTTTACACTTAAATTTTAATTCTTTCAAACATTCACAACGAGTGCAAATACGAGTATAAACAATTAACAAGTTTTTTTTTTACCTTTTTTATTGTGCGATTACGATTACGAGTATTTGTTTAAATATCGTTATTAATATATGTGTATAAAAATATTTTTTTTTAACTTTTTAACTTATTGCGTTCAGTGATGAACTTTAAACATTAGACTTTGGCATTGATGAAAGATGTTGCGAAAAGCAGCAACGAATGAATTGAATTTAAAATCTTTAATGTAAATTTTATTAGGCAAGTTATTAATGCAAAACGAGATTTATAGAAACTACTTGCAATATAAAGGCTATTAAAAATAGCAAAACAAAATTGTAGTTGGAGAATTAATATTGGAATAATATTTTCCATTTGTTTTGCTTATTTTCCCAATTAGTTATTTCATAGACTTAATTCTTATTTTTAGCTTTCGGCATCATTACAATTGATGAACTGAAAAAATAAAATTTTTAATAATTCTTACCTCAAAATTGTTTTTAGTATTATCAACAAATTCTAGTAAGCAGAAGTGCAAAATCTATTTAAAAACAGAAATAATTCCAAAATAATACGTTATTGCAAGTATGTAATAGACAATTGGTTATGAAATTAGGACGAAATGCTTCTATGGCGATTCTGCGTGTTAAACATCTTATTTAGTAAATAATATTTACTATGAAATGGTACTACTTAAGCTACGTGCACACGGTTGTCAGATTGTACAATATTGTCAGAAAAATGTTCAGAAAATGTCTAACAACCGTGTGAACTTACCACTTTTGTCTTACAACGTTGTCAGAAAATGTATTGTCAGTACATTATAAGACAATACTATTGTCAGACATCTGACAATCGTGTAAACACCTTACGTTGCCATTGCTAGGTCATTGTAAGATCATTGTCAGAAACTTTTTATTGTCATATGTGCGAAGTTTATGCATCTGGCAATGGCATCATTGTCAGATAAATTATTGCTATTGGCAACACTGTGCATATATATTTAATATAAATGCAAGTGAAGCAACCGTGTGGACTGACAATTTTTGTTGGCAGATAAATTTATTGTTTGACAATTTTCTGACAATGAAATTGTAAGGTTTTCTTACAATCGTCTAAACTGACAATTTACCTTTTGCTAATAATATTTCATTGGCAGTACATTGAGAGCACATTGCTAGATCTGACAACATTGTACAATCTAACAACCGTGTGTACGTAGCTTTACTCGAAATTTGGGTTTTTTTAATTATGACGTTGTTGCAGCAAATGAGCGATATGTATATGTCTCCTAGAATAGAAGGTGGATATTTGCTTAATATTACACAAATGTTTGGTTTTGTAAAATTTAATTTTTATTTTATATTTTAGCCACGCCAACTTTGTGAACTTTTCAAAATTTAACATTAGTGTTTGTTAAATACGCTGCTATGATTTACACGTTTTTGTTAAAAGTTAGGTTTAGTAGTGTTGTGATTTTGAGTACTAGTTTCTAATAAAATATCCAATAATGCAATTGTTTTTAACATTATAAATTATATAAAATTTTTCGCATGAAAAACCCATAATTTTTCGCAAGTATGAACAGAGTACTAGGCTTAACAAGAAAATGTTTGTATAGTTATGCTTGGATCAAGGATAAGGATAACAGAAATATAATTATAATGTTTTAAATGCGCACAGAAAAAACTAAAACTTAAATCTAATTACTAAATTCATAAAAAGTCACAAAATCAAACACTACAATTTGTAAATATTTTGTTGAATTTTTTTTTTCATATTAAAATATATGAAACATATTATTTGAAATTCCGCACAAATATCAAACAATATTTTTAACAAGTAAGAGAGCTATATTCGGCTGTGTCGAATCTTATATGCCCTTCACCAAATTATACCTTAAAATAAATTTTAAAAATTTTTTTAAAAATTGGTTTTTTTTTTTCAAAATAGTTTTTTATAAGTTTTTTACAATTTTTTTAAAAAAATATTTTTTAAATCATTAGTGACAAAAATTTATGACGAAAGAAAGATTTTTGTGAAAAAAAATTCGGGTTAAAAAATATTTTTCCCGATTTTGACCCATTGTAGGTCCAACTTTGTATAGCCTTATATACATCCTTGCAATGGACTTTGAAATATCTATCATTAGATATCCATAATAGAGGTTGTCTCGGATTTTTGCTTATATCTCCGTTATTTATGGACGGATTTTGCTGATTTTAAATAGGAAACTTTTCGAAAGCATGTCTGACAGAATTATTGAGGATTTGGGTCTCGAAGATATCTGGGGTCTTCAGAAAATTGATTTCAACAGACAGACACACGGACATGGCTAAATCAACTCCGCTATCTATAAGGATTCAGAATATATATACTTTATAGGGTCGGAAAATTATATTGTGGAAATTACAAACTGAATGACAAATTTATATATAACCTTCTCACGAAGGTGAAGGGTATAATAAAACCATAAAAATAAATTGTTGGTTTTGAAAAGATATTCACACAATATTTATTATTAAAGCAATTAAAATATTAATAAAATTTATAATTAAAATTCAATAAATAGTTTAATTAAATAGAAGTGGAATACAACATAAACAATTTCTACTGAAGATACTGTTATAGACAATATTTTCTATAGAAAATACTGTTATACACAGTAATGTCTATGGAAAATACTGTTATATTCAATATTTTCTATAGAAAATTCTGTTATACTCAATATTTTCTATAGAAAATACTGTTATACTCAATATTTTCTATAGAAAATACTGTTATACTCAATATTTTTTATAGAAAATACTGTTATACACAATATTTTTTATGGAAAATACTCAATATTTTCTATAGAAAATACTGTTATATAAAATATTTTCTACAGAAAATACTGTTATACACAATATTTTGTATAGAAAATGCTGTTATATTCAATATTTTTTATAGAAAATACTGTTATACACAATAGTGTCTATGGAAAATACTGTTATACACAATATTTTCTATAGAAAATTCTGCTATTCTCAATATTTTCTATAGAAAATACTGTTATAATTAATATTTTTAATAGAAAATACTGTTATACACAATATTTTTTATAAAAAATACTGTTATACACAATATTTTTTATGGAAAATACTCAATATTTTCTATAGAAAATACTGTTATATAAAATATTTTTTGTTATACAGAATCTTTTCTATAGAAACTACTGTTATACAGAATATTGTCTATGGAAAATACTGCTATACAAAATATTTTCTATAGAAAATACTGTTATACAGAATATTGTCTATGGAAAATACTGTTATATACTGTCTAAAAAATATTTTATACACATTATTTTCTCTAGAAACTACTTTTATCAGCCAGACATGTGTTCCTTCCCATAAACTGGAATCCAAGCATCACTGGGATATTCTTTTCCTGTGGAGAGATAAAACAATAGGCTTGTTTAAATTTATGTTAATTGATAAACAAGCGTACTTACCATTTATTAACTATTCTTCCAAAGATGCTTGTCTGCAGTAACAAAGTCTCTGTCCGGAATCGAACCCGCAACACTTGGATTGATAGTCCAGCACACTATTCTATCGTGGACCCTTGAAATTATATTGAAACGGTCAGCAATATTTCCGAGAATACTAAATACTTACCGAAATTTTAAAAAATAATTTGTTTCAAAATAAACAAAAAACAAATATAGTCACTTAAAAAAATATTTGGTTCTATTAAAATTTTTGTTAAAACCAAACAAAATTTTATTAAAGAAAAAAAGTTGTTGGTGTAGAAGTGTTGTCTATTATATATGATATTATAAAAATATTTAAAATTATAAAAATGTACATGATTTTAAGAACATTATGGTAAACAAATTTTAAAATAAATAGGCGTTTTTGATTATTACAAAAGTTGTTAGCATCGTTAGGAAGCAAAACTTAAAACCAATTGAAATATTAATGAAATCAAACAAAATAAATAATAAAACGTAAATTTTATTTCAAACACGTGCATGTTTAAAAATATTTTAATGATATTTTTTCTCTGCGAATAGTTCTTTTGCAATTTGATTTTATTCTATGCTAGAAAAATCTCAGTTTTTATCAACAAAATGACGTTATTATACCTTTCACCTGTCTGTGTGTCTGTCTGTTGAAATCAATTTTCTGAAGACCCCAGATATTCTCGACATCAAAATCTTCAATAATTCTGTCAGGCATGCTTTCGAGAAGTTTCTTATTTAAAATCAGCAAAACCCGTCCATAAATAACGGAGATATGAGCTAAAATCCGAGAAAACCTCTATTTTTGGCATATTTTTGATCTATATCTCGATTACTAAGTCGTAAATATAGACAATATGGATATCTAATGATAGATATTTCAAAGTCCATTGCAACAATTTATATAAGGCTATAGTAATTTCGACCTACAATGGGTCAAAATCGGGAAAAAAAATTTTAACCCGAATTTTTTTCACAAAAACATTTTTTTGTCATAAATTTTTTTTAAATAAAAAAATTAATATTTGAATTAAAAAAAAAATTTTTAAAAAATTGTTTAAAAAATTAATTTTTTTAAGATAAGATTCGGCACAGCCGAATATAGCTCTCTTGTTTTGTTATAATGTAATATAAACGTGAATGTATCTTTATGATTTTCTTCTATATTCTGCTTAAAGAATGTCTCTTTGTAATGTAGAACAGTAGTCCGCCAGCATACATGTAACATGTAAAGTCGTAGCTGACCGATCGGAACGTAGAGCAGGTTTTGCTTTAGCTTTTATTATTATTCTTTCTGCTTGTATATGTAGCAGAGACCTGCGCCGACTAAATTTCACGGTGGCGGCTGACTCTATAAAATGTCGGCGGCGGCTCAAAGCCGGCTGTGAGCCGACAAAAGAATAATTACTCAAATTGTAAAAAATGAGAAATTTAAAAAAGTGAAATTCCGAAAATTTTGTGAAATTATAAGAAACTTTAATCAAAAACGGCGGATAATTTCAAGGCAATTTAAGCCACCAAAATTTCGGCGGCGGGGGCTTTTAAAATTTATCGGCGGCTCGGCACGGCCGGCTTACAGCCATTCGGCGCAGGTCTCTGACATGTAAGCCTAAAATCTTCACATATTACAGCACTGGCTATATCAAATCAAAATAAATATGGTGCACGAATGATGGTAGGAAGGTAATTTGAAAGTACAGTGTACTCTCTCTTTGCGGACACCTTTCTAAAGCGGACACGTCCCATAAACGGACACTTTTTTCAGTCCCAGAAACATTCTTTGGGATTATTTAGTACTCTCATAAGCCCCTTAGGTGTCCGCTTATGAGAGTGTAAACTGTAGTAAGTACATTTCATGTTACAAAATGTTGTTGACCAGTGTTATTAATATTTTGTTTTATTTTCAATATTTTGGTTTGTCGAATGTATTGCAACAAATGTATTGTAGAAAATTTAATTATTGAATTCATCATATGCTTACTATTTGAAATCTGCTGTTTTTAAAAAAAGTTTATCTTCTAATCGATAAACATTAAACATATTGAATGGACAGACATTTAAGCAAAGTTTCTTGCAAAAGCCCTTAAAAATCATTGTCTCATACTTTTATTATAATGGATTTATTGCCTTCCAGCAGAGAAACTAACAGTAAAAAGTTGTAGCTTAAGATACAAAATTGATAAAAAAATTAACATGCTGCAACAACAATTTGCCTCATGTTAACTTCCTATAAATCCTTCATATACCTTAGTTGTAATCTGATTAAAAAAGGGGAGTTTCTTTATGTACGAATATGACTAACAGGTGTCATGTAAACATTTTTAATAAAATTGTTAAAAATGTTACGAGTAGTTGTAGAAATACAAATTGGCAATGAATACACAACAACACATCAAATGTTGCCAATTTCTTACCGTTGATTATTATCCGATTAAAAATTTTTATAAATAAAAAATAAAAATGTTTTTTTTTTTTTTGTTTTCGTGTATCTTAATTTTGAGATGCTCACTAGTTTATACATATATAGATACAATACATACTCGTGCATATATATATATTTTTATTATTATTTGAATTTTTGAAAATAATAATGATGATATTAAAACAAAAAAGATGACATGTTAATAACTTTCAAAAGAGAATTATTTCAATAGATTCTCTAAAAGCTGAAAAACCTTGACATAATAATTAAATAACAAACATTACAACACCCAAATAAACAGACGTATGTATGGACGGACGGACGGACAGAGGGTCTGACACATTGACTGACTGACTGGCTTAATACACGAGTACGAATTAATATGAATTTTATATGCAAATACGTCAAAATTCAAGTGATGACACAAATTCAGCACCTATAAAGTGCATTTAAATAAGTTATTCACAAATACTTGCAGTTTGATACTTAGAAAAATAAACAAATATCTAAAATAAAAAACAAAAAAACAAACTTAAAAACTCTTAATTTGTTGCTATTTGCGTTAATAAAACGAAACAGCTCAAGATTTCATTAAACAAGCGCTGAAATTGTGCACTGATCCCTAAGTGTCTCGTATAAAGAAACAAACAAACAAACAAAAATAAAAAATATAGCTTAACAAATGTTGCACATTTGCAGTTTTAAGTTGCAAATGCAGCATCATAAACAATCGTTGACGACCGCATCACCAACATTATTTAACACGTTATTTTGTAGTGATTTTCTAATTGATTTAACAAACAAATATTAGAAAACAAATGTAAATAGATTTTGTTTTATTTGAATCTAATAACAATATGGTCTGTGTAAATATTTGTTCATTTAGCAAAAAGTACAGAAAAAATACCAATATTAATAAATATGTCGTAAGTTTGTATGTAATTTATGGGCAAAAACCAACTATGACCACATGGAAAAATGGCAAAAATAAGTGTGAATTTCAATAACAAATATTTAAAGAATTTTCTTTTAATAGGAAAATAATTCGATCATCGGTTTTTCTAATACCACACCCACTTTTATGGCAACGTGAAATGTGTGAAATGTTAGATATTTGTGGAGACAACTTATTAAAAGCTAGATTTTAATATACATAAGAAACATGAATGCGTATTTGGGTAATGTTACAGGAGATGATATAAACATCATAAAACTTTAAAAATTACATAATAATTTTATAAAATTTGTTTCAATATATACAAGGATATAACTCACACTTATCCCTGTGCAAAAGTTCCGTCAAAACTTCAACTCAAAACTTTACAAAATTTGGCTATAAAAGGAACAGCCACTTTCAAATATTTCATTTTTATAAACATAAAATAACTTATTAAAAAAATACACTTTTACTCCGTAAAAATTTAAAAAAATCAATTTATTTGTTTAAAAGTACTTGAATGTGAATGAATGTGCAAATTTGCGCAATTTCATACAGTAAATTTCTATTTGATAAAAATGTCAAATAAAAATAAATTTAACAAAAGCTTAAAAAAAAAAACGTTTCAAATTAAGGGTACTCATTTAAATGTTTAAGTTTCCCATTTGTGCAAATAAATTCGTTTATTTTGGGATCAAAAAATACATCGCCCAGATAAAGTTGAAAGTGTTCTCTTTAATCCTTTATATAATTTTATAAACCCGCCCGTAAATATTTTTCAATAACAATTTTTCTAAATTTAGCCAGAAAAGGGCTAAATTGGCAACACTGGATAGTGGTATCAAGCGCTCCGGATTATGCTAGTATTTGTTGAAATAAGGTGCATTAACTGGATTGCTCTACAAAAGCCATTGGAAACATGAAAAATACAGAAAAGCCACATCTTCAGTATACGAGGACAAAGACCTCATTCTCTGAGTTAAACATAAAATCATATATGTTGTTCCATAGTGAGTTCTCTGAGAGAGATATTGACTCCGGTGTAGTGCTGGGGTTAGACTGTACTTAGTTCCTGTATTTCATTTAGCTTTGTAAATGTTATGCATTTCATCATCTTGTCCTTATTTCCTAAAGATTGAGAAAGAACAAGGTTTCAAACGATAGCGAAAGGTTTAAAATGATGGCAGATAATGTGGAACGTATCTTCCTCCTCGTTGCAACATCCTAACTTTTTACAGAAAATATATTCCTGATCCCATCTATTTCATTTCTTAGTTGTCTCTTGCTGATATGTTTATTAAAATTTCCTTATCCCAACAAATTCGAGATGATTGATAGTCAGTCTTAATGTCATGATAATGAAAATCGCTAATTAAAATTTGTCCATTCTGGCGAAGTCTAATTTGAGTTCTTAAAGTGTATTCCTTAATATATAAGTGAAGCGTTTGCATTTCGAGAATCCTGCACATTGTTTCAGTATCAGTGGAGCTTCGTGGCTCTAATATGCTCAATCGACAACCCTATTCACTCGTTCAATATGTGAAATAAAACTAATTGCCACCTTATTAGTTTCTGAGATGATTACATAGTACCGCTAAGCTACGGTTGTCAGATTGTACAATATTTTCAGAAAAATGTTCAGAAAATGTCTAACAATCGTGTGAACTTACGATTTTTGTCTTACAACGATGTCAGAAAAAGTATCTGTCAGTACATTGTAAGACAATACTATTGGCATTGGCATTGCCAGATCATTGTAAGATCATTGTCAGAAACTTTTTATTGTCTTATGTGCGAAGTTTTTGCATTTGGCAATGGCATCATTGTCAGATAAATTATTTCTATTGGCAACACTATGCATATGTATTTAAAATAAACGAAAGTGATGCAACCGTGTGAACTGACAATTTTTGTTGGCAGATAAATTTATTGTTTGACAATTGTCTGACAATGAAATTGTAAAGGTTTTCTTACAATCGTCTAAACTGACAATTTACCTTTTGCTAATAATATTTCATTGGCAGTACATTGCGAGCACATTGTCTGATCTGACAACATTGTAAAATCTGACAACCGTGTGTATGTAGCTTTAGCTTTCTTTCCGGTATCCATTTTAATGTATTAACAAATATTACTCCCGAAAATGTTGCCTTCTTTGAAGTTAGGTACACTTTTCTTTATAAAGAGCTCTATTTTCTTCTTCTTTGTGTTAATACCAAGTCCAAATGTAGTGGCCCATTGTAAGTGCGTTTGAAGAATTTTCCCTGTGTTCCTCTGTCATGTAACGTGCTGAGGAAAACAGTTTCATTTACATCTCAAAATGTTAAAATTTCCTGTAATGTTTGAATACTGTGTAGGTCCATTTCTTACACTTAAGCTACAGATTAGATAGATCACGATAACTGACCGATGTATTTGTTTAAAATATTTAACAATTGCAACTAATTAAAAAATAATTACATGTTGCATTTTCAAGTACATTTGCTAATGTTTTTTAAATCGCATTTTTCACGGTGTCATAACTTTCGCCAGTATACTAGATCGATGCTTTGAAGTTTAGAGCGATAAAGTTTTTCATTTTAGTCATTATCATTATGGTGCAAATACAAGCATACATATATGCATACATATATTTTCATTAATGACACATGTATTGCAGATTTTAATAAGAATTTATAATAATATTCCTTTAGGGAACTTTTAGTGAAAAATCGATTATCAATACAAAAATTCGCATGACAATATATAATATATTAATGCAATTTGTGCGTCCGTAGGTTATCTAGGGACTTCGGAAAACCTATTCCAACCAACACATGGACATCTCTTAATCGATACTACTTTCTATATGGATACAAATTCTATATATTTTATAGCTTCCTAAATAAATGTTGTAGAAATTACAAACTGAATGACAAATTTAGACAGTGGCTGCCTTGTGTAGCGCAAACAATTGTCAACTGCTAAATTCACATATTCTTGCACCAGTCTATTGTACAGTGATTTTACGTATAAAGTGTGCGTGCGTGTAAATTGTTAAATGACGCTGCTAAAATCTTGAGAATGCATTAATGGCTGCAAATACGAGTATCTATAGTTTTGTTTTATGACTCTATGTGTGTGTATACTAATATTACTATTGTGTACCCAGCAGTTCTAGGAGACAGTCCCGAACTAGTGATTTTACTCATCATTTATGCAGGGAACTAGTTACTTCCATAGCTACGTGACTAGTTATTTTAACACGTGCATGTACTAAGCAGGGGGTCAATTGACCCTTATTGACTACAATGAGACTCTCTAATAGCTGGTCGAAAGTAGTCAACGCATTGGATTCACATGTTGGTTAAATAGTGTCAGTTACCTTACTAGCTACCTAAGTGGAAACTTGATCAGCTACATAACTAGTTATTTTAACATGTGCTGATGCTAATTGATCTTAAATAGTCAGCTAAAAAGATATGTTATAGGCAGTCCAATAAACGATAGCTTGTAAACAAAACTTTCTTCGACAATTCTCCAATGGTTTGCTTCTGGTGGGTAAAATAACTACTTTCTAAAGTGCAGTACAAAATAAACGTTTAAAGTGACTTCACTATAGGTAACTGTCTTTTCTCTGCACTACGAAGAGCACATACTACGTGCCAAATGGCCAAAATATATAAATTGGAGTCAGCCAAGTGATAAGATATTTGTGACGATTAGTATCTATAAGGGACACATTGACTACTTGCTTAACTGCTGGGTAGTAATTGTTTTTGTTGTTGTTGTTAATATTCTTAAACTTTTTTTTATTGTTTATAATAATTACGCAAAAACATATATTTTCGTGTATGAAAACAATATGAATTGTCATAATTCGTATCATTTGAGAACAATTGTCCTTATTTTGTATGATTGGGGAGAAGGAAGGAACAAAATGAAAGTGAAATCGACCGTTATTTTAGCAAGGTGTAAATTATTTAGACAGGTTACAAAACATAAAGATATATTATCTAAAGCTACGTACACACGGTTGTCAAATTGTTAGAAACAAGCTCAGAAAATGGTTAACACAACCATGAGAACTTATGTTGAAACATATGGATGTTAACCATTTATTGAACATTTTCTGACAACATTGTAAGAATATGACAATCGTGTGTACGTAGCTTAATAAATCTAATAAACACTTTTGCAACAATGCTGCTTTTATAAATTCAATTAACAACATTTATGCATTTACATCGTTATTAATTTTGCCGATCACTCCGAAATTTATGTTTTTCAAATATTTAAACTTGAATTTATATTGCTATGAGCTGTTAATGAGTGATGAAACGAAATCTATTTGTTCTTAAAAATAAGTATTTTCATTTTTGAAAAATATTTTTAATTTAAAAAATTTAAATAAACAAAATATAAATTAATAATAACTAATGTTTGCATATAATTTATATGCATATTTACGTATAGAATTTATAAGTCCATAAATATTTAACAAAATAAATTTATTATTGTAACTAATCAGAGACCAGTAACTAAATACTTAATAATTTTATTTATTTAAATAAACACATCGTTAATCATAAAACATCTCTATTTATTTTCCTAGTTCGATGAATATTTACGTTCATTATCGTTGTACGATACTGATTTCAAAATAATAACCGATGGTCAATTGCCCCTGCGTCAGTGTTTACATCGGGAGGCGTGCGTCAAAGAAATCGGACTGCCTAAATACTATAATAAGTTCTCAGATTTACGCAAAGAGTTTACCGTATACAAGTCCGGTGATATGTCCAGAGCCCTGGTGCCAGTCAAAGATATTAAACGAATTTTACAAATGCCCGCTGCAGCACTACCACAAAGTATCGGTGAAATAATGCAAGGTAAATAATAATAATACTTAATAATCATTATTATTTATAATCACTAAAGTATTTATTAATTCATATATATATATATTGTTTCATTTAGAACTGAACATCACTAGTGTGGATGATAACGAATTTTATATTCGCGAATCTCGTGATATGGTCTCGGTAATACAACATTTACTTAAAGCAGGTACATAATAATCAATATTGTATATTGAATTTTAAATTTTATTCTGTTTACCTTTTTCGATTTAATATTTGTTTATTAAACAAAATTAATATTTGTTGTTGCAGGTCATAAATTTACCACAAATGAAACTGTTAGTTTAGTGTTAGAACCTGGAATTTGGTAAGTCTATATGTAAATTTTATACTAATACATGTTTATGAATATTACTTAGAAATTAAGTATATCATTGTGTACATACATACATTTATTCAAAAATATAAGATTGTAGATGAATGTCCTATTATAATATGGGAAATTATCATGAAAAAAATATGAAAAATCGGCCCAATTATAGAATAAAGTATTTAAATTCGACAATAAATATAAATAGTTTTAAAAGCAGCTCGCTACACGCAGACCTTTACGACAACTACACTGGGTACTTTGTAACAATATATTGTTGCCGTACACAACAATTTATTTATATTAAATTAAACTACTTATATTTTAGTTAGTGTAAACTTTTTATGTTCATCGCAAGTATAAGTTTGAGTATGGTTCACTGAAACATAATTATTTTTCAACCAACTAAATAATGATATATAGGTAAACATATTATATTCAGGGACCGTAACAATTATGACATTTATAATAAAAATCACAACATAATTGTTATTTTTTGATTTTTATTTTTTTTGTCAGAAATATTTGTCAAACTTTGAGTTTTATTTTTTTTGTCAGAAATATTTGTCAAACTTTGAGTTTTATTTTTTTTGTCAGAAATATTTGTCAAACTTTGATTTTTATTTTTTTTGTCAGAAATAATTGTTATTTTTTTGTGATACATATTTGTCAGACTATATAAATAAAAATCATAGTGTGACAAATATGTATCACAAAAAAATAACAATTATTTCTGACAAAAAAAATAAAACTCAAAGTTTGACAAATATTTCTGACAAAAAAAATAAAACTCAAAGTTTGACAAATATTTCTGACAAAAAAAATAAAAATCAAAAAATAACAATTATTTTTGACAAAAAAAATAAAAATCAAGAAATTAAAAATCATGTTAATTTATGAAAATATAGTTGAAAACGATCAAAATGGTATGCTTGACTTGACTTTCCGATATTTTCTAGTGATGGCTTTTTTCCTTTGAAATTTCAAGAATAATTATTATTTTCGGTCCCTGATTATATTAAGTACAACAATTTAAACTTACAAATAACTATTAAATGCTCTATTTCTAAATGTGTACTCATAGTATGTTTAAGATGTTTAGATGTGCTTTTGCATTAGTGTTTATTGTTGGTGTTTCTCTAAGCTATGATATTTTTACAAGTAAAGTTTGAGTGTCTGTAATTCTCAGTAGTTTTATTTGTATAACATCTTTAGCTTTCCTGAAGCGAACAGCAATAAATTACATTAAGTTACAGTTCATCGTAATTTAGCACATTAAAACTAAAACCTATTATGTATTTCCAAAAATAACTTTTAATTATAATATGATTTCATTGGATCATAAAAATGAAAATGATTACTTTTGGTCATATTATTATTGTTTTGGATCATAATATGATTACTTCAGAACATATTATAATCATATATGATGACTATATTTTATCATAAGTAATAATGATCACAATATATAATATGTTGCTCTTTAATTATGTTTAACACAACCACTATGTGTGTAGCTGTTTTTAATTTAATAACAAGTAGCTGAAAATTTAACTTTTCATGGGACTTTTTTAGAATTTTCAATTCGGTTTTAACCGAAACCGCTGTTTTTGAAGGCCTAAAACCGAAACCGACAATTATTCTTCGGTTTTTACTTTTATTCTGTTTTCAGTAGAAAAATTCAAAATTTAGAAATGAGAAACAAACTTTTTCATCCAATATCTCTAAAAACGGTAAAAATATCTAAAGAATTGTTTAAATTTTTTAAATTGTATTACAATAATTACTTCAGATGATGTAGCAGGGTACATTTCGCAAGCTAGGCAAGGAAACCAGTTAATAAAGCATGACACAACATGTTGATCTACGAGTATTTCCTGACAATTAAACTTCAAATGGCTGTTTATTTATTTAATTTCAAAAAAATAATGCAAAATTTTTATAACAAAGTCTTAGTTATTTTCAAATATCCGATAAAAGTATGGAGTACTAGCTGACCCGGTGCGCTTCGCCACCCCAATTGGAAAAAAGAAATAGTACTATTAAGTCTCCCTTTGTGAATTAATAATAATTCAGGAAAACATGTCTCTAGTTTCATGTTTATTGATTCATTATAATGTGGATTCTAAACGAATTCCTACTCGGCATCATGAATGTCTAATTTCATATTTCTGTGTCCATTATTATAGAAAATACAAAAGAAAGGTACCACTATAATCACCTTTTGTGAATTCAAACTCATTCAGAATCATTTGTGCCTAATTTTCAATTTTAAGGTTAATTATTATAAAATATTCAAAAAGTACATTTACAATAAAGAAATAACCTTTTGAATTCGCATTCACTAAACCATGAATGCTTAATTTCGTGTTTCAAGGTCCATGGTTAAAAAATATTCAAATAGTCAAGACTCTTTATTCAAGTCCCTTTTTAAATTCTAACTCAGTCAGGATCATGTATGTTTAATTTCCTGCTTATAGGTTCATTATTATAGAAATTTCAATAATAGTTTTTGTTACCTCAATATCATTATGCCCTCTAACATTTTTCTTTCAAAATTTCAATAATTTATGTTCGTGAGCGATTTTCGGAAGTGGGCCTTATATGGGAGCTATGACAAATTATGGACCGATCACCACGAAATTTGGTCACGTGATTAATGTTTATATGAAAGTTAGTTATGTTGAATTTTATGTGTATACCAACATTTGTAGGAGATTTATGCTCGTTAAAGTGATTATCGGAAGCAGGCCTTATATGGGAGCTATGACTAATTATGGACCGATCATAATAAAATTTGGTGACATGAATTCCCTATATATAAAACTTATTTGGACAAAAACTTGTGTAGATACCTATATAAATTAAACATTTGTGACGGATAAAATCCACTTTCGGGAGGACATTTGTATGGGAGCTAGGTCAAATAATAGACCGATTTCAGCCAGTTTCAATAGGGATCGTCCTTGGGCAGAAAAAATGATATGTACCAAATTTTATCGAAATATCTTTAAAATTGCGACCTGTACTCTGCGCACAAGCTTTACATGGACAGCCACCAGCCAGACGGACGGACGGACATCGTTTAATCGACTCAGAAAGTGATTCTGAGTCGATCGGTATACTTTAAGGTGGGTGTTAGACTAATATTTTTGGGCGTTACAAACATCTGCACAAATCCATTATACCCTCCCCACTATGGTGGTGTAGGGTATAAAAAAGAAAATCCACCCAATTGACAAATGTTTCGTAGTGAAATTTTCGAAATTTGGCTTTCAACAAAGCAAAATGAAAGATATGAACGTGTTTTCGATTTTATTTTATTTTTTTAAAAAAAGAGAAGTAACAGGCAATTAATATGCCTATATATAATTGTGTTACTTTCTTTGGAAAGGGGATAGATTGTAGAAGGAAAGGTGGTGAAAAGGAGGAGAAAGGCTTTTATTGACAACTCTGCAATTGCGCGTTATGCTTGCTATTAGTGCAGGTTGTGAGATGGCGCATAATTCAACCCTACAACCTTTATTTATTTATTTTACTTCGGTGGCGTTTTAGTGTTATACCACCGAAGGAGGGCGCTGTGATAAATATTAGTTATTAGTAAACTAATAATTATTATAAACTGATGTTGTTGATTGGCAGCGACTGGGAATCGAACCCAGGCCGCAAATGATCAAACGCGCTAACTACAGGTCGCGGGTGCTGTGTCTTAATTGCACAGCACCCGCGACCGTTAGTTTGATTACAAAGTTTACATGGACGGACGGCCATCGCATAATCGAAAGTGAAGCTGAGCAGATTGGTATACTTTAAGTGGGTGTTGGAAAAATATTTTTGCACATTATAAGCATCAGCAAACATAACCCATTATACCCTCCTTACTATGGTGGTTTAGGGTATAAATATTAAAATTTTGATTTTAACATTTGTATGGGAGGTAGGCGAAATATTGCCACGACCACCTCAATATTTCCTCCAAAAATGTATCTAACCATACGAAAATTGTATTTCGAAAATCATTGAATTATCTTTACCCGTTTTGAAAATTCAGATTATTATTAGATTACACAAATCTGACACTGTGCATGGATTTAATCCAAATAAAATCCTTGAAATTATTCACAATATTTATTTTCGTATTACTCAGAAAACAGTATTTTATATTTCATTTGACTTTGATTTTAATTTTTTTCAAATAAATTTAAATGATTCCAAATAAATAAACGTGGCCTTAAAGTGTTTGTGACATAACAAGTTCTCTTGATGATATTAAAGGATCTGTTCTTGTTCAAGAACTAGAGATTTTGAGAACAAAATGTAAAATGTTTCTAGAAATGTAGTAGACATTTGTATACCCTATACAACCGTAGTGGGAAGGTTATTATGAGTTTGTGCTGATGTTTGTAACGCCCAAAAATATTAGTCTAACACCCACCTTAAACTATACCGATCGTTCCATTATTTCACCAAGATCCCATACAAATGTCCTTCCATAATAGGACTTTGTCGGTAATAAATACTTGATTTATATAGACACCACACAAATTTGTCCATAAATAAGTTTTATATACAAATAATTCAAACCTAAACATTTTGTTTGGATCGATTCATAATTAACCGTAGCTCTTCCCACTTCCGAAATTCACTTTATAGAGCATAAATCGCTTAAAAATGTTGGTATCAAGAAAAAATTCTACACAAATAAGTCCATAATTGATCATTGCTCTCATGTATGGCTCACTTCTGAAAATCACTCGCTAAAATAAATTATTGACATTTTAAAACAAAAAAGTGCTCATTTAGTCAGTGTAGGGTGGGACTCGACCGACTATATTTATTTTTTTATTTTCATGCATATATTTTTAAGAATTTGAAATAACTTTTACTATAACTTTAAATTTAGATGATATGATTTACATATTTTAAAAATTTAAAAAATTGGCTGTTGAACTCAAAATTGTGGTCATAGCACAGTGTTGTTTACTAAATGAAAGTCACTTCTTTAATTTCTTAAATTTGTACTAAATACTTAGATATTTATTACAAATTCATACATGTCATTATCATGCTAATATTGTTTGACTTAAATTAATTTCATAGATACTCTAACTATTGAAAATGCACTTGACAATTCTAATTGGAAATAATTTTTCTCCCTACCAAATATTCTATTGTACGAGTACATATTAACAACTTCAAACACTGATATACAATCAATATAAATATTTAGTACATGCGTTTTGTATTTTTTTTTGTTTGTATAACAATTGACTTGGTTATATTACATACAACATTTCTTTAAATAAAGTGTCAAATTTTATTTCAAGATAAGAACCATTTTTCCCAAAAAGATAATCTTTTTTTATAATCGATAAACTTATATTTACGACTTTGACTTCGTCATAGAGTTTTCTTTAGGATGCATAACGAACTTAACTCGACATTTGATTTTCAAATAATCATAATAAAATTCAAATACACAACAAACAACCACTTGATAATTATCAGTAGAGCATGTTAAAATCTTATACACACATAGATATAAAAACTCACTCACTCACTTACACATGTCCGTGGAACGGACTAGAATATGACACTTGGAATCTCATATCGCTTAGAAGAAAGAACACTTTACATAAACAATTGTTGAGTGATATTCTCTTTAATGAGACATATGTCTAAATGTAGAGACTGGTAGAGAGTAAAGTGTTTTTAGTGTTTTATAATGCATTATCAGTAAAGATGTCAGTGATGGGATTTGGGAACTATTGTGAGAAAAAGTACAAACAGTTATTAACAAATTCAATAGCATAGAATAAACGCATAGAACGGAAGGAGAGAGCAATAAAATGGAAAAAATTTCTCTCTTTTCACACATACCGGTGATACAATAACAAAATACATGCAATACATTCTCATGAATTAGGTTTTTGACAACAGACCTAGGTTTTTGGCTCTCAGTTACCTATCTAGTTGTCCTCTATGTTCAATAGCAAATGTTTAAGACACTTTATGGGGTTACAGGCAATGATAAGGAAAGTTTTGTATAAAATTTGATAAAACCAAACGGCTATCAGAGCTGCCGCATATGCACAAGTCCGCGTCTAGTTGACTTCAAGGAATTTAAATCACATCGGTGTCAAGTTGACGTCTTTGAATTGGAAAAACTCTGACACCGTCAGGTTTTAATCATACAGAATTGTACATAGAGACGTGACACTCCATTTTGTCAAACAAAAATAACACAAATCATATGTTGATACAACGAAAAAATTCATTGATTGAGATGTATTATGATGTTGCGAGAGTTAGGTTTTTGACAATGTCGTCTAGTCTCTTTGTTACTCTATGGTTTTAATGTTAAGCCATTACCTTATTTCCTTAGTGTATGAAATGTAAGACAGTGTCATCCAAGTTCATTTCATTAAATTCGGGCCAAAATAAATTGGTTACCATTGATCTGTAGCGCTTGCGGTTGACGTAATTTTTGAAGAAGTAGAGACCAATGATATTACCGGATCAAATTCCGCACTAAACAGTAACTTTTAGTGGACGCATTGCCATCTAAGAGTCGTGCCGTATATGACAATTTTGCTTGTTGACGTGAACATTCATCCAAAAATGGGCCTCTTTATTATACAGTATGTTTCGGTCATACTTAGGGTCTTCTTTCAAATGCTCCAATGTCCAGTCAGCGAACAAACTAATCTATGTCCTGACGGCAAATTCTCAAAGTTGAAATCTGCAAAACTTTGAACATTTGTGCACGATTTCACAGGCAGCGCCGATTTTCTCGGCCGATCTGATGTTCATTTGATGTATGGTTATTAGCTGATTGTTTACCTAGCCAATCGTATCGAGTTTGGCCACCAAACTTTAGAGAGTCGACATTGAAGTAGGGTTAACGAATATTAATTTTTATAAAAAGTTTTATCTTTTGAACGTGTAGCTGGGCATGGTGATTTGGCATCTGTGACTGAATAATAGACAATGGATTTGACAGACGCCACCAAAAAAAAAAAAAAATAGCCACCAGAGACTGTGAAGTTGGAAGACCCAATATACTCAATCCGTTCATCTACTATTCAATTCAATATTCCTATTGTTTTAAAAATTAATTTTAGTACTAAAAAAGTACTATTTGAATATGTATGTACTATTGAATATTTAATAAAACTATTATTTTCTACTAGCTTGACCCGGTGTGCTTCGCTACCCCTGTCGATGTAAAAATCGGTTCAGACGTTTAGTAATTATTGTTTAAAAACTAAAGCTACCAATTTTACCCGTTTTTCCCCCTTTTTATCCCTTTCTGGTCCAAGTATTGAAAAAATTTATAGCCTATTGACGCTTCCAAGTAAGGATTTATCTACGTTCCAAATTTCAATAAAATCGGTTCAGCCGTTTAGGCGTGATGCTCAAACAAACAAACAAACAAATAAACAAACAAACAAACAAACAAACAAACAAACAAACAAACAAACAAACAAACAAACAAACAAACAAACAAACAAACAAACAAACAAACAAACAAACAAACAAACAAACAAACAAACAAACAAACAAACAAACAAACAAACAAACAAACAAACAAACAAACAAACAAACAAACAAACTTACAAAGACATTTATATATTTATATAGATTACTTGTTGAACATTCCCACTTAAGCTGTGTAAAGCTACGTACACACGGTTGTCAGATTTTACAATGATGTCAGATCTGGCAATGTGCTCGCAATGTACTGCCAATGAAATATTATTAGCATAAGGTAAATTGTCAGTTTAGACGATTGTAAGAAAACCTTACAATTTCATTGTCAGACAATTGTCAAACAATAAATTTATCTGCCAACAAAAATTGTCAGTTCACACGGTTGCTTCACTTTTGTTTATTTTAAATAGATATGTACAGTGTTGCCAACTTCGCACATATGACAATAAAAAGTTTCTGACAATGATCTTACAATGATCTGGCAATGGCAACGTAAGGTGTTTACACGATTGTCAGATGTCTGACAATAGTATTGTCTAACAATGTACTGACAATACTTTATCTGACAACGTTGTAAAACAAAAATTGTAAGTTCACACGGTTGTTAGACATTTTCTGAAAATTTTTCTGACAATATTGTACAATCTGACAACCGTGTGTACGTAGCTTAAGACTTTTAATTACTTAAAATGATTACTACACTAGAATGTGATATATTATCGGTTCTATATGTACATTTTTATGAAAACAAAATAGTACCAAGCAGAATAAGTATATTTGTAGCCCCAGTATCATCACCATCATTATGTATCTCAGTCGTATGTGTGAGTAAATGTATCTGATACCTTATTTACTCTATTCTTTTGTTTCGGGTTTTAGTTTAAAATACTCTTGCATACTTATTGGAATTAATTTCGAAAATCGAATTTGTGTGTTTTTTTTTTCTTGTTGTATTCATTTTAAAGAATGACATTTTTCTTCTATTTGAAACGTGCTCTCTGGCTTAAAACTGTAAAAAGATCATGAAATCAGCAGTAGCTGTTTACACTCTAAATACGACTGACGGGGGAATTAGCAACCAAAAAGATCCCTTAAAACTTACGGATTAAATCGTATTGATTTCAATTTAAAAACAAAAGAAAATAATCAAACAACGATTGTTATCGTTAAAAAAAAAAAACAGAAAAAACAAACAAAAACCAATTCAAAAAAAATATTGTAGATTTTAAGAAATTGCAATCTGATAGAAAAATTTTAATTTTAAATACAAAGTAAAACATAAATCCCGGTTTTTATCACACCTAAATTCCACATAGAAAAACTAAAAAGCAAATGAAAAGGTGTTGAAGTGAGTGCGTGAGTGATAAAGTGAGTGATTAATTTCCTATAAATTTATGCAATAACTATTATACAACCAGAAATTGTAACAAAATACTGCAAATTTACATAAAAAAATACACACAGACACGGGTAAATTATTTAAATTAAAATAAAATGAATACTAAAACCAAAACTTTATTAAAGTTCTTTATGTAGAGTGAGTTAGCAAACCAAGTGTTTGCAGCATTTTAAGCTTAAGTCAGCAGTTTTTGATTTTTAAGTTATTTGGCTGGCTGACTGACTGCAATTGATTTTACAGAAAACGTGATTTTTAAGCAAAAAAATGCTGGCAAATAAAAATTTGTAAAATTCGTTATAATAAAATAATATTTAAAACAAAGTAATCACTTTTGTATTTAATGCGAACGTACATATGAGCATGTAATAATTATATTTTTAATGAAAATTCATATAATCTTCATACAAATACTTACATATGTTATTTGAATACAATAATTAATCATTATAATATTAATAACATAACAACCTTAAATCTGTTTCTTTTTATTTAAATTCATTATCATTTAATTCTATCTAATTTTAATTTTGTTTTGTTTTTTTTTGTGACTTTTCAGTTCAATTGATGATGAAATTGATGGCAATTGCATTGTAAGAGCCCGTGGTCTACCTTGGCAAAGCAGTGATCAGGATATAGCAAAATTCTTTCGTGGTCTCAACGTCGCCAAGTAAGTTAAAATAAAATGCTAATATTTATTTCGTTATTTACATTTATATATTCAATCTTATTTGTATGTAAAATGATTTATTTCCTTTCGATTGCTAACTATTTTGCATTTAAAAGCGGTTTATTTTAAATTTGGCTATTGGCTATTTGAAATATATTTTTGTTTCATCTATCTATCTAGATTTTTATAAATAAATGACTTATGTATTTCTCTTAAATCTATAGCCATAGAGAATTATACATAGAGACGAGACACTCCGTATTGTCAAACAAAAATACAACAAATTATATGTCTGATACAACAACATCATGTATTTTGTTGTTGCAAGATATAGGTTTTTGACAATTCCGTATCATCTCTATATTACTCTATGTCTATAGCAGAAAAACTGCCAGTATTTATAAAAAGACTTTAAAGTAACTTGACAGAATTCATTAAAGAAAGATTTTAAAATAAATAAATTTACTTTAAAAATATCAAAATAAAATCGATTATATTAGATTGAGTATCAATCATTCTTATAAGCATTTTTACAAGATCATGATAGTTAAATAAAAATTATTCAAAAGGTCAAATTACAATTAAAATACTTCAATGGGAATTTTCAAAAACCAAAGTAAAAATATTTAAAAAAAATCTTTCCATAAAAAAATTTAATAATGACTTGCAATTTGTGTATAATAATGTTTACTGCACCACAATCTGAATTACTTAGAAGTAGTTTAATAACTACTGGATTAAAATCTGATATAAAAGTACTTACTAAAACATACTTGCATATTCGGACGCTGATCCAGTGGAATGAAAAATGGAAATTTCCCCCCAATATAAAAAGATAAAGAAATGTATATTTTTAGCTCCTCCCACATGGTTTCATCTGCTCCTGTATTAATTAGACATCTAATTGTATGAGCTTATAAACTTACTCACAAATAATTGCAATGTCCCACACAAACAATCATTATCGTAAAGCTACGTACACACCGTTGTCAGATTTTACAATGTTGTCAGATCTGGCAATGTGATCGCAATGTACTGCCAATGAAATATTATTAGCAAAAGGTAAATTGTCAGTTTAGACGATTTTAAGAAAACCTTACGATTTCATTGTCAGACAATTGTCAAACAACAAATTTATCTGCCAACAAAAATTGTCAGTTCACACGGTTGCTTAAATTTTGTTTATTTTAAATACATATGCACAGTGTTGCCAATAGAAATAATTAATCTGACAATGATGCCATTGTCAGATGCATAAACTTCGCACATATGACAATAAAAAGTTTCTGGCAATGATCTGGCAATGGCAAGGTAAGGTGTTTACACGATTGTCAGATGTCTGACAATAGTATTGCCCTACAATGTACTGACAAATACTTTTTCTGACAACGTTTGAAGACAAAAATTGTAAGTTAACACGGTTGTTAGACATTTTCTGAACATTTTTCTGACAATATTGTACAATCTGACATCCGTGTGTACGTAGTTTAAGCTTAGTGTGTAAAAGTTATAAGTCCCTTTTCACAAATTTTACTGAATACACAAAAACTGTTCTAAAATCCATTTAGTAATCTGATAATTCAGCTTTATTAAGGACTGAGATCGAAAAATGTTTAACATACATATATGTTAATAAAAGTGAAACCACTAAACTTACAGTTTTGAGAATTTTTTATTTAATCGAAATTATTGTTACAATTTACAAAAAAAAAAAGATACTTTTATAGTTCTAATCACTAATGATGAAATTTTGAACCTTTTTCGAAAACCCTTCCATAGAAACCATTATGGTTTCTATAGTGCTTTATGTCACTTTGATCGAACAGGTTGTCCATCTCCGTTTGAAATCTACCACACTTTTGGACACCTTTTTTGTGCTCCTCAATTCTCTTTTAACAAGAGCCCAATATCTATCCACTGGACTCAGCTCCAGGCAGTTTGGAGGAATTGCCTCTCTTGGTACAAATACCACATTATTGTTCTTGTACCACTCAAGACCTTTCTTACCATAGTGACAGGATGCCAAATCAGGCCAAATATAAGTGAACACATTAAGAAGTCTTATGAATGGAAGCATCTTTTTTTGTAAACATTCCTTGGTGTAAATTTCGGTATTTGTAGAGCCCTTTGTAACAAATGTTTGGCTTGTTTACTGTAACTGCATATTGCTTGCCATACTAAGAACATACGTACATTTCGTCATCCATTATGCAGCAGGTATATTTTTTGTATAAAATTTGACTTCAATTTCCGTGCTCTGTCTTTGGCTTCTAAAATTTTAGCACAGTTCTTGTCAGGAACTTTTTGAGCCTTGTATGCTTTTAAACCTTCATTGGCTTTAACTTTTCGTACCAAATAGTCCGAGTACTGACCAAGCTGGGCTGCTTTCCTACCGAAGGTGTTGGGAGCTCTTTTGAAAATGCTTTCTATTTGTTTGGCTTTAGAAACATCATGTGAACCATTCCTTCTACCTGAACCAGTTTTTATATCAACGGACAAGTTCTCCCGGTACTGTTTAATAATATTGGAAACAGTTTGACGGCAGACCTTTGATTGTTTGGCCAACTTTTTGTAGCACCAAGTTGGGTTTTGTTGAAAATATTTAATAATTTTAGTACGCACTTTTTTCTGGTCACTCATTTTAATCAGATTAACAACAAATGATCATAATTGACATTAAACATAATAACTGAAATGCTTTACGAAGGTAACTTGATAAAAAAAAATCAAATAATACTTGGGTTAAAAGTTTTAATGAAAAACGATCTCAGTCCTTACTTATTTAGTATGATTTATAATGATAAATAGACGAGCTGGCGTCTTATCCTTGTCCTTGTTTTGAGACTTTGCACATTTTATATTACCTATTTGGTGTGTTTTGCTGAACTTAGCACACTTTTTATAGCATATTTTCTTCGTTTATAATATTATAACACTTGTTTTTGATTTAAAGTCTCTATTGTCACTAAAGTTGCTCTGAAAAAGCAAGGGAGCAACATTTTTGATATCAGTAGTCGAGATGTTAATAAATTTCACAATTTTTCTTTTAAAAAAAATTATGATTTAAGTCCTTTGTTTAAAATTAAAAACTAAACTAATAATCAAAACATATTGTTACGTTTTTACCTTTTAAAAACTACAGTTTATTTCCTTTAAATAAACCGGATACCTTAGATTGCAAATAAAAGCAGTTTAGTAGTTCAAACATTGTAACAACTCTTTATTTATTGAAATGAACAACAACAGTTTAAATAGTCACTATGGGTTTTTAATGCACACACACAAACTTAAACTACACTTTATAATGTACAAGACAGTTGATGTTAACTGTAACAGTGCCTATGATAAACTCAACTAACGACTGCAACCTCTGCCACTTTTTATACACATGCCATCTTTCGTGAATCTTCTACAATGATCTTAATGGACAAACTAGTATATTCGAATTCTTGAGCTTTCGATGTTAATGTTAGCGGCTTAAACATACCATACTTTCAAACAATGATCAACTCAAAGCTTTTATTCAATGTTATATGTTCCACAGCTATGTTAATAAAACCCACAGATATGTTAACTGCTGTTAACATAAACAATTAGTTTGACCAGCCATTAAAAACGTTATATTTGAATTCAAGTACAATTTCGTAACAGTATTTATACTCAATTTCATCAATTGTGATAATAAGTGTACATAGCACTTTTATATACCACAGAAAATAACGAAATATGTAATTGTAAACTTTTTTAAGTATTTTTACTTATTCTAATGTTTTGTAAAAAAATCTCAATTTTCATAAAAAGTGAACTTAGCATGTTTGCTCACTAAGCTAACGATGTAATTCTCATAGATTTGAGAATATTTGTAATCTTAAACTTGACTGTATCATCTAACCCGACCCCCTATCGTATCATATTAATTAACTTAATATAATGATTATACTGATAATGGCTTCTGTAATTCCTTACAAGCGTTACATGACATTAGCTATTTTAATGATAACAAGTAATAACTAATTTAACTCTCTATTTGTAAGCGTTCAGCAAGCATTATTGGCTAATTTCGTAACCCTGAGCTTGACAATAGAACTTCCATACACATACTAGTTAAATTGACAGCTTCCTTTCGTGTAAAGTGTTAGAATTTGAACCGGTATGTACCCAAAAGAATCTTTCGCATAACTGCCACAAACAAAAATGTGAAGATTATCCCAAAAGTAATTTTGATTAGATATTGTAATAATTGAAACCCTATGTATACCAAATTTGTGGTCAAATTTAAGGTTATGAAGTAAATAATTTTAGAAATACACTTTTTTGACGAGTTCAGTTTTGTTGATATCAATGTAAAGTAGAAATATAGGAGTTAATAATGGAATATAATGTCGGGCAAATGTTCACCTCTAGCATATTTTGCAAAAACGCTTGGCTTATCTCGTTAATGTAACGCCGAATTTTAACTGTCAGAGAATCAGTTGGTTGTATACGTAAACCTGATATTCCAAATGGGCCCAGATAGATGCTCAAATTTTACCAAGTGATACAGTAAAATTTTCACCATATTGATAACTAGGTCACAATAAAAATTCATTGTTCTCTAGTATAGAATTTCATGGTTAAAATCATAGAGAAATACATATTGTTACGAATTTGCAATAGCGATTTGAATTCAATGGTCTGTAACGACTGCCTACAACATTTATCATGTTTATAAACACGTCCCTCAGTAGAACCTTCTACTTATCAACAATGTTGATATTATGCGGTTATTAGCATTGTTTATAAGTATGGCAACACTTAATGTTTAAACTGCTAACATTGAAATCGAAAGCTCTAGAATTCGAACATACTAGTTTGTCCGTTAAAAGCGTTGTAGAATATTCCCGAAAGATGGCGTGTGTATAAATAGTGGCAGAGGTTGCAGTCGTGAGTGAGTTCATCATAGGCGATGTAAGAGTTAACATCAACTGCCTTGTACATTTAAATCTGTACATTATGAAATGTGTGTGCATTTCTGCGAATTGATAAACGTGTATAAGACGCTGAGTGCCTATTTGAACTGCTGTTGTTGTACGTTTTAAATAAATAAAGATTTGTTACAAATATAAAACTACTAAACGGCTTTTATCCGGTTATTTAAAGGAAATAAACCAACGTTTTAAAAAGGTTAAAACGTAACAATATAGAGCGGAGTCTAGAAAAAAACCCAAACCAAAAAAAATTCTCAAAATAATTACACATACAGGCATAGATGACAACTAGATAGGTAACTGAGAGCCAAAAACCTATGTCTGTTGTCAAAAATCTAATTCATGAGAATGTATTGCATGTATTTTGTTATTGTATTACACGTATGTGTGAAAAGAGACTAATTTTTTCCATTTTATTGCTCTCTCCTTCCATTCTATGCATACAGGTGTTGTTTTTGTTTTCACTTAATTTTTTTAATAATACATTCTCACAACATAGGTCTTTGACAACTGAGTTAGGCCTTTGAGAGGAGAGTTTCAGATCTATGTGTAATCTATGGTTAAAATTTCCCAAGTTTGTAAAAAATAAATGTCAAATGAAACAGTTCAATTCATAAAATTTCATCATTTGACAGTTACTTTACTTCTCATTACCCAAATTTACCCACTCTGTATGTGTGTATTTGCATATCAGTTAAATAACTTGTAAAACAGTGGTTTCTCTTGTTAAAACTGTTCATGACCGTTGTGACATTTGTTGATATTACACTTAATTCTTGTATTTTTTATTATTGGAACATTGTTGTCTATTTGAAATGTGCTCTCTGGCTTTAAAGATTAAAAATATCATGAAACAACAGTTTTTTGCACATACACTTGCACTTTTTTTACTAATACACTCACACTTTTAAGAATTGAAACTAACTTGCTTTCAATTTCTCTTTCAAGTTGGTGTTTCAATTTACAATCAAGAAAATAGCTGATTACATTTTTTTTCTCAATTTGTTCTAAAATTGTTTTCAAGTTGCGTGCAGCCTACGTCACTGCTTCAAATTTTTATAAATTTTGACAAACGGTATATGTAAAAGACTCTCAAGAAAAAACTTGATCGTGTGGCTGCAGCGTAAATGACACTGGCTGAGAATTAACACTAGCTAGAGCCTCCGAATCTAATGGTTTGAATCAAATTAATTTTGTTTTAAAAACAAAAAATCATCCGACAAGGTAGCAGCGTAACTACAACAATACAAGAACAATAGTTTTTAGTGTATTGAACTTTTAGAGAGAACAGCTGTAAACAGCTTCCCGAAATGTCTAATTCTTGTCACGGTTCCAAATTGATAGTTCTGAAATTTTTGCAATACTTATTGTAGATTTTTAATCAGTCTCATCATCATTTTCAATTGCATTTCAAAAGTTTTAAATTCTATTTTACAATATTTTAAGTGTATTAGAATAAAGTGAGGTATGTTGCGACAATTTATCTGCCCCCAAATTCATCTGAGTTTGTAACGGAAGTATAATTACACAGATCTTCTAGAATCTTCATTTTTTAAATTGGGTAATTATTTTTCTTTTATAGAATCTGATAAAATTAAGTCCATATACCCCATTTATCATATTTTACAGTTCAAGTCCTTGACATTCTCACACTAGAAAATAAATGTTCAATAAATTTGATTCATGATTTGTTTTGAGTATGCATTCCACACATCATTTATTTGTTTGTAATTATTTTAATATTTAATGTAGTTACGTTTGTATATAAGTATAAGTAATCAACTGATAAACACTCAATACTTTAGTATTTTTCTGTTTTGATAATTTGATGCTGAATCACTCATCTCTCTCTTTCTCTTGTCAGTGATCTCTATTACGATTTGAACTGTAGTGCACACTGTAGGTCAAACACGCACTGATAACAAATCTCTAAAGGTTTACAACATTCTTCTCATTTTCTTAACTTAAAACTTTCATCATTTAGATTTTTACTTAATACAACAAATAAGTGAGTGTAATTTTGGTTGTTAAATATTTTTATATAAAATGTATTTGTGCTTAATAAAATGCTTTAAATGCTTTAAAATTGTTCAGGAAAATAAAAATATACGGATTCGGAATGGACAATTTTGCAAATTAATTCCAGCTTATGAATACGAGGCTGATATTGACATCTCTTGTGTCAAATTATTTTTCTTATCTTGTAATTAATAATATATATCTCCCAATCAGGCAATTCTTTTGAAGTCTGCTTATTATTTAAACAAGTAAATAATTAAATAATACTACTAACTTTCCCAGCAAAAAAAAAGAGCTGGAATACAACTAGAAATAGTGGTTTTCGAAAGAGGAAAGTGCTCCAAATTGAGGGATTGTATGTACTCGTATATTATAAGTAAGTTGTGAAGAATACCTGCTGTAGAATATGTCAATCATATAATAGATTAAAATGCTAAAAAAGTTTAGCTACTTGGTATGTAAAGGAAAATGTTATGATTTTAGAACTAAGGACTGAGATCGAAAAATTCTTGTTAATAAAAATGAAACCACTAAACTTACAGTTTTGATTTTTTTTATTTGATTGAAATTATTATTACAATTTACAAAAAAAAAAAAAAATATTTTTATAGTTTTAATCACTAGTGATGAAATTTTGAACCTTTTTCGAAAACCCTTCCATTATGCTTTTTATAGTGATCCGTTTAAAATCTACCACACTTTTGGACACCTTTTCTGTGCTCTTTAATTCTCTTTTAACAAGAGCCCAATATCTCTCCACTGACCTTACCACATTATTGTTCTTTTACCACCCAAGACCTTTCTTACCGTAGTGACAGGGTGCCAAATCAGGCCAAAAATAAGTAGACACACTAAGAAGTCTTATGAATAGAAGCATCATTTCTTGTAAACATTCCTTGATGTAAATTTCGGCATTTATAGAGCCCTTTGAAACAAATGTTTGGCTTTTTTCCCGCAACTGCATATTGCTTGCCATACCAAGAACTTTTTGTGAAATTTTGTCCCTCGAGCAACAGCAACATACAAAAATTTGAACCGGAAGCGGATGGTTTTGTCATCCATTATGTAGCAGGAATATTTTTTTTTTATAAAACTTGACTTCAATTTCCGTGTTCTGTTTTTGGCCTCTAAATTTTTAACAGCGTTCCTGTCAGGAACTTTTTGAGCCTTGTATGTTTTTGAACCTGCATTGGCTTTAACTTTTCGTACCAAATAGTCCGAGCACTGAGCTAACCGGGCTGCTTTCCTACCGGCTGTGTTGGGAGCTCTTTTCAAACTGCTTTCTATTTTTTGGCTAAATAAACATCATGTGAACCAGGTTTTCTATCAACTGACAAGTTCTTCCGGTACTGTTGAATAACATTGGAAACAGTTTGACGCCAGACCTTTGATTGTTTGGCCAACTTTTTGTAGGACCAAGTTGGGTTTTGTTGAAAATATTTAATAATTTTAGGACGCACTTTTTTCTGGTCACTCATTTTAATCAGATTAACAACAAATGAACATAATTGACATTAAACATAATAACTGACATGCTTTACAAACGTAACATGATCCAAAATAAAATCAAATAATACTTGTGTTAAAAAGTTTTAATGAAAAACTTGTGTTAAGAATTTTTCGATTTCAGTCCTTACTTCCTAACTTTTTTTTGCTGGGATTTACTAAACAAATGCCAATCATTCTAATAACTATATGAATATGTTTAGTTATTTTAAGTGTTTAATCTCTTCTAATCTTTTCTCTGACTATTAATTCAGTTTTACAATTAATATTGTTTATATTTAAAACGCAGTATGTACATAGTTTTACTAAGAATTTTCTTGGAAAGATATTGTAAACTATTAGTTCAAAATATTTAGTATACTCAATTTGTTAATAAACTTATAAACTATTGGGTTTATGTTCGCATAACAGCAGTAAAGCTACGTACACACGGTTGTCAGATTTTACAATGTTGTCAGATCTGGCAATGAGCTCGCAATGTACTGCCAATGAAATATTATTAGCAAAAGGTAAATTGTCAGTTTAGACGATTGTAAGAAAACCTTACAATTTCATTGTCAGACAATTGTCAAACAATAAATTTATCTGCTAACAAAAATTGTCAGTTCACACGGTTGCATCACTTTTGTTTATTTTAAATACATATGCACAGTGTTGCCAATAGAAATTATTTATCTGACAATGATGCCATTGTGAGATGCATAAACTTCGCACATATGACAATAAAAAGTTTCTGACAATGATCTGGCAATGGCAACATAAGGTGTTTACACGATTGTCGGATGTCTGACAATAGTATTGTCTTACAATGTACTGACAAATACTTTTTCTGACAACATTGTAAGACAAAAATTGTAAGTTCACACTGTTTTTAGACATTTTCAGAAAATTTTTTTGACAATATTGCACAATCTGACAACCGTGTGTACGTAGCTTTACTACTTCGGTTAGGTCGTAATGAGGAGCGACTAAAACGGTTCATGCCAATACGGGTCTGTTTCGATATATTGTTAGTTAAAAGTTATGCTAAATAATCCAGGACTCATATCAGTTATCATATATACCAAGTCTCCTCTATGTTATCCCTTCTAGAATACCTGTGCCAACCCCCGAGTTTATCCATGTCAGGCATCGTATTTCACTTAGATAACGACTTAATTTCCATTGTCATATGGAAACCAAGAGATTTCACATAATTCTAAAAGCCTGTTGTTTTCATTGGTTAACCAGTGACCAACCAAAATTAAGTCTTGACTATAAAGTCATTATGTTTAAAACCGTTTTAAATCCAATTCGGTAGTGAAGGATAAGTTCAAGAAAGTCTAAAATACAAAAAAATACTTTTCACACACGGACGAATTCGCAGAACCGATCTAACACCCCGCTGAGATTAGGCCCATTTATCCATCAAGACTCTTATTAGAGAGCATTTAGCTTTAAATTTAGTTATAAGATAATTAAAAAGGTATAACCTTTCTTAATATTCACTTCTAATAAAACTATGTGTAAACCGTATGTACTTGGAATCATGTAATGTTTCATTCTCCTCCAGCCTCATATCACAAAGACCCATGGTACGAGTACTCAGAGTTAAGAAATCACACATCAATCTGAAATTAAGTCACACATCAAGCTGCTTATTAAAATTTAAATGTTTCCGTCAGCCTGGCATTTACCCACATGTTTTTAAACTCAATTCCTTAAGATCCCTCTTGAACACTTGGTGGTTCAAGGCAGAGTTTCCAATTCGGTTTTAACCGAAACCGAAACCGCGGTTTTTCAAGGCCTAAAACCGAAACCGAAACCGACAATTATTCTTCGGTTTTCACGTTTAATCTATTTTCACTAGAAAAATAAAAATTTAGAAATGAGAAACAAAATTTTTCATCCAATTATTCATCCAATATCTCTAAACACAGATCGGTAAAAACATCTTAAGATTTGTTTAAATTTTTTAAATTGTATTGCAATAATTGCTTCAAATGATGTAGCATGCTAAATAATGAAAAATTTGTGTAACAGTCTTAGTTATTTTCAAATATCCGATGCAAGTATGGAGTACTAGCTGACCGGTGCGCTTCGCCACCTCAATTTGAATAAAGAAATAGTACTATTAAGCCGCCCTTTGTAAATTAATACTAATTCATTGTAATGTGGATTGTAGATCATTCTAGACGTATTATTAGAATAAAAACAATACCATAAAGACCCACATTTTGTATTCCTACTCAGCATCATGAGTGTTTAATTTCAAATTTCTGTGTCCATTATTGTTGAAAATACAAAAGAAAGGTAAGACTATAATAACCTTTCGTGAATTCTAACTCATTCAGAATCGCTTGAGCCTAATTTTAAGGTTTATTATTATAAAATATTCAAAAAGTAGCTTTACAATAAAGATAATATAGGAACAGATTTAATAGTTAATAAATTATCATAAAACCGAAACCGATCGGTTTTCAATTTTTTAAAACCGAAACCGCGGTTTTGAAATTCTTTGGTTTTTTGGAAACTCTAGTTCAAGGTGTGTGGAGGAAACCATACTGTATAAATCGTTACCCTTCCGTAGTGGAAGTCTTTATATGTATCTACTCTTACCAAATTACCAAATTTATAACTTTATTTTCTTTCTTAATACTTAAAAATTTATTATTATTTTTGTTTTTACAGAGGTGGCGTAGCACTGTGCCTTTCACCTTTAGGTCGTCGTAACGGCGAAGCTTTGATACGCTTTATTTCACAAGAACATCGCGACATGGCATTAAAACGACACAAACACCACATCGGCAATCGTTATATAGAAGTTTATCGTGCCACCGGTGATGATTTCCTATCTGTAGCTGGCGGTGCTTCCAACGAAGCCCAGGCATTCCTCTCAAAAGGTGCCCAAGTTATAATACGTATGCGTGGCTTGCCCTACGATTGCACAGCTAAACAAGTGGTGAGTACGAAACTAAACCCAAACCAATCTTGAATTTTCTCTATATAAGTAAATTACATTTATTCATAATTGTTTTCCCCTTCCAGTTGGACTTTTTCACAAATGGCGAAAATCCCTGCAATGTGCTGGATAACACTGAGGGTGTTCTATTTGTAAAGAAACCCGATGGTCGGGCTACTGGCGATGCCTTTGTTTTATTTGCTAATGAGGGCGATGCCCCCAAGGCCTTGGCCCGCCATCGAGAATCGATAGGTCAACGTTATATAGAGTTGTTTAGATCGACCACAGCGGAAGTTCAACAGGTTTTGAATCGTTCATTGGATCCCAAGACATATGAACCAAATCATCAGCCACCCTTAATTGCTCAATTGCCAACCATGCAGTTGTCGCTGTTGCCACAAGTAAAAATATTTACCAAATTTTATTAACTAATGTAATTTTTATGTTTTAATTGAAATCTAATATTTCTGTTTCTTTTTTTTTTTTTTGATTTTTTGCAATTTTTAGCATCTTATAACTTCGGGTACTACTAAAAATTGTATACGCTTAAGAGGATTGCCCTATGAAGCTCTTGTCGAACACATTTTACATTTCCTAGATGATTTTGCCAAACATATTATATTCCAAGGTGTTCATATGGTCATCAATGCACAGGTAAGTAAGATTAGATGATAATTTGGAATATCAATAACACTTTTACGAAGTATTTTGTCTTAGTTTTAAATACACTATTGGTCAATTCACAAGGTCTCTTATCAGTTATATTGTCATAATGTCCTAATATTTCACAATGGTTTTTATTGCTTTTCAAGCAAAAAATGTCCTAAAATACTACTACTTTCTATGCTATGTTTATTGTGTTATCGTAACGAACCAGCAGAGACCAACGCCGAATGCGTAAGAGTCGGTTAAGCCGAGCCGTCGATTCGTGATATATTAGGACATTATGACAATATGACTGATAAAAGACCTTGTGAATTGACCAAATATAAAAAGAATGACAGATAAATAATAGCATTGTTCCAGTATTTGTTCCTAAATATATATTTTGTTGGTTTTACACCATGTGGAATTGATTTACTTTCTGGTTCTCTTGAATGCCGCAATTTTAAAAATAATTCGATGAAGCTTGGTAAATGTGCCTTCATCTTCTTAAGGACAAACAATATTAATATTTGTCCAAAACTGAAGAATCCTAATACAAATTTCATCATCTAAACAAAAATTATATTCGATTTTCAGCAAATGCAAATGATTTTTTTTGATTTACTGTTGCACAGTGGGGCAGAATCAAAATTTGTTGGAAATAAATCTGGTATTTCTAAACGGCTGATCCGATCGAGATAAATTTTGACATTGGCGTAGCCAAGGAGTATTCGAGTTTAAGTTATTAAAATGGACCATTCAAATGCTCCAGGCGCGGCGCTATGGGGGGTCAAAGTAGGGTACCTTTGACATGTAAAATTTTTAAACACCTGCCATTTTTTTTGTTTCCCATCCGATTTCAAAGATTTTTATATTTTTGGAAAGCGCTCGACAAGGTCTTTATAATTATATTTATCTCTTATACTTTCCGTGTTATAGGCATTTGAAAATTGAAGTTTTAAAATTTTGCCATACCTTGATCCGCTTTTTTTAAAATATAGTGCCTACTTTTGAACCGAATGAACTCAAATTTTTTTCGTTAGTTAGACAACTAAATTAGCAATAATATGCAAAAGATTTCAGAGCAACATCAATTACGAATTCAAAAATAATGGATTTTCAATTTAAAAATTCAAAAAATAGTAGATTTGTGCTGTTTTTTGGGCGAAAAAGTGACTTAATTCGTTTTTTATTTAAAAAAAACTTTCTTTTAAGACATAGAACAATTTTATGTTTTTCTGTAAGATATCTTTACGTAGAACATTTTGGTATAAAAAACTTGTCACAGTTTTCGAATATGTTGTACCTACGCCTTTTTTAATTTGACCTATTTTTTATCAAAATTTCAAATTTGGGCCACATGTTCTAAAATCCAAAAGCTGGGATCAGAAAATGGAAAGCAGAAACCTTTATGTGGTCCCTATTTACTCCCAAAGTATTTTCCCAGCCACAAAGAAAACGTGGACCCTATGGGCAAAATAGTAAAAAATATAATTTTTGGGATTTTCGCTCCAATTTTTAGGAATTGCGGGATTCCCTTTAACCTTTTGACAATTTTTTTTACAGCTTGTTATTTAGAATGAAAAATTTAAAAAAGTTTGAAAATTTCATTGAATTTTGTAAATAAATAAAGATTTTATTACATATTAGATATTTATTGAGCTTATAAACAATTTGATCCATATTTTTCCGAACTATATTTTTTTGTTTAGATAAGTTAATTTTTGGTCTTATAAAAAAGATTTGAAGTCAATATCTCAATTAGATTCAAAAATATGCCGCTTTAAAACTCCGTCCTTCAAAAATATTGCTCTTTTTACCAGCCGTTTAGAAATGCCAGATTTATTTCCAAAAAATTTTGATTCTGCCCCACCGTGTGTTGGTATTCAAAATTTTTAAATATAAATAAGGCAAACAAAAATGTGAAGAAAATATAAAATCACTAATTATACAACTGTTTTCAGTCATATCGAAATAGAAAATAAACAAAAGAAAATGTCAAAATAGTTGTGGCTTGGAAAGAGGGACAAATATATATCACACTCGTTGCCTGTTGAAAATTGAGTGTTTTCTCTCGCTCTGTAAACCACAACCATTGAAATGTGGTTGTACAACGTCAAAATAACCATACGGTTCGGTATTACTTTTTTGACAACTGTCATTTGTTGCATATCTGTTATAATCTGTATATAAAAGAGAATAAAATATTTATGTATACGAGACTTTTATTTTTCGAAATGATTTCTTGACCGAATGATTTCAATAATATATTTAATTGTGAATTGTATTAATACACAGTATTATCGTCTGTAGATACCTTTAATAGCTTCCGCCATATTCATAAACAATGTTTAAATTAATAAAAGGTTAAGAAAACAAAATTTTTTATATGGTCTTTAGTATTTAATTAAAACATTTTAATTATATATTTATATAGCGTTAAAAAGTAATTACAAACTATAGTCTCAGGCCAATACTTTAATTACTTAATTTATGTATATGAATATTTAATTTCAGGGTCAACCCAGTGGCGAGGCATTTATACAGATGGATTCCGAGGAGTCAGCCCGTTTGTGTGCCCAACGAAAACATCATCAATTCATGGTGTTTGGTAAGAAATATCGTTATATTGAAGTTTTCCAATGTTCCGGAGACGATATGAATATGGTCCTGAACGGAGGCCTGCCATCACCAGTACCAGCAGCTCATGCACACCCCCATTTGGGGGCTGGCAAACAAGCATCACTTTTATCACCGGGTATGTTAGCACAACAACCGCCGGCCAACGCACAAACTATTAGTCCTCATACGCATGCTCACACTCATGCCCATGCTCATGCTTTGCAATCGCCGCCCTCTGTGGCTGCAGCAGTAGCGGCCCTTTCACAGCCACCCCAATTAACCTTGCCGGCCACAGCTCAATCGGTAGCTGTTGCCGCCGGTGGCATGTCACCATATATGGCAGCAACAGCACCGCCCTCAGCGGTACCACATCCGTCCATGGCTCAAACTGCAGCAGTGGCTGCACAAAATGCAGCCGCAGCTGTGGGAACTTTAACCACGCACTCCAATCAGTTGCCCGTGCACACAGCCTCAGCATCAGCTGTTAGCCCTCAAGCCGCCATGACATTTCCCTTTAACCTCTCCTTACCACCTCCCCCTACAGCGGCTACAGCTGCCGCTAACTCGGCTTTGATCGCTCAGCAACAAGCTCAATTTATAGCTCAACACAATTTGTTGGCACGCCAACAGGCAGCTGCTGCCGCCTCAGCCGCAGAGCAGCATCAAATGTATACAAATGTTAATCACTTGTTTATGCAGCAGCAGCAAAATGCTGCTGCCGCTGCTGCAGCTATGGGTCAGGCCAGTACCACAAGTGCTGGCCAGCCTCAGTTTGTCTTTATGCCACGCCCCTACTTCCAACCCTTTCCCCTAGGCTATATGCCGGCCCAGCAGAGCTATCAATTTGCCGGGCTTATGCCGCAACAGGCTGCCTCCACTACAACGAGTGGCATGCATGCCGCTGCAACAGCAGCTGCTGTCAATGCAGCCAATGTGGCGGCAGTTGCTGCTTTGCCACATTCCATGAAACGTTCTTACGAGAATGCCTTTCAACAGGAAGCCAATGCCGCTGCTAGTGCAGCCAAACGTGTTTTGACCCGTCCACCGGGAAATTTTTATCAATTTTATAATCACGGCATCTAAAAAGTGGCTGTGAACTTTGTTTTAATTTGAATTTAAATCGAATATAAAAATGACTGCATAGCAGTAGTTGCGTACTTTATTACAATTTACATATATTTATTACTTTTACAAATTTTAGAGTGAAAAAAAAATCTAAGAAAATAAGCTCCATTACTTTGCTCAAGACATTCCAATTTATAGTTATAATATAAAAATTAAAGTGCTTCCAAACGGCCTTCCTCCCCTAAAAAACCCAACCTTTGCCAGCACAAGGGCGGTACGATTGCAATATTTAAAAAAAAAAAAAATATACTTTAAAAACATAATAATTTAATTATCATTTTGCATTCATACAATACTTAATTGATTGAATTCTTTTATGACTTGAAATTTAAATTCTTTAAACTATTAATCATGATGGGTTTAACAATTTATTTTTTAATTTTTATTTGTTTATTACTTTTACATTTAACGTTAAAATTAAGTTTAATTTTGGAATATAAACATTTTATTTCTTTTTCAAAATAGTTTTAAGTTAAAAAACTTTTTTTTTATAAAAAAGAAAAAACTGAAGCATTTGCACAAATTTATAAATTATACATAAAAATACATTAATTTTACCTAAATTAAACAAAAAAAGGAATTAAACTTAAACATAATTATTTCCTTACGAAAAACAAATCAAACAATATTTGGCAACTTTAAACAAAAGACTATCTCTAAAAAAATATTTAATTGGGTTTTGAGAAAATTGGTTAAACAATTTTAAACTTTAATTCAGCAAAACTAAGAATCTTAAAAAAGACATTAAGAGGCTAACATTAATCAAACACTGTTCAACAAATTTCGTAAAACTTTTATTCTCTTATACTTTATTTCTCTTATACAAGAGAAATTCTTAAAACTCTTTTACTAAGTGCAATTTATTTTAAAAAAAACATCTAAACTTTATTTTATATTAATTTTTTAAGTTTAATTTAATTTTATTTAATTTAATTATTATTGGTTTAATTTGTTTAATGTTTAACCGTGTTTGATTAATGTCTGGTGTTGGCTTTTGCATACAATTTTGCTTTAAAAAAAGGACGTCATAAAATCTAAAAACAAACAAAAAAATCTAATTTTTATTTAAAATGGTCTGACATAATAATATACATATTTATTACATATTTGGGCATTTGCAGTGTGTTTTTTAATTATTATAAATTTTTAATTTCGCAAATATTATTACAAAACCATAAACATAAACTGTGTTTTTCAGGCTTTAAGATTATTGTATAAACTACATATTTTATTTAAAACAAAATCAAATCAAATCGAAATTAATCACTTCTACTTACTTAGTTAATGATGGTTGGCTCATTTTCAATCTAAATGTTGAAACATTTGTTTCTTTTGTTTCTACTATCTAGTTTTTTGAAATAATTGCTCTTTATTGAAAACTTTTCCTAAAACTTTAACAAGTTTTAATGAATAACGTACTTTTTAATTAAATGACAATTTCAAAAATACCTTCAACAAATTTCATACTTTTGATTTAAATTTTAAAAGAAGATGTCTTAAGGCAGCTTATGATCTTTTTTTATGATCCCATATTGAATTGATCTTTATGATCTTTAATGATCCATATTGAAATTCTCTTCTTTAAATATATCAAAAACCAAAAGCATGAAACCTAAATTTTATTAATAACCTTCTTCACAAAGCTTCCAATATGAAATTGTCTTTTAAAATCTATTAATTAATATTAATTCTTTTGTTTTTCTAATTTCTTCTTAATGTGTACTTAAATTATTTACTTACATTTTATATTTTTTTTGTTTTACACAAAAGAAAAATATAAAATTATTTTATTTTTTATTTTTTTGTTTACATTAAAACATTATTTATAAACAAACAAACATATATAGTTACAATATATTTAATAATATAAAATATTTATAATTGTGCGTGAGAAAAAAAAGGGGAAATGATAAATTTGTTGGTGTTAGTTGCAAAATCATTATGTTGTATAGATTAAAATTTAATTACTCGTATTTATTTATTAATTTCTGTAATTTATTATATAAATGTATGTTTTGTTTTTGTCATCACTAATCCATGTACACTAGACAACAATTTCAATATTATTGTTTTTTTTTTTTTCTCCTCCTAATTTTTTTTGCTTTATGTCAAACTTTTGCGCTCTATCCATAATATTGCTGGGTTATCGTCTCATACTAGTGCTCGTATTAAACTACATAAGTATAAGGAATTCATGAAATTTACTTTATTTTTGTTGGGTTTATATATTGAAAAAGTTTCATGAAATCATGTTTTTTTTTTTTTTTTTTGCAAGTTAGAAGAGTTTGTAATTAATAAAACTATGGTAAGCGTAGATTGTAGGCCTGGTTTAGTACTAAATTACCCTATTTAAGAAATTTATGTGTAACACCCTGAACAATTTCAATATTTGATTCATTCACATGCAAAAATTGATATATACTTACGTGACTAATACTATGTCCTTTAAAAAGGCTTTAGAATTCAAATAAATGTTTTTGATCCCAAAATAAGTATGAAATAAAAGCTAAAAAGTTTCACATTCTAAGAAATTTCTCCCCTCCCCCTGGCTCAGAAATTTTAAATTCACGAAAAACAAGTAAGAGAGCTATATTCGGCTGTGCCGAATCTTATATACCCTTCACCAAATTATTCTTAAAAATAAAATTAAAAAAAAAAATTTTTTAATTTTTTAAAAAATTTTTTTTAAAAGTTTTTTCTAATTTTTAAAAAAAAAAATTAAAATTTATTAGTGAAAAAAATTTATGACAAAAGAATGTTTTTTGTGAAACTTCTCGAAAGCATGTCTGACAGAATTATTGAAGATTTGGATCCCGAAGATATCTGGGGTCTTCAGAAAATTGATTTCAACAGACAGACGGACAGACAGACAGACGGACATGGCTAAATCGACTGCGCTATCTATAAGGATTCAGAATATATAAACTTTATAGGCTCGGAAAATTATATTGTGGAAATTACAAACGGAATGACAAATTTATATCGAAGGTGAAGGGTATAAAAATATGATTTTCATACAAATACTTCTTACTTATTTTTCAATCATGGGGAAAACGTATAACTTTATTAGACTGCTGACCTTTGTAGCTTTTTCTTGATATCCACTCTGGGATCAAATACATACCTATTTTATTTATTTACTAAATTTTTACAAAAATTTTTGACAAACATTTTGAGATCAAAAATAAAATTGTTCTTAAATTGTATTAAATTCAACTTATAAAAAAAGGTTTGTCACAAACATATACATGTTTACTGTAACCATATATATGGTTGGTACAATCATGTGACTCGTAAATTAACCATATTATTGTTACCACAATCATATATATAGTTACTGTGACCATAATATTGTTAAAAATGTTGAAATGGTTTTTAGTAAACATGCAGAAATGTTGAAATGGTTACAGTAACAATGCACAACTATATTTTTTTCTGCGTGAACAGAGCTTTAATTTTTATCAAAATAAAAATGTGTGAAATAGCTAAACATTTTCGAAAAATATCAACAATTTAAGAAGTTGTCTCACATTTTGTTCCATACTTATGGTTCTACTTGACCGATTTTGGCCGTTTTCATTACAAAACATTTCCGATCAATACTTTTTGATATGTTACAAATCAAATATATGATTGTGGGTATAAAAATATCAAATATTAAGAAAACTTAAATTTTCTTCGGCAATTTATGATCGATTTAATTGGATTTGAGCTTACATTCAGAAACATAATTATACAAATTATTTGCATCAAAATTCAATTTTGAATTAGTTTCAACATTTTCTTTTCAAATATTTATAAGAATTTTTAATCAATTAAAAAATTACGGCATTAGGATTTCTTAAGTGCATGAAGTCCCAAAAGGACAAAAATGTAATTCAAGAATTTCAAAAATAGTTTGATGAAATCCTCTTCTAGACCTGCAACCTACACATATTCATTTAGAAAGTAAGGCACTGATTCAATTGACAAACGACAACACAGATCTGATATTTAGCTGTGTTCCAAACTATAGACAAAAATAAATAAGTTGTTTTTGCTCTCGGTGGCTATGTGAACTAAATTGCCTAATTGGAGTTTCGGAAAACCGACAAGTCATTAATTGGTGTTTTGCAAAAAAAACATAATATTTTGGACCATAGAGGAATACACATAGAGCGGAAACTAGAAAAAAAACTCAAACAAAAAAATTACTCAAAATAATTTTTTCTTACTAATACAGGTTTTTGACAACTGAGTTATGTATTTGACAGGAGAGTTTCCGCTCTATGTATATTTCTCTATGTTTTGGACGTCAGTTAATATTTGATTCTAGAAACCAACTCCTCTTTAAGATACAATGAAATTCTTCCGTTAATCAATATATACCCCTAACGGTATCAAGATAAATTTAAACGTTTATCTCCTTATGAAATTCTGTTTGTATAAGCCCAATATTAGGAACTCGGTTATAAACCTTTTAGAAATATCGGTATCAAGATAATAAATATAAATAAACGTCCTCATGTAAGGCTTACTTCGAACATCGTTTTAACGCGCATAAACTTATTTAAAATTTTGTTAATAAATAAGATTAATACTTAACTAAACAATCGAAAATCAACTTTCAAAAATCTGTTAGATACATATATTGGTATCATCATAAGTTTTTTTTTTTTTTAAATTTAATTAAACGTTTCAAATTAAGGAGTGAGATCGCAAAAATCTTAACATATATAAATGTTAATAAAAAAGAAACCACTAAACCTACAGTTTCGATTTTTATTATTTGATTGAAACCCTTCCATTAAGGTTTTTAAAGAGCTTTCTGTCACTTTGTTCTATCACACTCTGGCCTAAGGCAACAGGCTGTCACCTTGCTTACCTTATTGACAGGATGCCAAATCAATTCAAATATAAGTGGAAACATTAAGAAGTCTTATGAATGGAAGCATCCTCTTTTGTAACCATTCCTTCATGTAAATTTCGGTATTTTTAGAGCCCTTTGTATCAAATGGTTGGCTTCTTTTGCCGTAACTGCATATTGCTTGCCATGCCAATAACTTTTTTGGGTCCTAAACTTTTTTACAACATTCCCTCGAGCATCAACAACATAAAAATGTTGACCCGGAAGCTCCGCAAAATTTTCCAAAACATACGTTTCGTCAACCATTATGCAGGTATATTTTTTATAAAATTTGACTTTAATTTCCGTGCTCTGTTTTTGGCCCTTTAAATTTTTAGCAGAGTTCCTCTCAGGAACTTTTTGAGACTTGTATGTTTTTAAACCTGCATTGGCTTCAACTTTTCGTACCAATTAGTACGAGTACTGAGCTAACCGGACAGCTTATTTCTGTATGAATGAGAACAAACAAAATAGTAGAATTTGGGACGGTACCAATCCACATGAGATCCAAGAGCGACCAATGGATGGTGAAAAATTCACTGTTTGGTTAAGATTTTTCAGCTGGCGTTTTCATGGGTCCATATAGGTGATCACCGTCAAGCTATAGGTCGATGATTACTAACATCTTTTAACCTGAATTGGAGGATATGGACACCAACAACATGTGGTTTCTATAGGACGTGCCACATTGGACATGTCACGTGTAGATGATGTGAACTGGCCACCGAGATCGTGCGATTTGACCTCGTCAGACTTTTTCTTGTGGGATTTTCTTAAGTCGTAGGTCTATACGAATAAGCCACAAACCACAGCTACTTTTAAAGCCTGATTTATGCGCCAGAGTAATAGAAAATTGTACATTTGTACAGGGTTTTCCAACAAGATGTGTTATTTTGGTATTCAAAGAAAAATGGAATTTTTTGTGATAAATTATCGGATGTTTATTTAATAATAAAGAGGAAAGTATGCCATTAATAATGAAAAACTACATCAGCCAAATGGCCATCACGACCTCGCTTACATGACCATATCCTTTTCATGAAATTTTCCATAACCAAATCGCAAAGTGGCTGCCCTATGTTTTCGATAGCCTCATGAATTCTATCTTTGAGGTCTTGAATCGACGCTGTGCTGTTGGCGAAGACCGTATCTTTCATGTGGTCCCAAAGGAAGAAGTCGCAAGGTGTGAAATCACAAGATCTCGGTGGCCAATTGTGACCACCTCTTCGAGAGATAACAAGGTCCGGAAACTTTTCCCGTAAAAGAGCAATGGTTTCGTTGCTTGTGTGGCACGTAGCTTCGTCTTGTTGAAAGTAAATGATGTCCAGATCAATATCATCAACTCCGACCAAAATACGGTGTAACGACGTTTGTGGAATGCCCAATTCCAAAGAACGACGAGGAATGGACAAACCTGGGTTTTCTTTCACACTTTGGGCTCAGTTGTTCTTAAGCGACGTACATGGGTTTTATTCTTCACAATACTTACTTGTCCCAACAGCTCGAATTTTTCCACCAATTTCTGTTTTGCGGTCCGATAAGGTGCTTCACGACGACCCAAAAATGCTTTAGTTTTGCGAACTGTGACTGCAAGATTTTCACCATTTTTGTAGTGAGCTTTAATCATTTCAATGGGTTGTAGACTCGTGTATCGTTCTATTTTTAGTAATGGCGTAGTTTCTACTTGTCAAATGACACAGAATAAAAGCTTCAAAAATAACACCTCTTGTTGGAAAACCCTTTACATGAAAGACCATTTATGTATTTTAAAATATCCCCCATAAAATCCACTGTCTCAAACAAAGTTGTCTATCTTCCAATGCCTGTTAAAAACTTCAACTTCTGGTAAACCGAGTACTATTTACTTATATTAGAGAGAAACTTATTTATTTTAATTTTCAGTTTATTAAAATTCCCCATATTGTACACAGAGAAAGCTGATTCCTAGTAATAACAGAATTTGTAGCCAATCGAATGATTCGGCATTAGTGACCGAATTTTACAATTGCTGCTACAATATTTTGGAAGGAGTAACTAAAGTTTGGTTGCTTTAACCGTAATTGCTCTATATCAACTGATTTTCTGTTGATAGAACCGATAATTGCTATGTTTGCAACCGAATCATTCGATTGGCAGCGAATTCGGTTGCTACTACGAATCTGTTTTCTCTGTGTAGTCGTATTTAGTAGTGAAATGTATAAAAATTTTATACGAAGTTACTTGAATTATTCCAAAAACAATTATACATATACAGATAATGATTTTGCAACCTACATGCATATATACTACATCAACAAATATTCTCAAACCTTTTGCTCTATTTATATAGTTTTTTTTTTTGCATATACAAAAATATTAGTTTAAATTTACAAATTTTATTTCAGTTTATTTTTATAAAATGTACTTAAAGTACTAGAAACGAATTGAAAAACAACTTGAAATATATTTTGCTCAAAAAATGGAATTGCTTTCAATAGAGTAAATTATTAGAAAAAAAAAAAAAAAATAAAGAAAATTATCTTTAAGTTAAAATAAAATAACGCATGAATAATTTTAAAGCATTTCAAAATTAAGTATAAAAAAAAGAGTTTTGGTTCATTATATGATAAAAGTGCCTTTTTTAATTAACCTGGGGTTATAAATGGAGTGAAACCAAAATTCTATTGAAATGTTTTATTTAGAATAAAAAGTAAAACATTATTTGGCTTTACATTCTTAAAAAATACATTTTAATTTCGTTTTGATATTAAATAATTTTAATTAATTAATTATTTTTTTTTTACTTACTTACATAATACAACATAAATATATTCCCACATTCTTAATTTTGAATTATTTACTTAAATAAATATTAAATATTACAAAAAACAAACATTTTATCTACTTAAATATTGTTTATAGAGAACAGCAACAACAAAAATATATAATATATTCATTTAAAAAAACAAAAACAAAACATTTCTTCAAAATTTAGTTTGTATATGTGTGTGTATAATTCTCTAGTGTTTTTAACTCGCATTTTTTTTTATTTTTTATTTTATTTAAATTAATTTTTTTTCCTGTAGGGTGTCATTCATTTATTTAGCATTTTTATGTGTGTGTGTATTTTTTTTTCCTTTTTATACCCTTCACCTTCGTGAGAAGGGTATATATAAATTTGTCATTCCGTTTGTAATTTCCACAATATAATTTTCCGACCCTATAAAGTATATATATTCTGGATCCTTATAGATAGCGGAGTCGATTAAGCCATGTCCGTCTGTCTGTCTGTCTGTCTGTCTGTCTGTCCGTCTGTCTGTCTGTCTGTTGAAATCAATTTTCTGAAGACCCCAGATATCTTCGGGATCCGAATCTTCAATAATTCTGTCAGACATGCTTTCGAGAATTTTGCTATTTAAAATCAGCAAAATCCGTCCATAAATAACGGAGATATGAGCAAAAATCCGAGACAACCTCTGAAAATTTCATCAAAAAAAGACAATTTATTGCATGCTTTGACAAAAAAACAACAAAACGTATGTGTGTTGGATTCATTGTGTGTTGGATTCATTGTGTGCTGGCTTCATGCTTGTGTATTTTGTTTTTTTTTTTTGGTGTTTCACAAAAAAGCAACAAAGCGTGTATATGTTTGGATGTTTGTTGGCTTCATTATTTTGTTTTTGTTTTTTTTGGTGTTTGACAAAAAAGCAACAAAATGTACATATGTATGTTTGGATGTGAGTTGGTTTCACTGGTTTGCGTATTTTGTTTTTGTTGTTTTTTTTTTTTTTTGGTGTTTCGTTTCGTTTGGCGTTGTTGTTATTGAGAAGGGAATATATAAGATTGTTGTTTCGTTTGTAACTTCTACAATATAGCAATAGCAATTAAATGTAAAATTTTTAAAAGTTTTCTTGATATATTTAGGATGATATACGCTGAAAATAGGCAAGTAATGCATCCACAATAAAGGTGAAGGGTATATAAGATTCGGCATAGCCGAATATAGCACTCTTACTTGTTTTATTTAATTATTTTGTTTTTTCTCTTTTTCTTGATTTATTAATTTAATGGTCGATTTTGTATTCATTTGAATTAGAGTGTGTACAAGTTTTCCATTTAATTGGTATTGAAAAATTAACAAAAATTTTGGTGGTTTCCAGCAACAAAAAAAAAATAAATAAATAAATGAATCAAACAAACAAAAATAAAAGGGTTTCAAAGGTGGCTTAAATATATACTTTAAACATATTTAGTACATTTATTTACTACATAACTTATTATTTTAGTTTATAGTTTATTTAGTCTTATAATTGTATTTAAACATCTCTACTACCTGCATATGTAACTACGTGTGTGTCTATGTAACGTCCGCCCACATTTCTTCAATTAAAATTAAAATCAAAATAAAAACAATTCTTTGGATTTTTTAATATCTTGGGTTCAAGGTGCTGATGCAGTGAAAACTACGCATACAATTTTATTTATTTTTTATTTTATTTTATTTTATTTTATTTATTAATTTTAATTTAATTTATCTTTAACTATTTGTATGTGTTTTTTGTGGCTGGTGTTAACACATAGAGTATTACTCCGACTATTTGAAGCTGTAAGTAATTTTCTTCTGCTCCTCGTAATATCAACTAGAATATTGTAAAACATCTTAATATTAAACGTTACATGGTGGTATAACTCTAAACACTTTCTAAACTGGCTCTTAAATTGGACTTTTTCGATTTTCGGTGCTTTTCCCAAGGTCTAAATTTATTATCCCTTATCTAAAAGCAAATGCTAAATCGGACAATGTTTGGGGTGGCACATTCTATTTGAAGTTTCGAATTTTGAATCAAAGTATTTTCGGACATCGTTAGCCCATTAAACTGTAAACCAATGGTGCCCAAGCCCTATACTCTTGGTGCTCATTTGGTTTTGTAAATGCTCTTAGCTATAGGCTGTGTGTTTCTATACTCTATACTAGCAATATGAAATACACAAACAACTTTGTCTTGTTTGTTTGTCTTGTTTTTTTTTCGATCTTTAATGTCTACACGCAAGTGCAAAGCAACAACACTTTCGTATGCTTTGCTGGTAAACATTGACGATAGCGATCATCAATGTAGATTTTGTTTATCGTCTGGTATTGTTTAAAAAAGTGTGTATTTTTTGCTTTATTCTTTGCATGTTTTGGTTTTTACAACAAAAAAAAAAAAAAATTGCATAAAAATTAGTTTTTCTTTAAATGTATTGGTTTTTGCTCTTCCATAAGGAACTTTTGGGCAAACCAACAAAAATCATAAAATTTCAAGTACATACAAGTATCTCTCTCAAATCCCAAATTTAATATGTATTTGCAAAATTTTTTTTAACAAAATTGCAAAAAATTCTACTACTTTATTTCGTTTTAAATAATTGATAAATGAGCATTAAATATGCAAATTTTTACTGTTGTACATACAATAGGTTAGCGTGGGGACCTATTTGTAATTGGGGGATTTCGAGGAAATTTAGGTTTTGGTCACAAATTTTTTTAAATTATTTCTTAAAAATTAATTTCGTGGATATTTTCTAATAATTAATTTCAGATTGTTTCTGTGGTTATGTTATTATCCCTTTTATATCTGGGCTCAAACAGTCCAATATAGCAAAGTAAGACCTCAATACATAAAATAGTCAAAAATGTAAAATACATGAAGCTTGTGTGTTAAGAACAATTTCTTATTCTATTTCTTCCAAACTATTAACAAAAAAAGGTATTGTTATACCCTTCACCTTCGTGAGAAGGTTATATATAAGTTTGTCATTCTGTTTGTAATTTCCACAATATATATTCTGGATCCTTATAGATAGCGAAGTCGATTAAGCCATGTCCGTCTGTCTGTCTGTTGAAATCAATTTTCTGAAGACCCCAAATAACTTACAAACTTGATTCATACATCAATATATCGCCAATTCTTCCGGCTCGGTTGCTATTTAAAATCGAGAAAATCGGCCTACAAATTGCTGAGGAAAAACCGGGCCAACCTCGATTTTTGGCCTATTTTTGTTCAATATCTGGATTACTAAGTCATTAATATAGACAATATGGATATCTAATGATAGATACTTCAAAGTCCATTGCCGTATATACAGGCTATAGTAATTTGGACCTACAATGGGTCAAAATCGAAAAAAATATTTTTTAACCCGAATTTTTTTTTACTAAAAAATTTTTTTGTTATAAATTTTTTTTCACTAGTAAATTAAAAAAAAATATTTTGAAAAAAAAAAATTAAAAAAAACTATTTCGAAAAAAAAATTTTTTTGAAAAAAATTTTTTTTTTTTAATTTTTTTTTTTAAAAATTTTAAATTTTTATTTTAAAGTATAATTTGGTGAAGGGTATATAAGACTCGGCACAGCCGAATATAGCTCTCTTACTTGTTTAAAAAAATCTTTATATTTTTATTTTAATATTTGGTCAATTCACAACGTCTCTTATCAGTCATATTGTCATAATGTCCTAATATATCACGACTCATCGGCTCGGCTTAACCCACTCTTAGACATTTAGCGGTGGTCTCTGCTGGTTCGTTACGATAACACAATAAACATAGCATAGAAAGTAGTATTATTTTAGGACATTGTGAAATATTAGGACATTATGACAATATGACATGATAAGAGACCTTGTGAATTGACCGATTGTATTTCGCTACATCATTGTATAGCATATCCCAGCAGTTCTAGGAGACAGTCCCGAACTAGTGATTTTACCCATAATTTAGGGTGATAACTAGTTACCTTAATAGTTACGTGACTAGTTATTGATTCTCTTTGACTACAATGAGACTGTCTAATAGCTGGTTCAAAGTAGTCAACGCATTGGGTTCACATACTGGTTAAATGACGCCAGTTACCTTACTAGCTACCTAACTGGTAACTTGATCAGCTACATTACTAGTTATTTTAACATGTACGAGTGCTAATTGACCTCAAATAGTCAGCTAAAAAGACATACATAGGCAGTCCAATAAACGATAGCTTGTAAACAAACCTTTCTTCGACAACTATCCAATGCATTGGTTTTTTTGGGTAAAATAACTAATTTTTAAAGTTTAGTAAAAAATAAACGTTTAAAGTGACTTCACTGTAGGTTACTAAGAGACACTAAAGTGACTATTGACTTCAGTCTATGTAACATGGGCTATCAGCAAAAATAAAAATTAACTGTATGAGAATTATATCAACACAATTTTTATAAAACCAGTTTGAACGAATTACTCACAAAACGTTTAAAGTGACTGCACTCCAGATTACTTAGCGATGTATAAAGTAACCAATCTTCTCTCTACACTACAAAGAGTACATTTGACATAAATGGCCAAAATTTAAATTGGAGTCAGCCAAGTGATAAGACATTTGTGACGATTACTGTCTAGTTAAAAAAATTTTTCCTGAAGATGCTACACAATGATGTAGCTAAATATTGATAAAGATTTTAATAAAATAACCTTGTTGAAATTTCATTTAAAAAAAGATATTGAAATGTATTTCTGTGGACTTTTAAAAAAACAACTTAAGTGGAATTTTCAAATTTTTCAGAAGAGTTTAAATACTGTTAAATTAGTCTATAATTAGTTTGCTCTCAAAGAATTATACAAAGTTTTTGAAACTCTTTAAGACAGTTTTTACACTCTCCTGAAAAATTTGATAATTCCACTTAGGTTGTTTTCAAAATTCCACAGATTTGAAACAAAGATTCGAAATATTTAATTCTAAATTCCATTTCCAAATTTTAGGCACTATTCATAAACAATTTATAAATTTATCAAAGGTTTTTGAAACAGATTTTGTATGAAATTTTTGTTTTATAAACCTTTAATAAATTTAAAAACTGATTATTAATATGGGGGTTTATCTTTAACCATTCATTATGAATTAATTCATAGGCTTAATTCCTTCAAATGTATTAAATTCATTCCATTCAGAATTCATTATTTAATTTAAATCTATTACATAAAAGTTGAAATTAATTGTTTTCAATTTATTTTGTATATGATAAAAAGCTAATGTAAAAAATAACTGAGTGGAGAAAAATTATTTCAATTTAATTTGTATTAGATTTGAATTGGCAACAATTTAATCATGCAAAGGTTTATTGAATTCTGTTATGAATTAAGTCATGATGAAGGAATTATATTTAAATAAAATCTTTTGAATGAAGCTAAAGAATTAGATGTTGGAAATGGATTTATGAATGAATGGCTGATATTTGAACGCAAATTGAATTAATTCGAAGCTCTAATTTGAAATATGCTTGAAATTGTATGATATTTTTGATTTCAAGTTTAAATGGGTTGTCGATCTCAGAAATACTTCGAGATAAATCACGAAACTTCAAATAAAATGTTCTACTTCTGATTTTTAGATGACGGAGGAAAATTTTGAGACCTTTGAAAATCGAAAAAGTGTTAAATGGAGGCCATCAGTAAAACCAATCAACTAAATCCCCTTTCATTTCAAGGTCCCTAACGGACTTCAAAATTTGCTATTTTAAGCAAAGATTTCGAAATCAATATTTTTATTTTTATATTTCGAAAACACTATAATTCGAAATGAAATTTTGTAAACCTAAAAAGGTTGAAATGTTTTAGTTAGTACTGTTTCCCGTACTTTTTGCTAGCTTTGTATGTAATACGGCTTTGAAAATTCCATCAAAATCTGATATTTGATATTCCAAAATCATAAAGCATTAATTTTTCAATGGATTTTAAATTTTGAATCTTGAATTTTGGGATCTTACTTCAGATTTTGGAAATATTTTCAGACTTTAAAAACTACAATTTAATTTGGAGTATATAAATATTATTTTTCTTTGGGTATTCTTTTAAAAAATCTAAAAGTTTTCCAAATAGTTTCAAATTTATGTGCATCTGCGTTTAAAACTTCAAAACCCCATGCCTAACGTTTAATGTTTCATTTAAGTGCAGCCATTTTATTCATTTGCAGCATACTTTTGACATATGATTAGCATTGTATTTTCATATTCTTTTTTTATTTATTTTTTGTAAATTAAGTCGTATGTAACGTTTTGGGGTTTCTTTTTCAATATATTAAATGGATTGAATTTATTTTTAGCACTGGAGCTTCCTTACAAAATAATAATAATAAAAATTAGAGTTTAATATTATTATTATTTTTTTTTTTAATTAAAAAGTGATTGTTTATACTACATAGTTTTACATTAAAATGTGTGTGTTGTTTAATTTATCTACATTTATTATTTTTTACACCAAAATAATTATTATATTCATCATCGTACGTACTTTTTTTGGTCCAGAGTGTCAGTTGTATTCTACTCTTATTGGTGGTGCTGGTGGCATAAAAATTAAAAACAAAAAAATACTGAATTGCAAAAAAAAAAAAAAAAAAAAAACAGTCTTCTTATTCATGGTGGGTCACTGGTAATTATTAAATTTTTTTTTTTTAAATAAATGTTTTAATTTAATAAATTTTGCTACGGTGAGTGCTTTTAATTTTAATTTAATATAATTCACTTTCTTCCTTTTACCTGACTTCCCTTTTTTAACATTATTTAACCGTTTACCCTTTTCAAAATAAAAATTGAAAAACACTGTATAACTTTTAACACTTTGAACTATTTCTTTACTGTTTTTAGTTTTGTTTTGTTTTTATTTATAATTTCTGAATTAATTAATTAAATAATTTTGAGTTTGTTTTGAATTTGTTCTAAACATTTAAGTTTTAATAATCATGGATTTATTATGAATTTTAATTTACACTCGTCTACTGTTTGTTAGGCTTTCAAGTTTGCCAACATCTATTTACAAAATGAGTAGTAAACGAGTTTGATTGAATATCCCTATTATTGTTTTTTTTTTTATTATTATTATTAAAATTATGGAAATCAAATAAATATTTAGTTTCATTTTGAATTTTGTTTAAATTAATATCTACATTTGTATGTATTTTTAAAAGATTTTTGTTAATTTATTTAAAATTTGTTTATTTAGGTGCCTCTGTGATTGGTCCTCCATTTGGTCATTTTGGTCCATTTCCACCACCAGGCCCCATTTTGGCTTCACCTCATCGTGCTCCTCATCATCCACACGGTCCTACACATCCGCCGCCCCATCCAGCGGCATTTTATCCACATCCTTTAGTTTATTGGCCATATCCAAGTCCTCCTGTATCGCCGACGACGTACTTCAATCAGCCTACACATTCGCCCACTCATGTGCCTGGTAGTCATGGACCACCTATGGTAGGTAAATATTCCTAATTCCAAATTTTTTAAAACTAGATTTTTTTTGTTTGCGCTCTTAAAGTTGGGCGATTTTTTCCCCCGGTTTTTCAACTGTGAGTGAAAATGAAAAAATTATTGAAAATCACAGCTGCTAGACATCAGCTCAGATCTGTTTTAAAATAAACAGTTACGATTATGCGCAAGATAGGATTTGATTTTAGACTTATGGTTTTTTGGGAAAAATTTCTTAGAGTTTTTCGTAGATTGCGTTTCTGCTATACAATTTTTCGTGAACAAAATCGACCTACCCTAATATACAAATTTATTTAGACATTGATGTTTAAATATGAAATATAATAATTTTCTAACCAAAATATAATAAGTAGTCCGACTATCTATTTTTCAATATTACTCTCTCACATATACGGGTATCGTGTGAATTCAACACCCTTGTGAGAGATGTAAAACTTAATATACATTATTTAGCTAACACAAATTTCCACAGTGGTATAGAAACAAAGAAAAGAGGGAAATAAATTAAAAATTTTAAATTTGTTTTCATTTAAAATATTTCATGCTTTTCAAAAATAATAATTTCTTTATACATCTTCTTAGAAAAAAAGTAATTTTCGAAAAAAACTAGCGAACAACTTTTTTCAATTTTTTAAATTCAAATGTATATAACTTTGGACCCAGTCATGATTTTTTAACAATTAGTTTTTATTTGACATATACAATAAAAGAACAAGTAAGAGAGCTATATTCGGCTGTGCCGAATCTTATATTCCCTTCAGCAAATTATACTTTAAAATAAAAATTGAAAAAAATGTATTTCTTTTTAATTTTTAAAAAATGGTTTTATTTCGTAATTGTTTTTTGAAAGTTTTTTCCAATTTTTTTATTTTTAATTTATTAGTGAAAAAAATTTATGACAAAAAAATGTTTTTTGTGAAAAAATGCAGGTTAAAAAATATGGTTCCCCGATTTTGAAATTACAAATGGAAGGTGAAGGGTATAAAAATGTTGAAAATTTAGTTCTCAAATACGAATATCTCCTAAGCTATTAGAGATAATTGATAGCTACAACGATGTATTTTGTAGTTGTCGAATTGTAGGAGATTCTAAATATGTAATTTTTTTGAAATCGAAACAATCATGCCTTGGCCTGACCTTTTGCTTCTGAATTTTTCCAAATTTCAATTAAAAGAGGTGGGGAGATTTGCCCACTTTCCTTTGCAATTGTTCAAACTTACCTGGATGGAAACTGCGACTCTTGCCATAAAATATTTTTGGGAAGTTTATACTGAGCACTACCAGTATCCCATAAACTTTACCGTTCCTCAACTTCCTCGATAAGTTTGATAGTATTTTCGTATGACCACATGGATTCCACCTTCTAGCGGTAGGATTTTTGTTTGTTTGCGACTGGATAAGAAATTTTCAGTCAATGTATGACGCAGGTTTCATTAATTGAAATTTCGCTATCCATTTTTTATTTAATTTGTTTTCCCATTTTGTTTCACTTTTGTTTTTTAATATTATTACCATAGAGAAAATATACATAGAGCGGAAACTAGAAAAGAACTCAAACAAAAAAATTACTCAAAAATGTTACACATACGAGTGTTGTTTTTGTTTTCACATAGTTTTTTTTTACTAATACATTCTCACCACTTAGGTTTTTGACAACTGAATTAGGTCTTTGACAGGAGAGTTTCCGATCTATGTGTATTTATCTATGATTATTACTACGGACTTTTGTTTGTTTTTAAATTGTCTGAGAATGATACCATTGGCAGATGCATAAACTTCGCACATCTGACAATAAAAAGTGTCTGACAATTTTCTTACAATGGTAACGATGTCTGACAATATTTTTATTATTGTCTTACAATGTACTGACAATGCTTTTTCTGACAACATTGTAAGACAAAAATTGTAAGTTCACACGGTTGTTAGACATTTTCTGAAAATTTTTCTGACAATAATGTAAGATTTGACATAGACTTAGGTACTTTTTTTACTAACACATGTATAGAGTTAGGTACTGCTGTCAATGAGTCGGACTACTTGTTTAACATTGTTTCTATCATTCAAAACCAAACAAATTTCATGAGTATCAATTTTATTTAATGCAAAGTTTTACATTTTCAAAAGTTTTTTTAAATGCATTTTTAATAAATTATAAAACTGGTTTTCTGTTCTAATAAATGCTTTAAGAGGATTCAAAATTAACATTTTGACGGTTGTATGGACCGATTTAAAATGGAAATTTAGTTTTGAGTCACAAATTTGTTAAAATTTTTTATTTATCTATTTTCAAATCATTTATTTTGATTTTTCCCTTTTGTTTGGCTTTAAATGATTACATTCTGAAACAAATATTGTAAATGGCTCTTAGTATTGATACAAATTTTTTCAGTAATTAATTTGGCTGTTAAGTTCTTAGTTTAACAGTTTTAATAGTCGAATAAATATTCGAAATTAAAATATTATTTTTGACTTCTAATTATCATGGGTTAATGAAGTTCAAGTGAGAAAATAAATATAAAATAACAAATAAAAAAATATAGTTCTGGTGCAATAGAAACAGGAATTGTTCTTAACAAACAATGTATTTTATATTTTTTATAATTTTTAGTGTAGGGATTTTATGAATTTAAAATTTCAATGTCCTAGAAATTTTAAATTCATAAATTACTCATACAACGAAGGAATTTGAAATTAAATATTAGAAAATATACTGAGAAATGTATTTTGAAGCATTATTGGAATCGAAAATAATTTTTTAAGTTTCGTTAAAAAATTGTTTCAAAATGTAAAATTTGAGTTTTGAAATATATACATTTTATTTTCAAAAAATGTTTATATTTTATATTCAAACATCTATGGCTATATAAGATACCCCAGGAAAATGCTTAGAACTTGCTCCAAAATCACTAGTTCTAGAACAACTATAACCAGAACCACTTCAGATTCTTTGATAACAACCATAGAACTAGTGATATCGCAACTACTTCTAGAACTCGTTGTAAAGAACAATGTTTTGATTCTTAACAAAGTCTACATAGTCTTATAGGTACTATTTATTTAGAACTAGTTACACATTGGTTGTATATTAGTTCTATAGAACAGACACTAGTTCTGAAATAACTTCATAGACCCGTTAAAAAATTTTTGAATTTTGTAAATAAATAAAAAATTTTAAAATACTTTTTTGTAATGTATGTAATAAAACAAATAAACATTTCCTTAACTTGTTCCAAATATGGGAATTTTTAATAAAAAACATTGATGGAAGTACTAGTTCTAGAACCGTTCTTAAAATGTCGCTTCTGTAGAACTAGTTCGGAGGTTGACAATTTGAAGCAAAAATCATTGATTAAGGAACTTCTTTCAGAATTTTTCCAAGGAAGGGGTACTGGCTTCATAACGATTCCATAGAACTTGTTCCGAAGGTGAAAATTTAAACAAAAATCATTAGTCGCACAGTGAGGCAGAATCAAAATTTTTTGGAAATAAATCTGGCATTTCTAAACGGCTGGTCCGATCGGGATAAAATTTGACATTGTAGTATTCGAGTTTATGTTATTAAAATAGACACTACAAAATCTCCAGGCGCGGCGCTAAGGGGGCTCAAAGTAGGGTACCTTTGACATGTAAAATTTTTAAACACGTGCCATTTTTTTGTTTCCCATCCGATTTCAAAGATTAGGTCTTGAAAAAACATGCTTGCGTGTGCTATTTCTCTCCTTTAATTCCGAGTTATAGGCATTTCAAAATTGAAATTTTAAAATTTTCCCATAAATAAAGACTTTATTACATATAACATATTTATTGAGCTTCTAAAACTAAAATTCGTATCAAAATTTTGTTAGGATTGCAAATATTAGGAACAATTAGATCCAAATTTTTCCGAACTATTTTTTTTTTTTTGTTTAGAGAAGTTAATTTTTGGTCTTATAAAAAAATTTTAAGTCAATATCTCAATTAGATTCAAAAATATGCAATTTTAAAACTCCGTCCTTCAAAAATATTGCACCTAAAATTAACTTATCTATACAAAAAAATAGTTCGGAATAATTTAAATCAAATTGTTCTAATATATGCAATCCTATCAACATTTTGATACGAATTTTAGATTTATTTCCAAAAAATTTTAATTCTGCCCCACTGTGCAATGCCAAACTAAAATGAGTACTGACTACATACATGCGTTCAAGAACTAGTTGTGAAACTAATGCTAATTTTCGTGGGACTAAAGTATTTTGAATTGAATTTTTTTTTAACATTAAATTTTTATATTTTTTTGAAAATGCTGCAACTTTGAAACTTCAAATAATGGGTGCAACCTCTTAACGTTTTTAATTTTTTTCTGAAATTTCCAGCATTAAGTTATTAGATGACAGCCAAATTCAAAAAAAAAAAAAAAAATTCTAAATTATGACCACAGCAATGTATAGGTGTATTTAAACCTTTTAAATTTGATTTAATGAAATATTTAAATGTGTGATTAAATAACCTCAAGCATTATATAGAATCAAAATTTAAATCCAAACGTTAGAATTTTAAATTAATCGTTTTACTTAGTAAAATCAGTAGTAAAAACTTCTTCAAAAATGAGTTTACAATTTTTTACAATGAGTTATTAATATGAATGTTTTGTATTTTCTAGTATTCTCTCGATTATATACCCGCTGTACCACCAACAAACTACGGTAATCCAGCGTCACCGCTAAGTCCACAAACAGTGGGAATTCCTACGAACACAAATAGCTTAATACTCTCACCAAATAAGGCACCAACAATGACCATGGTGCCAACTCCCAAGCAATATCCAGCAGTAGCGGCTGGTCCACCACCACCCGTAACGCCCATCACACCCACCTTTCACAATAAAATGGTTTTACCGCCACCACATCCATCACCAACCAGACATACTCACACAAATCCGTATCACCACTATAGTTCACCAGCGCCTTTGCAGGGTGGCGTAGTTTTGGCCGTGCCTCCAACACCTGCAACAGCAATTGTAAATACACCACCGAGTCGCATAGTGAAAACGCCTCCAACTGAACAGCCATTGCTTGCCATCGATACCAGTCACGCCGTTGAACGTAGTGCATTGAAAACGAATACAAAAAGGACAACTACATCCACGACTGCTCCAAGTCAGCCGGCAGTAACTGCCAAGCCAGTTGTTGTAGCAACAACAGAAGCCACCACTTCATCAACCGCAACTGCAACTACAAATATGAATGGTACAACTGCTATAGTCACAAATCATTGTGTAGAATTGTACACTTCGTAGGGAATTTTGAACCCTACTACCCAATTACTACTAGAACAATAAGTGCTACTTTAATAATCACAGAAACCACAACAGCAACAAAATACTGAGATTTCTATTTAACGGATTTTATTTAAAATTATTTATTTAATCATTTCTTCACAACTGAAAAACAACCAACCAATCAACCAACAAACAATCACAATTCCTAATCTTGCCAATAGATGGCCCATCTATAATTTATTTAAATCAAACACCTTCAATTGTGGTTGTTGCAAAAACTCAAAAACATTAAGCCAAGTTACAAACCTTGTGGACTAAGATTTAAGTAACTTCTTTTTTTAATTACATAATACCAAACGAATCTCGAATGCTTTGAAACAACAATTCTCCATTTTAATTAAACTCGTTGGCTTGTCTACCAAATTTTGTACGAGTATTTAGAAGAATATTTAATTTAATGAATGTTGATATTAATGTTTAAATCACAACTAGACAAAAACGAAGTAAATTAAACGTTACCTATGTAATTGTTTTTTTTAATTTATTTAAATTCTGAACTTCGTTCCTTAAGTTAATAAATAAATAAATTATTATGTATGTACTTCATAAAAAGAAAAAAGTGAAACAACCAGTGGACTCTAGTTTGTCTAACAAATATAAATTTCTTTCTGGTTAGTAAATTAATATAACATTTTATACAAATCTAGTGAATATAAAAACTAATAAGTAAAACAAAATTCACATTTTATTAAAAAAAAAGAAAAAAACCATAAGTAATCACAACAACAAAAATAATATGAAAAAACAAAAACCTAGTCAATAGTAAAATTATTTATGTTTTTATATATTTAATAATTTAAATGAATGTTATTTAATAAAAAAAAAAATCAAATTGGTTTACCAAAAAAATAAAAAAAATAAACAAATCAATAAAATTCTTTCGTCTCCAAAATGAAGAACAATATTTTCTTAGAAAATTTTATACAACTTTTAAAGTAAATATAATTTTGTAAAATTTACAAATACATACAAATAAATACCTATCTTTAAAACCTTGTCAAAACTCTCAATTATTGTTTATGTTTGCTAATTTAAATGTAATTAAACATTCTGTTTATTTGTTTTTATTGTCAAGTCTATTAAATTGTTTTTAAATGTTTTAAATAAACTATGTACATTTTATAATAAACATTCCTTCATGTGTATTTATTTTTTTCTATGGATTAGAGTTTCTATGAATCATGCTGTTAACAGGGTGCGTTTGCTTAGCAAAGACTATCACCCTGAGTGTGTTGTAACCAGTGTTCGAAATACAAATAATAACTTTCCGTATGTTAGTGTACGGCAGTGTTGTCAGATTATTAGATTTCCCCCAAATTGGCGATTTTTTCTATAAAAAGGTGTAAAAACAATTGTCAAAGGGAATCCCGCAATTGGAGCGAAAATTCTAAAAATTATATTTTTTATAATTTTGCCCATAGGGTTCACATTTTCTTTGGGGATGGGAATATACTTTGGGAATAAATAAAGATCACATCAAGATTTCCAAAATTGCTTTTCTTTGTTTGATCCCAGCTTTGGGATTTTAGAACATGTGGTCCAAATTTGAAATTTTGATAAAAAATAGGTCAAATTCTGAAAGATGTAGGGACGAAATATTCGAAAACTATTACATGTTTTTTATACCAAAATGTTCTCCGTAGAGATATCTTACAGATAAACATAACATTTTTATATGTCCTTAAAGACAGTTTTTTTTTTTTAAATAAAAAAAGAGTTAGTTCACTTTTTCGCTCAAAAAACAGCACAAATCTACTATTTTTTGAATTTTTAAATTGACAATCGTTTATTTATGGATTCGCAATTGATGTTGCTCTGAAATCTTTTGCATATTATTGATAATTTAGTTGTCTAAGTAACGAAATAAATTTGAGTTCATTCGGTTCGTTTTTTTAAGACTTAGTCGAGCGCTTTCCAAAAATATAAAAATCTTTGAAAAAATGGCACTAATTTGAGCACTCATAGCGCCGCGCCTGGAGCATTTGTAGGATCCATTTTAATAACTTTAACTCGAATACTCCTTTCCTACGCCCATGTCAAATTTTATACCCATCGGACCAGCCGTTTAGAAATGCCAGATATATTTCCAAAAAATTTTGATTCTGTCCCACTGTGCAGCGGTTTAGAAAAGTTTTTTTTTTTTTTTTTTTTTGGAAATAATTCGGTATATCGAGAACTATTAGAGATATTTTAACGAAATGACACATGGTTTTGAGCTAAGGTGTTTTTGAGTTGATTTGCAGTTGTTCAACTTCCTAGCGCTAATAGCGGCCAGTGCGTTGCTTCTCAAAATTGGTCTCTTATTTATTTTATTTTTTTTCAATTTAGCTCGATCTTTTTATGTTTTTTTTTTAGATGTGGTGGGCCAACAGCTGATATTTTTCTAAAATATCAGCTGTATTGGTGATAAAATTCTTAATAAAATAAAAAACTTTCAGTTATCTTGTCCCTATAAAAAATTAAACGCATCCAAAATTGGAACATATAAAAAGTGCCGTTTTTTTTAAGTTTTTTCCCAAAAAGGCCCATACATTTTTTCTTTTGTAGAAAAAAGTTTCTTCGGGAGTATATAAAATGTTTATATGATCCGGAAAGAGAATTTAATGCTAAAGCGTGTAAAGTATAGTTTGGCTCACTTAAGCGCGCATAACACCCCCCAGATCCCAAAAAGACCCATAAAAAAATTAGATTTGAGTAAAAAATTCTAAAAAGTCAAAGCACCGATCCCCGAAAAGGCTTCATATTTGTATAACCCTCAGCTCCAACCGCGAGAAATTTTGTAACAATATCTCTAATAGTTCTCGCGTGACCACTGCAAAATCTTAATTCTCCCTTACACAAATATTTATATTGTTTGATTTTGTTTCTTATAATATATACGTATAATCAAGTAATCAAATGCTTATTTTAACAGTATTAATGCACCTCTATGTACTTAAATATTTGTTAAAAATATTTTTTGGCTTTTGTTATATGGTGCACCGTATATGCGTATCAAATGAAAGACTGCAATTTTGATGTCAAAAATGTTCTTCCTTTAATATCCTTGAACTTTTCTCATAATTTATTCTATATTTGAAGACATAATAAAGTACTTGTTTTTTTTTTAGATTTTATAAAACTTTCTAAAGAAATTATTAATTTTTTTCTACATTAGATAAGTAAAAATAGCTAATTGCATTAAACACAGCTAAAAATATACAATTTTAGAATGTGAAACTTTACATGGGCATTAGCAACATATGCCTATTTTAAACAAATGAAATGGAAATGTTTAAGGTTATTAAAGGATTAACGTATTGAAGGACATTTTTCAGAATTTTTTATTTTCATAAATCAAAACAAATTTTTCTGTTGAGATGTCAAGATAATCATCTTCGATATGACATCCATATCGCCATACTAGGTCAAGTGTAAATTAAACAAGTAAGAGTGCTATATTCGGCTATGCCGAATCTTATATACCCTTCAGCTTTGTTGCGGATGCATTAATTGCCCACTTTCAGCGTATAGCATCCTAAATATATCAAGGAAACTTTTAAAAATTTTACATTTAATTGATGCTGATCATCACGAACAACGCCAAACTAAACTAAACACCGAAAAAAAAAACAAAAACAAAATACGCAAAGCAATGAAACCAACACACATACAAACATACGTTTTGTTGCTTTTTTGTCAAAGCATACAATAAATTGTATTTTTTTGTTGAAATTTTCTGAGGTTGTCTCGGATTTTTGCTCATATCTCCGTTATTTATGGACGGATTTTGCTGATTTTAAATAGGAAACTTCTCGAAAGCATGTCTAACAGAATTATTGAAGATTTGGATCCCGACTGACAGACAGACAGACAGACAGACAGACAGACAGACAGACAGACAGACAGACAGACAGACAGCCAGCCAGCCAGACAGCCAGACAGCCAGCCAGCCAGCCAGACAGACAGCCAGCCAGCCAGCCAGCCAGCCAGCCAGACAGACAGACAGACAGACAGACAGACAGACAGACAGACAGACAGACAGACAGACAGACAGACAGACAGACAGACAGACAGACAGACAGACAGACAGACAGACAGACAGACAGACAGACAGACAGACAGACAGACAGACAGACAGACAGACAGACAGACAGACAGACAGACAGACAGACAGACAGACAGACAGACAGACAGACAGACAGACAGACAGACAGACAGACAGACAGACAGACAGACAGACAGACAGACAGACAGACAGACAGACAGACAGACAGACAGACAGACAGACAGACAGACAGACAGACAGACAGACAGACAGACAGACAGACAGACAGACAGACAGACAGACAGACAGACAGACAGACAGACAGACAGACAGACAGACAGACAGACAGACAGACAGACAGACAGACAGACAGACAGACAGACAGACAGACAGACAGACAGACAGACAGACAGACAGACAGACAGACAGACAGACAGACAGACAGACAGACAGACAGACAGACAGACAGACAGACAGACAGACAGACAGACAGACAGACAGACAGACAGACAGACAGACAGACAGACAGACAGACAGACAGACAGACAGACAGACAGACAGACAGACAGACAGACAGACAGACAGACAGACAGACAGACAGACAGACAGACAGACAGACAGACAGACAGACAGACAGACAGACAGACAGACAGACAGACAGACAGACAGACAGACAGACAGACAGACAGACAGACAGACAGACAGACAGACAGACAGACAGACAGACAGACAGACAGACAGACAGACAGACAGACAGACAGACAGACAGACAGACAGACAGACAGACAGACAGACAGACAGACAGACAGACAGACAGACAGACAGACAGACAGACAGACAGACAGACAGACAGACAGACAGACAGACAGACAGACAGACAGACAGACAGACAGACAGACAGACAGACAGACAGACAGACAGACAGACAGACAGACAGACAGACAGACAGACAGACAGACAGACAGACAGACAGACAGACAGACAGACAGACGGACGGACAGACTATATACCCTTCTCACAGTGAAGGGTATAACAAGAAGAAAATACAATTGCACTTCCTTTGAGAATTTTAAGACCTATTAAAGCAAAAAAAGATCACACGATGAAATGCTGAAAATGAAGTGTGTAGTTTGAAACATATATGGACTTTAACATTTTTTTGACTTTTGTTGTGCGGTCATCCAAGTAAATATTAGTTGAATATATTCAATATTAACTTACGTGATGTTTTCGGCCTACCAATTGGGGATTCTATGAGATTTTTTCATAAAAAATATTTTCTATGAATATGGGAGTGGCGATCTATTATCACAAATGCAACGTTCCACATTTTTATGCATTTTCCAATGCAAAACTTCTCTATAAGAGAAATGATTTAGTTGAAATTTGGCAGTGGACATAGCGACTGAAAATAAAATTTCGCAACTCATGGAAGCATTCCTTCGAAATTTAGAAGCTTCACGAGCTTTCTTTGATTTTTTGACAGTAAAACAAAAATTATACACATATTTTACGGTTTGTTATAATTTGGTTCAATTGCAAAGTTTTTGGGGGTGCAATATCAGATTTTAAGAACATACTTCTATTTATTGAAAATCATTTCATTAGCAACATAAAAAATCAAAAATTTTAAAAAATATTTTTTTTTTACTTCCCATAAAATTGATTTCTCCACAAATTTCAACTTTGCTAACGCATAAGTAGGCACCTAAAAGGCGTAGAGGTCTTTTCAAACACTCATTTCATAGGCTGATCAAATATCTATCATATGGGCAATTCCACGAGAATAACAACCACGACTGAAAAAACAAAAACCCTTAAAACTTTTTTTCAATATGATTTCAATAGGAGAAAACACTAAAATGTTACTATGTGAAAGTATTTAGAGCTTATTACAACATTCTATGTGCAAAAATAATAGTTTAAACTGCCTATATTTAATTTTCTAATTTAATTGGTAGGTTTTTGGGAAAGATTGCGGCGAAAACTAAGCTCCCAATTTGCATGTAGTATATAATGAATTTGACTCTGGTTGTATTTTTGCTATTATGAAATTGTTTATTAGAACCGAATATATATTTTCTATTTATTTTTTTAGTTTTCTTATACGTATTTTTACAGAATATATATTGTTTTACTATAAGAGAAAAATCTGTCACGTACGGTATGTCACGTACAATATTAAATTTTATTTATTATAAAATCATCCAAAGATTATTTTTATTTAAATATGATGGATTGTAAAGGAAAAATATTTGGTTTAGTGTAAGAAATTAAAAGAAATTTCTACATGTACCTCAAAACTACTTCCGTTTTTTGTCACGTACGATATACTCTTATTTCGCTCCATATTTTGGACAACAATTTTTCGAAAGAACTTATTATTCTGAATGGAACATAAAGACCAAATTATTTTTCAGATACTCTTATTTTTGCAAAATCTGTTCCACTCTATAGGCGTACGAATGTCACGTACGATGACATGGAATTGCCCATATGCCTTTTAAATTTTTTGATAATCTCATTTGGTTCAAAAGTTATGATTTTAGCAACGAAAAATCTCAAATGGTGCCACTGCGCGTTTGCGCACTAAGCTTACGATAGATTGTATTTATTTAAAAATATTTTTTTGATTTTTGGACTTTCCAATCTGTGGCGTGTGTAAAAATACAAAAGGGAGGATCCATGTGAAAGCGTACAGCAGCCGGATTTACCATCTCCGATTTGAATGAAAATTACCACATACATAATATATCCAATATGTTCCTCATATGGTAAAACAAAGGTGCTTAAATTTGTATATGCAAAATTGTGTTAACGAAAAGAAGTACTTCAGGGTCTAAAATCCTTTGGCGTTAAAAATTTGGAGTGGTTCAAAAAATATTAAATAATAAGTAGTGCCTTTACCAAAGTACACTTAGGATAAATGTAAAAAAAATGTTTGTTGAATAAATAATTTTAGTAAACTAAATTTTGGTAAAAAAAAATATGTATATTTTATATCTCAGCCAATTGTGGGCCGATTTAGCTACTTAAGTTGGACTACAGAGGGTATATTCATGAATCAATCATGGATGTAAGTTATTTGTTATACTTATTAGGAAAGTTAATTTTAACAGACATATTGCCATGGCTATATCGACTCCGCTATATATAACGATCCAGAATATATGTACTTTATGGGGTCTAAAAAAATATTTTTTAACTCTATTACAACAAAGTTTTTCTTTTACGATAGTTTTAAGAATTGAAATCAAAATATTTAGTCTTGTATATTTAGAATTTTAGAAGAGATGAACGGGATTTAAACCTATTTTTGAATTTAGCTGAATAATATAAGTTAAAACATATAGTTTCCTTAATCGATTTTGGTTTTAAAAGAAATTGTACAGATGTGCGTCTTTATTCTACGACATTTTTATTTGACATTTAAATCTGCAAATTACGAATTTTCAGTAGAGAAAGTGCACCTAAGGTGTCAACCAAGGCCAGTTTATAGAAGATGACCTCAGATGAACAGTTGATTATTTTTTATTTTATTCACATGTATAGTCAATTGATCAGTCATTTCACTAGTATTTATTGTGGCGAAATACACAACAAACCGAAAAGCAAAAACAACAACAGGCAACTTCGACAGTTCAATTATCTTTTAATAAAAACAAAGTACATGTTGTATTTGTTGTAGTTCTGTCGTCACCTTCTATAGTCAACAAATTTGAGGAAACTGGGTCGGTTATGGACAGCAATAATCATGTGCGTCAACGTACCGGTTGGTCTCTTGAAAACATTGCTGCTGTTAACGAGAGTGTCGCCAAAAACCCGAAAACATTTATTCGGCATCGTTCTCATGAACTTCAAATTTCACGAAGCACTACGCAGTGAATTTTGACAAAAGACCTCAACCTTCATGGGTACAAAATTCAGCTTACTCAGGAGCTCAAACCAACATACCATGGATAGCAGCGGCATTGGTTAAAGAGTGTCCGAAATTAATTTTTTTCATGTTCGCCGATTTGGATAATTTTTTGGTATTTTGTTGTCAGATATCTGAATATTATGATTCCGTAATATTAGGCTGCTATTTATACCCTACACCACGATAGTGGGGAGGGTATATTGGATTTGTGCAGATGTTTGTAACGTGCGTCTATCACCCACCTTAAAGTATACCGATCGACTCAGAATCACTTTCTGAGTCGATTAAACGATGTCCGTCCGTCTGGCTGGCTGGCTGGTTGTCCATGTAAACCTTGTGTGCAGAGTACAGGTCGCAATCTTGAAGATATTTCGATAAAATTTGGTACATATCATTTTTTCTACCCAAGGACCAAGCCTATTGAAACTGGCTGAAATCCGTTCATTATTTCACCTAGCCCCCATACAAATGTCCTCCCGAAATTGGACTTTATCGGTCATAAATGTTTAATTTATATAGGTATCTACACAAGTTTTTCTCCAAATATGTTTTATATATACGAAATACATGTCACCAAATTTTATTATGATCGGTCTATAATTAGTCATGGCTCCCATATAAGGCCGCTTCCGATAATCGAGCATAAATCTCTTAAAAATGTTGATATACACATAAATGGCAACATAAAGAACTTTCATATAGACATTACTCACACCACTTTATTTCATGGTGATCGGTTCATAATTGGTCATAGCTCCCATATAAGGCCCACTTCCAAAAATCGTTCACGAATATAAATTATTGAAATTTTGAAAGAAAAATGTTTTTGTTCATTTACTTAGTGTAGTTTATTATATGGTCGGGCTTGACCGACCATTCTTTCTTACTTGTTTTATTATTTGTTTGGACAGACACGCTCTAAGTTCATATCTGTTCGCTTGTTTAAAATGGCATGCAAATTTACTGTATATTTAATCTTTTTCTACACTCACAGTAAACTTACTTACCATTTGACTTTGTTGTGTATTTTCGTAAATAACAACTGTCATAGATGAGATTTGCATTAAAAAAAGTTGGAAAAAGTTCCATATAAAAAATTTTGTAGAACAAAATATAAACAACTTCAATATTTCAATGTTCATCAACTTCAGTGGACTGCATCTTTTTAGAAGCGCTGTTTAACGAAAGATGTCAAATTACAGTTTGAAGTCTCAGCCAAAAGTAAAAAAAAAATCAGCTGCTCCTACCTGCTCCTTTCAAAAAAAAAAAAAAAAAAAACAGTAAAAACTATAAAGTGGTAAAGTAACAAAACATAAATTTTGTTGTTGCCATAATTCTTTACTGTTTAAAATTATTACATAATGTAATATAAAGCGCGATCAATTTCGAGGTTCCCTACTTTTTTAAAGAAAAAAAAAAAAAACACATAAAATTCAAATTTAATGGGGAATGTTTATTATCATTTAAAGGAACATTCTGTGCATTTATTTTTTGAAGATTATGTCTATCAAATGTTGGTCTTTGCTACGTGACAGATGGTCCATCCGTTGAGTCCAAATTTCGATGACACGTTTTTTCTGCTTTTTTCTTTAGGTTGCTCTTCGTCCTAAATCCGGCAATTTTGTTTGTTTACATACCCATTGAGCCAGAAATGGGCCTCATCGCTGAACAAAATTTGCCTCGAATTTTATGATCTCGACGTAAAATGCGCCAAGTCGTTCCATACATCAGTCCGTCATGCTGCGGACGGGCCCGAATCGACTCTCCACGGTCTTCGTGTACACTCTCAGGTACGGTCGCTATATTTTCTTCACAGCGTGCTGGATGTGGTCTATGCGGTCGATTATTATTTATAATGATGAATGCTGTGTCTCAAAATGGGTGATGGTGTTGCGAATAGTACGCTTAGTAGGCAAGTGCAATGATAAAAGGTGTGTTATTACGTGATATCAAGATTTTATTGCTTTCAGACCCATTTATAAATAGATTTCGCTCAAAGCTGCAAATCAAAAAATTTGAGTACGATAATGATGTTAAAAAATTATTAAAAGACTATGTTTTTTTTTTATGGGAGATGGGCGTAATACTGGGCGGATATTTTTAAAATTTTTGCGCAAATGATTCTGAGTGTTTAAAAATTCTATGTGCCAAAAAACAATGCCGTAGATAAAAATTTAATTTTTTACTTTGTATGGGAGGTGGGCGGATCATTTTGATTTTTCCATTTTTTCTTAATTTAAACAAAAAATGTCTATGTGCCAAGTTTAATTGTCCTTCGACAACTTCTTCTATTTTTAGCTGCTAGTTCTATGAACCTCAACCAATGTGCGGCAATTCGTTCAATGGGTAATGGAGCAAAGTGAAGTCACTGCCAATTTTTCGAAAAAAAAAAATCATCTTCTCCGATGCAGCGCATTTCCATCTGAATGGATTCGTTAATACACAAGATTGTTGAATTTGGGGCGAATTATGTGTTTTTATTTTAAAATGAAAAGGTCTATTTATATTCGAGGACGGGTCAATAAGTCTGTGACTTTTTGAATGAAACACAGGTTTTTGGATAAAAAATCATTTTATTTTCAATAAACTTAGTATTCTTTGAGCTGTATACACTTTGCACATGTGTATCCGATTGTTAGCAAACGCGGCAGCCATCTTGCGGAAAGCTTCCCCATACCCAAGTGATCAGTCAAAATTGAAACTACTGAGCCAAGTGAGATGCTTGTGACTTCCAGAATCTCTCGCACTTTCAATCACCGATCGGCAAACACCATATCGTGAACTTTACAATTATTTCGACTGTAGAGACCTCACTGGGCGTCCAGAACGTTCGGCATCTTCCGTGCTTATAAGGCCACAACGAAACTCAGTAAGCCAATTGTTTACCACTCAAATTGATAGTTCCCATAGTATTTACTGATGATAGTGCTATTGACTAGGTACTTTTTTTGACTATATGTAGACATTGGAACCAGAGACTCAGTAGGACATTTAGTAATTCTAGTCTACACCTTCGGTACTTTTCTGATGTAGATCTAGTAACAGTTGGAAGAGTCGCCTTCAAATTCATGTTTTTCTTTTTTTTCTCGTCAACTACAAATATAAAAATGTAGACGTTTCGTTAACAACGTCGCCAAAAGTCAACAAAATAGTGACTTGGAGACACTTGTCCCCAGGTTTTCTTTAGGGTAATTACTTAGGGCACATTAGTTATATTAATAGTATTAGTATTAATCGAAACTTAATTATATCAGTTTTAAAAAATTAGCTTTGCGTCTAACTTTATTAAGGGGCTGGTCAAAAAACTAAAAATAATTGAAAATCAAGAAAATTTTGGCTTCACAATTTACCACCGTTTTACATTTTATCGAATGTTAATTTATAAATAACGCATTTAACAATATTGCTTCTTGATATCTGCTGAGAAGTTCGTTTATACAATTCTAAATCCAAATGCTAAAAAAATTAGAAAAATTCTTCTAAAAGAAAAGTGCTTTTCCCATGTTTGATTTCAAAATGCTTAAACAAATAAGCTAATTAGTTCAGCAATCGAATAAATTTATATATTTTCCTCCTGAATCAAAAATATGGACGAAAATTCTTTTTTAAATTTTGTTTGAAAAACTCTCACAAAATTTGAAATTCGTAGACATTTTTAAAAATAAATTGTCAACCGTATTTTTTAATCAAGGCTTCTTAGCTTTTGTTTGATACTCATTTTGGTATCAAATATCTTATATAAGTATTTATTTTATACTTATTAGTTTTTGAAAATTGTTTATCTTTTAAAATTTTAAAGTCAATTTAAAAGGACATGTGACCCGATCAAGAAAAACTGAGTATTCAGTGTTACTATGTATGTTGTTTATTTTCACGAATATATCGATTTTTCCATGTGTATGACCAAAATATTAAATTGTTACAAAGTGAAATCAATCAAAAACTGAACAGTTTTTATACCCTTCACCTTCGTGAGAAGGGTATATATAAATTTGTCATTCCGTTTGTAATTTCCACAATATAATTTTCCGACCCTATAAAGTATATATATTCTGGATCCTTATAGATAGCGGAGTCGATTTAGCCATGTCTGTCTGTCTGTCTGTCTGTCTATCTGTCTGTCTGTCTGTCTGTCTGTCTGTCTGTCTGTCTGTCTGTCTGTCTGTCTGTCTGTCTGTCTGTCTGTCCGTCTGTCTGTTGAAATCAATTTTCTGAAGACCCCAGATATCTTCGGGATCCAAATCTTGAATAATTCTGTCAGACATGCTTTCGAGAAGTTTGCTATTTAAAATCAGCAAAATCGGTCCACAAATGGCTGAGATATAAGGAAAAAACCAGGACAACCTCGATTTTTTACCTATTTTTTTACCTATATCTGGATTACTAAGTCATTAATATAGACAATATGGATATCTAATGATAGATATTTCAAAGACCTTTGCAACGACGTATATAAGACCATAGTAAGTTGGACCTACATTGGGTCAAAATCGGGAAAAAATTTTGAACCCGAATTTTTTTTCACCAAAAGTTTTTTTGGCTAAATATTAAAAAAAAAATTTTAAAATTTAAAAAAAAAGTTTTTTAAATTTAAAAAAAATAAAAAAAATTTTAAAAAAAAAATCGAAAAAATTTTTTTTTCAAAAAATTAAAAAAAAACTGGAAAAAAAAATAAATTTTGTTTACCTAAAAATATTTAAAATTTTTATTTTGAAGTATAGTTTGGTGAAGGGTATATAAGATTCGGCCCAGCCGAATATATCTCTCTTACTTGTTTAATATATTTTTGTGTTTTTCATGCACAACTCTAAACATTTTATATTTTGTCCGTATTTTTGAAAGCTTAAGATTAATGTTTATAAAAAACGACTTTCTAAAATACCGGTTTGTAGGGTAACCAAAATTTGGATGTTTTTCGAATATTGGTTTTTCTGTTCACCTAGTTAGAAAGGAATTATTATAGCAATTTCAACAGTACATATGTTCATTTGTGTATGTAGGAAATATAAAATACACTTAAAAGTACACTACGAAGCATTATGTAGTCAATTTTGTCATTATTAGTAAGCTGGAATGATTAAACATGTTTAATAAATAAAAATATTAAATTTCAAAATGATTAATAAACTAAAATTTTAAGAACGAAGCTCACAAATTAAGTAAAATTTATGGAAATTTGATGTACATCAAATTCAATTTAACTAATCGGTAGTTCGAATAATTTTTTATACTTTCATTATTTGCAATTGATTCTGAAAAAGTTCTCTACTATTAAGAATTTGTATCGAAAGATCTTTATATTTTAAATCAGATCAAATGATTGATATAATGAGTATAGCAATGCTAATTTGTATTCAATACTATAAAAAAATCACTAAAACATGAAATTTATTGTTTTTAGTGCCAGATTTTAAAAAAAACCGGTTAACCGAGTAAATAAAAACTGGTAAAACCGAAAATTAACGTATTGAATTAACCGGTTCACTAAAAATAGAATATAAGAAGAATGTTTTAACGTTTTGAAAATTGTTTATCTTTTAAATTTTTAAAATCAATTTAGGTCAGATGTCCGATCAAGAAAAACTGAGTACATAGTGTTACTATGTATGATCTCTACTTTCACATATATATCGATTTTTCCATGTAAGTATACAAATTACTGTTGCACGGTGTTTAACAAGTTTTTAGAAACATATTGATTTTTTTATGTACCTTACCTAAATATAAATATTACGTACTTTAAAGAAGATATAACATTTGAGTTTTTTACCCAGACCTCATTATTTATTTTAAAGTCCTTATAAAGTCGATCTAGATATTGTTTATCTATCTAGTAAATCTCTACTGACAAAATATGCTGAAAAATAGTGGGAACTTGACGAAAATACTAATTATTATTTTATTAGAAAAAGTATTTTTTTTTTGTTGGCAATGTCCCTAAAGTAAGCAATTTTAACTTGTCCTGCGATACAGTATTTTGTAAGCGATTTATATATGTATAAACAATTTTCTGTAACGACTGCCTGCAGCATTCATCATGTTTGAAGGCACGTTCATCATTCACATTGTTTGTAGGTATGGCAAATGTTTGCGCTGCTGGAAATGACATCGAAAAGCTCTAAAAATCGAATGTACTAGTATGTCCGTTAAGAACATTGTAGATGATTCCCGATAGATGGCGCGTGTATAAATAGTGGCAGAGCTGGCAGTCGTGAGTTGAGTTTATCATTGGCGCTGTTAGAGTTAACATCAACTGTCTTGTACGTGTATACATGTACATTATAAAGTGTGTGTGTTTATTTCTGCGAATTGATATACGTGTATAAAGACACTGAGTGACTATTTAATTCTGTTGTTGTTGTACATTCTAAATAAATAAAGAGTTGTTACAACTTTAAACTACTAAAACTGCTTTTATTTGCAATCAAAAGTATCCGGTTTATTTAAAGGAAATAAACCCACGTTTTTAAAAGGTAAAAACGTAACAATATGTTGATGATTATGCGGCAATCCTTATAAAATTCGGGCAACATTTGTTCCTAGTCCCCATATAAGTTCCTCTCAGAAAATTACTTGAACATACATAATTATCTTATAATAATTAATATCGTGATTAAATTGGACATAAACAAGTTGTATATTGTATAAACTAGAGTTTCCAATTCAGTTTTAACCGAAACCGAAACCGCGGCTTTTCAAGGCCTAAAACCGAAACCGACAATTATTCTTCGGTTTTTACTTTTAATCTATTTTCAGTAGAAAAATTTAAAATTTAGAAATGAGAAACAAACTTTTTCATCCAATTATTCATCCAATATATCTAAAAACAGATCGGTAAAAATATATTAAGATTTGTTTAAATTATGTAAATTGTATTACACTAATTGCTTCAGATGATGTAGCAGGCTAGCTTGGCAAGGGAACCTGTTAATAAAGCATGACACAACATATTGATCTACGAGTATTTTCTGACAATTAAACTTCAAATGACTATTTATTTAATTTAAAAATATATAATGCAAAACTTTTGTATCAAAGTCTTACTAGTTATTTTCAAATATCCGATAAAAGTATGCAGTAATAGCTGACCCCACCCCAATTGAAAGAAATAGTACTATTAAGTCTCCCTTTGTGAATTCTTACTCATTCAGGATAACATGTCTCTAGTTTCATGATTATTGATTCATTGTTATGTGGATTCTAGCTCATTCTAAACTTATTATTAGAATAAAAGGAGTACCATAAAGACCGACATGTTGTATTCCTACTCAGCACCATGAATGTTTAGTTTCATATTTCTGTGTCCATTATTATAGAAAATACAAAAGAAAGTACCACTAAAATCCCCTTTTGTGAATTCAAACTCATTCAGAATCATTTGAGCCTAATTTTCAATTTTAAGGTTTATTATTATAAAATATTCAAAAAGTACCTTTGTAAAAAGAAATAGTAACATTAATTATCCCTCTTGAATTCGCATTCATTAAACCATAAATGCTTAATTTCGTGTTTCTAGGTCCATCGTTATAAAATATTCAAAAAGTACTATTAGTTGGAAAAAGTACCTGCATGTGTGTTTAATTTCCTGCTTATAGGTTTATTCATTGTTACCTCAATATCATTATGTCCTCTATCCTTGATTCGTTCTTTATTCAGAAGCATATCAGCCAACTATTACAAGTAAGTAAAATAATTTAGGCCCTAATTTTGTAATAGTTAATAACTTACCACAAAACTGAACCGAAACCGATCGGTTTTCAATTTTTTAAAACCGAAACCGCGATTTTGAAATTCTTCGGTTTTTTTGGAAACTCTAGTATAAACCCTAATCTTTCTACCAGGTTCCTCCATTTAACCCCTATTGTATACCCACATACTGATGGAAGGTATACAGGATTTGGGACAGCCGATTATAACACTCTTAAAATTAAATTATATTGTAATTTAATTTAAAATAATTAATTAAGTTAAATATGATTGTAATTACAAAAAAAAAAAAATATATATATATATAAAAAGAATCTGCTCCAGCCGTGAGTAAACTCGCGATCCCAAGCTTAGATTTAAATACCCAGCAAACATTTTGTGAATGTTGGTAATGGCAACTAGTTGCCACATATATTATTTTGTGATTATTACACATTATTTTATTTAGTAGAGTAGTGTAGTACATATTTTTATACAGATTTCGAATGAACCTTTGCATTTAGCACAGCTATATAGTGTGTTTGGCTGAAAAACGAGACGATAGTGGTTCAACACTAGGTCGAAGCCATTCATTTTTATACCCTTCACCTTCGTGAGAAGGGTATACATAAGTTTGTCATTCCATTTGTAATTTCCACAATATAATTAGCCAACCATATAAAGTATATATATTCTGGATCCTTATAGATAGCGGAGTCAATTAAGCCATGCCCGTCTGTATGTCTGTCTGTCTGTTGAAATGAATTTTCTGAAGACTCCAGATATCTTCTGGATCAAAATCTTCAATGATTCTGTCAGACATGGTTTCGAGAAGTTTCTTATTTAAAATCAGCAAAATCCGTCCATAAATAACGGAGATATGAGTAAAAATTCGAGACAACCTCTGAAAATTTCATCCAAAAAAGACAAAAAAGCAACAAAACGTATGTTTGTGATGTGTGTTGGTTTCATTGCTTTGCGTATTTTGTTTTTGGTGTTTCGTTTCGTATGGCGTTGTTTTTATACCATTCAACTTCGTGAGAAGGGAATATATACAATTGTCAATTCGTTTCTAACTTCTACAATATTATCTCTACGTCAGCAATTAAATGTAAATTTTTTTGGTATATTTAGGATGCTATTCGCTGAAAGTTAGCAACTTGACTTTCAAACACAAGAAAATAATGTGTCGGTTCGATTCCCACACAAGGCAATTTTATTTCTGTTTTTTTTAGCTACATATTCATGGTGTGAATGTAACTACATATACCTGTGCTGAATGTTAGACATTTGTAAGTGGGACTCATGAATTTTTTCAAATCGTTCAAAAATAACTTGTGTTTCAGTCAAATAATAAGTATTTATCAGTTTGCTCCAATTACTTGCTGGCTTACTAGGTAAGTAATGTTTTTGCTAGGTATTGAAGACAAACATATTTTTGGTCACGAAATTTTTATGGTATTTTCGATTTTGAAAATTTAATAATATAGTATTTCTTACCTTTCTTAATAAATAAACATAATTTAATTTTTTTTTACAATAAAATTAAACCTTTTACTTTTAACTTTTCTTATTTTCCATGCTTTTTGCTGTAAAATAATTTTTCAAAATATAGTATTTTTGGTGGCACTGAATAGTTTGAAACGAAATGTTGATAAATCCATTCACATATTCTTCATCTTAAGTATGTACCTGTATTTCATATATAAATCCAGTTTCGAAAGATCAGCTTGAACACATGTTGTTTAATAAATCTTCATTGAGTTTGTTGAATAACGTTGAGAGATGGCGTTACAAACGGACGAAAGTCCCACCGACCAGTGTAAAAAAACGGTCGTTGAGGACCATCATCCGGTCGCACCGAACCATTAACATAAAATACATATCGCAACACACTAAAACTGTAAAATCACAAAGTCACATAAATTGAACTATTTGTATGAAAAGCACCTTTATTTAACACAAACGCACTTAAACACTAATACATACTTACAGTACATACACATCCACATACACACACACAAATACAACTACAGCTATATTCTTAAATGGGAAATGAAAAATGAAATAAATAAGAAAAAATAATTCATCAATAACGGAATGACATAATTTATGTTCCGGTTGAAACATTTGTTACACAACGCTGTAACGTGAGGCCGAGAAGGAGATGCCGTGAAATGTGCAGCCAAATAATAAAACCATTAGAATATGATTATAATGATCTATAGCTTGAAAATAGATGACAATGATAAGTATAACGAGACAATATCAATGAATGTGTAACTAAAACTACTATAGGAAAAAATAATTGGCGGAATAACAAAAACTCTATGTGTGGAAGGAAGCAAAGAGTAATAAATGAAATATAGAAAATAAATTTTATAAAAAAAAAATAAACACTATTGCTGCAATATTGTTGACACAAGGTTGTCGGATTGAGATGCTGACTGTTCTGCTGCGTTCAGTGATGCTGCTTCTCCCTGATTGCCATGCTGCTGGTAGCCGGAAGCTGAGTGCTGAGAGCTGCTGCCTGCCACTGCCAGTGGTTGTAGATTTGATAATTTATGATCTGAAAAAGTTAAGTTAAGTTTAAAATAATTTGTTAAAAAAAAAAAAAATAAAATAAAAAAAATATGAACCCCTTTTTAGTTTTTAAGCACACAGCAGCCAAACTCTTACACAGACGTACTTTATTCATAACACATGCCATACCCATGTTTGTATGTATATGTGATCACATGTATGAGAGCGAGTGTGTAGTTGTATTTGAAAGAAGATAAATTCATAAATAATGGCCAATCAATATGTATAAAATGAGATTTTAATGTGAAAATAAAAAAAATAAAATAATTCCTTAACTTGAAACAAAAAAAAAAAAAAAAACTGTACTAAATCTCTTTTCATGTTTGCATTTTTTTCCGTTGGAGAAATAAAAATGGAATTTTTATTCCATTTGTTTTATTTATTTATTTTATTTTTTTAACAAATACTAATGCATTTATTGCTTTTTATATGTACACACACACACACTTGGAAATACATTGATATGTACAGATGTATTTCACGGATATGTTCTTTTCTTTTTTTTTATATATACTATATATTATATATTATTATTATATTTTGTATGTGTTCAACATGGTTGCATGAATATTTTTAATGTTGTCCTGCTTTGAATACTCAAATGTACGTATACTTACTCGCATTGACAGTTGTGTGCACAGGAAGAGCAAATTTCAGGAAAATTACTGCAACGAAAAACAGAATAATTTAAGGAAAGCCGGTTTAAGTTCTTTATTAGCTGGAAATATAAATTAGAAATACTATGAGCCTCAAAAGTAAATAAACACCGTTGAACTATTTGATTTGTTTAAGATAATACAAATTATAAAATCGATCCATCGAATAAAATTTAAAATTTAACGTTTGTTCTGAAGAAATGGTTTAGGTTGGACTCTAATGTGTTTCATTATCTTAAACAAATAATATAATTCACTTTTTTAATCACTTTTGACGCCTATAGTATACGTCATGAGATTATTAAAAAGAGGTCAATTCTTGCTAAAATTATTAAAGAACTTTAATGTTCTTCAAATCTTATTATATAAGTTGATGACAAACACACATATTCTTTTACATAAGGAGTGAGATTGAAAAATTCTTAACACACTTTTTTCATTAAAACTTTTAACTCAAATATTATTTGATTTTTTTTTTTATCAAGTTACCTTTGTAGATCATGTCAGTTATTATGTTTAATGCCAATTATGTTCATTTGTTGTTAATCTGATTAAAATGAGTGACCAGAAAAAAGTGCGTACTAAAATTATTAAATATTTTTAACAAAACCCAACTTGGTCTTACAAAAAGTTGGCCAAGCATTCAAAGGTCTGCCGTCAAACTGTTTCCAATGTTATTAAACAGTATAGGGAGAACTTGTTCGTTGATAGAAAATCTAATTCATGTAAAAGTAATGGTCCACATGATGTTTCTAAAGCCAATAAATAGAAAGAATTTCCAAAAAAGTTCCCAACACATCCGGTAGGAAAGCAGTCCGGTTAGCTCAGTACTCGGACTATTTGGTACAAAAAGTTAAAGCCAATGCAGGTTTAAAAACATACAAAGCTCAAAAAGTTCTTGACAGGAACGCTGCTCAAAATTTAGAGGCCAAAAACAGAGCACGGAAATTGAAGTCAAATTTTATAAAAAAAAAATATTCCTTATATAATTTGAAAGTAAATTTTTAATTAGGCTTAAGTTCATTTATTATAATTAATCTGTAATAATTCAAAGAATATCACTAAATACTACAATATTTAGACAATTGGCAAATTGGAATGCATAATGGATGACGAAGCGTATGTTCTGGCAGATTTTTAGTTTTCGGGTTAAAATTTTGACGTTGCTGATGCTCGAAGGAATCTTGAAGAAAAGTTTAAGACCCAAAAACAAACAAAATTTCCCAAAAAGTTCTTGGTATGGCAAGCAATATGCAGTTGCGGCAAAAAAGCCAAACATTTGTTGCAAGGGGCTCTATAAATACAGAAATTTACATCAAGGAACGTTTACAAAAAAAAAGGATGTTTCCATTCATAAGACTTCTTAGTGTGTCCACTTATGTTTGGCCTGATTTGGCACCCTGTCACTATGGTATGGTCTTAAGTGGTAAAAGAACAATAATGTAGTATTTGTACCAAGAGAGGAAAATTCTCCAAACCGCCTGGAGCTAAGGCCTGTGGAGAGATATTCGGCTCTTGTTAAAAGAGAATTGAAGAGCACAAAAAAGGTGTCCAAAAGTGTGGTAGATTTTAAACGGAGATGGGCAACCTGTTCGAACAAAGTGACAGAAATCACTATAAAAAGCATAATGGAAGGGTTTCGGAAAAAGGTTCTAAATTTCATAACTAGTGATTTGAATTATAAAAATATTTTTTTTTTTTTTGTAAATTGTAATAATAATTTCAATCAAATAAAGAAAAAATCAAAACTGTAACTTTAGTGGTTTCATTTTTATTAACATATATGTATGTTAAGAATTTTTCGATCTCAGTCCTTAGTTAAATAGTTACTAACAAAATATTTTTTTTTTTTTTTTTTTAAATACTTCAAATTAAATTAAAATGTTCTAGTTTAGCTCTTACCTTAGATTATTTTGATAAATTTGCTAATAATTATAAAAAAACACTTGTAATTTTCTTCTCTATACGTTGACTTATGGCGTTACAAGCGGACGAAAATCCCACCGACCAGTGTAAAAAAACGGTCGTTGAGGACCATCATCCGGTCGCACCGATTACAGTTACACCAAGTTTTTTATAGATGGTTATTGGGGATACAATTTTGGGCAACATCTTTTTAGCACATTTTAATTAACGTAAAAGGAAATTAATAAGTTAATAAAAAGTTATCCTACCTTCATTGTAGGCGAATTCAAAATTTTATCCAGTATTTTGAATTGCTCCTCGTGGAAAATGACTTATTTTTACAAAATAATTTGCAGCTAAACTATTGAAAACCAACAATGTTGGTTAGATCAATTAAAATTGTGAGCAAATTCGTTTGTTACAGACAAACATTTTCTCTCAGTGTGCTTATGGTTTTTCGTTTTAAATACTTACCAATGTCTTAATTATTTTAAATGACAATCGCTGTAAGATATTCCCGAAGATCCAAACTGTAGGTTCGTAGTTGCAACCGAATTTGTTGCCAATCGAATGATTCGGTTATACATATAGAATTTTTCGGTTGTATCAACGGAAAGTCAGTTGATAAAGAAGAATTTCTTATAAAGCAACCAAACTTTTGTTACCCTTTTTAACATTTTTTAGCATCAACTAAAAAATTCCATCACAAAGGTCGAATCACACGATTGGCAACAAATTCGAACGAATCTGTTTTCTCTATGTACAATAGGGTGCAACCAAAGATTTTAAGGTACCAATAAGTGAACTTACAACATTATCCTTATTTTAAAAGCAATAAAGAATGCTGAAAAGAAAACAAGAAAATTTGATTTTATTATATATTGTTACGAATGTGCAATGACGATTTGAATTTAACGGTCTGTAACTACTGCCTGCAAACATTCATCATGTTTATGAACACTTCCATTAGTGGAGACTAGCATTGCTTGTAAGTATGGCAACACTAAATGTTGACATCGAAAAGCTATAGAAATCGAATGTACTAGTATGTCCGTTAAGAGCATTGTAGAAGATTCCCGATAGATGGCGCGTGTATAAATAGTGGCAGAGCTGGCAGTCGTGAGTTGAGTTTATCATTGGCGCTGTTAGAGTTAACATCAACTGTCTTGTGCATATAAGGTTGTACGTAATAAAGTTTTGTGTGCATTTCTGCGAATTGATATACGTGTATAAAGACATTGAGTGACTATTTAATTCTGTTGTTGTTGTACATTCTAAATAAATAAAGAGTTGTTACAATTTTAAACTACTAAAACTGCTTTTATTTGCAATCAAAAGTATCCGGTTTATTTAAAGAAAAATAAACCACGTTTTTAAAAGGTAAAAACGTAACAATATATTCCTTTAAGCTTAGATACCAGTTAATACTGTAATGTTCAGAGATTCAATAAAGCAAACAATCGAATTGCTTCGATAGAGAACTTAATACTGTTTTAATTCATACCTTTGGTTTTAATGAGTCATGTAGCGAGTTTTTAGAGTTTTCAAATTATAACTAAAGCTTTATTATGCATATTAGGGTGGCCCTTAATAAACGAAAGTTGAATTTTTGCCACTCTCACAGTCTTGGTGTACATTGGTAAAAAAAATCATCCTGAACAAATTTTAGGTAAATCGGTGGGATTAAGACGTGCCACAAGCCCTCTGAAGTTTTGAGATGCATTTACAAGGGGAAAAAATGCATTTTTTTCAGTTTTTATAAAAATCTTGCCATTCAATAAAAACTTTTGCTATTTAATTTAAAAGAATCGAAATATGTACGTAATATGTACGTGTCTTTCTAATGAGACATAAAAAAAGAAATTGGTCAAAAAATGTTAAAGTTATTTAAAATTCCCCAGGCTATTAACCTATCTCAGGCCACTAGAACATGTAGGAAGAAAATTTTGATAAATATTAAAATAAAAGCTAATTTTTACTTAAAATATACCCATATTTACTTGTATATTAGTTTTTTTCTTCGTAGAATACCGTTAACCTATTCGCAGGAATAACCAAAAAAATAAAATTTTTTTAACGTCAGTTTCAAAACTCCATTTTTAAATTTTTAAACATTTTGTTAAACAAATTTCAGAATTTTTTGATCATCTCATTGGAATTTATTGAGAATATAATAGGTAATAAAAGTATGAAAAAATTATCAAAATATCTCTGATAGTTTTTCCATACCTGCGATTTAAATTTTGAAATTTTCGAGAAAAACAAATATTTGGCCATTTTTTTTTTAGCTAATAAGCTCTATTTCCTTACTGTTATGAATTTTAAGTAAAGCTTATTCAGAATATTATAGTCAAGATAATTTAAAGTATACTCTGAAAGTTTTACTAAAATTGGAAAACGTTAAACCTTAAATCGTGAAAGTCAAAGGTCAAAATTTTCAATATTTGAAATGTTATTTATTTTTGGGGCAATTTTGATGAAACTTAAGAAAAATATAACATTAAGTCTAGTATTTATAATAACAGCACAAAAATGGAAATTAACCCTTAATGGCACTTGGGGTTAAACCGATTTACCTAAAATTTGTTTTACATTAATCTTTTTTCTTCTTTTTTATATGAAATCTTTTTTGTTTTGGGGGTGGGGGAATTCCTATTTCACCCCCTCTGGATTCGCACCTGCTATGTCAATGTTTAAGGAACTGAAATCGAATATTTCTAACTTAGATTTTTCTAAAATTCATTTGTTTGCAATTATTTTATAGCAAAAACAAAATATCAATTACTGCTATTAATTTTCCCACAACTATCTATATTACTAAGAGTACTGGTAATATTTAGTGGCATGTGTGCGCGGTTATGTTAGTCTGAGCATTTAAAGTAAGTAACATTTTAATGGTTTTCGGAAATGTGAAATAAATTCCATTTGTACAAGAACATAAAAACATAGGAAAAAAAACTCATATATAAACTAAATAAATTGCAAAAATCAAATACATTTTAGTTTTATTTTGGCACTTGATTTGCCCTTATAAATAGGGAAAAATAGTGAAAATCAATAACTTGGTTAAGTGTTTAGATATCCAATGAAATGTCCAAATTCTAAACGTTATTCAATTTTGCAAACGTTTTTTTTTTTAGATGACAGAGAACTGTTTCCATACAGAATCTAAATGAAACTAAAGAAATGTAAGTTATAGCTAATTTTATATTTGTTATTACATTAGCCTACTAGGTTTTTGTTTATTATAACAAATTAATTTGTATAAAGTTTGAAGACTGCCAGGCCTTTCATGGGACAAGAAACGGACTACATAGTACCTACACCGAATTTTGATAGGACGTTTAGGATCAAAGTACTGACAAGGGATAACTGGTTAGCGAACACTCTCCTAAGAGACGACGTGATCTCAGTCTACACTGAATTTTCTATGATGAACTGGACCTTTTGCTGTCTCTTCGATAACCCGATACCTGCACGGTTTTCCAGGCAGAGATATATGCCATCAAAACAGCCGCGAGAAAAATCCGGGAACTGAATCTCGTAAATTCGACTGTACATATCTACTTAGACAGCCTTGCATCAATCAATGCCCTTAACTCCAACTTAATTAAGTCGAAATGTCTTCTCAATTGTATCCAATCACTGGCACAACTGACACAACATCACGTCGAGGTGATATGGGTCCCAGGGCATCCCTAGACGTAACTCTTGCTCAAAGGAATATTCACACTCCCTTGGTGACCGTATCGAAATTGATAAATGAACGGGCTTTGAGTGAGACGGAACTCAGGTGGTCAAATATCATCACTTGTAGAATTACCTGATTGATCTGGCCCACTCTTACAGAGGATAGGACCAGGACTCTTTTGTCTTTTAGTAGGAATTAGATTAGGCTTCTTACGGGTATAATCACTGGGCACTGTATGATTGAACATATGTCGGAACGTATGGGTTACCCACGTTATAGCTATTGTAGAAGTTGTTTGGATGAGGAGGATGAAGAATCGGTACACCACGTTCTATGTGACTGCCCATCCTTACAACAGCATAGACTACTATATCTTGGTAGAGCTCTTTTCCATGATCTGGACTGTCTCAGAGATGTGTCATTAGTAAATATGATCAGATTTATTAGAAGTATCGGCTGGTTCTCCCGGGTACCACAAGAAGCACATAGTCAACGAAATTAGGGAGGGAAACTACTATTCTCTCTTTATGTATAAAATTTCAGCATAAGGGAATGGTAACTCTAAGAGTATCACAATGGGCCACAAGTCTTCCAAGTGTTCTCGCTAACTTGCGAGCAATAGACGTAACCTAACCTAACCTTGAAGACTGGCACAATTATAGTTCAGCAGATATTCGAAAATAACTATTTACTTGGTGTGAGTAGTGCCACGCCCATTTTTGCAATTCCGTTCAATTTCAGCCAAGAAGCGCACAATGGCACCGAAGTAAATTTCGCGATATTTTAGTAAGATTTTCTTATGCTAAATTCCCAATTTTATTGATAAATTCATTGAAATTTATTGTTGGGGGATAAGCTAGTTCCTATGCGCATTTCACTGGTTGCTTAGGCCAGATCATCAGGAAACGTTTTCCCAAATGGCTTTAGAAAAACTAAAGATATTATACAAATAAAACTTTAAAGTGAATGAGAATTACATGCACTCAAGCTTTATTTGTAAAAGTATCAAAGCTTAAACAAAATATCAACAATAAAACAGTGATTTTATCTTTTCTTAAATTCTCTACTGGAATTAGTTGGTTTCTTGCCGACACAAACTGTAGTGTGTAAGTTAGTAAAGAAAAAATAAAACAACTTGCTTTATTGTTTTCGCAAGAAAGTCAATATAAAGCGAGTTTAGTCTTGATGCACGGGCACCTGCAAATTTATCGTTAAATTTATCGAAGTTTTGCGGCTTTCACAATTATAGTTCACCAGATTCTTTACATATTCAATAAGAACTATTTACTTGAAAATTCAAAATACAAAGTATCCTATTGTGTTTTCCAGATATAGAGAAACATACGTTAAAAATTTCAAGAGGATCAATCCAGTGGTTTAGGCTCCTATAAGTCACACTAAAACAAGCATATAAACAAACCAACAAATAAACATACAAATAAATAGACAGACATACATTCATTTTTATATATATTGAAGATAGATAAAATAAATATTTCCATTTATCTCACTCACGACACTCAAACTATAGTTTCCTAGCATAGACTTGTGCCAGATATCCTGATTATTTCGCTCAAATCTAGCACAGTGAGGTAGAAAGGAAGAAAAGTGTTATAAATAAGTTTTCAAACAAGTGTAATATTGATAAGAACTAGCTACAAAAATGACTAATAATAATTTTTTAAATTGAAATACTATGTAAATGATCAATGGTCGAAAGTATTGATTGAAAACAAATATTTTTTCGTAGACTTGTGTTATTTATAACAACTTGCAAGTTGTTTTTTTTACTGGTTTTTTAAATATATTTAATTAAGTTTTTCTTATACATGTCAATAGCCATCTTTGGCCTTTCTAATAACAATTGTTTTATATTTCAAACTAAAATTGTTCAAGCTCTTAATGAAGTGAATATAAAAAAAAACAGGAAATGAAGGGCGACTATTTGTCTACACACTACATTGAGTTTAACATAAATACAAAGAAAACAGTGAAATAACCTCTTACTTAATCAATATAAGTATTATACGTTCATATTGCGATATAAATAACACCATTTGAGATATTAATAAGAAAATTCAAAATGAAATGAATGGAATATAATAGATTGGTATGGTGGTATGGAACATCAAATAAATAGTACATATTTGTATTTTTTATGTATTTTGGTTTGAATAAAACATAGTACATACATATTCAGTGGCATTAGTTGGCAAGAATAACAAATAATTTTGCTGCATTGCGGCGGGCTTTAAACAAAAAAAAATATATAAAGAAAAAAAATCGCAAACACAACTAACGGACAGACGAACGGAATATAACATTTTCTTTTTTTTTAGTTTTTTGGCTTTGATGTTGATTTCTTTAAAACACACACTATAATACTATAGTAGAGCATAAAATTTACCAACAAACGACAACAAGGACAATAAACATCTACACATATTGAAGAACGAATAAAAAACCAAACAAACATACTTATTAGGGAGGCTCCTTTTGCATGAGGCCGATGTTTCGAAAGCTTTGCTTCTCTTTTTATTATCTGAATTTCATTTCCTAAGTAAATTTTTTTTATTAAGTTTTTTTATAATACAAAACTCATACATTAGTATGTGCTCTAATCACAAAATTTCGGAAAATCTAAATTTTTTTTTTGGCTACATGGAAATGGGGACATTCTATTGCATACACATACCAACTTATAAACTTACTTATGGATATGAGTACTTTTATAGCTGAAATCAAATAATAAAATTTCGCACAACAGAAAATAAAAACATTCGTTCCAACGGTGCAGAAACACACAAATTACAAAAGACATGAAAAACTTTAGAAAAAAATCAGAAGAAATTGTATAAAAAAAACACATATACATATACAGACACAGGCACATGCTCTCACACACACCACAACAGCACCCAGCAGTTCTAGGAGGCAGTCCCGAACTAGTGATTTTACACATCATTTGGAAACTATTAACTTCAATAGCTGTGTGACCCCTTTTGATTACAATGAGACTGTCCGATAGCTGGTCCAAAGTAGTCAACGCATTCGATTCACATACTGGTTACATAGCTTCAGTTACCTTACTAGCTACTTAACTGGTAACTTGATAAGCTACATAACTAGTTATTTTAACATGTACGGGTGCTAATTGACCTCAAATAGTCAGCTAAAAAGACATAGCAATATACGATTGCTTGTAAAAAAAACTTTCTTCGACAACTCTCCAATGGATTGCTTCTGGTGGGTAAAATAACTACTTTCTAAAGTGCAGTACAAAATAAATGTTTAAAGTGACTTCACTATAGGTTACTAAGAGACACTAAAGTGACTATTGACTTCATGCTATGTTACATGGAATATCAGTATAATTGAGCAAAAAAAAAAAAATGAACTGTATGAAAATAATATCACCACAATTAGTATAAACCCAGTTTGAACGAATTATCACACAACACGTTTAAAGTGACTACATTCCAGATTACTTAGAGACACTTAGGTGACAATTGTCTTCACGCTAGATTACATGGGATGTATAAAGTAATCAATTGTGTTCTCTATGTACTAAAAAGAGCACATACGTGTCAAATGACTAAAATATATAAATTGGAGTTTGCTTAGTGATAAGACATTTGTGACGATTACTTTCTGTAAGGTATACATTGCCTACTTGCTTAACTGTTGGGCAGTAAATAAAACATTATGAAATAAACAACACACTAAATGCATTCTAACACGACTACAACAAAACGGAAGTTACCCAACACACATCCACTCTCTCGTATACACACACACATAGCTTTTCATACACTAACAAATAATAAACATTCTTCAAAATGAAACATAAACTTCAACAACTGCAACAAACGTAAACAAAACATTCTACAAATATTCCTACCTACACATTAGGGTGTCCTTTATATTGGCTGCACTTTTCTCTGTCATCTAAAAACCACACCAAAGAAAAACGATATCCGAAAAAATCTGATATAGTTTATTTGAAGTTTAGACTTTTAAGTAGCAATCAAGATTAATTAATAAAATGAAGTTATGAACACAGCTGATTATTATTGGTTTGTTTTTGTTGAGTTTCGATTTTAAAATTTTCTTTATATTTTTTGTTGTCATTAAAAAATATATTGTAAAATATTACAACAAAAAAATAAAATATTAAAATATTGTTTTTGTTGCCGAGAAGCTCTCATCTGATTAATTAATAAGCCTTGGTAGCAATATTTTCCAAAAAAATTTTAAAATTAAATGTTGACAAAAAATCCAATCAAAAACAAAACATATTTTTTTTAATAATTTTGACACGCTGAACACAAATCTCATAGAATAAACACATAGAACGGAAGGAGAGAGAAATATTATGGACAAAATTACTCTCTTTTCACAAATACGAGTGATATAATAACAAAATGCATGAAATACATTCTCATGAATTTGTTTTTGACAACAGACTTTTGGCCATAGAGAATTTTACATAGAGACGAGACACTTCGATTTGACAAACAAAAATACAACAAAACTTATGTCTGATACAACAACAAAATACATTGACTAGCGTGTATTTTGTTATTGCAAGAGTTAGGTTTTTGACAATTACGTCTCGTCTCTATGTTACCTTATGTTTTTGGATCTCTGTTACCTAATAGTTGTCATCTATGAGAAATCTGTTCAAAATTTTAAAATCGATTTTTTTAAACTGAAGGTTTTAATAACTGTTTATGAATTTAAAATTCATGGAAGTTAATCTCTTAGTTGAGTACCATTTGTTATTTTAAAATTTAAGGATGTTTGCAGGATGCCAGCAGTTTCTATCGCTGCTAATGATTTTGTAAAAAATAACACAAAAAAGTAAGATCAATACATGGCATTAACATTTGAATATGATTTTAGGCATATGGCCACGTCGGCTGTTCTTGACGAAGCGCATTCTGGACGTCCAATTTTAAGCAAATTTTCGATAACTGCTGGCCTATATGTCACGAATAAAACTATGTTGGCCTCCAATGCGTCAATTGTTGTTTTATCAACCTAAACCAATGACATCACGTGACCCCACAGGAAATAATCAAATCGCATGACATTGGGGGCCAATTGACAGGTGTCCATTGATCGTAAGGTGAGCTCCGGCTTTATTTTTGAAGAAATAATGTCCGATTATGCCACCAGCGTATAAACCTCACCAAAGGGTGCATTTTTCTGGATGTAATGGAGTCTGTCAGGTCTGTTGTGGATTGGTCTCACTTCATATGCGGCAATTTTGTTAATTAGCAAATTCGCTCATCATAAAATAGTCGTCTATAAGTTGCGCTATAATTTGGTAGCGTTGTTCAAGCATCAATCTATTTATGATTATTTGCTTGAGTATACTGATCACAAATATCATAACGTGAGCACAGTATGACAGTTCGTTTGACTGTTAATCCTTTCGTACACACAGTTATTTTGAGTACTACATAAACTAGACAATTTTGCAATGAATTGTTTCAATGTGAATAAGATGTTTCATGTTTACACAGAAAAAAACTGCAATTTCAATTACGAAAGTAATTAATGTTCAACCAATGACAAAATGGCTTATCCAATTAACCCTTTCACTACCAAGGGGATCATGTATTCCAGGCGAAATTTAAAAAATCGCCAAATATACAATTTACGCTCAATTTAAATAAGATAATGTTCCATTGGTAGTTTTAAGTATTTTTGATTTACTATCAGTTGATTTGGGTACGTTCAATGAATGAATTGATTTTTATTGCAATTAGTTGACAAAAACGTCGGTTGTATGCAAAGTGTTTTTTGGATTTATAAGCGTATATAAATGTTTTTTATTCTGAAAGTTATTTTGTATCAATAATATACGTGTTTTATATTGTTACGTTTTCACCTTTTGAAACGTTGGTTTATTTCCTTTAAATAACCCGGATACTTTTGATTGCAAATAAAAGCCGTTTAGTAGTTTAAAATTGTAACAACTCTTTATTTGTTTAAAATGTACAACAACAACAGTTCAAACAGTTACTCAGTGTCTTTATACATGTTTATAAATTCACAGAAATGCACACACATTTCATAATGTACAAATTTAAATGTACAAGGCAGTTGATTTTAACTACTACTATTTATACACACGCCATCTTTGGTTAATTTTCTACAATGATCTTAACAGACAACTAGAACATTCGAATTCTAGAGCTTTCGATGTTAATGTTAGCAGCTTAAACATTTAGTGTTGTCATACTTATAAACAATGCTAATAACCGCATGCTATCAACATTGTAGATAAGTAGAAGCTTCTACTGATGGACGTGTTTATAAACATGATGAATGTTGCAGGCAGTCGTTACAGACCGTTAAATTCAAATCACTATTGCACATTCGTAACAATATTATAATCAAGTAAGTAAGAATCAATATAAATTTAATATATTTTTGTGTTGTGTTTTTTCTATTTAGGATTATAAATACCACTAGTTTTGTTTTAGCCGCATAAACGGGATATATTGTCCCATTGGTGTTCAATGGTGGAACATATTATCCAAATAAATAAAAATAGTGCTTCTGAGTGTTTTTTTCAGCATTTAATTTATTTTTTAAATATTGATACTTTGACCCAAAACTGGAGACTTCAAATAAAATGTGCAATCCCTAAACGTTAGCCGATTTCGCTCAAGTTTTCAGCATTTGGTTTTTAGATGACGGAGACCAAATTAGACATTGCAAATCCAAAAACCAGAAAATAGGGATCTCCCTAATATACATACATATTAACATAAAATGCATATGTCTGCTGTCATACTTGTTGTTGTAAATGTTTTGTTATTATTTTCTTTGATTTAGTTGAATTCTTACACACTCATGCTGTCAAATGTTTGTTTTGATTATTATTATTGTAAATGTATTAAGATTTCTTTTTTGTTGTTGTTATTTTATTATTATGATTTTCTTAGTATCCTTTATTACAAGTGTCAAATACATACAAAAATGAAATAGAAATCCACAGCTAGACAGACTGACACACACACACACACACAAAGAAATAGAGAGAACAACAGCAAAAAGAGCAATGTTTAGTGGTTTTTCTGTAGTTACAACGGAAATGCAGTTAAATGCACAGTTTTATGCTGTGTATTAAAGTACTATTACTATTACTTTATATTATATTTGATTGTTGTTGATATTTTTAAGACATTCGTTAATAATTCAAATTAAAATTTTATTTAAAATTAGAGAAATTTCTTTTGTTACTTATGCTCAATGACTTTGTCATAAACATGTTGCAGAAAAGTGAATAGTTTCATGGTTTTGACTGCTAGCTAAATTTCTTGAAATCTAATTTGATTTCAAAGTCATATAAATGATAGTTATACCCTACACCACCATAGTGGGGAGGGTATAATGGATTTGTGCAGATGTTTGTAACGCCCAAAAATATTAGTCTAACACCCACCTTAAAGTATACTGACCGACTCAGAATCACTTTCTGAGTCGATTAAACGATGTCCGTCCGTCCGTCGGTCCGTCCGCCTGGCTGGCTGGTTGTCCATGTAAACCTTGTGCGCAAAGTACAGGTCGCAATTTTGAAGATATTTCGATAAAATTTAGTACATATCATTTTTTCTGCCCAAGGACCAAGCCTATTGAAAGTGGCTGAAATCGGTCCATTATTTCACCTAGCCCCCATACAAATGTCCTCCCGAAATTGGACTTTATCGGTCATAAATGTTTAATTTATATAGGTATCTACACAAGTTTTTCTCCAAATAAGTTTTATATATACAGAATTTACGTCACCAAATTTTATTATGATCGGTCCATAATTAGTCATAGCTAGCTCCCATATAAGACCTGCTTCCGATAATCGCTTTAACGAACATAAATCTCCTTGAAATGTTGGTATGCACATAAAATGCAACATAAATAACTTTCATATAGACACTAAGTACATGACCAAATTTCATGGTGATCGGTCCATAATTTTTCATAGCTCCCATATAAGCCCACTTCCGAAAATCGCTCACGAATATAAATTATTGAAATTTTGAAAGAAAAATGTTTTTGCTCATTTATTTAGTGTAGGGTATTATGACCGATCATACTTTCTTACTTGTTTTGTTATGTTTTTGTGTCTTAAGAACTTATAAGGTTGCCGAAAGTGTATGACTGCATTTGAATGACAATATGAGCATGAAATGTGAAAAATATTGTTACGAATGTGCAATAGAGATTTGAATATAACGGTCTGCAACGACTGCCTGCAACATTCATCATGTTTATAAAAGCGTCCATCAGTAGAAGCTTCTACTTATCAACAATGTTGATAGCAACACTGCATGTTTAAACTGCTAACATTAACATCGAAAGCTCTAGAATTCGAATGTACTAGTATGTCCGTTGAGAGCATTGTAGAAGATTCCCGATAGATGGCGCGTGTATAAATAGTGGCAGAGCTGGCAGTCGTGAGTTGAGTTGATGATTGGCGCTGTTAGAGTTAACATCAACTGTCTTGTACGTGTATACTTGTACGTTATAAAGTGTGTGTGTTTATGTCTGCGAATTGATATACATGTATAAAGACACTGAGTGCCTATTTAATTCTGTTGTTGTTGTACATTCTAAATAAATAAAGAGTTGTACAATTTTAAACTACTAAACTGTTTTTATTTGCAATCAAAAGTATCCGGTTTATTTAAAAGAAATAAACCCACGTTTTTAAAAGGTAAAAACGTAACAATATAAACATATGAAAGTGTGATCGTATTACTATCAGTTAATAATGTTTAACTGATCCATTAACATCTATTCATAGAAAAATAAATTGAAAAATGTTGTAATATCGTAAGTTTTCTGTATAGAAAATTTAAATATCCTAAATTCTTAGTATAGAAAATGCCAATATCATAAATTCTGCTAATTTGAGCCCCAGTTTTCTATAGGCCTCAAAACACTTGTTGTGAGGTCTTGGAAGTAAGTGGAAGATTTAATAAATAAAACGTAAAAAATATAGAATATATTGCAACATTAGCTTCTGAAGTCTAAACATGAAAAGGTAGGATTTTTAATTTGTTTAAAATGGTGGCAAATATTAGCAGTTTATTTATTTTTTTACCTTATTGTAATTACCAAATAAATATTATATATAAAAATGTAAAATTTACCTTTAGTAAAGCAATTTATTTTAGAAAATTGGATTTGTTTATATTAAAATTTTCCAAGTACACTAATCTACATACATTTGCTGGTAATTTATAAACGTTACTTTTATTTGTAAAATTCATTATACAGTGATGCATGTAGATGTATGAGTAAATAGGATTTAAACAATTTTTTATCTGTAACATATTTATTTTATCGCCAGTACTTTTTTTAACATAAAATCTACACTTTTTTTTCATAATATATTCATTGCCTGTGTATGAATATGTATTATATGAGGAAAAAAGAACATTATTTTACCACAAGTACATAAATTAAGTTGATTTCATAACAACCGCTAATTGTTGGCTTAAATGCGCTAATAAAAATGGCAATAATAGTTAAAACTAAAACCAAAAAAAAATACAATTCATTTAAGTCAAAAAGTTACTAAATATGTATGTACCTACTATAAACCAACCAACAAAACGACCGAACAAAAATAACCAAAAAAATTTTATTGTTGTAAATATGCAAGTGTATGTAGATATTTGTATTTATTTTTGTTGTTGTCTATAGTACATTTCTACTACTATTACTACAACTACTACTACAACAATCGCTACTACTATTCTGCTATTATTATGATTATTTTAGAAAAACTTGTTAAAATTTTAATAGCCACAGACAGGAAATTTGAGTATAAAACACAAAATGTAGCAGAGGACTGCAAAAGGAGGAGTGAGATTATATATTTACGTACATATGGTTTTAAGCACGAATGTTGATACAAAAAAAATCATTATAAATAAAGGTGGTATTCATGTGTATTTTATATTGCATATAAATAAAATATACTCTCACATCTATAATATGTATGTATATTAGGATGGCCCTCTTCTACTTCTACTTATCAATAATGTTGATAGTATGCGTTTACTAGCATTGTTTATAAGTGTGGCAACACTAAATGTTTAAGCTGCTAACATTAACATCGAAAGCTCTAGAATTCGAATGTTCTGGTTGTCCGTTAAGATCATTGTAGAAGATTCGCGATAGATGGCGCGTGTATAAATAGTGGCAGAAGTTGCAGTCGTGAGTTGAGTTGATTATAGGCGCTGTTAGAGTTAATATCAACTGCGGTATACATTTAAGTTTGTACATTATAATGTGTATGTGTGCATTTCTGCGAATTGATAAACGTGTATAAATACACTGAGTGACTATTTGAACTGTTGTTGTTCTACATTTTAAATCAATAAAGAGTTGATACAAATTTAAAATACTTAATATGCTTTTATTTTCAATCAAAAGTATCCGGTTTATTTAAAAGAAATAAACACCCGTTTTTAAAAGGTAAAAACGTAACAATATTTTTCTGATATGAGATTTATATTGTACCTATCCTAACATAACTTGGTAGAAAGATTTAGGTTCATATATAACTTGTTTATGTATAATTTCATCACGATATTAATTATTTTAAGACAATTATGATAGTTCAAATAATTTTCTGATGGGGACCTTTTATGGGACTTGGAACAAATGTTGCCCGATTTTCGCCATACTTTACAATATAATTTCAGAGTACTTAAAAATTGTTTGAGCAAGATTTTATCAGGATTGGTGCATAATCAAGATATTTATGACTGTTTAAACAGAATTCCGGGAGGACATTTGTATGGAGGCAAGGTTAAAATATGGACCGATATTGTCCATTTTTATTTGGTCCCAATAGTGTTTTCAACAGACAGGCGGACGGACTTAGCAGATCGTCTTAGAATTTTGTAAGGACCTAGAATATATATGTCTGCGATGAAAATTTTGATGTGTTATAAACGGTATAACAAAATCAATATACCCTCCATTATTTTTGATGGTGGGAATAAAAACTAACGACTTCTGCTTATTTTTGTGATAACATTTTTTTGACTTTTTCGGTTTTTTCGTAGAACAATATTGCTGACAGCATTTTGCTTTAAAATACCGTTATTTAGCCATTTTCCAACCGATTTTTACAAATACTTTTCATAACTTTCAAACAAAAGAGACAATTTTAAAATTACATTCACAAGAACATATTTTTACGTTTTTACCTTTTAAAAACGGTGGTTTATTTCCTTTAAATAAACCGTATTCTTTTAATTACAAATTATAACAACTCTTTTTATGCCCTTCACCTTCGTGAGAAGGGTATATATAAGTTTTGTCATTCCGTTTGTAATTTCCACAATATAATTTTCCGACCCTATAAAGTATATATATTCTGGATCCTTATAGAAAGCGGAGTCGATTAAGCCATGTCTGTCTGTTGAAATCAATTTTTTGAAGACCCCAGATATCTTCGGGATCCAAATCTTCAATAATTCTGTCAGACAAGCTTTCGAGAAGTTTCCTATTTAAAATCATCTAAATCCGTCCATATATAATGGAGATATGAGCAAAAATCCTAGACTACCTCTAAAAAATTCATAAAAAAGACAGTTTATTGCATGCTTTGACAAAAAAGTAACAGAACGTATGTTTGGATGTGTGTTGGCTTCACTGCTTTGTGTATTTTGTTTTTTTTAGTGTTTGACAAAAATGCAACAAAACGTATGTTTGGATGTGTGTTGGTTTCATTGCTTTGCGTATTTTATTTTTGTTTTTTTTTTGTGGTGTTTCGTTTCGTTTGGGGTTGTTGTTTTTATACACTTCACCTTCGTGAGAAGGGTATATATAAGATTATCATTTCGTTTGTAACTTCTACAGTATAATCTGTTCGTCAGCAATAAAATGTAAAATTTTTAACACACGCTGAGAGTGGGCAATTAATGCATCCACAACAAATGTGAAGGGTATATAAGATTCGGCATAGCCTAATATAGCACTCTTACTTGTTTTTATTAAAATTTACTCCAGAACAGTTTATATAGTCACTCTGTGATTTTATAAAATTCACGTTTTTAGTTCACAGGCATACACACACTTAAATTACACACTTTGTAATATACAAGAACGCAGTTGATGTAAATGCCTGACTGCAATCCGTTAGTAGTTTCATGAATTATCTTTATAACGGACAAAACTAGAATGTTCCATTTCCAGAGCTTTTAGCTATTAGCAGCTTTAACAGTTAATGTTGTTATACTTACAAACAATGTTAATAACGTCTTATCAACATCGTTGATAAGTAGAAATGTTTATAAACATGATAAATGTTGCAAGCAGTCGTTACAGACCGTTAAATTCAAATTGATAGTGCAATTTCGTAGCAATATTTATGATGTTTTGAAACTGTTACTTTAAGAATACCGCCCTTGCTCTAAAGTGATCGAAAAGATCTACAAGTATTTCGTACTTTATGGACTCCAAAAAAACTGAATTGCTACATGAGAATCTCTGCATATTTTTTGCTTTTAATAAATATGTACATTTAAAGTTAGATTTAACTTAAGTAATAGGTGGTTTTGCCACTTTCTTAAGGATAATCATAAGGATTGACAAAGGAGTGTTCGAAATAAATATTATGTTCAATTTCTTATATGGTTTACAAGGTTTTATTTCAGGCCTTTGTAAAAGTTTGATAGGAAATCTTTCAAAGACAGCTGGTCAAACTTGACTGCCTGCATCTCACTTCGTTGACAAACATGCTGATTACAATAATATTTTTTTAAAACTTTTGAGTTTTGGAAATTTAGTTTACTTTTTTTAGTCAGAATTCCCTTAAATTTATATTTATCTCTAAAATATATGCACTTTATTTACCTATGTATGATAAAACTTAAAAATTGTAAAATTCCCTTTTGGTACTTCATTTCAAATTTTAATAAAGTCAGTGTATTTGCTAACCAAATGCTTTGGGGTGTGTAAAGATATATGAGAGAGTCAATATATTCTTTGGTTTTATTGCCAATATACCACATGCTGTTGAAAACTATTTAAAAAAATATAAAAATTTGATTTATTATTTTATGTGTTTTATTAATACATTTTTATGCATTATTTTTTTTTTGTGCATAAAACACACAACCATTTGTTATTAAATTTATATTATATATATTTTTTTCTGTTTTCTGTTGATATATGAATGTTTTAAATGCTTAACTAACTAAATATTTATAATATTTATTTAAATATTGTGTCACTGTTAGTTTAATATGAATACACTGTCACATACTCATAACACAAATACACACACACTAATATACAGAGACACACACATACACGTTTATTATTTACATAGAAAAAGGTAAATATGTGTATAATTTAATTTCAAATACCTCAATTAAACATCAAATCCATTATAAATGATGTCCACATGCACATGTATTTAGAGAGACCATGAGCTAATTGTTGAATTTAAACAACAAAAAAAAATAAAAAATAATATAAAAAAAATATTTGAAACTTTAATAAAAACAAAATGCATATTTAAATAAATTGAAAAATGAATTTGAAAGGTGTGCACTTAAGTGATTTATTTTAGTAGAAAATTGATATACAAAAATGAATACTACAAAACTGTTTTGGGGATTTTTAAAGAGTAAAATAATATAAAAAATAATTAACTACATTAAATATACTATACACTGATGATAGGACCATAAGTCTTGGGTATATTTAAAGTAATATACTTTAAATAATATTGAAAATTCTTAGGGGAACACTTATTTAGCACTTTTGGATTTTCGATGCTCCCAAGGTCTTAAATTGTTTTCCGTCATCTAAAAATCAAATGGTTAGAATAATTAGTGTTAAAAAAACTTCCAATTAAAAAAAATTTTTTGTTTCGTGGGTGCCGATTTGAAATTGGGGGAATTCGAAGAAATTAATTTTTTGACCACAAAAGTCAGCAAAGTTTGTTTGCTCCAGTGTTTAAAAAGCTAGTTTATGTTATAGTAGCTTTTTAAACACTGGTGCTATTTAACTATTGCTAAAACTACTTCTTCTGAAAATGTTAAGGAGCGGTAGCAGTAGCATTTATCTATTTTTGTTTTCTAGTTTTTTCTAATACTACTGCTACCTTCAAAATATAAAACTCTAAACAGAGCAGTAGTAATAAAACATGAATTGTAAATGAAGTAGTAGAATCATTGCTACTGCTCTACATCGAGTTTTGATTTATATTATTTAGAAGTAGCAGTAAGGTATCAATAAGGTAGCAGTTGACGTAGTAGAAGAAGTAGCAGTTATGTAGCAGTTGAGGTAGCAATAGATGAAGTCAAAAAAGAAAATCTTCATCCATAACACCAAAAATTCAAGAATTAAATATAGTGTATTGTTGTTGTTTTGAGAGAGAGAGTTTAAAAGAATAATTTGTTTTTATTCGTCTCAGATGTTCGTGTTGCTAAGAAAATTATCGTGTTTTAGTGTATACAAAGTTACCATCTATATAAACAAGTTATTTCATAGGTTGCCATATAATTTACATGGGTAATATTTATGTTCTACATAATTATAAATGCATTTTTGTACATTAACTGTTGTAACAATAAAACATTTTTTAAATGATAGAATTAATTTTTTGGGTTAGTTAGTTTTCTTAGCTCTTTAGAGGTAACATTTTGTAAAAAAGTAGTGAATCTGATTTCTTCGTATTTATTTCAAGTAAATAATACGGCAACGCTTTGAAGCAATGTGTGAGTTAAACGATGGCAACTATGTGTACATCTTACACAAATCTACATTCACAACAACAAACAATATACATTTTTGGCTGAAGAATATTTTTTTTTACTACATCTATTGCTACCTCAACTGCTACATCAACTACTACTTAACTGCTACTTCTATTACTACTAAATTTAAAAAGTAGCAGAAGTTACAGAAAACAATTGACTCTGCTACTTTAAAACTTTTTTTTTTTAAGGTATCAATACAAAAAAAAATTACTCTGCTACTTTTAAATTTGTCTTTTATTGGTACTGCTACTAAAATGTGAAGGTAGAATTAGTAGTAGAATTTGATTGACTCCGAGTTTTTATTAATTTTTTAACTAGACTACTTGTGTTTTATTGTTCCTACTGCTACTTGTAGTATAGTTTTTTTAAAATCCAAAAATGTCGCGTTCTAGCACCTAAATCGTCTTTTGTTATCAGTACTCCGAGATCTTTCCAAAGAAAGTTACTGCATTACAATAACACTAAAAATTTTATTTTGATTTCCAAATTACGTCTCCATCACTATCGTAAGTGTATGTTTTTTCAATAACAATTTATGAAACAATAGAAAAGGCAGCCAAGGGAAGGCAAGGGAAGAGATCTACTAAAGCATACCGATATTGCGATAAAGCAGCCATGAAGATTGGGAAAATATCGTAAAAGAAAGCAAGATTATGCTTAAGAAAAGCAGAAGTTCGAGTCTTCTACCAATAAATAATACAAACGAAGTTTGTATTATTATACTTAAGCCAATCCTTGATAGGAAAATATGTCGCGTTATAAATGTGCCGTGCTAAATAATGCTAAGGATTGTAAAATAATTAATGCTAGTATTTCAACTTGACAACAACATATCAGCTGAAAGCCATATTCTATTATAGTTTTAAACATTTATGTCACGTTCTGGATCATATAAATCCTTGATAGGAAAATATGTCGCGTTATAAATGTGCCGTGCTAAATAATGCTAAGGATTGTAAAATAATTAATGCTAGTATTTCAACTTGACAACAACATATCAGCTGAAAGCCATATTCTATTATAGTTTTAAACATTTATGTCACGTTCTGGATCATATAAATGTTTAAATTTTAAATAAAAGGATGTTAAATAATGGTGGATCAATAGTTTGGCATAACATTATGTTATGATTACTACTCAACTAATATTTTAAAATTGATTTATTTAAATATAATTTATTTAAAATTATATTTAAAAAAACGGAAAATATCAATGATAAATTGTATTAAAAACGAAAGTGGTAAAACAACAGCAATTGGTTTTGATTTAGGCATATTAAGCTAAATTGTTGATATATTTACCTGTAGCAAGCATTATGTTGCAAAAAGTCCATTAGGAATATCTGGAAAGAAATAAAAATACTTATTAATTATAAAGAAAAATTTTAGATTGTATGTAGGTTAATAAAGATATACAGTAAGGGACAAAATTGTTCACAAAAAGTATGATTGAAGATATGTCTGAAAAATTTGTTTTACAAACTTAGGTCTGGCAATCCATTTTGTGTTATGAAGTCTGGCACAATGTTGTTTATTGTATGGCAACATTTTTTTGGAGTACCGTTACTTTTTTACTGAAAAGAAATAAAACAACTATATCCACGTGTGTGAACATTTTTGACCCTTAGATTTTTTCTCAATTTTTAAAATATATAAAAACAAAAAAAACTAATTTTTTTTAATAACGTAAGTAAAAGACATTATTTAAAGTTATTTAAATAAAATACTACTCTTTTAAATAATTTGTTTAGCCTTTTATAATGGGAAAAGCTAAGAATCCCCTATTGAAACAAAATGTGACAAAAGCCATAATGGAAGGTGTCCCATATCGGGAAATCGCTAAAAAATATAATATATCAAAAGGGTTAGTGAATAAAATAAAGAATCAGAATAGTTTAAATTCCACGGGAAATTAATATGGTCGTCCAAAAAAACTTTCGCTTGCCGATGCTCGAGAAGCTCGTCGATTGATTGTGTCTGGTGAGGCTAATACAGCTGTAGAGGTCACACAAATACTCCACCAAGAGTATAGTTTAAACATAAGTTCCAAAACCGTTCGAAGATGTTTAAAATCCAGCGGACTAGCGCCAAGAACAAAACTTAAAAACCCTTATTTAAGCGAACAAAATCGAAAGAAGCGGTTGGCTTTTGCAAAAAAGTATGAAAATTTTAGGACAGACGACTGGATGAAGGTAACTTGGTCAGATGAAAAAAAAAAAATCAACCGTATTGGGTTTGATGCGCGACAATGGACATGGGTTGATAAAAGAATTGGAGTCCAAGACCGAAATATTACAAGCACAATGAAATTTGGAGGTGGATCTTTGATGGCTTGTGGCTGTTTTCTTGGAAACCAGTTGGGTGTACTACGCCGAATAACTGGTAGAATGTGTGCCAAAGATTACATTATAATCCCTGAAGACTCATACATGCCAAGTTTGGATATATTTGGTTTAGAGCCGGGTCAGGATGACATCTTCATGCAAGACAACGACCCGAAGTACACTGCCGGAATTACTAAAAAGTGGTTAGAAGAAAATGGGATTAAACTTTTAGATTGGCCACCCCAGTCTCCGGATTTAAATCCGATTGAACACCTTTGGTCAATATTGAAAAGGAAAATATTGGCTAAAAAAGACCCAGCGAAAACCATCAATGAACTTTGGGAGCGTTCTATCGAGGCGTGGGTAAATATTAACCCACAGGTGCTAATAAATCTTGTAAATAGTATGCAAAACGAATAAAAGCTGTTAAAACTGCAAGAGGGGGGCACACGAAATATTAATAGCCAAAAACGTAAGGATTTTCGTCATGGGCCATAATTGTTCACAGCTAACATGTGAAACCGTTTTAAATTTAAAAAGTGAATTTAATATTTTTTGTTAGTTTTATCTTTTTTTTATTAAAGCATAATGTAAAGATTAAAATCAATTTAAAAAATTTCAATAAAAACAGTGAAGAAGAAAAAGCAAGTTATTTATATTTAATATTGGTTGTTTTGTGAACAATTTTGTCCCTTACTGTATTTATTAATTAATCGCCTAAAAGTATACCATATATACATATATCAAATTCAAAGTAAAAAGCTTATTAAATTCGAGAAATTACAAGATCATGTCTATAATAAGTTATTTTTTTTTAAGAAAAACCAAATTAAAACTAAGTTCTTCGAAATCAACCTTCTGTAAATAATTTAAAGTGAATTATTTTTATTTCATTTATGCCAAATGCATGCAAAGACATGTAAGCAGAGACATTTATACAATATATCTTAGACATTTTAAGAACGGAAGGAAGCAAATCATTTTCCAACACAATTTTCCTTTAAAGTTTCGTATTAAGTTATATTTTTTTTTTTTTGAGGGGAAAATTCTATAATTTAACCGAAAAACTTAATTTGTTTATCATTTCTTCAACACTTTTTTTTTAGTCTTAAACAAACAGAATTTTTAGTTTTTTCTTCAACTACCACTTGTTTTATCAATTTTAATTTTTTATTTTATTTAAGTTATTTAGTGAATAAGTGTGAGTGAGTGTTTGTTTTCATGTCTTAAAAGGAGCAAAACAGAAAGAAAGAAAGAAAGAAAAAAAAATAATCCTTTCAATTAAATTGATGATGCCATAGGGGTTGATAATTCTACCATCTGCAGTGCAGTCAGTGTTCGTTTCTTTTGTATGTTTTTTTTTTTTGTGTTAAAAAAATACTTGTTTTTTTTTTTGGTAATTTTTTTTAGAAAATAAAATGAAATATACAAAACTAGCGCAAAGAATGTGTACCACGTACAGGAAAACTTTTTTCGTTAAAAAATAAATCTACGTAAGAAAATATCGTAGTTTATTTTAGTATGTACGTACGTATGTATTGTGCTCTAGTGAATGTGCATGAATCCATGCTTGTAGAAGTGTACTTTATAGGTATTTAATAAAGTGAGTATAAAACTTGGTTGCTTCCACCCCACCAAAAGCTTTATTAAGCAAATAATATTCAAATAAGAGATGATTGAAATTATTTTTTTTTGGTGTAGTTTTTGTTCCATTGAAAATAAATATTTGTTCAAAAACAAAGATTTTCGAACAACAAGGACTGCTTAGTTTCCTCTAGGTTTTTGTTTTTATGCCCTATCAAAATTTAAGGCGTATGATTTAGAGTTTCCAATTCGGTTTTAACCGAAACCGCGGTTTTTCAAGGCCTAAAACCGAAACCGACAATTATTCTTCGGTTTTCACTTTTAATCTATTTTCACTAGAAAAATTCAAAATTTAGAAATGAGAAACTAACTTTTTCATCCAATTATTCATCCAATATTTCTAAACACAGATCGGTAAAAATATCATAAGATTTGTTTAAATTTTTTAAATTGTATTACAATAATTGCTTCAGATGATGTAGTAGGCTAAATAATGCAAAATTTTTGTAACAAAGTCTAGTTATTTTCGAATATCCGTTTCGCCACCTAAATTGGAATAAAGAATTAGTACTATTAAGTCTCCCTTTGTAAATTAATACTAATTCAGGAAAACATATCTCTAGTTTCATGTTTATTGATTCATTGTAATGTGGATTTTAGACGTATTATTAGAATAAAAACAATACCATAAAGACCCATATTTTGTATTCCTACTCAGCATCATGAATGTTTAATTTCATATTTCTGTGTCCATTATTATAGAAAATACAATAGAAAGGTAAGACTATAATCACCTTTCGTGAATTCTAACTCATTCAGAATCATTTGTGCCTAATTTTCAATTTTAAGGTTTATTATTATAAAATATTCAAAAAGTACCTTAAAACAATAAAGAAATAGTAACATTAATTATCCCTTTTGAATTCGCGTTTCTAGGTCCATAGTTATAAAATATTCAAAAAGTACTATTAGTTCGAAAAAGTACCTGCAAGTCCCTTTTTATATTCTAAATCAGTCAGGATCATGTGTGTTTAATTCCCTGCTTATAGGTTAATTATTATAGAAATTTCAATAATTGTTTCTGTTACCTGTTACACCTTCTATCCTTGATTCTTTCTATACTCAGAAGCATATCAGCCAATATTATGTATATACAATAAGTAAAATAATTTATTATAATAAAAAGTACCATTGGAAGAAAAAGTAAAAATTTTCTACACTTAAACCACTGTCAAGTTTGAAATTTCAAAGTAATTTCCTGATTCTAGGTTCAATATTATAGAAAATTAATTTTGAAGAACGAAAAAGTACTCTAGTTCTTAATTTTTGGTATCATAATACAATTGAGCACTCTATTCTTGATTATTTCTTTACTGAGAAGCATATTGCCAACTTTAGCTAATTTAATATATTAAAAAAGTACCATTAAAAGAAAAAGTACCAATTTTCCTTTATCCTCGTAAACACTCGTCAAATTTGAACTTAAAATTTGTTTAGCAGTTCCTATATTATCATTTGATTTAGTAGTAAATAAATTATCACAAAACCGAACCGAAACCGATTGGTTTTCAATTTTTTAAAACCGAAACCGCGGTTTTGAAATTCTTCGGTTTTTTGGAAACCCTAGTATGATTAACAGCTATATGACAGTGATGGGTTTTATGCCCTTTTTTGGAACTATCGAGTTTTGATTGGTACTATGGCACATTCTATAATATATTGGTATATATTTGGTCATTTAAAAAGTTCATAAAAACAATCAAATTAAAAATAATTGAATTATAAGGTGCAAAAGTTTTTGAACACTTTGATTACCGAGCTCTCTCTAATAAATATTGACACTCCGTTTGTATATGGGTGTGATTCTTTTTTTTACTGAAATGAAATTTCTTTCAAATTCTAAATTATGTATCGGTAATTTAGGAGTTTAATTTGAACTATTAAAACAGCAACTAAATATTTTTAATTTATTAAATTTTAAAAACTTAATAATACTTAGTGCTGATTATGAAAATATCGGACATAAAATGCAGTCCAATAATATTTAATTTTCATAAAATTGTATTTAGGACTTTTGGTGTCATTTTTGCACATTTTTGAGATAAAATTGGTGGCAATATAAAATATTTACAATAAAATCCCATCATTGTAGTATATTTTTGCCCCTCACGGCGTATGAATTTTAATGGCAATATAGTAACACTCATACGCCATGCTGTTCTCTTCTGTATGTCAGCAAAGTTTGTATTGAATATATTTTGTATATTTTTTTTTTAATTAAATACTTGTATGTTACAAATTTGCTCACATATTAAATATTTTATCATCTATCAAACAACATCAGTCAGCAACAGATTTATAAAAAAAAAAAAATAAGGGAGGAAAAAATATAATAATAAATTGAAATCTACATTAACTAAATTGATGATAAACAAACAAGTATCATTTTTCATTGACTTTCACATATGTATAGAAAATATTATCTTTTATTTTTCAACATTTATCATATCACTCATTTGCTGCAACAACGTCATAATTCAAAAAAAGTCATTTCGAGAAGAACAGCATTGAATGTTTTTTGACATTTTACTATTTCTTAAATAAATTTTCAACAAATCATGCGATTTCAGAAATAAAACCTGATTTAAATAGTAGATGGTTATATATTTCTAATCTGTATTTAAACCAAATTTTTGCTTGTCAAATATACGAGAAAACATGAATTTTAATTTTGATGTGTGCAACAAAAAACACTCTCAAACAAAAAAATAAAATACTTTTTTGAAAACTGATAAAACAATATGAAAGACTAAAGAGCAGCGCATATTTTGTATTACTCAGTTCAAAAAATCCGGATTTTGAGTTATGCCGTTGTTGCAGCAAATGAGCTATATGTTTTATACGTTCCATATTGTAAAGATAGAAATAATCTAGACATACATTTTCCAAGATAATTTTGTTTCAAAATGGCTTAATCCTGTTTATGTAATTTGCGGAAAATAATGTATAAATCCTTTAAAAGAAAAGTAACGGGCATGGAACGTGTCACTTTAACACAGCGATCCTATTTAAATAGGAAAATATCGCAATATTTTGTTTTATAATTGGTCAATTCACAAGGTCTTTTATCATGTCATATTGTCATAATATCCTAATATTTCACGACTCGGCAACTCGGCTTAACCGACTCTTAGGCGTTCGGATCAGGTCTCTGCTGGTTGGTTACGATAACACAATAAACATAGCATACAGAGTTTTTGCTTAAAAGACAAAACCAACATTTTTAAACCATTGTGAAATATTAAAACATTATGACGATATGACATATAAGAGATCTTGGGAATTGACTAAATATGTATTAAAGTAAAAAAACCTTTAAATTTCTTATTAATTTATATAAAATACTTGGTTTAAAATATATAATTTATTAAATAAAATTACTCATAGCGAAATACAAGGATAAACTAAATAATTATTTACTTAAGGTGCATTTTTTCCCAGAAATTCTTCGTATTGGTTTACATTATACTAGAATGTAGAATTGTGGTATTTTACATCAAGAAAGAAGTTCTTATTAGATAGAAAAATAAATTAGCTAAATTATTTATATACTTTAATTAAGCGTATCAAGTATATCTTGTATTGTGCGTAAAATAAATGCTAGTATAATGAATACACTTCACCCTCGATAGCAACATAATCTAAGTAGTAGATAATTTAGCCTCTTTAATATTAATAACATAACACAAATAAATAATACAGTTCAATAAATAAACAAACAAATTCTGGTGCAGAGATACCGTATTAGTTGTGTGTTGGTACACAGAGAAATCATATTCGTAGCAGCAACCGAATTTGTTGCCAATCGAATGATTGGGTTGCTCACATAGATTTTTTCGGCTCTATCAACAGAATGTTAGTTGAATAAGAAGAATTTCGGTTTTAGCATCCAAACTTTTGTAACCCCTTCTAAAATTTTGTAACTACAACTGTTTCGCTCACAGAGGTAGAATCATTCGATTGGCAACAAATTTAGTTGCTATTACGAATCTGATTTCTCTGTGTAACACCAATAATGTTTTTACATTTTATTTTCCTTCGCGCATCTTTGGATCAACCTTAATTTTTCAATATTGGCTGGCATAAGTAAATTCGTGTGCCCGTTTCGTAATCTGATATGTACATTTCTATAACTAAATTGATTTTAACATTATGTCCTCATGGCGAGAGAGTTGTTGCAATGACTGAAATGTATTTTGTTATATTTGTGTTGAAAAAACAGTCACGCGTATTTCAATTACTTTAAGATGAAGATTAAGGCCCTGAATAAGCCGTGGTTTCCAAACTGTGTAATGGGTGTATCGAAGATTTAAGATAGTGAGAAGGCAGTAAACGTAGTCATTTAAATATTGGTGTACCTATGATTTGAACAGAGCAGAAAATCCAAACTGATTACTGCTATTTTTTGTTAAATGACATGGTATGAAAAAAGGAAAGACTGGCCGTTGTGAGAAAACACGACAGATGGAAAACAAAATGTCATAAATGCGCATTTTGTTTCCAGAGATAATATAATATTAACTCCACAACACATTAAATTGGGTCTTATGAAGCAGTGCCTGAAGGCATTATATAAAACTGGTTCATGTTTTGCCATTCTTTCAAGAAAGTTTCAAGGTTTGAGTACAGAAAAACCAAAAGCTGTTATTTTTGAAAGCCCACAAATAAGAATTTTGATGAAATACAACGACTTTGGTTGTTGGTTTATTCGTTTAAATAAACCGGATACTTTTGATTGCAAATAAAAGCCGTTTTAGTAGTTTAAAATTGTAACAACTATTTATTTATTTAAAATGTACAACAGCAACAGTTCAAATAGTCACTCAGTGTCTTTATACATGTTTATCAATTCGCAGAAATGCACACACACTTTATAATGTATAAACTTAAAAGGCAGTTGATGTTAACACTAATAGCGCCTGTGATCAACTCACTCACAACTGCAACCTCTGCCACTATTTATACACACACTCTAGAGCTTTCGATGTCAATGTTAGCAGCTTAAACATTTAAACATCTAAACGTTTAAGCTGCTAAATTTCGTGGAATCTAATCTTCGTGGAATTATATATAGATCTTTTAGTTAGCTTACAAAATCTTGGATGTAATATGAGCATAAATGTACATTATCTGCACAGTCATTTAGACAAGTTTCCTGAAAAACTTGTATCATATAGCGATGAACAAGGAGATTATTTGCATCAAGATTTAAAAGTAATGGAATATAGATGCCAAGGTTGCTGGGATGAACATATGATGGCAGATTACTGTTGGAGTATCACAAGGGAGGGAGAAAATCTGAAAAAAGAATACTCTGTCCTGTAAAATAATTAATTAAATGTTGTAAAATCATTCAGTTTCGACTTTTTTTACCCTTGAATCAGGGTATCGAATATATTGTACATAAAATCCTTTTTAGTTTTGGAGTCATCAAAATCATTGTACAAGGTGGCGCAAAAGTAATCCTCCTATCAGAAAATGCTAAAACATGTAAACACATGCGAAATACACGTTAAAAAACAATGTTATGCTACACTGCTCCAGAACGCGGAATATTGCTGACTATTTATTTGACCAATAATCGGCAATGTTATAGGCAATGTTATCAACAGAATGACGACTTTATTTTTATATCTGTATGTATGCAATATCATATTTTTACGAAATTGCATTATCAATTTGAATTTATCTATCTGTAATGGTTTCTTGCAACATTCATTATGTTTATAAACATTTTCATTAGAAGAAACTTCTGCTTATCAACAATGTTGATAGCACACTGTTATTAACATTGTATATAATTATGACATTATAGTCTTAAGTAATATTTAATTTTGTTTCAAATACTTTTATTTTTTAAAAAAAGGCTCAATAAAAATTAAATTAACTTAACTTAACATTAACATAACACTAAAACGCCACCGAAGGAAAATAAATAAAGGTTGTTGGCTTGAATTATGCGCCATCTCACCACCAGAGGCGCTGCAATCTGCACTAATAACAAGCATAACGCGCAATTGCAGAGTTGTCAATAAAAGCCTTTCTCCTCATTTCACCATCTTTCCTTCTACAATCTATCCCCTTTCCAAAGAAAGTAACACAATTATATATAGGCATATTAATTGCGTGAGTGTTAGTTACTTCTGTGAATCAGCTTTAAAAGTTTTAGGTGATTATTGTGGAAATAGAACATTTGAGGTTTTTTCGTTTGATTATTCACGAGACTTCTAGAAGATGACGCTGCGTATACAAATAGTAACAGCGAATTAAACGAATTAATAAAAAAAATAATGAAATGAAAACAATACAAAATCTTTGTGGAGGGCTTAACTTTAATTTAAGTACTACTTATATAACTTATTTCAATTAATTTAAATAAGATAATTTTGAATAATTGATTAATGATTATTGTTACATAATTTGGCCTTAGAACTTATTAACATTTGGAAATCAATAAATAAATAATAAAATAAATAAAAAAGTTAATTCAATTTCAGTTTCTTAAGAAATTCATCTCTAAATTAGTCTGATGTAGAAAGAGCTTTTACTGTAAGTATACAAATGTATTTTTAAAAGTTGTAAACAGAATTTTTTATTTTCTATAGTAATTTATTGCAATAATAATATGAATTGAATTAAACTATTTTCATGTAGTGCAAAAGTCACTTTGAATTTCAAACAAACCATTTTTGTGTGCATATTTTTATCTTAAGAGCATAAAAGACTTTTTTTAAAAGCATATTTTTGTTTGCTCTGGTTATGAGTTATAAGGAGTGAGATCGTAAAATTCTTAACACACGTTTTTCATTAAAACTTTTAACCCAAGTATTATTTGATTTTTTTTTTGATCAAGTTACCTTTGTAAAGCATGTCAGTTATTATGTTTAATGTCAATTATATTCATTTGTTGTTAATCTGATTAAAAATGAGTGAACAGAAAAAAGTGCGTACTAAAATTTTTAATATTTTCAACAAAACCCAACTTGGTCCTACAAAAAGTTGGCCAAGCATTCAAGGTCTGCCGTCAATTTGTTTCCAATGTTATTAAACAGTACCGGGAGAACTTGTCCGTTGATAGAAAACCTGGTTCATGTAGAAGGAATGGTCCACATGATGTTTCTAAAGCCAAACAAATTGAAAGCATTATCAAAAGAGCTCCCAACACATCCTTTAGGAAAGCAGCCCGGTTAGCTCAGTGCTCGGACTATTTGGTATGAAAAGTTATAGCCAATAAAGGTTTATAAGCATACAAGGCTCAAAAAGTTCCTGACAGGAACTCTGCTAAAAATTTAAAGCCCAAAAACAGAGCATGGAAATTTAAGTTAAGAATTTTTCGATCTCACTCCTTAATCTAATGGTAATATTTAGAAAAACTACATATTTTATATTGGTTAACAACCAAAGACACAATAATTATTATACTGTTTTTCAGTTTTTTCCCGTTTATAGTTTTTCGTTATTAGTGTTGCTTGCAATTCGAATAAAATTTTCTTTAATTCACTTTTTGTGCTTGCTTGTTTTTAGAACACCTTGGTGAAACTCCACACCCTGATGTTATGCGCGGACCTCATTACTGCTAAGAATTTAATAGTTTAAGACTCATCTACTTACTACTACGAGAATTAGGAGCCCCAGGACTTGTCCTGGCTATTGGTAAAGTTCACTTAGGTGAACTTGTAGTGGCTGTGGTTTAAAACCCAAAGCGGGTAGAAGATCGTTGTTTAAATGACTGATATTTGTGCTAGTGACGAATTTCGGGCAATGAATTGTGTCATACTGGGTGTTTTGCTGAATCAACCAACAGCGCCATTAAAAGTAGCAGATATCAATTGACTCAGTGCTCAGGAAACGTATCAGAATGGTGGCATTAGTGATACACTGATCGTTGGGCTTGGTTCTAAGTCGAGGTTTATATCAGGAGGAGTATAAGAAAAACCATTCGACGAAATTGAATCTCCTTTTAATATTTCACTTCCAGACAAAGGTTTCTTGGTTGTGAAAAAAGGTATTTTAAGATATTAAAAGTTTATGAATACAATTTTATGAAATTTTGGCTAATAATGGTTTATAAAGCTATTTAAAACTTCTCTGCATATGGCCGTAATGGTGAAAGTACAGAAAAGTAAGTGTTTTACCATTTTATCACATTGCATTTTAATGAAATATTTTCCTATGTAAGTCCTATAGCCATCAGCTCATATTCTAAAGCCGAAAAATGAGGTAGCAGTGTATTATAATAAATAAAATACTTGGGGTAAAAGAAAAGAACACATTTATTGTGGAAATTTAGTGATATAGAAAATATGTTACTAATTAACTAAAGATTAATTACATAGTTACTTAATAAGAGTGTGTTCATTAGTTACACATATAAAATTTCTTTGTGTGCTGAGTAAATATACGTAATCAGCAGTTTTCTGTAAGTATTGATATACGTTAACATATTTAATTTGATATACACTTAGATAAACAACGAAAACCAAAGATGAAGATATTAAACAAATGCCTTGAAATGTACTCAGGAAAATATTTACTTTATTACCTCATTTTATTAATAAAAACGAAAAGAAAAAAAATGAATGAATGTATGAATGAATTGAAGAGTTCTTGCTGAAATATTTTTATTATGATAAATATTTGTTGTTATCTTTGAGAAAGGATGAAATACACTACTACAGCCACCAGTAAAATGTAATACATAAAATGAAATAAAATACAATAAAATAAAACTGAAAATAATAACAATTTAATAGTAACATTTTTCAAAACTTCATCTCTTCGGTGTACAATTGTGGTTTAGGGAATGTTGTTGCAGTTTAGTTTTTTTTTCTTTTTTTGCAGCTAAACTGCTGCTTCTTGCATTTATTCCCATTTTTATGATAAAAAACTAAAAAACATTTAAACAATAAAAATAAAAACTATAAGAGAAAAACCTAATCATGGTAGAATGCTTTTGCACATATTTTCGTTTGTTTTTTATTTATTTTTTTTTATTTTTGTGAATTGAGAAAAACTGCCAAGAAAAATACACAACAAGAAACAATGGAAGGAAAATTGTACAACCGAAACTGAAACAAAATAGAAATTTATTGCCGAGAATTTATGACAAGTTAGAGTTGCTTTTCTTTTTCTTTTACTTTTTCTGTGTTCTTGTTTTGTTTGCATAAATTACGACAAATAAATATATATATTTTTTGGAAATGTATATGAACCCAGCAAAAAGTTACACGACGAATAAGAAAATACAGCTGGATACATGTTTGACTTTGTGCTATTCGCACCTAGATTTAAATAAGTGCTTAGAACCAATAAATATTCCATAATTTTACAATTTTATTAGCTGAAAGGTATTAAAGAATATGATTAGTTAAGCGATTTTTGAGAAAGATTTGTATGTTATTTTAATAAGTACATTTATTCATATATAGAGAACCTTTTGGAATGGTCTTCGAAAAATCATTATAATATTATTTACTTTTAACTAAGTATTTACTTCCAATTATTTTTGCTGGGTAAGTAACTATAAGAAGTAGTAGTACGACGAGTATTAACAGAAATTTGTCTGCAAAAATTAATATGAAAATTTAGAACAACAATAAAATATAATAGAACAATGCTTTCAACATATTTTTTTTTTGTTTGCAAACATTTTTAGCAAATACATATATAGTTTTTATTTTGGAAAATATAGCAAACAATAGAGAATTGAAAAAAAATATAAGCAATGAACTTATTCCTAAAAAGGCGCACAAATTTGTTTTATTATGGGTTAAACATTTTTAAATATATCAAGGCGGTTACTGCGTAACTCAATCCGAAAACGAAACTGTTCGAAAATGTGTGCTGAATACATTGTAATTCGAAAAGATTTCCTTTCGAAACGAATTAGGAAGTAATCCCCCTAACTTTTCCTTTTCGAATAGTTTTTTAAAAACCAACCTATTTGAAAGGGTTTATTTAACTTGTGAATTTATCATGAGCATAATAAAATCGCAATGGTGCTTGGCAGCTATGAAATTTTGAGAGATTAAGTAAATTATCCTAAATTAATAAGGGAAATCGCTCTTCGCTGCAAACTACCATATCAATCATAAGTGCTATATTTTCCAGCAACACAACAACAAAATATAACGTTTGCAATATATGCAAGGTTTGCAGGGTAGTTTGCAACAATGAGTGATTTCCGCTAAAGATTTTCATTAGAAAGCTAAAATTGAAAATAAGGACTGAGATCGTAAAATTCTTAACACACATTTTTCATTAAAACTTTTAACCCAAGTATTATTTGATTTTTTTTTTGATCAAGTTACTTTTGTAAATGATGTCAGTTATTATGTTTAATGTCAATTATGTTCATCTGATTAAAATGAGTGACCAGAAAAAAGTGCGTACTAAAATTATTAAATATTTTCTACAAAACCCAACTTGGTCCTACAAAAAGTTGGCCAAACAATCAAAGGTCTGCTATCAAACTTTTTCCAATGTTATTAAACAGTACCGGGAGAACTTGTCCGTTGATATAAAACCAGGTTCAGGTAGAAGGAATTGTCCACATGATGTTTCAAAAGCCAAAAAATAGAAAGCATTTTCAATAGTATTCTGACTATTTGGTACGAAAAGTTAAAGCCAATGAAGGTTTAAAAGCATACAAGGCTCAAAAAGTTCCTGACAGGAAGTCTGCTAAAAATTTGGAGGCCAAAGACAGAGCACGGAAACTGAAGTCAAATTTTATACAAAAAATATACCTCCTGCATAATGGATGACGAAATGTACGTATGGAACATTTTTCGCAGCTTCTGAGTCAATTTTTTTATGTTGCAGATGCTCGATGGAATGTTGAAGAAAAGTTTAGGACCCAAAAGCAGACAAAATTGCCCAAAAAGTTCTTGGTATGGCAAGCAACGGGCTCTATAAATACCGAAATTTACATCAAGGAATGTTTACAAAAGAGGATGTTTCCATTCATAAGACTTCTTAATGTGTCCACTTATTTTTGGCCTGATTAGGCATCTGTCACTATAGTAAGAAAGGTCTTGAGTGGTACAAGAACAATAATGTGGTATTTGAGAGGGTATCCTCCAAACTGCTTGGAGCTGAGACCAGTGGAGAGATATTGGGCTCTTGTTAAAAGAGAATTGAAGAGCACAAAAAAGGTGTCCAAAAGTGTGGTAGATTTTAAATGGAGATGGACAACCTGTTCGAACAAAGTGACATAAAGCACTATAAAAACGTTAATGGAAGGGTTTCCGAAAAAGGTTCAAAATTTCATCATTACTAATTATAACTAAAAAAATATTTGTTTTTGTAAATTGTAACAATAATTTCAATCAAATAAAAAAAAAAAAAAATCAAAACTGTAAGTTTAGTGGTTTCATTTTTATTAACATATATGTATGTTAAACATTTTTCCATCTCAGTCCTTATTCATGGTTAAGGCTTTTTCGCTGTTAAGGATAGATACCCACCAAAAACTTTCATTGTCAAGTAATGAGATAAAATGCTAAATTCTAGCAATTCACTACTTACACAATCGCATTTTAACTCATTATTCTGACACGGTGATGTCATATGAGGCAAGTACTTACCACAACTGCTTCTAAATAAGTCAATACATTGAGACTAGTTAGAAGTAATAACTTTAATAACTCATTGATAGTAAGGTCTCTCAAAAGCTGTTATAAGTGAAAACATAATATACTTATGCAAACAACTAGAAAGAAATCTTTACGGAGAACATTTTGGTATAAAAAACATGTCACAATTTCCGAAAATGACGGAATTTTACCTATTTTTTTTATCAAAATTTCAATTTTGGGCTACATGTTCTTAAATTACAAAGCTGGGATCAAAAAACGGAAAGTAGTTTTGGCAACCCTGATGTGATCCCTATTTATTTCCAAAGTATTTTCCCAGCTCCGAAAAAAATGTGAATCCTATGGGCAAAATTGTAAAAAATACCATTTTTGGGATTTTCGATCCAATTTTTAGGAATTGCGGGATTCTCTTTGACCTTTTGACAATTTTCTTTACAATTTATTATTCAAAATAAAAAACTAAAAAAACATTGAAAATTTCGTTGAGTTTTATTAATAAATAAAGATTTTATTACATATTTATAGAGCTTCTAAAACTAAAATTTGTATCTACATTTTGATAGGATTGCAAATATTAGGAATAATTTAATTTAGACAATTTTTGTTTAGACAAGTTAATTTTTGGTCAATATCTCAAGTAGTTTCAAAAATATACAACTTTAAAGCTCCGTTCTTCAAAAATATTGCTCTTCTTCATACTAAAATATTTGAATAAATTTTCTTAATATTTTATTCAACAACAAGTCATGGCTCTGACTTAGTCACTTTAAAATATAAAAAAGTGCAATATGTTTTTTATACCAAAATGTTCTCCGTAAAGATATCTTACAGAAAAACTTAAAATTGTTATATGTCTTAAAAGAAAGTTTTTTTTTTAAATAAAAAAACAGTTAAGTCCCCTTTCGCCCAAAAAACAGCACAAATCTACTTTTTTTTAATTTTTAAATTGAAAATCGTTTATTTTTGGATCAGTAATTGATATTGCTCTGATAACTTTTGCATATTATTATTAATTTAGTTGTCTAACTAATGAAAGAAATTTGAGTGCATTCGGTTTAAAAGTACGCTCTATATTTTAAAAAAATCTGACCAAGGTATGGCAAAATTTTAAAATTTCAGTTTTGAAATGCCTATAACACGGAAATCATAAGAGATAAAGAGCACCAAATTTTGATTCTGCCCCACTGTGCACTGTTAATGTAGATATCCAACTAGCGATTTTAATGATAAAGGAAATTCAGAGGGATCCAACGGACATTCTCTGCTTTAACTTCGGTAAGGGGTCAGCAAGAAAGCAACTGCCATATCGGACCAATTTGAGTTCTCAAGCACAACATCCCGTAGCACCCCGACTGAACCGCCAGGTCATGCCAGAAGGATTCACTCAGCATCTCTGATCATTTAGGGCCGGTAGTCATAGAGAATATACTTCACTGTCTTCTCCTCTCTTTTATTATGTCTACTTCTACAAATGTCTTTAAATGGGAATTTCAATTTCCTAGGTTGCACACCGAGCAGGTAGTGACTGATGATCATTACATCCGTATTTTGTAGTTGTTTATGCGTAATGTTTATCAGTGTTGTGGTTCGACTATACTCATACCCAAACCTGATATTAAATAACCAGCAGCAGAAACCAAATTCAACATTGAAAAGAGGGCCTTATAAGGTGTGGTGTGAATAAAACTGTGTAATCATTAGTGCCAAGAAATGCAGGATCCTTTTCAAAGAATAACGGTTGATGGTTCTGCCGATTTCCATCTACCAAATAAACGTACCATACATTGTATAAGCTGAATAACCATGTTAAAAGGCCATTTAGTTAGTATTCCTGGGTGCAATGCTCCACGTTCTCTCTATGGCATTACTGCACGAGTAGATGGCGTAGGGGCCTTAGATTCTCTCGCGGAGTGTTCTGATTCTAAGACATATTTGAATACAGAATAACTACTACATATTGTGCGCTTTCGCATATAGTTAGTGGAATTTAACTAAGTCCACTTCATGCATATTCTTAGCGAGATAGTGTTCAGATATTTTCTAGACACTGTCCATATAGTCAATAATCACGAGTAGTGAATTTATTGCAAGATTCCATAGTAGGGTTGATAAAACACTAGCGCTTTGCCACCCTATAGATAGTGCTGTCATCCAAAGTAGAGGAAATGAGCTTACGGTAAATCAAAAATATCTCATTTTTTTCACTTTTCCAGTATGATCTCCACTATTTACCGAAAGAAAATGTTTGAAGAATGTGTAAAAACTCCCAAAATAGATCGCAAAAAAAGTTGACTTTTTAGAATCCTTTATATATTTGAACTTATATTTTATTTAAATCATAAGTGAGAAGTGAACCCGATGCGCTTTATTAATTTTGTCCAGTTAGATTGCAATCTACCACACAGTGCGGCGTATATCATATGATTTTTCATCAAAAATAATCATGAGTAATAAGGCCCATTTCCATCTTAGCGGGTACGTAAATAAGCAAAATTTACGCTTCTGGGGCACTGAAAATCCGCGTGTAACCCACGAAGAGCCATTACACCCGCTCAAAGTCACTGTATGGTGTGCTGTTTTCGCTGGAGGAGTCATCGCACCATTTTCTTCGAAGACGTCGCGGGCCAAACGGTTACTGTGAATGGTGAGCGCTACAGAGCAATGATCAACGAGTTCTTTTTGCCGCAACTTGATGAATTGGGATTGGAAAACATGTGGTTCCAACAGGATGGTACAACGGCACACACTGCACGTGCCACAACCGATATGCTGAAGGATGCATTTCCCGAGCGCCTAATCTCCCGTTTTGGCGATTTGCACTGGCCAGCAAGATCGCCTGATTTGACCGCTCCAGACTTCTTTTTGTGGGGCTTTTTGAAGTCGCGGGTTTATGTCAACAAGCCTCAGACTCTTGCATCACTTAAAGACAATATCCGTCAAGAATGTGAGGACCTATCGCCGGAAGTTTTGGCCAATGTGATGGAAAATGCCATAAAAAGGGCTCAAATGACAATCAACTGTGGCGGCGGCCATTTACATGACATCATATTCTCGACTTGATGTAAAAAAATTAAAAGACCAAATAAAAATAATCCACAAGAAGAATCAAAGTTTTTCATTTTTTTTAATTAAAGCCAAAAAACATTGAAAGTTTACTTTTGCGCCACTTTGTATTAACATAAAAGGACCAATTCCTTGTGAGTTTTTATTAATATTAGACCTAATTGTGCGTTATTTTATCTTAATATCATAATTTGTCAGAGATTTTCGGATGTCCACCAGAGATCAGCAATGAGTAGTGAAAAAGTGAGTAGAGTTGAATCATGACTCAAAATTTCTTATACTTATACACATTCATATTTATTACAATGTTGTCGAGACTCATATTTACTAGTAAAGTTTGAGGTAATCATCATACTCATACTTAACAATATTTATGACGTTGTTGATTTCGACTCTACTTAATTCAATTTGTATAGACGATGCAAAATTCGAATACGAACATTAAAATGCTTATTATGAGGTTGTGTATTTCTGTGTTGCCGAATTCTGTATAATTACACACAAAAAAATCATGCATGAGTCGAATGAATCAATAGTAAGTATCATGAGTATTTTCCTAAAATTATAAGTCAGGCTGAGGTTATTTATGAATCAAACAGATTTGAGTTCGTATGAGTATGATGTCGATTTCGGATTCATACTTATATAATGCTACGTATACTTATAAATCAATATTATTGTGAGTATGAGTACGTCGGAGTAGTTTAATTTCAATGATGGCTACTCATTTATACTTATAATTTCATAAGTGCGTATGAATAGCAAAAAAGTGATTCATTGCTGATCTGTGATGTGCACCTTACAACAGTGATATGTGCAATTATGGAGCGATCTCCAATAAATTTAAACGTTTTATTTAGTCTTGCATACATGTTTTATGCATTCATGAACTAAAGCACCGCTCCGTGTGGATTTTTGTATGGAGGCTAGGTGAAATTAGGACAGATTTCAGTAGCTAAATGTAGTTTGATTCCAAGGTTTACATCGAAGAATGGAGGGAAATTGTTAAATGTTTCAGAGTTGATTTTGTAACTCAATATTTATGAACACAATAATATTAAAAGAAATGAAAATATCCTCCTAACTGTTGGGTTTTGATGCTTTTCATTATTTAAAGCAGACATTTCAATTCAATAAATCGTAATCAGAAGAAAAATATCGATCCTGGATCAACCCAGCTATAAATTTATTGGTGATTGATTACTATTTTTAACTACATCCATATGAGAAATTCTTTTACTTCTTTTTGGCTTCTTGGGAAATTCATTTTCTTCATGCAGAAAGAACACAATCTATAACTCAAGTCCAAACTTTTAATATATTTTGATTTACAGAAATCAAAATTTTACAAATTAAATAAATATAAAAACCATTATTTTAACTAAGTATGACCAAAATAATGTTCAACTTTGCCAAGCATTTAACCAACATATATTATTTCTCTAAGACTCTTATTAGCAAATCATATGAACCTAAATGCATTCGAATCATTTTGTTTTTGTGATAAAATCAAAGCACTTCATAATGGCATTTGTTAAAGAACTATTGAAAACTGATTATAAACAGAATCTAATAACAATTATAATACGATGATGATTACAAGAAATAGACAAGAAAGAAAGCTTGAACAAAAAAAAAAAAAAAAAAACAACAACTAAAATCTGTAAAATGCGTACAAGTGTGAGATTGTAAGTGTGTTTAAATATTGTGCAATGAAGTGCTTACAAAAATGTATTTTTGCAATTGAAATAAATTGAGGTTAATGCCTGTTAACTATGAACATTTGCAGTCGTACTTGCAATCTGATTCACATGAACATCGAACATGAAACATTTTTGTATTTTGTATTGTATATGTGCGTTTGTGTTCAACAAAATCTCTACTTATGAACATTTAAGATTTCTATAGATACTTATGGCTGTAAGTACGTATTTAGTAAATGCAACTAAAAAAAAAAAAAAAATACAAAAGAAAACACGAACACTAGCCATACAACTACCAAAATTCAGTTGTTAACATTTTTGACCATAATAATGGGTTTTACAACAAAAATTTAAAAAGAAAAACAACAAGCAACAACAAGAATTGGCAAAACAAGAAATGTAAAATGTCCATTATATATGGTGCCTTGTTATGCTCTGAATTTTCTTATTTTTTTATTTTTGCATGTATCTTCCTTCATTCGTTCATTCTATATTCTTCACAAAATATAGGGGATATTTTTGTAAAAATTTCGTAAAATCTTTTTTTTTATAGCCTTCAGCATGTTGAAGATTTTATACAGAGTGGCACATTAACACGATGACCAATGTGTATTTATGGTTAAATATGATCATTAAATTTTTGTTTTGTGAACGTTTTGAATACAAATTTGTGTTTAATTCATAAATAAGGATTTCGTGTTCTGTTAAGTAATGCAAATTTAAATTTGTTGTGATTTACTGAACACTTTGACCAATTTGATCAACTCAACGAGACTCGCATCGGGATCAAAAGTAAACATTGCTGATGGTTATGCTATGACATAATTCCAATTGCAATATGTTTTTATAGAATTGTACTTCAATTGATTTCTGAGTAATTAATAAAATCGTTTTGATAAATAAACAATTCTCACAGTTTCTTATTCATTAGTCGATTTTTATACCCTACACCACCATATTGGGCGTTTGTGCTGATGTTTGTAACGCTCAAAAATATTAGTCAAACACCCACTTTAAAGTATACCGATCGAGTCAGCATCACTTTCTGAGTCAATTTAATGTTGTACGTCCGTCCGTTTGGCTGACTGTCCATGTAAACCTTGTGCACAAAGGAATTACAGATTCCTCCACTAATTAGTTTTATATTAAAAGAAATCTCATTTAAAAATGATGTGCGGATTAAACCATATTCGATAGCTCCCATATAAAGTTCACTGCTGAAAATCACTTTAACGAGCATAAATATAATACAAATGTTGGTATCCACATAAAATTCAAAACAAATAAGTTCGGTATCTACGGAAATCATGAGTCTGATTAGTCATAGCTCTACTTCCGAAAACCATTCAAGAAAAAAAGTATTGATATTGCAAGTACGATATTGTTACGTTTTTACCTTTTAAAAACGAGGTTTATTTTCTTTAAATAAACCGGATACTTTTGATTGCAAATAAAAACAGTTTTAGTAGTTTAAAATTGTAACAACTGTTTATTTATTTAGAATGTACAACAACAACAGAATTAAATAGTCACTCAGTGTCTTTATACACGTTTATCAATTCGCAGAAATGCACACAAACTTTAAAATATGGGGCATTTCACGTCAAGTGAACCAACTTTTGAAATCGATGTCTTCCGATCGGGATGAAATTTGCACCAATGTTAGTTCTATTGGATAGTAATTCGGACACAATTTTTCAACAAGATCGGCCAAGAACTCTCTGAGTTATAGGAGGTCAAAATTTGACATTTTGGCCAAACAGGTGTTTTTTCTTATCCATATAACTTATTACCTATTGTTCTTAGCAAAATGTGTCCCAAATAGTTTAGATAGCTATTTATGCAATCTTCCGAAAAAAAAAATTAAAAAAAATTAATAAAATATTTTTGACTTTTTTTTTTAAAAATCAAAAACATTTTTGACTTTTTTTTCAAAATGGGCCCTTTTTATTTTTTTTTTTTATTTTTTTTAAGAAAGCTTAGGTCTTTTCCTAAGCGACCTATATAGTCGCTTAGTGGGATGCGAGTGGGATATCTATCAAAAAAAATATTTTGTAACTCAAGATATGAAATTTTTTGACTTTTTTTGCAAAATCAAAAACTTTGTTGACTTTTTTTAAAAAAATGGACCCATTTTTTAATTTTTTTTTTTGCTCAGAAGAAAGCTTATGTGTTTTTCTTTAACACCTTTTTTGTCGCTTATTGGGATGCGAGTGGGATATCTATCAAAAAAATGTTTTGTAACTCAAGACATAAAATTTTTTACTTTTTTTTTTTGCAAAATCAAAAACTTTTTTGACTTTTTTTCCAAAATGGGCCCTTTTTTATTTCTTTATTTTTTTCTCAAAAGAAAGCTTAGGTCTTTTCCTTTAAAACCTTTATGGTCGCTTAGTGGGATGCGAGTGGGATAACTATAAAAATAAATGTTTTGTAACTCAAGACAAAGGTTTTTAAATTTTTAGGATATGCACTATTTTGATTTTTTTCATATTTGTGTGTAAACCTTAAAAATTAAACTTACGGGGAGAAACTAGACACATTAGCCTTTCCGATGGTATGTAACAACCTAACTAAAATTTCATAGCCTCGATACTGTAATACCCATAATATGTTAACCTCAGGAATAAAAATCACTTTTTATACCCTACACCACCATAGTGGCGAGGGTATATTAAATTTTTGCAGATGTTTGTAATACCCAAAAATATTAGTCTAGCCCACCTTAAAGTATACCGATCGACTCAGAATCGCTTTCTGAGTCGACTAAACGATGTCCGTCCGTCCGTCTGGCTGGCTGGTTGTCCATGTAAACCTTGTGCGCAGAGTACAGGTCGCAATTTTGAAGATATTTCGATAAAATTTGGTACATGTAATTTGTTCGGCCCAAGGACCAAGCCTATTGAAACTGGCTGAAATCGGTCCATTATTTCACCTAGCCCCCATACAAATGTCCTCCCGAAAGTGGACTTTATCGGTCACAAATGTTTAATTTATATAGGTATCTACACAAATTTTTCTCCAAATAAGTTTTATATATACGGAATTCATGTCACCAAATTTTATTATGATCCGTCCATAATTAGTCATAGGTCCCATATAATGCCTGCTTCCGATAATCACTTTAACGAGCATAAATCTCCTAAAAATGTTGGTATACACATAAAATGCAACATAAATAACTTTCATCTAGACATTAATAACACCACCTAATTTCATGATGATCGGTCCATAATTTGACATAGCTCCCGTATAAGGTCCACTTCCAAAAATCGCTCACGAATATAAATTATTGCGCTGAAAACTACCTATAGGATTGAATAAAAAAGCCGCAAGATGCAAAACTCAGACAAATTTTGGGGGCGAAAAATTAATAGCGGTCGGCCTCACATTGCACCCCTCCAGTGGCTATTATCGGTCAGTTGTAGTGGTTTTTTTTTAAGGTTTGAAATATGAAAATATGAAAAAAATCAATTTAAAAATCTTTGTCTTGAGTTACAAAACATTTATTTTTATAGTTATCCCACTCGCATCCCACTAAGCGACCATAAAGGTTTTAAAGGAAAAGACCTAAGCTTTCTTTTGAGAAAAAAATAAAGAAATAAAAAAGGGCCCATTTTGGAAAAAAAGTCAAAAAAGTTTTTGATTTTGCAAAAAAAAAAGTAAAAAATTTTATGTCTTGAGTTACAAAACATTTTTTTGATAGATATCCCACTCGCATCCCACTAAGCGACAAAAAAGGTGTTAAAGAAAAACACATAAGCTTTCTTCTGAGCAAAAAAAAAAAATTAAAAAATGGGTCCATTTTTTTAAAAAAAGTCAACAAAGTTTTTGATTTTGCAAAAAAAGTCAAAAAATTTCATATCTTGAGTTACAAAATATTTTTTTTGATAGATATCCCACTCGCATCCCACTAAGCGACCATATAGGTCGCTTAGGAAAAGACCTAAGCTTTCTTAAAAAAAATAAAAAAAAAAAATAAAAAGGGCCCATTTTGAAAAAAAAGTCAAAAATGTTTTTGATTTTTTAAAAAAAAAGTCAAAAATATTTTATTAATTTTTTTTAATTTTTTTTTTCGGAAGATTGCATAAATAGCTATCTAAACTATTTGGGACACATTTTGCTAAGAACAATAGGTAATAAGTTATATGGATAAGAAAAAACACCTGTTTGGCCAAAATGTCAAATTTTGACCTCCTATAACTCAGAGAGTTCTTGGCCGATCTTGTTGAAAAATTGTGTCCGAATTACTATCCAATAGAACTAACATTGGTGCAAATTTCATCCCGATCGGAAGACATCGATTTCAAAAGTTGGTTCACTTGACGTGAAATGCCCCATATACAAAAACACATGTACACGACAATTGATGTTGACTCTAACGGCCACTATTTATACACGCACTGCCATCTCTCGGGAATCTTCTACAATGCTCTTAACGGACAAACTAGTACATTTGAATTCCAGAGCCTTCGATGTCATTTCCAGCAGCCCAAACATTTAGTGTTGCCATACTTACAAACAATGCCAAATGCTACTGATGGACGTGCCTTCAAACATGATGAATGCTGCAGGCAGTCGTTACAGACCGTTGAATTCAAATCGTCATTGCACATTCGTAACAATATGTTTTTGCTCATATACTCAGTATAGGGTATTATATGGTTTAGCTTCTTTCTTGTTATTAGTATCTTAGGAACAGAAGTTCGAGATAATTAATTCTTAATTAATTTTTCAAATATTTTTACCATATAATTCTTTCAATTCTACACAATGAGAATTTTAGTATGAGAAGTCTGAAAGATATGAAAAGGACAAACAATAATCGAAGTACGAAATTCCGAAAGCAAATATAAAATATTAGATACTTCGTTAGCACTGCATAACCAGACGGGCTTAACTTGGTTTCTTCCGTAGCCGAAATCATTAGTAACTCATTTCGTCGGATTACAACTTATTCATTATCATAGCTAGATATATATAGTTAGCCGTTCTAGAGCCGAATAATTTATATTAGGGATTTCATTCATAATTATCCTAATTATTATCCTGGTCGTTAGCCAACCGGGATCCGAAGCAGTTATCTTGTCGGATCGTATTCATAAGCGTTCCCTAACCAATAAATGATAGTTTACTGATTGAGAGCTGAAGAATTAATATCATCAAATTGTATCCACATATTGTTATCCTAAATAACTGGTCATTAACCGAACGATAGCCGAATTACTGGTAAAGTATATTTCAAAGGAAGTTTCCAGATGGAAACAAAATTACATTACATGGGATACAAACGTATTTTTCAAAATACATATAGTTTTTTAATATTTTTCAGGAGTTCCAAAACCAGTGTATATTTTATATGAAGCCACATGACGGTTTGTGATCAGTAGACATACGTGGAAGTATTAGTAGACAAACACTCGTCAAATACTCTATTGTGAGCTGTACTCCTGATTGTATATTTCATCACACAATTTTTTAAATTTTGAACAAACATCCAAAAGTCTGTGTAAAATTTGTATCAGAGCTTTTAATTTTCACTGTAAGAGCGCTGACAATTTTAATTTACGAGGCAATCTAAAAATTTGACTATTTAACTTTATTAATCAAGGATTCCAAATGTTGTCAAAATCGATTACATTGCAAGGCTGCTCCTGCTATCAATATTGTTACGAATGTGCAATAGCGATTTGAATTTAACGGTCCGCAACGACTGCCTGCAACATTCATCATGTTTATAAACACGTCCATCAGTAGAAGCTTCTACTTATCAACAATGTTGATAGCATGCGGTTATTAGCATTGTTTGTAAGTATGGCAACACTAAATGTTTAAGCTGCTAACATTAATATCGAAAGCTCTAGACAATGGCATCATTGTCAGATAAATTATTTCTATTGGCAACACTGTGCATATGTATGTATTTAAAATAAACAAAAGTGAAGCAACCGTGTGAACTGACAATTTTTGTTTGCAGATAAATTTATTGTTTGACAATTGTCTGACAACGAAATTGTAAGGTTTTCTTACAATCGTCTAAACTGAAAATTTACCTTTTACTAATAATATTTCATTGGCAGTACATTGCGAGCACATTGCCAGATCTGACAACCGTGTGTACGTAGCTTAAGATGAGTTTTAAAGATATTTAATGTGGACCTTTAGTATTTCAGAACTGGCACCTGTCAAATCGATTGTACTCATAAAAGAAACAAGTTTTGAAACGCGATCTTTAGCTTATTAATATTGAAATTAAATTGATTTTAATCTTTGACATTAAAATTTAAAAAAACTGCAAAGTTAAATACTTAAAAGTATTTTGTATTAAAATATAATCTGTACACTGTACACACGAGTTCACATTCTATGCATGTATGAATATTATTATTTTCATTTTCTTGTTGCCGAGAGTTGTAAAACACATAATAGATCTGTATGTATGTTGGCATGTAAATCCAAAGTAATGTTAGTTTCTTTTCTCTTTATATAGAAAAGTTCATTTGTTTGGTTACTAGTGCTAGTAAAATAGTGATTAAATGGGTAACGAGTATAAAATATTTGCAAAATTTTTTTGGATACTCGATAGCAAAAAGTAACTTCTAGATAATTTCAGAGTTGTAAGTTGTAAAAAATATATAAATACACAACATTGCTAAATTTAATCTCTTTTTAAGCAATATTTGTGCAAAATTTTCGATAAAATAAACAAGTAAAATATATTTTATCCATCTTTGATTTCATAGATTTAATACATGAAATATTTGATAGAAAGTTTGATTTATTTTTAAAATCCGCTAAAAGTATCGAGAATTATTGAATACCCAAAATGAAAAGTATGGAGTAAACAAAAGTACTAAAAATTTACAACACTAATGGCTACATATACATTAGGCTGGGTCGTTTTGTATGGACGATCAAAAAGTAAAATATCGTATAGCAATCTACGGAAAATTTTTAGAAATTTTCCTTAAGAAACCATCCGTCTAAAATCAAATCCTATCTTGCGCATTTCGTCTTTTATCCAATAAAAAAACAATTAAAAAAGAAAATAATTCTGAAATGTCATTGGAAGAAATACGAAATGCGCAAGATAGGATTTGATTTTAGACCTATGGTTTTTTAAGGAAAATTTCTCAAAATTTTCCGTAGAATGCGTTTCTGCTATACATTTTTTGTGAAAAAAAATCGACCCACCCTAATATACATACATTAGTACATACTATTAACATTTCGTATAAGTATAAAAATCAAATTTAAATTCCATTGTAGTTCTTGCCAATTATTTTGAATTATGTGCCATGATCCTAAGTAAAAGTAAGTTGAACTTTATTATAGATAGTATTAGCACACATAGGAAGTAACTTGTACATGTGTAGGTGAATACTTTTAACTGCACCATTTTTAATTAAAACTGAGAACATTATACTGGATATTGGGAATTGTAATTTTAAATTGAGAAAATTCCAAATGAAATATAGAATTTCAATGTGAAATTGAGATAAATCTAAATGAAAATGAGAATTTATATTTAAAATTAAGAAAATTCCAATTAAAATTGAGTTTCAAAATGAAATTAAGAAAAATCCAAATCAAATTAAGAATTTCAATTTAAAATAGGGAAAATTCCAATTAAAATTAAGAATTTCAATGAGAAATTGAGAAAAATCTGAATAAAAATGAGAATTTATATTTAAAATTTAGAAAACTCCAATTTAAATTGAGAATTTCAATATAAAATTGAGAAAAATGCTAATAAAATTAAGAATTTCAATTTAAAATTGGGAAAATTTCAATTGAAATTGAGAATTTGAAATTGAGAACATAGAGAATAGACATAGAGCGGAAACTCTCCTGTCAAAGACCTAACTCTGTTGCCAAAAAAAAAATAATATGTGAAAATAAAAACGTCACTCGTATGTGTGATTATTTTGAGTAAATTTTTTGTTTGAGTTTTTTTCTAGTTTCCGCTCTATATTTCTCTATGATTGAGAATTTGAAATTGAGAAAATTCTAAATGAAATTGAGACATTTTTAATTTGAATAATTTGTAATTTGTCCTACATAAATAATAATAATATAAAACATTTTCTCAATTTCAATGAAAAATGGTGTAGCATATTGTACCTTTACACAATATATTGTCGTTTCTTGTACATTTTATGCAGTAAACATACATCATTCTATGACTCTGTTCATAAAATGACAAGTATGTGTTCTGTATTCATATGTTGGTAAATATTTATATCACTGTGTTAATACTATTTTATTCTCCGTTTATATAGACAAACCATAGATGCCCAAGTGACGTTTAATACTGGTGATACAACCAATATTTTTAAAACTTATTGCACATTATGTAAACCCTTATTATCCGTGTCTGATAACGGAGCAGTTCTGGGTGACTGTCTCGACTAGTGATTTTACCTATCACTTTGGGTCACTACTGGTTACATAATTATGTACGATACTAGTTATTTTACATGAGCATGTCAATTGTGCCTACATAAATTACAAGGAGGCTATCTGATTATTCAATGCATGAGATTCACATAACGATTACATAGAGTTAGTTTCCTTACTAAGTAGATACCTAACTTTATACATGTAAGTGTCATAGGCGGAAGCTAATTGTCCATAAATAGTCAGTTTATAAGATATTTCGAAGTACTCAATCCAACCTAATTCCTAATAGTTTGTTCTTAGTAGTTGACTTATTTTAAGGAACTTAAGTATTAGGGCCTCATTTAAGAAAACGAAGCGTTCAGAAACGTAAGAAATTTGTATAAAGAATACTGGAAAAAAGGTATTAAACTTGGATAGTCTCCATACAAAATTTGTTGTTGTAGCTTTGTATAATTCTTTGAGGGCTTTCAAAATTCCTTAAGGAAAATTATAAGAAAATTATCAATCAATTCAACAGTTTTTATGTTCTCCTGAAAAATTTTAAAATTCCACTTAAGTAGTTAGTTTTGTCAAAAGTTCACAAATTTCTTTTTAAATTAAAATTGGAATCCAAATAAAGCTTTGGTAACAAAATAGTAATAATTTCGTCTGTGTAGTTTTTCTCGATCACTTCGTTTTATAATTAAGTTTTATTTTAATTTGCGAAAACAATGTACTTTGAACTTCAAGACAGCATAAGTATGATTGATTTCAACATTTTTTTTTATATTTAAAACACATATGTTTTAACATTCAAACAGAAGAGACATTTTGAATATCGGTTAGAAAATGGACGGTGGTTTAAGTTTAAATTTTTTCCAAAAAATTTTAATTTCCTACATGCTTAAAGTTGATTGTATGGCAATAAAATATTAAAAAATCATACTAAATTAGCTTTTTAAAAGACGTAAGTAATTTAAAAGCTTTTTGTTCACTATTCAACAAAATTGTTTCGTATGATAATTAACTAAGTAGTAGAATGATAGTTCTCCCGATATACTGTATTTAAAATCTTATGTGAATATAATAAGACACAAAGAGATAGTAAAGTGTCACTTTACGACAATAATTGTAGTGGGAAAATACCTAAGTCGGTTGTCAAAAACCTAAGTCGTGAGAATGTATTAGTACATTGTTTTGAGGTTTTATTTGCTCAGACACACAGTGTTCAACAATAATGTTTAAATTTTAATTTATTTAAATTTTCTTCTATTTTCAATACCAAAAATAGAAATAAATAAATAAAATTCTACAACATATAAAATTAAGTGTCAAAAATATTAAAAAAATATTTTTTTTGAGCAGTATTAAAAAAAATTGCCAAAAATTGTGTAGAAGTGTAATAAAGTGGTTCGGTCTGCATTTAGTCGGAAAATCAAAGTTAAAATATCAATTAGTTTGATGTGTTTAATTCTCTCACAAGTATGTTGAATTCACATATCACAAGTACGTATGAAGAGAGTAACTATTGTTACTCTCAGCTTACTCTCAGTTGCGCCTCTAGTTGTACCCTATGGAAGTATGTACAATACCAAATATATACATAAATATTCAAAATGGACTTCACTAGTAGTATTTTCAATAAAATTAAAGAGGCTTTCCTAGATTATTTTAATTCTGGTTTCCTTTAACGGCCACTCTAGCAAATATCATAGGTTTGGCCACCACTGTTTTTAATAGACAATACCCGTATTTTTTGTTTTGTTTTTTATGTCCTGTAAATTCATTTTGTGAATGTGAGCCTGCGTATGTCTGTATGACCATGTGGAACAATAAGAAATTATTCGATTTTAAATGTGTTTTCAATGGACGCCACATATGAAAAATGTTTCTCATAAATCTTAGTGTTGCTCGAGTAGTAGTATTTTGTGCCTGAATATTTTCATAGTTTTTCATTTATATGTATTTCTTTTGTTGTGGTATTATTTTTTTATACTTTCTGTTGTTTCTACAAGACCCTGCTGTGTGTGAGTAAATAAAGATTGTATTTGTTTTCCGTTTAATGTTGCATAGGTACATTAGGGTCGCTCCTATAACAGAGCAGTTGTCTATGGTCTCAACTAAGTGAAAGTTAAGTTTTTTTTTAATATTTGTTATAACTTCTCAAAATGTTTGTTTCAGCTCAAGCCCTATACACGGAATCACCGCAATGCAATTGTGTATGATGTAATACATGTTATATGTTTGGCATTTACAGTTGGATTTTAAAGTATGATATATCGATGTTTTTGTCTTGAGAATATCAATGTTTTGCTTTAAGGGTCATTGTCCTTAAATATTCCGTTCTAGTATTTATCCACTATGTATGTATCTGTTCCTAGTTAGCACCCTAACGTTCCAAAGTAATATTAAAAAATTAAAGCTTGCAGGAAATCATTAAACTTTTTCTTACCTTAGTGGAAAAAATTGGTCTTCACGAGCCAAATTATTGATATCTCAAACTTTAAGATCCGACTGTAAATGTCAAAGATATAGAGAAAAATTTAAAAAAAAAATAAAAATTTTATTTCGTAACTCCCTTGCAGAAATACTTTATATTAGGGGGCAAATTTTTTTTTGAGGTACATTGTATATATAAATCTATGTATAATACACATATTTATAGGTTTATGTTTGATATAAAAAAGTATAACTTGCTTACATATCATACACAATCACATTAAACCAGTCCCTAAAAATAGATTTGCTTATTTTGTTCAAATGTTTGACATAAATCATATCTTCTTAACAAGATATAAATATCGATTGAAAAATAACCATGTTATTAGTATTTTAGTCTTCAAATATTCTACAAAAACGGAATTTTTTGTATTGATTACACACACGCAGAAAAAAAATATAGTTGCGCATGTTTACTGTAACCATTTCAAAATTTTTACAAGTTCTTTAACAATATTATAGTCACAGTAATTATTTATATGATTGTGGTAACTATAATATGGGTAATTTTCGATTCACATGATTGTATCAACCATATATATGGTTACAGTAAATATGTATATGTTTGTGACAAAATATTGTCCGATATTGATCAACTTTTCAGCATCAGGTTTTTAGATGACGGGTAACAATTTTAGACCGTGGGATCACCCAAAATCGCTAAAGTGGAAAATAAGGGCCAACCTAATATATATATATTTTAATACACAATTTTTACTTGTATATGTGCACAGTTGTTAAGCCATTGTTATTTTAAAAAGTTTATACCTTTAAGTAGGTTCTTACAGCAAAAATACTATATGGAGACTTACTACGCATTTATTATTTTATAAATAATAATACAAACGTTTGTTATTGTTTATTTTATATGAAATATAAAGTAAAGTTTTACATTAAATTCAGTTTTGTGAAAAAAAGGATTGCTTTATGAAATCATAAAAATAAGCAGAGTATTATGGAATGTACATACAAACAAAATTGTATTACGATTGTTAGTATTTAAATAATAAAAGTTTATTAAGTTACATAATTGTCATATCGGCTCCTAAATAGAGAAGGTCATGGGAATAGAACTAGTTATGCGACTGGCTCTTCGCGTGTAGTGTCCGGTTCTAGTTTTACTATTTTATAAGATCTTTAACTGAACGTTGGCCTAGAAGGTAGTAAATTGACTCCTTTCAGACTCTGTGAAAATTCAAGAAATGTACAAAAACGAATTTGTTATGTTTTGGACAACATGTTATAATAAACAAAAACAATTTTTTTTCAAAATTGTTTTTCAAAATTTAAAAAAAATATTTTTTTTTTCAAAATGTTTTTCAAAATTTTAAATTGCTTTTAATTTTTTTTAATTTTTTTTTTTTTCAATTTATTAGTGAAAAAAAAAATATTCGGGTTAAAAAATTATTTTCCCGATTTTGACCCATTGTAGGTCCAAATTACTATAGCCTTATATAAATCGATGCAATGGAATTTGAAATATCTATCATTAGATATCCAATTGTTTATATTAATGACTTAGTAATCCAGATATTGATCAAAAATAGGCCAAAAATCGAGGTTGTACCGGCTTTTGTGGGCCGATTTAAAATAGCGACCGAGCGTTGCGTATCAATTATGTTTGTTATTTGGGGGCTACGGAAAGTTGATTTCAAGAGACGTACATGGCTATATCGACTTCGCTATATATAACGATCCAGAATATATATACTTTGTGGAGTCGCAAATGAAAAATGTAGAAATTACAAACCCTTGTCACTCATGGTGAAGGGTATACAAAGTATCAAGGAGGAATGAGCCATATTTGCGAAAAATGTTGTATACCAAATTCTATGATCAGCTGTTGAAACTATGTACCCAACAGCTAATGAAGGTGCACGGTTTTTGAGAGACTACACGTCAGCGTCTAGATTATATTATATTCTTTCAATCTAGAAGATATAGAGCAGCGAAGAAATCATTCATATAGCAGATAAACCGTAAAGCCCGCCTTAAATTTAATTGAAACACTTGAACTAGACTGTTTTGTGGATACTGATGGAATGAGGAGAGTTTGTCGACCTGTCAATAACAGACTAAATCCCAAACACTATACGAACAGTTAAGCATGAAGTCCCACTTCCGAAAATCTGTTTAACGAACATAAAATGTTGGTATCCAAATAAAATTCAACGGAAATAAGTTTTCCGAAGACTTCGTGGGTGAAAGTTATAAACATTTTAAAAGAAAAATGTTTTTTACTTGATTTTTATTTTAAAATTTTAATTTTTTTCTTGAGTGATTTTTAGCACTGGCTAGGGTATTCAATCGATTAACCGTTAATCGGTTAACCGATTAATTTTGGTCGGTTAACTGTTCGAATAATTTAAAATTGCCAATTTTCAAATAACAAATAAACCGATTAATTTCTGTCGATTAACCGAAATTTCTATTTCTTTGGCCTTATATATATAGAAATATAGTTCCAAATTTTATTTCTTAACTCATGAACATTCGCTTCTAACAATAGTTTTTTTAAATATAGCTCAGAAACGGAAACTAAGGAATTTGGAAATGGCCTTTATTCTAGAATGTTCCATGATGAACTTTGTCCTAATGAGTCGTAGGAAGGCAACGAGTCTTTTATCAAAACTTAACCAAATTATTAAAAGTATTCAAAATCCAAAAAGGACTCCAATGGTATAATGGAGGATTTTATATGCTTAAAAAATACTGAACAAAGAACTGAAAAATTGGATAGTCTTTGTCATGTGAGAGAGTTTTTTTCCAAGTCAAGTTGTATTAAAAGTAAAGAAAAATCGTTTATAAGGAAACCTTTTAAGTTATATTATTTTCTTAAGAGATTATTTCAGAAGATCTCACTAAAATCTTTAAAAAAATCATATGTATATATAAAAAGGATTTCAAATACCATATTTTTGTGCTATTATTTATTTATATTTTTCGAAATGCTTAAATAAGTACACAAAATTCGTGGTTATATTTTCAATTTAAAATGAAAATAGAAATTATTCGGTTAATCGGATAATTTAAAATTAACCGATTATTATCCGATTAAATGTAAACCTCGATTAATTATTCGCTCGATTAACCGATTAAACCAGAAATGCGATTAATTGAATACCCTAGCACTGGCTATTATATGGGAGCTATGACCAATTATGAACTATACTTTGACACCCTGTATCTCACCTTGTATTGCAATAGTGTGGTTGCAAATATACATTTCTGAAAACCTATATCCTCCTTTACGACTTGTTTGTACATCATTTTCCAATTGGACCAATAGTTTAGAAGACACTGATTTAATACCACCTTTCCACAGATCAACCCCACTGTGCCGCATTTGAATGAAATTATGAAGGGTTTATGACCAAAAACAATACTGTTCATGTTTCGTTCCAATTTTAATGTCAGTATTAGTATTTTCTTTCTTAATAAATATCTAAAATGTTTGAAATTCCTAAAATAACAAACCCATTTATGTTGCACACCATGAACAAAAACCTTGTAAACTAGTGTAATTAGTGAAATGAAGTGTAAATGTTGTAGATAATTACGTTCATAATTAAAATTAATTTCTTTTTTTTTTTTGGTGTTTTGTATTTATTTAAGAAGAAAATAAATAAATTAAAATGTCACATGTGCATTTAATTTATATTTGCATGTTTATGGCAATGCATACAAATACAAATACACACTCTTATACACAAAACCTAACACTTTTACAGTTATACATACACACATACATACATATGTATTTATTTTCACATGCCAATACCACAACAACAATAAATATACATTTAAATTTCGTAAATATTATTTATACTTATGTATATGTATGTGGATTAGGGTGGCCCTTATATTGGACTTTTCGATTTTCGATGCTTCCAAGGTCTAAAACAGTTCTCTGTTATCTAAAAACCAAGTCCACAAAATTTGTGCAAAATCGGGTAACGTTTTAGGCTGCACATTTAGATGCATAAACATAACATATAAAAGAATTCTGATGTCGTTAACCCATTACAGTTTGATAATAACAAAACTCAAAATATGAAATTTTAGGATTTTTTGATAATTTATGTCACAAAAAGTTTTTAGATTGTATTATAAGGTTTTTAATTCGAATTTTTGCTCAACATTCTTTTTTTTTTTGAAAGTATTGCAACTTTGGCCCAAAACTCGAAATTTTAAATAAAATTTTGAACTTTTAAACGTTATTCGATTTTGCTAAAATTTTGTGGACTTGGTATTTAGATGACAGAGAACTGTTTTAGACCTTAGGTGACAAATAAAAATTTTAGTCCTAGGAAGCATTGAAAATCCAAAAAGTGCTCAACAAAGGACAGTCTAATATACATGTTTACTCATTTGTATGCGTGTCTGTATGAATGTTTATTAAAAGTGGTTTCAGCTTATGTGTACGTGTGTGTGCACAGGATAATTTTTGGTTGACCATTTGATAAATAAGCAGCTGTTGTAGGTGAAAGAATGGACACAAATATGTGTCCTTATGGACATTAAACTTATAAGATAGATTAACCCATTCATTGTTGTTTGCTGCTGTTATAACTGTCATTATACAGTAAATAAATAAAAAGGTAAACAGACATAAAACTACACACGCAGACATATAGTACGTCATGATTTATAAATAGGGCAGTATCAAGATTCCCGGGAAATGGGTTAACTTTTTACTTGCCGGCAAATTCGGTCGGGTATTTCATACTTAAAATCGTACAATAATTGACAATTGGATTTCGGTCTCGAATTTGTATAATTTTCCATGAAATAGAAACCATTCTTCTGCGCCGTTTATTTCAACAGTTTTTAGGAATTAAAATAAATGACTTCCTAATTAAATTTCTTTTTACTTTATTGAGTTTGATGGAAGTTTAGGATATTTATAATTGTTTATCATTAGATTTAATTCATTTCAATCTCAGGTATATTTTTTGCGGTATCTAGGTAATTTGTTTATTTGCTACATCATGCATTCTTTATTTAATTATATTTCCTTGTAAAAACTGTTGACGTTCTTTTTGCCATCTACATAGTAGTAAAAACTTTATGGAGTAAAAACTTAAACAAACTTTAGTTGTGATACAAATACAAGATACGAGTATAGGTTGACTACGTATGTTTATTAGGGTGGGCCTAAAATTATTCTCTGTCATATTAAAACCACACGTAGAGAAAAAACATGATTGTGGTAAACATAATCCTCTATTTTTAAAGCAATTTCGCATATTAACAACCCAAAGAAACAATCTGAAAATAAAATTTAAAAAAAATTGGCTACGAAATGTCTAAACAATTTAATTAAAATTTTCTCGAAATCTGCCAATTTTAAATTGGCCCCCACACTAATCCATAATAGGTACAACCGTTAAAATTTTAATTTTTAATCCTTATTTAGCATTTACTAAAATCTAAGTTTTTGTTTCATTTTATGAATTTTCGTTTAAAAAAAAAATTTTAAAATGTGAAATTTAGTATTTGAGGTTACCTCAAATAGTAGTTTTTAGATGACAGATAAAAATTTTACACTTTGGGAGCACAGAAAATCTAAAAAAAGGGCCACCCTACTAAATACTCATACAATCAATTAAATTTTAAAAGGAAGTGCTTATTATTTCAATAGGCAACTTTAAAACAAGGCAATTAATTCAATATAGTATATAACAAAAGGCTAATAAAGATATTATAAACGAGGAGGGAAATATTTTAAAAAGGCATACTTTTGCACAATTAATGTTTTAATTAAAGGTTAAATTTTACTGTAAATAAGCAAGCAGTTTTAATAAGCACTTAAATTTTTGGCTCCAAAGTTTATTGGTTTTTATCAGGGCTGTGATTGCATGTTTGACCCAAAATTAATTTTGACCAATTACTATTCCAAATCAAATGATTTGCAACAAAATAGCACCGATTTTATGTAGCATATTTTATTATAAATGCATGTTTAGCTTTTATGAGCATATAATATGCATACTTTAAGAATTTTTATTACATAGTTTTGCTTTTGTTACATTTAATAAAATCATTTTGTGTCTACAAATAAAAATTAAATTTATTGTTCATGTTTCATAATTTGTGATTCATTATTAGTGATGATTTTTATTACATTTTGTTAAATTTTAGCAGAATTTTAATGTTTTGTTTTTTATAAAAATTTATAAAATAATTTTTTTAGTTACAGATTTTAAAATGCTTTTTTAGTTACGGTGCTCAGATATTTTTGTCAATATTTTACATTTTATAGTGGATTTCTTTATGTTTTTAGTGCATATTTCTGTAAAAACGCATATTTTAAGTTTTTTAGTGCATGGAGCCCTGGTCATTTAAGCAAATTATTTTGGTAGCCTTCTTGATCTATTGTCCTGCTTTAGGGTAAAATTCCAGAATTTTTTAGTATTTGAGGTGTGAAAAAAGTGATAATTTGTTAAATGGTACTTCTATATCTGTTCATATTAATAAATATCTATTCTCAAACATATCACATTCGTCCGCGTGAAAGACATTTACGAAAGCACTTCAAAAATACGTCTGTTTATTTAAAAAATGTAACAATATATTTTGAAAAATGTATCAGAATAAACATTCTGTAACTTTTTAACGACAAAATTTTGTCGTTAAGTAATCAAAATTCGTTAGTTAACAATATTTGTCGTTAAGAGATATTCCGAATTAAATTTTACCGATTATTTTCGTTAAAAATAGTCGGTAGATAACGAAATTTGTCGGCAGATTAACGACAAATAAAATGTTCTAGTTAAGCCATAACGAGAAATCGTTAATTTCAAACAGTGAATATTAAATTCGTTAAAGCAACCGATATTTTTCGTTACTTAACGACATCGGTAGGAAAGTATAAAAAGTTATATAATTGCGGTACAGGATTTAGAAGTGCTTTAACAGGGTTTCAAAATTATGTGGATATTTCTTAGGTTTTAGGCTTATCAATAAAGTGTTTATTTTAAATGTATTGTAGAACATTTAGGCGAATTATACAAAAACGATTGATGGTAAAATTTTTACAAAAATATTTCTGAATATGAAATTATCTTGAACAGTTTGAAAGTTAATTTAGTTCAAAGTGTTAATATCTGAACAAACTTTAAAGTAATTTATATGAAAAAGCTAATGGTTTTCTGTGTGAATACTGCGTAGATTTTAGACATTTTTGTTTGAGTTATTGAAAATTTGTTCTTAGGGTGATAAAGTATGGAATTCCAGTAAAATTTTAAAGGACAATAGAACTCTGTAGCTTGTCAGGTTTATGAACCATAATACTAAGCAAAGTGTTTTACGTGCCTCCACTTTCTATATGTAAGTTAGTTTGAGGTTAGTTTGTTTTGGCAATTTATCATGAATAGACACACGCCAGAGCAAGGTTTGCAAATTGTTAAAATTTATTTTAGAAATCATGGTTCAATCCAACAAACTTATCGATTAATTCGAGAAAATATGGATCGCACAGTGGTCCAAATGCTCAATCTAGCCGGAAAAAAGTCATTTTTTTAAATGATTCAAAAGCAAATTTTTTGTATGGTTATATGTTGACAATTGTCCATAGTACATAACGGCATATTTTTTTCATTAAATAGCTACACTAGCATTGAAAAACAAGTAATTACATCTTTGTTAAAAAATTAATATTTCAAGTGACATTTAACAGTGCAAGGGAAATTGTCGTCAAAAAATAATAAGAACAATTAAAAAAAAAAATTGTTAGTGTAATTAATATAACAAAGGAAAGAGTAAAAACTACTGTCTAAATTTTTCAGAAAATATTTTTTGTTTAGACAAAAAATGGAATTATGTATATGTGTGTTTTAAATGTGAAATTTTTGTTCAGTGTCCAAATTCTATTAGAATTTAAAATGGTAATTTAACAGAGTTAAGTTTTAGTTTTTATGTTGTCGTCATCTATATAAATTTGGCTTTCCAATTTTTAAAAAATTAGCTGCCACTTTTTGCGATTTTTATTTCATTTAGAGTTCAGCATGTCCTTTACAAGGAAGGAGCTGTATTTTTATTTTTAAGGTTGGCGTGGCATTTCGCTCACTTAAAATTTTTTAATGAAAGGTAACCTTTAATTCCTTCCACACATACAGAAAGACGGTGTGAAAATTTCAGAAAAATCGGTCCAGCCGTTTCGCCGTCTATAGGGTTCAAACAAACCCACAAAGAAAAAAATTACATACAAAAACACACATTTTTTTTCTCAGATTGTTTATATTGATGAAATCTATAAACGTACCAAGTTTGTCGGTACGGCTTTTCAAAGGCGAGTTATGACTATTTTCCGGCTAGATTGAGCATTTGGAACACTGTGGATCGTGTCGTGGTATAGCGGTATAGAGACAAGCATAATAACTTTATCGTGCCTCAATTGGAAAGCATTAGTATTGCATACGTGTAGTTTCTGCACGATGGTGCAAAATTTCATACAGCATGCGGATATGCCAGAAATTAACCTGATAAATGGGCCCCTCGTTCATTTGATTTGACGCCATTAGATTACTTATCTTCTCTGGGGATATTCGATCTTCACGTCGAATTCATAGTAACCGTTAATGATATAAAATTATCTAATTAATAAAGTTAATTGAATGGATAGTAAGGACGTTTTTCTCTGGTTTATTTCAATTTAAAGTTCTTTGCTATATAAACACCCTTTTTAAATACATTTTTGATGGGTCAATTTCCTTGCCAAAACTGTGCAAAAATTTAATTTTGTTATACATATTCATGACTTTACTCTTTAGTCGTTGATGACACATAAATTTATCGTAATTCATATAATTCTCTAGGGGAACTAAACAATATTTTAAAATACACTGTATCAAAATATTGAAGTTCACGTTCATAGTAGAAGTGTTTTTAGTTCATATCAACCAACTTTTTGGAAAATTTAGATTTTGACTGGTCATAACTTTAACGCAGTAAGTTTTCAAAACACATGTCATATATTTGACGAAAAAGGCGTAACCACTTAATAAAATATTGTTACGAATGTGCAATGACGATTTGAATTTGTTTGAAGGCACGTCCATCAGTAGCATTCGGTTATTGGGATTGTTTGTAAGTATGGCAACACTAAATGTGTGGGCTGCTGGCAATGCCATCGAAGGCTCTAGAATTCGAACATATGAGTTTTGTCCGTTAAGAGAATTGTAGAAGATTCCCGAGAGATGGAGTGTGTATAAATAGTGGCAGAGACTGCAGTCGTGAGTTGATCATTGTCGCTGATAGGATTAACATCAACTGTCGTGTGCATGTGTGTTTGTACATTATAAAGTTTGTGTGCATTTCTGCGAATTGATAAACTTGTATAAAGACACTGAGTGACTATTAATTTCTGTTGTTATTGTACATTCTAAATAAATAAAGAGTTGTTACAATTTTGGACAACTAAAACTGCTTTTATTTGCAATCAAAAGTATCGGGTTTATTTAAAGGAAATAAACCCACGTTTTAAAAAGGTTAAAACGTAACAATATATTTGAATACTTTTATTTATTTCAAAAACTTATTTTTTCATGAAGATTAAAAACAAATTTTCAATTTATTTTATTTAAAAACACTCGCAAAAGTAAACAACGTCAAATAAATTTGTGCTAAAAAAGTGGTTACGTTTTTTTGAGTAATTATTTGCCATTTGGTGTCTTTAAATCAATAGTGTAAAAATATCATTTTTTAAATTTTGCTAATTTAGAAATTATTTACTAGAATAAGTTGATTTAATTGGAATGAAAAAATTTTCGGATTTAACCATAATTTGGTAGCATAAAATTCTTAATTTTTTTGATTAGTTTCAAGTTTATGAGGAGTACAAATGTTTTGTGCTAATTTATATATGATTTGTTAAACTTTTATTACAGTTTTCAACCTAATACTTAAACAGTAGTTTGTTCTTGTAACAAAATAATAAAAAGTGAACATAAATAAACTTAGTATATGAAATTATATATTTGCTAAAATATTATATGTATATAGATATAATAAATTTATGTTACAACTTCCGTTTTACCATTACGAAATACACATTGACACAGCAACTCACACTTTTAAATAAATATTAATAATATTCACATCTGTGTATAATTTAAAGTCAAACCATAATATGAATATTGTATGTGTTGCAACATGCACAGTACATATTTGTGTAACATTCACAAAACTCCATAAAACAAAATGTTACAATTTATAATATAATATACTTGTATGTATTTATATTAGGATGCTCCCATTTGTAGGAAGCACTAAAACATATTTGATTTTACTTCTCTAAAAATTTGTTGTATTGTGTTTTGTAAAGGTCCGTTTTCCTTTCATCCCTTTAGTATTTTCAAAATCCTTTCATGTAATTCATTCACAAGGTCTCTTATCAGTCATATTGTCATAATGTCATAATATATCACAACTCGGTGGCTTGGCTTAACCGACTCTTAGGCATTCGGCATTGGTCTCTGCTGGTTCGTTACAATAACACAATAAACATAGCATAGAAAGTAGTATTATTTTAGAACATTTTTTGCTTGAAAAGCAATAAAAACCATTGTGAAATATTAGGACATTATGAAAATATCACATGATAGGAGACCTTGTAAATTGACCAATAGTTTTTCTGGGTGTACAACCAGACATACTAAACTTAAATTTTAGTTTTCTTAGGAGCAACCTATTGCATGTTTGCTATGTTGTATTTATTTAAATGTTTTTTTTCTCATTTCATGCATTGTACTCTTGAGCCTTATATTGGTCACATCATATGTTCAGACGTTGTGTCTGTATGATTGTTATAATTTCGTAAGTTTTTCATGTTTTTTTTTTTTATTTACATATATTCCTTTTAAGTATGTATGTTGTACATGTGTTTGTATTTTCTTATTTGATATATGAACGTGTAATGAATGCATGAGTAAAATACTTTAGTGTTTTATGAGTGAAAAGTAAGTAGATATACTTACTTACTGCCGGTTGCTACTACCACTGCATTCATTTGTTTTTATTCATACAACTCCTTTGTTTACTCCCTTAAATGGCACTTGGACTTCGTTTTCATTTTCTTTATATTTGTCTTATACGAGTGCCAGTCAGCTTCTTTTACTAGCAACACACAGAGTTTACATAAAGTGGCAAAGTGGTAATTTAATTTATTGTTTATTTGTCATAAATTTACGAAGCTACGCTCGTAATGCACAGAAATTTGCACATAATAGTTCTGTCTGAAAAGGGTTTTCAGTATTTGAGAGAGGAGGAATCCTGTTAAGAGAAGTGAAATTAATATAGGATTCTTGCCCACATAATACAACAGGATTAAACTATAGCGTTTTAGTACACTTTAGTTCAGAGCGGAATAACTCCATGTAATATTTCAAAAACATTTAATGCTTAAAAAAGTCCTTTTTTTGCAAACAACAAAATTTAATGTAATTAATCATTTTTGGATAATACTTTAGAAAATATGCTATTTGAAACATTTGTGTGGTGAATTTTAGATATTTATTAAGGCAGTAGAATGAACAATGAATTTCTATGCACATAAGATAAGCTGTGAAGATTAGCTTGTATTGAAAAGTCAGTCCGAATCCGATTTTTCATTATTCAGCCTAATTCGAAACTTTTCAAAAGTACTAATTCCGAAATATTTTAATAATCGTAAACATGTAGTAGAGAAGGTAAGAAAAGATTAAATCACTGTTTATTGTTGGTGTTTTGTTTAAGCTTTGATATTTTTACAAATAAAGCTTGAGTGTCTGTAATTTTCATTCACTCTATAGTTTTATTTGTATAATATCTTTAGTTTTTCTAAAGCCTTTTGGGAAAAGGTTTCCTGATGATCTGGCCTAAGCAACCAGTGAAATGCGCATAGGAACTAGCTTATCCCCCAACAATAAATTTCAGTGAATTTATTAATAAAATTAAGAATTAAGCATAAGAAAATCTTACTAAAATATTAATTTTAGTAAGATTTAATTAGTTCCATTAATATTGTTTTTTCATCTGAAATATAATTTTTTTTGTGGAAACAAATGTACATGTGCGTTTTAACCATAAATAGTTGGCATCACTGTTTGGCGATATGAAATCTATCTGGAGGTCATAATAGATTTGGCACCACTTGTCTACATCAATACCTTGGTCGACGGACTTATGAATCAGGGAGGCAAGTTAAGACATTTTCGTGTTGATCATGGAACTATTCTACAAATCCAACTCTCGATATCTTTAAGATGACCTAATATATGAACTATATTTTAGGAGAGATTTACTTTATTAATAGCTGCAAGGCAAATTTATGAACTTGTGCACAAGGACTGGAAGGCATTCGAGAAAACAAAATTATCAGGTGTGCGGATATCTTGTAGGATAACCATACTTCTTTTACCCTTGATTAAAGGTAGTTGGACTAGGGCCCTTGTGATATGAGATCGATAGGTGTTCTCATGGGAAACTTTGCGATGAAACAAATTTCTTAGCAAATTTCCGAAAACCGAAGAGTGTAAAATTTGTTTGGATAAAGAAGTCGTTCAAGATCTTTTGTGCGACTGTCCGACTCTAAATCAAGATTTAGATATATCGGTATGTGGTCTTTTAATGATCTGCGTGATATATTAGGTCAATAACATGACTGGTTTATTGGGCTGATTCCATAGGAACCTTACGTCTTCATATATATAACTATATCTATATATATAAAAATGGTGTAAAAATGTATAGTAATTCAAAAATGAGAACGGCTGGTCCGATTTCTGTAAAATTTTTTGTCATTTGTTTGTATTTTCGAGAAGAAGGTTTTTACGGAAGAAAATTTTGGAAAATCCCTCCGGAAAAGTCGGAAAATTGGAAAAATTGAGTTTTACTCTAAGGCTTAAAATTGGGGCGAAGCGGAGTTCGCCGGGTCCGCTAGTACATTATAATGTGCTTAGCTTAATAAATGACTCACTTTTTGCAAGCGACAAACTTAACTCGTTTAACTTATTACCTCGTTTTTTTGTTTTAAGATAGGAACAATGTGTTTGAATGTGTGTTGAACGTGTTTTAATCACACATACTTTTCTATTGGTTATTGCGCATGCGTATGCGCTATTATTATGTTCATTTTATAGAGCAACATCATGGGAATTCATCTTAATGGAATCTAACTCACAAATAATAGCTTCTTATTGCACACCAGGACTGCATCCACACTTAACCTATGAAACTGGAAAGAGCAGTCTAGTCTTCCCTCGTATATGTGCACAGAAGTACACAAACTATTACACAAAAGCTCTAGTAGACAGGCATTTATTTATTAACAATATGCTGATGTTCATATATACTTACATATATACAGTGTCTCTTATAAGTATACAAATTAAGTTTTTTTTTAGCATTAACATAATTGTTTCATGATCTAACAATAGTCACAAGAGGAATTTTTATTCTGGGAAAAACATTTTTCTGTTTTTTTTTAATTTTTTTTAAAATAGAAAAAGAAGCAACATAAATATTGAAAAAAGAAGTAACGTAAACACTTAAAAGAAGCAGCAAACAATCCTATGGAATTTGTTTGTTTAAATTTCCGTTTAAATTGTGAGTACGTGTTATATTAAGGACTGAGATTGTAAAATTCTTAACACACGTTATTCATTAAAACTTTTAACCCAAGTATTATATGATTTATTTTACCTTTGTAAAGCATGTCAGTTATTATGTTTAATGTCAATTATGTTCATTTGTTGTTAATCTGATTAAAATGAGTGACCAGAAAAAAGTGCGTACTGAAATTATTAAATGTTTTCAACAAAACCCAACTTGGTCCTACAAAAGTTGGCCAAACAGTCAAAGGTCTGCTATCAAACTGTTTCCAATGTTATTAAACAGTACCGGAAGAACTTGTCTGTTGATATAAAACCTGGTTCAGGTAGAAGCAATGGTCCAAATGATGTTTCTAAAGCCAACAAAAAAAAGCATTTTCAAATGAGCTCCCAACACCTCCGGTAGGAAAGCAGCCCGGTTAGGTCAGTACTCCGACTATTTGGTACGAAAAGTTAAAGCCAATGCATGTTTAAAAGTTCCTGACAGGAACTCTGCTAAAAATTTTGAGGCCAAAGACAGAGCTAGAAGTCAAATTTTATACAAAAAATATACCTGCTGCATAATGGATGACGAAATGTACGTATGGAAAATTTTTCGCAGCTTCAGGTGGTTCAATTTTTTTATGTTGCAGATGCTCGAGGGAATGTTGAAGAAAAGTTGAGGACCCAAAAGCAGACAAAATTTTCCAAAAAGTTCTTGGTATGGCAAGCAATATGCAGTTGCGGCAAAAAAGGCAAACATTTGTTACAAAGGGCTCTATAAATACCGAAATTTACATCAAGGAATGTTTACAATGATGATTCCATTCATAAGACTTCTTAGTGTGTCCACTTATTAAATGGCCTGATTTTGCAACCTGTCACTATGGTAAGAAAGTTATTGAGTGGTAAAAGAACAATAATGTGGTATTTGTACCAAGAGAGACAAATTCCCCAAACTGCCTGTAGCTGAGTCCAGTGGAGAGATATTGGGCTCTTGTTAAAAAAGAATTGAAGAGCACAAAAAAGGTGTCCAAAAGTTTGGTAGATTTTAAACGGAGATGGACAACCTGTTCGAACAAAGTGACATAAAGCACTATAAAAACCATAATGGAAGGATTTTCGAAAAAGATTCAAAATTTCATCATTAGTGATTAGAACTATAAAAATAGTTTTTTTTTTGTAAATTGTAAAAATAATTTCAATCAAATAAAAAAAGATTTAAAACTGTAAGTTTAGTGGTTTAATTTTGATTAACATATATGTATGTTAAAAATTTTTCAATCACAGTCCTTATTAATATAGTTCAAATACGCAAGAATCTTTAAAATTCGTATACTTTTGTGAGACATTTTTCACACTTTTTTGAAAAAACTTAATAAACTTGGTTATAAAGCTGATTTTTAAAAATCTTTAATATCCTATAATATTACAAATATATTTGTAATAAATGTTAGTGTCATCATGCCAAAGAATTATAAATTAGTAAACTTATGTGAGCTACTGTATGTAAGGATTTGTGCATGAATGCGTATGATGACTTTACATGCATATTGATATCCTTTTTGACTATTTGTGGTAAATAAATAATGTTGTGACCACTTGTTTTTACACACATGTACAAACACGTTTAATATTTACTCCCTCTCTTACAATCGATTTCTCTTAACATTTACTTCACTTTTTTTGCTGGCTATATCCTTAAATTGGATTTCCTTTGTTGTAGTTGTTATTATTTGTATTATTGTTCATTGTACATACATATATAGTACATACATTCTCGATATACTAACTTATGCTTGTGTGTGTATCATAAATTTTCTTCTTGTTTATTGAGGAATATGAAGGCACGTTATGGCAGTGAAACGTGCGTATAACTGAAAATTGATATAAATGACTAAAGTACAATAATAAACAAGAACAACAATAACAACAACTACATCAGCAAGGAGAAGAAAATGAAAAAAAAGGAACAACAGGACTACATACACCACTTTATACTTTATACAAACACAAGGCATAATTCTTATTGTAGCCTCTAGCCTGGAAACAGAAACAGAAAAAGTAGGAAATTGCTGTGTTTGTTTGTGTGTTTACAGTATCCTGACGTTATGTTTTCTTTTTCTTTTTTCTTGATGTTATTGTTCTTATTATTATTTGTTATTGTTGGAAAATAATAAAAGTGCAAAAGAAGAAGAAAAAGTAGTACTTAATGATGCGTATGTTAGCCGTGTATGCAGAGGAAAATCAAATCAAAATCATATCAAAAAGAGAAGAATGGCATAAGAATTCATACGTATAATATTAATTAGGGAGGCTCCTGTTGGCCAGATGATAATTGATAAATTATTGGATTTATTGGTCAATTACTAATAACACACTATTAAACAGTCTCTTTATAGATGTTATCTGATTGGGCTGAGTACTAGCAGATGGGGTCAATTAGCTTTCGCTTAAGACACTTACTTGTTAAAATAACTAGTTATATATGTAACTAGTGGTGACCGTAAATGGTATATTTAAATACTGATAATTTGTTTGTAAGAATGTAAAATGAAAGAGCATAAATTCCCTGTGCATGTAAATTTCAAGCGGACACACCACAACGCTATACAACTCAGTTATTTTTGCTACAACCCTAATTTTTATGCAAAAGTTATAAATTTATGATTAGTATGATCATGTTTGTAAATTGTTATCAATTTATTGTAAATACATGATTTTATTTATGTTCATGTTTTCATTTATTTGTATTTGGTCTATAGCGGAAATCGTTAATAAAACATATTGTTCCGGTGCCTACATGATTTATTCAATGTACATAAGTATTTTTTATTTCTTCTTTTTTTGTTCATATTACTTATTTTTGATTTTATTACATTAACAGTAATATTTACAGCATGTGTATTTAGGTGTTTTTTTAAGTACTTACTTTCAAATTCTTATGACTTGTACGTGTCAATGTGTTTAGATGATTTTTCGTTTTTAAAAAATCTGCAATGGAAAAAGAAATCATGAATTAGGTCAATTTATAAGAAATATGATTTTTTTTTTATTTTTGTAAACATATGTACATTTGAATGATTTTTATAAGAGTAAATTTGATAAATATAAATTGTTTGAGTTTTTAAATTACACCTTCACATTCGAGCATTGCATTTTATGTCTATGTTTACTGATTTAAAATATAGTTTTAACCCGTTTTCTATCCAAAAATGTTCGATCTTCCAAAACGTACCAAACTCCGGTGTACTATTTTATAAATAGTTAAATAAAGATGTGTTTTATCTATATTAGTTTAGAAGATTTTTCATTTTGTTGTAAAACTCAATAAAAGCTTGCAAAATATTTGCGAGCAGAAGGATCCATCTAAAATTAGGAAAATTGGGTACAATAGGAATTGAAGCTGGGATACCTTGAAAGACGTTTTTGTATGTGAAATGGATCCATTACTATAAGCCGAAGCTTCAGAGATCATATGTGAAGTCCGGCCAACATCCGAATCGACACCAAAGCCAAATATCTATGGCGCTAAGGTAATTCTGTGTATTTGGTGGGAGCAAAAGGGTCTTATCTATTATGCTGAAATCTGACCAGACCATCACAAGGAACCTATACCGAAAGCAACTTATTCGTTTGAAACGAGCATTGACCGAAAAATGCCAGAGATGAAACCGTAATATTTCATCATGACAAGGCACATGTTTCTATACCTGTTAAAAAGTATTTAGAATGAAGTGGTTGGCAAGTTTCGCCTCACCCGCTTTATACTTCAGTCCGTGCCCCGTTCGACTATTATCTATCCGAAATTGGCTTGATTTGTTCTTGGCCTCAAAAGATGTGCAGTTCTTTTGGAAATGGACATACAGTGCACTCGCGGTAACATGAACACCATCTAACGTGAACACCGCCTAACGTGAACAAGCTTTTTTTACATTGACTACTCTGTAACGTGAACAAACTCACGTTACTCACGTTAGACAACACTGAAATACATACATTAAATTCAATTTTTAAAGTTTTGAGAATCCTCTTATAAAAAATGTGTTTGTATTTCAATGTATATTTTCTCGTGATATCGTTTTGTTTTGTAATGCATTTTAATCAATTATTTAGTTTTATATTTTAATAATCAAAATAATAATGAAAGAATTTCACGTTCAAGCGTGTAAAACACAGGTTTATATTATAAAATTTTATATTTTTTCCATTAAATTCGACAATCGCTAACGTGAACAATTTCACTAACATGAACTCCCTTGGTTTTAATTAGTTCACGTTACCGCGAGTGCACTGTTAACAATAGCCAGTACATTGAGTAAATTTATATTATACAAATGTTTTAAAATAAATGCCAACAATTTTGAAAACATTTGAAAAATGTGAAATTATATTATATTAAAAATGTTGTAGATATCAATAAATTCAATTATTGAAATCAGAAATTTTTATTTTTATAATTTAAATTATAAGGAATGAGATAGTAAAATTCTTAACACACGTTTTTCATTAAAACTTTTAACTTTATTTGATTTTTTTTTCTGATGAAGTTACCTTTGTAAAGCATGTCAGTTATTATGTTTAATGTCAATTATGTTCATTTGTTGTTAATCTGATTAAAATGAGTGACCAAAAAAAACTGCGTACTAAAATTATTAAATATTTTCAACAAAACCCAACTTGTTCCTACAACAAGTTGGCCAAACAATCAATGGTCTGCCGTCAAACTGTTTCCAATGTTATTAAACAGTACCAGTAGAACTTGTCCGTTGATAGAAAACCTGGTCCACGTAGAAGGATTGGTCCACATGATGTTTCTAAAGCCAAGAAAATAGAAAGCATTTTCAAAAGAGCTCCCAACACATCCGGTAGGAAACCAGCCCGGTTAGGTCAGTGCTCGGACTATTTGGTACGAAAAGTTCTTGGCAGGAACTCAGCTAAAAATTTAGAGGCCAAAGACAGAGCACGGAAATTGAAGTCAAATTTTATACAAAAAATATACCTGCTGCATAATGGATGGACGAAATGTACTTATGGAAAATTTTTCGCTGCTTCTTGGTCAATTTTTTATGTTGCAAATGCTCGAGGGAATGTTGAAGAAAAGTTTAGGAACCAAAAGCAGACGAAATTTCCCAAAAAGTTCTTGGTCGAACATTTGTTACAAAGGGTTCTATAAATGCCGAAATTTAGATCAAGGAATGTTTACAAAAAAGGATGTTTCCATTCATAAGACTTCTGGATGTGTTCACTTATTTTTAGCCTGATTTGGCATCTGTCACTATGGTAAGAAAGGTCTTGAGTGGTACAAAAACAATAATGTGGTATTTGTACTAAGAGAGGTAATTCCTCCAAACTGCCTGGAGCTGAGTCCAGTGGAAAAATATTGGGCTCTTGTTAAAAGAGAATTGAAGATCACAAAAAAGGTGTCCAAAATTGTGGTAGATTTTAAACGGAGATGGACAACCTGTTCAAACAAAGTGACATAAAGCACTATAAAAACAATAATGGAAGGGTTTTCGAAAAAGGTTCAAAATTTCATCATTATTGATTAGAACTATAAAAATTTTTTTTATAGTTCTAATTTTTATTTTTGTAAATTGTAACAATAATTTCAATTAAATAAAAACAGATTCAAAACTGTAAGTTTAGTGGTTTCACTTTTATTAACATATATGTATGTTAACAATTTTTCGATCTCGGTAATGGTAATTAGAGTTAAAGATATTTACGATTATATCGTTACCGATCATTCTAATTATTTTGGTAATGGTAGTTGAGCTGATAGAGTATTGTAGGGGTAACATTAGCTTAGTGGTAACGATACCTAACCTTGAATTTTTTTCATATCGCATCAAATTATGCACTGTATCTGATATATTGATACAAGATTGGGTTCCGTCAGATATATAAGGGCTTTGAAAGTTGATTGTTATATTAAATTTCCTATTTATAAGTATCCAGGACTTTATAGGGTCCAAATTGAATATTGTAGAAATTACAAACCATAGGGTATATCAGATATAAGGTCGGTTTCATAAAAGTCAATGAAATGTTTTCTATTTCAGTAATGAGTTTCACATTAAGCCAGCAAACAATTTTCATAAAAAGTTAAATACTAAGTATTTTTTAAACAAATATCCTCTAAAAAAATGACTAATATCATCCTTTAAATATCTGTTTGCATAAATATTTTCATTGTGATAATACATTCATACAAACATATTAAAAATATTTCATGATGATTAATTTTCTTTGTATTTATTTTTTGTTTGTTTTCTAATCATTTTTAAAGCACGTTTTAATGGTTGAAAATGATTATTTGTTATTGACAACAACTACATACACTTACATATACTTATATGACAATGAATATACATACATGTGTATATGTAAATGTTTGACGTCCTTTAACATCGTCACTTTAATCATCAACAAACAAAATAAAATAAAAGACATAATACAAAATAGTTTTGAATTGATTATACGTATGGATGTATGTGTGTTAAATCAACAAATATTAGTGTTTTTTTCTGTAGTTGTTGATTTATATTTCTTTTCTACAATTTTATTTTTGATGAGACACAAAACTGATGCATCAAAAAGTCATAAATATAATGGTGTTTAAATGCAAATATAAACAAAATGACACACAAACATAATCTGCTCTCACATACATAAAAAAATACATACATATGCAGATGTATGTATACATATATTAAACAAACTCAATCAAACACATGCATAAATCAATATTTGTTTACCTTTCAGTTGTTTTTTTTTATGTTTTTCTCTTTTTTTTTTGATTTTGTTGGTTGGATTAGAATTTCAGCAATAGAAAAATATTGCTGATGTGGACAAAATGCAAAAAAAGAAAAAGAACGAACAACTAATATTGTAACAAAAAACTACAATAGCAGCAAAAAATCAACAAATAGAAGTTACAGTTTTACAACAAAACAGAAAATATAAAAGTCCTATGTAAACATGACTGCATTCCTACTATAAAAGTTTGAACCGAAAAATCAATCATTTTCTACTGCAGCAACGATGACAAAAAAGTGACGAAAAAAATAGTGAAAAAAAAGATAAAAATATTAAACATTCCATATTGAATGATTGAGGTTAGACATGGATTGATACACCTCAACCTCCCTGCTATAAAATATTTCAAATATTCAGACAGAAAGCCATACATATGTATGTATGTATGTACATAGATACTCATATGTTTGTGGCTAAATATGTGCTGGTATTTGTGAGCGTAACACAAATGAGTAATAGTATTAGTATTTGGCTTAAAAACATGTAATACGAGGTCAGTCTGTTAGAGACAATAGAAAAACACATTCATTACTGTTGAATCATTTGTTTTAATATAATCTACATTTAGTTTAAGAATGATTTAAGGTAGGTTCAGACATTGCAAATATTTGACGAAAGATACAAAACTGATTGGATTTGTTAGATTTATTGTTTTATAAATAAGCGTCTGAATCGATTTTATTGAAATTTGGAAAATAACATTTATATTATAAAATATTTAGAATATATACATCATATATATTCTAAATTTTATTTTCCTAAGATAAGGCTATAAAAATTTTACTTGTATGTTTGTTTTAATAAAATATCTATACAATTGCGATACAAACTTCGTTAGATTAGTGAGCAAACGTGCTAAGTCCACATTTTATGAAAATTGAGATTTTACTACAAAACGTTACACTTATTTCGTTTTACTCGTTGTAGTCCATTTTGTAGTATGCAAACGTGCTAAGTCCATTTTTATTTTCAAAATCCCAAAATTATTATCTCATTGAATTGGACCTTTGCACACATACGTTATTAAATATATCATAGCGCCGAAATTGTTTTAATTATTAGTAGGAGTGGGCGATTAATCGAATAATCAAACACTGATTAATCAATATACTAATTAACTTATTAATCAACTTATCAACATTTCTGATTAACCAAAACTATGATTATTCAATTAACTTGAATTTTGATTTTTAAATTTTTAATATTTTTGTTCAAAAAAATTAAAAATACCAAAATAAAAACTAAAATAAGCAGATCAAAAGAAAAGTAACTTAGTAATCAATTATTTTGTGCTTTCAACAATCAAAATCAAAATTATTCAATTAATTATAAATATGAATAATCAAAATATTGCACAATCGAACAGTTTTTTAATTAGATGTTTTATTAATCAATATCCTGATTAATCAATCGCACATACTAAGGAGTGAGATCTAAAATTCTTAACACACGCTTTTCATTAAAACCATGTCAGTTATTATGTTTAATGTCAATTATATTCATTTGTTGTTAATGTGATTAAAATGAGTGACCAGAAAAAAATGCGTACTAAAATTATTAAATACTTTTAACAAAACCCTACTAGGTCCTACCAAAATTTGGCCAAGCATTCAAAGGTCTGTCGTCAAACTGTTTCCAATGTTATTAAACAGTACCGGGAGAACTTGTTCGTTGATCTAAAGCCTGGTTCAGGTAGAAGGAATTGTCCACATGATGTTTCTAAACCCAAAAAATAGAAAGCATTTTCAAAAGAGCTTCCAGCACATCCAGTAGGAAAGCAGCCCGGTTAGCTCAGTGCTCGGACTATTTGGTACGAAAAGTTATAGCCAATGCAGGTTTAAAAACATACAAGGCTCAAAAAGTTCCAGACTGTAACCCTGCTAAAAATTTAGAGGCCAAAGACAGGGCATGGAAATTGAAGTCAAGTTTTATAAAAAATATTATATAAAAATATATAATGGATGACGAAACGTATGTTCTGGCAGATTTTTCGCAACTTCCTGTATGTTGCTGATGCTCGAATGTTGAAGAAAAGTTTGAAACCCAAAAGCAGACAAAATTTCCCAAAATGTTCTTGGTATGGCAAGCAATATGCAGTTGCGGCAAAAAAAGTCAAACATTTGTTACAAAGAGCCCTAGATACCGAAATTTACATCAAGCAATGTTTACAAAAAAGGATGTTTCCATTCATAAGACTTCTTGATGTGTCCACTTATTCTTGGCCTGACTTGGCATCCTTTCACTATGGTAAACAAGCCCCTGAGTAACACAGGAACAATGATGTAGTATTTGCGCGAAGGGAGGGAAATCGTCTAAACTGCCCGGAGCTAAGGCCAGTGGAGAGATATTAGGCCCTTATTAAAAGAGAATTGAAGAGCACAAAAAAGGTGACCAAAAGTGTGGTAGATTTTATACGGAGATGGACTACCTGTTCGAGCAAAGTGGCAGAAAGCACTATAAAAACGTTAATGGAAGGGTTCCGAAAAAGGTTCAAAATTTCATCACTAGTGATTAAAACTATAAAAATATTTTTTTTTTTTTGTAAATTGTATCAATAATTTCAATCAAATAAAAATAAAATTAAAAATGTAAGTTTAGTGGTTTCGTTTTTATTAACATATATGTATGTTAAAAATTTGTCGATCTCACTCCTTAATTACTTGTTTATTAATTTTATTTTAACCAAAACAAAATCGTAAATCATAAATGTGTTTAAAAAAATACTGAATAACTCGACTACTGATATCAAAAACGTTGCTCCATTGCATTTTGAAAGCAACTATAGTGTACATAGAGACCTAAAAACAACTAACAGAGTTAAAACCGACCATGTGAATCTTACACAGTTTTCTTTTGATATGAAACTTATTTGAATACCAATATTATTAAGACATTTATGCTCGATAAAGTGATTTTTTTTGACTTGATATGGAGCGATTGTTACCAAATTTGGTGGGATGATTTGCGAATATATGAAACATATTTCTGTTGAATTTTATTTGGATACTTTCATATTTCAGAGATTTATGCACATTAATGAAATTTTCGAGAATGGTGCTTATATGGGAGCTATGGAACATTGTGGACCGATCGGTACTAAATATGGTAGTACGAGTTCAGCTAATCGACTAAGAAACTAATCCCGAGCAGATTGGTATACTTTAAGGTGGGTGTTAGGACAATATTTTTGCACGTTACAAACATCAGCTCTAATAATAAAAATAAAGAAAATTTATTATATGTAAGAAAATATGCCAAGTCCCAAAAGAGGAGTTATTTTACAATTTTGTCACAACGAAGCAATAATACTAATAAATGAAGACTATACCTTATAATTTTTTGTCTTGACAACCATTTTGACGTTTATTATGATAAAAAATTATCAGGTATAGACAGGGGGTTAAGTTCATATTAACAGATGACACTTATCAGAATGAAGTTCAATGGCTTCGATTTGAGAAGCTCTTTTGAGAATGATTTCGTATGAAAAAATTCATCAATTCATTCATGAAGAAATACACTGTTACACAAATAAAAGTACTAGCAGTATCTTTGAGTATGTGAGAGAGTGTTATACGTATTTATCTCGATTTTTAAAATAGCATATCAAATGACAAACATGATACTTGAAGTATAGTGACAGCAACAATTTATTAACACAGCTAAGGGAATTTCAAAACAAATATTAAACATACGGATAAACCTACATAATTTTAAACTCATACACTTATAGAAATATATGAATTAGGCCAGCCCCTTTAGTACAGAAAATGTCGATATTACAACAAAATGTTTAACAATTTTTATTTGTTTAAATCCTGTATTATGGGGCCGATATCACTTAGTATCTAAGATGTATGAATCTACATATCTATGTAACTAATTGATAATTTATAGCAAGAATTAGTATAGATAGCAGGTATCGTATACTAAGGACGAACGCGAGTGTAATTCTGAAAGAATATTAAGGATAACAAAGGATGGATTTTCACATTTGATCTAAACAAATAATGAAATATTTTGATATCACATAAAATCTCTATGAAAGATATATCGAACGACTTAAAATAAATGTCCGATATATAGTACTTGAAAGAAGGACTTTGTCTTTTGGGCCTATATAATTTATTTGAATATATAAGTGTATATGTATACTAGACTGTCCACAAAAAATCGATTTTGGAATCTTGTTGGTCTTAACCCCACAAAACGATTCCCCTTTCCAGATATTGAGATAGCCGAAATTTGAGCTCGATTAAACGACGTTAACCCGTGCCGCTCGTCGCTCAAAGTTTGAAAAAATCAACATTTTTGGCCAAAAAGCTAACATAAGATGCTATAACTCCAGAACGGTAAATAATAGAAACACGATTAGCATCTCAAAACAAAGCTAATATTGTTCTTAAAAATTTATTTCATATACATTATTCTTGTTACTTTAAGCCAAACAGAGTTACAACAGCTTTTGTCTCCAAAAACGTGACCTAGTCGCGGTAGGAGTATACTTCGTATATTTTGATATTATGTGAAAAATGTTGCTAGTAAGTACATATTTTTATATTTTATTGTTATTGAATCATAATGTACATCGATTTGGTATTTCAAAAAGATATAAAACACAAAAATTGGTTGAGAAATGTTAAAGTTATTAAAAATTCCCCAGGCCATTAATGTGTCTCAGAGCACTTGATTATGATATGTGGAAAAAAATTTAACTTATTTTAAAACTATACGAATAAAACTATTTTATTACATAAAATATACCTATTTTTGCTCAAATATAAGTTTTTTTCCTTAAAATACAACGTGAATCTGTTCTCAGCTATGGTCAAAAAAAATTTTTTTTTTAGACGACAGTTTCAAAACACCATTTTCAGTATTTTTTAAACTTTGTTAAACAAATTTTTAAATTTTTTAAATATCACCGGGGGGTTTATGGTCAATAGATTAGGGAACAAAACAGTGAAAAAATTAGGTCAATACCTCTTATAGTTCAGGTGTACCTGCGGTTTGAATTCTGCGGATTTCGCGAAAAACTCATTTTTTTGGAATATTTTAGAAAATATGTCATAATTTTTTATTGTTATACATTTTAACCAAAATATTTACAGAATATTATTTCTCAGATATTAAAAAATATGTCCCTGAAGTTATATATAAATCGGGAATTCCTAAGGCGTAAACTTTGGAGGTCAAAGGTCAAATTTCGCAATATTTGGAAATTCACATTGAAACATATGGAAATAATCTTTATTTGTCGACCATATTTACTAAAATTACAGGATTTTATGGTATATGGTCCGATATTTAGAATAACATAAAAAAAAATCAAATTAACCCTTTAAAGCATTTTTTTTTTCTGAATATAAATTATATTCATTTTTTTATTTTTAAATTTATTAAAATTGATTTTATTAACTTTGGGGACATATTTGACCCAAATGCTTTAAAGGGTTAATTTGATTTTTTTTTTATGTTATTCTAAATATCGGACCATATACCATAAAATCCTGTAATTTTAGTAAATATGGTCGACAAATAAAGATTATTTCCATATGTTTCAATGTGAATTTCCAAATATTGCGAAATTTGACCTTTGACCTCCAAAGTTTACGCCTTAGGAATTCCCGATTTATATATAACTTCAGGGACATATTTTTTAATATCTGAGAAATAATATTCTGCAAATATTTTGGTTAAAATGTATAACAATAAAAAATTATGACATATTTTCTAAAATATTCCAAAAAAATGAGTTTTTCGCGAAATCCGCAGAATTCAAACCGCAGGTACACCTGAACTATAAGAGGTATTGACCTAATTTTTTCACTGTTTTGTTCCCTAATCTATTGACCATAAACCCCCCGGTGATATTTAAAAAATTTAAAAATTTGTTTAACAAAGTTTAAAAAAAACTGAAAATGGTGTTTTGAAACTGTCGTCTAAAAAAAAAATTTTTTTTGACCATAGCTGAGAACAGATTCACGTTATATTTTAAGGGAAAAAACTTATATTTGAGCAAAAATAGGTATATTTTATGTAATAAAATAGTTTTATTCGTATAGTTTTAAAATAAGTTAATTTTTTTTCCACATATCATAATCAAGTGCTCTGAGACACATTAATGGCCTGGGGAATTTTTAATAACTTTTACATTTCTCAACCAATTTTTGTGTTTTATATCTTTTTGAAATACTAAATCGATGTACATTATGATTCAATAACAATAAAATATAAAAATATTTACTTACTAGCAACATTTTTCACATAATATCAAAATATACGAAGTATGCTCCTACCGCGACTAGGTCACGTTTTTGGAGACAAAAGCTTTTGTAACTCTGTTTGGCTTAAAGTAACAAGAATAATGTATATAAAATAAATTTTGAAGAACAATATTAGCTTTGTTTTGAGATGCTAATCGTGTTTCTATTATTTACCGTTCTGGAGTTATAGCATCTTATGTTAGCTTTTTGGCCAAAAATGTTGATTTTTTCAAACTTTGAGCAACGAGCGGCACGGGTTAACGTCGTTTAATCGAGCTCAAATTTCGGCTATCTCAATATCTGGAAAGGGGAATCATTTTGTGGGGTTAAGACCAACAAGATTCCGACATTTTTTTTCCCCCATACAAATAGTGGACAGTCTAATGTATACTCATCATTTTTATTATTATATATATTTGAATTTAATTTTTTTCTTTATTATTCCATATTCTAAACATAAATATTTTAAATGTTATTCCTAAATTTATATTCATTATATAAAAGTATTTGTATACATTTCTGTGTCTATGTTTATATGTATATATGTATGTATGTAGATACTCATATATTTTTAATTTAAAGATTGACATTATGTCAGAAAACATTCTTTAAATTGAAATATTTAAAATCAATTAAATATAAATAAAAGTGTTTAATACTTGTACATAAACTTGTACTTAGTTCACACTAAAATATTTAAATGTTTGTCTTTCTCTTGTTGTTATTTTAGTTGTTGTTGCTTTAAATAAAACATAAGCCGTAAAATCCCTTTAGAAAGATAATAAATATAAATCTTTAAGGAATTTAAATTTTGTAAATTATTTTTCAAAGAAAACCTAAAAATTAAATCGCTCTTGACATGTGAGTGATTTTTGCAATTAAATAATAGTTAAATTAAATTGTTTAGAAAACTCAAATCAAATTTAATCCAATAAGTATGTGTATGTACATTAGAGAAGACCACCTTACAAGTAAAACGAAAAGTGCGCTACACCCTTAACTATTAATTATTTTTGCAAGGCAGTTACGATTTTTTCCCCCCAAAACAGGGGCCTTTAAAATTTTTTAGTAAATTTAAAGGCAAATGAAAAATTTAAATTTTTTAAAACTGTTTCCGCTTGTATTTCTGAATCAGGCCCTTAAAGTTTTTATTGCCCCTAAAGTGGCTTTCAAAAGGCGATGGCGCAGCGTTTGTCGTATCAGTAGTATATATGATAATAAGTTTCAAAATTATAAAATATTTTTTAAAAAATTAAATTAAATATTGGCGTGATTACATATTTCATAACATAGTTATACTCAATGTTAGAAAAAATAATGGAACTAACGCTTTAAACACTTATGACCGATAAAGTCCAATTTCGGGAGGAAATTTGTATGGGGGCCAGGTGAAATAATGAACCGATTGAAAGTGATTCTGAGTCGATCGGTATACTTTAAGGTTGGTGTTAGACTAATATTTTTGGGCGTTACAAACATCTGCACAAATCCATTATACCCTCCCCACCATTGTGGTGTAGGGTATAATAAGTAATATCAATGCGATTGAGAACTACCTCATTATTATATGATAGTGAGATGAGTACTAAATATAACATATCGCATTAAGATATCCAGAAGGCCTATCATGTGGCCTTGTGGTTATGAATCTCCTCTTAGCTAGACTATATTCATTACACAACCACTTTCGATTTAACCATGTCCGTTCAGCCATCTGTCTTGCTGGCTTTCCACTTTATTGGTCATAAATATTTACTTTTTTATAGATACCTACACAAATTTCGGTCCATTTCACAAATAAACCAAAAACCAGTAAATATTTTTCGAATAAATAGTCTTAGGGCCATTATTACAACTTGCCTTTAAGTTCGAAATAGTAAAAAGTAACTTTAAGTAATAGAAAAATGTTGCTTTAAAGTTAACTTTTACTATTGCGAACATAAAGGTAATTTGTAATAATGGCCCTTAGACTTTTAACAGGTTATTTGGTTGTACAATGTTGGTCCAACGTTTTTAAGGTTTTCTAATTTAGTAGTTACATTTGATCGGTATAAAATCAATAAATTTAATTATTTAAGTAAAAAACTTAAGAATTTCGACTACGTTAAATAAGGACTGATATCGTAAAATTCTTAACACACGTTTTTCATTAAAACTTTTACCCCAAGTATTATTTGATTTTTTATCAAGTTGGCCAAACAATCAAAGGTCTGCCATCAAACATTTTCCAATGTTATTAAACGGTACCGGGAAAACTTGTCCGTTGATATAAAATCTGGTTCAGGTAGAAGGAATAGTTCACATGATGTTTCTAAAGCCAACAAAATAGAAAGCATTTTCAAAAGAGTTCCCAGCACATCCAGTAGGAAAGCAGCCCGGTTAGGTCAGTACTCGGACTATTTGGTACAAAAAGTTTAAGCCAATGAGGGCTTAAAAATATATAAGGCTCAAAAAGTTCCTGCCAGGAACTCTGCTAAAAACTTATTGGCCAAAAACAGAGCACGAAAATTGAAGTCAAATTTTATACAAAAAAAAATATACCTGCTTCATAATGGCTGACGAAATGTACGTATGGAAGAAAAGTTTAGGAACCAAAAGCAGACAAAATTTCCCAAAAGTTCTAGGTATGGCAAGCAATATGCAGTTGCGCCAAAAAAGCCAAACATTTGTTACAAAGGGCTCTATAAATACATAAATAAAGGATGTTTTCATTCATAATACTTCTTAATGTGTCCACTTATTTTTGGCCTGATATGGCAACTGTCACTTTGGTAAAAAAGGTCTTGAGTGGTACAAGAACAATAATGTGGTATTTGTACCAAGAGAGGCAATTCCCCCAAACTACCTGGAGCTGAGTCCAGTGGAGAGATATTGGGCTCTTGTTAAAAGAGAATTGAAGAGCACAAAAAAAGTGTCCAAAGGTGTGGAAGATTTTAAACGGAGATGGACAACCTGTTCGAACAAAACCATAACGGAAGGGTTTTCGAAAAATATTAAAAATTTCATCACTAGTGATTTGAACTATAAGAATATTTTCTTTTTGTAAATTGCAACAATAATTTCAATCAAATAAAAAAAGATTCAAAACTGTAAGTTTAGTGGTTTAATTTTTATTAACATATACATATGTATGTTAAAAATTTGTCGATCTCAGTCTTTATGTAAAACATGCTTAGTTAGTTCCGAAAGAGTAATTTATCAAATCAGATTGTAGATAAACAAATTTATAACACTATTATTGTTATTTTTTTCTAAATATGATAAGGGAAGTACATAAAATTTCAATTTGATTCACTACACTGGGCGACAGTCCAAATCATCGGGGTATATTTTTATATAGTTCCGGCGTTTTGCTGGGTCGTGTCTAGGAATCCAGATATATCGATGTGAAGTTTGTAAGTAATGAGCAGGGGAAATTGTATTTTTATTGCTTTTTTCATGCATTTTGTTCGAATATCGCAAAGTGATGTTCAGCAAAGTTTTTAAGCTCAATGCCGGCTACTACGTAGCCAATAAAGTAAAGCTGTATTTTGCTTGAATAAGGCCCTGGAAAATCAGTTATTCATAATTTGTTTCGGAAGTTATCTTACAAAACTCAATTAAAATTTAATACAACACCCAGAGAAAAATATAGTTATACATACATGTTTACCATAACTTTTTCAACATTTTAACAAGTTTTTAGTAATATTATGGTTACTGTAATTATATATATGATTGCGGTTACCATAATATGTTTAAATTACCATTCACATGATTGTAGCAATCATATATATGATTGTAGTAATTAATTATTGTTTGTGGCAACCATTTCTATGATGTATTACATCACCATATTGTGTTGTTCTCGGATTATGGTTATCATACTCTGAGTACAACATATTATGATATAATGATTAATCATGAACATGATTGCCATAAATATATATTTATTTACTACATTTACTACTAAAAATGGAATCATTGAATAAATATCTAGAAAGCCTGGACGCAACCCCGCAATCGGATTACTCATTATGGCGAGCCACAAAAAGTCTTAAAAGACCTGTCATATGTAAGCCCCCCTTGCGAAAATCAAGTGGCGGTTGGGCGAGAAATGATACTGAAAAAGGGAATCTGTTTGTTAATCATTTGAAGCAAGTATTTACCCCGAACACATCAAATGAAACTATTGAGTTGCCACCTGTTGTACCCCATTTTATAGCAGCCGTACCCCTACGTTTTGAGATTCGAGAGATCGAAAAGGCTATTGTTGATTTAAACTCCAAGAAAGCACCTGGTATTGACAAAATCAGTAACAAGATGCTTATGGAGCTACCCCGGATAGCAATAAAAATAATTCTTTTTATCTTTAATGCTATATTACGCCTTGAATATTATCCTCCAGAATGGAAGGTTTCACTGGTTACCATGATACCTAAGCCGAGAAAAGATCACACAAAAGTAGAATCATATAGACCAATCAGCCTATTGACTAATATATCAAAGCTATTTGAGAAGATACTAATGAACATGTTGTACCCGATGTTAATTGAAAACAATTGTATTCCGAATCATCAATTTGGATTTAGAAGAAAACACAGTACTATCGAACAAACCCATAGACTTGTAAATATTGTAAGAAAAGCGTTTGAGGAAAAGAAATATTGTTCCGCTCTCTTTATCGACATTTCACAAGCGTTTGATAAAGTATGGCATGATGGTTTAATATACAAACTGAGTCAAAATTTACCCGCAAACACACATAAGCTATTGAAAAGCTATTTAACTGGTCGAACATTTAAGGTTAAAGAAGGAGACTTTTTAAGTAGTCCCCAACCCATTGAAGCTGGAGTTCCCCAGGGCAGTATCCTGGGACCCTTTTTATATTTGATATATTCGTCTGATATGCCAACTAACAATCGCACGCATACATCAACATTTGCAGATGATACTGCTATTCTAAGAATTCATGAAAACCCTGAAGAAGCGTCTCGTTACTTACAAAATCACATATTTGAATTAGAAAAATGGTTAAAACAATGGAAAATTAAAGTCAACGAGCAAAAATGTACACATATAACATTTACATTGCGAAGAGATTCATGCCCCCCTATTCATATCAATAATCAAACAATAATCCAACAATCGGAAGTTAAATACCTCGGAATACATCTAGATCGTCGTCTTACATGGAAAAGTCATATAGATGCAAAATTGAATCAAATGAAATTGAAATCAATTCAAATTAATTGGCTCATTGGCAGAAACTCTACGCTTAGTCTAGATTGCAAACTTCTACTTTATAACATGATCATAAAACCGATATGGTGTTATGGCATACAGCTATGGGGCACGGCCTCAGCGTCAAATGTAGAAAAGATCCAAAGACGCCAAAATAAGTTTTTAAGAATGATTACAGTTGCCCCCTGGTATATCAAAAACGAGAATATACACAAAGATCTAAACGTGCCACTTGTAAAAACTGAGATCACGAAAAATGTGGAAAAATATTTAAAAAAACTTGAAATTCACCCAAACCCACTGGCCCGCAACATATTAGATAACCGTGGCCACACTCGATTAAGAAGGAGGGACACAGCAGACCTAAGACTAGAAGGAAGAATGCCTATTTAATCAAACCAACAATCAATAAAAAATTTTTCGTCCGGCACTGGCTGGACTAATTAATTATAATTATTAGATATAAGATTTGAAATACTTGTTGTTAGTTCATTAAGTAATGAAGATACAATAAATAAAAAATTAAATTGAAAAAAAAAAAAAAAATTTACTACATTTATGCGAATGGTAACTTAAACATATTATGGCTACCGCAATCATATACAAATTGAGTGAAAATTCGATTATTTCAAACTCAATGCTTCTTTGCCAACTGACTATCTGTTGTTGGAACCGAACAAATCAATGCTTATAATATAATAATTCAATTACTTAGCAACTAATCTGAATATTGTTACTTTAAGAAGAAAACTTATAAAGAAATTCCCGAAAACTACCAAAAAATATTTTTACCGAGTAGGAACCTGTGATGGACCCATAAGTAGTCATGGCTCCAATATAAGGCCCATTTCCAGAAAACACTTTAACGAGCATAAATATCTTGAAAATATTGATAGCCAAATAAAATTCAACACAAATAAGTTCCATACATACAAAAGATATGTCAGCAAATTTTATGACGATCGGTCCATAATTAGTCATAACTCCCATATAAGCGCGGAAATTCGGAAATCTCATTATTACGTACAAATATTTTACAAGTATTATTATCGATTTAATACAGTTTTATATACAACGAAATCGTGCTACTAAATTTGTTAGCGATCGGTCCATAATTTGCTAATATACTCGATGGTTGTATGGTATTATAGATTATTTTTTATTACGACTTCATTGTATTCAAAACGATTAAAATTTAACACTCATTTAGATTACATCGGTAACGTTAGCCAACTTTGATTCTAATTAATTGTGTCCAGGTATTTATTTCCTCACTGATTTTTAATAGGTTGAAATGATTTCCTAGAAAATGAATCCCAGAATAGAATAGCTTATTTGTAGATTAATTGTAAAATCGAAGCCAGATTACATAGACCTTCCACCAGATTATCATACAAATAGTAAAAGTTTCATTTAAATTTGGGTAGTGAAAACTGTAAGAAAAGTCATTTGTATTTTTATTTTATACTTACAATATATAATATAAAATATTCAAAATAAAAAAAAAAAAAAATCAACATTTAAATCTCCTATGTGTCTTTATATTAAAGCCGTTACAGTTAAATCTGTCCACAATTATCGCCTTTGCCATCTTTATCGAATTCGTAATATGTGTAGTGTGAATTTTAATTGCATTTACTGATTATATTAATTAAATATTACGCACGTATACGATGTGGTTGGTGGCTTTATAAGTTGCCATGCAGTTTTGCACAATTCTTAAACGGTTTTTTTCTTTTTCTGTTGTTCTTAATTCTTTAACATTTCTTTATTTACACCTCATAAATTACAAAATCACATTAATTTAAATCCCATTTTTTTTCTTCTTCATTTTGGGGCGTATAATCACATTTATTTGTTTATTCCATTACAAGCGTGTGCATGTACTTGTTCTTTAAACATTTTAAAGAAAGGGTTACCAAAAAAATGGTGAGAGAAGTGGTAAATGTAGAGCTGTTTATAGGAAAATTGATAAAAAAAAAATAATATTAAATTTGCATAGTTTCTGGCTCAGAAATATTAAAGCAAAATGTGTGTTTTCTACCTCAAAAATGTCAAAATGTAATCAATCAACATCAATGTTGGTTACTGTAACAAACAGTTTAAAGAGTAATGCCATTTTATTTTATTTATTAATAATAGTCAAACTGAAACTATAATTTGCCAAAAAGGTAACAAATCTTGGTAAAAATATTTGGTTTTCCATTTTGCTCAGTTGCGGCAACAAAATTTTGTAACACAATTTGTATAACTCTGTTAATGTCTGTAATTTAAACAAAGCGTTTGGCCATTGTTGTCCATGAATCTTCTCCTGGTCTGCAGAATGCTGGGTTATCATGTATGGTTTTTTTTTTGTGTGTTGAATATTTTGGTAATTTTGTTGTTGTTTTAAATTAAAATTAAAATATATTGTATTAAAATGCTCATTACGCATTTTATATGCAATTGTGTATGTGAGTGCGTACGTGTGTGTGTGTGTGAGTGTGTCTGTGTACAGAATTGCCTGCAGTCAGATCAACATTGACAAACACGACAGACGGCCAACTCAAACCATTAAACCGACCATGCAATCAGCCAACCAAGCGTTCAACCGACATCTCGCCTCGCGAACTATCATTTTCTATAAATTTTCTCTATAAATATTGTACTTATTGTATTCTGTTGGTATAAAGCATAATGTCTTAAGTAGACTTAAGTTAATTTATGTACGTAGTATATGTTTTGAAATTTAATTTTTAATACTTTTAACATTTTAACAAATTTGTTTATTTAGCTAATTGATTCTTGAATTGGAATAAATACTTTTGAAAAAACAACATTTCTCATATATATTTCCGTGATAATTTAATTTATGCATAAATCAAGACTTAGACTTTTAAGTCAAGGAATTTATCTAAGGTTTTAATTAATTTTCAAATGATGTTGTAGCAAACAAAATATGATATCTCAAAACTATGATTTTCGACTTAAGCTGTTTTAATCTATTGCCACAGTATTGTATGTTACATTGATATAAAAACAAGTATATATTTGTATACGCTTTTATACAAGTATGCCAACAATACCCGGCAGTTCTTGATGTCTGTCCCGAACAAGTGATTTTACCTATGATTTGAGTAAAATCATAATTAGCTACATAACAAATTATTTTAACATGTGCGTGTCCTAAGTGAAATTCTATGTATCCTTCATAGATTACAAATAGTTGGTAGTCAACGCATGGGACGGCAGGTAATTGACCCAAAATAGTCAGGCAAAATGATATCTCAAACCATCCATTTACTAGCTATTAAGAGACATTCCAAAAGTCTTGTCCTAGTAGTTGACTTATTCCTATAAAACTCCAATTAGTTACAAAGAGACAGTCCTATTACTTGGTTCTTGTAAATAATACGACATACAACGATACAACGCACAGAGGGATGGCTTCATTATTTTTTTTGCAAAAATTATAAGGAGTGGTCGTAGAGCGCTGAAATTTGGCACAGAGAATTATATGGACCAAACTAAGAAAAACATTAAATTTTATCAAAATCGACCACGCCCAACGCCCACTGCCCATACAATCCAAAGAGATTTTTTCGCATAAAATTTTTCCTATCCAAGTAAAAGTCTAGAAATTTGGTACATATGCCTTTTGAAACAAAAGAAGAACGTATGCCGAGTTTCAATAAAATCGGCTATGCCCACCGCATACCGCCCATACAATCCAAATGGATTTTTGCGCATAAAATTTTTCCTATCCAAGTAAAAGCCCACCGCTTACCGCCCATGCAATCCAAATCGACTTTTTTTGCATAAAACTTATTCTATCCAAACAAAAGTTTTAAAATTTGGTACATACCTTTTCCCATGAAAACCATTCATAGACAAGAATTTTTTTGATATTACGTTAAGCATTCGACAAAAAACTTTATTTGTCTTAATCTATCATTTCTTTGACTACATCGTCATATTCCAAGTCCTGCATGGATGGCTCATGTCTTAAGCTAGTTACAAAATGGTCTGATGAAGCCAGTAAGCGGCGAAAAATATCAGTGTTTGTCAAAACTCTATTAAATTATGTAGAAAACATTAACCTGTATTTTCTGTAGTCCTTATTTCTTGCTTCTTCACCGCTGCATCCATGATTTCTTTTCTATGCATAAGTATTTTATGAACAATGACCGGCATAAAATACCAACCATACTTAATCAATTGCCAATCCAAAAACTCATATGGTTTTGTTTTTTTAAACTTTTCCCGCCAATTTTTATTAAATTGTTGTAATATACAATATTCAATAAATATCTGGCCTAAAAATATGCAATAGTTTTTTTTTTGGCAAAAATTCTATGACAAGATTCGTGACTTTTACCAGAAATTTTAAGTTTTCATCCTGTTTCCAAAAACTTCCGAAAATTATGTTTTTTTTAATCGAAACAATACACTCCCACCTTTCATTTTATTAAAAAAACCGCTTGGGGGAAAGTGGGGTTAAATTTTTTTTCCTCCACGGAAAATCAAAAATAAAATAATTTTTAGAGACTTATAGATTTGGGCATATCTTCTTAACGGTTTATGATATCCCCATAATTTCTTTTTTTATTTATGGAGAAATGTTATATTTTTCAAATATTTTAAAGGTAAATGGTATTATTAGGAAAATTATACATGTGTAAACCACTGAATTGCGTGAAAATATAAGTAAATTTTTGCTTAACACCCTTGTATGGACTTTACTTCAAATTTTTTAAAAATAAAATACAATTTTTCTTAAAACTATAAGTGTACATTTCTCTACAAAACTGCATCATTTGATTTTTGAAATTGAGTGTTTGAAAAATTGACTTTTTGACACCAAAATCACTCTGTGCAACGCTACGACAGCGATTGTGAATTGGGCATATAACTTTGTCTGAAAAATATAGTTAACGTTATAAAATAATTGCAGTAGATATTTTGGATGTCTGCTTACTATAATTGGGCCAATCTGTCATATACAAGCTACAATAGGACAGTCAAATAACCGGTAACAAATAGTGTTCGAATAAAAGTTCATAAGATTTTGCATTATTGGAGGGAATAAATATTATTATTCTAATAATTTAATAATATAAATATAAACTGTAAGTAATGCTACAAACAAAACGGTATCGTATGATAGTCGGCCAGTATAATATTTGACACGATAATAAAATATTTGTAGCAAGTAAAATAATCTGTCTTTAAAATCGTATACATATAAATTAATAAAACACAAAGTGAGAATAAAGTGTCACTTTAAGACAATGATCCGCACAAAGAGGGTATTTGAATGTATTGGTGTTTAATCACCGACTCTAGATTTATTTTTAGTTACTCTTAAGAAATAAAGGTATGTAAGTTGACTTTGTCAGATAATATTTATTATAGATGAGTAAAGAAGCTAGTCCTTCTTATAAATAGAATTAGGATCAGACATTAATGAGCATTTTTGTACATATATATACATTTAAAACTGCTGGGTATACATACATATATGAAAAGACAAACTCATACATTCATTTACGTATTCATATATTTATGTACATTGACCAAATAATCTGCCAGTTTTAATTTATACTACAATAAATGAATTGTAATATTTTCAACGTTTTTAATTTTTTGTTTTATTTTTGTTTTTTTAAATGTATGCAAATTTGTTTATGTATTGGTTTCCAATTAAAAGCACAAATTAGTAGAATTTTATAAAATCTTTTAAAAATCATTAAACAGATGCGGAAGAGCACTTGCGAGTGTGTTCAATGAAATATTTATTATATCCGCCATTTATTTGTGGGATGTTTGTTGTTCAGTAAATACATGCGATATCAAGAATTTCAAATATTGTTACGTTCAGCATTTCCCGCAACTATGCAACAATTTGGGGGAATCATTCAAATGTAAAATAATGGTACCAAGTAAGTGTGGTAAAATCCACAAGGGATTTTGCATTATATGCATAGTATTTGCATAACGGTTTACAAATGTATAATTTACTTGGTCCACCCATTGTAGATGGGATGATTTTACAAGAAAATATCAAACCTCTGTCTTAACTTGTTAAAAAGTTACCATTTGCATCAATCTTCCTTTTCAAAGAAGAAACTGCAGTAAAAATTTCCCTGCCGCAAATATGAGATGTGCAAAATCTTTATATTTTTTCTGAAAAAGTGAGAAATATTGTTAACGTCATAAAAAATGCTAAATGAGAAAAGTCTGACTTATGTTTTAATTACAGTAGATTTTATGGATGTTTGGTCAGTTCCACAAAGAAATTCAGAAGAAATATTAATCGAAAATTCGCTGATGAAATCATATAGGGGAGCTTGGTCAGCAACTCCGTTAAAGTGCTTATTCCATACATGGGAAAATGAATGCGGCTAATAGTTGACTAACCTAATTATACTGCCGTCATTTAGACTAGAAGAATAAATAATGAAGTTACACCACGCTTCCAGTTGTACTCATCTTGTTGTAACAAAAAAAAAAGTTTAAAACAATATTTTTATATGGTCGCCCGTCAACAAGACGTTGCAGATTGGATAGCAAATTGCACATAATGCATCACAGCCGAAGGAGTAGTGAGAAGAATTCCCTGCCAGCGAAGCCGGAAACCGTTACGATACGCATGTGGCCAGAAGTATATGTCAAATGGCATAAGGAAGGTGGAATGGTTATAGGCGTCTTTTATGAGTGGTGTAAATATTAAGGAATCAGAAGCCCTCGATGTTCTAAGCATGAGAATTCAGTGTGATGTTCGCTGGACAAAACACATTTTTCAAGTGTCGAAAGAAGCATTCAAGTGCCTCGGGTTTCTAAGACGGTGTAAGAAATACTTCAGTTTATCTTATCTCCTTACTATTTACACCACTTATATGCGACCCAAAATGGAATACAACTCCCATGTATGGGCCGGTGCTTTGAAGTCTATTTTGGAGTTACTTGACCGCGTACAGGAGAGGGCGAAGGTCCTTATCGGTGACAGTAGGGTGTCCAGCTCTGTTGATTCCCTTTAGCATGGTCGCAATGTGGGTTGTGTTTCACTGTTCTATCGATACAACAATGGAATGTGTTCTGATGAAAATAGGGATTTCGTTCCTGAAACCCGTAGTTTCTTACGAAATATGCGCTCATCATCGGGGGCTCATCCATTCGTGGTCGATTGGTCAGTGGATCGTACAACACACTAAAGAGAAAATTCGTTTTTTAGCCGTACCGTCCGTATGTGGAATAAGCTTCCTGTCGAAGTATTTCCTGTCCCTTTCAATGTAGGAAAATTCAAATCAAATGTCCACAAGCACTACTCCCTCTATCCTCCTTCCCATAACCAATTTTCCTAGTTCCAACACAATGCATTGTATGAGTAGGGGTCATCCCCTGAGTGCTGGTCCAAACAAAAAAAAAAAAAAAAAAATCTTATGGCATGTTCGAAAAATCAATCGCAATATACATTAATACCACAGATGGAAAATAACTGGTTCACTTTCATTTCAATGGCAAATTCTCATTCGCATCCATTTAAAAATAATTGTTTGTGTATATCACTGAGAGAGTGATTTATTAGAGAACATTTTAGGTTAGGGGTTGTGAGAAACAGAAAAGAAACAAACACAAATAATCAAGATGAGTGATTTATAATTTTTTTTCCTAAAGGTCAGCTTGTGACTTTTATTTGTGAACATGAAAAATAAATCGCAGAAATTCATTTGATGCAAATCGACACTTAAATATATTAAATTTAAAAATCATTGAATGTAAAATTTGTTCACAAAAATCTAAAAATTACTAAAAATATGTTGTTGTATGCATATAAACGAGACGTAACAGTTACTAAGATCAAGAACAATTGAATTCTTTGTTCACATCAAACCATTAAAAAACAACAAAAACTAATAAAGGTCATACGAACCATGTAAATAGAAATCATTTTATAACTGTGATTTTGAGTGATCTATCTTTATCACAAAAATATAAATCACAATTTGAGTATTTTGGTATACGAACGAGTTATTTTCGATCTCTGATTAATACTCCAGAAAATTGGTCAGTGCAACATTCTTATTATTTTTTTTTTGGCACGCGGGCCAGCTGTTAAGAACTCCAAAAATTGTCTTTGGAATCGGTCAAATTGTCTAGCTATTTAGGATTTCACATTAACAAACAAAGGCAATGAAAACTCTTCTTTTTCAAGTTTGGACCAACACTTAGGGGATGACCCCTAATCATGCAATACCTAATCATGTTAATACTAGGATAACAGATCATGGGATGATATATGTTAAAGAAAATTAGATTTGAATTTTCCTACATTCGAAGTAATAGGAGAGACTCCTGTACTAAAGTAGTGGCCTGTAGTGTACCAAAAATCACCTGTACGCGGCCGATTTACTTCAAAATAGACTTCGAAGCACCTGAGAGCACATGGGAGTTGTATTTAATTTTCGGTAAGATATAAATGGAGTAAGTAGTAATGGGATCAAATGGAGTAAAGTATTTTCTACACCATTTTAAAACAACCAAAGCACTTAAAAAATATGTTTAGTCGAGTGGACAACACACAGTGATCCAAATGCTCAATCTAGCCGGAAAAAAGTAATTTTTTTAAATGTTTCAGAATCGGTTAACCGTTAATCAGTTAACCGATTAATTTTGGTCGGTTAACTGTTCGAATAATTTAAAATTGACGATTTTCAAATAACAAATAAACCGATTAATTTGTATCGATTAACCGATTAACCGAAATTTATTTTTTTTTACTTATATAGTTTTAAATACACAAATTTTATTTCTTAACTCATGAACATTCGCTTCTAACAATAGTTTTTTGAAGTATAGCTCAGAAACTGAAACTAAGGAATTTGGAAATGGCCTTTATTCTAGAATGTTCCATGATGAACTTTGTCCTAATGAGTCGTAGGAAGGCATGATAATAGATGATACTGAAGACATTACTGAAACGAGTCTTTTATCAAAACTATTAAAAGTATTCAAAAAGGACTCCAACGGTATAATGGAGGATTTTATATGCTTAAAAAATACTGAACAAAGAACTGAGAAATTGGATAGTCTTTGTCATGCCTTACTTTCGATTTCTCCAACATCTACAATCAGTGAGAGAGCTTTTTTCCAAGTCAAGTTGTATTAAAAGTAAATAAAAAACGTTTATAAGAAAACCTTTTAAGTTATATTCTTTTCTTAAGCGATTATTTCAGAAGATCTCACTAAAATCTTTAAAAACCTCATATGTATATATAAAAAGGATCCCAAATACCATATTTTTGTGCTATTATTTATTTTTATTTTTCGAAATGCTTAAATAAGTACACAAAATTCGTGGTTATATTTTCAATTTATAATGAAAATGGAAATTATTCGGTTAATCGGATAATTTAAAATTAACCGATTATTAACCGATTAAATCTAAACCCCGATTAATTATTCGCTCGATTAACCGATTAAACCAGAAACCCGATTAATTGAATACCCTAGCATTGATACATTGCTTCAAAAACAAGAATTGCTTCTTTGTTAAAAAATTAATATCTCAAGTGACATTTAACAGTACAAGTGAAATTGTCGTCAAAAAATAATAATAAGAACAATTAAAAAAATATTTGTTGCTGTAATTAATATAACAAAGGTAAGAGTAAAAATTACTGTTTAAATTTTTCAGAAAATATGTTGCGTTTAGAAAAAAAATGCAATTATGTACATGTGTGTTTTAAAGGTGAAATTTTTGTTCAATGTCCAAATTCTATTAGAATTTCAAATGGTAATTTAACAGAGTTAAGCTTTAGTTTTTATGTTGTCGTCATCTATATAGATGTGGCTTTCTAATGTTTAAGAAATTAGCTGCCACTTTTTGCCTCTTCGATTTTTATTTCATTTAGAGTTTAATAGATCCATTACAAGAAAAGAACTGTATTTTTATTTTTAAGGTTGGCGTTGCATTTCGCCCACTTCAAATTTTTTAATCAAAGTTAGCCTTTAATTCCTTCCACACATACAGAAAGACGATGTGAAAATTTAAGGAAAATCGGTCCAGCCGTTTCGCCGTCTATAGGCTTCAAACAAACCCCCAAAGAAAAAATTTACATACAAAAACACACATTAAAGCAAAAAAAAAAAAAAATTCTTAGATTGTTTATATTGATAAAATCCATCAACGTACCAAGTTTCATGTCGGTACGGCTTTTCAAAAGCAAGTTATGACTTTTTTCCGGCTAGATTGAGCATTTGGACCACTGTGCAATATACTGAAGTCTCATGTCTAGAACATCCACATTATTTAGAAACTTATTAAGTAAAATAGTTTATGAAAAAAGCTTACTTGAACCTCAAGATGATATGGAAGCTTTTATTAGTTTTAAACCGATTTTCTAAGAATTAAATTATATTGTTATGTTTCTTGTGTATTGAAAAAGAGTGAAAGAATGTATTCCATGTGCATTTTAAAAATGTTAAATAATCAGACAAGTTTGGAAAAGATTTGGAATACATCTATAAATAAAATTTATACAACAATTTAATAAATTTATAATTAAAAATCTCTTTATAATTAAATTAAGTACTTATGAATAAATCATTATCATAAGTTCTCTATTAAATGAAATCGTATGACTGGCATTGATTTAAGTGATGTAATTACTACTAGTGTTTCATCAAACAGTAAAACAAATAAATTGAATGTTATTAGTTGGATAAGTTTGCGTTGGATTTTAATTTTTGCATTATTAATGAACTAAACTTCAAAAGAATAGCAATCAGTAGATACATATAATTTATTATCTATTACTTAATACATTGTAATTGAAACGATTGATAGAAAATTATATATTCTAAGTATCTTGAGTTTGGAGAATTATAGCTGAATTAATATTAAATTATTTCAAGTTGATCAGACAATTGGTCGTTAGTCTGCTATATTGTACAAAGATTACCAAGAATAGTACTGTTAAATGCAGAATGATGTTTTCAAAACTGTGTCATTTCTCCTATAGTTGTTTAAAGTCAGCTGCAATTTGTGTAAAAGTCCATCAATACTGTTGAATCATCTATGTTTTCCTAACCAAATCTTGATCTTAAATACCTCTACACATAAATCTCTAGGTCAATGTATAATTCAATCAGCGACCTTTTACTGGAAAGTAAATTTGAATCTCTTTTATTTATATTATTTCTTGTTTTCTAATATTTAACTTACTTAAGTATATACGAGTATTTATGTCGACGTTTCCGTAAAACCTTAAAAACAATCATAATTCTAATGATCTAGAAAATCTTTTTGTTTACTTGGTCATGCCTAGTTAGTTAGTTCGTTAGTTATCTGGCTGGTTGCTTTCTTTATTGGCTAGTTAAATTCCTTTTGCCTTAAGCGCAAACAAAACAAAAAAAAGTTGGAAAAAACATGGCAGGAAAATCAAATTCAATCACTTTAATTTAATATTTAGTTTTGCAAAAAGCATAAAAGCCATTTAAAATTTATAAAGTTTCACGGTTAATAAATTCTATGCAGTAAAACTGTTAAACAATAACAGCCAACAAACAAACCTTATCATTAAACAAACTCAACACCCACCCACTTTCCTGTAGCCTCATCCTCTTGCTGTGTTTCCCTTTACATTTACACTCTGTTTCATGCGCAAAAATCCAACGTTTATAATTGACTGTTAAAGAAAGAAATCAAAAAAAAAAAAAAAGAAATAAACCAAGTAAAGGAATGAAAATCTGTGCGATGTGTTGGTTTCTGTCTTCGGCTTCTGTGTGTTTGCAAAGACGTTTTATACCAGCAAAAAAAGGCAAAAAATCAAAGAAAAATAAGGAGCTGAATAAAAAAATAAGTATAAAAAAAATGCCAAAGAAAAATATAAGAACTTCCTCTTTTCATACAGACTTTTATATAAAAGAAACTCCAATATATTATTTATAATGACTCACTTCCGTATCCGCGCTTAATTTACGGAAAAATTTTACAGAGGAAAAAAAAGAGAAGTGACTGAAAAACCAACGGCACGTTACACATAATGCGTGTACAATGGAAAAGTTTAACAAGGAACAAATAAAATTAACAAAAATACAAGAAAACGAAAGAAAGAAAGAATATAAAGGAATGACTTAATGATATAGTAAATTTATTTTACGAATACATATTTGTAAATTAAATTAAGAGCAAGAAGTGCAAAGTGAAAAAAAAGGTAGATGGAATAATAAGTAAGACAATAAAGTAAATATGTAAACTGGCCAGTTAAGTATTACAAGAGGTGGTCAAATTGAAATTCTTGCTTTAATAATTTAAAGAAAATGTGAAATTTTGTATTTTGATAAACTGAATTTTTGGTACTGTAATGGATATCTATAGCAAATCAATTTAGTACCAAATTTAAGGTACAATTTACAATGTTATTTTTTTATTATTTTATAGACTTTTAAATCGATACCCCATATACTCGGATTTAAGATCTAGTAATTTACACATACGATTTTTATAGAAAAAGAAGGTAGAAATATTTCCAGATTTTTAATCATAAATCCGATATATAATCTGGGCTTTTCGTTTACATACAAGGTGGCGCAAAAGTAATCCTCCTATCAGAAAATGCTATAAATTTTCCGATTATTGGTCAAATAAATAGTCAGCAATATTCCGCGTTCTGGAGCAGTGTAGCGTAACATTGTTTATTAACGTGTATTTCGAATGTGTTTACTACACAAATGTCAAAACAGAACTGACATTAGGGGCCAATCGCAAAATTTATAGGATTTTCTGATAGGAGGATTACTTTTGCGCCACCTTGTACATACATAAGGACTGAGATCGAAAAATTCTTAACACACGTTTTTCATTAAAACTTTAACCCAAGTATTATTTTAATTTTTTTTATCAAGTTACCTTTGTGAAGCATGTCAAATATGTTCATTTGTTGCGTACTAAAATTATTAAATATTTTCAACAAAACCCAACTTGGTCCTACAAATAGTTGGCCAAACAACCAAAGGTCTGCCATCAAACTGGTTCCAATGTTATTAAACAGTACCTGGAGAACTTGTCTGTTGATATATAACCTGGTTCAGTTAGAAGGAATGGTCCACATGATGTTTCTAAAGCCAAAAAATAGAAAGCATTTTCAAAAGAGCTCCCAACAAATCCGGTAGGAAAACAGCCCGGTTAGGTCAGTACTCGGACTATTTGGTACGAAAAGTTAAAGCCAATGAGGGCTTAAAAACATACAAGGCTCAAAAAGTTCCTGACAAGAACTCTGCTAAAAATTTAGAGGCCAAAGACAGAGCACGGAAATTGAAGTCAAATTTTATACAAAAAATATACCTGCTGCATTACGGATGACGAAATGTACGTATGGAAAATTTTTCGTAGCTTCTGGGTCAATTTTTTTATGTTTCAAATGCTCGAAGAAATGTAGAAGAAAAGTTTAGGACCCAAAAGCAGACAAAATTTCCCAAAATGTTCTCGGTATGGCAAGCAGTATGCAGTTGCGGCAAAAAAGCAACAAATTTGTTACAAAGGGCTCTATAAATACCGAAATTTACATCAAGGAATGTTTACAAAAAAGGATGTTTCCATTCATTAAACTTCTTAATGTGTCCACTTATTTTTGGCCTGATGTGGCATCCTGTCACTATGGAAGCAAGGTATTGAGTGGTACAAGAACAATAATGTGGCATTTGTACCAAGAGAGGCAATTCCTCCAAACTGCCTTGGGAATTGAGTCCAGTGGAGAGATATTGGGCTCTTGTTAAAAGAGAATTGAAGGGCACAAAAAAGGTGTCCAAAAGTGTGGTAGATTTTAAATGGAGATGGACAACCTGTTCGAACAAAGTGACATAAAGCTCTATAAAAACCATAACGGAAAGGTTTTCGAAAAAGGTTAAAAATTTCATCATTATTGATTACAACTATAAAAATATTTTTTTTTGTAAATTGTAACAATAATTTCAATCAAATAAAAAAACGATTCAAAACTGTAAGTTTACTGGTTTCGTGTTTATTAACATATATGTATGTTAAACATTTTTCGATCTCAGTCCTATAGCAATGTTGTTACAATATTTTATTACTATCGAACCATAATAGGTCATAGCTCTCATATAAGTATATGTATATAGCTCCTCTATTAGGACCACATCTGCAGAATATATTAATCGCGAATAGATCTCTAATTTTACACTGTTAAGCCCCGAAATGCTGTGATATAATTCATATTCATATGCAAAATTGAGTCAGAACAAAAACTTACTTTTGAAGTATATCTAAATATTTGTGCTTTTTCCTAAATTATATCAACTATAAATTGCTACACAATACATACTTTTCTAATATAAAGGTACAAACTCTGTTGCAAATGGTTAGAATTTTTAAATGTTTGTAACAAATTGTCTTCTGCTTAAAGTTAACTTTCTAACAATATATGAAATACTAACATCGAATAAAATAAACTAACTTCAATGCGCATAATTCCATGAATAAGAAACATATAGTATGAATATTCTACCAATGTAGTTTCTGCAATTCTCACTATATTTACATATTTAGGGTATTTAAGATTCGAATATAGTTCTCTGTATGTTTTTTAGTATACTTGTTCTGATTGATCAATATTAATCATACGCTTAGATGCTTCAGGCGAAAAATAGAAACATGTATAACTCAGAAAAAAATCTTTTTTATACCCTTCACCATGAGTGGCAAGGGTATATATAAGTTTGTCATTCCGTTTGTAATTTCTACGTTTTTCATTTGTATTCTGTATCGTTATAGATAGTGAAGTCGATATAGCCATGTCCGTCTATCCGTCTGTATGTTGAAACTTTCCGTAGCCCACAAATAACTTACAAACATAATTTATACATCAATATGTCGGGAATTCTTCCGGCTCGGTCGCTATTTAAAATCAATCGGCCCACAAATGGCTGAGATATAAGGAAAAAACCGGGACAACCTCGATTTTTGGTCTATTTTTTATCTATATCTGGATTACTAAGTCATTAATATAGACAATATGGATATCTAATGATAGATATTTCAAAGTCTATTGCAACGATGTATATAAGGCTATAGTAATTTGGACCGACAATGGGTCAAAATCGAAAAAAGTATTTTTTAAGCCGAATTTTTTTTAACAAACAAAATTTTTTTTCATAACTTTTTTTCACTCATAAATTAAAAAAAAAAAAAAAATTTAAAAATTAAAAAAAAAAATTGGAAAAAAAACAATTTCGAAAAAAAAAAATTTAAAACAATTTTGAAAAAAAAATTTTTTTTTAAATTTTGAAAAACAATTAGAATTTTTTTTTTTTTTAATTTTGAAAAAAAAATTTAATTGTGTTTACCTAAAAATATTTAAAATTTTTATTTTAAAGTATAATTTGGTGAAGGGTATATAAGATTCGGCACAGCCGAATATAGCTCTCTTACTTGTTTTTTTTAATATTTTAATATATTTAAGAAAAAAACAAGTAAGAAAGTCGGTCAAGCCGGTTAAGCATATAATACCCTACATATTGTTCTTTTAAAATTTCAAAAATTTAATTTTGTGAGTGATCGGAAGTGGGCCGTATATGGGAGCTAGGACCAAGTATGAACCGATCGCGATTAAATTTGGTCTAGATGCAAATATTTTTAAGAGTTTTATACTCCTTAAAGTCATTTTCGGAAGTAGGCCTTATATAAGAGCTACAGTCAATAATGAAACGATCCGCACTAAATTTTTACGTGTGATTATTTGCATATAAAATATATTTGTGGTCAAATTTGTGTGTGGAGATCTATATGGCTGATAAAGTTCAATATCGCGAGGATATTTGTATGGGGGATTGTTGATAAGGACTAAGATCGAAAATTTTTTAACATACATATATGAAAATAAAAATGAAACCACTAAACTTACAGTTTTTAATCTTTTTTTATTTAATTGAAATTATTGTTACAATTTACAAAAAAAAAAAAAAAAATATTTTTATAGTTCTAATCACTAATGGTGAAATTTTGAACCTTTTTCGAAAACCCTTTCATTATAGTTTTTATAATGCTTTATGTCACTTTTTTCCAACAGGTTGTCCATCTCCGTTCAAAATCTGCCACACTTTTAGACACCTTTTTTGTGCTCTTCAATTATCTTTTAACAATAGCCCAATATCTCCGCAACTGCATATTACTTGCCATAACAAGAACTTTTTGGGAAATTTTGTCTGCTTTTGGCTCCTAAACTTTTCTCCAACATTCCCTCGAGCATCTGCAACATAAAAAAATTTACCCAGAAGCTGCGAAAAATTTTCCATACGTACACTTCGTCATCCATTATACAGCAGGTATATTTTTTGTATAAAATTTGACTTCAATTTCCATGCTTTGTTTTTGGTCACTAAATTTTTAGCAGCTTTCCTTTTCGTACCAAATAGTCCGAGTACTGACCTAAACGGGCAGCTTTCCTACCGGAGGTGTTGGGAGATCTTTTGAAAATGCTTTCTATTTTTTTTGTCTTTAGAAACATCATGTGGACCATTCCTTCTACCTGAACCAGGTTTTATATCAACGGACAAGTTCTCCCGGTACTGTTTAATCACACTGGAAAAAGTGTGGTAGCAGACCTTTGATTGTTTGGCCAACTTTTTGTAGGACCAAGTTAGGTTTTGTTGAAAATATTTAATAATTTTAGTACGGACTTTTTTTGGTCATTCATTTTAATGAGATTACTTAACAATAAATGAGCATAATTAACATAACAACTGACATGCTTTTCAAAGGTAATTTGATAAAAAAAAAAAATCAAATAATATTTGGGTTAAAAATTTTAATAAAAAACGTGTGTTAAGAATTTTTCGATCTCAGTCCTTATAATGGACTAATAAGCTTCGTCCTTGGCCTAAAACTAATACATGTGCCAAATTTTATCGATATATCTTTAAAATTATGAACTGTACTTTGCGCACAAGTTTACGTGGCCTACCAGCCAACCAGACGGATGTACATCGATAAATCGACTCAGAAACTGATTCGGAGTAGTTGGCTCGTGTTCTTTTTCATTTATAGTTTCATAAGTTTCTATTATAAATAAGATATAAAAAATAAAAATAATAATACATTTTCCGCTTTTGTTCCTTAAAGTAAATTTTCTCAACAAATTTACTTTCGATAAATATTTTATTATATCAGCGCTATCTGAACTTCAAAACCTTTAAGTAAGGTTAATAGTTTTCAAAAACATACAGCCTAACCACAAAATGAATTTTTGTTAAAGTCGACATAAGTATTTAAAAAAGAACTTTCAAAACTTTTTCCCATACATACATTGAATTATATGAGAATATGTTTTAATGAATGTAAAAGAAAAAAGAAATTTAAAAAATTTTAAAAAAGAACTTCAGCAATCTCATAACTAAAAGCTTAAAATATTAGTTGCCTGTTTTAATAAATGCGAGCGAACAATTAGTGAAACATGCAATAAAGCTACATTTTAAATTATGTTACAAATTTGTTTGATGGTACGATACGAGTATTTAAAATAATAGTCGACTTAATGGATTTAAAATCGACTTTTCGTCTTTTAAAGTTAGGCTGATACTTTTTAATAAATCTATTATGTTTGCTTATGTAACCATTAACCATTTCAATACTGATAAAATTAACGACAATCCACGTTTTGTTAGCTACTTTAATAGAATGCATAAAATTCTGGCTGTAAATCAATCTCTTTAATATTCTCCATATTCCCTAAAATTTTACACACCATCTTAAGGGTGTTCATAAATTTTATAAAATAAAATTTAATTAAAATCTAAAATAAGTTTCGAAAGTTGCATGTTTTATTCATTTTTGTTCCTTATACTACATAACAAACATGACCTTTTGACTCATTTTAGACTGGTGTAGTTAAACAAATTATGCATATATTCCATTCGGTGGCACAGAAAATAAAAAATGAAAATGAGGCAAATAAAAATTATTACTCTGCATAGTTAAGAGGCTATCAAACCGCCATTCTTGTAAAATTATTTCAAAGGAACAACAACCGTTGTTTTTTTTTGTTTTTATTGTCTTCATTGTTCTAAAGTAGTGGCAGAGAAGGAAGAAGAAGTTGAGGCAACTAACTATTGTTATTCTTACAAACAACTTATCAGATATTTAAGACGATTTGTTTCCCCCAAAAATTATGTGAATTCCAAACAATAAGAGGAATTTTTCGTGTAAAGTTTTTTTCCCCCATTTTGGTGTTTTTTTTTTTCTTGCAACATTTAAGTAAAGTTTTAAATGGTGGTGTATGTATATGTTTGTGGCAATATAACTACCCTGCAGTTATGCATGTAGTCAATGTATCCCTTATAGACAGTATTTGTCACTAATGTCTGATCACTTGGTTGATTCCAATTTATATATTTTGGGTTATTTGACACGTATATGCTCTTTTTAGTGCAGAGAGAAATCAGTTGGTTACTTTATACATCCCATGTAACCTTAACTGTCTCTAAGTGTCACTTAAGTGTTTCTAAGTGATCTACAGTGTAGTCATTTTAAACTTTTATTTTGTACTGCACTTTTTTGTGAGTAATTCGTACAAACTGGTTTTATACAAATTTTGTTGAAATAATTCGCATAGAGTTTATTTTCTGTTGACATAAGTATACTGACATTCCATGTAACGTAGCTCGAAATCAATTGTCACTTTATTGTCTCTACGTAACCTAAAGTGTAGTTACTTTAAACGTTTATTTTGTACTTCATTTAGAAAGTAGTTTAGAAAGTAGCCAGTTACTACTTTATACTATCAGACAGTGTAATTGTAATCAAAAAAGGATAGCTAATTAAATAACTAGTTGTCACCCTAAATGCTAGGCAAAATCACTAGTTCGCCACAGTGTTCTAGAACTGCTGGGTATATACATTCTCATTCTCATATTCTCATATTCACATACACATTCCTCCATTCATTCAGACATACAAACAAATACTTGAGAAAAGATAATTATGGTAAATTTAAGTACAAGTATCTGTAAGTACATGAAGTTATTGTTGTAATTGTAGTAGAACAATAATAATAGTTAATAATAACGATAATAATAGTATTTAGTAGTATCTATCTAAGTATTTATGTCTGTATGTATGTATCTTTGTGTAAAGTTTGAAAATATCAAGTGTTTTCAGAATATTTATTCATTGTGTGGTGGCATTGTTGAGTCGTTCATGGTATTGTTGTCTTCATTATAATGTTCCTTAAGGAATATTAAGTGAACTGTAAATGCGATTTTAATTTAAAAAACACACACAAACTCTCACATTAATACATGCATCCGTTTGTTAGCTACACATACATTCGTAATTATCTGGCAATTATAAGAAAAATAAAACGGAGTTTATTTCTTTGTTCTCTAGTTTATGACTGCAACACTTTAGAAGAGTCCTCTTTTCTATCTCTATTATGTTCATTTATAATCGTTATGGTAATTTCTTATAGCAAACTTAATTTTTAATTTTTATAAAACACTAAATTTTTGCAAATTCTTAAGATTTTCTTTTGTAATTATCCAAAGCGTTTTTCGCTTTAATTATGCAAATTAGTTTGATTGTTGATTAAACAGACATTAGAGAATTTTGCCTTATAAAATCCATTCTTCAGGGTTAAAATACTGATCACATTAAAATTAATGAAATTTATTAAAAGTTTTCTAACTGAAAATTTATTATTATGATAATGTAGTTGCTGTTGAGTGCAGTTGCCAAGAGTTTTTTTGAAAGCATCTCATTTGAGCAGCGTTAATTGCATGGAAGTTGAAAAATGTATGTAATTCAATGCATCAAAAATAGCAATTAAAGTTTAAGTAATGTAAACTAAACGCGAAAGTTTCTGAATCTAAATTATTTAAAATTAGATTGCACAGTGGCTCAGTAATTCATTGCTTAGGCAACAATAAAATTAAAAGGTTTGTATTAAGATAGTAACTTGTACTGAAAAAATACTAAGAATTTGTCAAAGTTAATTTTAATGTCGCACATTTGTTTTAAATGCATATCTTTACCAAAACTACATACTAACAAATTCTAACTCGAACCGCAGTTTTGCAAAAATTAAAAAAAAAAATATTTTTTTAATTAAAAGTGACATTTACAAAATTCAATTGTTTCTAATTATATTTATTATAGTTGCACATCGACCAGATACTTGGAAAAAACACTATTTAGCAAATGGCTTTTTCAATATTTTCTCATGATTCATATCAAATATAAGCAAACAAAATATGGCGCATATAATTTCTCTTAATGAAAAAAACCCATATTTTTATTAAGAAATATATATATATAGATCTCCAATGAAGAAGAAATGAGACTTCCAAAATAATTTCAAAATATTTATTTCAGTAAGTGAATGGTTTAGACTTCACCTTCGTGAGAAGGGTATATATAAGTTGGTCATTTCGTTTGTAATTTCCACAATATAATTTTCCGACGCTATAAAGTATAAATATTCGGGATCCTTATAAAAAGAGGAGTCGATTTAGCCATGTCCGTCTGTCTGTTGAATTAAATTTTCTGAAGACCTCAGATATCTTCAGGAACCAAATATTCAATAATTCTGTCAGACATGCTTTCGAGAAGTTTCCCATTTAAAATCAGCAACATTCGTCATAAATAAAGGAGATGCAAAAAACGGATGAGCAAAAATCCGAGACAACCTCAATTTTTGACCTATTTTTGATCTATATCTCGATTACTAAGTAATAAATATAGACAATATGGATATCTAATGATAGATATTTCAAAGTCCATTGCAACGATGTATATAGGTTGGATCTACAATGGGTCAATATCGGGAAAAATATTTCTTAATCCGATTTTTTTTTTCACAAAAAACTTTTTTTTGTCATAAGTTTTTTTTCGGTAATAAATTAAAAAAAAATAAATTTTTAAATTAAAAAAAATTTTTTCAAAAAATTTAAAAAAACTTTTAAAAAGAAATTCTGAAAAAATTAAATTAAAAAAAAAAAATTTTTAATTTTTTTTTTTTTTACAAAAGCAAACTAAAGAGTTTGGTATTGAAAATCAGCAGGAAAACAAACCTCAAGGACTAAAATGGGAGTGAATCTCTAAAAAATTTTATGCATTTTCACTAAAAAATTTCGAAAAATGGCCAATTGTTATTGTTTGCTGTAAAGCCTTAATTTTTTTTTTAACAATTTTCAGTTTTTTTATTATTTTTAATTCAAATGTTGTGAATGTCAACAAGAAACAGTAAACAACTTTTTGACACTTTCAAACGCAACATAAATAAATAAGCAATAATCAGCTGGGCTCATAACTTCACCTTATTTAATATATCTTGTTTCAACCGATAACGAAAATTGTATATTCAGTTATCCAAATTCAAAATTCAGTAGAAAAGACCAGAAAATTTTGATTTTGAAATGTTCTAAACAAAAATAATTTTAACAAATTCTCGACCAGAAGATTTGCGTTTTTAATTATTATTTGGCGTTTATTAGAATCGAAAACAATTAGTTAAAGTTTTTGAAATTTCGTTAAAAAAATTTTAAAAACGTAAAATTTGAAATTTGCATGAAATTTTATGATTTCTGAAAAATGTTTATATTTAAACATCTATGGATAAATAATACACAAAACATATTTGAAATGTTTTTTTTTAATATTGCTGCTCGAAACTGCAAATAAAATGTTGGTGAAACCTTAAATGAATATTGCAAGTCATTTTGATTCCCCAGACCATAAAAGGGTTAATTTCGCTTCCAGTATTATTATAAATCTAGAGAAATACAATTCTGAGGTTTCACCAAAATCTAAATATTAAAAAATATCATATTGTTACGAATGTGCAATAGCGATTTGAATTTAACGGTCCGCAAAGGCTGCCTGCAACATTCATCATGTTTATAAACACGTCCATCAGTAGAAGTATCAACAATGTTGTTAGCATGCGTTTATTAGCATTGTTTGTAAGTATGGCAACACTGCATGTTTATGCTGCTAATTCGAATGTACTAGTATGTCCGTTGAGAGCATTGTAGAAGATTCCCGATAGGTGGCGCGTGTATAAATAGTGGCAGAGCTGGCAGTCGTGAGTGAGTTAATCATTGGCGTTATTAGAGTTAACATCAACTGTCTTGTACATTTAAGGTTGTACGTTATAGTGTGTGTGTGCATTTCTGCGAATTAATAAACGTGTAAAAAGACACTGAGTGACTATCTGAATTGTTGTTGGTGTACATTTGAAATAAATAAAGAGTTGTTACAAATTTTAAACTACTAAATCTGCTTTTTATTTGCAATCAAAAGTATCCGGTTTATTTAAAGGAAATAAACCCCGTTTTTAAAAGGTAAAAACGTAACAATATTTTCTAGAAAATCTTCAGTGTTTTCTATAGAATATGAACAATTGATTCATAAAAATTTAATTTTTCCTGAAATCCTTAGAGTTCAGATTTAATTTTAACAATAAAATCTTTATGATGTTCTATTTTTTTGACAGCAAACTAAAAGCTTATATTGTCAAACTATTTTTGTTTTTATATTAGCATTTAAAATAAAATGAAAATAAATGACTGCAAATATTAACGGTAGTTTGCAGTTTGTTTTTTGAACAACATGCTTAAAAAGTTAAAAAAGTAACTTATTTATAAAAACAACTAGATTTTCATTAATTTTTAACATGACGGACAACTTTTTGAATTAATTACAAACAGTTAATATAAAACATGTTTGAAAGTAACTGTGTATGAATTGGATTTGCAATTTAAATTATGACTTGTTCGAATATCATCAATTTTAAAATCAAATTGAAATTTCCAAATAAGTTCCCATTATATTACTTAATATTTTAGAGTAATATTTAGAAATATTTTAGAATAATATTTAGAAATACAATATTAAAGAAAGTGGGCAAAAAATATGTTAAATATTATAACTTATCTTCTCACTTAAAACATTAAAATTTCAATTAACGAAAAACTAAAAAGCTTAAATTTAACCAAGTTTAAAAGATAAACAATCTGCTATTTTCTAACTAAGAAATCTAAAATCTTATAACAAAATAATTACACAGAGGGAAATACTCATTTCGTATTTGATTTACTTTGTTTCGTGTTTTTCTTTTCAATGTTTTTTCTTTTCTTTGCTTTTATATTTGTTTAACTTTCAACATTTTCAAGTAGTCCTTAATTTACAAACTACAATACACAATCTTCTTTCTATTTAGTTAATTTAAGTTTTTTTTCCTTCAACTTATTTTATTTAGTTTTATTTTTATTTTTTGTGAAAAATATACAGACACCAGCCAACTCACATGGCCATAATAAACATTAGTTCAACGAAGCTCTTAATATGTATGTTGTTTGCCTTTTGTATTGTTTCGCATGTGTTCGTCTGTATCTATGTCTGTCTGTCTGTCTGTCTCTCCCTGTCTATTTGTATATTCTACTTAATTTTCTTGTTTTTAAGGAAAGTAGGTACAAGAAGAAACACACAAGTTGTTTAAGAAAATGCACAAATCTTAAGAAAAGCACCCAAGGAAACTAAATGTTTACAATGAAAAATGAAAATAAAGAAATTCTAGAAAAAAAAAAAAACAAACATAAAACGAAGGAAGATTTAAAAAAAAAAAACACACATACATACACACAAACATTAAAAAGAAAATAAAACTAGAACAAGAATGCAGGCAAACGAAACGGAAGTTGCCGCATACAATCAAACAGATGGTAAAATATAAGCACATACGTACACACTCTCATGCTAAACAACAACAATAACAAAGTTATTCTGTTGAACGGCTCTTCATGAAAATGGACAGACAATAAGAGTGTGATATGAATGGAGGAGCTATAGATTTTTTTGTGCTCTATACAAGTGTGCCAGTGTTGGTATGTTTGAAAAAGTTTGTTTAGCAAAATGCTGGAGGCAAACAAACTAGTGTTGCAGTTTCTTCTTTCTTTTTTTAAATTTTGTATTCTTTGGTTTCATTTTCTAATTTTTCTTCGTCAAATTTGTTTTTGACTTGCTGCAGTTCTTTTTTTTTTCTCATTTTGTATTGTCCGCTTCTCTTTTCCATATGTGTCTGAAACTTTAATACTATTTCACACAAAACATATACACATACTCAAATGCATATTTAAGTGCGTGTGTGAGTGTGTGTGTGCAATGTCATATATGAGTACATATTGTAGTTTGCCTAAAATTATACTATACTATTGTTATCCAACATGTTGTAAATTTTTCAAATTAACTTGCTACTATATTTCTTTTGCTTTATTGAAAGGAAAACGAAATATAAATTTATGTTTTTGCATTCAGTTGGCAGAAGTCATTAATTAAGAACTCTACACAGTACACAGTATATTATTCAAATATATGAAAATATGAATTAAGTGTAATTTAACAATATTCAGTTTTATTAAATTGATTAAATTTTAATTTGTTATTTTATTTACTTACATAATTCATAATTGTTGCAGACATTGTTAAAACGTTTAGGTTGTTTTTGTTTATCTGAAAATAAGAAAATATAGGTACATAAATAAGTTTTAATATTTTTTCAACTTTTCTTATTTAAATTATGCATGAGATTTTAATGTATAATAAGAACTTTTGATAGGTCTTGTTGTGTTAATTAGCAGCTGATAGTAACTATTGAGAAATCTAAACTAAACTAAATCCCGTGCCAGAAATCGATTAAAAGTTGTAAAATTGGGTAAACAATAGTATTTTTTTCATTTACAAAATTTCCAGGAACAAATAACATTTGTTTTAATATTCTAACGTCCCAATTTAAATATTATGGATAAATTAAAGAAGAAAAAGTTCAATACAAAGTTGTATTACTTAGAAATAAGTGTAATAAGTATATAGTTAATTTGTAATGTATTAATACAATGCAATGGGTAAAAAAAATAATTTTTGAATAAAACTTCGAGTAATTTAGTTCATGAATTGTGATCTTTAAAATTCATTAATTTTGTCAAAATTATAAAAAGAATTAAAACTTTAATGAATTCATCATGAATTAAAAATGCGTGTATGCATTAATTCTACCAAAGCAATGAATTGAATTAAAAATTTAATGAATTCGTTCAAATTTTATTTCTTAATTTAACAAACGTAAATATGTTCAAAAATTGATATGATAGTATTTGTTCAGTAAAGATATAAGTCAATTCTTGCAACATAATGTGTAAATACTGTTTCTCGGAGCAAGTTGCAAGTGAGTCCGTTTCAAACAAAAAAATTAATTAAAAAGAACAGTTCCAGAAGCATTCTAAAGAAGGACAGTTAATTATTTATCGCATCCATAGAAGTAGCTTGCAATGCCACACTAGAACGTGTAAATTAATGAGATGTTTTAATTTTTTTTTATATTTCTATTATATTCAATCCAATTCCTCTTTCAAATACCTATATAACAAAATAGCGCTAATAAGATTTAAAAAAAAATCCAGAAAAACGCATTTTAGGAAAGATTTTCTGAATTTTAGGAATTATTAAGTAATGTTTATTATAAATATTTATTCAAATTGCAATAAAATTACAGGATAGGTGAACAACTTTTCAGACTTGTAAATTTGTTTTTATTATTGTACAAAAGACTATAAATTTTAGATTTATTAAGTATGAAAGTGCAGACAAATAAAACGCATTAAGTTTGCATTTGTTCTTTATTATGTTTGACTAGTTTTAGTTAAAAAAGTACCAAAGATTTTGACAGTGGACTTCTTTTGGTAATTATAGCATCGGTTTTAGAATGGCATATAAACAAGAGATTCTAAGATGAGTATATTGTTCATTAAAAATAACTTAAATTTAAGAAAATATTTGTTCTAACATTATTTTTATAAAAATTAAAAATTTAGAAAAGAAAAACAAACTTTTTCATCCAATTTCTCTAAAAACAAATTGGTGTAAAAATATCTTTGAATTTATTTAAAGAATGTAGCAGGCTAGACAGAGAATGACATAAACTCATTTAAAAAAAATTATTAATCATAGGAGTATTTCCTGAAAATTAAACTTCAAATGACTATTTATTTGTTTAATTTAAGAAATAGAATACAACATTGTTACAAAAACTTTTTTCAAATATCCGTTAAAAGTATGAACTACTAGCTGACCCCTTGCGGCCACCTCAATTGGAATAAAGAAATAGTAATGTTAAGTCTCCCTTTGTGAATTACTTAACCCAGCAAAAAATGGTGCTTCCTCGGAAGCAGAAATGTAAGGCAGAGAGCAGTTGCTACTGCTTCCAATTGTTATGAAAGATTACATGATTTTTGTATGGGATTCCTCGCGTAGAAGCTCTGCTTAAGAAATCCGGAATGTGCATTTACGAGCACATGGAAGAATTGATAATATCATGCCTCCGAGGTGCATACTTTAGGCTGATTTTGTAAAAAATCCAGCAATAAAAGTAGTAATTGCTTGACAAATAGTGCTGCCTTTTTCTAATTTCTGCACCACATACAATATTTGCTGAATGTATGCCTTCCAAAAATCAGTATCGTAAGGCAATAATTGAAGAAGCAATAAAGGAAGCTGTTAAAGATGCAGTAGTCATTTTTATTGCTTCCAAATCAAGAATAATTTTTGCTGGGAACCTTCTAACCGGTAAGACCACCTCAAGGCGGTCTTCGATTTTTGGGCCCCAGTGCTGTATTAAACATTTTTTCGCTTCAAAATAGTGAAAACTGTATTTAGAAAACACTTTTTATATTTCCTTGAAAAAGTCATCAAATTAGCATCGAAAATTATTTCGCAAATTTAAGTTTTAAAATGTATTTGAAGTGAAAAAACATAAAAAGTTTGATTTAAAAACGAAATAGCGAAAGCCTCCTCAATGCGGTCTTGCCGCATCTATTATTTTTTCCTTTTAAACGTCCTTATACGAAAAATATCAATTTGGAGTAAATATCTGATGAACAATTTCTCGAGTTCATCGATTCTGTAGAGTTCTGTATATAACACAGATGAAAGTATTGATAGCGGTGACAGTGTTACTGATTCCACTTATGCTCCAAAGAGGAAACACTATTTCCTTAAATACATGCCCAATAAGCCGCAAAAAAGGGGGATCAAATTGTTCGTGCTTTGTGAAATCTACAATGGGTTTTGAAATCTACAATGGGTGCGAAGATAATATCATTTTACCTGTTACATCGGACATTGGAGCTACCTTAAATGTTTGAAGATTCTTAATTTCATGCATCACATCCTGTATTTTGATAACTTTTACAAATCGAAATCGCTGTTACTCTATTTACTAGCCAGAGGAATTTATGGTTTGGGCACAATGAGAGGTACTAATTTTGTTTTGTCATATTTCTTGTTGATCATGATTTGCTTTTGTGTAGACTGTGAAATGAACCAAGAGAAGAGATGATATTGCGTAGAATACATGACCTCAATACATGTAGTCGATGTGAATACTGTATTATGGAAGAATAACAAATATGTCTTCCCGATTCAGAAGAACCAATCTTGGAGAACAACAATCAAAGGTTCCTCGGTATGATAGAAAGCAGAAGAAATTCATCGAAATCAACTGCCATCAAATTATTCGAGAATACAATGATCGCATGGGTGGATTAGATCTCATGGATGGTCTTCAGGGTCGATACCATATTTGAGCTTAGACTCGCAATATTATAATAAGATAGTTCTACTACTTTGTGGGCATGGTCTTTACAAATGCATTCTTTTTATACAAACGTCTGCAGGCCGATGAGGACAATGCTTCCAACAATGTGTCCGATTAAAAAACTGATTTTACAGCTTCCAGATTTGCGGGAGGATTTGATTCCTTCAAAAATATATCGTCTGTAGCATGACCATCTGTTCAAAATCTCAGTGAGCCATTATCACTACAGCCTCATCAATTAGCTGATGTTCAGTTCGATCCTGACGATCTTTTTCTTGTTTGGGTGGAGAGAAAAGGCAAAAAAAGGTGCAAAATTACAAAAAATGTGACACCCAAGTCGTTTTTTCCAAATGAGACCTGTCTTTATGCGAACAATTAAACATTGTTTCTGGAACTACCACCATCGAAAATAATGCGTATTTTAACTTTGAATATATGAAATTTACCTTTGGTGTCATATTACACGTAAACTGGCAAGACTGCCTACAGGCAGCCTTCACAACCTGAAAATTAAAACTTAAGGTTCTATTGACTACATCTACTTGAAAAAAAATTATTGGCTTCATCGGATAACTTTTACGGTCTTGCCAGTTAAAGGGTTAATACTAATTCAGGATAACATGTCTCTTGTTTCATGTTCAGTGGTTCATTGTAATGTGGATTCTAGCGCATTAGTAACGTAGTATTCAAATATAAAAAGTAACAAAAGATCCACATTTTGTATTCCTACTCAGCATCATGAATATCTGATTTCATATTTCCGTGTCCATTATTATAGAAAACACAAAATAATGGTACAACTAAAATCAGCTTTTGTGAATTCAAGCTCATTCAGTATCATGTGTACCTAATTTTTAATGTTTAGGTTAATTATTATAAAATATTTAAAAAGTACAATTACAATAAAAAAATAGTACCATTGGTTAACCCTTTTGAATTCGTATTCACTAAGCCATGAATGCTTAATTTCGTGTTCCTAGGTCCATCGTTATAAAATATTCAAAAAGTACTATTAGTTGGAAAAAAGTACCTGCGAGTCTCTTTTTTATATTCTAACTCTGTCAGGATAATGTGTGTTTTATTTCCTCCTTATAGGTTCATTATTAAAGAAATACTATTTGTAGGACGAAATACGAATAGTTTTTTTTTGCCTCAATATCATTAAGCTCTCTATATTTGATTCGTTCTTTACTCAGGAGTATATGTATACATATAAGTAAAATAATTTAATATAATAAGAAGTACCATTTGAATAAAAAGCACCAATTTTCAACACTTGAACCCCCGTCTAATTTGAAATTTCAAAGTAAGTTCCTGATTCTAGGGAATTCAAAAAGTACTATTTGAAGAACGAAAAAGTACTTTTTAGTTTGGTTTAGTTCTCCATTTTTGCTATCATAATACCATTGAGCACCCTATTCTTGATTATTTCTTTACTGAGAAGAATATTAGGCAATTTTGATGTATATAAGCTAACTAATTTCGGGTCAAAATCCGATAAGAAAATCTGACGGTTAAATGTAGCATCTAGAAACCTTGATAATTATCTCAGGAACGTAGAGACGTGGTTAAGAAATTGGAGAATACAAGTAAATGAAATCAAAAGCAAGCACATAACGTTTTCACTTAGGAGAGGAAGTTGTCCACCAGTGACACTAAACAGTGTGAACATCCCACAGTCTGATCACGTTACATACCTTGGTATGCATTTAGATAGACGTCTTACTTGGCCTCGGCACATAGAAGCCAAGCGGCTCCACATGAAACTAAAAGCTTCTAATTTACACAGGCTAATCCACCATCAATCCAAATTAAGCCTTAACTGCAAAGTCATCCTATATAAGACAGTCTTAAATCCAATTTGGACATACGGAATACAACTATGGGGAACAGCAAGCAATACCAGTATAGATCTCATACAGAGGGCACAATCCAAAATTCATAGAACCATGACGGGAGCTCCATGGTACATAAGAAATGAGAACATCCACAGAGACTTAGATGTGCCATTGGTCAAGGACAAATTTAGAAAAATTACATCATTATCCGAACCCGCTAGCAAGGCTACTTACAGTAACTCAAGACAGATCAAGGCTGCGTAGAGCTGATTTACCACTTATATAATATACCAAATATGATTCTCCACTGAGAGAACAATAATTGTTTAGTTATAAGATTTAATTACTTATTGTAAGGCCTAGACATTAAAGGCAGGAACAATATTATAATAAACGTTTTAAAAAAAATAATGATAATTAGAATTTAAAAGTATTAATCATAATTACAGTTTTATTTAGTGGGTGAACCATGCGTATGAGTGATATTAATCAATTACAATAAGTATACTTACTTTCTCTCAAAGAGAAAAATACAATTTTTTATGATGTAATTAATAAGTCCTTCACATTTTTTTTTCATTATAAGAAAATATAGATATTTTAATATTAAACACACTAATCGAATGTTTATTTTAACTGAAATATTAAATTGTCCTGAGTATTTACTTATAATACTGTTGTACTTTTGAATTGTGAATTGAATTTATCATTCCAGTACATGAAAATAATACTATTTTAAAATACATTAACTAGTAGCTAAGTAATTCGACTGATCTGTAATTCCAATTATAATTTGTCAAATTTAAAAGCGAATAATGCTTATAACTATGTTTGTAGGGCACACGAGTAGGACCCAAAGAAAACAATAGCAATTTTTGCATTAACTTTTGATGCGAACAAAAGAAATAGAGAAGGCAGAGCGGAAAACAAGTTTAAAAATATTTTTTTTTAGTTTCTTTCTTTATCTTTTATGAAAAACAAACAGAATGTTTCGTTAGTTTAATGCAAAAAGAAAAAATAAAAGAAGAAAAAGCCAAAAGAAAAATTTTATCATACGAAGGCGTTTTTTCACATGTATGTATGATGTTACTTACTACACCCCAGTTATTGCACTTTAGACCCTCCAATTTGTACAAAATACTCCTCACATCTTCAATCTTTACTTTTTTGTTCATCTTTTTGGGGTTTTTATTTTTTGTCATGTTTTTTACTGGCTTATCATCTTTATTTCCTTTTGTTCATTTAGTCGTAATGTCGAGCTATTTCGAACAATTGAATGTCTGTATGTGCAACATACAAACCCATATACATACATGTGTTAGTGGATGTGTGCATGTGGAAGGGTGTCGTTGAAGTATAATACTACAACATGTAACCAGAATTGCCAGTATAGTCGTATGAAAAAATAAGCATAAGATATGTGATAAAAAGGAAGAACATGGTGTGAATTGTTGTATGTCTTGGTTGCATTGTGGGTGTGTTCGACATGTAGTTGTACATGTGTTTTCAACATTCTATGCATCTTCTCAACAATCGTATTTTTTCTGTTTCCGAACATAATTCTTTTACTTAAGCCTCGTTGCATCTTAGTTGGGGTTGATTTTTTTAGTTTTTTTTTCTCGTTTCTTTTTTCTTGTTGCAGTTGTAGTTGTATTTTTGCATTGAAAAAGTTTATGTAAATTAAGTTGTCTGTATGTGTAAGTGATTTGCTTTGTGTGATTGTGTATTTGTTTTTTTATGTAATTGTGAATATTTTTGTGTGTTGGTGTATGTCAGAGAGTGAACAAGCGTTAAAGTTCTTAATTAAAAATTATTGTTGACACTTTTTTCTTGCTTCTATCCATCTATGAATTTTAGTTTTTTCTCTATTTTTTTTTTGTTTTAATACCATTTAACTCCTTTAATAGAAATACACAGACGCCAAACTGAAAGGAATAAATCTCCAAAAACTCAAAATTAAATTTTAGAAATCTCATAAACATGCACACTTGAGCTTATGTATAGAAGCAGCAAACATACATACACATACTTGCAGACATACATAGATTTCTGTGTAGTATTGCTTTCAGTGTTAAAGTTTTATGTTGTATAAATATTTATATAAATTTACACTCTATCAAAAGGATAAAGTTCTTCGTATACATTTCGTGTCACTACTTCCCTTTGTGAACAAGAACAAAAACAAAAAACAAAATATGACTATGTATTGCTGTCAACTTATGTCTCTCTTTCTCTGTATTTGCCAAATAGTTTCAAATGTTGAAAATGTAAGAAGAGGAAACTTTATGTTTCATAAAATATTCAGTTATTTGACTTAATAAACATTTAAATTGAAATCGTCTCATTTGCATTATTTGCTTAGTGAATTGCTTTATATGCAGTGTGATATATTTAATGTTATAATTAAAAAGCAAAAAAATTAAATTAAAAAAAGATCTTATGGAAATGTCTTAAATTTGGTAGCATTTTTAATTGTTTGGTTGATGGTAATAAATTATAGTTATAAAGGGTTGGCAGCAGTATTTATTCAATTTCTTCTTAAAACAATTAAAATGCACTTGAAATGAATGAATTTTTAAGGAACTCATGAGTAGGAGTTATAAAATTTAACTTTTAATGTAAAATATCATCAAAATTGTATATCAAAATATAATCATCAAATCGTTTTATATTGGTTTGATGCAGCGAAAACCCGAAAACTTGTAGTAAAATCACAAATTATAATAATGGTTAAGATATTCTAGTTTTTCGCAAAATCGACGAATATTTGCTTCGAAGTTTCATTTTTGTAAGATTTTGTTAATATTGTAAAACATTTAAAGCCATTGAAGGCTAAACAACCCAATAAAAAATGTAGGTTCCTTATTAACCACTTAACATTTTGCGGTTTAGTGGTCACTTTACTAACCACCTTTTCTATGGTCTTTAAGATATAGTTTATTGGCATTTTGCTAAACAATTAAATTTGTTGAAGTCATCGTTTATGTTTTTTTCGTTCGTTCGTTTATTTGGTCAAAAAATTTAGTCAAAATTATTCGATTTCAAAAAAATGTATACGAAAATTTTTATGGTTGCTAACCACCTCACTCCACAAAAGACCTTGGAATGGGGTGGTTTTTTATGTTTTGATTTATTGTTTATTACTTTTTATAATAAACTTGATTAAAGTAAAAATGCACAAAAAAGCGTGGCTGAAAGATCTAAGTAAAAAATATTTTTTTTCCATGTTCATTCAAAAGGCCACTTCTTAGATACAGTAGGGTATAGGAGTAATTGAAAAAGTAATGGTAAGAGAAAAGAAATCAATGAATTAACCACAACTCCCACAAACCTGCTTCTTAATGGGAACTCACCAATCAAAAATCATGTCTTTTAGAAATTTCTATACTAAATTTTACCTTGCTTGGTAAATAGTATGTGTCACTGTTTGCTTCTTTGAAACAGAGGCTGGTCAAGCAATGACTGTTCATAGTGCATGATAAAAGAGTTTTACTGCAATTTAATTATATTTATGCCCTGTGGTTTCAATAATAATTTGTTACATATCATACATGTCGTTAAACAATTCAATTACTGGCCGTATAAAGTTCAGTTAACACAAGAACTCAAGCCGGCCAATCATCAACAACATCGTGGCTTTGCTGATTGGGTCCTTGTTATTATATCTCGAAGAGGTGATCACAATTGGCCTCTAGATTGTGTGATTTAACACCATTGCACAGTGGTCGGAGCTTTCTGGCTTTATAAATATGTCACGGCTTTATAAATATGTCAGAACTGTCTAGTGATAAAATAGGTGTGGTTTATAACTCATACCCACCGCCCTACCATACCCTACCATACCCTACCATCCAAATTCACCCCAACGCGCAGTGTGAGGTTTTGACATTCTAGTTAATAAAAATTCCATATTTGCGAAATAAATAATAGTACAGTTGTAATTTTAGGTACAATATACCGGGTTTTCCAACAAGAGGTATTCAAAGAAAAATGGCATTTTTTGAGATTTTTTGAAGGTATGCCGTTAATAATGAAAAAAAACATCAGACAAATGGCCACCACGACTAAGCTTACAGGACAATATTCATTTCATGAAACTTTCCATAACCAAATCGCAAAGTGGCTGCCCTATGTCCTCGATAGGCTCACGTATTCTATCTTTGAGATCTTGAATCGACGATGGGCTGTTGACGTAGACCTTGTCTTCCACGTGGCCCCAAAGGAAGAAGTCGCAAGTTGTTAAATCACAAGATCTCGGTGGTCAATTGTGATCACCTCTTCTAGAGATAATAACAAGGACCCAATCAGCAAAGACACGATGTAGTTGATGATTGGCCGGCTTAAGTTCTTGTGTTAACTGAACTTTATAAGCCTTAGAACCCAAGTCTTTATGCAAAATACTGTGTAATGACGTTTGTGGAATGACAATTCCAAAGAACGACGAATGTACAAACCTGGGTTTTCTTCAACACTTTGGACTTCAGCAGCAATATTCTCAGTTGTGCTTGAGCGACGTGCACGGGTTTTATTCTTTACATCACTAGCTTGTCCCAACAGCTCGAATTTTTCCACCAATTTCTGTATTGCGGTCCGACAAGGTGCTTCATGACGACCCAAAAATGCTTTAGTTTTGCGAACTGTGATTGCAAGATTTTCAACATTTTTGTAGAGAATTTTAATAATTTCAATGCGTTGCTGAAGCGTATATCGTTCCATTTTCAGTTATGGCGTAGTTTCTACTAGTCAAATGTCAAAGAATAAAAGCTTCAAAAGTGACAGCTACCGAAATACCGGGTGATTCAAAATAACACCTCTTGTTTGAAACACTTTAAATAAGGATACTACACATATTATTAAAAACAATAGGTGAATTGGACAACTGCCAAGCCTACTCCCGTATAAGTAAAACTATGAAAAAATTGCAAAAAATTTATGGAAAAAGTTATTAGTCACCAATTTATGATGTTTTTCATATGCAATCACAAAAAACATTTTAAAATTTTGTTAACGACGTCCGTTCGTATTTAAGAGAACAATTTTCATTATTTAGTCCTGCTTGAATACTCTCCAAAACTTTTTCTAGGACGTCCTCATTCATGATTCAAGTCAGATGTTTGTGAATTTAATAAAATCGACTCCTTTTAGTCAAGCTAATCAGAATATGTACAAAAGTAATCCTTCTATCAGAAAATGCTATAAATTTTGCGATTGGCCCCTAATGTCAGTTCTGTTTTGATATTTGTGTAGTAAACACATGCGAAATACACGTTAATAAACAATGTTACGCTACACTGCTTCAAAATGCGGAATATTGCAGCCTATTTATTTGACCACCTGTATTTTGAATTCTTCTTTTTATTCGATTGCATTTTTGCCAAAATTCTGAAATTTTTTTACAATTATAATTTAAGCGTGTTTCTAAATGAATTTCTGTCTTTCCAACTGTCAACATACTCTCACTTTTGAAGCTGTCCTTGAAAAGTACAGTTGGAATAAAACAAAAGCAACTATAAATATTAAAACCTTGATTTTATTAGAAATAGTGATGACATTAGGAGACAAACTTATTACTTTGATTTTTTTTTTTGACCAATGGGATAGAGCAGTGAGCATTGGTCTTCTCTTTATGAGGTTAGTTGAAGTCATAGTTTTATAGCAACCAGCCTACAACACAACTTAACTTTTGCACCTTCAAAAAGTGTTAGGCCGATAATGTAGAAGACGTTATAATATTCCTACCAAATTTGAGATTTCTAGTAGTATTTTTGATAAAACCTGTATAAGAATGTGTAAAGATAGAATAGATTTCCTGCAAAGTTTTAAACACTCATTACCGTCATGAATATCTGATGCAATATAACAATTTTTTTTTACAAATTTAAGTATATTTCAGCGTTCTATCATAATCTTAACTCTATAATCACTATAATAGAAACGCATATGCCAAGAGAATATTTAAATAAAATCCTCATATTTCTATAATACTCCCCCAAAGTCTACTTAATCCTTAACACTCGCTCGCACAGTTGTAGAACACATTCCAACCACAACAAAAAAAGAAAATAGAAGAAAATTGCTACAAGACAAATATTTCTCAATTTAAATAAACTGTAGTGTATTTAAATACAATGAATATTAGTTTTTATTCTGGAGGAATGAACCCATAGAGAGAATGTACATAGAGCGGAAACTAGAAAAAAACTCAAACAAAAAAAATTACTCAAAAATGTTACACATACGAGAGTTGTTTTTGTTTTCATATAGTTTTTGTTACTAATACATTCTCAACACTTGGGTTTTTGATAACTGAGTTAGGTCTTTTACAGGAGAGTTTCCAATCTATGTGTATTTATCTATGAATGAACCTCTATTAGGAAATGTGTTTAATTTAGGAAGCATTGTGAAATTTTGTAATACTTTAAAAATAAACTGTTAGAGAAAATAGAAAATGTATGAGTTGAAAAGAAATTTTGATTAAGAATTTTTCAGAATAATGAAATCAAACTGTATACAATAAGCTTCTAGAATGCATGTAATGATAAAGATTTGATTATTTTTTTGCAAAATTTAAAAAATAAATTAAGGTAGTATGAATGTGTTGGATATATTGTTGGCGATATATTCCACTGGAGATTTTTCTTTATAATTTCAAGACACCAAGTATCGTCATCTGTCAATATGGTGGCTATTATGAACTTTTTTCGTTGGTTTGAGAAATTATGTTTAATTTATTTTTGAATTAGTTATATTTTCTATTCAATATTAACAAACCACAAAACATATTGAATATTCTTCCATATATTGTGTAGGACGTAAGGGGTATAGATACATATATAATATAAGCCCATCAAATTAATAGCCTTGTATATCTAATCAGCTTAGCACTTTGCCTCAATGCCATAATCTGTGATTACATTGAAAAATTATATATACACATGTATAAAAAAAATAATAAATGAATAAAGTTAAAGGAAAAGAAAAGCAATGAAACGATATGAAATGATGTTTTGACATTAAATTCTGGCCGATATGTAAATTAAGGGCCATCATTTAATGTAATGGAAAAAATGTGATAAAAATAGTAAAGGGAATTTTTTGTAATACATGCATAAGTGTGTATTAAACCTGCCCTTTAAATATTTTCTATTCAGTGTTGCGGGTAAAATATGTGTAAACTAGGGTCTGATAAAATTCAAATAACTGCTCTTTTTCACTCGTAATTGATGTTTAATACATTGTTGGACAGACACTTTTCTTTCGAAAATAAGATTTATTTCAAACTTTTAAAAAATATATGGTCAATTCACAAGGTCTCTTATCAGTCATATTGTCATAATGTCCTAATATATCACGACTCGGCGGCTCGGCTTAATCGACTCTTAGGCATTCGAGCATAGAAAGTAGTATTATTTTAGGACATTTTTTGCTTGAAAAGCTATAAGAACCATTGTGATATATTAGGAAATTATGACAATATGACATGATAAGACACCTTTTGAATTGACCAATTAATTAATTGGCAACATATTTTAAAAAAGTACCATTGTAGCATAATTTTACAATCGATAAACGGCACGGGTTCTAGTTATCCGATTGACCTCAAATTTTGCATTAGTTAGTTATAATTACAAAAGACCAAAACAAGTGTCATCCAAAGCAAATCTCATTGTTAAGGGCAGGTCTAATGTATATAAATATATATGTATGAAACTGTATTTTTTTTAATGAGTTAGCAATTGTGTTTGAGTATTTGTAGTTTCTCAAGACAGTGACCGACCACGCAATAAAGTGGTTTTTCTATTTTCTTTTCATATTTTTCTTTTTGTCTTACTAACACATTTGCATAAATTTATACAAGTTGTTTTTCATATTTTTTATAGTTGTTGCTTTTGTTATTTTATGAAGGACGTCATGAAGGTAAAATGCTTCAGCTGTGTGTGTCTCTCTCTCAGTGTGAATTTAAGGGAAATTTAAGCAAACAACTAAAAAACTACAGAAATTTCTAATTTAAACACCAACCAGTGTTAAGGTGCATTTTGTACAGGAGGAGATGATGAAGGGGGACAGAAAACTTTAAATTAAAAACTTAAATATTGTACAACGACACGATGATTTATAACTTTTTTTTCATACAATAATAATGGACTTTTGTGTAAAATTATCAAGAACATTTTGAGAAAGTACAAAAGATTATTCATGTGAAATAGTGGGAATTTAAAGAACATGAAGAACTGAATTGCAGTAAAATTTGGTACTAAAGGAATTTAAAGAAAATTAAATTTAAAAAAATAAAAATATTTAAAGAAGGAAAGACATAATTCCAAAAAGATTTTAAAATGGACATTTAGGGATTATTTAAAATAAATTTATTAAAAATAAATAAAAACAATTAAAAACTTTAGTTTGAATTATTTTACAAATATTAGTCGAATCTGTAAATTCTTGCATTAATCATGGTTCTCAAACAACCTAATCAATATCTGAAATGAAGATACAAACATAAATCTATTTAGGACAATAAAATATATCAGTCTTGGAAAAAATGTCTGATAAAATTTGAAAGTTTTAGAAGAGTATAAATATGAAAAATCTGTTAAAATTTGCATAAATAACGGCTGTGTCGAATCTTATACACCCACCATCAATAGGCAGTTTTGGCCTTCTATGGGGACTGTAATCAGTTATGGTCCGAACTGTAAAGAATTTGATAGATTCGCACTCAGTTTAGGGTATTATAGGGTCGATCTTGCTCAACTATACTTTCTTATATGTTTTTATTTTAATTTTCTTTTAACTCCTTATTAACTATGAAAATTTATGTTATTGTAATAAAATTCACCATGATAATTTGAGAAATTATTGCTTTTTATTTACACTCTTCATTGTTTTTCGTTTATAAGGATTGTCGATTGACGCCAGGACTAAATTTATTTTGAATTTGTTAAAGTTTTGATCGATTTTGATCTTAAAGATGAAATTTTTTTGATTTTATATATTCACAATTTTTGTTCTTTATGACAGGGGCTACAACTTTACCTCAGAGACTAAATCAAAATTCCGAACTGTTTGCAAGATATGAGCCAGAGAAAATGACCACTTTTTTGCAAAAATGACACCGAGACCCCAAATTTTTGAGGGCACATAAAATAAAGTGCATGACTTGAGCAAAACTGGGAGACACGTGTCATTTATCACGTATTGAAGTCCGAATATGGTTATTTTTTTTCGTATTGGACTGTGTTATTTATAAGCGGTTGTGGCAAATTGTTGTTTGCAATGATACACCACCGTCTTGAAATGAGTTTAAATTATACTGTATAAGTAGTGAATTTAAAATATATTACTAGTAGTATTTGTACTCATTACATTATTTCAATAGACCTTTATTATTGTAGAAACTTAACATTAAAGATATAAAGTTTGTGAGACGTAAACGCGCACAAAAGTTTAAAATATATTATTCGTCATATTTTCACCTATTACTATGTGATCATTTTACGATAATTTGTTCAATGGCCCTTTATTATTGTATAATATTTATATAATATTGTGTGTAATTAATAAAAATCAATAATGAAGAGTTTATGTGCCAATGCGACATATACATATATCCCATTTTTTATTAGCATCCTGTAAAAAGGAAAACTAATATATTCTTTATATCTTGGAATATGTAGAAAAAAAAAAGAACTGACATACTGTACAATATAATTTTTATTATTCTTTTTCCAATAACCGTAGAGAAAATGAGTTCAAAAATTATTTTTAAAAAATATATATATATATCTGACAACAGACTACAAAATTCTAATTGGGCAGTATAGTTTGAAAGACATGTATCTATGCTATCAAAAATATATACTTTGGAAATTTCAAATCGCACATACAGTGGAGGCCAGCTAATTAGGGACAAACTTGTTTCCTATATTCCGTGAAATTCTCAATTTTTCAAACATTTAAACAAATACATATCGAGGGCCTATATTCAAAACCCTCTATCTTTGATTTTCACGAAAATTACTTTTTGATGGTAAAATGTACAGTAAAACAGCCCTCATCTATGGTGTGAATTTCATATAAAACATATTTTTTTGGTGTTTTATTTGGATTTTTGTTATTCTTCTATCTTTTCAAATAATTAATTTTCATGTTCTCTTACTAATTTTTGCATACTGAACATGAATTTTACATTTTTCAAAATAGCGAATGCTGATTCCGAATTGAATTACCATGAAAATATTTTACCTTTTCGTTTTTGGAAAATAAAATGTTCCTGGCATAAAAATAAATGGTTAAAGTTTGCTTCAAAAATTGTCCAACTTTAATGTGTCATCTATTATTTTACAATAATTTACACCAATAAAACTCCAAAATGAACTTCAAAAAGCAAAAAAAAAAACATTTTTTCTATAACTTTTTGCTTAATACTATCTTAATTATTATCCGTTATCTTAAAAAAATCATGTTAAAAACTGACAGGTGGCACAATTGAAATCGAAATAATTTAATTTTATTGTAATGCAAAATCCTCTATCTTATAATTTTCATACATACACATTGAATATTTTGAGAAGAAAAATTCTCTATCTTTCATGCAAAATTTTAAAAACCAATTATATGTGAGATTCAGTAGTTGCTTTAGAAAAATATTGTAGAATACCGAATTTTAATAACTCTAGTAATACGCGAAAAAAAAAAACAGTTTTTTGGCTCTCCTGAAAAGTTGTGTTTTTTAAGATAGAGGGTTTTGAATATAGGCCCTCGATATGCAAAAGATTGTTTTAACACACAAGTGCGTTTTATTCAGCTGTGTCAACTCATACATATTCAGGACAAGAACATACGATTTTTCTACAACTTGACCATTTTTTTTTTTTACATAAACATAATTCCTAACTTTTATATAATTATTATTAGCAAATATTCAGACCAAATTTCGTATTTTTAGTTTCACTTGTTTCGGCAATATCATGTTATTAACAGCGGCAGTTCACTAAGGCGGGTCTACATATTTCCACATATCTTTGACCATATATGTTGTACCGGTTTTTCCAAATATTTTTAAATAACTAAAAACAGTAATACTAAATTTCATACCCCTAGGACCTTTTGTTTTGGAACTATCGCACTTAAAATTCAGTCGATCAAAAAAATTTACATATTTGTCCCTAAATAGCTGGCCGCCAACGGTCGTCAAATGTATGTATGTTTATACTATTTTATAATGAAATATTAACTCTGAATGCAACAAGAATTATCTATATCAGCGAAAGGCATTGAGCTCTTAAACGAGCTCTCTTGTTTTTGTTTTCACATGTACGCAAACACACACATTGTATAAAAACAATCAAAACCAGTCAGTATCGCATGAGCATTGATGGAAGCAGGTTGTGTTACGCTTTTCGCTTTTTATGCTTGTTTATTTCAGTTATTGTTTTTGTTTTTTTCTCAACTTTTTACTCAACTCATACAACTACAATATTTAAAAACTGTAGTGGTGTGAGTTTGCCTTTCGCTGATCTATATCAAATTTGTGCAAAATTGTAGAACTCAGAATCAACGACATATTTTTATCTTTCCATATATTGTTAATTGCGGAGCCTAAAACTATTCTATACAAATCTAATTTTATTTGATGTTTATGGAAAATGTATAGCAAACATTAGAACAATCATAATCGATTTTAATAACAGATGAAATTAAATATGAAATAAAAACCTTCCCACAAATGCATTTACTTTAACAGACAAAAATTAAAAGAGTGATGTCAAACTTGAAGAATTAAAAAATAAAAAATTTTGTATGGATAACGAGTCTTTGCTGTTATTTAAATGAAACAATATTTGAACAATATGTAAGCGTTACGATTATATGTAAATGTAGCTTTAGTTAAATTAAGATTATGATTTAGTAAATATGGTGAGCGTGTTCTAAGCCCGAATTGGCTAAAAAACAAAAGTTTATTAATATTTCTATAGTTAACAAATATAGCAGTTTTCACGATAGCTCTAAATATTTATGTGCTTTGTACGATAGGACGTAGTTGTAATAAATTTTTTATTCAATTATTATTAAAATAACTATAAATTCAGACAATTTTTACATGATATCATATTTAACTTAATTTGCATAGAAAACTTTACAATATGCCAACGCAATGCGTATTTCCGTGGGAACAAATAGACACAACTTGTTTAAAACTTGGAAACATTTTTCTATTTTGCTTTGATTTTTTTTTTTTTCATTCCAGCAGTAAAATAAAGATTTAAGAAATTTCTTTACGAAAACATATACAAAACATAAATACATGATGAAGTTGTTAGAAAAACTTTATTGCTGTAAATCACAGAACATGTTGTTCACTTTTTCTTTTACTAAGAAACATAAAATACCAATTGATAGATATTTTTGACAATAGAAGCAGCAACAGTAAGTAACATCAACAACAATATGTAGTACAAGTAGCAACAATAACAACAAAATGTGTGTAGGTATGTATTAAAGTTGTATGTATTTAAGAGAATAAGAACAAGAATAAAGAAAAAAAAAAAAGAATAAACATCCGTTTCCCTGGGTTTGTATTTCATATTCCTTATTATGTTCGTACTTATCATCATCAGCAGCAGCAGCGACAGTAAAATCAGCAGCATCAGTTATTGTAGTTGTAATTGTTGTTAAACAACTACTCTTGCAATTTGTGTTTCCTTCCAGATTACTGCTTGACAATAACAATATTGTAACAACAACAACAACAAGTGTATTAACAATAACAATTACAACAACATTAACAATGACAATATTGTACATATCTAGTAACTAAGTAGTAAAGTCTAGTGTATTTCTATTTTTCATAATTTGTTTTGTTTGTTGTTCTGTATTTGATTTAACGTCAAACAAACTGTACAACAAAGACTAAATATGAAAAACAACAACTGCGGCTACAAATGTTACAGTAGAATACATTTTAAAAACCAGTCAACTAATCAGAATTTGATTTTTTTTCAAAGGAAATCGAACAAATCATTTCAACATTAACTAAGTATAACAGCAAAGTAGCGTAGCATTAGGGTATCCAAATTATTCGGTTTTTATTTTGTTCGAATAAAATAAATTATATGTTCAAGAAGCTATCGGACTACTTATTTACAATATTTGTTGGATTTGAAAACAATATAATATTTTGTTTAAAATAAATATTGTCAGTATAATTTCATATTATAGATTCTCTAGATGACATTTTTAGACCTCCGCTATTTAATACTATGTAATGTAATATAAAAAGTAGATAATTATAATTTAAATTACTTATTAAACATGTTAGATATTATTACTTATTTCAACTAAATACTTTATTTCTACTCGTCACATAAAGTTTGTTATTTGAAAATGGTTATTTTTAAATTATTCGAAAGAGATTGTTCGATTATTCGTTTGGATACTCTAGTTGTTAACTACAACAGAAAACTTCGATAGCTACTTTACCATTGATAAAATATGATTTTATGTATGTATGAGTCTGTAATTTACAACAACTTTCATACATACATATATATATATATATATATATGTATATTAACAGATTGTGTACATTAGAGACAGGGAGCGCAAGGAACTAAAGGACATTTTCTCAGAAACTACAGTGTGTTAAAATATCGAGGAAATGTTAAGCTGTTCCTTTGTAATGACAACAATAAAAACCAAATATGACAATGACATTCAAACACAAACAACAATAAAATCATTGAACGGCAACTTGATGATTTTCACAATTGAATTTAAACTAAAAATCAGTAGAGAGTGAAATGTTTACAAAATTGTCGTTATTATTTGAAGTTTTATTTAATTTTATCTATTAATAAAACTTTTGTGAGATTTATGATAATTGTTCAATATGTTCTTTGGCTAAATATATTAGATAATTTAGCAATAAATTTTAATAAAACTTGGTAAAAAATTGGAAATGTTCGATTATCAATATCAAAAAATATCAAAAAAATAGATGGAAATGAACTTGTTATATGCAAATAATCGTAAGTAACAAAGTTATTTGTTGGCATTTATTCCGGAGTATAGAAATTTATTTTACTTCAGTGTTGTAATTTACGATTTTTTGTTTTTTTAGAAAAACATAACATTTCGCAAAGGTTTCGCAAAAAATTGATTTTGTTACTGCTATAAATGTTTAGAACTACAACCGAACTCTATGCTCGATACAAAAGAAAAACAATTCGCTTATATTATATTAGCTTATATCTGTCTTAAAGATGTAAATTTTTCAAAGCTTTATATTAGAACTTCAAATTTGAGAGTACAGTAATTTTATAAAAATTGTGTCAAGAATAAAGCCAATTAAATACGAATCGATCCATATATCATATCGTTGCATAGGCAAAAATAAAACAAAATTCAATTTATCAAAAAGAACTGTTACTGAATTGCTTTGTAGTCAACTGACACACAGCAGTTAAGTAAGTAGTCAATTGATTCCTTTTATACAGTAATTGTCACTAATGACTGATCACTTAGCTGACTCCAATTTACATATTTTGGGTCATTTGACACGTATGTGCTTTTTGTAGTGCAGAGAGAAGTCAAATGGTTATTTTATACATCCCATGTAATCTAGCGTGAAGACAATTGTGACTTAAGTGTCTTTAAGTAATATAGAGTGTAGTCACTTTATGAGTACTTCGTATATACTGGTTTCATACAAATTGTGTTGATATGATTCTCATACAGTTTATTTTCTTTTTGCTTCAGTATACTGACACCCCACAGTCACTTTGTACTGCACTATAGAAAGTAGTTATTTTACTTACCAGAAGTAATCTATTGGAGAGTTGTGGGAGGAAGGTTTGTTTATAAGCAATCGGATGTTGGACAGCCTACAAGAAGACTTTTTAACTGACAATTTGAGATCAATTAGCTCCCTTACATGTTTAAATAACTATTTATGTAGCTGATCAAGTAACCAGTTAGGTAGCTAGTAAGGTAACTGTCACGCTGTAAATCCAGTCTCATTATAATCAAAAAGAATCAATTGACGCCCCTCCTTAGGACATGCAAGTATTAACCCTTATCTGTGTGATATGGTACCGGGTACCTTTTTGTAATTTAATTGCAATTTTCTATGTATGCAGAATTCCTAGGTGCTTGAAACTTTCTGAGAACTTCTAACTTTTTGTTATATTTATTTTTTATAATGGACACTTTTGTGTCCCAACTTGACGGAGGGGTAAATCATTTTATATTTTACACCCTTAACAGGGAGACAGGACACCCGGGTAGCACATACAAATTATATGAAAAATATTACTTATACTATTACAAGTGATGATAAACTAAATTGCCAGTAAAAAGTTTTAAACAAATTTATTAATTAAAATTCTATTTTAACATATTTTATGTATAGTTGTAAAGAAAATAGTAGAAAGGCGTATCGTTTTCGTAAAAAATACCAAACATATTTTTCAGCAAAAAAACAACTTCAAAGAAGAAAATTAAAAAATAGATATGTATGCTGGAATTCTCAAGATTACTTAAATATTATATACACCATTCGAAAGGCCTCTGTTTCATCTTTCAAAATACCCTGAGAAATTTAAAATCAGTTTATATATAACTAAGTTACTGGTTTATAAGTGCATAATGGTAAGAAAAACTGTTTTGTACCTGTAACTTAAGATTCTGGAGGTGTTTGCAAATTTCAAAAACAGATTCATGTTATACTCGATAACAATGTTCCAATGTTTGCTCCTAAAACGTCAAACTATGTATTTAATCACTTGATTTTTTTAATTTGTTGCCGAGATATTTCATATATTTTTATGTTTTAATGGAAATTTTAATACACTTATTTAAAAAATATAGTCTTTCTTAAATTATGAATGAATTTATGGTGTAAATTTAATTTTTTGCAATAAAAATTTAAATTCAATTATTTTTTTATTTTGACTTTTAATATTTTTTTTCATTTTCTATTGTTTGACGTTATAGGGAATGTATAATTGAGAACATACTTTCTAATAATTGTACCTTGCTAGTTCTGCCATGATATGAAATATAATAATATTTATGACAATGTTTCAAAATGTTTGGAATAATTTATTGACAATTTGGGACATCCTCCTTTCTTTTAACCTAAATATAACCTAAACGCTAATATATATCCTAAAATCACTACGTATTGGACGCGAATTCAACAAAAATATGTTTCATTTATTTACGAATTATACAACAAGTATATCGTTACCTAAAACGCAAAATGCCATAACTAAGAAAAAATTAAAAACCAATTTTTTTGGTTTTGAAATTATTGTTTTATTATTATTGGCATTTTGCATTATAGGTAACGATATGTATTGTAGAGGTCGTCTTGAATTGTTAATAATTATGTATTTTGATTAAAATACATACATATCACATATTTATAATACTCACCATTTTCAATATTAGTAGGTATTAATAAATTGATAACATCTACAATCTGAAAAAGAATAAAAACAAAAATTGAATAATTTTAGTATTTAAAAATTTCATATATTGACAATTTTTAATATATTTTTGAAGTAAAAAAAATACTGATTCTCATCAAAAATTAAAGAATTTGAATATTAAAATTTGTTTTAATTAAGCAATTTTTTTAGATAGTTTTATGCTGAGAGAGTAAAATTTAAAAATTTTGTCTCACGTCAGTTATTTATCTATTAATTAAAAAATTAATGCTAGTTAAACTTTGAAGTTAAATTTTCAACAAAATAAAGTCACGTATTTAGCAAATGTGCGATATTTAGAACGTTTTATTTAAAATTAAAAACTAAAAATTATATTGTATTGATAATTAGCTGAAAAAGCTATACTAAGTAAAATTAGTTGTTCGTTTTATATTCAAATATCCCGAATATTTGCTAGTCATGGACAAATTTTTGTTATTTATGTCAAAATAATAAGTTTGTGAAACTGGTCCTGAGTTATTTTAAGAGCTGATAAATAGATTTTGATAATATCTGAAAATCAAAACGTATTGCTCTTGATCGTAGTGATTTCAGTAAAACATATTTAACAATCTGCTAAGTGTGTGGTTCATGTAAATCACAGGCTCTAAGTGGTAGAACTACATACTCAGTTTTTTCATATCCTGATCGTTTGTCCCTTTTAAAGGGATTTAAAATTTAAAAGCGCTAGCTGGCTGAAATTTTCCACAAATACCCTCTGTTAATAAGATTTGTTTGGTATTGAAATTGGGGACAATTTAAATTTAAAATCTACAACAACAACAGTTCAAATAGTCACTCAGTGTCTTTATACACGTTTATCAATTCGCAGAAATGAACACACACACTTTATAATGTACAAACTTAAAAGACAGTTGATGTTAAATCTATCAGCGCCTATGATCAACTCAACTCACGACTGCCACCTCTGCCATTATTTATACCCACGCCATCTCTCGGGAATCTTCTACAATGCTCTTAACGGCCAAACTAGTGCATTCGATTTCTAGAGCTTTCGATATTAATGTTAGCAGTTTAAACATTAAGTGTTGCCATACTTATAAACAATTCTAATAACCGCATGCTATCATCATTGTTGATAAGTAGAAGCTTCTACTGATGGACGTGATGAATGTTGCAGACAGTCGTTACAGACCGTTAAATTCAAATCACTATTGCACATTCGTAACAATATGAACCTAAATTTTTCTACCAACTTTTGTGAGAATCGGGTCGTAATTGACTCTACCGCCATAAATAATCTATACAAATTGATATTAGCAAAAATTCTACACAAATTATTTAAAGTTTTATGAAGTTAATCACTCTATCGAATTCTGTACAGTTCGGACCATAACGGATTCAAGTCGACATAGAAAGCCAAAACAACATATTAATGGTAGGTATACAAGACTCGTTACAGCCGAATATAACACCCTTACTAGTTTTATATTGTTCATTTTAATATTTTTACTTACGCCACAATGCCATTATGAGTATCGAATGAAGGAGTATATTTTTGATTTTTAAAATATTTATATGTTTTCATTTCTCAAGTTCAAATTATGACCAAATGCCCTTCAAAAATCATATCCTTTAATATCCTTGAACTTTTTTCATAACATATTCTGTATTTTAAAGACACTATAATGGAATAGTAGATTCCTTAATTTGGTCATTATATCTATATTTTAGTTTAATTTTTATATAAATTATATTTTTTTTGGTCTATACATTCTATCCACGCCGTCTATGGTAGTGTAGGGTATAACACTGTGAACTTGTTTGTTTCTACAAATACATTGCCTAAAGTTAGGCGTCATGTGAATTGAGGTTGGAAAATTTTCCATCTAATACTTATGCTCAAATATACGTTTATGTTTATGGTTTCTGAGGTTTCAATAGTTGTTATTTGAATTTGAATTCGAATTTAAATTTGCATGTTTGTTCGTTTGTTTGTTTTCTGGTGATGTTTGTGATTGTATTCAAATTTGTACTCTTTATGTAAATTGTGTCAATTCCATGTAGAAATTATACAAACAAATGGCATATGTTTGTAAGTGTGGGTGAAAAGGATAATTTAAATTGAAAGTCTAACAGTCACACACTTGCTCATATTTATTGCACATGTATTTGTTTGTATGTTAGTATAAGTGTGTGTTTATTATTTGCTGCACCAAACGAATTTGTTGATATCAAATGTTATTAATTCACAACAGTTTGAAGTCAGTTTTAATTTGAACTTTCTAAATGCCACCTTCACTTGTCATTTATAAAATTAGTTTTTTTTTTTTTTGTTCTGTTAAGTTGTGTTGCTCATTTATACTAGCAATAAATATTCAGCACAACTAAAATGGGAAAATGAGCAAAATATTACAATAAAGAAAAAAGAAAATTAGCACAAAATATTGCAAATAATGTACAATATTGCATGTTTATTATTTATTATTTAAAACAAAATGAAGCAGTTTGCATGCTAATTATACATACATATGTATATTCCCATATATAATATATAAATATGTATTTATGCATGTGAATATGTATGCATGTATTTCTACATTATTTATTTAAATTTCTTTTATAGTTTTTTTTTACGATTAAATTTTGTATTATTAAAATTTAATATACTCGCAGCTTTAACAATATAAAACGAATTATTTAGCTCAAGGAAAATTATTTAAATTTTTCGTTGCAAAAGCATGATTTATTATAAATTGTATCTAAGGTTTAAATTTATTTTTAAAGTATTTAAATGTGCCAGCGTAGACGTGTTTGTTTATGTACATACATGTGTGTGTATTGTTGGTATGAAGGTTTTCCAGACAACAAAAACCAAACCCAAAATTGTATAAAACAAAGGTAACCACCATTTGACCGTTTAAAACGCTTGTTTATAAATCTTTTTTGTTGTTTTAATAACGTTTGACCACATGTGAATTTTATGTTTTATATTAACCACACATTCATACAAAAATACACACATCCACACATACACACACACTTGCATACAAGAACTTTTTTACACGCACAAACATTTGTATGCAAGTGCCTGAATGGAAATAAAATTTGCATACACTACACATACACATTTGCACTATCATGCACGTAAGCAGAAAAGTTATTTTAATACAGGACTTTAAAGGAACGCTTTTCGGTATTTATATAAATATGTATGTATATTTTATAAAGTTATAAATCTCTTAATAAGTGATTACTGATTTTAGTTCTAGAGCTTTAGAAAATAAAAACACATAAAAACTGAAAATAGTCAAACTAGTGTACGAGGCAAACCTATAGAACATCGATATTAATAGTTGAGAGTTGATGTGATTTCCGAAAGGCAGCTAAGGTAATTTGGTTTTGTGAGTTCTGTTTATTTGAAACTTATTTGTAACGAATTTTATCTCGATGACAATACAGTGCACTCGCGGTAACGTGAACTATTTAAAACCAAGGGAGTTCATGTTAGTGAAATTGTTCACGTTAGCGATTTTCGAATTTCATGGAAAAAATATAAAATTTTATAATATAAACCTGTGTTTTATACACTTGAACGTAAAGTTCTTTTATTATTATATTCATTATTAAAATATAAAACAAAAATGATTGATTAAAATGCATTACAAAACAAAACGAGATTACGAGAAAATATACATTGAAATAAAGTTACATAATAACTAAAATTACTCATACGTTGCTATACAAAAAATATTAATTTAAAGGATACAAACACATTTTTAATAAAGGGGATTCCCTAAACTTTAAAGATCGAATTTAATGCATATATTTCAGTGTTGTCTACATGCTTTGAAAACAAATACAGTGAAAAAAAAAAAATTGTTCACGTTATAGAGCTTTCTGAGTTTGTTCAGGGTACAGAGTACTCAATGTAAACAAAAGCTTGTTCACGTTAGGCGGTGTTCACGTTAGACGGTGTTCACGTTACCGCGAGTGTTTTAAAGGATTTATAAAATTTGAAGTGATTTTCTTGTCAGTTACATCAAAAATCGTCAATACGTTTTGTAATTATTACTTAGATATGCTTAATTTCATATATATATCGTTAGACATAAGAAATCTATTCGGCAGGACATTTTTCCTAGAATTTTAAATTAAAAATAAAAACAAAAAACAATCTGAAATTGGATTTCAGAAAACAGGTCACGAAATGTTTTTTTATGAAATAAATATAATAAATTTGTAGCAAAAACTAAAAATCTTCAGAATATTCAGCACTTATTTAAAAAAATTCCGTTTAAAATTTGTTGAAAATGCAAAATTTGGGATTTGAGATGTTTATGAAATTTTAAGTTTTTTTAGATTGTAAGTTATAATAGGTAGTAAATTTTATGTAAGTGAAATATAAAAATTATGTGGACTTTTTCTTAAAGTTTTCTTTTATAAAATATTGCTGCTGTGGGGCAAATCCCTAAATAAAATGTGCAGCCTCTAAATGTCATCTGATTATGCTCAAATTATCAGCGTTTGGTTCATAGATGACGAAGAACAATTTTAGATCTCGGAATACACAGACCGACAGACTAGAGGGACGAACGGATGGACAGTATTAAATACTTACGATGTATGTTGGATCATTTGTTTTGGATGTTATAAACATCACTACAAACTCATAATAACCAAAGTGTTGTAGGGTACAAACATTATATAATTTTAATAGTTAATAGTGCTATGAACAGATAAAGTTTAAGGAAAGTGAATATGAAAATTTTTTCATGTTAAAATAAACGTTTTAATCATAGAAATAAAGTGTTTACTGAAAAAACATTGCAAATAAAATGCATTCTACTGTTTTTTTTTTTTTTTTTTCAAACGTTAAAATGCTTAACTTTTCTGGAATAGTACTTAATTATGTCGTTAGAATTCAAATACCTTTTCAATGTCCTAAAACTTTTCCAAACTCTAGAAGATAAGTATTTTAAATTCTGCATCGCATTCGAGGTAGCATAGTTAAATAAACTATGTTACCTCGCTACCTTACAAGGTGATATTCGCTACCCCAATCGTACAAATATAAAAAACTATTAAACCATCAAAGTAATTTACACAAAGTTTGAGGACACTCGCATTTACAGTACATGGGAGGTGCCACGCCTGCTGTACTGCTTCTACCCATTTTAATTTTATCTATGTACAAGGTGGCGCTAAAGTAAACTTCCAAAGTTTTTTGGCTGTAATAAAAAAAAAATGAAAAACTTTGATTTTTCTTGTGGATTATTTTTATTTGGTCTTTTAATTTTTTTTGCATCAAGTCGAGAATATGATGTCATGTAATGTCAGTTGATTGTCATTTGAGCCCTTTTTATGGCATTTTCCATCACTTTGGCCAAAACTTCCGGCGATAGGTCCTCACATTCTTGACGGATATTGTCTTTAAGAGCTGCAAGAGTCTGAGGCTTGTTGACATAAACCCGCGACTTCAAAAAGCCCCACAAAAAGAAGTCTGGAGCGGTCAAATCAGGCGATCTTGCTGGCCAGTGCAAATCGCCAAAACGGGAGATTAGGCGCCCGGGAAATGCATCCTTCAGCATATCGGTTGTGGCACGTGCAGTGTGTGCCGTTGCACCGTCCTGTTGGAACCACATGTTTTCCAATCCCAATTTATCAAGTTGCGGCAAAAAGAACTCGTTGATCATTGCTCTGTAGCGCTCACCATTCACAGTAACCGTTTGGCCCGCGACGTCTTCGAAGAAAAAAGGTCCGATGACTCCTCTAGCGAAAACAGCACACCATACAGTGACTTTGAGCGGGTGTAATGGCTCTTCGTGGGTTACACGCGGATTTTTAGTGCCCCAGAAGCGTAAATTTTGCTTATTTATTATTTTTGATGAAAAATCATCTTCCTTTTGGTGGTGATTAAGGATGACTTGAGCGTATGGCGATTGGCGGTCAGCAGCTAACAGCTGATGCACCGTCTGGACTTTGTACGGAAACAACTTCAAATCTTGTACCAAAATTCGCTGTAAAGACCGTCGACTGATACCCATTTGCGTGGCACGTCGTCTGGTCGATGTCGACGGCGCTTCCATGACATCCTCGGCTGCAGCAGCAATATTCTCTGCAGAACGGCTACTCCGCGGTCTGCCACGCCTGGCAGCATCTCGTGTTGTGCCAGTATCTTCGAGGCGAGCGGCTAAATGTCGCAGTGTTGCACCAGTAGGCGTTGGACGGCCAGGAAATCTGCGACGAAATTCACGTTGTGCCAAAGTCACCGACCGATTATTGGTCAAATAAATAGTCAGCAATATTCCGCGTTCTGGAGCAGTGTAGCGTAACATTGTTTATTAACGTGTATTTCGCATGTGTTTACTACACAAATGTCAAAACAGAACTGACATTAGGGGCCAATCGCAAAATTTATAGCATTTTCTGATAGGAGGATTACTTTTGCGCAATGGTAACAAAATAACTCATGTCACGTTTAGAGGTTTTAACTGTTTAAATTCTCTAGATATTCGAAAATAACTATTTACTTTGTATGGGAGCTGCTATCACCCTTATTCCTACCACTTTTAAACAAACTTCGTGCAATAATAAGAAAATTTATTTGTACAAGGTTTGAAGAATTTTAAAATATAGTTTTTTAAATAAACGAACTAATTTATAAACGGGTGTCTTTTATAAATTAATTATGTATACGCGATATTATACCGAGATAAAAAATATCTGTGAATAGCACTCTCGTAAAAAATATATTTTAGTAAAATTTACGGCAATTCTGTAAATGTTTGAGAAGTTCGTTTATATTCCTGTATATTAAGTTGTATCTCTTAACGAATCCATGAATGAATTTATTACTTCATATGAATTCATAAGCTTAATTTGTTAGTACTTCATACCTATAGAATTCGTTGCTTTGATAATTTATTTTATAAAAAATTAATTCCTTATTGAATTAGTCAAGTTTTCTTTAATTCAAGTCAAATAGTTTATGTAAAATTTTCCTGCAAATTGTTCGGTTTTACAGAACTGTTACATACTTTTGTTGCCTTGCTTACTTTGCTTTTAGGAATCGCCTTTTCGAAGTGCATTAAGCGTTTCAAAAATAAAAGTCTATTAAGGCTTGTCAGTTTTATTTTCAAAATAAATTTGAGTTCTGTAACCGAATGTAATTTTACCATGCTCATTTTGATTTTTGTGAAATTTGGAAACATTTGTAGGAAATACCTAGTTCGTTTTATGACCTTTAATTGGTTGGTTTTGTAATGCCTTACAATTTTTTATTTTTTAAAATAATAGCAGCCAAAGTCGAATGCGAATAAAATATTACTAACAAAAATAACGAAATAGCGGTGTTCAGTGTTTAATGCATATGGTCTTGCAAAAGTACAAATGCAGAATATTGTTGCTTGTGTTTGCAATCCAAATATACAAAAATACACAGAATAGCAATTGTCACATCGTTGCTATTCCGCAGTACTAAAACTCTATAGCTTTTTTGGCTACGTGTATTGGGTATTACATCACTGATACTCGAACAGCTGACATTTGTATACAATAATTTAAAATCGTTAAACGAAAAGCTACGGAGCCGACAACTCTAAATAAAAAATTAAAAAGAGAATAATAACCCAACAAAATGTGGAGCCAGATAAAATAAAAATTGTTATGGATTATTTGGAGCAGGCAGAAAATATAGAGCTAAGTTTTCAACAGAAGTCTGTAATTTGTCATAAGCAATTTCTTTATTATTCAGATACCAACAGCTCAAATATATCAGTTGTTACCTAAATTGCATCTAGCATTGCAAAGTTGCTTAAAATACCGCTCACTATCAATGGAAAAATTATTGCAATAGCAAACAGTTGCAAACTACAACTCACCAAACACTGAATACTGCTAATGTAAAGATATTAGTAAAAAAGTGCATCCACTTTTTTATTTTAATCTTAGAAAAAACATTATTTACTCGTGTACAATGATTGTGTTTTATGTTCATTTTAATTTCACTTCAGTTTTTTATTTTTTGCTAACTGTCCTTGCCGAAGACTTTATTTCCACTTGACTTTGTTGTGTTTTCTAATACATATAAATAGATTAGGATGAAACTATTTGTAAGAAGTGAAGTTATTTATATAATTGTGTAATCAAACTGTTCAAAATAGTCTTAGCGATAACATACAAATGCGTTCAAACCCAGCTTATATACATAGTTAGTGCTAATATAATGTAAAAACGAAGTATTAAAAATACGTTTGTATGGTTAAAACCTCAAATGTTTTTTTTAAAATTGATAACTTTTGTCTTATTTAATGAGAAAATTAATTTCTTCTAAACCTATAGATAACACTAATTGAATATAAGCATTTGGCAAATTGAGCAGTAGCCTTTTTAAAGTTTAAAAACACTTTGATTTTGGGTATAAACATCAACCACTTATTATCGGGGCCATTCTAATAAGGTGCATGTGCATTACAAAACAGGAAATGTTTCAGTGTCATTGTGTGTGTCAGTATGTTTAAAACATGGTACAAGTACAAGTGGGTGTCAATGAAAATATTGACTTTGATGTCTCTGTATAATAATAAAGCTAACTGTATATTTTCACATATATTCTGTTAAATATAAAAGAACATACAATATATACTACATCCACATACATCTACATAGTATAATAGTAGTAGTCTTATGTACAATGTTTAATTTCTTGGTTGGCAAGTTGGCTGCATTTTCTGTGTAGTTGGGCTTTGACGTGCATGTGTTTGTGTCTCTTTTGATAGAAAAAAAAAAAACTACTTAGAAGAATGAATAAAACAACAACAATATATTTAATAATAAAAAATTCTATAAAAATAACACAAACTTTCTACGATGCACATGTACATACATACATGCCAACAACAACAATACAAAAACCTCGAAGAAAAGATTGCAAAAATAAGAGAAAAAGTAGCAACAGAATAGAGAAAAATTGAACTATATACATATTAGGGTTGGCTTCATTTTGTACTTTTTCGATGCTCCTATGGTTTAAAATTGTTCTCCATCATTCCGAAACCAAATGCTAAATATTTTATAACGTTTAAAATTTGTACAATTTATTTGAAGTTTCTAGTTTTGGGTCAAGGTAGCAATATTTACAAATAAATTAAAGAAAATTCCAATCAAAAATAGATTTTGTAATTCATTTACCCATAGAAGTTAAAATATATAACATAAAAATTTTCTCATATATCTCATAACAACTTTCTTTCTCCTAATCTATTCCTTATTTTTTATTCCTTCTACGTCAAACTTCCAACCCTATCTATTCTTTTGAAGATGACACCAACATTTGCCATTCACATTCATTTAGTTATAGACTAAGCCTGTCAGAGATTGGGGCAATGAGGCAAAAGATGAATGATTCCCTTGATCGGGACCTTGTGACAATCTCTGAATGGGGTCGTGCGATTTGAGTCGCTTTCAACGCTCGCAAGACTCAGTGTTGCATGTTGACACAAAAACGAACGACAGACAATGTTGTTTCATCTGTATTTATGAATGGTGTAAATATTGTGGAATCGGACGCTCTTGATGTTCTGGGCATAAAAATACAATGTGATGTCCGCTGGTCTAAACATATTTTTCAAGTGTCGAAAGAAGCATTCAATTGTCTCGGTTTTTTGAAACGGTGTAGGAATTACTTCACTCCATCTGATCTCCTCACTATTTACAACACCTATATCCGACCAAAATTGGAATACAACTTCCATGTATGGGCTGATGCTTCAAAGTCTAATTTGGAGCTGCTTGACCGCGTAAAGGAGAAGGCGAAGGTGTTTATTGGTGACAGTAGGGTGTTCATTTCTATTGATTCGCTGGAACACCGTCGCAATGTTGGAATTAAACGTGTTCTGATGAAAGTAGGGATCTTGTTCCTCATTCCCGCAGATTTTTACGTTATAAACGTTTTTCATCAAGAACACATCCTTTTGTGGTCGACTGGTCAGTGGACCGCACAACACACTACATGGAAATTCGTTCTTTAGCCGTTCTGTACTTATGTGGAACAAACTTCCCCTGTCATTTCCAATGTGGGAAAGTTAAAATCGAATGTACATAAACACTACTCCCTCCCATAACCTATTTTCCTAGTTCCAACACAATGCTTTGCATGAATAGAGTTCATCTCGCCTGAGTGTTGGTCCAAAAAGAAAAAAATACAAATTTTCAAATCCAATAAAGTTAACATTTGTAGTATCATAGCTGACAACTAGATAGGTAACTGAATTATTCATTTAATTTCAGTAAAAAAATGTAAATCATAAATTTTTAAAAAATATTGCTATTTTGACCCAAAACTCGAAACTACAAACAAAATTAGCAGCCTCTAAACGTGCTCTGATTGTGCTTAAATTTTCAACATTTGGATTTTAGATAACAGAGAATAAATAGACAAAATAAGTGCCAGCCTAATACATATGTAAGTATATATACTTCATTACATGCTTTGTGTGTCTAAACTAACATTGCATTGAAAATGCTTGCGTGTTTGTATTTGTGTGCAGAGCTAAAAAGGAATTTTAAATCCAGTATTCGCATTAAAACAACAACAGAATTGCCTTGAATTGATTTAAAACTTAAATGTATTCAATCGCAATGTACTTAATATGTGAACAACTTCAATTATAGCGTTTAGATAAGTTTTTAAGGGACTAAAGAAATGAAAATTTGTCCCTTGATTCTAACAGATCCGAAATTTTTCATTGTTTTGACAGTTTAACGTAAATATCGATATTATTTACAGGGATCTGCAAGAATTCAATAAGATGACCTCATTCCTTTAAACTTCGTGACACGTTTTAACGTCTACACGTACACAGTCTGCTAGATGTAAGTGAATACATAAATCCTTGTGTGGTTCTATGTACTTTTATCTTATGTAAGCTTGTAATATGATGATGTTAGATACATGCAATTGACGTTTGTATTTAGTTTCTTTTTTCAGTATTTTTTTTTTGTTGTATCTGCTGTATGAGACTTCTAAGGAAATATATACAAAAAAAAAAAAAAAAAAAAAACCTTTAGATTACATTGCAAGTATTTGTTTTTCTGTAAAAGATTGAATGTAGAAAATTGACACATTGACGAGTTATATGCTTCATTGCTCAAACACACACATATACATATACACCCCACAAATACACACGATTTACTGTCAAATGCAGCTGTCACTAGCTCTACAATAAGTTTTCCGAGATACACAAAATAATAGTCGTATTTGTAGGTTTTTGTTCATTGCTTGTCTTTCTCTTATTTTCTATGCCGACATTATGATCTGAATGAACACGTATCAAACATGCAAATTATGTTGATTTTAATTTTACAACTTGTATCTGTTTTTCTGTTCGTTTTTGGTTTTGTTGCCTGACAGAATAGTGTGTTTTTTCAATTACTTGTACTTCAGTTGAATGTTGCACTACTTTATTGTTCTAACAGCGTAATCAATACAATTCTTTTATTATGGTTTTGTATTGTTGAAGTAAGTACTAAGTATATATTCGTAGATGGCTTAGTTCCAGCCTAATTTTACACTATACAAGTTGTAAAAATTGTTTATTTACAATTTTATAATCTTGTATTTTTGTTTGGACATTGTAAAACCGTTTCCATATATCTGTGTTGAAAATTTTCCACAACAAGAAAGACCTTTTCAAGAAAAATTTTATTTGTACTATCCATCCCTATGAGCTAAGTAGACGAAGAAGACTTTAAAATATCTAGAATATGAATTCCTTAAAATCGGTTGTCTCTCCGGGTTTATCTTGAGTCAAAGTATTCAAGATTTAAGTGGCGTGGAGATCAATTTTCTCTATCCAAGTTGGTTTGGCTGATAATTGATTTTGCACCTGCTATAGTTCATCGGAAACAATAAGTTTGTGAAGTTTATTTTTTTTTTTAAATTATTTGCAATTAATTCAGCCAAGAGATTAGCTTCATCCACCGGGTCAGAGAATGGTTGGCCATACCTTGAAATAGTAGGAATTAGCGATGTAGCATTATCCTTTATTGTTTTAAAGAATTACCATAAGCTTTTACTGCCCCAAGAAACAATAAAAACTATAGCTCGGAGGAATGCCACGTATAGAGATTAGATGGGTAATCTCGCCCATTTGAGTAAGGAATCCGCATCAATATATTTATTATGAAGCCTGATTCCGCATGCTTTTTATCTGGATCGGATTACAATTTTGCAACTTGTACTGATTAAACCAAGACTTTTCCTTGTTTTTTTTTAATATGGTCTGAATAACATGGGTCACGAGATATTTGGTCAGAAGACTGTTTTTTATACTGCAGGTTATTATTGATAATAACTGCAAGGTTAGGTTCCATGGGCAACCGCTCCAAGCAGCAAGCAGCTCACTGGGGTCCATTCAAATCTGATCCCATTGTGATACCCAAGGGGTAGAAAGCAGGGTATTTACAATACATCCGTTGTCTCCAGATTAAACCAGCCAGATTCTCGGTTGAAGGAGTAGATTCGTCTAAGATTCATCCTTGATAGCTCATCCAAGCATGATAGGAATGGAGATCCTAGGATGAGTTCCCTCAGGTTTGTCGGAGCCGGGCATTGGCAGAAAAGGTGATACACAGTCTCTTCCTCTTCTTCATTATGGCAGCTCTACAGTAATCATTGTACCGTAGGCCCATTCTTCTAGCGTGTGCCCCAATTAAACAATGTCCTGTAATAAAGGAGATAATTAGCCTTATTTGCTCACGACGGTAATTCACAAGTAGATTCGTCCTGCTGGCATCATATACGGGCCAAGTCGACCTCGCTATAGCACAGGAAGGTTCATTAGTCCACCTGTTTTGTGCAGTCTCATATAGTATCTGCTGAACAGCCATCTTGCATTTAACAAGGGAAATACCAGAAAAGGGGTCGATTGCCTCATCATTCATCATTGCACCCCTTTTGGCCAAAGCTGTACAATTACCCTGATTTCCATTGTGTCCAGGGACCTATATAAGCGTTATCCTAGAATGTCTCGCTATCTCATTTAGGGATACCCGGCATTCCTCGGTTAATCTAGATGTCGTGAGGACACCCGCTATTCCGTTAACGGCAGCTTTGCTGTCACTAAATATACATATATCACTAGATATACGATAATACCTCAGCCAGTTGGATGCACGTTTAATGGCAGTAATTTCCGCCTGAAGAGCAGTACTGAAGTCAGGTAGCCTAAAGAAGGATTTAATCCCAATATAACTATATAATAACTGCTATATAAGGGCATTCTTGTCTTGGCTACTGATCCGAAAATAAACGGTAACGGTATTTTAGCAGCAACGATATTGAATATTATTTGAATTCTACATATATTAAGGATAATGTTAATTTCGGCTTTACTTAAATTATTACTAATATTTTCAAAACATTTTAAAAGGCCTTGTCAGAGGAAGAACAAAACGTTTTTTTATAATTTGAAATTATTTGTATTTGTATGGTATTTTGGGAAAAAATGTAAATTAGTGTTAACGGTATTCGACCTTGCATTGTGCCTATTAAACTGTGAGAAACTGGTAAATCGTGTGTAGTGATAAATGTAAGGCATCAGAAATTGGAAGTTGATGGCCGATAAGATTTTTTTTTATTTTTTTTAGGAATTATATCAATAAAATGATTTTTCTTATATAAAAAACGTATATAGATTTGTGAATACAAATGTAAAATTTTTATTTTGAAATAAATGTGCCCCAGAGGCCTGACAACAAATTAAACGACAAACATGCGCTCAAACAAATACACGTCTATTTTAGTTTGTTGGTTTTGGTTTTTATCTAAACTCTATACATTTAATTGAAGTTGCTATTATCAAGTCTGTTTTTATACAAAACATTTATATGTATTAAAACTAGCAGTCCTATACATACTATATAACATCAACACATTCTTACATATTGTATATACATTAGGGGGTATTAAAAAAAAAAAAAATTATTTGATAAAATATTTCGATTTATTTGAGAGCGAGGCTCATAATTTTGAGCCTCGCTCTCGCGAAAACATACAATTTGTAAGCATATAAATAAACATATAAACATATATTTATATAAATATATAAATAAATGTACGCAAAAAACTGACATAAATAGATGTTGTCGTTTTACCGTCTAATATTTTTTTATTTATTTTCATTTTCTTTATTAGTTGTTTATAATTCTGAGCGCCATTTTCAATTTCATTTCTTTCTTTACCCTTCTGTATGTTTATTACATTAAGCATCTCTGGCATGTACCTAAAGTTGTTCTCAATAATAAGTACGGTCACTCTCTAAAAGTTAGAATGATGATCAGAATTTGCAACTTATTCTTCATCAATATTAAGTCCGATTTATGGAAATCCATAATGGAAGGGTTGTCGAAAAAGGTTAAAAATTTCACCATTAGTGATTACAACTCTAAAAACATATTTTTTTTTTTTTTGTATATTGTTTCAATCAAATAAAAAAAGACTCAAAACTGTAAGTTTAGTGGGTTAATTTTTATTAACATACTAGCTTAACCCGGTGCGCTTCGCTACCCCTGTCGTAGTCTATGTTGGAAATTTCAATAAAATCGTTTCGGCCGTTTAGTATTTATTGTTTAAGAACTAAAGCTACCAATTTTTCCGGTTTTCCCCCTGTTTACCCCTTTCTGGACCAAGTATTGAAAAAAGTTATAGCCTAAAAAAGTTATAGCTCAAACAAACAAATAAACAAACAAACAAACTTACAAAGACATTTATATATTTATATAGATACATATGTATGTTGAAAATGTTTCGATCTCAGTCCTTTATACGATGATAATGCATAAGCCTCTTCTGTATACATTGACCGTCCATGCGAGATGTAGAGCCGCACCCTACACGAGGTGACTCCGTTTCAATAGCAGAACATGGCGGATCTACAGCATTCGCTTGACAAAAGGCCGGAATTCCGTATGTTTTCCCCACCGTGTCCATGGATTGAATGGCACTACGTTAATTTGTCTCCTAATGGTGACCTCCGTACAAGGGCATTGTCCGGTTGTATTTTTGGCCATCAGCAACTATGGGCTAGGTTGTAGTATGTTCTGTATAAATAAAAATGAAAACATAACAGAACAGGTCGCTATGGACCTAAGTGAACATGTTGAAGGATCTAATGATCCTAACTCGTTAAGCGAAGAATTGGATTATACCTTAGTGTTGGGGGACTCTTGTCCTTACGGATGAACTTCAACCTGTAACCTCTAAACATATTCTACGCCACTGCCCTATGCTGGCAATACGCAGAACAAAATGACTCGGAAGGGCCTTTATGGGCAAGGGGTAAGTAATTGATCTCTCAGCAAATAGAACAATTGTCTTCATACGCTGCCTAAATCTGTTATGATGAAACTTTAAGGCTGCACAAAAGATCCAACGAGAGTGTGAGGCCTCGCTAATAATAATATTTTACGTTGTTCCAAAATATATTTGTTCACACTTCTTTCCAACATTACTATTACAAGAGACTTTGTAAACCACATTTGATTTGCCAGATTTTCTATTTTGTCTTTCGTCTTACAAAAAAAAAAAATTCTACTTTATGGCCTGATTTATGTGCAATTTTGTATATTAATCCTTCCATCAATTTGGATTTTTGTGAATTCCCCTGAAATTCCAGGGCCGTATGTAAGATTTAAATATTATAAGCTCATTATTGTTGCCTTTCTCTCTTGGTCTTTGCTTTCCATAGAAAATTATTCTCTAATAAATCCCCAATTTCCCTAATTTTCAAAATATTTTGAGAATGTAGTTATTCATCACTCATTCCCAAAACTCTCTTAATCTTTGAGTGTTTTAGGTAATATTTGGTAATTCTACCCATATCTGTTGGTTTCTGATACCAATCTATTTTTAACATGTTTTTCCCTAATTAGAACTGTATCCAGATATGGATATGTTATCCATCGTAAATTCTTAACTGATATGAAAGTGATTTAAATTGTTCATAAAAACAATCATCAATATATTTCTATAACATTTTCGGTTCCTCATATAAATTTACTGGTTTTCTTATGGAAACCTAATTTTCTTCCTATAAAGTAAAGTAATTACAGAATAAATATGTATATAACATTTGTTTGAGTGAAATGTTGTTAAACCAAATGTTTGTTTTGCAACCTCTTCAAATTGTAATGTGTATTTGTACGCTATAACGCTAATTTGATATATCCATATCATGATTGCCTTGAACATATAGCTAACATCAGATCGCAAAGAAAATATATTTCGAAAAATTCAAATAAAATTTGAACTATATTGAATTTCGAAAAACGAAGAAAACCGTTTCGTTAAATTTATATGAGGTTTAAAATTTTAAAAAACTTATATTTTTGGACTATCGCAAGAATCCAGATACGGCATGAAACCGCATCACATGATACCGATATTTCATATGTTTTCTTTGTGGAAAATATGAATCAAATATAAAAACCTTTAAAAATTACCTTTTTATCCTTTGATTCAACTGAGCAAATACTGACGCCAGGACAATAATTTTGCAAAATGATCTGCTCAAACAAACTAAACTTTCATTTCAAATGAGAACAAGGACACCTTTTTTTCCTCCACACAAATGGGACCACCTTAATATACATATGTGTGGTTGTTTATGTGAAACTATATAAATGAGTATTATTTGATTTTAACTTGTATGATTATATTACCAACACCTCATACATTTCATACGTTCAATTTTTGTTAAAATAAAAATGCCAAAATGCCAAAAAAAAAAATTCATTTATTTTGTTATTTAAGTTCATTTCTAACACACGTTCCTACATAAAGAGATACATTCAAATGTTAGATTGTTGGTTCTATTCGAGTATAACTGTTTGTGTGCATTCAAAAGCATTAGATTGTAGTATACGAATGTCGATGTCTATCTTTAAAATTAAATTGTGGCAGCCACTAGGTCTAGAATTCTATTTTCTAAATAAACGTGGTTATTTTAAAATCCAATACACATTGTATTCTATTTTATCATTGCATGTTTTATCTGTATGTGTGCTTATGTTTATTTGGGAGTGTATGTATGTATGTATGGATGTGTGTATGAGTTTGGTTTTATTTTTGAAACTTACGGAAATTGAAATTTTATAAAATTTACATTTGTGTTTGTGGTTTAATATTCTTTGTTGCTCCATCTCTTTTTAATTTTAATGCAATGTTAAAAATTATTCAAATTTGTTTAACAATTTGTAGAATTAGAAAATATTTTGATACATATGTATTTAGTATTCGTTGATCTAGAAAAATTACAAAGAGCAATAGACAAAATGGTATCTATGTATGTATATATGTATGTAGCAATTGATTTAATGTTTATTAGAAAATATGGCAATTTTTTTATACTTAGTTGGCATTTATGAAACATATAATAAGAAAATTAATAATTTATAGTTCGCAAGTTAGAATAAATGTTAGTACCAAATGTTTTATAATCATAGATACGGAAGGTAGAAGTATGGTGAGAGGAAGTTTGATGGGGAACTGTGAAAGGCAAGATAACTTATAATCATATAACTATAAAAGAAACTGCCGACGAATAGTATATTAGTTGTTTAACTATATATCCTAGGTGATCTTTTTTGACTATTTCAGGTTTTGAAACTAGTAAAGTGCTGATTATACTTTTTACATTGTTTTAATTAATATCGTTACATTTGAAAGTAAATATTTAATTTTTAGAACAAAAATTAAAATCACTATTGATTTTGGGTGTTTTGTCAAAACTTTAATATTTTTTGATGGAGGCTTATTATTAACTCTTATTGAGTTTAAGAAAGGTCTCCCATACATTTTTTCTAGTTTGTTAAAAACTTTAATGACGGTTTCTTGCTAAGCTGGTCTAAGGAACTAGTAAAATTCACATCAGAACTAGCTTATACCCCACAATAGAATACTAAAATCAATTCTACCAATATCGAACGAAAATACTTGAATTTTTTTGATTTGTATTTCACACAGTTTATTTATTTCTCGCAGAATCATCTGGCAGTCGCCATGAAAGATATAGAAAATACATATTTAAACAAGTAAGAGATATATATTCGGCTGTGCCGAATCTTATATACCATTCACCAAATTAAATTTAAAATAAAAATTTTAAATTTAATTTTTTTTTTTCAAAATTTTTTTCAATTTTTTTTTCGAAATTTTTTTTAATTTTTTTTTTTTAATTTTTTAAAACTTTTTTTTTTTAATTTATTGTTGAAAAAAATATTATAAAATTTTTTTTTTGTGGTAAAAAAAATATTCGGGTAAAATAATAATTTTGCTGATTTTGACCCATTGTAGGTCCAAATTACTATAGCCTTATAAAAATCGTTGCAATGGACTTTGAAATATCTATCATAAGATATCCATATTGTCTATATTAATGACTTAGTAATCCAGATATAGATCAAAAATAGGCCAAAAATTGAGGTTGTTCCGGTTTTTCTCTATTTTTTCTCAGCCATTTGTTGGCCGATTTTCTCGATTTTAAATAGCGACCGAGCCGCAAGGATTCCCGATATATTGATGTACCAATTATGTTTGTAAGTTATTTCGGGGCTACGAAAACTTGATTTCAACATACAGACGGACAGACGGACAAGGCTATATCGACTTCACTGTATATAACGATTCAGAATATATATGCTTTGTGGGGTAGCAAATGAAAAATGTAGAATGTAGATAGCAATTTAGCAAATAAGGAATAATTTTAAAATTTTTATTCATTTTACCGTTGCCGCTAACTATATTCAGCTTAGTTTTAATTTTTGAAAATTTTGGTTAATCATTTAATTAAGTCATTAAAAAAGGGAAAAAATACCTCTACCGATATAATCGAATATATAGCCAACCTTGCAATTGACAATAAGAATGTCGACTTTTTAATACAATTTTAAAAATATGTCTTCGATAGCAGAATCACGTACGATATAATCATATAAAAGAACATAAGCTTTCAGACAATGAAATCCAACACCATCCTGTTAGAACACAAGGTGAGATACACGCAGTCAAAGTCGACCACATCTAGATTGCTCGTAACTTGTACAGATTTCAATGAATTTCTCTTGTTCTTATACTTTAACCTTATTTTCTTTTCCATAAATATCTGTTGCAAAATATTCCTAAAAATAATCTCTAAAAAAAAACATGTATAAATGTTTTTTTACACTCGTGAAAAATAATCAAAGTCAGAATTGATATATGAAGTGAAAATGATAAATGCCTAAATCTTGATAAGAAAAATATGCTTAAAAACAGTAATGTAGTTCATACCTCAATATTTTAAATGGAAGGTTTCCAAATATAGATTATAAGATTCATCTCATACGAAAGATTCCCTCATACTTCGCTAACAATTCAATACAAGTATTAAAGCTGAAATTTTCACAACGATTTGACTTGAGAGAAATTTTGGTTTCAAACTCAAATTTATTCAGAATATTAGATATACTCTTTGTGAATAAACTTTCTCTTGACAACAAAATAGTTGCCTGCAAACATGAACTAAAATATGTATTTTTGCTTCTTAAAAACTTAGAATTGATGAAGAATTCTGCAATATTATTGAAATTCTATCAATATATTATAGGTATATATGTATGTATGTCCAAGCTGACTAGTATATCCTTCAAATAAGCATAATATTTTCTTTTTGTTTATTAAAGAATTCCTATTATTTCAGAGTTTCGTAAATAAATGGATGTATTTGTAACATGAACAGTATTTTTTTTTTTTATATTTTGTATTGCTAAACCAACATGAGGCGTCATAAAGCCGCCAAACATCAGCAAGTGGCAGTAAAATATGACTAAATAATACTTGAAATATTTATTATATTGAAAGATATACAAAAGCACATACTAACATGTATGTACTTGCCACACAAAAACATATTGCTAGAATTTCCACTAAGAATTGGTGTGTGTATGTTTGTATATTGAAAACTAGTACATTTACTAATGATAAATAGAAGAACCTATATATTTGATAGTTGTTTGTTTGGGGTTTTTGTTTGTCTGTTTGTTTGTTATTTTTTTTTTTCGAACATAAAAAGGACTCATTGTAAGAGCAAAGAGTGTGATTTATGAACTTGTTTGTTACATATGTACATATAAAAAGTCCATGACCGTTTATCAATATGTTTTTTTTGCCTTATTTTTGTGGGAAAATAAGAACAAAAAACAACAAGAACATAATATGTATTAAAGTTTTGTGTAGTAAGTAGTAACAGCCCCAAAAACCAGACTGGTGAAACACACAAAACTTTAGATGAAATGGAACAAAAACAAAAATATTTATGGATGTTTGTATGGAAAATAGCGTTTACAACAAAAGAAACTAAAAAATACAAACAACTTATTTGTTTGCGCCCAAAAATATGCTAAATGGTTGTGTTTTCTTTTTTTGATTTTGTTTCCTCTTGTCTTAATGTCAACCACACTCTCGTAAACAAACAAATAAATTTATAGAGCGTCAGCAACCACCAACTACAGCAACAACAATATCAAGTATACAATTTTATAGATACTTTATTTAAATTTCACTTAAACGGAAATAGGGTCATGTTGTTGTTTACTTCCCATTTCTTTTGTTTTTCATACCAACAAAATAGTTAAGTACATAAGAAAACAAAACAAAATACCAACAAAAAGGTTAAAAGATTTCATTATTTTTTTTTTTTTTTTTTTTTTTGCACATCATCTGTGAGATATTTTTGTAAAGTTTCTTTTGTGGGCTTTTACATACATAAATATTTACATATTTTTTTACCGTATACTGAACTTAAGTTTTGGGTGTTGTAAGTGACTTTCAAATATCTTATTATTTACAAGATGTTTTATTTGGGTTTGTATTACTTGGGTTTACCTTTTATTTGTCTACGACTACATAAAAATTTATTTTAAATCAATAAACTTCGAACTTACATTTTGTTTATGATAATTTCCTGATTGGACTGCTTTTCAATAGCAATTGACAATAAATAAATTTAAATTAAATTCACATTTTACAGTGAAATGCAAAAGTATATGTAAGAAAGCAATAAATCAGTTAAAATTGACAGAATTTTGCTAGATGTTGGTAGACTTGTATGTGATTATTTGTTCCATGTTTAGGTTAAATGTAGCAAAAAAGGTACCTACATTTTATGACACATGAAGTATTAATACAAATGTATTCTATCTGTAATTAGAATAGATTTGTAATTCACAGAATTTCTTCGCTTATTAATTATTGTGGCAAGCAGGTATCAGTTTTCCAGCACCGATCCAAAGGCACAAAGTTATTAAAAGACTCAAGTTTATTTTAACCTCTTCTATGGTATTAGAATAAACAGAGGTTTAAAAGCAATATTTTGTTTTAATCAGCCCACTGTGCATTTTGATATAAAAATAGTATCATCTGTTTTGTTTTTGTGTACATTGAATACTTTTGTGGTTCATTTAAATAAATAAAAATAATATATTCTTTCCATAATGTATCTGTTATCATATCAATATATATGTATAGTTTTTTTAATCACTGTACATGTCGAAAAACCAAAGCTCGTTTTCCATTCCCTTTATGTTTGATTAAAAACAAAACTGTTGAATTATATGTTAGGTATGTGTAAATAAATAAAAAATTAAGGCCAATATAATGCAGAAAAAAAAAATTGTAAAAAGTCCATTGAGGTTTTAACAAAAATTGATAAATTAAATCGTTTATTTTCCTGAAAATTCTCAAACAAACACAGATTTTTAGTCGTAATATGTATAAAAATAAAACTAAAACCTCAAACTAAATGAGAAAGTGTGTAGTTTATGCGAATGTAATAGTTAAATTGTATTTAAAGGTTATTGGTCAACAAATAAACTCAACTGATTGAGGTCAAACGTATGCAAATGTAATGTTTCACAGCAGAGTTTCTTAAATATTTGTGATAAAAGGACGTTTTTATAACATAAATGTGGAAAATCAGAGTGTTATACTCTTTAAATATTTATTTAATTTAGTTGGTTTAAAGTTTAAATTTTTTAAAAAATTTCTTAAAAATTTTACATTTTCTTTACTGAAGTTAAAATGATACCAAATCATAGAACTCTCTAGGAATTATCACCCTGTGTTAAAATATTTATTCCAAGAAACATTTTCAAAGTTTTTTAAGGAATTCATTAATAGCAGGAAATGTTAAACATCTATATATATATAAATGAAATAGTCCATGTATGTAATGTTATCACGTGAGAACGGCTGGAGCGATTTGGATGATTTTTTTTTATTCGATTTGAAATTTTCAGAAAATGGTTTGTAAAGAAAAAATTAAATTTAAATTTTTAATATATTGCCTCCTTTTTACTTCTCATTTTTCTTAAAAGAAATTTTTTGGAGAAACTTGAAGAACTAACATTAGTAAATTGCGAAGCCGGGGCGTTCAGCTAGTTTTAAATAAATGTAAGACGTAATTTACAATGCTTTTTGAAATATATTAAATAAGTAGCAATAGTTTAAAACGAAAGTTTCCAAAAAACCAAAGAATTTCAAAACCGCGGGTTTAAAAAATTGAAAACCGATCGGTTTCGGTTCGGTTTTTCCTCTAATGGTACTTTTTAGTATATTAAATTATTTTACTTACTTAATGTATACATAATAGTTGGCTGATATGCTTCAGAGTAAAGAAAGATTCAACTATTATTGAAATTTCTATAATCATGAACCTATAGCAGGAAATTAAACACAAATGATCTTGACTGAGTTAGAATATTAAAAAGGGACTTGAATATTTGAATATTTTATAACGATGGACCATGAAACAGGAAATTAATAATTCATGGTTTAGTGAATGCGAATTCAAAAGGGATAATTAATGTTACTTCTTAACTATTTCTTTATTATAAAGGTACTTTATGAATATTTTATAATAACAAACCTTCAAATTGAAAATTAGACACACATGATTCTGAATGAGTTTGAATTCACAAAAGGTGATTATAGTGGTACCTTTCTTTTGTATGATGCTGAGTAGGAATACAAAATGTGGGTCTTTATGGTACTGTTTTTATTCTAATAATACGTTTACCATGAGTTAGTTTTTATTCTAATAATACGTTTAGCATGGGCTAGAATCCACATTATAATGAATCAATAAACATGAAACTAGAGACATGTTTTCCTGAATTATTATTAATTCACAAATGGAGATTTAATCGTACTATTTCTTTCTTCCAATGTGCGAAGTGCACATGGTCAGCGAGTAGTCCATAGTTTTATCGGATATTTAAAAATGACTAAGACTTTGTTACAAAAATTTTGTTTAATTGTCAGGAAATACTCTTAGATCAATATGTTGTGTCATGCTTTATTAACATGTTTCCTTGCCTAGCCTGCGAAAGGTAGCCTGCAAAAGGTAGCCTGCTACATCATCAGAAGCAATTATTGTAATACAATTTAAAAAATTTAAACAAATTTTAAGACATTTTTAGAGATATTGGATGAAAAAGTTTGTTTCCCATTTCTAAATTTTGAATTTTTCTACTGAAAATAGATTAAAAGTAGAATACTTGTCGGTTTCGGTTAAAGCCGAATTGAAAACTCTACTCTTTATTATTAGTTTCCTTCAGAATATTTATGATATTTTGTATTCATACATCGCAATGGTTTTATGATGTTCCCATATCACGACTTTTATTAAAAAAATCATGAAAAATATTAAAATTTGGCCAAATTTTTAAAAAGAGCATACAAGTTTTGAAAGTTTATTATGCCTATCTAACTCGGAGCTGTTTTTTATAAAGAAATTGTGCTTACGCGTTATGGCGCTATATCCAAATTAAACAATTTCTGTGAATGTCACTTGAAAAAATATACTTTTTCCAAAATTTACTACAATTTAAAAGTTTGAAAATATTCCTGGTTGTGATATATTCCTGATGCTTAGATATCAAAAAGATACACCTTTGGATATTACAAAATGTTTTAAAATCTGTATTCAACTTTAATTTGAATTATGAGCACACAAGAACTCATATATTATAAAAACTGCATTAAAACAAAATTCATTAATTTTGATAGAGGCTATACAAATTTTCAAAGTCTAGTTACTCTAATTTATGTAGAATGGAATCTGTAATTTAGAGTTACAGTGAAATAACTCTCAATGCAATAAATCCCAACGAAAATTAACCACTTCCAAACCATAGAAAGTTAAATATTTCCCAAAGGGTATAATTGACAGTTTTATAATAATAAAATTATAATGTGAAATAACGGTACAGGTTTTCTCCTCTGAAGTTTAAAAAAACCGGCTTAACTTAGTAAAGAGTTCTTGTATTGCCACACGCAAAGATTTTCTACTCTGGACTGTTTTAAAAACCGACTTTGCCCAATACAGATTTCTTTTAATGCAGATATGTTTCGAAATACCCTTTTGCCCGTCAATGGAGGAAATCTTTACTAAGCGAAACCGGGTTTTTACACCCTCAAGGAGAAAACCTTTGGGTTCAGCTGAAGGGCGACAATACACCCTAAAGAAAAAATCCTTTGAGATTAGCCGAAAGCCCGTAAGCCAATAAATCTGTTATTCAGTTAAGCTTCAGATGAATTAACTCCCAATATATATGAAACAACTTCCAACAAAATATCATTGGAGAATTTTTTCATTAAGAAATTATTTCATAATAAAATAATTCGCAACAACATAATATGAAAAATGTTCAAACGCGTTTTAAGTTATTTTGTAATGAAATAAGTCCAAATTTGTATTTTAAATTGTATGGGGGTTAATTAACTTTTTCCTGGGGATTTACTTCGAGGTAAATAAGTTAGAAAGAGAGAGTATATATGAGGAGCCGCAGAACAAAAGGTAATTTCTCGCATTTTTAAAACACTGGTTTTTTGAAATTTTTAAAATTTTTTTACTAAGTAAATGGGTTCTAAATAAATTTGTGCTTAACAAATTGTACTTTTTCATCAACACTAGTATAAAACGTCAAAAATAATATATCGCTCATTTGCTGCAACAACGTCATAATTCAAAAAAAGTCGTTTCGAGAAAATCGGCTTTGAATGTTTTATGACATTTTACTATTTACTAAATAAATTTTCAACATATCATGAGATTTCAGATATAAAACCTGATTTAAATAAAAGACGTTAATATCATTCAAATCTGTATTTAACCCAAATTTTTTCTTGTCAAATATACGAGAAAACATGAATTTTGATTTTGATGTTTACAACAAAAAAACACTCTTACGAAAAATATAATTGACTATAGAAGAAACTCGGATTTTGAGTTATGACGTTGCTGCAGCAAATGAGCGATATTTAATTTCAATGTGTAATTTGTTTGTATGTTAGATCAGATTTCAAAAAAATACATTTTTAAATGTTCACCTATTTTTTGGTATGGTCTACCGATATGCATCATCATACTGTTTATTTCGAAACACAGAATATATACTAACCATCTGAATTCAGTTTCAATGATTCTCCAAAATATTTGATTTTCTTCATATAGGGAATATATGAAGCATTGTGATACTATAAATTCATGAATTTATGAATATTGTTTGTATATTATTGAGCAAATCTTCCCCTTTACACTTGCCGTTCGTGATTTTTGCTTCTATTAAATTAAGCGACAGTTGCTTAACATCAAGTCTTGTAAAAAATATCTTTGTAAAAAATTACCAAAAATAAGGATCAATTTACGTTAAAATTTAAAAAATTTCCAAAATCGATTCCATTTATATTAAATTTTTGGGATACAAAAAAGTATAAAAAATCGGTTTTCACCCGTTTATCCAATTATAAGCAAAAAATAACACAACTTATTTTATTTTTTGCATTAATTTAAAAATGTTTACCCCTTTACAATTCGAATTTCACGATCTACACATCGGGAGAGTTGCCTATATACAAAATTTCAAGACATACAAATTTTTAAATCTTCAAAATTGTGAAAAATGTTTGTATGGAAAAATTCGAAAATCAGCTTCACGAATGGACCGAATAGATCTAATGCCATATTTTAAGTATCCAAAAGTTATTTTATATTTCTGTATTTTATATTTCAGTATTTAAGTAAGTGAAAAATTTAAAATAAAAAAAAATAATTCTTGTTCTAAAAGTTTATCAATCGTTTAGTGAAGTTTGGTAATGGCAAGTAGTTACTAAATACATTACTTTGTAATGAGTGATGCTTAAGCAGCACATTATATTATTTAGTAGAGTATGTACTTATTTTTATTCTGTTTTGCATTTAGCACAGCTGTCTAGCGTGTCTGACCAACCGAAACCATATTTACAAAATTTCCTTTCTAATGAAACCGGTTTTGAGCTTATCGGTTGGATGGTTTCAGAGTCTATAAAGGTCATAGGTAGGTAGGTAGAAATATTTTTAGTGTTTTATATATAAAGATTTTTACGTAAGAACTGGAATTACACTTGCTTTAAGTTGAATTCCAGTAAATATGCTTTTGAAGTTAGTTTTAAAACATATTTTAATTTTATTTTATTAAGTGAAAGTACAAAAACTTAACCTGCTTTCCGATTTTAGATATTACTTCATAAAGAAGTCTGATAAAGTTAATTGTTGCATACTTTTAGGATAAGTTGCTGTTTTGTCAGGAATGTATTATTGATTATTTTGAAGGAATAGCTTAAGAGATTTAATATCATAGATTAATACTTACTTCCATGTTAAGACAAATATAGGAATCTAATTGAGAACCTATGTATGTTAGAAAAAAATTAAAAAACTATTTTATGCAGAGTCTAAATAGCAAAATCCCATAAATTGTTTGCATTTTAGCAAAGTCTAAGTAAAAAAAAAACAATGTTCTAGGCAAAAATACAAATAAATTTGTTTTAAAGTTCAATTCAATAGGAAATCGAAAAGTTTAATTTAATTTTAAACTTTATGTTCCTGTTGTTGAGTTTTGTTTTGTTTTGTACTTTTACTCCTCATCTCCAGCTCTCTTGGTTTGTAGTTTAACATTTTCCAATTTCCTTTTATAAAATGAGTTTCTTTTTCAGTCAAAAGGATTTTTTCGTAGCTGTGTTGTGTTTTCTGCTACTTTTGTAATGAAAATTACACAACTACGTTTTGTTTGTTGGTGTGTTTGTGTGTGCTGCTAAAAAAACCAACAATAACAACTACATCTGAATATAGAAAGCATAAAAAGCTTTTTTGTTTGTACTTTGCAAATCTACTTTCCACTTAAAATGAGCTTAACACTTTGCCATTATTTAATTGAGTTTTTGTTGTTAGTTTTCCTTTTTTGTTTTTCATCATATTTATAGTGTGGCAACACTATACAGCTAGCTTTTGAACAAAAAACTAACAAAAAGAAGAGGAAAAATTGTATTAATTACAAAAAAATACTTTGTGTGTGTGTGTGTGAGTTTAAGTTTCAGTTAGGAAACAAAAGCCAGTCATGCCACCCTAAAGTCTAAAGGAACAATATTTTTTGCTAAACTGGTTAAAACATTTAGAGAAACATCAATTTTCCAAGGCTTGACTTTGTAAGATGTTCGTTCGTTCGTTCCCGCTGCTACTGCTGCTTTTGTATTTGGAGATTTTAATTAGAGTTTATTCTTTTGGTATTTTTTTTTTACTGTGGCTATGGAATCTGCTACTTTTTCTCCCCCCTTCACTTATGTAATAATGAAATAAATGTATGTATGTAGCTCACAAGTGTACTTACTTTGTTTTATATTTGTTTTTATTACTAAATAATGTTTGACAATTTACTTTTAATATCATGGATTGTGGTGGGCAATAGGAAATAATTTTGTCCTCATAAAAAAGTAATAAAAACATTTGTGTGCTCATTATGACAGCATTGAGAGACTATAAAAAAGTACTTTTAGTTTGTATGTGCATTTAAATATTCTGTTTTTATTTAGCTAGAGCAGGGGAATTCAATGCAAATTAACAAACAAATTTTCCATATTATCGCCAGCATTTATTTGTGGCCACTTAAATGTAATAATAACACTTGTAATTGAGAATGAACACAATGTTTCTTTTTTGGAATCCAAATCAAATGGATAAGAGCTCTTGCAAAACACATAGAAAATATCAAAAAAAAACTTTGATTGTAATTTGTTGAAGGTGTTGGCCATAAAAAGTTATTGTATATTTCAGTATTTAAGTAAGTGAAAAATTTTAAATAAAAAAATCAATTCTGGTTCTAAAAACTTATCAAACGTTTAGTGAAGTTTGGTAATGGCAACTAATTACTACATACATTACTTTGTAATGAGTGATGGTTAAGCAGCACATTAGTAGAGTAGGTACTTATTTTTATTCAGTTTGGCATTTAGCACAGCCAACTGAAACCATTAAGTTTTATTCAATATTTGTTTAACTACAAATTTTACAGCTGGTTGTTGATTTGTTTTCAAATCACTAACAAAGAAATAGTGTTTCAGCTAAATAGTAAATAGTTCTTACTTTGCTGTAATATTACTTGCTGGCTTACTAGGCAGTAAAGTTTTTGCTGTGACCTTAAATATGTAGCTTTTTTATTGGCAATAATGATAATATATATGAGGCTTTGGTATTTGAAATTACACAAAATTACCAGTGAGAGAATTCTAGGTTACTAATATTTCACCTCTTATAGTTATGATCATTTAAAAGTTAACACGAACTTCTTAAATTTTCGTAAATTTTTTGTAAAATGGATGCTGATATTCACTGGCTTTTTTGAATTTGGCATCATGTCGCATGAACACAATAGCGGTATTCACAATGTAGAGTACTTGGCCTAGTATAAAAGCAGAAAAGCTATTTATTAAAAAAACATTTCAATTTATAATGTATTTTGTTTTTAATTTTTTGATATTATGCTCTTTTACTACATTACCAGGCCAAGTACTCTACATTGCTAATATCTTTATAAATGACAATTCCAAGTTGGTGGTGACAATTCTAAGTTTTATGCTATTTTTAAAAATGTTGCGAAATTTTAATACTTTTTTAATTGTAAACATGATATGTGAACATGGTAAAATATCTGAAAAAATTGCTTTTGATAGCTAAAAATTGTTTTTATTTATATCTGGTACAGCAGTACTAGGTTAGGTCAGGCTATAAAGGCAGCCAGTGTTAACCAGCTCACTTGGGTCCATAAATTGGTGCCTTTGTGATACCCTAAAAATCATGGTCAGGTCCTCAAGAGTTCCTTCACATGTTGGAAATGGGTTCAGTACCGAACCAACCTGACGCACGAATGAGCGAATCTATCTTCTTGACATCCACAGCGGATAGATCCGCTAGGCCATGCAAAAGAGGACTGCCTATTGTAGCAGACCGAGCATCAGATAGAGCTGGACAAAGACAGAGGTGATGTTCAACCGTTTCCTCCTCATCTTCATCATGGCAACTTCCACAGAAGTCATTATATGGAGTCCAGTACTTAACACACTTTATTTCAGACAACTGCCGCGATATATGAATAAATATTGTGGGATGTTTTTGATAATATTTCCCAAAATTTTGTGAAAAGCCGCTAGTTTTTGATCTGTACTGTGTATGCAACCATTTAATCGCAATTTATAATTAAATAACACTCCCATTATCTGCACTAATTTTATTTTAAACTTAACTTTTCCAAATATGTATTAACATCTGCATATAATAAGTAACGATTACAGAACATTCCATCTGGTTCGTTTTTTTTTTTTCTTTAAACAATAAAGTTATTTACAAAAGATTTACATTTTTTATATTTTTCGTCTTTTTTTTTCATTATATAATTAAAATGAATACAAAAGACGTAATGAAAACATGAAACATCAACAGACACAATAATAAAGTTTCTTTTTTTTTTGTTAATTCATTCAGCCTTCTTTAATGAAATTCATTAAAATACATTAACAACATGTTTCCTTGTACAAGTAAGTATTCACCTCTAGCCATGTGTCTGCCTGTATATATATATATATATATATAAGTACATACATATGTAAATATGTGACTTATGTTCATAAGGGTGGCACTTATTTTGCAATTTTTAGATTTTCTGTTTTAAATTCTTTGTCATCTATAAAACAAATTCTGAAGATTTGTGCAAAATCGGGGAACGTTTAGAGGTTGCACATTTTGTTTGAAGTTTCAGGTTTGAAGTCAAAGATAAATTTTTTCCAAAAAATGAATGGTGAAAAAAATTCCAATTCAAAGTAGGTTTTGTATTTTTTAACCACAAATATTTCAATATAAAAAATTGTCAGATATATATGGGCCAACTGTCCAATTATTACACTAAAAATATAAAATAGATGAACTTTGCTGTATTTTTAATGAGCACCTCAAAGAAACATGTGAAATTAAATATTATAAAATAGGCTACAAAATTTTTTTTTAAGAAATCCCCCAATTGCTATAATCCATAATATCTACAACAACCATTTGTATTTCAAAATCTTCATTTGCGTTTATTAGAATGGAGAGCAATTTTCTTAATTTTTTTAATTTGTTTAAAAAAATAAGAAAATATAAAATTTGGGATTTGAAATATGCAAGAAATTTTAAGATTTTTTTTGGTATCAAATTATAATGGGTTAGGTTAGTTTCCATAGGCAGCCACTCTTCAAGCAGCTCTCTTGTGTCCATTAAAAAAAACTGATACCATTGTGATACCTAAGGGGTAAACAGCTGGGTATTTATCATACGTCCATTGTTTCCAGGCTAAACCAACCAGTTTCCCTTATAAGGGAGTAGATTCGTCTAAGACTTATCCTTAATAAGTCATCTAAGCATGATAGGAATGGAATTCCGAGAATGCGTTCCCTCAGATTTATCATAAGTAGGTTCGTCCTGCTGGCATCATATACGGGCCAAGTAGACCTCGATATAACACAGGATACTCGTTGGTCCACCTGCTTTTTGCAGACTCATATAGTATCTGCTGTACAGCCATCTTGCATTTAACAAGGGAAATACCAGAAAAGGGGTCGATCTCCTCATCATCCATCATCGCACCCCTTTTGGCCAGTTAATCTGCTATTCAATTACTCTGATTTCTATCGTGACCAGGGGGACCCTACCAGAGACAGTCAACTCAAGTTAAACTGTCCCCTCCTGCATAACCAACATAGATCATTGCATTTAAGCCTCTACATCGCTTCAAGATGACTACCCATCGTAGATAATGGGTTAGAGATGTTCGAACATTTTTATATTTAAACATTTATGGGTAAATTAAATACAAAAACGATTTTTAGTTTTTTTTTTTCAACATTTAATAATGTACTTATTTATAGTAATGTATTATTTACTTTAGATGACGGATAATAATTTTAGATATTGGGAGTTCAAAAAACCCAGAAGTGCAAATTAAGGCTCACTCTAATATATACAAAATGTTGCGTACATGTATTTGTGTATATAAATTTTACTATGGTTATAAAATCATTAAGTTATGATCTTGTGTGAACATTTAACTCTTACAACGAATTAAGGGCATGAATTTAAAAAGTAATTTAAGAAGTGTTGATATATTTTTAACATTGTTAGTAGTTGCCCAATATGCAGTAACTATAATTCATATAATGGATTAAATAACAAGTTACCCAGTAATTCTACCCAGACAACTAGTTACATAAAATAACTAGTAAAGTAACTTACTAGTTATTTTAACACGTTCACGTTCTAAGCAGTGGTCATTGGTCCTTTTTGCTTACAATGAGGCAGTCTGATAGCCGCCCAAAGTAGTCAACGGATTGGATTACTAGCTACCTAACTGATCACCTGATTTGCTACAATTAAGTTATTTTAATATGTAAGGGTGCTAATTGTCTTCAGCTAGGTTTAAAGACATCACCCAATTGCTTGTAAACAAAGCTTCCTCCAACTACTCTCCAATCGATTACTTTTTATGAGTAAAATAACTACTTTATACTGTACTCTAGATTTTTTAATGACACTAAAGTGACAATTGACTTCAAGCTAGGTTAAATGGGATGTCAGTATACTTAAGCTAAAAGAAAATAAACTGTATGATAATTGTTCAACAAAATTTGTATAAAACCAGTTTGTACGAATTACACACAAAAAAGTGCAGCACAAAATAAACATTTAAGGTAACAATTAAATGACAATTGTCTTCACCCTAGATTACATGGCATGAATAAAGTAAATAATTGACTTCTCTCTGCGCGACGAAGTGCACATACGTGTCAAATAACCTAAAATATATAAATTGGAGTTAGGCAAGTGATCGCATTTAGTGACAATTACTGGATATAAGGGATACATACATTGACTACTTGCCTAACTGCCCTGAAGGAAACCTGGGGACAAGCGTCTCCAAGTCACCAGTTTTGTCGACTAGTTTGGTGACTTTTTGGATACATTGTCAACAAAGCGTCTACATTTTTAAGGGGCCCATAGACACATACTGCCGATGAACACTTCGTATACGTGCGTTTGAGAACAAAAAAATTATTATTTTCTATTTTTCAGTAACTAAAACGTCAAATCTAAAATTTACCAACACATGCTTATTGCATGAGCATGAGCAGTATGTGTCTATGGGCCCCTTTATATTTGAATTTGTACCTAATTTTTTAATACTACGTCAAATGTTAACAAAATGTGCAGTTTTATTATCGATATTTACTTTAGAAAAGTACCAAAAGTATAGACTAGAATTACTAAAATGTACTAATGAGTCTCTGGTTCTAGTGTCTACATATGTTACCAAAAGAAGTACCTAGTCAATAGTAGTATCGTCATTCAATGACACACACATGTTAAATGTCTATAGTAAATAAGTCACTAGTACTGGTGACTGTGTCAATAGTAATTCAGTACATTTTCTCTATTGACATTTCTTGCAGGCTGCAGTTATACACAAATTTTATCACATTTACACAAGCTTGTAAATCTCCTCAAAGTATGCTATTTAATTGTTATTTATATATAATTTCAAATATTATTGGTTGTTACGAACATATTTTAACGCAAAACATCCAGCCTCAGTACACTTTAAGGTATAAGTGAGTAAATTGTTTATTGGGTAACTTGACAGATTAACATATTTCTAAAAGAAGAAAGTATATTAAAATAATTTTACTTGATGAACAACTTTTTTTTTGAACAACGGATGGTTCGACGTGTACAAATCTGATACTATTTTACAAAGTATGGATCATCTACAGATGTTGGAAGAGTTTTGTTTACAGAAATTTGACTCGATGTGTATGTTCTTTAAAAAACAAGACATTATCTGCATTAAGGTGTGCAAAATCCATATAAATATATAAATGTCTTTGTAAGTTTGTTTGTTTATTTGTTTGTTTGTTTGTTTGTTTGAGCATCAAGCCTAAACGGCTGAATCGATTTTATTGAAATTTGGAACGTAGATAGATCTTTACTTGGAAGCGTCAATAGGCTATAACTTTTTTCAATACTTGGACCGGAAAGGGATAAACAGGGGGAAAACCGGTAAAATTGGTACCTTTAGTTCTTAAACAATAAATACTAAACGGCCGAACCGATTTCCAACATAGATAGGCTGTTATTTAGAAGCATCAATAGGCTATACCCTTTTTCACTACTTGGACTTTAAAGGGATAAAAAGGGGAAAAAGGGGAAATAAGAAATTCCGGTACTAATTATATTCATTTATTTTTTTAATAAAATCCTTACATATTTTTTTTGACTACGACAGGGGCAGCGAAGCACACCGGGTCAAGCTAGTGTCTAAATAATTTTTCCAATGTACATACTTTTTGAATTATTAAAAAATATGTGAACATCAGAATTTATAAGCAACTTAAGTCTTTTGTCATCTATCGGACAAAATCAAAACCTCACATCAACCCTCATCACTACCAGGGATCCCAGTTTTGAAGATTCATTTTAAGGTTCCAAATTGTCTCTTTACGATTTTTGGCCAAAATTAGTATTAACATTCTGGGTAAATTCATGCAACTTATATCAATTTCGAATTTCTCAAAGCAGAAGTCAATTGACTGATATATAAATTTTTGATTAGTTTGGTAAAGCAGACATTGATTACATACACTTTTTACAGTAGATAGATTTTTACATTTATAATTTTAAGTATTATAAATATTCAAACAAAAAGTCCGCAGAAAAGTTAGATATATTTAACAAAAATTTGTCAAGCTAGAAGTAAACTAGGCATATCCTTCAAACACTTACAAAATAATGCACATATTTATACATAAATTCATTATAGAAAGCTAAAGAAGTTTTAGTGAACAAGTGCATGTAGAAGGACTATTTATGTTTATAATATATCTTAAGTAAAATGATTTACATAAAAATACTATATACAGGAGTACCTGGTATATGTATGTATGTGAGTAGATCGCATACTTAGATGAGAGTATGTAAACATTTATCCTGCTCATATGTACCTACACTTGTGGATATTTTATATAATTATATGTAAAGTAGGTACTTTTTGAGTTTATTTTGTTCTGCTAAGCATTTCTTAGCATGTGTATTATGTATATATCTGCATAAATATCCTGGCACTGACTCTTCTGGGTTTTTGGATTTTTTTTACTAAAAATACTAAATGATAAAGATGTTTTACCTTTAATGCATAAATTATTAATTTATGTTGCATATTTAAATGTGTATGCGAGTGTTTTTTTTTAAGTATATTTACATATATACGTAATGATGATTAGACCAGCCCCTCTTAAGTTGGGAACCTTTCTCAAAATTTATCATGTTGTTAAATTCGGTAAGCAAAAAATTGTTTTATATTTTGATTATTTCAAAACATGCATCTTTCGATTTAAGTAATCCATTTTTAGGCCTATAAATGTGTAACTTAAGTGCCCTGGACACGATCAAATAAACCCGTCAATATGTGCATATGTGTGAGTGTAGCCGAAAAAGAACGATTGCACGCACACAACTATGTGATTGATGTGTTTATTTGATCGTCTCCAGAGCTAGACAAGATAGTAATATTTTTAATGATAAATTTGGTCATCTGATTTCAAAAACAACATTTAAAAATCTAAAGCCCCAAGGGTGCCTTAAGGCATCCTTGGGGCTTTAGAGATTGAAACATGGTCGGGCTTTATCAAGTATAGTTTTTACATTTTTATTGAAAACAACTTTTCATCACTCAAAACAGATAATTTGAAACGTTTGTTCACTCGACAAGCCATTTCTTAAAATTTTGTGCCAAAAACTGCAAATCGAAACAACATTTTGCTATGTGAGGGAAAAACTCAGGCAGCAAAACTAGTTTGATAACACAAGATGAACTTCCCATATTTCTTTGGTTGTTAATGCACTCAGTTTGTAAAAAGTGCAGTAAATAAGAAAGAAGAGAGCTTTTAAGAGGTTTCAAGGCTTATTAACCTATTCAAGTACATTTTTTAGAAACTGTTACAAGAGTTTTTGAAATGAAAAATTAGTTATATTTGCATTTATTGACATTTTTGCGAAGAGTGCCTTGAGGCATGCTTAAGCATTAGAGGGTTAAGAGACAAAATTTATTTTGATTTAAGAATTAATTCTTTTGAACCTTTGGTTTATCAGTTCTTACATGAATATAGAACACTAATATCATATCAAAATTAACTAAGTTATAGCATTTTATAAGCATCAATTTGTTTAGATATAATAGAATAAAAAATAGAATAAAAAATTTATATATTAAGGTCAGGTCTAATATACATATGCTTTTAGTCATACTAATAGTAATTAGTTAAATGTATGTTTTAGCAATTTAGCTCTATTACACATCTTTATTTCTCCAGAAAGAAAACGATATGAGGTAAAAGTGGAAAAGGGAAACTCCTCTAAGTAGGCTTTACTCTAATTCTAAGAATTTTGCTGGATTGTTTTAACTTTAACATAAGTAGCATTATACTTCATTCATATATGTATACGAACGTCATACTCTTAGCATAAGTATTTGTGTGTGGACTTAAGTGTGTTTGTGTTTGTAGAAAGTTTTGATTAAATATGCATAATTACCTGGTGCCGTTTAAGAAACTGAAAGAGGTCTGTTTCTCTTTGTCAACTAAACTAAATATATAAGAATGTCCTGTTTCTATTACACACAAGTACAATGTTTATTCACAAACACTTAATTTTACATATCCATACACATACACATGTATATGTGTATATGTTTTCCTTTATGTATATGAGTAAATTTGTACTGTATGATGATGTTGGGTAATTTTCTTCTTTTTATTTTCTCCATTTTCTAATGTTGGCATGTTGTGTAACTAAAAATAAAAACAAAGAAACAGAAATATACAATTTTAGTTTAGTTGTAAGTAATTTTTGTTCTTAGTTTACAAACAAGAAGTTGTTAAGATATAGTTTTATTGTTGTTTGTCTGTAGGGTTGGTCTGTTTGTAGGTTGTTCTTTAAGTTTAAGTTTTAGTTTTATACTCGTATTTCAATAGTAGTTGTGATTATTTTTATTGTCTTTACTTTCTACTCCTTTACAAATAATAACTTACACTCGTAAAAAGTAATAAAGAAACGTTTTAAATAAGTTCTCAATAAGTTAAATAATGAGAACTTTTTAAATTTTTACATTTTAGTTAAACAGATTATTTTAATATTTTCAAGCTTTATTAATTAAATTTATCAATTATATATTAGAATTCTTTAAATAGTTATACCTACAGAGGTCTTATACCAAGCAGCTTTAATGATACCTTCAGACAGAGATTTCGGAACCCATAAGCGCCATAGATTTGTTTCTTCGTCCTCACAACATCTCTGAATTTTACTCTTTTGTAAACCAAATTGTTAGATATAACCAAATCAGGCAATTTTTCTTTATTGTTTGTAACAATATTCCTAAGATTTTCATATTCATCATTGTTAAGCAACATTCAGTTAGCTACTTCTTTTAGCAGAGCCATATGAGATTCAAAATCAGAACTGCATATTAGCAAACCATCTAAATAGATGAAAACATTTTCCTGTAAACGTGAGGGTATCACCTTATACATCAGCCTGCTCATGGTTTGGGGACCATTGCATAACTCAAATAACAAATTTTTAAAAAGAAATATGGGCTTTCCCGGTACGAAAAATGCTGTTTTTTCTTTAGAACTCTGTGTCAAATGTATTTGGAGAAAAGCATCTTTTAAATCTATCCCTGTAATACGAAAATTGTCCTTTAACCTACTCAATAAGCCATTAATGTGGGGTAGGGGATATGAGTCTTTCTTCGTCACGGCATTAAGTTTATTAGAATCAATGCAAAGACAAACTATGCCGGGTTTTCTCACTAAAACCACTGGTGAACACCAGGGTGAATTTGATTCCTCGATTATTACCATGCTTAAAAGGCGATCTATTTCTGTAAAGGCTTCCTGCTGGCGAGGTGGCGACAAGGTGTAATACCTACATTTCATCGGAACAGCGTCTTCTGTATTAATATCGTGTTCTAGTAAGTCTGTACAACCTAATCCTCCTTTCTCATATGAGGGAATACGACATTATAAGAGACCTTGTGAAATGACCAATTGTGTATTTTATTTTAAAAAATCTTTTATTCAAATAATATACATAAGAGTGGGTCAATTTGTGTCAATCATATATATAGTTACAGTAAACAAGTATATGTTTGTGACAACCATTGTTATGATGAATCTTTATATCATAATATTCTGTTCTCAGAATATGATATCAATTAGCCAACAGCAACATAATATGGTAAAACCTTAAGCATAAAAATGTAAATAGTTACTGTGACTATAATATTGTTAAAAAACGTTAAAAAATGTGAAAATGGTTACTGTAAACATGCACAACTATATATTTTTTTCTGCGTACAAATGGTTTTACCTGAACTTCAGTTCCTTACAGAGCAAAACATATAATGAAAGATGTGAAGGAGATCATGTACTTCTATCAAATCAAACGGTTAATAATATTGATTGATGTAAAAACACCTAAAAGAGTATTAAGGCATATATGATCATAGCATGTATAAATTGTACCATTTTACTAGCCGATGCAACCTTCTTTAATAGTATTCAAACAATATTTATATTTTTGTTTGGATTTTCAATTAAAAAATGTTCAGTTTATTTCAATAAATAGTTTTTATAAACGTCAAATAAAGTTACCGAATCACAATTTTCAGTCAGTTGAGAATACCGAATTTTACTATTTTATAACACGAATTCTGAAACCGATTCGGTTACAATGGACGTATTAATAGCATACATTTAAGTAGAAGTTCAATTCGATGTTGGTTAAAATGTAAGAATCGTTCAAATCTTTAAATGACTGATTACTTTTCTAAATATGAAACAAAAAAAATTTAAAAAAAAAATAAGTTTTTAACGATTTAAATTTTGTATTTGGCAGTATTCAATACTTTCAAATTCGAAATATGATGTGAAATATTTAAGGATAGGTTTTAAGGTTATAAAATAATATTTTGGTTCATGAAATTGAAAGTTCCTAAAATATTATAACGTCTACAGGTTTTTGGTACCAAGTTGAATGAAAGCCTTCAATTAATACTAAATTTTATGACATTTATACATTGCATCAGTTGTCTGAGAGCATAATGTGTTTGGAGATAAATGCTGCTGTACTGAATGTACATAAATAAAAAATTAGTTTTTTTTTCATATTATAAATTTTATGTGTGATCATCAATTAAGATGTTTGCAATATTCTGTTATTTACAATTAAAATTTGTTCTATCTTCCCATAGGTTACTAGTAACTGCGCAAGTTTTGCTGAAACAATTCCGATGATTCCTGCATCGTATAAGAGTATTTTATATGGAAAATATTCTGTTTAACTTTATTATTTTTTTGAATTGTCAGTTTTATTAAAATTTCTAGCTTCAAAAATAAATATTGTTTGAAAACTAGCTATTTGTTTTATAAAAAAATTGTTTGATATTTGTGCGGAATTTCAAATATTTTGTTTTTTCCCAATAAAATATTTATCAAATTAGTGTGTGATTTTGTAATTTTGGTGACAGGTCCATTTCAGTAATATATTCAGTAGGCTCTATGAATTTACTAACTGGATATGAATTTATTGAACCGTTTAACCAATTTTTTTATTACAATATAACTAATTTAAGCTTTTAATTATGATTTTTCCTATGCAGCCACATGTTTTTTCCTATGTATACTTGTCCTGCTAATCAAATATTGTATTATTGATATCTATATGTAATTTTTTTTACAAAGATTTTGTCAATGGTGTAAAATCAATTTTTTTTTTTTTTTTTTTTTTGGTGTACTCAACTGCAATCTACAATGACATTATTAAAGTGTTGTTTTTCGGTTTGAATGATACGAATTGGTAGTGATAGAAAATGTCACTGCTATTTTACCAGGACACAAACTTGTTATAGTGTTTTAATTTTCCGGCTATTTAAGTGAAAAGTTTAAAGCACTTTGTAAGAAGATTAAAAAGTTTTTCGTTTTCTGAAAACTTCTGGCGCTCTTTTCTCTTTTGATTTTATTTGTTAATAAGTTATTGAATACTACTTGCTACATTGGAATATAGTTTGAATTGATAATTTTTTTTTTTTCGTTTGAAAACTACAAGAGTTTTAGGTTTCGTTAAAGTAAGGATAAAATAGTCGCTTTAAATTGAATATTAAGTGTAATTAATGTCAAATCAAATGGGTTTCAAAGCATGTGATTATAATTTGGTTTAGTTTGGTAATGAAAAATGTAAGAGGAAATAAAGTGTGATAAGAAATGTGACATAAATGAAACAATTAAAAATTCTCATACGGCTGTGCGGAATCTTAAATATCCTTTACCTAAAACTAGAATTACACAAATAATGGTAGTATTTAGTTCTACAGAACCGATTTAGCTGATTTACAATACATAACTACGAAGGACAATGATAAACATTCTTGTGTGAATCTTAATGATTTGTTTAGTGTATTTTGGACCACAAACTGTATACTTTGTGGTCCAAAATAAACAAATCATTAAAATTCACACAAGAATGTTGCTACAATTTTGACTTTTCAAAAGTCAAAATCAGCTTTCTAGGGCAGTTATCATGTGCAGCTAAACTATAAACAAAAAGCAGTTCTGAGAGAAAGTGAGAAGCATAAAACTTGGTTATCTTCTATCTCGTGACACCTCTGTATACTATGTGTGTTGAACTTGAGCCCGTTTTACACAGATATACCGTTGCATCTTTTATGCCTTTGTATGAGTATCTAATACTTATTGATGCATTAATGTTTAAGAAGTTATTAGTAAAATAATTTGTTTCAAAATATAAGATTTATTTCAAGCATTCCTGAAGAAGTGAAACAAATACTGTGGTTGATAAAAATTTTAAACTGTTATACGTTTTCCGGCCCGGGTAATTCCATTGTCGTTTTACCAAAGTAATTTTTATTCGGACATTGGTTGCTGTAAATTGTTTTCATTCTCAACATTTGTTCTTCATTTCAATAAATATATGTATTGAAAAAGTAACACTTTTCAGCGATATACTAATTGTTAATATTTCAAATTTGTACATAAATAAATTACTTTTTCTTTTTTTTTAATTTATCGTTGGTAATTTTGTATTTATTTTGAATTATGCGTGAATTTAACATTTGCATAAATTATGTGTTTAATTTTGAAATTTATAAATTTTATTTGATTTTATTTCAATATTATTATTTGCCATATTTTGCAATTTACAATGTTAATTTATTAATAACAATGGCAATAATAATAATAACAACAATATTTTGTTTTATTTTGTTATTTTGTATACTTATGTAGGCATGTTGATTTTATAAATCAGTTCTTCAAACAATACAACAAAGAATTAAACATTTAATTAAACATTTAAATAATTTATATATTAACAATAAACAAGTACATGAACATAAACACACACACACACACATACTAATACATGTATAGGAAGGAGTATAAACAATTAAACAAACATTTATGGTATTTATTTATGTTTATCTTTTTGATTCGTTTGGCGTTTTGGTTTTTATTTATTGTAATTTGAGTACAAGTACACAAACAACAACAACAACAATCAAACATTTATCATGTGTAATTACAAGACAACAACAATAACAATACGAGTATTATAAGAGTGTATAAAAATAAAAATACAACAATAAAATAAAACATAAATTCATAAGTTTATCATGATGATGTCATCAGTATATGAACTTTAATATTTATGACGACTGTGTTTTTATATGTGGTTGAGTGAGTGCTTCTAGTTTCTCTGTGTATGTGTGAAAGAGTGAGAAAGAGAGAGGGAAGTGTTTCAGTGTGAGAGTATTGTTATCAGCAACAATATTCAAACGATTGTTAAGCTTAATTGTGTTTATTACACAATGATTTCCGATTAATATTTATTGAATTAAAACAATTTATGAATTTTATTGCAAATGCTTGTATTAATAACAAAATAATTGTTCAAATTGCAACTGTTTGTTTATTGCAATTAAATGGTTTTTTCTTCTCTATATTATTATATTTAGTTAAATGTTATTTTATTGCTGCTTTATACCCTACATTTAAAAACAAATATGGTGCATAATTCTAGGGTGAATTAAGGTACAATTATGTTTTCCGATTTTTTGGCTTAATATATATTTAAATAAAATAACTATTAGATATATTTTTTTAATTACTTTTTCACGAAGTTTCTAGATGTTTAAATTTTTAGTGATATGTTCCTTCTTGTTTACATATGTCGAGTTTTATTATTGTATACATTTTTCTTATAATATTACTATTTTGTTATAAATCATTAATAATTATTTTCCAACAAATGTTATTATTTATATGTTCATTAGACTGGAAAAAGTTCAGCAAAAGCAGTTCTTTTTATTAAGAGGATACAATAATGATGGAATTTTTGTGAAAATATATTTTAGTATTCTCGAGAAAAATTAAATATATAATGGATTCGCATAATTTCATTAAACAAATAAGTTCAAGCAAATATTCAGATTATCTGAAAAAGTACTTTTAAATAAGAGAGTTGGTTAAGTTGTGTGGTCAGTTGTATCAGAGTAAACATGTTCGAATATTGTTGGCAAACATTGAAACCTTACTATTCCAGATACAAAACAGATCTTTACATCAAGTAAAGTTGCAGTTTCTATAAACATGGCTATGAAGGTAAATCAACATTGACAGAGACATTTTTAAGCAGATGGAATAAAACGTAAGATCGTTGTTAAAACTCAGCAAATGTTTAAACATTTTCTTATATTTGGATTACAAGAACAATGTACAAGTATTAAGATTCCCTGAAAACTATATTGTCTATTGGTAACCTATCACTAGACGGATATATGGATATCAGTGTTTAGTTCAGGCGCGGATCCAGGCCAACCATTTGGGGGTGGGAAAAATCAAAATTTGTTCTACATTTTTCTTTTTTTCATACTTTTTATATGAAAAATTTTCGGCTTTGGGGGGTGTGAAATTCCCTTTTTACCCCCTCTGGACCCGCGCCTGGTTTAGTTTAACAGACTTTGTTATGGTATTTACTTGCGTTTATATTCTGTTGAAGGGACTGTACATTAGCGATCAAGAAGAAACGTAAAGTTCTAAGAAAATAGCAAATTTGTGGGATCGAATCTTATGTTACTTTAATTGTACACCACATCTTCTAATTTAGTCAGTTTTTGTAAGAGATCAATACGTTAATAAGAAGACGGGAAAACCTGTTATTGCAGGGTCCTATTGAAATATCTTAGATGCAGTATCTGTCACAATACCGATTGGAATACTATCTTCATAAGGAGAGCAGAATGAAATTGGGCAAGATCACCATTAAACCATGGACTGAAGATATTTTAATGCCAGTGGTACTGGGTGAACTGCAGACTTGGATTTAAGTTCAATAGTTGAGAGGAAATCATATATTATGAAAGGAACTAATATATTATGAATGATCTATCCAAGGTATCGGAAACTAGATTGTGTGAAGTTATTGTGTATCTAGTTTCAATGAGTGTATTGGTCTTGTCGAAACATAATCATATAAATTGTACTTTATCGAGAAGGTACAACAGCCATCCCATCTTAAGGACTGAGATCGACAAACTTATAACATACATATATGTCAATAAAAATTAAACCACTAAACTTACAGTTTTGAATCTTTTTTTATTTGATTGAAATTATTGTTAAAATTTACAAAGAAAAAAAAAAATATTTTTGTAGTTCTAATCACTAGTGATGAAATTTTGAACCTTTTTAGAAAACCCTTCCATTATGGTTTTTATAGTGCTTTATGTCAATTTGTTCGAACAGGTTGTCCATCTCCGTTTAAAATCTACCACACTTTTGGACACCTTTTTTGTGTTCTTCAATTCCCTTTTACCAAGAGCTCAATATCTCTCCACTGGACTCAGCTCCAGGCAGTTTGGAGGAATTGCCTCTCTTGGTACAAATACCACATTATTGGTTTTGTACCAATCAACACCTTTCTTATCATAGTAACAGATGCCAAACTAGGTCAAAAATAAGTGGACACATTAAGAAGTCTTATCAATGGAAACATCCTTTTTTGTAAACATTCCTTGATGTAAATTTCGGTATTTATAGAGCCCTTTGTAACAAATGTTTGGCGTTTTTGCCGCAACTTCATATTGCTTGTCATAGCAAGAACATTTTGGGATATTTTGTCTGCTTTCGGTCATAAACTTTTCTTCAACATTCCCTCGAGCATCAGCAACATCAAAATTTTGACCCGGAAGCTGCGAAAAATCTGCCAGAACATACGTTTCGTCATCCATTATGCAGCAGGAATATTTTTTTGGCCTCTAAATTTTTAGCATGGTTCCCGTCTGGAACTTTTTTAGCCTTGTATGCTTTTAAACCTGCACTGGCTTTAACTTTTGGTACCAAATAGTCCGAGTACTGACCTAACCGGGCTGCTTTCTTTTGAAAATGCTTTCTATTTTTTTGGCTTTAGAAACATAATGTTGAAAATATTTAATAATTTTAGTACGCACTTTTTTCTGGTGACTCATTTTAATCAGATTAACAACAAATGAACATAATTAACATTTAACATAATAACTGACATGCTTTACAAAGGTAACTTGATAAAAAAAATCAAATAATACTTGGGTTAAAAGTTTTAATGAAAAACGTGTGTTAAGAATTTTACAATCTCAGTCCTTATATTGAAATTTTCAATTAATTTTATTAAAATTTTCTCAATATCATGTATAATGATCTTAATTTCAATTAGATGATTTTGTTGTAAATCTGTAGTTCTCGTTAAAATTTTCAAAAGCTCAATTCACAAACATTCCATGCGTCCAATGTGTTCGATGGTTAATATTGTCTCAAGTTTGTACAAAATAAATGTCAATTCTTCACACTTCATTATTTGGTAGCCAATTTACTTCATAAATGCAAATTTTGCTCAACCAATATTTAGTAATTTGTTTCTAAAAATAATTTAAAAATTTAATAAACTAAAAGTTTATTGAAGATAGATAAACTTTTAGTTTATTTAATCTACTGCCCATAGGTATTAAATATAGCACATGCATATGTATGTATGTATGTATTTCAGTAGGGTATCAGTTACCGGAAATAATCATCAATTATTTGCTTATTTGTTTGCCAATGCTTTTTACAAACCGAATTTATTTTTTTTTTCTGCAAATTTAACAAATAGCATTTGGTTTTTATGATGAGGTAAAATGTTCGAATAAAATTGTTAAATTTTAAATTGCATGATTTTCTTGCTTTTAATATTCAAATGGGAACTGGAAAGTCAATGGTCCTCAACATTTTGTTTATGTATATTTTCAATTTGGTTATTGGTTTTTATAACAAATACATACATGCATATGCATGAAAGTGACTATGTAAATGTTGCTTATTCGTTATTTTTTTTATTATTTTTAAACATGTGTATGTATTTTTTAGACTTTCACATAAATATTTTTATAAAGTTATAAAATATTTAAATTCATGTTAAAATTTTTGCTTTTGTTTTTATGCATTGTATACAGTGTATGGATAATGTTTTATTTTTATTATTAGAATAACAATATATGTATATAAATGTATGTATGATTACAAATCCATAAACATATATACATACATTTAAAGTCTAGTGCATATTAATTTTGTATGTAGAAAACTATGTGTACAGAGTCCATGAACGTATACTTAATATTACAAATATTTGTATTTCAATATAAATCATACGTCATGTATGACAAATTGCTAGGAAATATGCATTTAAATGCATGTATAATAAATACATAAATATTTATGTATGCAAACACAAACGTACACGAATACTTAGTTACAAACAAACATTATAGATTTGATAGGATTTATATTGTTAAATTTTTAATGCATTTTATTTAAACATGAAATCAAACAAGTTAATACATTGTAAAACACATACGAACAACCTACAAATACATACATACATATGCAAATATTGTTATTGTTGTTAATAAAAATCATTATAATGAAATACATACTTACTTATATTTATATTAATCATACGTATTGCAGTAGTACTTAATAAATTTATATTGATGTCTATACTATACACATATATTAAGCATATAATACACATATTATATTCATTGTACAATGTCGTTAAGTAAACTGCAAAAAGGTTTAACTAACATTGCAGTAAATTAAAGGAAAAACAAAAAATCAGATTAAATTTAAGTATAAAGCTGAATACACAAATTTATCTTGTATGATTATAAAACAGAAACTATATTATATTAAATGCTTTTGTCTTATTTATTTTAAGATATTTGTAGTTTTATCCTAATTTAATTGACTATACATTTGGCCTGTACAAACACGTCTACATTGTATGTATGTGAGTATATATTGGGATGACGCATTTTGTAAAGGTTCAAAAATTGTTCATGTCTAATTTAAGGTCATAGTCGATTCTTAGAAACATTTTCTCTAAATGGACTTGGAAAATTTGGACAAGTTTTAAATAGTTGCCGACTGGAAATTTTTTTTAAATCGATTCAAATAATTTTTCGACTTATTATTCTATAATCAAAATGAACCCCCATCGGAAAATGTTCCCAGAAGAACTTTCAAAAAATGATTGATATATTAATAAATATATGATTTTCAAAAACTAAATATATTAACGTTTATAACGCATTTAAAATTTATTTATAGAAAGCTTAATAATTCTTTTGAAAATGTCTTTTCTGAAAAATAACATTTCCGTATGTTAATGCTCATCTATGACTTCTTTGAATAAAATTTCTAATATACAAGTCCTGATTTAAGTCTTTGACAAAACAAACTATTTATTCCTGTTAATTAAGTTTATGATGGACTATTTATCAAGCAATATACTTATTTCTGTCATATTTATTAGTATTTATTTTAATAAATAATTAGTCTCCAAAAAAATAAATAGTTTTGAAATTTTGGAAAATATGAATTTTAAAGATATAAACTTTTTACCTACTTATATTTAATATAGTTTTTTGGTACAAAATGATGGCTTATGATAAAGCACAAATGATTTAATTCCTTCAGATATGATTGAGTGCAAAAATATGTTGAGTGCAAAATTTAATGTTACTAATCTTTCACCTCATAAAGCTATGATAATTTCATACTAAAAAAATAAAAATATGCTTTCTATCTTGCAAATGTTGTTTCGTTATATTGATTGGCAACAAATTCGGTTACTACTACGAATCTGTTTTCTTTGTGTAGGCTGAAACACTTGGAATCTGGGAGAAAAAGCATATGACTACTAACTGGCATCAGGTACCAATTTGAGTCTTTTTGCTTTAAAAGAAAGTAAAATTTTTTGTTCCAAAAATTGATTTTCAGACGAAACAGTAAAAATTAACTCATGATTATTCATAGAGAATTTTCGGCAGCGGTTCCCTAATTGTTTGGGTCACTCAAGTGCAACCATAAATATGTGGTATCATTCAAGTATAATTAATAGTTTGGAATTCCAGAAGTATTCTCAAATCATTGGACAGTGTCGGATTTGTGTAATCTAGAGGGAAGTATACCAATCTGCTCAGGATCACTTTCTGAGTCGATTAAGCGATGTCCGTCCATGTGAACTTTGTAATCAAACTACATGTCCCAATTTCAAAGATAATTCGACAAAATTAGGTACAAGCATTTCCATTGCCCCAATGTCGATCCCTATTGAATTTAATTAGAATCGGTACATTATTTCTCCTAGCCACCATACGATTGCTTTCTTCCACTTCACGTTTGTTTGTTTCAAAACTTTTTTACAAATTGTTTAACATGGAAAAGTCTACAATTTTGTCGCTTCTAGTACTAATATTTCCACATATAAAATCAAAAACATGTTCATGTCGTTCATTTTGCTTTGTTGAAAGCCAATTTGTTTGGCCATGATGCTTTTATAGGTCAAACAATTCCGGGGGTCAACTGGGGTGGATTTTCTTTATTGTTTCTATAAATAGGAAGGTTGGTAAACGGTATAGTAAAAAAAATTTCACTGAACTCAACTGAACTCTGTAACTTTTTTTCTATTGAAAATTTTAAAATTAAGAAAAAATCTTACCTAAAATGTATTTCTTGAATATCACTCAAACAAATTTAGCAGGCCTTATTTTGAAATGTAATGAAACTTTTATTTAGTTTAAATATTGTATGTAACTATTCAAAAAGAATTTAAAAAAAATATCAAAAAACAAAAAAATTTAACGCATCCAAACATTGATTACTTTTAGCAAGAACTATTAAAGAATTTTAATGATAATTAAACATCTCACTCTTTGATACCGTTATATTTTTGTTGTTTACATATTTTGTTTTAAATCTTGTTTTTGTAAATACCGAGGTTGTTGTTTATTGTATTCAATATTTTTTTTATACTAAAACAATGAAATCTGACACTGTGCATTGGTGCAAAATTGATTGAAATCAAATGATTCGTATATAGTTTGAGCACCAATTATTTTACCCAAAACAGGACAAAAACAATGTGGTCTTAAATTTTCATTTTTTTTCTTGAGCATAAGTCAAATTTTTCTTGAGCATAAGTCAAAATTAGATATTATAGAATTGCTGTAGATTATTCGAAACTTTATTTCGAATAAGATGATTTTTTTTTTAAATATAATAGTACTTAAGTATTATGTCCATCACATACAAATTTAAATTTGGTTGTTTAGTAAATTAACAGTTTTTAAGATTATTTGAATAATTTCCAAAAGTGGATCTGAAAATTGCATTTGCATTTTTTGAAAATAAATAATTTTTAACTATATAGCGGACATAATTATCATTCAAATACATCTATCTTAAATCAATCAAATACGAAGTCAGGTTCATAAAATAATAGTATTTAAAGTAACAGCACATTCAAATTTTAATGATTTTTACACAAATTTAAATCGTGAATAAAATCGCGAGTTCTTCTAAAATGTCTAAAATACTCCAAAGGATATGCGCTTACCGAGTATGTCTGTTTTTTTTCTCTTTGGTGGAATTCATGATAGAAGAAATTAATTTTAGTCAAACCATTTGATGAAAATAAACACTTAAAATGTAATTGGAAAAGATATTGTATTTTAAGGTTTGTTACCTTCGCTCGAAAACTGTTTATTTTGAGAGTTCAAAAATTCTTCAGGAATTGAATCATATATGGAGTTATGTTTTTAGAAGTTTCACAAAATGTTCTAGAAATTACTATTCTGAGTAGGATTGCTTCAATTCATATTACGAACATAAATGTTGCCAAGTCTTAAGTTTTCGTTGTTAATCCTTGAAAATGCCAAAAGAATATAATCAACACAAACATTAAAAAGTCTATTAATATAAAAAATTAATAATGCAAGTGAAAAACAGCAACATAGTTTCTGCATTGTTTAAAAAAATTGTTGTTTTTTATAAATTAAATAAAACAGCTGATTATGATATCAGTACTATCGTTTGATTGCTTAAATGAGCCATTTTTTTGTAGGTGAATAGATTTTGGTAACACTTAAACTTTCACACACAATTCGAAAAACATATGTACAAATGTTGTGGGTATTGTACAAAACATATAAATGTAAATTATCAACAACTTTTATGCAACTATTGTAAAAGTATACGACTTATTACACATAGGACTATACAACGCCAGTTGTGAATTGAACAATTATTTTCTAGTTTAAATATCTATTAATTTTGCTATAGACTTAATATTAAAAAAATGATTTACAACATATTGTAAATATATATGACATGCAGGTTAAAAATATATAAATATGTATGTATGTAAATTCAATTATTTTCCATTTTTCTCCATTAAATAACTTATTTTTTCTTGTGTTTTAAATCCATGTCAGTTGTTATATAAATCTTATGTTGGCTTTTATGTTCAATTTATTTTCCATTTATTTTCTTTATTTAATAATTCTATTATCTTCTAATTACATTCAAATCTAAGCAAATAATGTTTTGACAACAAATTCTTTTTCTTACTACAAACCCAAAACTTAAGTATCTAATTTAATACAATAAAAATAAAGGATAGCAAAATCAATGTTAATAAAATCAACATTTAAATTGTTTAGCATTTGACAATTTAAGCATAAATATTTGACACTTGATGTAACATGAAATGTATGCAGAACAGAACAGCAACAACAACAACAAGGAAAAGACAAATACCTTTCAAAAAGGCATTTGTTGTTATTGTAGAGATATTCGAAATGGCATCATCATCTAAAATCAATTTGTGTAATAATAAAATAAACTAAATGTCAATTGACATTGTCAATTTAATACATACAAGCATTTTATGTTTTAAACGTATAATAAAAACAACAATGCTGATAATACTGGTAAGTAGAAAATGTTTATGTGGATCGGGTAACCCATGGTATTTGAGTGTTTGTGTAGTTGTGTGGGCTGATATAAATGGGGAGAGAAAAGAAAAGCTCTTAAAAACATCACCAACATTAAGGCACTTGTAAATACGACAACTACACCAACCAGCAACAACATATCAGCAACAGCAAAAACCTATATTAACAAAATCAGTAAAAATCAAATACATACAACACAGTAGAGTACGTCTACATGTTGTGGTATTAAAACTACAATACAAAGACATCAAAAAACACAACACACTAGACCACCACCTACAAACTTGTATAAGAGAAAAATATTTAAACACAAACACACACACACACTCATATACACAAATGTATGCCATTGTGCGGTGACCATGTCAAGTGCAGGTTTCCAACCGGTTTCACCATTTTATATTGTAAAAAAATAAACTCTTAGCTACTTACATACACACCTACAGTATCGGTCAAAACGTATTGAACAAAATTCGAGTTATAACATTTTTTCCAATTCGAAAGGATGTAAAGATTTTAGAAACAACAAATGCACTCTAAAATAAACATTTATCCTTAGTATTACTAACAAAGAAATTTAATTATAATAATATTGTTGAACAAATTTAACAAAAAGTTAATAAGTATATATAATCCAACACATACACAGAGAAAACAGATTCGTGGTAGCAACCGAATTTTACTGTTGCGACTACAAAATTTTAGAAGGGGTAATAAAAGTTTGGTTGCATCAACCAAAATTCTTCTTTATAAACTGACTTTCTGTTGATAGAACTGAACTATTCTATTTGTCCAACCGAATCATTCGATTGGCTAAAAATTCGGTTGCTATCACGAATCTGTTTTCTCTGTGTACTAATATTTCGTTTTATATCTGCACACCTTTTAGGCATAGAACTAATAAGATTCTCTATGCAATATTACATACATAGTCAGTTTCGTGTGAAAGTTCTACACAGAGACAACAGATTCGTGATAGAAACCGAATTTGTTGTCAATCGAATGATTCGGTTAAACATATAGAATTGTTCGGTTCTATCAACAGAAAGACAGTTGACAAAGAAGAATTTCGCTTGAAGCAACCAAATATATGTTACCGCTTCTAAAATGTTGTAGCTACAACTGTAAAATTCAGTCACAAAGAAAGAATCATTCGATTGGCAACAAATTCGGTTGCTATCACGAACATGTCGGCGTCCATGCTTAACTTCTCTTGTACAGTATTTCGGATTTAGTCTGTTATTGACAGGAACAAGTTATATAGCTGTTTCGCCAAATAAATTTTTGTTTGGCGTAACAGCAATATTAGTGAGAAAAGATATTAGGCATTTCCCAATGCCAGAATATAAAACGGACATCGGCATCCAGGCCACATTAATAAATAAACCTGATAGTAAAGTTACAATATCTTCAATATATTTTCCTCCTAGGTATAATGTTAAGATTTATAGCAGCTGGTGATTACAATGCAAAACACACATTTTGGGGCTCTCGCCTTATTCGTCTACCAGACTAGATGCCATATCTAGTGCCAACCTACTTATTTGCCTACAGACAGCAATAAGTTTCTCGATCTAGTTAATTGACTTCGCTGTAATCAAAAATATTAAACGAGAATTTATGTCAGTGATCCCTTCGCTGGACCTCTCATCAGACCACTCGCCTACAGTTTTAACGTGATTAGAAGTTCCAAGCTAATTGGAAAGTTATTGCTCCTGTTTTCCTAACAAGAAAACAAACCGGGTATATAATGTATATTAGCTCACACTTGCCACAGAATATCTCATTGATAAATGAATATGAAATACAATCCGCTGTCGATATATTTACAGATATTTTAACAAACACTGTTAAAGTGTCTACGCCCCAGTCACCTTGGTGAATTACAGACATTCAAAATACCCTAGAAACATTGAGTCTCTTGTCATAGAAACGAGAACACTCAGACGTCAATGGCAATAATCGCTGTCTTCTAGCGTAAAGGCTAAACTTAATCAGTGCCAAAGAAGACTTCACGTCGCCTTAAATATTAATAAGGAATCTAATCTAAGAAGTTATCTTAAAAACTTAGATCCTACTAAGGAAACAGAATATAGTCTCTGGCAAGCTGTGAAAAATATGCAATGCCCTAGTCTTCAAAACGGAGAATGGGCAGAAAGTACTTTAGAAAAAATTGAAGCATTTGTCAATCACTTGGACAATGTATTTACCCCAAATGAAACAAATTCATCCATTAGTGATCATGTCATAAATAATGTGGTCCCACCCTCCAATAAAATTCCTTTTCTCTACCATGAACACGATAAAATTACTACCTCGATGATAAGTTTGTTCATATTTAACTCGATACTACCTATTGGATATTTCCCATTCTCATGGAAAATATCTGAGATAGTTATGATACCAAAACCGTCCCATTAGCCTGATGTCAATACTCTCAAAACTTTTTGAAAAGCTTTTACTTAAGAACCTTATAGTACACCTTGCACCCAAGGTTACACAAATAAAACTAAAGTCAGTTCAATTGCACTGGCTAATTGGCCCACGGTTTGCTCTAGACTTCGAGTACAAAGTGGTTTTGTACAAAAAAGTTATGAAATCGATATGGCTATACAGCATTCAGCTATACAGCCTCCTCATCTAACGTTGAAAAATTGCAAAGAAAGCAGTCAGCACTGTAAGGGACAATAATACATTCCCCATGGTACATTCGCAACCGGGTATAAAATGTACTTGCCACAGAATATTACATTGATAAATGAATATGAAATGCAATCCACTGTCGATATATTTACAGATATTTTAACAAACACTGTTAAAGTGTCTACGCCCCAGTCACCTTGGGGAATTACAGACATTCAAAATATCCTAGAAACATTATGTCTCTTGTCAAAGAAACGAGAACACTCAGACGTCAATGGCAACAATCGCGATCTTCGAGCGTAAAGGCTAAACCTAATCAGTGTCAAAAAAGACTTCACGTCGCCTTAAAGATTAATAAGGAATCTAATCTAAGAAATTATCTTAAAAACTTAGATCTTACTAAGAAAACAGAATATAGTTTCTGGTAAGCTGTGAAAAATATGCAATGCTCTAGTCTTCAAAACGAAGAGTTGGCAAAAAATACTTATGAAATAATGGAAGCATTTGTCAATCACTTGGACAATGTATTTACTCCAAATGATACAAATTCATCTATTAGTGATCATGTCATAAATAATGTGGTGCCATCCCCAATAAAATTCCGGTTCTCTACCATGAATACGACAAAATTACTACCTCGATGATAAGTTTCATCATACTTATCTCGATACTACCTATTGGATATTTCCCATTCTCGTGAGATAGTTATGATACCAAAACCGGGAAAAGATGTCACTCAAGAGACATCATACCGTCCCATTAGCCTGTTGTCAATATTCTCAAATATTTTTGAAAAACTTTTACTTGAGAGCCTTATAGTACACATTTCAGCCAAGGTTACACAAATAAAATTAAAGTCAGTTGAATTGCAGTGGCTATTTGGCCCACGGTCTGCTCTAGACTTTGAGTACAAAGTGGTTTTGTACAAAACAGTTATAAAATCGATATGGAACTGTTAGGGAAAATAACAGGTTCCCCATGATACATTCCCAACAGTAATATTGTTTTTTTTCATAGGGATATCAATGTCCCCATAATACGCGTGAAGTTCAAACTCTCCAGTTTAAACTTGCTGTCATTTGAGGGTCATAGATGACTGAGTGTTTATGTTAAACATTGTAGCGGCAATAACAACTTTAATAAAGTTTAAAAAAATATATACCAGCCACTTTTGTCTAATGTGTTTTGACCGACACTATATGTACATATGTATGAACATTTTATAGCCTGTGTATGTGTGTGGAAAGTAACGGTCTGCTGGTCACATTTAACACCGTTGATGTTCTAAGTATTATTTACTTATAGGTATATCCATACACTCAAAGAATGACTGTTGAACCATGCTTTCCATCTGTCTGTCTTTCCATGTAAACTTTGTGTTCAAAGTACAGCTGCCAATAATGTCCTAGTTGCACTAAATTGAACATTATAATTTTAGTAGATTAATTTTAAAAATAATTACAATTCGAAACTACATTTTAGTGTTTGTAAAAATGTGATTATCAAAAAAAAGTATGGATCCACATCGAGTCACTAGTTATACGGGATTTTGGAACTTCTTCGAGAATTATGCTGGTCAAATAGTGACGGTTACTGATGTTCGATATCGTACCATGATTACTTCCTAAAGGATTGATATTGATGTGGACGACATGGCGTGAAACAATTCAATTACAGCATGAGATATTCCCTGACCAAGCTCTCTCACATTTTGTTGATCTAAATTGACAGCTACGTCGTGTGTTCAATGGTGTTAAACCATTAAACTTCTTCTTCTAGGGTTATTTGAAGTCAAAGGTCTATACCTACCAGTCTGCAACTTCTAATTGAAAGTGAAAATTAAATGAAACATCTATGAAACGCAGCAACATTTGTAGAATGTTTGTGAGGCCGTGTTCTAAACCAGTGGTCAGCATAAAAATACCTGAAATATGGCTTATAATAACATGTTTTGACCCTTTTTACTTTTTTGTAACCTGACCAACTATTGATTGTGATTTTGTTTCTTATTTTATAATTATTAAGAACTTCTTATAGCATTCGTAATGCTTAAAGATAAATAATCGATCATGTTCGGCTGCGGGTGGTCAAGAATGCCGACCACTATTCTAAACTCAATAAACAATGATTAAGACCTATGAATAGACAGATAATAATATTAATTTAATAGTAAAAATTAATTAGAAAATTATAAAATTTTCTACGTTAGAAATTTTTGAAATCAAACCACAGTTTACTATTTCTACTTAAGCCTTGCACTGAGTGTATTGCATATAAAATTGTAAACTATTATATGCATGTATATGGAATTTTGTGTAGCTGTATTTGTTAAAACTAAAAAGTAACCATAAAAATCAAGATAAGTTATTGGATTTGTAGCCTTTGTAGACCGGAAGCCCTGCAGGGGGAATCTGTGTTTGTGTGTGTGTATGTGTCTGTGAAGCTGAATGAATAAATGAACGTAATATGAATGAATGAATGTGTGTATGTATGAGTGAACATGAACTCTCTGTGGACTTTAACTACTGGTGATAGGCTGTCGCCAGTTTTTATACTAGATTAATTGCTTTTTTGGCATTTATTTTTATCATCAAATAATAAGCAGCAGCAGCGCCACAGAATGTGGCAGAGTGTGAGAAAAGTTAGAAAAAAAAAAATATAACTCAACGAGTCAGAAAGCATTAAATGTATATGTAAAGTAAATGGTTCGGTATGGAAAGTAAAGGAACTGAAAGGGACAGGAAGGAGCAAGTAAGCGCCACTTAGATTTGTTAAATTGTTTAAAATGTGTATTTTTTATAAGTACATTTAAGTGTGTGTGAGTGTGAGTTTCCCATAATATGCAGTTGTGAATAAAGAAGGGTCTGCTGCATTTTGTTTCCCTCTTAAATTTTTTTTGTGTGTTGTTTTTTTGGTTTTTCCCTTTTTTTTGTTCTGTTATTTCCGTTTCCTTTTAATGTAGTGAGTGGTAAATTATAATTTAGCGAGTGCTTTAAGCCACAGTAAGTATAACAGATTTACTTGTGTTGAAGTAGCATGTATATATTAAGCTTAAGGCCACTATAGACTTTAGACTACTTTACAATGCGGATATTTCGTGGTAGAGGTTAAATACTTGAAGTTTTATTGTTAATTCTATTATTGCAACGTTATAAAATGCGGATCTTTCGTTTATTTTACGTTTTTTTTTTTTGCTTCTTTTGTTAGTTTTTTGTTTTTAAAGGAAATCCTTATGATTTTTTTTTTTTTTTTTGTTTTTTAAATATTAATATTTTAGTGGTTTTTATCAACAGAAAGTAGATTAACACAATTGTTTTTTTAGTTTAATATTTTGTTTTATAGTTTTCTTACTTGTTAAATATTTAATAAAGCAGAGGGACTTAATTTAGCAAAATATTTACAAATTAATTTAAAACATTTAAATATTTGTTAAGATGTTGCTTAATGTAATTTATCTAAGTAATAAATAAGTAACTTTATGGAATTAATATTTTGAAAAAATTTAGGTTTAAATATAAAAATTGTCTGACTTCGATAACACATTATAATTTCATACTAAAGCAATTCAATTTTCATGCACATCTCTAATCCCATTTTCAAATAATTTTTCAACGAAATTTTATGAAATTTCGTCTTAGACTCTTAGGCATTCGGTGTTGGTCTCTGCTGGTTTGTTATGATAACACAATAAACAAAACATAGAGATTAATATTACTTTAGGACATTGTGAAATATTAGGACATTATGACATATGACATGATAAGAGACGTTGTGAATTGACCAATTGTTTTGGATTCTAATAAATGTTAAATGCGAATTAGAAATGCAAATTTTAACTGTTGTACCTTTTATGGGTTGACAGCGATTTGAAACTGTTTTTACTGAAGAGGTCTATCATGGGCATTGTTGGACCCAGATAGAAAAAGGTTAACAATGAAAAAACTGAAATTAAATAAATGGTGTTTTTATAGCGAGGGAGAACTTTAAATTGGTATAAAATAGAGTAAAGCATTTATAAGATCCATTCAATTGGCTTCATTAGTCAGATGATGTTATGCCATTAATATTTAAATATGATTTCGGGCATTTGGTAGCCGCGGCTAGCGTGTACATATAGTAAACTGGAGGTTGAATTTTCACACACCCTTCGATGTAAATCAGGCTGTATTTTGGCAATAACGCGTTAAATATTCTCTTCAATGTGTTCTGATCGTTTCTGGTTTATCTGCATAGAACTGTGACTTTACATATCCCCAGAAATTATAATTTAATGGCGTCAAATAACATGAACCAGGTGGCGAGTAGGTTCATTTCCTAAAATTATTCGTTCGCGAAATTTTTCTTTCAGTAAGTTGATTGTATCTCTCGCTGTATGACATGTGGCACCATACTGCTGAAACCACATGTATGCAATATTAATGCCTTCCAGTTGAACGATGAAAATGTTAGTAAGCATGTCTCTATACCGCGCATTGACATATTTAGATCATCATCAATATTATGCTGCACACCATCATGATGATGCATCAATCACTTCCCAGCGGGAAAAAGATGCAGTAAAGAAGCCTTCATAAATGCTTTATTTTGCAGATGCAAGGACACCCAGCCGCATTGCAAAATCGTTTAAATTTTACACGGCGTGTCATTGCGAGCCAAGGCCTTGCATACTCGCTGCTGTTAGAGGGCTGAGAGAAGGCGTACTTTAGAAGGCATATTAGAAGGTGTTCCGTTAAAGGCCTGTAGGGACACAGAATGTCTACATATTAACATCTATTCAAATTCCTGACAATTAAAGCCTAATTTGAAGACTGTTGAAGCAAAAAAATATTCTAAATGAATTCAACATAAAACCTAAAAAATGGATTTTAAAATATACACTACCACAGTGGGGAAGGTATATTGGATTTGTGCAGATGTTTGTAACGCCCAAAAATATTAGTCTAACACCCACCTTAGTATACCGATCGACACAGACTCACAGTCGATTAAACGATGTCCGTCCGTCTGGCTGGCTGGCTGGTTGTCCATATAAACCTTGTGCGCAGAGTACAGGTCGCAATCTTGAAGATATTTGGACAAATATTGGTACATGTAATTTGTTTTGCCCAAGGACCAAGCCTATTGAAACTGGCTGAAATCGGTTCATTATTTCACCTAGCCCCCATAGAAATGTCCTACCGAAATTGGACTTTATCGGTCATAAATGTTTAATTTATATAGATATCTACACAAGTTTTTCTCCAAATAAATTTTATATACACAGAATTCATGTCACCAAATTTTATGATGATCGGTCCATAATTAGTCATAGCTCCCATACAAGGCCTGCTTCCGATAATCACTTTAACGATCATAAATCTCCTAAAAATGTTGGTAGACACATAAAATGCAACATAAATTACTTTCATATAGACATTAATCGCACCACCTAATTTCATGGTGATCGGTCCACAATTGGTCATAGCTCCCATATAAGGCCCACTTCCAAAAATCGCTCACGAATATAAATTATTAAAATTTTGAAAGAAAAATGTTTTTGCTCATTTCTTAGTGTAGGGTATTATATGGTCGGGCTTTACCGACCATACTTTCTTACTTGTTTTTTATATAAAAAACTCCTTTACGCAAACTTCACAACTTCAAGTGTTATTAATTATTTTGAAGATTTTGCACCTTCTTCTGGTTTCATGTAACAGTTTATAATAAAGAGAGCAAAATATATAGAGACAATAATTGCAAAACCAATCATGTTTGAATATTAAATAAAGAATTGTTAGACCTAATTTTGCAATGTAATTTTGATTGTGTATGACATTTTTTAGAGAGTAGAATGAGTATCGCATCTTTTAGAATGTGTAAACAGGTCTTTTAGAAGGCCTACAAAGTGAAGACCTAGAATATTTTCCCGCTGGGTTGTTCTGTGCGCACTGTACGGCGTCTTACAAGATGCGTATTATCGTCAGGAGTAAACATATTGCGAAAACGATCCATAGTTTCTTAAATTAATCGTTATAATGGACGATCATGAGCACCATAAAATGCATATAATGCCCAATGTGTTTGTCTAACTGAACTATGGTTTTTAAAATAATTTTATGATAAATTAGCAAACTAAACTGTCTGATGTTACAGAAATTAGTGTTGACAATTTAAAATTCTCCACAAAACACAACTTATTAGACTATATATTAATATTTTATATTTAAATATCTATTGGTAAATGAAATACAAAAACTATGTGGTTTTAATTGGATTTCTTTTAAACATTTTGTTTAATTGTTTTGAAAATATAACTGATTTAACCAAAAACCTGGAACTTTAAATAAAATGCGCAGCCTTTCAAAGTTATCCAATTATGCTAAAATGTTCAGCATTTGTTTTTCAGATGAGTGATAACAATTTTAGACCTTTGGCTCATTGAAAATTTAAAATGTTCAAAATTAAGGCCATCCTAATGTATATTTCCAAAAATCTATTCAAATATGGACGGATTACAATTGATTTGCACTAATCCATTATTATTATGGAGCTTCTGTGACAAATTCATATATTTTAATTCAGTTGATGCCTCTAACTGCCTGCATTACCAAATAATTCAAAGCATTATTTTATTCTGACTAATTATCATAACAAATTTTCACAATTTAATTTATCTTTCATAATAAATAAACTCAAAGATTTTAAATGGTTTAAATCTGTTTTGTGGAAAAAGTAATTTTTTAAATAAATTTATTAGAAACTGTTTTACATTTTTTACTCTTGTTCTGTTCATAGTTTTTTTCTTTCTTTCATTTCCTTGTATAAACATTTTCCACTTTAATATTTGTCACAGTTTTTACCCTGAAACACACATTAAATCTATTTTCACTGCAGTTAATCTTGTAATTCCATGGTGACAGAAAAAAAAAAAAAAATTTGTAAATTCTAAATAAAAAATAAAAAAGAAAACTGTTGTTTGCTTAAACTTCAACTGCTGTTTCTACTCACTCATCCTTTTCATTCTGCTCTAACAATTATCTCCTGATTTAAGTTCGTATACAATTTTGTTATACGTTTTTTTTTCAAGCAATCAGGGTATTCAGAAATGAAAGCGAAAATTTCTGAATTTTAGCTTAAAATGAAAAACAATATCATTATTTCTACACCAACAAACATAAGAAGTTTTGTAAACAGTTTTGTTTAATAAAATGAAATTACTTTTGTACATGATGAATTTAAATATTCATGAAATCCTGGGATACCCTTATGTTGGTGTTTATAAAAGCATGAGTGCGTGAATTCGCTGTTATATGTATATATGTATGTGTGTGAGTGTATCTATGTATTAGTATTCTATAGTTGTGTTTAAGTTTGTTGGTGTATGTGTGTAAGAATTTCACTGTATCTCCATTGTTCCATGCTGTGTGGCATGAGCATTTTATATTTTACGCTTTAAACCAACCACAACAACTTTGTGATTATAATTTTTATCCAACAAATTTCGGTTGGAAAGTTAAAGTTAAAATCCCCTAGATAATTGGCATGTTTAGCTTTTTTATAACAACAAAATTCTATATATAGAGAAATATATAATACTTGTAATATCATGTTGGAATATTTATTGTATTTGTTATTTTATTTTTTTTTTTTTGTGCTTAAATATTTAAAACATTGTTGACACACAATTAAATTATTGTAGACATAATTGAGCTAATAAGTTATAAATATAATTTATGTATTTTAAATAAGTATTTATGTATTTATGCAAATGCTATTACATGCATATTTTACACTTGGAGTAATAATAAATATAAGATATTTCATAATTACAAATAATTTAATATGATGTTCACAGCAACCAAAAACTAATAGAAAACTACTAAAATATATCTAGTTTTTCCATACAAATCAAAATCTAGTTTCAACTGGTTTTTGATGAAATCTTAATAAAAACTACTAAAAATACACCTTACAACACTAAACTTTTCCCAATAATGAACTTTTATATACGATGAATATAAGAAAATGCCAAAAATTTTAATTTCTCAAATGGAGGCAAATATTGGTTTTGAAAAATTTTACAGCCTGGCCCACGATGTCGAAAGAAAACTTAAGCGAACGAAAGTCAGTCACTCACTTTCATTCGAAACAATGGCCCACTATCTTACGACTTATCGTTCGCTTTGCTTTACGTTTCAAACGTAATCCAAATATAATTGAGAAACAATCGACAATATATTTAAAACTATTATTTGACAAAAAATAAAATAATTGAGCAGTGGTGTAGTGGGTACAGCCCTAGACTAGCAACCGGAAGGTTGTGGGATCAACTCGTGGCTGCGACGTATTTTTTTTATATTTTTTATTATTGTAAATACATAATTCTATAAATATCTCTCCTAAGGAATATAAAAGATTACTTTTGGGACATCTCGAACAAAAATAAGTAGACTTTTCGTCAAATTCTACTTATTTTTCTACCACAAACCAGTATGTATGAGTGAAAATATATGTAATTATGTTATATTATGCACAAATGTATAATAATAAATAAGTATGCATCCGTTTTGTACTAGATTCTTACACAGACGACAATAAATAAAAAGTGAATGAATTTGACATTTTACTTCGTACAAATATTAGAAAATGTAAATAGTGAGCCTCAAATTTTGTATTGAGTTGCTTACGTTATCGTTCGTATTTGTTTTCTTTCGAATAAGAATATTAGTGAGCCTCAAAACAGCTGTTTGTCGTTTGAAACGACAACGTTCGACATAGTGGGCCAGGCTGTTAATTTCATTGAAATTTATTAAAAATTATTAGTTGAAATTATTTAAACAATAAAAAATGTGCAAAATGAGTGAATGAAAAACCATAAAATGTGAGTGAGAAGTTTGAAACAAAAAAACGAAACGTTGAGTGAAGAATGAGAATGAAAATATTTTGATATTTTGATTTTTATTTATATATTTGGTAACAAATGATTGAGATTGGAATCTTAGAAACTAAAATAAACGATTTTGTTTTTAAAAAACCGATTAGATTTTGTTTTGGTGTAAATGGCATATAAAGTTTAAATAACGCATTCGAAAGTACCGAATTTCACTTCAGTAGAAAAATATTTTTTTTTCTATAACTTGATGTGAAAACAAGGCATTGAAAAATACTTGGAATTTTATTACATACAGAGACGCTCATAAAGCTTAATGTTTTGGATTTGTACTACCTCTATCTACACAGAGAAAACTGATTCGTGATAGCAACCGAATTTGTAGCCAATCGAATAATTCTGTCTTAGTGAACGAATTTTACAGCTGTGAGTACAAAATTTTAGAACTGACTTTCTGTTGAAAGAACCTAAAAATTCTATGTGTGCAACCGAATCATTCGATTGACAACAAATTCGGTTGCTATCACGAATCTGTTTTATTTGTGTATGAACTGACTGTTTACTTATGGACCAATTTCGGTGAATCTGTCAACACAGACAAAACAGGAAGTATCTTTGATATATTTTTTTCTTTTTGGGTCAGAACTAGAGTATCCGAAACCGAAAACCGGTCAACCGGTTTTTTCATCTTTGTAAAACTGACCGATTTCGGTTTTCTTTAACTTTTCGGTTTTTTGACAACCCGTTTTTTAAAGACGGTTAACCGGTTTTAACGAAATACTTTCTAAAGCTTATTTGAACATACAACTTAAAAATATTTTGATAACATTTTTAAAAATTTTAATTTTTTTTTTAGAAAATTTCTGAATATGACAAATTTTGTCATTCTAAAAACCGGTTAACCGAAAATAAATTTAAACTGGCATTTTTCATATTAAATAAAAATTAATATAAAACCGATTAACCGGTTTTTCGAATGACAAAACCGAAACCGGTTTATTTAGAATTAGAAAACCGAAACCGATTTTTTTTATAAAATACTGTTTTCGGTTAAACCGGAAACCGATTTTTTGAATTTGCCGGTTTTTTGGACACTCTAGTCACAACTTTGCTGTCTGGGACAATTTTGACCCCAGCTATTAAAGGATTAACAATATCATAAAAACTTCAAATTACAAAATTGTAAATATCATTAGCGGAAAATCTTTGGAACAAAACAGAAAACGCTATATTTTATTCTGACTTTAACCCAAACATTATATACCTTAATAAAACAGTTCATTGTATTAATGTAATATAACCCGAAAATGCATCATATCCATGCAATTTTGTGGGAGTTTTAAAGAATATTAACTTCAGCGTATTAAGATATCAATGTTCGCACTTTTGGGAATTCTTTTTTGAGTTCGATGGTTCTTTTTTGTTTTTAATTCGAAATAATCTAAAAAGTCTCTTTTATTTAAACAAGTCCTAAACACCTCAATTTAATTTCAAAACATTACGATATTTTTTAATTTTGTTGAAAATCACCCAAATGGTCTAGGCATGGCAGTTGTATGTTCTAACAGTTAAGAAAAACTTTCTGTTTTAAAAAAATAATCTTTGGTGTTTCTTTTCATGAAATTATTCACTCTGTTCTTAATGAATTCAGATTTAAAAAAACTTTTTATGCTTCACTTTCAATATTTTATTAATAACACTCTGCTACAAAATACCACTTTTTGTTGAATATAAAAAGCGGGTTGAAGGCTTAGGTGCGGACACACTAAGTCCGTTTTCAAAAACTTTGAAACATCATCAAAACTTTTAGTTATTTTGAAAAAACTGTTTTGTTTGTAGTACTTTGGTACCTCTAACTCACACATTTTTAGACCAATTTAAATATTTTAAACAATTATGGAGAGGCAAGGAATTAGGCATTCATAAAATGTATGCATTAAATGTACATTCCAAGAAATTGTGTAAGTTTTTATAAAAAGTTTCGCTATTTTCAAATTCAACAATATTTTTTTTGCACAGTGTTTTAGAGACAATTTTATATAGAAAAAAATTAGACATTACTTTTAGATTTTCCTAATAAAAACAATACTTATAATTTTTCATATGGGCAATTCATTGTCATCGTACGTGACATTTGTACGCCAATAGAGTGGAATAGATTTTGCAAAAATAAGAGTATCTGAAAAATAATTTGGTATTTATGTTCCATTCAGAGGGTACTATATTTTAAAAAAATAATAAGTTCTTTCGAAACATTGTTGTCCAAAATATTGAGCGAAATAAGAGTATATCGTACGTGACATAAATCGGAAGTAATTTTGAGGTACATGTAGAAATATGCGAAAATTTACGAATCGTGTAATTTTGTACAGTAAACCAAATATTTTTCCTCTACAATCTGTCATATTTAAATAAAAACAATCTTTGGATGATTTTGTAATAAATAAATTTTAATATCGTACGCGGTAATATCGTACGTGACAGATTTTTCTCTTATAGTAAAACAATGTATATTATATATGTATACAAAAATTAAAAAATACACAGAAAATATATATTCGGTTTCAATAAACAATTTGGTAATAGCAGAAAAAAAAAAAAAAAACAATCAGAGTCAAATTCATTTCATACTACATGCTAATTGGGAGATTAGTTTTCGCCACAATTTGTGCGTAAAACGTGGCAAGTAAATTAAGAAATAGTCAGTTTAGGGCCATTATTACAACTTGCCTTTAAGTTCGTAATAGTAAAAGGTTACTTTAAGTAACAGAAAAAGGTTGCTTTAAAGTTAACTTTTACTATTGGGAACATAAAGGCAAGTTGTAATAATGGCCCTTAAACTATTATTTTTGCCCTTCAAATGTTATAATAAGCTCTAAATACTTTCACATAAAAACATTTTAGTGTTTTCTTCTATTCAAATCATTTTGAAAAAAAGTTTCAAGTGTTTTTGTTTTTTCAGTCGTGGTAGTCATTCTCGTGGAATTGCCCATATGTATCATAAAATGCACGCTATTTTAAAGCGTAATCAGTTTTCTTTCCAAACTGGTTGAAAAAATTTAAAGTCGGACAAAAACTGACTGAGTTACAGTTCGATTAGTTGACGAACATCACTGAATACGATTTTTTTAGAATAACTTCTGAATTTGAGAGTGTTTCTGAAATTTTTTGACACAATTTGTAATGTACTCAACAAAACCTATAACCCACGCTAAATCATTTTGCTAGTTTTATTCCTGTGTTAGCATTGCTATAATTCTCAGTCAAATCACATATGTATTCATCAATTTTTCTCATATAAATATGGCAATAATTTAAATTTTATAAGAAAAATCAACCACATACATAACTTTTTTTGTAAATTTTAACTATGTAAAAGAAAAAGTGACATTAAAGTGTATAAAATGTATATTAAAAATTATATTGATGTTAATAAAGCAAATTAAAATAAAGAGCTGCTTTGCCGAATTGTTTATTTTAATGTTCAGCTGTTTGTGCTTTGGCATTTTATACTCAGTTAAACCTAGATTATATACTAAATAAACAATAAGTGAGAAACACAATTTTTAGATTAATCTAGGTTTAATCGCATTACACTAAACCAGTTTTATTTTCTTTTCCATATAGTCTGAATTTGGGCAAAGTAAAATATTTTAAACAATTTTTTTTATATTATTTGATAGTATTCATTTTTTTATACATATATCGCACTGGTTCCTCTAAAGAGAGCTCATATCTATCCACTGTAAAAATCTTACATCATTTTGCCTACACTTTCGTCAAAAATACAGTTGTATCCGTCTTTAACTTTCATTATAATGTATTAAAAACAAAACAGTTTTTTGCCTCTACTGAAAATTTTTATTTGACTCTCTTTAAAGGACCAGTGCGATATTTGGGTCCTATTATAATGAAATGTCTTTAATTAAACCCTCCGTTAATCGCAACTGATCTGGTTGATACAAGTAAACATTTTTTTAAATTCCCTAAATTTTAAACTATTTTTTTATAAAAATATACTTTTACCGCAATTTTATTTTTATACCCTTCACCTTCGTGAGAAGGGAATATATATATTTGTCATTCCGTTTGTAATTTCAACAATATAATTTTCTGACCCTATAAAGTATATATATTCTGGATCCGTAAGGATAGTGGAGTCGATTTAGCCATGTCGGTCTGTCTGTCTGTTGAAATCAATTTTCTGAAGACCCCAGTTATCTTCAATAATTCTGTCAGACATGCTTTCGAGAAGTTTCCTATTTAAAATCAGCAAAATCCGTCCATAAATAACGGAGATAGGAGTAAAAATCCGAGACAACCGCTATTTGCGGCCTATTTCTGATGTAATGATAAATATTTCAAAATAAAAATTGGAAAAAACTTTTGAAAAACAATTTCGAAAAAAAAAACTTTTTTTAATTTTATTATAAAGTATAATTTGGTGAAAGGTATATAAGATTCGGCACAGTCGAATATAGCTCTCTTACTTGTTATTACTCTTCTAAGAACTTTGAATTTAATATGTTTACGAAATAAAAAGTGAAGTGATTATTTTCAAACGTGGCTTTTTCATTATTAGTATCATTTTGATACATTGCGACTAGTCTCATTTAAAAATGATTGCGACTAACGGAGGGTAAATCTATATTAAGCAGGTTTTATGTTTTATTTTGTTGTTTCCTGTGTTGCAAAATTTATCGTAAATGTCTTTACACTAGTGCTTCAAGAAGCTTCATTGTAGGTACTTGCAAAACTTTGTAATATTTTTACTGGGCCATTATTTATATATTGCTTTTTACTATTCAAAATACCCAAACAAAAAACAGGATGGTCATTGAACTTTATGTGCTTGCCACCCTAAGCCTTTAAATCATAATTTAACTATTTATATTAAAATTAAATACTAATTAAGACATATTTTCACGATTTCATTATTTCATATGTATGTACTTATAGCTTTATTTGAAATCCTGAAAGTATGCTAATTATATTTTGTTTACATTTGATCACTTCCCCAAAAACTCTCTCCACACACAGAAACTGATAATTTGAATGTATTGTAATAAAAATGAACTCTCCCATGCTTAGAACATTCATTTGTAGTCACATATTTTTAAACAGTTTAAATAATACAAGATTGTGAAATTTCGGGCAGAACAGTGGTGCAATAAAAAAGTACATGACTGTTGACAAAATTTACATTTACGAGTAATAATAAAACAAAATTTTATTTATTTATAAATTTGTGTTTTGTTTTTTTTTTTTTAAATAATTTTGTCATTACTAGCCTGTATTTTGTATTTTTTTGCTGTTGCTTAAAACATTTATGATGTCGTTATGGCGTGTTAAAATAATTTGACAGTTGTTAATGTCATTTAATTTTTTATTTTTTTTCTTTTTGATACGCCTTATACATTTTGTGATTGTTTTTAGGGGTGTGTGAGTGAGTTTAAGTTAATTTTATTGTAACAGTTGCTGTAGGAGTAATACTCGTAGGAGTAGTATGTACCAGAAGTTGTAAAGTATCGGGTTATTGTTGTTCTTTTGCTGGTTTTTGTTTCATTTTTATGGCAGCATTAACACCCATTGCTGGGGTTTTTTAATGTGTGTGTGTATTGTCGTGTGCGTTTATTAATAATTTGTATGTGAGTGTGTGTATTCATTGGTGTTTTAGTAAAATTATTTAAATTTAGGGTTAAATATAAAACAATTATTAATTAAGCTAATGCGTGTTTTATTTACTTTAGACGGATACTAAACAATAATATATGTATTTACATACACACATACATATGTACATATGTACATATTTGAATTTAAGTTTGTGTGTGTGAGTGCAGGTTTATGTGAATGTGTTTATAATGGTAGTAATTTACTAACACAAACGTCAAGTAAAAGTATTGTTTTTATGTGTGTTTTTTTTATATTCATGTTAATGTTTAATAATGATTTTTATTCATGGTTTATTATATTTTCTTTTAATAATAATAACGTAAATGTTATTACTAACGTAAGTTTTCAGTTGTTCTCAGTTTGCGTGTTTGCATTGTACGAGTTTATGAATCTGTAGCATATTTTCAGGATAATTTTACTTAATTTCACGAGTGGTTCGCATGTTTAAGGTTTTTAAGCTTATTATCAGAAAGGGACAAGTACTTAAGCCACGTTCTCTATTATTTCTTTTTTTATTTATTGAAAATAATTTAATAGCTTTTTTAAATTAATTTGTTGGCACTTTTTGTGATATGTAAATATGTACATATAAACAAACGTTGGCAATATATTCAATAATAAAGTCGTTCAGAAAAAAAATACATGTATGTTTGTGTTAAAATAACAATTTCTTATACATAATTTTAGCACCAGTATTTATGTGAAGATTAAATCATTTTATTAGGTTTTATAGGATCCAAGATGAATACTATAGTGTCTGAGAATTTTGTAATAAAATAAGTTTTAAGGTTTTTAGTTTAAGCGTACACGTGCTTTCAATTTAACAAATGTACGTAAAGGTGGCACTTATCTTGCTTTTTTTTCGAATCTCCCAACGTATAAAACTATTCTTCAAAAAATCAAATGCTGAAAATTTGTTCCAAATATGATAAAAATTAAAGGTTTCATTTGAAAGTAGAAATATTTAAAATTAAAATGTATTAATTTTCTTTTGTTTCTGGTTAAAAATTTATTAAAATTGTTTCTAAAAATACAATCAAAAAATCAAAATTTTTAAAATTAAATTAAATTTCACAAAATTAAAAAATTGTTTTCGATATTAATAAACGCTAAATGGGTCAATTTAACAGTTATTGTTAATACGATTTAAAGTGTGGAATGTTTTGAAATTGCCGGATTTCGAGGAAATTTAATTTTTGGTTATTATTTATATTTTTGTTCACAAATTCGTATCTTCCAGAGGTTTTGTACAAAATGTGTCCTTAACAAAAGAATACCAAAACTTAGTGCGCCATTGGAAACCGATTTTCAATCAAAACAATTAAGAGTGTTACATTCGGCTGTACCGAATCTTATATAAAAAGTTTTTCATTAAAACTTCTAACCCAAGTATTATTTGATTTTTTTTATCAATTTACTTTTGTAAAGCATTTAAGTTATTATGTTTAATGTCAATTATGTTCATTTATTCTTAATCTGATTAAAATGTGTGACTCGAAAAAAGTGAGTTCTAAAATTATTAAATATTTTCAACAAAACCCAACTTGGTCCTACAAAAAGTTGGCCAAACAATCAAAGGTCTACTATCAATCTTTTTCTACACAGAAAAAAATTACGACAAATCAATTGTCATATTAATTACAAAATTCGTCAATACAATTAATTTTTTAATTAAAAAGGCACCAACAACCGATTTTGTAGATACAAAAAATATTTTTGTTACTTAAAATTGTTAACTCTCAACAAAAAATTTTAACAACGAGTTTGTGAAATTAAACAATAAATTTGTTAACAGTCAACAGTAAAATTTTAACAATAGGTTTGTAATATTGAATAATTATATTGTTACTAGTTTAAACTATAAATTATATATCTGCAATGGCTTTTTCTTATATTAATAAAAATGCAATTTGATGGTTTTAATTGTTTTTTTAAATTATTTTAAACAAATTTACAAATTATTATAATAATAACAAATATATAGTTAAAGTATGTATATATGTATGTTGTTCCCCCTGTATTCTTCTTGAATGATTTCCATTTACCCTCGACGGATTTGATGACGAAAAGAGTCCACTTGAAATCCTGTTGAAAAAACGTTTTGTATATAAAATTGATGTCAAATTGTTTGGCCTATAGCGATAGATTAAACTTACCATGCAGAATAGTCCAATTTCTTTATAATTTATAAAAGAAAACATATTTTTTATGAAACAAAAAAATGTGTTTATTTTTCTTTAATTTTTATTTTTTTGACACATTTATTTTTGTTACTTTCAATATGATATTCACATTGAATTTTAACAACTGAAATTGTTAATAGATATCTAAAATAAATTGTTCATATGAGTATTAAAAACACATATTTAATAAAAAAATTATTAAACATTTAAATCACATTTCAAACAATTTTTTTTAATTACTTAATAACTGTTACCATTTTTTTCTGTGTAATGTTATTAAACATTACCGAGAGAACTTGTCCGTTGATATAAAACCTGGTTCAGGTAGAATGAATGGTCCACATGATGTTTTTAAACCAAACAAATATAACGCATTTTCAAAAGAGCTCCCAACACATCTGGTAGAAAGCTGCCCGTTTAGGTCAGTACTTGGACTATTTGGTACAAACAGTTAAAGCCAATGCAGGTTTTAAAGCATACAAGGCTCAAAAAGTTCCTGAAAGGAACTCTGCTAAAAATTTAGAGGCCAAAGACAGAGCTCGGAAATTGAAGTCAACTTTTATACAAAAAATATACCTGGTGCATAATGGATGACGAAATGTACGTATGGAAAATTTTTCGCAGCTTCTGGTTCAATTTTTTTATGTTGCAGATGCTCGAGGGAATGTTGAAGAAAAGTTTAGGACCCAAAAGCAGAAAAAATTTCCCAAAAATTTCTTGGTATGGCAAGCAATATGCAGTTGCGGCAAAAAAGCCAAACATTTGTTACAAAAGGGCTCTATAAATACCGAAATTTACAAAAAAGGATGATGACTTCTAAATGTGTCCACTTATTTTTGGCCTGATTTGGCATCTGTCACTATGGTAAGAAAGGTCTTGATTGGTAAAAGAACAATAATGTGGTATTTGCACCAAGAGAGGCAATTCTTCCAAACTGCCTGGAGCTGAGTCCAGTGGAGAGATATTGGGCTCTTGTTAAAAGAGAATTGAAGAGCACAAAAAAGGTGTCCAAGAGTGTGGTAGATTTTAAACAGAGATGGAAAACCTGTTCGAACAAAGTGACATAAAGCACTATAAAAACCATAATGGAAGAGCTTTCGAAAAAGGTTCAAAATTTCATCATAAGTGATTAGAACTATAAAAATATTGTTTTTTTTTTTTTTTTTTTGGAAATTGTAACAATTCAAAACTGTAAGTTTAGTGGTTTCATTGTTATTAACATATATGTATGTTAAAAATTTTTCGATCTCAGTTCTTACATACATATTTTTCTTATATAGAGGTTATATGGGTTAGACAATTATGAATGTTCAAAACATTTTCTGAGAGAAGCCATGTAGAGACAAATGTTGCCTGATTTTACAGTATAATTTCAGAGTACTGAAAACTAATTTGTGCACAATTTTATCAGGATTGCCGCGTAATCAACAAATTTATGACTGCACAAACAGTATTCCGGTGGGTCATTTTTATGGGGGCTAAGTGAAATCATGAACCGATATTGCCCATTTTCAATTCGTCTTAAAATTGTATGAGGGTCCAGAAATATACAAATGTGGGTTTGCGACAAATATTTTGGTGCGTTAACGTAGGATCACACGATTGTCTCAATGCACCAATTTTATATTATACAATTTGTATTATGCTGAATTGGGACACAACATAGAAGTTTTTCCAATAAAATTCTCTGCAATCACATGGTTGCCTCATTTCACATAAATTTGATTGTGATATTTTGTCGGAAAAATGTTTATTGGTTTCTTTCCAGTCACACGATTTTTCTAGTATACTGCAACTCTGAGGAACAGCTGTTGTGCTAGATGGCAAATGTTGTTTGTTGTCTTGTAGGTTTTGTCGAGTACAAGAATCTGATTTAGAAATATGACACTGAGGCTTTAAGTAGTCTTAAGAAATCAGGCTAAAATTTTTCAACAAAAACAATTTGTTTTAATTTTTGCAAATTCTCAAATTCGGTGATGTTTCTGCAGATTATTTTATAAAGGAACAAAAGTTTGTCTACTTATTATTTTAAATAAATCCATATTGTACTTCAATATCACATATATAGGAGCGAATTGACTTCTTCAGTTGCTGCAATAGAACACAATAAATATTGGTGTATTTTTAACGTAAATACTGGTGCATGGTTGAGCCAAATAAGCACAATGTTATAGTGGTTTGACATATGAGCCAAAAAATTATGAAAGCATATGATTAGCATATAAAAAAGACCAATGATTGGTGCATTGTGGCAATCGTGTGATCCTATCTTTACAAACGGAACGACAAAATCAATGCATCCCATCACCATATTTTTTGATGGTTGGTATAAGAATTATGTTTAAGAAATGTATAAAAGCTAATGTAAAGTCGCCACAGAACAAGACTAATAAGCGAAATGACAGAAACAAAAAAAGAACCATGCCAGCAATTCACTATGTTCAAATGTACAAAGAAAAAAGAATTTCTTTGAGATTTTATTTTTATGACCAACACAAACTGTAAATAAAAATATAACAATTAAATGTGTCATAAAACCATTATGTTAAAACAAATGAAAACAAAAATGTTATAAACAATTTACAACCCAAAACAAACAAGAAGCGAAGATAACAATAAAACAAAAAATAAAAAATAAAATAGAAACAACAACTTTGTTATAAAATCTGACATGATATATGTGCATATGTATGTTAGTAATCACCTAAACATTTATATAGAACATACATACATATATTAATTTGTATATCAAAAAAGATACTTTATGTTTTCACTCACTAGCTGGGACGTTTTTTTTTTTTTTTTTTGATGACCCGAGTGTTAACAAAAGCATAAAGGTAGCAAACAATCAACCAGTATAAATACTCATAAAGAAAGACTTGACATGAAAATAGTATATATATATAGCTATTTGAGAATGTATGTGTAAGCAGCTACTGGGAAAGGAGAAAAGGTAAATATTTCTCTAGTCACACTTGTTAAGGGATTTTGAAATACAGATTGTATTTTAGGGATTTAGAAACACTTTAGCGTTGAAAGCAAACAATAAAGTTAACAGATAAATCACAGAGAATTCATCATGCAGTCAACACAAATTAAGGTAAAAAATATTATTTCAGAGATGATGCTTACAAACAAAAAATTTATAAATAAATAAAAACTTTAATAAAATAAGAAAATGGTTTTTGTTTGTATTGAGAAGCTGACTCAAGTAGTTTCAGTAGTGAGTTTTTGAAGATTGAATTCAATATATGTCCTATGTCCTACCATATTTTGTAAATGCTCTAACTAAATCTCAAAAAATAAAAATTAATCATTTAAACCCTTTATTATTGAAAGCCTTTTTTGTACACTTTGAAAAAAGCGCCTTTTTAAGGTGAGAGAATAAACGTTCAACGAACATGAGTTTTATATGGCATGAAATCATAATTTTTGTATTCTCGTAATTGATTTCTCAGTAGAACAATTAAGGATTTCCTTATCTGTAATTACTATACAACGGGCTCCGGGGCAAAAAGCCTAAAAAATAATACTCATATTCAATGATCACTGCAGAAGTTGCCCAAAATAAGAAGAGATGGTATTGTTCCTGATATACATTAATTGAATCACCTTTTATGTAATGCCTGGAGCATCACCTTATACGTTTATGGCTTCATGACCAGCTGATTTGTGTCCCTTGGTCATCTTACAAAAGGATCAAATGGTTTGGACACAATTTTTTAACATTTTTATATCTGAGGTGAGCAACAGCTCTTTCATCGACTTATTTATGGCATTATGATATTTTTTTTTTTGAATTTAGATATAATTGCAGTTATATTCGTATAACAAATTCGATAAAAATTGCAATCGGTAATTGAAAAGCATCTGAAATGTCAGAGAACAATTTGAGAAAAAAAGTAATTCTCACATTGAAAAAAAAAATTCCCAAATGTTTATCAAATCATTTTGGAATTGTGAAAGGCCTTATATAGATATCATACTCACTGTTGGATATAATACTCCAGAGATATGCTTTTGAGGAGGCTCCATGTTATATGAAGTAAACTGTCTGCTTCTACGTTGGTCTTTTGACAGCATATTGGTGACATACCGAATTTGAATTCTCTTATGATATCTTTAAAACGTCATTTACATAGTCCGAGTTATTCAGTTATAAACTGAAGAGAATTAACCCTCCGTTAGTCGCAATCATTTTCAATTGAGACTAGTCGCAATGTATCAAATTGATATCAATGAAGAAAAAGCCGCATTTGATAATAATCTCTTCACTTTTATTTCGTAAACAAAAAAAACTATTAAATTCAAAGTATTTAAATGAGTAATCAAAATAAAATTTCAGTAAAAATATATTTTTATTCAAAAATAGTTTAAAATTTAGGGCATTTAAAAAAATTTACAATAAAAAAATGTTTGCTTATATTAACCGGATCAGTTGCGGAGTTGCGACCAGCTGTATTTTACGGATAGTTGAGCGGTTATTTAAACTCTAAGGAAAGATAATGTTAAGTATCGCAACATTAAACAATGTAAGAATGACATAAACTCATACATATTACAATTTAAAAAACAGTAAATCTGGAAAATACCAAACCCTTAGTAAGGTTTAAATATGAAATAAAGGAATAGGCAACAAACGAATATGCCAGTGATTGATAGAACTCTACAGTCTAAAAAGAACAAGGGAGGTTTTCAATCTGAATAGGCTAATACTCAGAAGACTAGTTAATGTGTTAACTGGACACACTAAGTTGAATACTCATCTTATTCGTATTTGTCTAGATCGTGTAAAGAGGAAGAGGACTAATTACTGGAACATTACCTGTGCCATTATTCTTAATTTAGCTGAATTAGAAACGAAAATGTTTAGGCTTATGAAATATTGGGATTAGATACATCAAATATTGGGATTAGACACATGAGTTAAACTGAATCATTTATTGACCTAAAATTCGTAGGATGGTAATCTTGGAATCCTGAAATTATGGATATTATTGATTTTTTTTTTTTTTTTTTTTGGCAAATTTCACAAAAAAGACTTTACAATAGTTTGAAATATCATTCTCTATCCTTAGCAAAAAATTCCAAGATTCTATTTATTAGATATATTATTTTCATTGATTTAAGGAGTGAGATCGTAAAATTCTTAACACATGTTTTTCATTAAAACTTTTAACCCAAGTATTATTTGATTTTTTTTTTTTTTGATCAAGTTACCTTTGCTAAACATGTCAGTTTTTATGTTTAATGTCAATTATGTTCATTTGTTGTTAATCTGATTAAAATGAGTCACCAGAAAAAAGTGCGTACTAAAATTTTTAATTATTTTCAACAAAACCGAACATGGTCCTACAAAATGTTGGTCAAATAATCAAAGATCTGCCGTCAAACTGTTTCCAATGTTATTAAACAGTACCGGGAGAACTGGTCCGTTGATAGAAAACCTGGTTTAGGTAGAAGGAATGGTCCACATAATGTTTCTAAAGCCAAACAAATAGAATGCATTTTCAAAAGAGCTCCCAACACATCTGGTAGGAAAGCAGCCCGGTTAGCTGAGTGCTCGGACTATTTGGTACTAAAAGTTAAAGCTAATGCAGATTTAAAAACATACAAGGCTCAAAAAGTTCCTGACAGGAACGCTGCTAAAAAATTAGAGGCCAAAAACAGAGCACGAAATTTGAAGTCAAATTTTATACAAAAAATAAACCTGCTGCATAATGGATGACGAAACGTATGTTCTGGCAGATTTTTCGCAACTTCCTGGTCAAAAATTTTATGTTGCTGATGCTCGAGCGAATGTTGAAGTAAAGTTTAAGACTCAAAACCAGACCAAATTTCCCAAAAATGTCTTGGTATGGCAAGCAATATGCAGTTGAGGCAAATGAAATGTTTACAAAAAAGGCTGCTTCCATTCATAAGACTTCATATTGTGTCCACTTATTTTTGGCCTGACTTGGCATTCTGTCGCTATGATAAACAGGCCCTTGACTGGTACAAGAACAATAATATGGTATTTGTGAAATCCTCCAAACTGCCCGGAGCTAAGGCCAGTGGTGTCCAAAAAAGGTGTCCAAAAGTGTGGTAGATTTTAAACGGAGTAAAGTGATAGAAAACACTATAAAAACGTTAATGGAAGGGTTTCCGAAAAGGGTTCAAAATTTCATCACTAGTGATTAAAATTATAAAAATATTTTTATTTTGTAAATTGTAATAATAATTTCAATCAAATAAAAATAAAGATTTAAACTGTAAGTTTAGTGGTTTCGTTTTTATTCACTCCTTATATTACTTTCACGTTTTTAAAGTTACATTGAATGGAATTGAGTATGAAGAAAATCGTAATATTTTTTCAGTGTAAAAAGGTAAAAATCATAATGTAAATATTTGTAACTAAATTCACATGTATAGTCACAGGTTGACATTATTGACTCTTAAAATTTGCATACATAAACACACGATTGTATGAATAAAATAAAAATCTACTCAATATGATATGAAAAAGAAAACCAGTAAAATTCTATAGAAAATAAACATTTATCAATCTGAAATGGATTGAATGACAATGTCTAGAGTTGTTAAGTCAAGAGTTGTAAAGAATTTATTTAAAGTTATTATAATACAATGAACATAACACACACACACACACATATGTGTGTATATTAACATTGACACATACTATTTTACGTGTAACTGAATGTATGTATGTAAATAAGAATTTCAACACTTGTAATAATAAAAATACTTATATTGACAGAAAGTAAAACAAAAATGTCAAGAAAATTTACGCATATTTACATTTAAATATTCAGCAAAAAAAAAAAAAAAATCGAAAAGTAAAGAAAACGAATAAAATACAAACATCCCAGAAATGTCTATGATAATGAAACATCATCAATATTGTCAGTTAAGTGACATGTGTGTACAAAAAATATACAACTTGTCTCCAGTCATATCAATCTACGTTAAATGTACTAACTCTTCGTAGTATGTAGAAAATGTATTCATTCATTCATTCACTATTTCAGTATAACACAAACATTTCTATACTATTACTTACTACTACGGCGCATTAATTCATGAGTGCACGAAAGTTGTTTTTCAGTATTTGAGTATTTAAGTTTCTCCTTGAACTGAATTCCAAGAATAATATTTGCATATAATTTCTGAAACATACTACGAGAACTTGTATAAAAATGTTTATTTTTTTTTTTTTTTTTGTTTTCTTCTCTTTTCAGTATTTACAGGAATTTCAAATATTCGTTCATGTATGATTTGTATCCTGCCACAATGTTGCCAGAGAAGCAACAACAGTAGAAACATGACAAATATAACATCTTATTTGCATTTAGATTTTATCAAAATGAAAGAAATAATGTTCTCATGAAAAATGTTTGCAGCCAAGCAAGTTAAAGGGAATTGTTATGAAAACAATTTGTGGAAAAAATATCGTAACGCAAACATGTTTCAATTACGTATATGAAAAGTAAACTGATTTTGTTAAAAAGCCACTACAAAAACTATTTTAATAAGACTAAATTCTTGGTGCATATTATTCCTAACCATAAAGCCTAATTATTGCAAAATCCACTAGTAACACTTGATGGAAATATGTATGATATTGTTACGAATGTTCAATGACGATTTGAATTCAACGGTCTGTAACGACTGCCTGCAGCATTCATCATGTTTGAAGGCACGTCCATCATTGACATTGTTTGTAAGTATGGCAACACTAAATGTTTGGGCTGCTGGAAATGACATCGAAAAGCTCTAGAAATCGAATGTACTAGTATGTCCGTTGAGAACATTGTAGATGATTCCCGATAGATGGCGCGTGTATAAATAGCGGCAGAGCTGGCAGTCGTGAGTTGAGTTTATCATTGGCGCTGTTAGAGTTAACATCAATTGTCGTGTACGTGTGTGTTTGTACATTATAAAGTTTGTGTGCATTTCTGCGAATTGATATACGTGTTTAAAGATATTGAGTGACTATTTAATTCTGTTGTTGTTGTACATTCTAAATAAATAAAGAGTTGTTACAATTTTAAACTAGTAAAATTGCTTTTATTTGCAATCAAAAGTATCCGGTTTATTTAAAGGAAATAAACTACGTTTTTAAAAGGTATGTTTCCAGGTTTTTTTGTTATTTCAGCGAAATATGTAGCAGATGAAAAATATATTTTTTAATAGTAGTAAATAGCATTCAGAATAAAATCCGTAACATGGAGGATTTCATCCGTAATATGGCGAAAATAATGATACCGAAAACGATATCATAATTGCCTGGAAAAACGATATTATAAGGAATGTTAAATTTTGGTGATACGCAAACGATATCATATATGATTGTCTATGTCATCTAGATGTTATTGTTATTATATCGTTTGGTCTATTGGGATTGGAAAATTCTCCAAAAATTCCCTGACAATTCCAAAGCACTTTAAAGATACTTACATATTTGAGTTTGCGAGCGTTCACAAATAAAAATCTGCAAAGACAAGAAAACATAATTAAAAACTGTTTTAATGTTAAAAAAAGTATTTAAATTTCAAGATAAAATCAATGTAAAACATTTTACTCAAAGTAATTTAAATAAATTTGTTTTTTCAATTAATTTAAATTTTTTGCTCACTGAGTTGTCAAATGTGTATCAGTGCTGAACTACTTAAATGCGTTTAACATGTTTAAATAAACTTGGCGCCATAGCACAACATGTTTAAATAATATTGTAATAAATTTTATGCAACAAATTAAAAAGCGACCTTTTTTCCATTTAATAAAATAAGCTTGATAGCGGGATTTGATGAAGAGGAAAAAAAAAAGAAACAATTAAACATGGCTAAATTATACCTCATTTATTTTTATGAATTGTGTGCGTATAAAATTGAAAAATTTATTACAATTCATTTAAGCAGAAACCATTAATAGTATTTAAATGTGATCGGCTATTTAAACCAATAGTTGATATTAAATTTTTTTCTATAGATAAAATAAAAACAAACAGCTACAAAAAATTAAGCCACAGAAATGTATTTATTGCATTAAAAACATTTAAATAAATATAGTAAATGTTCTATTATACACACACATTTATAAGTATCTATATTTAAACAATATGTTTGTATGGGAGTGTGTATTCTGCGTACACACCTGTCTACCAACAATATTTATATTAAAACTAGCTTGACCCGGTGCGCTTCGCTACCCCTGTCGATGTAAAAATCGGTTCAGCCGTTTAGTAATTATTGTTTAAAAACTAAAGGTACCAATTTTACCCGTTTTTCCCACTTTTTATCCCTTTCTGGTCCAAGTATTGAAAAAATTTATAGCCTATTGACGCTTCCAAGTAAGGATCTATCTACGTTCCAAATTTCAATAAAATCGGTTCAGCCGTTTAGGCGTGATGCTCAAACAAACAAACAAACAAATAAACAAATAAACAAACAAACAAACAAACAAACTTACAAAGACATTTATATATATATATAGATAAGCCATTTAAACTTATCAACAAACATCACTTTACGCTAACATACACAAACAAAAAGGTTCGAACAATACACGCACACACATTTATACGATTATAAATACTAAATAAAATATTGTACAAGGATATAGAAAAGTGCGAATGTGTGTATTAAATGTCGGTATGAAGTAAGCCAGTTTTATACACACATTAACTAACATACAATTCGAATTTGTATTTTTTTTTTTTTTTACATTAGGGTGGCTCCTATTTAGTACTTTTTCGATTTTCGATGCTCTCGAATTCTAAAATTATATGAAAATTTGAGCCAAATCGGATAACATTTACAGGTTTCAACTTTTATTTGAAGTTTCGAGTATAAAGTCAAAGTGACAATATTTTCCGCAAATTAAATGTGGGGAAAAAATTCAATTTAAAATAGTTTTTGTTCTCTATTAACCCATACATATAAAAATATAAAAGTTTACTGTTTTATAACTCATTATAACTTCATAACAAATAAAATCGTAAAATTTCAGAAATTTAAAAAAAAAATTATAAAAATAAATAGTTCTTTTCTGATAAACGCTATATTACAATTTTAGTACCCTTTTATATCTGGGGTAAAATTTGTCCAAGCCAGTATAGTTAGATTTACACACTAAAAATTATTAAATACATCAAATTGGTTAGCTTTTAATCAACTATACCATATTAAACCGAAATTAAAAATAGGGTGAGTACCAAAACATCAAAATACTTTGCAGTAATAACTTTATCAAACCAAATCTAGCAAACACTTAGTTATAATTGTAAAGTAAACTTTGCATAGTGACTGTTTTTATCTTTTGATAAGGTTTGCTACATGAAACATTATCAAAGTACACGGTATCGCTAAGAAACGCAAGGTTGTTTTCCTTGCTTTACAAGTAGACATTTTGAATTCACCCATACTGTTTAATGCAATTTTGAATACATATAAATATATATACAGGCAAATCCCGGTATAACGAACGATATGTTGTCAGGTCCATTCGTCAAATCGAGAAATTCGTTGTATCGAGATTTCTTTTTTGAATAAGTTTAATGCGGTGTGACATTAGGAGAGATGACTATCGTCAACAAATTTTTTCATCTTTTGTATTTTTTATTAATTGTTCTTCGGTAGGTTGATTTGAGGCAAGGATTAATAAAGCCTTTACTGAAGCGGATTTCGTTTCTAAAAATTATTCTACCATTAAAAATATATATTATTTCAAGGAAGATATCACTTTATTACAAAACGAGCGGCGCTTCTTTGCCTTTTAAAGAAGAAAAGATTCTTTGTTTCCACATTCATAAGAGCACTATGTTATCAATCCCTCGATAAAATTCTTCTTGAAGCACTAGTTTCTCTAGCGTGAACAAGCTTTTTATCTGGTATCATTTTCCAATAGATATCAGTTTTATTCGCTTTGAGAATAATAGGAGGAGTTAGATTGTGCTCAACTATAATTGTATGCTAATTCTTTAAGAAGTTTTATGCCGTATTTTTGGAATACAGATATTACTTGCATGAAATCTACCATAAAAGCAATTCTATTAACTGGAATGTGTTTTTACCTCTGGTCGTGTAAACTCATTTTCCAAAGGGGATACACAGATGATTATTTGAGCCATTTTTGATAGACTGATATAATTGTCAATGCTAAAAATTTGAGCGTTCATTTAATTTTGTTTTATTTTTCTCAATATTCGCTAAATCGAGTACAAAATTGTTGAAACGTTCGTTATATAAGGTAGTAAATGTTAAAAATGTGGTTGTACGTTATATCGGATTTTCGTTAAAGTGAGATTCGTTATACCGGGATTTGCCTGTATGTGTGTTTGTATGTATAGTGGGTGTGGCACCTCCCATACAAAGTTAATTTTAAAAATCATATATCTAGGAAACTATAATAGCTACAGTCCTCAATTTTTACATGTGTCATTGCACCATTTATATAAATATTTGAGGCAAAACTAGGAGTAATATCCACAGAGGGTGTGGCACCTCCCATATGATATTAATTAAAAACAAATAATTTATAGGATACTATATTCTACCATCAATATTAATCAAGAATGGGCGAACTCTCAATAGGTGGCGTGGCACCTCCCATACAAACTAAATACTGAAATTCATACCTATCTACATAATTGTAATATGTAAAGCCTTGAAACTTTGTATGAATTAATTATTTAGACAAACTAGCAGTATGACAAATTAACGTATGCGGAATGAAATTGCAACAAAAATTTGACACTGGCCAAAGAAAAAGTACATGAGCTATTAGTGTTTTAGGACTTATTTTGAATTACGTTATGTTTTGTCTTAATACTTTAAAACCCCATTAGAAAATCTGGCTTTTAGTTATTTCAAAATGTTAACAAAATTAGAACTACCTTGAAAAAACATTTTTTCCATATTTTATCTATTTTCATCGGGAACAATTTGTTATATTTTACTTCAAGTGGCAGAGAAGTGAACTTTTTTGGAAGTAAATAAACCTATTATTGATAAGATGTGCAAAGTAGAACATAATCTTTTTTCTAAAAAAAATATATATGGATATTAATCAATCAGATGTAAAGTGAAAATATGGAATTTTATTTGATTATCAATTCTAATTAATATATTATGAAATGTGTACACAAAATTAATCCTTTCATGAAAAGAAGCATCAGAGATTATTTTTTTAAAAATAAAATTCTTTTCAACTGTTCCATCATCCAACTGTCGCGCCCTGATGATTATGGGCGTTCACTTTCTAAAGTGAACAAATTTCCAAATTTTTTAAGTTAAGAATAATTTTAGAGTTTTTGGTCCTTTGTGAATAGGAGAGTTTTTTTATAGATTATTTGAAATAAAAATCGAGAAAAATAAGACCATGAAACTCAAATAGGAGCTCAGTAAAGTGCGAACATCAATATTTTCAACACCAATATGTAAATTTCTTCATAACTGCCACAAAAGTACATGAATATAATTCATTTTTTGCTTACATTAAATCAATACAATGGGCAATTTTATAAAGGTTTTATACGTTGGAAAAAAAATGTAGCGTTTTCTCTGTTTTGTTGCAATTTCATTCCGCATACGTTATATATAGAGGAAGATACAGCAAATATCAATATTAATATTTAGGACAGAAATGCGCGGACTACCCACAATATTAAGTAAATGTTAAAATTTGTTAAATTTGAAAACCTTATATATATACCCTGAAGGAAACCTGGGGACAAGTGTCCCCAAGTCACCAGTTCTGTCGACTATTTTGGTGACTTTTTTAATTTATATGAATACTTTTTAAAATACTGAAATTAATTACTTTTAATATTTAAAAAATGCTGTTATGAATTCGTACCTATTTATTAATCTTAATAAAATGCTAACAGAATATGCAGTTTCATTATCGACATCTTCTTCAAAAAATTAACAAAAGCATGGACTAGAATTACTTAAATGGACTAATAAGCATCTGGTTCCAATGTCTACGTATGGTCCCAAATGAAGTACCTAGTCTATAGTACTATCGTCAGTAGTAGACTTCCAATAACACGCACATATTAAATGTCTATAGTAAATATCATTGTCTGGGTAAATATCATTGTCTGGGTAAATATCATAGGTCCCCTGTAGTCAGCCTAGAACCATATGTCTATATGTCAACACTCTTTCTCTATCGACAATTGCACTAGTTATAACGTCAGTAGAGATACGTTAGAGACAACAGTTCTCGTGTATTTCTGGTGACATTGTTAACGAACGCTTAGGTTTTTTATTTTGATGTGCAGTCAATATGTATAGAAAATAACTACCTAGTCAGTAGTGATACAGTATAATGGTGGATTTTAAATAACAAGTTAATGTTAAATGTCAATAGAAGATTAGATTGGCTGGGGTACATATCGAAGTAGTGCTACTGACAATGTTACTAGTAAATCACTACAAATTCACTATTGGTATTCCCTGCAGGGTCACTAGTACTGGTGACGGTGTCAATAGTAAGTCAGTACATTTTCACTATTGACATTCCCTGTAGGGTATAAAAAAGTTAATGTGTGTTTGTATGATTGATTGCTTATTTTTACTTTATACTATATTGTAAATCATTATGGTACGGGTAGGGAAGCACACCGGGTTTTTGCTAGTTGGACTATAAATATTGCAAAATTATGTGATGACCAAATTAAACTCTAAAACAATTTATTATTAATACGTATTAGAAAATTAAACTCTTTTTGTCATTAATTTTGTAGTTTAACGTTATTAAAAACTATGATGATCATGGGTTAATGAAGTTTAAGTAAAAAATTTATTAATTTTTAATATTTACGGCCCAATAAAATAGAAATAAATCTTAACAAGCTAATTTGATGTATTTTCTATTATTTTAATTATTATTCTATAGAGGTCTAAATTTGCTATATTGGACAGATATAACCTCAGCTGTAAAAGGGTTAACAATGTACTAGAAATTTAATCCGCCAATTTCAAAACGGTCCCCACGTTAACCCATAATAAGAGCAAGTGTTAAAATGCTTTTTTAATCCTCAGTTAGAGCTTATTAGAATCTAAACCCGTTTCTCAAATTTCGTTTAAATTTTTTTGGAAAATATTGAGTTAAGCATGAAATTTTATGATTTTTTGGTATTAAATTATAATGGATTACCGATTGCACAAAATTTGTATAAGAATTTTACCACAAATGAAATGTAAAGACCATGATAGAAGAGAAGAAGTTAAAAACGTTCTCTCTTTCGGTAGCCATATTATTTTCCTGACATTTGAGCGAATTATTATTTAATTTGTTGACTTTTTGGTAGAAATATTTTTTTACATTTTGTGATATTTTTTCATATAAATATATACGCATCACTGCTAAATTATTTAGGGATTGGTTCATAAGACAAAGTTTATATGCGTGCCTACTCCCACTTATAAAAATATAAATCATGTTTAAATGGTGGCTTCGGGTAACAAGAACAAAAAGGTTCTTATATTAGGAATACTATGTGAAAACAAAACCAACACTCACTCGTATGTGTGATTATTTTGAGTCATTTTTTTGTTGGAGTTTTTTTTCTAGTTTCCGATCTATGTGTATGTCTCTATGATTGCTACTTTGATCCAAAACTCGAAACTTCAAATAAAATGTGCTACCTCTAAACGTTTCCGATTTTGCGTAAAAAAGGTTCACCCTACTGTACATTTGTATGTAGTGTTTTGGTAAACTAATACGCTCACGCTATAAATAGTCGTACATAGTTTTAGACATGTGCGTGAATTTTCTACTAGACTGAAAGTGCTTTATGGGATCATCAAATATGCTTATTTGAATTATTCATGTCCATGGACAAAACCATGGACAGTTTTTTTTTTAATTTCCAGTAGGATTTGTATTTAATGAATAGTGTTGAAGTTTTAGCTATTTATGTTTAAGCTTCTTAGCATTCCTTGGTCCTTTTTTATAAATACCCAATAATTAAATAGGTACTTATGAGTTTGTCACTCCGAGTGAAATTCTCCAAATACTAATGCAAATGATAAAAAGCAAAAAACGTTTTGATTCTTATGCAAAAAAAAAAAAAAAATGATCTGATCGCTTGAGCGACTGAGTGTCTGTCTGTACATCTGGGCGTCAGCAATATTATTGTAGATTTAGTTTCTTATGTACGAATTGTTAAATTTACATAATTTCTATAAACCAGATAAATAAGTAGTCGAGAGGATGGATTGCAGATTATCGAACCAAGATTCGTATCCTATAGATTTCATCTGATCCTAATTCATATAGGAAATACTAACTAGATTTCATGCTTCCTGAGTTCCTACGATGGTTTTATTCGATTAAAATTATTGGATGAAGTTTGTTAACCAAGATTCAAATTAACAAATTATAACGTTTGGTATCGTGTCCGTATTTTTAAATGTTAAACTTTCTTTCACTTGCAGTGTTGTTTTATTACTGCTATTATGAACGTTCTCATATTGATTGCACATTTCTAAGATTTATTTTATGTGCAAAACTTGTTAGGCCTCATGTTGTATGATAAATGTAGTGTTTAATAAATATTAATTATACGTAGAGGTGGACTGGTATTGTTTCTAAAGAAATTATTCCAAAAGAGACCTTAAAAATCCTATTTCTGCTTGCTGACTTAGATTTCCATAGACTTTTCATATAACTTTGTTATAGCGTTTTTAAATTCTATAATATTAATTTACGATACTAAAAATCAAATAAATTTTACCCAATTTTGGAAATTAATTTAAATACGATTGATGGATTATAAAGCAGGTGATTTAAAAGCTTTATAACATATTTAACATTTACACAAGAATTCAGGTAGTTTCAAATATTTTAATGGTTTTCAAAAACACAAAAAAGAAAAAAAAAACGCAGTAAAATAACATTTTACAAAAAATACCAATGAGCAACAAAGCGGAAGTAAATTGTATTTCCGTTTATAATAAGTTTTATACTTTGTGCATATTTGTATGTGTATATGTATGTGTAACACATATACACAGACATTTATTTACAATAAAAGCACACAAAAAAACCAACCATACTCTTACATGGTTTCAATTAACAATAGGCTCAATTAATATTAAAGTTTCATCTTAAAATCAGCAACAACTACTAAAATATCTGCATACAATGCAAATGATATCAATGCATGCGTGTGTAAATATAGAAACGTATAAATATATTGTATTACGTAATTTATATAAAACATATACAAGTGTAATCACACAGTCAATATATATTCATATGTATCTGCTAAAAAAATATATAAATGCACCCTGTATTATGCCTACAAAATGATATGTATATAAAATAAGGTGGCTCTATTTTGCACTTTTAAGATTTTCGATAATCCAAAATTGTTATCCATCATCTAAAACCAAGTGCAGACAATTTGGACAAAATCACATAACTTTAGAAGTTTGTAGAAAATCTCATTTGAAGTTTCGGGTTTTGGCTCAAAGTTGTTTCAATATAAAACAATCGAAATTAAATAATTAAATGTTGAAAAAATTTCCAATAAAAAATATTTGTAGCACTTATTTCATTCATCCATAGGTGTTTTTAAAATATAATTTAAAAACAAATTTATTTCATTTGAAATATATGGTCAATTCAGAAGATCTCCTATCATGTCATATTGTCATAATGTCCTAATATTTCACAATGACTTTTATTGCTATTCAAGCAAAAAATTTCCTAAAATAATACTACTTTCTATGATATGTTTATTGTGTTATCATAACGAACCAGCAGAGACCAACACCGAATGCCTAAGAGTCGGTTAAGCCGAGTCGAGATATATGAGGACATTATGACAATATGACTGAATTGACCAATAATATAAATAATTAAAAAAATTGTATTTAATTCTAATTTAATGTAGAGATCTATTTCAAATTGGCGGATTTCGAGGAAATATGGAATTTGGTTGCAAATTTAAAAAAAAAAAAAACATTTCTTAGTCTATTTTAAAAGTTTATACAGTATTGTTGAAGGTCTGCGATATATACCATATATTATTAAGATTTAGCAATCTCTGTATAGCAAAAGAGACTTTTTAGAAAGGAATCTATAAAAACAATGCTAAATTAAAAGCAGTTTGTAAGAAATCGTATTACTTGGAAGATATTGATTGAGATAAAAGGCCATGAAAATAGGCCTTGCAAAATATTATGGTATTCGTTTGTTTTGAATGAACTTATTAGCTCACTCTCGTACATCATATTGTATGTGTATTTTTAAGTATGTGTGTATAAATAAATATGTGTTTTACTTGGCATGCAATAAATTGCATTAAATTGCATTTAAATGTGTCCGACAGCTTAACAATACAATACAATGAATGAATAACTTACATTACATGAAAATATACACATACACACACAGCCACAGACACATGCATGTACACAAACTTTACCATACACATTCATAGATACAAACATGTATGAGTACATTTCATGCATATTTTATATTTGTACGTTTTTGCAAAATAAGTGTGTGGGTGTTTAAATTTGTTTTTCTTTTTTGTGTCCATAGTAAGTAAATATATATATATATTCAGTATGTAATGTATGTATATGTATGTAGACAAAACATAACATTGCATACTTTAACATTTCCATGTAAATGTAAACGTATGGATGTGTGCTGTTTACAACGTAACTTGTATCCCAGTTTTACTTTTAGTTAGTACATTTTACATTATAGAAAAAGAACAACATTTAAATAATTGATTATCAATTTAAATTGAATTTAAATTACAACCATCAACATCCAACACGTATTTATACGATTCCATACGAGCCATTTACACACTCTGCTTTATTTATAGCAGAAATCTACAATCAAAGGATTGAGATCCTGCAAACAACAACAGCAAAAACCCAAAAAAAAACTAGTATCGAAAGAATACTACTTACATGCTGTTTAAATGCTCTGGACACACAATTGGTCACATAAATTAAAACGCTCTTTTCGGGGTAACATTTGTGTCAACAAATAAATTGCAGTAAACCGGCTAATGTACGAGTACATATACATACTTAAATGCTCATGCTCCAAAAAGTTCAAAATCATTATTTCTGAAAATTTACTCGTAAAAGTGCATTAATTAAATGATAAATCATAGTGAGTATAAGTATGTGTATTTGAATGAGGAATAATCAATTTGTTGGATATTTTTAGAAAATTTGTTCTAATATGTGTTGACCAATTGCATCGAATTTGGAATATTTATTTGAATATGGTCAAAAATAAGTATTATATTTTTGAGTTATTGTCTATGTATCAAGAATTTGAAATAGTATTTTGTTCCACGCAATGCGGCAATTAGCATTTTCACAGTAAATATAATTTATCTAGTCTTAGTAATTTGATTGAATATGTTACAAAAACTCCTAGTGGGTTTCGTTTTAACTGTTATTTCACTGTGTGTAATTTTTTGAGTCATGGAAAAATGCTATTTTGATCTTGAAGATGAATTTTCTTGATTTTATATGTTCACAGTTTTTTTTCTTTATGATAAGGGCTAAAAGTTTGCCTCAGAGAGTAAATCAAAATTTCGAACTGTTTGCAAGATATGAGCCTGTGAAATTTTTTTTTTCAATTTTATTATTTTATTTATTGTATCTTCATTATTTAATCAACTAACAACAAGTATTTCAAATCTTATATCTAATAGTTAAATTTAATTAGTCCAGCCACTGCTGGACGAAAAATTGTTTATTCATTGTTGCTTTGATTAAATAGGCATTCTTCCTTCTAATCTTTGGATTAGGTCTGCTGTGTCCCTCCTTCTTAATAGAGTGTGGCCACGGTTATCTAATATGTTGCGGGCCAGTGGGTTTGGGTGAATTTCAAGTTTTTTTAAATATTTTTCCACATTTATCGTGATCTCACTTTTTACAAGGGGCACGTTTAGATCTTTGTGTATATTCGCGTTTTTTGATATACCAGGGGGCAACTGTGATCATTCTTATAAAACTTGTTTTGGCGTCTTTGGATTTTTTCTTCATTTGACGCTGAGGCCGTGCCCCATAGATGTATGCCATAACACCATATCGGTTTTATGATCATGTTATAAAGTAGAAGTTTACAATCTAAACTAAGCGTAGAGTTGCTGCCAATGAGCCAATTAATTTGAATTGATTTCAATTTCATTTGAGTTAAATTTGCACCTATATGGCTTTTCCATGTAAGACGACTTAAAAAGTCTCCTTCTTTAACCTTAAATGTTCGACCAGTTAAATAACTTTCCTGAGGTAACCTGAGAAACCTTCCATTCTGGAGGATAATATTCAAGGCGTAATATAGCATTAAAAATAAAAGGAATTATTTTTATTGCTATCCGGGGTAGCTCCATAAGCATCTTGTTACTGATTTTGTCAATACCAGGTGCTTTCTTGGAGTTTAAATCAACAATAGCCTTTTCGATCTCTCCAATCTCAAAGCTTAGGGGTACGGCTGCTCCAAAATGGGGTACAACAGGTGGCAACTCAATAGTTTCATTTGATGTGTTCGGGGTAAATACTTGCTTCAAATGATTAACAAACAGATTCCCTTTTTCAGTATCATTTCTTGCCCAACCGCCACTTGAATTTCGCAAGGGGGGCTTACATATGACAGGTCTTTTAAGACTTTGTGTGGCTCGCCATAATGAGTAATCCGATTGCGGGGTTGCGTCCAGGCTTTCTAAATATTTATTCAATGATTCCATTTTTCGAAATTCCAAGAGCTTTTTAAGTCTTTTTATACAATTTTTAAGCTTCGATTAGAGTTAGGGGGATCTGTGCAATTGCCACTCTCATCGAACTCTTCTTTTTTCATTTAAGAGCCGTTCGACATCTGCAGAATAAATTCTATTATATCTGATTTGTCGGGGTTTTGGGTAGCATGTTGAGCAGCCAGTTTGAGATTTTTATCGAAATTGATAAAAGAGTGATCGATGTTTCTGGTGTTCTTAGCGGTATGTTTTCCGAGCCTATGAAAATTATCACTTTTTTTGCAAAAAATTACACCGAGGCCCCAAATTTTTGGGGGGCCATAAAAAAAGTGCATGACTTTGGGTAAAACTGGGAGACACGGGTTTTTTTGTCTTTCATTACGTAGTGGTGTTCGTATATGGTTATTATTCGTGTCGCACTGTGTAATTTGTTTTTAAAATCGAATTTGAACCCAGAAAACCAATATATGATGATGTTAAACTTTATAGGGAATTTAATTGTGGTGACTTTTATCTTGATATTATACGGAAGTTATTGTTATATTACAGAAATAGGTTATGCGATATGTTTTATAAAAAACAAAATTTTGTGATTTTCAGAACAAAGTCTATGCATATTTACGAATTTATCCAAAAATAATTTATTGGAGTGAAAACATACATGATGATATTATCTCGATATCAATATTTACGGGACATTTATAATTTAAATTTATATCAATATACACAATTTCTGTAATGTTCATTATAATAAACACATTTTTCAAGTGTCCAAAAAAGAAATAAAATTTATCGGTTTTTTAAAACCTTTAACAACGTATGTTATTCCATTTGATCTCTTATATACGCTCGACCAAGAGGAACAACTCGTTTTTCAGTCGGGAAAACACCATGTCATTTAAACTCAAGTATTAAAGCTGTATCTACTAAGGTATTCAATCGATTAACCGTTAATCGGTTAACCGATTAATTTTGGTCGGTTAACTGTTCGAATAATTTAAAATTGCCGATTTTCAAATAACAAATAAATCGATTAATTTGTGTCGATTAACCGATTAACCGTAACTTCATTTTTTTTGTACTTTATATAGAAATACGGTTTCAAACACACATATTTTATTTCTTAGCTCATGAACATTCCCTGCTAGCAATAGGTTTTTGAAGTATAGCTCAGAAACTGAAACTTTCTAGAATATTCCATGATGAACTGAAGACATTACTAAAACAAGTCTCTTATCAGAGCTTAACGAAACTTTTAAATGTATTCAAAATCTAAAATCCCAAAAGGACTCCAATGGTATAATGGAGGATTTTATATGCTTAAAAAACTGAATAAAGAACTGAGAAATTGGATAGTCTTCCTCATGCCATACTTTCGATTTCTGCAGCATCTACAATCAATGAGGGAGTTTCAAGTTTTAAATAAAACTAAAGAAAAATCGTTCAAGATATTTCAGAAAATCTCACTAAAGTCCTAAAATACCATATTTTTTTGATATTATTTATTTTTTTGTGGATTTTTTATATTTCGTTATTTCTTCAATACAATCTAAATTTTAAAATGTTTTAGATAAGCAACTCTTTCATATAATTGAATATTTTTGCAAATATTCTGATAATTTAGGAGTAAGATTCATACTTTGCCTTTAAGTTAATACATTTTCATAAATTATATTCTTCTCTTAAAAGATATTTCAGAAAATTTCACTAATGTCCTAAAAAAACACACATGTGTATATAAAAAGGATCTCAAATACCATATTTTTTTTTGTTGAAATAAGTACACAAAATGCATGGTTTTATTTTCAGTTTAAAATTAAAATAGAAATTATTCGGTTAGTCGAATAATTTAAATTTAACCGATTATTAACCGATTAAATCTAAACCCCGATTAATTATTTGCTCGATTAACCGATTAAATTAGGAACCCGATTAATTGAATACCCTAGTATCTACAAAACTAATTTCTATAAATATGAACTGATTTCAATGAAGTTTAGTTTGTTATAAAAGAGGAAAATATAGAAGATCCGGTTAAAATTATTTTATACTTTAAAATGTAATGAAGTTTATATTTTAAGATTTTCATTTTTTACCTTGATTTTATTTGGTTTTTCGCAAATAAAGAATCTTTCATTAAGCGCTGTTTATCTACAAATTTAAATAAAACAAAGTGTGTGTGTGATATGATCGACATTTTTTATTCATTTGATAGGCTAATCGATGCCATTATGTATGGAATATAATAGCGTAACTGAAATTTACAATTTTTCAAGATTATTGTGCACAAATCAGGCTGAATTTGACCGATGGCTTGAGTTATGTCGGCTTTGAGGGCCGTTGTGAGTTGTGGCAAATTCTACCAAGTTTATGCCTGTGACTTAAGAAAACCCAACAAGAAAATGTCTAACGAGGCCAAATCGCAAGATATCGGTTGCCAGTTAACATCACCTCTACGTGAAATGAATATGCCCTGCAATTGCTCGTGAAGAATATACAAAGTGTCATGAGCTGTGTGGAACTTAGCACCGTCCTGATGAAATCGCATGGCTTTGGTGTCAATAAAATCTAATTCAGACCAATCATAGTTCTGTAGCGCTTTGTTAATAATTGACCTATAGCCCTCGCCCTAGCCGTTGACGGTGATGGCCTGTTAATCGTCGGCCTCAAAGATATATAGACCGACAAACAGCTCAAAATTCACAAACAATTACTTTTTCGCGATATTGGATTGTACGCTTTTGGATCGCGTGTGGATTAGTACCGTCCCAATATTCGACAATTTTGTTTGTTGACGTATCCATTCATCCAGAAATGGGTCTCATTGCTGAAGATAAGTTTTTGATGAACATTAGGGTCAGTCTTCAACTCATCTAGGGCCCATTTAGCAAACAGAGATCGTTGTTGTTGAACACTATATTAGCCAATTCGACAGATGAAGCTTCTATAATATGGCCGCTATCAGCGGTCAAAGTTTGGAAGTCCTTACTGAAACATAATCATTTATATAATCTGAGTTGAATGATTTATTTTTGGAACTATTTTCAGATTTAATTTAGTATTTAAAAAACCATATTATTTCATTATCTCCCTGGGAATTAGGCACTCTCAAAATGATTCATATAAATATTTATTCTAACATTAGGAGGCAACAATATGAATTTGTTATTTTTAAAAGTTTATTTTTAACCAAAATAAGTTATTACTTATGGGGTATTTAAAGTTGCGTGTATTATTATTTTATATTTATTTATAATTCAAGTCTTAAGCTTTCCGTTTATTAATTATCAGTTCTGTTTAGTGTTGTAAGTTCTACAATCTGTAGTTACAGTAATTAAAATATATAGTTTACATTTAGGAATAAGTTAAGCAATAAATTTAATTTATACCCAAGCAAATTATATATTGCATACTTTCAGGCAGTCACTAAATGTAAAACCCACAAACACAACTACAACTGCATACATACTTCCATACATAAGTATATGGATGTATATAATGTACGTTTAAAAAGATAATGATTTAAAATGTTTCTTTACAAAGAACTATAGGGGCGTATAATGAATAAATGATAACAAAACGAAATCCTTTTTCTTTTTGCAATTTGCATACGTACACACACCCCCATTCTCTTTCATTAGTATAGAGTTTTATTTATTTTCTTTTTTTCTTTTCAATACAAATTATTCTTGTTAAGAAACAACATATATATAAGTACATATTTTTTATATTTATTTTTGCTTTAACTTGTAATGCTTTATTTTTACATACAGGGCTTTTCTTTTGTTCCAGTTATTTCAAGACTTTGATTTACTGCTGCACTTCTGTAGTCATGAAATTCAAACAGAATAGTTTAAGTGGTCAAGAACGCATTTACAACATCATGTCTATGTACGGGTAATTTTATATAGCTAACCATACGCACAGTTACATATTGAAAGGGAAAGAGAGAGAGAGCGAGGAGAGAGAGATAGAATCAGAATAAGTTTATTATACTTGGCTGATTGGTTTTAAGTCTTTACACATGTGAGTATAAGTGTGGTTCAGTGTACACTGTACATATATTTATTTTATTGTAGATATTATTAGTACCTATTATAATTTTAACACACCCTAGGCGTCATGAGCAATTTACTATTATGGCTTTAATTTCACCTTATTTGCTAATGATTTCTAGTGCCAAAGGAGAAGAAACATTCTTTTTACACTTTATTTCAGCACGAGCAGCAATATTTGTTCATGTATTTGCCTGTGCTGTAGTCATCCATAAAGACTTAAATACAAGTATTAAGTTAAGTAATTAATAGGTTTATTTTTATATCTGATATGTCTACAAACAGAATATGTATATGTACGTACGTGCATATAAACATATTTGTGCATTTATTTACATAATTTATGGTTTATTTATGTTTACTGAAAAACAAGAAGGAAGACACCCATTTAATAAATATTTACATGTGTCTATTAGACATGCCCCTATAAAATGGATTTGCTGTGGATGGGTGTTATTTTTTGCTAAAACTAATTGTTTCAAGTTGTATAATTTAGTAAACAATGGAGCTTTTCATGATTTCTTAAAAAAATGTTTCTATATATTTAACAATATTATCCTCTAGAGAAAATTACTCTATGCTACATAAAAAATAAGCAGGGGTTCTTATATTGCTATTTTATTGGAGTCCATACAGTATGGAAATACTTATAGTTTATCTTGATCAGTGAAATAATAATATACTTAAAGTTACAACTTCAAAAAATCAAAAATATTTGTTGTGAAATTGTTTCTTTATATAAAAAATATATATTTTACCATTCAAATAGAAGAGACTTTGTGAAAATCGTTTAGAAAATGGCTGAGTTACTGCCGTTTAATCATTTTCTTTCATTCATAAATGGTTGTCACAAATATATACATGTTTATTGTAACCATATATATGGTTGATACAATCATGTAAATCGTAAATTAATCATATTATTGTTGCCACAATCATATACAATCATATTACTATAATATTGTTAAAAATGTTAAATTGTTACAGTAAACATGCACAAATGTTAAAATGGTTACAGTAACAATGCACAAATATATTTTTTTTCCGCGTATAGTAAAGAACAAAATAAAATAAAGCAAATATATTTGTAAGGGCAGGTATAATGTAGTATATGCATGCACGTGTAATAATGATTCATTAGTGTGTTTGTGATTGATTTCTGTTAATCACGAATTTAACATAAAGTTGAAATTATATACTAAGACAATATTTGCATTTTGCTAAGGATAGAAATGTTTATTAATATACTTTTGCCTAAAATGAAGAAATTCTGAAACAAGTTTTGTACGCTTTAATTGATATTTTGATAAATGTCTTAATTTTATTTTATAATTCGTTGTTATTACCAAAAAAGTTAATTTTCCAAAAACTTGTTTTACTTTCACATTTTATATGACAATGTTTTGAAGATTACATATTTAGGGCTTAATGATTTTGGCGTCCAAGTATTTTCTAATTTGTAATCTGTAAATTGATTTCTACGTTCTTTGTATGACATTATGCTGAGATCGGATTATAATTAATATTTATCGCCAAGCGTCGGGGCTCCAGCTAACTGTCACCAACTATCACATTCGCCCTCTTCTGTACGCGGTCGAGAAGCTCCAAAATAGACTTTGAAGCATCGGCCTACACATTTTCTTTCGGATATTGGTGGTGAAAATAGTGAGTAGATCAGATGGAGTGAAGTAATTCCTCTGATTCCACAATATTTACACCACCCATAAATACAAATGAAGCGACTTGGTATGCCGTTGGTTTATGTGTCAACATAAAACACTGAGTCTTGAGAGCGTTGAAAGCTACCCAATTCGCACGACCCCATCAGAGATTGTCAGAAGTTCCCGATTAAGGTAATCATTCATGTTTTACCTCATTTCCCCAATCTCCGACAAGCTTGGTCTGTAACTGACTGAATATGAATGGCTAATATTGCTCTAATATGCAAAAGAAAAGATATAATTGGAAGTTTGAACTTAGAAGTTTTGATAGAAGTGAACGTTAAAATTCGCAAGTATGATTTAAAATATTATGAAAATATAACGTCATAAACTTTTGTAGCAAACTTATGTAAGTTGAATTTTATGTTGATACCTATAGTTGTAAGAGAATTACGTGATCGGTGTCATGAATAGGATAAGGTGTCATGACTTCCTTATATATAAAATTTATTTGTGTTGACTTTTATCTTGATACCTTGATACTTGTAAGATAATTATGCTAAGGAGTGAGATCGAAAAATTCTTAACATACATATATGTTAATAAAAATTAAAACACTAAACTTACAGTTTTAATTTTTTTTTATTTGATTGAAATTATTATTACAATTTACAAAAAAAAAAATATTTTTATAGTTTTAATCACTAGAGATGAAATTTTGAAACTTTTTCGGAAACCCTTCCATTAACGATTTTATAGTGGTTTCTTTGCTTGAACAGGTAGTCCATTTCCGTTTAAAATCTACCACACTTTTGGGTACCTTTTTTGTGCTCTTTAATTCTCTTTTAACAAGAGCCAAATATCTCTCCACTTGCCTTACTTCCAGGCACTTTGAAGGATTTGCCCCTCTTGGTACAAATACCACATTATTGATTTTTACCACTCAAGACCTTTCTTACCATAGTGACAGGGTGCCAAGTCAAGCCATAAATAAGTGGACACATTATGAAGTCTTATGAATGGAAGCAGCCTTTTTTGTAAACATTACTTGATGTACATTTAGGTATTTATAAAGCCCGTTGTAATAAATGATTGGCTTTTTTTGCCGCAACTGCATATTGCTTGCCATACCAAGAACTTTTTTGGCAATTTGTCTGCTTTTGAGTCCTAAACTTTTCTTCAATATTCCCTCGAGCATCAGCAACATACAATTTTTGACCAGGAAGTTGCGAAAAATCTGCCAGAACATACGTTTCCTCATCCATTATGCAGCAAGAATATTTTTTTATAAAATTTGACTTCAATTTCCTTGCTCTGTTTTTGGCGTCTAATTTTTTAGCAGCGTTCCTGTCAGGAACTTTTTGAGCCTTGTATGTTTTTGAACCTGCATTGGCTTTAACTTTTCGTACCAAATAGTCCGAGCACTGAGCTAACCGGGCTACTTTCCTACCGGATATGTTGGGTGCTCTTTTGTAAATGTTTTCTATTCTTTTGGCTTTAGAAATATCATGTGGACCATTCCTTCTACCTGATCCAGGTTTTCTGTCAACGGACAAGTTCTCCCGATACTGTTTAATAACATTGGAATCAGTTCAACGGCAGACCTTTGATTGTGTTGCCAATTTTTTGTAGGACCATGTTGGGTTTTGTTGAAATTTAATAATTTTAGTAAGCACTTTTTTCTGGTCACTCATTGTAATCAGATTAACAACAAATGAACATAATTGACAATAAACATAATAACTGACATGCTTTAGAAAGGTAACTTGATAAAAAAAAAAAATCAAATAATACTTGGGTTAAAAGTTTTAATGAAAAACGTATGTTAAGAATTTTACGATCTCACTCCTTAGTAAAAGTGATTTTGTGAAATGGGCCTTATATAGGAGCTATTTTTAGTTATTAACCGATTGCCAAAAAATGTTTAAATATGATTTCCATTTATATAAAACTACTTACATTAACCAGACATATATGACCGATAAAGTTCAGTTTCGAGGGACATTTTTATAGGTAATAATTAAAATTTTTACTAAATATTTATGATCGTGGTATTTGTATATGTTATGAACCACACAATGGACAAACTTTGGAAAATGGAAGATACATTTTATGAGTAAGGATTTGTTCATACATATGGGCATTTCCATGGCATCGAACGTGAAGAGTAACTGAAAAATAATGTTGTATTTGTGTTCCATTCAGAGGGTAATATTGTTACGATTTTATCTTTTAAAAACGGGTTTAATTTCCTTTAAATAAACCGGATACTTTTGATTGAAAATAGTAGTTTTAGTAGTTTAAAATTGTAACAACTCTTTATTTATTCAGAATGCACAACAACAACAGAATTAAATAGACACTCAGTGTCTTTATACACGTTTATTAATTCGCAGAAATGCACACACAGTTTATAATGTGCAAACGCAAATGATCACGACAGTTGATGTTAACTCTAACAGCGCCTATGATCAACTCAACTCACGATTGCCAGCTCTGCCACTATTTATACACGCGCCATCTATCGGGAATCTTCTACAATGCTCTTAACGGACATACTAGTACATTCGAATTCTAGAGCTTTTGATGTTAATGTTAGCAGCTTAAACATGCAGTGTTGCCATACTTACAAACAATGCTAATAACCGCATGCATTGTTGATAAGTAGAAGCTTCTACTAATGGACGTGTTTATAAACATGATGAATGTTGCAGGCAGTCGTTGCGGACCGTTAAATTTAAATCGCTATTGCACATTCGTAACAATATATTAAAAAAATCAGTTCGATCAAAACATTGTTTTCAAAACTAAAAGGCGAAATAAAGGTTAATCGTATGTGACATAAAACGGAAGTGATTTTAAGGTTGAAACATTCATGGTATTAGCCATACGTCACTAGAGTTTAAATATATATAACTTAAAATTAAATCACTCTGCATTATTTATAACAAAAATACACAAACTAAACAATTAGGAATATTAAACTGTCCGTTAAAGTGAGCAGAATTGCAACAACTAGGATGGATGATACAAAGTAATAAAGTAAAATATTATGTAGCAGCATGAACAACAAATAATGAGGCATCACATAGAAGATTAAACTTTAAATTAGTTATTCTTCTATTATATCATATAATTTCTTATTTTTTTAAAATTGCCAATATAAATACTTGTATACGAGTACTTAAGTAATCTTTGCGAATGACATTTTTCCATAATTTAAACTTTGTTTGTAATCACTTCCCTTTGTCTCCAATGCATGAGTGAGTGTGTGTATCTGTGTCTGTTGATTTTGGCATTTTGGTCGAAAAGCTGCATCTAATGAAGTCACTTTGAAACAAAGTAAAACGAAAAGAATTATTTGAAAAAACTACAATATAACGAAGGTTGTAATACAAAACAAAAGAGGGAGAGCGAGAGAAAAATATTTGATACAAGAATAAACTTTTGATTGAATTTTAATCAGACGCATTGTGAGATCATTAAAACTGTCATTAGTTTTTAAAATAGCTACATTTTCCTGTTTGTTTATAGTTTCTGAACGACAAAGGTTGTTAGGAATGAATTCAAATACACATTTACGAAAGAGAGCTTGTTTCACAATCAGCTGTTTGTCTTACTACGAGTACATATTTATTGTGGTGTGTGGGAGTATTTCCGGTAAATTTTTGTAGTTACAAGTATGTGTATGATGAAATATGATAAAACTTTAAATTATTATAATAAAAATAATAAATATGTTTTTGTATTAAAATGTGCAAGTATACATATATTTATGTACATGTTTGTGTAAGTGTGTGTCTTTATGTATAAAACAATATGTCATTTGCATAATAGAATGAAATTTTAAATTTCAATTTTCCAACAATAGAAAAAGTTATTTTTTTTTTTTTTTATTTTTGGTCTGTTGTTCTTGTTAGTCATAACAAACCACAAGATAATTTATGAGAATGTCATGTAAGGGAAATTGATGGGGTTGTACGTGCATGAGTGTGTGTGTATGTGTGTGTGTTTATTTTCATTCATAAGTGTGTGTCGTTTTATCTTAACCGTATGTTGAAATTTCTGGGATGAAAATATGAAGTTTGGTTATGCTCATAATTGTCCTTTTTTGTTGATGTTATTTTATACATTTTCCTCCTTTTCATTTGCCAAGGAAAATGCCCACAAATGCACAAAGTATACCTTATGGCTAAATATAATAAAAAGCACAGAAAAGTCAAGGCAGGACAACAGCAACAAAATGAAATAAAAAAACAATAACCATTTTGTTTGTATAAATTTATGTATTCAAAAAATATGTGGTGTTTGCTAAACAGTCAGTGCCAGTGTTTGAGTGGGTGGACAAGTTATTTGGACATGTAAACACAATCTTAGGTGTAGCTGTTTAGGATCTGAGGAGTGTTTGCTCGTAACAGTGGCAGTGACACATTTACTTTTTTTTAGCTCTTTAGTCTTTAACAGATATTTAATGAGTATAAATTTAATAAGATACATTTTTATAAGTTCTAGTATATTGAATTTAAGAATACATTTAGAAAATAATTTTTAGAAACTTGTAGAATGGATATTATTTTCTGGTCTACTACATCCGTCATCAGCATAATTTTGTTTTAAATAAAATTTTATTTCAAGATATTTTTATTTTATTTCACACGTTATATTTTGTTCAGAAATAGTTATAAAACTTTACGCAGAAATGCTGCAGTTCCAAAATGGAGTCAATCACAAAAATATTAAACTACAAATGAACGATTGCAAAATGATGCAAGAACCAATCATAGATTTTGCCAAATTTGTCGCTTTTATTGCCTGAAAGTATGCAACATTATTTTACATGGTTAAACATAAATCATGTTTTCTGAAAGATTAATATAAAATAAAAATTATACATAAACTTTTAAATAATATTCAGTGTTTTTATTAATTGAAATGAATGAAAATATATTATTGACCGCTTGTGGGGCCACGCCACACATTGGTTGAATAGTGGCCGAAATTAATTTTTTCATGTTCGCTGATTTGGAGAATTTTTTGTTATTTTGTTGTCATATATCTGAGCATTATGATTCCGTAATATCAGACTGATATATTTATTATTTGTTTGGACACACACGCTCGAAGTTCCTATATGTTTGCTTGTTTAAAATGGCATGCAAATTTATTGTATATTCAATATTTTGGTACAATCAGAGTAAAATTATCATTTGACTTTGTTGTATATTTTCGTAAATAAAAATTGTCATAGATGAGATTTGCATTAAAAGAAGTTAGAAAAAGTGTCATATAAAAAATTTCGTAGAACAAAATATAAACAACATCAGAATTTCAATGATCATCAATTCCGTGGACTGCATCTTTTTAGCGCTGTGGAGCGCTGTTTAACGAAAGATGTCAAATTACAGCTTGAAGTCTCAGCTAAAAGTTAAGCACAAATTCAGCTGCTACTTTCCAAAAAAAAAAAAAGTAAAAACTATAAAGTGGTAAAGTAACAAAACATGAATTTTCGTTAATGCATGGTGTTGTTGCCATCTTTACTGTTTAATGATTAATGATTACATCATGTAATATACATACTAGGCAAGAAGCTATTCTGCCAATAGTATGTCTCCATCTAAAGGCCCTTATTCAATGATTTCATTTTTATTTTTTACATTTTAATTGATTATTTGTATCAGGTGCTGTCCGAGGAAGCTCAGGAAGCGGGGAATAAAGACTATAGAGCCTATAGATCACATCATTCACAAAGAATTGGACGTGTAGCCACTAATGAAGACCAAATGCATAATATTTTATTGTCTTCAGACCCATTTATAAATAGATTACGCTCAAAGCTGCAAATCAAAAAAATTGGAGTACGATAATGAGAAAAAATTATTAAATTACTTATTCATGTTTTTTCTATGGGAGATGGGCGTAAAAATGGGCGGATCAGGTATATATTTTCAGGAGCCCATTCCACAATTATAATATTTATTTTTTGTGAAAATTGAGTTGATGGATTAAAAATCAAGGGAGTTATGCCACTTTTCCAATAGAAGTTGTATGGGAAGTGGGCGTAAAAGTAGGCGGATATTTTCCAAATTTCACACAAATAATTCTGAGTGTTTAAAAATGCTATGTGCCAAAAAACAATGCCGTAGGTCAAAATTTAATTTTCACTTTGTATGGGAGGTGGGCGTAAAAGTGGGCGGATCATTTTGATTTTTCCATTTTCTTCTTAATTCAAAAAAAAAGTTTCATTGTCCTTCGACAACTTCTTCTATTTTTAGCCGCTCGTTCTATGAACCTCAACCAACTCCATTTCAATGGGTCTGAGGTGCATGATCAGCTGGTTTAATTTTCTGCGAAAGAAATGCTGCTCATATTATTTCGTAGTTGAAAAAAAAGGTTGCCAGATTCATTTCACATGTTTTTCACAATAAGAACAGAGTACTACTGTGAAATTATTTCACAAATATTACATTCCAAATATAATTATATGTGGTTCACACTAAATTTTAAACAGAGTACTAAGCTTAAGCGAGTAATTTTTGGTACAGTGTAATTTTTGTTTGTTGAAAATATTTGCGTTTTTTTGAAACATACCTGGGAGCAGTTTTACGTTATCCTATATTCATAAAGAGTCACTTTGATTATTTGTGGATCTGAAAAAAAATAGAGAAAAATATTATTGTATAAATAAAATATCCAAAATAATAAACATTATAAATTTATTTTCCAATCTAAGTTACATTATAAGTTGGAGAAATTAGTAAAACTACTTAAAATAATAGTTAGCCGTTGATTTATTATTTTTCGCGATGATTATTCCAGTAAATTTGATCTCATTTAAATACTTTTTCAGATGGAATATAAAAAAATTTCAAACTCTCTCTACTGAATTCATTGATTTTTCATGAAATATAAAGCGTGAATAACACGAAATATTATCGAAGCATGGAAACTCTAGATGACAATTAGATAGTTACCAGAGATTAAAAAACCAAAGTCTGTTATCAAAAACTTAATAGATGAGTTTGTATTGCCATATAAAGTGTTGCCAAAACTAAATTAGGAAAAATTGCTAAAAAAAGCTAAATAAGAGATTTTTTTTAAACTAATATTCAAACATTTATTTTTAAAACAGCTGAAACTCCGGGTTTTAATATTTATTTATTAGCAAATATATATTAGTTTCACAGCTACTTCTATAATAAATTTTTGTAGCCATCACTTGTTCTAGTTGGGCGTTGACCTCCTTAGCTATTACCGAGAAGTAGTTCTTTTAGCAGTGATTTTGAATTCAGTCACGCTTCCAAGAAGTTGTTTGGACATTTTTATCGGTTGTTCGGTTCAATTATTGATTGATCCGTTAGCTTGGTGTGCAAACGTGATAAGTTCTTTTTCACAAATTTTACAGGAGACTCACAAAACACTATAAAATTCTTTTGGGACATTTTCATATAACATATTTTCTTTATTCTTTTAATAGTTTTAACTCTGATATTTGATTTGAAGTCTCTATTGTCACTAAAGTAGTACTCAAATGGCATTGGAGCAAAGTTTTTGATATCAAAGACGATATAATTAATTTAAAAATAATCCAATGTTTTTTGGTTAGAATTATTAAATTAATTTGAACAACTTTGGCGTTATTACATATTAATTAACGTAGTCATACACAATTCCATTTGAATGAGAATTTTTTTTAATTTTGATAAAAAAAATGGACTTAGCACGATTTCATATCACAAAATGGACTTAGAACTTTTGTATATCACAGCATAACAAAGAGAACACACGAAATAATTGTAAACTATGTTTACGGAAACTGAGTATTCTTACTTTTGTATAAAAATCTAAATTTTCATTAGAAATGAACTTAGCGCATTTGCGCACTAAGCTAACGAAATTGCATATTAAATTTTTAGTTGATTTTAATTTTTTTTAGATTATTAAAACATTAAAGCTTTTAAACCGTATTCAAGCAGTTGTTTCGGAACAAATAAATGTTATACAGTACTGCAGAGAAGAAATATCTTTAACCTAAATTACAATAAAATTTGGGGTAAGGATAAAAGTGGAGACACATTTTGGGAACACTTCTTCTGACTACATTATATTCAATATTCCATTAAAGGCCAACTGTACATATAAACCAAACGTTAGTTGACAAAGGATAATACTGATGACAGCATTTATTTATTTATATTAAGTGTTATTTCTCCTCATCATACAAAAATATGACAAATCCTTGAAGCGAGAGCACATTTTAGAATCATTGAAAAATCCTTATTTTAGATTATCATCAGCTCATACTAAAGCATTATGATTCTTAACATTTTTAAATTGTTATAAAAGTGACCATAATTTAAGATTCAAGTTGAATTCAAAAAACACACACACACACACTTCCATACATACTTGGAATAAAACTTTTGTTTTAGAATCCTTATGTTACATTTCGATTTAATACTTTTGCACTTGCAGACATGTTGAATGAAGATTTTTTTATAAAAAAAAGTTTTCCCTCAAAGAAAACTAAAAATAAAAACTCAATATATCTTATAAATCAGCATCAGGAGTATTATGTTGGTAAATAAATGTATGTGTGTGAAATAAACATACTTTTTTTTTGCTCACAAATACTGCTAATAATCTTATATTTATTTCTTTGCTCCTCTTTACTTCCGGTTTCATTTTGAGGTTCTGTAATAATATTTCTTAACAAACATATGGCAATAGATTTTTTTTTTTTCAGTTTTATTTCTCTTCAACTTGGGATTATTAAGTTTTAATATGTGTGCGTCTGCATGAGTGTCTGTGTGATGTGAATTTAGAAAATAAACTTTTGACAAATACGATTTTTATAGTTACGGATTGTTTCCTTTCTTTCTTTTGTGCTATTGTATGTGCCACAAGTTAAACTTTTAACATTCATTTATTGCCATTTGTCCCTGCTTTCATTTGTGTTTCATGAAACAAAGAAATATATTTTAAATACTTTTATTAATTCATTTTTAAATTTGAATGTGACAATAACTTATTTGTATGCTATAAACATAGAGAAATACTCATTGAGCGGAAACTCAAACAAAAAATTCCTCAAAATATTCATACATACCATGATAAAACAATAACCAGGTAGAATCAGTAGGGAGAGTTTAAAATTGTATGCCTTGTTATGTCAAATATGAGAAAATTAGAAACAAATATATGAATAAAAATGAAGAAAATTTAAAACACAACGCCGCAAGCAGTACTCCATTCTTAAATTTTTTGTTCAGGACATTTTAAAAATCGTATATCCTTTTGTTCAAATGAACATTTACACACATCACATTTCACACGCATATTCTTGTTATATGGTTTATTGTTAAATTGATTTCTTCACAAAAATACTTAATAAAATTTTTTTTAATTTTTGATATTTTATTTTTATTTTTTATTTTGTCTGACAATTCAAGGCATGAAAAATTGAGAACTTACTTTTCTACTGATTCTACCTTGTAATAGTTATATTATGATACATACGAATTTTGTTTTTCTCAACACTTTGGTTTTTCACAACTGAGTTAGGTCTATGACAGCAGAGTTTCCGATCTATGTGTATTTTTCTAGCGCTATAACTATTTATTATGATGTCATAAAATTTACGATAAGTTGAAAATAGTAAATTGAAACGTTGAAAGCATTTTAAATTGCTCCTCTACTCTTTAATACCATTTATAGACAATTAAGTAGTTGAACTTAATGTAAATACTAAACGTACACAAGTTAATTAATAAGTGTTTGATGTCTATTAATAATTTATTATAAATACAATTTGAAAATTACTATCAGCACTTTAGTTTTAATATGGTTTCAAATATATTAAAACATTTTGAATATTAAATGCACTTAAATATATAGGTATATTTAATAACTAAAACCTATTATAAATACAATTGTTAGTACGTAAATACTTTTTAAATAAAATTGTTTAACATTTTAGGACAGATCTTTGTTACTAAAGAAGCTGATTAAGGTTGGCACCGTTAATATTTCAACAGAAGCCAAGGTTTGTGAGTGTCCTGAAGGGTATGTATAAGCATTAAGGTATTTAATTAATAGGGCTTCAGGATAAATCGGTTAATCGATCAAATAATTAATCGGTGTTTCTGCCCCACTGTGCAGTGTGAGAGTTTTTTCCAATTCGAGTTTTATTAAACCGATTAATCGGTAGATTTTAATAATATCTACTTAAATATTAAACTTAAAATAAAATCACAAATTTTTTGTACTTATTTAAGTATTTTTTTATTAATAAAAAGTAAAGAATTTTCTTTAGTTTTAATAAAACTCGAATTGGAAAAAACTCTCACACTGCACAGTGGGGCAGAATCAAAATTGTTTGTAAATAAATCTGGCATTTCTAAACGGCTGGTCCGATCGGGATAAAATTTGACATGGATGTAGCCAAGGAGCATTGGATTATTGAAATGGACCCCGCAAATGTACCAGGGGCGGTGCTATGGAGGCTCAAATTAGGGTACCTTCGACATGTACAATTTTTAAACACGTTTCCCATCCGATTTCAAAGACTTGTATATTTTCAGAAAGCACTTGGCTAGGTCTTATCTCTTATATTTTCCGAGTTATAGGCATTTAAAAATTGAACTTTTAAAATTTTGCCATACCTTGGTCCGCTTTTTTAAAAATATAGGGCTTAGTTTTGGACCAAATGGACTCAAATTTCTTTTGTTAGTTAGACAACTAAATTACTAATAATATACAAAAGATGTCAAAGCAATATCAATTATGAATCCAAAAAGAAACGATTTGAAATTTGAAAATTAAAATAAATAGTAAATTTTTGCAGTTTTTTGGAAGAAAAGGTGACAACTGTTTTTTTATTTAAAAAAAACTTTTTTTTAAGGATATATACAAATTTAAATTTTATATGCTTCCGTAAGATATCTTTACGGAAAACATTTTGGTGTAAAAGACATGTCGAATATGTCGGCCCTACGCCCTTCGGAATTTGACCTACTTTTTTATCAAAATTTTAACTTTGGGCCACATGTTCTAAAATCTCAAAGCTGGTTTCAGAAAACCTAAAGCAGGTTTGAAAACCCTGATGCAATCCCTATTTATTCCTAAAGTATTTTCCCAGCCCCGAAGGAAATGTGGACCCTATGGGCAAAATTGTAAAAAAATACCATTTTTGAGATTTTCGCTCCAATTTTTAGGAATTGCAGGATGCTTTTTGACCTTTTGACAAGTTTTTTTACACCTTGTGATTTAGAATGATAATTTAAAATAACGTTGAAAACTTCATTGAGTTTTGTCAATAAATAAAGATTTTATTGCATATTACATATTTACTGAGTTTCTAAAACTAAAAATTGTATCAAAATTTTGATATGATTGCAAATATTCCAAACTAATTTTTTTGTTTAGACAAGTCATTTTGTGGTCTTACAAAAAAAAAATTCTAGTCAATATCTCAATTAGATTCAAAAATATTCCACTTTAAAACTCCGTTCTTCAAAAATATTTCACATTTTTATATTTTAGTATAGAATGTGATTAAGTCAGAACCATTGAATTGTTGCTGAATAAAATAGTATTAGGAAAATTTATACAATTTTTTTAGTATGAAAATGTGAAATATTTTTGAAGAACGGAGTAAGACCAAAAATTTAAAAATCTTTGAAATCGGATGGGAAACAAAAAAATGGCACGTGTTTAAAAATTTTACATGTCGAAGGTACCCTAATTTGAGCCCCCATAGCGCCACCCCTGGAGCATTTGTGGAGTCGATTTCAATAACTTAAACTCCGATACTCCTTGGCTACACACATGTCAAAATTTATCCCGATCGGACCAGCCGTTTAGAAATGCCATATTTATTTCCAAAAAATTTTGATTTTGCCCCACTGTGCACTGATTGCAGATGTTGGAGAAATCAAAAATATGTCAGTTGTTATGGTTACAAACCCACATTTATAAAGAGTAACTAATGGTGGCGTCTCATTGTCCCACAATTACCATAAATGCTATACAATTGTCATGGAAATACAATCACTTTATAGTTGACCCATTTCAGCATTTCACCTTCAAATTGCTCAACATTAATTCTGTCTACAACACAATGGAAGATTTCAAAGATCATGCTACGTTTCAAAAACATTGTCCGAGAATACACCATAACCATTTTAAACCATTTCAATTTAACACTAATTAAAGTAGATACAAAGCAGAAAAAAAAATATTTACAATGATAAACTTGAGGTGGCTTAAAGTGAATGTTTCATGTTGGTAACCAAAAAGAATTGTTAAATTATGTATATAGAAGAACTAAATAAACCAGACACATTAGATTAAGACAGGCCGGAGTAGGCCACAAAGTGTTGACACGGTTAAATTTGGCGACACATTTAGTTTAATAGTTGTTTTGTGAGAACAACAATTTTAGAATCCAAGCCTAGTATCCAAAGCAGTCAAAATTAAAACAAAAAGCAACTGTAAATATGAAACACTATAAATTCGTAGTTATTTAGGAGAAGGTATCTGAAATAAATATGTATGTGTGTATACTAACACAATAAACCACAACTAGCATACATACGAAAGTACTTACGTTCATGTGTATGCATATTTTGTATATGAATGTACATATTTCTAAATATATATATATGGGTATGTTTGTAGGTTTTAGTAGAATGTTTGTGTTTCTGTACGTGTTTGCATGTATTAACATGCACTTCCTATAAGCTGACCTAACATGACGCTTAAGTTTCCGCATCCGTACGGAAGTGGTAGTGTATGTTTGTATAAATTTTAGTTTGTTTGTTTCTTTCTCCCTCTCTTTTTTTAGTCGTTGTACTCAAATGAGTAGAATAGTGTTTCATCATGCCAAATGTGTATGTGAACGTTTGTATTTTGATATTCGAAGATTGTATAAATCTTTAAACTCATGCTGATAATTGTCAGATATAAATTCATGACACAATTTCAAATTAATTTAGAGTTAGAGTATATTTTGTTATAATACCCTACAGCACCGTATATTGGGTTAGTGCTGATGTTTGCAACGTACAAAAAAATTGTTCTAACTCCCTGCTTAAAGTTTACCAATCTGCTGAGGATCCCTTTCTGAGTCGATTAAGCTTTGTCCGTCTGTCTAGGAAAACCTTGTCGCAATTTTAAAGATAATTCGACACAATTTTGCACAAACTTTTATATTGGCCCGTGAATCGATCTATCAATTCTCCTAGCGCCCTGAAAATAGTTAAGCTCTCATAAATATCTTAATTCTATACATATCCTAACCAAATTCACACATATATGTTCTATATAGGCGGAATTCCACTAACATATTTAGTACTGATCGGTCTACAATGTTCCATCCTTTTCGAAAATTTCATTAAGGAGCATAAATCTCGGAAATATGTTAGTATCCATATAAAATTCAACCTAAATAAGTTTCATATATACGCAAATCATCCCACCAATTTGTATGATGATCAGTTCATAATAAGTCATAGCTCACATATAAGGTCCACTTCCGAAAATCACCTTAACCCCCATTAACACGAAGTCTGGTTATGTGTTATCTAATAAGTATACTGCCGGTTAAAATTATGTTTGTATGAAAACTGTCAGTATAACTATTAGTTAACATATAACCAGACTCCGTGTTAATGGGGGTAACGAGCATAACTCTCTTAAAAATATTGGTATACAAATAAGTTTCATATATGCAGAAGACATGTCACCAATTTTATGGCGATCGGTCCATAATTAGTCATAACTCCCATATAAATTTTGAAAGAAAACTGTTTTTAATAATATACTGTTTTATAATATACTCGATGTAGGGTATTATATGGTCCGGCTTGACCGACTATACTTTCTTAGTTGTATTTTACTTCAAAATATATTTTTTGTCGTCAATGGGCAATATATTGTCTCGACAAACATCTTTTGACATCGAGAAACTGGCAGTTAATAAAATTAATTGAAGAATTCCTTGCATTCCAAGTAACTTTCCCAGTTATCATCGAAGCCGAGACAGTCTTAGCATAGGCGTACCACTTGGCAACGTTATCGTGTTTGCTTAAAGTCCATTGCATCAACTTCTAAGCTGCTGACACTGGCCAACAAGACCAAATCAAATTGTTGACCTTCATTTCAAAACATTTTGATTCAAAAAAGTTTGGATTTTTTTTTTAAGTATCAAAAATTCATTATTTATATCAAAAAAATCATATTTTGTCTTTATTGTAATTACAATTTATTAGAGATTTCGGTACCGTAAGATTTTGTAACTGCATACATAATCACAGCTCTTCATAGTAATTTATTACGAGATGAAAATTACAGCACGATCAACATTTTGATGAATTTAAAAAGCAAATCGAATGATAGAGTTAATAATGCATATTTTTTTAAATTGATTATATTTTGATTTCTTGGAAGCATATTTTCCAATAATGAAGGTATGAAAATCCACAAGCCTAGTCATTGCTATAAATTTGGGAAATTTATTCGCATTAATTTATTTTTTTAAAAGTGAGCTTCAGATGGAAGTCAAAAAATATTATGGACCGAACATACAATACAATTATATGGTCTTTTTTATGAATTTCTTTGTTTATAACAATACTTTTAATTAAGTTTTTTTATGTGTTTTAAATAATGACAGTAAATGGATATTTTTTAAATTATAAGTTTATTATATCTAGATCCTACTTTAACTCAAAAAGCGTAATATTTCGGATAGATTTAATTTTTAAACCGCCGATAAAAAATTTTGATTGAAGAGTGGCCGAAATGAATTTTTTTTTCATGTTCGCCGATTTGGATAATTTTTTGTCATTTTGTTGTCAGATATCTGGATATTATGATTCCGTAATATTAGGCTGATATATTTATTATTTGTTTAGACAGACACGTTCGAATTTCATATATGTTCGCTTGTTTAAAATGGAATGCAAATTTACTGTATATTCAATCTTTTGGAACAATCAGAGTAAAATTATAATTTGACTTTGTTGTATATTTTCATAAATGACAATTGTCATAAATGAGATTTGCATTAAAAAAAGTTGGAAAAAGTGTCATATAAAAAATTTCGTAGAACAAAATATAAACAACATCAAAATTTCAATGTTCATCAACTTCAGTGGACTACATCTTTTTAGCGCCGTGAAGCGCTGTTTAAGGAAAGATGTCAAATTACAGCCTGAAGTCTCAGCTAAAAGTTAGAAACAATTCAGCTGCTCCTACCTGCTCATTTCCAAAAAAAAAAAAACAGTAAAAACTATAAAGTGATAAAGTAACAAAACATGAATTTTCGTTCATGCATGGTGTTGTTGCCATCTTTACCGTTTAAAATTATTACATAATGTGATATACATACTAGTCAAGAAGCTATTCTGCCAATAGTATGTCTCTATCTAAAGGCATTTATTCAATGATTTCATCCGAGGAAGCGAGGGATAGATTACATCATTCGCGAAGAATTGGACGTGTAGGCACTAATGAAGACTTAATGCATAATCTTTTATTGTCTTCAGATGATGTTAAAAAAATTATGGGAGATGGGCGTAAAAGTGGGAAGATGGGCGTACAATTATAATATTTATTTTTTGTGAAAATTGAGATTTATGCCACTTTTTCAATACAAGTTGTATCGGAAGTGGGCGTAAAAGTGGGCGGTTATTTTTCAAATTTCACACAAATGATTCTAAGTGTTTAAAAATACAATGTGCCAAAAAACAAGGTCAAAATTTAATTTTCACTTTTTATGGGAGGTGGGCATAAAAGTGTGCGGATCATTTTGATTTTTCCATTTTCAAATAAAAAACGCATATGTGCCAAGTTTCATTGTTCTTCGACAACTTCTATTTTTAGCTGCTCTTTCTATGAACCTCAACCAATGTGCGCCACGCCAGTCACAAAGACGAACATCGTTAGATCGATTAAAGGGTAGTTGGGATAACATATTTAGGCGTTATAAATGTCAGCAAGAATACATAATTAATACGTAGCCCACCATATTGTTGTAGGGTATACAAATAACCATACTCTTCCTTTGTAAAAATTTTAACGTCTATCACTACTAAGTCTAATGAAACAATTTTACAATAAGGGTACTCATTAAAACGATTAAGTTACCCATTTGTGCAAATTTGCGCGACGTGTTTCATGAACCCACCTTTTAAATTTTGTGCGATTTTATACAGAAAATGTCTACTTAAGAAAAATGTCAAACAAAAATAAATTCAACAAATGCTTAAAACAAAGTTTAAAAAATTTTATAAATTTAAATTCTAAAAATCTTTAATGAAAGTGAAATCTTTGGAACAAACGATGGTAGCCATAGTTTGGAAGATTTTGTTTATGCTCTAGCTGTTGATTAATATTTCCATCACAATGTCATTCAATCCTATCATTCTGTTCCAAAGTCACACAATTTTCACATGCACAAAATATTTGCATTTTACTTGATTTTTATTTCTTATAAATAAAAGAAAACAAAAGCAGCTGATTCATCAAATGCACAATAAATTCAAGTTTGCGAGTGTAAATAGTCGCGCAAACTTATCGGAGTTGTGCAAACGAATTTCCATACATTTTTTTAAAGTTCATTTGCGAGTGTGTAAAAATGCACAGATTGCACAATTTACGAGTCATTTAAGCGTTTACATGAGGACTCTTAATATTTTCATTCTAAAAAACGAAAACTAATAAGAACATTTCTTAAAAAATGGTTGAAACTATCATAATAATTTCTGCAAACATAAATAACAATGTACGAGTACTGGTAAAGAGTAGTGAAAATACAAATAAAAATATGTTTAACAAGCAGCTCTGTTTAAATAACGGACAGCAGTGATGCACGAAAAGGTAGACACAATAGGAACAACATATGGTGAATATGTTGTTCACATATAAAATACTTACATGCAAGTAAACGACATACACAGTTCATACATGAACAGTAGTGTGACACTTATTTTGTTCTGCTTTGGGATGAATCATTCCTACTTTGCAACCACTAAACGTTATAAGATTCAGCACTTGGTCTTTAGATGGCGGGTAATAATTTTAGTTCTTGGGATCATGGAATATCCAAAAAGTTCAAAATAAGGGCCACCTTAATATACACTTACCCATACATATAAATAGGCAATAAAATTTAGAATAAAATTGCAGACTGAAGGTTAGTAGAAAAGTATTTAAACGTTGTTTTCTTTTTTGTAAATTTTGTTTGGATATGTCACATACTCAAGTGGTCATACTTATATATACACATACATACACTTAAATACGTGTACCCGTATTGGAGGAAATGGAATATAAGAAATGAAGAAAACAGCCATTGTACGAAGAATATTCGTGTGATAGAACAAGTTTTATGCCTACTAAGCTCTTTCTAAACCACTTCACTTTACTTTAGTCCTTTAATAGTGGTAATAGTTAACAGCAGTTGTAGTTTTTGTTGTGGTTGGTTGTGTTCTTAGTGTTGTCAGTGGCGTTACAGTTTGTATTATCGTTGTCGTCCACAATGATTGTTGTCAATTGCCGTTGTTGTTAGCATTTTCAGTATGTTCTTACTAACATTTCCTATATGTCTGAATATGTAGACAAGCAAATACTAAATGACATTGTATTGCCATCATTGTAGTTGTTGTTGGTCACTATAATCAAATTTATATGTAACAATTTAGTTTCCAACTGTCATTTTCAAAAGTGCTAAGAATGGGTGCTATAAAAGTGGCCACTTATTACTTATGTTTTATTGTGCCCTCTGACTCTCCTCTTTCTTTGTCTTACACTTTATTTTTATCACTTGCTCAAGCCCTTATCGGGCATTCTCCATTTGCCCTTTCTTTAGGCCAAACATCATATGACAGTGTGTTAATTAGAAGACTGTGTTTCTGTGGCCACAACATAAAAAGTAAAAACCACAAAATAAAAGAATCGCAAAAAATATATGTATGTATAATTTAAAGGTATAAGAGAAAATGAGGAAAAAGTGGAAATGAAAATAAAAAAGAAAATTTAATGCATTAAAAATGGCCAAAAGCATGTCATGTACAGTGAAAACCACTTTATATTTACATACTTATATATGTATGTGTGTTTTAATAGGCTCCTATGTATTTGTGTATATAAAGCTGAAAACATATATACATATGTAAATACATTTACAAACATGAGCACATTTTGTAAGTTCAGATACAGACAAATTAAACTAACAGATATATGATTATAAACAAACACATTTACACGAACATTTATATAAAAATTTATTATTTATGATTTCTTAAATGTTTGTACACAGTAATCTTTAGTTATCATTGACAGTAAAACCACAACGTTTTCGTTAAAATGAAATTTGTAAAAAAAATCGATCACAAATAAATCTTAAAATTTTATTTTTTTTTCTGTTTATATGACTAAACAAAATCTTATATTTGTTTGGGAAATCGGAGATTTGTTATCAAATAGGCATTCAAAAATTTAAAATCTTTCCTAAAATTCTCGTTTTTAATGGCAAATTTATGATTATTTTTGGTAAACTGTTAAAGTTTTTAATAATTTTTTACAAGCTACGATAAATAGTGTCAAATATTTAAACCCTGAAATACAAGTGGACTTATTTATAGTCTGTAGATTATTAAAAATAAAAAATTTCATGTTTAACTTTAAAAAATGGACGCTCAAATTCATACTCAAAATTAAAAAATAACACCCGTATTGTGAATTTTATGACAAATCTAGCTGGAGAAAATAATGAACATTTGTCTCTTCAGAATATTCTTTTGATGATCAAAAACACAGCTTGCTATATTTTGATTTTCTTGTAAAAACAATAAAATAAAGAAAATTGTTTTTTATTTCTGTTTATTCCTTACACACTTACAAAATATATTTCGAATCGGATAAAACCCAACCCATTGTCTAAGCTTTGATTTTATTTTACAAATAAAGCTTGAGTGTCTGTAATTCTCATTTGCTCTATATCTTTATATGTTAATATCTTTTGTTTTCCTAAGTCCTGGTCCACACTGTGAAACATTTGCTGCAAAACATTTTTAAATTCTCTTTTGAAACTGCATTCGTGTCCACACAGTGAAGTTTTTGCTTTTCAGTTTTTGACATTTCTGTACAGAACGAATATGAACGAATACATGTGGATGACATACTCAACAAAAACTTCATGTACATGAAACATATTATTCTTTTCCATTCCTCTTTCCCCTTTCATCGACAAACTCAAATGTTTTACAGCAAATGTTTCACAGTAAGGATGGGGTCTAAAGACTATTGGGAAAAGTTTTCGTATTGAACTGGTCTAAGCAACCAGTGATAGGAACTAGCTTATCACCCAACAACGAATTTCAGTGAATTTATCCAAATAATATTTGGAAAGCATGTTGTTAAATAATTGTGGATATTTACTGTAACCATTTCAACATTTTTATAAGTTTTCTAACAATATTATAGTCACAGTAACTATTTATATGATTGTAGAAACAATAATATGGTTAATTTACGATTCTCATGATTGTATCAACCATATAAAGGTTACAGTAAACAACTATACATGTTTGTGACAACCATTTATATGATGAAGGACTTACCATATTATGTTGCTATCGGCTTATGGATATAATAATCTAAGAACAACATATTATTATGAGTGTTACCATATATATGGTTAATACAATCATGTAAATCGTAAATTAATCATATTACCACAATATTGTTAATAATCAAAATTCGAATAAAAAAAAATTTTTGATTAAAATTAACTTTTTAGTGTTACTTTTTACAATTTCATGCTCCATTGGGCTTTAAAACACTCTTGAGAGACCCATACTTCAAATCTAATATAGACATTTGGTCAATTCACAAGGTCTCTTATCAGTCATATTGTCATAATGTTCTAATATACCACCACTCGGCGGCTTGGCTTAACTGACTCTTAGGCATTCGGCGTTGGTCTCTCTTGGTTCTTTACGATAACACAATAAACATAGCATAGAAAGTAGTATTATTTCAGGAATGTTTTTGCTTGAAAAGCAATAAAAACCATTTTGAAATATTAGGATTTTAAAACAATATGACATGATAAGAGACCTTGTGAATTGACCTATTGAAATTCGTTTTTATTAAATGCACAATTAGCTTTATTTGGCCTTACCATCGTTCGGTTTTACTCCTTGAAAGTTTTCTTTAGAGTCTCAAAGAAAATATTTAAATATTTATTATTATTCCAAAAATAAAGACGGCTTATATTTTGGCTTAAACTTTTTACTCCACCTCATCCACCTCATCATTACCCATTTTAACGAAAAAGATTTTGTAGAAAATGTACGACAAAATAATTTGATAAATCTTTAATTTTAATTTTGTAATCTAAGATTTTGGCATATTAGGAATGAGATCAAAAAAACCTTAACACACGTTTTTTATTAAAACTTTTAAACCAAATATATATTGATTTTTTTATCAAGTTACCTACAAGAAATATTTGTTGTTGTTAATCTGATTAAAGAGAGTGACCAAAAAAAGTGCGTACTAAAATTATTAAATATTTTCAACAAAACTCAACTTGGTCCTAAAAAAAGTTGGCCAAACAATCAAAGGTCTGCGTTAAACTGGTTTCAATTTTAGTAAACGGTATCGGGAGAACTTGTCCGTTGACAGGAAACCTGGTTCATGTATAAGGAATCGTCCACATGATGTTTCTGTAGCCAAATAGAAATAATTTTCAAAAGAGTACCCAACACATCCGGTAGGAAAGCAGTCCGGTTAGCTCAATCAAACTCGGACTATTTGGTACGAATACTTAAAGCCAATGCAGGTTTAAAAACAAGCAAGGCTCAAAAAGTTCCTGACAGGAACTCTGCTAAAAATTTAGAGGTCAAAGACAAAGCATGGAAATTGAAGTTAAATTTTATACAAAAAATATACCTGCTGGGTCAATATTTTTATGTTCCTGATGCTCGAGGGAATATTGTAGAAAAGTTTAGAATCCAAAATCAGAAATTGTTCCCAAAAGGTTCTTGGCATAAATACCAAAATTTACATCAAAGAATGTTTAAAAAAGAGGATGCTTCCATTCATAAGACTTTTTAATGTGTCCACTTATTTTCGATTTTGATTTACTATGGTAGTCAAGGTCTTGAGTGGTACAAAAACATTAATGTACCAGTAGAGGAAAATCCTCCATAACTGCCTGGAGCTAAGGCCAGTGGAGAGATATTGGGATCTTGGTAAAAGAAAATTGAGAGCACAAAAAGGTGTGCAAAAGTATGGTTGATTTTAAACGGAGAACAAAGTGACAGAAAGTGACATAAATTCATCACTATTGATTAAAATTATAAAAATAATATTTTTTGTAAATTTTAATAATAATGTCAATCAAATAAAGAAAAAGTCAAAACTGTAAGTTTAGTGGTTTTTTTTATTAACATTATGTCTGTTTTTGAACATAGTCTTTAGATTCATAGACCCTAAATAATTTTGTCCATCTTAATTTGAATTCAAAACCGCAGTATTCAGAATACGTGAATAAATTAGCATGTTAAATTCATACAATTTATGTTGAAATTTATTCCAGATGTAAAAATTGTTTGATGAAAAGCTATATCAAAGAGTGTCCTGGGGAAAAACCTTGTTTAGCCTCATTATGACAAGTGTAGTCTTCAAGGCTAAACTTTTGTACTTGTAGCCTCTCTTTTGAAATCAAAATTTGTATTTTTTTATCAGGCTGTAAATATGGAGATTCTACGGAATAGGTAAAAATAATAATAAAATAGTAGTAAAATAAAAACTCTGAATTGTTTTAAAAATTAATTTTAATGTCGAAAACTTTTTAATTTGTTTATATTTTTATATAAAATTAACTCACTAAATTGTAAACAGAAAATAAATCGTGTCTGATTATAGCATGAACCATGTCAGCGTATGAGTAATATAAGTCAATTATAATACGTATACTTAATGTAAAACATAAAATACAAAATTCGCTAAAGATATAAACTTTAGTGAGTATTTTTGGCTGCAGCATAGATGAAATGAGTCTGGTTAAGCAGAGACTTTTACTGGTAAACATAATGTGCTCATGCATATGATACATTATTCCACTAATTCTAAGTAATGCAGACATAATAGTTAATGAAAAGTATGTTATTCAATAAGTGCAAGTCATTACCAAATAGTTGCTTCCTAGGAACTTCAACAAAAATTTGTGTCACACTGTTAATAGTTTAATTAAAAGTTATAAAAGTGGTAAACATTAAAACATTAATTAAATACAGCAGAAATTTACGAGCTTGTATTTACATGTTACATAAACAATTTCGATTACAACTATTTGTAAAAAGTATTTACTGTCATGAGGAAAAAGTAAATGTATGAATGAACGAAGGACCTATTTTTGTTACCGAAAAAGTAAATACAAAAAAGTAATTAAAAATAAATAAAATATTTAAGTCATTTAAGAATAACTACAGAAATTATTGAAAAATAAAAGCTGAAATGAAAATGGTTTACAAACACTTTAAATACTTAAATTACATTGTAACGTTGTCTCTGGCTGGGGTATACTCGCCGGTGCCAGTGGTTCATTACAAAAATTTATATTTTGTAGACTGAGAGAAATAAGAACACAACGTTTTCAATGTACGTTATAAACTTTATTCTTATACTTTACACTTTCGCCTCGCCTCCGTGGAGTTCCCACGAGCGGCTATACTCTTGCGGTCCAACCACGAGAGTATTCGCAACCGGTGCAACTTCCACTCTTCAGATAAGTGTGTTGTTGGGAATTCCAAACTCCACAACAACACCACTTCATCTACCAACAGAGTATTCTCAAGCAAAGGATCGAAGCGGTCCAACCACCAGAACCTTTACTTCACAATAACTCACTCAATAAGATAAACTATTTGCCAGCGGTCCAACCACCGTACAAGTAATTTGTCTTACCTACCACGAAGCTCAGTGAAGACTGCTCTTTTTGCTCTAACTAACTTCCTTATATACCAAAATCTTATCATAAAACACATTGACGACAGCAGTCAAATCCTTAGTTGCTAAAAAGGTATCTTAGTATACATAGTTGCATTTAATTGTATGTGATCTTAGCTTAAGTACGATTTTTACACCTAGATGGCGTTGCTTAAAAAAATAACAATACAAAGTAACTTTAATTCATTTCAAATCAATTATACCATAAAAACTACAAAATAATAAAAAATAATAAAAACAATAATTGTACTATAAAAACGAGGCGACGACTTTTATCGTTACAGTTCCTCCCTTCCATCAATTTAAAAGAATGTTCATTTTAGTAACTCCGTTTTTGCGTTTCCACTCTTTGCTATGGTTACGTTATATGTATGGTCATCAACAGTAAATAAAAATTTGACACGTTGGCCTCTCTTTCTGGTACTGCAAATGTCTTCAATTTTAGCCCGTAGTTCATTTGGCATGTCTGATATATCGTTCCATCCTTCAGGCAAGGAACGAATTGGTTGTACTGTTGGCGACTTCATTGGACTGTGCTCACTGCTCTCAACTAGTTGCTGCATACATTCCTTTTCATTATTGACCGGATGTGCTGATGACTGAGGTGTTGATGGTTTAGTCGATAATGGTGATGAGGGTGATGATGAGGGTGATGGTGATGGTGATGATGATGATGATGATGATGATGATGATGATGATAGATTTTGAGAATGTAGCGGGTATTCTTCTACCATTTGTGACGAAAATCGTTCGGGTGTAGCACTGTTTGGAGCAAAATACAGTAAACTAATCTGCGATGTCTTTGAAATTTGTGACCCAACTGACGATAATGCTGACAGATTAAGTGGTGACAATATTGGGGTTGAAAATAATGATATAACGGGCGTAACGATTGGTGAATTATCCGATGAGCTCTGTGATAAACGTCTCATGGGTGTTTGAGTGATGGTGACCAGTCTGGGCTTTGGTGAAACTTCTAACCACGACAATTTGGATGAACTGGGTGAATCGAGGTATTGATTTTCTTTATTATTTGGATCTGCGTCTGCATCGATTTCTGGGTGTTGTTTACCTTTGTCGACCCAGAATCGGTAAATAATTGCTCTTTGGTATCCCATATGACCACAAAAGTTGTGACATCTTTTGTCTTCTATGTCAATGGTGAAAAAGCCTCTCCTTTTTCTTGGGGTTGACGATGTTGACGAGCCATCTGATGTGATTGGTGATGGTTGACGGGGACACAGAGTTTCGTCCAGGTGTCCAAATGAAGAACGGAAGATTTCTTCCATTTCATCAGGAGATGGCATCTCAATATCATCTTCAGGTCGTGGCAACAATTCTTCTTCGCTGCAGTCATTGTTGTCGAACGGTGGAGAATATACATCGTAACTTGATCTTCCAGGCGTTATTGGAACTTCTGGTTCGTCATAAATCGGACTGAACCACGGTTCTTGCTCCTCATTTACCAGAGCCTCAATATTAATTGGATGCGTATATCCAGGCGAGTATACCACATTGTTACCAGGTGTGGGTGGTATATTTTCTTCAAAATTAGGGGTTACGTTTTCTTCCTGGCAACATCCTTTGCCATTGTCTTCTTCTTCGTCCGATGACAGTATGATAACTTCATCGTTTTTATCATCGTATACAGGAACTTTACTTTTATTGGATGAAGTATCTTCTCCTTTTGATGTCGACTGAATCTTCTTACTGGTATTCTCTTTCATCTTCTCAGGCAATTTATCTTTCGTCCTGACTGTTGCTTGAGGTTTTGCTGTGCTCATACGATAGTACGTTGCCGTTTTTCTGGGTTGATTGCTGGTCTTTCTTCCTTTACTGGTTGTGGGCATCTCATCATCAATAAATATGGTTTTACGGACCTTAGCCTTCTCTTCTTCCATACGTCTTCGGAACTTCTTGCTGGTGTCATCAAATTTGTCTTCACCGTCCATTTTTCTTTTTATTTCCGTATGTTGTCTAAGGAATAGTTGAACACAAAAATATAGAATTAGCAAATAAGAAATACTAATTTATATAAGGTTTAATATCATTTAAATGAGCTGTTCTAACTTCTTTATTTTCTATACTCTGAATTTTTACTATAACAGGGGATAGAAAATATTTAACTAAATACGGGCCTCCAAATTTTGGAGCCAGTTTTGCCGCAAAATTTTCTGTTGCTTTCGACAGTGGGTGCAGTCGAAGCCAAACTAATTCACCAACTTTCGGTTTCCATTTACGTCTTCGTAAGTTGTAATATCGTTTTTGGTTTTCTGCTGATTTACTCAAATTTCTTTTAACAATTTCGAATATGTCTTTCATCTCCTCTTTTCGTCTCGATAAACTCGAACTTTCTACTCCTGTACCAATTGTTACCTCGTCGTACAGTGTTTTTGGTAAACGTGGATCTCTTCCTTGAGTTATAAATGCTGGTGAAAATCCTGTTGACTCAGATACACTCGTGTTTATAGCCAACATAATCTCGGGGAGTAACTCGTCCCATCTATTGTGTTGATCACTAGAGAATTGCGCGATTATTGTCTTGATTGTTCTATTAGCTCGTTCAGTAGGATTTTCCTGCGGCGTGTATGGTGCAGTTAACTGTTGGTGTACGCCTAATTCACTTAGAAAACGCTTAAAATTTCTCGCAGTAAATTGTGTTCCATTATCTGTGATTAGAACTTTAGGGATACCATATCGAGAAAGTATACGTTCACGAAACGCTTTTATTACTCCATCTGATGTAGCTTTGCGCATCGGAATCAATTCACACCATTTAGAGAATTTATCGAAGAAGACCAATAACATAGAATTTCCATGTTTAGACCTGGGCAGAGGACCTACAAAGTCAGCACAAAGGGTGGCCCATGGTTCATCAGGCAATCTTGTTAACATTTCTCCAACTGGTTTCTGTTGACTAATCTTGTAACGTTGGCAGGACAAACATCGACGAACATAACGACTTATATCTCTCGACATTCCAGGCCAATAGTAACGACTAGCGATTCTATTAATCGTTTTACGTATACCTAAATGTCCAGCAGTGACATGGTCATGATTTTCTTCAAGAACTCTGTTCCTTACTTGAACGGGTACACATAGTTTCCATGCAGTATCATCTCCATCTCTTAACTCTTGTGGAAAATGGCGGTATAGTTGATTGTCCACAATTGCAAAATCGGAATATATTACCGGGTTTTCTTTCACTTTCTTCTTCATTTTCTGGATCCAAACACACTCGTTCGTTTTTACTGATTCACAGTTAGCTAAATTTACGACTTCTACGGGTTGACGTGATAGTGCGTCAGCGACGACGTTGAGTTTTCCTTTTCTATATTTTACTATAAAGTTGTATTGTTGCAATTCAAGTGCCCACCGGGCTAATCTGCCTGCAGGACTCTCGATGGAATTGAGCCACTTTAGAGCTAGATGATCGGTGATAACTACAAATTTATAACCTTCGATGTAAGCTCGCATTTTACGAATGCCCCATAAAATGGCTAAGCACTCCTTTTCCGTTGCTGAATAGTTTTTTTCCGCACTGTTAAGGTGACGACTAGCATAAGCTATTACTCTCTCTAAACCTTCAAATTCTTGGGTTAAAACTGCTCCTAATCCATAATTACTAGCATCAGTTTGTAATGTAAATGTTTTTGTAAAATCCGGACATGCTAAAACAGGTGCTTTCGTAAGTTTGGTTTTTAGTAACTCGAATGATTTTTGTTGATCATCTCCCCATCTCCAGTGTTTGCCTTTCTTTAATAATTGTGTTAACGGTTGCGATATACTTGCGAAATCTGGTACAAATCTACGATACCACGAAGCAATTCCTAAGAATCCTCTGACTTCTTTAACATTCTTCGGCGCATGTATTTTTGCGATTGCGGATACTTTATCCGGATCAGTTTTTATACCTTCCTCACTCACCACATGACCTAAATATTTGGTCTCACTTTTGAAGAATTTACATTTCTCTACATTAATCTTTAAATTAGCGCTTCTCAATCTTCGAAAAACTTCTTTCAGGTTTTTCATATGTTCTTCCAACGATTTTCCGACAACTATAATATCATCAAGATATGCAAAAGCATGGGGTTCCATTTCGGGTCCGATTACACGATCTAATGCCCGCTGAAAAGTTGCTGGCGCGGAGTGAAGTCCGAATGGCATCACTCGCCATTGGTATAAACCTCGACCAGGAACAGCGAAAGCGGTAAACCCTTTACTGCCTTCATCCATTGGAATCTGCCAATATCCGTTTTTCAAATCTAAACAGCTAATATATTTTGCTTCACGTAGTCTGTTCAAAATACTGTCTATACGAGGAAGAGGGTATGCGTCGGGTACTGACCTAGCATTTAATTGTCGAAAATCCATACATGTTCTCCAGGATCCGTTTTTCTTCTTAACGAGGGTGATTGGGAAGCAATATGGGCTATGTGATGGTTCTATACATCCTTGTGAAATTAATTTGTTGATTTCGGCATCAATTATTTTTTGCATAGCTGGGTTTCTGGGACCGTAGCTAATTTTAACAGGACGATCATCCGTGATGATTATTTTATGCGTTGTAATTGTTGATAGACCACGCATGTTTTGGAATTTCGACAGCTCAGTCTCTAAAAATTTGTTGATGATCTCTTGACTTTTTTCATTTAATCTTATATTACCGTCATGTATACGTTCTTCCTTATCTTCATGAGGCGTCTCCTCATTGTTGATTTCATCGACACTCATACACTTTGCATCTATCTTAGTACAATCTAGGGTTAAACCAGCCATTTGTATCGTTGTGTTAAAATTACGCATAAAATCTAATCCAATAATAATATTTTCGCTAGTTTCTGACATCACGAGAAAATTACATCTTTTTGATATTTTTCCTAATTCCACATTAAATTCTACTGCCTTTGATAAAGATCTGGAGGAGCCATCAGCTAACAATACATCGATATCTTCATTTACATATGTTGGATTATTACTAAGTGTTTTCACAAAATCTTCTTGGATAAAATTTCTACTTGCTCCGGTATCTATAGTTGCTTTGACGATTTTTCCACATATTAGTAACGAGGCGGTTAAACGCGAATCTTCACTTTGTAAGCTAGTTTTAGTATTTGAGGGTTGTGTTTTTGGAGGCTCGACGTCCCTCAATTCCGACGACCTCCTGAAGCATTTCCCGATCGGTTGTTATTAGGGCAACTTGCTGCATAATGTCCAGAGTTTCCACAACGATAACAATTATTTTGTGTACCTGTTGTTGTACTGGATAAGACACGTTGATTTTCTACGCGTGTTTGTGAATGTGTTGAAGGGATGCATTCTAAATCTTCAGCTAATGTTATTAATTCAGCTAAGGATGAAAAATCTTTTCGTTTAATGTACCACTGGTAGTCTGGAAGAGCATTTTGAAATATTCGTTGCAACTTTTGTTCTTCTGATAAGTTGGTATGCCGCATTAAATTTTGAATTGATAAAACATAATTTTTGAAAACTTCTCTCGGACGTTGAACTCTTTTACGGATTTCATCTTCTATTTTCTCAAAATATCTGGCGGGGAGGAAAAATGATAAAAAATCTGATTTGAATGATTTCCATACTTGCCAGTGTCCATTGTTGTTCCTGAACCAAATTAGCGCTCTATCACGTAAAAATTCTGGCATAATTCGTGGAAATTGATTTAAAGGTACGTTATAAATTTCGGCTAACTCTTCTATTCGTTCGATGAATGCTAAAGGCTCTCGTCCACCATCATACGAAAGTCCCCATTTTCTTACATATTCAATTAAATTCGTTTTGATGTCATCTGTGTTACGAGCTGGAATCGACACTGCAGCTGACGGCTGGCTAACTGGATGATTTGTTTCCATTTTAACAGGCGAAGGGGTGGAACCGTTTATCAAACTAGGTAACATCAGTGAGTTTTGTTCATGATTTCCTTGTATAGTTAATAATCTTTTAGTTTCATCCGCATCATGTTCGGCATTAATAAATTTCGCGAATCGTTTTCTTAGTTCTTCGACCGAACCGACGGTATCTAATTTAAATTCATTTAAGTATGAAAATAATTCGTCACGCTTTAAAGAATATGCCCAACTTGATTTTAACATTTTTAGATTTATATATATTTTTTTTTTCAATTCTTTTATATTTTTTTTTCAGTTATTTAATTTTCCGTTATTAAAATTTTTAGGACGACAGTTATTACAAAAAAACACAACACGATTTCACAAAACAACATATATTTGTATTCTTGTATAAATTACTCAACAATGTCCCGTTGCAAAGTTCTTGTTATAAGTGCTTTCTCTTTATTTTTCCGTTTACTTTCACTGTTCTTGTTACAGTCTTCACTTTTAAACCTTTTTTTTTTTATACTCTTATTTACTTAGTTCTGTTTTTTTTTCACATATACTTTTCTTATACTCCGCATTTCTCTTCACAACTTATACACTTTATTTCCAGCAACCTATTCTCTCACGGTTCCTTAATTTTTCATTTAACACCACGTTCTCTTAAACTCTCGGTAACAGTTCTCTCTTAATCTCTCGGTAAGGTTCTTCTCTTAATAACAGCACACTCTTAATAACAGCTCTCTCTTAATCTCTCAGTCCCTGCTCGGGCGCCATTGTAACGTTGTCTCTGGCTGGGGTATACTCGCCGGTGCCAGTGGTTCATTACAAAAATTTATATTTTGTAGACTGAGAGAAATAAGAACACAACGTTTTCAATGTACGTTATAAACTTTATTCTTATACTTTACACTTTCGCCTCGCCTCCGTGGAGTTCCCACGAGCGGCTATACTCTTGCGGTCCAACCACGAGAGTATTCGCAACCGGTGCAACTTCCACTCTTCAGATAAGTGTGTTGTTGGGAATTCCAAACTCCACAACAACACCACTTCATCTACCAACAGAGTATTCTCAAGCAAAGGATCGAAGCGGTCCAACCACCAGAACCTTTACTTCACAATAACTCACTCAATAAGATAAACTATTTGCCAGCGGTCCAACCACCGTACAAGTAATTTGTCTTACCTACCACGAAGCTCAGTGAAGACTGCTCTTTTTGCTCTAACTAACTTCCTTATATACCAAAATCTTATCATAAAACACATTGACGACAGCAGTCAAATCCTTAGTTGCTAAAAAGGTATCTTAGTATACATAGTTGCATTTAATTGTATGTGATCTTAGCTTAAGTACGATTTTTACACCTAGATGGCGTTGCTTAAAAAAATAACAATACAAAGTAACTTTAATTCATTTCAAATCAATTATACCATAAAAACTACAAAATAATAAAAAATAATAAAAACAATAATTGTACTATAAAAACGAGGCGACGACTTTTATCGTTACAACATAATTAAATCTGAAGCCAGAATAAGACTATTTCTTAAATTATTAATTTTTATTTGAATTAAAATACTGAAAGTTTTAAACGAAATTTTTTCGTTGGATAATCCTATTTGCGTGACACAATCAACAGATTATTTCTTAAGGCAAAATAAATATTTACCTTGAAATTTACTTAGCATTTTAAGCACAATACTAAATAATATAATTTAAATTTTAAATTTCCATCTCATCCAAAATAATCCAAAGAATATGAGTAATTTAATAACATGCATCAAAGAAAAAAAAAATATACTTTTGCCAAATAAAATTTAACTCAAAGTCAAACAAGAAATGAAATAAAAGGAAAGGAAAATACTACAAGATTCTTCTCAGATACAGACATCTATTAAAGTCTGCATATAAATGTAATTCTAAAACGTGTATTGTGTTTATTTTTGTGTAGGCCACACAGCCTTCATCAGGTTGCAAAGGAGCATAAGCCTGAAAATGTTAAGCTCATCTTAAGAGTGTGTATTTTTAAAGGTTTTCAAACACAAATAAGAAAACTACAAAATAGAGAAATACTGGTTTCTAGACAGCCTTATAAAAAAAACTAACATGAAATAAGGACACCAACCTACACACATACATATCTACTACTACTACTACTTAGCAATCATAGAGCTTTATATTTTAACGCTATTTCATGACGTGGAAAAAAATATGTTCAATGTCCTTCATAAAAGAAGTACACATACATATAAAAAACACAAATATTACAGGTAAGTATAAGTATACAGTTATAGTAGAACAGGTGAAAAAAAAAAGTTATAAAAATAAAATACAGAAATAAGTGAAAAAAGAATTGTGTCAGTGCTAGAGGTAACTACGACAACGACGACGAAAATGACAACCAACACCACTAAGAAACAGGAAATGTCTGTGTATATGTACATTATGGTGGCGTTTATTTGGAACTTCTTTGATTTTCAATGCTACCAAAGCCTAGAATTATTCTACGTTATCTAAAACCAAATAGCTGAAAATTTGAGCAGAATCGGCTAACGTTTAGAGATTGCACATTTTATTTGAAAATTCGAGTTTTGGGTTAATGTTGCAATATTTGCAAACAATTCTAATATTGAAACAAAAAAATCCAAATAAAAAAATATGAATCTTTGTATTCAATTTACCTTACAAATAGATGTTTAAATATAAAATATAAAAAATTGTTAATGAATTCCTAGTAAATAATCTATTAATTTTTTAATAGTTATGGCCCAATAGAATACAGAAATTGTTCACATCAATATCCCTGCCCAAATCTGGAAACCATTAAACGTTATCTTATTTTGCTCAAAACTGCAGTATTTGAGTTTTAATTGACAGAGAATAATTTTTGCTCATGGGAGTATCGAAAATCCAAAAGGTCTAAAATAAGAGCCACCCTAATGTACCTGGCTGCATATGTATGCCTGTATGTGTTAGTGTGAAGTCTAACGTATTGCCTTGACTACAATTTTTTTGGTGTAAAAAGAAATGTTGCAAAGAAAGGAAAAAAAAAACTAGAACGGAAAAAAGAAAAGTAAAATATGTTAAATTTGTTATACCTTCAAGTTCCTGAAGCAGCAACAAACGAAACAAAAAAACCAAAAAACTGGTGTCTATACATAATACTAAAACTCTGAAATTCTTAACACGAAAAAATATCAACAACGGATTTTAAACACAAACACACCAAATCTCTCCAAGTTTCATTGATACAAAATGTAAAAAAATAAAAAAAACACAGAAAAATACAGAAATGAAAAATGTGGGTATTCTTATGTATGAATGTACCTGAATTTCACTTCTTATTAAGCTAGTGTGTAAAAACAGACAGTTATTATGGCAGCAGTTAAAAGATATTACGACTCCTGCCGCAAGAAAAATTGAGGGAAAAACTAAAATTAATGCTACTGACCATGAGAGAGAGAATAGTCTTTATAGTGCATGATTTAAGAAAATGTTGAACAAGATTTTGTTTTAGTTTTAAATAAATGCTTAAATGCATTCATTTTATTAGTATTAAATATACTGTAAATTCAACATCCCAGCAAATATACAGGGTTAATATCAAATTTTGAAAATTAAACTCTCACAAATGCTTAACGTAGCCTTTTTATAAGCCTTTTCAACAAAAAAGCAAATAACTTTAATGTCAAATTTGGATTAAACCTTATTCTAAGCTGTGTTTCAAATGTGAATTGCAAATCAAATACCAGTATATGGAACATAAATTGTGCTGTTGTAATGGTACAACATCTTATAGATACCGTTCAAAATCAGTTTTGAAGAAAGTTCAATGAAATTTGGTACATGTGAATTGTTCTGTCCAAGAACGAACCCTATTAAAAATTACGAGGTCCATAACAAAACGCCATAAATCCGGTATATAATTTTCTTGGATAAACGAATATATGTAATAAATGTCAGTAGGACATACATATATTGAAAATGTTTGATTTTGGTCTTAACGATTGTATTGAATTACAATAAAATGATTGAGCTTTGGTATGACTTTTAACAATGTTTACATAGATTTTAATGTGTAGAATTGAATTTGGTCAACAAAACTAAAAAGCTGAAAAGTGGACTTATTACATTTTGTTATGGACCTCCTCAAAAACATATGTTTAATATGCTGCTATCGCGATTCAGCAGAAGTAATTTTTAAGTATCCAGAAATAATACTACAAATTTTAGTGAAAATTGTATCACAATTGACCCTTACCTCAATACAAGGGTTACTCTCAAAATCATTTTAATGCTCATTCATTTCTTATAAGTATTGGTCACTTGTTAAAATTCCAATTAGGAACCCTACCCAGCCCCCATATAGCATCCTCCCAGAAATCACTTCAGCGACCCCCACACAGTGTGGCAAATTAAAAAAAATGGTGGGCAAAAGTCTAGACTTTTTACACTGGTGGAATATTTTAATCCGTTTTTTTTTTTTTTGTTTGATAGGTGACTTTTTTACCCTTATTTTGGTATATTAGAATGTGTCGGAATGTAGTTCTGATGTCTAGAAAATTGATAGTTATTTTCTTAAGAATAATTAGCCATAATTAAAGTAAGATTTTTTTTTTTTTTTTTAATTTGCATATGGGCAATTCCACGAGAATGACTACCACGACTGAAAAAACAAAAACCCTTGAAACTTTTTTTCAAGATGATTTGAATAGAAGAAAACACTAAAATGTTACTATGTGAAAGTATTTAGAGCTTATTACAATATTTTAAGTGCAAAAATAATAGTTTAAACTTACTTTATTTAATTTAATTAGTATGTTTTAGGCTAAAATTGCGGCGAAAACTAAGCTTCCAATTAGCATGTAGTATGAAATGAATTTCACTCTGATTGTTTTTTTGCTTTTATGAAATTGTTTATTAGAACCGAATATATATTTTCTATTTATTTTTTTTTAGTTTTTGTATACATATATTTACAGAATATACATTGTTTTACTATAAGAGAAAAATCTGTCACGTACGCTATTACATTGTATTTATTATAAAATCATCCAAAGATTGTTTTTATTTAAATATGACGGATTGTAAAGGAAAAATAGTTGGTTTAGTGTAACAAATTAATAGAAATCCTAATGCCTCTAACGATTCCAAAATTTTCGCATATTTCGCATATGTACCTCAAAATGACTTCCGTTTTATGTCACGTACGATATACCCTTATTTCGCTCGATATTTTGGACAACAATGTTTCGAAAGAACTTATTATTTCTTTAAAATATAGTACCATCTGAATGGAACATAAATACCAAATTATTTTTCAGATACTCTTATTTTTGCAAAATCTATTCCACTCTATAAGCGTACAAATGTCACGTACGATGACATAGAATTGCCCATATGATATTTATAACAAAAAAGTTTAGTATTTATAGTATTGTATAACATAAATGCCTTTTCAGGTCCATCTTTTCGGTGAAGCCCGACCATATAATACCCTACACTAAAAAAAATGAGTAAAAACATTTTTCTTTAAATTTTCAATAATTTATTTTCGTGAATGATTTTCGGAAGATGGCCTAATATTGATAATAACTAATATTGGATCCATCGCCATGTCTAGACGAAAGTTATTTGTGATGAATTTTGTGTGTATACCAACATTTTTAAGAGATATATGCTCATTAAAGTGATTTTCGGAAGAGAAGCTTATATGGGAGCTATGACTAATTATGGACCAATCGACATAATATTAGGTGACATGACTTTTGTATACATAAAACTTATTTGGAAAGGAATTTTTTGTAGATACCTATATTAATTAATCATTTTGACGGTTAAAGTCCAATTTCCGGAGGTTATTTGTATGGGGGAGTTCAGCCTGTTTCAATAGGCTTCCTCCATGGGCCGAACAAATTGTATGTACCAAATTTCATCGAAATATCTTGAAAATTGCGACCTGTACTTTGTTTACAAGAATGTACCCAGCAGTTTGAAAAGTGCCAATTGGAAACCTTACACTAGCTATATTACTACTTGCACAAGTGGGGTTAAATGGTTATCATTTATACTACATTTCACCAGCGTATTCAGTAACATACAATAGTCGGATATTCGCTTTAAGTTTTTGAAAATAAATTCAAGTAAAATAAAGTCCTCTAAAATATACCACTTCGATGGTCACATGTAATGCTGAATGTGGCCTTTTGGTATTTTAGTTCTCTGATGATGAAAAAACCAAAAATTGAGTGTAGACTCACGTGTAATTCTTAATAACAAATTGAGAGCAGTCTCTTAAAAATTTATTTTTAATTTTATTTCTCAAATGCTATAGTAAGTATTCGTACTATTAAATTTAATAGTGAAGTCTTACGCAGAGTGGCTACCTGCAATGACATCCCCGTGTTAAAATCACCAGTCAATTACGTTGCGAGTTGGTTGAAAATTCACTTGTAGTAGTTCTCAGTGGTTAACAACTTCGACGTCGCGTAACTAGTGCAATGAACTGCAGGGTATTTATACTATTCAACATTAATTGTGGTTTAGAGTATAAACATCAGACTTGAGTCAGAAAAAATTATCAAGCTCAAAAGAAGAAAAAAACCGCAAAACGAAATGAGTATGTAAATAAAGGAGAGAGTACGTACTTTAAAATGGTACTAGGTTTTTTACGAAATATTAGAAATTCCCTAAGGTTCAATTCCATCAAACTTTAAATTTATGTAAAATTTAATACATTTTTAAAAATAATAAGAAAGCTATTTCAAAAGTGGTGGAAACATACATATATCTACATTGAGATTAAAGCTATGAAATCATTTTAACGAAAACCGTTTCATAAAAATCCCGTTTGAAAATAAAAAGTTATAAGCTTGAATTTTCAATATTTATTACAAAATCCTACTTTTCAGTCAGATAATAAAAATATACATATTGAATCACACTGTTTATAGGGAAAATGTTTACATAGAGTCCTGAATTTTTAGCTTCTGAGGATCTCAGGTGTTAGCTCTAATAGAGTATTTAAAATTAAAAATTTGCAAAACAAAAACAAAAAAAAAAAAAAAACATTTGGCCGCTATGTCAAAATTAGCACCACTGTGCGCCGGTGTGGCTCTACTGGAGATTAGCCTCTTATCAGAAATGTGCTGTCAATCTTTTCACCATTTTGGCGAAAGATATTTTTTCGAGACTGAGATATTTCCAAGGCGATCGATTGAGTCTGTCGTGGTGCGCTTTTATGTTGCTAATAACTTCTCTCGATTTATATCGAGCTTTCTTAGAGATCGTACTGTACGAGTTCTTATAGATGCTGAATTCCGCAAGTCTTCGTTATTTATCCTACTTTATTTCTTATTTTTCTACGTCAAACTTCGGCCCCATATATTCGTTTGCAAACAACATCAACATTTTCACAAACATATATGAGATTTGGACAATGAGGAAAACATGAATCATAATCTTGTGACAATCTCTGAATAGGGTTGTGAGAATCAAGTAGATTTTAATTCACGTAAGACTCAATGTTGTATCTAAACTCACAAAGCTTGTTTGAGAAGCACAAAATACACAAGATTGCAATAGTCACACAATTGCATAGTTGCAACACTCAGATTCAATACAATGAGTAGTTTTTTGTATTATTTTCCTTATGGCTAAATAAAGAGAAAACTAATGAAAATACGAATATTACGACATGATAGTACATGCTTATATCAAACTGAAAATAATTCTAAGTTAATAGGAATGCGTAAATTTATCTTTCAATATAAAATAATGAACACTGAAAGTATCAAATATGTCGCAAATGTAAAGTTTTATCATATTTTCTAATACTTATTTCATCTTAAAACAAAATCTTATTTTTTTGAAATTAACCTCAAAATATTCGTTATTTTGAATTCCTTATTTTTTTTTTTCAAATTTCGCCTCATAATAAAGTTAGTATTTAGAAATTTGAGAGAATATTGTAGCCTTAAACAACATTTTGTTTACAAAATCCTTTAAAATTGTTAATGGTCAAAAATTGAAAATTGAATTGAATATTATTCAATTAACTCAAAGGATATGATTTAATAAAAATTTCTTTTTATCTTGTAAAGATATTCAAATATCTATTTGACAGTTAAATAAAGTAAAAACCATTCGAATGTAAAAGTACCTTTTTTTCATTTGTAAGAAATACAAAAAAAAAAAAAACAAATACCAAATCTCACAAGAATCAGGGGGGGGGGGGAGGAATATAAACTGCATAGAAAATGTAATAAAACTTGACGAATATTGAATTCAGTGAGCAAAAAAATTAAATGAAAATAAACTTATGATTTTTGTTCTCGTCTGCTTTTAATTTAAAGGTAAAATTGTGCAAAGTTTATTTTTTTTTTTATTTTTGTTCGTTTGCGTTTTTTGTTCTTGATTTGTATATTCGTGCTTTGCATGAGATCCTTTGGTTTTAAGGATTCCTTTTCACCATATTAATTTCATTTCATTTTAACGTTATTCTTGGCTAAAACTGCTGCTACGTTCTTCGTTCAGCTACATTTTCATTTTCTTTTTTTAACAAACATTTCGAAATCTTTTGGCTTAAACACTTCAATGGCCAACGTTTTGTTGCAATCGTTGGTTCTTATAACGTTTTATTATACTCGTAGCTCCACCTTCAGCCCTACCACTGCCGTCATTGCTGTTTGTTTTTACAACAAGCACGTACAACAAAAAATTCAGCAGAAAAAAAAAAGATTTCTTTTAATTTTATATTTACAAAGTGTCATTCACTAAGCATATAATACTATACATATACATACATACTTTATATATAGATATAAATGTAACGAAATGAAAAAAAAAAATAAGGAACGGAAAAGGAAACAAATTCACTATACACATACTCTGATAGTAAAATCTCTACTCTATATATTTTCAATTTGAAAAAATCTGTAAAACTTAGTGAGGGGGTCACAAACTAGAAGAGAACATAGAGTATAGAACGGCAAGACCGACATCGACAGCGACATCGTCACTCACTCTTACAGAAATACATTTAGTCCTAGATGACAGAGTATTAAAGAACTTTGTTTTTTGCCGTTTTTCACTCTTCTTCTTCGTCTTCGTCTTGTCATTGGTGTCGCAAATCCTTTTAGAAGCATTTAAAGGTAAAACTGCAGTGTCAAAATCTACCATGCAACGGCAACAAAAATTAAACAAAACTTTGAGCTGTAAGCAATAGAAAAAAACAAAAAATAACAGAAACTGAAACGTTTAAGAAACATTTTATTTTCAAGTAGTTTTTTGTTTAAAACAAAATTGACAGTTTTTGTAGGTTGTTCTAATTTCATTTCATATTGTCTTTTATCTTCACTGTTTCATCACACAATATTATTGTATTAAATTGTAGTCGTTATGGCCGGACAGTGCCTAAAAGGAATCAATTTTAACACTTGACTTTCAATAAGGTTGTTTTTTTTTTGGAGAGAAATTTCAACTTTTAATTCCTTGCAAACACTGTCAGTCATAATACCAAAAGGTGCGGCATGATGGCCATTTTCAAAAATTGTTTGTAGTTGTTGTGTTTTTTTCCGCCACCCTGCCAAGCAGATTTTGTTTGTTTTTAATTAATTGCACGCGTTTGTTTAGCCAGTTATTTGCTAAAGTTTAACAACAGGATTTCAGCATGTTTTGTTTGCTGGATTTCAGTAGAAAATTGAAATTTGATTTTCTTTTTTTCTTGTACGAGTGAATTTTCTCGCTTTTTTTTTTTTTTTTGGTTTTTTGTTCTATGCCGTTCAACTTTATTTGCTGAATTTAACTGGATGGCATCTGCGTGTCTAGTACTCGTATATATAATACTATATAAGTTTTCCACTTTATGTAAAAGATTTTTTTAATTTTTTTCTAAACAAACTGAAGTTCAAAAGTATTTTATATTCTTTTAATGAAGTTAATGGTTTTATAAACATTCGACGCATTAAAATAAGATTAGATTAGGTAATTTAATTAGTTTGTTCTATGAGGTGTTTTTTAGTCGAAGCACACCTTAATGGTTTAATTTATTAGTTAAGTATTGAAGATTTATCTTGTTTATGAGTTTCTATTATAAGTCTGTGTAAAAAGTCTTTGATTAAATAAGTATGAATATATGTCTTAGAGTGGTTATATTGTATGATATTTGCATATATCTTCGACTTGATATTCTTACCAACATATTAAAAGTCGTCTAAAATTGTCACATCAAAATATATTTTGTGGTTTGCACTCATAGCTACCTGGGTCTCAACATAATCGACTACTCAGATGTACAAAATATGAATGTAAGCCAAAATCGTTTAAATCGTCAAGACGAACATTTTCGGCTCACTAACATACATTTCAACTCAATTCTACATCGTAAAATATTGAATCTGTCTATTCATTGATGTCAACTATATGAACAAAAAGCGCGTCCATTTCCTCCAAATACTCTAAAGGGCGCTAAAAATGCTGAATAATGTTTGCTGAGAATAACTAAGTTCATATTAGTACGAACAGAAGTATTTGAAATAAACAAATTTTACCCGTTCGCCATTTTATAGTTTGCACTTAAACGAAAGTTCTCATGATTTGAACAAAGTTTTGAATATATTGTTACGAATGTGCAATGACGATTTGAATTCAACGGTCTGCAACGACTGCCTGCAGCATTCATCATGTTTGAAGGCACGTCCATCAGTAGCATGCGTTTATTGGCATTATTTGTAAGTATGGCAACACTAAATGTTTGGGCTGCTGGCAATGACATCGAAGGCTCTGGAATTCGAGCCTTCGATGATGGCGCGTGCATAAATAGTGGCAGAGCTGGCAGTCGTGAGTTGAGTTTTTCATTGACGCTGTTAGAGATAACATCAAATGTCTTGTGCATTTAAGGTTGTACGTAATAGAGTGTTAACTAGCCTCAATATGTTAACTAGTATCAACTATGTCAGCCCTTAGTGACTTCTAGATTATTGACGAAAAATACTGCTAATCTCGCCCAGTTCTTACATCATCATTTCAACTAAATTATATTAAAAATTCTTCAAAGTGAAACGAGCCAAAGGGTGGATTTAAAATGAAGCTGCCAGTCAAAAATTTTGCTTTTGCGCTAAGGGAATAAAATTCTCTAAATTTGCAACTCTGCAAATGCCGAATAACTTTATTGATAACCTGAAGATTAAATTTAAATCAAAGTGAAAGCTTTGATGTTCTTGAGATCAAAATAAACCCAGTTTTAAAAAATGCTGTTTGATTCAAATGTTTGAAAGAACATTTGAATATTTTATTATGGTTTTATAAAAATAAACAAATTTGAATAACCATTTTATGTACTTGAGGTCAAAAATTGGCAAAATAAGTTTCGGTGCATTTTGTCGCCAAGAGCTTTTAAGGACTGAGATCGTAAAATTCTTAACACAAGTATTATTTGATTTTTTTTTTTTTTTTGTTGATCAAGTTACCTTTGTAAAGCATGTAATTTATTATGTTTAATGTCAATTATGTTCATTTGTTGTTAATCTGATTAAATTGAGTGACCAGTAAAAAGTGCGCACTAAAATTATTAAATATTTTCAACAAAACCCCACTTGGTCCCACAAAAAGTTGGCCAAACAATCAAAGGTCTGCGGTCAAACTGTTGCCAATGTTATTCAACAGTACCGGGAGAACTTGTCCCTGGATATAAAACCTGGCTCAGGTAGAAGGAATGGTTCACATGATGTTCAGTGCTCAGTGCTCGGACTATTTGGTACGAAAAGTTAAAGCTGATGCAGGTTTAAAAACATACAAGGCTCAAAAAGTTCTTGACAGGAACGCTGTTAAAATTTAGAGACCAAAAACCGAGCACGGAAATTGAAGTCAAATTTTATAAAAAAAATATTCCTGCTGCATAATGAATGACGAAACGTATGTTCTGGCAGATTTTTCGCAACTTCCTGGTCAAAAATTTTATGTTGCTGATGCTCGAGGGAATGTTTAAGAAAAGTTTAGGACCCAAAAGCAGACAAAATTTTCTAAAAAGTTCTTGGTATAGCAAGCAATATGCAGTTGCGGGAAAAAAGCCAAATATTTGTTACAAAGGGCTCTCTAAATACCGAAATTTACATCAAGAAATGTTTACAAAAAAGGCTGCTTCCATTCATAAGGCTTCTTAGTATGTCCACTTATTTTTGGCCTGATTTGGCACCCTGTCACTATGGTAAGAAAGGTATTGAGTGGTAAAAGAACAATAATGTGGTATTTGTACCAAGAGAGGCAAATCCTGCAAACTGCCTGGAGCTAAGACCAGTGAAAAGATATTGGGCTCTTGTTAAAATAGAATAGAAAAACACAAAAAAGGTGTCCAAAAGTGTTGTAGATTTTAAACGGAGATGGACAACCTGTTTGAAGAAAGTGACATAAAGCACCATAAAAACCATAGTTAAAGGGTTTTCGAAAAAGGTTCAAAATTTCATCATTAGTGATTAGAACTATAAAAGTATTTTTTTTTTTTTTTTTTTTGTAAATTGCAACAATAATTTCAATCAAATTTTCCATTATTCTGCGCCAAACGAAAGAAAACACCAAAAAAAACAAAATACGCAAAGCAATGAAACCAACACACATCCAAACATACGTTTTGTTGCTTTTTTGTCAAAGCATGGACTAAATTGTCTTTTTTTTATGAAATTTTCAGAGGTTATGTCGGATTTTTGCTAATTTCTCCGTTATTTATGGATGGATTTTCCTGATTTTAAATAGGAAACTTCTCAAACGCATGACAGAATTATTGAAGATTTGGATCCCGAAGATATCTGGGGTCTTCAGAAAATTGATTTCAACAGACAGACGGACATGGCTTAAGCGACTCCGCTATCTATAAGGAACATTATATTGTGGAAATTACAAACGGAATGACAAACTTATATATACCCTTCTCACGAAGGTGAAGGTCATAAATATAAGCAATTAGTTTTAAACAAAAGTTTGTGATTTGTATTCTAATATTCAAAACATAAAAAGTTTGCCTGGGTTAGTTCCTTGGCCTTTCACAGAGTAGAATTTATGCTCTTCTAGTTTCCATTCATATTAAGTGGTAGAACTACAACTTTCCCCCCTAAAGAACATATATTTATAGCAACCGTACGTGTTTAAATCCCTCCTTATTCATTTGATCATGAAGAATTAACACTTTTTTTTAGCGAAATTATAGCTTTCCTTGGAGCTTGACATCAATTATTACCAACTGTGATCATTTAGATAATTTAAATTGTTATTATTATTATTAATTGTATTTACTATTTATTTATTAACTTTATGCTATTCAGTTATTTTAATAAATGATATTTACCTTGAAAACATTCCAAAAATATGTTCCTCTCGTTTGGAAAAAAGAACTGCCGATGTAAGTTTAGATTCTGCAAAAGAAAATAAAAGCAATGAATCTCAATTATAGTGAAATATATAAATATATTAGAGATAAATTGTACACACGCATATTTTACATAAAATAAACATTTCTTTAGCAACCAAAAAAAGTATCATTAATAAAAATTCCATCTAAATTAAAACTTTACAATTGTGTGGTTACAAACATTTGGCTCCAAATCCACAGCAACAGAAAATAATGAAGAAAGTAAGTAGAAAATCCAACAGAAACAAAAGATTAATTTGATATTTTTTTTTGTTTCCAAGGCATTTTGAGCAACATCATTTTACGTATAAATATAAAATGAAATTAATAATGATTTTCAGAGTGTAACATTCATTTTTATTTTTTTGAATATTTTATCTTATTTTCTTGCTATACAATGCCATATACAGACAACATGTTGAGATTTGAAAATGAATGAAAATGGAATTAACAGGGGATGTCCAATGAAATGGTGATATTAAGATTATTAGAAACAAATAATAATTCATAGTCATTGTTCTATGTTGGTTTTTTGAACTAGTGCTGCCTTTAATTTTACTTTAAAATGGTAAAGTAGATGGTTTTTGAAGATTTAGCTACCCAGTTATATTTGGTTGAAGTTTATATGCCTCATTAAATTGGCCAACTCCTGTTTATTACTGAAAAAATAACAAAAATCCACTGTCATTTATATTGTTGGCACAAGAACAAATGCAATTAACATAGACATGTCTCTTCATATCCATGGAAAAGATAAACGCAACAACCATTATTATATAATTTTATTAAAATGTAGTTACAAGAATAATATTCGTTTCCTTTCAACAATAATATTTTTCTAACACTTAAGCTCTTCTCTACATGAAAATGAAAAGTACTTAATATATTTAAAAATTAAATTCTTAAACTTAAATAAGTACTTTTCACACAATATTAGCTTAAAATTTTAAAAATGAAGTGAATCGTAACCTAAACATGTGGATCAACGAATGTAAAAGAAAACGTTGGAATTATGATTTGATAGAGGTGTCACATTTTTCTTTCTTCCGATGCTATAAACTTAGAAGAAACAGTACATTAACAAATATTCCAGTAAAATCTATATTTCCAATTTCAATTACAACAACTTCCTACGTGAATTTTTTTCAAAATTAAATTTGGACATAATGTAATGTTGTTTCAAACTCAAAACAAGCTGGAAAATATTATTGTGTAGCTTTTTTCTATGTAAACCAACAAACAAGGACTGAGATCGTAAAATTCTGATCAGTAACCTTTGTAAAGCTTGTCAGTTATTATGTTTAATGTCAATTGAGTTCATTTGTTGTTAGTCTAATTAAAATGAGTGACCAGAAAAAAGTGCGTACAAAAATTTTAAAATATTTTCAACAAAACCCAACTTGGTCCTACAATGAATGGTCTGCTATCAAACTGTTTCCAATGTTATTAAACAGTACCGGGTAGCTTGTCCGTTGATATAAAACCTGGTTGAGGTAGAAGAAATGATCCACATGATGTTTCTAAAGCCATTGAAATTATTGTTAAGATTTACAAAAAAAACATTTTTATAGTTCTAATCAATAATGATGAAATTTTGAACCTTTTTCGAAAAGCCTTCCATTATGGTTTTTACAGTGCTTTATGTTACTTTGTTCGAACAGGTTGTCCATCTGCGTTTAAAATCTACCACACTTTTGGACACCTTCTTTGTGGTCTTCAATTCTCTTTTAACAAGAGCCCAATATCTCTCCACTGGACTCAGCTCCAGGCAGTTTGGAGAAATTGCCACTCTGGGTACAAATACCACATTATTGTTCTTGTACCACTCAAGGGCTTGTTTACTATAGTGACAGATCAGGCCTTAAATAAGTGGACACATTAAAAAGTCTTATGTATAGAAACATCCTATTTGATAAACATTCCTTAATGTAAATTTCGGTATTTATAGAGCCCTTTGTAACAAATGTTTGGCTTTTTTGCTTGCCCATACCAAGAACCTTTTGGGAAATTTTGTCTGCTTTTGGGTCCAAAACTTTTCTTCAACATTCCCTCGAGCATCTGCAACATAAAAAAATTGACTCAGAGCTGCGAACATACGTACATTTCGTCATCCATTATGCAGCGGGTATAGTTTTTGTATACAATTTGACTTCAATTTCCATACTCTGTCTTTGGCCTTTAAATTTTTAACAGAGTTCCTGTTAGGAACTTTTTTAGCCTAGTATGCTTAACTTTTCGTTCCAAATAGTCCAAATACTGACCTAACCGGGCTGCTTTCCTACCGGATGTGTTGTGAACTCTTTTGATAATGCTTTCTATTTTGTTGGCTTTAGAAACATCTTCTACCTGAACCAGGTTTTATATCAACGGGCAAGTTCTCCCGGTACTGTTTAATAACATTGGAATCGTTTGATAGCAGACCTTTGATTGTTTGTCCAACTTTTTGTAGAATACTTGGGTTAAAAGTTTTAATGAAAATCTGTGTTAAGAATTTTACAATCTCAGTGCTTATATACAAATATACATTTATTTAAACTTCATTTCAATGTTTTTTATAAAAATGCAGTATGAGTTTCTATGTATTGAAATATATTCTGTTGCTTAAACATGCCTCAAGGCATTCATCGCAAAATGCCAATATATGCAAATATAACTGATATTTCATTTCAAAAACTTTGAAAGCTTTTTAAAATAATTTAAGTGTATTTTTTAGCAACCCAATTTTTGAAAAGCAAGATCAGTTATATTTGCATTTATTGGCATTTTTGCGATGAGTGCTTTGGGTATGCTTGGGCATTGGAGAATTAAGCATACGTTTGATTAAAACAAAATTATGAATGGAGTAACCTAACTTGAACAACCCTGTTTTAACATAGAACAATGCTTGGACCATTGTGTTAGAATTAGGAAAATAGATTATGGGAGGGCAGATAGAGGGAGTAGGGTTTGTGGACATTTATTTTGAATTTTCCTATTTCAGCAGGAAGCTTATTCCACATACGAACAGTACGGCTAAAAAACGTATTTGCCCTGTAGAGTGTTGTGCTATCCACTGTGCAGCCGGCGACAAATTGATGAACCCTTGCAGAAGAACGTGTATTGTGTAGTTCCCATTGTAGTATCGGTAGAACAGTGAAACACAACCCACATTGCGACGATGTACCAGTGAGTTAATAGATCTGGATAACCTTCTGTCACCGATAAGCACCTTCTCTCTCTACTGTACGCGATCGAGTAACTCCAAAATAGACTTCAAATCACTGGCCCACACATAAGAGATCTATTCTATTTTAAGTTGGATATAAGTGGTGTAAGTAGTAAGGAGATTAGATGGAGTGAAGTATTTCCTACATCGTTTAAGAAAACCAAGGCACTTTAATGCATCCTTCGACACTTTAAAAATGTGTTCTGTTCAACGGACTTCGCACTGAATACTAATTCATAGAACATCATAAAAACAGAAGAAGCAATATGATCTGTCGTGCGTTTGTGTGTAAACATACAACATTGAGTTTTACTTGCAATAAAATCTAATTTATTCTCACAACCCTACTCAGAGATTGTCACAAGGTCATGATTAAACGTATGATTCATGTTTTGTCTCATTGCCACAATCTCCGACAGACTTGGTTAGTTTATTTGTTTATATTTTTTTATATTTTAGTGCAAAATTCTTGATGTCGTATTAAATTTATTTAGCAAATCTTATTTTTAAGTTGTTTTGATAGAAAATCAAATATTCCACTGAAAATTAAATTTGTATTACATCAAGAACCACTAGTGTTTCCACAGATATATGTATGTTGGTAATCATACAATGGCTTGTAATTACGGAAAATCTTTAGAAAATGAAAGATGGATTTATTGATATATCCTTTTATCAATGGGTTCAATATCTTGTTCAGTACATACTGATTTTTAGTGAAATGTTTGTTACATTTGAGAACCTAAGTTCCAAGTCCCATATAAAAACATTGTTTCTGGTGCCACCAAAGCTGAAACTGAATTTAAGTATTGTTACGAAAGTGCAATAACGATTTGAATTTAATGGTCTGTAATGATTGCCTGCAACATTCATCATGTTTATAAACACGTCCATCAGTAGCATGCGGTTATTAGCACTGTTTGTAAGTATGGCAACACTAAATGTTTAAGCTGATAACATTAACATCGAAAGCTCTAGAATTCGAATGTACTAGTTTGTCCGTTGGGATCATTGTACATGATTCACGATAGATGGCGTGTGTATAAATAGTGGCAGAGGTGGCAGTCGTGAGTGTTTTTACATTATGAAGTTTGTGTGCATTTCTGCAAATTGATAAACGTGTATAAAGACACTGAGTGAGTATTTAATTATGTTGTTGTTGTACATTCTAAATAAATAAAGAATTGTTACAATTTTAAACTACTAAAACTGCTTTTTATTTGCAATCAAAAGTATCCGGTTTATTTAAAGGAAATAAACCCTGTTTTTAAAAGGTAAAAACGTAACAGTATATAAGATATTCTGATTCTAACGGCATCATTCATTAAATGTAAGAAATCGTTGTCTTTCTTATTGTCTTATTTGAGGGCCATCAAAAATATCAGCTTTTAGTTTTTCTGTACTTAAACCTGGAAATTTTCTTGAAAACTTTCACTTACTGCTTCATAAGCCTCAATTTGATGTGTAATGAAGGAAAAATGTTCTGATCTCTGAAAACCAAAGGCGGGTTTATAACATTTCGTTTATCAACTGTCATGTTTTCAGTATTTCTTGAACCAATGGTCATGTTTTGGTCTGCTGATGAAACGTGGAGATTAAGGTTAACCACTTTTGTTTTCGGTTCTGTCCAAATCATAGGAACATCATGACAACATTTGCCGCTTTCCCACAGTCTTAAATGTTCACTGCACTGCACGGCTTTTAGTCCCGGTCCACACTATGAAACATTTGCTGTAAAACATTTTTAAATTCTCTTTTGAAACTGCATTCGTGTCCGCACAGTTTTTGCTTTTCAGTTTTTGACATTTCTGTACAGAACAAATATGAGCGAATAAATGTGGATAACATACTCAACAAAAACTTCATGTACATGAAACAGAGTTCCCTTTTAGATTCCTTTTTCCCCTTTCATCGAGAAACTCAAATGTTTTGCAGCAAATGTTTCACAGTATGGATGGGGACTTATTTTCATCATAAAGTAATTGAAATACGTGTTTCTTACTAAGTCTGTTATAGGTTCTCTAAACTTTTTGACCGTGTATTGACCACAAACGAAATACATTTCGGTCATTGCGACAACTTTTTCGCGATGAGGACATAATGCTAAAATCAATTCATTTTTAGAAATGTACAAAAAAATATTAAGAAACGGGCACACGAATTTACTTATGACAGCCAATGTGGAAAAATGAAGGTGGTCCAAAGCTACACGTAGGAAAAAAATTTAAAAACAATATAGTTGTTGTCAATGTACACCTAACTCAAAACCACTAACTGTATCTCGGCACCAAAATTTGTTTCGTTATTTGTTGAACTGTGTAATAAATGAACATTTTTTATTATCTCAAATTATTTGAAAACATTTTTGGTATGTTTTTGCAAAAAGTCAATCATGAATTTTTTAATTAAAAGTTTTACAAATTAAATTAAAAGAAGACACAAGTTCCTTCACTTTAATATATAATATGTTTATGCTACTAGTCTCATTAAAAAGTCAAGATGTCCAGTAATTCATTCAAAACAAAAACACATCTTCAGGGGTCAGCAGCTTTAATTTAATGCTAAATTTTGTCGGCTTTTTAAAAAGTATTAAATAATTTTAATATAAATAGTAAAAAATTGGCCACATGGGTAAACTGCTTGGTAACTTTAATATCTTGTTGAGAATATGTTAAACCAAAATACAAATTCTCTTAGTACAAATGCAATCTCATGTAACCCTTTAGATAAATCAGTCAATTTGTTTTTGGTTTTTCACTAACAAACTCTTGTACAACTTTTACTTGTTTTATTAACACAACGACTACAAGTAAGTAAGTATAAATATTTTTTTTTAATTTAGGTCTTGTAATGAAAATAAAAATTAGAAGAATAATAAATTATTTTTCTTAAAAACATACTGTATTACACTTGGCTTCATTATTACCACTCACTCACTTACTAACACACACACACACACTCGCTCACCCACTCACACACACTAACATATGCATGGGAAAGACTTTTTACCATATAAACACCCGCATAACAGCTTGAGATACAAGTAAAATAAACTAAAGTGGTTTAGAGTATAAACTAATGTAATGTTAAAATTATTATTATAATAATATGTATGTATATGAGTAACTTCCCATTATCCCTACTGCTACAAGTACCCCATTTTAGCAGGAGCATTAAGCCCAGTAAACAATTGTTATGCAGAGTATTTAAATCGAAATTTAAATGTTTAATTTTGTTAAAGAAATAATATTGTTTCTATGTAATTGTCTGCTATGATTTAAAAACTGCTTACTGGGTTACTTACTATTCCTTCATTCAGTGATTCATTCAATATTGTCGTAGTTGTGGTAGGTAGTAATAGTACTATGTAGTAGTAGTAGTAGCACCCTTATTTTAAAATATTTACTATGATTGTGTATGTATGTATATTTGTATCAGTGTGTGTAGAAGAGGTATGTGTGATGCATGCAATTGTAGCTGTGGTAACGTTGGTATTTTCAATCCAAAAGTGTTGTGTTATACTTTACATTATGACTATATTGTACTTTGCCAGCTGCTTATCTGCATTTTAATTTTAAACGAATTTTGTGTAAAAATACAAAAACACCAAAAAACGAAAACAAAAAAAACAAACAAAAAGACGAAAACACAAGAACAACATACAATTTTCTCTAGAGATTCTGATTTGTATAGTAAGTATGCATGTATAGTAGGTATGTAGTTGCAACAAGAGTTACATACACTTGCATGAACATTAGATCTGCCCTAAAAAAAATTAAAAAACAATAACCAGATCCGGAAATCGATTGAATGTTGTAAAATCAGGTAAATAATAGTACTTATTTTGATTTCTATGAAAATTTTGTTTAAATAAAACTTTTTTAGCTTTTTAAATTAATAAATTAATTCCAAACAAAAGTCTCATCCTTACAAGGTTTAAAACAAGAATGTCGAATTTAAAATGACCAAGTTATATACATTTTAGCACACTATATGATAAGCAAAAACTACGTTTTACCCGAAATTTTGTGTAGATAACAATTGAGGTGCATAAACAAAGGCTGCTTTCTCAACATTTTTAGTTTCTGTAATGAATGAGAAAATCCTGTATATCTAAAGATTCTCATATTTATTAAATTATATTTAGTTTTACTCAGTATTTAACAATTTAATAAAGATATGAAGCAATTATGAATCAAATTCTTATAGACGGTTTTTGGGTAAATACAATACCAAGAACACTTTTCTACGTTTTAAATAGTTTGATTAGATTTAAAATTAATTATTCAAACAAAATTTAAATTTTATGACATTTAACTCTAAGATGAACGTAATATTGTTACGTTTTTACCTTTAAAAACGGAGTTTATCTTCTTTAAATAAACCGGATACTTTTTTGATTGCAAATAAAAAGTAGTTATAGTAGTTTAAAATTTGTAACTCTTTATTTATTCAAATGTACAACAACAACAGTTCAAATAGTCACTCAGTGTCTTTATACACGTTTATCAATTCGCAGAAAAGCACACACACACTTTATAATGTACAAACTCAAATGCACACGACAGTTGATGCTAACTCTAACAGCGCCAATGATGAACTCAACTCACTACTGCAACATCTGCCACTATTTATACACACCATTTCTCGGGAATCTTCTACAATGCTCTTAACGAACAATCTAGTATATTCGAATTCTAGAGCTTCCGATGTTAATGTTAGCAGCTTAAACATGCAGTGTTGCCATACTTACGAACAATGCTAATAACCGCATGCTATCAACATTGTTAATAAGTAGAAGCTTCTACTGATGGACGTGTTTATAAACATGATGTATGTTGCAGGCAGTCGTTACAGATCGTTAAATTCAAATCGCTATTGCACATTCATAACAATATATAAAAATAAATATTATTCCAATATTTTTTTTAGAAAAACGCACAGATACAAATGAATGATAATATACATATATATGAATTTATATAACGTCTATTTGAAGATTCGAAGTTTTTTTTAATTACTTTGATAGAAGTAGGGAAAACACTGAACCAAATTGGAAAACCATATAAGAAAACAAGTCTTATACTGGTTTTATTTAAAAGATGCTTCGTCTTCTTTGCTAAATGTTTGTTATAAATAATCTTTGAAAAAGCACCCATTATCTTATATGATTTATTTAAAACAAGTCTTGTGCATTTCTAAACTTCAAAAGAATATTAAAGCTGATTCCAAGATATTTCAGATTTTCAGCAAAATGAATCTCTACATTCTGAAGAAAGAGCTTTAATCTTTTACATTCTGGAAAAACATAATTTTTACATTTTCCCGATGCATTAAGCTACGTACACACGGTTGTCAGATTGTACAATATTGCCAGACAAATTTTCAAAAAATGTCTAGCAACCGTGTGAACTTACAATTTTTGTCTAACAGCGTTGTCAGAAAAAGTATTGTCAATACATTGTAAGACAATACTATTGTCAGACATCTGACGATCGTGCAAACACCTTACGTTGCCATTACCAGATCATTGTCAAAAACTTTTTATTGTCATATGTGCGGAGTTTATGCATCTGACAATGGCATCATTGTCAGATAAATTATATCTATTGGCAACACTGTGCATATGTATTTAAAATAAACAAAAGTGAAGCAACCGTGTGAACTGACAATTTTTGTTGGCAGATAAATTTATTGTTTGACAACTGTCTGACAATGAAATTCTTAGGTTTTCTTACAATCGTCTAAACTGACAATTTACCTTTTGCTAATAATATTTCATTGGCAGTACATATCGAGCACATTGCCAGATCTGACAACATTGTAAAGTCTGACAACCGTGTGTACGTAGCTTTACGATGATAAATTGCTTCACATTTAGAAGTATTAATTTTGATTCCCCAATCATCACTTGTCTTAAAGCATTAATTGAGGATTCGCTATGGGAATACAAGAGGGAATCATCTGCATAAAGTAAGCCAGTTGAATTTGGAAAACTGTGAAGAAAATCATATATTAAAATGTTGTAAATTTGTGGTGCCAAAATTGAATCTTGTGGTATTCCGCAATTTATATTTTCGAAATCTGATAGATCGCTGTTAAATTGTACACAAAATTTCCATGTGGTGAAAAAGCTTTAAAAAAGTTTAACAATAGAAGGACTAAATCCGATTTCAATCATCTTAAATAGAATACCATTGTGATATATATGATCAAAAGTTTTATCGAATCTAATGAAACTGCTACTGTGTAAAAACGATTATGAAGATTCGAGATTATATCACTTTGAAATTTTAGTAAAGCATCAACTGTAGAGTGCCCTTTTTGAAACCCAAATTGAAGATCTGATTCATTTAACTAAATGTCCATTTTTTCTCTTATTGTTCTTTCAAAAATTTTCCCTAAATTTGAGAGTAATGTAATTAGACGTAAATTGTTGATATCAGTATTATTTGGTTTTTTTTCGTATGGGAACATTTTTAGACATTTTCCAAACATATGGAAAATATGAGTCATTTAAACAATTATTAAAAATAATCAGAACATATTAAAATGCCCTTAAAGAGAGCTTTTTTTATAATAAATTTAGAAATTTTATCCAAACCACAAGATTTTTATATTGTTAATATAATTAGAATGGAATGATACCTCATTTAAAGTTGTAAGATTTTCACAATTCGCGAGTTAATTTATGAAAATTGTTCAGAAAATATATAAAAGCTTTGTTTGTGGTTAATAGCGATTTTTATAGTACCTAAAATTTAGAAACATCTCTTGCAGGGGTGAAACCGCTGTAAATGTTGGAAAAATTATTCCTTAATTCACATAGAATTGAAGATTAATCCTCTATCAGCACTCCATTAACAGATAGATTCCTCAAATTATTATTTCGATATCGATGACTGTCGATGTGCAGTAGGACCTGGTTTAATCTGCTGCAGTTTTTTTATTAAACATTGCAGATTGTTCTAGTTCCAACTGTCTCTTAATTATTATATTTAATAATTGTACTTGTTTGTGTAAAAGTAAATAGTCTGCATCAAAACGACATTAATTTCTATATTTGATTTCCAACACGTTCACTTTGGCTAAATTGAAAACAAAACTTTTTTCACAATACAAAATAATAAATAATTAGGAAAAATAGCTTGCAAAAAGTTCAAATTCGAAAGCAAAAAAATATGAAATTTTTGGAAAATATTGTTACGTTTTCACCGTTTTAAAACGTTGGTTTATTTCCTTTAAATAAACAGGATACATTTGATTGATACATTTGATTGTAACAACTCTTTAATTATTTAAAATGTACAACAACAACAGTTCAAATAGTCACCCAGTGTCTTTATACACGTTTATCAATTCGCAGAAATGCACACACACTTTATAATGTACAAACTTAAATGAATATGACAGTTGATGTTAACTCTAACCGCGCCTATTATAAACTCACGCACGACATCAACATCTGCCACTATTTATACACACGCCATCTTTCGGGAATCTTCTACAATGCCCTTAACGGACAAACTAGTACATTCGAGTTCTAGAGCTTTCGATGTTAATGTAAGCAGCTTAAACATGCAGTGTTGCCATACTTACAAACAATGCCATACTTACATTGAATTATATTGATTAAAAGTAGACTTTTGCTTCTATACCCCTCAATTGTGAACACAATTTTTGCATGTACAGAAGTGGGTAAACAATGCAAACAATTTGGTTTTTGTAAATATATGGACTGGGAAAATATTAATAACTTTGTAACATTTCCTTTGATAATATTCTCTAGAAGATACGATTTTACTCAAATGTTCAAAATATATTATTTAAATAACAATTTTTTTAAGAAATCAAAAAAGGTACTCAATTTTACCCAAAACCCTCAATTGACTACCAGCAAGAGTTCTCGTTAACCGATTGGCCGCAAATTTTGCATCATTTAGTCTTAGTTACTACAGAACAGTCTATTTTTTAAGTTCAGGTCTAATGAACATCCTTATACTCACTAGCGCCAGCTTACTTTCGTAGCAAGAATATGTGTGAGTTTTACTACAAGTAACTATATGTATGTTGTATGTATATTCTTATTGCTAGAGCTGTTGTTGTTATTGTTGATTTTTTGTCAGTTTTGCCTTACTGGTCTACCTAAATAAAAGCGTAAGGCGGAACGTTTCTTTACGCTTAGCTTTAACGCTGAAATGTCATACCTAAATAAAAGCGCCAACGCTACGTCAAACAATAAAAACAAGGTTATCAAAAAAATTAATATAACAACCCGGATTATTTAAACAATAAAGTACATTGCAGTATTGGTGTTTCTGATTTTTGTTTCGTGATTTGTAAACTAAAATTTTATCAAAGAAACTAAATATTAAAGTTTAAAAAATGTGTTTCTTGCATATTTGTTTCTCCTTTTGTATGTATGTGTTTACATTTTTTGTGTTTTGCAACTAACTTCACTATTAAACGCGCTGTCAAAATCGGATTTTCCAATTGCAAAGCGTTGCCGTCGCGTTATTTCGGTATGCTGCATACAAATTGTATGGGCATGAGAATTTTTGACAAGTAAAAAACGCCTTACGCTCCAATTTAGGTATGCGTGTTAAGGGTGTGGCATTAAACTAAATTTTACTTTATGCCAAAAAAATAAAAAAAAATTATACAACGAAATGAAAATTAAACAAGTACAAATATTAAATTTGGTGAAAACGAATTGTGTATACCCTGTAGTTTGATCCACTTTTATGATATACAACGTGTACTTTTATATGGGTCATACTTTTTGGCGAGGTTTATTGAATATAATACGACTGTAATAAAGTAATATTTGGTATAAATATTAGTTGTTATTATTAAAATTCAAATTGCATGTATATATCAAATCCCAAATTTTTTTTTTATTGAATAAAATGCTAAATAAGAATTAAAAATTAAAATTTTTGCAGTTATTACCTATTATGGATTAGCGTGGTAATTTAAATATTGTAAAATTTTTAGAGCATTTATAAAAATTTTTTATATGAAATTTTATTTCGTTCTTTAAAGGGTTAAATTCTTAAAAAATTATTGTAAATGGTTTTTAGAACTGAAATATATAGCTTTGAGTTGTTAATTCCGTAGTTTTTTAAATATCTTGTAAATAGGCGAAATGGCTTTAACCCTCCGGGGGGTGAGAAGGTCCCTGGGGACCTTTTTCATTTTCAAACTGAAATTACTCCCTGATGGTCCATGGGAAGTATACCCGCTCCCCACATGTATTCCAAGGAAATTTTATCTTGAATGGTTTTAAAAAAAATCAAAGTGATCCGACCAATAGTTTAGTTTCTATTGAGATTTAAATGTGTTTAGTACGGGAACTGAAAATGTAAAAAAATGCGTTTTCATATAAAATTCCATACAAATAGAAATAGGTCCCTGTGGACCTTGTACTTCGTATAAGGGCAACGGATGACTCAACCGTCGGAGGGTTAAAATAGCATTTTTGACTTCTACTAATCACGGGTTAATGATTTCCAAACAAAAACAAGTAAGAAAGCATTGTCAGAAAATGTGTATATTTCGTATTTAAACATCATGAAATACAAAATCAATTTTAATTGGTTAACTTTAAATATTTATTAAACAGTGACGCTATCCGACATACACAGAGCACGGCTAAAGGTCTGGCTTTGCTCGTGGCCAAAATTCGAGTACGAAGATTTCTTTGCCAAGCGTCAATTTAGCTAGAAAAATATTTAAGTTAATTAAAATAAAGAAAATATCGCTGAAATTTGTTTTGTATTTTTCTGGATTTTAAACATTTATTCATGGAGTACATCCAAAACCATATTGCTCTGGCAAAAGTTTAATTTCCTCTTAAAATATATTTTATAATTCACAAAAATGTCTGATGTATTTAATAACATCATAAATGATTAATATTAGTAATGATACTCTAGGGAAAGCAATTTGCTTTTTTTAACATATTGCAAGTCATGGAAGCGTTACTAAAATGTCAATCTAAAATTGACAAAATCTATGGCTTACAGCTATATAAAAGACAAACATACGAGTATATACATATTATAATGACTTGATCTTATATTAAAAGCGACTTACAAACGTGAACATCATTTTTATTGTTTTTAAATTTTGAAAACAGCGTTTATATAGAAATTTGTATGTGTTACATACTATGTTTATTAGACCTGAGCTTAAAAAATGTATTTGCTTTGGATGGGTCTCTTTTTGGTCATTAGTAGCGATTTCACAACTTTCAATCGAAACCGGCCTCAAATTTTTTTCAGTTATTTATTGTTACTACAGAATAAAATCAATTGCTCTCACAGTAAATCTATTTTTTAAAGGGCAGATCTAATGTACGTACACATGTTTTTACATATTTATAATTTCTTTGCTACTTCCTGACTTGTGGTGTTTCGTATACTCTCATGACTTGACGAACAACCTAGGAAAAAAAAGTTTGTATCTAAAATACACAAAAACTAATTTCTAATATTATGTTCTCGATATAATGTTATTTTTTTTTTTTGTATTGGAACTCTGTTAGGCAAAAGCACATAATACTTATACTACGGTATGTTGAATAATATATATATATATAACCCAATAGGCAATTTGATAGGTGTTTTTTTTTCATATCGTAACGATTTCATATTGCTGAATTATGCTATCATTTATGCTAAAAAAATGTTTAACAATTGTATTTTGGGTTACTCCCTGGTGTTGTTATATTATATCCATTCATATTGTTCTTCATTATGAGCTTTATTATGTATGAATACCAGTGTATAGAAATGTTTGTATGAGTAAGCACAAGTGTAAGTTTGTATAAATGTGTATATTCTTATATATTTTTGTCTGTTTGTGGCACCACAATGTCTTACAGTCAAACGAGCAACACAATTATTTATCTCTTCGCACGCTGTCTTCAAACTACTGCTACTGCCACTGCCGCTGCTGTTTTCGTGTTGTATCTATTTAAACTTAAAAATTATCATATTTCTGTTCTGTTCTATAGATTCCTTTAGCTGTAAAATTATTAAAGTTTCCTTAAAAAACTTTAAGTATTCATTTATATTGGTATTGTAGTGTGTGTGTGTGTGTATGTGTTAGTTAAATGAGAATTCATGACAGCAATTTAAATGTAAAATTTATTGCATTTTCCTGAAGTTTGCCTTCATTTTGTTTTTTTCATTTCATTTTCGACAAGAATTAAATCATAATTTGGTTGGAAATTTTGATTTATTTCAGTTTGAGTGTAAAATTAATAATGAATGCTTTTTCGTGTGGTTTCTTAATAAATTGCTCTTAAAATTAAGATTTACTTTTTTCTCGGCAGTTTAAAAAGTGTCGATTGGTTACCTTACACTAGTTATATTACTATTTGTTTAACAAACTAGTTCGTTGTGGCTGCTAAAGTAGTAAATAAATGGTTCTCATTAGGACTACATTTCGACAGCATATTCAGTAATAAACAATAGTCAGATATTCGTTTTAAGATTTCCTTTTAAATATACTACTTTGATGACCACATATACTCCAGAATGTGGCTGTTCGTTTTTTCATTCTCAATGAGGATGCAGGAATTGAGAGTAGACTCACATGCAATTCTTAATAACAAATATCTCAGCAGCTCTAGGAGACAATCCCAAACTAGTGATTTTACCCAGTTACTTCAATAGCTACGTGACTAGTTATTTTAACACGTGCATGTCCTAAGGAGGGGTCAATTGAACCTTTTTGACTACAATGAGACTGTTACGATACACTAAAGTGACTATTGACTTCATGCTATGTTACATGGGATATCAGTATACAGTGCACTCGCGGTAACGTGAACACCTCTAACGTGAACACCGCCTAATGTGAACAAGCTTTTGCTTACATTGACTACTCTGTAACGTGAACAAACTCAGAAAGCTCTATAACGTGAACAATTTTTTTTCACTGGATTTGTTGTAGACAACACTCCAATACATACATTAAATTCATTTTTTAAAGTTTTGAGAATCCCCTTGTTAAAAAAATGTGTTTTATCCTCTAAATTAATTTTTTTTAGTGGCAACGAATAAGTAATTTTATTTGCAATGTAATTTTGTTTCAATTTATAGTTTCTCGTGATCTCGGTTTGTTTTGTAATGCATTTTAATCAATAATTTTGTTTTATTTCACGTTCAGGCGTGTAAAACACAGGTTTATATTATAAAATTTTATATTTTTTCCATGAAATTCGACAATCGCTAACGTGAACAATTTCACTAACATGAACTCCCTTGGTTTTAATTAGTTCACGTTACCGCGAGTGCACTGTAATTAAGCCAAAATAAAAATTAACTGTATGAGAATTATATCAACTCATTTTGTGTAAAATCAGTTTGAACGAATTACTCCCAATACGTATAAAGTGACTACACTCCAGATTACTTAGAGACACTTAAGTGACAATTGTCTTCACGATAGATTACATGTGATGTATAAAGTAACCAATTGTCTTCTTTCTGCACTACAAAGAGCACATACGTGACAAATGACCAAAATATATAAATTGGAGTAAGCCAAGTGATTACTGTCTATAAGGGATACATTGATTACTTGCTTAACTGCTGGGATATATATAGCACTACATTGTAGTGTTATTCTGATTAAAATGAGCGAACAGAAAAAGTGCGTACTAAAATTATTAAATATTTTCAACAAAAAGTTGGCCAAACAATCAAAGGTCTTCTATCAAACTGTTTCCAATGTTAGTAAACAGTACCGGGAGAACTTGTCCGTTGATATAAAACCTGGTTCAGGTAGAAGGAATGGTTCACATGATGTTTATTAAGCCAAAAAAATAGAAGCATTTTCTAAAGTGCTCCCAACACCTCAGGTAGGAAAGCAGCCCGGTTAGGTCAGTACTCAGACTCTTTGGTACGAAAAGTTAAAGCCAATGAAGGTCTAAAAGCCTACAAGACTCAAAAAGTTCCTGACAGGAACTCTGCTAAAAATTTAGATGCCAAAGACAGAGCACAGAAATTGAAATCAAATTTTATACAAAAAATATACCTGCTCTGCATAATGAATGACGAAAGGTATGTTCTGGCAGTTTTTTCGCAACTTCCTGGTCAAAAATTGTATGTTGCTGATGCCTGAGTGAATGTTGAAGAAAAGTTTAGGACCCAAAAGCAGACAAAATTTTCCCAAAAAGTTATTGGTATGGCAAGCAATATAAAGTTGCGACAAAAAAGCCAAACATTTGTTACAAAGGGCTCTATTACTACCGAAATTTACATCAAGGAATGCTTACAAAACAGGATGTTTCCATTCATAAGACTTTTTAATGTGTCCACTTATTTATGGCATGGTTTGGCATCTGTCACTATGGTAAGAAAGGTCTTGAGTGGTACAAGAACAATAATGTAGTATTTGTACCAAGAGAGGCAATTCCTCCAAACTGTCTGGAGCTGAGTCCAGTGAAGAGATATTGTGCTCTTGTTAAAAGAGTATTGAAGAGCACAAAAAAAGTGTCCAAAAGTGTGGTAGATTTTAAACGGAGATGGACAACCTGTTCGAACAAAGTGACATAAAGCACTATAAAAACCATAATGGAAGGGTTTTCGAAAATGGTTCAAAATTTCATCATTAGTGATTAGAACTATAAAAATATTTTTTTTTTTTTTTTTTTTGTAAATTGTAACAAGTCTGTAAGTTTAGTGGTTTCATCTTTATTAACATATATGTATGTTAAAAAATTTTCGATCTCAGTCCTTAATATTGATATTATATGAAAGTTCTTCTAATTGCAATTTATTGCACATTCATTAAGTACTTTTACTTATCTAATTATCATATTTTACTTTTCGTTTCTCTTCAAAATACTGTCTAAAACTTAAATTTCAAACAACTAATTTACAGATTTCTACTGAAATCTTTTAAACGTTTTGTATTTTTTTCCTAACTTGAATATTTTATTTTTGTTTTTTTGTTGAAAAAACTGCATTTAACTTTTGACTTTTAACCGCAGCCACCACAACTTCCCCTGCTACAACTACAATTACAAATGCTTTCACACATACAAGCAAATAAAACGCACTCATACAATTACATATGTATATAAGTTTTTTTTTCTATGAGCACAAGAGAAGAAAGTAAAAAAAAAAAAGAAACAAACAACACGCATTTACCAAACACAAAAACCTAGAGAACTTTATAAAAAAAACTTCAAAAAGAAAAACAAAATTATACAAGAACAAATAAAATTGTAGTCATAAATAAAAATGCCAAGAAAACAAAAAATAAAAAAAATAGAATGCATTTAAATAAAAATATATAAAAATGTAAAAAAGGAAAAATAGTGCAAAAAGTACAGCTTAAATAAAAGTAAATAAAAAACTACTAAATAACACATTAAAAATGTTCAAATGTATTTTGAAATAAAAAGCATTATTTTTTTGTTTTATGTTTTATGTTTTCTTTTTCTATATTTTATTTGTATTTTATTACATGTATTTCATCTCAAACAAACAGAAATTCCTTTGTGTTGGTCATTTACACTAAGTACAAATACATACATAGGACCGAAAATGGGTTTTCCAGGCTGACATTATTAGTGTTATTCAGTGTAAAGTTTTCTTTGTTATTTTAAATACAAGTGTGCCGCTGATCTATATGTTTGTATTCAAAAAGATATATAAATCCAAATAGTTATCTTTGATGTTTTCAGTTTCCAAAGAATAATAGCAAAAAATCTAGTTCTTGTTCATTTGCAAAGTGTATTTCTGTCTTTTGAAAACTAAATGTTATTTGTAGGGAATATCTCTCTTTAATTTAAAAAAACAAAGCAAAACTGCTAAAAAAGACGAAATAATGAGCCATAGTTTTTTTGAAAAAAATTGTTTAGTACTCAATGATATTTATATTTCCTAGAGGAAAGGAAACTGACTCAGAAATGATGATCGTGGGTATAATATTTTAGAAAATTTTTTTTACCAAACGAACTGATTCTGTTTTGGCTAATAACATTAGATTTATATTTATTAATATTATGCACACATTTTTTTAAATTCATTGAAAAACGGTCAACATTTTGACAGTGTTATAACTATTATAAGTAATTTGGGTCACTTTTTAACAATTTCAACCCTGCATGCCCACTGTTAAACTTTTGACTAACATTATTGATTTTTCCCGTCCCAATTTTTTTTTCTCTTCCTGTATCGTTCTCATTTTTTACGTTGAGAGATCTGATTTTGTTGTGTGTCTGGTGTTGATCAATACTGACTTGTTGTGTTACTCATTAAAGTGGTATGAATATGTTTGTAAAAACAGAGTAGTCATAACGACTAACATTGGTATTATTGCACTGGAATATCTGATGATGAACTTGAAAGAATATTGGCTATATCCGATGATGATGAATAAGATTTATCTGAAGAAAGTTCTTCAGAAGATATAGTGGACAGTGACAATTATGAAAGCAGTGGTCACGATTTAGAAGACAGCGATGAAGAACTAAGTAACAGTACTGCTCAAGAGACGAGTATTGAAAATACAGCTCCAAAAAAATTAACAAAAGAAAAAGCTGCATATTCTGTCCCTACCAGAAACACCGCAAAGAATGCATGCTCAAAAATGCGAAAAAATATATGTGGTTGAGCTTTGTGTCTTCTGTGCAAAACATTGAAGTACATCTTTGTTATATTGCTCTGAAACTTCTTTTGTACAAATGCTAATTGAAGGGTTTAAATCACATTTAGTTCTGAGTATGCTTTGGTACCGTAAATATGTGCAACATATTTTGTTTAATTTGGCCCAGTAATACAAAAGTTTTAACAATATAAATTTTTCTTATTAAAATATATATTATTCTTGAGTATACTTGTTATTATTGCTCATATTACTCATACGCTAGCATATGTTAAGCAAAAGAACAACTATGTAAAGAAGAATACCTTATGTATTATTCTCATTTATAAATGTTAACCAAAAACTAATATTTAGTGATTTAAAAACATAGGAAAACAAGTAAGAAAATAAAATACCCTACACTAAGTAAATAAGCAAAAACATTTTTCTTTCAAAATTTCAATAATTTATATTCGTGAGCGATTTTCGGTAGTGGGGCTTATATGGGAGCTATGACAAATTATGGACCGATCACCATGAAATTTGGTCATGTGATTAATGTATACCAAAATTTTTAGGAGATTTATGCTCGTTAAAGTCATTATCGGAAGCAGGCCTTATATGGGAGCTATGACTAATTATGGACCGATCATAATAAGATTTGGTGACATGAATTCCGTATATATAAAACTTATTTGGAGAAAAAATTGTGTAGATTTTTTTTTTTTTTTAAACGTTTTTTTTTATTATATATTGAATCTGCCTTATTTCCTTAGGCCTAACAATATGTATTCAAATCTTATGACTAAAATTAAATCTAATTACTCTCTAACAGAGCATAAATTCATAATTGGCTAATAAGCTCTACGAAGCCTCGACTGCGTTTGGCTCTGTGCTAGAAGTCTAGCAAGCGGGTTCGGGTGGCTTTGCAACTTTTTGATGTATCTCTCACGGACTCTTCTGAATTCATCCTTTACTAATGGTACTTCTAGATCTCTGTGGATGTTCTCATTTCTTATGTACCATGGTGCGCCCGTCATGGTCCTAAGAATTTTTGATTGGGCCCTCTGTATAAGTTCAATACTGGTATTACTAGCAGTTCCCCACAATTGGATTCCATATGTCCAAATTGGTTTTAAAATGGTTTTATACAGGGTGACTTTATAGTCCAGGCTTAGCTTTGATTGGTCACTGATTAACCAGTGAAGGCTAGATGCTTTTAACTTCATGTGAAGTCTCTTGGTTTCTATATGACGGCGCCAAGTAAGTCTTCTATCTAAGTGAATACCAAGGTATGTAACATAATCGGACTGAGGTATATCTACATTGTTAAGTGTGACAGGTGGACAGCATCCCCTCCTCAGTGTGAACGTAACATGTTTGCTTTTTAACTCATTTACTCGTATTCTCCATTTGTTCAACCATGTTTCCACACATCTTAGGTAGCTATCCAGTATACTAGATGCTTTATATGGGTTTTCATGCGAGCTAATAATTGCGGTGTCGTCAGCAAATGTAGAAATAGTTAATGTATCGTTCGTAGGCAAATCTGAGGTGTAAATCAAATAGAGGGTAGGTCCAAGAACACTTCCTTGTGGTACTCCTGCTCCAATCCTATATTCTCTTGTCACGTATTTGTTGTACTTAACTGTAAATAAACGGTCCGATAGATAAGATTCCAATAGTTTATGGGTACATGGTGGCAGCAAACATTTTATTTTATATACCAGGCCTTTGTGCCATACTTTATCGAAGGCTTGAGCGACATCCAAAAATATAGCTGAACAATATTTCTTTAATTCAAAGGATTTTCTTATCTCTCCGGTTATACGATTAACTTGTTCGATTGTTCCGTGGTGTTCCCGGAAACCAAATTGATGAACTGGGATTATATTTTTCTCATTTAAAAATGGTATGATTTTCTTTTGGAACACTTTCTCGAATAGTTTCGATAAGCACGGAAGTAAGCTTATTGGTCTATAGGAGGATGGTACGGTCAAGTCTTTACCTGGCTTAGGTATCATTATTATCTGAGAAGTTTTCCAATTTGTCGGAAAAACTCCATATTTAAAGATCGCATTAAATATTATAGACAACACAATTATTGCCACACTCGGTAGGTTTTTAATCATAGTAGGTGTAACTGAATCATTTCCAGGCGATTTTTTTAATATTATATTATCTTTGATTACTTCGTTAATGTCTTCTGGGCCTATAGCCAATATGTCATCATTTGATAATGTTGACGTAGGTGGCTCTTCAAGTTCAAAAACAGTTGTTGGCGAGTTTGGTTGAAAGACTGTACTTAAGTGATCGGCAAATATTTTGGCCAATTTCTATTTCTGCGATCCTCTTCTAATTGAAGGGCTTTTTTCAGATTTTTACTAGCAGCAGACAGCCTCTGTTTTGCAGCAGGTGATCTATTTTGTTGCCATTCTCTTCTGAGCCTTCTCTTTTCAAAAAGAAGTCGTTCAATATCTGAATTGGAAATGTGCATATTAGTCTTAGGAAATATTTTACTCTTAGAATGATTAAGAGCCGATACAATTAACGACGTGAAGTTATTGACACATTTATCTACATCTTCCTCACACTGAATACAAAGATCTGTGTGGATATGACTGCTGATATATTTTTTATATTTTAGCCAATTTGTTCTAAAATAATATGTTTCAGTATGAAATTTTGAACTATTAGTCCTCCCGTAATAAGACACAATAATTGGGGAATGATCAGAAGATAAATCATATGATATTTCTGTAGATATTGAATCTCGATTAATATTTCTTGTTATGGCAAAGTCTATGACATCAGGAATTTTTTTAGGATCTGAAGGCCAGTATGTTGGTTGTCCAGGGGACACAAAATCCAAGCCATTTTTACGATCAATTAGGGCCTTATAAAGCTGTCTACCTCTGGGATTCATTAGTCGAGAGCCCCAGTAAGTGTGTTTGGCATTATAGTCGCCACAAGCCAGAAAGCGACCTCCTAGCGTACTAAAGAATTCTTCGAACTTCTCCTTGGTCATTGAAAATCGTGGTGGGCAATATATTGCTCTTATATTTAAAGCTCCAGCAAAGCTTTCCAGATGAATGGATGTTGCCTGCATATAGTCTTTTGAGAATTCAGCTAGAGGATAATGTTTTAAACGATTTCTAATTAAAATACCAGTACCACCATGTGCCTTACCATCTGGATGATTTGTACCGTAGAATGTATAACCTGGAATATAAAAGTTATACCTATTGGTAAGATGAGTTTCCGAAACCAATAACACGTCGATGTTTTTATTCTGCATGAAATGGGATACCTCTGATTTGTGTTGGTTTAAACCGTTTGCATTCCAGAAACATAGCCTCAAGTAACTCATTTTTTTGTTAAGAGGATTTGTATCATTTGGTTCTGTGCTCTTAAAAGCTCTTGTATTGTGTTTTGCATGGATGACATAAAGTTTGTCATATTCTGATTAAGAGAGGTAATATTCTGGGTAAGTGCCTGCAGAAGTACTTCCAACCCTCCCGTATTTTGGGGAACACTTGGTTGCTGGTAACCCGTTCTCAAAACATTTGCATAAGAACTTGCTCCATTCTTAGGTTGATCAATTTGAGTGGATTGTAAATTTAATTGAGTTGAGGCTGAATTTTTGTTCAATAACGGAACTTCAGAGTTGTGTAGATAGCTATATAAATTAAAATTTATGACCGATAAAGTCCAATTTCGGGAGGAGATTTGTATGGGGGCTACGTGAAATAATGGGTCGATTTCGGACAGTTTCAATAGGCTTGGTCCTTGGGCCAAAAAATTTATATGTACCAAATTTTATCGAAATATCTTGAAAATTGCTACCTGTACTCTGCGCAAAAAGTTTACATGGGCAGCCAGCCAGACTAACGGACATCATTTAGTCGACTCATAAAGTAATTCTGAGTCGATCGGTTTACTTTAAGGTGGATGTTAGACTAATATTTTTGGGCGTTACAAACATCTGCACAAATCCAATATACCCTCCCCACTATGGTGGTGTAGGGTATAATAACTGATATGTTACTTAACATTTCATTTTGTACACTGTATGGAAGAGACACTCATAAAACTACAAGTTAACAGTACTTATGTTAAAAATTGTGAAATAACGACATTGAAAATGTTTGTTACTTGCTATACATATTCAGTAACAGTTGTTACTAGAGGATGTTGGAAAATATAAAAGAACGACATTTAACAGCATGTTGCAAAATGTGAAAGTACCTGAGATTTACTACAGTTGTTCCAGTGAATGTTGAAAAATATGAAGGAACGACTTAAATGTAGCTATGACTTGCTATATTCAGTAACAGTTATTACCAGTGATTTTTCAATAACGGTGATTAAATCACAGGTATGGAAATATTGCTCATATCTACTGTATTTTAGAAAAATGACGAAGCTCGTGAAGATTAGAGAGATATTTTCGTCTTGATTTGTATTTACATGGGTTTCTGGATAGAACAGGGGCTAAAGGGTCGTCGTCTCAGTCCTAAATATAATCACCAAAGATTCATTTACTATTCGAATTTCAAGACATTTTATATTTATATACTACTTACTTAATATCTTAAAATAATATTTTTACGTGTTTGGGTTATCTATTTTAATTTAGAAAAATGTTATTTTTAATTTATGGCCTATTAAATTCGGAATTTTTTTAAAATATCATCCAAATTCGGAACATGTAAAAGTGTATTCTTTTCGTTTTTACCCTTATATAAAAAAGTGTCTTCTGGCTTCTATACAATTTGTGTTTGTTACTGAAAGAACACACAGGCTCATTTCAGAGAACATGACCAACTTCAGCCATTTCTAAACATGGCCAATTTGGAGCAAAATTTTCTAAAAAGCCAAAGCCCCAAAAATATTATTTTTGGACACGGTGAATAACGCTAGGCTGTCTTCTTTTAGGAAAACACAATATTTTTTGAACACATTTTCCCCGTTTGAGGAATTTCGGTATTAAAATGATGACAATTTCATAAGCTATTAAACAATTTATTAAATGATCTTTCGATCTATACGTGATCGATTTTTTTATAGTTTAACAATTATCAAACAAGTTTTTTTCTTAAATTGACTTTTCTGCATTGTTTATAAGTGTGGCAACAGTAAATGTTTAAGCTGCTAACATTAACATCGAAAGCTCTAGAATTTGAATGTTCTAGTTGTCCGTTAAGAACAATCTCGACTACTCGGATGAAGATGGCAGTGTGTATAAATAGTGGCAGAGGTGGCAGTCGCGAGTTGAGTTGATCATTGGCGCTGTTAGAGTTAACATCAACCGACTTGTACCTTTAAGTTTGTACAATATAAAGTGTGTGTGCATTTTTGCGAATTGATAAACGTATAAATAGACACTGAGTGAATATTTGAACTGTTGTTGTTGTACACTTTAAATAAATAAAGAGTTGTTACAAAATTTAAACTATTAAAACTGCTTTTATTTGCAATCAAAAGAATCCGGTTTATTTAAAGGAAATAAACCCCATTTTTAAAAGGTAAAAACGCAACAGTATATAATTTATATTTTAATTTACCTACGTGTGTTTTATTAGATTCGAATTACATTCAGATTAATTAAAGCAACTACTCCTTAACATACGCACCAATGTGAATAATCTACCATCACCTTTATTTAGAAGTAGTTTAGGCTGGCTTATAATTTGGTATACAATTACTTATTTTTTAGACGTATTAAACAAAAATATCAGCGTAGTAGCTGTTTATTTTTAAGTATTAAAAATGCACTGGAATTCCAGGGAATTAAATGTTATTTTTTTATTATTTACCGTAGCTTGAAAAATGCTTTAAATTCTTGATCAATATTACTCATACGCTGCGGTCTAGAAATTGATTCTTTATGGGCAGTTTGGGGTTCTTGTCCTAACATTTCATACGGTGTTAAACTCCAACATACACCTTAAAACAGATCATGTAACCGTGCAACATTTATCATGTTTATAAACACGTCCTGTAGCATGCGGTTATTAGCATTGTTTGTAAGTATGGCAACACTAAATGTTTAAGCTGCTAACATTAACATTGAAAGATCTGGAACTCGAATATACTAGTTTGTCCGTTAAGATCATTGTAGAAGATCCACGGAAGATGGCGTGTGTATAAATAGTGGCAGAGGTGGCAGTTGTTAGTTAGTTTATCATAGGCGCTGTTAGAGTTAACATCAATTGTCTTGTACATTTAAGTTTGTACATTATAAAGTGCGTGTGCATTTCTGCGAATTGATAAACGTGTATAAAGGAACTGGGTGACTATTTGAACTGTTGTTGTTGTAGATTTTAAATAAATAAAGAGTTGTTACGATTTTAATCTACTAAAACTGCTTTTATTTGATGTCAAAAGTATCCGGTTTATATAAAGGAAATAAACCATCATTTTAAAAAGGTTAAAAATAACAATACATTGATAATTTTTCAAAATATTACCACAATTTGTCATGTTAAATGGACGTGGATGGACTTTATTCACATGTCGTGGGGCTAGTGTGCTTAAAACTATTGACACTAATTTCCCGCAAGGCAATGACAGGCATCAAAAGACAATGTTGAATGGTGACTTGTAGAAATAAATAGTAACGTTAGCAATGCCACAAACCATCCTGCAGTTTAGAATATTCTGCTAGATCACATAGAAAATTCAACAGTCTAGAATGCTCAGAAGATCTAGGGTATAGAAAACGACAGCGAGTTACAGCTATGAGAGAGACAAAAGTAAACTGTAGTGTAATTGTGGTTATTAAATTGCAATATTAAATTTAACAACACAGTGTATTTACTAAAAATTGTTCAGTTGATTTTAATAAATAAAGAGTTATTATAAAAGTAAAACTATACCAGAGGCAATATAATAAACTAACAATAAATAAGCTAACGTTTTTTAAAATGTAAAGCCGTAGCAATATGTATATAGCCGCAAAAATATTATTTCCCCTCGCCAATATTTGTTGAAATATAAATACAGTCGATATAAATAAATATCAAGACTACATGCAGTTCAAAAAACAAATATATAAAAACAGTCGCCAAAATGTCTTCTAAAACAAAAAATACTTATTAAATAAAAGAAATAAAAAATAAATAAATAAAAACACACACACAAACCGGAAGAGAACTTAAACTCAACTTGGTATAGAATATTTTAATTCATTTTTTTTATATTTTTGTGTATTAAAAATCTGAATATGTATTTGTTTTTTGCTGTTTTTCTCTTTTTCTTTGCTTAAATGCAATTTTCCTCTTTTTTTGCATAATATTCTTTGCTTTTATTTCTTTATTGTTTTGCGGAGATGTATGATGGTTTTGTTGCGTGCCAAATGTTAGTAAAATTTCGTAATTTTTTTTTTTTTTTTCTCCACTCTTCTGTGTGTTTATGTAAATGTATGTGTATTAATCTCATTTGTATTTGTTATTCATATGACAAACTAAGTACATAGAAATAAAGCAAGCAAACAAACAAACAAAATTTTAAAGTAGTTGTTAAAAGCTGGCGTCAAAACCTCTACTTTTTTTCCCTGTTACACACAAAAACGAAACGAAGACGAAAAAAAACAAAAAATAACAAAATACATGTGTAGTTAAAAGTATAATTTGTTGTATCATGAATATGCATAAAGTTACAACAAACACACCCACTCTCACATGCATGCATTGTATTTATCATTATTTCCTCTACTTTTAATGAAAAGCTACAAAAATTTTTACTCACTCATACTTAGAATGAATTTTTTGTTTGTATTATTTAAACACATTCATGCATATACATATATGTTGGAGTATGTTTGTATGAATGTATGCTAATTAAATGTGTAGAAAACTTTTGACATCCACAATAATACTAAAAAAAAAAAATAACATTACACTCCTTTACATATATTTGTATGTGTGTAAGTATATGTTTCTGTGTTTTTTGTAGTGCACAAATGTTACACAGTATTATAAATATTTTTATACATTATGGGAAGTAAGAGAAAAAGTAAACACACAAAATGAATTTTAGGTTACAGCAGTGAAGTCATGAGATTACAAAAAAGCAATTTAATTAAAGAAAAGTAATGGCAAAACTAATGGCTGCATTTTGACCAGTAATGTACATACATACATACATATATTCTGTGTAAATTAAATGAATGACATTCTGCAGAAAGACTTTTTTCATGTTTCATTATACTTATTTATGTTATTCAAAACTATTTTTATTTCTTATTGGGTCAACATCATCATTTATTGAAATGTCTTTAAAATCGTTTGTTTTTCTTTTAATAATATGAGACAACCAACTGACTCAATAAAAATTTGATAGAATGATTTTGAAAAGATTCTATGCTGCTTAAAAATCCATTTGAGGCATTTTATTTTCTGACAAAAATATTGCATTTTTAGCCCATTCTCCATTTTTATTTATTTTTTTTAAAGGCAACATTGCGAACTTGCACCATTTCATTTTATAAATCAGTCTTCATGACACAATATTTTATTCCTCTACAATATTTTAAATTGACATTTGTCAATTTAAACTTGAAATTTAAAATTTCATATCAAATAGAGTACTTTTTATCTCAATTTTGGAAAAGAAAAACTAAAATTAATAAAGTTAAGATTATATAATCTTATGGATCTTATGAATCTTAAATACTAACAAGGGCGACACATATACCATATACTATGTGTCGTCCTGTGTTAGTATTTACTAATAAGTTAAGGATTTTTGCAAGATTATTGAAATCGCTTCAAAAAGTCGCATTAATAAATTGTTTCCAAAAATAGAAACATTGTTAAAAAGTTGGGTTCAAACATCGCCCGAAGACGTTAGCTTTTGAAATACTTACTGAAATTTAAAATATAGATAGACCTCTTTTAGTTGAAGAGATATTTAGGTTTATTGATTTATTTTTTTAAATTTGCTTGATCTTTTTATGATTTTTTCGAGATGACGTGCCAACGGATTGTCGAAATTTATTTTTAACATATCAGCTATATGGGTGATAAAATTCTAAATAAAATAGGAATAACTTGCTGACAGTTATCTTGTCCTTATAAAAAGTTACACGTATCCAAAGTTGGAACATATAAAAAGGGCCGTATTTTTTACGTTTTTTCCCTAAAAAGCCTATATATATTTTCTGTTATAGAAAAGATGTTTCTTCGGGAATATACACAAGTTTTATATGATCCAGAAAGAGAACTTAATGCTAAAGCGTGCAAAGTACAATTTTTCTCACTAAAGAGGACAGAACACCCCCCAGGCCTATCAAATCTTGGCCAATTCTAAAAAATAATTTTAAGTTTGAGTAAAAATTCTAAAAAAGTAAATCACTGATCCTCGAAGATATTCCATATTTGTATAACCTTATATGTTACTTAAATACTTGCAAAGTTTTTTTTACAATCACACCGTAAATAACGCCACAGTAGGCACTTTTCTAAAAAAAAAACTCAGTTTTTGGAACACATTTTTCCCGGTTAAGGAATTTCGGTATTTTAAAATAAAAAATGTTAAACATTATAATACCGTTGATTTAAGGACATTTGAATCTATATTAGTTCAAAATTTTGTTATGTTATCTTTAACCGTTAAAATTTTACATTAATTGAAATTATATATTTTTCTTCATGGAAAATCACCGTATTATAATTTTTATAGTTTTTAAGTTTAAATGAGGTCCCAAAAATTTATAAAATTTTTTAATTTTACTAAAATATCAATCTTCAAGTCCTAACGTTTTCTTTATTTACTCCTCAGAGTTCCACAAACCTTACCAACCTCCGACCATGTGAAATTTCGTAACAATATCTCCAATATTTCCCGAGATACCGCATTATTTCCAAAAAAAAAGAACGTTTCTAAACCACTGTGCGAAGCTATATAATTTCTCGATTTTAGTAGTCAAGACTGATTAAACATATTTAATAAATAGAAATAATTTAATTTTACAAATTATTAATAAAATAAAATTTAAAGAGAAAAATACAAATCAAGTCAAGTTAATGATTCATTCAATTCAATTTAACGATTGGTATAATCATCAGAAAGTTTATAATATAGTGATTCTGGTTCATAAGTAAATTTACATTAGAATAAGCTCTTTCTGCCACGTTTTTTGTGTATAATTTTAAAATCAAAACAATTGCATTTTTTCTTTAATCAAGGTTAGTTTATTATAAAAGAAAGAAAAAATAAATCAAAAATAAAAATACCACCCAATTCCAAGGATTTTTGTGGAGTGAAGTGGTTAGTTTAATAACCACCGTAGCGGTGGGCATTAAAAATAACTATGATACAAATTTTTGTTACGTATAAATTTTTTTTTAAATCGAACATTTTTGACAAAATTTTCTGAACAAACAACCGAAATATCAAAGTAACACTGAATTTGATGAACAATAAACACTCTGTTCTTTTTTTATTGAATGCGTGAAAGTCTCTTAAAAACCTGATTTTTTCAATATTTTCAAATTAATATATTTATCCAACCCGAGCGCCCTGATGGTAAAATTTTTGAAAAAATCATAAACGATGTCTTCAAAAAATATAATTGTTTAGCAAAATGCCAATAGATGCCAATAAACTATGTTTTAAAGACTATAGAAAACGTGGTTAGTTAAGTAACCACCCAACCGCAAAGAGTTAAAGGGCTTGCTACAGTAAAAAAAAGTTATGTAGATTTTTTAAGGTTTTGACATTGTGGCTTATCGAGTTACTGCAGTTACTTTGTGTTCTTTTCTGAATAAAATATAGTTTGGTAAACGTATAAAATATGTTATATGTAATAAAGGCTCTTCTTTTTTAAACAGCTTTTCTGGTTACTGTTTTTGAAGTTCGTTTGTTCTTATATTTTTTGATTAAAACTGTTAATTTTTTTTTTTTACTTGTATTTCATAAATAACGTCGAATATTGGCATCCAAAAGCTCGATAGTTTTTGGTTTATCTGCATAGACCTGGGACTTTATATATCCCCAGAGAAAATAATTTAATGGCGTCAAATTACATGAACGGGGTAGCCAGTTAACAAGTTAACATTTAACATATATGTATATGGTTACAGTAAACATGTAGATGTTTGTGACAACCATTTATATGATGAATAATTTTATCATAATATGTTGTTCTCAGATTATGATATCCATAAGCCGAGAGCAACATAATATGGTAAGTCCTTCATCATATAAATGGTTGTCACAAACATATATATGTTTACTGTAACCATATATATGGTTGATACAATCATGTGAATCGTAAATTAACCATATTATTGTTACCACAATCATATATATAGTTACTGTGACTATATTCAAACATGCACAAATGTTGAGATGGTTACAATAACAATGCTCAACTATATTTTTTTCTGCGTGTGGTAAGGCCATGTATCCCCGAATTCATATTTACCCATTAAAAACACAGACATTTTCCGAAAGCTTTAATTTGTATGTGGGTTAGGATTTTTACAGACTAATATGTTCCTTACAGTACAAAAGTAACTTATTTAGTTCCTGCTCAAATGAGACTTATTTATTAAAATTGAGGCCATAATAATTTAATTAAAAACGTATTCCATTTCTCTTAGATTTACTTTTGACCTCATTGAATACCTTTTAAAACAAATATTAAATAATTCTTTTGCATTACTTTTTTAAATAAACTACAACGCGTATTGTTATTTTATATTTTTGTTTATATTTTATTATAATCTGCAGTAATTTAGCAACAAATAGAAGAAAGAAAAAAAATACAAGGAATAAATGTCATAGAAGAGTTTTTTGTCGGTTTGGTTTGCAATGGAAGTGGAAATGGCATGGCATGGTTTGGTTTGGTTCGGTTGGTTATTATAACAATGTACTACCAACAGCTGTGACTTTATGGCCATAAAGTTAATTGTTTTATATATAATTTTAAATTTTTTTATTTTATGTACTTAAACATATAAAAATACATAAATACATATTTGAATACACAGACTGAACTGTGTTTGTGTTTGTCTGTCTGTCATTGTTTGTTTGTTTTTTTGTTTTGTGGCGAATTAAAATAAAATTTATTTAGTTTATTAGGGGAAGTAACAAACCCTATTTCTCGTTTTAATTTATTTATTTCATACACCCAGAAAAAAGATATAGTTGTCCATAATTACAGCAATTGTTTTAGCAAGATATTTAACAATTGTATAGTGGCTGTAATTATTAATATGGTTGCGGCAACCAAGATTGCAGCAACCATATATATGACTGTAATAATTAAGGATATATTTGTGGCAGGCATGTCCATGATGTATCATTACATCATAATATGTTGCTCCCAGATTACGATAACCAAAGTTCTTCATCATAAAAATGACAGCCACAAACATATACTTAATTACAACAATCATACATACGACTGCAGCAATCGAAACTGAACTGAGTCGTAATTGTAACATATTATGTTTGGCGCAACCATAATAATAACTACAAAGACCATATCATGTTAACATTATTGCTGTAATTGTATATTTTTTCTAGGTGTATATTTAGTACATATATTTTTTAATTAGACTTAAAACTTTTATATACTTTGTCATACATATTTAAAGGTATTTATGTAAAATTATTCATAATGCGTTATAAATGTGTATGTTTTGTATTATTTTATTAATTTATTTAATCTATATTAAATCATGTCATTATCTGCAGTTTATTTTATTTTAATTACAATACAATAAGTTTATTTTGTACTTTCCCAGCTTTTGATAATACTTGTATTTATTTAATGAATTTAAATTATATTTAATTTGTAGGTGGTTGATTTTAATTACTTTAGATATTATTTTAATATGCAGCAATTGGTGGTGGTAGAGAAATTCACAACAAAAAAAAAAAAGGAAAATCGCAATATTATAGTGATTTTATTAATAATCAGCTTCAGCGCAAAGTGTTTTTAATGCGTTTTGACTTTAAATTTTAAATTAATTTTTATAATTAATTTGTAAAAATAATGGAACACTGTTAATAGCTAGTGGTACAATTAATAGGTTTGTAACCACCATGTTGGAATGCAGGATAATTTTTATACATACATACCTACTGAATTTTTTGAATATTAACTTTGAAACATGTTAGAAAAAGAAAGCATAATCAGAAAGTCTCGAAATTATGAAAAACAACTACTGCAGATTTTGGTCGATGGGAAAAAAATTTTATAAATCCCTATATTCTATATATATTCTATATTCTGGTCCAATTGCAAAATAATATGCGAACAAATCATATGGTTCATAATTTTTCAGAAAATAAAACTTGCGACAACCATGCTAGTACACAAGGTGAGCTAAAGGCTTTAAAAATCGAACGCATGTGGTTGGCAAAACTTTGAATATGGACAACATTCAATGAAGTTTACATTGTTATAAAAATAACCTCTAATCCTTAAAAATATATTTAAGTTTCAATCTTAAAATTTGCCTGTTAAAATCTTTTATTTAACTTGGCATTCATAATGTTACAGATGTGCAATAGCGATTTGAATTTACTGCCTGCAATATTCATTATGTTAAGAAACACGTCCATCGGTAGAAGCTTCTACTTATCAACAATATTGATAGCATGCGGTTATTAGCATTGTTTGTAAGTATGGCAACACTGCATGTTTAAGCTGCTAACATTAACATCGAAAGCTCTAGAATTCAAATAAACTAGATTGTCCGTTAATTAGTCGTCAGTTGAGTTTATCATTGGCGCTGTTAGAGTTAACATCAACTGTTATGTACATTTGAGTTTGTACGTTGTAAAGTGTGTGTGTGCATTTCTGCGAATTGATAAACGTGCATAAAGACACTGAGTGACTATTTGAACTGTTGACGTTGTACAATTTAAATAAATAAAGAGTTGTTACAATTTTAAACTACTAAAACTGTTTTTATTTGCAATCAAAAGTATCCGGTTTATTTAAAGGAAATAAACCCCCGTTTTTAAAAGGTAAAAACGTAAAAATACTTAGACCTGCTGCTAAAAGCTGATAAAAACATCTCTCGATCATACATGAACCTAATAACAATGAAATATTATGTTCGAAAATTCGAAATTAAATTCATAGATTCGAACTTATGATCGAAATTATGTGGAGTCTTAAAAAAACAATTTTAGTTTTATTTGGGGTCAATTTCGAACTTAAAATTTAAAAAAAAATAAAAATAATATTTATGAATTTTCAATGTAGAAATGGATATTTTTATATAATACTAAAATTTATTTTAACAAATATCTAAAGCGATGCAATGGCCAAAAATAGTGATGTTTTAACCAGAACCTTAAGGTAGGGTCACACATGGCAAATATTTGACGAGAAAGACGTAACCACTAAATAAAATATATTTAAATTCTTATATTTATTGTTTAAAACTCCTTTTACTTAGCACAATTCAAAGCAAATATTCAGTTTTATTTTATTTGATGCTGTTTGATCTTACAAAACACTTGTAAGAGTAAACAACGTCAATCAAATTTGTACTAAAAAAAGTGGTTACGCTTTTTTGAGTAAATATTTGCCGTGTGTGACCGTACCTTTAGTTTTAAGAAATTAGACTGTTGAATACCTAAGAATTTATTTTTAAAAAAAAATATTTTTTTTTAGGATTTAAATGTTCGGAGTATTATCTAAATATTTTATTAAATTTTTAACTAATTCTTCATTTTAATTAAAAACTACGTTCGCTATAATGCCTTGAATGTGCAGTGTTAAATTTTTATTTGTCATTTTCGGAATATATATATTAGGGCCTTTATTCATAACAATTATGTACAAAATTTGTAGTATAATTAATAAAAACTTCATATAGTAGAACATAGAGTTACCAACAAATCCTCTCCAGTTTACACGATCATCTGCAAGTGCTTTGATTTGGTTCTTAGATTTATTTGCCTTTTGACATTTTTTGAGTGTTGTCCGCTGCCAAGTGTTTCGTGGGCGACCGGGTCTTCGATGGCCTTGGGTATTCTATTCCAGGGCATTTCTTGCGATGTCATATATGGGTCTACGCAGTATGTAGCCTATCCAAGTCCATTTGCGTGTAAGTATCTCCGTAGTAATAGAAGACATGTTCGAGATCGTTACTAACTGTTCGTTTGTCACCCAATTGGGCGAAAATATTCCGTTTATTTGACGGAAGCAACGATTGATGAAAGTTTGTTGTCTGGCTATTTGGTGTTGTGTTGCACACTGCAGTTGAATAGACGTATCTTTGTCCCTCTAGATATTTTACAGAGGCAACGATTGATGAAAGTTTGTTGTCTGACTATTTGGTGTTGTGTTGTACCTAGGGTTTGGGGTTTCCCGGATAATTTTATTTCCCGGGAAACGGGAATGAAAAATTTCATTTCCCGGTATTCCCGGGAATCCCGGGATTTTTTTTTCTACTAGAAAAATTAGTAAACAATAAAATTATTTTATAAAATTTTATTAAAAAAATAGAAAAACAATACATTACAATTCAATTGTACTAACATAAACCAAACAAAAAGTTGGTTAAAATATTTGGAGATCATTTGTTACTATAAAATAAAATATTAGCGTATTCATGATGTAGAGCTCTTGTCCCGGTAATAGAGTAAATATATGTCACAAAATTGTATAAATTATGAACGTACCTTTATAATTCGCTGTCGATTAATAAGTTAATTGCGTTGGTAATGCACTTTTTAGCTTTTTTATTCTGATTTTAAAATTGAATTCATTTCCAAAACAAAAATATGAAATATCAAATGTCGTGAATTTTAAAAGCAAGAGTGTAAACCCAGCAGTATGAAAAGTGCCAATTGGAAAACTTACACTAGCTATGTTACTACTTGTACAACAAACTAGTTCACTGTGTCTGCTAAAGTGGTAGTCATTTGCATTACATTTCGCCAGCGTATTAAGTAACTAACAATAGTCGGATATTCGCCTTAAGTTTTTGAAAATAAATTCAAGTAAAATAAAATCCTCTAAAATATAGCACTTCGATGGCCACATGTAATGCTGAATGTGGCCGGTGGTATTTTCGTTCTCTCTGATGATAAAAAAAGCAAAAATTGAGAGTAGGCTCACGTGTAATTCTTAATAACAAATAGATAGCAGTACAAATAAGAGCTCTGTGTCTTAGTGATTAGCGCATTTTACTATAAAACAAGAGGTTTTATTTTTCCTTTTTTTTCTCAAATGCTGGAGTATTTGTACTATTGAATTTAATAGTGAAGTGTTATTCAAAGCGTGCCAATCGGCCACCTGCTATGACATCCCCGTGTTAAATTCACCAGTCAAAAACGTTGGGTTGAAAATTCACTAGTTGTAGTTCTCAGTTATTTGAAGTAGCGGAACTGGTTCAATGAACTGCAGGGAAGAAAAAGTAGTTATAATAAAGTGATCTTTTACTACTCTTCTAGAGAAAGTACTCCAAATTTTGAATACCGCTATTATTTCATAGAAATAATGTTATGTGTTCATCACAGAACTATTTCTTTTAAAAAATTGAGTTTTCAAAATAACTAATGCACTCAATAAGTTATCTGACATCCGATTTCTTATTTTAATGGCAAAGTTTCCAGACACCGAGAAAACTCTTTCGCTTTAAACAAGTGTTGGCTTTATCGTTAGTAAAGCTAATTTTTTTTTCCGATTGCTCGTTGCTACAAATAAAGCTAATTCCCGCTTAAAACGACTTTCAGCATCTGATTTCAAATATTTAGGGTTTCTTTTTCAATATTGATTGAATAGTCTAATTCGTTTTTCAAATTTTGCTCCATTTGTATTTCGGAAACATCATCACTTTGAACAGATGAGAGAACATTGTGGTCAAATAGGCGTTCAAACATTTGCTGTCCATAAATTTTTAACATGGTCTTTTTTTATATTATAATTTAGCTTATTATGTTGTGAAGTTGTTACCTAATTTAAATAAGTCTGCTTTTATATTATGTATTCACTTAAAACTTTATTGCATGAACCATTTTTTGAGAAGTCGTAGAATTTTTAGATAACATCTGTTCATAAAGAGGGTTCATTATAGCATCACCTCTAATGCTTGGAACAAGCCATTCATCAAATATAGATGTTATATTTAAATCTATAGTATTTTTAATATATAAGTATTTTTAATTAATTTTAAATTTCCCGTTTTTCCCGGGAAATAAATTTAAATTTCCCGAGAATTCCCGACAATAATTTTACGGGAAATCCCGGGATTTCCCGGTCGGGAATTCCCGGACCCCAAACCCTAGTTGTACCCCAGGTTGTGCAGCCGTATAGAAGAATTGATATGACACTGCAGTTGAATATGCGTATTTTTGTCCATCTATTCTCGCCTTATTTATCTGGGTGTTTATATCGTCTTCAGAACCCCCATCTTTGCTTAGAATACTTCCGAGGTAACAAAATGTTCATATTCTAATGCACATTAAGAAAAACACCAAAAATAGGGTATACAATTAAAATATAAAAACCGAGATATTTCGAAAACACGAGCTGACTGCGAAAAACTAGTATGACATAGTGTTACGAATGTGCAATGACGATTTGAATTCAACGGCCTGTAACGACTGCCTACAGCATTCATCATGTTTGAAGGCACGTCCATCAGTAGCATGCGGTTATTGGCATTGTTTGTAAGTATGACAACACTAAATGTTTGGGCTGCTGGCAATGACATCGATGGCTCTGTAATTCGAGTTTTGTCCGTTAAGAGCATTGTAGAAGATTCCCGATAGATGGCGCGTGTATAAATAGTGGCAGAGCTGGCAGTCGTGAGTTGAGTTGATCATTGGCGGTGTTAGAGTTAACACCAACTGTCTTGTACGTGTATACTTGTACATTATAAAGTGTGTGTGTGTATTTCTGCGAATTGATAAACGTGTATAAAGACACTAAGTGACTATTTAATTCTGTTGTTGTTGTACATTCTAAATAAATAAAGAATTGTTACAATTTGAAACTACTAAAACTGCTTTTATTTGCAATCAAAAGTATCCGGCTTATTAAAGGAAATAAACCCCGTTTTTAAAAGGTAAAAACGTAACAATAGTAATGAGGGTTCATCAAGTTGTAGAAAACAAAGTTAAAATTTTGGTCACCAAAATGTCTGTTCCGCTTATGTTCATTAAAAACATAACAATATTATTAAATATAAAAAATTAATACAAAAACTTAAACGGAGCTTTTTTACGAGCCATCAAATTCAAAGTGCTAATTGAAATCTGTCGTATTTTACATTTTAGGAGCTGTATAAAGTTTTATAAATCAGAGGTCCACCAGTAATTTAGGAGAATCAAATTATTCACCACTTTTATTCTATCGACCCCACTTTGCACTGGTATACATAAAATATACAAACGTTGTAAATCAAACAACATAACTATTTCAAATAACATGAAACTTAAAGTCTAAAGAATCTCATTCAAATATAAGTTTTTATTAGTCACAAATATTGAAAGTGTACTAACCTAATGTTTCTTAAATAAACTTAAAGGCTTTGTTAAGGAAATCAGAAAATCTAGATAAATGTTCATTTTCAGTTTGTGTTTCTTTCCGTTACAGCTTTGTGGTTTAATATGGCGTCAATATAATAATATTTCAATTGATTACGACATTTATACTGGTATTTTGTCAGCATTGTCTGTCAGACGGGACGGACGGACTGTGTGTCTGTTCATAGGAATATACAACAAGCATTTCAATCATTCTTAGCCCTATAATATAGTCATACAAAAGTAAGGAGAGAAAAACGTTTGCTGCATTTCCTATATTAAGAATAGTTGATTGTTTTTTGTCACAATAAAAATTTATACTAGATTCTTATTGTTTTCCTGTGATTTCTTTGTGTTTTTTTGTTGTTCTTGTTTCTATTTCTATTTTGATATTTTTTTATTTTTTTTTTTGTCTTTTGCAATCGAATTAAAGTGTTGACAGTGACACTCGTTGGTGGTAAAGAATATGTTATTGTACTACACACAGAAACACTCTCATTCACTTCCATTCATTCACTCACTCAGTAATTTGCTCGTGCCACCAATACCCGATGTAAGAATGTGGAACTTTATTTGCAACATGATAATAAAATGTCAGTATATGAAGGTACAATTGTACGTGTATGTTTAATTGTCTATGTAGATATGGTATGTATGTATGTATGTCTGTATAAATATGAGTGTATTTGTCCACAATAGTAACAAATATGAAGTGTAATTTCAAGTGACATTCGGTCCTTGTCATCATCATGAGCAGCAGTAGCAGCTGCAGCTGCAGCACCAGCAACGTCAGTAGCAGTGGCAGTAACAACAAGAAAATCATCATCACCATCATCATTATTGCTAGTATTAGTTGGTTGGTATGTGTTGCTGTGTATTGTGATGACGTTCATAATGCTGGTTGTTTTGGTTTTAGATAAATACATGTCGTCTACCTCAGCACAATTCAAAATTCATATGTTGGATGCATGTAGACAAACCTATTCAAATTGTCAGAAACGTGCCTATCAGGCGCTTCATCAGCATGTGAATTTCATCGTCATCGTCATCATAATCACCATTTGTACTTGCAACTGCAATGCAATACATTGCATTGTATTGTGCTTGCTTGCTATTCGTATGAGTACATATTTCTATTCTGTGCAACAACAGCTTTCTTCATGCAATTTTCATTTAACAAAACCATAGTGACAATCGAGAAACAATACAAATACTAACTAACATACTCTGACACTCAGAGATCCCAGCTGTTAAGCATGTAGTCAATGTATCCCTTATATACAGTAATTGTCACTAATGTCTGATTACTTGGCTGGCTCCAATTTATATATTTTGGGTCATTTGACACATATGTACTCTTTGTAGTACAGATTAAAATCAATTGGTTACTTTATACATCCCAGGTATTCTAGCGTGAAGTCAATTATCACTTAAGTGTCCCTAAGTAATCTAGAGTGTAGTCACTTTAAAGGTTTATTTTGTACTGCTCTCTAGAAAGTACTTAGTTAGTTTACCCACCAGAAACAATCTCTTAGAGAGCTGTCGGAGGAAGGTTTGTTTACCAGCAATCGGTTATTGAACTATCTATGAGATGTCATTTTAACTGACCAGCTATAAGACAGTCTCATTGTAATCCAATAGGGTCAACTAACCCCAGGCTCAGGAGGGAGGGGTGTGTAACGTAACTACTTATGCAACTAGTTGTCACCCTAAGTGACAGGTAAATTCACTAGTTCGGGCAGTCACCAAGAACAGCTGGGCTGTACATAGGTTTATATGTATCTGTGTGGAAATATGTTTAGTTGTTTGTTTTATTCTTTTTTATATACACAAATTAGACAGAGATGCATTTTTAAAGTATGCACTGTTATGACTATTTTTTATACGGAAAATATTTAATACTTTTTTTAAATACTAAAAATAAATACTTGCCACAATATATTGGATTTCAAAATGAAGGTTTTTCTTGCCTTCAATTTACAGACACGAAAAATGTTTGGAATCGGTTTAAATTACAAGAATGTTATTTGTTTGAAAATTAGGGTTTATTATTTAAAAAACTTACCCCGTTCCCTTATTCATAACAAATGTTTAAATTTATAAGAGATCGAAAAATTCTTAACACACTTTTCTCATTAAAACTTAAGAAAATGTTGGCCGAATGCATAGGAGCAAAAACAATTAGGGCTATTCCTATTCTCACTTTCACCATTCACCTTATTTTTGAAAGCTTAATCTCAACAATATTTATACTACATAATGTTTCTAAAATTATTTAATTAAGGTAAAAAAATCACATGTAAACACTTTTTGGTAAACATTAATAAAATAATAAATAAATAAACATTAAAATTATGCTTCCAATAATACGGTGAATGGTGGAAGACAGAACATGAATAGCCCTGAATATTTTCTAAAATCTATGACAGCGAAATTGAATGTTCATTATTGTTTATGATTTTGAGAAACTAGCGAATAATTTTGTGTCAATGGCACTACTAGCAACAAAATTGCAACATTTCAGAATCTTTATTAGTTATAGTTTCCTAAATTTGTAAAACATAATAAAGTGATTGAAACGAACTCTTTTACATTTAAATTTTTTTTTAACTCAAATTTCAACTTTTGGATTTACAGTTGTATAAACGAATTAACATCCGGTATAAAGTTATAAGATGTAATTTTTGATTAATTTTTTCGTTTAGTTTTTTGACCAATGTATGTGGGCCCCTTAACAAAGTCAAGTGCGAAGTCAACTGATGAAATTAGCCAAAATTTTTAATATAGATATTTAACTATGTGGAGTAGATGTGGTAACATACTAATGTGATATAGTTTAAAAACTAATTGAAATTTAAATAAATGTTTGTTTTGTAAGCTTTTAAACATATTCGAAATTTGCAGAATTAAAGGACAAATAAAATTTTCATAGTATAGGGGTTATATGGAGAGTAGGGTCAATTACTGTCCAATCCTCACAAAATTAGGTGAAAAGATTTAGGTTCATATAAAACTTTTTATGTCCAAATCCATCACGATATTTATTATTGTAAAACAATTATGAACGTTCAGGTCATTTTCTTAGGGGGATCTTGAATGGACCATTTTCATTAACAAAGAGAGTACTTGTTGAAAATTTCAGCCAGCTAGCTCTAGATCAGCGAAAGGCAAACTCACACCACTACAGTTTTTAAATATTGTAGAAAAAAACAAAAACAATAACTGAAATAAACAAGCATGAAAAGCGAAAAGCGTAAAACAACCTGCTTCTATCAATGCTCATGCGAGACTGACTGGTTTTGATTGTTTTTATACAATAGATGTGCTTGCGTACATGTAAAAACAAAAACAAGAGAGCTCATTTGAGAGCTCAATGCCTTTCGCTGCGCTAGATCGTCTTAGAATCTTATGAGTCTAGCTCAAATCTTACACATCCAGCTTCTAATATAAATATCATCTACTTAACTTACCATTATTGAGAAATATAATATGGCAGCAATATTTTATTTAACTACATAAAACTTATAGTAACATTTATTATACTCTTCACCATGAGTGGCAAGGGTATATATCAGTTTGTCATTCTGTTTGTAATTTCTACATTTTTTATTTGCGACCCCACAAAGTATATATATTCTGGATCGTTATATATAGCGAAGTCGATATATCCATGTCCGTATCTGTATGTTGAAATCAACTTTCCGTAGCCCCCAAATAACTTGCATACATAATTGATACATTAATATATCGGGAATACTTCTGGCTCAGTCGCTATTTAAAATCGAGATAATCGGCCCCCAAATGGCTGAGATATACGGAAAAAACCGGGACAACCTCGATTTTTGGCCCATTTTTGATCTATATCTGGATTACTAAGTCATAAATATAGACAATATGGATATCTAATGATAGATATTTCAAAGTCCACTGCAACGATTTATATAAGGCTATGGTAATTTGGACCTACAATGGGTCAAAATCGGGAAACTTATTGTTTAACCCGAACATTTTTTTTACCACAAAAAAATATTTTTTTTTTTTCACCAATAATTTAAAATAAAAAAATTTTAAAAAATTTAAAATTGGAAAAAATTAAAAAAAAAACAATTTCGAAAATAAAAATTGGAAAAAATTAAAAAAAAACAATTTCGAAAAAAAAAATTTAAATTTTGAAAAACAATTAAAAAAAAATGTTTAACGATTTACTAACCTATCTTAAAAGTATATGTTTTATTCAATGAACAAAAAAATATTTGTTTGTACGTATTCTATAAATAGTTGTGATGCAGTTTTTGTTTCCATCCGGGCTATGCTTAGTCTGTCCAGGTTCTTCAAAGGTCTGCTTCCTTTGCAATTTTTACTATAGAGCTGTCTTGGATCATTGGAATATGTTTGTAATGGGCGAAGCTTCTCATAGAGGATTCGATGAGGTAAATGCTTCGGATCTATTTCGGTTAAAGACTAATTATTTGTACATACGGTTTATGGATACAATCCGAGGAGATAAATTCTTCAGCTAGCTATTTTATTATAAGAAAAAAATCTGTCGCGTACGGTATGTCACGAACGATATTAAATTTTATTTATGATTATTCGCAGATCTTTGCATATTTTTACAAGTACCTCAAATCACTTAAGATATACCCTTATTTCGCTTGATATTTTGAGCAACAATGTTTAAAACGTACTTATTTTTTAATATAAGGGCCTAATTCAGAAACACGAAAGTAAAACAATTTTCAAATTTTTGTATGAAAAACACTCAAAAATTATTTAAAAACTGAGTAATTTTCATACAAAAATTTTAAAATTGTTTTCCTTTCGTGTTTCTGAATTAGGCCCTAAGTATTACCCTCTGAACAAAAAGGCCAAATTATTTTTCATTTAATCTTTTTTTTTTTTAATTTATTCCAATCTGTAGGCATACACAGAATTTCATTTGTGTCATAAGAAATAATTTTGAAAAATGTTTTTAGTTAAGTTCGCCAAAATTTTTGATTTTCTTCATACATAAACTGTATTTTTTGGTTAAACAAAAATAAGAAAAAAATTAAAAAACTACATTTTAATTACGAATATGAATTCTCCATACGCATGTATCACATAACTTTTTAATTGTGGTGGTTTTTAGGAAGACTCAATACCACAATACCAATGCACTGCAGCAGCCTTGAGGGGATAAATGTAAGTTAAATTAGAAGACAGCGAGTAACTATTAGCAAATGCGTGAGTGTGTGTCTGTGTGTGTGGTGAACTAATGAGGTCATTGCTTGACAATTTCATTTGGGCCATACACAGTCATATTTACTGTCATACTACAATAAACAGCACCACGTTACAACTAAAGTTACTAAAACAGCCAGCTACTACATATTTACTATACAACAAGAAGAACAGCAGCAGCATATTAAAAGACAGACAGACAGATTTGCACACTCACATACATGCATACAAATGTGCAATTAAATAGTACTAGCAGTAGTATTATAGTATATGTGTATTAATTTTTGTGTGTAGTTGTAATAGTACATTTTATAGTAGTAAGTATGTCGCATTTGGTTTATGGTTTTATTTCCGTTTCCGTGTTTCTTCATGGTAACATAACAGACAATAATAAAAACTCGACAAAAAAAAAAATTGCAACACATGCACTCATACACATACATACATATTAAATGATATACATGTGCAGCATGCTTACTGGTGAATTTAACGGGTGTAATAGCAAAACGCATACTATTGCCGTGGCAGCCTTAAAGTATGCAATGTTCATTTAAAATGAACATGCACACAATGCCAGTCAACAAAGTCATTAGATGTTTTGTCTTTTGGGAAATTCATTCTTCTCGTTTTATTTATACTTTATTTTTTATTTTTTATTTTTTGTATTTTTTTTCCTTCTTTTTTAATTTTTCTTTGTCTCTCCATAATTTTGCTTTTGGTTTATTATTGTTTTGTTCTTTCTAGTTTTGTATGCTATTCTATTTTACCCTAATTTTATTTACCCATTTATATTTAAGCCTTGTATTTGTGTTTGTTTCAGTTTTAACTTTTTTTTTTTAACTGTAACACGCCTGTCTCTCCTTGGCTCTGCCAGTCGGGTTGTTTTTTTAAGGATTTTTTTCACTAAATGACATTTCATTGCATTTCTATGTGCCGTATATTTTCTCTATTTAACGTAATTTATGTGACAATACAAGATAAATTTCCATTGGAAATTTTTATATTACATTCCTTTATATTCTCAACAATTTTTATTATTTTTTTTGTATGCAAACAAACAAATAAACGCTTGTGAGTTTAATGAGCCAAACATTTCTTTACCAAACATGGTATTTAGTATTAAAAAAAATAGAAGTGATGGTCCTTGCAGTTTTTATTTTTTTTGCAATACTAGTATAAATATTTTTGTGTTTTAAAACAAAGAGAAATATTTAGATTATTTCTAAAATGCAAACTATAAATTTTAGCATTTCATCTTTTGTTTTAATTATCTATACTGTCAACAAATACACATACACATACTTAGAAACATTTATACATATACGTGTGTATGTGTTGTGTGTGCTTCTGTATTATGATAAAATACACATACCTTCTTTGATCTTTTCATTTTGTATGTCATATCTTTATCTGAAAATAAAAAGAAAATTTAAAACATGATTAATACTTGTTTAAGAAGATTCATTAAAAGAAAATGTATTAAATTTGTAAATGAGAAAAGTTATGAAACGATTAAAACAAAACCCATGGCCCAGAGATTAAGCAAAAGTAATCTTTTGAGTATATTGCCAAGAAAATGCTTGACAGATTTTAAGAATTTCATTAAGCTAAAATCTGTGCTTGTAAAATCGAATAAAGTTTAGAGGCTGCATAGTTGCAAAGTAGCAAAATTAAAAAAAAAAACAACTAAGAGAGCTATATTCGGCTGTGCCGAATCTTATATACCCTTCACCAAATTATACTTTAAAATAAACATTTTAAATATCTTTAGGTAAACAAAATTAAATTTTTTTTTTCAAAATTTAAAAAAAAAAAAATTAAAAAATTTTTTGTTTCAAAATTGTTTTAATTTTTTTTTTTTCGAAATTGTTTTGTTTTAATTTTTTTCCAATTTTTTTTTTATTCTTTAATTTTTTTTTTTTTAAATTGTAGGTCCAAATTACTATAGCCTTTGTAGGTCCATTGTAGGTCCAAATTACTATAGCCTTATATACATCGTTGCAATGGACTTTGAGATATCTATCATTAGATATCCATATTGTCAATATTAATGACTTAGTAATCCAAATATAGATCAAAAATAGACCAAAAATCAAGGTTGTCCCGGTTTTTCCCTTATATCTCAGCCATTTTTGGGCCGATTTTCTCGATTTTAAATAGCGACCGAGCCGGAAGAATTCCCGACATATTGATGTATCAATTATGTTTGTAAGTTATTTGGGGGCTACGGAAAGTTGATTTCAACATACAGACGGACATGGCTATATCGAGTTCGCTATCTATAACGATCCAGAATATATATACTATATATATATACGCAAATGAAAAATGTAGAAATTACAAACGGAATGACAAACTTATATATACCCTTGCCACTCATGGTGAAGGGTATAAAAATTATCCAATTAAAAATAGTTTAAATTAAACTCTTTACAAACAAACTCAATTTAAGCAAATTAATTTTAATTCGAAACAAATTAAATTAGTTTCAACACAAACTAAAGTTTTTGCAAATTATTTCAACATTTTTTTATTTGAAATTAATAATTCTTCATTTTACATTAATTTGTTTAATTCTAAATAAATTGTTTATACCCTGCACTACCATAGTGGGGAGGGTATATTGGGTTATTGCCCTTCGCCCTCTCCTGTACGTGGTCGGGTAACTCCAAAATAGACTTTGAAACACCGGCCCACACATGAGAGTTGTATTCCATTTTCGGTCGGATATAAGTGGTGTAAATAGTAAGGAGATCAGATGGACTGAAGTATGTCTTACACCGTAGAAGTCCAAGGCACTTGAATGCTTCTTTCGACACTCGAAAAATGTGTTTTGTCCAGCGGACATGCCTAGAACATCAAGAGCTTTTGATTCCTTAATATTTGCACCACCCATAAAAACAGATGAAGCAACATGGTCTGTTGTGCGTTTGTGTGTTAACATACAACACTGAGACTTGCGTGCATTGAAATCGACTCTATTCGCACAAGCCCATTCAGAGATTGTCACAAGATCTTGGTTAAGCGTATCATTCATGTTTTGCCTCATTGCCCCAATCTCCGACTGGATTGGTCTATAATTGAATGCAAAAGAGTAGATAGGGTTGGAAGTTTGACGTAGAAGGTCGTTTATAAAGATAAGAAATAGAGTAGGAGAAAGAACGGAGCCTTATGGTACCCCTGAATTTATCTTGAACTCGTTTGATGAGATTCCATCTATAAAAACTCGTATAGTGGGATCTCTGAGAAAGCTCGATATAAATCGAGGGAAGTTATTATCGACACCAAAAGCAATAAGTTTTGCTAAAAGCGCACCATTACATACTCTATCAAACGCTTTAGAAATATCTAAAACCAACACTTTACTTTCGCCAATATGGTGTATGGAACCAAAGTAAATTAATAAAATAGACTCAGTAGAATAGCTGACTATTTTTTTAAAACTCACTTTGTGGTTCGATCTGTCAAAATTGTTTACGTTGCAATTTTTGACAACTTAAACCAATTTATAGAAGGTGACCTCAGTGAACTGTCAATTCACTTGTGTTTGTTGTGGCGAAAAATGCAACAAACCCAAAAGCAAAAACAACAACAGGCAACTGAACTGTCAATCACTTATCTTTTAACAAAAACAAAAATCATATGATTTTGACAGCACAAACCTTAAACCAAAAACAAAATCGCTTGTGGTTTTTGTAAATGTTGTATTTGTTGTAGTACTGTCGCTACTTTACTAATTTACTTTGTATGGAACGTCACCATTTTTCCAATAGGAAGGGCAGCAAGTCTCCCGTACAGCGTCCTCTACGAAAGCCATACTGCCGGTCGCTGAGTAAAAGATTGATCCATAATTAGTCATATATGGGTGATGTTTTAAAAGAAAACTGTTTATAATCATCTTCTCGGTGTAGGGTATCATATGGTCAGGCTTGAACGACTATACTTTCTCACTTGTTTTAATCGAAAACAAAATGTTTAAAAATTAATTTTTTTTTATACCATTAAACTTAGAACAAATTTTAATTACTTTCTATATAAAATAACCATTGCAAGAGTTTCCATAAGCAAGTTATGACAATACAACATGATAATTTTTGTAATTTGACGGTATTACAGATTCCAAGGATTGCTTAATTATGATTACCAAGTCCATATTAATCTCAGGATCTATAGAGTTTAGCATAGAGGAGTATAGAGAAAAAAAAAACTTAAAATATGCCCAGTCTCAGCAAGTTTATCTTTCACCAATGAAAGCTAAACTTTGCATTGACAAGGAACAGTGCAATGTACAATTATTTTATTATGTAAAATTTCATGTATTCATAGCTGCAATGAGGGAAACATTTCGTCTTATAACGATAGGAGCGATTACGTTTACGAGTGCGGGTCAATAAGTTCTTGACTTTTTTAATGAAACACAGGATTTTAAATAAAAAACCACTTTGCTTAATGTTTCTCCAATTTTTTAATTTCTTCCAAAAAAAAAAAAAAAATAAGATTTGTCGATGTCATCAAAATAAGAATTTGCTTGTGAGAAGATTACATCGTTTGAGTCAAATCTCTTTCCATCGAGCCAATTTCAGGTTTGAAAACAAGAAATGGTCACTCAGAGCTACGTCCGGAGAATAGGGCAGATGAGGGAGCAATTCGTAGCAAAATTTATGGGAGCTGCACATTAAGGTGACAGCCGATTTTTTTTTAGATTTCAAAGAGTGCCGGATGGAATATTGTGACACTAGGTCTAAAAGTTAAGTGGTGAAAATATGAAGCAAATCGGACTACGATTTCGGGACGCGCATCGAGGTCAAAGGTCAGATATATGCAAAATTTTACTATTTATATGAAATATATAGATTTATTTATATTAATCAAAATTACAATAAAAAAATATATTTTTGAGGTTAATCCAATATCTCCTTTGGGTCACATTGACCCATAAACTGCATTATCGCTAAACTTCGGAAAAAATGCAAATTTTTCAGTTTTTGTAAAAATTTTGCTACTAAATATTTATTTTTGCAATCGAATTCAAAAGAATCGAAATGTGTACGTAATTGTCGTTCTAATGAGATATAAAAGACAAACAAACTCTACTGCACATGTGTGCACCCTTGCTTTTGTTCATGGCCAAATGCGGTCGTTTTTGTTTTGAAATCTTTATTATATCGACCCAATAAGTTGGCATAATATTCGCCATTGATTGTTGTACCATTTTGAAGGTAATCAATCTACGATCAGCCAACGCCGTATCGTGAATTTATTCAATTGTTTCGGGTGTAGAGGCCTTAACTGGACGTCCAGAACTTTCGGCTTCCTCCGTGCTTGTAAGGTCACATCGAATTTCAGTAAACTACTTTTTTACCATTGAAATGAATGGTGCAGAGTTCCTATAGTATTTATCAAGCTTAGACTATATATTATAGTGGTGGGTTTTTCCGCAAAATTCACTTTTTTCTCCTCAAGTCAAGCGGTAGTCTGCTATCAATGTATTGTAATGGTTGTCAAACACAAACTAAATGACGCAGCTTGTTCAAATTATGACAGGAGTCAACTGACAGATGCCTGTTGACAGGAGCATAGTTGCGTTTTTAGTTAAGTGGCAGAAAATTCAAAAAGTCACTGACCCGTCCTCATACTTTGGCCCAAGCCCTGTTTCTCCAAAGGTGGTAATTGAAACCAGATTGGTAAATTAATATTATTATCTGTATTTTTTCTGGAGTGTCTTGAGCAAAATTCATTGCATACAGTATGCTTCGTTGAATTGCAACATTGTAATTTACATCGCATAGATATATTTTTGAACTCTATTAAACCGTGGCTATTACAAAAATAGTATACTCTTTTATAGAACACATTTAACCGATTTAAACCCAAAGTCAAAATACTGTTCAACACAATTTCGAATAGATAGAACATTTATTATTGTAAAATTATGCGATTATGATCAAATTTAATTTTAAAAAAATGTTTGTTATTCTTTTAATAAATATAGATTATTCCATAAACAAGTTTTTATTAGTCTTGAGTCCTTTTTAACCGGCCACGATACATAACTATCTCTTGGTGTTCTCTTTTCACATGTAGGTTTTGGAAAATTATCATAAATTCCTGTTGTGACTTTATGACTATTATTTTTTATTATTTAAACGCTTTGACTACTTTAAGAAACTTTATTCAAAAATTCCAATTGCTAACTGCATGTCAAGCAGGAAATTTAGTTTTCATTAATATGCCTGCAGTTCTACTGAAAATATAATTACTTCTAGTGAAAAACAATTTACTTTTACTAATTTGTTAAAAATATATTTTTAAATAATTTCGGGTTAAAAACAAAAAAAAAGTTTTCAACAAATTTATTAAAAATAGATCTGGGGTGAAATTTCCACAAACTCATAAACAAAGTTTGTAGTTTTCTGGGTAAAACCAATAAAACAACATGAAAACACAAATTGGAGACAATATAAGTAAAATAAGAAACGGCAATTTAAAACAAGTTAAAAACAAATAAATAAGTTTTTAATAAAAAAAGAAAAGAAAAACAAAAGCGAAAGATATATTTAAAGTGATTTTGATAACTCTCTTTAACATTTTGTTCATATTAAGCATTTGTTAAACAACAGAAGCAAAAATATAACATTGACGATTAAAATGAATATGTTGCGATACTAAATGACATTCTCCTGAGAGTTTCTGCTCGCATACGTTTAAGAAACACAACTAGGAAGACCTCAAAAACCAAGAAACTAAATATAAGAACAATATTGAATGTCTTACTCGCATTTGAGCAGCGCTAAACACCATTCGTTTCGCTAACAGTAAAGTAATCATTTATTGTGTTATACGCTGTTTTTTCTTTGGTTTTCATTTTAAGATACTTTAATTCTCTGAACAATTTCAAAAGCAATCAATCTTTTTACCATAATCATGGTGGCGCCACAAAGTCTGCGTATATGCCACAATAGTAAGAATAGTACGAAAAGGAAAAAAAAAACTAATCGTACATGGGTAAGAGCACGCTCAACGTGGCAATGTATCAGAGCCACTTAAGAGGAATTTTTTTTTTTATGGATTTCAGTTTTTGCCTTATTGCGTACCGCACACACATACTCACACTCGTTGAAATCGCTAAAGATGTCTGTCAATTTATCTTTCAAGTTTTTTTTTTCAACTTTTCGTTATTACTGTTGGTTTCCTTCTTGACTTGGTCAATAAGGTGTCAGAAAGGCGTAACTGTAACCTTTGCGGTAGTAATAAGTTGGAAAGGAAATAAAGCCAGCTAAAGTTGAGGGAAACAAAAATAATATGTGGCTTTTGGGAATTTTGTGCATAACTTGATGGTTAATGCACAGACATATTTTTTGTTCGCATACACCATAAGTGAACGCTAAACGTGAGAAGCATTTACAATATGGGAATTGTTAGTCATGTACAACACACGAAATAATTATAGAACTACTTGTATTTTAAGGTGAAGTGTCAAAGAGGAATATTTAAATGAATTTAGTTGTAATGGTTTAAATTGTTATAAACAGGAAGGTCAATAACATTTGTCATTTTAGCAGAATTTTAAATGTCAATTTTATCACAATTTAACTTGCTACAGAATTAATATAACATGCTGTTATTGCTTAGATTATATTTCGTTGATATATATGATATAAATACATTGCTTATGTACTGAACATAGTATTCGAGATATACGCAGAATTGTTTGGAAATCTTAAGCCGCGTATATTTACTGTTAACGGAATAGCGGATGTCTTTACGCGGATGTCTTTACGACATCTAGGTTAACCGAGGAATACTGGATATCCCTAAATGAGATAACGAGACATTCTAGGATAACGCTAATATGGGTCCCTGGACACGATGGAAATCAGGGTAATTGTATAGCAGACGTATTTGCCAAAAGGGTGCGATGATGAATGATGAGGCAATCGGCCCCTTTTCTGGTATTTCCCTTGTTAAATGCTAGATGGCTGTTCAGCAGATACAATATGAGACTGCACAAAACAGGTGGACTAATGAACCTTCCTGTGCTACAGCGAGGTCGACCTGGCCCGTATATGATACCAGCAGGACGAATCTACTTGTGGATTACCGTCGGGAGCAAATAAGGCTAATTGTCTCCTTTATTACAGGACACTGTTTAATTGGGGCACATGCTAGAAGAATGGGCCCACGCTACAATGATTACTGTAGAAGCTGCAGAGATACACAGTCTCTGTGTATCACATTTTCTGCCAATGTCCGGCCCTGGCAAACCTGAGGGAACGTATCCTCGGATTTCCATTCCTATCATGTTTGGACGAGCTGTCAAGGATGAACCTGAGACGAATCTATTCCTTCATCCGGGAATCTGGTTGGTTTAATTTGGAGTGAACGGAAGTACCGCAAATACCCTGATGACTACCCCTTGGGTATCACAATGGGATCAGATTTGAATGGACCCAAGTGAGATGCTTGAGGAGCGGCTGCCCATGGAACCTAACCTAACCTAAAGCCGCGACCACTCGAATATAGGCGTGGGCCGATTTTGGCCGTCAGTTTCATGCTAAATTTTAAAAACTGATGCAATCGTATAACGATTAACCGTGTCGGAAAACGATTGATTTCCGATTAATAACACACACTATGTTAATGGATATTTCTCTTATAGACAAAGCTGTTAAGCCAAAAATTAACATCACGGAATATTAGTTCACCATGACCAAAACGACTGGCGCTTCGACTCTGCCAGATAATAATTAAATCTAAAGAGTCTGTTTGAATAGTCCATGCTTGTCTGAACAGAAGGATCAACTACTACGGGTGTATTCATTATTCACAGAATGGCAAAATGCGGGATACCTTACTGTGAAATCTTGCGATATCATTGCTCATGGACCTCGACTCTATAGGCTATAGAACTGTATGCGATGATGATGTCTCAGGAAAATATCTGGACATCATCTTGCATTAAATGAAATTGGCACTCCAGACACTCCCTGCCTGGAGCAGCTAGAGAGAACTTAGTGTGAATCCCCCGAAAACTTAATTTTTACTCCCATATTTCTACGATAGCGCAGCTTATACTGGAATCATAACACTCAAGCGAGTGGTCATAAAACCAATACTAATGTACGGTGACCTTGCCTGGTGGCTCCTTGCAAATCCACTCACTTTAGATTCTTTGAAAGGATTCTTCTCATTGCGGCTATAAATACGGCTTGGTACATGAAGATGTTTCAATCTTAGAGGAAACAATGGGATCAGAATGGGGAAACTAGATGGTAGCTTGTAATCATACGTTCCACGATAAGGCTATATGGTCCAATTATGCATGTCACAGAACCAAGACACTGATAAATATTCCGCGTGATCGACTACGGTATGTGATAGCAGTGATCACATGTTACAACCTGATTGGTTTACATGTTTAAAAATTGAATCTCTCATATAATTCAGAAGATGTTGAAATAATGTAGGAGAGGCTGAGTCGGTTAAGCATCTTATCTGCCAATACCTTGCCCTAACGTAACGAAGATTAGGGTCTAGATGAACTCTTCTTGCGCAACCTGAGGGAGGGAAGTCATAACTTGCAACACGATGCACAGTGGGATGGGTTCATAAATTTTTTTTGCAAAAAAAAGAAGGAGTGCTCCTATGATAATAAAATTTGGTACACTTGGCTAGTTTCATATACAAAAGCTAAAAATTAAAAATAGTTCATATCGGATAGTCCCTAGGGGTACCTCCCATACAAGGGTCCTTCCAAAATAACGTTGTATCAGTCATAAATTCTTAAATAATGCAGCGATCTTATTTAATTTTGCATATGTTAGTTCCAAGTACCTAGATATCATACTACAAAGTTTGAAAGAAATCGGTCCATATTTGAACCTAGTCCACATATAGGTACCTTTCTGAAAATAGTTTTATAGTTCAAAACTCACACAAAAATAATAGTATCGTGATGAAATTCGACATAAACAAGTTTTATATAAACCCAAATCTATCTGTTAAGTTTCATGAGGATAGGAGCATAATTGCTCCGCAATAAAATTTATAAAATTCGAAATAATAGTTGGTGAATCATGGTACTATATTCAAAAAGAATCAGTCAAAAATGGTTGAAATCGATTAGTCCTATCGTACCTATAGTACAAATTTAAGAATAATTTTATTTGAGTATTACCAAAAAAGTGAGAAAACTTCTAAACTCATTTTAAACTTTTTATTCATCAATTATCATTTCTTTTACTACATCATCTAGTTCAAAAGGGATCATCTATAGGGATCAGATGATGCAAACAAATGATGCAAAACATCTAAACCCTAAAAGTATGCAAAACCTTTTGTTGTAAAAATGCATTGCAATTTATTGTAAATATTCATAAAAAAATACGTGAGTTTTATCACAAAATTTATAAGTTTGTTCGGCGATCGCAAAAAGTCGCAGAATTTTTTTACATAAAATGAAAGAAAATATTCCAAGCTATCATTTAAAAGTAGTACTAACACGAAGGTAGACCGAGCTAACTTATTTTTTTTCTAATGAAAACTGCAAATGCTAAATTTTTTGGAGCCATTTTGATTTGCTCAGATCTCTTAAACTATATATGTAATTTAAATATTTTTTCTTTCCTATTAAATTTAAAATACCATGTGTTAATAAAAATGCTCTAAAACTATTGGCAGTTGAACCATATTTATTGTATAAACAACTGAAATGTAGTAAAATTTTCATGTAGTAAAATTTGAATAATATTTAGATAACTTTACCACAATCTTTTTTATACAAAATTTTATTTTTTTCGAAAACAAATCATGGTTTTCTACTAATGAAACATTTCTCTACAGAATTGTATCACTAGATTTCTAAAAAAATAACTGTAAAAAAATAGACTTTTTGCAAAAAAAATACCACTGTGCGATGGTTTGATTAAAAACTCAATCAAATATTTCCACAATAAAATAACTATTATCTACTAAATGTAATTTGTAATGTCTAATATTTCCTTATATTTATATTTAGCTTCAGTCTTATTTTAAAGTGTCGTAAAAATCACGGTGAACTTATTTAATTATCACACAGTGTGTTAGGCAGCCAGTTAGACTACTATTCTCACTCTCTCACGCTAATAAACTTGCAATATTGTTGTCGAAGATTTCCGTTTAATGTTGTTTAACTAAACTAAACACTAAAAAGGAAACAGAAAGTAGATTGAAATGAGATTTATGTATTAATCATAATTTAGCAGATGTTACTACTTTTTTTCTTTTTAGATTCACATAAATTTTAATTTCAACTTTATTGTTTCATTCTTTTGTTAGAAATCCATGAAATCATCAATATGCGTATTGTATTGCCAAAGTACAAATAAATTTATGACTCTCATAAATATAGTACAAACAAACAAACAAGTAGCGGACGGACAGACAGACGGCCGGAGAAACAAATCTATAACTCGTAATGTCACAATTGACAAGTAGATACCAGGTGAGCAAACAGTAAACTTTAGTTACGTGCCTCTGACAATTTGTCTCACAAATTTGTGACAGCAATAAAAACAAATACAAAACGCAATGATTCAAAAACACACAATCATTTTATTTCTCCAAACTTTGTTTCGTTTGTTTTTAAAAAATACAGATACAATCAAATCAAATCTGTGTTTGGATATTTATGTAAGTGTGTAAGTGTAAGTGATTGAGTGTTCACTTTTTTTTCGTTTTGTTTTCATTCTAAATTGTTCAACAAGTTGTTGTTGTATTTTAGTTAATTAGCACACCATGAAACTAAACAAAACAAAAAGGGGGTGTATCTCTTGGAATCTTTTTTTGCGTTTTTTTATTTTTTTTATTGAAATTTTAAATTGCGTACTTCAATTTTTGTTTCACGCTCTTATTGTATGTTTGAATTACAATTTGTTGCTTTTTTTCTTCTTCTGTTTACAAATCCCAGTTGTGGAGGCCACACACTAGTTGTTAACCCTACTACGACGCCATAGAAAATAGAAATCTTTGTTGAGTTTGATCATATATAACTTATCTGTCTGATGGACTATTGGCCAGTCTCAATGCTTGAGAATTAAAATTTCAATATGTTTGGATTTTATTCAAATTTGGGTGTCATGCATCAAAGCATAGGTCTATCTATAGCTATTTTCTTCATTATTTTTCATTTGTGCTAAGAAAAAAAAATCCTAAGAAAGCTTATTTTAAATCGAGTTACAATTTTAAAACCTTTTTTTACATTAATGAATACACAATTTTCTTAAATTTTGGCAGTAATCGATTCAAAATTTTGTTTGAAATAACCATAGTATAACAAGTAGTCCGACTCTCTATTTTACGATATTACTCTCTCACATATACACATACTTCTGCCGTGTGAATTCAACACCCTTGTCTCAAATCCCAAACCAAATTGCACGAAATTTTAACTCAAAATTTTAGTCAAAATAACAGCCGATATGCGTTATTTCACAATTACTTATAATTCTATATTTTTATCACTTTCATTTCCAATTAACGTATATTTTGCACAAATTAAAAAATATTTTTTTATTCATTTTTGACAATTGATTTTATATGTGGTAGAATTTAAACTACACAACAAAGTTTAAATTTTTGGTATTGAAGATCGAATAAAATTCAAATAAATGAATAGTTTAATAAAACCAATATGAATACATTTTTGTTACTAACACAGATTTAGAGTAGAATATGTACGTTCCCTGCAGGAAATGTCAATAGTGAAACTGTACTGACTTACTACTGACAAAGTCACCAGTACTAGTGACTTTTTATACCCCAGGTAATAATGTCTACTACTGACGATAGTACTATTGACTAGGTACTTCTTTTGGGACCATATGTAGACATTGGAACCATATACTCACTAGTGCATTTTAATAATTCCAGTATACACCTTTGGTACTTTTCTGAAGTAGATGTCGATAATGAACATTTGACGTTGTATTAAAAAATTTAAAAATTCATAACATTTGGAAGAGTCACCTTTGTTTTTTCTCATCAAAGACAAATATAAAAATGTAGACGCTTCGTTGACAATGTCGCCAAAATAGTCGACAGAACTGGTGACTTGGATACACATTTCACCAGGTTTCCTTCAGGGTTTGCAATAACACATGTTTAGAGTTAGATACTGTTGTCAAAAAGTCAAAGTTTAACTATCATTAGAATAACGTTCTAAAAATTCCTTCTTATTCGGAATAAAATAACCAGTCTTTCACTTAAATTGATTGTCAAATGTCAAAGTTGTATGTGCATCTTCTTCTAAATAGGCAAATGTGCAGCGACACTGCTGGAATTCTTTGATTTATTAAATCTCCACTACATTATTGACAAAAGCTTTTAAATCATAGGTTAAATTTGAAAATGTTTGCCACGCCCTATTTCAAAATGTTAAAAAGTGGGCGAGGGTAAAATTGCAAAAAAAAAGTTTTTAGTTTTAAAGTTATTACTGATTAGTATATGCAATTGATTGTAGACCTGGTTGAGTACGTCATTAGTACCTAAAATATAATTTTGTTACTACTCGTATCCCATGGCAGTAATTTCTAAAAAGAACAATTCTTAAGGCTTTTTAATAATGTACACATTTTTATGAAAAAATTTACTTTGCAACTATTATTATTGAAATAAACATTTAGAAACTTAGAGTTATCTAAATAGTTTTCATTGAAATTGGTTTTCAAAGTTTAGGTACGTACCTCTTCTATGTAGGCAAATTGAAATTTATAAATTTTTATTTATTTTATGATAAAACTTGTGATACATCACTCAAATAGTATTTAAAACATAATTATGATAAAGAAATGTGATGACTTTCATTCACTTTCAAAATGTTTCAAAGTGGGTGTGTAAAAAATTAAAAAAAAAACGAATTTTTGTTTACCCTTCCCAATGAGTGGCAAGGGTAACGATGCATAATATACATAAGTATATATGTATATTATGCATCGTTATATATAGCGAAGTCGATATAGCCTGGTCGTCTGAAATCAACTTTCCGTAGCCCCAAATAACTTACACACATAATTGATACATCAATATATAGGGAATTCTTCCGGCTCGGTCGCTGTTTAAAATCGGCCCACAAATGTCTGAGATATAAAACCGGGACAGCCTCGACTTTTGGCCTATTTTTGATCTATATCTGGATTACTAAGTCATTAATATAGACAATATGGATATCTAATGATAGACATTTCAAAGTCCATTGCAACGATTTATATAAGGGTATAGAAATTTGGACCTACAATGGGTCAAAATCGGGAAAATTATTTTTTAACCGAATATCTTTTTTTTACCACAAAAAAAAATTTTTGAAAGTATTTTTTTTTTGTAATATATTGAAAAAAAAATTTTTTTAAAATTTCGAAAAAAATTAAAAAAAAAAATAAAACAATTTTGAAAAAAAAAATTTTTTTTAAATTTTGAAAAACAATTTGAAAAAAAAAATGTTTTTTAATTTTGAAAAAAAATTTTAATTTTGTTTTCTAAAAAATATTTAAAATTTTTATTTTAAAGTATAATTTGGTTAAGGGTATATATGATTCGGCACAGCCGAATATAGCTCTCTTACTTGTTTTTTCCAAAACTTATTTTACCTAGGATGATTATTTGATGCTGTTTGATCTTACAAAACACTTGTAAGAGTAAACAATAAATATTTTCGTTTTTTTTGTACTGTAATTGGTTATAGGTTGAAATAGGCATGTTCTTATAGTAGAAATGCTATATTCAGCTGTGGCAATCTATGTATCATTTACACGATTTCATTAATTTTCTATTACTAGAAATTATCATAGGTAAATCTCACAGTGCTAGATTTAAATGCATGTTACCGGGAACTAAATATGTTTATCCAAGCTATTAGCCATAATTATTTGTGCTAAGTTTTGTAGGTCGCCATTTGTTAAGCCCTATCGTGCTTTAAAGGTTTTTAAACGTAGCACAGTGTCGCCTTTAGAACAAACAATTCATGTTCCCCTACAAAATAATGAATAAATGTATTTTACATGAAATTGTCTAGCGATTTCAAATATGCTACCCTTTTTACAATAAGATTTTTGGTTCAGAACATATTGCCCTTCAAAGTTGACTGATTTTCAGTGTTCAAAAAAACAAATTTTAGGTAATTTGGTTGGCTTCCAAATACAGTATCTCGAAAACTAGGTAACGTATTGTCATTCGTTTTATTCTATTGATAGATTTATTTATTGAGAAAAGAATAAAACAAATTTTACTGTTGGCTTTGTGCTTGTCCAGGTAAATCGATATTTACCAACTATCCATTTTTTCAATATTACTCAAATTTGATGGAAAAAAATATAAATTACTATATTTGCAATACATTTTACAAAATAAGTTCTTTGATTATTTCCTTTACCTAATGTAAAAATTTCCAGCTGCCCGTTCTTGACCCATTTTTAGCTAGAAGTAAAATTTTGAAAAATTACATGATTTCAAAAATGTGTTGCATACATTTTTGGGCAATTTATGACATATAACCGTGAAAACCCATTAGATATAACTTCTTTTTATATATTTTCTAGAATATTTTACAAAATATTGAAAAATAAAAAGAAACATAAAAAAATAAAAATATTTAAAAATTATTTTATTTTATATCACATAAAATTGATTTTTCCACAAATTTCAACTTTGCTAAACCGATAGCAACCGAATTTGTTGCCAATCGAATGATTCTACCTTAGTGACCGAATTTTACTGTTGTGGCTTCAACATTTTAGAAGGGGTAACAAATGTTTGGTTGCTTCAACCGAAATTCTTCTTTGCCAACTGACTATCTGTTGATAGAACCGAAAAATTCTATGTGTGCAACCGAATCATTCGATTGGCAACAAATTCGGTTGCTATGTTTTCTCTGTGTAGGCACCTAATAGGCGTAGAACCCTTATAAACACTCATTTCATAGGCTGATCAATTATCTATCATTTTCCGATTATCTCATTTGGTTCAAAAGCTATGATTTTTGCAACGAAAAAACTCAAATGGCGCCACTGTGCGTCGGACAAAAATTTTGTTCTTAATTTTTTTTTTGTTGAACTGATTTTGAACCTTTAAAATACCATTTCTGATCAACAGAGAATGTTTGGGAACATTTTCTGTCCCTAGGTCCTTTCCTCTAGGCGCTATCATACCTTCAACAGATATATGGACGGACATAACTAGAGCGTTTTAGAATATTATATAGAGTTAGAATATATCGTTCATTTGCTGCAACAACGTCATAACTCAAAATCCGTGTTTTTGAACTGAGTAATACAAAATATGCATTCTATAGTCTTTCATATAGTTTTATCAATTATTTTTTGTGTGGCAGTGTTTTTTTGTTGTAAACATCATATTTAAAATTCATGTTTTCTCGTTTTTTTTAACAAGTAAAAATTTAGGTTAAATACAGATTAGAAAGATATTAACATTTACTATTTAAATCAGGTTTTATATCTGAAATCGCATGATTTGTTGAAAATTTATGTAAGAAATAGTAAAATGTCATAAAACATTCAAAGCCGTTTTTCTCGAAACGACTTTTTTTGAATTATGACGTTGTTGCAGCAAATGAGCGATATGTACTTTTATGTGTTACAAAAGGAATGCCAAAATCTATATACCCCTTCTTTGGTGGTGGTTATAAGAAAGCGTCCCATGAAATGTTGAATTTAGCTTCCCACAAAAGGTGCCTCAACATTGGGAATTTACAATTGAATTTATTAACAAAAATGTGTTTTCAATTTCAGCTTCTGTAGGTACTTACAATCAATGAGATATTATAGTCGTTATATGTAACGGGGTTTTTTGTGATATCATAGTAATAATTTATTTAACTATTTGTAAAAATACATGATAATTAAATGCCTGAACTGACATCAAATGAGTAAGTTGTGAAAAGTCATAATTTTAAGATTTTAACACCGTACTTGCTAATGAAAGATTTTACTGCGAGATATTTAATTAAAATCATTAAAAATGTGGCTCAATTTAATACATACATTGGTATTATATGTAACAAGTTTAGAGTGTCATATAGTCGAGCTTGCCTAACTATCTTACTTGTTTTAAGTTTTTGCATATTTTAAATGGTCATACTTTTTGATACTCTTGTGTGAATGTTTTTATTTTTCGTTTTGTTTTGTTTTTTTATTTTTTAAATAAGAATACAAAGTAAAAAATAGAAACATAAGAAACTGGCCGTATTTTTGCCATTTGTTGACGTAATTATGCCAAAAATAAACTATTTTCTGAATAAGAAACAATTCCAATTCATTTAGATTTTTGCGGTAATTTAAAAAAAAAAAATGTATATTCTGTTTTATTCATCTGTTTATGCCATATTTGTATATGTGTATTGATTGTGTCACATAGTCGTGGGTTGTGAGATGAGTTCCAAGATTATTTTAATATTATTTGTAATTTGTAACTCAATTTTGTGAGAATTCCTTATGGGTAGTACCGGTACGGATTAAGCTCAAGCATGTGTGTGGTAAAAAATCATCTTGAAATTTGATGGTTTAAATTTAGGTTTGCATGCTAAAACAGATGTAGTTTTATCAACAAAATATTTGGAAACAGTTACATATGTAATATGTATTTTTTCCAAAAAACATTTATCTTCTGTGAATAGTTTAGGGGGTTGCCCACTAGCCCCCATTACAACTACGTAGCGGTCAATATTAATGTTGCTTAGCTATGTATGACAGTTTAACTTGAATGGCTCATGAGCTACCAAACTATTTCCAAAATAACACCCTTATTAAGAACCTCAGAATGTGCCAATGTCACATGTAGAGCTTCTTTTCATATACTACAATTCAAAATTTTTTAAAAATCTCAACCCAATTAAAAGTAGAACATTTTAGACATTTATTACTTAAAATTTTTCTTTTTTAAAAATTATTGTCGTTTTAATTTTTGTTTCCTATTTTATTTTTCTCAGGCTGGACATTTAATATTTTAGTTGTACGATTTTCTTGGCATCTTTAGTTAAAATTAAATATTGTATTTTATTGTTGGCTTTGGAAAAGTAATTAAAAAAAACTGTGTCCTTGTTTTGCAACAAATTTTTGTTATTTTAACAGAAAAACAATATAAGGAAACTTATGTAAACAAACCACTAACCAACTTTACAAATTACTATTGTTATCATTGTTGTAAGAGATGCCAAACATTGGGAATTCTTTGGGGCTGAAAGGGAACAGATATCTCATGTATTATTTTACATAATTTAATTTTCTTTTTAGAATTTATATTAGTAAAATTTTAAGGCCGGTTTTTGAAACTAGTTTCTTGAATTGTGAAAAACAGTTGTTTAGGTTAGTTCCGTGACCTGCCACAGAGTGTCACTGCTCTCAAGGCTACGCCATGTTATTGATCATTTTCTACGAAGTGTCGCAACAAGAACCGCTCCCTTACCACGATGAACCACTTACGGAACCAGTTCTATGTCTGCTACATTTCCCCTAATCTATGTAATACTATTCCCATCTTTTTCTTTTTTACTTGATATCCGGTTTTTGAAAAATGACCCTAGTTTTCACTAAGACAAGTGTAAATGTGAAATGTAAGAATGTGGGAGAATTTTTCAAAATTTACAACTGAAAAATTCTCTTACATATTTCCACAAATACTTGCATGTATGTATGTGTATTAGTGTGCATATATAATTTCCATTTAACCTTTAACAAATTACTTTGGCAATGCCTACAAAAGGAACAAAGAAAACAACAATAAAATCACAAAAAAAAAATAAATAAAAACATAAGGAAAAACCACAACTTTAAGAATCAAGCTGTCACAGTGACAGCTTTTGCCAAAAATTTGTTTTGTTTTGTTTTTTTTTTTTTCTCCATTCTCTAGTTTGGGAAGGACATAATCAAAATCTACCTTGATTTATTGCACTGTCCCATTTCCTACTTTTAGTTTTCACACAGAAAAAGGCCGAATATAAGTAAGAACAAGAAGCCAAATGGAAGAAAGAAAAAAAAAAAAATTACTGAAACGGGGTCATTGCTGTGATATTATTGCGCCAAAAAATTCCTAAATTTCATTGTAGATAATTTTAATCATACTCGTACGAGTCTCAAGTATGTTGTGCACTAGTATCTATAATATAACTACTTTCAAATGAAATGACATAAAAACACCAAAAGCCCATGAAAATCCTTGGCAAATTTGTTGCTGAAAATTATCGTTGAATGATGATGACTGGAGCAAGAGCAGAAACTAAAATACACCAAAGTTAGAAGGATTTCTGTTCAAAACGTAATGGTAGTTCATTATATAAGCTTTCGTTCGCATTTTATTGTTCAAAATATTGCACAATAGATTTTAGGGATTTAGGAAATATATAGAGTGTAGTTTTTAAGTACTTTTGATTAATTGAAACTTAAATAAAAATAGATTTTCTTTAAACTGTTTAAATAGCAAGAATATTTATAAACGAAACATTAGTTTTTTAATACGATTTAAATCTAACAAACCTTGTTGTACACGAAGTACTTCGAAGGAAATGGTCACCATTATTCCATCAGATCTGTTGTTTGCCAAGGAGGAAGGAAACTGATACAGAAGTAGTTGTGTCTCCGGTTCAATGGATAATATGAAACTTACTTGATATTTTAAGGTATATCAATTTCAAATGTATTGTTACGAATGTGCAATACCGATTTGAATTTAACGGTCTGTAACAACTGCCTGCAACATTCATCAAGTTTATAAACACGTCCATTAGTAGAAGCTGCTAACATTAAAAGCGAAAGCTCTAGAATTCGAATGTTCTAGTTGTCCGTTAAGATCATTGTAGAAGATTAAGATGGCGTGTGAATAAATAGTGGCAGAGGTTGCAGTCGTGAGTGGAGTTGATCATTGGCGCTGTTAGAGTTAACATCAACTGTCGTGTACATTTGAGTTTGTACATTATAAAGTGTGTGTGCATTTCTGCGAATTGATAAATGTGTATAAAGACACTGAGTGACTATTTAGACTGTTGTTGTTATACATTTAAAATAATTAAAGAGTTGTTACAATTTTAAACTACTAAAACTGCTTTTATTTGCAATCAAAAGTATCCGGTATATTTAAAGGAAATAAACTAACATTTTAAAAAGGTTAAAACGTAACAATATGTTTTTTGCTTACTTTCATTAGCAATGTTAGCAAAAAATAAAGCTATTTATTATTTGCGACCGCATAAAGTATATTTATGGGAAGGAAAGTCGATTTGCCACTGTCTGTATGCTGCACTGTGGGGGAACTGAAAATAAGTGGAAATAAATCTGTAACTTCTAAACGGATAGCCAGATTTTAATAAAATTTCCCATGGCTATAGATGAAGATCTCTGTAAAATTTGAATTCCGTAACGAAATTTTTCAGATATTTATGAAAATTAATGTGTTTTTGAAAGTGGTTCTTATGAGGGAGCTATAATTATGGGCCGGTCTTCATAAAATTCGCTACAGCGAATTCGTCATATGTCAAATTTCAACGTGATAGCGATATATATTAGATATTTATGTGTATTTAAATGATTTTCGGAAGTGATCTTTATATGGGGGCTGTGGTCAAATAGAACTCGGTCCAACAAAAATCGGTATCGCTATTTCTCTTTGCACAAAACTTAGTTGTGCTGAATGTTGTATGGATATTATAATTCTATGTGCATTTATATATCATAGCACCATATTTCGGGAAGAAAGAATTTACCCAAAGTCACAAAAAACCTGTGAAAATTATCACATTTTTGGAGGTTTTTCGTTAAAACTTTTAACCCAAGTATTATTTAATTTTTTTGTTCAAGTTACCTTTGCAAAGCATGTCAGTTATTATGTTTAATGTCAATTATGTTCATTTGTTGTTAATCTACCGGAAGAACTTGTCCGTTGATATAAAACCTGATTCAGATAGAAAGAATGGTCTACATGATGTTTCTAAAGCCAAAAAATACAAAGCATTTTCAAAAGAGCTCCCAACACCTCCGGTAGGAAAGCAGCCCCTTTAGGTCAGTACTCGGACTATTTGGTACGAAAAGTTAAAGCCAATGAATGTTTAAACGCATTCAAGGCTCAAAAAGTTCCTAACAGGAACTCTGCTAAAATTTTGAGGCCAAAAACAGAGCACGGAAATTGACGTCAAATTGTATACAAAAAATATACCTGCTGCATAACGGATGACGAAATGTACGTATGGAAAATGTTTCGCAGCTTCTGGATGAATTTTTTTTATGTTGCTGATACTCGGGGAATGTTAAAGAAAAGTTTAGGACCCAAAAGCAGACAAAATTTCCCAAAAAGTTCATGGTATGGCAAGCTATATGCAGTTGCGGCAAAAAAACCAAACATTTGTTACAAAGGGCTTTATAAATACCGAAATTTACATCAAGGAATGTTTACAAAAAAGGATGTTTCCATTCATAAGACTTCTTAATATGTCCACTTATTTTTGGCCTGATTTGGCATTTGTCACTATGGTAAGAGAGGTCTTGAGTGGTACATGACCAATAATGTGGTATTTGTACTAAGAGAGGCAATTCCTTCAAACTGCCTGGAGCTGAGTCCAGTGGAGAGATATTGGGCTCTTGTTAAAAGAGAATTGAAGAGCACAAAAAAGGTGGCGAAAAGAGTGGTAGATTTTAAACGGAGATGGACAACCTGTTCGAACAAAGTGACATAAAGCACTATAAAAACCATAATGGAAGGGTTTTCGAAAAAGGTTCAAAATTTCATCATTAGTGATTAGAACTATAAAAATAATGTTCTTTGTAAATTGTAACAATAATTTCAATCAAATAAAAATAGATTCAAAACTGTAAGTTTTGTTAAAATTCTTTCGATCTCAGTCCTTACATTTTGATCCATAACCCTGGTTCTACCAATTCGATTTTGCTGATTTTTAATACCAAACTGCTTAGAAAAATTATAAACATTTTGGTATACATTTCATTAATTTCGCTTTTGTATTTCGAACGTGAGAGTGTTTTACACAGACAGACTGACATGGCTTAATCGACTTAGAATTTCATAAGGATCAATAATTGGTGAAGGGTATAAAAATTAAGTTAAACACACTCAGAGCCTAGCTGTTTCAGAGATGATTGTTGTTTGCCAGGTTTCATAGCTGGAGTGATGTCTAAAGGGCGGTCCCTAAAATTCATCTTGGGTCTACACAATTAAAGAAATAATCACTAAAATTTATTTTAGGATAAAGTAAATTGCCGTAAAAACATTTTTTTTTTTTTGACAAATTCAGTTATATTAACAATGTAAAGCAGGAAGATTCGTTTATCTCGTTAATGTCGAATTTCATCTTTCAGAGCATCTGTTGTTCGTAGTCTGATCACGTAAAGCCAGCCTTTCAAATGGACCCATAGACAATAGTCCATTTCATTATGCACTTTCTAATGCAGAGAGAAGACAATGGGTTACTTTATACATCCCAGGTAATCTAGCGTGAAGACTATTGTCACTTAAGTGTCTCTAAGTAATCTGGAGTGTAGTCACTTTAATCGTTTGGTCAGTAATTCGTTCAAACTGGTTTTATACAAATTGTGTTGATATAATTCTCATGCAGGTTATTTTTAGTTTAGCTTAAGTATACTGATATCCCATGTAACATAGCATGAAGTCAATAGTCTTTTTAGTGTCTCTTAGTAACCTATAGTGAAGTCACTTTAACGTTTATTTTGTGCTGCACTTTAGGAAGTTGTTATTTTACCCACCAGAAGCAATCCATTGGATAGTTGTCAAAGAAAGGTTTCTTTACAAGCTATCGTTTATTGGACTTCCTATGTTATGTCTTTTAGCTGACTATTTGAGGTCAATTAGCACTCGTACATGTTAAAATAAGTTATGTAGCTGATCAAGTTAACAGTTGGGTAGCTAGTAAGGTAACTGACGTTATTTAACCAGTATGTGAATCCAATGCATTGACTACTTTGCACCAGCTATTAGACAGTCTCATTGTAATCAAAAAGGGTCAAAATAACTAGTCACGTAGCTATTGAAGTAACTTGTTCCCACCCTAAATGATGGGTAAAATCACTAGTTCGGGACTGTCTCCTAGAACTGCTGTGCATAGTTTTGTTTTCTCACTTAGAAATGATCGACCCTTACACCACTGCATCTAATAAGCTATCTTTCGAAGTACACAATATAATTGATTTTTTCTTAGGTGCTTCCAAAACTTACTACTATTAGTCAAAATATTTATCAACCTATGTAAAATTGAATAAACAAATACAATTCTAGTTTTTTATATGTTAAACAAACTCAGTATTCTTTAACTTTTAATATTTGTGCCGATGCCAGAATTTGAATGTTTTCAATTCATGTAAAAAACACACACTTAATGGCTGTCAAAGCAAGTTTGCCCGAAAGGCGCCTATTTAACTTGAAAAGTTCTGGTGAAAAAAGCAATGCACACAGAATCAATACTATGGTAACATCCTCCATTCATTATTGAGATATTGACATATAAAACTTTTTATAAATTTGCAAACAGAGTTCGCAGTATAAAAAAAAAACCTTCAACAACACATTTCATTTAAAAAGTAAGAGGAGAGAGAGAGAAAAAAAGCATACTGCATCATCAATGTGTAACGAATGTCAACATCATTCTAAAATTTTATGAGCCTATAAAGCGGAAGTAGGCGTGGCAGACATTGCAGTCATTCAAAATGAAAAAGAGCGAACAATAAGAAACAAAATAAACCAAATGTTGCCAAAACTAACGTCAATGCACCGATAATGTCGTTTTGTAGTTTTTTTCTTTACTTTTTTTTTTGTGGGCATTTTTCTGTTCTTGTGTATTTGGGTCCTATTTGGGTTTTTTTTTTTTCGTTTTGTTCCAATTCATGGTTGGCATTAAATTTTTGTTGTGTTTCACACATACACATAGCCATTCAGAATACATTCATATAATTTTATAGAGTATTTTTATTATTTGTTTTTCCTTTTCAAATATGTTTGGAATATTATGGCCAAATAGCTGGAAAAAAAAGCCACTGAAATGAAATGTATACATGACTTTAAACAACAAGCAAGAGTAAGTATATTCGGTAGAGAAAATTCATGACTGGATTTTACCTTGAAATTAATAAACCTTCATAAAGTATAAAACAACAGCAAGAACAATAATTTAATCGTAATTTAGTTTAAGTAGAAACGCTATGAAAATTTAAAATATACAATTGAAATTCCAAATGAGAGCATTCTGCTTCTCAATAGAGTTGGTTTTTTCAACCATTTTCAAATAAGTTTTTCTTTAATGTTTAACAGTATTATAGAACTTTGTTAGTTGTTCAACTAAATTCTATGAAATTAATTTAAAAAAAAACATTGGTAAATATAATTTATTTTATTCCACTTAGGGCTGTGTAATAAAAATCCCTTAAATTTAGCTATTTTCAGTGACATTTCAAACTAAAAAGGGTCAAATAGGTACAAATTGTTGATAATAATTGTCTTTAAAAACTCATTTAACAGCTGTTATATTAAGTTTTTATTAAAATAAAGCGCAACGTATTTTAAACATTCAAATCGTTCAGCTCTTTAATCTAAATTATAAATAAATAAAAAATAATAAAAATAAAAAAAATACAACAACAATGATTCTCTTATCTCTAGAGTACAATATAAATATAGAATTTAGTTATTGTTGTCGCTGTTTTATTTTTATTATTTCTAATATTTATAGAAACATTTGAAGAAGGTGTTCAACTCATCTACATAAGTCATGAAGTAAGTGCTTGCAAACAGCAACAACAACAACAACAACAACAACAACAAAAACCCCAATAAAATTAAAATAGAATATTTCGCTGAATACAAAAATAAAACAAACAGCAAACAAATGTTGACTTTGTTTTTGGTTGAAGAGCAGCCCACATTTGGAGAAAGACAACAACTTTTTAATGCACGAATCAGAGATGGAAAATCGTGTTCTGAAACATGTACTACAGGGTGAGCCCCGTAAAAACTATTTCTTAAAATTAAAATAGTTTTTGTATTTCATTGACCCTTAGATGTTAAATATAAAATATAAAAAGGTTTTACTTATTATTGGTTAGCGTGAATCAATTTGAAATTGTCGGATATCCAGGAAATTTAGTTTTTGGTCACAAAATTGTTTAAATTATTTCATAAAAACACATTTCGTAATCTATTTTCTAATATTTAATTACAGATTTTTTCTTTGGAATGCTTAATTATGATTTTGTAGTTTTAAATTTCTACGACAATGTTAATATATTGATACTTTGGGTCAAACTTTACTTTTACTTTCAATAATTATTTAAAATATGAAATACATGAAATCTCATTATTCTATTGAACCTTGACTAGTACAAAAATAATATACTTTTTTGCTTGAAAATTGTTAATCCTCTTTTAACATTTATTATGAGAAACATTGTTTTTTAATTTTTGAAATTTCGTTAAAAAACGAATTTTATTATTTTTTTTTTTTTTATTTCACAAATTTATTAGAATCGAAAATTGTTTTTTGAATTTTCTGAAATTTTGTTAAAATATTTTTAGAAACATTTTAAATTTGTGATTTGAGATATTATTTCAGACCTTAAGAACATCGAAAATCGAATTTGAAAATAAGAGAGACCCAAATTTACTGTTATTGTCAAAATAAAGCAAAGTTGAGCTACAAAGTTATATTGTCTTCTTTAAGTATAGACTTTTGCGATATTATACTGAATATTTAAGGTTAAGGTTTGTGGAACTTCTGCAGAATAAATAAAGACTATTTATATAAGTATTTGACATTGTTGAAAAGCATAGGACTTGAAGATTGATATTTTACTAAAACTAAATAATTCTATAAATTTTTAGGACCTCATTTACCTTAAAAACTAAAAAATTATAATATGGTGATTTTCCATGAAGAAAAATATAAAATTTGAATTAATGTAAAATTTTAACAGTTAAAGATAACATAACAAAATTTGGAACTAACATAGATCTAAATGTCTTTAAATCAACGGTATTATAATTTTTGAAATTTTTTATTTTAAAATACCGAAATTCCTAAACCGGGAAAAATGTGTTTCAAAAACTGAGTTTTTTTTAGAAAAGTGCCTACTGTGACGTTATTTACCGCGTGATAGTAAAAACCCTTTGTAAGTGTTTAAGTAACATATAGGGTTATAAAAATATGGAACACCTTTGTGGATCGGTGCTTTGAGTTTTCAGAATTTGTTACTCAAACCTAAAATTATTTTTTAAAATTGGCCATGTTTGGATAGACCAGGGGGGTGTTGTGTCCGTTTTAGGGAACCATGTTTTACTTTGCACGCTTTTGCATTAACTTCTCTTTCCGGATCATATAAAGTTTGTGTATAGTCCCGAAGAAAAATTTTTTCTACAAAAGAAAAAATATATGGGCTGTTTTGGGAAAAAACTTAAAAAATACGGCCTTTTTTATATGTTCCAATATTGGATGCGTGTAACTTTTTATAGGGACAAGATAACTATTAGCAAGTTATTCCTATTTAATTTAGAATTTTATCACCAATATAACTGATGTTTTAAAAGTAAATTTCGTCAATCCGTTGGCCCGTCATCTCTAAATAACCATAAAAAGATCGAGCAAAATTTAAAAAAATAAATCAATAAACCTAAATATCTCTTCAACTAATAGAGATAACCTACATATGTAAGTGTATTTTTTGTAAGATCTTCTTAAGGATTTTTTTATATTCTTAATTTAGCTCATTTGGATCATAAATGGATTTTTGGCGATTTTTTTTTTAAATTTTGAGACCCGACGTAAGTGCCACACTCTGGCCCCCATTAGCGCTAGGAAGCAGAACATATGCAAATCAACTCAAAATCACCTCAGCTTCGCAACAATATCTCCAATAGTTCCCGAGATACCGAATTATTAAAAAAACGTTTCTAAACCACTGTGTGTCGCCTTTAAAAAATCCACTTTACCTAAAAAATTTTTGTGACTACAGAAAGCTACAACAAAATTTGTGTTATTCTTTAGAATGTATATCATTTTACTCGGTTTCCTTTTAGAAGCTTCCATGTAAAGATTTATTAGTGTTCTATCAGTGGAGATTCTACATATATAAAATTCTTTCAGATCTGATAGAGAACAAAAATTTGTCATCATTTTTATTTTTTCATACCTCACTTTGGGCCTTGATGCTCCGCCCTACCTTAGTGTTTAAAGTCCAAGTTTAAAATTTTAACTCAGCTACACATTCTCTATAGTCATGGGGAATTTTATTAAAATCGGACAATTCGGTTAGAAGTTACAGATTTTCATTTCCCCTACTGTGTGCCGGGTGCCTCTAAATGAGATATCTAGATATTCGAAAGTGTCACTGATTTATCAATTTCGTTGCGGATGTTATAACAAAAAGCGGTCGATGTTGGATGAAACATTCTTCGATCACTGCACTGGAATTCCAATTGCACAAAATAAGCCGGAAATTCAGCGGAAACTATACACAATTGATTAGGTTGGATGGAACAAAAAACTCAAATGTCGAATGGCAAGCCCAAATACGACCATCGGAGATCGTCGTCGATAATCGGATTTTCTCGGACGCAAAATGGAGTTTCTCCCCACACAACCTATTATATTTTCAACACTAAGGGCCATTATTACAACTTGCCTTTATGTTTGTAATAGTAAAAGTTAACTTTAAAGCTATCTTTTTCTATTACATAAAGTTATATTTTACTATTACGAACATAAATGCAAGTTGTAATAATGGCCCTAAAAGTATTTAATTAAAGTTCTTTTCACATTCGTACAATTTTAAAAATCTAGTATTAAAATTAACTATAAAATCTTATTTGAGTAAAATTAATAATTAAAAAAGTAATGAATTTCCCATACCATCTACGAATTTTTAGAACAAACCATGTTTTAAGTCATACCTACATAGACAATCGACCAACTGATGATAATAATACAAATACTTGCTGGTGGGGTAGTCAAAAGTACTGTAGCACATAAATATCTGCCAAATCTGAATTATATTTGCTCGCAATAAAAAACCATGATGGGATTCAGATTGTGGGGTGGTAGAAGAGCTGTGCGAAGACTTCTTCGAGTTTGAGTTCTTGAAAGTACTCTTTCAAGTGGATTAGGATAGTGTTGTAATTTCGATATGTATCTATGTCGAATCTCTCTAAACATATGTTACCAATGTTACTTTTAAATCTCTATGGAAGTTCTAATTTTTACTTTCCGTTCCACATAATTGGATTCAGCATGTCAAAATTGGATTTAAAGCCGATGTATACAAGACTACTTTTCAGTTAATGCTAACTTTCTATTGTTTGTAGATTAGTTAGTTGCAGTATCTTGCAACTACTGGCTCTACGAATTGCACTTCACAGACCAGTTTAGAGACAATACTTGATATACCTCCTCTCGATATATATATCAAATGCATTTCTGCTCAGTATTCTCTTCGACTCAAAGAGTCAGACAAAAGATAGGCAGGCCAATATTGGGGCAAGGAACTGTCTACACCGAATTTTGATACGACCTTTAGGTCAGAATAGCGACAAAGGATGATTGGGCCTCAAACTCGGTCCTTCCGGACGACGCAATCTCAATCTACGCTGATGGATCAATGACAGAATTGTACAAGGGCTCGGGAGTAATTAGGTCGAAATTTCTTCTCAACTGTATTCTTTCACTGGCACAACTTAGAAAACACCAAGTCGAGTTAATATATAATCCAGATCATGACGGCATCCGGGGAAATGAAATCGCTTATGAGTTCGCAATTAATGGCTTTTCCCTAGACGTAACTCTTGTGTAAAGAAACATTCACACTCACTTGAGGAGACATCGGATTTGATAGATAACGTTGAGAGGGACAGAACTCAGGTGGTCTAATTTCGCGATTTGTAGATTACCAAGGATGCTCTGGCCAACTCTGGCAAATACTCTTTAGTCTCTTGGTATAAATTTGATCAGGCTACTTACGGCTATAATTACTGCACGGAGAGCAAAAATATAGTTGTGCATGTTTACAGTAACCAGTTCCACATTTTTAAAAGTTTTTTAACAATATTATAGTCACTGTAACTATTTACATGATTGTGATAACCATAATATGGTAAACTTACGATTCACATGATTGTATCAATCATATATATGGTTACAGTAAAGATGTATATGTGTTTGACAACCATTTTTATGATTAAGATTTTACCATAGTATGTTGCTTTCGGCTAATAGATATCATAATCTGAGAACATCATATTATGATATAAAGATTTATCATAACATTGGATAATTTAAGCATATATATGATTGATAAAAATGTGGAAATGATTACTGTAAACATGCACAATTATATTTTTTCTCTGATTTTTTCTCCATAATAAAAACACCTCATACACAATAATACATCTTGGTACGGGTCTCTTTCAGGATCTGTACTGTCCCAGAGATGTATCACTAATCTTATACGTCAGAAGTAGCGGTTGGTACTCACGTGGACCACAGGAGTCACAAATGATTTTCTCTTCATGTATGATTCGCAACATACTTGAAAAATGTATCATTGTATCAAAATGGGAATGAACTCACTAAATTGCGATCAACCCTCGTAACCTAACTTAAGATACAAACAAATTTAACAATTCAAGATAGGACATTTACAAGGTAGCTAGTTGTAAGAACCACCAGATTTTCAGCAATATTGATTGATGAAATTTGTTCGTAAATATAAAGCTTATCATAATTCCATTTAATCATTCTTTATAAAATCAAAATCAATATTTATTTAATATTATTAAAATTTTTCTCAGGAAAATTGTACAAAATTTAATCAACATCACTTATTCGCCTAAAGTTGCAAGTGGAACTACACACCAACCTCAATTTGTTGGAAACGATCTATATAAATTTATAGACAGGTTTTCCTTTTACGCTAAATTAAAACACTTTTCACAATGAAACATACGGGAAGTGTGCTGCAGTGGTAGTTGTGCTCGTAAAGAGAAAAAGATACCAAAACAATTTTATTACTTTATCGCTTACGTTTGTAGCAATAAAGAACATACAACGTATATAAAAATATATATATATATATATATTTTTAAAATGCTGGTGGCTAAAATTTTAGGATATAAATGTATTTAGTGCTTATATGAATGGATAAAAAGGTTTTCAAAAAAAAAAAATATATATAAAAAAAAAAACGAAAAACTTCATACACTTGGTATAAATGTATTTATGTATTTGTGTGAATATATAAGAATATGTATAAGTGAGATATACATACCCAGTAGTTAAGCAAGTAGTCAATATATCCCTTATGGACAGTAATTGTCACTAATGTCATGTCACTTTGCTAATTCCATTTTATACACTTTGTAATGCAGAGATAAGTCAAGTGGTTACTTTATACATCCCATATAATTTAGTGTGAAGTCAATTGTTACTTTAGTGTCACTAAGTATAATAGAATGTAGTCACTTTAAACGTAATTTTGTACTGTACTTTAGAAAGCAGTTATTTTACCCACCAGAGGTAATATATTGGAGAGTTGTCGGAGGAAGATTTGTTTGCCAACAATCTGTTTTTTTAACTGTATATAACATGTCATTTTAACTGACTATTTGAGGTCATTTTGCACCCGTACGTGTAAAAAGAACTAGTTATGTAGCAGATCAAGTAACCAGTTAGGTAGCTAGTGAAGTAACTGACTCTATGTAGCCGGTATGAGAATCCAATGCATTGACTACTTCGGGCTATTGTAATCAAAAAGGGTCCATTAATCCCTTGCTTATGACATGCACGTATTAAAATAACTAGTAATGTAGCTAGTTTGGACAGACTCATAGAACAGCTGGGTTATGTATATTTGTGAATGTGTATATGTGAGATATACATATTGACGGCAGTGGCAAGAGACCTGGGATGTTTCAGTTTTGTTAATGCCACAATCGTATGACTAAAACTTAAACAACCAATATATACACGTAGTTGCATACATTCGTAGTTATAACTGTAAAAATAATATTGGATCAAGTTAAAATGAATTTCGATGAGAAGTTTTATTAATCGAAAAAAAACCTTTTAAGTTTTGAAATAACAAATTCTTGGTATTTTAGATCACCTAGAGAGGATCATTTCAACATGATTACAAGCTTTTTGACACTGTAATAATTTAAATTATTGCTAGAAAAATAATATGTTAAAGTTACGATTCACATGATTGCATCAATCATATATATGACATTAGATATTAATTAATTATATGTTTGTGGTTTAGGATTAAACCATACTGCGTTGCACTCAGAATAGGGTTATCATATTATGATACAAATATAAACAATTATTTTGTATTTATGCATTTCTAAACCTTGTTAAATATTTTTTCTAAGCTTCATCAAAGTCCACCAATAAATAAAGGCTTTTAAAATATGGTCGGAACGATGTTGACAGTCTGTAGTGGCCATGTTTATTCTGATACTGATGCCAAATCAACATGTCATGTTACAGAGTAGATTAGTCAGACCAAATAATAAAACTTTATTATAAATAAGTGTATTTGTTAGTGAAGACTTTATCATCATCATATTTATCTTTATCATTTTTAACTACTTGGCATATTTTTCGAAAAATTGCTATGTTAACAAGCAAAATTGGCGAAGATGGGATGACGATGAACCACACGAAGTTAATTGGTTCGTACTTTTTCGAAAACAGCGTTGATAAGGCCATCACCATCAACGACGTGCAGTACACTCTATTTTGACCAGAATTGAACACTATGGAGGTGATGTGGTTCCAGCAGGACGGGGTTGGATGTCACACAGCAAACGCCACAATGAACACTCTACATGAACGATTTAAGAATATAGATATCTCACACGTAGAAGTAATGAAATGGCCAGCATGATTGTCCAATTTCCTTAACATGCAGGTCTATGCTAATAATTTGTAGTCGACCGTTGCCGCTGAAGCCGAAATAACTCAGATAATCGCTCAAACTCTACACTATCCATGTAGCAGAGTCATTGAAAATATTGTTACGAATGTGCAATGACGATTTCAATTCAACGGTCTGTAACGACTGCCTGCAGCATTCATCATGTTTGAAGGCACGTCCATCATTGACATTGTTTGTAAGTATGGCAACACTAAATGTTTAGGCTGCTGGCAATGACATCGAAAGCTCTAGAAATCGAAAATACTAGTTGACCGTTAAGAACAATCTCGACTACTCGGATGAAGATGGCAGTGCGTTTATAAATAGTGGCTGAGGCTGCAGTTGTGAGTTGAGTTGAACATTGTCGCTGTTAGAGTTAACATCAATTGTGTTTGTACATTATAAAGTTTGTGTGCATTTCTGCGAATTGATAAACGTGTATAAAGACACTGAGTGACTATTTAATTATGTTGTTGTACATTCTAAATAAATAAAGAGTTGTTACAATTTGCAATCGGATTTTATTTGCAATTAAAAGTATCCGGTTTATTTAAAGGAAATAAACCCCGTTTTTAAAAGGTAAAAACGTAACAATATTATAACTAGGATCCCTGTTACCTTGGGAAAACATTGTTCACACTTTTGAACAATATCCTATTCCATATAAATATAAATAATAAACGAAAAATCCCAAATATTTAACATTTCATCTGTGACCCAGGTAGTGAAAGTTCAATCAAATCTTCCGAATATTTTTTCTGTTTGTGGGATTAACAAAAATGTTAAAAGGTTTAAATTGGACTTTTACAATTTGTTTCGTGCCAGATATGGATATTCATATCAGATATTCTATAATTATTACGAAGGTGAGAATTGCGTTGCACTTTGATATCTTTATCAGAGATGCGGTTTGGTTACATTTGTTAAATTGTTCGTAACTTTTCGACCCTCTACGTAATATGTATAATTTTCCTGTTTTGGACCTTATTTTCGTAACTTTTTAGCCCTGCAAAAAGTACAATATGAAAAAGTAGTTCACATAGGATGTTTCTATTACCTAAACAATAGTGTGACTTATTTGTAATTTATTTCCACGTAGGTCTAAGTCATTTTGAGACAGACTCTGGCAATGCGAAAGATCATAGTAATGTACTCTTGGTATATTTGGTATATTACGTGAGATACTAAAAATTGTATGGCTGGATTATATAGCTCTGTTTTAGACGCTTGAAGAGTTCTGTTGAAAATATCGTGTAATTAATATAGCTGTCATTTCATACACCTACTAGTCATGCTAAAAGTTAGAATAATTCAAATGAGGACATGATAAGAAATATCGCGGTATATTTTTGTTGAAACTCCAAAAGGTTATATAGATTTAAAAATACCAAACTTTCTTTTAATATTACAAGATATTTTTTATTTAAATCAAGTGTAGACGGAATTCTAGAGAAATGCTTGAAGTCCCTACTAATGTCCCGCAAAATTGATAGAATAGATTTATTAAATCAATTTCCTAATTCAAATAATATTATGCCAGCTTTACATAAAGAATATTGTGAGCAAAGAATGAGTGACCAGAAAAAATTGCATACTAAAATTATTAAACATTTTCAACATAACCCAACTTTTCCAATGTTATTAAACAGTACCGGGAGAACTTATCCGTTGATATAAAACCTGGTTCAAGTAGAGGGAATGGTACACATGATGTTTCTCAATCCAAAAAAATAGAAAGCATTTTGAAAAGAGCTCCTAACACCTCCAGTAGGAAAGCAGCCCGTTTAGGTCAGTACTCGGACTATTTGGTACGAAAAGTTAAAGCCAGTGAAGGTTTAAAAGCATACAAGGCTCAAAAAGTTCCTGACAGGAACTCTGCCAAAAATTTAGAGGCCAAAGACAGACCATGGAAATTGAAGTCAAATTTTATACAAAAAATATACTTGCTGCATAATGGATAACAAAATGTACGTATGGAAAATTTTTCGCAGTTTTTGGGTCAATTTTTTTATACTGCAGATGCTTGAGGGAATGTTGAAGAAATATTTAGGACCCAAAAGCAGACAATATTTCTCAAAAAGTTCTAGGTATGGCAATCATTATGCAGTTGGGGCAAAAAAGCCAAACATTTGTTACAAAGGGCTCTATTAAATACCGAAATTTACATAAAAGAATGTTTCCATTCATAAGACTTCTTAATGTGTCCACTTATTTTTGGCCTGATTTGGCATCTGTCACTATGGTAAGAAAGGTCTTGAGTGGTACAAGAACAATAATGTGGTATTTGTACCAAGAGAGGCAATTCCTCTAAACTGCCTGGAGCTGAGTCTAGTGGAGAGATATTGAGCTCTTGTTAAAAGAGAATTGAAGAGGACACAAAAGGTGTCCAAAAGTGTGGTAGATTTTATACGGAGATCGACAACCTGTTCGAACAAAGTGACATAAAGCACTATAAAACCATAATGGAAGGGTTTTCGAAAAAGGTTCAAAATATCATCATTAGTGATTAGAACTATAATTTTTTTTTGTAAATTGTAACAATAATTTCAATCAAATAAAAAAAGATTCAAAACTGTAAGTTTAGTGGTTTCATTTTTATTAACATATATGTATGTTAAACATTTTTCAATCTCAGTCCTTTTTCAATCTCAGATTTCCAAACTTCAGAGACGATTAGGCAAAGGGTTAACGTTATACGGTTTGACTCAAGTGTTCAAATATCAAAAGTTACAGATAATCTAAAACCCTATTTTTGCTTCAAGATTTGGATAGCAAAAAAATAGCATGAAAAACAAATTTAGATATGAACTAATATTGGAAGATTTGGAGATCACAACCAGGTTTATTTCTTCTACAGAAAAATCGCTTTACCACAACTTACATAGTCTTATCACTGGTGATTGTCGCATATATTAAATTAAGATGCTATATTTAATTTTGTGTAGAAAAATAGACATTCCCTTACCCAATTATAAGTAAATGGATAAAGTAGTTAAGGGAAGTAACAAATTATAGAACATATATGCATACTTACAATTACGAGTAGGTAACTATATATATACATATAACTTACCCAGCGGGAAAATTTACAAAGGCTTCACTTTGTAGGCCTTTTTTATATACTGTAAAATGTCTTATTCAAGAAACTTATCCAGAGATAAGTTATACTTCCTTTAAAATCAGACAAACATTTAACAATGGCTTCTAAGCCAGTGGTTGGCACTCACTCATAGCCACCAGAACAGAACATGATCGTTTATTTACCTGTAATCAACACGAATGTTAACGAAGCTGATCCGATTACAACAGATAAAGAAAAATTATAATAAGTTATTATACTCCATATTCATGTTCTCTCTATGTCGACCACTGTTCTTTTAAAAGGCCCTACTTTTAAAAGAAAACGCGAATTGGAATTATGCCGGTAAAGATTTTTTAGGTTGACGTTATTTTGGCTATTAACATAAATTCTAAAAAAAATAGGCCTTCTTGGGATACAATTTTATTTAGAAGGTCTGGGGCAAATTCTCGCACGCGTAATCGAAATAAATTTGGATCGCTTATTCGAGAAAAACTCCTTCGTTAAAGAGCACAATAATTATAATTTTCTATACATTTTATTCAATATCAAATAAGAGAGACCCAAAAATAAAAAAAACTCTAACATTCGAATAAGTATTCGATCGTGTTCCACTGCGGTAATTAGCCCCCTGGTTGCAGTTCCTATCCAGAAGACATTAAGACGTGGCTTGCAGGCACGGTTCCCAATGCAAATGAGTGCGAAAATGTTCTTCTGTCTGCTAAATAAAGGCCTTTTGGACGGCCTTTTTCCTGCAACCATTTCCTCCCCCCCAAAGTACATATACACTGTTAAGAGGGACAACTCCAAAAGTTTATATTGTACATAGTTAAGTATAGTGGCAATGGCACCAAATGCAAATACAAGTACATGAAATAATTGTAGTACAAAATATATAAAAAAAAATCTACAAACAGTTTACAATTCAACGAAAAAAATAAAAAAAAAAATACTAAAATTAAGCAATTTAAATACTGAGTTGTCATATTGGTTTAAATGTTTCTTTTAATTTTTTATTCTTAAAATTTTGTTGTAGATTCTTGTTTTTTTTTGTCATTTACTAAGGAGGGGCCTTGTATGGCTCCACATAAATGTGCCTGTCGTCGTGTACAAGAGAACTGGAGAACTGGATATTATATGATTTTTTTTTTTACTGAACAAGCGCCACTATTTCTACAATTCTTTATTTGGATATATGTATGTTTATATACCTACAAACATATGGAAGTATTTTACATTTGCATGTATGTATCTAAGTTTCTCGGTATGTGTATGGTATACACGTACATTTCACTTATTTACTTATGCTGATTGTGAGATACTCGTACTGAAACGAAATGCAAAATAGTACGTCAAAAAATATATACAAATAAAATTAAAACAAAATTAAGAGAAATGAAATAAAACCTTCAAAAATAAAATTGGGAATTTTAAATTAAAGACAACTTGCTGGCATTGTTTGTGTATGGAACTATTCATGGCTATACGAAAGATGTGAAACATAAAGTTTTAGATGATCGAAATGTTAAGGTACGTGAGGTGTCGCTAGAACTCTTATACATGTTACTCGAGAGCTTGAATGAGAAAAATCTTTTTATACCCTTCACCTGCGTGAGAAGGGTATATATAAGTTTGTCATTCCGTTTGTAATTTCCACAATATAATTTTCCGACTCTATAAAGTATATATATTCTGAATCCTTATATATAGCGGAGTCGATTTAGCCATGTCCGTCTGTCTGTCTGTCCGTCTGTTGAAATCAACTTTCTGTAGAACCCAGATATCTTCGGGATCCAAATCTTCAATAATTCTGCCAGACATGCTTTCGAGAAGTTTCGTATTTAAAATTAGCAAAATCCGTCTATAAATAACGGAGATATGAGCAAAAATCAGAGACAACCTATATTTTTGGCCAATTTTTGATCTATATCTCGATTACTAAATCATAAATATACACAATATGGATATCTAATGATAGATATTTCAGAGTCCATTGTAATGATGTTTATAAGGCTAAAGTAAGTTGGACCTATAATGGGTCAAAATCGGGAAAAATATTTTTTAACCCGAATTTTTTTTCACAAAAAACTTTTTTTTGTCATAAATTTTTTTCACTAATAAATTTAAATTAAAAAAAATTGAAAAAAACAATTTGGAAAAAAATTAAAAAAAAAAAAAATTTTAATTTTATTATTGTTATTAAGATTTTATTATTAATAAGATTTTCACTAATAAATTAAAAAAAATATATATATATTAAACAAAAATATTAAAAAAAAATTTAAAAAAACAATTTCGAAAAAAAATTAAAAAAAAAAATTTTTTAATTTTATTTTAAAGTATAATTTGGTGAAGAGTATATAAGATTCGGCGGAGCCGAATATAGCTTTCTTACTTGTTTTAGCACAAGTATTCAAAAACAGTAACACGTATGAGTATTTGCATCTCAACTTCCCTTAGAATTGGCGTATCTGCTCATAAGTTTGGAGATGTAGTTGTTACAGGAATTTTTTTCACTGGCTTGTCGTATATAAAAAGTGAAAAAACACCTTAGTAATGACTATGATAAATTTTATTAAGATAAGCGTTCACGAGCTAATTACGAATTATTTCCAAATTAAAAAGTTTATTCTGTAGCACAGTGTTATCATATTGATAAGGCAAAATAACTGACATTTTCAAAATAAACTAAATCTCAAATTTCTCAACACAACTAAATTATTTTGCTGTGTAACCAAATGATTTAAATAAAAGTTTTTGTTTGCTTTACTTTACTTTAGCCTTTTAACTTATAATTTATCACAGTTTTATTTTCTTGCCATAAATTTAAATTAATATTCTTAAGAGGTATCTCAAGAATTGTTTTATTAAAAGGCAAATTTATTGATTCTGATGACCTCTTTATTTAAATTAAGAAAATGGCAAAAAAAAAAAAGAACATAAATTCAAGAGATTTATCAATTACAAGTGTAGGCACTTAATACGAGGGCATATTGTATAAATCCAACATAAATGCCTTTTGTATACATTTTTATTTTTTATTTTATTTTTTCTTTTGCAAAATGCAACTGAACTCGGGTTAAAATATGGCAAATTAATTGATTTTTTGTAAAATCATGTAAAAAGGCATGTTTAAAAAGAATAAAGAAATAAATACTATTAAAATACCTGCAACAAAAAGAAATGCTTTGGTTGGCAAAAAAAATCAAAAAAAAAAAAGGCAGGGGAAAGGGTAGTAAAAGCAAAAATGAGAAAAGAACTAAGTCAAATGTTAATACATTTTCAAATCCGCCGAGATAATTACATGAACATTAAAAATTCTCATTTAGAAAGGAGCGAGCGCATACATTAATGGAGGGCTAGAAACACAAAAAAAAAGAATGAATGAGTGTATGGCAAAAACTAAATTGCAAATGAAAAATAAATTTATTTGTAACAAAGTTACATGTCTGTCTCCATGTTAGTAAAAAACACTAAATATAAATCCTAAAGAATATATAATTAAGAGTCCAACAACAGCAGCAGGAATATGAAAAATTACATAAAATGCTAATTTTTTTTATTCGTTTTATTACAAGTATTAATTAAAATTATAACAAGAAAAAAACTTCACTAAATTGGAGTAGAAAATTGACTATATTCTACAGTAGGAATATATAAATATGTATTTTACCTTTAGCAAAGGTAGGACATATGTATGTCATAGAAGTTGGATCAAGGGTCTAGTTAGCAGTAGTTGACGATACTGCAAACATAATTAAAAGCATGACTAAGTAAAATGTCAAATGAATCGAATATTAAATAGAAAGAAGAAATGCTATACTCATCAATGTTAAATCCTTTACTGCATTATTGGATCAAAACAATCTAAACTTTAAACTACATCGAATACACAAATTCAACTTAAAATATATATTTATATGTTTAAGGATTAGGAATCCTTAAAGCTTTAATACTTGGAAGAATGCTATATGTTAAACCCAGGACCAGTTATAGATCAATCACAATAGTTGTTAAAAATTTGTATAAAACTTATTAGTAAACAAAACGGAAAACGCTATATTTGTTTCCAACGTTAAACCAAATAATATATAAAACCAAAAAATGTATCATATTCATGTACTTTTGTGGCAGTTATGAGGAAATTTATATACAGGTGTTGGAAATATCGATGTTTGCACTTTTCTGAGCTCTTATTTGAGCTTCATGGTCTTATTTTTCTCGCTTTTTATTTTAAATAATTTACAAAAACTCTTCTATTTAAAAAGGTCCAAAAACTTTCAAATTATTTTTAATTTAAAAACATTAGGACATTTTGTCTGGAATTTGAAAGGTAGTGAAAAACAACATGGTCATCTGGGCGTGACAGTTGGATGATGGAACAGTTAAGAAGAACTTTCTTTTATAAAAAAATAATCTCTGATGTTTCTTTTTATGAAATGATTAAAGTTATGTACAAATTTCATAATATATTAATTAGAATTGATGGTCAAATCAAATTCCAAAAAACTCAAAATTTGATTAAGATCAATATATATTTTTTTAAAAAAAAATATTATGTTCTACTTTGCACATCTTATCAATAATAGGATCATTTACTTCCAAAAAAATCCACTTCTCTGCCCTTCACTAACACTTGATGTAAAATATAACAAATTGTTCCCGATGAAAATAGATAAAATATGGAAAAGCTTGCAATTTTTTTTTTTCAATGTAGTTCTTATTTTGTTAACATTTTGAAATAACTAAAAGCCAGATTTTCAAATGGGGTTTTAAAGTATTAAGACAAATCAAAATAAGTCCTAAAACACTAATAGCTCATGTACTTTTTATTTGGCCAATGTAAAATTTTTCTTGCAATTTCAATCCGCATACGTTAATTGTATCCCATTACTAAACGATTTGAGAGATTTAAGTTATTTTCGAATATTTTATGGATCATAAACTTAGAGGTATATTTCCTAAAGACATAAACATGTTTATCTTAATTTTTATATTGATTTTAATATTTCTATGATATACTGTATTTTAAATTTATTTTTCGTAAGTGGGACTTATATGAAAGATATGCAAATTTTGGTCCGATGCTCAGAAAATTTTCTATTACAACTTCTTTCTTCCAAATTTTGTATAGAATTTTTCATATTTCAGACACTTATGAAGGCTAACACATTATATGTAATATAGATTGTTAAATCATTTAAACATAAATATATTTGAGTGATTTTAAAACTGTGCGGTACTCAAGTGGGTACGTGGACACGAAGATAATATAGGCAACTATGTTGCTGATTAATTGGCGAAAAAGGGCCCCATGCTGCCTGACGGACACATAGACTTTCTATGTGGGATTCCGTTATCCAAATGCAAGCTTCACATTAGTAACTTCTATTATGAGCTTGCTCAGGCAAGATGGGGTTGTAAATCCACATGTACTATTACTAGAATGATATGGCCCCGACTGAATCGTGGACGAACAACATATATTCTTGGTTTGACACGCTCACAATTGAGCGGTATAGTGGCAGTCGTTACCGGTCACTGCAATTTTGGCAACCATGCCACAGAGTATACAGAGGTGACACGAGACAGAAAATAATCTCGTTTTCTATTCGTCTCTTTCTTTATAAACTGCCTTTTTCATTGTTTTGTTTTGGTTATTTGTTTGTTTTGATTACATTACTTTGTCTACCATATTCGCGATGTATATAGCGTTTTGCTTTAACACATCACTGATATTGTAGTACAAAATAATTGCTATCCTTTTTTAAGAGAACTGCCCTTTCATCTGATTTTGAGTTTTTGAAACGTCAAATTTGACACCTCTGTATACTTTGTGACCATGCGAGGAGACGTGGCTTGCCCTACAACGACTTCTGTAAAAGTTGTCAAATTGAGGAGGAGGATGATACCATTTTTCATCTTCTTAGTCACTGTCCGGCATTGGAAAATCTACGCTTAAGGTTTCTGGGACATCGTTCCCTAACTAGTCTCTCTGAGCTCTCGAATTTGATGCTTGAGTGCATTAATGCCTTTGTAAGGAACAGTAATTGGCTAACCAGACCAAATATGGGGATCTCCATGGAGTGACCAAATAATAATCTACTCTCCCTTCTCTTTCTCTCTCGTATCTCTTCTCTCACTCTTCAATCTTAACCAAATCTTGACTGTCCCCTTCTCTCTTTTCATATCTACTCTGAAAGATTTGATTACAGATCTCGAATTATATCTAATGAAGGAATATTTAATTAGTCATAGAAGGCAAACGACCATGGATCATTTATTATCATTTTACTAATAAGGTCTCACAGCATGAACTCCTAGTCACATTTGAGGACCATAAGCGATTGTCAAAAAGATCAGAGCCAGGATTACCACTTTTTGAAGGGGTGAAGTTGAAGATGATGGTATGAGCAAAATGTCGCACTGTCGATCTCAAGCTATTCGTAATATTGAGCCAGAATCAGTTCGAATATGATAAGTTTCTAATCACACAGAGAAAACAGATTATTGATAGTAACCGAATTTGTTGCCAATCGAATGATTCTACCTTAGGGAATAAATTTTACAGTTGTTCCTACAACATTTTAGCGGTAACAAATGTTTGGTTACTTCAACCGAAATTCTTCTTTGTTGATAGAACTGAAAACTTCTATGTGTGCAACCGAATCATTCGTTTAACAACAAATTCTATTGCTATCACGAATCTGGTTTCTCTGTGAAATAAATTGATAGGTTTTATAATCAAGAAATACAGATAGGAATTCTGCTGTGAAACACTTTTTACATTTATAAGTTTACAAAAAAATGTTCTTGTAAACACAAAATACTCGAACATGACCGACTTACAGTGGGCTTGCAAAAATCAAAAATTTCATGTGCCCCTAAAAAATATTGAATAAACTTGTTACAGAAAACTGTCCAATGATTTCAAATATGCTACTCTTATCACAATCAGATTTTTGGTGCAAAAGATATAGTCCTAGATGAGTGATTTTCAGTGTTAAAAAAACAGACCATTTTTAGGTAATTTGGTCCGCTTTCAGATACAGTATCTCGAAAACTTGGTAACGGATCGTCATTCTTTTGGATTCTATTTAATAGATATATTTATTAAGAAAGGAATAAAAACAATTAAGAGAGCTATATTAGGCAGTGCCGAATCTTATATACCCTTCACCAAATTATACTTTAAAATAAAATTTAAAAAAACAATTTTTTATTTTTTTTTTTCCAAATTATTTTTTAAAAGCTTTTTACAATTTTTAAAAAAACATTTTTTAATTTAAAAATTTATTTTTTTTAATTTATTAGTGAAAAAAATTTATGACAAAAAAATGTTTTTTGGTGAAACAACTTCGGGTTAAAAAATATTTTTCCCGATTTTGACCCATTATAGGTCCAACTTACTTTAGCCTTATATATATCGTTGCAATGGACTTTGAAATATCTATCATTAGATATCCATATTGTCTATATGTATGACTCATTAATCGAGATATAGATCAAAATAGGCCAAAAATAGAGGTTGTCTCGGATTTTTGTTCATATCTCCGTTATTTATGGACGGATTTTGCTGATTTTAAATAGGAAACTTCTCGAGAGCATGTCTGACAAAATTATTGAAGATTTGGATCTCCAAGATATTTGCGGTCTTCAGAAAATTGATTTCAACAGACAGACGGACAGACAGACAGACAGACAGACAGACAGACAGACGGACAGACAGACGGACAGACAGACGGACAGACAGACGGACATGGCTAAATCGACTCCGCTATCTATAAGGATCCAGAATATAGATACTTTATAGGGTCGGAAATTTATATTGTGGAAATTAGAAAGGGTATAAAAATTGTAATGTTTGCTTTGTGTTTGTCCAGGTAAATCAACATTTACCAACTATCCATTTTTTCAATATTCCTCAACTTTGATAGAAAATAAAATAAAAAAACTATAAATTTCTATATTTAAGTTCTTTGATTAGTCCTTTGCCCTAATTCCCGTCCTTGCCCCATTTTTTGCTAGAGGTTACATTTGAAAAATGTGTTCCAAAAATGTGTTGCATGCACTTTTGGCCAATTTATGACTTACAACCGTGAAAACGCATTAGATATACCTTCTTTTATGGATATTTTACAAAAAAAAAAAAAAAAAAAAAAACGAAAAAACTCAAATAGCGCCACTGTGCGACTGTAAGTTTTTAGTTGTTTTAAATTTTACATTGAAAATATTTCTAAAGCAAAAGGTATTTATGAAAAAATGCTTAACTGTTTTAATATTTCCCATAAAATATAGCCATCATTAATGACTAAATTCTACCATCATCATGTATGAGCACTCTATTGGATTCTACATCATTTGGTTGTAAATTGTTGTTGTGCCTACTGATGGCCTTGTCAGCGGTACAATTTATTACAATTTAATTAAGAAAGTAAACATAGATCATGTTATCAACATTATCGTTCCAACTCATCGTCAGGGTAGTCGTTTCTCGTTATACATACATATGTGCAAACCCATACAATTTCTTTACCACCCATCTGGCTTTCCCTACCATCCAGATAAAAGCACTCACACGTTCATGTAACTTTCGTAACAAATATTTATGCACAAATATTACATTTCCCACATTTGACAAAATGCGATTGTAAGTGGGAGAGTGAGTGAGTGACGCTATGTAAACAGAAGATTTTGTTTAATTTTTTTGAGGCCGCTAAGTGCCTGTGTGTGTTTGTGTGTGTGTGTGTGGGCGCCGTGATTTTTATGAATGAAAATTTTTCAAGTAAATGTGTAGACAAGTGTAAACGAATCAACATAAAATTCTCATGTCATACTCGTGCGACCGACTGATTCGAAGACTGACTACAACATTACGTTTTGACTTTGAATTTATCCAATGTTATTGTTGTTTTTGTTTTCTATTTAAATTTTTTATAGTGACTGCTGTTGATGTTGCACTTTTCGCATATTGGACCAGACTAGACATCCGGTTGATGATCGTTTGCATGTATTTGCACAAAATATAAACAAAAAAATCCATATTATCACTTATGTATTTCTAAACTAAAATACACAGACACAGTTAGAAAAGATATCAAGCGATTATTCAAAACAAAAAATCTTTTTGAATAAAATTCGTGTGTCAAGTACTAAACGTTATATTTATAAGACATCATGATAAGAAAACAGCTGTTAAGGCACTTTATGCATGATAAAAATTGTTTTTATCATTACACATAGGTTCCAATATAATTTTTTTTTTTTTGCCATAGCTCGTTGTTCGAATTCTTATTTTTAGTGATGCAGTATGATAGAACACACTTCAGAGTGACAGAGAGTGTAATTTGTTTTTGTAAATATGGCTTAACATCGAGCCAGCAAAGCGATAAACTTTGAATATGGGCAATTCCACGGGAATGAGTACCGTGACTCTGATTGTCTTTTTGCTATTATCAAATTGTTTATTAAAACAATATATTTTTTAAGTTTTTGCATATATATATATACAGATTATATATTGTTTTACTATAAGAGAAAAATTTGTCACATACGATATGTCACGTACGATATTAAATTTTATTTATTATAAAATCATCCAAAGATTGTTTTTATTCAAATATGATGGATTGTAAAGGAAAAATATTTCACGATTCGCAATGGTACTGTCTGATTGGAACGCTACGTAAAGCAAATTATTTTTCAGATACTTTTATTTTTTCAAAATCTATTCCACTCTATAGGCGTACAAATGTCACGTACGATGACATGGAATTGCCCATATGTTAGTAGAGTTGTTAATGAACGATGTCATATTTTTAGCAACCAATTTTCGGTATAATTAGATCACTTTTTTGACAAGAAAAAATTGGGTTTAACATATAATAATAATTCTTATAAAAATAAAAAAAATTTTAACAAAAAAAAAAAAAAACAATTTTGTGATTTCAATGTTCCGTTTAAAATTTGGAAGAAATAAATTTGAGTATTGAGTATAAAACGCTACTGAAAATTTCTCTATTTTTACAAAATCTGCTTCACTGTCAAAGATTTTGAGCAAGCGGGTAAAACGTAAATGACAGATACATTCCAATAAATAACGTATGCGGAATGAAATTGCAACAAAAATTAGACACTGGCCAAAGAAAAAAGTACATGAGCTATTAGTGTTTTAGGACTTATTTTGAATTACGTTATGTCTTGCCTTAATACTTCAAAACCCCATTTGAAAATCTGGCTTTTAGTTATTTCAAAATGTTAACAAAAAAAGAACTACCTTGAAAAAACATTTGTAATTTTTTCCATATTTTATCAATTTTCATCGGGAACAATTTATTATATTTTACATCAAGTGGCAGAGAAAGGCAGAGAAGTGGACTTTTTTTGGAAGTAAATAATCCTATTATTGATACGATGTGCAAAGTAAACCATAATCTTTTTTCTAAAAAAATATATATGGATCGTAATCAATCAGATGTAAATTGAACTGAAATTTTTGGAATTTGATTTGACCATCAACTCTAATTAATATGTTATGAAATGTGTACACAAAATTAATCATTTCATAAAAAGAAACATCAGACATTATTTTCTAAAAACTAAAGTTCTTGTGAACTGCTAAATCATCCAACTGTCACGCCCTGATGATTATGGTGTTTTCCAACACCTTTCAATTTCCAGACTTTCTGAAGTGAAAAAATGTACCAAAGTTTTTAAATTGAAACTAATTTGAGAGTTTTTAGACCTTTTTAAATAAAGAGCTTTTGAAGATTATTTAAAATAAAAATCGAGAAAAATAAGACCATGAAACTCAAATAGGAGCTCAGAAAAGTAAAAACATCGGTATTTTCAACACCTGTATATACATTTTTTCATAATTGCCACAAAAGTACATGAATATAATAAATTTTTTGTTTATATTAAATCAATACAATAGGCTATTTGATTTGGTTTTATATGTTATTTGTTTTAACGTTTGAAAAAAATTGCAATTTCATTCCGCATACGCTATGTCTATTACAATTTATAAAGAAATTTTTAAAAATCAACTTTTTTTATTTAATGATAAACTTAGAATTTTATTAAAATATTACTATTTTCAACCACTGCCTGAGGTAGAGTGCAAGTTTTGAAGGCAATTCTTATCAATATTTCGCATTTTTTATACTTTTTTAGTCTTTGAGAAGAATTTAAATAAAGTATTACTCATTTTCGTCAATACTAATTTCGAAATTTTGACTTTGATTATTTTTCACTATTAGGCGGTTTTAGATATATATTAGAAAAACTGTTTTTATATATCAGTTTGAAGTTTATTGGAAATAATAGAATATTTTTAGAAGCAACTATGACGGAAGATATTTGCGAAAAACCAAATAAAATCAAGGTAAAAATAGAAAATTTCAAAACTGAAACTAAAACTTTTTTTTTAAGTATAAGAGATTACTTAGATAAATAAAAAGTATTTTCTTTATTATCTATTTGTTTTATAAAAAAAATCATTTAATATCCGTCCATAACTGAAAAAGTTACAAACGCTACGAAACTTTGTACACCAGAGGTATTCGACTTTGACACTTTGTATTCTAACAGGCTGGATACAAATTTCATTTTCCGAAAGCTTTTGTCATAATTTTGCAATAGGATGAATGGTTTATTAGACACATATTTGTATTTCACATCGTTTAAAAAAAGTCTTGTAAACTAATGTTATTAAAAATATTGAAATATTTTATGTATTTAGCGAAAATAATGGTATCGAATTCTTCAGAAATCTTCTTAATATGATTTAATTAGATTCAAAAATCGATAAGCAATTATTTTTCATAAATATAAGGCATCTGTAATACATATGTATGTGTAATCAAAGAAACAATAAAACTTCCTTAACTGCATCTCGAAACTAGTTCAAAGTGTAAAAATTTTGTTATTAACCGCTTTTTTAATGGTTTTTAGGAAGGGTTGTTTGTTTTTTACTAAAAACTGCTTCCAGACAATTTTCAAAAAAGTGGTACTTGCTACATAATTGATAAAATCATGTCAGCCTGTGCACATGGGTTCTAGAAATAAGTAGTTGTGGAACTAATACAATGTGTTTTAATACTCAGACCATTATCCGAATACATTCATAGACTTTGAGCCTTAGATTCTTCTATGTTTAATCTCTTTAACCCATTTTCATTTCCAAATATTCGTGAAAGCAAGCAGCAGTTTACAAATGAAATAGAGTTGTGATGGTATTGGAAATATAAGAACCACAAAACAACGACTGAACACTCTTAGAATTCAATTTGGCAATACTTTTGACAAACGTCACTATTTCAGGCTAAGGTTCTCATTAGGGATGGCTAGGACTGGATTTCTCAATCCCCAGATTGATATTTTATGTTGAATTTCCGAATCACCTAAATATGTTTCGTTTTCTAGAAAGAAGAGGTTGAGTTATTAATAAGATCGGAAAGATAATTAAAATTTGTTTGGTTCAATTTCTTTTACTTTTTCTCAAGTAGAAATATGGTTTAATAAAGCATTATTCGTTTTAGATTTTTGAAAAACCAAACAACTCTGTGGTATAAACAAATTGTATCGAAATTATTCGAAAATAGTTTAACTCCATGTAGCTCTTAAATATTTTCTATACGAAGCATGTTCGTGGCATTCGGAAAACTGAAAATGTCACAGCTTTACCGAGATAATGTTAAAACCATAATACAATAATTGTAGAAGGTAAAATCACTAGGGAGAGTTTTCAATATTTAGCCCTATAACGTCAAACTTTGATTTTGATTTTTTTTAGCAAATTTTTTTTCATATTTTCTTTTGTTTGACGTTACAAGAATTGTATAATTGAGAATTTATTTTCTAATGAGTGTACCTTATATTGCTGTGTCATGGTTAAAACTATATCTTTTTTTACGTTAATAACACTGAATGTACGAACTTTGGCAGAATTCACAAATATTGATAAATTTACTGATAGCTATTGTTGGGGGATAAGCTAGTTCCTATGAGCATTTCACTGATAGTTTAGGCCAGATCATCAGGAAATCTTTACCCAAAAGGCTTTAGAAAAACTAAAGATATTGTATAAATAAAACAATAGAGTGAATAAGAATTACACCAATAAACAGTGAGTTTATCTTTTAAATTTTTAGACGAAAATTGTAGAAACATTTAATGAACAATGTTTTCTGACTTAAGTATTGAAATCTTTCTTTTAATTTTTCGTAAAGATTGGGTTCAATTGGCAGCCGCTCAATGCCTTTTTCACTTGGGTTCAAAAAAAAAAAAAGTTCCATTATGATACCCTACGCATATCGTACAATTCGTCCTTAGCTCCTTGCTGCCACTATTATAGAACCAATCTAACTTTGACCGTCTGTCTGTTGAAAACACGATAGGGCCCAAAACGAAAATAGCTAGCTGGCTGAAATAATCTCCACAAATAATCTCTGTCGATTAGGTTTATTTATTACTGAAAATGGACAATTTCTATCCATGATTTAATTTAGGCCCCACACAAATGTCGCCCAAGAATACTGTTTATGTTGATTATGAGGCAATCCTAAAATTTTAAACAAATCAGTTCTAAGTAATCTAAAATTATACTGTAATATCTGGCGAAAATCGGTCCCTAGTCTCACACAAGGTCTCCCTCAGAAAAGGACTTGAACATTCATAAGTTTTTTATAATAATAATTGGTATCGTGATAAAATTGGCCATAAACAAGTTTTATATGAACCAAAATCTTTCTACCAACTTTTGACCCTGCCCCCATATAACCCCTATATCAGAATATTAACACAAATTTCGACATAAGCCATTTAAAGCTTTAAGATATTAATCACTTTATCAAATTCTGCACAGTTCGGATTATAATTGATTTAAGAGAAGGCCTAAACTACACATTGGTAGTATACGAGATTCAGCACACCCGAATATAGCACTTTTACTTGTTGAAATTTCAATCAATCAATTTGCCATCTTGTCTTAACAATGCCTTTAAGGCACAGAGGATTTGAATTCGAAATAAAATTTATAAAAATTAACAAACTTGCAATTTTAATATCAGTAACTAATACATATTAAACAATTTTAATTTCCCGGAATTAGTTTTTCTAAATCACTAATTTTGGGATTTCTAAGATTCATGTACTTTTGTGGCAGTTATGAATAAATTTATATACAGGTGTTGAAAATACCGATGTTTGCAATTTTCTTAGCTCTTATTTGAGTTTCATGGTCTTATTTTTCTCGCTTTTTATTTTAAAAAAATCTACAAAAACTATTTTATTTAAAAAGGTCCAAAAACTCTCAAATTATTTTTAATTTAAAAAAAATTGGGAAATTTTTTCACTTTAGAAAGTCTGGAATTTGTAGGGTTTTGGAAAACTCCATAATAATCAGGGCGTGACAGTTGGATGATGAAACAGTTAAGAAGAACTTTCTTTTTAAAAAAATAATCACTGATGTTTCTTTTTATGAAATGATTAATTTTATTATAATATATTTACTAGAATTGATGGTCAAATCAAATTCCAAAAAAGTCAAAATTTTCAATTTACATCTGATTGATTAAGATCCATATATATATTTTTAGAAAAAAAATTATGTTCTACTTTGCACATTTTATCAATAATAGGATTATTTACTTCCAAAAAAAGTCCACATCTCTGCATTTCACTGCCACTTGATGTAAAATATAACAAATTGTTCCCGGTGAAAATAGATAAAATATGGAAAAAATTACAAATGTTTTTTCAAGGTAGTTCTATTTTTGATAACATTTTGAAATAACTAAAAGCCAGATTTTCAAATTGGGTTTTAAAGTATTAAGGCAAAACATAACGTAATTCAAAATAAGTCCTAAAACACTAATAGCTCATGTACTTTTTCTTTGGACTGCGTAAACATTTTTGTTGCAATTTCATTCCGCATAAGTTATAATATCCAAAACAGAACCAGTGCTATTCTTGACCTATCACAATATGTCAATTTATATCCTCTGGGGACATTGCCATGGTTAAAGTGAATGGTGCCTTTCATATAAAATGTTACACCTAGAACCCGATCCTATCCCCTAGGAACCAATCAAGGCTTCAGTTGTAGGTCAGTTCTCTTTACTCTAGTACTTACTTATATACATAGGTAATTTTTGGTGTTTTAATATGATGAAAAAAGTTCATTTATTAAAAATTGGAAATATTTTTTATGCTGGAATAATCTCAGTAATAATGTTTTTAAGAAAATAATAAAACTATTGTAAATTTGTTAACATGATTTTCCAGTGGCTAAAATTTGTGTGTGGGTTTTTGGCTAATTGACATCTCTAAGACAGACCAATAACCGATTGCATGTAAACAAACCTTAATCTTATATATAAATAGGCCACACGTTTTCTTGTGGAACACTTTTAAGTATGTTATTGTCCACCAATATGGATGAAACATATATGGTTTAAATGGTTCAGTTCTCTAGATATGCGCAATATAAGAAATTGTTTCAAAATTCTTTCCATTTTAAAAGGAGTCGAATTTCGGACACCGGGCGATCCTAGTTCTACTAAATACTCTCCAATAGATTTCTTCTGGTGGGTAAAATTACTACTTTCTAAATAAAGTGCAGTATTAAATAAACGTCTAAAGGGACTATAATCTATATTGGTTAGAGACACTAAATTAACATTTAGATAACCTGGGATTTAAGTATATGTACTTAAGCAAAAATAAAATAAACTGTATGGGAATTATATCAACACAATTTGAATAAAACCAGTTTTTACGTACCACTCAAAAAAAGTCCAGTACAAATAACCATTTAAAGTGACTGCACTTTAGATTACTTAGAAATGCTTAAGTGACAATTGACTTCACGTTAGATCTCCTGGGATCTAGAAAGTAACCAATTGACTTCTATCTGCACTACAAATAGCACATACATGCCAACTGACCCAAAATATATAAATTTGAGTCAGCCAGTGATTAATGACAATTACTGTCTCTAAGGAATACAGTGACATGACTACTTGTAATACTACTGGGATATTAAAAAATACATACACATACACACCTTATCCCTAAAAATATGCAACATTATTAAAACACACAGCCCCAAAACTGAGTAAACACCAAAAATAGATTTTTTTTAAGATCGTTTAATATTTAAAAGTTTAAGTTTGTTGGAAATTGGGCTGAATAATAGATTCGTTTCTGAATAAAAAAGATTTAAGTCGGACTATAATGATTTTCATGATCTTAAAAAAATCAAAAAATTCACTGGTGTTTACTCACTTTTATGGCTGTGTGTATCTGATAGAAACTTTTAATTAGCAATTGGAGTTTATGTTTTTAAAAGTAGGGGAATTCCCACAAATAATTAAATTAATGTAAATTCTCAAGTTGTTTTTATAATTAAACAACAACACATATTAAACACTTTGTAGTAAAATAATAACATATTAAAATGTTATGAACACATTTTGTTAAATACTCCGTTTACATATCTTAAGAAGGCTGGTTAAATTTTAAACATGTTAAATGGTAACTGTTTAATAATGTAGTAATTTAATGTATAAGAAAACCTAAAAATATACCAACTTTAAACTTTCTCTTTATACGCTAAATAGCACTGCCACTAGTCCAGGAATCATTTTTAATGAAGTATTTGCATTATAAAGATTGAGAATTCTCTCATACAAATAATTTTGGCTATTTATTTTATATCTTTGAAGGTGTGTTAATTAACACTTCGTCGTAATTTTGTTTGTCATAATTTATTTTTTGATAAAATGTCCATTAAACTCTTGTTTATACCTTTTGTTTTATTAAAGATACAGTAATCTTTAAAACTTATGCTTTTTTAAGTTATTTCTCTGTACATCTACTACATGGAATTTATTAGTTGGAGGAACTGGTCTAAAGTGATTTGTTTTGCATAGGTATGGGTGTTGACTGAGAAGGTCGTGTCAGCTGTCATCTTTTTTACACTTTATGTATATATTAATATTCTTTGTTTATTTTCTATATTTAGGCACAATAATTTATTTATTATTTTTATTTAAGTTCACTTTGTTTGATTTATTTAATTTTTTTTATTGATTTAATTTTTTCTTATATAAATTTCTTGTTGATGTTTCAAATTTATTTAAATTTGTTATTTCTTTTTCAATTTCTTTGTTGTATTTAATAAATTTTTTTTTTCTGTTCTTTTGGTTTGTTAATTTTGTTTTTACTATTTATCTAGTACGGAATTTGAGCCACAAAAGAACGAAAAATTGTACCGTTATTTTGTACTGCGCCATTGAAGCAACGGAATGCGAATGACTATTATTACCGTACACAAATATTGCCGACGAAGAGACGAACGATGGACACGAAACGATACCGATACCGTAAACTAGAACAACAACAAAAACACCAACAAATCTATTTAAAAAAAAAATAGCAAATGAACACAAAAACGAAGTCTTTAAACAAAATCATACCTACAAACATATGTATGTATAAATAAATAAATATGAATGTTTGTATATATTTGTTGTACAATATTATTGGCAATATTCACTTCTCTACACTCTAGGCTTTAACTAAATGGCTCCAAAAAGAACCTCTGTAGCAGACAGCCAACAAACGAATGAATGAAAAGAAATGATGAGTTCATAGACGAAGTCCACACATAGCCAAAAAAACTAACACAACAAACACAAAAAAATATGTAAAGTACAACAAACGTAGAAAACACGAACGAAGTTTCTTCATCTATTGCGAGCGAATAACAAACAAACAACATTTGGGGGGAAGTCAGAGCGCCAGCGTTAGGTAAAATAAAAAAAGCGAGATGCAAAGCACACGAACAACATATCAGCCAACTACTACTATACAAAATCAACCTCAGAGACTTTGTAAAAGCTTGCAAATTAATTAAGCAAAAAAAAAATGGGGGAAAAAAATTCAACAACAACAACACACATTTATACTAAAAAACCGGCTTGCTCCCCATGCTCCACTTTAATATAAATACCAACATCTCTCAAACACTGCTTATTCTTCTACTCTCTCTCCGTCTTATTCGTTAACTCTTTTAAAACTTGTATTCTCTTTAAGATATTTCAGAATGTATTGGTAGAATGAGAGCGTAGGTCGTCTAGAGGCCGTTTGATTAACATGTATGTATTTGAGCTTTCCATTGTTGTTGTTGTCGTGAATTTTATGAGTCGTTAGCATACTTGGACCAAACAATGTCGGTCGCAAACCCCACTACGAGTTTTTTATTTTTTTTTTTTAGTATTATCTGCTAGCTGATCTAATTTGATTACAATGAGTATTGTCTATTTAGTTCCTGAGTTTACTTAAACTATTGCTTTTTTAGCAGAATTTTAAACTTCAGATTTTCTATTCTTATATAAAAAAAATATGCACTCGAAATATATTCTATGTTTCTGTTCTGGGTGATTCTTCCAAAGCTAATTATCCTACATACAAGTAAAAATAACATAATTAATAATCCAGGCTGACACCACTGTTACCCCTAAAATTTAAAATATGCAAATTATAGACATATAAATGCAAAATATGCAAACATATGAATTTGCTATAACAAATCGATGCTTTTTAGATGCAAATCATTTGATTCGTACAAGCGTTTGGTCAGAATTGATTTTGGGTTACTGACTACAACCATGCATTTGCATGAAAATCGCAGTCATGTTTATTAGTATACATTTTGATTTTTAAAATAAATAATAGCGTTTGAAAAGCTCATCTAACACAAAAGTCTATGAAATAAACCGTCTTTAGGTTAAAAAACATACAACTAATAATTTGAAAAGATTCAGTCCCATTGCTTTGTTTTCCCGGAGAAAAAAACGACACTAAGGTAATGCAATCTATAGCATTCCTGTCAAACTTAAATATGAGTGAATCAGAAAAGTACCATGCAACTCCATCGGTCATCAAAGATACAAAAGTTGACCAGATTATATCACAAAAGGTTTTAGAAGGCACACTGAAGTGTTTTGTTTATAATGTTGTTTTAATTGGGCCACCAAAACTAGTTTAGCATATGCAGATGAAATAATATAATTAAGCATATTCTAACCCTAAATAATAACAACATTTTAAAAATTTTGTATAATATAAATTTGTAGAAACGTAAATGTTCTCAGAAATGTAGAATTTCTTCTCAGTAAAAGAAAATTCATATGTCAGTGACAAAATTTCCGTTGATCAATGCAAAAATAAACTATCAGATCCCACAACCGTCCGTCAAACTTAGACCATACTCAGCTAAAAACGTATAATTTATGAAGGTTCGTACACAGAGAAAACAGATTCGTTATAGCAACCGAATTTGTTGCCAATCGAATGATTCTACATTAGTTACTGAATTTTAGAATTGTGACTAAAAAATTTAGAAAGGGTAACAAAAGTTTGGTTGCATCAACTGAAATTCTTCGTTATAACAGACTTTCTGTTGATAGAACCGAAAAATTCTGTGTTTGCAACCGAATCATTGGATTGGCAACAAATTCGGTTGCTACTACGAATCAGTTTTCTCTGTGTACTAAATAATGTAGAAAAAGTCGAGGCTCTCTGTACTACTGTAAGATGTGCGGAACGAAGAAGAGTTGGAAACTATGGAGCATATTATCAATGTTCGGGACTTAAGCGCCACAGGTTTAATGGTTAGGTCGACAATTCCATAATGGATTGGAAGATGTTGGGTCTGTAGGAGGAAATTTACAGTTTCGTTAAGAGATTAGGATGGTTTTATGGTAGATAATTATGTTAGGTTCGAAGGAGTAGCCCTTTCCGGTTGTTCTGTCCTGTGGAATTTCCTAGAATTTTCAGCTCTACTGTATATATCTTTTTTATAATTTTGACTGAATGATTCCAATGTGAAATGAAATAATGTCATCAAACAAACGCTAAAAAGGAATTTGCAAATTCAAATTCTTTTCAAATTCTTCTTAAACTTCGGATACGTTTGTTCAAAAATCATCAAAGCTGAAGTTGGAAAGTGTATGAATAGAATACGAACTATCACAGACGAATAGGTTACGACACTGTACAGATTTCGTGATTACATGAAATGGACCTATCATGAAACGTAACACAGATCACGAAACTAACCCAAATAACATTTCTTTATTTCGAATGTTACCGCAAAGTTGGTTTATAATTATAGTTAGTATTTTTCACGAAATTTGTTAAAAATTCATTAATATATTTGGTCTATTCACACGGTCTCTTAACAGTCATATTGTCATAATGTCCTAATATATCACGACTCGGTGGCTCGGCTTAACCGACTCTAAGGCATTCGGTGTTGGTCTCTGCTGGTTCGTTACGATAACACAATAAACATAGCATAGAAAGTAGTATTATTTAAGGACATTTTTTGCTTGAAAATCAATAAAACCCATTGTGAAATATTAGGACATTATGACAATATGACATGATAAAACCCCTTGTGAATTGACTATTTATATATTCAGCAGGTAATTTTTCAGAACACTGAGGATTTTTTTTTATCAAATTGTATAGTTTTACTTCACATTGGAATATTTGAGGCAATCATTTACGGTTGCAATGTGTTAGTCACCCGTGAAGTTAGGAATGGACATTACCAGATTAGTAGTATCGCTGGTTTCAGAGCAATATGAATACAATAATAACCTTCTAGTTATAGACTGGAGCTGGACAAATTTATTAAAATTAGGTTCATTTTAAAACAAACAGAACAATTGTTATCAGGTTCAAAAGATTTTGTTGCTGCAAAAAAATTTTTGTAAATGAATGAAACTAAACAATTAGGTTCCAAAACTAAAGTTGGTTATATCTATGACTTTTACAATGTATTAATTTCTTTTAACATTCTGTACAGTATAGGTATAAGTATATACGTAGTATGTATGGATGTATATTATGTAGGCATTTAATATTTTTAATAAACTAATGAGGCAATACTTCCTAGCAATCTCGTACATTTTCTTCAACTCTCTTTTAACCAGTGTAGCCATACAAATTCTAACTCATGTCACCAGTCGGAAAATCTATGTCCCCAAAAAATGCCCATTTCAAAATTTGTAATTTGTTTACCCAAGTTTTATTATTATAAAAACACATTTTGGTCAATTTCCTAAATTTCATAATATTTCACAATTGTTTGACAACAATTGTTTGTCCTAAAATAATATTACTCTGTATGCTATGTTTTCGTAACCAATCAGCAGAGACCTGAGCCGAACGCCTAACTGGCCTACCTAAATAAAAGCGTAAGGCGGAACGTTTTTTTCCGCTTAGCCTTAACGCTGAAATGTCATACATAAATAAAAGCGGCAACGCTACGTGAAACAATAAAAACAAGGTTATCAAACAAATAAATATAACAACCCAGATTATTTAAACAATAAAGTACATTGCAGTATTGGTGTTTCTGATTTTTGTTTCGTGATTTGTAAACTAAAATTTTATCAAAAAAACTAAATTTCTTGCATATTTGTTTCTACTTTTGTATGTATGTGTTTACATTTATTGTGTTTTGCAACTAACTTCACTATTAAACGCGCTGTCAAAATCGGAATTTCGAATTGCAAAGCGTTGCCGCCGCGTTATTTTGGTATGCTGCATACAAATTGTATGGGCATGAGAATTTTTGACAAGTAAAAAACGCCTTCCGCTCCAATTTAGGTATGCGTGTAAGAGTCGGTTAAGCCGAGCCTCTGAGTCGTGAAATATTAGGACATTATGACAATTATGACCTTGTGAATTGACCAATTATGTTTAATAAAAACATGAATTCTATTCATTTTTGTGCTTGCAATGCTTCCTTGTTACACATTTTGAAAATATTTTCTTATTTTCGTATCGAAATTCTCATAAAGTATTTTCTTTTATAGAGAAGTTTTTTTAATACACTAATATTTAGATATCCGTAGTGGTCTCCAAAGATCTTCATTTAAATCTATTTTTTTATTTGTAAATACTAACTTTATTATAGTTTTGTTGTTGAAGTTTTATGTTTATTCTTTATTATACAATATTTTTAGACAGAAAACTTATTAATTTGATAATACACTGTATTCTGTATAATAGTTTTTTCGTTGCTAATCTATGTCAAATTGCGGAAAATTAAATGATAGTTTTAACAGAACTCATTGCAAAACTAAGGAAATGTAACGTTTTTTGTCCTTACCATTGATTATACAGTTTATTTGTCCTAATAACATCCACTTATTCTAATATTTTCGTAGGCATACTTTTAAAACGAATTCAGTACCTAAAAACAATTTAATATTTGTTAACTTTTAATGAAACTCTCTGTTTCCATATTTTATTTTTCTTAATTTTTTTGAAAAGTGCCGAAATGCATGTCAAAAAATGTTTGTGTTTTTCACCAAATTTAGAAACATAAAAATACAGGTAAAAAAGTGTTTAAACATATAAAATCCCCAAAAATTGCATAAATTTAATGTAAAATTACCAGATTTGTTGAAAATCCCTGTCCCCACGAAATTATGTTCCCAAATTAATCATGAAATCCCCACATCTGGCTATACTGCATTTAACCTCAAAAGAAAATGATTTTTGTACTCATATTAAAGCTTAAATAAAATCTCTTTTGGCCCCAACAAAACCTTGTAATAGTTTTGTAAAACTCTTTTCTGCTTTTCGTTTTAAATATTTTCTCTCTCTCTCTATCTATCTCTACTGTGGGCTAAGTTGTACTCTTTAGTTGTGTGTGGTTGAAATGAAATTGTATTTATTTCTCTTACACAGGGAAATCATGTGTTTTTTATTTAACTGCAAATCAAAGTCGAGGTCGTTGTACGACCGAAAGAATGTTGGAATGGTGCTGATGATGTTAAATTATTTTCTTTGTTATAGTTGCGTTACCGTTTTGTTTGTTTGTCCGTCTGTCTGCTGCAAAAACAGCATTTGCTTTTTCGTGAGTGAGTGAGTGAATTTTTGCTCGTGTATGTGTGTGTGTGTGTGTTTGCGTTTGTGTGTTGACTGTAAAAAAGCCGTATGTAGTTCCCATTCTGCTTTTGAATTGTATGCCAGTCGTGATAACTCTAAACGGTTAGTTGGCTTACAGTATTAGAAATCAGTGATGTTATTTTAGCCACAATGGCACTGTTTTGGTACAATGCAAAGCTGAAAAGCATATTGGCCTGCTTTGTACCTAAGATATGTTTTATTGTTTCAAAACTGTAATAATATACATACATAGGTATCTTTGGAAAGATATTTGAACTTATATAGGTACTATCTTTTTATTTTTTTTACATGAATTACAAGAATCGAATATTTAAAACAATGATCGATATCATGCAAGTTTTGGCTTATTTGGTCTACCAACTACAAATCGCTTAGGGCAAGGAAAGTATTTTTTCAAATATTATGTCACTGTAAATTAAATTAAAAAAATATGTAGTGTGTGTATGGAGGGAAAATTTGCCATTATCTTTCATAAATGTGGTTATATATCTTAGTTGCCAATAAGTTATAATAATGTCACAGTTAACTAGACAGAAAAGTACACTTTTGAATTTTCGTTGGTACATTTTTGAATGTACTTTACCCACCTCTGTTATAAAGGTACATATATATACACATGTGCAGTTTATGTTCTTTCTAATTTATTTTGTTTCGAATGAAAACAGACTTATAAATATGCAATGCGAACAATATTTATAAACTTGGCTTAAATATTAAATGAAATATTTGGCTGTTTTTTGAGCATGTTTAATTTTCGTTTTTTTTTTAGATTAATTAGTTAAAATATATACTATTTTGACTTGGTGGATGATTTTGGTTTATTTTTTTTTTTCATTCCTTTATCTGTATTTTTACTCATTTGCCAGTTTGTTTGCTGGGTTGGTTGAGATTGCTTTCCCAGTTTTTGTTAGCTAGTAGACCATCATCATAGATAGAGTTTGCATTTGCTTTTGCCTTTATGCTGATATTGTTGTTATTGCTGTAGTTGTTGCCGTTCTTTCTTTAGTTCGATTCTAGTTTTTTCTTTTTTTTTTTTTTTTGCGTTTTGGTATTCAGTCAAGACTTGTTTTCTTCACATTTCTCAATTATTCCGACATTAAGTTGTCGAAGGAATGTTGTCGTTAGAAAAACCGTAAATCTTGTCGTGGCTTACAACACACAGATACACTTACTTACTCACACACACACATGTTTTGCTAAATTTCAACCAAATACATAACGGTACGGTATTCTGTATTCTGTATTGGGAATGATGTGTGTTATAGATACAAATTGAAATGGGTTATCGATACAAAAACAAAAAAAATAACTGAAGAAATGCAAAATTAGAACTGGATTTTAAAAGAATTTTAATTATCACAAAATTGTGTCAGCTGTCAATATAAGCGAAATTAAACAATTTGTCACCAACTAAATACCCTTTCAGCTTAACAGCCCTTACCGCTAAGCTGCCGTTATTATAATTTCAAATTATAGAATTTATTGAAATCTACAGAATTTAAAATATAATAATATATTATTTTGAATTTTTTAACCATTTAATTCGAAACAAGTAAAAAAGATATATTCGACTGGGCCGAATCTTATATACCCTTTACCATACTATACTTCAAAATAAAAATTTTAAATATTTTTAGGTAAACAAAATTTATTTTTTTTTCCAGTTGTTTTTTTTTCATTTTTTCGAATTTTTTTTTTTTAATTTTTTTTATTTTTTTAAATTTAAAATTTTTTTAATTTTTTAATTTAAAAATTTTTTTTTTATATTTAGCGAGAAAAAATTGTGGTCAAAAAAAAATCTGGTTAAAATTTTTTTCCCGATTTTGACCCATTGTAGGTCCAACTTACTTATATACGTCGTTGCAAAGGCCTTTGAAATATCTATCATTAGATATCCATATTGTCTATATTAATGACTTAGTAATCCAGATATAGGTCAAAAAATAGGTAAAAAATCGAGGTTGTCCTGGTTTTTTCCTTATATCTCAGCTATTTGTGGACTGATTTTAAATAGCAAACTTCTCGAAAGCATGTCTGACAGAATTATTGAAGATTTGGATCCCGAAGATATCTGGGGTCTTCAGAAAATTGATTTCAACAGACAGACAGACAGACGGACATGGCTTAATCGACTCCGCTATCTATAAGGATCCAGCATATATATACTTTATAGGATCGGAAAATTATATTGTGGAAATTACAAACGGAATGACAAACTTATATATACCCTTCTCACGAAGGTGAAGGGTATAAAAATAGCAGCAAATACCGTCAACGCTAACGTTACCTTATAACCGTTTTAAATGGGTAGTCAACCTTGGAATTTTTAATAGTAGTATGAACATTTCCTGCGACACGGAAGTGCAATTTAAATTGAGAAACAAATCAGAGGGATGTGCCTTAACAAAAAGAACTCCTAAATCTTTGTGACACTGATGTTAAGTAAAAGACTGGCAGTCAAGATTTTTGTGAAATATCTGCGGAATTTAAGCAAATGCAGACTCTTGTAATGCTTTAAATTAAAGCTTATAGTCTTGGCTATATACGCAAATATATTTGCTAGTTTAAAGCCATAATATAACTTGATAGACTTTTTATAATAATTAAAGAATGATCTTATTCCAAGTTCTGTCATTCAAACACGAAAACGCAGATAATTATGATTGCTATTAAGCGTCTAAATCTTATATTAAATTTAACAACTTATTTAAGATCAAACGAAAAAACTGCCATTACAAACCCAAATTATTTAATTTTAAATCATTTTAGAATAAAATTCATTATAAATTCTACTTGTTCATGGAATTATTTCTATCTATATTTAGTTATTCTTAAACCTTCCTACATGTTACACGGTCAATAACACTTTGACACCTATAAATAAATACCTACCTACAATACGATACAATAGACAATTTCAATTAATTACTTATATATGTATATATATATATTTATAGGAATGTATTATTTATTTTATTTAATTTCTATTTATTCGTTTGTCTGTATTTGTTATAATATTTAATGAATATACTCGTAACAATCACAACAATATCTATTTATTCATACATTACACAAAACGATTCTAGTTCAAAAATCATCTGAAATATTTGTAATCAACGTCATTATTAACATCATCTTCATTATCATCACGAACAACGTTACTTGTAATCAAACTACCCCAACGTGACTACGCAAATATTTTAACAACAACTATATTAAATTTTGTAACGTCAATGTCGTTATGTTTGGAAGATGTGTTTGTTCAGAGATTTAAAGGAATGGAAATACTGTAATGGATAGACTTTCATCACAGGAAAGGTTGAAAACAAAAGGCGGTCGGATCAATATCAATCATATGTTAATATATGTATATGAAAAGAAATACAGATTTTTCACAATTATCTTTAGTAAATTATATATATTCTGAATCCTTAAAGATAGCAAGTTCGATATCCGTCTGTCTGTTGAAATGAACTTTATAAATTTTCCAAAATAATTAGGTACTTAAGTTATAAAATAATTGCAACTGCTCGGAAAATATTCAATATGTAAAAAATATCATGAATCCAAAATCTGCGCACCATTGTCAACCCATTAATAAATGGTGAGCCATAAATATAATATAGGAATGTCAGATGATGAATTTAATTTGAAAAAATAATATTAAAAAGCGCTATAAGTCTGACAAATCGTTAATTAATCAGTCAAACGGATGTGCTCAAGAAATTTGCGAGATCAAGAAACAATTTAAATATTTTCAAAAATGAGCACAATTTTTTGTTAGTCAAATTATATATTGTTAAAGGATTTTATAAAAAATCGGTTGTTCCAGACCTTAATGCCCGTAACTTCAACAAATAGATAACTACGGTGTAAAATACGCAACAGATAACTTGACATTAATTTCAAATCAATAATTACGGTTACAATTATGGAATATTTTTACTCCATAAGTAACTAAGCACTGATAGATATCGATTTTATTGACTGGTAAGTTTATGTTAAATTCGGTATAATAACACTTTGACCCTGAATAGAAAACAGAAATACTTGTAAATATAATTGCTTTCATTTTAGAAATATGTTATAGTGTTTTTAGGTTATACATATATGCTTTTGCTTTCGATAGTGCCGCTATAATTTCGCATTTTTTTACCCCGCTACTAACCCTCAGATATCCTTTCGCATAATTACAAGTACTACCCTCATATGGAAAATTTGTTCGGTGTTGAAGTTCGTTATTATGATGTAATTTACATCAAAGCAATTCAAATGATGTTTGAAGACTCTTTCAAAAAGATACTTATATGTACAAATATTCGAAATATGCCAATCTCACAATTATTATATAAACACGTAACATTTACTCTCACAAGGAGTGACTGTCCACCTATCACACTAAATAACATAAACATTCCACAGACAGATACTTTTACATACCTTGGTATTCACTTGGATAGACGACTTACTTGGCGTCGTCATATAGAAGCCAAGAGACTTCACATGAAGTTAAGAGCCTCTAGCCTTCACTGGTTAATCAATGACCAATCAAAATTAAGCCTTGACTATAAAGACATCCTGTATAAATGTGTTTTAAAACAAATCTGGACATATGGAATCCAATTGTGGGGAATGGCGAGTAATTCCAGTATTGATCTTATACAGAGGGCCCACTCAAAAATTCTTAGGACTATGGCGGGTGCACTATGATACATAAGAAATAAGAACATCCATAGAGACCTACAAGTACCGTTTGTTAAGGATGAGTTCAAGAATGTCCGTGAGAAATACATCATGAAATTACAGAATCACCCGAACCCGCTTGCAAGACTTCTCGAACAGACCCAAACACGATTAAGGCTTCGTAGAGCCGATCAATCACCCCGCTAAGATGTGGCCACAAGTACATCAACGCTCCTGTCAGAGAGATATAAGATAATAAATATTTACTGTACAACCGCTCCCTCCAATTTTCATCCAAACGACGGGAATGAGATTCGGAAAAAGTATTCAGACTTTCGAGGTTATAGAATCTAGAAAATTCGAAAATAACAGAAATCTTCCGAAGGTTGTTTAAAAATGGTCCATTTTTAAACAACCTTCATGCAGTACAATGTTTAAAGATTTTCGAAAGTATCACGTCCACTAATCCAATACCGACCCTTTTAGACAATGTTTGAAGACTTTCAAAATTAGATATTCGAAAAGAAGTATTTACTTTGTCTGGGAGCTGCCGATCCCACGCGTTTTTAACTAATCTTTGTGCAGTGATAGGAAATTGATTTGTACAATTTAAAATAGCTATTTACTCTGAATGGGAGGTGCCACGCCCACTAATACAATATCATCCGTTTTCAAACGAACTATGTACAATGGTAGCCAAATAAGTCGCCGAAAGTTTTTAAACTATCATTATTATAGTTCGCAAGTACTGTTTACTTTGTATGGGAGGTGATAAGCCCACTTGGAATGTTAAATTATACAGTAACTTATAGTTCCTTCCAGGTAGAAGCGAAGACAATGGTTAATAGACACAAAACAAACCTACAAACATATTCATTTATATAAGTATAGATACATAAATAAAATACAAATATACATATTTGGTCAATTCACAAGGTTTCTTATCAGTCATATTGTCATAATGTCCTAATATATCACGACTTGGTGTATCGGCTTAACCAACTCTAGGCATTTGGTGTTGGTCTCTGCTGGTTCGTTACGATAACACAACAAACATATCATAGAAAGTAGTATTATTTTAGGACATTTTTTGCTTGAAAAGCAATAAAAACCATTGTGAAATATTAGGACAATATGACATGATACGACCCCTTGTGAATTGGCCAATTTTTATTAAATTTTTGTTGTGTTCCAAACAAAAAAGTTCTAAACTAATAAAACTTTTTGAACTATGTTTAAAACACTTTTTTTTGTTTGAAACACAACACAATTTGTTTAAGCTATCATAATATATTAGGACATTATGACAATATGACTTAATAGCAGACCGTTTAAATCGCCCAAACAAAATTATTTTAGATTAGCTGTAATTGTAAGTATTCACGATTAGATCGGTAACGGAAATTGCAGTTCGGTATAAGAGCTTAGCGCTTTGTTTCTATGAATAAGTATACTTTTAATCTTATACGGAACGCTTTATCAATACATATGGATTTTTAAAAGAATTAATACCTTTAATGAGTTTCAGTACTCTCAATATTAGGTTATAGCTATTAATTTATTTGTATTATTATTTTCACTATTCTCTAGGATAGTAATTTACTCTCCAACTCTTGAATTTTACCAACAAATAAACCAAATGGCAATAAATGTTTTGAACTTCATGTGAACTCTTTCCAGTTTTTGTTTTCTACGATATTTATAAACTAAAAGAGATGACAGTGGGGTCTTAACATTTTTATTGTTACTTTCGTATTTGTTCGAATGCATTCCAATGGGAAATACATATCTTTATCAATTTTATACAATCGGTTTCATATACAATATAGTATTTGTTGTCGTTGTGCTGTTGTGTTACTGACGTTTTATAGGAAAATTATTATGAACTTGCAATAATTGTTATCAGTACGTTTATTTTTTATATTTTTTTGCAGTTATTTTTTACTTTTTTTTTAATTTAAATGATAAAAGACATTTAGCAACAACTAGAAAGAAGACATTTCTTGGAATATCTAAATACTTATTGAATTTTAGATTTTTTGTCCCAATTTAAAATATTATATACTAGCTGACCGCCCGGCTTCGCTCGGTAGCTATTTACTAATATTAGTTCTTCAAGTTTCCCCAAAAAATTTATTTTATTAAGAAAAATGTGAAGTGAAAAGGAGGCAATATATTAAAAATTTAAATTTCCGAATTTTTGATTTTTTTTCTTTACAAACCATCTCCTGAAAATTTCAAATCAAATAAAAAAATCATCAAAATCGGTCCAGTCGTTCTCACGTGGTGACATTACATACATGGACTATTTCATTTTTATATATATATAGATAGATTAGGCTTTCCTTTTATATCTTTTACTAATAGTGGTAAGGGTATATGTATATAAGTTTGCCATTCCGTTTGTAATATTCACATTTTTTTTCAATTTGGGACCTTATATTCTGGATCATTATAAATAGTAGAGTCGATATAGCGTTGTCCGTCTGTCTGTTGAAATTAACTTTCCAAAGCCCCAAATAACTTACAAACATGATTGATGCATCAATATATCAGGTATAGTCTATGTTCGGTTGCTATTTATTAGGAAAATTTAACCACAAATGGTTGAGATATAAGAAAAAAACGACTTCCTCGATTTCTAGCCAGTTTGTGCATATATGGATCTTGATTACTAAGTCATATGATATAACGCCATAGAAACTCGGACCAACAATGGGCCAATTCCTTATATCTTTAGTGAAGTTTATATAAGATTCGCTACAGTTTACTTGTAGCACTCTTACTTATTTTTGTATATTTTTTTAGGGAATTTCTAGAATTCCTATTAATAAGATAATTGATATAATTTTCCCAATTAGTGTCATCGGCTCAGAAGTTTTTAAAAAGCTTTTGAAAATTTAATTTGTGATAGTTTATGCAAACGCTTGTTAATAAATCCTCATTTTCGCATTTCGTTACAAACGACTTTTAATCAATACCAAATCAATTCTTGTATCACAATGGGATCAGATTTGAATGGACCCAAGTGAGCTGCTTGAGGAGCGGCTGCTCATGGAACCTAAAGCAATTCTTTAACATGTGGGCATTATGTATTTCGGGGCACTTGAAAAAGCAAATGAAAGAAGTATTTTTAATAGTTTTCAAAAATTGTTTTTAACATTCGAATTATCATAAACTGGAATAACTTTAATCAATAATTTTCTCCAGCCAAAAAATGTTACTAAATTTTGTTAATTAAATTCCATATATTAAGGCCAAAACTTCTCAAAAGTTAGTCATGCTTCTTTTATTTGGATTTTGTTTAAATTTCAAAAAAGTATTTCAATATAATAAATGTTGAAATTGGAAGTGAAAAAACTGATGCCCTTGAGACCAGAATTGCCCAAAACAATGTCGAAAATATGTCAAATTGTTACATTTTGGAAAATATATTAGTAACAAAAGTAATTTATTTACATTTATTCAAATATATCTCAGACGCTCAACAATTCCGAAGCGTCCTTAAACTGGTACAAATAATTTTCCCCGAAATCAGCTCATAGCAGATCCAAATACTTATGATTCTTTAAACTTCGTTGGAAAGGCCTTTGAAATACGTACAGAACATTGTGTACGAGATGGAAGCAAAAATATTTCTGTGGAATTCGAACAAACAAGTCGAAAATCTTAAGTCGATATAAGAAAATTTCTTAGACTTTTTTAACAAAGCTAACTTTTGAAAATGGATTGTTTATTCTGATCGGCAGCGCATGGTGGCTCAGAACTTAATTTCATTGGCCAAAAGTCCATTTTTTTGTTAACACCGATTTCCAAAATGTTAATGCCAATCAATAGTAAACATATTGAGACTAAGGTAGCCGAAAAATTTGAAGAAAATATTGATAATTGTGGGCGTGGCATGCCGTTAAAGACAAATATCTTATGTTGTTTTATAAAAAATGTGATTTTTGTAAATTAGATCAGAAGTAAATTATCATTACTCGCAAACTGTTATCCATAATTGGATGATTTTTGTTATTTTGGTAGGATAATTGTCTTTAAGAACTGGTATGATGTGTCACTGAACCGTTTACATTTTACTCAGCTACTATATTTTACTCAAATTTTAATTTTAGTGGAATAGAACTGCTTAAGGTAAAAAGGGGTTAATCAAATTTTACTACCAAAAGAAAGGCCAAAGTGTCCTCTTTAATCCCATATATACTTACTGACCTGTTTGTAGAACACTTATTCATTTAAATGAAATTACTCCCAACATTTTTTATATTTTTCTTTTATCTGTTCATATGGCTGACTGTCCATGTAAACCTTGTACGCAAAGTACAGGGCGAAGTCTATTAAAACTGGCTGAAATCGGTCCACTATTTCACCTAGCACCGATACAAATATCCTCCTGGAATTAGACTTTATGGGTCGTAAATGGTAATATGAATGTCACCTAATTTCATGACGATCGGTTAAGAATTACTCATAGCACTCGGCCCGCTTCCGAAAATCACTTTAACGAGCATAAATCTCTAAAAATGTTGATATAAACATACAATTCAACAGAAATAACTTTCATATAGACATAAATCACACAACCAAATTCCATGGCGATAGGTAAATAATTACTCATAACTCCCATATAAGTCTCGCTTCCGAAAACCATTCACGAAAATAAATTATTGTGTAGGGTATTATATGGTCGTGCTTGACCGATCATACTTTCTTGTATGAAAAAATTAAATATTCAACTTTACCTTTAAATTTCTCAACAACTGCTAAAACGATTTTTATGACGTTGAAACTGGAGAAAAATTCAAGAAAATATCTCTCCACAAAAATTTTCTAAAATATTTCTATCGGATCAAAAATTACAGAGTTTTGGCCGATGAAAAACGATCCTGAGTCACTGTGCGGGATCTTTTTACGAATATTACTTTTTGGGATATCACACAAAAAACAAATCAACTTATTCGAAGTTGTTGTTGATTTGGTTTTGACAAAATAGCTTACTTCGTAAATATTTTAAAATTCTAAAAATGTTTAAATAAAGTAAAAAAAAACTTTATAAAACATCTTATTTGTACTTAGGCGGGTCGGGTTTTTCATAATGTACATTTAACAAAACAACCTACATCCATATAAATTTATATGTCAAATGTAGCAATTATAAAAATATGTTCCTATATCGAATAAGAAAATTTTTCATAGTAATCAATTTTGTTTTAAACATTATTTTAGCCAAATAACCTAATGTTTATACATATAAGTGCTTTTGTCTAAATTAAAAATAAAAGTACTAGTTTTTTTCCACTTAAGAGCCTTTGTCGGGTTTTTATTAAAAAATTAATTTATTGGAGAGAAATTCGGTCATAACTATGGCAAATAATATATCAAGTATGAAAGAAAACATTTCAGCTAAAGTATATAAGAAGACATAGATAGCCCGAGCAGATCTAAAGACAATATTTTTCCTGAAAGGAACTAAGATGATTCCGATTGTATTTCTTCATAGAAATGTTCCGAATCAGCCTCAATCGCTTCGTCAGAAAGCGATGGATATAATGGAAATATATCCGTTGGATGTAATATGTGTTAAGCAAACCAGGAATAGTACAATATAAATTATCCCATGAATTGGACGAAACTTTCAAAGGGATATATATCAACGTAGAAGAAAAAACCAAACCTTACCCCTGTACAAATTTTATAGTGCTCATATACCAGTATCTGCGAACAAAAAGAGTGATTTGATTTTAATTTTTCCGCTTATAAATTTAATTTTTCATAACTTTTACCAGAATCTTAAAGCAGTAGATGAATGTAAAGTTAAATTGGACACAGATTTAGATGAAATTGAAAATGTCGAATATACATATGTAGCTATGTCCGTCTGTCTGTCTATTGAAAACACGATAGATCCCAAAAGAGAGGAGCTAGCTGGCAGAAATTTTACACATATACTCTCTGTTGATAGCCCCCATACAAATGTCCTCCCGGAAAACTGTTTGAATAGTCATGAAAATGTTGATTATGCGGCAATCTTGATAAAAATTAGTTTTCTCTGAAATTATACTGTAAAGCATGGCGAAAATCGGGCAACATTTGTCCCTAGTCCACATAAAAGGTCCGCCTCAGAAAATGACTTGAACATTCATAATTGTCTTATAATAATTAATATCGTGTTGAAATTGGGCATAAATTGTTTTATATGAACCTAAATCTTTCAAATAACTTTTGGACTTTCGGACCATAATTGACCCTACCCCCCATATAACCCCTATATAAGAAAAATATTTTATTTTCAATAAATAATTTAATATTAACTTAAATTCCGACATAAATCATTTAAAATTTTAATTAATTAATAAAATTCTATACTGTTCGGACCAAGTCATCAAAAACTCTTTTTTCTATTTTTATACCCTTCACCTTCGTGAGAAGGGTATATATAAATTTGTCATTCCGTTTGTAATTTCCACAATATAATTTTCCGACCCTATAAAGTATATATATTCTGAATCCTTATAAATAGCGGAGTCGATTTAGCCATGTCCGTCTGTCTGTCTGTTGAAATCAATTTTCTGAAGACCACAGATGTCTTCGGGATCCAAATCCTCAATAATTCTGTCAGACATGCTTTCGAGAAGATTCCTATTTAAAATCAGCAAAATCCGTCCATAAATAACGGAGATATGAGCAAAAATCCGAGACAAACTCTATTTTTGGCCTATTTTTTTATCTATATCTCGGTTACTAAATTATAAATATAGACAATATGGATATCTAATGATAGATATTTGAAAGTTCATTGCAACGATGTATATATATATAAGGCTATACAAAGTTGGACCTGCAATGGGTCAAAATCGGGAAAATATTTTTTAACCCGAATTTTTTTTTCACAAAAAACATTTTTTTGTCATAAATTTTTTTCACTAATAAATTAAATTTTTTTGATTTTAGACGCTTTTCATTGCTTATTTTGATATGAAGGCTTATAAAAATGTATACTAATGTATAAAGGAAATTTAGTTGTTAACAAAACATGGTATCAATTATTTAAATCGAAAGAATAATGTAAAAGTTATTAAACTTTTCATCAACATCTTTTATAGTATTTTCTCCCCCAGGGCATATGAATAACAAAAAAAAAAATAACAAAATTATTTGTATTTAATTTCCAGTTCTGACAAAATGTATTAATTTGTAGCAGAGAATTATCGATCAATTCAACAGTTTTTACGCTCTCCTAACTTTAAAATTCCACTTAAGTTGAATTTGGGCCGATTTCTGTAAAATTTTTTCAGTTGTTCGTATTTTCGAGGAGAAGGTTTTTACGGAAGAAAATTTTGGAAAATCCCTCCGCAAAATTGGAAAAATCGAAAATCGAGTTTTACTCTAAAGTTTGTCTGAAGGTTTAAAATTGGGACGAGGCTAAGTTCGCCGGGTCCGCTAGATTTATATAAACACTTTAATGGAATATGAATAATTTCAGTGGAAAAAAAGTTTTTTTAAAAATGGTTTGCGTTTATTTATCGGGCATATATGAACAGACTTGGATGATTCCTTCAACATAGAACATTCAGATTGTATTTCTGGTAGATTTGTACAATTATTGGTTATATCTTAGCCATTTATATGTTGATTTTCATTATCAAAATTCTCATGGGTCAGCAGATTGCTGAACCTCGGAAAAACTATTTCAACCAACGCACGCCCAAACAGACTTTGCCAAATCGACTGCTCTAACAGACCTAGAGGACTTATAAAGCTATGCTCTTACGAGTCGAGATATTCAAGCTTAATGCTTTTAAAATTGTGTCATATTTTCCGCGATGTGCGGTGTACATTGCCATTTGGATATCTAACTTTTTTTTCAGAATTAGAATGTGTTTTCAGGTGCATATTATAACTAAATCATTTTATTTAATCCTGTTAGCAAAATTCTAAAATATTTCTATTTATTTCAGTTGTTTTTTCTGTAAAATTTTAAAATATACTTAATTGCACTCAAAGAATCAACAAAAACAAAAGAAGAAATTCTACTTACCAAGTCATTCATTTAAGGCAACATATTTCCAAATTGCTTTTTCGTTAGTCATGTTGTTGCTCCAATTATAAAAATTCTTTAAAATTCGTATTGTTTATTAGTATGTATTTATAAATATGGGCGGTATTCTTAAATTAATATTTTTATTTAAAGTTGTTGTTTTTGTTGTTTGTAATTCTTGTTGAAACACTAATTAGCTGTAATTTGCGTAATAGAGATTTCTTTGCACTGAGAACATTGTTTTATTCTTTGTAGATCGTAAGTATTTGTTTAATAATGAACAGAAAATAGAAAACAGTTAAACAAGTTTTTTTGGCCGTTATTTTTAAAACTATTTTTTTTTTTTACATGAATTCTTTGTTTGTTTTTTCTTTTCTATTACAATTTGGCTCGTAAAACTTTTAGCACTTGAAGAGTTTGGATTTTTTTTTTCTTTCTTTTAATTTTGTTTTTGTGTTTTTTTTTAACACCGATAGACTTGACACTCGAGATGAACGACGACGGACTTGAAATGTTAAAAGACAACTATTTAACACACAATTAAACATAACACTCGTTCACAAACGTAGAAATTATTTTGAAATTAAATGTTGAAAAGTCTTTTTAGTTAAATGCAGGCCATTTCCAACGACATTTGAAAGACAGATAGTGATAAGACGACTGCGAATGAGTATTAATATTAGACACTTAAAACGCTTCTTAATTTTTTTTCTAATTATGTATGTATGTAGTTTTGTTTTTTCTTATAATTTTTTTATTTTCTTTTGGTCGTTGTAATATGTTTGAATGTTTCTTTTTTACACATTTGAAATTTAAGACTCTTGTCTTTTCTTTCAGTTTGAATGACGTTTTGGTAACACTAGTAGCAACTTGGTTAGATGTAGAGGCATATAGAAAAAAAAAACATCGTCTGTCTAGTACGAGCGAGTTGCAATGTCAATAGTTATGAGCACTTAAAATTTCTGTACATGTTCATTGGGTCTCCACATGTGTGCTAGTGTATATCAGTGAACGAACGAACAAACGAACAACTTGAATGAGTAGTAGCAAGCAGCAAGCAGTTGCAGCAAATAGTTGTAGACTAAATGGTATTCAATGGTTGAATGAACCAATAAAACAAACACTTACTCGACAACACACACATACCAAGTGCAGGCAGCAAAGAAGCAGTCGATACAAAAAAAAAATGCAGAAAAAAGGCCAACAAAATATCGGTTAAGGCGGCGGGTGTGTTGAGTGGAAGTAAGTCGTCGATGGATGGATGAATGTATGTTGTAAGTTGTATAGAGCAAGCAGTCAGTATAACTAGGCACCAATGTGTAATTGTCTAGTAGGTATGTAGGGTAAATAATATTAATAACAATAATAAACCGAGACGTTCAACGACCGTTGGACGAATGAATATTGTTACGGCGAACGGCATGCGATAAAGCCATAAAAGAAAAATATGAAATGATTTTAGCACAACGATTACAGGGAATTGCACGATATCAGCAACAACATCATCGTCATCATCAACATCATCATCATTGCCATCACTATTTTGTACGACGACTACACTAAGTAAGCACCACCACTCACTCACTCACTAGCAGCACTAAGTATTATCGGCAACAGCTGCTGCAGCTTTCGCAACAACAGCAGCAGTACCAGCCAGCAAACTCTACAACTCTATCATCGTCGTTACAACAATTTCAATATGCAGTTTAACGAAACGTAAATAGATTTCGTTGGCAATCATAGTGAACGAACGAACAAACGAAGAACTAAACGACGTACAAATAATAACGGACGGAACTGGTTCATTTAATTTTCATTGACAAAATGGGCCATTGACAAGTGGGTAGGTATTCTTCATCCTTACCGCTATGTGCAGCACAATTTTAACTCTTTCTTTGCATGCTCAATTTCAAACATGTTTGGCTCTAATAGTGTATTTCTTGGACTTTTTTTTTTGTATGTTTTTGACATTTAAGGCGTTCCGCTATATATACTCGTATTTTAATATTTCCAACTCTAACAATCTCATCTTTATTTGCCTTTATTTAGCCTTGAATAGTTGAAAAGACACTCACATGAACACAATTCATAATTTGTTACAGATTCCAATATCATTTAATTATTAGGATCATGATTAGAAATACATGATTAGTACATACTTTTTAAGATTAAAGATTTTTTTATTGAAAATTGATTAACTTTTTTGGAAAATAAATTAATTTATTACATTTTTAATTTTCAAACTGTTATAATTGTCAATGAATATATTATTTTAGGATCTCATTTTATAAAACAAAGTGTTTAGAAACGTAAGCAATTTGTATGAAGAATATTGGGAAAATGGTTTGAAACTTAAATATTTGCATAGAGAAAATATACATAGAGCGGAAACTAGAAAAAAACTCAAACAAAAAAATTACTCAAAAATGTTACACATACGAGTGGTGTTTTTGTTTTCACATAGTTTTTTTACTAATACATTCTCACCACTTAGGTTTTTGACAACTGAGTTAGGTCTTTGACAGGAGAGTTTCCGATCTATGTGTATTTATCTAGGAATATTTGCCATAGAAAAATTGTTTAACGATTGTCGTTTAGTTTTAGACTCTTAGGGCCTCATTTTATCAAACGAAACCATAGAGAAACATAGAGCGGAAACTAGAAAAAAAAATCAAACAAAAAAATTACTCAAACTAATCACTCATATGAGTAAAAACAACACATAGTTATTTCTACTAATACATTCTCACCACTTCAGTTTCTGACAATTGAGTTAGGTCTTTGACAGGAGAGTTTCCGCTCTATGTCATTCTCTATGAACGAAACGTTGGGAGCCGTAAGCAATTTGTATGAAGATTATTGGGAAAATGGTTTGAAACTTGAATATTTTCCACAGAATTTTATTTTAACGTTTGTCGTTTCGTTTTAGACCCTTAGTTTTGAAAAATGAACATAAATGAATTTAATAAAAAAGCGGTATTCATAATGTGGAGCTCTTGTCCTAGTTAAAAAGCAGAAGAGCTATTTATAATTATTAGTTAAGTATAATTATTAGTTAAGGCATAACCATACTTCGTGTTAATGGGGGTAACTGTTATTAATTGTTAATAGATAAGTTTCGTAATTAAAAATGTCCTTGTTGAATAATTCAACGAAATAGTATCCATGTCTGTTGTCAAAAACCTAACTCTTGCAGCAACAAAATACATGTTAGTCAATGTATTTTGTTGTATCAGACATATGATTTGTTGTATTTTTGTTTGGCAATACGGAGTGTCTCGTCTGTATGATTCAAAACTTGTAGAGTTAATTTATGTAAATATACTTATTCATATTTTGAGTCCTACTGCCAACATAAAGGGCCTAATTCAGAAATAAGAAACGAAAACAATTTTATAATTTTTGTATGAAAATCACTCAGTTTTTAAATAATTTTTGAGTTTTTTTTCATACAAAAATTTTAAAATTGTTTTCTTTTCGTGTTTCTGAAATAGGCCCAAAATTCATACTGACTATGAATATACAACCAAAAACCATTTTACCATATATAAAAAAGATAGGTTCATATTTGTTTTTAACTCTCATGTAAAATAAACAGGACAATATGGGTTTATGGGTAAATTTTTCCAGGTGAGATTTTGTCTTTGGTTTCTATTAGTAATATAAAATTGCAATAAAAAGTTCTACTAAACAGAAAAAATAAATTTATCCAAAATAACGTATTTGCGAAAATAAAAGAGAAGTCGTCTTTTTTTTGTTATTATAATCACTAAATCCATTTTTTACTTTATATGGCAAGTTACAATTGAAAGAGTGATGGAAAAATTATACAAACGAAAAAATTACTTGAACTCTTGTCAAAAACATAACATGATTTTTAAAAATATCAGTAGAGCCAACTTTAACATATTATATGTTGATTATGTTGATTTTGTCATTACGATTATAACATATCGAAATAATGGTATTTTCTCGTCCGTCTATTGAAGGCACATAAGATCTAGAGGAAAAGGGGGATGACATTTTCTCCATAGAGCGGAAACTACTCAAACAAAAAAATTACCCAAAAATGTTATACATACGAGTGTTGTTTTTGTTTTCACATAGTTTTTGTTACTAATACATTCTCACCACTTAGGTTTTTGACAACTGAGTTAGGTCTTTGACAGGAGGGTTTCCGATCTATGTGTATTTATCTATGATTTTCTCTATGAATATTATATTAACCCCTTGTGGACCACGGCTTTAAATCGTTGAAAAAGTTTTATTTTTTTTATGCAATATTAAAAATAAGGACTTCAGTAAGTTATATAAAAAATTTTAACTTTGTGGGGGACCTGCAAGGAATCGAAAGGGACCTGGTACTTTTAAGTACCGTTAGTTCAGCATCAGCCAAAAGATAAAAAAAACTCATAGGTTTTTGTTTAAATTTTATTAATATATTGATTAGTTTTGTAACTTTTATAACATTTTCTTTTTCAAGTCTATTCCATGGTATTTTACGAAACAGTACTTTTATCATTACAACATTAATAAACACCACAATGAGAACATGAGATACTTCACCGTTATTCTGTGTAAGCGAGGTTGCCAATAGGCATAAAAAATATATTATTCCAAAGATGATAGTGTACTTCAAAGTACTTTTGGGCAAATAGGGTCAAAATATGTTTTGTTTTCCTTTTGTAAGCTTATTATTGTTATAGTACTTATAAGTACCGTAGGTCGACAAAGGGTTAACTTTATTGGAAATTTAAAAAAAAAATCTAGTATAGCCAAGTCGGCTAACTGTATCTCAATTATTATTTAAACAGGGTGGATACAAAGTTAATTTTCTAAAATTTCAGATCATACTGAATAACTTTCATGTACACTTGGGTTAGAAGAATTACATTACATTCCGTTTACTTTCAAATCGGACCCACTGAGTTTTCATTTGAATTTGTATGAAAAACTAGCTTAAACTAGTGAATACCTCAAAACTCTGCACAAACATGGATAAGGATTCAGTTATTTTAAAAGGTTTCGTTTTGAGGTACCTATATAGCTTGGAGTAGGACTTTGAAAATACATATTTTGTTTATACTATTGCAAAGGCAATAATCTTAACTTTAAAAATAAACATTCTGACCGTTTTTTAAAAGATTTTTTCCAAATAGAAATTAATATTCCAACAATTTAATTTTTTTATTTAAATTTGGATTATTACAGTAAAATGCATTATTTATTCCAGATTTTTGAATTTTTATTTTACATAAATATTCAAAACTTTATTTAAAATAAAAAATTCCTTTAAAAATATATGGTAATTGTGTGTTGTCTATACAAAAGATCTGAAACATTTGATAAGTACATCATCACAGATCAGTGAATTTTGTATACAAAAACATTAAATGTTGAAATAAATTTCACTTCTTTTGGAAATTTTGTGGACAATCTAATTGAATTCTAAATTTGCAAATGGTTTTCGAATTGTTGATGTGTGGCGTTACTCAAATATTAAGAATTAGTTAGATTTTTATAGTTTTTAACAAAAATATTTGTTAAAGGTTCTGCAAAAACTTTTAAGGTATTGAAGAGTTGACCACTTGGGACTAGGATCAATTTGAAGATTTAATTATTATGGGAGCTTCAAAATAATGGAATTGTTATTTTGTTAAATATTATTGTACTATTTCTTTACAACCATCAGTATTAATATTTCTGAGATCAATGTGGAGTCAGAGTAACAAATCTTTCTGAATATTAGGAGAATTTAAAATCAAACACAATAGCGGTATTCACAATGCGGAGTACTTGGCCTGGTAATGTAGTAAAAGAGCACAATATCATAAACAAAATATATTAGAAATTGAAATGTTTGTCAATAAAAAGCTTTTCTGCTTTTTTACAAGCCCAAGTACTCTACATTATGAATACCGCAAATATTTTTTTTAATAAATTTAATCATCATTAAAGCGACTTTTGAACTAAAGAGCAACCAAATTTATAATGCAGTCCCGACTATTTAAACTGTTTATGTTCTTTCATCTATATATCAATACTTTTTAATAGAATTTAAAGACTTTTTATTTCGGAAACCGCTAAAGTCTTAGGAAGTCATTAGCTGTAATATTCAGTAAATTCGAAAAAAAGTAAAAAAAAACCGAGTTTTTTCCTCAGGTAGATGTTCAAAAGAAGACAAAAATACACACAGTTTTTCAACAATACTGCTACTATCAGTATCACTATCATCATACGTGACATAAAATACTTACAAATTATTATATTGTTGAAGTAAATCTTGTTGGGCAGGTTTATCCGATTATTTAATGGCTTTTAATAACCATGTTGTTTTTGTGTTACTATCTGTTTGTACATTTAGCTTTAGCTACAAATTTCAATACCACAATATATCGTTTAAAAGCCTGATAGTATTTTTTTATAATTTCAGGTGATTCTACTTTAAGGGTCTCATTTTATAAAACAAAACGTTTGGAAGCGTAAGCAATTTGTATGAAGAATCCTGGGAAAAGGGTTTAAAAGTTAAATATTTTCCATATAATTTTATTTTAACGTTTGTCGTTTCGTTTTATAAAATTAGTCCCTAAGTCTATAGCAGAATAATTTACCTAAAACATTTATAATTAATATTAAATTAAAATGAAATCGTAGGATTTAGTTTTTATGTGCTAAATTCCAAATTTAATTATTGATAAATTCACGGAAATTTATTGTTCGTTGCTTAGGCCAGATCATCAGGAAACCTTTTCCAAAAAGGCTTTAGAAAAGCTTAAGATATTATACAAATAAAACTATAGAGCGAATGAGAATTACAGGCACTCAAGCTTTATTTGTAAAAATATCATAGCGATTTAATCTTTTCTTACATTCCCTACTACGATATTGAAAGTCTTACAAAGGACTTAGGAATCCAAAACCTGTTACAAATATTCACAAAGATTGATTTTTAATGTTTATGGCAACAAATTCCTCTCTCACTCCAAAAATAACGGACATTTTTGTAAAATGATTAATGAAATGGTTTAAGCACTGGGAATGATTTTGTAAAACTCAGTTCAAAAATCTGAAATTTTGAGTCATGACCCTCGCAGATTATAAATCTGAACTCAAATCAACTTTACATAAAATTTTATGAACATTTTTTTAGCTTTAAAGGACCAACTATCATATTCATATGACAAGAAATCCCCCTCTCACTCCAAAAATAACGAACATTTTTGTAAAATGATTAATAAATCTGAATGGTTTAAGACTCAGTTCAAAATCTGAAATTTTGAGTTATGACCCTAGCAAATTATAACTCAAATCAACTTTAGACAAAATTTAGATAAAATTTTATGAACTCTCGTATTCATAACATTGTGTATGAAAATTTTGTTTTATAAATTACGTTTTTTATAAATAGTTTCACCTAAAATTGCTTTCTCATCTTCCCTTTAGGAGTATTCATGTAAAATGTAAATCTTGCGCTACTTAGTAAATCTGTCAGTCTGCGATTCGAATAATCGTTAACACTACTTGAAATATTTGTCTGTGGTAAATCCTGATTGATTTTCTTAACTTTCAAATGTTTTACATTATAGTCTCTCTTTCGTTCTCTTACACTATCACCAATATTAGCCATCATCTTCTAATAACGACAGTAATTATGATGTTTGAAATATTTGTTATTGCGATTGTTATTATGGAAGTTGCACTAGTATTTGTAGTTGATTTTGCTATTGTTTAATTATTTGTCTATTCACTAAAACGCTACATAAATGTTGTTTCTTTTAGTTTTTATTTTTTTTTTTTCAAGTCTTCTCTTATTATTTTGATACTTTGTTTCAACATATTTTTCTGGTTATTTCATATTTTATTATTAGAGAACGAACGGTAACACTAGTCTTTATGGCCACTTTTCATTTATTTCGTTGTTGTAGTTGCTGTTTTAATTATTTATATTCTTGTCTTGGCCAACAAACAGCAACGAAGAAGCAGTTTTTTTTTTTAGTTTGATTTAAAACATTTTTATTATTTTTATTTATTTATTTCATTTCGTTTGTATGGATTTTTTAATGCATTTTGTTTATTTGTGTTTGTACTGAAAGTGCTATTAAAAGTCTTGTATTGTATTTTATTTATTGTTTAGTATTATGATTTTGATTTAGTTTGGCTTTTAGTATATTTTGCCAGTCAGCCAACTAACCAACCAGCCAGCCAAAGAGCCAGCCAGACAAGTTATTTGGACCGTTCCTTGTGAAAGTTCCGTTTTAACTGAAACGCTTGCATGCCAAACTACAACTTGAACTCACTCAACGAGAAATGTGTGTATTGCAAATTTCTGTTTTCAGTTGTTTGTTGTATTTTAAAATTTATTTATTTTATATATATTTTTTCTTACGACTTTTTTTGTTCACATATTATTTTTGCTTTTACCAGTATCAGCACCGTTCGTTCGTTCGTTCGTTCAATGTAGTCTGTCGTCGACGCCGCCAACGTTGTAAAACAGAAATATTGCAGCTGCAGCTTTGGTTTTACTCCCAGGTTTTTTTTTTATGTTTGTCAAACAGAAAAAAAAAAAACATTTTATGTACACTCACAAACACTGGCAAACAATTCAATGCATTTACATCCATTCTTAAAGGCATTCTAAGAGAATGAGTAGCTTTCTTTGCAGCCAAATAAGATGGCCAGGTTAACATAAAACAATTGTTCAGCTAATGCTAAATATATATTGCTTAATTATGCACTACACGCAGAAAAAAAATATAGTTGAACATTGTTACTGTAACCATTTCAAATTTGTGCATGGTTACTGTAACAATATCAAAATTTTTAACAATATTATAGTCACAGTAACAATATATATGATTGTGGTAACAATAATATGGTTAATTTACGATTCACATGAATATTTCAACCATATATATGGTTACAGTAACCATGTATATGTTTGTGACAACCATTTATATGATGAATGACTTACCATATTATGATGCTCTCATATCATAATCTGAGAACAACATATTATGATAAAATTATTCATCATATAAATGGTTGTCACAAACATATACATGGTTACTGTAACCATATATATGGTTGAAATATTCATGTGAATCGTAAATTAACCATATTATTGTTACCACAATCATATATATTGTTACTGTGACTATAATATTGTTAAAAATTTTGATATTGTTACAGTAACCATGCACAAATTTGAAATGGTTACAGTAACAATGTTCAACTATATTTTTTTTCTGCGTGTACGAACTCAATATTAATATCAGTATATTCACGAGATTATTGGTATTGAAAATCAGCTAAATCGGTTTGAAGGGTACATATCTGTCAATTATTCTCACTTAGTTATTGAACATTATAGTGATTTTTAGTAAGAAGTAAGAATTGTGCTAAATTCCCAATTATTGATAAATTCACTGAAATTTATTGTTGGGGGATAAGCTAGTTCCTATGCTAATTTCACTGGTTGCTTAGGCCAGATCATCAGGAAAGCTTTTCCCAAAAGGCTTGAGAAAAACTAAAAATATTGTATAAATAAAACAATAGAGTGAATGAGAATTACAGACACTTACCCTCATATGCATAAACAGTTTATAAATTTATGAAAGGTTTATCAAACAAAATTTGTTTTATAAACCTTTGATAAATTTATAAACTGTTTATGCATATGGGGGTTAAGCTTTATTTGTAAAAATATCAAAGCTTAATCAAAACACCAACAATAAACTGTGAGTTTATCTTTTCTTACATTCCCTACTACAATTGGTTGGTTTTGTTCCGACTCGAACTGTAATTTGTAAGTGGGATTTAGTTTTCTTCGAAAATGTCGAATTTTGTACCAACAAAGCGTCATATGTGGTAAATTTTTCATTTTTAATTTGAACAAGTAAGAGTGATATATTCGGCTGGGCCGAATCTTATATACCCTTCACCAAACTATACAGTGCACTCGCGGTAACATGAACATCGTATAACGTGAACACCGCCTAACGTAAACAAGCTTTTGTTCACATTGACTACTCTGTAACGTGAACAAACTGAGAAAACTCTATAACGTGAACAATTTATTTCACTGCATTTGTTTTCTAAGCATGTAGACAACACTGAAATACATGCATTAAATTCGATTTTTAAAGTTTAGGGAATCTCCTTATATTCAAAATCTGTTTCTATCTTCTAAATTAATATTTTTTTTTTTTTTTTGTATGGCAACGAATGAGTAATTTTATTTCAGTGTATATTTTCTCGTTTTGTTTTGCAATGCATTTTAATCAATAATTCTTGTTTTATATTTTAATAATGAAAATAATAATAAAAGAATTTCATGTTCCAGCGTGTAAAACAGGTTTATATTATAAAATTTTATATTTTTTCCATGAAATTCGACAATCGCTAACGTGAACAATTTCACTAACATGAACTCCCTTGGTTTTAATTAGTTCACGTTACCGCGAGTGCACTGTACTTCAAAATAAAAATTTTAAATATTTTTAGGTAAACAAAATTTATTTTTTTTACAGTTGTTTTTTTTTTTCATTTTTTGTAAAAAAAAATTTTTTTTAATTTTTTTTAAAATTAAAAATTTTTTTTTTTAAATTAAATTTTTTTTTTAATATTTAGCGAAAAAAACTTTTGGTGAAAAAAAAATTTGTTAAAATTTTTTCCCCGATTTTGACCCGTTGTAGGTCCAACTTTCTATGGTCTTATATACGTCGTTGCAAAGGTCTTTGAAATATCTATCATTAGATATCCATATTGTCTATATTAATGACTTAGTAATCCAGATATAGGTAAACAAAAATAGGTAAAAAATCGAGGTTGTCCTGATTTTTTCCTTATATCTCAGCCATTTGTGGACCGATTTTGCTGATTTTAAATAGCAAACTTCTCGAAAGCATGTCTGACAGAATTATTGAAGATTTGGATCCCGAAGATATCTGGGTCTTCAGAAAATTGATTTCAACAGACAGACAGACGGACATGGCTTAATCGACTCCGCTATCTATAAGGATCCAGAATATATATACTTTATAGGGTCGTAAAATTATATTGTGGAAATTACAAACGGAATGACAAACTTATATATACCCTTCTCACGAAGGTGAAGGTTATAAAAAAGTGCCGCTGAAGCACACCGCGAGAGGTGTGCTTCAGCAGTTCAGAAGTGATTTTGACACCCAGGCCAGCCAAAACAGTTTGAAGACTGAGAAGTCATTACTGCATGAAGATTGTCGTCAAACTCATCATCTTACAAAACCATTGGGACCCACCTAAGCAGCAATTTCAAAACGTTTGCGAGCAGCAGAATTCATCCAAAAGCAAGGAAATTGGGTAGAATACGAATTGAAGTGTCTTATATGCTGCTTGAACGGTGTAAAAGAAAATCATTTTTGCACCGAATCATTACTTGCGATTAAAAATGGATTCATTACGATTACCCAAAGCATAATAGATCGTATGTGAAACCCGGTCAACCAGTCAAATCGACACAAAAGCCAAATATCCATGGCGCTGAGGTAATACTCTGTATTTAGTAGGAGCAAAAGGGTCTTACCTATTACGAGCAGCTGAAATCTGCCCAGACCATTACAGGGAACCTATACCGAACGCAACTGATTCTTTTAAAGCGAGCATTGGCCGAAAAACCCCCAGAATATACGGCCAGACATAAAACCGTAATATTCCATCATAAAAACATTAGGCCACATGTTGCAAAACCTGTTAACAACTATTAAGAAAGAAATGGTTAGGAAGTTTTGATTCACCCACTTTATCGATCAGACCTTATCCCGTCCGACTACTATTTGAATCGTAACAGAGTATCCGATATTGGCCTTATTCGTTCATGGCCTCAAAAGATGATCAGTTATTTTGTCTCAGAAGCCATATGTTGCCAGAAAGATAAGAAAAGGTTATAGCTAATACTGGTTAACACTTTGAATAAATTTATATTGTACAAATGTTTCAAAATAAAAGCAAAAATTTTGAAAACATCACGCATTTCTAAGTCATATACCCAATATATTTAGTTAAAATGTATTTTATGGTCTTATGTTGTTTGATTACTTATATTAATACTGATATAGAGATTTCCTGGTTATTTCGAAATTATATAAAACATCTGCTATAACGAACTCGGATGGTCTCAAAATTGTAATTGTTTTAAGAAATCTCAAAAATATGTAGCGAAAAGATAAGACAACTTTAGGCTATTAAAACCAAACTCAAGTTGATATTTATAAAGAATCTTAATCATAGAATAAACACATAGAATGGAAGGTGAGAGTAATATCAATGTGAACAAATATAATCTTTTCACACATACGGGTGATACAATAACAAACTACATGGCAATACATTCTCATCTACATACTTAGGTTTTTGGCTCTCAGTTACTTATCTAGTTGTCATATATGATCCTTATTAACAAAGTTATTGTAGATCATAAATTTTCATATTCCGATTAATATTAATTTCAGTCCTTGGCTTTCAATGTACTATTAGTACTCATCCCAAGCAGTTCGTTGTAACCATATTGTACTGTAGAGTGGCGTTTCCTCCAGTTATATATTACCATTAGATCGATCACATCAATTTGTTTATTTAGCATGCAGTTTATAATAAAGTTAACCACTTTAGAGAGTTTTAGCTATTCTCTACTTACGTCATTTTGAATTTAGCGACACTTTGAAATAATAAATATATTTTTATGTTTTCAAAATATGTATGTTGCTCCGCGGTACTAGCATACGATGAAATGATCTACGCTATAATCCAAACAGTTTCATTGTGCCCAGATCAAGGGCACAGTGAAACATAAAATGGTTGTGTGATTCCTGTTTACTTAAACAAATTTTAAATAAGGTTTTTTCACGAAATGAACTTTTTAAATAAAGACTGAGATCAAAAAATGTTTAACATACATACAATGTTAATAAAAATTAAACCACTTAACATAAAGTTTTAAATCTGTTTTTATTTGATTGAAATTATTGTTACAATTTGCAAAAAAAAAAAAAAATTATAGTTCTAATCACTAGTGATGAAATTTTGAACCTTTTTTGAAAACCCTTCCATTATGATTTTTATAGTGTTATATGTATGCAACTTTGTTCGAACAGGTTGTCTATCTCCGTTTAAAATCTACCACATTTTTGGACACCTTTTTTGTGCTCTTCAATTCTTTTTTAACAAGAGCCCAATATCTCTCCACTGGACTCAGCTCCAGGCAGTTTGGAGGAATTGCCTCTCTTGGTACAAATACCATATTATTGGTCTTGTACCACTCAAGACCTTTCTTTCCATAGTGACAGATTCCAAATCAGGCCAAAAATAAGTGGACACATTAAAAAGTCTTATGAATGGAAACATATTTTTTTTAAACATTCCTTGATGTAAATTTCGGTATTTATAGATCCCTTCGTAACAAATGTTTGGCTTTTTTGCCGCAATTTCATATTCAACATTTCCTCGAGCTTCTGCAATATAAAAAAAATTGGTCCAGAAGCTGCGAAAAATTTTCCATACGAACATTTCGTCATCCATTATGCAGCAGGTATATTTTTTGTATAAAACTTGTCTTAAATTTTTAGCAGAGTTCCTGTCAGGAACCTTTTGAGCGTTGTATGTTTTTGAACCTTCATTGGCTTTAACTTTTCGTCCGAGTACTGAGCTAACCGGGATGTGTTGGGAACTCTTTTGAAAATGTTTTCTATTTTTTGGCTTTAGAAAAATCATGTGGACCAGTTTGATAGCAGACCTTTGATTGTTTGGCCAACTTTTTGTAGGACCAAGTTGGGTTTTGTTGAAAATATTTAATAATTTTAGTACGCACTTTTTTCTCGTCACTGTTTTTAATCAGATTAACAACAAATGAACATAATTGATAAAAAAATCAAATAATACTTGGGTTAAAAGTTTTAATGAAAAACGTGTGTTAAGAATTTTACGATCTCATTCCTTATGTATGTATGTCAATGAATATCGTTTATAATTTACTATTAGATAAATATATTAAATTAAAAATATTATAAAAATCAGCTTTTAAAAGAGACTTTCAAGCATACAATAAAAAAGCACCGAGTGTTTATTGTTGATCGAATTCAGTGTTACTTTGCTATTTCGATTGTTTGGTCAGAAAATTTAGTCAAAAATATGCATTCGATTTCAAAAAAAATTTTACGAAACAAAAATTTGTATCATAGTTATTTTTAATGTCAAAAGACACGGTGGTTAGTAAACTAACCACTTAACTCCTCAAATACCTTGAAATGGTGTGGTTTTTTTATGTTTTGATTTATTTTTTCTTACTTTTTATAACAAATGATTAAATTAAAAATGCAATTGTTTTAATTTTAAACTTATACACAAAAAACCGTGAATGAAAGAGTTAAACGAAGTTGTTCTTTACACCAGCAAATTTATGATACTGGACTCTAAACAGCACAGCAGTTAATAAAAGAGTAAATAGGGCCTGTAAAAAATAGCTGTGGTTATCCCTCATGGGGTTTTCTTATTGTAACTGGTTCATGAGAAGGCCATCCACCTCAGAATTTTCCAGTGTATTCAGAGGATAATTGGTAACTAAAGTTTTCGAACTACACCAATGTATTTCAATAAATGCTTATTAAAAAGCTCCCTGTGCAACTTATTAAAACGTTTACTTTGTACATCACAAAAGAATTAGAATAGTAAACTGCTATCGCTATAGAATTCTGAAAAGGAAATATATTGAAATTAAATCAAAATAATAGATAATAATTTGTATAACGATCTTAAAAAGTGGTGGTGGTAATTTTATTGTGAATTTTATGACGAAGTCCATACTTTTTGTGATGTGATCGCCTTTTACACTTTCGAATTACAATTGGTCAATTCACAAGGTCTCTTATCAGTCATATTGTCATAATGTTCTAATAAATCACGACTCGGCGGTTTGACTTAACCGACTCTTAGGCGTTGTCCTCTGCTGGTTCTATTCGATAACACAATAAACGAAGCAATGAAAGTAGTATTATTTTAGGATATTTTTTGCTTGAAAAGCAATAAAAACCATTGTGAAATAATGGGACAATATGACATGATAAAAGACCTTCTGAATTGACCAGATGTATTTAACATACAAATTCGAACATTTATATTTTCGAATGGAGATACGGATCAATCTTGTAGCGATTAACTAAAAATTGTTGTTTGCTTTTTGGGCAAGTTTTATTGTTTAGCTAGCATGCAATAAACTTCCGGCTCCTATCTCGTCGGCAAACGGTGTAGGTTCTGTTGTTTCGCTAAACTTTTCTCTAAACAAACTACAGATACTCATATTTTAAAAGTTGCATGCTTTTTATAATAGAGAGAAATAGCGAAAAGGACAGACATATAGAAAAATAATGGATTTTTAATAGAAAAACTAAGCAAAAACTATTGATTTGCGTGTAGATCATGATACGCATTTACCCCTCCCAACCATGATCATGTAATAAGTATGTATTTTGCACAAATAAAAGAACTATCCCTACATGATCCCTAACTTAACTCACCCTATACTACAGTATGTCCAAAAATCAGAAATCAATTTGTTTAGTAATTCATTATAATTTCAACAATTTATTGAATAAGAAAATTTTAACCATATTATACAAATTTATAATTATTTTAATTCAACTTATTGATAAATAAATCATTATTATGAATAGAAAAAAATATATATATACAAATCAATCATAAAAAAAACAAAAATTAATCGAAACAAAAAAGAATATAAAAAAAAATAAACTTTGTGCAATTAAAACTGATTATGTTTATCAAATTAATGAATGAAAATGTTTTAAAAAATATATATAAAAATGTTTTTAAAAAAAATCAAATAAAAAATTATCAATAGGAATCGAACCCGGGACTCACTTTGAAAATGTCAGATATATAGTGCATGCAAAAATCATTTAATACGAAATTATTATTCTATGAAATCATAAAATAATTAAAAAAATATAAAATTTTGATTTAATTAAAAATAAAAAGAAATAAAATATTGATAAAATAATAAAAATATATAAAATTTTGATTTAATAAAAAAAATTATAAAAAAATTCGATTTTATATTATTTAATAAAAAAACAGAAAAAAAATGCCGACGTTGGGGCTCGAACTAAGAACGTTACGATCATGGAACATCCGCGCTACCGATCATGCCACGTAACTCTGTTATTAACAGAAGTGTAATTATAAATATGTTTTAATCATTTAACACACCGTGATGAATTTTGAATTTTATCATTTACACCGTTATTAATTTTTTTCTCTCACAATATTAAAATAATTACAAACAAAACTAAAGCAATTTTCACATTCATTTAATATTTTAATATATTATTTAGTACCATTTTTCATTATTTTTAATACCGGATTTAATTATTTAAGTAAATTTTGAATACATTAATAAATTCAGAAAATATATTAAATCTTCAAGATAATTTAAAAGAAAATCTGTTAATAATTCATTGAGTGAATGTCATTAACAGTGCTGTTACTTGAACTATTGCTCAATATGTTATTAACATATACATTGATTTTAGTTAATTAATTATTTTGTTTTTTTTTTTTTTATTTCGTTCTTGAAAATTTTATATTTCCTGTAATTTATAAAGGATATGAAAAAAAAATAAAAAAATTGGTTTTTACTCACTTTTGGCTGGATTCCGTTGAAAGATCTTTCTCAGGCTCCTGCTTGGGTTGAAAAAGTATAAAATTACTTATTGTCGAATGTTTAACAGTGGTTCAAATGTTGGGTTTGTTTTTAAGATGTTACGGAATAACATTTTGGAATAATTAACATTATCTTTTAATAATTATTTAACATTTCTTTTTTCAAGAATTTATTTATAGATTTTTGTATTGTTTGTTTTGGTCGTATATAGATAATTTTTGCACTTTTTATCGTTTGACATTTATTATTAATCTTTAACTCTTGTTTTTAATTGCACATTTTCATATTATTTTAACAATTGCTGAATTTTTTTACATTAATAATAAGAAATCAAAGTGAATAATTTTTAACTAAAATTAATCTATTTGGGGTAACAAAGGATTTTACTGAAACACTTGGTAAGTCTCGAATTAATAAATTATACTCAAAATTCATAGTTTGTATTTTTTTTTTAGTGAGAATTTCTTTTCTTTAATTACTAAACAAATATTGTATGGAAAGTGGTTACATTCTTTTGTTGTTTTCTTTTATTGTATAAAGACAATTTTGGTTTTCACTAAAAAACTATATTTCATACAAATTTTCTTTTAAATTTTAATTTTCACCAGATTTTGGCCATTTTATTTTGATTTTTGTATTTTAAATTTTAATTCAAATAATTTTCTTTTTGGCCATTAATTCTTAAGTTTGTTTTTGATAAATTTGTCACTGCACTAACACTTCACATATAATATTGTTGGTAGTTTTAGATCGATTTTTATGTTGATGCTGAGAAATTTTGCTGGATGTTATGAAGAAAATGGAGAATTTTCTGATAAAAACTTAGCTGGGAGACGGGTTTTGACCAAGGGTTTCCCGCTGCCCTCAAATCTCCAATATTGAAATTGGGAAAACGTATTTACCCTACAAGGGAGGCTTATCCACAACGATACCAAATTTGACATTGAATCTAAAGCAGTTGTAAAAAAAATAATAACTATTTAAGGTTATGTTTTACGGCATATTGCAGCAATGTGTATGTATGTTTTTCGTCATTTACCTTCAAAATATTCAATTATCGCAACTAATAAAATAAAAGTGATGGTAGATCCTTGAATTATTAGCTCCTGACAGGAAAAGGAATTGGAATAATAGAGTGAGCAATATATCTCTTTGTGCTCTAGGCCTCGTTCAATTTCTAGTGTTATAGAATTATGATAAGTACATTAAAATACCATATTATTTCAACTTTAGATTTATTAAAAAGTAATTTACCTTATTTTCGGTGACAAATATGAACAAATCTTAGCAGAACTTCTGATAAAAAAAAAGAATTTAGGTTAGATAATTTTCCTTTGTGGAAATTATCAAAATTCGCCGATTCAAATAAGACTTTTGGTTGTCAGGAGTTGTTTTAAAAATGCAAGAAGGTCATAATAGAGTTTTTGCCTTTTATACCCTCACATATTGGAATGAATACGCTAATTCAGCAATTTTAATACAATCTCAAAATTTACATACACATACTAATGCATTCATCATAAAAACATAGCAACATAGTTGTTACCAAAAATTTACAACTGTTAAGATACCGCATTATCATTTGGCTTTGCTTTGTTTAAACAGAAGAACATTTGCTGTTCTTTGTTAGAGGTAATTTAATGTATTATTTTGCTATAAATTTTCTAATCATGATTCTAAATTTCTTTTTCATTCTTCGGGAATATTAATATGGTGGTGATGAGTTTGAAGAGGATCATTCGATAAAAAGACATAGTGCTATACGGTGTGAAAGGGTGTATACTCAGGAGATGTAAACAAATATGAAAAAAATATCTACATATTCATATACATATATATATCTATATAAACATACACATATATTTATACATATATATATATATACATATGCATATACATATACATATACATATACATATACATATACATATACATATACATATACATATACATATACATATACATATACATATACATATACATATACATATACATATACATATACATATACATATACATATACATATACATATACATATACATATACATATACATATACTCAAGCTAATTTAAATTAACATGTTAATTGTAAATTTGATTGAGTAAAAAAATTAGATTATGGAAAATAAAGAACGTATAAAAAAATAAATGTTTTCATTTCTTATTTAAAGAGAAAATAGTGCCAAATAGTAAATATAAATAACAAATGCATTATATTGAATTGAAAATTGAAGTTTCGTATTAAAGGAAAAAAATCTGGCTACAAGCGCCCTACATTTCTCCCCCGCCAAAATCAGATTTGGGGGTTTGAAAAAGCTTCAAAACTGATACCGCTTGTAGCTAAGTAGTTCCTATGATTTTTTTCTAAAGCCGTATATCCTTGGCGTGGTAAACTCCAATCAACTTTCCATTTAAGTCCTCTAACTGGTAGTAGCAATAACCTGTTTTCTTACGTATCCTTGCTTTAACAAATAGTGGTGCCAATTTTGCATTATAGCCCTTTCCTAAATCACTTTGTCGAAAATTTCTTCTGAATACTTCCTGCCCTACCTCATAGCTAGATTCTCGTGATCGAAGGTTATATGCATTTTCATTTCTTGCCTGTTGTCTCTCAATATTCTTTACAGCCCTGTTCCTGATTATTGCAAGCGAATCTTCACGGTCAAAGTTTATATTTCTATCTTCCAGCATTTCTAATTTGCGTAGGAGTGCATATGATTTACCGTTGGTAACCATGTGCTGTCCGAAAGCCATGTAATAAGGAGAAGTACCTATTGCAGCGTGCACAGCAGAACGTAAAGCACAGCTGATGCTGCTCAGATACTCATCCCAATTACTCTGATCGATTTTAATGTACGCCCTTATTGCTGAAAGAACTGAACGATTGACACGTTCAGATGCATTGGCTTGGGGCGAGTATACCGCTGTATAAACATGTCCAATACTATAATCCTGTAGGAGTTTATTAAATTTAATGGATTTGAATTGTGATCCGTTATCTGAGACTAAAGTTTCAGGTGTACCGAATGTATGAAACAGCTCTTCTAAATATTTCACAATCACGTCAGAAGTAAACTTTTTCACAGGTTTTAAAAAATTAAATTTTGAAAAGTGATCAAGGACGATAAAAATTCCAATATTGCCAGATTTTGAACGAGGATATGGTCCCAAAAAATCAACGTAAAGTTTTTGAAAGAAACGCACAGTATTTGAAGTTTTACCCATGGGTGGTCTCATAACAAAGTTTGGATGTTTTGTACCTTTGCATACGTCACAAGCATTCACGTATTCCCTCACGTCATTCACTAAATTTGGCCAGTAATAAAATCTACGTATTCTTTCTAATGTTTTGGTTATTCCCCCGTGAGCAGATAAAGGACTATCATGTGCTTTCCTCAAAATTTCTGGAATCATATTCTTTGGAATCCAAAGCTTCCAAGCAAGGTCATCCTGCAGCTGTTCTCCGGAACAGTGTTCAGTCCGTCTGTACAAAAAGTTATCGATGATTTTAAGGTCTGGTGTTTTGACTAAATTTGCCCTAACTTTGTCCAACAGTTGTCTGTACTCTGTACTTTGGAAACATTCGGATTCAAGATCCACGAAAACCCCTGAGTCATCTAGTTCGGACAAATTAAATCCTAAGATTTCGGACAAATCATCAGTGTTAGTACGCGAAAGTGCATCAGGAACTATGTTTTTACTACCTTTTCTGTGTTCGATTTTAAAATTGAAGCCTTGAAGTTTTAATGCCCATCTTGCCAAGCGCGAATTCAAGTCAGTTTGGGACATGAGCCACTTAAGTGATGCGTGGTCTGTGATCACAGTAAACTCATGTCCTTCCACGTAAGCTCGAAATTTCTTAATGCTTAGCATTGCTGCCAAACATTCTTGTTCGGTAACCGAATAATTGCGTTGGGCTTGGTTGAGTTTCTTCGACATAAATGCTATCGGAAACTCTTCACCTTCCGCAGTCTTCTGTACCAATACGCTTCCTATACCAGTGCTACTAGCATCACAGTGTATATAAAACGGTTGCGAAAAATCAGGGCTATGTAACACTGGGGCTGTGGTCAAAATTGACTTTAATTCCTCAAAAGCTTTTTGAGCTTCATCGCTCCAAACAAACTTTCTTTTAGTTTTTAATAGGTCTGTTAAAGGGGCAGTTACCGATGCATAGTTCCTAATGAACTTCCGGTACCAACCGGACATACCCAAGAATCGTCTGATTTGACGTACAGACCTCGGCGTTGGGAATTCTGTAATGGCCGAAATTTTTTCTGGGTCTGTTTGAATTATCCCGTTTCCAATAATATGGCCTAAATAGCGGACCTCTTGTACACAAAACTTAGATTTTTCTACGTTAATTGTCAGTCCTGCAGAACGAATTTGCTTCGATATTTCCCTTAAAACTTCTAAGTGCCGACTAAACGTATCCGAAACAATCAATAAATCGTCTAGATAAACGAACACCTCTGTCCTCAAATTCGCCGGAACCACCTTGTCCATTAGCCTCGACATGGTTTGAGGCGCATTGCAGAGGCCAAAAGGCATAACCTTGTAATGGTACAAGGGGCGGCCGGGGACAGAAAATGCCGTCTTATCTTTCGACTTTTTATCAAGCGGGATTTGCCAAAATGCGTCCTTCAGGTCCAAACTAGTTATAAATTCCGCAGTGGGCAATCTGCTAAGTATGCCATCAATATTTGGCAGGGGATAAGCATCTTTAACAGTAACTGAATTTACCTTTCGACTATCTAAACACAATCTGACTTTTCCTGGTTTTCTAACGAGAACGATTGGAGAAGACCAAGCGCTGTCTGACTCCTCGATAACATCATTTTCCAACATACGATCAAGTTCCTTGTAGATCAATTTTTCTATAGCTGGAGAAACAGGGAAATGTCTTTGTTTTATTGGAGTTGCATTACCAACATCAATAACGTGAGACAATATTGTAGTTCGACCTAAACCTTCCATAGAAAACGAGGGATAGGTGTTAATTACATGTTGTAATTGTAATTTCTGAGATACAGAAAGAGGTCTTTGGTCCACCACATTATCGTTACTGTTTGTGTTTAAATCACAACTAACAGAAGAAATCAATCCAGTTGGCAAAAGATCAAATACACGCCAAAAATCTATACCCAAATATAAGTTTTGCGACAAATCTGGTACTATATACAGTTTTATTTGTTTCACAATTCCACGGAAAATAACATCTGTTAGAACGTAACCACATACTGTTTGTGTGTTTCCGTCAGCCGTTTTAACGAAAGATCGAATCTTTTTGAAATCATAATCAGAGTCTAAAAAATCTAAAGCAGCTTTTGAACCAAGACAGCTAACTGAGGCACCAGTATCCAGCAAACCTACCAAATCCTTGCCAAAAATCTTAACTGTAGCGTAAGGACGAATATCATTAGGGTTGTCAAAGATTGAACTCAATAAATTGTGCCTAGTTTGTTTAACATTTTCCCAAAAATGCCTGATTCGATCAGAAGAGCGTTTTCTCTTAGCAATAGGAATAGTTTCGTTAAAAATTTCAGCTCTTTTAGCCTTGTATTCCGCTAAACGTACATGAAAGGGCTTCAAATATGTAGGGATTTGAGTAGAAGAAGTTGCAGTGTTATCGGAGTTTGAAATATTAGGTAAATTTGATAGAGGTTGAAAAGTATTTAATTCTGAGCTTTCATTTTCATAAATTGTTTTCAATAAAGGAGCTGGTTTTTGGTTTAAATCGGTTTGGGTTGAAAAATCTTGTAATTTAATGTCATCTTTAAGAAAATAACAATTTGTAGTATTGCTACTAGAATTAGTTTTTGAAATTAATCCGTGCTTGTACTGGTTGTCTTCATCCGTTTGTGTGTACTTTTCAGTACACCGGATTTGGAGTTTTTTGGATTATTACAACTAGCACAGTTTGGTTTATACACATCCGGTGTTCCACATCCGTAACAAAAAATCCTACGATCATCTAAACAGTCCTGGTATCTATGACCAACCTTTTGACAATTCCAGCAAATTAATGCAATTGCTGAAACTTCGCTGTCGTCAATCAATTCCACATCATCTTTCACTATCTCGTGAATCGGTCTACGCTGAATCATTGGTTTATTTAAAGATTGTTTCCGACTAATGTCTACTAAAAAGAACTCTCGCCTGCGGCAAATATCACGCAAATGAGACACAGAATAAACTGGTATGTTAAGAATTTCGTGTTGGATTTCAGGCAACAAATTTCTTCTTAATATTTCTACCAATACGTTTTCTGGCAAAGGCGTAGATAGACGATCCGCAATATCCACCACAGACTCATAAAAGGAATCGAAATTTTCATTTTGTTTCTGTTTTCTATCCCTAATCATTTCTCTAAAATCTACATCAGTTCTAGAATCTTTATACTGATGTCTAAGAGCAGTGCAGAGATCAGCCCATTGAATTTCTGAAACCGAACGATGGTATCGCCAGAACCAATCGGATGCCTTAGCATCAAATAAAGTGGACATATGTCTGCATAAGAGATCAAAATTACCATTTAATGTCTGTTGCGTTAAGGCCTCTACCCTATAAATGAAATTATCTATTGACATCCCCTTTGGATCACCCGAAAATCTTATTTTCCAATTGTGAATAATGTGTCCAACTTTGTCTGACCTTAAAGACGAATCACAAGATCCACTAACATTTATATTTCCCGAACGGTTTGTTGAATGTTGGTTAGCAGCTGCATTGGAAGGCAGACCTAATAATTGTTCCAGTGTTTGACGTTCTACTGAAGGTAGAATAGGGGCTTGAGGTTCAGAATTACGGTTATGTACTTCACGATTAGCATCTCTATTGTCTGGATTACTATTGGAAGAATTATTTAAACTCATGCGCCTAAAACCTGCTTCTATGTTTTCCTCAATTAATCTTGTAAGTTGTTGGCTAAGGCTCGTCAACATTTCAGCTTGTTGAGCACCCACAGCAGCAGTTACAAGGTTTCGAACATGCTCTCTTTGTTCTTGTGGAGAACTAGATGACATGACTGAATTATTAGGTTCTATAACTTGGTTTTGGCCTGATTTTGGGGTTGAAGGAAGATTAAGATCAAATTGCGGAGCGCGTTGTGCCTGTGATCTAGTAACTATAGGAGGTGGTGGAGCAGATGGAGTTCTAATTGGATTTAATTTTGCATTACATGTGGGACAAACTTGCCTTTGTTTAATTTGTTTTTGAAAACATGATTTATGAAAACTATGACCACAAGTGGATTTGCAAAGATATGATGAACTAGTGATAGCGTTTGCACAAATACCACAATTTGGCAAAGTGTTGCTTAAAGCAACTAAATCTTCAGTGCTTCTTTGCAATGCCATTTTGAAAAATCAATTAAAATGTTATAGAAATGATACTAAATTTTAATAAAAAAAAATATAGCAGTAAAAGTCGAATTCCAACAAAATAATTATAATTGTTTAGAAAAAAATAATTGTCTCAATATGAGCTCTAAAATTCTTTATCCGCAAAATTTTTAATTTAAATTAAAAAAAGTTCTTCAGATTTTTCACGAAACTAATTCAAAATTATATTTTCAGTTTAAGGTAAATAGACAAAAAGAAAATTCAAGTTTTAAAATAAAATTTGAATAAACTATAGCAAAAATTAAAAAAAAATGGAAATTGTGAAAAAAAATTAATGATTAATTTTCTAAAAGAAAACAAAATATATATTCAACAATATGTTAAATATATAAAAATATTTTAAAAATAAAAAAAATAGAGGAACAAAAATTCGAAAATGAAAATCAAAAATAAACCGTATAATTTTCTGACTTCTGAAAAAAATAATATTTAAAGAGCAAAAGAAAAAACCGATTATTTAAATTGATGTTAAAAAAAATATTCAAATGAAAAACAAAAATGAATCTTATAATTTTCTGATTTTTGAACTATACTGTCGATAAGGTTCTTGTTAAGTTATATTTCAATTATATTTTTACTCATTAACTAAGTAATCTGTCCGAACAATTAAAATCAACAATATGTGGAAAAAAAATAAATTATAAACAAAACCATGTGAAAAAAAGTATATTCTTATCATTATGATTTCGAAATTATTTTCTAAGATTTCCACAAATTGAATTTTGTAATTCAGATATTATGTTGGTAGAACAATGAAGCGCAAACTTCGAATAAAAAATGCTCATATTTTCCACATAAAATCTTGTAATTTATTTATTTAAATGATTTGTGAAACTATTTTCTTAAGTAAGATTGAACAGAAAACTTGTCTTTATCTAACAAAATCCAAGAAAGTAAATTATAATAAAAAGGAATGAATAAAAGGTATATTAGAAAATATATTAGTAGGTACATATTTAGATAAAATCCAAATTAGCAATTTCCTAGCTAATAAATGAATAAATATTTTATCAGTGTTGTTCACCTTCTAGTGGTCTGAGTTTAGAACTACTACTACCAAAGCTCAGTATTTCCGAAAAGAATTAAACATACACATGGTAAAACAGTGGAAGAGAACATACAGGAAACAGAAAATGAATTAATTTTAATGGTGGTTAACATAATTCATCACATATGTATTTATGTTAAATTTCACAACATTAAAATCACACAATCACAACATAAGAAAGTAATAGGAAATGAAAATTTTGAAAAATAGAAAAAAAAATCATATAAAGAAAAAGAAATATTGTTGATATTGAGAGCCACACGTAACTTGAAAAAAATCAAAAGCTGTTAAAATGGAGTTAAAATGTGTGGGCCCCACGTTGGGCGCCAAAAATAATTATATCTGTAGCGATTAACTAAAAATTGTTGTTTGCTTTTTGGGCAAGTTTTATTGTTTAGCTAGCATGCAATAAACTTCCGGCTCCTATCTCGTCGGCAAACGGTGTAGGTTCTGTTGTTTCGCTAAACTTTTCTCTAAACAAACTACAGATACTCATATTTTAAAAGTTGCATGCTTTTTATAATAGAGAGAAATAGCGAAAAGGACAGACATATAGAAAAATAATGGATTTTTAATAGAAAAACTAAGCAAAAACTATTGATTTGCGTGTAGATCATGATACGCATTTACCCCTCCCAACCATGATCATGTAATAAGTATGTATTTTGCACAAATAAAAGAACTATCCCTACATGATCCCTAACTTAACTCACCCTATACTACAGTATGTCCAAAAATCAGAAATCAATTTGTTTAGTAATTCATTATAATTTCAACAATTTATTGAATAAGAAAATTTTAACCATATTATACAAATTTATAATTATTTTAATTCAACTTATTGATAAATAAATCATTATTATGAATAGAAAAAAATATATATATACAAATCAATCATAAAAAAAACAAAAATTAATCGAAACAAAAAAGAATATAAAAAAAAATAAACTTTGTGCAATTAAAACTGATTATGTTTATCAAATTAATGAATGAAAATGTTTTAAAAAATATATATAAAAATGTTTTTAAAAAAAATCAAATAAAAAATTATCAATAGGAATCGAACCCGGGACTCACTTTGAAAATGTCAGATATATAGTGCATGCAAAAATCATTTAATACGAAATTATTATTCTATGAAATCATAAAATAATTAAAAAAATATAAAATTTTGATTTAATTAAAAATAAAAAGAAATAAAATATTGATAAAATAATAAAAATATATAAAATTTTGATTTAATAAAAAAAATTATAAAAAAATTCGATTTTATATTATTTAATAAAAAAACAGAAAAAAAATGCCGACGTTGGGGCTCGAACTAAGAACGTTACGATCATGGAACATCCGCGCTACCGATCATGCCACGTAACTCTGTTATTAACAGAAGTGTAATTATAAATATGTTTTAATCATTTAACACACCGTGATGAATTTTGAATTTTATCATTTACACCGTTATTAATTTTTTTCTCTCACAATATTAAAATAATTACAAACAAAACTAAAGCAATTTTCACATTCATTTAATATTTTAATATATTATTTAGTACCATTTTTCATTATTTTTAATACCGGATTTAATTATTTAAGTAAATTTTGAATACATTAATAAATTCAGAAAATATATTAAATCTTCAAGATAATTTAAAAGAAAATCTGTTAATAATTCATTGAGTGAATGTCATTAACAGTGCTGTTACTTGAACTATTGCTCAATATGTTATTAACATATACATTGATTTTAGTTAATTAATTATTTTGTTTTTTTTTTTTTTATTTCGTTCTTGAAAATTTTATATTTCCTGTAATTTATAAAGGATATGAAAAAAAAATAAAAAAATTGGTTTTTACTCACTTTTGGCTGGATTCCGTTGAAAGATCTTTCTCAGGCTCCTGCTTGGGTTGAAAAAGTATAAAATTACTTATTGTCGAATGTTTAACAGTGGTTCAAATGTTGGGTTTGTTTTTAAGATGTTACGGAATAACATTTTGGAATAATTAACATTATCTTTTAATAATTATTTAACATTTCTTTTTTCAAGAATTTATTTATAGATTTTTGTATTGTTTGTTTTGGTCGTATATAGATAATTTTTGCACTTTTTATCGTTTGACATTTATTATTAATCTTTAACTCTTGTTTTTAATTGCACATTTTCATATTATTTTAACAATTGCTGAATTTTTTTACATTAATAATAAGAAATCAAAGTGAATAATTTTTAACTAAAATTAATCTATTTGGGGTAACAAAGGATTTTACTGAAACACTTGGTAAGTCTCGAATTAATAAATTATACTCAAAATTCATAGTTTGTATTTTTTTTTTAGTGAGAATTTCTTTTCTTTAATTACTAAACAAATATTGTATGGAAAGTGGTTACATTCTTTTGTTGTTTTCTTTTATTGTATAAAGACAATTTTGGTTTTCACTAAAAAACTATATTTCATACAAATTTTCTTTTAAATTTTAATTTTCACCAGATTTTGGCCATTTTATTTTGATTTTTGTATTTTAAATTTTAATTCAAATAATTTTCTTTTTGGCCATTAATTCTTAAGTTTGTTTTTGATAAATTTGTCACTGCACTAACACTTCACATATAATATTGTTGGTAGTTTTAGATCGATTTTTATGTTGATGCTGAGAAATTTTGCTGGATGTTATGAAGAAAATGGAGAATTTTCTGATAAAAACTTAGCTGGGAGACGGGTTTTGACCAAGGGTTTCCCGCTGCCCTCAAATCTCCAATATTGAAATTGGGAAAACGTATTTACCCTACAAGGGAGGCTTATCCACAACGATACCAAATTTGACATTGAATCTAAAGCAGTTGTAAAAAAAATAATAACTATTTAAGGTTATGTTTTACGGCATATTGCAGCAATGTGTATGTATGTTTTTCGTCATTTACCTTCAAAATATTCAATTATCGCAACTAATAAAATAAAAGTGATGGTAGATCCTTGAATTATTAGCTCCTGACAGGAAAAGGAATTGGAATAATAGAGTGAGCAATATATCTCTTTGTGCTCTAGGCCTCGTTCAATTTCTAGTGTTATAGAATTATGATAAGTACATTAAAATACCATATTATTTCAACTTTAGATTTATTAAAAAGTAATTTACCTTATTTTCGGTGACAAATATGAACAAATCTTAGCAGAACTTCTGATAAAAAAAAAGAATTTAGGTTAGATAATTTTCCTTTGTGGAAATTATCAAAATTCGCCGATTCAAATAAGACTTTTGGTTGTCAGGAGTTGTTTTAAAAATGCAAGAAGGTCATAATAGAGTTTTTGCCTTTTATACCCTCACATATTGGAATGAATACGCTAATTCAGCAATTTTAATACAATCTCAAAATTTACATACACATACTAATGCATTCATCATAAAAACATAGCAACATAGTTGTTACCAAAAATTTACAACTGTTAAGATACCGCATTATCATTTGGCTTTGCTTTGTTTAAACAGAAGAACATTTGCTGTTCTTTGTTAGAGGTAATTTAATGTATTATTTTGCTATAAATTTTCTAATCATGATTCTAAATTTCTTTTTCATTCTTCGGGAATATTAATATGGTGGTGATGAGTTTGAAGAGGATCATTCGATAAAAAGACATAGTGCTATACGGTGTGAAAGGGTGTATACTCAGGAGATGTAAACAAATATGAAAAAAATATCTACATATTCATATACATATATATATCTATATAAACATACACATATATTTATACATATATATATATATACATATGCATATACATATACATATACATATACATATACATATACATATACATATACATATACATATACATATACATATACATATACATATACATATACATATACATATACATATACATATACATATACATATACATATACATATACATATACATATACATATACATATACATATACATATACATATACATATACATATACATATACATATACATATACATATACATATACATATACATATACATATACATATACATATACATATACATATACATATACATATACATATACATATACATATACATATACATATACATATACATATACATATACATATACATATACATATACATATACATATACATATACATATACATATACATATACATATACATATACATATACATATACATATACATATACATATACATATACATATACATATACATATACATATACATATACATATACATATACATATACATATACATATACATATACATATACATATACATATACATATACATATACATATACATATACATATACATATACATATACATATACATATACATATACATATACATATACATATACATATACATATACATATACATATACATATACATATACATATACATATACATATACATATACATATACATATACATATACATATACATATACATATACATATACTCAAGCTAATTTAAATTAACATGTTAATTGTAAATTTGATTGAGTAAAAAAATTAGATTATGGAAAATAAAGAACGTATAAAAAAATAAATGTTTTCATTTCTTATTTAAAGAGAAAATAGTGCCAAATAGTAAATATAAATAACAAATGCATTATATTGAATTGAAAATTGAAGTTTCGTATTAAAGGAAAAAAATCTGGCTACAAGCGCCCTACAATCTCCTAAATTTATTTAAAAATCATTACAAACACAATTAAAATGCTCAGCTGGTAACCTTAAAATGTTTGTCCAACAGACATGGTGCTCAAAGTCGATGAAGGAAATACCGATGCTGATGTTAGCAGTGGCAGAAATAGCAGACAGACAGACGGATGGATGAAAGGTTGGTTGGGTGAACGCAAAGCCAGAGCAGTGTAGAATCAACGACAACGGTATTTTTGTGCATTTAAGAACCTAAAATCAAATCTAGGCTCATACAAGAATAGTGTTATATACTACAATAACTATTTCAGAAAGGCCCGTTAGCGCACACAGTCTGGCGAATATCAAAGAAAAAATAGTGTGAAATAATAAAAAAAAATAAATAAAAGAAAATACACATGCAACAACACAGAGAGGCATATATAAAGTGAAGCATAATATGCGTCGGCGCCTTGGCAACATACAGACCCTAAATAAAAGAAGAAAAGCCAACAGCAACAAAAATAAAATAATAATAATAAGCTCGAATACCGTTTGAAATGTTCAGTATCAACCAGGGTTGGTAAAATTGGTACAATTGTACTTTTTTTGGTACAATTCAATCATCAAAAGTACAATGGTATACCAATCACCCATTTTGTACAATTTCCCAATTTAGCTTTTTAATTAATTTAAAATGGCAACTCATTTGGATGTCTATTTATTGTGAATATTTTTCTCTTTACTTTGTCATTCTTCCTTAAGTTTTTTGCTACTTTAACTCCCACTCGCTGATTTAGAAATTATAAAATCATATAAAAATTAAAATATAAGCAATTTTTGGGCCAAAGTTTTTGAAATTAAAAACGAATCAAATGAATATATGTTTTCAGAAATTATTAAGGAAGTAAGAGGGATATTATCTATTCCTCATTCATCTGCAAATGTGGAACGAATCTTTTCATATCAAAATATAATTAAAACAAAAGAGAGAAATATATTGCATGATACTACACTTTCTGGTTTAATACAAACTAAAGATTTAATAAATTCATCAAACTGTTTTTGTTATAATTATAAAATAACGAAAAATTTGTTATCAAAACTATACTGAAAAACCCTATACAAAATATAGACTGTTTTTGTAAAAAATATATATATATTATTAATTTATAAAAAAAATAATATTTATTGATTGGAAAAATTAAATTTCTCCATTGAATTTGTATGTACTTTTCTGTTATGTTTTTTAGAATATATATTAAAATAAAAAATATATTTCCAATAAAAAATGTGTTTTGTACAATTAGGATCAAAAAAGTACAATTTAAAACGCTGGTTTGTACAATTTCAAAGTGTCATTTGCCAACCCTGGTATCAACAATACACGTTACAGTCACTGGAACAATAAACTCTTGTCAGTCACACTAAACAACAAACAACAATATGAAAAACCACCGCACAAATATTTCAAAAAAGCCTGAGCAGTGCTAGTGAGACACACACACTCACCAGTCACTTGCATTCACTGGCCGTTTGCTGCTTTCAGACTGAGGCCATGCAGCAGACAACCTCATTCCCTTGCTGACAGCAAATGTTTGCTTTTTTTTTTTTTTGTTTTTCGTCTACAAACTTATAAACACTCACACTCTGCCACACATGCAGACGTGCACAAAAAAAGTGGAGCTGCAATACAAAATATCTCCGTCACACGCGCGCGTACTAATCAGGGCTGTCAGATGTGGCGATTTCTCGCCAAACTTGGCGATTTTTAAACGCAATTGGACATGAAAATTTGGGCTTGGCGACATGGCGATAAATAATTGGATGTTTTAAAATGTATTTCAAATCTTTTTTGCTTTATTCTCCTAACGTTACATTTTATAAATATTAACCCCCATTTCCTCAATCCCTGGTTATGGTTTTTCGTAACGTATACTTCCAATTAGTATAATTTTTGTATGAGATAAGAAACCGAGATTTAGAAAATGGATGTAAATGGTTACTTTATACACCATATAAGTCATAACCTGAAATTATGAAATAAAATGATTACTAAAAGTAGGATTCATAAGATTATTATGTTTTAATAAAACATGTAATGATAAATTTTCAGCTCAATAGTAGGAAAAAGTCTTTATATTTAGATATATGTATTTAGAAGTCAAAATCTATTACGGAAATTTTTGGCTACCTTTTTTTAAAGCTAAAATTTAAGGAAATTAAAAATTGGCGATTTCGAAGATACAAAATTGGCGATGAAGGTGAAAAAACAATCTGACAACCCTGGTACTAATTAGCAAAAGTATTCAATTTGTACTCATCGTACTCAATGCAAAATCTGTATCTCTTGACAAAATATGTACAAGATTCTCTTTAGTTTGTAGAACTCTTTGGCAAAATATTTCTATGCAATTCGGCATTTCGTAGTCGGCTGCACTCTCCCATTGGGTTTTGGAAATTGGCATGCGTTTTACTCATAATCCAACTGTAAATACGATTGAGTGTATGTGACTGTGTGAGTGTGCGTATGTGTGTGTGTGTGTGGTCTCAGTCATCAGCCGTCACCCAACACCCTTCTACGCCCCGTTACTCATATGAAATTGTGTTTGGTGTCGTCTCGTGTTGTCTACAGTCTGGGTTTGTGCCAAACTCAAGGCACGAAGTGTCATCGTGTTTTGGAATTCGTTTATGAAATGTTGGTCTCCCCCCTGGGTTGTAGCTCTGCTGCACCACCCGCTGCTGGACAAACGATGAGTGTTGGAACAGAAATGCAAAATAAGTAGACGACTACGAGCAGCATGCACGATTGCAAAGGAATTCCCCGAAACCAACAAGCGCCGTTTGTTAGACTTTGGACCCCATTTAATTGCTGGAAGTATTTTATTACGCAGCAACGGAATTTCTTATTGTTGTTGCTGCTATTTTTATTATTGTAATTTATTTTTGTTGTTGTTGTTGATATTGTTGTACTGCAACCGATTTATTTAACTCAGTTGTCGTTGTATATACTCTTAATGTTTGTTTTTTAAGAATTTTTTTTTTTTACTTTTGCTTGAATTTCGTTTTATTTTTTGCTGCTGTAATTGCTATTGTTGTTGTTGTTGTTGATTATTTTGTTCGTAGTTCCTCGTATGCACTTCGGTGTGTATTTCTTTGTGTTTGCATTCAACTGACGCCCTGTGGTCCTTACTCAATTTGTGATTACGGGTAACAGTTATTTTACAAATGTGCATGTGTCGTATGTGCATGTGTGAGTACCTGTGTGTTTGCTGAGAATGTGTATGTAAGTGTGTTTGGTATATTTTTATTTCAGTGCTTATTTGTTGTGGTTGTTGTTGTTGTTGGTGCTTTTGTATTTTTGCATTATTTAAACTCTTTGTATGCTCTTTACTCATGTTTGAAGGCAATTGGATTTTTTTCTGTTTGTTTTCTGTTGTTGTTGGCTGTGACAATTTTTGAGTTAGGATAGGTTAGGCCTTGATTTACTACTATATTATGTTATAATATATTGTATGTTTGTAAGTGTACATACAGTGATGTTCAAAATAATATCAGCACTAATCATACCTACAATTTGGGAAATTAGGTTCGTGTCAGAATGATAAGGTCACATGCTTTTCGTATGTTGTTCAGATAAGGTTATTTGGCTCTCATTTGATCACTGTTAGTTTTATTAAATCTTGGTACATACATAATTGTTATTTTTGTATAATTTTTCTTGTCAAAATTTAGTTTGTTCAATTTGTGACACAATGTGATAGGCCCGAAAACGATTCAGATGAAATTGGGTTCGAATGCGTTTTCAGAGTTATTAATCCACACTATATAAACTAAATTTTATTTCAATTACGTTTGAAATTTGGTAGCATATGTCAATTAACTTGCATCAGGTACCAATTTACATAAGTATTTTTCCTTTTCCTTCGCCTTAGCTCTGGCACCAACCATTTTCTACGAATCCTGGAATTATTTAAATTTGTAAGCACGTTTAATTTTATATATACCTACTATGCATGTAAATTATTGTTATGGAGGCTCTATCTACCGCGAATCCTTATGTACATACACAGAGGTCTAGTCGTGTAAGTCATCCTTAGAGGTATAGTCGAGGGTCTCGCAAAATAAGCATTATTTAAACTCAGAATTACCACGAGCGGGACAGTGAAAAGTCCTATGAAAGTGCGCTGAATCCTCTTTTAGGTACAGCGCAGTGAAAAGTTTCATCCTGTTCGTTCTCATTATATGGCAGTTATGAACAAGTAACCATCATAATGTCAACGATCATCTTTAGAGATGTTATAGAGTAAATGACAACACTCCAGACCTTATACTAGGACAGAATGATCCTCAAATTCCTCAATCTTTCTCATAAACACTCAACCAAACCAAATGAGGATTGCATATATCTAAGCCTGTAAAGTAATCTTAACACACACCACTTTTATCAAATTATGTGAGAGAGGATGGCTCTTAGAGCTTAAGTAGGGATCCCATGGCCCAGCAATAGAAACAAATAAATATAATAAAACTAAATTAAAATTCTGATATAACTATTGATGAATTTAAATAACATCCAAATATATATTTTTTTATAATCGTGGCTTTGTCTTCTTAGATATTTTTAGATAATTTTGAAATATTTCTTCAAAATTTACCAAGTTTGGACTGGGCTGAGTAAGGCTCTGTTCCCTTAAATGGGTGAATGAAAGAATGAATGCTTATTTTATATAAATTTACGTTAAGATTTCTCTCAGAAACATATTAAACAAGCATATTGGTACGAATGTGCAATGACGATTTGAATTTAACGATCTGTAACTACTGCCTGCAAACATTCATCATGTTTATAAACACGTCCATCAGTAGAAGCTTCTACTTATCAACAATGTTGATAGCATGCGGTTGATTAGCATTGTTTGTGAGTATGGCAGCACTGTATGTTTAAGCTGCTAACATTAACATCGAAAGCTCTAGAATTCGAATGTACTAGTATGCCCGTTAAGAGCATTGTAGAAGATTCCCGATAGATGGCGTGTATAAATAGTGGCAGAGGCTGCAGTCGTGAGTTGAGTTGATCATTGTCGCTGTTAGAGTTAACATCAACTGTCGTTTACATGTGTGTTAGTACATTATAAAGTTTGTGTGCATTTCTGCGAATTGATAAACGTGTATAAAGACATTGAGTGACTATTTAATTCTGTTGTTGTTGTACATTCTAATAAATAAAGAGTTGTTACAATTTTAAACTACAAAAACTGCTTTTATTTGCAATCAAAAGTATCCAGTTTATTTAAAGAAAATAAACCCCGTTTTAAAAGGTAAAAACGTAACAATATATACTAGGTCTAGAATTTTTCTATAGAAGAAATAATATAAAAAGGTAAAAACGTAACAATATATACTAGGTCTAGAATTTTTCTATAGAAGAAATAATATAAAGATTTTTTTTTTTTTTTTTTTTTGAAAAAAAAAAAAATATTCTCTATTTTACATGTTCCGAATTCAAGGAATTGTGAAACGTGTAAAATTGTTTTCTGCTTTATTTAAAATTTGATCGAAATTATAACTGATATTTTAAAAACCAAAAAATATAAACATGTATCTCCCAAATTAAAAGACATTTGTACGATATAAATAAAAAATTTCTTAACATACGGATGATTACTAAATTTTTGTTGATTTTTTTTAAATTTTGTAGATCCGAGGATCCCTCTAGCCCCTTATCCATCTTCAAATCAATGTAAATACAAGCTTCATCAGCATCGTTTTATTTTGAATGAGATGGCTACTGCGATTGCTCACAATCAGGTGCACAAAAAGGTACACACATGTGCAGTTTCAAAGGCAAAAATCCATGAATAAGGCTTCGATTTGGGTCCTCATTCTCTAAATTATTGATAGTTATGTTGCAAGACATGATATTACTTTAATAAATATCTGGTTCATGTCACTGAAAAGTTACGGCTTTAACAAAAAATAGCTTTTATAAAAGTAGAATTTGCAAAATCTCAATATTGACTCAGATAACAGGAAGCTACTTTCGGTACACCAGAAAACAAATAAGAAGATATGTGGTAAATGTAACCAACATGAAGAATCGTGAAGAATTTTTGAATAGTATTCATTACTATTAATATAATTAGTTTCGGAGATGATAAGATGATATAATAAAGATATAATTTTTTTTGGTACACGGAATTCTCTGAAACGATAAATTGATATAAAAACTGTTAGGAAGCACTGGTTTATAGTATTATGAAAAAATTACCAAAATAAATTTAACAATATTAGTACAATAATTTCTCACAACATTATAAACGTATGTATTAATGTTAGTAGATATTATTTTGATCACAGCTGTATGTTCACATGCTTGAATGAGTGTATGAATTTGAACTGCCTATGTATGTTTGTATTTGGTTACATATTTTTCCAATATACATATTTTTTAATGTTAAAAATTAATTAATCAATCTCAAAATATCTCTTCGAGTAACATGATACAAACAAACATGCGAAGATTTCGAACAGGAACATCTCTTGGAAGTATCCCCATTCTGAGTAGATTGATTTCGAAAGTCCCAGTTCTTATTTAAATTTACGATCAATTATCTGGTATCCGAACCAGACTACATATTAACATATTATCGATCAATTATTATACGTAGCAAGGACATTTCTTTACATTTTAATTATATGATATATGTGTGTAATTCCATATCATCGTACGTGATATTTGTACGCCTATAGAGTGGAATACATTTTGCAAAAATAAAAGTGTCTGAAAAATTATTTGTCTCTATGTTCCATTCACAGTGTACTATATTTTAAAAAAATAATAAGTTCTTTCGAAACATTGTTGTCCAAAATATAAAGCGAAATAAAGGCATATCGTACGTGACATAAAACGGAAGTAATTTTGAGGTACATTTAGAAATTTGCGAAAATTTGCTAATCGTGTGAGGAGTTATGTTTTCTTTAAATTTCTTACACTAAACCAAATATTTTTCCTTTAAAATCAGTCATATTTAAATAAAAATAAACTTTGGATGATTTTATAATAAATAAAATTTAATATCGTACGTGAGATACCGTACGTGCCAGATTTTTATCCTATAGCAAAATAATATATATATATATTCTGTAAATATATGTATACAAAAACTAATAAAAATAATAGAAAATATATATTCGGTTTCAATAAACAATTTGATAATAGCAAAAAAACAATCAGAGGCAAATTCATTACATACTACATGCTAATTTATAGCTTAGTTTTCGCCGCAATCTTAGCCTAAAACATACCAATTAAATTAAAAATTAAAAAAATAAATATAGTCTGTTTAATATATTATTATTGCTTTTAAAATGTTGTAATAAGCTCTAAATACTTTCACATAGTAACATGTTAGTGTTTTCTCCTATTCAAATCATCTTGAAAAAAAGTTTCAAGGGATTTTGTTTTTTCAGTCGTGGTAGTCATTCTCGTGGAATTGCCCATATGTATATACGATATATGGAAACTATGGCCAATAGCAGACTGATAGCTACAAAACTGGGAAAATAGATTTTTGTTTATAAGAAACGTATTTGCTGATAATTTCATGTTCATACCAACATATTTAAGAGATATATGCAATATAGAGTGTTTTTGTATTGGTCAAGCATTGAACGATTATTTCAAAATATGGTAGTGATTTGGATTGATAAAGTTTTTGCTTGGTATGAATTTTCTTTTGATACCAATATATTTATGTGATTTACTTCCGCGAACAAATTTTTTTGGAAAAAGGCCTTATTATGCACCAGTAAATTGTCTAAAAGTAATTTCCGTTTATTTAAATCATAATTAAATTTGAATTGTTCGCATTATCATCATTTCCAGAATTACACCATGTACTATGATTCATAATTTATCGGGGCTATGGCCATTGAAAGATGATTTCGATTGTTAAGGAAATTAATTATTGCGTCTTTCTTTTCAATGTTAGTAAAGGTATTTTAAAGGATTTATTCTAGTTGAAGTAATTTTTGTAAAAAGAACTTACTTGCTCTTAATTTTAATTGGCTACTAACAATTATTTGATCCTTAAATAGGAGCTATGGTAAATTATGGCCGATCTACAGTGGTTTAGAAATACATTTTTTTCTAAATATTTTGGTTACTCGTAAGAGATTGGACATATCTTAATGCAATTTTACACATTCAGAGCTGAGGTTGATTTGTGTTTACATGGGTTATTAGTTAGTGCACAGCCACACAAAATTATTAAGAGGTGTTATATTGATCTACAAAAAATAATCTTGCTTTAAATCTTTTTTAGTTCAAGACATATTAAGGTTAAAGCTGATTTGTTTAAATTTTGACAAAACTCCAACAATTAATCGTGATTTTATCTTTTCTTACATTCCCTACTGCAAACTTTTATCTTTGTTGGGAACATCGACAATATAACAGCAGTATTTGAAATCAATAATTATTTAATGTTATTAAATGAAGATAGTTCAACACCAACTGTTCCTGTTTCAAGTATGTATGAGATTTTGAAAATCTAGAAAAAGCACCAATTCCGATAGCCGCACAGGACTATTTTACATTTCCAAAATTGGTGTTAAACTAAATTTAAAAAAAAATTATTTCTTAAGAATACATTTCATAGCCTTTTGTCTAATATTTAATTACAGATTGTTTCCCTGGATTGCTTAGTTATGATTTTGTAAGTTTAAATTTCTAAATCATTAATAACACTTATATCTGGTGTCAAAATTGTCCAAGACAGATTTATCATTAAGTGAAACTACGAAATCGACAACCAAAGTAAATGTTAAGACTATTTTTTTAAATACTAAGTGCTAGTTTCTGACAAAAAGATAATCTACATTCTTCTTCTAAAAATTGTGTTTATCACTTATTGTTTATTAAGTATATAATCTAGGTTTAACTGAGCATCATTGGCGATAAAATGCCAAAGCACAAACAGCTTGTTTTAATTTGTTTTATTAACATCAATATAATTTTTAATATACTATAATGTCGCTTTTTCTTTTACAAAGTTAAAATTTACAAAAAAAGTTATCTACGTTGTTGCTTTTTCTTATAAAATTTAAAGTATTGTCATATTTATATGAACAATTCTGAGGAATACACATGTGATTTGACTGAAAAGTATGGGAATGCTAACAAAATTGACAGGAGGTAATCCATTAATGAGAAACACACTCATTGTTTAAATCCCGCCTAAATATGTTTCAGGTTTAATATAAAAGCGAGTTAAGCTACGTTTAACTGACATGTAAGAAACTAGCTCTAAGAAGCATTTATATATATTTTACATATGTTGATGTATAATTTATGTATAATCGAAATCGCTTTGAACAGTATTTTTGACTTTGTTAAAATCACGGTTTAGAAGAGTACATAAATTTATAATTTTAATACATATATTTTAATGTAGAGGTCTATCATTGATGTATTGCAATATTTTACACCAGATATAAGAAGGTTAAGATTGTCCTAGAGATTTAAAATTATGGACAAACCAAGAAAATCACGCTAACCCATTATAGATACAATTGTTAAATTTTGCGTTTTTATTTCCCATTTAAAGTTTATCCGAATCGAAATAAAAATCGTTTACAAAAAATTATTTAAATGTAAAATTTCGGATTTAAATCTGCATTGAATGTTATCCTACAGAATAGAAGGTTTCTCTGGTTATCATGATACCTAAGCCGAACATTTAAGCAAGGCAGTATCCTGGGACCCTTTTTATACATGATATATACGTCTGATATGCCAACTAACAATCGCACTCATACATCAACATTTGCTGATGATACTACTAAGCATGCATGAAAATCTTCAAGAAGCGTCTCGTTACTTACAAGATATGAATTAGAAAAATGGTTAAAACAATACAAAATTAAAGTCAGAGAGAGCAAAAATTCACACATATAACATTTATATTACGTAGAACATCATGATCTCCTATTTATATCAATAACCAAGCGATGATTCAACAATCGGAAGTTAAATACCTCGATATTTGCATTACATGGAAAAGTCATATGAAATCAATTCAAATTAATTTCCTCATTTATAACTCGATCATAAAACCGATATGGTGTTAAGAAATCCATCACAAACGCGAATATACACAAAGAACTTAAACATGCCTTTTGTAAAAAGTAGGATGAAGAAAAACGTAGAAAATCCCTGCAGTTCATTGCACTAGTTCCGCGACGTCGAATTAGCCACTGAGAACTATTTTTCCACTCGCGACGTTATTGACTGGTGAATTTAACACGGGGGTGTCATTGCAGGTGACCGATTGGCACACTCTGCATAACACTTCACTATTAAATTCAATAGTACGAATACTCTAGCATTTGAGAAAAAAAATTAAAAATAAATTTTTCAGAGAGCGGGGTTGAACACATAACCCCTCTTTTTATAGTCAAATGCGCTAATTACTAGGCCACAGAGCTCTTATTTGTATTGTGGACTTTATTTTGCTTGAATTTATTTTCAAAAACTTAAGGCGAATATCCGACTATTGTTTGTTACTGCATACGCTGGCGAAATGTAGTGCAAATGATAACCATTTAACTACCACTTTAGCAGCCACAGCGAACTAGTTTCTTGAGCAAGTAGTAATATAGCTAGTCTAAGGTTTTCAATTGGCACTTTTCAAACTGCTGGGATATTTAAATAAAGCTTGAAATCCGCCCAAGTCCACTGGCCCGTTAAATATTAGATAACAGAGGTAACACTCGATGAAGAAGGAGGGACAAAGCAAACTTAATTCAAAGACACGATGGAAGAATGCACTGGCTGAACTAATTAAATATTAGTTATTACTTACTTAGATATAAGATTTGAAATACTTAATGAAGATACAATAAATAAATTATAATAAAAAAAGCAAATCTGCATGAAATTTTTTGATATTCTTTTATATTCTATCGCAACTTTTACCCAACACTTCAAAGAAATGTGAAACATCTAAACGTTAACTGGATTTGCTTGAATTTTCAACATTTGGGTTTTAGCTGACGGACAACAATTTTGGACCTAGGCAGCATTGAAAATCCAAAAAAAAGCTAAAATAAAACAGGATATAAATAAACTTTTTAAAGTTACGAACATAAATATGTTTGTCGAACATCAAAATTTTTAAGATTTTTTCAAAAATCTTAATTTCAGATTAAAAATCGTGTAATTAAAAAACGTATAACAGCTAAATATTCAAAAAAAACTATAATAAAACAGGATAGTCCAACTTATAGAAATAAACATTTTAAAGTTACGCACACAAATATGTTTGACGAACATCAAAATTTTCAAAATTTTTTCAAAAATCTTAATTTCAGATTAAAAATCGTGACCATAAAAAACGTATAACAGCTAAATCTTCACATTTGGCTACACTTCATTCGATTTCGCAATATTTTAATTATAAAACAGCTTTGTAGCTCTAATTGGCGTAATTTTTAACAATTAGATGATTAACTTCTACAATTATTTTCCCTTTCAACGGACATTTGATTTAGCATTAAGTATTATAAAATTCTGAATAAAATTCAAATAGATTTTAAGCCACCATAATTTAAAGAAACATGGTGGTACATTTTTCTTATTTTATTTAAAAGAATAAATGTATTTCATTTAAGATTTATAAACAGTGTGTGTTTTTTGTTTTTGTTTCACTCTTTCTTCCTCTTATGCTCTTCTTTGCCATAGATATTATTTAACAAAATTGACTTTTAACTATGCTATTAATCATATTAAAACCTCTACTAGAAACAACGCACACAGCCACAATGGGAAACTGCTAAGAATATGGATGTGGCAAGGGAAATGCTATTCAATAGCACACAAATATCCACACAACTATGCACACAACTAACTATTACATCTAACTAGTCCGCCAAACAAAACCCCAAAGAAAACGGATGGATAGTCGTTGTACTTACCGCCAAAGACAAAAGTATCGAAACGTAAGAGGAACGAATGAATGTAACTTACAATTTTCAAAACTACACAAGTGCGATTATTGCTGTAGGCAGAAGTCGACTTATTTAATTTGCATTATATGTATATGGTCAAAAACACAATTTTGTTAAAATTTAAGTAAATTATTAATGATGAATGGCTGCTCTGTAATCTAGAATGCAAATAATCCTTATTGAATATAAGCACTCGATAAATTTATTTGTTACTCTTTCACGGCAAAACTACTGAACCATGCAGATTAATCGTGCGCCGCAAGTAACGGGCTATACTTTTGCCACGCCCATTAATTCTTCACAAACAATATCGTTTAACTATTATTTTTAACCAAAATAAGTCTTGCGTATACGATACTCACTCTAAGCAGTATCTTGCATTACAACTACTCGTTCCCAGGGGATTTTAAGTTGATTTGTATTTACAAGGGTTCGTAGTTGTAATATATTATACAAGAGCAGTTCGACAGCTTTCCAACAACGTAGCTGTAATTCCTGATGAAGCAAGTGCAATACCATTCTGCGAACGTATCGTTGCCAAAATCAACGCGATCAAAATAGTTTTTAATTTCATAATTCAACAGTGTAACATTTGTTCGAACTGATTCTCTCAAGGAATCGCAATAACATTGTTTTTCGCGTCGCAACACTTGACTAAATGCATCGTGCATAATGCCCTGTTCGACAACATCAAGCACATGTCCTCAATTAATATCAAAGCCTCGTTGTTAATTTCCTCGCTCAGTTGCATATTTGGACATCATGGCATCTTTGTATTTGCTCTACATATCAGTCGGTTTGTTCGTATTTGATGATAACAAACTCGACATTCTGATACACATTACGATTAGAGATGCCAAACGGGGAATCCCGAAGCCTGGAATTTTAAATCCCGGGATTTTTGGGGATTTCTAAATCCCGTTTTTCATAAATAAATATATGAAATTGTAAACAAACCAACTGATATTAAAAACGTTGATCCATTGAGTTTTAAAAGCAACTTTAGTGACAAAGAAGACTTTAAATAAAATAACAGAATAAACACCATAACAAGAAAACATAGTTATAAGAAAATGTGCTAAGTCCACTAAAATACATAAAATAATTTAAAGAAAATGTGCCATGTGCCAAAAAATAACTTTTAAATCGCCAATGTACTTATTTTAAACTGTGAATATTTATCATTTCAAATCATACCAAATAAGCAATAAAACCCTTTCCTACCGGATTTTAGAAAGAATACATATTATTAGATATTATAAAGACCAATAAGCATTTTGGTTGGAATTCAAGGGTAAAGCAAATTGAATTCCAGTCAAAAATTTAATTTTCAAGAGTTGAAATACATTAGTGTCACACTTTATTTCAATAGCATTCTCCAGTTAAAATTAAACTTGAATTCATGTCAAATATTACAGTTGAATTCAAGTCTGGAATTACAATTCAATGAAATTCAAGTCGAAAAATTATTGAAAGCAAGCTTTAATATGTTATTATTTTGATTATTTTTTTATTTTTAATATAAATTAAAATGTTTTAATTAATAACAACAAACGAAATGACAGCTCAATAATTACTTATACTTAACAATGACTGCAAAATAGCTTATGTAAACAGATTTTATCTTATCTGATGCAAATCGGCTTCATCTTAACTTCATAGAAAATTTGTTTATTTCTGTTTTTCTCGGAATCTGTTAATTTTTTGGCAATTGGTGAGCACTAGATGAATATGTTGCATTCTGTGTGATGACTAGGTTTGGGGTTTCCCGGATTATTTTATTTCCCGGGAAAAGGGAACGAAAATTTAATTTCTGGGAATCCTGGTAATTTTTTTGCAACTAGAAAAATATGTAAAAAAGAAAATTATTTTATAAATAGTGTAATTTTATTAAAAAAAGAAAAACAATACCTACATTACAATTCAATTATAGTATTGTTACGTTTTTACCTTTTAAAAACGGGGTTTATTTCCTTTAAATAAACCGGATACTTTTGATTGCAAATAAAAGCAGTTTTAGTAGTTTAAAATTGTATCAACTCTTTATTTATTTAGGATGTACAAAAACAACAGAATTAAATAGTCACTCAGTGTCTTTATACACGTATAAAAATTCACAGAAATGTACACACATACTTTATAACGTACAAGTATACACGTACAAGACAGTTGATGTTAACTCTAACACCGCCAATGATCAACTCAACTCAACTGGCAGCTCTGCCACTATTTATATACACGCCATCTCTCGGGAATCTTCTACAATGCTCTTAACGGTCAAAACTCGTATGTTCGAATTATAGAACCTTCGATGTCATTGCCAGCAGCCCAAACATTTAGTGTTGCCATACTTACAAACAATGCCAATAAACGTGTGATGGACGTGCCTTCAAACATTATGAATGCTGTAGGCAGTCGTTACAGACCGTTGAATTGAAATCGTCATTGCACATTAGTAACAGCATACTTTGTGAATTGACCAATTATTTCAGAGAAAATTACAAAATCACTAATGGATTCAATAAGTCATCTGACATCCGATTTCTTATTTTAGTTGCAAAGTTTCCAGCTACCGATAAAACTAATTCACTTTCCACAGATGTTGGCTTTATCGCCAGTAAAGCATTATAAAGACAATATAAATTACTTTATAATACTACTTTCTTCAAATATAGCTAACTCCTGTTTAAAAAAGACTTTCAGCATTTGTATTTCGGAAACATCATTATTATCATCGCTTTGACAGATGAGGGAGCATTGTAGTCAGATAGGCGTTCATACATTTGCTATCCATAAATTTTTAACATTGGGTTTGTTATATTATAATTTAGCAAATTATGTTGTGAAGTTTTTAGATAATTTATCTATTCTATTAACTTTACATATTATTGCATGAACCATTTTTGGTTTCATTTCAGCTTAATGCTTCTACTGCATCCTTAAAACAATTACTAATATTTCTAAATTTGGAACAAACTCTTCATAAATAAGTCTCCTGGGCGAGATGGCATACCAGCGCTGGTCTTGAAGCAATGCTCTTTGACGTTAGCTCGTCCATTAGCCAACCTTTTCAGCATTTCATACAGTGCCAGCGTATTTCCTGTATGTTGGAAGGTTGCTAATGTTACGCCAATTCCTAAAAAGGGAGACCGTCCAATAGCAATTTTTTCTGCACTTTCCAAAGTTATGGGAAGTATGGTAAACTAACATTTGGTTAAATTTTTAGAATCCAACAATTTGCTTAACGACCGCCAGTATGGCTTCCGTGGAGGACGCTCTACGGGAGACTTGCTAGCCTTCCTATCGGAAAAATGGTGTCGTTCCATTCACCGTTTTGGCGAAAGTAAAGTGGTGGCTCTAGATATTTCCAAGGCGTTCGATAGAGTGTGCCACGGTGCACTATTATCGAAACTTATTGCTTTTGGTGTCGGTAATAACTTCTCTCGATTTATATCAGAAATCGCACTATACTATACGAGAAATCGCACTATACGAGTTGTATTAGATTGGATCTCATAAACGAGTTCTCCTACTCTATTCCTTATTTTTCTAAATGACCTTCTACGTCAAACTTCCAACCCTATCTATTCTTTTGCAGATGACAGCAATATTTGCCATTCATATTCATTCAGTTATAGACCAAGCCTGTCGGAGATTGGGGCAATGAAGCAAAACATGAATGATTCCCTTAATCGGACCTTGTGACAATCTCTGAAAGGGGTCGTGCGAATAGAGTCGCTTTCAACGCCCGCAAGACTCAGTGTTGCATATTGACACAAAAACGAAGGACAAACAATGTTGCTTCATCTGTAGTTATGGATGGTGTAAATATTGTGGAATCAGATGCTCTTGATGTTCTGGGCATGAAAATACAATGTGATGTCCGCTGTTGTAAACACATTTTTCAAGTGTCGAAAGAAGCATTCAAGTGGCTCGGTTTTTTGAAACGGTGTAGGAATTACTTCACTCCGTTGATCTCCTCACTATCTACAACACTTACATCCGACCGAAAATGGAATACAACTCCCATGTAAGGGCCGGTGCTTCAAAGTCTATTTTGGAGCTGCTCGACCGCGTACAAGAGAGGGCGAATGTGATTATTGGTGACAGTAGGGTATCCAACTCTATTGATTCGCTGGAGCACAGTCGCAATGTGGGCTGCGTTTCACTGTTCTATTGGTACTACAATGGAATGTGTTCTGATGAAATTTGGGAACTTGTTCCTGATACCCTCAGATTTTTACGTAATACACGTTTTTCATCAAGAACATATGCCTTTGTGGTCGATAGGTCAGTAGACCGCACAACACATTACACGGAAAATTCGTTCTTTAGCCGTGTAGCTGTTCACTTGTATGTAATTTATCACAGATTATTACAGATATGAAACAAATGACAGTTCTCAAAAAAGTAATATCGTACCGTATGTTTATTTTGATGGCTGTGGTTTGCAGAGCGAGAGAAAAAATACAATTTTCAATAGGCAACGAGTATGATATATATTTGTCCCTCTTTCCAAACCACAACGATTTCGGCATTTTCTTTTTTTGTTTTCTATTGCCATATTACTGGAACCAGCTGATTCTTATCTGTGTAATCTGTGTAATTTATTTTAATATTTTTTTTTTTTTTTGCAAAATGAATTAATATTTATTATTGGTTTGACAACAAAGGAAAACTTTAAAATATCTCAATAAGGATTTTTGCTGGAACTTAAGTTGAATGCAAGTGCAATTCAAGCCTTCATTCCAGTGTTAGTCAAAGGAATTATAGTTGTATTACACTTAATATCAATTGCATTCTCCAGTCAGAAAGAAACAAAAACTCAAACCACATGTTTTTTATTTGAAAAATATTTATTTTTTTCACATGTTGTTTGAAATATAATTCAATTAGCTTTCAAGCCAGTTTACGTCGCTAATTGACACCGGAGAAAGGCTACACAAACCGTAACGACGCAAATCAAAGCACGATTTTCCATACATTTGTATTGATTTTCATTAAATTGGTTCCGAGATTCATAACTTTGCTGAAAATAAATATTTTTTAACACAAACATTTTTATATTAATGAGGCAAATCGAAGTGCTAAGACGCAACTTCGAAGCCATGCGACACAAACTGAAAAAAGGACTGAAATTCAAGTTGAATTCCAATGAAATTTCCAATACATACTTGAATTTAAATGTTTTGGGTGCTTATTGTGAGGAAACAAAAAAAGAATAGTTAATAGGGCTATATCTCAATAACTAACATTTCCAATGTCTAAAAAATATAAAGTAATAAATAAACTCTCTTCTCTACTCTTGCAAAGATTCAAGGTGGTCACTAGCAAGCTTTCCAAAAAGCAATGAGTGGGCTGATTACACAGTAAACAGGAAATAGTAGAAGGTATCTTCTGAAGTACTAGTTCAGTTATAATGCAGTGTATGCAAATATTGTTGAGGATGATCAGCCATCCAGCCAAAAATTGCGGTTCTTATAAGTATCAAACGTTACAACGTTTTTTGTGTCTCCTGTAAAATTTGTGGAAAGAACTTATCTTGTTTGCACACTAAGCTAATAAAATATTTTAGTATGTAATTTCAATTATTCACCGTCTGATATTTTTACAAAATTAGTATTCCAAATAGATTAATGTACCTCATATTCAATGATTTGAATATTTATGCGATTAAATCTAATTGGAGCTTAAAAAATTGTGCTGCCATAGGCAATCTGTTGTCTCTGTGTACTAATATTGGGGCAATCTAGAAATCAATGTCCACAACTATGGCCATTTTTCCCTCAATGTACTGCCTGCCAATTTGTTTTAACTAGGCGAAATTTTTAATTGTTGTTATTAACATCATAAATTGTGTCTTTCTTGCCTCTATAAATATTTAAACAATACATTCAGAGGCGTTACAAATATCAGATGAGAAGTACTTTTTCATAGTGGTGCTGTAGGGTATGAAAAAATGAAATAAGAAACAGAAATATCTCAACGAACGCATTACAATATGCACTTGACTAGGAAAAGAAGAACAGAAGAAATATAAAAAGGGGTACTTGAAGCAATGTTGAGTACTTGCAACACTTGCTTGCAACAACAAAAAAAAAAAAAATAATAATAATAATAAAGAAAATTAAAAAAAAAAAAACATGTAAAATATTCGCATTCTATGTGAAGCAAAAGAAAGCTTTCTTTCACAAAAACGTCGTCGACGATATCATCGAGAGACATTACGAACTTACACACACAGGCCCACAAACAGCTCCTTCTTGTAAAATGAAATACAATTGTAAAACACGAATAAGTCCCTCAGAAGGAACAAGAAGGAAAATAAAAACAACGACTCAAGTGCAGTTTGCCAAAGGCTGGTATAAAAACTAAAAAAACACGTTCATGTCGCACACTGAACAAGGAAAGAGCTCATGGGACACACACATCCACACACACTAAGTTACACATATACACACTCACAAACCAAAAAACAATACTCTCGTACAAGGAAACAGTGGTTAAGGATACGATGACAAAATCTTTGTTACATATTGTCTGCTTAGGAAAAAGCGTCATTGTTAAATACAAACGAAAGAACGAACGAACGAAAAAATGAAAGTCACCAAGAAAAACAGAGGGCTGGAAAGAATGAAAGAGATAGAACGGAGGTTAAGGCGGAAATCGGCGTCAAGTTTTCCAAATGAACCGGCATTTTGCAAAAGCTTCCGCTTACCCAGAAATAAACTAAAAGAAACAGCATTCAAAAATAAAAAGCACAATAGTTGCACGAAAACTCGTAATACCAATTACAACACTAAAGAGTAATAGTAAAAATTACATGGTATTCGTGTATGTAAAGAAGCCGTAGTAATAATATATGTACTTCATGTAAATTTGCAAGAGAAATGCTAAACGCTCTCTTTGTTTTTTAAATATTGCTCTCTTTGTTGAATATAAAAACTTCAACATGTTACTCTTTGTGTCAGGCATTATTAGGATACGATTAAGGTAGGTCAGACAGCATGTGATGATAAAAGCTCATTTGTTTGTGTTGCGGTTTTTGAGTATGAACTGGATTAACGAATTACTTAACAAACTATTAAAATCAGGGAATAAAGCCTAAAGTTGAAATCAAATAGGACATACTAATAAATATTCCTGTAAATTGACTCTCCTTCTTTGGTTAGTGTAAAAATACGTTGATTGATAAATAAACCAAATGCTTTTAATGTTTATTTACAAAATCAAGATATTAATTATTAAATAAAAAATGGAAAATTAAATATTACAAATAAATTGAACAAATATAATTAAATACATTAAATAAACCAACATTTAAATCAGAAATTATGGAAAATGATATTATCATTTAATTAGTTTGAAAATGCTAACAATCCCAATTATATAATATAATCTGAAAATTGAAGAAAAGAACAAAATCCTTTAAATTATAATATTAAATTGCAAATACCTTATTAATTCAGTTATTGTAATATTTGCACTATTTAAATGAATATATAATTAATAACAAACGTTTAAAGCTTTTTGGTATTTCCAAAAAATGCTGATTCTGTCCCACTGTACAATGGCCAAATCTGTGAATTAATCTATATTGTACAAATGTTTCAAAATAAAAGTTGAAACTTTTAAAAATTTCTAACATTTTTCAAATTTTCAACTTTTATTTTGAAACATTTGTACAATATAGATTGATTCACAGATTTGGCCATTGTACAATGGGACAGAATCAAAATTTTTTGGAAATATAAATAAATTTTGACGTGAGCGTAGACAATAAGTATTCGAGTTTAAGTTATTAAAATGGGCCCTGTAAATTCTCCAAATTTTTTATTATGAAAAAGTGCAATATTTTTGAAGGACGGAGATTTAAAGTGGCATATTTTTGAATCTAATTAAGATATTGACTTGAAATTTTATTATTAGACCATAATATAACTTATCTAAACAAAACATATTGTTCGAAATAAATGTGGATCAAATTGTTTCTAATATTTGCAATGCTATTAAAATTTTGATACAAATTTAAGTTTTAGAAACTCAATAAATATGTAATCTATATATATAAAAGAGTAAAGTAACTGACTGACTGACATCATCTTACAGCCCAAACGACTGAAGCTAGAATCATGAAATTTTAACTATGTGTTCCCCAAACCACTAAGGGATAAGAAAGAGTAAAAGCGGGTAAATTGGTAACCTTATATCATCAAAACTAAAAAAGATACAAAAAAAACTTACAATAGCATGTTACTCCATTTAAAAAATAAGCTGACAGGTGTCTGGTACTTTTTCGAAATTCGAACTCTTTAGGGGAGAAAACTGGTAAAAAACTTTATTTATGTACTTTTTTGGCACCCTATATTTCTTTTAAACCAATAAACATACAAACAAATTTTAAATCATATTCTTTACTCATAAAAAAATAACAAATATAAATTTGGTACTTTTTGGAAATTTCAACCCATAAGGTATAAAAATTGTGTTTATTTTTGGTACTTTTTTCATAAACTATGTTTTCTATAAATAGATATAGACATAGGGATAAAAAAGGCACCAAAAAGGGGGTAAAAACGGAAAAGTACATTTTATTTAACATTTTAAGACAATTTTGATAATTTGTTTAACATTGGTTCCTGGATTCATGCAAAAATTAACTAACATAGTTCTATTTGGAACTCGATTGCCAAGGTGTATGGGCCAAATCCGATTAAACAGTTTGATAGTTTTTTAAATCTATTTCTTTCTTTAGCACATTAACACAGATTTTAAACATTTGAGATATGTCTGTAGCACAAACATTTTGGGAAAAATGGAGTATTAAAATTTCAAAGTTCAAGAAGGAAAAGTGAAATTAATAGTTTTCTCTTATTGGTACTTTTTTCATATTTTAAATTATTTAACTTATCGATATTAAAGTTAGCTGATATGTCACTGAGTGCAATTAGAGTTAGGAATAGGGGATAATACTTAAGTGCCAACATGTGAGAATTGAACTATAGGTACTTTTTCGTTCTTCTAATGGTAATTTTATTTTAATAATGGACCTAGAAATATGAAATGAAGCATATATGATTCTGAGTTAATAAGAATGGAACTTTTAGCATTAATTTATAATAACGAACATGAAATCATGAAATTAGGCACATACGATCCTGAATGAGTTAGAACTCGAATAAATACACCCTATTTTGCGGTACTTTTTTTCCTTCTAATGGTACATTTTATATTTTCTATAATATATTTATCTAAGTAAGTGAGACTTCAAAGCGGGGACTTTTTCTTTATACGAATGATATTTTTTAAACTTTCTATAATAATGAACTTAGAAACATGAAATTGGGCGTATATGGTCATAAGTGAGTGAGAATTCAAGGGGGAAACTTTAGCTAGCTTTTCTTTATTCGAATGGTACTTTTTGTATTCTCTTCACCAATGAGCATAAGAACATGAAATAAAGTTTGTATGGACCTGAGCGTGTAGGTATTCACGAGTGGTAGTTAATGGTACTTTTTATTTATTTTAGTGGTACTTTTTGAATTTTTTATTATAATGGACCTTGAAAAATTAAATTAAATAGGAATCAGATGGAATAGGAAAACAAATATTTTGATAATTATGTGCAAACATTATTTGCTAATCAAATTATTTGGTTAAGATGTTAAGATGTTTCATGCTCCATAAATAACACATTTTTTTGATTGTACATTGATATACTTACTTTTATTTTAATATCACAGTATACGCTAACAAAGTAGCGGGTAAAATGCTAGTATGTAATAAAATCTTTATTTATTGACAAAACTCAATGAAATTTTCAACGTTTTTTAAATTTGTTATTCTAAATAACAAAGTGTAAAATAACTTTTCAAAAGGTCAAAGGGAACCCAGCAATTTCTAAAAATTTATGCGAAAATCCCAAAAATTATATTTTTTACAATTTTACAGAAATAATTGTTATTTTTTTGTCAGACTATGACTAGTTTTTTTTGGCAGATAGAAAACTGAATTATTGATTTTTATTTACATATAAGTATGTAAGAGTCTGACAAATATGTAAATAAAATTCAATAATTAATTTGTATATCTATCAAAAAAATAAAAATCATAGTCTGACAAAAAAATAACAATAATTTCTGACAAAAAAAAAAAAAAAATTAAAGTCTGACAAAAATTCCTGACAAAAAAATAAATAAAAATCAAAAAATAACAAATATTTTTTACAAAAAAAAAAAAAAAATAAATAAATAAAATTAAATTATGATAATATAGTTGCAAACGATGAAAATGGTATGCTTGATCTGACTCTCCGATATTTTCTTGTGATTTTAAATTTCAAGAATAAATATTATTTTCGGTCCCTGATTTTACCCATAGGGTCCACATTTCCTTCAGGGCTGGGGAAATACTTTGGGGATAAATAGAGAACACATAAAGGTTTTCAAATCTTCTTTCCGTTTTCCGATCCCAGCTTTGGGATTTTAGAATATGTGGCCCAAAAAAATAGGTCAAATTCCGAAGGGCGACAAATTCGAAAAATATATCATGTTTTTAATACTAATAGGTTCTTCGTAAAGATACCTTACAGAAAAACATTAAATTGTTATATATTCTTAAGATTTTTTTTTAATAAATAAATCCCAGAAAAAGAGCAAAAATCTACTATTTTTTTCAATTTTTATACCCTACACCACCATAGTGGGGAGGGTATATTGGATTTGTGCAGATGTTTGTAACGCCCAAAAATATTTGTCTAATACCCACCTTAAATACCGATCGACTCAGAATCACTTTCTGAGTCGATTAAACGATGCCCGTTCGTCCGTCTGTCCGTCTGGCTGGCTGGCTGTCCATGTAAACCTTGTGCGCAAAGTACAGGTCGTAATTTTGAAGAAATTTCAATAAAATTTGGTACATATCCTTTTTTCGGCCCAAGGACCAAGCCTATTGAAACTGGCTGAAACCGGTCCATTTGCAAATTTTTAAAGAACAATGTCTTTGCTCATTTACTTAGTGTAGGGTATTATATGGTCGGGCTTGACCGACCATACTTTCTTACTTGTTAAATTTAAAAGCGTTTATTTTTCAATCTATAATCGCTATTGCTCTCAAATCTCATATATATTATTGGTAATTTAGTTATCTAACTAACAAAAAGTCCAATTAGGTCCAAAAGTTCGACCAATATTTTTAAAAAAGCGGACCAACGTATGGAAAAATTTTAAAATTTTAATATTGAAAAGCCTATAATTCGGAAATTATAAAAGATAAATAGCACACGGAAGCATGTTTTTTTCAAATACTAGCCAAGCACTTTCCAAAAATTCTTTAAAATCGGATGGGAAACAAAACAATTGCACGTGTTTTAAAATGCTTTATATCGAAGGTACCCTACTTTGAGCTTCCATAGCGCCGCCCCTGTAATATTTGTGAAACCTATTTTAACAACTTCAACTCGAATACTCCTTAGCTACGCCCACGTCAAATTCTATCCCGATCGAAACAGCCGATTTAGATTTATTTCCAAAAAAATTTTGATTGTGTCCCACTGTGCATATCAAATTTTTTTTTGCGCCAAAAAACTGATCATCTTTTGAGGCCAACAACGAATCCAGCCAATTTCGGATATTCTGTTCTGAAGTGAAGCGTATCCCAGAGAGAGCTTTCTGCATCGAACGAAACAAATAGTAGTCGGACTTTTTCTTTCTAAATAGTTTTTAATAGGTATTGCCACGCATGTTCTGCATTCCGCATATTCTGGGCGTTTTTCGGCTAGTGCTCTGGTCTGGGCAGATTTCAGCAGCTCATAATAGATAGGAGCCTTTTCGGGATATCGTAATGGATTCATTTTTCGTCACAAGTAATGATTCGGTGCAAAAATGATTTACTTTTATAACGTTCGAACAGAATTCCCGCACAAAACACGACATTTCCAAGCAAAAAGTAACTTTGTGGTTTACAATATAATGTTCAATAACTAAGTAAGAATTAAAATTTTACTTTTTTTTGTTTGTAAATTTACATGGAAACTTATATACTTTAAATTGTAATTTTACATGATTTTTCTTAGAAAATTAAGTTTTTAATCCAAATGCTGTCAAGTAAAAAGTAAGAAAGTATAGTACATAATTCAAAAAGCGGAAATAACGAAACTTTGAGGACATATTGGACATAAATTTGATTAACATATTGTATATATAATATCTGTGTCACTAAAGTCGGATATGACAAATTCGAAAATAAAATTTTCTGTTGTATAGGATTGTATTCTTCCTACAGGGCACAGTTGGCAGAAACGAACTATTTTGGAAATAAATCTGTCAATTCTAACCGGCTGATCTAATTGACAAGAGCGGTGTTGTAGGGTCTCTAAATAGGGCACCTTTGACATGCAATAATTTAAATTGATTGCGGATATTTTGTGGTTGGTCCAAAAAAAACATGCTTGTGTGGGCTACATGTATCTTACAATTTATGAGTTATACGCTTTTTTAGATTAAAATATCAAAATTTTACAATATCGTATTAATTTAAAAATTAATAATGAAATCATATGAAAAATTTTGAAACAAATATTCTCATCTATATGTGCCATAAAAAACGATTTTAAATTTTTTTAAAGTTTTATTTCGTTTCAAAAAAGCTACTATTCTATGATTTTAAAGTGTGTTCAACAAAAAGGGCAATGATGTTAATCTTTTTTAAGTTTGTTATTTCCTGAAGCTGATATTTCTTATATAAAAAGTTTTTAAATTTAAGTTTAAGTTTTTATTAAAAACTCGTAAATAAATGTTTACATTAGTTATTGTCCTTAAGTCATTTAAAATGATCAGCAATAAGATCTATGCACATCTAACAAGATATTAAGAAATCCTAGAATGTACCTAAAATTCTATTATTTCAATTATTTCAAAACATAAAATTTATGAACGAATTCATACTAAAGATTCAAAAGATTGAGGAATAAATTTGACTGCTCAATTCATACATTTTATGTAGAAATTCATACCAGATATGAACTTTTATCCTGTGTTTTTCTTATTCTCTTTTAATACGTATTAATAATCCAACAAATGTCTCATATATTCCATAAGAAATGTATGTCTATGAACATTTGAATCGTATTGTAATTCAAATCCGAGTTTTTATTTATCTTTTTGCTTTTTCTGTTTTTCTATTCTCCTTAATACATTATCAGCTTATTGTAAAAATGAGCTTATTTGCTATATTTTGCTTTAAGTAGAGTTTATTCTACCAATTTAACCATCATCCACGATTTGAGTTCATTATTTAACAATTGTAAATACAATAGCATCGTAGTCTTTGCTCTTTCTTATCCTTTTTGACTTAAGGAAATGAAAAGTGTACTGGCAGTTGTACTTGAAGGATGTTCTTCTTACATTTCAAGTGTTTGCTGTTCTTATTTTTTCTCGTACATTTTCTTTTGAATTTTGTCTTTTTTCGGAAAATCTATGAATGAAATTTGTATACATATCCCAGTATTAAAACAGAACTATAAAATATTTCATTGTTTATTTAATTTAAGACCGTTTTTTTGCTATTTCTGTTTTGGTTGCATTAATTTATGTTGTAAGCTCATACGAAGAGATTCTTTTAATTATGATATATTTACATACATATTACGGAGGCTCAAAGTATATTGGATATTGATGTAAACTGTTGTAATAATTATGTAATACTTTATAACAATATATTGGAAAAACTGTATTCCTGTTGCAAAATTAAAGCTAATAAATACGTTTGCTTCTTTAGAAGTATATACATAAGCTTTACAAGCTACACGTCATAATATTTGAAATTTCATTTCAAATATTAAGACATTCATATTTTCAACTTTATCTTTAGCTCTGCTATGAACACCCTAATTTTCTTAAAGTACTTGTGCATGTATAATTGTATAAATTTAGCTCTTGAACTTTTGTGTTTTTTTTTCTTACTTCGTAATTTGAAAAAATCCGATTATAATGCAAATATTTAATTAGCCACATACTTTAGGCTGTACATTATTACGATTCAACTAAGATTTTTTTGCACTTTTAGTTCCAACCAGTGTTACCATCCTACCGCAATAGTTCATGTATGGAGTTGGACAAAGGGCATTAAATTCAAAAAAAAAAATTATTATATTGATTTTGTGTTAACATACATTATTATAAGATTTTTGCATCAGTTATCCGGTAATTACGAAATTATTTGGTTAAAATTCCAATTCCTTCTGCAGCATATCTGCGGCAAAAATCTCAGAATTTGAGCGATATTTTAGGTATTCAGCTGAATATTTTTGAAATCTTACTTTATTATGTATCATTATATATAGCGGAGTTGCTATATATATGTCCTTTAGTCTGTTGAAATCAACTTTCAGAATTATATAAATAACCTACATACATGATTGATACATCAGTATATAAATTATAGTCTAACTTAGATTAATCTTTACACAGAAAAAAATTAAAATGAGTTTCAATTACGAAATTGCTTACATTAAATAAAAAAATATTTGATTTTCCTCCAGTCATCAAAAAGATACTATTAATTAAATTTAAATTAAAAATTCTAATTGAATTTTTTAAAAAATTTCAATTAAATTTGTAATTGAATCAATTATGCTTGTAATTGAAATTTTGCACTTAATCTACTAAAATATTAATTAACACAATTCTGCTCTTAATTGGCAATTTATTAATTTTATTTTAGTATTATAATTATTTTACATACATTCTACATACAACATATACATTTAAAAGATTAAAATTGATTTACATATAATAAATGTAATGTACATTACATACATTACATACATTACATACATTACATACATTACATACATTACATACATTACATACATTACATACATTACATACATTACATACATTACATACATTACATACATTACATACATTACATACATTACATACATTACATACATTACATACATTACATACATTACATAAAATTTAGCCTTCTTCCTAACAGCAGGAGTCCCATCGTCATTAGTTGCAGTTTGAGTGTCAGCTGCGCGGTCGACTTTTGGTAGCATTTTTCAAATCCTAAATCTGAATCTCGTTCCTCATGTATCAGAAGCATCATGATATTCATCCGAACTGCCATGTTTGCCTTTGCCGAACTTTATTTTTAATGATGCCACTTTACCAGAGCGTCTCCCTCTACAACCGTGATTGCTACGTCCACCTGAAGTCTTTTTCTTCCTCCTCTTCTTCGTATAAATGCTGCAAAAAATAATTTTCGACTAGTTTTTAAGTACGCAGTAAATTACCATTTCCAATCACCTTTTCATTTCTTGATGATCTAGAAGATTTAGGTTCTTCAGCTTCCTTGCTCTTATATTGTTCTGTTAATAAATGTTGATGGGATTCAGAAAACTCACGCCACTTAGCATCAACCAGCATCATAAGTTTGGAACTCGTATTTTGGCATTCTCCTTTTGTAAAATGGGTCGAACATGTTGAATGAAATGATTGATTGTGGTTAGAATTTGTAAATCCGTTTTGAATTTACATTAAACAATTACACATTTCAAATAATAACACTTACCTCTCATAATTCATACGGTTGGAATCTTCGCCAGTAATAGTTTATATTCTTTAACATGAATAATAATAGAAAATTATGAAAAAATATATTTTGAGAACAAAATTTTGAAATTTTTTAGATTACCGGGGATGTATAAAGTAACCAATTGTCTTCTCTCTGGATTACAAAGAGCACATACATGTCAAATGACCAAAATATATACATTGGAGTCAGCCTGTCTGTAATATTGACTACTTGCTTAACTGCAGGGATTTTACAAAAAAATCCTGTGGAAGAATATGCTGTTTGTTGTGATAACCGGTTGAAAAATATTTATTCCATCATATTCCTAGTTTTAAGACGCTACATTTATAAAACCATGAAGGTTAAAGATACTAAAAATGGTCATTGTATAAATTCGAAAAGCATTAATTATGAATTATTTTATTAAATTCGGAATTTAAATTATAGTCAAGCTTGTCTGAATTTTTTTTGTACAGTGGATTAAAATTTTAATTTTTTGATCGAATGGAGCATTATACTAACTGAAAAAAATGTTGTAAGTGTGCTGTGTTGAGAAATCTTCAAAATTATTTTTTTTTTGGTTTAACCTTTCTTTATTTTTTTTGTATAAACTTATTTATAAACTCCTAACGGTTTAGTTGATTTATATTTCCATGATTCAAGTAACCATTTATTTAAAACAGAATTCCGAACCCTGTAGTAAGGTGTAAACTCGCCTTGAAAAAATTCATTCAGAACCATCCCTATTTCATTGATAAATTTTTAATACATAAGTATCACATGTGCCATTGGTCAGTTTTTTTTTTGGTTATTTCCGGCAGTCTGAAAAGAAGCTTTGATCTTGACAACCATTACTGGCTATCTCCTAAAATTTTGAAAATAAAATAAAATTAAATAATTTTTTTTGCATATACATACTATATCGTGATCAATATAAATAATATTTAAATCCGATACTGATATTTACGTACTACAAAAAAACAACCCTATAATTCTAATTGTGCCCATTGATGACCACTTGGAATCACGTTTGGCTTCTCCAGGAAAAGGCTGTATTCCATCTGTTCTTCCCACAGATTAAAGTGGCCTCCTGATTGTTGGAGTTGTTAATTTAATTGATAAGTATAAACATATAGTAATTGATAAGTATAGTTATTTTGATAAATACAATTTTTTTTGCTGCACTATTGATAATAGGTCAATTAGCTTAATCATTGATGATTAAATATTATTTACAATAAATCCCTAAGGTTATTTAAAAGAAAATATTTAAAAATATATTAGTGTTCAATTTTTGTTTGTGTGTCCTGAAAGAGCTTATTGTTAATTTAAGATAATATTTAAACTTTAATCACATAGACTAGTTCTATATTTTTATAAGTTAAAAAAATAAGATAGTTTACATGTAATAAAAGTCCCATCTCTGATTTACAATTCCTTCATTGAAATTTATTTGCTTTAGTTAAATTATTCATTAGTATTTTGCTTTTTTTTATTAAATCCAAGAAAACAAATAAAAAATAATGTAAACAAAGAACAGAAAAAAGCGTTGAACAAAAATATATATACTAAGAGAAAGCAAAAAAATATTTTTTCAATACCTACAACAATTAATAACTAATAATCATTGTCTCTTAAGCAATTCATCTACGGAGCAGAAGGCCTTCAATCCAACGACGAATATAAAAAGAGCATCGATCAGAGGAATATGATATAAGAGAGTATGTAAGTTTGTTTTGTTTATTTTTATTCTTTGTAGTTCTTTATTTGGTTTTCTTATAATTGATTTAGTTTAATCTCTTGTTTTAATTATTTAAATTTATCACTATTTGATAAATCACATTGTTATTTATTTGTATATATTATATCAATTATTCTTAGCTTATAGTTTTATATATATATATACTTTGTTTATTTGCATTGAAACTTTTTGTTTCTTATTTTTGTTTTGATTACCAATAATCTTAATTTAAGAAATTCTCAATGAACTCTTTTTACTACTATGTGTAGTACACTTACCTCCCTTTTAACGACCTATTGTTAATATTTCTTGCAAAATAATAATTATAAGTAAAAATTATGTTTATATATTTATATATAAAATTCTAATCGAATCAAAGTATTAGCAATGAATTTGTAAATAAATTTAAGTTTGGTTGAAACTATTTGAAAAGTTGTTCTGATTTGTTTGGGTCTTGTTATAACAGCTTACAAGACATGGTTAGGGTAGGGTCCAGAGCAGACATAAAATTGGTACTGCTAACTAATTTCTAAACCCCCCTCAAAATCTATCTATTTCCTTAGCATTGAATTAAATCTTTATTCTAGTGTGCACTTAAATTTTTTTTTGTTATATCTGGTTTAGGATTGACTGACTGTAAATAAACGAACCCTCGTCTGACTGACACAGCCGGTAGCCAACTAGGTGCACACAGTTACAGAACGTCACTTTTCCATCTAATCCACCACATCAACAAAGGCCAGTTTCATAACAAAATGGCGCCCAACGTGGGGCCCGACGGATTCGTGGGTCCTAAATTTTAGACATTTAGAGTATATAAGATTGATTTCAGTGCTATATCTTTTTAAATTTTTCTATGGGTATAAATAACTTTTGGAATGCAGTGAGTTCGCTATACGCTAGATTTGCTGACCCAGTTATAACACTACCTATTTTTGTCTGTAATATGTCCGTCTGATTGATCAAGATTTGGAGATTTATTTACAAGATTATCGTAAAGTCTTAAATACACCAAATTCTGATAGAGGATAAAGAAAATATTTCACAGATTTTTTTATATTTCCTATAGTATTTAATACTTTAGATTTAGTGTAGATCAGTATTATACTCCAATGGTAATATTTATGAATTAATCTCAATAAATATTTTGGGGGATAGATTTTAGTATTAATTTCAGAACAACAAATTTTCAAATAGGAGTAAAACCAATGTTATTAACTGATTGTCTATAAAAATTATAAATAATTTAGTGATTCAAATTAAATTGCTATTAATTTATTCTAAATTAAATACTATTATATATACAATATGTCACTTCGTCATAGTACCGAAGACCTATGCGTCTGTACGATTTGTAGGGAAAACATTAATTCTGACTGTAACGCTTTGAGAACAGCTTGTAGTCACAAATTTCATAAAAATTGTTTGATAACATGGCTTAAGAGGAATTCAACATGTCCTCAATGTAGAGCTCACTGTAGTGGTAGGGAATTTGGGATAACGCAAACACCTAGTAGGGGAGCTCGAACTAGATCTCGAGCAAATACATCTGCCAATAACATTACAATTCAGCCAGCATCTGGTAACAATCATACTCAAAGCCAAATTGCAGGCGAAACTGCAACCCAAGCTCCAGCTCTAACTCTGCCTACTTCCCTTAATAATTCCAATGCGGCAACTGTGCCCGAGTCGAATGAGTTGGAAGGTGCCGTTGGAGGAGACGATACTAGAATTAGACACATTATATCAGCAGTTATATCTGCTCGACAAGCTTCAATTTTTAACGATATTGAAGAACGTGTAACTCGAACAATTGAAGAGCGTATTGAGTCTGTTCTAACAAATTCTTTAAATAGGCTAAACCTGAATGTTCCAAATCAAACTTCCACAGATAATAATGCTTCGACTAATCATCATTCCAATTATGAGTGGCCTCAGGATGTGCCTAGGCTATCGAATTCTCACCAAAGAAGATCTTCTCAGAATCATTCTGAAATACGAATAAATGACCCATTAAATATAACCAATGCAGGAAAAATCTCTAGCTTAATCAATAATTGGGATATAAAGTTTGATGGTTCGCCAAGACTGTCGGTTGAGAACTTTATATACAGAATTGAATCTCTAGTTTTAGATACTTTAGGTGGTAATTTCAATATTTTATGTGACAATGCTCAATGCTTATTTGTAAAAGAAGCTAAGGATTGGTATTGGAGTTTTCGACGGTCTGTGGAGAGAATAACCTGGCCTACACTTTGTGAAGCACTTCGAACCAATTTTGAAGAATATCGATCTGACACCGAAATTAAAGAGGACATCCGTAACCGGAAACAAGGTCCTAATGAATCATTCAGCGATTATAAAAACGTAATTTTTAAAATGGCAGAAAGTTTGCATATACCGTTAAGAGAAGAAGAAATGGTAGAAATTCTTCAACGCGGTCTTAGATCAAAAATTAGACAACAGTTGTTGTACGTTCCCATTAATTCTGTGGCTCAACTGCGTAAATTGTGTCTTAAGGGTGAAAGTTTACTTAATGAGGTATCAAAAATGTCTACTCCCATACAAAACTATAATAGAAATGTTGGCCAACGTAGAATCATTAGTGAGTTGCAAGATGACTCACAGGTTGATAATAACAGTGAATTCACGGCCGAAGTAAAGGTCGAGGAATTAACAAAACGTAGTAATGATAGACTCACTTGTTGGAACTGTCGCCAAGATGGTCATCGTTACATAGACTGTATGGAAATTAGGTCCACGTTTTGCTATGGCTGTGGTGCCATTGGAGTCTATAAGCCCACATGTAAAAATTGTAATTCGGGAAACTTGAAGAAGAGCGAAGGCATCACATCAAACCTTCGCAAGGACCCGAAGATAAAAGACCAATAAAATCACAGAATAAACATTCATCTTATATTCCAAAACTGAAGGAAATCATACCATATGAGTTGCGTCTAAAACTATATAATGAGAAAAGAAATGAAATATTTAAAAACTTCAGTAAAAGCAACCGTTCTTCTATTAGACAAAAAGAATATTGGAATAGGGTGAAATCAAGCAAAAAGACAATAAGCTCACTGATATGTTCAATAACCAACCGAACCAATGACTTAAGACCGTATGCGCAATTAAAAATGTTAGGTAGAAACTTTTTAGGGTTATTAGATAGTGGGGCACAAGTTTCATGTATAGGGGGATCTCTTGCTAAAGAAATTTGTGGAATGAAAGATTTTAAAAATTATAAGACTTGCATAAAAACAGCTGATGCTCGACAACATATTGTTTATGGACATTTTAATAGTTATGTTTCATTCAGAGATAAAAATGAGCAGATTAATTTTTATGTTGTTCCCTCATTAGCTCAAGATATCATCTTGGGAATAGATTTTTGGAAAGTTTTTCAAATAGCACCAAATATAATTTCTGAAATTGAAATAAACATATCACCAAAGGTTGACTATGAAATGGTTTATTTGTCCAACTTGCAGGAGTCTCAATTAAATAAAGTAAAAACACTTTTCCCCTCATATGAGAAAGAAGGTTTAGGCAGAACTTCGCTGATGGAGCACGTCATACAGTTAGAACCTAACGTCCGTCCGATTAAGCAGAGGTATTTTCCCATTTCACCCGCAATAGAAAAATTAGTCCATTCAGAAATAGATGAGATGTTAAGACTTCGAGTAATCGAAGAAGCTCCCAATAGTCCGTGGTCCAGTCCGGTTGTCTTAGTCAGAAAACCTAACAAAGTCCGTCTGTGTTTGGATTCAAGAAAAGTTAATAGTGTTACAATCAAAGATGCATACCCCTTGCCCCATATAGAAGGTATTCTAAGCAGATTGCCCAATGCTCAATACATTAGTTCATTAGATCTTCGTAGAGCATTTTGGCAAATTCCATTATCAGAAAATTCTAGAGATTTAACTTGTTTTACTGTTCCCAACCGTCCGCTTTATAGATATTGCGTAATGCCATTCGGTTTATGTAATGCTCCTCAAGCTCTCTGTCGTTTGATGGATCGAGTGATTCCTCCAAATTTAAAAGATCAAGTTTTCGTCTATTTGGATGATTTATTAATCATTTCAGAAAGTTTTGATAAACATATGTCTGTATTATCCAAGGTGGCTTTTGCATTGAGGAATGCAGGTCTTACGATTAACGTTCAAAAAAGTAAATTTTGCATAAAGGAGGTGAAGTACTTGGGTTATATTGTCGGTAATGGTACCCTTCAAACTGACCCCGAAAAGGTTTCGGCAGTAACCGACTACCCGTCGCCTACATCAGTGAAACAGCTAAGAAGATTCCTAGGTATGGCTGGGTGGTACCGCCGATTTGTGGAAAACTTTGCGGTGATAACCGTGCCCCTCACTAATTTACTCAAAAAGAATAAAGGCTTCCATTGGACAGATGAAGCAGAATCCGCGTTTAAACTTCTGAAACAAAAATTATCTTCCGCCCCTATTTTGACCAGCCCAAATTATTCAAAACCTTTTGTACTGCAATGTGATGCGAGCAAATTTGGAGTTGGGGCAGTGCTTACTCAAGTCAGTGACGATAATCAAGAAATGCCTGTGGCATATTTTTCAAAAAAGTTAAATAAGGCTCAGTCCAATTACAGCGTTACTGAGTTAGAATGCTTGGCGGTAATTATGGCCCTTAAAAAATTCAGATCATACGTGGAAGGTCAAGACTTTACGGTTGTTACTGACCACGCAAGTCTTCAATGGCTGATGAGACAGTCTGACCTCTCGGGTCGTCTTGCGCGTTGGTCATTAAAACTGCAAGGATACCGGTTTCAAGTAGAACATCGTCGAGGTTGCCAAAATATTGTTCCCGATTGTTTATCAAGACAAAATTTTGAGGAAATTTCCGAAATAGTGATTGAACCTATTATTAATTTAGAGTCCCCAGAATTTGAATCAACGGAGTATGCGGAAATGCGCAGACATATAGATGAAAACACAACAAAATTACCTGATTTACGTATTCTGGGAAATAAAATTTATAAAAGATGTGAATTTTCAAATGGGAACGAAGATGATGAAATGTTTGTATGGAAGTTGTGGGTGCCGAAAATGTTAGTTAATTCGCTAATCGATACCGCCCATTCACCACCAAACAAGTGTCACGGAGGTATTAGTAAAACCTTAGAGCGATTGCGAAGGAATTTTTATTGGCCACATATGGCTCATGATGTCAAAGATTTTATTTCCAACTGCGATATTTGCTATCAAACAAAATCCCCAAATGTTTCGCTGAGACCTCCCATGTCCGGTAGTTTTCCAGTTAGCCGCCCATTTCAAAATATATATATAGATTTCATAGGCCCTTATCCCAGGTCCAAAAGAGGACACATTGGTGCAATAGTTTTATTAGATAGCTTTACAAAATTCCCTTTTATTAAACCTGTTAGAAAATTCTGTTCGTCATGTGTTATTGACTTCTTAAAAGACGAAATATTTCCAGTTTTCGGGACCCCTGAGAGCATTTTGAGCGACAACGGAAAACAATTTAAAAGTAAACAATTTGCTAGTTTTCTAAAGGATCGTGGTATACGTCACATATTAACGGCCTTATACAGCCCTCAGGCCAATGCGAGCGAGAGAGTTAACCGCTCAATTATCGCTGGTATAAGATCGTATATAACCAAGGATCACTCAACCTGGGATATACATTTGCAATCAATAGCTGAAGCAATACGCAGTTCATTTCACCAGACCACCGGCTATAGTCCTTATTATGCTTTATTTGGACAGCATATGATATGCCATGCAAAAGACTATGAGCTCTTGAAAAATTTACACTCGTTTGACTGTGAGATTTTGGACAGAAATGATAGGTTGAAATTGGTCAGGGACAATATTTTACGAAATATTAACTTTGCATTTAGGAACGCATCTAGAAGGTATAACTTGCGAAGTGGTACTAAAAACTTTGATATTGGTGATACGGTGTTCCGGAGAAATTTTGTAGCCAGTAATGCTGGAAAGAAATTTTGTTCTAAATTTGCACCAAAGTTCGTACCATCTATTGTTGTTGGCACAAAGGGTAATAATATATATCAACTAAAAGACAAAGAAACTGGAAAAACCGAGTTCTACCACGGTAAAGACATTCGTAGCAAAATTTCATGACTCAACACTTTTCATGTTTAGACGTTATAGCCGCAAAACATGTTTTGTGCTGTGTTGAGAAATCTTCAAAATTATTTTTTTTTGGTTTAACCTTTCTTTATTTTTTTTGTATAAACTTATTTATAAACTCCTAACGGTTTAGTTGATTTATATTTCCATGATTCAAGTAACCATTTATTTAAAACAGAATTCCGAACCCTGTAGTAAGGTGTAAACTCGCCTTGAAAAAATTCATTCAGAACCATCCCTATTTCATTGATAAATTTTTAATACATAAGTATCACATGTGCCATTGGTCAGTTTTTTTTTTGGTTATTTCCGGCAGTCTGAAAAGAAGCTTTGATCTTGACAACCATTACTGGCTATCTCCTAAAATTTTGAAAATAAAATAAAATTAAATAATTTTTTTTGCATATACATACTATATCGTGATCAATATAAATAATATTTAAATCCGATACTGATATTTACGTACTACAAAAAAACAACCCTATAATTCTAATTGTGCCCATTGATGACCACTTGGAATCACGTTTGGCTTCTCCAGGAAAAGGCTGTATTCCATCTGTTCTTCCCACAGATTAAAGTGGCCTCCTGATTGTTGGAGTTGTTAATTTAATTGATAAGTATAAACATATAGTAATTGATAAGTATAGTTATTTTGATAAATACAATTTTTTTTTGCTGCACTATTGATAATAGGTCAATTAGCTTAATCATTGATGATTAAATATTATTTACAATAAATCCCTAAGGTTATTTAAAAGAAAATATTTAAAAATATATTAGTGTTCAATTTTTGTTTGTGTGTCCTGAAAGAGCTTATTGTTAATTTAAGATAATATTTAAACTTTAATCACATAGACTAGTTCTATATTTTTATAAGTTAAAAAAATAAGATAGTTTACATGTAATAAAAGTCCCATCTCTGATTTACAATTCCTTCATTGAAATTTATTTGCTTTAGTTAAATTATTCATTAGTATTTTGCTTTTTTTTATTAAATCCAAGAAAACAAATAAAAAATAATGTAAACAAAGAACAGAAAAAAGCGTTGAACAAAAATATATATACTAAGAGAAAGCAAAAAAATATTTTTTCAATACCTACAACAATTAATAACTAATAATCATTGTCTCTTAAGCAATTCATCTACGGAGCAGAAGGCCTTCAATCCAACGACGAATATAAAAAGAGCATCGATCAGAGGAATATGATATAAGAGAGTATGTAAGTTTGTTTTGTTTATTTTTATTCTTTGTAGTTCTTTATTTGGTTTTCTTATAATTGATTTAGTTTAATCTCTTGTTTTAATTATTTAAATTTATCACTATTTGATAAATCACATTGTTATTTATTCGTATATATTATATCAATTATTCTTAGCTTATAGTTTTATATATATATATACTTTGTTTATTTGCATTGAAACTTTTTGTTTCTTATTTTTGTTTTGATTACCAATAATCTTAATTTAAGAAATTCTCAATGAACTCTTTTTACTACTATGTGTAGTACACTTACCTCCCTTTTAACGACCTATTGTTAATATTTCTTGCAAAATAATAATTATAAGTAAAAATTATGTTTATATATTTATATATAAAATTCTAATCGAATCAAAGTATTAGCAATGAATTTGTAAATAAATTTAAGTTTGGTTGAAACTATTTGAAAAGTTGTTCTGATTTGTTTGGGTCTTGTTATAACAGCTTACAAGACATGGTTAGGGTAGGGTCCAGAGCAGACATAAAATTGGTACTGCTAACTAATTTCTAAACCCCCCTCAAAATCTATCTATTTCCTTAGCATTGAATTAAATCTTTATTCTAGTGTGCACTTAAATTTTTTTTTTGTTATATCTGGTTTAGGATTGACTGACTGTAAATAAACGAACCCTCGTCTGACTGACACAGCCGGTAGCCAACTAGGTGCACACAGTTACAGAACGTCACTTTTCCATCTAATCCACCACATCAACAAAGGCCAGTTTCATAACAAAGTTAAGAGAATTTTTATTGTCAGAGTTATATTACGGAATTTTATGGGGATCATTTTTGTGGAAGATCTTAACCCTCTATCTCACCTCTTAAGGGGTCAATTTGACCCTTAAAAAAAGTTCTTTCAAAAAGGACATTTAAGGATTAACATAATCTATGAATATATTTGCCGAAAAGATATCAAAGGTACCAAAGTTGTAAATAAAGCTCTTTACTCTTAATTAGAAAAATTACACTCCACTTCGGGTCTCACATTAAAAAAAAAATCGCCAAAAATTCATGTATGATCCGTATGAGCTGAAATTGAAATAAAAATTGTCGTTGAGAAAATCTACAAAAAACACGCATACACATGAAAATTATTCCTTTGAGTTCAAGTGTTATTTAGGTTTATTTATTTATTTTATTTTGCTCGATTTTTTTTAGTTTTTTAGGTATAGCGGGCCTTCGGAGGGTCGAAATTCATTTTTAAAATATCAGCTATATTGGCGATAAATTTCTAAATGGAAGAAAATAAAACTCGATAACAGTGATCTTGTCCCTATAAAAAGTTACACGCATCCAAAGTTGGAACATCTAAAAATGGTCGTATTTTTTTCCTTTTTCCCCAAAAAAGTCAGTATGTATATTTTCTTTGGGACTATACACAATTTATATATGATCCGGAAGGAGGACTTAATGCAAAAGCGTGTAAAGTACAATTTGGCTCACTTAAGCGCAGACCTATCTAAACTTGAGTAATTTTTTAAGTTTGAGTAAATAATACTAAAATCAAAAAGCACTGATCCTCGAAAAAGCTCTATAATTGTATAGCCCTATATGTTACTGAATTATATGCAAAGCTTTTTTACAATAAATATCGTCAAAGTTATAAAGATATTTTATAAAAGAGAAGTTTTTGGAACACATTTTCCCCGATTTAGGAATTTCGGTAATTGAAAATAAACAGTGGCCAAAATTATTAAAAAAAAATTGATCTAAGAACATTTGGGTCTATATTAGTTCCGAATTTTGTTATGATATTTTTAACCGTAAAATTATACATTAATTCAAATTTTGTATTTTTCTTCATGGAAAATCACTGTATTATAATTTTTTAGTTTCTACGGCAAATGACGTCCGATTAATAAAATGATTGAATTTCAGTAAACTACTAATCTTCAAGTGCTAAGGTTTCACCAATACCAACTACTTATATAAAAAGCTTACATTTACTCTTCAGAAGCTCCGCAAACCTTGCACCCTTTCAAAAATTAAAAAAAAATTCAAATATTTTTCAGATTTTTCGGAAAAGTTTTAGAGCACGCTCAAGTCGTGTTTTTGCCAAAAATCGTGTTTGTCGGCTTTTTTTTTTTGAGTTTTCTTCATAACTTTTACTTTTGAGGAAACATTTTAAAAGAAAAATGTCCATAAATTTTGAGAAATAACGCTTTATATCTTTTAAAATTTTTATGAAAATTAAAAAATCTAACAATACAGTTTGAAAGATTATTTAATTCTTAATAATTTAGGGACAACAATTTTTGAATTTGCTTTTACCGTTCATGAGTTTACCGGTTTTCAGCTTTGTAGTTTAAGATTTCACGATTTGTTGAATTCTCAGTATTTAAAGCAAATGAAAACTTTTATGTACTTCAATATCACATATGTATATTGGCGCGAATTGCCTTCTTCAATTGCCGAACTAGAACACAATAAACATTGGTGTAATTTTAACGTTTATATTGACGTTTATAGTTACCTATTATTGCCGTACTAGGGTTGCATTTGATTGGGCCAAATAAGCACAATATTGTTGTGGTTTGGCGTATGAGCAACTAAATTGTGAAATCACACAATTGACATATAAAATAGACCAATAATTGGTGCATTATGGCAATCGTGTGATAACTCTTTCATGTAGTATTATGCATCATTAAGACGGTTGTTAGATCTAACAATATTGTCAGATAAATGTACAGAAAAGGTCTTGGGTATGAACTTAAAATTTTTGTGTGGCAATATTGTCAGATTAAGCATTGTTAGATCAAAACATTGGCATACTTTGTCAGATTATTTTATATTGTCAGATGAGCGAGTTTGTAACATCTGACAACGGTATCATTGTCTGATAAAAAACATAAGCAAAGAAAGTTAAACAATTTGTTTGAGCGCAAAAAATCCATTCTGACTACCGTGTGAACTGACAATTTTTTGTCTGACAACTGTTTGATATAATGTTATTGTCAGATAATTGTCTTATAATGGATTGCCAGATTTTCTGACATATGTCTTATAACAGTGTAAACTGACAATCTACATTGTGATGGAAATTGTTCGTTGTTTGGTTATTGTCAGCACATTGTTAGGTCTGACAATATTGTTAGATCTGACAACTGTCTGTATAAAGTTTTAGAACTAGGTTCTGTTATTATTTCAAAGCAACCACACGCAGAGAAAAAATATAGTTGTGCATGTTTATAGTAGCCATTTCAAGATTTTTAAAAGTTTTTTTAACAATATTATAGTCACAGTAACTATTTACATGATTGTGGTAACCATAGTGGTTAACTTAAGATTCACATGATTGTATCAATGGTTACAGTAAACAAGTATATGTTAAAGAACAACATATTATGATATAAAGATTCATCATAACAATGGTTGTCACAAACATATACCTGTTAACTGAAACCATATATATGATTGATACAATCATATGAATCGTAAAATAACCATATTATGGTTACCACAATCATGTAAATAGTTACTGTGACTATAATATTGTTAAAAAAAACTTTTAAAAATGTTGAAATGGTTACTGTAAACAGGCACAACTGTATTCAATACTTGGACCAGAAAGGGGTAAACAGGGGAAAACCGGTAAAACGGCCGCAACGATTTTATTGAAATTTCCAACATAGACTACGACAGGGGTAGCGAAGCGCACCGGGTCAAGCTAGTTTTCTATAAATGAAAGAAACAATGAATCTCTAGACATTCCTGTGAACATTTTGTTATCAATTTAAATGTCGACTTATAGCTTAACTTATATAAATGTTGACAATTTATCAATGAATTTTACTACTAATCGAGTAAATAAATCAATTAATTTTAATATAGTTAAGTGACCACTGTAATAATACCTAAAAACGGAATTTAAGTTTGATACCAATTTCATTCACCTATTAAACAGTCACGAAAAGCGACAGGTTTCTTTTATATAAATTGTTTTAATCAAAAGCTATTCCTACCAGAGGACTATTTAGTTCTCTTTCATATGTGAATATTAAATAATTAACAAAAAAACTTACTTCGTTTCAATCCAAATATTATCGACAGTGCCATGGTGCACAAAATGACAAAACTCTCCGGAAAATACCATCACTGTTAGGCATATCCCAGCTGTTAAGCATGTAGTCAATGTATCCCTTATAGACAGTATTGGTCGCAAATGTCTTATCATTTGGCTGACTCCAATTTATATATTTTGGTCATTTGACACGTATGTGCTGTAGTGCAAAGGGAAGACAATTGGTTACTTTAAACATTCCAGGTAATCTAGCGTGAAGACAATTGTCACTTAAGTGTCTCTAAGTAATCTGGAGTGTATTCACTTTAAACGTATTGTGTGATAATTCGATCAAACTGGTTTCATACAAATTGTGTTGATATAATTCTCATACAGTTAATTTTTATTTTTGCTTAATTATACTGATATCCCATGTAACATAGCATGAACCCAATAGTCACTTTAGTGTCTCTTAGTAACCTATAGTGTAGTCACTTTAAACGTTTATTTTGTACTGCACATTAGAAATTAGTTATTTAACCCATCAGAAGCAATCCATTGGAGACTTGTCGAAGAAAGGTTTGTTTACAAGCTATCGTTTATTGGACTGCCTATGATATGTCTTTTAGCTGACTATTTGAGGTCAATTAGCACTCGTACATGTTAAAATAACTAGTTATGTAGCTGATCAAGTTACCACTTAGGTAGCTAGTAAGGTAACTGACGTTTTTTAACCAGTATGTGAATCAAATACATTGATTACTTTTGACCAGCCATTAGACAGTCTCATTTTAGTCAATAAGGGTCAATTGACCCCTAAAATAACTAGTCACGTAGCTATTGAAGTAACTGGTTCCCACCCTAAATGATGGGTAAAATCACTAGTTCGGGACTGTATCCTAGAACTGCTGGGATTTAATTGCTTGTCTGTATATATGAATATAAATTTAAATTCGTTTATATGTATTTATTTAGTTAAATACTTAATATTTTTAAAACAAGTTAAATTTGAAAAACCCACAAAACACTTTCATGGAATAGCGCCATATTTACTCTACAACCACATTTTCATAATATTCACACATAAACCAATTATTATAGAAAAATTAAAATTACATTTCAGCCATTTACGAGTTAAAATACAATAAAACAAGTGAAGATGACCATAAAAATAATATAGAGATACTTTCAATACGAGCGAATGGATACATGCAAACAAAACTTTGGGATGCGGGTGACAATATTTGTTTTTTTTTGTTTTCAATTCATACATGTGTAGTAAATTTTATTTTATAGATACGAGGTTCAAAATTATAAGAAATAACTAAATTTAAAATATGGTTTCTCTGAAACATATTTGGTCAATTCAATATATTAGGACATTATGACAATATGACTGATAAAAGACCTTGTGAATTGACCAATTAAGTAAATCGTTATTACTCATAAACATTTTCCAAAACTAAACTTTTTGAATAATTTGTTCAAAAGCTTGACAGTTTCGGCTTATTTTCAAATTACATTTTCAGCAACAACTATGTATTATACAAAATATTAAAACAAATAAAATATGTGTTAAATAAAAGTAATTTCTCTTTACTTATCTTACAAGCCTCGCATTACCTAATCAACTACATCTGCATTTATTTTTAGTCATTGTGGTCAAAATTATTATTTAACTAAAATGTTGCTACTGCATGGTTCATACGTTCCTTTTAATAGGCAATCGTTTCATATACATAAAATCATTAAGCCTTATTCTAGAATTTAAATATTTAGATAGAGGGAAATCCAATATATGTATGTATATGAATAGGGGAATCTTAATATAGGGTGTTGTTTTAATAGTGAAACTAATAATTACTTTTCAGTCTACTGTCAGAACACTACCAATACTAGTCAGTTGCAAAAGTTCTGAAATGTCCAGGAGTTGTCTAATATAAAATTTAATCATCATATAATAGTTCATATAATTTTTTTTCCGCAATAGTTTACAGTATAATTTCAGAGTACTTAGAACTTATTTTGTGCAAAAGTGTATAAGGATTGCCGCATAATCAACATATGTATGACTGCACAAACAGTATTCCGGTGGACAATTGTATGGGACTAGGGGAAATCGTGCTCCATTTTCAATACCAAACAAACCTTATCAACAGAGAGTATTTCTGGATAATTTTAGCATGCTCATCTTACAGTTTCGTAAAAATCAAAAGGCTGACGAATCCAAAACAACGCACAAACACAGTCATATCTCTTTGTTGGTGATATTGAATATGGTTAATAAATGGGGACTCAGAGGCACCTAACTATGGACAAGAGAGTAGACTAAGAAATCTTGGTACGAGCCTCTGTATCTGCACTGCCTTAAATATGTGTCGCTGATGGATCTTACGATGTTGAAGACGGGATTTTTCGTCGTGTATCTAAGGCAGTGATTCCCAACGAGGGCTTACGGCCCAGTAATATTAAATTGTAAGGTTATACTTTTTACAAAATGTCAATTATATGAACTTATATTAAAAATCATAAATTCATTTATGAATTCTTTACATATACTTAATAATTGTTATAATTCAGTGCATACAGTGATTGATATTTGTCGAGCGCTTAGTTTTAGTTTTATGAAATAATGTTATGGGATGGCTTACATTTTCTCATGAGTAACAGAAAGCATATCAGCAGGATTTTATTCTATATAAACGGTGCTCCAATGTTTGATATTAAAGTCACGAATAACCAAACGCTGAAAAAAAATATAGTTGTGCAATGTGACTGTAACCATTTCAACATTTTTAACAATATTATAGTCACAGTAACTATATATATGATTGTGGTAACAATAATATGTTTTATTTACGATTCACATGATTGTATCAACCATATATATGGTTACAGTAAACATGTATATGTTTGTGACAACCATTTATATGATGAATTAGTTTATGTTGTTCTCAGATTATGATATCCATAAGCCGAGAGCAATATAATATGGTAAGTATTTCATCATATATATGGTTAATCATGTGAATGGCAAATTAACCATATTATTGTTACCACAATCATATATATAGTTACTGTGACTATAATATTGTTAAAAATATTGAAATGGTTAGAGTAAACATGCACAAATGTTGAAATGGTTACAGTAACAATGCACAACTATATTCTTTTCTGCGTGCACATTCGATGAATAGTTTAGGGACCCCAAATGTACTCACTACATTCGAGTGACGCATGTAACCTAACCTACTATCCACAATGATACAAAGTTATATTAACTCTGTGGAAAATATAGATTCTGAGTTGTTCAAAACGGTAGATAGGAAACATTGCTTCCAGTTTCTAAGATTTATAATTCACAGTATTTTTAATGAACATGATTTAAGTGATCATGAATAGCTTTTAAGCTATAGATCAACTAAGACTCTCTTTTCAAAGAAACCCACAGTTTTCTGGGTTTTTTAAAAAGTTTAATTTGGAGAGAACGACAAGGTAAAGCCATTTCTGTCCGACAACGCCTTTTAAGATACCTTCGAATCTAGGGTTCGCAATAAAGTTGCCTCACTACAGTTCACGTACAACCTAGAGATCACACCCGTTAAGAGAATAAATATAGAATTGCACTTGATTTTATTGCAAAACCAGACACACATATACAGCCTCTCACACGCCAGCAATTATTGTATTTATATGTGTGTGTGTGAGTGAGAATGTTTGTGTGTGAGCTTTTGTGTACCTTGTGGTTATTTAAACATTTCCTGCATATTGTGTTTGTTAGTTATTTCCGTTGAAATGACAAAATATCATTTTATATTATTGTTACGAATATAAAGTTGCCAAAAAATAATAATAACTACCACTACTATCATGCTGCTGCACCCACCCACACTCATGAATTCATATTTACAAACATGTATAATGTATAAATTACTTACTTAGTATCTGTGTACTAGAGAGTGTTATACATGTGTTGATTTAAGTACACCACTACATACATACACAAATATTAGGATGGAGCCAAAAAAAAAAAAACAGTTGACAATGCACTCAACTTAGATAGAAGTTTAGTTTATATTAATCGATAAAAATAGGTTGTTTTAGAAAGATTTTCTGATTTGTATTTAATTTGCCCCATACAAATAGGTCTCTCCTAATGTACAATTGTTTTCAGCAGTTGTATTGTCATTGTATTAGTTGTTGTTGATGCAATTTTCGTAGTTGTAGTTGAGTTGTATTGTTTGTCTTTTTCTATATTTTAGTTATTTGTTTTAGTATAAAACATGACACACAAACAATCACCAACTTAAACTCTAGTCGTTGATAATAATACTTATATTGTCGTTGTTGTTTCTGTTGCTGGTTGTTTAACTAGCAACATACAATTACAAAAACAATTATTGTAAATTATATTTACGCGCATATTACGAGTTCATAAGTAACTCATACTCCAAACATTGTTGCAGAGGTGGAACTAATTGTAGTTCTGCGAAGGAGATAAACTATTTCGTATAGACTTGACTTTAAATGTAAGACATTATTACCGCATTTTCTCAATATCTGGTTATTATTTATCACGAAGATATACTGACAGTTCCCATACAAAAATTATATTAATTGGAAGTATATCGTTACGAAAAGGATAACCAGAGATTCAGAAAATGAGGGTAACAATGATAAATTATGGATAATTGACTATAAAGTCTCCAATCTTCCAGACTTGTCAGCCATGTATATAATTTTGATGTCGTTTTATGATATCGATCATCTAGATTCAACACAATTTTTTTACAACTTTTATGCTTTCTTATATAGTCATTACATAACAATAACTGAATTAACTCTAATAAATCAAAGAGATAGTTCAAATTTTGAAAATATTTCATATACACACTTTTAGTGGGTCTTTTCTGATATTATGGAATAATAAGACGCATTGAGGTTCCAAATTGAAAACTAGCTGCACAAAATTATGATTAACCTTTTTACATGGACTCTCTGAATTCAAAATTATGATTAAAAAGCTTTGTGTTACAAGTTCCAGTAGTCTCTATAGGTAGATATAATCAAGTTCTAAATGAATATACATATTTTTCCTGTCAAATTTTGGATTACATGATGTAAATTATAGGTATATCCAAAACTAGTAAAACAAATATGTCGTAAAATTTCTACAAAATCACTTCAGTAAATATTGGAAAAAAAGTAAGAGTACAATATTCGGCTATACCGAATCTTGTTTACCAACTATAAATATATAGTTTTGTTCTTCTATGGAGACTTGAATTAGTTATGGTGAATCAGAACTGTACAGAATTTGATAGAGTAAAATCTTATTTCGAAATTTATGTTACTATCATTATATATAAAATATTTTTCTAATACAATGGTTATATATGGGTCAATTATGGACCGATCCTCACAAAAGTTGGTAATTTCAAATGTTGGTTCACTTTCATCACGATATTGATTATTATAATACAATTATGAATGTTCAAGTAATTTCTCCATACAAGACATGGGGACTAGGGATCAGAATTGCCGCATAATCCTCATATTTATGACTGCTCAAACAGTATTCCGTGGCACATTTGCATGGGTCTGGTGAAATCATGGACCGATATTGCCCGTTTTCAATACCAAACCTTATCAGCATAGAGTATTTGTAGAAAATTTCAGCCAACTTGCTGACAGACAGACAAACAAACATACGGATAGCCGAACGAATATAGCTAGATCGTCCTAGAGTTTCATTAGAACTCAGAATATATATACTTTTGTGGATCTGTGAAGAATATTTCGATGTGTCATAAATGGAATGACAAAATCAATCTATTTAATGGCGAGTATAAAAAAGGAAATAATAAAATAAGAAAATAAACACAACATTTTTGTTATAATAAAAATTTGAGCTTGAAGTAAATTTTATAAAATAGCATTTGTTTTTATTTCCAATATAGCACTGCTCCTTCGAGTAGCATCTTCATGGATAATTAACAATTAATAAGGAAAGATGATACACAAACGAGTAGTGAAATATTGGAAATAAAAAAGGCTAACTGTGGAACGATCATCATACTGCACTCAGTCTTCTCTCGCAAATCATCGTGAATATATAAAAGCTTGAACAACGCTACCAAATAATCCAAATTTACTTTGAAACTATTTTGTTGCAAAATTGTGTTCAGCTCGAGTGAGATCAACACACAGTAGACCCTACAAACTCTATTACAACCAGAAAAATGATCCATTTGGTGTGGCAAATTCTCTGCGAATTTTAATGTTTTCCATAATTAATTTGCCACGTAAAAAACATAAGGTAGACAAGTTATATATCAGTGGTTATGGGATTTTGTCTACTTTTCAAAAATGTATATAGTTTTTTACAATTAAGAAATTCATGGAATACTTTTTTGAAAAATATGACAAAAAATACTTTTTATTGACTTTTTGCAAAGATACAAATTTTTCAAATTGAAATTAAATTTTTATTTATAAATATTTTTTAATGAAATTGTACAGGTATATAGCTTTTTCCATTAAAATACCAAAATAAAAACAGATTTTGAAATTTGTAGTCAGAAATTCCACAATTCCCAAAAAAGTGTTGAAAAATCCCATTTTTGGGATTTAGTTTTTCGGCTATTATATTTATACCAGGGACGGTGTTATCGGAGGTATTTACAAAATAATTAAGAACATATTGGGACTTCTAAAATGGATTACTATATTTTGATATACGCGATTTGAGAATTGTTGCCCTAAATTTGAATTTTAAATAAAAAATATTCGTTTTTTGGATGGAAAATTTGTTTCATTTAGAATATTTGATGTACAGTTAGCTTTTCAAAAAGTATAAATTCTTTACATATATCCTTACAAGTTTTCTGAGATAACTTAAAAAGAAAAAAAAGAACTTTTTTGCCAAAAAAAGTAGCGAAAAATTAAAATTATTTAAATTCCAATGCATATAACTTTGGAGTCTGTCACTATTTTTAAACTATTCTTTTTTTACACATACATTTATTGTTAGTCTAACAAAGGGAAAATAGAGAAAATAGGGAAATATTTGGATCCGGTGTTATTTAAAAAAACTTTTGTAGGTTGAGTAAAAATTTAAAAAAATTCATTTTCAAATGCGAATATCTCCTAAGTTTTATGAGATCATTGCTGGCTACCACGATGTATTTTATAGTAGTTGACGAGGAGATCATATATATGTGTAATTATTTTGAAATCGGAACACAAACGAAGAAATAGGATCGTTATAAAAATGTTACATACCCGAGGTGTCCTACTTAGGGGACTCCTGCCCCCGCTCCTGGTGGGTTCGTAAGGTCCAGATTTAAAACTTAAACTAATAAACACTTTTTACGCATGTGAAATTTCATTCAAACTGGACTAACAGTTAAGAAGTTACAGATTTATTTTTCTCTATTTTTTTTCCACTGTGCGCTGGTGGCATTATCAGACCTTCTTCAAAAATGAAGCTGCAGATCGAGTTACGGTTAATGGATATGCACTTTAACAAAACCAAAGCGAATTTAAAATGTTTTGGCAATTTGAAATTTTGTATAATCATAAAGAATCTGTGTACCAAGTTTTAACAAATTTGGAACAGGTAAGTTCCAATGCCTTGTCGAGAGTTTATGTTTGTGATTTTTAAACAGTTTATATTAAAGGGCATTCAGCGATAAGCCATAAAATCGTAATATTGAAAAAACTACATCTCTGCATCAATTTATACACATACACTTGTATGTATTTAAAAAGTACTCGATGTCATAGTACATATATTGTTTAAAATTGTTCAAGTTATTTGAACATAATAAAACAGTTGATAGTTAAAAGTGTATTTACGATGCAAGCGGGCGGTTTAACAAGTACAATTAGTTGGCAAACATGCCTAAAATTTTTATTCATAAATTGCATGAATTTTCAAAATTTCCAAATGAGAATGTATAGAATGTAATAGAATACACAAAACATAAAATTATAAACGAACAGCGATGCAAACCCAGCAAACACTATAGGTTAGGTTATGAAGGCAGCAAGTATTAACCAGCTCACTAGGGTTCATGAATTGGTCCCTTTGTAATACCCTAAGGATCATGTTCAGGTTCTCAAGAGGTTTTTCTCATGTCAGAAATGAGTTCAGTGCCAAACCAACCTGACGCACGAATGAACGTATCCATATTCCTGACGTCCGTAGTGGATACAGAAAAAGACTAACTATTATCGAAGTCCGAACCCATGATAAAGCAGGGCAAAGACAGAGGAGATGTGTATTGCCAATGCTTCAGAATTACTCCAGGTTAGAATGTCGCGCCATCTCGTTAAGAGATACACGGCATTCATGTACCAATCTGGCATTCATGTACCAATTGATGTCTGAAATCTAACCTTGAATTACACTACACTGATCATGTAGCCTAAAACACACCCCCTTTTATAAACGGGGAATATAGAAGCCACGACCCACTCAACCGCAGTTTTGGAAACATCCGTATAGATGACAAACGTGTCCCTTGAAGAAGGTAACTTGCCTGCCGTCGATACAGAGAAGCGTCTGTCAATGAAGGGTAACGGAGTGCAGTAGACAGGGATATAAGATATACATCCCAAAATAGACGCATGGCCGGTATAACCAGACCTCCATGCACCTATAGTGCTTAGCCTGACCGGAGAATTTATTGCCGGTAGCTAGTATAGCATAATAAATAAAGCACGAGGCGCAGTGTTACGCTGCGCATCCGTAATTCGCAGGATTCGCTCAATCATTCCGCAGTAAGTGGATTTACTTGCTCCACCATCATCCCAAAAAGCCATTTCGCACTCCTAGGGCTAATTCCCCAGGTGCTCCCAAGGGCGCTTTTACAAGAATAAATAGCGATAGCCGCATTACACGCTCTCGCTTGGATATTCCGTCTCCACAATGATTCCTAGATACTTCGCACTATCCGAGAGCTTAAGTTCTACTCACGGCACGGTAATGGGAACGAATGGATTTTGTACCTTCTTTTACCCAGGATTCATACATAGTGCTCCACTGCCAAATAGTACTGTTTGTAGGAATAGTGAAGTTTGTAGGAATTATAATAATGTGTCCAAATGTTTCCCAGAAACGGCTACAGCAACATCATCAGCATATGCGACAGTTTTGCACTTCTGATTTTTCTGATTTTTTAAATTAGAATCGGTATTTTGACGATTTCTGAAAACTCGAGAGTTTGAGAAAAATTTAACTCACAGTCATTCTCATTTGAATATCAAACCTTAGTGTTTGTGGGGTATGGTCACATAATAAACATGTACGAGTGTGTGTGAAAATGAATGAATGAAATGATACAAGAGTATGTGTGTATTTAAGAGATGACAGAAAGACAAACGGACGGACGGAAATTCCATGTTTCATTGTTTATTTTAAATGCTGATGTGCACAAATTAGTTAATGAAACATTTCTATGAAATTTAATTAACTACACATACAACTGCATAAACACACACATGCACATATACACACATATTTACCCACACAAAGAGACATTTCTAAAGTGTTGTAACTAATTTATAATTATAACGACTAAACAAGAACATTTATTATGTTGAAGCTTTTATTAAATATGTTAAAGAAGTTAAAAAGGAAAATTTAATTTACTTGACTTGACTTTTTGTGGAAATTTTCCGGGTCGATAAAAATTAATTTTTGAAGTCAGCTGTTGTTGAGCTGTTTGAAAGCTAGGAAATATTTTTACCAAAAAAATACATGTTGTTTTTTGTAAAGTTGTATTTGTTGTCTAGATTTTTGATATTTTGGTTTATACTTAATTAAATGATAGCAAAGGATTCTTATCTGAACAACGTTTAAGCAACAATTATCAATAAGATTTGAATTTTTGAATAAACAAAACGAAATCTATGTGACCCATCTTGACTTGCACCTGACTTTCTCAAATAATATTGACAAAAAGGCAGGTATATGATAAATTTTACAAACTTTTGAAAAAACAAAGATTATTTGAAAGTTCGTATTAAACAATAATGTTAGCACAATAACTGCTACATTAGATAGTTTTCTATTCATGAATGCTGTTATTAATATATATATACAAATAGGTGGTTCCTCTAACACAAATTTAATTCGTATGGATTCAGTTGAAAAACTTTACTTCAATGTTCAGCGAATAACAATGTTATATCATTTGCACTTCGAGCTCGTACCTTGGCTCTCTACTTTGGCTACCTAACAAATGTAAAAATTTGTGTTCTTAGTATTTATAATTTACGATTTTTCCATGGTCTCTCGGTTCGGTTTTGTGATAATTTATTAACTATTAATTCAGTTGATAATATAAAAGTTCAAACTTGACGAGTGGTTACGAGGATAAAGGAAAATTGGTATTTTTTCTTTTAATGGTACCTTTTTAATATATTAAATTAGTTATAGTTGGCTAATATGCCTCTCAATAAAGAAATAATCAAGAATAGGGTGCTCAATTGTATTATGATACCAAAAATGGAGAACTAGAACTAAGGAGTACTTTTTCGTTATTCAAAATGAATTTTCTATAATATTGAACCTAGAATCTAGAAATTACTTTGAAATTTCAAGCTTGACAGTGGTTTAAGTGTGGAAAATTTATACTTTTTCTTCTAATGGTACTTTTTATTATAATAAATTATTTTACTTATTGTACATACATAATAGTTGCCTGATATGCTGATATTCTGAGTAAAGAAAGAATCAAGGATAGAGGGCATAATGGTATTGAGGTAACAGAAACTATTATTGAAATTTCTATAATAATTAACCTATAAGCAGGATATTAAACACACATGATCCTGACTGAGTTAGAATATAAAGAAGGGAATTGCAGGTACTTTTTCGAACAAGTAGTACTTTTTGAATATTTTATAACGATGGATCTAGAAACGCGAATTCAAAACGGATAATTAATGTTACTATTTCTTTATTGTAAAGGTACTTTTTGAATAATTTATAATAATAAACCTTAAAATTATGCACAAATGATTCTAAATGAGTTAGAATTCACGAAAGGTGATTATATCCTACCTTTCTTTTGTATTTTCTATAATAATGGACACAGACATATGGAATTAAACATTCATGATGCTGAGTAGGAGTACAAAATGTGGGTCTTTATGATACTGTTTTCATTCTAATAATATGTTTATAATGAGCTTGTATCCACATTACAATGAATCAATAAACATGAAACTAGAGACATGTTTTCCTGAATTAGTATTAATTTACAAAGGGAGACTTAATAGTAATATTTCTGTATTCCAATTGAGGTGGTGAAGCGCACTGGTCGGATAGTACTCCATACTTATATCTGATATTTGAAAATAATAAAGACTTTGTTACAAAAATTTTGCATTATTTAGCCTGCGAAAGGTAGCCTGCTACATCATCTGAAGCAATTATTGTAATACAATTTAAAAAAATTTAAACAAATGAATTTTTGATGAAAAAGTTTGTTTCTCATTTTTAGGTTTTGAATTTTTCTAGTGCAAATGATTAAAAGTAAAAACCGAAGAATAATTGTCGGTTTCGGTTTTAGGCCTTGAAAAACCGCGGTTTCGGTTTCGGTTAAAACCGAATTGGAAACTCTAGTATATCTGTTTTGTTGCCACTATCTTTTACGTTTAGTCTTTTCGAGGAATAGTATTTCAGTATTTGAGGGGTATATAAGCAAAAGATCTAATCACCACTTTTTTTTAGTTTCTGTAGCAAATAACAACAAGTAAGGCCGAGACCACGCAACGATTCATTTCCGAGCGACTAATAATTCAAAACTTTTTACCGATTCAACCTATTTTAGGTTGAATAATTTTTGCTATTAACTAACATTAATTTTGCCCTCGTACTGCAATTGTTTTTAAATGTCGAAAGGACATTTTTATCTAAAATATGTTTGGTTTGACCGATTTTGACCACTTTCAACATCAAACATAGCATTACGGCTTTTATAAAGACACAGAGTATTTGTGGGTCCAAAACCAATATTTTACAAACGTAATGACAAAATCAGTATACCCCCCATATTTTTAGTATAGGCCAAGTATTTTTCGGGTAGGCCTTCTGAAGGAGCTGTGCATAATTATTGATCGACAGTCAGAAAATCCGTTAGTACGAGTAATGCGTATACTTGAAAAAAAGTGGTGTTAAATTTATATCAATCTTGATATTTAGTACGTTAATGTTTTTTTCGGATGTGGTCATTAATGAGTGTGCCAAAAAAACTTATACATACTAATCCAGCCATAACTTATCCTTGGTCCAACAAATTATTATTATACCCTTTACCTTCGTGAAAAGGGTATATATAACTGTCATTCCGTTTGTAATTTCCACAATATAATTTTCCGACCCTATAAAGTATATATATTTTGGATTCTTATAGATAGCGGAGTCGATTTAGCCATGTCCGTCTGTCTGTCCGTCTGTCTGTTGAAATCAATATTCTGAAGACCCCAGATATCTTCGGGATCCAAATCTTCAATAATTCTGTCAGACATACTTTCGAGAAGTTTCCTATTTAAAATCAGCAAAATCCGCCCATAAATAACGGAGATATGAGCAAAAATCCGAGACAACCTCTATTTTTGTCCTATTTTTGATCTATATCTCGATTACTAAGTCATAAATATAGCCAATATGGATATCTAATGATTGATATTTCAAAGTCCATTGCAATGATGTATATAGTAAGTTGGACCTACAATGGGTCAAAATCGGGAAAATTATTTGTAACCCGAATTTTATGACATTTTTTTGTCATAAACTTTTGTCACTAATAAATTAAAAAAAAAGAAATATTTAAATTAAAAACAAAAAAAAATTTAAAAATTGGAAAAAACTTAAAAAAAAATAGACTTAAACATTGAAAGAAAACCTGTATCAGGAAGAAAAAACGTCTAAGAGATATTGGTAAGTCAAAAAAAGTCGAAGAACTCTTTCGAAGATCACCGAAAACTATCAGAAAAGCAGCTCGTAAAGTTAAATGCACTGATTCTTTTGTGCGCAGAGCCAAAGCTAATGCTGGGTTGAAGTCATATAAAGTTTAGAAAGTTCCAGATCGCAATTCGATGTAGAATTTAGAATTTAAAATGATCAGCTGTTGGTTTTAACTTCGTGAGAAAGAAGTGCTGCTTATGTTATTTCGTGTGGAAAAATAAGATTGCCCGATGTATTGCACATGTTTTCCACAATAAGAACAGCAATTATTTCGCATATATTTCATTCCAAAAATTTTATATGTAGTTTGACAGCATTTTGCACGAAATTTTGAACAGAGTACTAAGTTTAACTCCGGTTCAGCTTGACCGATTTACATATTTGCAATACCGATGCACAGTGGCTCAGAATCATTTTTAATCGGCCAAACTTTTGAATCGCTAGAAATATATAAGAATTTTTATTTTGATGGAGAGCTATTTCCTCGAATTTTTCTCCAGTTTTCTCCTGCAGTTGTTGAGGAATTTAAGGCTATATATAAAACTTATAAAAATAAAAAAAATGTTGGGAGTAATTACATTCAAATGGAAAAAGTGTTCTACGACGACAGGTACAAAAGTATATATGGCGTTAAAGAGGACACTTTCGCCTTTCTACTGGTAGTAAAATTTTTTTAACACCTTTTCATCCTCAAAATTTGTATTCCACAAAATTTCGAATTTGACTAAAATATACGTATAATCGGTAGGGTGATACATCATACCACTTCTTAAAGACTATTATCCTACCAACATAACAAATAAAATGGGTAATAGTTTAATTTACTGCTGATCAAATTGAAAAAATCACATTTTTTTATAAAATAACATAAAATATTTGTCTTTAACAGCATGCCTCTCCCACAACTACTGAATTTTTTCTCTATTTTTTTTTTTTTTTTTGGCCGCCTTTGTTTTAATATGTTTACAGTTGAATGACGTTACAATTTTTAATTTCTGAGCCACCGTGTGACGTCCTTCTCTCGTGGCCCTATCGTGCTTTCCACAGACGGACGAACATAGAGTCCTTATAAATATGTTTAATATATCAGAACAAGAATTAAATTTAGTACAAGTAAGTTTGATAGAAATTACAACATTCGTTTTACTTACTTTACATTTGCTTGTGATTACTAAATTTAAAACTTTGAGGCAATGTTTCAATACAGACAACTACAAGGACATAAATACTATTTCAAAAGGTGTAGTGTGTACAAAAACGTAAGGATAATGCGTGCATGGGTGATGGAAACGTCTATTGTATTTCACACATACAAACTCGTTAAGTAGCGCCTAAATAAACGCATTAACTTTGACTTTTAAGTTCAGTTTTCCGGTTCGTGTTGTATATGGCTATAATAAATTCCCTTTCCAAAGTGTCTGAATAAGTAGGTACACACGCATTTTGAGACACGTATACATATTTATTATTAATTTGATTTACGAAATACTCTATAAAAATACTTTAAACAATTACTAATAAAACCCAATGTACCTTCATAATATTATAGAGTTTCATAATTTGATGATTTTCAAAAAGTGTTTTCCGAATATATAATATTAATTTTCAAAGAATACAGTATCACTTCCAATTGCGTTGAAAAATCAATGAATTCTAAGCAAATCACGTAAAAATATAACCAATTAATTTTTAATCAAATATTACTTTCAAGTGCTTTTGTGTTAGTTCTGTGACCTATAACAGGTCGTCGTTTACCCCTTCTTAGGTAAAAGAAGGGGTAAAGGAAGAGTAAAAGTAAAGCCATATTAAAGATACAGGAACTTTTCAAATAAAGTTTTAGAATTAAAACCAGTTTCCATCCGTGGAATCACAGGACCAGTTCTGTGTCGGTTCCGTTCTATCTATGCAGCTGGTCTTGACTATACTTGATATACAATGTTACATGATACAATATTACTCATACGCTGCCCTGTTTTATTCGAAAAATACAACTGTAACTGAGAAAACGGAATTTGTTCAAATTCATTTTTCAATTTCTTTTTAAAATCTGGATCTAGTTCTTTTTTGTTTTAGTTCAATGAGTAACTATAATAAAAGAATATTTATATTTTTTCCACTTTTTTATACCCCCCACAACCAAAATAGGCTAAACATATAGTCAGAGTGAAAATTTAGTATACAACACGCATTTTCATCTATGAAGCTAAATATTTTAATTAGTTAAAAAAATATATATGTTTGAATAAACTTAGAATTGAATTAAGAGTTTAGTCTTTTATTATTTTAAAAAACTTTGAAGATTAAAATTGATTTTAAAAACAACAGTCAAAGTTTAATAAACACTTGATGGATAACGCTCTATTTTATATTACCAAAATTCGAACACAAAAAGTTAATATTTTGTTGGTCATTCATTCAGTTTAATTACGGCATCTAGTCGCCTTTTCATAGAGTTTACAAGATGTTCAGTTATATCCTTAGTGATTTTCCTTCCCCTCTTCCTTTAAAGTGTGTTCGTAGTTCGCCCTCACATGAAATGCTTCGTTTTCTTATATTCCGGTCTAAAATTTCCCACTAGTGCTCTATTGGGTTAAGGTCTTGAGACTGGGTAGGTGAATTTACTGCTTAGGCACGTTATACTAAAGTCACTCCTTAACAATTCTGGCGATGTGCTTTGGCTTATTGTCTTGCTGAAAGATCCATTGAGTTGCAAGACCTACATTTTCTGCACTAAATAATAAACATTTTCATAAAAAATCCTTGAAAAATATTTTTCCTCTTCATACGAAGTGAGTGGCCCTAATTTATTTTTATTTGGCATTTTTATCAAATAGAAACAATTGTTTGTTTAAAATTGCGCAAAAGTTAAAAGGGGGTTTCAGGAAACAAGTCGCGCAAATTTGCACAAATGGAAAACATAAACGTTTAAATGAGTACCCTTTTATTTAATTTTTTTCAAAAGCAGCAATATTTTTCGAATTCACGGTGTTTCTTCTTCATTTCAAAAAAATTCTGTATAATTTCAGTTATTGTTTGTGCCAAAAGAATATAGTTTTTTCATATAACTTGCATTGATGGTTTTGTCTTTTTTATTGATTAGTAAAAGGACAAAGAGATAGAGGAGTGTTTGGAAATATTTTGATGTCCTTTATCTTATATTATTTCACTGAAAACATATTGCATATATTTACGGTACTGCTGAATAATACAGAATTTAGAAGATTAAAACACATTATGCCCAGACTGACGAACTAGCACACTACCTATCAGAGCATTCACCATATTATTTAAATTAGCTAATGGGTGTTGATTCCCACCACTGCAAACAAATTTGTGGCTTTAATGTTGTAATACATATTCCCCCATTTCCCTAAAATTTAACCAAAGTGTCAATGGCAGTGCGTGCAGTGCAAATGGCTGTACTTTTGTGTTGTCTGCTTGCTAGTTTGTTTATTTTAATCTTAAAACTTTTATAGGCAGCTTAAATGTGATCCTATATTTATATAAATTTAATTTAATTTCCAATTTTAAATACAATTTTAAACACCTGTATTCATTGAATGTTATAAATACGATTAGCAGTGGAATGATGAAAGCAGTTGTTGTGTTACTAATTACCAACTTAATAAGTGGGTAAATGCTTTGAGTATAACAGAAATGCAGTATCTGTAATTGTGTGCTTTTGAACATAATTCACTTGAGTATTTTGAAAATATTATTACGTAAATTTTCGATTACACCATTGGATATCATCCAATTTATACGTTTAGTCAGCATAATTTCAGCTAATCATCATGAGTATCACCAATAGCTGCAGAGTGAACATCCTAATTATTGCCTTCTGAAAGTTCCACTATTTTAGATTTTACACATATGTATTAGGGTGGCACTTAGGTTTGCACTATTTGGATTTTCGATTATCTCAAGGTGTAAAATTGTCTAAAATCCAAAGGTTTAGAGTTTTGCATATTTGTTTTGATGTATCGAGCTTTTGAGTCAAAGTATCAATATTTTCAATAAATTAAAGGCCTTATTCATAATCAATTTATAAATTTATGAAAGGTTTAAGGCAGAATTAGTCTTTACGTTATGTTACGTTCCGAATCAGCCTTTTCTATTTTGTATATAAAAAACATGCTAGTTAGTTGTTCTGTGCTGTTCTGGACGAACCTTTTAAAAACAAAAATTTTCTACGTAATTGTAAGTGACAGCGGCTTTTCAAATAAAAAAAATTTAAAGTGATTGATTTTTGTGAAATTTTATAAAGTTTAGAAAAAAATTTATAATTTTGAAAACAAAAATATTGGAAAAAAAAAGATTTGGAAAAAAATATTGAAAATGGATGATGAAAAGCTTATAGCACTAGTAGCAAATAATGACGTGATGTATAATAAATTCAATAGGGATTCTAAAATCCCGGATAAAAAATGATCCATCTGGTCGAAAATATCAAAGGAAATGGGAGTACCAGGTAAGTACTAAAAGATGGTCATCGCTGCGCGACAGGTTCGCCAAAGAAAAGAAAAATGAAAAACTTACATCTGTCAGCGGGCCTGCTTTTAGACACCGTTGGCACTACATGCAACAATTGGAATTTTTGTCACCTTATGCGATTTCGCACAATTTTGTTTTAAATTATTTTTAATATTTTTTACAAAAACAGCTGATATATTGTCACAGAATAAAAAGCAGAAGGGAACAGAACGCAACAGCAACGGAAAGTAAAGATTAATGAATCCTTTATAAAACAAATTTTGTAAGGAAATTCTGTTTAATAGACATTTTATTAATTTTAAAATTGATTATAAATGAGGGGGTAAATGTTCAACAAGAAGGAGTAATTTAAAATTAAAAAAAAAACGGTACATTTACGAATTCTTCTGAATTTAATGTACAACCTATTAATCCTTTATCGTCAACATAACCTTACTCTTGAAATTAGTGCACAAGTTCTGAATGAGGAAAAAGACTTTGTTTTTAAGGAAGCTGATTATACCAAATTGAATTACCTAATTTCAACAGAAAAATGTTACGAATATTATTCTAATGATATTTGGGTTTATTTATTTATTTTAATTTTACTCGATCTTTTTATGGTTTTTTCGTTGTGGCAGGCCTACGGAGGGTCGAATTTTTTTTCTATAATATCTCCTTATTGGTGATAAAATTCTAAATAAAATAAAAAAACTTGCTAACAGTTATCTTGTCCCTATAAAAAGTTAAACGCATCCAAATTTGGAACATGTAAAAAGTTCCCAAAAAGGTAAAAGGATTTATTTTAGAAAAAAATTTCGACCATAACAAGATCGAGCAAAATTAAAAAAAAAAAATTAAATAAACCTGGGGTTTACACTTAAACCACTATCGATACTCCATCGATTCAATGTTTCTAGTGTCATTTCCAGTCTTTGCGATATCGTGCCCAGATGAATCCCTGAAACTGCAACCGCAACGTCATCCGCGTAGGCAACGGTCTTATAGTTCTGGGAATCTAGTTCCATAAGCAGACAATTTAAGGCCAGGTTCCACAGAAATGGATAAAGGTCACCCCCTTGGGTACTGCCTCTTTTGACAGATCTAGAGATCGTAGTCGTTCCAATTTTAGAGCGAAAGATCCTATAATTTAAGAGGTACCTAATGATCCTAACTATAGATTGATCGAGTCCTAGTAAATCTAGGGCTGATATAATAGTTGCATATTTCACATTGTTGAATACTCCTTCTATATCCAGAAAGGCCATGAGTGTGTAATTGCGGAATTCGATGGATTTCTCGATATACGCCACTAGTAAGTGGAGTGCCGTCTCAACTGATTTCCCCTTGGTGTAGGCATGTTGAGAGGTAGATAATAATCTCTTATTTACTGACATTCTGATATGAGTCTCAATAATTCTTTCCAGGGTTTTTAGCAAAAAGGATGATAGACTTATCAACCTGAAATCCTTTGCCTTGGTATGTGAGGCCTTTCCAACCTTCGGAATGAAAGTCACATTGCATTCGGTCCAACTATTGGGTATATAGGACCATGAGAGAGAGGCTTGAAAGATTGCCATCAGCCATGGTGTGACTAATTCTGCATTGTTTTGCAGGTTTGTATGGATTAAAACTCCAAATGGCCCAGAGAACATTGTTCTCGTTAATCTCAATTGCGGATAAGATTCTATCATGCGGGTGGGATTCATATGCCGCATTAACTAGGAGACTTTCCAGATGGTCCATTTACCATCCTGCTTTTGGATATAAAGTCTAATAAAAACTCAACGTTTGTGTCTGAGCTTCCACAGATAGTATGAAAAGCATTGGCATCAGCCCCTATGACCACGGCAGTCCGGGAGCGATTTGCAGCACGCATAATGTTCCTCACCATGCTGTTGGGTGGTGGGTCGGCCTGGTCATGTGCCATGTAGCATGAGAGAAGCCACATATTAAGTGACCTTGTCTCCCATGCGGCGGTTACAGTATCTCCATCGCTGTAATCAGTTAGAATGAAGATATTAAGATGGTTTTTAGCCAGTATGCAGGATCTAATTTCACCTGTGTCTTTGTTGTCCAAGAGTTTATACCCTATTGCGTTGAGTCCACAGATTTTGCCTGGATCACCTTCACCATGATCGGGGTCATACGGTTACGTCCACATCCACGTCTTCTAGATCAGAGTCCAGAAGAGCGTCCTCCACTTCACCCAGACCACGGAATAGATCTCCAACCATACCGGAGTTTGATTGGGTCTCCATTTCGTTTTCCGGGTTAGTGGCTTGGAACCATCTCTGCCGATAATGCGCAACGCGGCACGCCTTTGAACGAATGGCCTCCTTGATGGTTCTTTGCGAGTGGGTGAGGTTACAGAGGTTGGACCCGACTTCTGTTTTGATGATTCAACCTGTAACATTGTCGCATGGACAGCTGTCTTAACGACAGTGTCCGAAGCATGGATTGTTGCTGGTGCATTACCAGCGAAGGCTAATGCAGCTTACTGCTTTTGATTAGACTGTCACCTGAAGTTTGGACAGCTGATATTTTGCATTCAGCCAGCACAGGTTTCCATTGTTGACTTGCTGCTATTGTTTTTGTTTGTTTATTTGTATCGTTTTTGTTTTTAGTATTCATTTTTTTCCCACGAGTATGCGCGTAAGGGTATGGACCATCCATGCAGGGACGGCGTACATGGACTGGGAAAAAACTGTGTTACAACCGACCCATGCCCTGGCGTCCGAGGGAAGCTGTCTTCTTTAACGACTAACTAAGGAGAAAGAAGGAGAGAGGAAAGAACAGTTTTGGTCCACGGGTCGTAATACTAGGAAAGAGAAATAATGTGCTATCACTAGGCGACCATTTGTTATAAAATGTATCGCCAGTTATAGCATTATCAATACACCAAATTACATCCTACTGTGACCATTTGTTATAAAATGCATCACAATTCTGTCTACAAAACCTAGCTATGTCAAGAAACTTAGACCATTTGTTAGAAAATGTATCTCTATATATTGACATCGCTCGAGCAATTGTCAGGACCAGTGTTCCCACTATCCGCCACCTGGAACGCGTCCGATGGGAGACTGAGAACTCCAGACGGATGTGTAATTAAAATTAATAATTGGCGAAAAAAAAGGACTTTTAGCCGCTATTTCAAAATTAGCAACACTATGCAACAGATACTCCGCTTGATAGTTTTTTCAACTAGCACAGTGTTATTGAAGTCAAACATTTCTTATATTTAAACGTCTACAAACAAACGATATCCGATTTTCTAGAATTTTTAACATTTAGTTTTTAAATGATGGGAAACATTTTAACCTTCCGAGAACCGAAGCTTGGAAAAGTGCAAAATAAGGACTAACCTAATATACACTGTATAGTCACCCAAATGCAGACATATAGACAATCGGTAATTGTATTAAATAAAGTAATGGTCTCACAACCGTTCATTCATTTAACCATTCATTCAGTTATGTACACACTCAAAAACAACGAACACACACCTTTATGCACACACGAGAAAAATAGGGACAATGTTCAACACAGTCAAAGATATAGACAAAGGACAGGATCATTAGTTTTTAAGTAAAGATAGACATAATTTGTATATACTTAGTAGTTTTATTTATATGACATGATTACTTAGTGACAAGCTATAGAAATGGTACATTTGGAACACAGTATTAAGTAGATAAGTCGTGTCGTGTCCAAAAAATATAGTTTATTAACTCTGAAGTAATATAAAAATATATAGTCTCATCCTATCCGAAGACAGTCCACTTCCCACTTAAATTTGCTGCACATTACACCAACCCGTATTGCACGTGTAATTCGATTCGCATTTTGTAAATTGTTTATTAGAAAATGCTTTTTCCAATCAACAAAATTATAACATTTCTAATGCCTGAGATTTATAGATATTTTTTTCCAGTTTTTGTTCAATTCTAATGCACTCCACACTCTTGCCACCTTAGACTAATGATTGTTTAACCCACTAAGCCAATTGGTGTCGTACCATTATAATGAGACGAGTTCATAAACAAACAAATGAATGGGGCGAACATTGTGTGTTTGTTTAGTTAGTTACTCTTATAGTTTGTGGGTTGACTGGTCAGTGGCCGGTGATGTCACTTGTCATCATCCCGAGTGATTATTGTTTGTTTAGCCGGGATTGCGATTTCTAATACCATGTGTGTGTGTACGAGAATTGAACGTATTGCTTTTGCTTGTGGCCCTGCTTGTATTGAAAAAACTATTGTCTTCACAGTATATAGACGAAATTAATTTTGGGTGGCGCCACATCATTGATATATTTGAAAGATGTATTCAAAGGCATGTTAATACATTTGGAATTTTTCACAAATGTAGATCTAGAATGAATTTCGAAAAACATAAAGAAAATTATAGGTGGATTCACTTTCATTTTGGTTCTGGACATCGAATACTCCTTTAGGAGCTATCCTAATGTCCTTAGTAGTTGTTGTTGTGTTGGTGTTTGCATCATGCCAATATTTTGCGAATAGCAGCACTGCAATTTACATAATTTTATAAACATTCATGTTCATGAGTTTATTCGTGAACGAGTATTTGGTGTGTCTGCCTATATATGTTGATGTGTTTATTTAAAGTGCACTAAATATCTAGAGATTTCAAAAATTTTATCAATTTGCATCAAATTGATATCGTTAGCGTTTAAATCGTTTAGTCAAGTGAATAAGAACATAATATACAATTACATATCGTTACGTTAATATAGAAAGACCCTAACTCGTGTTTTTTTTTCGTTTATTTCGATAAATGGTACGCTCATATATCATATTTACCCAAAAAATAACGGCTTAAAAAAAACACGATTTAGGGCTTTTCTATATTAAGGTAACGATATGTAGGTATAATTAAACATGTTTATGATACTAATTTAAAATAGATCAGTGCACTCGCGGTAACGTAAGCACCGCCTAACGTGAACACCGCCTAACGTGAACAAGCTTTTCTATACATTGACTACTCTATAACGTGAACAAACTCAGAAAGCTCTATAACGTTAACAATTTTTTTTTCACTACATTTGTTTTCTAAGCATGTAGACAACACTAAAATACATGCACTAAATTCGATTTTTAAAGTTTAGGGAATCCCCTTATATAAAAAGTGTGTTTATATCCTCTAAATCAATGGTGCCCAAGCCCTATACTCTTGGTGCTCATTTGTTTTTGTAAATGCTCTTAGCTATAGGCTGTGGGTTTCTATACTCAATGGGCCACTCAGCACTAGCAATATGAAATACACAAACAACTTTGTCTTGTTTGTTTTTTTGTCGATCTTCAATGTCTACACGCAAGTGCAAAAGCAACAACAATTTCGTATGCTTTGCTGGTAAACATTGACGACAGCGATCATCAATGTAGATTTTGTTTTTGTTTATCGTATGGTATTGTTTAAAAAAGTGTGTATTTTTTTCTTTATTCTTTGTATGTTTTGGTTTTTACAACAAAAAAAATTGCATAAAAATTTGTTTTTCTTTAAATGTATTGGTGTTTGCTCTTCCATAAGGAACTTTTGGGCACACCTGCTCTAAATGAATTTATTTTAATGGCAACGTATGAGTAATTTTATTTGCTACGTAATTTTATATCAATAATACTTGTCGTACTTAAAAAATCGAAAAGTAACTATTGTTACTTGTGATGTTAAAAATCGACAAGTAACTTTGAAATTTTTTATTATTGTTTGGACTGTTTTTACTTAGATTTAATAAAATTCCAATTTCATTAAAAGATTTGCCTTAATTTCTCAACTTAATGACGGTTTTTCGAATTGGCTCAGACATTTCTTTACCTTTGCCCATTTTCTTCCACTAAAAATTTTTTTTGATTTTATTTTGCCAATGTGATCACTTTTAGTGAAAGTAAACTTTCTACCAATGATTTTACACAAAGCATCATAAAAATTTTAGCGGAAATTTTAACGGTACAACATTTTTTTACAGAGTACGTAAAGTTATGTAACATTAAAAGGATACCAATTACTCGTGATTTATTGTTATTTATTTAAAATACCAACAAAATATTATAAAATGTGATGGAAATATATTTTTTAAGTACATTAAACAAAAATGTAGTTACAACTCTTAATAAAATTATATATTTTCCAAAAAAATAGAAAAATTTCAAACGTATGTAAACTTTTGTAAGACTGTGTATATTTGATGTCAATATAAATAAAAATCAAATGTCGTTCGTTGGTAATTGCATCAGTTGAGAACGACTGAACCGATGAGGTATTTTTAGGTATTTACGGAAAGAAGAATTTACCACGCCCACTTTTTAGATTTATCTAAAATCGGAATCATAGAAATGCAATTTAAGTTTTGAATGTTCGAAATAGTCCACAAAAGTTTTTTAGAGAAAGAAAAATTGTTAGCAAATACATCTGCAAATACGTCGCAAGTCTTGATGAAATGCATTTTGCATTAGATAATACCTTGTACGACATCATCAAGCACATGTCTTCAATTAATATCAAAGCCTCGTTGTAAAATTCCTCGCTCAGTTGCAAATTTGTATATCATGTATGAATACGCATCTGATGCAAAATATCATCACACATGACATCTTTGTATTTGCTTTGGATGGGAAGCATTTTAATAAAATTATCAAAAACAATATTCGTATTTATTTGTTGAGTACTTAATGAAAGCACAGCATCTCCGAGGTTGCATTCCCAATGAGTGTAATTCTCTAACAATTGCAAGTGTTGACACTCTACACCAGGGGTGCCCTACAGTTCCTTATGGAAGAGCAAACATCAATACATTTAAAGAAAAACAAATTTTTATGCAATTTTTGTTGTTGTAAAAACCAAAACATACAAAGAATAAAGAAAAAAAAATACACACTTTTTTAAACAATACCATACGATAAACAAAAACAAAATCTACTGTCGTCAATGTTTACCAGCAAAACATACGAAAGTGTTGTTGCTTTGCACTTGCGTGTAGACAGTGAAGATCGACAAAAAAACAAACAAGACAAAGTTGTTTGTGTATTTTATATTGCTAGTGCTGAGTGCTGCATTGAGTATAGAAACACACAGCCTATACCTAAGAGCATTTACAAAAACAAATGAGCACCAAGAGTATAGGGCTTGGGCACCATTGCTCTACACTATACCTGTCACACAATTCACCACTTATAGTTCGCAAATTTTGGAATGATGTTGGGCACATTCCGGCACATTTAAAAAAAATCTGGTCAATGTAATAGATGGCGGCCGATCAACTCGTTTTAACACATTCTCCTCAGTAATGTACACTCTTTGGCCATTTCCCAGATGTACGGCATAGCATTGGTTACATATTTGCGGATGTATTTAGTAAATGGGCGTGGACAATTTTTCTTTCTCTAAAAAACGTTTGTGGACTATTTCGAATATTTGAAACTTAAATTGGATTACTACGAACATATTATCAAAAATTAGCCGAATCGGTGCAGCCGTTTTCCGATTTTAGACAAATCGAAAAAAAGTGGGCGTAAAAGTGGGGTTGGTCAATTTTTCTTTCAGTAAAATTTTAAAGTGGATTACTACAAACATTAAAAAAAATTGGCCATATCGGTCCATCCGTTTGCCGATTTTAGATAAACCGAAAAAGTAGGCATGGTACATTTTTCATTCGTAAAAACCTAAGTTGGACTAGGATGAACATTTAAAAAAAGTGCTGATCGAAATACATTTTTTTTTATATAGAGAGAATTCCAATTCAAATTTTTGGCATGATTTTCAAAATAGAATGCACTCGTTTTCATGAAAACAAAACTAGTTTTTATATAAACAAATCATTATCACATTAGAATAAACATCGTTTGAGGGTTTCTATAAGACTGAGTTTATAAAAATTGGATTACATTTTTCAAATACAACCGTAAATTTGTATAATCTCGAGAACCCCCCATGGTCCCATTCCGAATTAAATATATATTTTTAATCGTGAAATGGCTCACATTTAAGAAAATCGTTGGAAATCCTTTGACTAAAGCCGATTTTCTATATTAAATCCTATTCTGGTCAGAAAATCTACGATTCATTAACTTTAGTATGAGATGAATAATGATAAAATCTAACTAACAGTTCTAAAGTTATTAACAGTTTTACTTTAAGGATTCATAAGAAATATGAATTTTGAGCCTATATAAAAACTAAACTAAAGCGAATTTCAAAATTTCGGAGAATCTAAGATTTTGTGTGGCCATGGAAAACATGTATACCAAATATTATCGAATTCAGAAGAGTAATGGTTCAAAAATACATTTTTATACCCTACACCACCATAGTGGGGAGGGTATATTGGATTTGTGCAGATGTTTGTAACGCCCAAAAATATTAGTCTAACACCCACCTTAAAGTATACCGATCGACTTAGAATCACATTCTGAGTCGATTAAACGATGTCCGTCCGTCCGTCCGTCCGTCTGGCTGGCTGTCCATGTAAACCTTGTGCGCAGAGTACAGGTCGCAATCTTGAAGATATTTCGATAAAATTTCGTACATATCATTTTTTCTGCCCAGAGACCAAGCCTATTGAAAATGGCTGAAATCGGTTCATTATTTCACCTAGCCCCCATACAAATGTCCTACCAAAATGTGACTTTATCCATCATTAAAGTTTCATTTATATAGGTATCAACACAAGTTTTTCTCCAAATAAGTTTTATATATACATAATTCATGCCACCAAATTTTATTATGATCGGTTCATAATTAGTCATAGCTCCCATATAAGGCCCGCTTCCGATAATCACTTTAACGAGCATAAATCTCTTAAAAATGTTGGTATACACATAAAATGCAACACAAATAACTTTCATATAGATATTAATCACACCACTTAATTTCATGGTGATCGGTCCATAATTGGTCATAGCTCCCATATAAGGCCCACTTCCGAAAATCGCTCACGAATATAAATTATTGAAATTTTGAAAGAAAAATGTTTTTGCTCATTTACTTAGTGTAGGGTATTATATGGTCGGGCTTGACCGACCATACTTTCTTACTTGTTTTTATCTAAATTTTTCCATTAACTATTTTGATGATGCATTTTTGCATAGCAATGCAAAATTTTATTATTGTTTAAAAACCAGCATAATATGATTGCCATATGAAATGAATTCGTAAATTAGGTCTTTACTTTACTTTAATTCAAAGAAATATTTTCTTAAAGGAATGCAATTTAGCCTTCTGTTTCAGTGGATCGATTATATACTACAAATGTTCGGCAAATAAAATGTAACTACAAAAGTCCTTCACACCCTTCATATCTTTAATCACTGTCACATATTTAAATAATTTTTTATTAAAATATATTAAAGTTCGTACGGAATCATAAGTACTTACACACATTTGTGTTGTAAAACATACACATCATAAAAGGCGAAACCTTACGAAGCCGATATGATAAGGTGGTATGAAAATGGTACCGATGGCAAAAAGCCTTTAGAGAATATTCTATACATATTTATTTAAACATTTTCTGCAATTCTATACTCTTAAGACCTTTTAGATTTTCATTTGTATCTTCTTATGTGTGCATGTATGATATTTTCCCTCATGTTTCTCCACTATAAATATGTATCATTAGTCATCATCAAAGGAATGTGTGTAAGAGAGTATAAGGAGGAAGAAAAATTTAGCGAATAGTACTCATCTGAGATGATAGTAGAAAAAGTACTTTTCTTATTATAATTCAAAACAAAAGTTCCCAACAGTTTTACAAGTAGTCAATGTATCCTTAATAGACAGTACTTTTCACTAACTTCTGATCACTGACCAATTTATATATGTCAGATTATTTGACACGTAGCTGCTCTTCGTAATACGGAAATAAGTCAATTGGTTACTTTATACATCCCAATTCTGACATTAGTAAACTAGATCGCAGTTACTTCAAACGTTTATTTTGTACTGCACATTAGAAAGTTGACCAGAAGTAATCTATTGCAGAGTAGTTGGTTAATGGAGTGTCTACGAAATATTTTTAGCTGATTATACGGTAATATGCTCCACATATGAGTAAGAGGAATAAATATAATATAAGGTTCCACTTTGCACCTATACATATTAAAATAACTAGTTATGTAGCTAATCAAGTAACCATTTAGGTAGCTAGTAAGGTAACTCACTCTATGTAACCGGTATGTGAAATCCGTTGACTACTTCAGACCTGTCATTAGACAGTACATATATTTGTAATCTATGTTTGGTCACTTGACCCCCTGCCCATTGTTAAAATAACTAGTCACGTAGCTATTTATGTAACTACTATTTCGGGACACCACAACTGCTTGGTTATGTAACAAGTAGTAAAAGTATATATTTTATATTTTTCTGTCAACATTTTTTTTTTATTATTTTACAAAAATATATATCGTTGGAAATCGTATGTATACAAACAATTTGTTTCCTATTTATAAATTAACTATTAAGTACTTTTAACCCATCCCTGGTATGTAACCAGAGGAAATTTCGTGAATATTTGTAATACACATGCATGCACGGAAACATACTGCGCCAGTTACGTGCACTACATTTAAATATACATACGAAGATACACACACTCATTTCATAATGTAAAACAGTCAAGACCTTATAGTTTTAACCAGAGTTTAAAATTACTACTATATTAGTCAAAAAATTGCAAAATATTTCATAATTTTAAATGAAAACTGCAACAAATATTTAACAAAATAATATTTCCTCACATACATACTAAAAATATAAATACTATTTAAGAATTCCATATATGCACAAGCTTCATAGTAGAAATATTTGTCGCAGTTTTTCCAAAAATATTTTGCCTTACAAAATATTTTACGTTGCAGCTAGAAGACAAAATGAAAATTTTTCATTTCTAAAACATTTGCTGCCCAAATATATTTATATTTTTGGTTAGCAAAAACAAATATATTGCTTGTGTATAATATACAAAAAATTTACTACAAAAACATCAAACATGCAAACAAATTGCAGCGTGAAAACCATAAACTGCAAACGATATGCGCAGTAAAAAATTCAAACAATGGAAATATGGAAGATGCTAAATGTAGACTGCCAAACCATACGAAGTTGAAAAATGTAAAATACGAAATTGTGCGAAGTTAAAAATGTTTAAAACGAAAATGTGCATTTATAAAATATTTCAGCCACATATATGGAAATATTTTGCCGCATATAGTCACTTATTAGAAAAATGTGAAAAAAACTATGAACAACAAGTGTGCGTTGATTTGGGTGTACAAAATAAAAATTTATATTGAATCGTGTGTTAAAGAATTTTAGTGCAATAAAATAGATGCTTTATTTTTTGAGGTATGTAATTGTATTATGAAAGATAGGAATGCAGTGAAAATATATTAAATAAGATTCTGGGCAAAGGATAGCGGACGATATTATTTTATTGAATTTTTTGATTAAATGATTTTTGTAATACGAATTCAAATGTATTCCTGCTGCTTGTAATAGGAGTCCAGAAAAATTAGTAACATAAAATTTTGTATGTAAAGTGGCTAAAAAAGGATAGATAATGCAACAACAAAATGTAACAACAGACAAGCAAAACAGCCAATGAATACAATGTAATAAAAAATAACAGGATCTACAAAAAAAACAGTATGTTGCATAAAAATGCAATGTAGATAGATAGATTACTTTTTGTTTGTACACTCAAATGTATCCTTTCGTAAAATTTGTAACAGGAGAACAAACAAATAAATAAGCAGCATAGAAAATAATTGTGCAAGAACAATTTGATGTGTAAGATATAAATGCAAAAAGGCACAGGCATGAGTACAACAGGACCAAAAGGAAATTAACTGTATAAAACTGCTGTATGTGTGTACATGTGTTCTGTAACTGCATAATGCAACAACAATTTACGCAAAAACCATAAACAAACACATAAATAGGTTCAATGATGATCGTGAGTGTAGCAGGAGAAAAAAAGGATAAAGAAAAATGATAGAAATTTAAGAAAGATCGACTTTGTGTTTTTAAATGCACATTCATATGTATCCATTCGTAATATTTGTAACAGTAGAACAAAAAAACAAATAAGCAACAGAGAACAAATTATGCAACGAAGGCACAATAATTTTTTACATAGCCACGAGTGCAGCAGGAGAAAAAGGAAATACAAGAACAACTACTTATACACTCAAGTAATTGTGATATACAACTGTTGTATGTGTGTCCTTTAGCTGCAAAAAGTAAAAACAACTCGTGCAAAAAAGAAACAAATGCATAGTAAAGGAATTTCTAGAAATATGGAGGAGTAGAGTAGGAACCGTTGCAATTAATTGCATTTTGTTTTTGTTTTTTTTTACTGTAAATGTAGAAAATCAACAACAACTTGTGCAATCTCAAATGCAAATGAGTATGATTGGCTGAGCGTTTGTAACAGGAGTAAAATAATAAAGTATAGAATGCTGAAAAAAATATAATTATACAATAAAGAACCTATTGTATATACCTACTTGTATTGTGAACGATAGGTATGCAGTAAAAGTACATTAAAGAAGGTTATGGGCAAAGGATAGCGGATGTTATTATTATTGCATTGTTTGTGTAGAACTGATTTAACAAAATTTATAATTTTATTTAAAAACTAAAAAAAAATGTCTTCATAGAATTGAAAAATTTTACCATTTTTGTATTTAGGTAGCCATGGTGCATACATTTTTTATATATAGATTTTTTTTTAGTTATTGTTGCATTTTATTATTTTACATCGCAATTGGCAGGGCTTTTCAAAATTCTAGTTAATTTGAGTTTTTGGGTATCTTTTAAATTTTCTTAGAATTTGTTTTTGTTATACTTTTGATGTATTTTCACGAGTTGTTTTTGCTTTTTGCAGCTAAAGGACACACATACAACAGTTGGATATCACAATTACTTGAGTGTATAAGTAGTTGTTCTTGTATTTCCTTTTTCTCCTGCTGCACTCGTGGCTATGTAAAAAATTATTGTGCCTTCGTTGCATAATTTGTTCTCTGTTGCTTATTTGTTTTTTTGTTCTCCTGTTACAAATATTACGAATGGATACATATGAATGTGCATTTAAAAACACAAAGTCGATCTTTCTTAAATTTCTATCATTTTTCTTTATCCTTTTTTTCTCCTGCTACACTCACGATCATCATTGAACCTATTTATGTGTTTGTTTATGGTTTTTGCGTAAATTGTTGTTGCATTATGCAGTTACAGAACACATGTACACACATACAGCAGTTTTATACAGTTAATTTCCTTTTGGTCCTGTTGTACTCATGCCTGTCCCTTTTTGCATTTATATCTTACACATCAAATTGTTCTTGCACAATTATTTTCTATGCTGCTTATTTATTTGTTTGTTCTCCTGTTACAAATTTTTCGAAAGGATACATTTGAGTGTATAAACACTTAATTTGATAGATTTCATTCAGAAAAAGTAATCCATCAGCATTTTTATGCAACATACTATTTTTTTTTTTTGTAGATCCTGTTATTTTTTATTACATTGTATTCATTGGCTGTTTTGCTTGTCTGTTGTTACATTTTGTTGTTGCATTATCTATCCTTTTTTAGCCACTTTACATACAAAATTTTATGTTACTAATTTTTCTGGACTCCTATTACAAGCAGCAGGAATACATTTGAATTCGTATTACAAAAATTATTTAATCAAAAAATTCAATAAAATAATATCGTCCGCTATCCTTTGCCCAGAATCTTATTTAATATATTTTCACTGTATTCCTATCTTTCATAATACAATTACATACCTCAAAAAATAAAGCTTATTGCACTTAAATTCTTTAACACACGATTCAATATAAATTTTTATTTTGTACACCCAAATCAACGCACACTTGTTGTTCATAGTTTTTTTTCACATTTTTCTACTCAGTGACTATATGCGGCAAAATATTTCCATATATGTGGCTGAAATATTTTATAAATGCACATTTTCGTTTTAAACATTTTTAACTTCGCACAATTTCGTATTTTACATTTTTCAACTTCGTATGGTTTGGCAGTCTACATTTAGCATCTTCCATATTTCCATTGTTTGAATTTGCAGTTTATGGTTTTCACGCTGCAATTTGTTTGCATGTTTGATGTTTTTGTAGTAAATTTTTTGTATATTATACACAAGCAATATATTTGTTTTTGCTAACCAAAAATATAAATATATTTGGGCAGCAAATGTTTTAGAAATGAAAAATTTTCATTTTGTCTTCTAGCTGCAACGTAAAATATTTTGTAAGGCAAAATATTTTTGGAAAAACTGCGACAAATATTTCTACTATGAAGCTTGTGCATATATGGAATTCGTAAATAGTATTTATATTTTTAGTATGTGTGGACATTAATATGAAAACGATTCATATTTATTGCGTAGTCGGTAGTCAAATGTAAAAAACGTTTAACTAAATATTAAACCCTGGTTTTAACACTTCATTATTTGTGGACTTGCAGTATTTGAAGATACTTACATTAAATATAAGTTAATTTACTTTTACTTATATCAATGATTATTTACTTATTATTTTAGAATTTACATCCTTCAAATCTATTTATTTAGATTTTGACGGTTTGAACTATTTAGTGCTGGTAATAATTATTTCCTTAAAATTTTTTGTTATAGTCATGTACAACCTTGCTATATTGTGAAGTTTTCTAATTGCAATATCCTTTATAAATATCATTTACATCTTTATTAAAATACATTCCCATTTGTTTTGGAACACCGCCCTCCAACAAACAAGCGGAATTATGCGTTCTAAGTTCAGTAATCGCATTGTTATTTTTTGCGAAGCCAAAATGCCGCCACAGAGCTCTAAACTATATGAATAATTCAGAAATGTTATAGACCCTTAAGGCGAATACCATTCGATAGATAGGATCATAAAACATCTAAACTAGATCTTGAAAATTGGAATAATATGAATAAAATCGTGTTCTATAAATAATATTACGGAAGATGAACTCGATGATGTTTTTCATGGCAACACAAAATTTGACGTTCTCTAGAATTTCGAAATTCTCTATAGTTTGGTTTTTAAATAGGTTCAAATACCTACATATTATAAAATTTTTGATATCACTTTATAGCTAATGAATACTAGATTTTAAGGTTTTTTTCTACCGTTTTCCATCAAAACAGTATATACATTGAAATTTTCTTTAAACAAGTGATATCTCAAAAAGTATGTCTTCCATTTTCTAAAGACTTTTAAGAACATATATAAAATTCTGAATGGGACCTGTGGAATTTGGTAACATATTTAAACAAATTTATTTACGTATCTATGTACACAGAAAAACTCGTGTAAATAAATGGAATGAATAGCCTTTCATTGGTTTCAATCTTCTATATGTATAGAAATTGATATTTGTATGTATGTTCCGAATGAACTCAAAAAAGGTTGAACCGATTTTGATGAAGTTTTCAGGGAATCTGCAGAATAGTGTAGCGGGTAACACTGTAAAGTCAGATTTTTTTATTTTCGGTCTGTGGGCGGATGGGCGTGGCAAAATAAAATTTTTACATTATACCGCTAATGCCGTATATATATAAAATACGGCTAGACCGATTTTGATGAAATTTTCAGGCCCAGCGGGTAACACTGTAAAGTAAAAATCAAATTTTTACATTATACCGCTAATGCCATATGTATATGTTATGTATGGAGTCAAAAACGGCTGGACCGATTTTGATGAAGTTTTCAGGGAATCTGCAGAATAGTGTAGCGGGTAATACTGTAAGTCAGATTTTTTATTTTCGGTCTGTGGGAGGAAGGGTCTGAAAAAATCAAATTTTTACATTATACCGCTAATGCCATATATAAATGTTCAGGAAGTCAGATTTTTGATTTTCGGTCTGTGGATGGAATCGGGTGTCAAAATCAAATTGTTATACTATACCGCTAATGTCATCAAAAAATAAAAAAATGATTGTGTAATTGTTGATCAACCTTTTCTTCAATTCTTATAGATAGTTTATTTAGTTTCCTATTTACAGGGTTACAAGGTCAATGATAGTTGTAAAAAAAATTTGTCAAAAAAAATGTTTTCAAAAAAATTAATTTTGTCCAACAATTTTTTTTCTAATTCACAGTGGTGTACTCTGAAGTGAATTATTTGGTGTTATCGAATGTGTAAGTTTCTTTTATATTATCAATCGATGATAAACAATTTTATTTACTCTTGCATATTAGATGCATAAACAAGAAATTTTCATACGAAATCTATTAAAAAAAAAATATGTTTTGAATAACTCTCTTTTATTAAAATAAAATTTCTTTTCGAAAGGGCATCTATCGCTCCCGAATGGCTCGATCAAGAGAAATAATCGATTTAAAGTTCCCGGCATTTTATTACAATAAGTAATATCATTAAACATTAATAAGTAATGATTGGCGCAATGAATAAACATTGCTTACATTGCAGCGTATTGATGTTCCCTAAGGAATCCCCGGGAATGTGCTGTTCGAACGGTAAAGTTTTTCTGTCACCAGTTATTGAGCTGCTTCTAAGTTACATTTCCGGCGCCAATACTATTTTCAAGCACTTCTTTTAAAATATCCAAAAGTGCACATCATGCTTTCAAATGACGAAGCCTAGCTCCTAGCCCCAATACAACTGCCCTATGTGAAAATAGTTAAGCTCTCATAAATATCTTAATTACATACATATCCAAACCAAATTCAGCATAAATTAGTTTTATATAAGCCAAGCTCCCGCTACCCAATTTAGTACCGATCGGTACACGATTTTCCATAACTCCCATATAAGTGCCATTCTCGAAAATTCATTAATCAGCATAAATCTCTGCAGTACGTTACTATCAGTGTTGCCAGAGTTAGCTTGGAAAAAGTTACATCTTTTCTCATTAAAATTTAAATTTTTTCATAAAAAGTTACATTTATGAATTTTTCCCAAATAAATTCTGTATATAATTATGTTTAATAACCGGTTACTATAATCAGAGTCCGAATTACCGCATTCGATATCGAGTAAAACTGATCGTAATTTTTTTATTCGCGATAATGTCATTTGATATCGAGCAAGAAATATAGTAAGTTCTATTATAATTTCGATATAGAAATCTATTTTCGATACGATAGCTCATTCGATCACGAATGCGACAATTCAGCCCGTTTTCTATAAGTTTTAGTTGACTAAATTTTCTCTATACAACATTCTTTAGATTGTATACTTAATCCCGGTATTCGTCAGCACTTAAATCAGGGACTTATGGTAGAGGAGTGAGTGCTCACGACATAATTTATGTAAATATTATTTAAATTAGGAAATTGATTTAATAAATCACTAAACCATTCTGATTGAGTTTTTTCTAAATTAAGCTAAATCAGCTAGATACATTTTCACCAAAGGTAAAAAGTAATTTTGATTTGAAAATTTAATTTCAAAATTAGTCGTTGTTTTTATATCATTAAATTCTAAATAGTTGCTTGCGATTGTTATTATAAATTTTTTAAATCTGTTTGCGAAGTAAGTAGCAGCTGCTGTTTTGTTTTTGTTCAAATCGTTTAAAAGTTTTAGAGATATGAAAGGAACTACAAATATATTTTTGTTATGCCGATGATGCGTTTCAAAATTTCTAAATGAAAATATTCCTTGAAAGCTGTGTGTTGCTCTACAGTTTCGTCATCACTTGATTTAAATGAAATTTTGTTACTGCTTGACTTAAAATTTAACGGTTGTCTAATTAAAAGAAATGTTGACATTTTGAAATTGATGTAACCTATTGAAGTATCAACAAAAATATACCACGTATTTCTCATCATGTCCTCAATTGAATTTTTCTAACTTCTAGCATGATTTTAATACACCTAGTATTAAATGACAGCTACATTAATTACATACGATATTTTCCAGACTTCTTTAAATGTCTAAGAACAGAGTTATGTGATCCAACCATAACAGTTGTTGTATCTGACGAAATCTTCCAAACTAAAAATATTTACTACTTTTTTATATTGTAATTTATTTAGATGCAGTGCTGAAAAGTTACGAAAATAAGGTCCAAAACAAGAAAATTATACATGTTACGTAGAGGGTTGAAAAGTTACGAAAAATGCAACAAATGTAACCAAACGGCATCACTGGTTACTATACAAATAAAATCCAACACAAATATGTTTCATATATACGCAAACCATGTCGTGTTTTTTTTTTTTGAAAGCCCAGATTTTCATTTATTTCGATAAATGGTCCGCTCGTGTATCATATTTAGCCAAAAAATCTCGACTTAAAAAACACGAGTTAGGGCCTTTCTATATTAAGGTAACCATAATCAGACATACATAGCTCCCAAATAAGGTTCACTTCCGGAAATCACTTTAACGAGCATAACTATTTTAAAATGTTGACATTCAAAAAAAATTCCATACAAATAAGTTAAATATATGGGGGATTTTATATCAAGTGTACCAACTTTTGAAATCGATGTCTTCCGATCGGTATGAAATTTACATCGGGACAAATTTTGATAAGAATAATTGGTAATAAGTAACATGGATGAGAAGAAACATATTTGGACCCCCTCTAACTCAGAGAGTTATTGACCTATCTTGTTGGAAAATTGTGTCTGAACTACTATCCAATAAGACTAACCTTAGTGCAAATTTCATTCCCATCGGAAGACATCGATTTCAAAAGTTGGTTTACTTAACATGAAATCCCCCACATTTCAACATTTCTAACAATATTATAGTCACAGTAACTATATAAATGATTGTGGTAACAATAATATGGTTAATTTACGATTCACATGATTGTATCAACCATATATGTATATAGTTACAGTAAACATGTATATGTTTGTGACAACCATTTATATGATGAAGGACTTACCATATTATGTTGCTCTTGACTTATGGATATCATAATCAGAGAACAACACATGATAAAATTATTCATCATATAAATGGTTGTCACAAACATATACATGTTTACTGTAACTATATACATATATGGTTGATACAATCATGTGAATCGTAAATTAACCATATTATTGTTACCACAATCATTTATATAGTTACTGTGACTACAATATTGTTAGAAATGTTGAAATGGTTACAGTAAACATGCACAACTATATTTTTTTACTGCGTGTATATACATGACATGACACCAAAGTTTATAACGATCGGTCCAAAATTAGTCATAGCTCCAATATTAATTTTAAAATAATAATTTTTGTAATCATATACTCTGTGTAGGGTAACATATGGTCCGGATTGAGCGAATATACTTTCTTACTTGTTATTTTTATGAAACTGTCTATTATTGGGAGTAATTTCATTTACCCTTTGGGAGCTATTTAATTTTTTAAGTTTGTTAATTTTTGTTGAGATTTATTTCATTGGGAATTATTTCATTTGCTATCAAAACTCTCAAGACACCTAGCCTTAAGACCGGAAGTGAGGCAGGTTCTCATTGCCCCGGTAATAGAAACACTTTAGCTCGCCATACTAAGTTTCAACAACCACATTCTACCAAATACATGCTGACAGTCTTAATTTTAACTTTGTTGGTAGTAGTGGATATATTGATATTTCAAGTTAAAATCTTGTCAAAAATAACGCCAATGCCAGAATCCTACGCTTGACAAATGGTACAATAATAGTTTTAGTCGGATTGTCTGTCTTTCGCCCACACTAATTAGAAGCTATATTCATAGCATCGTATTCGATTTTTTCACGGCATGGCATAATATTAAGTTAACCACCTTGTGAAAAATCCATATAAATCCAACTTAATAACTCAATACCTCCAATATCCAGTTCCTTATAATATCCAGAACAGATTTCCTATGCATTGGACGACCAAAAGTCCCATAAGACGTATTGTCGAAACTTCCCTTAATATCGATAAACTCTCATAGGGTTATATGATTACCACCTAGAGCCTTCTCAGTCAACGTCTTCGCATGATGTATGACATACATCACATTATACATTTGTATGTATATGCTAGACAAATAAACAATATTTCACTAAATATATTAATCATTTATGGGAGTCTAACACAAGCCATGTTAGGGCCAATAAAAGAATCAGTAGTCACGTTAAGTGAAGCGTGACACACTTATAGCATTAAATTCTTATATATTTTTTTACGTATTTAACTTGTATGTTCCTTTTGGCCAAATACAAAATTTTTATTCGTTTGTATTTTATGTACACGTATGTACTCGTATATATATATAAGTCAGTGGTATTTGTATAATTCTGTGTGTCTGACTTGAAAAAGTTCTATTAAACGTACATGCCAACACATAGATACATCACTACCTACACTAATGCATACAACTATACACTCATACAGCAGTACGAATAAATCTACGTAAACGGCCTAGCACATGCATAGTTAGACTTGTTAAAGATACATTTTCAATTAGTTTATGATGTGATGACAGTTGCTAAAGGATAACAACTAATTAATTGTATTCACATTTTTTTTCATCTTATTTTTAAGCAGTTTTCGTGTTGTTGTTTCTGAAAAACATAACTTGTGTTTGTATCTACGTATACATGGATCTGTGTAATTTAACGAAAAAGAAACACTCATTTTTACTTTGCATTTACAAGATACTGGTATTCTAAGTATTATGAATTGCTTTTAGTGTCAACTCTTTTAGTTCTTTCTTTATACTTTTACGTTGTTTTTCTTTAACATTTTTCTTAGTTTCGTTGTTGATTTTCGTTGTATTCGTTTAAACCCTTAAAGGATATTTCACACATTGTTGCTGAATAATAAGTAGTTTTAGCTTTGAATAATATTTTTTGGATGATGGATGATTATTGTACTCATCATCAACAGTGTTAAAAAGTGTCTCCCAGAGGCAATTAATTAAATCAAAGAATTACATGTTTCATAAGTAGACTAAAGAAGGATTAATGTTCGTAATTATGCTCTTACTAATAACTCTGTGTTCAACATAAACAAAATCATAATCATCTACTGAGTTTTAGCTTCTTCGGCAGGATTAAAAGTTCAAAAATGCGTGTTTATATGTATGCATCCTTTCATCTTATACAATATAGATACATGCATTAATATACTATATTTTTAAATATGTATCAATCACAAAACCTATAGTAAATAAAGATGGATTTAACTAAATTTTAAATATTGATGAAATACATATTAACAACTTGATTCGAAACTTATTAGTGCGGATTTTGATAAATCATTGGTAAAATATTTATTTAAGCGGTTAAATTTTTAAATTTATTTTTAAAGTGCAACAATTAAATGTGCTAATTTTTATAATTAATTCCTCATGTAAACGCTTAAATGTTTCGCAAATTGAGCATTTTGTGCATTTTTACACTCTCGCAAATGAACTGTCAAAAATTTTATGGAAATAAAAAATAAAAATATTTTGTACATGTGAAATTTGTGTTACTTTGGAACTGGTATGTGTATGGAAATATTAACCAACTGCTAGAAAATAAGTAAAATATTCCAAACTACTATGTATACCGTCACACAGTGGGGCAGAATCAAACGGCTGGTCCGATCGGGATAAAGTTTTACGAAGTCGTAGCCAAGGAGTATTTGAGTTTATACTATTAAAATGGGCTAATACTCCGTGGGCGGCGCTATGTGGGCTCAAAGTAGGGTTCTTTCGACATGTAAAATTTCTAAACACATGCCTTTTTTTGTTTTTTATTCGATTTTAAAGATTTTTTGGAAAGCGCTGGAATAGGTCTTGAAAAATATGCTTTCGTGTTCTACTTATGTCTTATAATTTTCGAGTTATAGGTTATAGCTCCCACGTTAAAATGTATCCCGATCGGTCCAGCCGTTTAGAAATGCCTGATTTATTTCCAAAAAATGTTGATTCTGCCCCACTGTGCGTCGTTTGTCCTAAATTTATACAATTTGAAAAACTTTTTTTTGAAAGCTATTGTTATTAATCGCAGTAATATTTTTCACATTTTTATTACACGAAATAACAAATACTAACACTATTTATCTAGTACAACATATTGTAACGTAGAATTAGTCCCTTGATTATGTCTACATACATCTATATAAAGTACCCTTTACTTTATATAGATGTAAGTACCCATGTAATTAAGCTAAGTACCCATGTAATTATTTGTATTATATTATTTTTATGTCGTCTTAAATCCGATCTCGCTATTGCTGAAACCCAATTAGCCGAGGACTAAAACCCGATCCAGCCGAAATCTAATTTAGTCGAGACACAAAACCCGAATCACCTGAAAAACCGAATCCAGCCTGAAAACGAGATCCTGGTTGCTATTTTCGTAGTATCTTTTTATAATTGTACTTTAAACTAAGAATAAAATTCAATAAAAAGATTTATTTAAGTTAACCCCCAGAAAGTGTAAATACAAGTGTTATCATTTAAGGTTTGTGGATCCGTAAGTCGACCCTGAACGCGACCGAGTTGCCTCAGCCGAAGACAAAACCACGTTATAATATGAATTAAGTTTCAAGATTAATACTAAGGTTAATTTAATATGTACTGCGACATATTTTGAATAAATTTATATTTAAAATTAGGTTCTACAAATGCTCTTCGTTAAATTTTTTTGGAAACATTTTATTTTAATAATAATTTGGTAGTTCGAGAACCACTGATGATGTTTTAATGAAATTTTACTCAATCAGAGCTGATATATGATTTGGAAAAATTTACAATATTTAATTTGCGACACTTTTGTAAAAATATAAAATGCGCTATTTTTCAGCAAAAATATTTATTTTTAACATAGCCTTGTTTAGTTCATATATAGTTTTTTCAATTTGTTTATAATAAAATATTTTCTCAAGGTATTCAATATAGACGTTTGTTTCAGTGACTCAATTATCATACCGTCGAGTAATTTCGTTATGTTTGAATAGGAGGAAATATTCATTAGATGCTAAGCCAGTTGTCGTGGTTACAAACCACCTTTTTCTTTGCCAAATGGTCGTTTTTGTCTCAACTCAATGCAGAATATTTCCAACAGCTCTGAATAATATTGGCCGGTGATCGTTTTACACAGCACTGGTCTACTTTGGTGCACGTTCTTCCAAACAAGCCAAGTATTTTGAATGTTCCTTGTCCGATGGAATGTTGTGATGGATCCATGTTTTGTCCATGGTTTTATGGACGATTGCTGCCGTGAAGATCTCTTATGGCCGATTTGAACATTCAACGTCAATTGTGCTGGTACGGACACAACGGAATTCGGTAAAAGTCTCCCATATTTATGGTTTGGTGATGTTATTTTTATGTACACGAAATTCACTTTCTTCTTAAATTAAATTGTTGGAATTTTTTTTTTAAATCCATCAAAATTTATTGCAATTACATAAAGACTAAATTAATGTCCATAATTAATTCAATGTTGAGACATGCAAACAACACTTTAATCAACATAAGTAATTAGTCGACATTTTAGTCCACCTTTAAAATACACGTAGAAATGTGTTAACGCAGACAAACACACAATATTTCTTTTCGTTAACAAGGACTATGATTATTGTGAATATATACACAAACCTACACATATCAAACATACTACTTAGTTCACATTTACAAAAATATTATATACATTAGAGTAGTCCGAATTTACTTTTTAATGCGCTTGTTTGACTTTAGTCCGATTTTCAAGATAGTGTATTTTCTTAATGATCTCGTTTGGGGTAAAAATAAAAGATTGTCAGAGATGTTCATGTAGCGCCGTGTTCTATATATCGTAGGAAGTTTTAGTTCGATAAAAATACTACAATGAGAAAACAGATTCGTAGTAGCAACCGATTTTGTTGCCAATCGAATGATTCTACCTTAGTGACCGAATTTTACAGTTGTGGCTACAACATTTTAGAAGAGGTAACAAATGTTTGGTTGCTTCAACCAAAATTCTTCTTTATCAACTGACTTTTTGTTGATAGAACCGAAAAATTCTACAACAGAATCATTCGATTGGCAACAAATTCGGTTGCTACAACGAATCTGTTTTCTCTGTGTAGGTTTATGTCTCCTTCTATAATTGTTGGTACGTTTAAATGTAATCAATAACATAGCCAATTTTGAACTTCCCTAATGTACATAATCTCACGTACATACATGCATGCGAAGGAATGAATGTGGTAAATAACTATGCATTGCATTCATGATCATACTTACATGCAAATTGTACATACAAACATCTTAAAAGGTATGAATACTAAAGCAGTCATAACAAACATCTTGAATGTTGCATGAATGTTTAACTGACTTATGCGAGTTTCTAAGTCGTTTCTGTATAAACTTCTGTATAAAAAAAAAACAGAATTTTTAACTATTTGTTATTTTTGGCTGTCAGTCAAAGTTTCATCACTGTTATTTGCAATGGAAAAAATGTTTTACCTTTAGACTTTTCAACTAATAAATTATTGTTGGTATAAGGAAAAAATGTATATAAAAAACATTGTACTTCACTCTATATTTGAAATAATTTAAAGTCTTATATTGAATTTACTTTATCCTTAATTGCTCAAATCAATATAAAAAAATAATAAAACCAGCAATCGAAAAACTAATGAAATAAAAATACATAAGTCAAATATGTACTTTACCTTGAAATTAAATACGGTTATCTCCACATTTATATGAAGCTGGTAAATATGTACTATTGGTTCATTAATAGCGTGATATCGGGAATTTTATAAAAATACTTTCCTAGATGTTACAAAGTATTTAAAACAATTATATGTTTTAGTATATTGCCTAGCACCAACCAATTTAGACCGCAAATATCTGGAATCTCAGCAAGGTGTCTGATACACTCAGTTTTTATTGTCCTTAGTTATAACATGGGATTTAACCCTGGAAGGTTACCCTTCATTTTAGTACATTAAGGTTACTCTTAGTTCGTCGAATCGACGAACTATTTTTAAAAAACGTTTTAATGGAAAAATAAACAAAAACGATTTTTAGTTAAGCATTTTATTAAAAAATAAGGAAAATAATATAATATATAAATAAAAATAATTTTTTTTCTCTTAAAATTCGTTACGAATTTTAAATTTTTTTTTTGTTTTTTCAAATTTATTAACTTTTTAAAACAGCAAAAGCTTAAAAGATGGAAATAAAAATGAATTGTTTCATAAACAGCATTTAAAGATAATCAATCAAATTATACAAAAGTAAAAACATATTTAGTTATTTGCTTTATTTTATGACGTAGCTGTTTACAAAAGTATTTTTTAAAATTCCCAAAACTGGACACATTGGCCACCTCTTTGTTTTTCGAGAACAAGAGATAATGCTGCATATTTGATCCAAAGTTTCGACACCTCATTTTGTCTGTTAAATTCTACCATGTAGGATTTTTCCGTTTTCTTCATTGCAAATTGATAAAATATGTATATACAAGTATATTTTGTTTTGGCTTGTTGGATAATAAAGTCAGTTCATTGTCGTAACAAACGATGAATGTTCCAGCTATTGCGATTCGTTCCATGGACAGTTTTCGTCAGCTCTTTTATTCTTTCTCCCGGAAAAATTGCTGTTAGATTTGAGCCCAAAAAGTCACACTAAAGTTACTCTTCGACGTTGCGACGAGTACACACCTGTCATTTTTAACTTTAAAAAAATTAATATCCGGCATACGTCCGCTCATTGCAAGATTTCGTCATTAATTAACGTTGTTGAAAAAAAGAGCATAATTTGAACAAAAATAAAAAAGTTATATGATAAAGAGTAAATGAGCTTCGTCGATTCGACGAACAGTAACCATCCAGGGTTAAATAAATGCTAAAACTCATGTTCTACTCAGTGTTTTACGTTAGCACACAAATGTGCTCAAGTGTGGACAAAATAAATTTTTATAATATGAAAAGATGCATTCTAATGCTTCGGATTTTTAAATGTAATACTTTACACCATCTATAGCCGGCCGAAATGTTGACCAATTAGGCCTTTACTCATCCATTTATATAGCACAAACAATACATTGGTAATCCTCGTTACATGCAATCCCCTCCTCTTGAGTCTCCCCGAACCATTTCTACTATTGTTTAAAATTGTATCTATCACTAATGCCCGTAACTTCAACAAATAGATATCTGCGGTGTAAAATACCCATCAGATGATAAATTTACCTAAAATGTAACTTAACATTAATTTAAAATCAATATCTATGGGTGACAACTACCACATATTTTTACTTAAGTAACTAAGTAACTAAGAACTGATAGATAAATATATATTTGTTGAAATTACGGTCATACAAGTTGGCATGTCGATCCTATTACTGAATAAAATATTGTTAGTACCCAGCAAAAACTTGGAAATAACTTCCAATTATTTATCTGTAATATAACTGCTTACTTTCTACTCATTTGTATAATGATAAAAATAAAAAACAACTTTTATTCAACCTTGCGACTTTAGTACAACTTTTCACTTCGGATGCTGCTGAACAACTCACTCCTATAAAGAAAATGTCTGTATTCAAACTATACTCATCACTCGTCCGTTTATAAAATGTTCCACTATTGTCACTTTCGCTCACATAGTCGTCAATATAGGTCAGTTTATTTAAACAACAATTAACCCTTAATAAGGTCTGCCTGATCTAGGTGAGTGGCCAGGCTCCAATCCCACATATATAAGCGGCTGTGGTAAGTACTTGACTTCAATGACATCACCGTGTTAAAGTAATGAGTTAAACTGCTGTAAGAAGTCAAATGACAAATCAACTTAATTACTTAATTACCTCCTTTGCTGATATTATTGCGAGTTCATTGCCTGTGATTGGCATTGCAACCTAGCGCCCCACTATCTTTCGTATTGCATCATTTACCAGGTGGATCTGCAGTTCATATGTAACGGTAGGTTTACCTTTGACTCCTCATTACTGAAAGAGTAGGAAAATGTTAAATTCATTTCATTCTTTGCAATAATACTAGGACCTTCTTATCTGCGGACGGTACAAACAGGGTGTAGTCCGTAACACCTAATCCGTAAACCTTATTTGGATTTATTATTTTAAGGAATTTAAGTCCTCCTCGGAGTCCTCCATTTTCCTTAAGATTTGTCAGGGATTCATGATCCACGGCGAAGCTAAAATCCTTGTCTGAGTTCTTCTTAAATATCAGTAAATTTACTAATTTCTGTAGGTTGTAAGGTGTCCTGTATTACCTATACTTATCCAATACAAGATAAACATTTTATCTTGCCATCCAATATTATGGATGGTGGAATACAAAGCGTCATTATTGGGTAAGTTCGAGTTATATATCACCTCAAGTTTCGCTACTACACAAAGGTCAGATGAGTTCTTGAAAGATATTTCATCCGACCTACCATTTAAAACAGCTATATCATCGGCAGGAATACCTTCAACCAACTGCCAGAGATCCGTGCTGATCTTTCCTATCTTTCCTCTCTATGACAGCCGCATGAAAGCAGTCCAAGCTTTTCAACTTCTTTATTTCCTTCGAGGTAGAAGGTAGGTCATCTCCACACTTAGCTCTATTTAGGACCTCCTAATGAGCGCCCTTACCTGAGCGAGATGGTGAATATCCTGCCGTCTTCGTTAGACCACAATAACAGGCGATTCTTCGTAGTGACTTGCAAGGACTAACTGTACACTGTTTTATAGCTTTCGTGAGAGGATATCCCCAGGATCGAAGATTCTTTTGAATATAGCCGCGTCGGTGACTCCTGACAATAGTATTTTCTCTTAGTCCGAGTAGGATCCCCCTGGGTCAAGATAGGATACTCGACATATCTATGAGTTTTATGATCCCGCGCAGCAAGGGCGAAGGTAAATATGGGTAACATATTCAACTCAATTGATTCACTAGAGCATAGGTGCAATAAAAGTAGGGTTCTGCAAATCCATTTGTTGTCGATTAAACTGTAGATCTCACACTTCAGGAAAATTTTGTTCTTTAACCCTTCAGTTGGAAAATTTATGATAAAATCAAATTAATCAATATTTTAAATAATCTCTAATAGGTAAGTGTGTGTAAATATATTCATTACAGTTCATCAAATCTGACAACAATAACTTTGCTCTTAGTAAATCTTAAATATAACAATCGCGTTCAGCAGAGCAACAACGTTTTCTTAATTTTAAGTTTAAACTTGATTAAGTACTCGTAAGTAGTATCATTTTTAATGCATATAACTTTTATTTATATATGTTTAGGTAAATATGATGATTGTATTATTTAAATATAAGTTTCTTCTCCTTTTCATTTCTCAAATTTTGTGCAAACACTTTTAAAAGAAAAAATAACACAGTGTCAGAAAATCAATCGCAGTCAGAGGAATTTTAATATATTGAATTAAGTGTCGGAATGATTTTACTTAAATACAAATATTTAAATCGTACTTAGTATAGATTACTTTATATTGCACAGTGGTTCAGGATCAAAATATTTTGGAAATATATCTGCCATTTCAAAATAGGATGATTCCATTGACAGCAATTTTATATAGGTTTAGCAGAGAAGTATTTGAGTTTAAGTTTCGACACTAAGCTTACGAATTCTACATAGTTGATTGATAAATACTTTTATAGGGAAAACAAAAAATCCAATTATTCCCAAAAATAATTTACAAAAATCCCAAATTTGCTAAATGCATTGAGAACACATTTCGTCCGAGACTGGTATCCAAAACAAACTAGGGTTTATAAAACTAAACTATTCTGTCCGGATTTTAGAACAAATATGCCAAATCTGAAATTTCAACATAAAATTGAACAAATTTTGGAAGATCTGTGAAGGACCCCTAATAAATAAAGTACACAGTTTTCCAGTCCTTAAATTTCATAGTATTTTCGGTGTTACTCCTTTTTGGGAGACCTAAAATTATCTTTCTTATGTTACCTTTGACGTGCTAAGTTCATTACCATTCCACCAATTCACTTTTGAACTCTATGAGGCAGTAATTTTCAAACATCATTACCACAATATGCTGACATTTATTTATTCACAACCTAGTTGTAAGGCAAAATCTGTTTCTGTAGAGCGTAACCTTTTTTGCCATTATATGAATTTCATGAAGTGTACGTAACATGAATTCATTCATGTCTGCTTTGTTTGTTGACTTTTTTACTTTTGCCACCTTCACGGTAGCAAGTTAAAGTTGAGGTGTTAACTTTGCTAAAATAATAATGCAAAAACAACAGTGAAAAAATGAAACCCTTGTGGTGACACTTATGAGTTTATATTTCATTACATTTACACCACACACATCTGTATCTGCATCTTCACATAAACATTAATATTAACATTAACACATAAACTCACAACACAACTAATGTTGGTTCCGAATGAGGTGTGAATAAGATTCATTGCAAAAATTATGAAAGAAAAGTGTGAAAGCAGAAAACAACTCTCACATAGTCAGGATCGGGTTACATTTTAAGAAGAATTAAGTACAGGAATACTTATACGTATACTTCTGTACTTGTAGTACACCATTCCCTCCACAGAGGCAACATGTTGTACGAAAAATTCATCGTGTCTTGAAAACAATCAATACTCGTACATATCACATTTCATATTATGCGTAATTTGACCATTGATACTGTTTTTATAAGCGATTATGTATTAGGTGTATAATAAAATTATTATCCAGTAATATTGGACAGATTTTAGTCATTTAGGGCTTGTTTTATTTGGAACTTCGTTTTCTATATGTGTAAAAAAAAATAAGAGCGTAAAAATTTGAATTTAATTTCATTAGGACTGCAGGAAACTTTTTAATAAGGCAAAGAAAAGACCAAGACCCGTTAAACTGGGATGACTATTGTCAAAGCTTCAACACTTTCAAGAGGGAAACCAGACGGGCAAAGAAGGAATCTTGGAAACGTTTCTGTGAGGAACTGGAGAGTACCACTGAGGCATCGCGTCTACGTAAGGTACTATCCAAGGACCGGATGGTAACTTTACTGAAAGTAGTACCGAAACTTTGGAACTGCTTATGAAGACACACTTTCCGGGTTGTGGGGATGATAAAAATGAGGGCTTCGCTTCGGAGCACCTTGCGGCTTTCCAAATCCACATAAGTGAATAAGCTAGCTCCATTAGCGTGGAGAAAATTTCGTGGGCGGTGTCATTTTTCAATCTCCAGGGCCAGATGGCATATTACCAGCGTTACTCCAGAAATCGATTTCAAATATCATGCCATGGCTTATTATGATTTTTAGGAACAGCCTGGAAACAGGAACTAACTTTTTTGTTTAGATAAAGAATGGAAAGAGGTTACAGTGATATTTATCCTCAAAGCGGGAAAGGTAATCCATAGTACCGCCAAGGACTATAGACCGATCAGTTTGTCATCGTTTTAATTGAAAGATTGATCGATATCCAGGACCATCCTCTCCCCTGACAATTTCTGTAGGGCACAGCAAGCATTCCTTAAAGGGAGGTCGGTGAAGACAGCCTTGCATGACGTTATTGGAACTATAGAGGAGACACTTGACAAAAAATAATATGTTATGGCATCTTTCTTGGATATAGAGGGTGCGTTTAATAATGTAAATATATCCGCAATAGTTGATGTACTGGGTGACTTAAATATGCTTAAGAGCAGACCCATAAACTCTAATATGGGTATTGGTAGGACAAGGAAAGTTGTGACAAGGGGCACACCACAACGTGGTGTCATCTCTCCACTTCTGTGGAATCTTGTCGTAAATAAAATCCTTTTCAGGCTCAGTAGGACAGGCACCAAAGTAGTCGCATATGCTGACGACGTTGTGCTTCTTATTCAAGGAAAGTTTCTTCCCACAATAAGTGAACTCATGGAATCAGCTCTCAGCGTTATACTATCATGGGCCAGAGAAAACGGTCTAGATGCCAACCCTGTCAAAACTGAACTAGTTATTTTCATCAGGAGATACAAAATCCCAGAATTCAGACTTCCATGACTGGATGGTACTTTTCTAAAGATTTCAAGCGAAGCCAAATATCTTGGCGTAATTTTGGACTCTAAGCTCTCGTGGAAACGTAATGCTGAGAGTCGAATAAAGAAGGCACTATGTGCCATCTATATATGTAAGAAAACCTTTGGGAAGAGATGGGGTCTTAAACCATATATTGTACACTGGATGTACACCGCGGTCATAAGACCTATTTTGACCTAAGGGGCTCTTGTTTAGTGGAGAGCGGTGGACACCAAGACTCAGCTCCCTACTCTAAACAAGGTACAAGGACTTGCATGTCTTGCAATTACTGGCTCTATGAATTCCACCCCTCAGGCCAGTCTAGAGACTATGCTAAATGCTAAATCAAATGCATTTCTGCTAAGTCTGCTCTACGACTCAAACAGTCGAGCGGACTGAAGCATGATCGTATTGGGGACGGCACCATCCTACAGAAGATAGGCAGGCCATTCATGGGGAAAGAAACGGATTACTTGGTACCTACACCGAATTTGGATATGACGTCTAGGATCAAGATACCGACAAGGGATGACTGGGCCGCGAACACTGTCCTAAGGAACGACGTGATATCAGTCTACACTGATGATTCAAAGACACAAAGAGGCACGGACTCGGGAATTTTCTCCGATGAACTGTACCTTTTGCTGTCACTTCGATTACGGATACCTGCATGGTTTTCCAAGCTGAGATATATGCCATCGATACAGCCGCGAGAAGAATCCGGGAACTGAATCTCGAAAATTCGACTATACACATTTACTTGAACAGCCTTGCATCAATCAAGGCTCTTAATTCCAACTTTATTAAGTCGAAATGTCTTCTCAACTGCATCCAATCACTGGCACAACTGACACAACATCACGTCGAGTTGATATGGGCCCCAGAACATGAGGACATCCGGGGTAATGAAGTATCCGATGAATGCGCAACGAACGGGTCGTCCATGGACGTATCTCTTGCGCAAAGGGATATTCACACTCTCTTGGTGAACGTATCAAAATTGATAAATGAATGGGCTTTGAGTGAGACGGAACTCAGATGGTCAAATATCATCACTTGTAGAATATCCAGATTGCTCTGGCCCACTCTGACAGAGAATAGGACTAAGACTTATTTGTCTCTTAGTAGAAATTCGATCAGGCTTCTTACGGGTATAATCACTGGGCACTGTATGATTGGACGCATGTTGGAACGTATGGGTTACCCACATTAGCTATTGTAGAAGTTGTTTGGATGAAGAGGAGGAAGAATTGGTACAACAGCTTCTATGTGACTGCCCAGCCTTACAAGAGCATAGACTACTACATCTTAGTAGAGCTCTTTTCCATGATCTGGACTGTCTCAGAGATGTGCCACTAGTAAATATGATCAGATTTATTAGAAGTACCGACTGGTTCTCACGGGGATCACAAGAAGTACATAGTCAACGAAATTAGGGTGGGCAACCATTCTGCCTTTATGTATGGAATTTAAAGGTAAGGGAATGGTAATTCTAAGGGTATCACAATGGGCCACAAGGCCTCCGAGTGAACTCGATAACTTGCGTGCAACCCACGTAACCTAACCTAACCTATCAAGAGATGAAAAACATTTTAATAATACCCTGGATAATTTTGAGAACAGGTTCCCAATTTATCAATTGCATAACATGTTTCACTAAAACCGGTTTTTAAAGAACCGGTTCCACTAGAATCGGTTGTTTTTGGAAAAATAATTACGATTTTTAAAAGTTTATTTTGTTTTTTATTTCAATAACATTAAGAACAAACATTTTTATTTTTTATAATAATAAAAATTTTTTAATGTTTCTTTTATTTTTGTATATATACTACTAGCTTGACCCGGTGCGCTTCGCTACCCCTGTCATAGTCTACGTTGGAAATTTCAATAAAATCGTTTCGGCCGTTTAGTATTTATTATTTAAGAACTAAAGGTACCAATTTTACCGGTTTTCCCCCTGTTTACCCCTTTCTGGTCCAAGTATTGAAAAAAGTTATAGCCTATTGACGCTTCCAAGTAAGGATCTATCTACGTTCCAAATTTCAATAAAATCGATTCAGCCGTTTAGGCGTGATGCTCAAACAAACAAACAAACAAACAAACTTACAAAGACATTTATATATTTATATAGATTAATTATAACTATTATTCGTTCGGTTGGAAAATAACCTTTAGCAGCCATTTTGCTTCTTTATCTAAGTTACAATGTTCTACTTCCCATTGACTTCGAATGCTAGTGATGAGCGGATCTGACGTTGCCAGTAATATATTAAATATATCTTTATTTGTAGAATTTCGTGATGTTTTTCTGGTATTGTGCTCTTTATATAATCTGAAATCCATATTCCTTTTTTCCTGGGCTTCCTCTGATAGATCTGCAAGCGGTACTAATTGATACTTAATGACATCTTCTCTATGAAAAAGGATTTTGTAAACAGTTCAAGACATATTTCTCCATGGATATTTGGTTGTATATGTATATTAGTGCAGTTTCCTTCGCATAACTACCAAATTTTCTAGCATCAATTTGTTCCTTGCACACAAGTGTATTGTTATTTTTGATGCTCTTTCGGGATCTGAAAAGAACCTTCTTGCTGTGTTCCCATCATTTGTATTACCTGATCCCTGTTTTGGTTGATCTATTATCAACCATATTTGAGAAATTCGTCCTGAACATATTTCTTTTTTAAACTTCTTAACTCCTTATTGGTGTCGTCGTTTCTTATGGATCCTATAGGTCCAAATCCAAATCATAACTGATTTCTAGTATGTGTTCCATGAATCGTAGTTTTGTATGTAGCGGTGGTAATTCAAATTATCTATTGATTTTTCCGGCACTTGGTTTAAGTGGCATGATGTGGTTTGACATATAATGCAGCTGGAGGAAGCCTTTATGCCAGTCAAAGCCTGGCCTACTTTTCCATCTATCATCTGTAGCACTAATTTGTAGCTTATTTCAATTGTCTGGCCGTCTATCTCTAATTCGAAAGGCTGTAGTGTTGCAGTTTGTGCTTTAATATCACTGACTTCCTTTTTAATGACTTCAATAGTTTCCTTTTTAAATTAAAATTTAATTGGTCTGCAGTATTTTGTAGAAGATGGTGTTTGATTTTTCCAAATATCCTTTGTATGGATCCTACTGGTCGAAGGCTCCGAGTCTTTCAAATTTTGTAACAATCGCAATGGTACGAATGACACCATGAACATATCTGTGTCTGAAGTATTTTTGCTTTCTCCCCATACTTAAAATAATGTAGTAATGTAAATAATACTTGATAATTTGAAAAAAATAATTGAATTAAAATATGTATGAATTTATTACCAACAATCATTCATTTAACAAAGGTTGACAATTGTTTTATACCCCTAATAAATGAAGACCTAAAACATTATCCTGTAATTTCATGTAAGTTAGGTGTAACTATGACCTTGAGACGTCACTGTGAGAATCGATTTTTTAATTATTATAATTTTAATTATAACCTTATTTTTTAGAACATTTTCGCATGATTTTGGATTTCATCAACATTTAAATATGGAATAATTTTTTATAAAAGTTTTGCATAAAATTCTCATTATCTTGATTGGACATGTCAGAACTCTAAAGTAAGTACCTTAATACTATATTCGCAAACTTTTTTCTTAAAAGGCGTTTAAAAGTGGCTGCTAAAATTCAACCACTCCCATGGTTAACAACCCATCACTGGTTTCTACAAACATGTGTGTAACATAAATTTGATTGTTGTCTAAAGGTCTTCTATTATTAATGGTGACAGTGTGGAGTACCATCTTCACCAATGCCAACCGATAATGGTGACGGCGCGGTATCAGTGACAAAATGTGTGCATGATTGTTTTGCAAAATTGTTTATTTGACTTGTTGGCTGTGTGAAAAGAAAAGTGTTGCCCTGAGGTTTCAACTTTTTTCGGCAGCAACAATAAAAACAACCAAACTTTTACTTTAGTTATTGTTGTGTTTTGCTACGAAAAAGAAAATTCAACAATATTTACATCATTTTTTACATATATTCTCGTAATAAAAGTAACTATGTATTTGTAGACGCATACAACACTATTCTATGACAAATAGACTGAATAAACATTACTATGGAGTACCCAGCAGTTAAGCGAGTAGTCAATGTATTCCTTATATACAGTAATAGTAACTAATGTCTGATCACTCGGCTGACTACAATTTATATATTTTAGTTCATTTGGCACGTATATGCTATTTGTAGTGTACAGAGAATTAAATTAGTTACTTTATACATCCCAAGTAATGTAGCGTGAAGACAATTGTCACTTAAGTGTCTCTAATTAATAATATTGTAGTCATTGCAAACGCTTATTTTGTACTGCACTTTTTGAATACCCGTACATGTTAAAATAACTGGTTATGTAGCTGATCAACCAGTTAGGTAGCTAGTAAGGTAACTGAATCTTTATAACCGGTAAGTGAACTCCATGCGTTGACTACTTTGGACCAGCTAACAGACAGTTTTATTGTAATCCAAACGGTTCAACTGAACCTCTGCTTAAGATATGCACGTGTTAAAATAACTTGTCACGTAGCTAGTTATGTAACTAGTTGTCACACTGAATGATCACTAGTAACTAGTTAGGGACGTCTCCTAAAACTACTGGGTAGTTGTGTGTATTAGGGAGATGCTTTTGTAAAAAAAAAATTAAATATCTATTGATGAATTTTAATGGATATTCTTTTTAATTGAATTATTTATTAGAAATTCCATATACATATTTCCAATCTTGACATTTGACTCCGCAGTTTGATAGTTAAACTTGTTTCAAATATTAAGCTTTTACTTTGAATTCAAGTCGCTAAACAGAAACGGCTACATTATGAGAGGAATTGTTGACCTAGTTAATTTTTATGTTTACCGTAATTCTTATTTATTGTTGCTTTGAAATTCTCCAAAATTTTATAATTCCCTATAGTTCGGTTTAGCACAGTATAAAATTTTACTGAGACCATTATTGGTTCTGCAGATAACTGCAATTTAATAAAACATTTCTGATTAGTGTCCCTGATTTCTGTGTTTCAGTTTTATTTCAAACTGCACAGTGGAACTGAATCAAAATATTTTCTAACTGAACTACCACACAGCCATAGCTAAGGAGTATCCAAATTTAAGTTTCGACGACGGACCACGCAGACTACCCAGTAGTATTGCTGTGATGTCTCAAAATAGGCAACAATTTTAGAGTTTGCAATTTTTTTTAATTCCTCCAACTTCAAAGATTTTAATAAATTCTTAAAGTGCCCGATTGTGCTATATATTTTTTATAGTTAGCGAATTGTACTCATTTGAAAATTCTAGTTTTAAATTACACCACACCTTGGGCCTGTTTTTGCTAAATATCGGACACGATTTATGACCGATTGGCATTCAAAAACGGACAACAGTTGTATTCCAAATCAATCATATTATTATTTTACCACCCATGGACAATATGTAGATTTTTGTAGCTAAACTCCAAAATAGATGAAAATTGGGATATTTTGTTGTTTTTGGGAAATTCGGGATTTGCTTTTACTAAAATCGTACACAGAAAACAGTTTGTACTTAAATAGTATGAACTGATTTCATTGATTAATTTTAATAATATATATGATTTTTTTCATACATACTGTGTTTTTATTTTTTAATTATTTTATCAAAAAAATCTAAGTTGCTTGAAGAAAATTGTAAAAAATGTTCAATAACTATTTTTCTTTTTAAATGAAATTAAATTATATATTTTTTTTTAAATGGGAATTTTCAATGTGATCCAAAAGATTAAAGGTAATTAATAAGTTTTGCAAAAATCTAAAAAAGTGTTTGTGGGCAATCAGTGCCAATATAAATTGTTTGATTATACATATGAAACGAGAAAATATACGCAACATTTTAAAATTTAAAGTGAGCAACAAAAACAAAGGGACTAATTAATATTTAACAGGATGATAAGCAAACTGTGTCATCGCAGACGTACTGTACGCATAAATGCCAAATTAAATAAATTACATTTAATAATAAATTTATGAAAACTCTATTTTTATAGATCCAGAAGAATCTTCAGAATCAATTCGTCAAGTTTTTAAGTATGACAAATTGAACGTAGATGAATTTCAAAATTACTCGATGAAGTGCAGCCAACTTAGGTTTAAAGAAATGGCACGTCGGATATATTAAAATTGTGGCCCGATTACAAGAAACCATTATGAAATAAAGCGTTTAAAAATTAACCCTAAAATAGCCATTATTTCTTATGAGTAATAGATATATAATAGTATGTAATAGATATTGTTTTAAATGTAATATTTATATTTTACAACATATCTTATTTGTAAAATTTGTTTGCTTATTGCAATATATAAATAATAAAAACGCATTATTATAAAATAAATCATCTTTTTTTCATTATTTACTTAAAAATTAAAAAAAATAATTAATAATAACTCCGTAATTTTATAAAAATATTCATATAATTTATTAAAAAATTCTTTATTTGTGTTCATTCAATGTAAGAACAAAGTTAATTTATTTTATGAAAAAATATAAAAAAATTGTATTTATGTTCAGTTACTACTATGTATGAATAAATTCCTAACCTCAATGAAAACGGTTTGGGAAAAAAAAGTCATGTTGGATTCGTACTATTTATTACAAAATTCATTATATTTAAGAAATTTTTTTTTCTGTGTATATTCGCTTCCACCCTATACAATATTATTCAAATTTCAGTTTAAACAAGTAAGAGTGCTATATTCGGCTATGCCGAATCTTATATACCCTTCACTTTTCTTGTGGATGCATTAAATGCCCATTTTCAGCTTATAGCATCCTAAATATATCAAGAAAACTTTTAAAAATTTTACATTTAATTGCTGACGAACAGATTATATTGTAGAAGTTACAAACGACAATCTTATATATACCCTTCTCACGACAACAAAACACAAAAAAAAAAACAAGTAAAAGAGCTACATTCGGCTGTGCCGAATCTTATATACCCTTCAGCAAATTATACTTTAAAATAAAATTAAAAAAAAAAAAAATTTTAAATACTTTTTTTCAAATTCTTTTTTAAAAGTCTTTTCCAATTTTTTAAAATATTTTTTTTTAATTTATTAGTGAAAAAAATTTATGACAAAATAATGTTTTCTGTAAAAAAAATTCGGGTTAAAAAATATTTTTCCCGATTTTGACCCATTGCAGGTCCAACTTTGTATAGCATTGTATACATCGTTGCAATGAATTTTGAAATATCTATCATTAGATATCCATATTGTCTATATTTATAACTTAGTAATCGAGATTTACATACAAAAATATTTATTCAGTTATTTATGGTCAGATTTTGTCTGACAGAATTATTGAGGATTTGAATCCCGAAGATATCTGGGGTCTTCAGAAAATTGATTTCAACAGACAGACAGACAGACGGACGGACATGCCTAAATCGACTCAGCTATCTATAAGGATTCAGAATATATATACTTTATAGGGTCGGAAAATTATATTGTGGAAATTACAAACGGAATGACAAATTTATATATACCCTTCTCACGAAGATGAAGGGTATAATGAAGCACAACATAAAAGTATATAGTGGTCCAAATGGAAAAAGGACGATCATCTGTGATCACTTACATTTTCAACCCAAAATCGATTTTTTATATGAAAATGAAGCAAAACATAAAATTGGCTATAAGTCGGTAAATAGGGTCCAAATGCAAAAAGGACGGTCATCTGTGATCAATTACATTTTCAACCAAAATCGATTTTATATATGAAAATGAAGTAAAACAGAAAAGTGGCTATAAGTCGGTAAATAGTGGTCCAAATGGAAAAAGGACGATCATCTGTGATCACTTGCATTTTCAACCCAAAATCGATTTTATATATGAAAATGTAGTAAAACACAAAAGTGGCTATAAGTCGGTAAATATTGGTCCAAATGGAAAAGGGACGATCATATGTGATCACTTACATTTTCATTTCGATTATATATATGAAAATAAAGTAAAATATAAAAGTGGCTATAAGTCGGTAAATAGTGGTCCAAATGGAAAAAGGACGATCATCTGTGATCACTTACACTTTCAAACCAAAATCGATTTTATATATGAAAATGAAGTAAAACTTAAAAGTGGCCATAAGTCGGAAAAAGGACTATCATCTGTTATCACTTGCATTTTCAACCCAAAATCGATTTTATTTATGAAAATGAAGTAAAACATAAATGTGGCCATAAGTCGGTAAATAGTGGTCCAAATGGAAAAAGGACGATCATCTGTGATCACTTACACTTTCAAACCAAAATCGATTTTATATATGAAAATGAAGTAAAACATAAAAGTGGCCATAAGTCAGTAAATAGTGGTCCAAATGGAAAAAGGACGATCATCTGTGATCACTTGCATTTTCAACCCAAAATCGATTTTATATATCAAAATGAAGTAAAACATAAAAGTGGCCATAAGTCAGTAAATAGTGGTCCAAATGGAAAAAGGACGATCATCTGTGATCACTTGCATTTTCAACCCAAAATCGATTTTATATATGAAAATTAAGTAAAACATACAAATGCCCATAAGTCGGTAAATAGTGGTCCAAATGGAAAAGGGACGATCAGCTGTGATCACTTACATTTTCAACCCAAAATCGATTTTATATATGAAAATGAAGTAAAACATAAAAGTGGACATAAGTTGGTAAATAGTGGTCCAAATGGAAAAAGGACGATCATCTGTGATCACTTACATTTTCATTTCGATTATATATATGAAAATAAAGTAAAATATAAAAGTGGCTATAAGTCGGTAAATAGTGGTCCAAGTGGAAAAAGGACGACCATCTGTGATCACTTGCATTTTCAACCCAAAATCGATTTTATATATCAAAATGAAGTAAAACATAAAAGTGGCCATAAGTCAGTAAATAGTGGTCCAAATGGAAAAAGGACGATCATCTGTGATCACTTGCATTTTCAACCCAAAATCGATTTTATATATGAAAATTAAGTAAAACATACAAATGCCCATAAGTCGGTAAATAGTGGTCCAAATGGAAAAGGGACGATCAGCTGTGATCACTTACATTTTCAACCCAAAATCGATTTTATATATGAAAATAAAGTAAAACACAAAAGTGGCTATAAGTCGGTAATAGTGGTCCAAATGGAAAAAGGACGATCATCTGTGATCACTTGCATTTTCAATCCAAAATCGATTTTATATATGAAAATTAAGTAAAACATAAAAGTGGCCATAAGTCGGTAAATAGTGGTCCAAATGGAAAAGGGACGATCATCTGTGATCACTTACATTTTCAACCCAATATCGATTTTATATATGAAAATAAAGTAAAATATAAAAGTGGCTATAAGTCGGTAAATAGTGGTCCAAGTGGAAAAAGGACGATCATCTGTGATCACTTGCATTTTCAACCCAAAATCGATTTTATATATGAAAATTAAGTAAAATATAAAAGTGGCTATAAGCCGGTAAATAGTGGTCCAAATGGAAAAAGGACGATCATCTGTGATCACTTGCATTTTCAACCCGAATTCGATTTTATATATGAAAATTAAGTAAAACACAAAAGTGGCTGTAAGTCGGTAAATAGTGGTCCAAATGGAAAAAGGACGATCATCTGTGATCACTTGCATTTTCAACCCAAAATCGATTTTATATATGAAAATGAAGTAAAACATAAAAGTGGCCATAACTCGGTAAATAGCGGTCCAAATGGAAAAAGGACGATCATCTGTGATCACTTGCATTTTCAACCCAAAATCGATTTTATATATGAAAATGAAGTAAAACATAAAAGTGGCCATAAGTCGGTAAATAGTGGTCCAAATGGAAAAAGGACGATCATTTGTGATCACTTGCATTTTCAACCCAAATTCGATTTTATATATGAAAATTAAGTAAAACATAAAAGTGGCCATAAGTCGGTAAATAGTGGTCCAAATGGAAAAAGGACGATCATCTGTTATCACTTGCATTTTCAACCCAAAATCGATTTTATATATGAAAGTGTATTAAAACATAAAAGTTGCTGTATGTCGGCAAATAGCGGTCCAAATGGAAAAAGGACGATCATCTGTGATCACTTGCATTTTCAACCCAAAATCAATTTTATATATATAAAAAAAGTAAAACATAAAAGTGGCCATAAGTCGGTAAATAGTGGTCCAAATGGAAAATGGATGATTACCTGTGATCACTTGCATTTTCAACCCAAAATCGATTTTATATATGCAAATGAAGTAAAACATAAAAGTTGCTGTATGTCGGCAAATAGCGGTCCAAATGGAAAAAGGACGATCATCTGTGATCACTTACATTTTCAACCCAATATCGATTTTATATATGAAAATAAAGTAAAATATAAAAGCGGCTATAAGTCGGTAAATAGTGGTCTAAATGGAAAATGGACGATTACCTGTGATCACTTACATTTTCAACCCAAAATCGATTTTATATATGCAAATGAAGTAAAATATAAAAGTGGCTATAAGTCGGTAAATAGTGGTCCAAATGGAAAAAGGACGATCATCTGTGATCACTTGCATTTTCAACCCAAAATCGATTTTATATATGAAAATTAAGTAAAACACAAAAATAGTGGTCCAAATGGAAAAAGGACGATCATCTGTGATCACTTGCATTTTCAACCCAAAATCGATTTTATATATGAAAATTAAGTAAAATATAAAAGTGGCTATAAGCCGGTAAATAGTGGTCCAAATGGAAAAAGGACGATCATCTGTGATCACTTGCATTTTCAATCCAAATTCGATTTTATATATGAAAATTAAGTAAAACATAAAAGTTGCTGTATGTCGGAAAATAGCGGTCCAAATGGAAAAAGGACGATCATCTGTGATCACTTGCATTTTCAACCCAAAATCGATTTTATATATGAAAATGAAGTAAAACATAAAAGTAGCCATAAGTCGGTAAATAGTGGTCCAAATGGAAAAAGGACGATCATCTGTGATCACTTGCATTTTAAACCCAAAATATAAAAGTGGCTATAATTCGGTAAATAGTGGTCCAAATGGAAAAAGGACGATCATCTGTGATCACTTGCATTTTCAACCCAAAATCGATTTTATATATGAAAATGAAGTAAAACATAAAAGTGGCCATAAGTCAGTAAATAGTGGTCCAAATGGAAAAAGGACGATCATCAGTGATCACTTACATTTTCAACCCAAAATCGATTTTATATATGAAAATGAAGTAAAACATAAAAGTGGCCATAAGTCGGTAAATAGTGGTCCAAATGGAAAAAGGACGATCATCTGTGATCACTTGCATTTTCAACCCAAAATCGATTTTATATATGAAAATGAAGTAAAACATAAAAGTGGCCATAAGTCGGTAAATAGTGGTCCAAATGGAAAAAGGACGATCATCTGTGATCACTTGCATTTTCAACCCAAAATCAATTTTATATATAAAAATGAAGTAAAACATAAAAGTGGCCATAAGTCGGTAAATAGTGGTCCAAATGGAAAAAGGACGATCATTTGTGATCACTTGCATTTTCAACCCAAATTCGATTTTATATATGAAAATTAAGTAAAACACAAAAGTGGCTGTAAGTCGGTAAATAGTGGTCCAAATGGAAAAAGGACGATCATTTGTGATCACTTGCATTTTCAACCCAAAATCGATTTTATATATGAAAATGAAGTAAAACATAAAAGTGGCCATAAGTCGGTAAATAGTGGTCCAAATGGAAAAAGGACGATCATCTGTTATCACTTGCATTTTCAACCCAAAATCGATTTTATATATGAAAGTGTATTAAAACATAAAAGTTGCTGTATGTCGGCAAATAGCGGTCCAAATGGAAAAAGGACGATCATCTGTGATCACTTGCATTTTCAACCCAAAATCGATTTTATATATGAAAATTAAGTAAAACATAAAAGTTGCTGTATGTCGGAAAATAGCGGTCCAAATGGAAAAAGGACGATCATCTGTGATCACTTGCATTTTCAACCCAAAATCAATTTTAAATATAAAAATGAAGTAAAACATAAAAGTGGCCATAAGTCGGTAAATAGTGGTCCAAATGGAAAAAGGACGATCATCTGTGATCACTTACATTTTCAACCCAAAATCGATTTTATATATGAAAATGAAGTAAAATATAAAAGTGGCTATAAGTCGGTAAATAGTGGTCCAAATGGAAAAAGGACGATCATCTGTGACCACTTACATTTTAAACCCAAAATATAAAAGTGGCTATAAGTCGGTAAATAGTGGTCCAAATGGAAAAAGGACGATCATCTGTGATCACTTGCATTTTCAACCCAAAATCGATTTTATATATAAAAATGAAGTAAAACATAAAAGTGGCCATAAGTCGGTAAATAGTGGTCCAAATGGAAAAAGGACGATCATCTGTGATCACTTGCATTTTCAACCCAAAATCGATTTTATATATAAAAATGAAGTAAAACATAAAAGTGGCCATAAGTCGGTAAATAGTGGTCCAAATGGAAAATGGACGATCATCTGTGTTCACTTGCATTTTCAACCCAAAATCGATTTTATATATAAAAATTAAGTAAAACATAAAAGTGGCCATAAGTCGGTAAATAGTGGTCCAAATGGAAAAAGGACGATCATCTGTGATCACTTGCATTTTCAACCCAAAATCGATTTTATATATGCAAATGAAGTAAAATATAAAAGTGGCTATAAGTAAATAGTAGTCCAAATGGAAAAAGGACGATCATCTGTGATCACTTGCATTTTCAACCCAAAATCGATTTTATATATGAAAATGAAGTAAAACATAAAAGTGGCCATAAGTCAGTAAATAGTGGTCCAAATGGAAAAAGGACGATCATCTGTGATCACTTACATTTTCAACCCAAAATCGATTTTATATATGAAAATGAAGTAAAACATAAAAGTGGCCATAAGTCGGTAAATAGTGGTCCAAATGGAAAAGGGACGATCATCTGTGATCACTTACATTTTCAACCCAATATCGATTTTATATATGAAAATAAAGTAAAATATAAAAGCGGCTATAAGTCGGTAAATAGTGGTCCAAATGGAAAAAGGACGATCATCTGTGATCACTTGCATTTTCAACCCAAAATCGATTTTATATATGAAAATTAAGTAAAACATAAAAGTGGCCATAAGTCGGTAAATAGTGGTCCAAATGGAAAAAGGACGATCATCTGTGATCACTTGCATTTTCAACCCAAAATCGATTTTATATATGAAAATTAAGTAAAACACAAAAATGGCTATAAATCGGTAAATAGAGGTCCAAATGGAAAAAGGACGATCAACTGTGATCACTTGCATTTTCAACCCAAAATCGATTTTATATATGAAAATTAAGTAAAACATAAAAGTGGCTATAAGTCGGTAAATAGTGGTCCAAATGGAAAAAGGACGATCATCAGTGATCACTTACATTTTCAACCCAAAATCGATTTTATATATGAAAATGAAGTAAAACAGAAAAGTGGCCATAAGTCGGTAAATAGTGGTCCAAATGGAAAAAGGACGATCATTTGTGATCACTTGCATTTTCAACCCAAAATCGATTTTATATATGAAAATTAAGTAAAACACAAAAGTGGCTATAAGTCGGTAAATAGTGGTCCAAATGGAAAAAGGACGATCATTTGTGATCACTTGCATTTTCAACCCAAAATCGATTTTATATATGAAAATTAAGTAAAACATAAAAGCGGCTATAAGTCGGTAAATAGTGGTCCAAATGGAAAAAGGACGATCATTTGTGATCACTTGCATTTTCAACCCAAAATCGATTTTATATATGAAAATTAAGTAAAACATAAAAGTGGCTATAAGTCGGTAAATAGTGGTCCAAATGGAAAAAGGACGATCATTTGTGATCACTTGCATTTTCAACCCAAAATCGATTTTATATATGAAAATTAAGTAAAACATAAAAGCGGCTATAAGTCGGTAAATAGTGGTCCAAATGGAAAAAGTACGATCATCTGTGTTCACTTGCATTTTCAACCCAAAATCGATTTTATATATAAAAATGAAGTAAAACATAAAAGTGGCCATAAGTCAGTAAATAGTGGTCCTAATGGAAAAAGGTCGATCATCTGTGATCACTTGCATTTTCAACCCAAAATCGATTTTATATATGAAAATTAAGTAAAACACAAAAGTGGCTATAAGTCGGTAAATAGTGGTCCAAGTGGAAAAAGGACGATCATCTGTTATCACTTGTATTTTCAACCCAAAATCGATTTTATATATGAAAATGAAGTAAAATATAAAAGTGGCCATAAGTCGGTAAATAGTGATCCAAATGGAAAAAGGACGATCATCTGTTATCACTTGCATTTTCAATCCAAAATCGATTTTATATATGAAAATGAAGTAAAACACAAAAGTGGCCATAAGTCGGTAAATAGTGGTCCAAATGGAAAAAGGACGATCATCTGTGATCACTTGCATTTTCAACCCAAATTCGATTTTATATATGAAAATTAAGTAAAACACAAAAATGGCTATAAGTCGGTAAATAGTGGTCCAAATGGAAAAAGGACGATCATCTGTGATCACTTGCATTTTCAACCCAAAATCGATTTTATATATGAAAATGAAGTAAAATATAAAAGTGGCTATAAGCCGGTAAATAGTGGTCCAAATGGAAAAAGGACGATCATCTGTGATCACTTGCATTTTCAATCCAAATTCGATTTTATATATGAAAATTAAGTAAAACATAAAAGTTGCTGTATGTCGGAAAATAGCGGTCCAAATGGAAAAAGGACGATCATCTGTGATCACTTGCATTTTCAACCCAAAATCGATTTTATATATGAAAATTAAGTAAAACATAAAAGTTGCTGTATGTCGGAAAATAGCGGTCCAAATGGAAAAAGGACGATCATCTGTGATCACTTGCATTTTCAATCCAAATTCGATTTTATATATGAAAATTAAGTAAAACATAAAAGTTGCTGTATGTCGGAAAATAGCGGTCCAAATGGAAAAAGGACGATCATCTGTGATCACTTGCATTTTCAACCCAAAATCGATTTTATATATGAAAATTAAGTAAAACATAAAAGTTGCTGTATGTCGGTAAATAGCGGTCCAAATGGAAAAAGGACGATCATCTGTGATCACTTGCATTTTCAACCCAAAATCGATTTTATATATGAAAATGAAGTAAAACATAAAAGTGGCCATAAGTCGGTAAATAGTGGTCCAAATGGAAAAAGGACGATCATCTGTGATCACTTGCATTTTCAATCCAAAATCGATTTTTTATATGAAAATGAAGTAAAACACAAAAGTGGCCATAAGTCGGTAAATAGTGGTCCAAATGGAAAAGGGACGATCATCTGTGATCACTTACATTTTCATTTCGATTATATATATGAAAATAAAGTAAAATATAAAAGTGGCTATAAGTCGGTAAATAGTGGTCCAAGTGGAAAAAGGACGATCATCTGTGATCACTTGCATTTTCAACCCAAAATCGATTTTATATATGAAAATTAAGTAAAACATAAAAGTGGCCATAAGTCGGTAAATAGTGGTCCAAATGGAAAAGGGACGATCATCTGTGATCACTTACATTTTCAACCCAATATCGATTTTATATATGAAAATAAAGTAAAATATAAAAGCGGCTATAAGTCGGTAAATAGTGGTCTAAATGGAAAATGGACGATCATCTGTGATCACTTGCATTTTCAACCCAAAATCGATTTTATATATGAAAATGAAGTAAAATATAAAAGTGGCTATAAGCCGGTAAATAGTGGTCCAAATGGAAAAAGGACGATCATCTGTGATCACTTGCATTTTCAACCCGAATTCGATTTTATATATGAAAATTAAGTAAAACACAAAAGTGGCTGTAAGTCGGTAAATAGTGGTCCAAATGGAAAAAGGACGATCATCTGTGATCACTTGCATTTTCAACCCAAAATCGATTTTATATATGAAAATGAAGTAAAACATAAAAGTGGCCATAAGTCGGTAAATAGTGGTCCAAATGGAAAAAGGACGATCATCTGTGATCACTTGCATTTTCAACCCGAATTCGATTTTATATATGAAAATTAAGTAAAACACAAAAGTGGCTGTAAGTCGGTAAATAGTCGGTAATAATCCAAAATCGATTTTATATATGAAAATGAAGTAAAACACAAAAGTGGCCATAAGTCGGTAAATAGTGGTCCAAATGGAAAAAGGACGATCATCTGTGATCACTTGCATTTTCAACCCAAATTCGATTTTATATATGAAAATTAAGTAAAACACAAAAATGGCTATAAGTCGGTAAATAGTGGTCCAAATGGAAAAAGGACGATCATCTGTGATCACTTGCATTTTCAACCCAAAATCGATTTTATATATGAAAATGAAGTAAAATATAAAAGTGGCTATAAGCCGGTAAATAGTGGTCCAAATGGAAAAAGGACGATCATCTGTGATCACTTGCATTTTCAATCCAAATTCGATTTTATATATGAAAATTAAGTAAAACATAAAAGTTGCTGTATGTCGGAAAATAGCGGTCCAAATGGAAAAAGGACGATCATCTGTGATCACTTGCATTTTCAACCCAAAATCGATTTTATATATGAAAATTAAGTAAAACATAAAAGTTGCTGTATGTCGGAAAATAGCGGTCCAAATGGAAAAAGGACGATCATCTGTGATCACTTGCATTTTCAATCCAAATTCGATTTTATATATGAAAATTAAGTAAAACATAAAAGTTGCTGTATGTCGGAAAATAGCGGTCCAAATGGAAAAAGGACGATCATCTGTGATCACTTGCATTTTCAACCCAAAATCGATTTTATATATGAAAATTAAGTAAAACATAAAAGTTGCTGTATGTCGGTAAATAGCGGTCCAAATGGAAAAAGGACGATCATCTGTGATCACTTGCATTTTCAACCCAAAATCGATTTTATATATGAAAATGAAGTAAAACATAAAAGTGGCCATAAGTCGGTAAATAGTGGTCCAAATGGAAAAAGGACGATCATCTGTGATCACTTGCATTTTCAATCCAAAATCGATTTTTTATATGAAAATGAAGTAAAACACAAAAGTGGCCATAAGTCGGTAAATAGTGGTCCAAATGGAAAAGGGACGATCATCTGTGATCACTTACATTTTCATTTCGATTATATATATGAAAATAAAGTAAAATATAAAAGTGGCTATAAGTCGGTAAATAGTGGTCCAAGTGGAAAAAGGACGATCATCTGTGATCACTTGCATTTTCAACCCAAAATCGATTTTATATATGAAAATTAAGTAAAACATAAAAGTGGCCATAAGTCGGTAAATAGTGGTCCAAATGGAAAAGGGACGATCATCTGTGATCACTTACATTTTCAACCCAATATCGATTTTATATATGAAAATAAAGTAAAATATAAAAGCGGCTATAAGTCGGTAAATAGTGGTCTAAATGGAAAATGGACGATCATCTGTGATCACTTGCATTTTCAACCCAAAATCGATTTTATATATGAAAATGAAGTAAAATATAAAAGTGGCTATAAGCCGGTAAATAGTGGTCCAAATGGAAAAAGGACGATCATCTGTGATCACTTGCATTTTCAACCCGAATTCGATTTTATATATGAAAATTAAGTAAAACACAAAAGTGGCTGTAAGTCGGTAAATAGTGGTCCAAATGGAAAAAGGACGATCATCTGTGATCACTTGCATTTTCAACCCAAAATCGATTTTATATATGAAAATGAAGTAAAACATAAAAGTGGCCATAAGTCGGTAAATAGTGGTCCAAATGGAAAAAGGACGATCATCTGTGATCACTTGCATTTTCAACCCGAATTCGATTTTATATATGAAAATTAAGTAAAACACAAAAGTGGCTGTAAGTCGGTAAATAGTGGTCCAAATGGAAAAAGGACGATCATCTGTGTTCACTTGCATTTTCAACCCAAAATCAATTTTATATATAAAAATGAAGTAAAACATAAAAGTGGCCATAAGTCGGTAAATAGTGGTCCAAATGGAAAAAGGACGATCATCTGTGTTCACTTGCATTTTCAACCCAAAATCGATTTTATATATAAAAATGAAGTAAAACATAAAAGTGGCCATAAGTCAGTAAATAGTGGTCCTAATGGAAAAAGGTCGATCATCTGTGATCACTTGCATTTTCAACCCAAAATCGATTTTATATATGAAAATTAAGTAAAACACAAAAGTGGCTATAAGTCGGTAAATAGTGGTCCAAGTGGAAAAAGGACGATCATCTGTTATCACTTGTATTTTCAACCCAAAATCGATTTTATATATGAAAATGAAGTAAAATATAAAAGTGGCCATAAGTCGGTAAATAGTGATCCAAATGGAAAAAGGACGATCATCTGTGATCACTTGCATTTTCAATCCAAAATCGATTTTATATATGAAAATGAAGTAAAACACAAAAGTGGCCATAAGTCGGTAAATAGTGGTCCAAATGGAAAAAGGACGATCATCTGTGATCACTTGCATTTTCAACCCAAATTCGATTTTATATATGAAAATTAAGTAAAACACAAAAATGGCTATAAGTCGGTAAATAGTGGTCCAAATGGAAAAAGGACGATCATCTGTGATCACTTGCATTTTCAACCCAAAATCGATTTTATATATGAAAATGAAGTAAAATATAAAAGTGGCTATAAGCCGGTAAATAGTGGTCCAAATGGAAAAAGGACGATCATCTGTGATCACTTGCATTTTCAATCCAAATTCGATTTTATATATGAAAATTAAGTAAAACATAAAAGTTGCTGTATGTCGGAAAATAGCGGTCCAAATGGAAAAAGGACGATCATCTGTGATCACTTGCATTTTCAACCCAAAATCGATTTTATATATGAAAATTAAGTAAAACATAAAAGTTGCTGTATGTCGGAAAATAGCGGTCCAAATGGAAAAAGGACGATCATCTGTGATCACTTGCATTTTCAACCCGAATTCGATTTTATATATGAAAATTAAGTAAAACACAAAAGTGGCTGTAAGTCGGTAAATAGTGGTCCAAATGGAAAAAGGACGATCATCTGTGATCACTTGCATTTTCAACCCAAAATCGATTTTATATATGAAAATGAAGTAAAACATAAAAGTGGCCATAAGTCGGTAAATAGTGGTCCAAATGAAAAAAGGACGATCATCTGTGATCACTTGCATTTTCAACCCGAATTCGATTTTATATATGAAAATTAAGTAAAACACAAAAGTGGCTGTAAGTCGGTAAATAGTGGTCCAAATGGAAAAAGGACGATCATCTGTGTTCACTTGCATTTTCAACCCAAAATCAATTTTATATATAAAAATGAAGTAAAACATAAAAGTGGCCATAAGTCAGTAAATAGTGGTCCAAATGGAAAAAGGACGATCATCTGTGATCACTTGCATTTTCAACCCAAAATCTATTTTATATATGAAAATTAAGTAAAACACAAAAATGGCTATAAGTCGGTAAATAGTGGTCCAAATGGAAAAAGGACGATCATCTGTGATCACTTGCATTTTCAACCCAAAATCGATTTTATATATGAAAATTAAGTAAAACACAAAAATGGCTATGAGTCGGTAAATAGTGGTCCAAATGGAAAAAGGACGATCATCTGTGATCACTTGCATTTTCAACCCAAAATCGATTTTATATATAAAAATGAAGTAAAACATAAAAGTGGCCATAAGTCAGTAAATAGTGGTCCAAATGGAAAAAGGACGATCATCTGTGATCACTTGCATTTTCAACCCAAAATCGATTTTATATATAAAAATGAAGTAAAACATAAAAGTGGCCATAAGTCAGTAAATAGTGGTCCAAATGGAAAAAGGACGATCATCTGTGATCACTTGCATTTTCAACCCAAAATCGATTTTATATATAAAAATGAAGTAAAACATAAAAGTGGCCATAAGTCGGTAAATAGTGGTCCAAATGGAAAAAGGACGATCATCTGTGATCACTTGCATTTTCAACCCAAAATCGATTTTATATATGAAAATTAAGTAAAACACAAAAATGGCTATAAGCCGGTAAATAGTAGTCCAAATGGAAAAAGGACGATCATCTGTGATCACTTGCATTTTCAACCCAAATTCGATTTTATATATGAAAATTAAGTAAAACACAAAAGTGGCTGTAAGTCGGTAAATAGTGGTCCAAATGGAAAAAGGACGATCATCTGTGATCACTTGCATTTTCAACCCAAAATCGATTTTATATATGAAAATGAAGTAAAACATAAAAGTGGCCATAAGTCAGTAAATAGTGGTCCAAATGGAAAAAGGACGATCATCTGTGATCACTTGCATTTGCAACCCAAAGTCAATTTTATATATGAAAATTAAGTAAAACATAAAAGTGGCCATAAGTCGGTAAATAGTGGTCCAAATGGAAAAAGGACGATCATCTGTGATCACTTGCATTTTCAACGCAAAATCGATTTTATATATGAAAATAAAGTAAAACACAAAAGTGGCTATAAGTCGGTAAATAGTGGTCTAAATGGAAAATGGACGATTATCTGTGATCACTTACATTTTCAACCCAAAATCGATTTTATATATGCAAATGAAGTAAAATATAAAAGTGGCTATAAGTAAATAGTAGTCCAAATGGAAAAAGGACGATCATCTGTGATCACTTGCATTTGCAACCCAAAGTCGATTTTATATATGAAAATGAAGTAAAACATAAAAGTGGCCATAAGTCAGTAAATAGTGGTCCAAATGGAAAAAGGACGATCATCTGTGATCACTTGCATTTTCAACCCAAAATCGATTTTATATATGAAAATGAAGTAAAACATAAAAGTGGCCATAAGTCGGTAAATAGTGGTCCAAATGGAAAAAGGACGATCGTCTGTGATCACTTACATTTTCAACCCAAAATCGATTTTATATATGAAAGTGTTGAAATCCTATTTGAACTTTGAACATCAGTAAAATGTAAGTTTTGTATAACCATATAGAACCTGTGTACAATTAATCTAAACAAATCGAAGCTAAATGAATGTATTTTATTTCAATCGCTTAAAAAATATTTAAATGCAAATTATTTTAGCTTAAAACTTCAATAATTTATGTTGGACCACCCTATTGGATACGTAGTATGAATTAGTGTGTCGTTGAGTTGTAAACAGTTGAGGGTAAAAAATTATGTTCATGTAAAAAACTTTAAATTTTTATAAAACTAATACACACACATTCAATCATACATACGCACACCCACACTTTTTACACATGCATATTTTGTTGTCGTTGTTGTTCTTGTTTTGTAAATTTTTTCTTTGTAAAAACAACAAGTGCTAGTGCTTGCAAGTTGTTAGTTGGTGGTTTATGATTCGTAAAATGGCACAGGGATGTTGCAAGAGGGATTATTAACTGGCAACTTACTACATACTTCTATACCGTTCAGCTTTTTGTAATATTCAATCAAGTCTAAATAAATAAGAATCGAATTTCAGAAATTAGTTTAAATCAATAATCAGCTGAAGTTTATAGCATTGTCTTCACTTTTGTGAGAAATTTTGAACTTGACAATGTCAAATTTGAGGAAATTTTTTAGTGCACTCACTCATGCTGCTATCCACTGTCAGGTGGCACTGAACAAGTGAAGAAAAATAAAAGTTTGGTTTTCCATACTTTTGCCACTTGTAGATGCAAATCTCTGAACAAACTTATGCATGCTTAAGTAGCTCATATTTTGTTTTATGCAGCAGTGGCAGTAAATGTGTGAAGCAGACGCAGTTCAGAAGCTGAAGCATTTGATTTACATGAAAGCGTTAAGTGCCATAAGTTTAAGAAAAAGTTACGACTACAGTTTCAGTTGCTGTTCAAAATCACTGAAATAAATACAAGGGTTAAGTTGAGTCTTAAATTTTAAGAGCATTAGAATTTCTTTTGTTTTCATTTATTTAACAAAATAAATACAAACCTACTTATGTGTGTTTATTAAAGTGCTACTAAAGAATTTTTATAGCATTAGATTTATTAAATTTAAACAACAGTTTTTTTAATTAGGAAAATATTCAAAAGTTGAATCTCTGTTTAGCAGATTTTAAAGCATTAATGTTCAAACACTATCTGAGTTCTCACTTGAGTTGAGTGTTAAAAAACTTATGTATACAAGTAATCAAAATGCATGAATCATATAAAAATAAAGAGTTGAAAACCCAGATCCAAAAATATAAAAGCCAATATTTTGTTGATAAATTAAATGCAATATAAACCATTAAATATTTCTAGATCATGAATTATTATTATGTCTCACCTAGTTTTCAAAAGCCTGTGGCACCAGAGCTAGTTCTGCTAACGCAACATTGGAGACACTATTTTTAGCAGACTTTTCAGGATGGCAGGTAAACCTGGTGATTGCAGCGCAGGTAAAACGCATCACGGTGGGAACAATTGAAGCATATAAATCAGCTGGGTGAAATCTATCCTATCATAAGATATATAGATCTTGGAATTTTGTTGAGTGCTAAACTGAACATAGTACAACTACTACTAAAGTATATGGAATTTTGACTAATATCAAGCGATGGGCTAAAGAATTTAACGATCTCCTTATTATTTACTTCTTTTATAGGGCCAATTTTAGAATATGACTCGATTGTATGGGAGCAATTTTACAATATCCATATCATATTGATCATATTGAATCTGTTCAAAATCGTTTTTACTATATTGCTTAAGAGGCAGAATATCCTCGGTTTACATCTCTTCATCATCATATTCATCAAGTTTAGCTCTGATTAAATTGACGACTTTAAACCATAGACTCATGCTTACTATTTTATTTGAAGTAAACCAAATGTAATTATCTGCTCCGATTTTCTATTGAGCAATATATTATTAAATGTTTCACAACGCTTATTACCATTTACTAATCCACTATATATCAGACCTTGAACTTTTCTCATAACTTATTCTATGGAATACCAGATTCTTAAATCCGTCCTTTAGAAAATAAAAAATTTCTATTTAACGTAGTTTCTAAAAATATGAAGTTTTTTAATATGAAACTTCACATGGGCGTTCTTTTAGACAAATGGAAACATTCCAGTTCATTCGTCTTGAAGAACATTTTTTTTAGTTTTTTATTTTGATAAATTAAAACAAATCTTTCTCTAGGAAGATACAGATAATGCTCTTCTATTTGTCATCCAAATTGCCATACTAGGGCAAGTGCAAATTAAAAAAAAAAAGAAATTAAAATTTCACTTCTTTGCGGTGTTATCTCGCTATAAATTTAAATGGGCAATAAATTTGCGGAAATATATAAAATTGAAAAAGCTTACAGGACCCATTGTGATCTCCTTCCAACCTAACCTAACAGAGAAAGTTGTTATTGCCACCGCAATATCCAACAAATAGTATTCGTCCAAGGTTTCAATTCTTCTAAGGCGCTTGAGACCCTCAAAGTATAGCAAATATCCTCGTTTATTGTAGAAACATTGAGATGGATGTTACATTTCCTAACGTACCAATGAGTACCTGTTATTATTCATAAGATTCTTTAATCTATTCGATATTAGAAGAAGAGGTTGTTCCCCATAGCTAGATGCCACACGACCATATTGGTTTTATAACTGCTTTATACAAGAGAACCTTGTAGTCCAAGTCTAGGGCTGACCAAAGAGCTAGTGTATTTGAGTTGACTTCAGTTTTATATATGTAACTTTTGATTCAATATGGTTGGTCTATGCTAGACATTGTTTTGGTCAGGTAATCTTACATTATTAATCTCCACTGATGGGCAATTGTCTCTTCGTATAAAGAACGAAACGTGAACACATTTTGTAGTATAAACATTTATTTGACTTTTGTGAAGCCATTTCTCCAACTCATTGATGTGAGACTGAAGTTGTTCAGATTCTACAGAGGGATATTTGTGAATACTTAGAAGTGTTTATTTGAAAAGATCTGTCTATTATATAACTTTTAAGTAGAGAATTTATATATAAGTCCATAGTGCCAGACTTTATCAAATACTTGTGAGATGTCTATTAATATTGCAGAGAAATACTGTTTGTTCTCGAAGACTTTCCAGATAAGGGTTGTTGTTCGATGCAACTGCTCGATAGTACTGTGTCTTCTTCTGAAAACAAATTGATGGTTATGAATAATGCTGTTAGTACTTATTAAGGTTTGGTAGCAAGCTTTCACAGAGCCACTTTCCAAATAATTTTGAGAGTACCGATAACAAATTTTTGGGGCGATACACTGTGGGGTCAAATGCAATTTTTTTTACGGATTTATTAATATCTCAACAACAACAATAGCGACGCTCGCAAAATTTTACGTGGGTAGATCTTATACCAATCCGCATATCGTAACAGGGATATAGGAGGGGGAAGTCAATTACCCACCATATAAAATGATTATTAACTGTGCTATATCTATAGAACTACCAAAGATGTGGACGTGAGTGATAACTGGCTTATGACTAACATGATGACTTCGCATTAACCACGAGAAAAAACTTCGAAAACTAAACTTAACTGAAATAATTGAAAGTAATTGGTAGAAGTTTATTATTGTTTATCTAATTATAATACAAGGATATTGCCACGTCCAGGTCTGACTCACACGTGACTCTAGTATTATTAATCACAACATTTCCACATCTCTTATAAAACCAAAAACAAAGACAATAACAACAACAACGACAGCGATAAAACGTTTAGCAGAATCGCAAATTGCTTTTTGTTGGTAGACTTAACGGGTGAAGCTGTTACTAATTTACATATAACTTATGAGACGCAGCGACCTAATTTTTTCTGATACAACGCTTAACTGTCCAGGCTTTTAAATTATATTAAATTTTCTGCCCAACTGAGCCCAGCTAATAACTTTATGTCCACAAATCCACTTCCACAAATAATTCAAATTTAAATTTTACATAAATATATCAATAAATACCTGAACTTGACGTTTCATAATTAGATTTATTAATTTTTTAAAATTACTTATTATTTTTATCACTTTTTTTGGTTTTTTTCTCACAATATGTAATTTCAACACGTTACTATAAAAATTCCGTTTCATATTTGACATTAATTTCTTGCCTGTTGATGTAGAATATTGTGCTCTTTAAGCTGGTACTTTCAGTTTTCACGATACGTGAATTTTTTACAATTAATCCCCAAAATTAGTATATTTGGCCCCTTTGTGCGACATGACGTCACTTCACTAACGTCCTTTCCAGTTTGAAGTACCATAACTATCTCTGAAACTTTTCAGGAGGCCAAAAAGTATTCAATTCATAGTATGGAGTAAAAAAAACAAAATAAATCTCAGTGCTGAATTTCCCAGGTTAATTTCCATTGTGAATGAGATTTTATTTATACTGGGAGATTTTCCTGCCTTGACACCTTTGATTGCTGTCTTCACGGTAGAGAAACGAAATTTGATTGCGGCGGTCACCATCTCATTAATAACACAGTGATACAAAAGAGAACGATATTCCGGTTTTATTGAAATAACGGTATTCTTAATGTTACAACTTTAAAACATCATAAATATGTTCTTCTGTACCGCAATTCTGTAACTTTTTATACTTTCCTACCGATGTCGTTAAGTAACGAAAAATATCGGTTGCTTTAACGAATTTAATATTCACTGTTTGAAGTCAACGATTTCTCGTTATGGCTTAACTAGAACATTTTATTTGTCGTTAACCTACCGACAAATTTCGTTATCTACCGACTATTTTTAACGAAAATAATCGGTAAAATTTAATTCGGAATTTCTCTTAACGATAAATATTGTTAATTAACGAATTTTGATTACTTAACGACAAAATGTTGTCGCTTTAAAACATTAACATATTTGTACCTTTTAAACATTAACATATTTGTAACAAGTAAGAAAGTATGGTCGTTCATCGGATCATATAATACAATACACTGAGTAAATGAGCAAAAACATGTTTCTTTTACAATTTTAATAACTTATTTTCGTGAGTGATTTTCGGAAGTGGGCTTGTATGGAAGCTATGAGCAGTTTTTGACCGATCGCCATGAAATTAGGTCGTGTGATTTATGTCTATATGCACTTATTTCTGTTGAATACCATGATCGCTTAATCGATTCAGAAAGTGAATATTTTTGGGTGTTACAAACATCAGCACAAATGGATAATACCCTCCCCACTATGGCAGTGTGGGGTATAAAAAGCGGATAGAAAATGAAAACTGGGGGTGTGGATACTTCAACAGCGTTGGTCTAAATTTCAGTAAAAGTATTAACCGCAAATTGCACCTCATTAATGAATGAATTTTTTGGTGGCAAGTGTGAGCTAACGTACATTTGGTATTTTAGCCAATTTGTTTTCTTGTTAGGAAAATTAGCTTGGAATACTTTGTAGTGTCATTACTGTTGGCGAATTATCTAATGAGAGATTCAGTAATAGGATTACAGATAAAAATTTGCGTTTTAAATTCTTGATTACGAAGTCAGCTAGATCGGGAATCTTATTGAGATCTGAGGGCCAATTTTCTGAAGATGCTGAATTTGTTGTACTTCATTTTTATGTTGGTTGTTAGCATTCCAGAAACATATTTTCAACGAATTAATCTTTTATTTAGTAATATCTGCTTATGCAGATTCTGCATTAATTGTTATAACATATTTTGCATATTCACCATAAAGCTGTTCATAGTTTGAATTAGATGCTTAATAGATCTTTGAGTGTTTGTAACGGGTATTGCTGAATCCTCTTTTAATGCGTCAGCATGTGAAAAAAATAGATCAGTATACATTTAGAAATTAGAAGTCTGATATTGAGGTCTTCCTTTGCCTTTGTTGTTTCCTTAAGACGTTTTCCCTCTACTGATGTTATCGCTACTGCGATTTCTTCCTATAAAATTTTACGGTGAATTCGTAGTAGTAGGAAGTGCAAATTCCATGTTAATTTTTGCCTATTTTATGGTAGCCCAAATTAAACTTCCATAATACAAAATAAATGTGGTTGCTGAATGGAAAAAATCTAACATTTTTATTAAATATTTCGCGGGCAGTGATGGAATTTGATTTGAAAAACTTTGACTGAATCAGTTATTGTAAATAATTTTTCATGTTGACTTGGCTGACCTGTTGTTCTAAAATTGCTAAAAACTTCTTTCATTTCAGCTAATCTCACGGTCTATTGGTGAAAGTAGCAGTTAGAAGTTGTTGAAAACAAAGGTTAATCCATTTTTTAATAGCTCTAATCGACCTAAATAAATACAAACAAAAAAAAATCGCATTAAAAATAGTTTATACTCTTACCCTTTATATTTTTTAATACTGAAAAGAAAAGTTTACTTTGACCACCCACCTAATGTCTAATAGCATAATGAACCCTCTTGTTCGTGCATTACAGAAGTTTTAGCAATAAAAGTTAAATTTAATGAATCCTTAAATGCGGTTTAATATTAAATCTAATTTTCTTCCCTTTCTCTCTGTCACTGCCGTACGAACACATTTTCTCACATTGTTGGCTTTATTTGCATTTAAAATCTCCATTTAACACAATTAGACAATCTCGTGAAAAAAACAACGTGAACAGCAACAACAACAACACAACTAATTTAAACCCCTTTTGTTTATAGTAGAACACCAAGAGGATTTGGAGTGGGATGGGAGTGAGTCAAGTACGAATTCATTTGCTTATGGATGCTGCTGTTAAAGAGCATTTTTAGTGTGTGTGTGTGGGCGGTTGTGTGAGTGTATTTACCTAAATGTGTGGCATGGAATGTTGATGGTGTAACTTCCGTTGTTTGGTTGGCCTCGTGTTTGTCTGTCTAACCATAATATGTTCCTACACTCACACACTCAAACATACGATTCGAATGTGTTAGAGTGTGAGTGTGTGAATAATTTTACACGTTTGTATTAGAATTTAAATTCATCTCCATAGATGTGAATATGTTCATATGTATGAATGTACAGGCAACGTATCTATAGTACTTTTAAACATAAATGTTTGTATATTTATGTGGCAGACATGTGGTTTACCGTGAAAATACCGGGTTAAGATGATTAAGTGTTTCCGCATATGCGCCCGCACTTCAAAACTAAAAAAACAACAAAACAAAATAACTATAGCAACAGCAACAGCAGCAGCAACAAACTACAACGACTATGGCGGTGGCATTGGAAACAACAAAATCATCTGCAACTACCACAAAACACCAACAACAACTGCAGCAACACAGCTACATACATACATCGAAATCAACACATTCGCAGTCATGCAGTTCACATAGGAAAAAAGAAATGCAGCCTAGCCTGTATATTTTCGAAATAAGAACGTACCAAAAAAAGTATCAGAGGTAATCCCTAGACTATATCTCTAAGTTACGAAAGTTGTGAAATCTTCAGTATATTAATCTGTGGCAAATTAATTTACTCCCGAAGATCTGTTTTGAACCCATTACTATATTATATACTTTGATGAGAATTGTCATTACTTGCTTTTGGCTTTACTCGAGACTCCTAATATACGACTCTTAAAATATTCAAAAAACTAGTATTGTCACTGAAGACCTAAAGAACGGTCCCCCCCTTCGTGGATTGTCAAAGCGTTATATTTTCATACTGAAACTAGTATCAGCATTAGAGTGCACCATTATATTGTGGCTGAAATTAAACACTATACTATTTAGAAAAGAATCGCAGAAATAGGAACTGTTAAAGCTTGACATGGAAGATATTAAAATAACATTTGGCATAGGAGAAAATTTAAAAATTTTGATAAATCATTGAAACTCAATTTATGTTTCGAAATGAAATAAAAACACACATATCGTTAGAGTATAAAAAAACTATGAGTGGGAAATATTAGGTAACTACTTAATATTTCACCTCTTAAAGTTAAGATCGTTTGATAATTTTAAAATATTCTTTGAAACTTGCAAGAGTTTTTTCATTAATTTGATACTTCACTTACAGTTTCTAACTTACAGATTTCATCCAACTTATATTGGTGTCACTAGATATTAAACATTTTAATAGCCTATAAATAATTGTAGTAATTTTTTTGGTTTCAGTGCTAAAGAATTGATTTTGAAGTTTTTTTAACATATCGTATTCAACAAAATTCTCACAACAGCATTTATAATATATTGTAATTTGCAATGGTTTGAGGAACTATAAATATGAAACAACCTTCCCAAACTTCTGAAAGATTACCGTCAATGTTACGAAAGTTTCTCTTTTTTTCGAGTGACATTCACAGACTGTTTTGAATTTGGCTATCGTAAAGCATGAACATAATTTCTTTATAACTGACACCACCGAAACGATGGTATATAAAAAAATTCTAAAAGCACTTTAGAATTTTTAAAAATCTTGCGAAATTTTAAAATTTCGTTCTTAATTTTTAATAAAAATTGTAATATGAGAACATCGTAAAATATCTGTAAAAAATCGTCATGATAGATAAATTAAAGCTTTCACTTAGCTTTATACCAAAACATTTTATGGAGTTACAATTATATATAAACCAAAATATAATATTATAACCACAATAGCAGCACTTCTAGGAGACTGTACCGAACTAGTGATTTTAACTTTTATTAGTTAGTGTTACAACTAGATACGTGACTAGTTACTTCAAAAAGGGTCAATTGACTTTTTTTGATTTCATAGTGTCTGTCTGATAGCTGGTCCAAAATAGTCAAAGCATTGAATTCACATACAGGTTACATAGAGTCAGTTACCTTACTAGCTACTTGATCAACTACATAACCAGTTATGTAAGGGTGTCCAGTATCCGATTGCTTTGAAATAAACCATTTCCCGACAACTGTCCAATAGATTACTTCTACTGGGTAAAATAACTACCATCTAAAGTGCTCTTCAAAGTAAACCTTTAAAGTGACTAATAACTTTACGCTAGGTTACATGGGATGTCAGTATACTTGCGCATGAGATTTATACAATATAAACAAATTTGTACAAAATAAACTTTTAAAATGACTACACTCTAGATTAAGTATAGACACATAAGTGACAATTGTCTTCACGCTAGATTATATGGGATATAAAAGTAACCAATTGTATTATATCTCCGCTACAAAGAGCACATATATGTCAAATGACTCAAAATATATCAATTAGAGTTAGGCAAGTGATCAGACATTTGTGACAATTACTGTATACAGAGAATAGATACATGATTGTGCTAAGTATATAATGTATATTAATGATTGATCTGAAAACTATAAGATATAGCGGCAAACTTGAAATCTTCTCAAATAACTGTGATATTAAAGGCATCCTTGTGAATCAAAATTATTCTAAAAAAGAGATCCATTGAAGTTTCAATCAAAAAATTTTGCTTCGGTAAACACTCATCTATTAAAATAATAAATATTAAATCAAGTATTTACTTCCATTATTAATTAATGTAATCGTGTACATCGGACTTATTACTCTGGTTTAGGTACAATGATGTTACAAGAAGATACGAGATGAGATCGGACGAAAACCCACACTTAACATCTAGTCAACATCTATGAAGATATAGAATATATGGCACTTGAAGCTAAAATAATCTAGCGTTCACAGGTTAATCACTGATCAAACAAATATAACCCTTGACTATAAAGTTATTCTATACAAAACTGAGGGGAGCGCCTTGGTAAATACAACATGAAAGCATCCAGAGGAACTTGTATGTACAATTGGTAAAGGTGGTGTACAGAAAAGTCAGAGAGAGTTACTTGTGGAATTGAAAAAGTCATCCGATCCAACTTTCGAAACATCTTACTACAAAGAAATAAAGGCTTCGTAAAACAGATCTACCACCCCGCTAAGATGAGGTTCATTAGTCCATTAATGAAATTAAAGAAAGGTATAACCTCAAATGTGAATGGAATGGACATGCTCAACGTGGTTATAACTGTTTTTTTCAAAATGAGCTAATTCTTTTCTAGTTTAAATCTCTCAAATATTTTTTACAAAATTTTTTTTTTATACAATATTCCTTAATTCAAAATAATTCAGTGGTAAGGTCTGAAAGTATCAGTTGCAACATTAACAAATTGTTTATTTTGTCAAAATATATACATACATAAATTATATATTATTATTTGTTGATTCTTTATTCGTTTATACTCAAATTAAATGAAAATTATACATATAAAATATAAATATAACACAAATATTATAAATATAACACAAATATTATAAAATAATTCTTAAAATAAGAGGAACTCGCGTACATCACAGTAGGTACGAAAATTGAAGACATATTCAGGTTTTATTAGGAGCGATGCAATAAAGCATTTGATTTTTGTGTTTATGAGCAGTGTTGAAGATTCCTTTCTCTGAAATTATGTAGAAAAATCTGTAGTTACAATTTAAATTTAGTAAAAACACAAAAAATATGCATATGGTTCCTCTAAAGAGAGTCAACTCAAAATATTTCAATTTTTACTTTCTGCAAGATATCGATGTACAGTGATTATATCTACCCACTGTAAACATCTTACAGCGCCATGTTACCTGACGGACACATAGACTTCCTATGTGGAATTCCGCTATCCAAGTGCAAGCTACAAATTAGTAATTTCTACTATGAGCTTGCTCAGACAAGATGGGGTTGTGAACCCACATGCACTATAACCAGAATGATATGGCCCCAACTGAATCGTGGGCGAACAACATATCTTCTTGGCTTGTCACGCTCACAATTGCGTGGCGTAGTGGCGGTCATTACCGGACACTGCACTTTCGGCAACCATGCGAGGAGACTTGGCTTGCCCTATAACGACTTCTGTAGAAGTTGTCAAAACGAGGAGGAGGATGAAACCATCTTTCATCTTCTTTGTCACTGTCCGGCATTAGGCGATCTACGCTTACGGTTTCTGGGACACCGTTCCATAAGTAGTCTTTCTGAGCTCTCGAATATGAGGCTTGAGGGCATCAACGCTTTTATAAGGAGTAGTAACTGGTTAATAGGACCAGATATGGGAAGCTCTCGAGTGTAATCCAATAACCGCTATCTAACTGATATGTAACTGCTTGCAAACCTCCTTCTCCCTTCCTTCTTCTTAACTACTCAATCTTCCACTTCTTTCTTTTTCATTTCTATCTGTCCCTCTTTCTTTCTAACTTCTAATTTCAGGTAACACAAAGGGATCATTTCTTGGACCCACGTGAGCTGTTCTTCTACTTTCCAACTTCGCGGCTGCCTGGAAACCTAACCTAACCTAAACATCTTACATCATTTTCTCTAATCTATCGCCCAAAAATAAAGTTGTTTTCGTCTTCAACTTTCATTGTACTGAAAATTTTTAAATTTTAGAGGAACCAGTGCGATATGTACTTATGTAAATGTATTCATGTACAAAAATGTATTTAGCTAGACCTAATTCACAATGAAGAACTTCCCTTGCCGTATCCTCGTTTATAATTATTATTGGTTATTTCTTCTTTTGTAAAATAAATTTAATTATCTTGGTTTTTCATTTTATTTTAATAATTCTTTTTATAAAATGACAAAAAAACTAAAAAATGTTTCCATTGGTTGACAAACTACTTAATAAGTATATATCGCTCATTTGCTGCAACAACGGCATAACTCAAAATCCGTGTGTTTTGAACTGAGTAACACGAAATATGCGCCGTTCTATAGTCTTTCATATAGTTTTATCAGTTTTCAAAAAAGTCAATAATTTTTTCCGAGAAAGTGTTTTTTTTTTGTTATAAACGTCAAAATCAAGGTTCAGGTTTTCTCGTATATTTGACAAGAAAAAATTTGGGTTAAATACAGATTAAAAGGATATTAACATTTACTATTCAAATCTGGTTTTATTTCTAAAATCTTATGATTTGTTGAAAATTTATTTAAGAAATAGTCAAATGTCATAAAACATTCAAAGCCGTTTTTCTCGAAACGATTTTTTTGAATTATGACGTTGTTGCAGCAAATGAGCGATATCATAATCAAATTTTTTGATTGCAATCATCAATATGCGAACATAATTCGGTAGTGCTTTCCGAATTCATTAAATTAAGTTTAGCAAAGACACAAACCGGTGCTTTACGGTTGCTTCAACCATATTTCAATTGCAATTGTGGTTTTACAATTCTTATTACCGAAATTGAGTTAAATTTATAGGTCTTAAATAACTACAATAAATATTCAATTTATATTATTAAATTTTAATAATCAGAACCGATTTTCAATAAATCTGTTTTCTGTGGTATGTTTAAAAATGTCAACAGAATATATTTAAATGTACAGTAAAATGTTTCAAGAATTACCAGCCACATGGACATTTTCGATTATGTAAACAATGTTATCTGATTCCCAGAACTATGTATCAATGTTTCTGTTGCAGCCAGTGTTTCCAGTTTAGCCTTTCTGAGGCTAAATTGAGCGTTTTTATTTACCTTTTAAGCCTAGTACTCTGTTCATAATTGCGAAAAATTATAGTTTTTTCATGCGAAAAATTGTATATGCTAAAAATGATCAGCTGTTGGTTTTAATTTCGTGCGAAAGAAGTGCTGCTTATGTTATTTCGTGTGGAAAAATAATGTTGCCAGATGTAATTCTCATGTTTTCCACAATAGGAACAAAGTACTGCTTTCTTATGTTATTTGACAACATTTCGCACGAAATTTTGAACAGAGTACTAAGCTTTAGCATCGAAATTTTGGTTTTAGCTTCGCGTCTTTCTTTTAGCCTTTTGTTAATTTCAAAATAGCATTTAAAAAGTTAATTTAAATAAATCATACAAGTTTGAAGAATATATGACAGATAAAATTAAGAAAGGTTTAATAGTGAAAAATCTGAAAAAATAATACTGCAAAAATGTGATAGTTTATAATTAAACTAATTGAACAATTGCGACAAAGATTGCCGGCCAATATGAAAAAACTTCTCTTATATTGAGAGTGTTGATGAAATTACGAAGACTGAGGCTCAGTGGTGGAATATTTTAAACTATAAATGGACAAATATAGAATCGACTTTTGGGTAGAGGTTGTAATGTTAAGCCCTTTCAGCAATTCACATTTCAATTTGTATTCTGTCCAAGATTCAGTCCAAGTTCATTGCTAATCGAATGATTCAGACGGTAAATAATTAAACCATTGATTGGCATCAAATGCAATCGAATCTGTTATATCTGTGTAGAAATAATGTAACTGTAACTTCAAGAAGGAAACTTATGAAGAAATTTTCCAAAACAAATTTCAGGGATTTCTAACCAATACTCAAAATAAGTATATAACTTTTACACCATTTTCAAAATGACATTTATTTGTAGGTGAGATTAATCATAAGCGTCATGTATCATACTGGATTCTACGTACACAAATTGGCATTCGGGAGACCTGCTTGTTAAATAGTCAAAGATAAGATCATAGTAATAATAAGATTAATAAATTTGAAAAATCTGTTTTTCTAGGCGTTATATGGGGGTAGGGTCGATTATGGAACGATCCTCGCAAAAGATGATAGATTAATAAAGTTTATATAAAACTTGCTTATGTCCAATTTTATCACGATATTAATTATTATAAGACAGTTTATCAAGCCATTCTTTGTATGTACAAATGTATAATTTCAAAGTACTTAAAACTAAGTAATTTGTGTTAAATTTTATCAGGATTGCCGTATACTCAAACAGTTTTCCGGGGGGAAATTTTTATGTGGGCTAGGTGAAATCATATATCAATATTGCTCATATTTAATATCAAACAAACATGACTATCTGCGAAAATTTTCGTAAGCAAGCCCATTTTGTTTGGACCCTATAGTGTCTTATATTCTTATGAGGAACTTGGATATATTTACTTTTTGGTTCTACCAATATTTCGATATGTTAGAAACGCATCAATATACGAAATCAAGATACCCTCAATCTTTTTTGTTGGTAGGTATAAAAAAGTATATTAGAAAATGTTCAAGTTGTTACAAGTTTTCTTAACCATTATGTTATTCGGACCACTATAATAAAATAAGCAGCAAACAGTGGTTGGAAATTTTCTAGTTTCATATATGTTCGGAAATTAATTTTGATCTAACTACTCATCAAAAATTTGGTAATCACTTAATATTATTAAATGACATACTTTTCAATGACTACAACATATCGTCTGCACTACAAGAAGTGGCTGAATAATGATTTATTCATTATATGATATATAACTAATTATTTAGTAGTAATTTGCATGATCACATTCTTATTTACATATAATATGAGTTCTTATGATTAATGAGTTCTTAAAGTCTTTACTTATAACTAGTATTAGCAAATTCGAGGTAATGACTTATTTATAATTTGCCTTCAATAACACCATCGCGGTGCACCGTGATAAAATAATTGTGTTATAATAAGTTTAAATGCTATGGTGTAAAATATTACATTGAAATCAATGTTTTGTATGGTGTAAATTTACGTTTACAGCTTTGTTTAAAAAACTCCACTTTAAAATTTTTGAATATTATTCTAATATTTTTCATCATATTGCAATAAACTTGATAACAGGTTATCTTTTTAAATTACACGTTTGGAAATTAAATTACGGAAAAACTGCTGGGATGTTATTGACCGGAAATACTTGCGTTTGGTATCGTTGGAACGTAATATAATGTGTAACACTTTGAAATTTAAAGAACAATCCAAAATATAGCAAAGAAATTTTCTACGTAGACTGTGAAATTTTAGATAGAAAATTAATAAAAATAAAAAGATAATTCTAGTTAAATTCGGAGTCCAAAAATTGAAAATCGGAGAACGCATAAATATGTAATATTAAACAATTGGTTTGTTTGTTAACATACCAATTGTAAAAGTGGAAACAAAAACACGATTTATCGAAAGCAAATCCCGAAGTTCCTAAAAAAAATCCCAATTTTCCTATTTTTTTTTTTAATTTTCATAAAAAGTCTACATTTGGTATATAAAACTGTATATAAAACTGTTACCCATTTTGGAATCCCGGGATTTGGATTTTAATTTTTGGATGCTTGTTTTTTTTTTTTATATATTTTTCTACTAGTTTCTGTATTTTTTATTTTTCATATAAAACGGTTGGAAAATTCATTCTGTCTCTCTCAAATTACTCATCAAAAACTCTACTTACCTAGTACGCCAAAAAGTAATTAAAAATATCATTGAACAAGTAATAGAGCTATATTCGGCTGTGCCGAATCTTATATACCCATCACCAAATTATACTTTAAAATAAAATTTAAACAAATTTTTTTTAATTTTAAAATTTTTTTTTTCGAAATTGTTTTTAAAATTCTTTTCCATTTTTTTTTAAATTTTTATTTTTTAATTTAAAAACTTTTTTTTATTAGTGAAAAAATTTATGAAAAAAAAAGTTTTTTGTGAAAAAATTGGGGTTAAAGTAAGGTTCAACTTACTATAGCCTTATATACATCGTTGCAATGGACTTTGAAATATCTATCATTAAATATCCATATTGTCTATATTTATGACTTAGTAATCGAGATATAGATAAAAAGAGCCAAAAATAGAGGTTGTCTCCGATTTTTGCTCATATCTCCGTTATTTATGGACGGATTTTGCTGATTTTAAATAGGAAACTTCTCGAAAGCATGCCTGACAGAATTATTGAAGATTTGGATCCCGAATATATCTGGGGTCTTTAGAACATTGATTTCAACAGACAGAAAGACGGACATGGCTAAATCGACTCCGCTATCTATGACGATCCAGAATATATATACTTTATAGGGTCGGAAAGTTATATTGTGGAAATTACAAACGGAATGACAAACTTATATATACCCTTCTCACGAAGGTGAAGGGTATGAAAATAGATTAAATTCGGTAGGGAATTTGGTAACCCCCATTAGCATGTTTTAGGCAATTTCTACGTTAAATCTATCTTGTATAGATACCTTTCAAAATTATACTTTAAAATAAAAAGTTTAAATATTTTTAGGTAACCAAAATAATTTTTTTTTTTCAAAATTGTTTTTGAAAATTTAAATATTTTTTTTCAATATCTAAAAAATAATAATAGCCTTATATAAATCGTTGCAATGGACTTTGAAATATCAATCATTAGATATCCATATTGTCTATATTAATGACTTAGTAATCCAGATACAGATCAAAAATAGGACAAAAATCGATGTTGATCCGGTTTTTTCCTTATATCTCCGCCATATGTGGACCGATTTTCTCGATTTTAAATAGCAGCCGATCCGTAATAATTCTTGATATATTGATGTATGAATCAAGTTTGTGAGTTATTTGGGGTCTTTAGAAAATTGATTTCAACAGACAGATAGGGTAAAATTATATTGTGGAAATTACAAACGGAATGACAAACTTATTACAAAAGGAATGACAAACTTCTCTCGAAGGTGAAGGGTATACAAATATAAGTTCCCTAAGAAAAATTGTTTATAGGAACCAATGATTAATACGCAGAGAAAACAGATTCGTGTTAGCAACCGAATGTGTACCCAATCGAATGATTCGGTTGCACACATAGAATTTTTCAGTTCTATCAACAGAAAGTAAATTAATTAAGAAGAGTTGAAGCAACCAAACTTGTGTTACCCCTTCTAAAATTTTGTAGAATTCGGTTACTAGAATTCGGTTACTAAGGTAGAATCATTCGATTGGCAACAAATTCGGTTGCTTTCACGAATCTGTTTTCTCTGTGTAGCTGTTTTTCGAACAAAAAATAGGAATATTCAACATTTTCTCAATTGTCAAAATCAAAATCAAATATTTTGGCCTCGTAAATGGTATTGCTTTACAATTTTTTTCAATTGATTTTCTTAGTTATTGTTTAACTAACCGATTTAATGCAATCGGTCATACATTGTGGCTGATATTATGAAATTACTGGTAGGGTGAAAGTTATAAAAAAAATAATAATAATTTCATGGCAGATTTTGGCAGATTTATTTTAAAAATATTTTGATTATACCCCACTGTATATTATAATGATGATTCCAGAAAGAAAAATTTTCAAAATGGTGTATGACTTTTTTATTTTCTAAATACATAGATTGAGCCGGTCTAATGTACATGCATCTGTTTGTATCTGTATTTAATATGTAACTATTCATTTTAGTCTACTTTAACACCATCAGCTGTAACATTACAATACGACGATAACAACAAGGAGAAAAAGTGAAATACAATAAAGAAATGAACCAACAATGCAACAACAATTCAAAGCAACCATTAGCAGCAGCAACAGCAGGTTCTTAATGGTTCCTCGCTCGTTTGATTCATTCATTCAAACATTTGTTTAATTTTTGGATGCTTGTTTTATATTTTCTTGATATTTTTCTACTAGTATCTGTAATTTTTATTTTTCATGTAACAGGGCTGGAAATTTTAAATGCTTTTTCAAATTACCCAGCAAATACTCTACTTACCTAGTAAGCCAGCAAGTAATATTGGAGCTAAATGATAACAAATAATTATTTTACTTAAAATCTAGTTATTTTAATTCGAGATTTAAAAAAATTCATCGTCTCTCTTACAAATTACACCAGGAATATGTACTTACATTCATTCAAAGAATATGTAGCTAAAAAAACAGAATAAATTGCCTTGTGAATCGAACCGAAACACTGTTTAATTGAGTTTGAAGATATAACTGCTTACTCACTGCTCCATTTACGCGTTATTTTATCGATAGTTAACAATAAATTTAACATAAACATATAAATTAATATAATATGAACAAAATAGTTAATGGCTTCGACTGGTGTTGAACCACATACATCTCGTTTTTCAGTCAAATACACTAGAAAACTGTGATAAATGCAAAAGTTCATTACCAAACTGTATAAAAATGAGCACCTACTCCACTATATAATGTAAGGTGCTGGGTAATGACCACTCATTACAAAATAATGTATGCGGTAACTAATTGCCATTATAAACATTTATGCTGGGTATTTAAATTTCCCAGCAGTTATGCAATTAGTCTATGTATCCCTTATAGACAGTAATTTTCACTAATGTCCTATTACTTGGCTGACTCCAATTTATATATTTTGGGTAATTTCACACGTATATACTCTTTATAGTGAAGCTATAATACAATTAGTTACTTTGTACATCCCAGGTAATCTATCGTGAATACAATTGTCACTTAAGTGCCTCTAAGTAATCTTGAGTGTAGTCACTTTATACGTTTTGCGAGTAATTCGTACAAACAAGTTTTATACAAATTGTGTTGAAATAATTCTCATACAGTTTATTTTTATTTTAGCTTAAGTATACTGATATCCCATGTAGCATAGCGTGAAGTCACTATTCACTTTACTGTCTCTTAGTAATTTATAGTGAAGTCACATTAAACGTTTATTTTCTACTGCACTTTAGAAAGTAATTATATTACTTACCAAAAGCAATCTATAGGAGAGTTTTCGGAGGACGGTATGATTACAAGCAATCGTTTATTGGACTGTCTATGATATGTCTTTTTAGCTAACTATGTGAGGTTAATTAGCACTCGCACTTGTTAAAATGACTAGTTATGTAGCTTATCACTGGCTAACCTGTTTGGTAGCTAGGAAATACTGAGTAAAACAAAAACTTTCAAAAAAGTACATTCCTTTAATATTTCCATCCCCGTTATATGATTTTCGTTGCTTTATTGTTCTAATTGCTGTCTGTTATTGTTATTTTGGTTTTCCTGGATTTTAGTTTTGTTGTGTTGAATATTTTATAAATTTTGCTTTTGTGCAATTTAATGGAAAAACTAATTTATTTAACTGTGTATATTTGTAAAAAAGTTATCTTTCATCCTTTTAGTTTCTTTATGTTTTTGTTTAAATTTCATTAAAATTAATATTTATTCACAATTTTAATAATCATACATAACGGATATTTATATAAGAAGAACATACATACACCTAGGATGTAGGTTAGCTGTTGAATTAATATGGAACCATGTAAATAAGCATATATTAATGTTCCGATGTGGTTTATGTTTATCCGATGTACCATACATGACCGTAAGTTATTTATGGATTTCGGAAAGTCCATAGGTTATGTTCTTACATCATTAGTGCAGCTTACTTATGCCGTTTAGGTCCCTTTGTAGTACCTGAAAAGAAGATAAAAAAGAACACACATTTTTTATTCAAGAGATAAATCTATAAATATATTCTAAGGAATAGTGTAATACAGAAAAAGTAGTAGCTGGAATAGGAGATGGGAAAATGAAGCGGTTACGTATTACAGCCCTATCTGAGCCGAACTTCTACGGTTATCATTATAGAGGAGTATAAAACCTACAATGTTCTGTGATAATTGATACTAGGTTACTTAGCTGCATGAGTTGTTGTCGCAGAAGATATGTACTTCCACATGTGTGCAAAAGCCAAAATGGACACATAGTGCAATCGAGATATGTTACCTTATATCCTTCCTGAGCCAAGTCATATAACCATCATTCCTGGTCACATAACCATACTCAAACCGACGACATCTGAGGAAGGAAGCTCCGATAGTTCCATATGCCAATATTACTGAGTCTGATCGCTGAGACGAACCGCCAGCCAACTCAGCATGATAAAAAGCGCCTTGGTGATCGTTATTAGGAGTGCTGTTACCCTCATAGCTCTTACAAGGTGTAAGCGATTTATGGACTTATCTAGCTGATCTAAAGAACAATTAGTCAATTTTCATTAAAAGACCTCACTGCTGTTAGGTAATGAAATGCCCTAAATTATACAATTAAATTTCAATTGAAAAAAGTAATATTAACGGACAGATCCAGTTAATTTCACTGAAATATTTGTACAAGTTTGGGTACTAGATACCACTCAATACATTTCAGAGCTCTATTTAAAATACTAAATACTTTCACAACTTTAATTGCTTTTGATCGAAACCTGTGGTCTAATGAATAATAGCATTGTGATAAAAAAGCGATGGAAAAAAATATGCAAGTGTTCCGTTTTTCCGAATCACCATGGACGGAGATATAGCATTCAACTACACGCGCTAATTATAAAATTGTTTGATCAAATTGGGCCCTAGATCAGTTGGAAACTGATTCCAATTTTTATTAAATAATCATCTTCATCTATGTCGAAGATTACCAACTTCTTTTAACCTTATTTGGATAATATGGAGACTAAGGATATGTGGTTTCAACAGGACACAGCTCATGCCACTTTGGACATTCTGCACCAGCGATTTGAGGACACGGTCATCCCACTTGGATGTGATCGTTCGATTTGACCTCGTTAGACTTTTTATGTGAATAAGCCACAAACCATTGCGGCAAAGCCCCCTAACCCATGTCATCCGTCAAATTAAGCCCGATTTATGCGCCAGAGTCATGGAAAATTTAATATTTCGTATGAGCTCCACCCAGCGAAGTTTCGGCGGACATTTGCGTGAGCCAAAAAAAACTTATACTTGTATTAAGTTAAATAACCGTTCAATATAAATATTCTCAAAAATACGTAAATTTATTAAAATATTGTACAAATTCATTAAACATTAAAATATTGGCATATTAGTTGCTTTCGTTACCTTTTCGGACGAGGTGGTCTACTTACGCTTAAAATCGGACATGACCTGGGATACTTTTAAAGTGTTCTTTAATTCTGTTTTTACAAGAGCCAAATACCTTTCCACAGGCTGAAATTCTGGAAAGTTGGCAGGATTTGCCTCCCGTGGTACAAAATTTGCATCATTGGTTTAATATCACTCAAGGACCTTTTTTTCATAGCGACATGTTGCTAAATCGGGCCAGAAATATGAAGGCAGTCTGTGCTGTTTTAAGAAAGTTAATAGCCTTTTCTGAGTTTATCGTGCCTGACGTTGGCAACCTAAATTGTTGCCAATCAAATTTTGTCAGTTCCTATTACTTTCGGTCAATTCGATTATTATAATTGAATATTGTTGAATTAATGGTACACGCAACTAATCTATATCTATATAAATATATAAATGTCTTTGTAAGTTTGTTTGTTTATTTGTTTGTTTGTTTGTTTGTTTGAGCATCACGCCTAAACGGCTAAACCGATTTTATTGAAATTTGGAACGTAGATAGATCCTTACTTGGAAGCGTCAATAGGCTATAAATTTTTTCAATACTTGGACCAGAAAGGGATAAAAAGGGGGAAAAACGGGTAAAATTGGTACCTTTAGTTTTTAAACAATAATTACTAAACGGCTGAACCGATTTTTACATCGACAGGGGTAGCGAAGCGCACCGGGTCAATCTAGTACTAAATATGAATTGAGTGGTAAGAACTGAATCTATCAATAAGATCAATTAATATTTATTTAAACGTCAAATAAATGTTTTCCTTTTTATTTTATATACCCGAAAATAGCGCTAAATATACATTCTTATATGTATTACACAAAATAATAAACAAAATATAAAATACTGTTACGTTTTTATCATTTATCATTTAAAATTGTAACAACTCTTTATTTATTTAAAATCTACAACAACAACAATTCAAATAGTCACTCAGTGTCTTTATACACGTTTATCAATTCGCAGAAATGCACACACACTTTATAATGTACAAACGCAAATGTACACGACAGTTGATGTTAACTCTAACAGCGCCAATGATGAACTCAACTCACTACTGCAACATCTGCCACTACTTATACACACGCCATCTCTCGGGAATCTTCTACAATACTCTTAACGGACAATTTAGTACATTCGAATTCTAGAGCTTTCGATGTTAATGTAAGCAGCTTAAACATGCAGTGTTACCATACTAACGAACAATGATAATACCCGCATGCTATCAACATTGTTGATAAGTAGAAGGTTATACTGATGGAAGTTTACAAATATGATGTTTATAAACATGATGAATGTTGCAGGCAGTTAAATTCAAATCGCTATTGCACATTCGTTACAATACATTGAAATTAATTAATAGAACATTATGACTGATAAGAGACCTTGTGAATTGACCAATTGTTTCGCAGAAAAAAGGTTGAGGTTTAAGTTTTTAATAAATGTAATTGAAGCAGATATCTTTACCTTTTTTCTGTGTGCAAGTGATTGGTTTCTGTTATCACAACAGCAAATGGCTTACATAAAAAACTTCTTGGGGATTTTTGTTTGTTTTTTTGTCCGGTCCCCGTACAACAGCCACATAAAAATCTCGATCCGGAAGTTGTGAAAAGTCTGCCAGTACAATTTTTCAATTTTAAATTTTTTCGCTCGTTGTTTTGATTCTAAGTTCTTTAACGCACAAAAGAGTCAGATCAATTAACTTTAAGAGCTGCTAATCCGATAGTAGAGTTCGGTGCTCTTCGAAATAGTTGTTCGACTTCTTCTGCCTTACCAATATCTGTTAGATCTTTTATTCTAACTGTTCCAGGTTTTCTTTCAATCTTCATTTAGAATATAAAATATCTGACATATATTTTTAAAAGCTAACTTGATTAAGAAAAATATAATTTGTTGGACCAAGGATAAGTTTTGGCTGGAATAGCGGGTATAAGTTTTTTTAACTCAATCTTTTGTTTATCACTAGCTTTTTTATATTTGATTTTTAAATAAATACAAAAACACATTTTTTTTATATGTAATTGTTTTCTTTTTGTCTTTAATTCCGACTATTAAATGACAGAAATAATCTAGAGATATTTTACATTATTTTGTGTGTATTTAAGTATATAATCCCCAAGTTACAGATAACAAAAGTTGACTAATTGAATTTAGTTTTTCTATTTATTAAACAAATTTGTTTACATCTTTTAGTCATGTTGTGTAAGTAGAAGTTTAACATACATACATATAAGATATTTTTCCTCAAGTAAAATAAAATTGTAACAAAATGTGATGCAATTCACACATGTAACACTAGTTTTATTTATTTACTTGAAAAGACCTTATATGTCTATGTAGAATGTAAATTACATTTACATACTGGTAAACTTTTGTAAAACAATGAATGGAAATGCTTATAGTGAGTCATATCAAAACATATGATCCTCTACAGCAACAAATTTCTTTGTATGGAATACCCTTTATTTGATTGAAGAAAAAGGAGAGATTTTATAACGTTATATTTGTATAGTAACCAGAGATTGAGAAAATGGGGGTTATTTTGACACAAAATTGAACAGAAATTAGTTAATAATATTGTTTTTTTTTACCAACTGTCAACTTTAAGCCACAATTCGACAAGTTAAGTAATAACGCACAGGACTAGTGCGTTTATTATTCACTTTTTGATATATATTTGAAAGCAAATCAATCACTGTTTTTCGGCTGTAGTATAAAATTTAAATAACTATTTAAAATATTAAGTACTACAATATAAAGTTTAAGCACATAAATAGCTTTCCTTAAAATGCGTAAACTCAATGCAATATATTTTTATTATAAAATCCAATAGATTTATTAATAAACCAAACTGACAGACGATCCATAGAGACAATGGACCAATAAGTGAATCTTGTTTGTACACATTGATTTGTCCAAAGTGCAAAAACACAAAATAATAAATAAATATTTAAAATAAATTTTAAATGTACAATAAAAAATTCAACTTTAGTACTTTAAACTTCAATAAAAAACAATAAAATCTATTTATTTTATTTTGGTAATCTCAGGAGATTTTGTGCAAGTAAAAAAAAGTTTTTATTTGTTTGTCTTTTGGGTTAAGTTTGAGAGAGAGAGGGAAGATCTGTGCAAAGAAAGTGTGAATCCTTAGGAAATCCTTATTGATATATTCAACATTATTTTGAGGTTTGTAATATCTATGTAATGAAGATGATGCAAATACTTAAGAGTACACAAGCTTAAACAAATTAGAAAAACATGTAGATTTACACAACTTAGAGAATTTAGTACTAGTATTATTTTCAAATAGTTTACACTTAAAGCAGATAAACTATTTTAAATGAGTTTATATGATTTTTACTCACTTTACATACTAGAGGGAAAATTTTGTAAACATTATTTGTCTATGCTATGTTCAGACATTCACATGTGTGTTTTTTACATAGATGTTATTTATATATGATTCGGAAAGAGAACTTGAAGCAAAAGCGTGTAAAGTAAAACTTGGCAATTTTGTAAAACAATTTCAGGTTTGAGTAAAAAATACTAATAACACAAACCACCGATCCTCGAAAAAACTTCATATTTGTATAGTGCTATATGTTGCTGAAATACGACCAAGGTCGTTTTACTATCGCACGTTAAATAACGTCACCATGGGCACTTTTCTAAAAAAAAAACAAATTTCCCTCGTTTTAGGAACTTCGGTATTTGAAGACAATGAATGGTAACAATTATAATGGCATTGACGTACTTTCGTGTAGCTGTTACTTTTAAATTTTGTTATGATTTTTTTTTTCATGGAAAATCACCATATTATAGTTTTTTAGTTTTAAAGGTAAATGGCGTCCGAACAAATTATATATCAAATACTTATACAAAAAAATTATATTTATTCTTCAGAAGCTCCACAAACCTTGCCACCTTTCAAAACTTTTAACATTTTTTCATTGTAACAACTCTTTATTTATATAAAATGTACAACAACAACAGTCTAAATAGTCACTCAGTGTCTATTTGCACGCTTAACAATTCATAGAAATGTATACACACTTTATAATGTACAAATTTGAATGTACAAGACAGTTGATGTTAACACCAACAGCGCCAATGATGAACTCAACTCACGGCTGCAACCTCTGCCACTATTTATACACACGCCATCTCTCGGGAATCTTTTACAATGCTCTTAACGGACAAACTAGTACATTCGAATTGTAGAGCTTTCGAAGTTAATGTTAGCAGCTTAAACATGCAGTGTTGCCATACTTACAAACAATGCTAATAACCGCATGCTATCAACATTGTTGATAAGTAGCAGCTCCTGCTTATGGACGTATTAATAAACATGATGAATGTTGCAGGCAGTCGTTACAGACCGTTAAATTCAAATCGCATTTGCACATTCGTAATAATATTTTAAATTTCAGCTCATTCAGATCATAAATGCATTTTTGGCGATTTTTTAAAAAATTTGAGACTCCAGGTGGCCACATTTGAGAGGCCGGCCCATTCCACCTACGAAGCTGATAAATGTATATCAACTCGAAACTACCTCAGCTCTAGTCTTGTGGTATTTCGTTACGATGTCTCCAGTAGTTCCCTATATACCGGATTATAAAAGAAACGTATCTAACCACTGTGCAGCGTTAACGACCATTCAAAAGAACTAGTGTCGACGGCGTTATTGGAGTTGCCACTGATTTTAGGTTAAGTTAAGCTACCTGTTAAAAATTTAAAAATGTAGTAGTTTTAATAAATGGGAAATGTATTTGGAACTTCGACAAATATTATACATTTTACACACATTTAACTGTGCACACATACAACAACATGAAGTTGTAACTCATCTCATATTTCACATTAACTTTCCAGCTAAAATTTACATTAGAAAGTAATGAGTTAAAATTCTAAGGACAAGTAAGGAGTAATATGAGTCATTATCATGTTCGCTTACAAATTGGGACTTAAATAAGTATTTCTATTAATTTTATTACAAATTGTGTGTAAAAAAAACATTCCTCAAAAAAAATAAAATCAAATGAATAAAAAATGTTTGAAATCAATATGAATTATATTTGAATTAACAAAAATGTAATCATACAAAGATGAACTCATTTTGAATTTCGTATACAAGTACTTAAGGAGTGAGATCGAAAAATGTTTAACATACATATATGTTAACAAAAACGAAACCACTAAACTTACAGTTTTAATTTTTTTTATTTGATTGAAATTATTATTACAATTTAAAAAAAAATATATATTTTTATAGTTCTATTCACTAATGATGAAATTTTGAACCTTTTTCGAAATCCCTTCCATTATGGTTCTTATAGTGCTTTATGTCACTTTGTTCGAACAGGTTGTCTATCTTCGTTTTAAATCTACCACACTGTTGGACACCTTTTTCGTGCTCTTCAATTTTCTTTTAACAAGAGCCCAATATCTCTCCACTGGACTCAGCTTTTGGCAGTTTGGAGATTATATGTCAGCCATTACGAAACTACTTCTAACTAATGCAGATGGTATGAAATAGTCATTGAAAAGAAAGTAGTTCTGCAATTGCAAGTCATTTACAAGTTTTTGTTAACATTTGTCAAAAATATATTGATATTTCTGATAATTTGATAAAGCAAATGGAATAAAATATTAATTAGCATATTTTGTTATTGTACAAAAAATATATTTTATACTTTTACCAAAAAAAAAAAAAAAAGATTTTCAACAATGGCCAAACAGAAAAATATTTCTTTTGTATTCCATTTCGTGTAGATGCAGGTCAATCGATTCCTTTTCTCTTTAAAAATACTGTTATACTCTCTATAGAAAATACTGTTTTACACAATATTTTTTATGGAAAACACTGTTATACTTAATATTTTCTATAGAAAATACTGTTATACTCAATATTGTCTAAGGAAAATACTGTTATACACAATATTTTCTATAGAAAATACTGTTATACACAATATTTTATATAGAAAATATTGTCATACACAATATCGTATATGGAAAATACTATTATACTCAATCTTTTCTAGAGAAAATACTGTTATACACAATATTGTCTACGGAAAATACTGTTATACACAAAATTGTCTATAGAAAATACTGTTATACTCAATATTTTCTTTAGAAAATACTGTTATACTTAAATTATTCTATAGAAAATACTAGTATACACAATATTGTCTATGTAAAATACTGTTATACTCAATATTTTCTAGAGAAAATACTGTTATACTCAATCTTTTCTATAGAAATACTGTTATACTCAATTATTTCCATAGAAAATAAATGTTGGTGTCCATTATATGTAAATTCGGTTCATTCGCCAATATATGGCTAAGAAATTAGTTTTTCTCGAAAATCGCAAAGTTTAAATCGCCGGTACGGAAAAACTATAGAAGGTATTGTCATATTTTATTCCGTATTATGTTCTCAATAAATCGCAATGTGATGATCCAAAAATTCTGAAATTTTTTTAACAAAATTTTTTAAAAATTGAAATTGGAGATTCGAATCCGTCGTTAAAAATTTTTTTTGATCATACCTTAGAATAGGTTAATGGTATCCTCAAAATACAAAAACTCATACAAAAGTAAATACGGATTTATTTTAAGTAAAACTTAGCTTTTATTTTAATAGTTCATAAAATATATTAATTTTGTTGCTACATTTCTTTTTCAAGTGGCCTGAGACACGTTAATGATCTGGGGAATTTTTAATAACTTAAACATTTGTTGACCAATTTTTGTCTTTTATATCTCACTAGAACGACAATTACGTACACATTTCGATTCTTTTGCATTCGATTGCAAAAATAATTATTTAGTAGCAAAATTTTTACAAAAACTGAAAAATATAATTTTTTTCCGAATTTTAGCGATAATAGAGTTTGTGGTTCAATTTGACCCAAAGGAGATATAGGTTTAATATAAATAAATAAATCTACATATTTTTGCAACATAGTGCAGAAAGTTAAGAAGTTTCACAAATTTATTTCATATAAATAGTAAAATTTTGCATATATCTGACCTTTGACCTCGATGCGCTTCCCGAAATCGTTGTCCGATTTGCCGCAAATTTTCAGCACTTAACTTTTAGACATAGTGTCACAATATTCCACCCGGCACTCTTTGAAATTAAAAAAAAATCGGCTGTCACCTGATGTGCATGTCTGAAAATATGTATTTAAAAACAATGTCTAACAACGGATCAGGCAATTATTGCCATACAACAATCTGACAACCGGTGAACTGAAAATGTTTGTTTCCAGATAAATTTATTGTCTTCCAATGAAATTGTAAAGTTTATATATTCCGCCGAATCATTAGCACACTGATACATTGCACAGTGGAAATAAATCTGTAACTTCTAAATGGACAGACCGAGAAGTTGTAGTTGAGTTTAAGATTTAATTTTGCTTTTTGATACTTTGATATTAATATTAACATCAAAAATTAAAAGATATTTTAATTACTTCTTGGAATAAATAAAAACTGTCAAAGAATTTAAAAAAAGTTTGGTTAAAAAACCTCTTTAAGTTAAAAAAAAAAAAAAAAAGCAACAATAATAATGACAAAAATAACAACAAGGATAATAAATTGAAAAGTTTTATTCCTATAATTGTACGTCCGTCTGGCGGTCTATTAGTCTGTCTATTTGTCAAAAAGGAAAAATTCACATTCATTATTGTACATTTAAATGTAGATACATACATCTTTTAGTTTATTTTTATTTTTTGTTATTTAGCAGTTTCTTGCATTAGTTTGTATTTTGTATTTTTAATTTTACATAAACATGAATTATTTGCATTTTAATTCTTAAATGGAATGTTACGAGTAGTCTGAGTGTTATTTTTTTTTTCCTACTGCTGCCATTTTATTTTGATATTTTTAGTTTTTTGCTTATTCGAAAAAAAAAAACTAAGGAAATCCGTTGTTTTTTTTTTCTTTTTGTTTTAATACCCTTTTTAGTTTTTTTCGTGCCTTTTTTTGTTGATTTTTGCTTTGCATCAATGTCTACATTTTGTGGTAATTATGGTATATTTTTGTTTCCAACAAATAATTTATGTTTTCATTACTCAAGATTAGAGCATAAAAAATTGCAAGTTTTTCCATGCAAATCCTCCTCTATTTATCTTCCACAAAAACTATGGTGTCAATCTTTTTCCAAACAACCAACCACACAGCCAGCTTTTAAATATTCCATACCGAGAGGAATGTGAAAAATAATAAAAATACTCTTGTCATTTTTAAATAAAATAAATGAAAAAAATAAAAGAAAAAAAACTGTAATTTTATTTTATTTTGACCATCGATAAAAAACACTAAAATTTAGTCATACAAATGGGCGACATATAAATGAATCGAATGGATTTCAGCTCCTTTTTTTTTAATTTGTGTGCCTGTGAGTTTGTATGTTGGTACCTGTCACACTAAATCAAACATTTATTTTAGCATTTATTCAGCTCCATTCAGTCCATTTGATATTGGTGCATCCCCTTGCTTCCCTTAAGTTGCTCTGTATGACGTTGCATGTCCTCGTGTGTCTACAATGAATTACTGCTGTATACGTTTCTATATACATACTGATATACTTTGTAATCCCCTTTACATATCCGTTCCATATGATTGCATTAGAAAATATTTAGTAAATTTTTTAGATTTTTCTTCAGTTTTCGGTATTTGGTCTATTTTATTTTCGTTTCGATGTTTTGTTTTTGCTGCTGGAAGAAACATCTTCTTCATCTCTTGGAGTAACTTAAGTATTGACATGTGTCTAAATTGACATGTTGGCTTCATGCATTGAATTTCCACTTTTGCTTCATAAAGGTTCTTTTTTTAAGCACGATAGAACTTGAAATTGTAAAAAAGAACACAAAACATAAGCGCATTCTGGATGTCCAATTTTGGGTCACTTTTTCAAGCATTGCTGTCAGTATGTCACGAATAACACGAACAATATTTGCCTCCGAGGTCTCAATTTTTGCTTATTTATCAGTAAAACCAGTGACTTCACGTGGCCCTACTTGAAATAATCGACAGGTATCAAATCACACGACCATGGAGATCCATGATTGATAGATCCATTTCTCGAAATCATATTATCCCCAAATTTTAATTTCGGTTGCGGTCTTCTTATGACATGGAGCGCCATCCTGTAGAAACCTTATCTCCCCGTATTAATGTCGTCCATATTTTCAAACAAAACATTATTGATTATGGGGCGGTAATGATATTCTTTGACCGTTACCCGATTTCCGTCTTCATATTTGAAGAAATAAGGTCCAGTGGCACCAGAGTTTAAGCTGCACCAAACGGAGTATTTTTCTGGATGGATTGGTCTCACGCTATATGCTGCAATTTTGTTTATTAACAAATCCCTTAAGCCAAAAATAAGCCTAATCGCTAAACACAAAGTTGCGCGAATCGATGACTAATTTTTCAAACTGAATTTTGATCATTCGATAGCTTTGATCAATCGTCAATCTATTCATGATGATTTGCCAAAGTATAGTGATTCTAAATATCAAAAATGAGCGCAGTATGACAATTTGTTAAACAGTTAACCCTATCGTGAGTTCTCCCGGGCATGAAAGAACACCCTTTCCATTAAAAAAACACATCGTATGTTAACAGCCCCTTGGTTTATCCTTCTATATGCCTTCCTAAACAACCACATATGTATGAAAAAAAAACACCTAATGGACACTTGTATTGTGTAGACGACAGTTGACCATCCAAATGAATTTGATTTTCAGACATTGTGTGTGGAGTGAATGTTGCTTTCGTATCCTGTATCCTGTAAGAGGATGAAACGATTTCTTGAAATTGCTCTGTGTAAAAATTCATTGAATTTCAAATGTTATTACTGATGAATTTGTAACGTCCTCTTCAATGTTGATCTAAGACTCTTCTATAGTTGTTCACTATCGGTTTAATTTGTTGATTTAATACATCGAAACATCTAAATATTGTACGTAACATTTGATCAATTTCATTTTGATTTGTATGCAATAGCAAAGAAACTTGAATTTATATTGCAGAAAAAGGTCACATTTATGTTCACAATGTATTTCATCATTTGTTCAGCAACAATTTTGAGCTTTTGAAGTAGCAGTAGTTAAAGTGTCCTATTGAAATTAATTTGATTCTCTGTTCTAGTAATTTGAGTAGTTGGCCTATATAATAATAAAAATATTTAGTGTATTGATTTCTTGATTTTATGATATTAATCGTAGACAAATACCGTTTTCATCCCTCAAGAATTTGGTCATTAAGAAATTAAGTTATTATGCTCTTGCATAAGCGTTTAGAGATACACCTTTTTAGCACTAGACCGTGGTCTTGGCAGTCGTGGAAAATAAGAGGAACTTTGAGTGTGTAATAAAAATGAATTATAGATTTACGAAATTTTTAAATTAAATTTTATAAAGTAATAAGTTCTAAAAGCTAGTCGCTGTTGATTCGGTTGAGAATATATACAGAGTTAGTTACTCAGATTAATTTGGCACTCTTTCTTCTTGAATTCCGCTCGGGTCTTTGTACAAAGGGTGCATAATTATATATGCAATACACATAAAGAGGTTATATGGGTCAATTCTTAAAATTTAAAAGCACCATCTTGTAAAAAAAGAACACGGTTCTTGAATTACCGTCTGCTAAAAGGTCTCTACTGTACTCAGACGACTTACCATCGCCTATGAATCATACTATGTTGATTTGTCAGACACAGAGATGGTGTAATTTGTTCAAATGAACATGGCAGCGATTTTTGAAGTGTCTACGACGCCTTCGACATTTGCACAAGCTGCCTTAAATGATTTGATAAAATACCTCTCAAAAGAGAGATATTAGTTGATATCATCTAGAATCAAAGAAAGAAACCTTTTAATTTTTTAGGAAATCAGAACGCAAAATTAAAAGGAATTAATTATAGACTTTATAATTAGCTTTAAAAATCTTTGATTTAGACAAGTTTCCCGAAATTGGATCGCATAGCGAAGAACAATGAAAATATTTCCATCAAGAAATACCGTTGGAGTATGACCGGGAAGTGTCTTAAGGATATCCGTCGTAGAAAATCTAAAGAAGCTTAATTTCGTTCACTTCGTTTTTACCCCTGTAATTTCACAAAAAGTATACGCAGCACAGTGGTCCAAATGGTCAATCTAACCGGAAAAAAGTCATAACTCTCTTTTGAAAAGCCGTACCGACATGAAACTTGGTACGTTTATAGATTTCACCAATATAAACAATCTGAGAAAAAAAATTTTTTGTGCATGGATATGTGTTTTTATACCCTTCACCTTCCTGAGAAGGGTATATAAGTTTGTCATTCCGTTTGTAATTTCCACAATATAATTTTCCGACCCTATAAAGTATATATATTCTGGATCCTTATAGATAACGGAGTCCATTAAGCCATATCCGTCTGTCTGTCTGTTGAAATCAGTTTTCTGAAGACCCCAGATATCTTCGGGATCCAAATCTTCAATAATTCTCTCCGGCATGCTTTCGAGAAGTTTGCTATTTAAAATCAGCAAAATCGGTCCACAAATGGCTGAGATATAAGGAAAAAACCAGGACAACTTCGATTTTTTACCTATATCTGGATTACTAAGTCATTAATATAGACAATATGGATATCTAGTGATAGATATTTCAAAGACCTTTGCAACGACGTATATAAGACCATAGTAAGTTGGACCTACAATGGGTCAAAATCGGAAAAAAATTTTAACCAGATTTTTTTTTCACCAAAAGTTTTTTTCGCTAAATATTAAAAAAAAAAAACTTAAATTTAAAAAAAAAAAAATTAAAAAAAATTTACATAAAAAATTTAAAAAAAAAATTTTTTTCCAAAAAATAAAAAAACAACTGGAAAAAAATAAATTTTAAAATTTTTATTTTGAACTATAGTTTGGTGAAGGGTATATAAGATTCGGCCCAGCCGAATATATCTCTCTTACTTGTTTTATGTAAATTTTTTCTTTGTGGGGTTTTTTTATGCCTATAGACGGCGAAACAGCTAGAACGATTTTCCTGAAATTTGTACACGGTATTTCCGTATGTGTGGAAGAAATTAAAGGCTACCATAAGAAATTTTAAGTGGGCGATATGACACGCTAACCTTAAAAATAAAAATAACAAAACTTTGGTTGCTTCAACTGAAATTCTTTTTTATCAACTGACTTTCTGTTGATAGAACCGAAAAATTCTATGTGTGAAACCAAATCATTCGATTGGCAACAAATTCGGTTACTACTACGAATCTGTTTTCTCTGTGCATGTACATAATTGCATATTTTTTTTAAACTAAACATATTTTCTGAAAAATTTAAACAGTAATTTTTACTCTTATCTTTGTTATATTAATTACACCCAATTTTCTTTTTCTTATTAATTTTTAACGACAATTTCACTTGTACTGTTAAATGTCACTTGAGATATTAATGTTTTAACAAAGAAGCAATTACTTGTTTTTGAAGCAATGTAGCAGTGCTAGTGTGCTATTTAAAGAAAAAAATATGCCGTTATGTACTATGGACACTTGTCAACATATTACCATACAAAAAAAATAGCTGTTTTCGGGCTAGATACGCATTTGGACCACTGTGCGTAGCATTGATAAAATAAGTAAACAGTTGGAATCAGGTTATCGAATATGTTTCAAATCAATTTTAGTTTTGGCGGTGCCAAAATAATTGTAGATCTGTGTTTCTAGTAAATAAACTCACATGAAAATCTTAGCCACTGGAAAAAAATGTTTGCGCATCTACAATATTTTTAATATTTTCCTAAATCTATGTATATAAAAATGGATGTTTGTATGTATTTATGTTCCAAAAGAACTCAAAAACGGTTAGACCGATTTTGATGAAATTTTCAAGAAATCTACAAAGTGCTCTAGCGGGTAAAACTGTAAAATCAGATTTTTGATTTTCTGTCTGAGGGCGGAGGGGCGTGGTAAAATAAAATTTTTATATTATACCGCTAATTCCTTCTATCTATATATATAAAAAACAGTGTTGGCCCAGCGGGAAACACTGTAAAGTCAAAATTTTGATATTCGGTCTGTGGACGGAATGGCGTGGCAAAATCAAATTTTTATACTATACACTAATGAAATTCAAATGACGTCGGATTCATGCCCACCTTTTAAGTTCAAGGCCAAATGTACCACAGAATTGGATCAGTGCTCCCGCTTCCCAATGATATTGCGAAGTTCATTTAAATTTATTTCACTGAAAATGAAGCTACAGAAGCCGAACGCTATGAACGAACATGTGTCTGCATTTGCTGCAGTACCCTTCTGCCGAAACCTTCTCAAACCAATTGTTGGACATCGGAAACGGAAAAATACCAATTGATTCCGCCACAAATTAGATTTCGTTCCCGAACTTCTGCCGAATGCAAATAAATATTCAAATCGTTGTCGACAAAGTATTCCCAAGTCTTACAACCAACTACAAAAATTCGGCTGTGGGAACATGTAATTTTGGCACCAACAAATTATGATGTAAACAAGCTCAATAAGCAAATTCAATTGAAACTGCCTGGCGAAACAATAAAATACAAATCGATTGACACAGTAATGAACGAAGAACAAGCCGTCGATTATCCTACTAAATTTTTGAATTCATATTTTTGAATTTATTGGAACCAGCCGGACTGCCACCATAAGAATTTGTCCATGACAATATAATTAATATTTTATAGTCTGGTAACAATAATAATGTTAAATACAAGTAGCAATAAAATTCAAAGAATTTCCACAGCTAAGTTTTGCCATTCTAAAATAGTCATATAAATATCATCTTAACTGTTTGATAATCAAGAAAATAATGAAATGTGTGTCAAAATCTTCTTACAATTATAACATTTCTGGGATTTATTACTGTCCAGATTTAGTATCAAATCAACATTAATCCCACTCTATTCAATTATTTATTAATTACATGCCACAAAGTTGAAACAATACAAACACATCATGTTCACACACACACACATAAACACACTCACTCACTCACAGCTTAAGTAAAGAGAGAGAGACAGGGAGACAGAAAAAAAATATATCGGTCACATACCAGTCAACCAACCAAGTTCCAGCTTTGAAGGAATTAAACTTGTATGACGACTTTGCAAAAAGCCGATTTCAATGCCAGCAACAGAATAAAATTGCACTCGTATGCTGCATGAGTAAAATGCTGCTTGTTTAACATGAAGCAATAAAAAAAACGTCTTGTTGCCAAGTGCATTGTCATGCAACAGCAATTGCAACCTTGTCACACACCACATTATGCAGCAACAAAAATACAACGAACAAAAAAAAAAAAAAAAAACACACAGAAACAGTTAAAACAATGACGGGCAAATGAAATCTACACGTTCACAGTAATATATACTTATACAAGTCTATATGTATTTATATTAGACCGCCTTATGAATAAAGTTACACCCTGAAAATGAAGTTTAGTTCATTTTGAAGCACGATTTCGAAAATTCTATTCTGGAACATGACTATTAGCTAATGTTTTTGAAATACTAACATATCTAATAGTGTATTTTTTGACGACATTCTGGCTCACACTGTCACGGCACAGTGGAGTCGAACGCAAAAAAAAAAAAACAAGTAAGAGAGCTATATTCGGCTGTGCCGAATCTTATATACCCTTCAACAATGTATACTTTAAAATAAAAATTTTAAATATTTTTAAGTAAACAAAATTTATTTTTTTTTTCAAAATTTAAAAAAAAATATTTTCTAAATTGTTTTTCAAAATTGTATTTTAAAATTGTATTTTAAAATTATTAGTAAAAAAATTTTTTTTGGTATACAAAAAATTCGGGTTAACAAATATTTTTCCCGATTTTGACCCATTGTAGGTACAAATTATTATAGCCTTATATACATCGTTGCAATGGACTTTGAAATATCTTTCATTAGATATCCATATTGTTTATATTAATGACTAGTAATCCAGATATAGATCAAAAATAGACCAAAAATCGAGGTTGTCCCGGTTTTTTCCTTATATCTCAGCCATTTGTGGGCCGATTTTCTCGATTTGAAATAGTGACCGAGCCGGAAGAATTCCCGATATATTGATGTATCAATTATGTTTGTAAGTTATTTGGGGGCTACGGAAAGTTGATTTCAACATACAGACGGACTTTATGGGGTCGCAAATGAAAAATGTAGAAATTACAAACGGAATGACAAACTTATATAACTTATATATCCTTGCCACTCATGGTGAAGGGTATAATAATAATAATGAATCTAAATCTTCTAAACTTCAGGTCCGATCGCTTTGAAATTTTTGTTTAAATTTTTAAATTTTCGTTTTTTAACCTTGATTTTATTTTTTTCCAATATCTTCGGTAATGTTTATCCAAATATTTTTCTAAAAATATGCTCTTAGAACAGAGATTCCAAATACCAATTATATCGAAATGCGAATGTGGTTTTTAAAAACCAAAAGTCTTTTAAAATTACACACTGATTTCATATAAAATTGATTGATTAATCAGCTTCATTCAGTTTTATATGAGCGGCTACGATATACATTTTTTTAATTAAATATATCAGCTAATTACGATGCATTGAAATTTGTTTGACTAATCAAGCCTTTAGTTTAGTAATTAATGTTTATTCTTATAACAAACACTTTGGAAACGGTATCACAAACTGAACTAAACTTAATTTTGAGGTGGTGCCAGTTAACTTGATTTTTTCCGTTTTGAGGTCTAGCCAGTATATGAGTATGAGTATGAGTAAGTATATATGTATATATTTGTTGGTGTAATTGCAAAGTCTGTGCAACATGCTATGAGTTGTTTCCAAATTCAGCTGGCATTTTTTAACCAATTAATGCCATAGAAAATGTTAAAAATCCGTTTATTTCAAACGGAACTAACTGCAAAAGAACAAACACAAAAAAAAAAAAAAGAATCGAAAAAAAGCTCAAAATAGCAATCGGGATTAGAGCAGAAGATTTTTCTTTTTTCTATAAAAGAGACTACGAAGAAAAAGTAGAAGAAATGAAGATGAAAACCAACACACAAATTGTAGATGTTTAGGTATGAGAACAGCACAAAATGCAGATGAATGCATGCTGCATGGAATGTTGCATACACGCGACAGACAGACAGACGGACAGACACTACCAGCCAGCTAACAAACTTGAAGGCAGCTGTAACAGAGGACGAGTAGAGAACAGAAAATCTTAGAAACTACTAGTAGAAATAAGAGAAAGAAATACATAACTGGTAGATCAAGCTATTTCTATGGAGCTTATACTTGTAGTCAGCCAGTCATTCAATCCAGAGTTTCTGAAGCTTTTAAAGTGTAAGCGGTTTTTTGTGAATTACATATGGATATTGATATATTATTTTCGATAGTTGAAGAGTAAATGAATTATAATAAAATGAGAAGCTTGCTTATAAAATGGTAAGAAATGCAATTTCCCGGTATCCGAAGTCTCTCTCTCTTCAAGACTGAGTGATATTGTACTCTTCTCAATGAAGCAGATGATGGTGTGGAATTGAACATATCCAATAACCAGTGTTACCATTTGTCAAGTTTTCCCTTTTTTTGCAAGTTTTTTAAGATGCAAAAAGTTTTTTTTTTTAAAAAAAGTTTTTTGGAACATTGTAAATTTATGATATCAATAAGTTGAGCCGTTTATTTCAAAATGAATGTCCCCAAATTCATTTACTAAATGGGGAGATTGATTTGTATATATATTTAAAGTACTAAATTCACGTAAATTATCTAAGTCTGATTCATGTTCGAATTGGGTTTTGTAATTTTAGTATGTATGTACTAAAAAAGTTTTTTGTTGAAAAAAAAGTTTTTTTTTTAGAAATAAAAAGTTTTCTTAAAAAATATATTGCAACACTGCCAATAACACAAAGTATCTGGGAGTTATTCTGAAATCATGGTACACATGCGAGAGTTTCTAAGACCGCTTCTGTCAATTACTCATGTTGGAAGGCTATAGGAAGAACCTGGGGAATCACACACATCTACTCACCGTAGATCCCTTGAAAAGATTTTATGTACCTCGGCACTGATGAACACAAGTGCAATTCGCACCGCTCCATCTAAAGCACTTCTAATATGGCTTCCTATTAATATTATTGCCAAAAGCGTTGCTTTTACTATGGTCGTTAGACTCGATACTGCTGTCATATGGAACATACAGTCAGTGTCAAAAGAAAGTGTACAACTTGTTTTTACATTCAAAACGTTTTATTTACATATTAAAAAACTATTTTTTTAAGTATTATTACGGTTTTACCTTTTATAAACGATGTTTATTTCCTTTAAATAAACCGGATACTTTTGATTAAAAATAAAAAGCAGTTTTAGTAGTTTAAAATTTGTAACAACTCTTTATTTATTTAAATGTACACCAACAACAGTTCAAATATTTACTCAGTGTCTTTATACACGTCTATCAATTCGCAGAAATGCACACTCACACTTTACAACGTACAAGCTACACGTACAAGACAGTTGATGTTAACTCTAACAGCGCCAATGATAAACTCAACTCACGACTTCCAGCTCTGCCACTATTTATATACGCGCCATCTATCGGGAATCTTCTACAATGCTTTTAACGGACAGAGTAGTACATTCGAATTCTAGAGCTTTCGATGTTAATGTTAGCAGCTTAAACATGCAGTGTTGCCATACTTACAAACAATGCTAATACCCGCATGCTATCAATATTGTTGATAAGTAGATGCTTCTACTGATGGACGTGTTTATAAACATGATAAATGTTGCAAGCAGTCGTTGCGGACCGTTAAATTCAAATCGCTATTGCACATTCGTAACAGTATATTTAATAAAATATTTAATTGTTCTCTTACAATATGTAAACAAAAAACAAAATTAGTTCAACAGCAACATAAACAAAAATCCGGTTGCTGTGGGTGGTGTTCCAATTGTTTCGGTGTATGAAAGAACAACCATTCTTTAATATGTTTAGAGGTTGCTTCATATCGTTGTCCTGTCGTACGTTCCAGGTTCGGTCTCGATTTAATTTTCTGACGCTGGGTTCCAAATATTATTTTAGAATGTTTATGTAATCGGCTTTGTTCATAAAAATATCAATAAATATGACACAATCATCGAACACCCACCATGCTTTAGGGTGGATAGTACATTTTTTGGTCGAATCCTAGATTTTTTCATCTCCAAATTTTACTTCTTTTTTTACTTCCGAAAATCTCAAACTTGTTTTCGTCAATAAACTGCACATTAATCCAAAATGATTTTTCTTGGTTTTTATATATGTTGGAGAATTCTAGACGTCGTTATTTCGTTTGGAAATGTGAGGCTTTTCTCTCGGAACTTCACCATATAGACAATTTGCGTGTAGCGCTCGGCGAACCGTACTGGCACTAACTCTCAATCCCGACGAATCTGTTAATTGTTCGCATAATTTTACTGCACTTGCTGTGGGTTCTTTCTTCACTGATCTTACAATTGATCGTATTTCAAGGTTGTTATGTCGTTTTGGTCTTCCGCCACGTGGCTAATTTTCTAAACTTCCATTTTTTTTGTTTGTCTATAATTTGTTTTACAGTATTATAGCTTCTTCCTATTATAGAAGCGATTTCACGTAACGATTTGAGTTAATTTTTAAATTTTATGACTTACTCTCTTGTTTCAATTGCAGTTTGTTTTCCCATTTTGGTTTTAAAGTTCTCGCGGTCAAACAAGAAAAGCTATTATCTTAAAATCTGATGAGACTAACAGCAAGAACCACAAGAAATGATAATCAAGGCAAAAATAAAGAATAACAGTATATTGATTTATGTGACTAAAAAAATCTTATTGCAATCCTAAATGCTTACACTTATGTATTTCTGACGCGTTAAAAATGGAGTATTTTTGTTGCTGTTGAACTAATTTTGTTTTTTGAGTATATATTGTAAGAGAACAATTAAATGTTTTGTTAAATATACTGGAAAATATACTAGTGTTTTAGTATGTAAATAAAACGTTTTAAATGTAAAAACAAGATGTACACTTTCTTTTGATGCTCACTGTATATCAAAAAATTCGTGAGCTTTTAATCACGACTTCTTAAGAAAAAGTTTATTACAATTCGTTCTAAATGCCGTCTTAAATTTGAATAAATTCGTCAATAATGAGGCACATACAAATATCATCCAAGAACATTTTATAAAAATGATCTGGGAATTCAAATATTTCACATTTATTTAAAATATTTGAGATGAAAGTCTTAAAATTGTTCATAAAAAATCCTTAAAAATTCGTATAAATTACGGAATATCTCTATATTAAGGCTAAGATCGGACGTGAGGAATATTGAGTTGTTTTAGGCTGGAAGAGCCGTTTCAAATGATACCCGATATGAAATGTGTTGTTTTGGAAAAAAAATACAAATATTTTCAAATAACTAAAAAAATCCTTTTTTTGAAAATGGTCTAGCTCACGAACGGTTATCACTAGCCCATAAATATTTTGGGGGACATCCTATAGCAAACCAAGGGTTATTTTTATAAGGATAATGAACTCCTGGGGCTTTAATGTATCGATGACGCATGGAAGGACTGGTGGTACATATTCACTCCAGGAGAACATATTTGGGTACATGATAGACTCTATATTAACTGAAATCCAGATGGTCGCTTGATACCACATGACTGTCGCCGAACCACAACACTGATAATCATTCCACGTAATCGACTACAGAATGTGATTACTACGATATTCAGTTTCTCATATAATGAATTTGACTTATATAATGGCGACGGATTTTGAATACAATACAAAAATACTGTAGTTGGTATGACATATCGATTGTTGAAACTTTTTCAACGTACAACCACTTTTGACTGTATGTATGTATTTCAATATTTGGTTTGGATGTTTTTCTCAATATATCAGCAATAACTACAGCTAATATAAAAAGTATTTAAAGTATGAAAATGTATATGAACAGTTTGGGAACAACTAATAAAGTCAGCCCAACTAGCCAGTCACTCAGTCAGACATCTAGTTAGCAAGCAAATGGTTGCTGTTTGATAGTTCAATGCTACTTAAGTTGTCTGAGAATCTACAAGTGCGGCCTACTTTCTCTGCATTCCATGTGAATACTTTTTATTTGCAATACCAAAAGAAAAAAAAGAAAGAAATCATTATTTTGCAAAAAAATAAATGGAAAACCTGAATAAGTTAAGAATGAATTTATGGAGTATAAAGAAATGAACAATAAGAGAATTATGTTTAATCGAACAAGAATTTTCAAATGTCACTCTACTTATAACACTCAAAACAGTTATATCGAATATTATGTTTTTATCTATACAACTAATAATAAATATGGTTTAATCATTTAAAAAGTAAAATTTTTTTATGAGCTTTGAGAGCTGTAGCTGATATCTGATAAGCGAATATCTTAATAGTAATCGTGAAGATAATAGTGTTTACATAATTGATGTGTATAATTTATCATCTACGTGTTTTAGGCGGAAGGTACTTGACTCTAAATAGTCAGTCTTAAGGACAGATTCTAGTACTAAACCCAACTAGATAAGGGGGACCATAGCCACTTTTTTTAGGCGATCTCAGATTAAAACCGCAATACAAATTCTTCATTTTTCTTGTTTCGGATACTTAGATTCGAATCTTGCTTATCTCATCTTAATATACATATTTCTTTAACTGTTTATACCTTAATTTTAAACCTTTTACTGTTTTATACCTGAATTTTTTTTCACATAACTTAACAAAAAAAATTAAACAAATTATATAAAGTAATCAATTGGCATTTCTTTACATTACACAGTACACACATACATATCTCTAAAAGTGATAAATTTACTACTACTACATGTAAAACTGCTGGGAATTCACAATGTTTTAAACTGGTGAACAAACATATTCTTCTACCTTCTATGTAGGGTAAACAAATATTTAGCGATAACAACTATAATATGTAGGAAGTAAAACAATACATTGTTGCAAAGCTGCACAGTGTAATCAATGTTGACAAAAGTTGGTCAAACTAATATCAAAAAGAAATGCATTCCTATAAGTCACAAGTATATTCTGCATCACTCCGATCTGGAATAATTAAATAATAATTATTTATTTAATTTATTTATTCTTTATTTAATTTAATCACAATTTATAATTACATCTAAAACACTAGCTGATTTTGCTATTGGATTTAAGAATAAATTAAAAATAAAATTTGTTGGGGATAATAAATTGTGATTATGAGATTATGTGTGCTAAGTTTCATCAAATTACATTCATATAATTCCCACCTGCACTATGATCTAGAAAGTGAGTCTGAGACTAAAGACATTATTGAATGCGGGATTTACAATAGCTGGAGTATCTCTTGAACGCGGTTTATGCTTTTAATAACTTATACGTAATTTTAAAGGGTACATATCTGTTATTTATACTCACTTAGTAATTGAACAATAAAGTTTTTTTTATTTCGAAAATGTCGAATTTGGTGCCAACAAAGTGTCATATGCTGGAAGTTTTGCTTCACTTCTTCAATTTGAAACAAGAACAAATCTTATATATCCTTCACCGATGTTGTGGATGCATTAATTGTCCACTTTCAGCGTATAGCATCCAAAATATATCAAGAAAACTTTTAAAAATTTTACATTTAATTTCTGACGAACTGTTTATATTGTAGAAGTTACAAACGAAATGACAATCTTATATATAACCTTCTCACGAAGGTGAAAGGTATAAAAACAACAACGACAAAAGAACGAAACACCAAAAAAAAACAAAATACGCAAAGCAATGAAACCGACACACATCCAAACATACATACATGCAATAAATTGTCATTTTTTGATGAATTTTTCAGAGGTTTACTCGGATTTTTGCTTATATCTCCGTTATTTATGGACGGATTTTGTTGATTTTAAATAGGAAACTTCTCGAAAGCATGTCTGACAGAATTATTAAAGATTTGGATCCCGAAGATATCTGGGGTCTTCAGAAAATTGATTTCAACAGACATACAGATGGACATGGCTAAATCGTCTCCGCTATCTATAAGGATCCAGAATATATATATTTTATAGGGTCGGAAAATTAAATAGGGGAAATTACAAACGGAATGACAAACTTATATATGTATACCCTTCTCATGAAGGTGAAGTGTATAAAAAGTACCGCTGACGCACACCAAAGCTTATGGTGACAGTGTTCCATCGGTTTTTTCGTGCGACAGATGGTTTGTTCGTTTCACAAATGTGATTCTGACACGGATGACAAATATCACCCAGGCCAACCAAACAAGTTTAAAGAAAAAGCATTGGAGGATTAATTCATGAAGATTGTTGCTAAACTCAACCAGAGCTTGGGAGCGATTCAATCAGCAATTTCAATTCGTTTGAAAGCAGCTGAATTCATTCAAATGTAGGGAAATTGGGTGCCATAGGAATTAAAGCTGAGAGACCTAGAAATACGATTTTGTACATCTGAAATGCTGCTTGAACGCTATAAAAAAAATCATTTTTGCACCGAATCATTACTTGCAATTAAAATGGATACATTATTAAAATCCAAAGCGTAAGAGATCGTATGTGAAGCCCGGCCAACCATCCGAATCTGTATTTGGTGCGACCAAAAGGGTCCTATCTATTATGAGCTGCTTAAACCTGCCAGACCATCACAAGTAACCTGTACCGAATGCAACTGATTCGTTATAAGCGAGCATTGTCCAAAAAGCAGCCTATATAGGCTATATGTTGCCATACCTGTTAAAAGCTATTTAGAAAGAAGTGGTTAGGAAGTTTTGATCACCCTCCTTATAGTCCAGACTACTATTTGTTTCCATCGTTGCAGAACGCTTTCTCTGGGATAGCTTTACTTTGGAACAGAATATCCGATTTTGGCTTAATTCATTCTTGGCCTCAAAAGAAAGATGGGAGAAGGTCATAGCTTAAAATGGCCGACACTTTGAATAAATGTATATTGTGCAAATGTCTCAAATTAAAGCTAAACAATTTAAAACATTTTTAAGTCCTGCAGCCAATATTACATACAACCCAAATTGGAGCAAAGGCCGTAAGAATTCGGTGTGTTAGTACATAATGCTGGACACTCATATATAGAAACATTTTGTAAATTTATGTGGGATAAGAGAAGTAATTGGAAAACCATTATCTGTGCAAGCTGAAATTATGCAACGTAACAAGAAATTTTCATAAATACATCTGTTTTTGTATTATATTTGTACAATATATAAGTTTATTTAATTGCATGATTGTTTCTATTATAATTTTTTTAAGAACAATAATGTGGCATTTGTACTAAAAGAGTCAAATCCTCCAAACTGCCTTGAGCTGAGGCCAGTGGACAAATATTGGGATCTTGTTAAAAGAGGATTGAAGAGCATAAAAAAGGTGTCCAAAAGTGCGGTAGATTTTAAACGGAGATGGACTACGTGTTCAAACAATGTTATAGAATACACAATAAAACCTTTCCGGTGAAGGTTCATAAATTCATCACCATTGATCAAAACTATAAAACCAATATTTTTGTAAATTGTAATAATAATTTCAATCAAATAAAAAAAATCAAAACTGTAAGTTTAGTGGTTTAATTTTTATTAATATATACAAGGTGGCGCAAAAGAAATCCTTCTATCAGAAAATGCTATAAATTTTGCGATTGGCCCCTAATGTCAGTTCTGTTTTGACATTTGTGTAGTAAACACATGCGAAATACACGTTGATAAACAATGTTACGCTACACTGCTCCAGAACGCGGAATATTGCTGACTATTTATTTGACCAATAATCGGTCGGTGACTTTGGCACAACGTGAATTTCGTCGCAGATTTCCTGGCTGTCCAACGCCTACTGGTGAAACACTGCGACGTTTAGCCGCTCGTCTAGAAGAGACTGGCACAACACGAGATGCTGCCAGGCGTGGTAGACCTCGGTGTAGCCGTTCTGCAGAGAATATTGCTGCTGTAGCCGAGGATGTCATGGAAGCGCCGTCGACATCGACCAGACGACGTGCCAGGCAAATGGGTATCAGTCGACGGTCTTTACAGCGAATTTTGGTACAAGATTTGAAGATGTTTCCGTACAAATTCCAGACGATGCATTAGCTTTTAGCTGCTGACCGCCAATCGCGTTTAACATATGCTCAAGCCACCCTTAATCACCACCAAGAGGAAGATGATTTTTCATCAAAAATAATCATGAGTGATGAGGCCCATTTCCGTCTTAGCGGGTACGTAAATAAGCACTGAAAGTCCGCGTGTAACCCACGAAGAGCCATTACACCCGCTCAAATTCACTGTATGGTGTGCTGTTTTCGCTGGAGGAGTCACCGGACCTTTTTTCTTCGAAGACGTCGCGGGCCAAACGGTTACTGTGAATGGTGAGCGCTACAGAGCAATGATCAAAGAGTTCTTTTTGCCGCAACTTGATGAATTGGGATTGGGACATGTGGTTCCAACAGGACGGTGCAGTGGCACACACTGCACGTGCCACAACCGGTATGCTGAAGGATGCATTTCCCGGGCGCCTAATCTCCCGTTTTGGCGATTTGCACTGGCCAGCAAGATCGCCTGATTTGACCGCTCCCGACTTCTTTTTGTGGGGCTTTTTGAAGTCGCGGGTTTATGTCAACAAGCCTCAGACTCTTGCAGCTCTTAAAGACAATATCCGTCAAGAATGTGAGGACCTATCGCCGGAAGTTTTGGCCAAAGTGATGGAAAATGACATAAAAAGGGCTCAAATGACAATCAACTGTGGCGGCGGCCATTTACATGATATCATATTCTCGGCTTGATGTAAAAAAAATTAAAAGACCAAATAAAAATAATCCACAAGAAGAATCAAAGTTTTTCATTTATTTTTTTAATTACAGCCAAAAAACATCGAAAGTTTACTTTTGCGCCACCTTGTATGTATGTCAAGATGTATGTCAATTTTTCGATCTCATATACATATTTGATTTTATGAATTTCGTAATATTAGAATAAGTAATTTAGTTTTTTTTCTGTCAACTTTGCTTTACCGTTACTTTATCAGTTTCTAAATTAGTTAGCAACAAGTGCTTGAGTGCAGTCAATTATGTGTCAACTTCAGATAAAAATTTTATTAATAATAGTTGATAGTTTGTAACAATTAAATAATGTCGAAAGTGAGTAGTCTACTAATACGAATATATAGAGAAATATTTGTGAATTTATCTTTAAAATGAACTTATGAAATTATGAAATGGGATTTTATTTAGACATGCAAAAAAAATTATTAAGATTTGGTAGACTCAGCTGCGAATTAGTTTATATAATCTGGTTCCATATAAGATTCAAAGATGATCTAGCTTTGTCCGTCAGTTTGTTGAAAACACGATAGGGCCCAAACAAAAGTAGCTAGCTGGTTTGTTTTGTATTGAAAATGGGCAATATCGGTCCATCATTTCATGTAGCCCCCATACGAATGTCGCCCCGTAATACTGTTTGAGCAGTCAAAAATTAGTTGATTATGAGGAAATCCTGATAAAATTTTGCACAAATGAGTTCTAAGTACTAAGAACTTATACTGTAAAGAAAAATGACTTTAGCATACAGAATTGTCTTATAATAAATAATATCATGATGAAATTGGACATGAACAAGTTTTATATGCAGCTAAATCTTTTTACCAACCTTTTGTGAGGATGGATCCATAATTGACCCTACCACCTATATAACCCCTATATCAGAAAAATATTTTATTGTCACATATTGATGGTTGGTATACAAGATTCGGCACAGCCAAGTATAAAACTCTTACTTGTTTAAACTTTCTTTTCTAAAATTTGACCTTGTCGAATTGAGAACATTAGAAAAGATATTGCTAACGATAGTTCATAGATCTTTAGGACTCTTGCAACAAAATTTATTATTTTGTTTATTTTTCTTCACTAAATTAGTTTGATAAGAGGTTTTTGGAGTCCGTTTTCTAATCTTTAATTTTCAAATTTCAATGAAAGATGTGTAATTTTGAATTTTTCACAAGCAACTTAATACAAGTTTATTTTAAGTTTGGAACTAAATTATTAACTTGTAATAAAGTGGTGAACAAACTTTACATGAATATTGTCTATGTCGTGATATGTAGAAAAATAATAGATGATTATTGGCGCAATACCAAAAAATTGCTGCTAAAACCTACTGTCGAAATAAATTAATAAAAAATTCATGCTGCAATTATAGCTGACTATTTATGTTTGTTATTGTCAGTGCATTTTATATTCTTCATGTTCGAAACAAGCAACAGGTTTTCAAACAGATTTTAAAAAATAAAAAAAAATAATTTTCTTTAGAACATTGCCCAGTTCCTGCAGTGGTGGCATTCTCTAAATTGTATACTTCTAATTGTGCACTGGGCGTGTCAGCCATCAAGCTAAATGTGTTTAACTAATTAACATCATTCTTCTTTATTTCTTACTTGATCGCTGGTCTTTTCTTTTCTTTCAATTTCAAAAGCAGACACAAACATTTATTTGCGGTAAGTAAAAATTCAAGTCAGACTTACGTGTGCGCCAGCGGCAACAACATGGAATATAAACGAAAACACATACATACACGCCTAAACGTCAATAAATAAACGGCCAAAACACGAAATGCCGGCTGCGCAAAAGGTCGTTAACACACATTCGGTCACAAAAGAAGATACGCCCTATCGTAGTAATGCATGCGCAATGTGTAAATTATATTACGCTCGTTTTGAATTTTCACACACTTACTTTCGTTATGTGGAAAAAAAAATATTATTTAATACCTAAACTATCTGCGTTCATTTAAAGCTTTATATTCATGGCCAATTGCATAATATTTATTTATATACTCATATATATATTTCGAATATCTATTCGAGAAGCATAAAAAGCTATTTGTTTTTCAACGAATTTACAGGAGAGCTAAAAAAGTGATTATTTGTTGTATGAAATCTGCGTTGTGTTCATTTTGTCATTCCGTTTGTAACACATCGAAATATTCAAAATTATAAATATTTTGATTCATTATAATAATCGAACACGATCTAGCTAAGTCCGTCCGTCAGTTTGTCCGTAGAAAGCTCGATAGGACTTATAGGATGGACTTAGACGGATGAAATTGTCTTCAAATATTCTTTGTTGATCAGAAGTGTTTGGTATTGAAAATGGCATGTAGGTCATGTATGACCAGATTTACCGACCAAAATGTGAGCCAATGTACAAAAAAGTGATAGTTTTCAAAACATTGTTGCAATTTTGTTTAAATATATTTTTGACAATATGACATGATAGGAGATCTTGAAATTTTGAACACGTTCTTCCTATTATAAAATAAAAATTTGTGTAGAAAAAGGTAAGAACGATTTTACTCATCATCCGTACAAATATATTCCGAGATTCCGTACAAAATTTGGTAAATCTGATAAAAATAAATGTTTTTCTACAAAATTATCAAAATTTCAGTTAAACTCCTTACAGTAAGTTTAAATACTTTACAATTATAATCCTACAGATATTCTAAATTAACTAACTACTTTATATGGGAGCTGCCACGCCCACTAATACAACGCCGATCACTTTCAGCCAAACTATGTAAAATAATAAGAGATATATTCGAGCAAAGTTTGAAGTATTTTGCAATTATAGTTCTCAATATATTTACTTTGTATGGGAGGTGCCTGTTCTGATCCCTCTAATTTTTGGTTAAACTTCACGCAGAGATGAGAAATTGATTGATAAAATTTGAAGATTTCCTCAATTATAGTTCTCCAGATATTCGAAAATAACTATTTACTTTGCACGATAGGTGTCACGGCTAATAATCAAATCCCAACCATTTTCAGACAAATTTCGTTTAGTGATAAGAAATTAATTCATACAAAGTTTAAATAATTTAGCATGAAAGTTCTTCAGATATCCAAAATTAAAAATTTTTATTGTATGCAATACTGCCATATAAAGACTTCCACAATTATAGTTTTCAAGATATTCAAAAAAAACTACTTACTTTCTATGGGAGGTGCCACACCCACTTGAAATTTTAAAATAAAAAGTAGCTTATTGTTCCTTCCAGGTATAGTGAAACATACAGTATGAATTTCAATAGGATCAGTCCAGATCAGTGATGCCGTTTGGTTACATTTGTTACATTTTTCGTAACTTTTCGACCCTCTACGTAACATGTATAATTTTCCTTTTTTGTACCTTATTTTCGTAACTTTTCAGCCCTGAAAAAGTAGAGTACACATTTTTAGTACTTTAAATGCATATCATGTCACGAATGTTTCTATTAAACAATAGTGTGACTTATTTGTAATTTATTACCACCTAAGTCTAGATCATTTTGAGACAAACTCTGGAAATGCGAAAGATCTTAGTAATCCAATATTGTGCATTTGGAATATTTCGTCAGATAAAAAAATTGTATTGCTGGATCACATAACTCTGTTTTTAGACACTTGAAGAAGTCTGTTGAAAATATCGTATGTCATTAATGTAGCTGTCATTTCATACACCTAGTAGTCATGCTAAAAGTTAGAAAAATTCAATTGAGGACATAATTGGAAATATCGCGGAAATATATAAATTTCAAAATACCAAGTCCAGCAACACACAGCTTTATAGGAATCTAGAGCAACACACAGCTTTATACCAATATTTTCGGTCAGAAATGTTTGAAACCCCTACTAATGTCCCGGAGAATTGATATAATAGATTTATTAAATCAATTTCCTAATTTAAATAATATTATGCTCTACCATGAGTCCCTGATTTATGTGCTGGAGAATACCGGGATTAAGTTTACAATTTAATGAATGTTGTGTAGATAATATTTAGCCAACTAAAACTTATAAAAAGCTCGGGCCGAATTACCGCATTCGTGATCGAATGAGCTATCGTATCGAAAAAATTTTCTATATCGAAATTATAATAAAATTTACTATATTTCTTGCTCTATATCGAATGCCATAATCTCAAATAAGATAATTACGATCAGTTTTACTCGATATCGAATGCTGTAATTCGGACTCTGATTATAGTAACCGGTTTAATACGGACAAAATTATTGTTGTTAGTTATATGTTATTAAACCTTATTACATATAGTATTTATTTGGGAAGAATTCGTAAATGTAACTTTTTATAAAAAAATGTAACTTTCAATTAGAAAAGTTGTAACTTTTTCCAAACTACCCCTGGCAACACTGGTCCAGATATACATTAATTTGTTTATATTATACAATGGATTCGTCTTATTTCTTTGAGAATCTTCTATACAAATGTTTTGTAAATTTTAACTTGAAAATAAATTTATTCTAATATTCGATTTATTCTAAATTAAAAAATGGTATTCATTCGAATAAAAAATGTATTTTTTCCTCGATTAATCGAATAATAAATACATAATTTTTAACAAAAATTTAAACAAAAATATCTTCTTTTTAACTCATAGTTGTAATATTGTTCAAATAAACTTAAAAAGTAAAAATTGCAATAAAATAAAAAAAATATTTTTTAAGTAAACAAAATTTAAAAAAATATATATTTTTCCAGATTTTGACCAATTTTAGATCCCACTTACTTTGGCGTTCTATACGCCGTTGCAAAGGTCTTATAAATATCTATTATTGGATATCCATATTGAATAAGTAGAAAAGGGTTTGTTGCATTCGAGGCGGTTCACACAAGACGAGAATCTCCACCTCAAGTCTCCGAAATTATAGACATATAACTGAAGAGCCGACTAATTTTACTTTCGTGAAATTAGTTGTTATTTTCTAAGGAAATACTCGCGCTTGGGTTGAGCATTATCCAATTAATAAATTACCGTGACTTCGGTCGCCTGTTCTTACCGTGACTTTGGTCACCGGTTCTTACCGTGATATCGGTCACCGGTTCTTACCGTGACTTCAGTCGCCTGTTCTCCTAAGCTAAGAACCCATGTAATTATTTGTATTATATTATTTTTAAGTCGTCATAAACCCGAATGCAGAACGCCGAACCTGCGTTAAGCCGATCGTGATATAAACCCGAACCTACAGTAAGCCGATCCTGAATCTAAAACCTGAACCAGCCGAAATCTAATTTAGTCGATAGCCAAAACCCGAATCACCCGAAAAACCGAACCTAGAACCTGAAAAGGAGTTCCTGGTTGCCGAATTTTGCGGATTAATTGAAAAAATAAATTTCAAGTATCGTGAAAGCTGAAAGTACCTGCGTAAAGAGCACAAAATTCTACATCAGCAGGCAATAAATCAATGTCAAATATGAAACGGTATTCTTATAGTCACGTGTTGAAATTACATATTGTGAGAAAAAAAACCTAAAAAAGTGATAAAAAAAACTAAAAAATTTGCGCAAATAAATACTATTTGTTATAAATAATTTCAAAAAATTAATAAAATTAATTATGCAACCATCAAGTTCAGGTAGTTATTGATATATTTTGGTTAAATTTAAATTTGAATTATTTGTGGAAGTGACTTTGTTATTAGTTTTTATATTGGAAGTGCAAAAAAAAAAATGCATTTTATCAGTTTAAATGGTTATTAGCTGGGCTCAGCTGGGCAGAGAATTAAATGTAATTTAAAAGCCTGGACAGTTAAGCGTTGTTTTGGAAAAAATTAGGTTACTCATCGCTGCGCCTCATAAGATATATGTAAATTAGTGACAGCTTAACCCCATTAAGTTTACCAACAAAAAACTATTTTCGATTCTGCTAAACGTTTTATCGCTGTCGTTGTTGTTATTATTGTCATTGTTTTTTATTTTATAAGAGATGTGAAAATGTTCTGATTAATAATTTGAGAGTCACGTGTGAGTCAGGCCTGGACGTGGCTATATTCTTGTGTTATAATGAGATAAACAATACTAAACTTTTACCAATTACTTTTCTTTATTTCAGTTAAGTTTAGTTTTTCATCCGTTGAGTTTCTAATCGTGAATGAATAACATGCAGGATTTTAACAATGTAATTCTCAGGCACTCACGCACCCACGCTTGTGTATGCTTGTTTAAAAGTTTTTTTTTTGTGATTAATTCGATTTTTTTTCTTGTGGTTAATACCATGTCATCCTACAGATGGCAATTTAGCTTAATAAAAAAAATCATGTTAGTGAGAGCGATCGCGAGAATTTTAGAATTTTATATCGGGAGCCAATTATCACTCACGTGCTCATCTGTACTTTCAATGAACTTTTTTAATGAGGTAAAAAAATCATTGAAAATCAGTTCATAAATAATTCGTATCCGAAGTCTTTTAGTGTCAGGTGTTGGAAAAATCTCTATTATTCACCCTCCCACTACGGGTTAATATAATGATATCATCTCAAAACAATATGGTCGTTTTTTACTAATAACATGTATTAATTTAGTGTGTCTCACTGATGTAGTTCTATAGATATAGAAGAATTAATAACTCATTTGTATGGGGGGAACACGTTTCCACCCTCGTATACCTTTACGATTTTGGTGAAAGGTGTAGTTTGTCTTTAAACTTACCCAGAGCAAATTTAGTGTGCATTACTAGTGTAGTTCCATAGATATATTACAGTTAATAATTATTTTATACGGTGGGTAATTGACTTCCCCCTCTAATATGCCTAAAATTTTGTTACAATATGCGGATTGGTCTAAGAGCTACCCACGTAAAATTTTGCGAGCATCGCTATTGTTGTTGTTGAGATATTAATAAATCCGTAAAAAAGGGCATTTGACCCCACTGTGCGACGTATCTTATCGTAGCTATTTTCGTAGTATCTTTTTATAATTGTATTTTAAACTAAGTCGACCCTGGACATGACCGAGTTGCCTCAGCCGAAGACAAAACCACGTTACACCGCCTTGGAAGATTCATGTACAACATTAACAAAACGCTCGGTATTTTGTGAATGGCATGGGTAAACTGTGAAAATAATTAAGTTTAGCAAAGAAACGTATCATTCGTATTATTTCGTTTTAACACTGAAATGGTTCCAGCTGGTCTTGCATATAGAAGCATGGAGGCTCAGTCAATTTGAATTTGTTCCAATTGATCATATCAACGTATGAGTCATTCTCGAAGTTTATGATCATTACACCCTACACCACCGTAGTGAGTAGGGTATATTGGATTAGTGCTGATGTTTGTAACGTGCACAAATATTGTCCTAACACACCTTAAAGTATACCAAACTGTTTAGGATCACTTTCTGAATCGATACAGATCGCAATTTTAAAGATAATTCGACAAAATTGTAAAGCCTATAAGCCTATTGTAAAATAGTTAAGTTCTCATAAATATCATAATTAAATACATATCCAAACCAAAGTCAGCACAAATAAGTTATATATAAGCTGAACTTGTCCTACCAAATTCAGTACCGATCGGTCCACAATTTCCCATAGCTCCCATATAAGCACCATTCTCAAAAATTTAATTAATGTGCATAAATCTCTAATATATGTTAGAAAATAGGGTATGTAATGTGAATATAAAAACCAAGATATTTCGAAAACGTTAACATATTGATTAGTATTCATCAACTCCTACAAACCGTAGTTAAAATTTCGGATACCAAAATGTCTGTTCCGCTTTGTTAACATTAGATAATATGTACAAGAATTCATAAAACATTTATAAATTTCGCTTATTTGAACATTTTTATTGCTAATTCTTTTAAATCGTTCTTTGTTTTGCCTTTGACATTTGTGGACATTTCGATTTGTATAAATATTTCAATCATGCTTAACAAACATTTTCTTTGTTTATTTTATAAATCCACTCTTAATTGAAAACGCATTTTCAACGAAAGTGTGACAATCATGTATTCCTACAACTACTCGCACTTTAACATACAAAAGTATGTATGTATGTATTACATGCCACCAATAGCAAAAACAATGTCTGTTTGCTTTAGTTTATTTTCAGTCCATATGGTCGTTCATATCATACATACCCCATTCATTCAGACACATCGAAACACACTTTCAGATACATTCATATGAAACTCGCATGCTTTCATTAATTTGGAATTCCAAAAAGCAGTTGTTTTATTCCACATACATACTGACAGACAAACATACCGCCAGACAGTAAAACATGCATGATGTTTTTACTCATGAATGTGTAGAAAATCTCAATTCGATTTTATACATTCACATATGTAAGTGTTTTATATTTTTCGTTTGGTTTTTTTGGCCATTAATTGAAGTTCGTTTACCTTTATTATTATGATTACGATTGCACTAGTTATACTTAATCAAGATACATTCATACATATGTATTCGCACTTATACACGTAGATATAAATATTGGTAAAAACAGATAACTGTCTGTATTTAAAACAGTGAATTTTTTATGGAAATTATTGTTTAAATCTTAGGAACACAGATTACAGATTAACTACGATTTCGATATACCTAAAACTTAAATTAAATTTTCAGTGTTGGACTATTATATCAATTGTAATATTCCGTAAAATGTATGAGTTCTGAGTTCCAAATATATATTTGAAAAAGATATCTCCAAATAGAGATTATAATATAATCACGATATTTACGATTATTTTGTGACAAATGAGCCGTATATGTATATTATTATTATTTATGGATTAGGTGATATTATTGACGCAACAACGACAATATATAATATCGTCGCCTCATATTTAATTTGTCAAATAAAAAATGTTCTTTCATTTGTAGAACTTTGATTTTTCATTAACTTGTTAATCCCATCCCAACAGTTAAGCAAGTAGTCAATGTATCCTTTATAGACAGTAATCGTCACAAATGTCTTTTCACTTGGCTGACTCCAATTTATATATTTTGGTCATTTGACACATATCTGCTCTTAGTAGTGCAGAGAGAAGACAATTGGTTACTTTATACATCCCAGGTAATCTAGCGTGAAGACAATTGTCACTTAAGTGTCTCTAAATAATCTGGACTGTAGACACTTTAAATGTTATGTGAGTAATTCGTTCAAACTGGTTTTAAACAAATTGTGTTAATATAATTCTTATACTGTTAATTTTAATTTTTGCTTAAGTATACTGATATCCCACATAACATAGCATGAAGTCATTAGTCACTTTAATGTCTCCTAGTAACCTATAGTGAAGTCAATTTAAACGTTTATTTTGTACTGCACTTTAGAGAGTAGTTATTTTACCTACCAGACGCAATCCATTGGAGGTTGTCGAAGAAAGATTTGTATACAAGCTATTATTTATTGGACTGCCTATGATAAGTCATGTTTACCAGTTAGGTAGCCAGTAAGGTAACTGACGCTCTTTAACCAGAATGTGAATCCAATGCATTGACTACTTTAGACCAGCTATTAGACAGTCACATTGTATTAAAAAAAGGTCAACTAGTCATATAGCTATAAAATCATTTGTTCGGGGCTGTCTCCTAAAACTGCTGGGATATAGAACCATACACAGAGACATTGCGTTTTGTCAAACAAAAATAAGACAACCACAAAATAAATTGACTAACATATATTTTGTTGTTGCGAGAGTTAGTTTTTAGAGAAAACACTTAGCCTTTTGTCTCGTCTCCATATTACCCTATATGTTAAACTATTCTCTATTCTTATCATTGGTTCCAAAGATATCAGAGAGATTAGAAAGTGCTTTTGTTTTTGTTTGGTTAATGCATTTGGTAAGTATTTTATTGCTATTTTTATGTTTATTTTAATATTTATCAAAACGTCAAACTTTAGGATCAGCTGCTTATTACAGCATTTGTAGTCGTGTAGTAGTGTATTCTTTCATATTTTTATTTATTTAATTCGCCAATGAAATTACAATTTCTTACAGGCCTAGCAATTCTTAAACCTTAACTAAAATCTATTTACTATATTATAATTTAAAAAATGCAAATATTAATGTTATGAGTTTAATAAATGAATACTCCTTCTTATGACATTAGGTTCAGTCTAAAAGTCATAAAGATGATATGATTAGTTGAAGTAAGCACAAACTATACGCATTGGATCAAAGTTTGCATAATTTTAACGGAAATATTCCTGGTTGGACGATTTGGAACGATTTTGGAAATTGGGAATTCCGAGTTAGTGTCCTATTCATTAAACTAATCATGAATGCGATATTCATATACAGTACCGAGCATAAAAAATGCAACGCTATGCTACTATGTGATTTTCAACAGCTCTTATTTTTGGATACCTTCAATTGTCCACATCTGCTGTTTTTATATTCTTGTTGATCATAGGCAATTTTTTTTTCGAAATTGTTCTTTATTTTTTAAGATTTTTCCAATTTTTTTTTTAATTTTTTGAAAAATTTTTTTTTTTAATTTATTAGTGATAAAATGTATGCCAAAGAAATTTTTTTGGTAAAAAAAAAATCGGGCTAAAAAATATTTTTTGCCGATTTTGACCCATTATAGGTCAAACTTATATACATCGTTGCAATGGCTTTGAAATATCTATCATTATATATCCATATTGACTATATTAATGACTTAGTAATCCAGATATAGATCAAAAATAAGCCAAAGATAGAGGTTGTCTCGGAGGATGTTTCCTTATATCTCAGTCATTTGTGGGCCGATTTTCTCGATTTTAATTAGCAACCGAGCCGGAAGAATTACCGATATATTGATGTATGAATCAAGTTAATTTCAACATACAGATGGACATGGATATATCTATCGGCTTCGCTATCTATATGGATCCAGAATATATATACTTTGTAGGGTCGCAAATGAAAAATGTAGAAATTACAAACGGAATGACAAACTTATGTAACTTATATACCCTTGCCACTTATGTGTGAAGGGTATAAAAATTGCTAAAAACCATAAAATTGTTTCATTACCTTCATTTACTATTTATACAAAAAAATTTAAGGACATTAAAGTTCAAAAGTATAAATATTTTATCCAAAAAACGCCATGCTTCTATTTCGTTATAAAAATTTAGTTATAACTAGCTTGACCCGGTGCGCTTCGCTACCCCTGTCGTAGTAAAAATCGGTTCAGCCGTTTAGTAATTATTGTTTAAGAACTAATGGTACCAATTTTACTAGTTTTTCCCCCTGTTTGTCCTTTTCTGGTAAAAGTATTGAAAAAAGTTATAGCCTATTGACGCTTCCAAGTAAGGATCTATATACGTTCCAAATTTCAATAACATCGATCTAGCCGTTTAGGCGTGATGCTCAAACAAACAAACAAATAAACAAACAAACTTACAAAGACATTTATATATTTACTAGCTTGACCCGGTGCGCTTCGCTACCCCTGTCGTAGTAAAAAAAATATGTAACGATTTTATAAAAAAATTTCGGTTTTCCCCCTGTTTATCCCTTTCTGGTCCAAGTATTAAAAAAAGTTATAGCCTATTTACGCTTTCAAGAAAGGATCTATCTACGTTCTAAATTTCAATAAAATAGGTTCAGCCGTTTAGGCGTGATGCTCAAACAAACAAACAAACAAATAAACAAACTTACAAAGACATTTATATATTTATATAGATATAGATTAAGAATTGTGTTATGATTAGATGGCTAGTTTTGATTTTGATGGCTAGTTTTGAAATGGATTTTATTGAAATAAAACTAAAAGGTTAGACATTGAAGTAATAGGCTGTGTTACCTGATCCATGGATGGTGACATCATATATTTGATGCTACCCAAACGAACACATGTGGACATTTATGACTATTGCAACATCCAAAAGATAATTTAATGATGCAAATATAATAAGGAGAAACCAATCCAATAAATCCAATCAATGATGTTTAAGGTCAATTAGAGTTATTTTAATTTATTCGAGTCTGATAATTTAGATCTGTTACTCAGGCCGTTTGGTCAGAGATATTCCCTTCAATATTAAATTAAAATAGTAAAAAGTTGAGATAGCTTAGTATCACGTAAGCTAAAGATATGATTCTATGAAATAGGAAAAGTGTCAAATTTAATATTATATACAGTTATATTCCTCTGTGTTGGAATTCGTTTACTTACCAAAATAAAAGGATATTTAAATATGATTTCATTATTTGTAATTTTTATAAACCACGAGATGTCATATTTTTGTGAAAATATTATTTTAGCATTAAATTTCAGCACCCTTATAACATTAACTAGTCATATACTTTTGATATTGAGATCTTATGCACAGAGTTTTAGGCACACCACCACAATTCTTTGATTTCCTTTTCATAGAGATTATCCGCAAGATTTTAAATTGGTAAAGAAATAAATAAAAATTCCTAAAATGTTCTTGGTTTTCGGACAATTCACCATATTGAACGGAAATTGCATCATCCGTTACTTCTGTTATCCTTTGTAGATTTCATACCTTTGAATTTATTAGTATTAACAGTAAATTACTGTATTGTAACAGTATTATAGTTTTTTAGCAATTTTTTATAATTATTTTTTTCAAAATTTTAAACATTTAGTCATTTCCATTTGAGTTGTATTTTTTTTTTTTGCTCTCTGGGGAGAATTGGATTGCGGTATAAGAAAAATCATACCAGTTAAAGATCACCTAGCATAGCGTTGCATTTTTTATGCTTGGTACTGTATATTCTCCAACTTGTTAGAGTAGGGAGTTTAATAAGTGCTAACCGACTTTCATATGATGGTAGATTAATGTTAGGATTTCATGGGTGTTTGCGGAGGCAAAATAAAAGAAGTTGTTTTTGGACGGATTCAATTTTCCTTATATAGAACCCAGACAATATTAAAATCTAAAAATGGTATCACAGCTGAAGTGAACAATTGCCTTGTGACATAAGGACCATCAAATTCTTTTCCCCATCGTTTGATGAAACCCAAAACCCCTTTGGCTTTATTAACTGTTTGTGAAATAGAAGAATTAAAACATAATTTATCATCAAGTAAGTAATATGCCAAACAGTGTTGCCAGAAAAATTTTACCTCATGTCCCCTATCTGATAATAGATTTCCCCAAAAAATCCCAATTTCATAATTGAAATCCCCAATTTTGTCCCTAAAATTATATTATTATAGAAAAAAATGTTTCTAACTTTTAGTATTTGCAATGCCTTTGTAAAAATATATTTGCAATTTTATTTTTCTAGTAAAAATAAAGAAAAACTAAAATAATACTGCATATAATGAAAACCCGATTAAAGGTTCTTTTAGCTAAAGCCGTATTTGAAACCGGTTTATTATAATAATTATAAATAATAAATAATTATTTATATTGTACAAAATTCAGTTTTTGAAAATATATAATTCTAAGACTTCATATTTATTAAAATTTCTAAGTTTTCACTTTTAAGGCTGGAAAACTTGATTTAATGAAAGTAATACTGTTTTCGTTGCTATAAATAGGTCAAGTTGCTGAAGATTACATGATAATTTTAACAGAAGTCATTGCAAAACTTAGGAAAAGTAACACAGTTACAGTCCCATTTTTTTGTACTTTCCGTTGATCGTACTGTCCTTTCTCTTTGTCCTATTAACCTCCATCTGGCCTAATAATTTCATAGGGATACATTTAAAATTAAATCAGTGACGAAAACCAATCTAATATTGGGTGTATGACTTAAAATTGCGGATTTTTTTAAATATATTTTATATTCCATTTCGAAACGTTTATACAATATGAATTAAAAGTATTGACCATTGTTAGCTCTGACCTTTTTCCATCTTTCTGGCAACATATGAATTCCCAGCCAAAAGAACTGCTCATCTTTAGAGGTCAAGAACGATTTAAATCAATATCGGATACTCTGTTCTAAAGTGAAGCGTAACACAGAGAATCAAATCGAATACAATATTAGTCGGATGGGGCATGGTCTGGACTATAAAGCGGGTGAGGCAAAACACCCCAACCACTTCATTCTAAATACAGGTATTGCAACATATGGCCTAGCGTTGTCATGATGGAATATTACGGTTTCATGCCAGACCGCATATTTTGGGCGTTTTCGGCCAATGCATGCTTCAAACGAATCAATTGCGTTCGGTACAGGTGATGGTCTGATCAGATTTCAGCAGCTCTTATTAGATAAGACCCCTTTGCTCCCACCAAATATAGAGAATTAGCGCTAAGGATATTTAGCTTTGATGTCGATTCAGCTGCAAGTAATGATGCGGTGTAAAAATGATTTTCTTTTATAGCGTTTAAGAATCATCAGATTGAAGTAAGGAACATTGGTTAAAGTGGTTTAAGCTAAGGAAGAGCTTAATGTTATCAGCATACATTAATATTTTTGAATTCTTAATACAAGATGGTATATTAGAATATTAGAAATAATACTGGATCCAAATGGCTACCTTGAAGGACACCAGAAATAACTGGAATATTTTTCGATTTATAGTCTCTGAACAATACGCATTGATATCTGATTTTAAGATATGTTGAAATCTATTTTCCAAGTACAAGTGAAAGTTCAACTTTGTCTAATTTGTACATAAGAAGGACATGATTCACTTTATCGGATTCCTTACTGAAATCCATATAGTTAGTATCAGTTTGTAAGCCGGAATAAAAAGATTTTATCACTGAAGCTGTAAATTCCAATAGTAGCTGAACAACCTTTTCTAAATCCGTGCTGGAATGGAGATAAAAATGATGCAACTTGGTTTGGGAATAACACTCAATTTACCTATACCTCTATAATTGGAAATGTTAGTAGATAAAACAGATTTCCTGTATTTTTTATAATGTTTATTTTCTAGAATTTTTTAAACTAGTAAGCTGCTTTGTGTTCCAAGGTGGACCATTATGAATGGTTTTCTTCATCATTGGAATAGATGATTTAAAACATTTAATAAAGTCATCATAAAACTGATTTAGAATTAGATCAATGGTGTGAAGTCATAAATTGAGTTTTAACGAATGCACTAATTTCAAGAGTAGGGTGATAGAATGGAATCTAATAGAACATACTAAAGTCTCCTATAACAATAATCATGTCATCAGGTTTGGTTAGTTTTACAAAGAGCACTGTTTATTTTTTCTCGACCGAAAAATTGTTATAAATCACATAGGATCACATGAATTATTCATTTTAATTAATTCTAATTAAATCTAAAATAAATTAAAATTCTACAATTTAATGCAGATTATTTCAAAATATGTATGTTTAAAATCTGCGCAATAGTTTCTTCAGTTTATGTTCTCATTTTAAATACGATGTTGCTTATATATGACTGGCAACAAAACTACGCGTGCTAATAATTTAATGCGCATATTCTTATAAATGAATACAGTTTACTTAAAAAAAAAAAACTCCTCAACAATTATAACAAAAATACATTATCCACACTTCAAAACAACTACGAAATCGGAAAACAAAGTAAATCAAAATATGCCAAATTATTTTAAAAGGCTGATGTAAATAAAATAGAGAAAATACAGCAAAGCTTTGAAGAAAGAAGATACATTAGAAAACAAACAAGAAAGTAAAACATGTGTTGATGATTCATGTTTGAAACTTACAAATACATAAAACTTGTGATCGAATTACACAATAGAAAATTATATATATTATTCATATGTATATTATACAAAAAATTTCAAGAAAATAGGCTAATTACTAATTGTTTAATACATAAACTGATTTACATAAATTTGAACAGAGACTTGAGTGTTCAAAAACCGAAATTCGTCTGATAGAAAACGTCAAACAACTTGTTAAAAATAACGTTTGGTGATTCCTATGCAAAAATAATAATATTATATGTATTGCAAACAACATATATTATGTTCTTTTTAAACGAAATTCGTAATATTTTTCAAAGCCAAAGTTTTCAAAATTAAAAGGAATAAAAACAAATTGTTCATGCTTGCGTACGCTCCTCTAACTACTCTACAAATTTTATACAAATCGAAGATCTTGTTTGTTTCCTTTTAAGTGTTAATAATTTGTAAAAATACAAGGTGGCGCAAAAGTAAACTTCCGATGTTTTTTGGCTGTAATTAAAAAAAAAAATTAAAAACTTTGATTCTTCTTGTGGATTATTTTTATTTGGTCTTATAATTTTTTTTACATCAAGTCGAGAATATGATGTCATGTAAATTTCCGCCGCCACAGTTGATTGTCATTTGAGCCCATTTTATGGCATTTTCCATCACTTTGGCCAAAACTTCCTGCGATAGGTCCTCACATTCTTGACGGATATTGTCTTAAAGAGCTGCAAGAGTCTGAGGCTTGTTGACATAAACCCGCGACTTCAAAAAGCTCCACAAAAAGAAGTCTGGAGCGGTCAAATCAGGCGATCATGCTGGCCAGTGCAAATCGCCAAAACGGGAGATTAGGCGCCCGGGGAATGTATCCTTCAGCATATCGGTTGTGGCACGTGCAGTGTGTGCCGTTGCACCGTCCTGTTGGAAACACATGTTTTCCAATCCCAATTCATCAAGTTGCGGCAAAAAGAACTCGTTGATCATTGCTCTGTAGCGCTCACCATTCACAGTAACCGTTTGGCCCGCGACGTCTTCGAAGAAAAAAGGTCCGATGACTCCTCCAGCAAAAACAGCACACCATACAGTGACTTTGAGCAGGTGTAATGGCTCTTCGTGGGTTACACGCGGATTTTCAGTGCCCCAGAAGCGTAAATTTTGCTTATTTACGTACCCGCTAAGATGGAAATGGGCCATCATCTTCCTCTTGGTGGTGATTAAGGATGGCTTGAGCGTATGTTAGACGCGATTGGCGGTCAGCAGCTAACAGCTGATCCACCGTCTGGACTTTGTACGGAAACATCTTCAAATCTTGTACCAAAATTCGCTGTAAAGACCGTCGACTGATACCCATTTGCGTGGCACGTCATCTGTTCGATGTCGACGGCGCTTCCATGACATCCTCGGCTACAGCAGCAATAGTCTCTGCAGAACGGCTACTCCAGGGTCTGCCACGCCTGGCAGCATCTCGTGTTGTGCCAGTCTCTTCGAAGCGAGCGGCTAAACGTCGCAGTGTTTCACCAGTAGGCGTTGGACGGCCAGGAAATCTGCGACGAAATTCACGTTGTGCCAAAGTCACCGACCGATTATTGGTCAAATAAATAGTCAGCAATATTCCGCGTTCTGGAGCAGTGTAGCGTAACATTGTTTATTAACGTGTATTTCGCATGTGTTTACTACACAAATGTCAAAACAGAACTGACATTAGGGGCCAATCGCAAAATTTATAGCATTTTCTGATAGGAGGATTACTTTTGCGCCACCTTGTATATACATTCCTAGCAAAAACTTGCAATTATTGAACAATTTACTTTTTGGTTACTGGTTCGTACCATGTACATTACTTAGAAGTAGTTTAGTAGTGACATATAATCTGATATAAAAGTAATTGTTTACGAAATTGATTCATAATAAAATACATCCAACCTTTGAATGGTTACATTTTTAAAAATCATCTGCATTAACTAGTAGAAAACGGTCAAAAATATGGGAATTCCTCCTTCTTTCTCTCCCTTAACCGCCCTATTACCCCCTGAACAGCTGTGTAAACATTCTAGTAGTTTACAAGGTTGCATTCTAGTGTAATAATCGGTTGCATTCATTCTTCCTCTTATTACTTTAGGATGAAACCTTAACCTGTTCTGGGGAGACATGACATATTTTGCCTCTATTACACATCAAATTGGGACTGTATGCAGTTTTGCCTTTCTTTCGGGAAAGTTTCCTAGTTTGAGTACAGAAAAACTAGAAGCTATAGATTTTTTAAGTAAGATTTAGTTTTTATATTTCAAATTCCTAATTTAATTATTGATAAATTCACTGCAATTTATTATTGGGAGTTAAGCTAGTTCCAACGCGAATTTCACTGGTTGCTAAGGTTAGATCTTCAGGAAACATTTTCCAAACCGGATTTAGAAATAAAACTATAAAGTTAATGAGAATTACAGACACTTAAACTTTATTTGTAAAAATATCACAGCTTAAACGAAACACCAACAATAAACAGTTATTTTGTCTTTTCCTACGTTTAAGAGTTATTTGATTGATGGATTGTATAACGTAGAACAAGGAGAACGTTTCCATCAAGATATAAAAGAGAGTGAATAATTTCAAATTACTGTTGGAGTATCACGGAGAAGTATCCTAAAGACTCCATGTAGAGAATCTAAAAAGAGAAGCTTCTAATCTGTAAAAAAATTTAATAATAAATTGTAAAATCTTTTATTTTCGTTTTTTTAACCCCTGGAATTTCTCGAAAACTACACGTAGCATAGAAAAAATGTGTACAGAGTTAGAATTAGCTTATCGAATATACTTAAAGACAGTTTTAGTCGTGACGGCACCAAAATCGTTGAATACCTGTGTAATTTTTTAAAGACAATTTGTAATGTTTATAATAGTAATAATATATTTAAGTTCCTGATTGGAGGAACTTTGTTGTCGTTCCATTGAGCTAAGGTAATGCTCTGTATCTGTTGCGACCAAAAGATTCATATCTACTATGGCCAGACCATCACAGCGAGAATTTGACGCCTTATAATCCTTAAGTCAAATTTTGACAGGATTAAACTGTCTGTCAAGATTTTTCTCACCCGAACAAATTGTCCCACCCTATGGAATAAATGTAAAGATTGTTGTAATTACAAACGAAAAACCAACCAAACTATTAACTCTGGTGGTGAATGGTATAATTATATTATATCTGGGACCATTTATTCTGTAATACAACATTATTTTTAATATTACAAAAATATGTTTGCTTTTAATGCGTCTATGTATTAATGTACTTGAATCGCAACAACTAAAATTAAATCACTAGGAATGTTAGCTGAGCAAAATGTTGTTGTAGCACATGTACGCATTAAAACCATACACGCGCCGCACATAATCTTGATTTTATGCGAATTTACTTTGAATTCTGCTTTATAATTTTTTGCGAATTTTACAAAACAATGAACAAAAAGTTTAAGTATCTGTAAAATACATTTAATGTTATTTTTTGGATTCCACGATTGTTGTTTAATATTTCACTTATTATGAAGTGAGCTTAATATTTATGTATGAACAAGCTGCAAAAAAGCTTTAAATAAACATTAATTCCATTAGTTTTATTTATAGAAACACGTTTTTGTACAAATACAATTTTTCATTGCACACAGAAAAAATTGGTTAGAAAACGGTTGTCATTATTGATACATATTTGATAAAATATATAATATTTTTTTTATAATCTCTAAATATGTATTTTTAATTTTAATGGATTACTATCGAGCCAATACCGCCAAAAACACGGTATTGAAAAAAGACAAAAAAAAAAAAAATACATTTTCCCTATACAATACTTACTAACTTCGAATCGATATATCTTGATTCCTATCCTTGATCCAGCGAATCGCCGGGACTATATAACTTTTTTTTTACCGATATAACTTTACCCGATGGGCAAACCCCCGCAGATTTGGGCTTTCGTACAGTGTTATAAATTGTGATAATGTAAATAATTATGCTATTGTAAAAGATAACGAATATTTAATAGTGATTCGGTGCTCCCAACCAATTGATAACTCCGACAATCAATAGGTGGTTAAATATTTTTTAAAATTTAGAAAAATATTCGGCTGTGCCGAATTTTATATACCATATGTTACCCTACACCGATAAGATGATTATAAACAGTTTATAAGGGAGCTATGACTAATTATGAACCAATCGCCTTATTAGGTGGCATGTTCTCTGTATATATGAAACATATTATTTATGTTGAATTTTATTTGAATACCAACATTTTAAAGAAATCTATACTCGTTAAAATGATTTTCAAAAGCTACGACTAATTATGGACTGATCGTTATTAAATTTGGTGAGAAGACTTATTTGTATTGAATTTTATTTGAATACCTACATTTTTAAAAGATTTATGCTAGTTAAAGTGATTTTCGGAAGTGAGCCTTATATGGGAGCTAATTGTTGACTAATTATTGACTAATCATCGTCATAATTTGATGGTACGAGTTCGGATATATATAATTAGGATTTTTATCAGATCTAAGCCACCCACCTTGGTTGTGTAGGCTATAAATAGGTAAAAAACACATGTAATTTCGGTTTTTGTATTTTATCTCAGTCATTTGAAAGCCGACTTTTCCGAATTTAAATAGTAACCTAAGTATCAATCAAACAGACGGACAAAATATCGCTTTTTATAACGATTCAGAATATATATAATTCATGAAGTCGCAAATGAAAAGTGTTGAAATTACAAACGGAATGACAAACTTATATATATACCCTTACCACTCATCATTTTACCTTATTCTTATACAGTGCACTCGCGGTAACGTGAACACCGTCTAACGTAAACACCGCCTAACGTGAACAAGCTTTTGTTTACATTGACTACTCTGTAACGTGAACAAACTCAGAAAACTCTATAACGTGAACGATTTTGTTCACTGCATTTGTTTTCTAAGCATGTAGATAACACTGAAATACATGCATTAAATTCGATTTTTAAAGTTTAGGGAATCCCCTTGTATTAAAAATGTGTTTGTATCCTCTAAATTAATATTTTTTGTATGGTAACGAATGAGTAATTTTATTTGCTATGTAATTTTATTTCAATGTATATTTTCTCAATTTAATCAATAATTTTTGTTTTATATTTTAATAATGAAAATAATAATAAAAGAACTTTACGTTCAAGCGTGTAAAACGCAGGTTTATATTATACAATTTTGTATTTTTTCCATGTAATTCCACAATCGCTAACGTGAACAAATTCACTAACATGAACTCGCGGTAACGTGAACTAATACGTTACCGCGAGTGCACTGTATATTGATCACTATATATAAGAATAAGTTGAAATGATTTTGTATTAAAGGCAGTTGCATCTACATCAAGTTGTTTAAATAGTTTTCAGAGATAGTACATAAAACTGACCAAATTCGATTGGCGACAAATTTGGTTGTCACAATAAAACATTTTTCTTTGTGTAAAAACTAAAAAATATTTAACAAATGTTCATCGTATCATAATCAGCTGTTGTATGAGAGTCATTAGAGAATTCTTATTGTAGCTGCTTAAGGTCAATTCATATAAGATGGAGACAATTAACAGCTGATTACTTTTTCTTCGCATATTTGGTTAGCGTCATGACGCGTCAGTCAAAGCATATTTTTATTTTCAATTTCTACATATTCTCTGCGTATTAACAAAATATTTATTTTATGCATAAATAACTTAAGCCACTACTATTTAAATATTCACACTATTTTTAATTATTCATAAGACCAATTGCTGGTTTTGTAGAACGGCCACCACCTTATATGAATTTGTCTTGGTAGCTGCTCATAACAACCGAAGTGCTGGGAGTAGCAGAAATGAGCACATGTATATTAGGGTTGCCCTTAATAAACGAAAGTTGGATATTTGCCATTCTCACCCCCAGTTTGGTGAACATTGGTAAAAAAATCATCATGAAAATATTTTAGGTAAAATTCATTTTTTTCAGTTTTTGTAAAAATTTTTCCATTTAATAATAACTTTTGCAATTTAATTTTAAAGAATCGAAATGTGTACGTAATTGTCGTTCTAATGTGACATAAAAAACAAAATTGGTCAAAAAATGTTAAAGTTATTAAAAATTCCCCAAGCCATTAACGTGTCTCAGGCCACTAGAACATGAAATGTAGGAACAAAATTAACATATTTTGATAAATATTGAAATAAAAGCTAATTTTTACTTAAAATATATCCATATTTACTTGTATATGAGTTTTTGTCTTCGTAGGATACCGTTAACCTATTCGCAGGTATGACCAAAGAAATAAAATATTTTTAACGGCAGTTTCAAAACTCCATTTTTAAATTTTTAAAAATTTCGTTAAACAAATTTCATCATTTTTTGATCATCTTATTGGGATTTATTGAGAATATAATAGGGAATAAAAATATGAAAAAATTATCAAAATATCTCTTACAGTTTTTCCGTACCTGCGATTTAAATTTTGAAATTTTCGAGAAAAACAAATATTTGGCCATTATTTGGCGAATGAGCTCTATTTCCTTACCGTTATGAATTTTAAGTAAAACCTATTCAAAATATTATAGCCCAGATAATTTTAAATATAATCTGAAAGTTTTACTAAAATTGGAAAACGCTAAACCTTAAATCGTGAAGGTCAAATGTAAAATTTTTCAATATTTCTAATTTAAAGATAGCGAAATATTATTTAGTTTTGGAGCAATTTTGATGAAACTTAAGAAAAATATAACATGTGGTCTAGTATTTAAAACAACTGCACAAAAATGGAAATTAACCCTTAATGACACTTAGGGGCCACCCTAGTGTACATATAGCGTTTACTCAAGGCTGGATTAGCCGACTTAACCTTAATGTTGACTTTAGTGCGATTATAAAACATACAAAATGTGTAACATGAATTTGACTTAAAAATCCAAACAAATAATTTTTAAGCGGTCGAAATTTGTTTTTATGTCAAGTAATAAAATATAAAACCAATTTTAAAAATCAACACTATTAGCAGATGTCACATATAAACGTAATGAAATTCTGTTTTTAACACTTAAATTACTATAATTGCTCTAACTACTTTACACACAACAAAAACTATCAACTGTTTTTCTTAAGTACCCTTAACTATTGTTTCGTTAAGTGTACATTAAATTAAGATCGGTTAACCCTGTATTTAGGCGTATTCGAAATGAAATATTCCTTTCTATATGCTATACTAAGAACCACCGCTGCCAAATGTATGGAAAATTTCCCAGATATCTTCGGGATCCAAATCTTCAATAATTCTGTCAGACATGCTTTCGAGAAGTTTCCTATTTAAAATCAGCAAAATCCGTCCATAAATAACGGAGATATGAGCAAAAATCCGAGACAACCTCTATTTTTGGCCTATTTTTGATCTATATCTCGATGACTAAGTCATAAATATAGACAATATGGATATCTAATGATAGATATTTCAAAGTCCATTGCAACGATGTATATAAGGCTATACAAAGTTGGACCTACAATGGGTAAAAATCGGGAAAAATGTTTTTTAACCCGAATTTTTTTTTTTCACAAAAAACATTCTTTTGTCATACATTTTTTTCACTAATAAATTAAAATTTTTTTTTTTTAAATTGGAAAAAACTTTTAAAAAACAATTTTGAAAAAAAAAATTAAAAAAAAAAAAAAATTTTTATTTTATTTTAGAGTATAATTTTAAAGTATAATTTGGTGAAGGGTATATAAGATTCGGCACAGCCTGTTATGAACTAAATTGCATTAAAATTTATCAGGAACAAATTATGTATAGTCGTAAGTCCGAACAAAGATTTGCATGTATATGATCCATAGCAATTTAGCAGCTCTCATCGTTTGGTTCATTATTGGGCACATATAATGAGCCGTTTAGGCCCTAATTGTTTTTAAAAGTTGAACGGCTGGATCGATGGAACCATTTTGCCCATTTCCAAAACCAAATATTTCGGCTATTTATTACAAACATATTTTTGGTCGGGAAAATCAGCCTAAAATGGCTGATATATAAGCTATCTAGCTCGATTTGTAATCTATATCTGGATTACTAAAAATAGGATAATACACGGCAATTATTTACTCAAAAAACAGTAACCACAATAAAATACAGCAGGTATTTTGTAGTTTTATTAAATTAAATCTGTAGAGCCAATAATAATATGATGAATCTGTAGTAAATTTCATTGAAATCGGAGTTGACAAATTCGAAAATTGCAATTTCCGAATAATAATTTCGTTACTTCAATGGTTATTAAATATTATTGAGCCAACTGCGATAAATTAAAAACATAATAATACCCTACATTTAGTATATGAGAGAAAAGTTTTCTATTTTAAAAAATTATCTTTGATGCTTCTTTATATGAAATTAGCTATTTATAGCAGACTGATTAAGATACATATATTGAAATTCTTTTTGGGTAAACCTTTTATGCTCCACTTTCTATATATCATCAATAATAGTATTATTTTCTTAAAAAAATCTAATTCTCTGCCTTTCATTGCCACCTTATGTTAAATATAACAAATTGCCCACGATGCATATAGAAAAATTATACAAACAATTACAACTATTTTATCAAGGGAACATTTTTAAATAACTAAAGGCCATAGTTTTTCAAAAGTATTATGACAAAACATAATAACGTAATTCAAAATGAGTAATTTTGGAATTTTCCTACAATTTTAATTTAATGAAATAATGCTTCTGACTGAATTGAGAAACATAGGATGCTTAATGTCATTTGTTTATAGGTTTAACCAAAGAGATTTTGTAATTCCGTTTGTAACAAATCGAAATAATGGTCTTATACCAACAAAACTAGATAGCTATGCCTGTTGAAGGCACGGGAAGGACCTAAGGGAATAAATTTTTCAACAAATATTATCAATAGCAAACAGAAATGATGATTAGTGTACAACATATATGGGCAATTCCATATCATCGTACGTGACATTTGTACGCCTATAGAGTGGAATAGATTTTGCAAAAATAAGAATATCTGAAAAATAATTTGGTCTTGGTCCATTCAGTTCATTCGAAACATTGTTGTCCAAAATATAGAACGAAATAAAGGCATATCGTACGTGACATAAAACGGATGTAATTTTGAGGTACATTTAGAAATATGCAAAAATTTGCGAATCGTGAGAGAAGTTAGGTTTTCTTTTAATTTCTTACACTAAACCAAATATGTTTCCTTTACAATCCATCATATTTGAATAAAAGCAATCCTTGGATGATTTTATAATAAATAAAATTTAATATCGTACGTGACATACCGTACGTGACAGATTTTTCTCTTCTAGTAAAACAACACATATTCTGTAAATATATGTATACAAAAACTAAAAAAATAAATAGAAAATATATTATCGATTTCAATAAACAATTTGATAATAGCAAAAAAAAAAAAATCAGAGTCAAATTCATTTCATACTACATGCTAATTGATAGCTTAGTTTTCGCCACAATTTTAGCTTAAAACATATCAATTAAATTAAAAAATTAAATATAGTCAGTTTAAACTATTATTTTTGTTCTTAAAATGTTGTAATATGCTCTAAATACTTTCACATAGTAACATTTTAGTGTTTTCTCCTATTGAAATCATCTTGAAAAAAAATTTCAAAGGTTTTAGTTTTTTCAGTCGTGGTAGTCATTCTCGTGGAATTGCCCATATGGATATTCGCTACATAATCAGTACAGACACCTAACTCCTACTTAATATTAAAAATTGATTTGTGCGACAATTATTTTAATGAAGTTTATCATAAAATGTAAACAGCGCAATATAAATGTGAAACATTTAACAACAATTTATTATATAATATAAATGTTGATACCCAGCAAACATTTTCTTAATGCTTTGATATTTGAAGATATGTTTAAAAATTACATTTAGTATCAAATTCACATTTGCTGAGCAAGTGGAAGAGCACTTACAAAAAGACACATATTCGATATATATTTAATTATACCCTGCACCACCATAGTGGGGAGGGTATATTGGATTAGTGCTGATGTTTGTAAAGTGCAAAAATAGTATCCTAACACCCACTCAGGATCACTTCGATTAAGCGATCTCCGTGTTTGTGCCAAAGGACTCAGCCCATTGAATTTGGTTAGAATCGGTCCATACAATCTGAAAATAGTTAAGCTCTCATAAATATCTTAATTATAAACATATTCAAACCAAGTTGAGCACAAATAAGTTTTATATAAGCTGAACTTGTACTACCAAATTAAGTACCGATTGGAACACAATTTTACATAGCTCCCATATAAACACCATTCTTGAAAATTTAATTAATTAATGTGCATAAATCTCTCAAATATGGTAGTATCCACATAGAATTCATCACAAATATGTTTCATATATACGCAAATCATCCCACCACATTTTTTGAAGATCGGTCCATAATTAGTCATAGCTCCCATATAAAGCCCACTTCCGAAAATCATGTTATCGAGCATAAATTTCTTAGAAATGTTGGTATTCAAATAAGATTCAATACAAATAAGTTTCATATTAAAGAAAAACTGTTGATAAACATACACTCGGTGTAGGGTAACATATGGTCGGGCATGCCCGACTATACTTGTTTTTTATGTAGAAGTGAAGGGAAATTTAACCATTTAGCAGTAATAATTATATACTATTGAAAACAGTGCAACAAATAATTACAAGTTCAGTGCAAGTAGTATTTTTACTGTAATAACATTGAAAAGAAGTGTCAGGGACGATTTTTTCCTATAATTTCGATGTTGATATATCTTGGTGGATTTCTGCCTGGGTGTATACTTTTACAATGAACTATATGTTATACACATTTCTATTGTTTTTTGGGTGAACCTGTAATTATTTCTCTGGCTATTTATGATTAGACATACTTAGAAATATGTATACAAACATACATTAATTATCTGCAAGTATCTACACGTTTGTATTTATTAAAACGTTGTGTGTGGTTGCGAAAGTGATCGTTCACATTTAGGTAAAAGATTCGCACGTTTTGCTTTTATGGAATTTCCAACAACTGAATTTCTATTTTTACTTTATTTTTTATATGTTTTGTTATTATTATTGTTTCTTCGTTATTTCGTGTGTATTTTTGCTAAATAACCGGAAGTTCATTTACCTTTAAAAGCTAAAAAGCAGAAAAGAGCTCAAAGCCAACAAAGAGATGAATGAGATTGTCTAAAGCAAAATTACCGAGTGATCCATTGAACAAAATTAAAGAATACGAAAATTAAATGCGCAATAAAAAAGTTGAAAGAGAAAAATATGTTTTGAAAGAGTAAGGGCAATTACTTACGTATGATTGTATAAAATGTGCCCACAAAACAAAAGCTTTCAAATATTTAAAACAGTTCTCTATTGGATGAATAAATACTGACACTCTGTTCAGTTACACTTAGGTTAATGGGCGATAGTGAACATAATTTACACATCAGTTAATAAAACATTAAAGCTTTTTACAAAAATTTAAAAAATGTATAGTTAAAGGGTTTTCCAACAAGAGGTGTTATTTTGAATCTCCCGGTATTTCGGTAGCTGTCACTTTTGAAGCTTTTATTCTTTGACATTTGACAAGTAGAAATTACGCCATTACTAAAAATGGAACGATACACGCTTCAACAACGCATTGAAATTATTAAAATTCACTACAAAAATGGTAAAAATCTTGCAGTCACAGTTCGCAAAACTAAAGCATTTTTGGGTCGTCGTGAAGTACGATGTTATTAAAATAAACTTATAAATGTTGAGAATTACATAATGAAAAACGGCAGAAAATGTTCAGATTTATGCCTTAATCGCAAAGCCACATGTAATAGGAAGAAAATGAGATATCGATCACAAAAATCGATGGATTCTTTTCGAATTTATTCACAATTAACACATGTAAAAAATTTTCACTCAAAGTACACGCTTGTAAGCACATACAATTTTGTGAAAATGGGCAAATTCACTTAATTGTGAATAAATACGAAAGGAATCCATCGATTTTTGTGATCGATATCTCATTTTCTTCCTATTACAGGAATCCATTGATTTAAATTACCAATGTGCAATACGCATAACAAAACATAAAAAAATTAATATTAATTTTTTTGTTTGATAAAAAATACATAAAAAAATATTTTTTTTTTTTAATTTTTTATTTCGAAATTGTTTTTTAAAAGTTTTTTAATATTTTTTTAATTTAAAAATTTATTTTTTTTAATTTATTTGTGAAAAAATTTATGACAAAAAAATGTTTTTTGTGAAAAAGAAATTCGGGTTAAAACATATTTTCCCGATTTTGACCCATTGTAGGTCCAACCCACTATAACCTTATATACATCGTTGCAATGGACTTTCTGACAGAATTATTGAAGATTTGAATCCCGAAAATATCTGGGATTTTCAGAAAATTGATTTCAACAGACAGACAGACATGGCTTAATCGACTCCGCTATCTATAAGGATCCGGAATATATATACTTTATAGGGTCGGAAAATTATATTGTGGAAATTACAAACGGAATGACAAACTTATATATACCCTTCTCACGAAGTTGAAGGGTATAAAATACTTTAGAAAATGTTTATCTTCAAATTTGTATTTTATATTGTTTAAGAAAAATTTTACTTCAAAGTAAGTTGCAGTTACAATTTTTCAATAAAATATTATAATTGAACATCATTGTTAACTTCGTTAAAATAATATCAAGAACAACTACAGTGATTATCTTTAAATATATAAAGTACACCTATCCCTCGATTAACACGATACTTTTTTTACACGATTTTATTGTTTTTCGTTTAAATCAAGGCATGTGGAAATTACCTCAATTTACACGATTTTTTTTTTTTTTTAATATTTTAGCAAAAATTAATTTTTTTTTCAGTAAATATATCCTGCACAATTCTCAAAAATAGTTACCTATAAAAAATGAAAACATAATAGGGAAAAGTGTAGCAGCTGGAACCAAAATGAGCCTGAGTACAACTTCATGCATTCGGGACATTTCAATTGAAAATGGAAAAGCCACTAATGATCAAAATAGAAAATCAAATAAAGCTTTGAGAATTTATGAAAAACTTAATGATCAACTACCATCTACGTCATCAACTGCAAAAAAATATTGTTTTCGTCAAGTCATGGTTGGTTTGAAATATTTAAGCAAAGACATTCCTTACATAATCTATAATTAAAAGTTAAACAAGCTTCTGCTGATTTAACTTTTAATTATAGACATGTCTAAAGAATATCCCGAAAAATTTACTGAAATTTTTGCTGCCAATTCATACACTCCTGATAAAGTCTTCAATACAGACGAAAATAATGCCACAGCGTACCTTTCTATCAAACGCTAATACAATTTTTGAATTTAAACAACGTTTAAAAATCAAATTTTTTATGGAAATTTTGCTTTAAAACATTGTTTAAATAGAAATTTTATTAATATGTGGGAATGTATTTACTTTATTTTAAAATAAATAAATTTTGTAAACAAAATTTTATATTTATTCGTATTTGGGTCTTTTCCGATTTACACGATTTCTCCTACAAACATTTTTCATTTCGATTTACACGATTTTTTCACGAACGCATCTATAGTGTAAATCGAGGGATAGGTGTATATATATGGAGGTATATTATTGTATCAGGTTATGTGCGATTTTATAATAAAATAAATTAATTTTAAAATGGCTGAAACAAAATGTTAACAATAATGTAATAAAATAGTGTTAAGGAGGAATAATCTAAAACAAACACTTGTGGTCATCTACATAATAAAAAATATAAAAAAACAAAAATAGTCAAAAGAATTCGTGCACAACAGCTAATGAAGATATCTGTACATGGGATATTTAAAAAAAATATCCATAGACGCCAGCTTCTAAAATAATCGATGTTCTCAATCTAGGACTGTTAAAAGAAAATCTGTTTCAGCTGGGCTAAAAACCTATAGAATACAAATAAACCATTTAAGTATATCGCAGACAAATCGTAAAATTCTCTTTAAGTTTGCTCTGAATTCTGACGGAATGAGGACTTGCCAATAAGATGAAATCCCAAATTCTGTACTGGATCAGTTATAGGGTATTGAATCGATTAACCGTTTATCGGTTAACCGATTAATTTTGGTCGGTTAACTGTTCGAATAATTTAAAACTGCCGATTTTCAAATAACAAATAAACCGATTAAATTGTGTCGATTAACCGAAACTTCTTTTTTTTTTGTACTTTATATAGAAATATAGTTTTAAAGAATGTTCATGAGTTAAGATATAAAATATCTTAACTCATGAACATTCCAATCTAGCAATAGTTTTTTGAAGTATAGCTCAAAAACTGAAACTAAGGAATTTGGAAATTACCTTTTTTTTAGAAGGTTCCATGATGAACTTTGTCCTAATGGGTTGGAGGTAGACATGACAATAGACAAAACTGAAGACATTAATGAAACTAGTCTTTTAAAAGTATTAAAAATCTAAAAAATCCCAAAACGACTCCAATGGTATAAATGAGGATTTCATATGCTTAAAAAAAACTGAATAAAGAACTGAGAAATGGATAGTCTTTCTCATGCCTTACTTTTGATTTTTCCAACATCTACAATCAGTGAGAGAGTTTTTTTCAAGGAAAGCTTTTAAATTATATTTTTTTCTTAAAAGATTATTTCAGAAAATTTCACTTAAATCGTAAAAAATACTCACATGTGTATTATAATAAGTACACAAAATTTATAGTTTTATTTTCAATTTAAAATTAAAATAGAAATTATTCGGTTAATCGAATAATTTAAAATTAACCGATTATTAACCGATTAAATCTAGACCTCGATTAATTATTTGCTCGATTAACCGATTAAACCAGAAACCCGATTAATTGAATGCCCTAATCAGTTAAGCATGAAGGCGGACCTGTTATGGTGTAAGGTCGAATTTCTGGTGAAAGCTTAGGGCCTTTACATAAAATTGACGGTATTATGGACTTATTAGTTGATAAAATGCCACAACAATGAATATTTCAACATGACAATGACTCTAAACACACATCCAAATCGGTGAATGGGTTTTAAGAACAGGAAGACGTTAATATCAAGAAGTGATCAGCATAGCCACCTGACTTTAACCCTATAGAATATGTATGGGTAATAGTAAAGAAAAAGGTAAATCGTGAAATGGCACATAGATATCCAGACAAATTATATCAAGGCATGGTCATCTATTCCACTGATAACAATAGAGAACCTTATTAGTTCTATGCATAAAAAAATAGTGACTTGTACTTTAAACACAAGGTGATATGGATATATATGGACAGACAACAAGACGGATAGGCAGACATAGTTAAATCGACTCTAGAAGTTATTCTAAATACACAGATTTGTATACTTAATCCAAATCCCGTATAGTGGTGTAGGGTATTAAAAAGTACGGTGTTTTCTTTACAATTTCTTTGAAAATCAAGAAATGATCACTTAGCATTTCAATAAACGTATTGTTACGAATGTGCAATGACGATTTGAGTTTCACGGTCTGTAACGACTGCCTGCAGCATTCGTCATATTTGAGGGAACGTCCATCAGTAGCATGCGGTTGTTGGCATTGTTTGTAAGTATGGCAACACTAAATGTTTGGGCTGCTGGTAACGACATCGAAGGCTCTGGAATTCGAATGTACTAGTATGTCCGTTAAGAGCATTGTAGAAGATTCCCGATAGATGGCGTGTGTGTAAATAGTGGCAGAGGTGGCAGTCGTGAGTTGAGTTGATCATTGTCGGTGTTAGAGTTAACATCAACTGTCGTGTACATGTGTGTTTGTACATTATAAAGTTTGTGTTCATTTCTACGAATTGATAAACGTGTATAAAGACACTGAGTGACTATTTAATTCTGTTGTTGTTGTATATTATAAATAAATAGTTGTTACAATTTTAAACTACAGAAACTGCTTTTTATTTGCAATCAAAGTATCCTGTTTATTTAAAGGAAATAAACCCCCGTTTATAAAAGGTAAAAACGTAACAGTATTTTTAGTGTGCATATGTATTCAAATATGTTTATTTTGTAGCATAGTGTTATTAAACTACTCTCAGATTTACAAAATAATCAAACTTGGGTGTTAGTAATAAATGTTTTTACTTATATTTGCTCTCCACTGTGTGTCTAGATTTTTATAATGTATGTACGAACATAGTCGTACATTCACATGCAGTAACATTTTCAATTAGACTGATTTGAAATCTAATGAAATTACATGAGAGCATTTCTTTTATTTATAATTTCAAATCTCACTGGAGTGAATGAGCAAAGAAACATTGCAAGCTTTTCAACTAATTAGAAATATTTGATGAAAAAAATTACAATAAATGTATGAAAGAAATATGTATATACATACTTATATGCCAAAAAAAAAAAAAAAAAAAACAACAAAAATAGTTGAGAGAAAATGGAAAATTGGAATATACTAGAAAAAAAACAGAAGTACACTAAAAAAATTAAAAATGCTACAAAAAATACAAAATAAGATTGATTTGAAAATATGCATTTGTGAGAGTTTACATGTATGTATGTTTTTCTTCATATAAAACAAAATTTTGGGAATGTGTTGATATGATGTGCGGTTTTGTTGTTGGCACATTTCAAAATCCTTTATTTTCGTACTGACTCAAAACGAAGGAAAAAATGCGCATTTAGCGAAATGCAAAAGTGCAAATACATACTTCCGTTTCCGTTGCATCACTTTATATATGATTTTTTCAAACATTTTTTTATATAAGTAATTCTTTCTTTTTTTTTTTGTTTTGTTTGCAAATGTCAGAGAGTTGTTCATTTTTTCGTCTTTAAAAGACTCGCCCACTTTTTTTTACCGATTCTACTTATCAAATGTATGTTTGTAGGAATCAAGTAAAGTACATCATCATTGATAGATGATGTACAGGACGAGATGGAGATGTACAGAGAAACACATATTTATACGAGTATACTACATACAAACATGTTTGTTTATTTTCCTGTACACTTATGCAAAGAAATATAGTCGTAAAAATGTTGCCTTATAATTTAAAATTAAGTCCTGCTTAAGTTAATTTAAAGCACTAAATAAATGAAATTATTGTCTCAAACAAAGTCTATATATCCAATCATAAAGTGACCAGTAACCCAGATCCTTACAAAAGACTGTTGGTTCTTTTCTATTCGATACCACAACATAGATTATTCATATCATCTTCGTTATATATGATACATAATTACGTCCATGTATAACCCGTTTGTCGCGGATCCATCAGCAATTTAGTTTACTCGGAGGTCATGTTGTGTAACACATAATAACTCCACCAGGTGTTCCCCAAGTTTTGGGAACACATCTTGACCTTATAAGGTTGGAGACTGAGTGTCTTAATTGGTGCAAGGTTGTTCGCGTAGATATCAATAGAAAATGTCTCAAAATTTCGTTTTCATCTTGCGATGTTATAAATTTCCACCTTAAAAGCGGTGCGTCTAATTGGCAGTCTGAGAGAAATAAAATGGCTTAGTCAGTGCCCTTTTCCGTATAGAAAACGTCAGTATAAACTGAGATTGCGTCACCCGAAGGACATAGTTTTCTCTTGACGGTATTGTAATTCTAGAGGTGTATGAAAAATGTAAGACGAACTGCCTACTTCAGCATAACTCTCTGACTCTTATATCTTATTTAGCAGAGACAGTAGTAGGTTATAGCAAGACATTCTATTTAGTATATGTACCATGTTAAGAATGGAAAGGTTTTTTTGATGTTCACCACACTCTTTCAGACAAAAGCACCCTAATGTTTTTTAAAGAAATAAATTTAACAAATTTGTTATCAAACACATTTTATTGAAAATCTATTTAATTTGAATACTCCAAATATCAAATAAAATGTGCAACCTCTTTAACGTTATCCGATTATATTAACATTTTTACATTTTGGTTTTAGATGACTCAGAAAAATGTAACATCTTTGGAGCACAGAAAATCCAAAAATTACAATACAAATTCCAACCTATTGTACAACTAATATACAATATAATAGTTCACTTTTTTGAGATTTTTTTTTTTTTTTTTTTTTTTTTTTTTTTTTAATTCATCCTTTATTAATAGATTTTATTTTAGTATATACATGTAGAATTTTGAGATCTTATCGAATTATATCGATATTACAACAATTGATTAATGGGATTCACAGATATTAATTTACAATTTGGTTTTGAAAAGTTTAAGGTAAAATAGGTGGGAAAAACCTTATGCGATATATAAGTATTTCAAATATAGTTAGAAAAATAATGTATTTATAGCAAACTATTGAATTCAATAGTTTCTATAAGTACATTTTTTTCTCATTTGGTGATTTATATATATTTTCATATTAGATATCTACATTCTCTTATTAAAGGATAAGACGAACTTTCAACTTTATTGTAATAATTTACATTAATTCTTTTTATGTAATCAATAATCATTTCGTTTCCAGTTTCCTGATGTAAGAGGAATGTTGGATATCTAAAGTTTTTATTATCAATAATTTTGAGACATTTATTTTGAATAATTTGTAGACTTTTCAGATGACAATTCGCAGCAGAACTCCAAATTGGACTACCATAAGTTAGTATTGGTCTGATGATGCTTTTAAAAATCATTCTCTTGTTTTTGATATTCAAAGAAGAGCGCTTGTTAATAGTAGGCCAAAGGGATCTGATTGATTTAACAGCTTTTATACATGTTTCTTCAATATGTTTTTTAAAAATAAGTTTCTTGTCTAAAGTAACTCCAAGGTATTTGACATCATTACTTATATTTATGAATTCATTACCAAATATAATTGACCGGTTAGGAGTTCTTTTAGGTGATCTATTGTAGGGGAAAATGATAGCTTGTGTTTTGTTAGGATTTATTTTGATTTTCCATTTATTGAAATATTTATTGCAAGCCAAAAGACTTTTTTCCATTTTCTTTATAAGAGCACTAGTGAGTTTACTTGATGTTAGTAGCGCTGTATCGTCCGCGTAGTATGCTGTTTTCATATATTGTGGGACTGGAAAATCAGACGTGTAGATCGAGTACAGCAGTGGCGACAGAACGGATCCTTGAGGTAACCCAGTTGTTATTGTCTTTTGAGAGGATAGTTCATTGTTAACAGCGACCTTAAATGTCCTATCTTTAATAAAGTCTGCGAGAAGTTTGCATAAATATTTGGGAAATTTATATTCTAAAAGTTTATAAATTAGACCATTGTGCCAGATGGTGTCAAACGCCTTTTCAATGTCTAACAAAATTAATCCAGTGCTTCGTTTATTGTTTTTGTTCTTTATTATAGTGTTTTTTATTCTATTAATTTGATGTATAGTACTGTGTTCCTTCTTAAACCCAAATTGCTCGTCAACTATAACACAGTTGGTATCTACAAATTCGTTTAGTCGTTGGTGAATAATTTTCTCGTATAATTTGCCAAGATTACTTAATAGACTGATTGGTCTATAACTAGAAGCTTGGTTTTTTGGTTTATTGGGTTTTTGGATTGCTATAACTTTAGCGCTCTTAAATATATTAGGAAAATAGTTCATCTTTAAACAACTATTGAGAATTAATACCAATAACTTTATTGCTTTAACTGACAGCCTTTTGAGAATGATATTTGGAACGTTGTCAAAACCTGGTGATTTTGAGGCTTTTAGAGACGACAATATATAAGATATTTCCTCAACCGATGTAAAAACTTCCGATTCTGTATTTATTCTTTCATTTAGAAAACTATTTACAGTTGTATTGACAGTTAAATCCACTGAGTGTTGATAGTTGGAGGTTAATTTATTGGCCTTTACAAAAGTATCTGCCAGAATTTCAGCTTTTTGAGTGTCTGATGCAATTCTCGTATTATTGACGATAAGATGCGGTATAACTTTATTATTTTTGCCTCGTAAATTTCGACTAATTTTCCAAAATTGTTTGTCACCCGGTTTCATATTTGAGAGTAAATTAGACCATTTTTCGTTTCGATTTCTTTTGATATCTCTATCTATTATTTTGTTAAGAAATTTTGAAAATTTATTATAAAAATTAATCTCTTGTACATTTGATGATCGTTGACGTCTTCTTATAATGGATTTTCTAAGTTTTATGTATTTAATAACATCCTCGGGCAAAACATGATTATAAGCTTGAGATACTTTGGGTGTCGATACTTCTCTTGCTTCTAGTAACAAATCAATAAATTTGTTTATTTCGTGATCAATTTCAGATTTGTTTGTGTAAATATTATTTAAGTTAATCCTGTTGTCCAAGTAGTTATGGAAAATGGTCCAGTTGGTTAATTTGTAGTCGAAGTAATCAAGATCAATTAATGCAGCTTTTGATCGTTTCAGGGAACAAATAATAGGACGGTGGTCAGATGGGATTACATAGTCTAAAGTTTTTAAATCTAAAATAAGGGTAGTGTTACTTATTACAATATCTACAGTCGAAGCCATGCGCCCTAATTGGTGAGGATACAATGTAGGTTTATCAGGAAAGTATACTAAAAATTCTTCTGATTGTTGCATGTTAAATAGTGAAATACCCGCAGGGTTGTTTGAAGCGCAGTTCCAAGAAGTGTGTTTGGCATTAAGATCTCCTAAGAATATATATTCTTTATTCGAGCGTGTTAACTCAGAAATGTCGTTTGAGAAATTTGTTCCATAATGTGGGGAGTAGGCAGTAGTAATTACTATAATTCTATTATTAACGGTAATTTCGATAGATATATTTTCTATTTGTTGAGTATTAGTCACGAACAGGTTTTTATGCTCAATGGTTTTGTGTATTAACAGAGCAACTCCACCGCCTCTAGCATTAGAACGATCGTTACGATAAAGGTGGAAGTTTTTAAAATAGGGTTTGTGATCCGCTGTAAAAAAGGTTTCATTTAGGGATGCAATTTTAATATCTTCTTTTTCGAGAAGATATTCAAATTGATTGAGTTTGGAGTAGTTGGAAATGCCATTAGCATTCCAATGAAGTACTTTAAAATCGTTGAAATTAGGGTAAACCATATGCATATTTCACCATCGACATTACAACTTTTATTTGTTGAACTTTAGTAGTGCATCTGTTCAAATCATCCATAGCTGTAGTAAATATTTCGAACAGCTGATCAATAGTAAACAAGTCATTCTTTGCTCTCAGTTGATTAGCATAACTAATATTGTTGTTAAATATATTGTCATTGTTGGTATTATTATGGTTATTGGCATTAATAATAATTGGAAAGTCTTCATTATTAAACTGGAAGGTGTTGTTTGTTTTTATTTTAGTTCTTGGAGAGTTCCTATTTGTTGCTTTCTCTCTTGTTTCGAGATACAGAGAACGAAATGGACAGTTAATGTCATTAGCAGAATGATCATATCTCTCTTTACCATTCTTCTTGCAATTAAAGCAAGAGAATACTGCTGGTCTTTTTTCTGTTGAGTTAAACGGACAGTCATTAGTATGGTGTTGATTAGCGCATATCATACAAGCTGGTTTTCTATTACAGTGATCTCCACCATGCCCGTACATAAGGCAGTTCCAACATTGAGTAGGTTTACCACTATTTTTGGGTTTATATTTTCTCCATGTTATTATTACATTCGAAATTGATTTTACATTCTTTAAATGATTTGGGTTGAATGTTTTTCGGGCGAATTGAACTCTATAAACCGCATTGTTTACAGAACTAAATTTGGTGTTTACTTCGCTAACTGAAGATGGAATTAAATTATAACTTTTTAGTTCAGATATTATATCATCTGTATTAATTTTTGGTAAACCATACAAAAATATAGTATATAAACGATTTTCTTTGGAATTATACGTGTGGAACTCCATTTGCTTATTTTTGAGTATTTGTGTACAAATATCAAATTCTTCATTGTTTGGGGGAAATACTTTCGTCCCGATAGAAGTGCGTTTATAAAAACAATCTTTTCCTAGCATATTTTGTACTTCCATAAAAGAAATACTAGCTTCAACAACGATTGGTGGTGGTTTTCGTTGCCTTTCAACGGATATGTTGGATGCAGGAGTTACATCCATATCATTAAGATCTGATAGCATTTTAAATCTATTGCTTGAAGTTGAAGGCATGTCAAAATTAACATTTAATGATGATATAGGTGTTTTTTTCGGCCTATTTCTTGTATTAGGTTTCCTAACACGTGATGATTTGCCCCCTCGGGCCATCAGTAGAGAATACGTTTTTTTTTTTTTATTTTATTTTGTTTTATAACTGTATCGCGCGTAGAAAGAGATCAATTGAATAATACCGGCGAGTAATAAAAACAATTTAAGAATTTCTTAATTGAGTTGTTGTTAGTGTACCAGTAACCGAGTTTGTAAGAATGTGCGACCGATCAGTAAGAGAATCAGAATCGAACTCTGACTTTTTTGAGATATCGCACTGTTCTCATTCGAATAAAAATTATTCGAATAATCGAAAAAAATATATATTTTTCAATTTGGATTCAAAAAATACTCCAAGTGGTTGCATTATAAATTCTATTAGAAACAAATTTCTACATCACTAAATACCTTTTAATCAACAATTATTTCATAAAAAATTTCATAAAATTTCGTCTTTTTTTTAATTTATAAACCTTTTTTTACAAATATGTGAAGGAGAAGAAATAAGAATCTGGCTATATAGACTAAATTTGCTGACAAATATATTCAAAATGTTCTTCTCAAACATAATTCAAATTAAAGAATCATTTCATTATCAAATGTTTTTTTTTCTATTGACGTACAAAAAGTCCTCTTAGGGCAATATTTTTCCCAAAAATTAAATGCTCTTCATAATTTCGGTTTGAAGTAGGCCTTCACCCGAACGGCACACTACAGTAGGAAAGATCGGCTAGTAGACGCTTCTGTTAAACAAGTGTCAAAGTTGTTGTAATCAGGCAAATCAAACGAAACAAAATCTGGATGTAAATTTCTAAATAGTAAATTGTTAGAAAGTGATATGTAAGGACAATTTTTAAACCAAATTGATGTGATTGCTAATTCCTGCTCTCTAAACTATTGGAGGTTATAAGTAACAGTAGTATGTAACAAGTAAAATAAAATTCAGTTACGTTGCCCTATGTTCGGCAAACGTGCCTTGCAAAAATTCTTTATACTAAATATAAAAATTGTATGCAGCATACCGAAATAACGCGGCGGCAACGCTTTGCAATTGGAAAATCCGATTTTGATAGCGCGTTTAATAGTAAAGTTAGTTTCAAAATACAATAAATGCGCAAGAAACTCATTTTCTAAACTTTAATATTTAGTTTACAAATCACAAAACAAAAATGAGAAACACCAATACTGCAATGTACTTTATTGTTTAAAAAATCCGGATTGTTATATTTATTTTTTTGATAACCTTGTTTTTTATTGTCTTACATAGCGTTGACGCTTTTATTTAGATATGACATTTCAGCGTTGAAGCTAAACGCTAAATAGTAAATGAAATAACTAAGAAAGTTACACTAAGTAAATGAGCAAAAACATTTTTCTTTCAAAATTTCAATAATTTATTTTCGGAATTGGGCCTTATATGGGAGCTATGACTAATTATGAACCGATCACCATGAAATTAGGTGGTGTGATTAATATCTACATGAAAGTTATTTATGTTGTATTTTATGTGCATACCAACATTTTAAGGATATTTATGCTCGTTAAAGTGATTATCGAAAGCAGGTCTTATATGGGAGCTATGAATAATTATGGACCGATCATAATAAAATTTGCTGACATGAATTCTGTATATATAAAACTTATTTGGAGAAAAACATGTGTAGATAGCTGTATAAATTAAACATTTATGACCGATAAAGTCCAATTTCGGGAGGTCATTTGTATGGGGGCTTGGTGAAATAATGAACCGATTTCAGCCTTTTTCAATAGGCTTGGTCCTTGGGCAGAAAATATCATATATACTAAATTTTATTGTAGTATATATGATATAATGTGCAGATGTTTGTAACGCCCAAAATTATTAGTCTAACACCCACCTTAAAGTATACCGATCGACTCAGAATCACTTTCTGAGTCGATTAAACGATGTCCGTCCGTCTGGATGACTGGTTGGCTGGTTGTCCATGTAAACTTTGTGCGCAGAGTACAGGTCGCAATTTTGAAGATAATTCGATAAAATTTAGTACATATAATTTTTTCTGCCCAAGGACCAAGCCTGTTGAAACTGGCTTTAATCGGTCCATTATTTCACCTAGCACCCATACAAATGTCCTCCCGAAATTGGACTTTATCGGTCATAAACGTTTAATTTATATAGGTATCTACACAAGTTTTTCTCCAAATAAATTTTATATATACCAAATTTATGTCACCAAATTTTATTATGATCGGTCCATAATTATTCATAGCTCCCATATAAGACCTGCTTCCGATTATCACTTTAACGAGCATAAATCTCCTTAAAATGTTGGTATACACATAAAATGCAACATAAATAACTTTCATATAGACATTAATCACATGACCAAACTTCATGGTGATCGGTCCATAATTTGTCACCCACTTCCAAAATCACTCACGAATATAAAGTATTGAAATTTTGAAAGAATAATGATTTTGCTCATTTACTTAGTGTAGGGTATTATAAGGTCGGGCTTGACCGACCATACTTTCTTACTTGTTTTATTCGCTCATGTTTAATAAAAATATATTGCCCTATTGCATTTCACCATTCTAAATTTGTTAATTTTTAATAAATTTTCAATTATATACCCTAATAATATCAAAACAAAAACTTTTAATCAATTAGCAAATTTATTTAATTTTTTACAAGTTTTCTCGTATGAAATGACGCCATATTAGGCCGGCCATTTTGAATTTGCTAATTTTGATAATGGATTCGTATTAAGCGACCCCAAAAACACCCATGTACCAATTTGTGGATCATTTTGAGTGCGTGCCTTTGGCCACCCTGTACAGCATAGAAATTTGGATTACCATTTACTTGACTCTTTTTCGGGTAATTTTTGATGCTAGTTTTGCTATCGCAACTGCTTATGCATGTGTGCTCGTATGCAAAAAAAAGAAAAGAACAAACAAATAAACAACAAAAATTTGTTGGTAAATATTATTTGGGCATATGCCAAAAATATTGCCAAATGCAACGAAATGAAAGTACGAATGAATGGATGAATGAAAAGAAAACGTTTCGATGGGCACTAAAGGCAAGTAATTCATCCTGATGATGTTGATGGCAGCCAGAATTTGATTGTGCCACTACCAGTGCTACCACTGCTTTGACTCCTACTGCTGTTGTGGCGGCTTTTACCACAGTTACACACACATACACATGTACATACGTACATACGTATGTAGATATAAGTAAAAAGTCGGACAGATATATAGACTGCTATAAGTACGAGCATTATCATGAAGTGATGTTATTGTTGTTGTTGTTGATGATATTATATCACAGGATGTTGTTGTGGGTTAAAAGCAAGAAATTTGCAGTCATTTTTGTGCTGTCAATAATGCTTTTTCTTTCGTTTTGATTTTTTTCTTGGCTCTTTCGTTTTTGTCCTGTGAGCTTTTTCTTATTTTTTTTTGCTTTCAGTTTGGTTGTTTGTTGCTGTGTGTGCCGATATACTCCCACAAAAAATAAACTACTGCATTATTATCAAGTCCAAATTGATATGAAAAGTTTATATGCGACATGAATTATATGATTAAAAGATGCTGGTGTTTCTCTGCTCTCTGTTTTTTGTTTGATTTGATTTTTTTTTTTCTTTTTTGATGCGGGTAATCCATGTAATAATTTTTTGTATATTTATAATTGAAAACGCATTGGGTAAGTGGAGTCATGTCGTCAATTTTTTTATATTTCATTTCATTACGACATGATTGAAAATCTTAAAAACATATTTTACACATTAATTTAACTTATTTTAAATAGTCAAATTAAAATTATGCACTGATACATATAGTTTTTTTTTTAAACCAAAAAACACACACTTTCCGTGATATTTATTTATCATAAAAAACTTAATTTCATCCTTTTTAAAGTGTCCATGTGCTGGTGATTGAGCAGACATTTGACTGCAAGTGCGAATAATTGTGCAAGTAAGTATGTGAGTGTGTGTGTCTACAAAATTTGTGCGTATTTAAAAATAATGACAATTTCATAAAATAACTGATGCCATTTTTCGCACGTATGCCATTTAATTAACCAACGACATTGTAACATATAATCTCGGTTAATGGGCGCCCTCAACCGATCACCATATTTTACTCATAATGTCCTTAAAACACAAACACCAGCAAATAAGTAGCTACTTAAAACCATTACACTGATGTTTAAAATTATATTTCATAGTGTGACAAAAAAAAATAACAATAAGTAACAGTTCCAAAAAAATTAAAGTAAAGAGCACTTTAATGTTGCTAAGTATATTTTTCATAATTTTTCTATTATTACGCGTTTGTGCTGACGTTTATTACGCGATTGTTCTGACGTTTATAACACCCACAAATAATGGCCTAACACCCTCCTATATGTATACCGCTCGCCATAGAATAACTTTAAATGTTTTTATCCAAAATGACATGAAAATGCTCATTTTCAGGGGTCTTGTTTCCTAAACCGCGTAAACAAAAGTTTACATTATTTATTGTCCTTAAGTCGTTTAAAAACTATACATATATTGCATGTGAATAGAAATTATGTAGATCACAAATTTTATACGAAACAGTCTGTTACAATTGTACATAGATGAGCTAAGTATAGATGGGATTAGAAACCATATTACAAAAATATAGCATTCGTTCTAGTTTGGCGTTGCGTCTAATTTGTGTTTCAAATTGTCACCTTCCAAATATGTAACAACCCTGTAATAGCCATTATTTGAAACGGTACTGGAAACAAAACTCTAATCAATGATTTTCGTTTGAAATGTTTACCACTGGAACAAGTTCTTCGGAGCCGATAATCAGCTACCTACCTTAAGAACGGTTCTAGAACTAACTGTGTCTCATTAAGAATGCACTTGTTCATTTTAAAATATTTGTAAGAAAATATAAACTCACTGTTTATTGTTGGTGTTTTGTTTAAGCTTTGATATTTTTACAAATAAAGCTTGAGTGTCTGTAATTCTCATTCACTCTATAGTTTTACTTGTACAATATCTTTAGTTTTTCTAAAGCCTTTTGGGAAAAGGTTTCCTGATGATCTGGCCTAAGAAACCAGTGAAATGTGCATAGGAACTAGCTTATCTCCCAACAATAAATTTCAGTGAATTTATCAATAATTAATTGGGAAATTTTGCAGGAATTGTTTCTGGTTTATTCGCTCTAGATTTCAAATGATCTTGGTAGTCATTTGACATTAGATGGCAAGAACTCCGTTATCATGTTTCTGTAACGAATGCCGTTCACAGTCACTGCAATTTCGGCTTCATCTTTAAAAAAGTAAGGCCTAATCACGATAGATAGTTGCGCACCAGATGAGGATTTTCTGAGCTTCATAAATAGACAAGACGACTTTTTTCGAAAAATTGGCATTGACTTCACTTTGCTCAATTACCCATTGAACGGTTTGAGCTCCTGTGTAAGCTGAATAATGCATGCATGATGGCGAAGGTCTTTTGTCAAAAATCCCTGCGTAGTGCTTCGTGAAATTTTTCAAAACGATGTTGAATTGATGTTTTCGGATTTTCTAGTTTACAGCAGTAATGTTTTAAGAGACCGACCGGTACGATGACTCACAGGAGTATTGCTGTCCATAACCGACCCAGTTTCCTCAAATTTGTTGAGCACTCTTCGAATACACAATGGGGCAGAATCAACATCTTTTGAAATAAACCTGGCATTTCCAAACGGCTGGTTCTATCGGGGTAAAATTTGACGTGGGCGTAGCTAAGGAGTTTAAGTTATTAAAATGGGCCCTACAAATGTTCCAGGGCGGCGCTATGGGGTTTCAAAGTAGGGTATAAAATTTTAAAAAACGGAGATTTAAAGTGGCATATTTTAGAATCTAATTGAGATACTGACTTGAAATTTTTTTGTAAGACTAAAAGTTAACTTATCTAAACGTTTCCCGTTTCCCAGCTTTGAGATTTTAGAACATTTAAAGTTCAAAGTTGAATAAAAATAGGTCAAATTCCGAAAGGAGTAGAGGCGACATATTCGAAAAAATACGACATTTTTTTACACCAAAATGTTTTCCGTAAAGGAACTTACAGACAAACATAAAATTGTTATATGTTCTTAAAGAAAGTTTTTTTTTTAATAAAAAAAGAGTTAAGTCACCTTTTTGCCTACTCTACTATTTTTTGAATTTTTAAATTCAAAATCTCTTATATTTGGATCCATAATCTATATTGCTCTGAAATCTTTTGTATAATATTGGAAATTTAGTTGTATAACTAACAAAAGAAATCTGAGTCCATTCGGTCCAAAAGTACGACCTATATTAAATTAAAAACGGGACCAAAGTATGGCAAAATTTTAAAATTTCAATTTTGAAATGCCTATATCTCAGAAGTGATAAGAAATAAATAGCACACGCAATCATGCTTTTTCAAGTGCTTCCCAAAAATATAAAAATCTTTGAAATCGGATGGGAAGCAAAAAAAGTTTTTATGTCGAAGGTACCCTAATTTGAGCCCCTATAGCGCCACCCCGGGAATGTTTGAATGGCCCATTTTAATAACTTAAACTTGAATACTCTTTGCCTACGTCCACGTCATTTTTTTATCCCGATCGGACCATTCAGATTTATATCCAAAAAAGTTTGATTCTGCTCCACTGTGGAATAGTTGACTCATTTGTTACACATTCTCGACTGAAAATATTTTGAAGTTAGCGAGCGGTCTCAGCATAACTTTCCAAATTTTTGTAGTAAGTTTTCTTTCGTAATGCGCTCCATTTTTAATAATTTTAATAAACATATGTGACAGCTGCCAAATTTCAGACTTGCACAAAAAAAAAAAAAAAAATTACACTAAATTTGAAAAGTACACTCTTACTGAGACGAACTTTAGTTCTTTCATGATTGTTTTTTGTTCGAAATTGTCATACTTGGAACTTGTTACAGGAACTAGTAATTTTGGTTTTTTTCATTACATATCAAAAAAGTTTTTTAAAATACTGGTTACGATGAATTCTCTTAAAAATTTGAAAAATAATCGATGTAAATTTTTTTCAATGGACACAATATTTCAGTTTATTCTAACGTACCTAATGGAATTAAATTAATAAATCAGTCCATGTTTATCGTTATTAAAGAACAACATTTTTCTTCAATTAATTTTCAATTCAAATAACAAATAACTTTTAATTTTTCGAAAACGAATAAATTTTTTTAATGGTTCCATACAATTCTTTCGGAATTAGTTTGAAGTGATTAGTTTTATAGAATTTCTTAATATTGTTCTTTAAAAGTATCATGGAATTCGTGGTAGTTGTGGTTATAATCATTTTAGAACTAGTGATTGTGGAACAAGTTGTAAAAATTCTCCTCACTTACATAGAAAAAAAATTACGTAAAATCATTTGCCATATTAATTACAAAATTCGTCAGTACATTTAATTATTTAATTGAAATGGCACCAACAATCATTTTTGTAAATACAAACAATATTTCTTCCTTTTCTTAGTTGTAAACATGATATTTACCAGATTGAAGCACAATAACACGCGAAGTGGTATGAATATTGAAAATGAAATGAACAAATATTTCACTTTACTTTCAAAATAATAAACATTTTCTTTAACAAATCTTGGAAAATCATATAAATTATGGAATATCCAAATATTAAGGGTAACCTTCGACATGACAAATATTGAGTTGTATGGAAGAGCACTTTCAAATGAAACTCGATGTTAACGTGTTGTTTTAAGTTATAAATGGTGACGCCGGTCTAACGCAGGAATAGTTAAATTTTTTACAAAAATTATGCTCCTTGACAATAAAACAAAGATATTTAATAAATTTAAGCTCTTTTACTTCAATTTTTAAATTCAGAATATTTGTTAAAAACAATAACGGAAAATAAAGATATAAGATAATATATATCAATGTATTTTTAATTTTTTCAATATACATTTCTGATGAAATTTCAACAACAAAAATAGTTAAAGAATAACTAGGATTAATGGAAATTTAATTTTATCATCACATAAATAATCATGAACTAGAAAAACAAATTTTTACACAAGAGTATTAATATATAAAAATATAGCTACGAAATCGCAAACTTTCTCTTTTGTAAAGGGTATTCCAATAGGGACCATATTGTTGAAGCGACATCTGTTGAATTTGCTGACATTTATTCCGATTGTTATGCCAAATCACCATCGACGGATATATGTACTTAGCGTTCAACAACACGTGGAAATGATTAAATTGTTTTATCAAAATAATCATGAGATCCAATGCATTCCGAAAAAGTGACTATATGGGGTGGATTTTGGGCTGGCGTCGTCATTGGTCTACATTTCATTGGCCAGGCGAGCGCGATATGGTGATGATTACCAACTTATTTTGGCTTGAATTTAATGATATGGAAACCAGCGACATGTAGTTTCAACAGGATGGTGCTACGTGCCACATAGCTCATGACACATTGAACATTCTGCACGAGCAATTTGAGGCCATGGCCATCTTATGTGGATGTGGTGTGAACTGGCCTCCAAAATCGTGCGATTTGACCCATTAGGCTTTTCTTGTGGGTTTCTGTTAATTCGCAGGTCAATGGGAATAAGTAACAATCCACAACTGTACTCAAAGCCAACATAACCCATACCATCGGTCAAATTTAGCCTGATTTATGAATAAGATTCATGGAAGCCGCGGAGGACATTTGCTCGATGTTATATTCCATACATAGTGCCATCGATAGGCCTTTGAAACGAATAATAAATATCAATGATAACTCACACACACTTTGTTTTATTTAAATCTTAAGATAAGCGTTTAATGAAAGACCCTTTAGTTTCAGGTTGAAATTCCAAACTTTTCGAAAATCTTTATTTCAAAGCAAGTAACATCTATAAGAATCCATTGAATATGGAAAACACACCAGTTATGTTCACAATATATTATATAACTAAGGGAATGTGTTAAAAAAATTAATACAAATTAATTTTAATTTTGGTAATTATTCGAACTTTTTATTTTATATAATTTGAAAGTAAATTTTTAATTAGGCTTAAGTTCATTTATTATAATTAATCTGTAATAATTCAAAGAATATTACTAAATGCTACAATATTTAGACAATTGGCAAATTGGAATGCATTTTCTACCCTGCCAAGGGCGTCATCAACAATCTTTATTGTCAAGGTCTATTGTAAATTCCATCTATTTAACTTACTATTATTAGGAAATAGAATATGGGAATCATATATTTTATTATTTGTAAGTTAGACGAAATTTCAATTATTTTTATTATATATGTGTATTCTTATTATTACAATAAAGATTGTTGATGACGCCCTTGGCAGGGTAGAAAATGCATTCCAATTTGCCAATTGTCTAAATATTGTAGTATTTAGTGATATTCTTTGAATTATTACAGATTAATTATAATAAATGAACTTAAGCCTAATTAAAAATTTACTTTCAAATAATACAAATTAATTTTAATTTTTAAAATTTCTTAGATATTCCTAATATAAATGTAAATATTACCCAGTGCAACATGAAAAAAATAACCACATACGGACAAAACTACGTGATAATAGACCAAAAAAAAAGACCCCTACCTCCCAGTCAGGCACTTTTTGTATGGGCCCCCAAAGATTTAAGGGCCTCTTTGTCATTTTTGCAAAAAAGTTATCATCTCTGGTCATATCTTGCAAACAGTTCGCAATTTTGATTTACTCTCTGAGGCAAAGTTGTAGCCCTTGTCATAAAGAACAAAAATTGTGAACATATACAATCAAAAACACTTCATCTTCAAGATCAAAATCTTAAAATATTCGAAATATTTGTTTACCTTTTTCCCCCTGTTCATGTCCATAGGTAGCAAACCGTTCAAAATTCAAGGAAACAATCAACTACAAAATTATACCTAAGATCTCAATAAACAACTTTCTAGAACATAAAAACTTCCTAGAAATAATTCTTAACACCGTTTAGGTAGGTCAATATAAGTTAGTAAGAAAAAACTATAGGAATTAAACTATTAAATTATTGTAAACTAAAGTATAATTTTAGGCGAATTTTTTTTTGCGATTTTGATCTTGAAGGTGAAGTTTTTTTGTTTTTATATGTTCACAATTTTTGTTCTTAATGACAAGGGCTATAACTATGCCTCAGAGAGTAAATCAAAATTCCGAACTGTTTAGAAGATATGAGCCTGAGAAAATGATACCTTTTTTGCAAAAATTACACACAAAAAGTGCATTACTTTGGGCGAAACTGGGAGACACGGGTCTGTTTTTATTTTATTAAAATTACACACAGTGTTATTTAAGATATTTTAAAATAAACTTTTCAGTTAAATGCATGTAAGGAAGAAACATAACTTTCGTATAATATCCATCCAATGTTTGTATATTTAGAATATATCGCTCATTTGCTGCAACAACGTCATAACTCAAAACCCGTGTTTCTTGAACTGAGTAATACAAAATATGCGCTGTTCTATAGTCTTTTATATTTCAGTTTTGAAAAAAGTCAATTATTTTTTGCGTTAGATTGTTTTTATGTTGTAAACATCAAAATCTCGTATATTTGACAAGAAAAAAATTGGGTTAAATACAGATTAGAATGACACTAACGACTACTATTTAAATCAGGTTTTATTTCTGAAATCTCATGATTTATTTAAAATTTATTTAATAGTAAAATGTCATAAAACATACAAAGCCGATTTTCTCAAAACGACTTTTTTTGAATTATGACGTTGTTGCAGCAAATGATCGATATATTGAATATTATTGTCTTCACCACTGTAAGCTGTTTACGAGTATAATAAAGGAATATTCATTGCGTATATTTAATGAACTTTATTATTATTGTTTCATTTGTTCATTATTGTGGTTGCATCATTTTCTCTTAGTTTGCCAATAAAAACCATAAAGTGCCAAAGATTTAATACAAAAATTAAACACTTCTCCATTTTTTTTTTATTAAAAACTATATTTATTTAAATATATGTACTTATGTATATGAATTTTTAGCATCATTAATGAAAACTATTATAGTCAGACATAATCAAAATTCAAGCAAAATAACTTTTGTAAATTTTAATGCGGTTCTTGCCATGGGTTGTTTTAGTAAATTGTATACAAGTATCAGCATATATAAACGTAAATGTATTTATTTTAATAATAATCAGCATTTAACATTAATAAGTCTATGGATTACAATTTAAATTTTCAAAAGTGTGGTTAATAAGAATGCTGTTATGTCGAAAATTAATATATTTATTGCTAAATACTACATTATACACCAGTAAAATAAGGTAAAGATAAATAAAACATTGTAATGAAAAATAGCTACGTAATTTGGCATGGTCAGCACAATGCTTAACATTCAAATAAACGATCAGAATAATAAGGTATTATTGGAATGAATCACTTATGATCGAGATTAATTTAAAAATAATGAATTACTCGAGAGTGAATGAAATCTTAAATAAACAAAATACTGTGCATGCTTCAATTGTTTCGTTCGTGAGCCAAACGAAAAGACTTTTGTATGCATTTGTACCCTACAGAACTTTACTATTCATCTAATTTTTTATATAGGAAGAAATTTCTGTTGTAACTATTTATACTGCTGAAATTCTAAGCAACATTTTTTATTTACATTTCTAAATCCAACTGTATTGGAATAATTTAATAAGAATGTACTCGTACTTTAAAGTTGTATTAAATTCTTACGTCCCAATGAAAATGCTTCTTATGTATTTAAGTCACACCTCATTGGAAAATTAAACCATACATGTCAACCGGAAACGGAATTGTTATAGTGTTTTTGGTAAAAATATCATGTTTAGCAAAATGACCACAATGTATTTAAATAGTGTTTTTGACACCAAAACAAATGACTTCTTTAAAGACCATTCAATTGAAACATTCTCTCACCAGCAAACAAACAAATTTGTATTTAAATAGTATGCGTAAAATAAACTCGACTGTACTTAATAAATAGTAATATACTTTTAGGCATACAGACAAACGGATAAACAGAGCCACATTCGTAAAATACTTATTTGTGAAACAAAAATCTATAAAATTTATGATACAAGAAAACAAAACAACTTTAATAATGTACTTAATTTAAATACATAGTATTAAATAGCATATCGTCGTTGAGCCAGTAAAAAGTTTTAAAACATTTTAGTTTATTTTACCATCTGAAAACCTTGTTGATCCATGTACATTTACTTCCCAAAATGATTTAAAATAAGTCCATTGTTTATAAAGTTGTCATTAAAATTTAAATGTTTTCCTTATAAAAATGAAACAGTTATTTTGCTCTACCAAAAAGTTGTTAGGACTTTTTGTTGGTTCATCGGACTATATGCAATTATTTCCTTAAAAATTGACATAAATATTAGGATCGCTCTAAAAATTGCAGTATTTGAAACGAATGATTTTATAATTTAAAGAATTCATATGAATGACAATAGGAATGAGATGAATCTTAATCAGGGACCGAAAATAATAATTATTCTTGAAATTTCAAAGGAAAAAAGCCATCACTAGAAAATATCGGAGAGTCAAGTCAAGCATACCATTTTGATCGTTTTCAACTATATTTTCATAAATTAACATGATTTTTAATTTCTTGATTTTTATTTTTTTTGTCAAAAATAATTGTTATTTTTTGATTTTTATTTTTTTTTGTCAGAAATATTTGTCAAACTTTGAGTTTTATTTTTTTTGTCAGAAATATTTGTCAAAATTTGATTTTTATTTTTTTTGTCAGAAATAATTGTTATTTTTTTGTGATACATATTTGTCACACTATGATTTTTATTTATATAGTCTGACAAATATGTATCTCAAAAAAATAACAATTATTTCTGACAAAAAAAATAAAAATCAAATTTTGACAAATATTTCTGACAAAAAAAATAAAACTCAAAGTTTGACAAATATTTCTGACAAAAAAAATAAAACTCAAAGTTTGACAAATATTTCTGACAAAAAAAAATAAAAATCAAAGTTTGACAAATATTTCTGACAAAAAAAATAAAAATCAAAAAATAACAATTATGTTGTGATTTTTATTATAAATGTCATAATTGTTACGGTCCCTGATCTTAATCAGTGATGCACATTCATGTTGTTCAAGTTACGAAGTTTTTCGTCAATTTACACGTACACAACACGATTGTAAACAAAACACACAACAAGAGCGTAAAAAATACAAATATTTCATTCAGTTTCTTCACAGCATTCAACGAAGCAGGTGTGTTGCGGATATTTTATGTTTTTACCCATACATGGACATATATTAAATTTATCTTTTTGCCTATGAACGATCTTAATTCGTAAATATCTTTTTTGTGTTTCTCTTATATTCATTCACATAGAATATACGATTCGTTCAAATCGAAAGATGTATTGGGGCCACCCTAATCTATATAAATGAATTTATAAAATAAATATATGTAAATGTAGTCATTTTTATTTATACAAATAAGTACTAACAGTTAAAGTTAATGGTTCTTGTATTTATCCGAATACTTGTCCCTTTTTTACAATATGTCTTCTATTTAGTTTACTATGAGGAGTTTGTTTGATAATAACTATTTTATTTTATGCGTACAGTGTGAATAACATGTTGTAATACAAGGCTAGAAAATGAACCTAAAAGTTAACCTCCAGGGAAATAAACATGTAACCGCCCTTTGCGAATACAAGATGAACCACAAGGTATGAAAGTGACTTCTAGATATTTATACTGTTTTTAACTTTTTTATTGGGTGTATGAGTTAAAAATGCGTAATTTTTTAAAATTTTAAGCTTTTATTTTGAGACATTTATACAATAAAAAATTTTTCCAAGTATTGGCCATTGTTAGCTATGAACTTTTCCTATCTTTGTGGCAACATTGCTAATTTCTTGAGGACAAGGACGAATCAAGCCAATATCGGATATTGTGTTCCAAAGTGAAGCGTATCCCAGAGAGAGAAGCTTTACATCGATCGAAACAAATAGTAGTTGGATGAGGCACGGTTTGGACTATAAAGCATGTAAGGAAAAACTTCCCATCTACTTCATTCTAAATAGTTTTTAACAGGTATTGCAACATATGGCTGAGCGTTGTCATGATGGAATATTTCGGTTTTATCAAAGCTCGCTTCAAACGAATAAGTTGCGTTCGGTATAGGTTCCCTGTGATGGTCTGGTCAGATTTCAACAGCTCATAAAAGTTAGTACCCTTTTGCTCCTACCAAATACAGATATATTTGGCTTTGGTGTCAATTCAAATATAATTTTTTTTATAGTTTACAAGCTGCATTTCACACATACAAAATCGTCTTTCAGGTTCAATTCGTATGGTACCCAATTTCCCTGATTTTGGATGAATTCTGTTGCTTGCAAACATTTTGAAATTGCTGATTAAGAAAGCTCCCAATGATTTTGCAAGCTCTTGTTGAGTTTAACAACAATCTGCATGGAGTTTTGCCTCCAATTCTTGGAGGCAAATCTTTCGGCGATCTTTGTTTTCCATGTCAAAATCACCGCACAAAACGTTGAAAACGATGAAACGCATTCACCATAAGCGTTGGTGAGCAATCGATATCCATCAGCTGCACATTTTTTCAAATAAAGAAATAAATTAAAACTTCCGGCATATGACGCTTTGTTGACACAAAATTCGACATTTTCGAATCAAAAATAAAACTTTGTTGTTTACACTATAATGTTCAATAACTAAGTGAGAATAAACGACAGATATGTACCCTTCAAAATAACATATAATTTATTAAAAACAAAAACCGCTTTCCAAAAATACCCCATGTATTTTTAAGTGATACACCCAATTGAATATTCTATGAGAAAAAAATGAACATGCTACTAATTTACATTCTGTTAAATAAATTTAGAGACTTTTGTTTTTGGCCTTTATTATATTTTTGCAAACAACTTCCGCGTTAAAATTATATTTTGATGTCAAATATCATAAATAATGTGTCGAAAGAAGGGTTTCCAATTACCAGGAATAATAAATTGTTTAATACTAAATTAAGCCAAAAAGTAAGTATTAAAGTTTTACGAATAGGACGTGTTCAAAGGCATTTGTCAGTATTTTAAAAGAAATATTCAATATTTTAAATTGTTCGTCCATAATAATATTGTGTTATTTGAGTGATCTTGTCACACTCGTAGTTTTAATCGGTCAAAATTCAAAATTGCTTATTGGCTTACTAAAATATTTATGAGGTGCAAAATGGTGAAACCAAATCTGGAAAGAAGCGTAATTCGTTTCTTAAGATAACTTTTTCAAATAGAAATGTATATTAGCCAATATAAACTACTTTTTTATTGTCAGTGTTTTCGCTAAGTATCAATATCGTTAGAAGTTGTAATGTTAGGCAGCTTAATAGTTAAAATTTTAAGTAAATTTAAGTTTTAAGTATATTTTTTTTATTTTTGTTACACAAAGGAATCATATTGATTTTGATAACCGGTGGGTTGACAGAAATTCGATTATTTCGATCATAATTCTTCTTTGTCAACTGACTGTAGCAAAATCTAAAAAGAAACTTTAGTGATCACAGCAAATCTGCTTTCAATGTACAAAAGTATTACTTTTTCATCCTAAAGAGACAAGATGAATACCCTACGATAGATAGATAACTACCCTCTACGATGTAAAGGGCAGTGGTGAGTAGATTCTACTGGAACCCAGGTTAGTCAGGTGACTAGTCTGCATGCTACTAGTGTCGCAAGTGGTTAATGTGGTATACCCAGGATGGCTGACTGTAAAAAATTCTATTCTATAAGTGGTAGTGACTTAAGCGGCGAGGTAAGTCTGGATTTCTCCCCAAGTACCTCCAAAGCTGCTAAAGCTCAAGCCGTCAAGGCGGTTAAACCCCACGCTTCTGGTGCTTCTGAAGGCGATGCGACTATGTCGCCCCTCTCAGTAGCTTTCCATATGACAACTGTGCGATCAGTGAAGAAATCCTCCTTTCCTGAAGCCGCACCAACTACGGCTCCGGAACAAATCCTAGGCATAAAAAACCTGCCAGAAGGGCTGCTACCACCAGACGTTCCGCATATCGCTTCATTGGAGCACTCGGCTCTAAAAAAGTCCAAGATCTCACACGGCAGCGCTCAGATGAGAGTGCAACAGCAAAGAGCCAACAACCGGGACCCAAAAAGCACAAAGTCCTTTAGCGGGATTATAAAAGACAACATCGTTAGGGCTGTTATTACGGACACTGAAGTATCTTCTAAAAAGGATGGTTGTCCTAAATAAGGACTCTTTGGGTCCGCTAATGAGAACTCAAGGGAAGGTCTTCTATGTATTTGGTACGATCATCCTGCGTGTCTACCGTAGCGACAACCCATGATTTCGGATGAAGGAATGGAATGTCGGTCCAACCGACACTGAAGGTACTAACTCTTTCTCCGTTGTCGAAGGCGCCCTCCTGAACACTGACCAGGTGGACACCGGCGTCACCATTGTTAAAATAGAGCATGTTGAGTGTGACACAAATCAACCTTCACCAGTCTAAAGCAGCATCCGCAGCTCTGCTCCTCTTAGTTACTCAGAAAGAAGAGGAGCTATTCATGGTCCAGGAGCCGTGGATCCATCAATATCGGATCAGTGGACTATGTTTGAAGGGCTATAAGCTCTACGCTAAGGAAGCAAGTAAAATCAGACCCTGAATATATTTACTGATAGCAAGGTTGCCGTTAACGGAATAGCGGGTGTCTTCACGACATTTAGGTTAACCGGAGAATGGCGGATATCCCGAAATTATATAGCGTGATATTCTAGTATAAATGAGATAGCGAGATATTCTAGAATAACGCTTATATGGGTCCCTGGACACGATGGAAATCAGGGTAATTTTATATCAGATGAATTGGCCGAAGGGGTGCGATAAAGAATGATCGGCCCCTTTTCTGGTATTTCCCTTGTTAAATGCGAGATTGCTGTACATCAGAAACTATATGAGACTGCACAAAACAGGTGGACTAATGAACCTTCCTGTGCTACCTTATTACAAGACTGAGCCTACGGTACAACGCCTACTGTAGAATCTGTTATAATGAAGAAGAGGAGGAGAATGTGTCTCACCTATTCTGCCAATGCTCAAATCCAATTTTGGCAACTGTAATTAAAATATGTTGTAATTTGCTATAGTCTTAACTATATATCGTTGATTTCAAGAGAACACGAACATCACAAATTTTCAAAATTTCTTCCGTATTTTTATACCCTTCACCTTCGTGAGAAGGGTATATATAAATTTGTCATTCCGTTTGTAATTTCCACAATATAATTTTCCGACCCTATCAAGTATATATATTCTGGATCCTTATAGATAGCGGAGTCGATTAAGCCATGTCCGTCTGTCTGTCCGTCTGTTGAAATCAATTTTCTGAAGACCCCAGATATCTTCGGCATCCAAATCTTCAATAATTCTGTCAGACATGCTTTCGAGAAGTTTGTTATTTAAAATCAGCAAAATCGGTCCACAAATGGCTGAGATATAAGGAAAAAACCAGGACAACCTCGATTTTTTACCAATTTTTTGACCTATATCTGGATTACTAAGTCATTAATATAGACAATATGGATATCTAATGATAGATATTTCAAAGGCCTTTGCAACGACGTATATAACCCCATAGTAAGTTGGACCTACAAAGGGTCAAAATCGGGAAAAATTTTTAACCAGATTTTTTTTTCACCAAAACTTTTTTTCGCTAAATATTAAGAAAAAAACAATTTTAATTTAAAAAAAAAAAATTTTAAATTTAAAAAAAATAAAAAAAATGTACATAAAAACTTAAAAAAAAAATTCGAAAAATATTTTTTTCTAAAAAATTAAAAAAAACAAGTGGAAAAAAAATTAATTTTGTTTATCTAAAATTACCTAAAAATTTTTATTTTGAAGTATATTTTGGTGAAGGGTATATAAGATTCGGCCCAGCCGAATATATCTCTCTTACTTGTTTAATGACAGATGTGATATGAGAACATGGAAAAATATCTGTAATAAATCTTCGCGATAGATCATGAAAACAAGTAAGAAAGTATATCATATAATAGCCTACACCAAGTAAAAAAGCTAAAACGGGTTTCATACTAATTTACAAATTTCCCGGGAATTTTAACAATTTTTCACTACCCGATTACCGGCATTTTTTTCGGGAATCCCGGGAATTTAAAACTGATAAAAATACATAGAAAACTTATTTTCATAAACAGAATGGATTAAAAACACATTTTATTCAAAATTTTATAGATATTTCGAACTTATTCATAACGTATTTTTGGTTCATTTTAATTAAATTTTTATACAAAAATGGAATTAACTAACTCCAATCGAAAACATCAAAGTTTAGATCTAACTAACAAAAAAATGTCCTTTAGATACTACAAGAACACTTTAGTGCTGTTTCGATAATAAAAGTGGGTAAATCTGCATTTCAATAGCATTACAAGAAGAAATTTTATAAATTTCAAGCAAGTTTCCCACCGCTTTGCAGTATTCTCTTAAAACTATTTTTATATTTTACATTTTTTTGGTTTCATTAGGTTAATTCAAGTCTGAGAATCAAACAAACTCAAAATCTTTTGTTCAAATAAAAAATTTTGTTACAAACATCTGTAAAAGCGGACTTATATTGGGACAAAATTATCATTTTTATAAGTTCTTCTCCTAAATTGACCGATGAACATGTGTTGCTTCCGTTTATCTAATAAATCGTATTGTGTTTTGCAGGCATTGTATTATGAAAATTCATAATCCACTTGATTTTAATTTGGTAAATTTCATATTTGATTTCTTATATTTTATGAAAAGTTATTTGAAAAATTATATAAAAAATTTTATATTAAAAATTATCAATCAGTATATTGTAAATAATAGGACCTTAAATGATGGCCTTATATTGATGTAAATATAACATACATAATAATGATTATAACACTAAATTTGTATATGAATTTTGGCTATAATATTCCTAATTTACATTATAATTATATATTTCGGGAATTCCGATGATTCCCGGGAAACGGAAAATTCCCGTTTCCCAATAATCAAAAAAAGTCGGGAAATTAAAAACCCTAGTTGTGGTTTATTATTTAAGAAACAATGAAGAAGTAAAGTCTGTTTCAAAGATTTGAGAAATATGAAAGTATTACTTACTATTAATTAAGACTCTAGATCTAAAATAAACTTAGGGTTTATTATTGAGAAATCAGTACTTTCGATAATATGTATTGTGTGCCTTATGTGGGAGCTAAAACCGAATATGATCTGAATTACTGGTTCCCTTACAATTTGCTAATATTTATTAGGTAACCTTTTGCGTCATTACTAGAAATTTTGAAGTATTTAATACCTCTAAAGTTGATTCGTTAGTGGGTGCTTATGGCCTGATCTTCACAAAATGATTTGTGTCTATATGAAACTTATTTATGTTGAATTATATTTGGATACTAACATATTTCAGAGATTTATGCTGGTTAATAGAATTTTCGAATAATTTAATAAATTTAAAAATAATTTCAATTGTTGTGGTAAAATTACTGAAAAATCGTGGAATACTGTAAATATTTATTTATATAAGTTGTAGTATTTAATATGTACAATATTTAGTGCTGTGTGTGTGTATAAATAAATACTTAGAACACATTTCGTTTACTTTAATGTAAGTAAGTAAGTATTTATTTATGTAAGTGTGTATGGAATCCTTTTTTGAAGTTCTTGAAAATTAGGTGCAAAATGACCACACAAAATAAATTTTCAATTGCCTGACAACAAATAAAAATAAATAAACTCGTACAATTTCGTTAATGTGGTGTCCATTTTTATCGTCATCCTTCTGCTGCTTTTGTCCGTTTCAATTTTGTTTCTTTACTTTGAGTTGAACTGTTTAGTGTTGTTGTTTTTTTTTCTCTTTTTCTTCTTCTCCGTGTACATGTTTCTGTTCTATTCCTTTGTAAAACACGTATGAACATCATTGCATATGTAGACATTGGTATGTGTAACAAGTTTTATTACATTTGTAAATGTGTATTATGCATGTATAGTATTTTTATTTAAACAACGCGTACATCGAGTCCTTGTGTAACGCAGATAGTTATTGCGATATATAATGTAATATTAATGAAATCATATTTTTTTTTTTCAATAAAATACTTTGTAAGTTCAAGAAAGATGATTTTCAAGATGTGCAATCTTTTGTATATATAAATAAACGTACGAGTCATTTTCGAACTCCTTGTTCGAAAGATTGTCGTTTCAGACAATTTTAAGAATTTTGGATTCGATTTATTGGTGAATATTTTGCTCTTTACAGCATATTTGGATTTTATTGCATATTTTTCTTATAACTGCATATTTTCTTTTATAATTTTTTCCTAATACTTATAATGTGGTTGTTTGAATTTTAATTTCTATATTTTACTACATTGAAAGCCACTTAAAGAAAAATGAGGGTACCCATAATCGACTTAACTTCTTTGAACTCTCGTTGACCTAAGCGAGCTTAATTTCCTCTTCTTAATTTAAATTAGAAATATATACACACAAATATCAAAATTTAACAAATAGAAAAAATACGTAAAAATTAAAAGAAAATTTAAAACAATGCTGATATAAACAAAAAGGGTTAGTTTTTCTTAATTTTATAACTGTTAATACTTAATCTTGTTATATGCAACAAAGGCAATACTTTTACCTTCAAGAACAAATATAGGCAAGCGTTTATATTTCGATGGTCAAGAAATTGTTTGACAGCGCAAAGCTCACAATATTGCAAGATGATTGGGACAACTATAAGGTATGCTTCAATAAGATCTCAAAAGAGCGAAACGGAATTCATGGAGATCATTTGTGAATCCGTTGATAACTTCAATGAGTTATTTAGGTTTCTTAGAATTTTGTCGAAATACCCTAAAGACATAGGTTATATTCAAAGATAGGATAACTCATGGACGGAATCTAGCTCGGAGTCACTCTCTTTGGTTATGGAAACACACTTTTCTGCATAGGGAATAGGGAATATAATTTGGCTGCGGAGCCTTTAATAACATAAATATAGAGGATATTAGGGATATGTGGAACTTAGGTTTAACGACTTCCTGGTGAGTTAGATAGTTTCAATGCTGGATAGCAGGATTGCCAACTCAACCCTAGGGAACGATAAGATCCCAGGACGAGTTACCGGAGGTACACCGCAAGGTTGAGTTCTTTCTCCTCTTTTCTTGGCTACTGGAGGTAAATTGTATTATCAAAATCTTTGAGTCTAAAGGTAGGAAGATAGTCGCCTATGCGGATGACGTGCACAGAGAAAACAGATTCGTAATAGCAACCGAATTTGTTGCCAATCGAATGATTCTACCTTAGTGACCGAATTTTACAGTTGTGCCTTCAACATTTTAGAAGGGGTAACAAATGTTTGGTTGCTTCAACCGAAATTTTTCTTTTTCAACCGAATTTCTGTTGATAGAACCGAAAAATTCTATGTGTGCAACCGAATCATTCGATTGGCAACAAATTCGGTTGCTATCACGAATCTGTTTTCTCTGTGTGGTGATTCTGACTAAAGGAAAGTTTCTCTTACTATCAGTGGCATCCTGCAGGAAGCACTTGTGATATCTCGTCCTGAGCAAGAACTAATGAGTTGGGTGTAAACCCATCGAAGATATAAATACAAGATGAAGACTTTCTATTTGCCGAAATTAGACGGAGTTGAGCTGATTTTGTCAGGGGAGCCAAGGAAAACAAATACTCAGGAGAGATTAAAAAAGGGAATTAATGCCTACTATACATACAGGAACACCATTCGCAAGAACTGGGGTTTGCGACCAAGTATGGAAAATTGGATCTATACACCTATTGTTAGGCCTATTATTACTTATGGTTGTACAGTGTGGTGGGTGGCAATGAGGAAGCGTAATTATAGGATTATACTCAACAAAGCTCAAAAGTGGTCATGTCTAGGTACAACAGGTGCCATTGGCAGCACTCCACAGGAGGCCTTGGATATAATTTTAAACCTACTACCCATTGAGAACTAAGTTGAGAGTGAGGAGGCAAGGAACTTAGTTAGGCTATTTGAGCCCGATATTGTATGAGGTGTAGTCTCAGAATTCTAAAGGGAGTGATAACCGGTCACTGCTCAATAGGGGCCTTTATAGGTAGCAGTAATTTTCGGAAGTGAGCCTTATATAGGAGCTGTGACCAGTGTTGCCAGATTAGCTTTTTTGAGGCTAAATTTAGCCTTTTTATTTTCTCCTTATCCTCGAAATTTTGGTTTTAGCTTCGTGGCTTTTTTCTAGCCTTTTTTAATTTGAAAATAGCCTTTTTTAAATAAAAAAGGCTAGAAAAAACCACGAAGCTAAAACCAAAATTTCGAGGATAAGGAGAAAATAAAAAGGCTAAATTTATATTTATGAGTCATTTTCATTTTAATTCATTACTGTTTTTCATTTAGCTTTTCAACATACTCAAGAATTGTGCAGTATTAAAAGAACAAATAACAATTGCCAATACCAAGTGTTTCAAAATGAAATAGACTATTTTACTTATATCTGAAAGCTATAATTATCTAGCAAATTCACTTTCAAGACAAAATTGTTACTACACATTATATTCATCGTTATATAATGGACAAGAGCCCCACAAACTCTTGAAGGTTTGTGATACTCGATGGCTGTCATTTGAAATAGTCGTTAAACGTATTGTGGATCTATGCTCCGAGTTAAAATCAGCAATACTACAAAGCCTAACATTTAAGTGATTAATATACTGATTGTAGTTTGGTGTATTATTTTTTTTTTAAACCAGTAAGCAATGCAGCGGATCCAACAAAGCTGTTTTCTGATCTAAAGTTTCTTCTCCATAGTTTGTGTTTTCAAATTGTAATACAATGCAAAGAATTTGATACATTATCGTCCCCAATTGAAAATTGTTTAATGTTTTCGCCACATTTTTCATGCAAGTTTGAAGAATGAGAGATAAAATAACGAACGGTTTAATTAATTAGATTCTGAAAAAAATAATTCGGCAAATTAAACTAATTGAGCAATTGCGACAAAGATTTTCATATGAAAACTCTTCGCTAAGTCTATTTTTTATCCGTTAATAATATACTTAAAATAGTACTCGTAAAACCAAAAAAATATATTATGTATATAAAAAATAGTAAATGTGTCGCAAATAGTTTACATAGCTATTTCTTCAATCTTTCGGAAAAAAACTTTTTTTTGACTTTTTATGCAAAATCTAAAACTGTTGATATTTTATTTTTCAAAATGGGCCCTTTTTTAATTTTTTTTTTTTTTTTGCTAAAGAGAAAGCTTAGGTCCATTCCTTTAAGAGGTTTTTGATCGCTTATGTATATTTATTATTAATGATTAATGTTATTTTTTGTTTGCTGCTGAAGTTTACCTTTATAATTTTATTTATTTTTATGAATTTTATGAACATATTTTCTAATTTTTTATTTAAAAATAAATATAAAACTAAATTAATTTAATTTATAATATCTTAGCTTTTTCTTTTGGCATTTTTTTAAAGCAGTTTGGCTTTTTCTGGCCTTTTTTTGAAGTCAATATAGCTTCTTTTTTTGCCAGCTCCTGGCAACAATGGCTGTGACCAATTATGTACCAATGGTCCAGAAATTATTGTAGGTTGCGTGATTTCTATCTATATGAAACTTATTTTGTTAAATTTTATTTGAATTCCATTATTTTTATGAGATTTATGCTCGTTAAAGTGATTTTCGGAAGTGAGCCTCATATGGGAGCTATGAGCAATTATGGACCGAATGCCATGAAATTATGTCTTGTAATTTATTTCTATATGAATCTTATTTCTGTTGAATTTTATGTGGATACCAAAATTTGTAAGGTATTTATGCTCGTTACAGTGATTATTGATTGATCCGTAAACAATTTTTAAATATGATTTTCTTTTACATAAAATTTATTTGTAGAGGAATTTGCATAAGACATTTATGACAAAATAGTTCTATATTAGGAGGACATTTGTATGAGGACTATGTGAAAGAATCTACCGATTTTAGCCATTCCAATATGCTTCGAGCCGAAAAAACATATGTGTCAAATTTCATCGAAATATCTTTAAAATTGCGACCTATCCTCTGCGTACAAAGTTTACATGGACAGCCAGCCAGACGGACGAACGGACATCGTTTGATCGAGTGATAAAATGATTCTGAGTCAATCGATATACATTAGGTGGATGTTGAAATTATATATTTGGGTCTTAAAAACATCAGCACAAACGCAATATACCCTCATCACTATGTTGGTGTAGGGTACAAAAACTTAAGGTTGGTTGATACAGCTATGGTTGGGCATTAACAGTTTACCACTAACATAAACTAAACAACTATTCAATAAATTTTCATAATAACAAGATCCATCGATGACCTCGCCATCAAAGAACGTTTATAATTGTAACACAAATTGCAACGAAGCTATTAAGAAATCATGAAAGCAATATACATGGATATCGATAGGCGAAACAGTGGATGATAAAGGAAGAACCATAGGAAATGTCATGGTATTTTACGCTTTCGTTATCTTAATTATGGTTTTGCTTTAAGTCTTGCACTAGTTTTTGTTTAAAATTGGGCTATACGATTTTTACTACTCCGTTCATTTAATAAATGAGTAGAAAGCCGATCGTGCCCATCCTTCTGAATAAAGATGATTTTAGTGGACGTGTTTCCAATTTCATCTTCTATATGTTATAGAAGCTTTTAAAAAGAGGGATGGGAGTTGGAGTTTATTTTTTCTGTCTTGTGACAAGCACCTTAGGTTTTTGAAAGTAACGATTTCGTGTTTTTGTTTAACTTTTTCTCGTTAGGTTTTTAGTGTATTCACGAGTACGTTTGTGTTTTTAAAGTTTCCTGTTTTTGGACATTTAACAAAACGTAGTTAAGTTTTTTGTTTGTTGATGTTTCTTTTTTTTCGTGAAGTTGCTGTCTTCTTTATTTTTATTTTATTTAATGTTGTTTTTGTGTTTGTTTGTTTGTTTATTTATTTTATTTACTTTTTTGTTTGCCAAATACGACACACTTAAGTTTCGTACAACATGCGACATAAGGATACAAATCACACTCATACTTAAACATACACACACACATGCATACAAACTCATAAATAAACAAGCGAACAAACCAACAACGGCAACAAATACAACAATATATTGGTATATATCTGCAATCAGCGGTAATAAAATTCTTTTATTTCAACCAAACTGGTGAAAAAAAAAGAACAAGAAAGTTCTCATGCATTGAATACAAAAACTCATTCGCTTATTCTATCTACAAGTACAAATACATAAAATTGTATTAATAAAAAATCAAATAAAATAAAATGAAACAAAAATAAAATAAAATAAAACACCAACCGAGAACAACTACCAGCAAATAAATGAAAAATACACATTATTTGGTTTTCATAAAATACAATTTTAACGACAACAAAAATATATTTTTTTTTGCAACACCAACAATACACAATGTTTCGAGGTAAAAGAGACAATTTGTTTAATTTCCAATGACACCGTGCAACAAAATTTCGGAAAAAAATATAGTTACCGATTAAAATTTCAGTTTAGATATTACCAATTAAATACTTTGCATATCTTCTTCAGACTGTAGCTGAATGATAATTGCGTAGCCCAAATATTCACTACTGTAGCCTTTTGATCAACGGTTCCCAAAAGGGGGTCCGCAATTTCTATGGGTGAGAACAAACATTCCTAGAACTCTGGAAAATATTAATCTTAAGCACTGTTTTCTAATTTATTTTCAATTTTAATTTGAAAAAAAAAAGAATTTTCTTATTTCTCAACTTTGATTTACAATATCTTTACATTAATATTTGACAGCATATGATTAGATGCCTGTAGATGAAATTCGTGACATTTTTATGTGAAACTACACCTGCAATATTTAGAAAATTAAAATTGTATGTACTTTTATTGCCTAACAATAGACATTTGGTCAACTCCCAAGGTCTCTTAGCATGTCATATTGTCATAATGTCTTAATATTACACAATGGTTTTTATGCTATGTTTATTGTGTTATCGTAACGAACCAACATAGACACGGCCGAAAGCCTAAGAGTCGGTTAAGCCGAGCCGCCAAGTCGTGATATATTAGAACTTTATGACAATATGACTGATAAGAGACCTTGTGAATTGATCAATTCTGTTTCATTGTGTCTTTTGTATATTAGAATATGTTAAATGGACCGCGAATTCCATAAGATGGTTTAGCGGGGCTTTGAAACAAAAGCCTTTGAGAATCTCCCTGCTGTAGATGGTAAGTATCTTTAATGTCAACAATCTTAACAGTTCACTTACGAGAAAGAACATATATGATATATTTTATTTTTAGCTCACTATGAAAATTTCGTGTTGTAAAGTGTAATAGAAACGAAAACCAAATTATACAATAAAATGTTGCCTACATTTCAGGTGCAATAAAATGTTTCCCACATTGAAATCATAAATAATTATTGAATATTTACATTCAGACATATGGATGTGTATACTCATGTCTGAGTATGTGTAAAATGAAATGTTGCACAAGAGGCAAATAAGGTACTAAATAAATGCGTCATTTCGATATTTCTAGGCTGAGTTTTTTAAATACATACATATATACGTACATATTTATATAAGTTCATATAATACTTTTTTCTTTGCACATTTTTATGCATTTTTTGCAATAATATTATTTCAGTACTTTTATATATCGTATTGTCTTTGCTCTCAATAGAGTAGAGGTAATACTTATTATTGATTTGTTTTCCCTAGATTTTTATGAATTCCCGAATTTAATGAAAGTATTTAAATTAAAATTGTTTTTATTATGTTTAGGGTTTGTCGCTCTAAGCTATATTTATGAAAATCACTCTATAACAATGGAACGAATTAACTTAAAACTTAGTTTTGTAAATAATTAAATTTTTTTTATTTCTACCATTGTTTGTGTATGTTTTCTTAGAATGATAAAAATTGAGTCATACAATTCAGCTAAGAGTGTTATATTCAGTTGTGGCGGATCTAGCTGAATTCTAATGATATTTATGTGTCAAAGAATGTCGTGCCCATATCGAAATAACTCGGAAATATTGGATAACCTTATTTTGACAGTACGTTAGGTAGTGAAGTTGGGGACAAAAGATGAAGAAATTTCCTTATTTATTTTTGATTTTTTTTTAATATTTTTATTGCTTTCTTTACTTATTCATTACTAAGTATGTATATGCAAACTCAAATAGAAGACGTAATATTTGTAATTGTTGACAAAACTTTTCGGCAGAAAATACAACGCACGACGCTTTTATTTAGATAAGGCTGCACAGTGGGACAGAATCAAAAACTTTTGAAATAAATCTGGCATTTCTAAACGGCTGGTCCGTTTTGGCGTGGTCGTAGACAAGGAGTATTCAAGTTCATTGTAAAATTAACCATCATTTGTAAAATTGACCCTACAAATGACCCAGGGGCGGCAATATGGGGGCTCAAAGAAGGGTACCTTCGATATGTAAAATATTTAAACACGTGCCATTTTCCCTATTCAATTTCAAAGATTTTTATATTTTTGAAAAGTGCTCGGCTTGGTCTTGTAAAAACACACTTGCTATATTTTAATTTACGAGTTATAGGCATTTCAAAATTGAAATTTTAAAATTTTGCCATAACTTGGACTCGAATTTGTTAGTTAGACAACTAAATTTCAATAATATATAAAAGATTTCAGAGGAATATCAATTATGGATCCAAAATTAAACGATTTTCAATATAAAAATTCAAAAAATAGTTGATTTTTGCTGTTTTTTTGAGCGAAAAGTGACCTAACTCTTTTCTTATTAAAAAACTTGCTTTAAGAACATATCGCTTATTTGCTGCAACAGTGTCATAATTCAAAAAAAGTCATTTCGAGAAAAACGGCTTTGAATGTTTTATGACATTTTACTATTTATTAAATAAATTTTTAACAAATCATGAGATTTCAGAAATAAAACCTGATTTAATATCGTTAATATCATTCTAATCTGTATTTAACCCAAATTTTTTCTTGTCAAATATACGAGAAAACATGAATTTTGATTTTGATGTTTACAACAAAAAAACACTCTCACGTAAAAAATATTTAACTTTTTTAAAAACAGATAAAATTATATGAAGGACTATAGAACGGCGCATATTTTGTATTACTCAGTTCAAGAAGCACGAATTTTGAGTTATGACGTTGTTGCAGCAATTGAGCGATATAAAAAATTTATGTTTTCTGTAGTGTATCGTTACGGATAATTTTTATATGCCTAATTTTCGAATATGTTGCCCCTACGCCCTTCGAAATTTGAGCTATTTTTTATCAAAATTGCTACCTTGGGCCACATGTTCTAAAATCCCAATGATGGGATCAGTAAACGGAAAGCAGCTTTCCAAATCTTGATGTGTTCCGTATTTATCCCCAAAGTATTTTCCCAGGCCCAAAGAAAATGTGGACCCTAATGGATTAATTATATAATTAGGAACAATTTGATCCATATTTATTCCATATTATTGTCTTACAAAAAAAATTTCATGTCATAAGTGGACACATATCTCAATTAGATTCAAAAATATGTCTCTTTAAAACACAGTCTTTTAAAAATATTGCACATTTTGTATAAAAGCATTTAAATAGTTCTAATTTTATATTTTCTATTACTTTCCAAGATTCAAGCATCTCTATGTTATCGGGATGCCTAGCCACCAAGGCACACTGTATAAACTAAATTAATTACACTAAATCAATGAAAATGCGAATTATAGCATAGAGCATATGACAGCTAACTGGTATATTTCAGAATTATTTCTTTCAAAGAAATTAAAATTTTTGTTCTAAAAATTGTTTTTTTCAGACGAAAATTTAAAGTTTTCGGTGACGGTTTAAGTTGCGTTTAGCTTGAGTGAAATCATAAAGATGGTATTTTTTAACTACAATTAGAATAAATAGTTTGGAGTACCAGAAGTGCCGTCAAATCATTTTAGAGCACATCCCGAAAAAATACTAGTTTACAAGCTTTTTGTTCATGATGTGATACAAAAATAAATTTGTTATTAGTGCGTTTAACTTCGAGAAAATTATTGAAAAAATCCACTACATCAGACTTATGAGATATTTATTATGAAAGATAATACTAAAACTGGAACCAACTATTAAAGTTTAACAGTGTTAATTCTGTTTTTATAAATATTTTCATTCGACTCTCTCACGACACTCCAACAATAGCATATACTGATCTCAAAACCTTGATAATTCGTAAGAAAAGTGGTTAAAAATCCCAGATTTTTGATATTTTGGAAATCAAATGAGAGCAAAAGATTTTTATTAAAACAACATTTAAGCAACAAGTATTTAGCCAAAACTATTTTTATTTTTATTTTCAGATTAACGAAAAGTATGTGAGATTATCATAGGCACCTTTACAAAAATTAGGTTGTTTCAGCCGCAATGCTACATCGCACAGTACTCTGTTTCATAGACAAAAGTCGAAAATAAATTTTTCTTCCAAATTTTAATAAAAGATATATAATTTGAAAGCTAAGAAGACATCTAATATACATATCCAAAAATTATATTGATATCGCTATATTTCCAATTGAGAGAAGGCTCTAAAGTCAGAAAAAATTTTCAGGGAATCGAAAGTGCTTTTGAAGATAGATTTACAAAAAATATTATAAAAATTTAGGTTTTTGGAAAAAAGTTTTTTGGTTTAATATTTTAAATAACTATGTATACAGTCAATAAAAAGAAAAATTCTTGTTGTGAAATTTCACTCTTAGAATGTTTTTACATAGCTTTGCATATTAAAAATTAAAAAATATGACATTTTGGTGGAAAATATAAACAAAGTGTATAAAATGTAGTATTTTTTCCTTATTGTTTTTTATAGTTAATACTTTTATTTATTTAAAATAAAAATAAAATTAACGGAATTTTTGCCGCAATTTTGAAAAAAATAATTTTTAAAAAATGATTATTATTGTTCATTTTATTATAAAATGTTAATAATTTCCCACATTCGAAATTATATTAAATCATTTAAATTATAATACCAATTGTACAATTTATGTATTTCGAATTTTGAATAAATTTTCATAAAAACTTGCGTTTTTTTTGTTATTTTCAATAATTGGTTCATCGATTAAACGATGTCATAGTGCGCAAAGCACAGGTCGCAATTTTTAAGATATTTCAATAAAATTTGGTACTTATATTTTTTTCGGCCCAAGGACCAAGCCTATTTAAACTGGCTGAAATCGGTCCATTATTTCACCTAGCTCCCATACAAATATCGTCCCGAAATTGGACTTTATCGGTCATATATGTTTTATTTATATAGGTATCTACACAAATTTTGCTCCAAATAAGTTTTATATATACGGAATTTATGTCACTAAATTTTATTATGATCGGTTCATAATTAGTCATAGCTCCCATATAAGACCCGCTTCCGAAAATCACTTTAACGTGCCTAAATCTCCTAAAAATGTTGGTATACACATAAAATTCAATATAAATAAATTTCATATAGACATATATCACAGGACCTAATTTCATGCTGATCGGTCCATAATTAGTCATAGCTCCCATATAAGGCCCACTTCCGTAAATCACTCACGAATATAAATTATTGAAATTTTAAAAGAAACATGTTTTTGCTCATTTATTTAATATTGGGTATTATATGGTCGAGCTTGACCGACCATTCTTTCTTACTTGTTTTAAAACATTTAATAAGAAATTAAGAAATAGAAATCACTGAATATGAATTTTGAGACTAAAACGATTACTCACGTACATTATTTAATTTAATGTTATTATTTAAAAAATATATATTTCCAATAAATAAGAAGTTTTATAATTACTAACATTTATTCTCCAATAGAATCAATTGGATAAATTAAGTGAATTTTCGAAAGAATATTAAACTTGTATTTATATTTGTATAAAATCGTCAAACGAATTTTACATAAATTAGACTTACATGGAAGCAAAAGGAGTCCTTGTCCTTAAAATTAAATTTGGCATACAATAAACCCTTAATTCTAGAGATAACTGAAAATGGGTTAGACATTTTAATCAATATTTTAGCTAAAATGTTATTTTTAATATTCAGGATATATGGCTGGTAGGCAAGTCCTTCATTCGATTTTGAAGAAAATTTGTATTTTCTTTAACAATGCAAAACGGTACTTGTGTACCAAGTTCTACATCTCTACGAAAGCTCCTTCTACTTTTGTCCATTCGTTATATGGGGACAAAGCACTGTGCATCGTCTACTGAATTTTAGCTACAACCAAATGCAAGTTAAGGAATCATTAGATTAGCAAAAAAATCGGTCATCACAGCAATTTTTAATTATGTAAATTTAAGAAAAAACTAATAAGAGAGCTTTATTCCTCTATGCCGAATCTTATATACCCTTCACCAAATTATACTTTAAAATACAAATTCTAAATATTTTTAGAATATATGGCTATACTTTTTTGTTGCCAATAACATATTTTTCTAATATTGGGGTTATATGGGGGTATGGTCAATAATGGATCGATCCTCACAAACATTTTTAGAAATATTTATTTTCATATAAAACTTTCTAAAAGTTTTATATAATGTCCAGTTTCACGATAAAATTTATTATTATGAATATTCAAGTCATTTTCTGTGGCCTTGCACTTTACAGTATAATTTCAGAGTACTTAGAACTCAACTTTTATAAGTATTGTCCATAATTAACATATGTATGACTGCTCAAATAGTATTCCGGGGGACATTTGTATCGGGCCTAGGTTAAATCATGAATCGATATTACCCGTTTTCAATACCAAATAAACAGAGAGTATTTGTGGAAAATTTCAGCCAACTTGCAACTTTCGTTTGAGCCCTATCGTATTTTTCACAGACAGACAGGCGGACCGACGGACGAACATAGCTATATCGTCTTAAAATCTTATGAAGACCTTGAATATTTCGATGTGTTACAAACAGAATGACAAAATCAATGTATATTTTTGGATGGTGGGTATAATAAAATATTTCATATTATCCTCGTATGCGTATGATTAATATATTCATATGTATTCGTCTGTAGTACCCCAGCAGTTTTTACAAGTTGTCAATGTATCCCAAGTAGACAATAATTTATACTAATGTCTGATCACTTTGCTAACTCCAATTTATATATTTTGGGTAATTTGACACGTATGTGTTCATTGTAATGCAGATAGTAGACAATTGGTTACTTTAAACGTCCAAGGTAATTTTTGAAACCGTGATGATTTGTATGTACATTTCTAATGAACACAACCATAAACGAATAGCAATATAAACAAATTAATAAAAACAAAAGAATTCTTAGAGTCATTTGTACATTACCATTTTGATTATTGTTATATTTAAAAAAAAAACTCGCGGTATCTTATGAAGCTGATGACGGATTTTACTGATTTAACATTTTTCTCTTTAGACTAAAAACTATAAAAATAAAAATATCATAACAAAAAACATTTGCTTTCAAATAACGAACTCATGATGCAATTTGCAGATGTACTTCTGAAAATGTACTTCACGAAAAATTTAAAAATTTTTCAAATAGTAAATTAACTATACAAGTAAATTAAATTTTATTTGTAACGAAAATTCCTACTATTTGTAATGTTTTTTTATATTCTTTGACAAAAGTACCTAACTCTAAACATATGTTAGTGAAAAGTACCTAACTCTAAAAATGTGTTAGTGACAATAATGTATATATGTTGGTGCCTTTTTAATTTTCAGTAGAACTACACAGTTTTATAAAATTGTTTTAAATTTTTATTCCTCTGATTTTTAATACCATCATTTTAAACTATATTGTTTAAGTTCTACCACAAATAAAATAAGGAGCCAAAAATTAATAAAAAATTTAATTTTTCATGTAAAATGGATGTGTTTTGGAAATATAAGTGCGCTGCAAAGTGTTCAAAAAGTCATTAAATATTCAGTACAATTCCACTTTAACTTTCCTTTGAAAATAGCCCAATAATGTAAAATGAAATCCACTGTGAAAAGTGCAACAAAGTGGAAGTAGATCTATAACTACTAAACGGATTTTAATAAAATGTCCCAAAAATTAAGCCAAATTTTTGTTCTGGATCCGATTTATATATATACGGAATCTAATAGAAGATACCTACAAAAAAAAAATCACTATAGCTATATATTATCACCTATAATTTAGGAGATATTTCCTTTGAAAATTAAAATATCAGTTTTACCTGCCTTTGTCTGGTTCATTGCTAATAGCGGGACCAAATCTTTCCTGAGTTTCAATATTGTTACGTTTTTTCCTTTTAAAAAACGGGGTTTATTTCCTTTAAATAAACCGGATACTTTTGATTGCAAATAAAAAGCAGTTTTAGTAGTTTAAAATTGTAACAACTCTTTATTTATTTAGAATGTACAACAACAACAGATTTAAATATTCACTCAGTGTTTTTATACACGTTTACTAACTAGTAACAATTGTTACTGGAAAAGCTGTCAGAAAACTTAACAAATCCTGGAATTTATTTTTCAAAACTTAACAAATCCTGGAATTTATTTTCTTGTGTTTTTTAAAATATATACCACTTGTCTTGACTAATATTTAAAATCAATCGTGTACAAAATGATTTTAATACTATAAATTTATCATTCATTATTTCTGAATGTATTTTATTTAAACATTATAATATTATGTTCTATCTCTAAGATTTAAAGTTTTGGGTCAATGTATAAGTATTTCAAATTATGTAAGTGTGCATTTATTAGGGGTAAATTATTGTTTCCATCATCATTTCCCATATCCTTCTAGGTTTCATTTAAAAATGGTCCATAAATTAACACTACAACATCAAGTGGAAATGGAAAATTCATTGTACATTAACCACTACATACGTATTTTACACATACACAGTACCGAGCATAAAAAATGCAACGCTTTTGTCAAAAAGGTATACAATTGTCCATATCTGCTGTTTTTATATTATTATTGATCATTTGCAATTATTGTATGACATTTTGTCCAATATTTTTTTACGTAAGAATAATTATAACATTTTTATTAAAAACAGTGGTAAAATTGTGCTCTAAGAAAATTGACTTTATTTTTAAAATTTTATAAAAAAAAAAAATTATTAAAAAAATTGCTAAAAACTATAACAATGTTGCATTACTATCATTTACTCTTAATACAAACAAATTTAAGGACATTAGAATTCAAAAGAATAAACCTTTTATCCAAAAAACGCAATGCTCATATTCCGTTATAAAAATTATGATATAATTATGAATTGTGTCTAGTCGTAGAGTGCCGAAATAATTTTGATGGCTAGTTTTGAAATGGATTTTATGGAAATAAAAGTTAAAGGTTAGACATTGAAGTAATCAAGGCTGTGTTTCCTGATCCATGGAAGGTTTGATGCTACCCAAACAAAAACACATGTGGACATTTATGCAACCTCCAAAAGATAATTTAATGATGAAAATATATTAAGATAAAACCATTTGTATAATAATTACAAAATAAATTAAGCATACAGTGCACTCGCGGTAACGTGAACTAATTAAAACCAAGGGAGTTCATGTTAGTGAAATTGTTCACGTTAGCGATTGTTGAATTTCATGAAAAAAATATAAAATTTTACATATAAACCTGAGTTTTACACACTTGAACGTCAAATTCGTTTATTGTTATTTGCATTACTAAAATATAAAACTAAAATTAGTTTTTAAAATTCATTACAAAGCAAAACGAAATCACGATAAAATATCCACTGAAATAGAATTACATAGCAAATAAAATTACTCATTCGTCACCATACAAAATATATTTATTTTGAGGATAGAAACACATTTTTTATATAAAGAGATTCCCTAAACTTCTAAATCTAATTTAATGTGTGTATTTCATGGTTGTCTATATGCTTAGAAAACATATGCAGTGAAACAAAATTGTTCACGTTATAGAGCTTTCTGAGTTTGTTCACGTTACAGAGTTGTCAACGTAAAAAATAGCTTGTTCACGTTAGGCGGTGTTCACGTTAGACGGTGTTCACGTTACCGCGAGTGCACTGTATATGCTTTTCAAAGCAGGTCTTTTATGGTTAAAATAGTGCAGTAAAAGTGATTTTAGTTTATTGGAGTCTGATAGTTTAGATCTGTTAATCAGACCATCTGGTCAGAGATATTCCCTTAAATATGAAATTAAAATAGTAAAAAATTGCAAAAGCTTAGTAATCACGTAAGCTAAAGATAGGATTCTATGAAATAGGAACAGTGTCAATTTTAATATTATATACAGTTGTATTCCTCTATGTCGGAATTCGATTAGTTACCAAATAAATTGATATTTGAACCAAATTATGTCATATGATTGTGAAAATATTTGATCAATTCACAAGGTCTTTTATCAGTCATATTGTCATAATGTCCTAATATATCACGACTCGGTGGCTCGGCTTAACCGACTCTTAGGCATTCGGCCTTGGTCTCTGCTGGTTCGTTACGATAACACAATAAACATAGCATATAAAGTAGTATTATTTTAGGACATTTTTAGCTTGAAAAGCAATAAAAACCATTGTGAAATATTATGACATTATGACATGATAAGAGACCTGGTGAATTGACCAATTATTTTAACATTAAGTTTCAGCACCCTTCTAACATTAACTAGTCATATCCTTTTGATCTTGAGCTCTTATGCACAGAGTTTTATGCACACCATCACAATTCTTTGATTTCCTTTTCATAGAGAATATCCGCAAGATTTGAAATTGGTAATGAAATAAATAAAAGTTCTTAAAATTTCTTTGTTTTCGAACAGTTCTGTTATCCTTTGTAGATTTCATATCCTTGAATTTATTAGTAATAACAGTAAGTTACTGTATTGTAATAGTATTATAGTAATTAGGAATTTTTAAAAATTTTTATTTTTAAATTCTTAAAAATTAAGTCAATTTCATTAGAGTTCCATTTTTTTTTTTTGCTCGCAGAAATTTACTAAAAATGTTATATTTATCCTTACGTACAACAATATTGTACAAAATGTCATAAAATAATTGACTATGACCACAAAGAATACAAAAGTAGCAGATAAGGAGAATTTGTTTCCGTTGTAAGAAAAATCATACTAGTTGAAGATCACATAGCATAGCGTTGCAATTTTTATGCTCGGTACTGTATATGTATATACAGTAAGTACATAGACTTCCGTACAAAAATAACTATGAACATTTTAAAACAACAAAATGTGCTTCTAACAAAAAGTACCAACTAACAATAGAAAACATAGAAATATGGGACGAAACATATGTAAGTAAGTAAAATACAAACAAAAGTCCAAATTAAAATCTAGTTGACATGTGATGTACAGAAGAAAATGTTTGGCCATGTTAATGTTTTTTTTTTTTTAATTTTTTTAATAAAATATTCCAGTAAGGACCAAATAAACATAATTCTTAACTTTTTTTAATGGTTAAACAACATAAGGTCATAAGGCATTACTGACTGAGTACGAAAAAAGAAACATTTTAAAAGTTCTAGACAAAAAAAAACAAGCAAACAAAAAAACATATGTATGTAAATGTTGGAAAACCCACAGCTACTTACTCGAACATGAATATTTTCTACATACAAACATAAGTGGATAGAAGACAAACAGAATTTGTGTAAAAAACGGGAACAGGTTGGTAAAATTCTGGCAAGAGTATTACATGTCAAATGTAAGAATGTAATAATTTTTAACTAGATGACACAAATTTAAAAAAAGAAAAACAGAAAATAAGACTGCACTAATAACATATAAGAAAACTTACGTGTTGCATGTGTACAATCTTTACAATTTACCGAATGCAGCTTGTTAGAGAAACAATCTTTATCACAAAATGATAAAGATTAAAGTGAAAAGCATTTTGGAGGTATATATGTACATAAATACTTATGTACACACTTATATGGTTATATAAATACACATATCAAAATTGTTTATTCACATTTCTATAAAGAAATTTCCATTTTTAACGATTTTTTTTTTGTTACATTATTCATCATGTTAAAATACTTAAGTATTTTAGTGTGATATTGTTAATAATAAATATTCATATTGTTAGCTTAGTGAGCAAATGTGCCAATTCCGCCTTTTAAAAATTGAGATTTTAATATAAAACTAGATTAACCCGTTGCGCTTCGCTACCACTACACAGTGGTTTATAAAAGTTTTTTTTTGAAATAATTCGATATCTCGGGAACTATTTGAGATATTGCTACGAAATTCTACATGCTGAGAGCTGATGTATTTTAGAGTTAAGTTGCTTCCTAGCCCCAATGGGGGCCAATGCGTTGCCCCTCAAAGTTGGTCACCTCGGGTCTCAATTTTTTTTAAAAAATAGCCAAAATTCTAAATAAAATAAAAAAACTTCCTAACAGTTATCTTGTCCCTATAAAAAATTAAACGCATCCAAAGTTGGAACATGTGGCATATTTTTTAAGTTTTTTTCCCAAAAAGGCCCATATATTTTTTCTTTTGTAGAAAAAAATTTTCTTCGGTACTATATACAATTTTTATATGATCCGAAAAGATAATTTAATGCTAAAGCGCGTAAAGTAAATATGCCATTATGACACATCTAAAAAACCATAAAAAGATCGAACAAAACTAAAAATAATAAATTACTAAACCTAAATATCTCTGCAACTAATAGAGATAACCTACACATGTAATCGTATTTTTTGTAAATCTTCTTACGCACTATTTATATTTTATAGTATAACTCATATCATAAATAGATTTTTGGCGATTTTTTAAAAAAAATTGAGGCCAACTTTGAGGGGCAACGCATTGACCTTCATTAGCGCTAAAAAGCTGGTTGAGTATTTTTTTACAGTGAGTCAAAGTTTTAATTTTTTGATCGTAGGGGGCATTGTAACGTGTCGTTACAAACATAATAACAATAAAAAACACTAGTGATACGAACCGGTTTTTCTGTAAGTAATAATAGAACACATACACGCACACCCGAATTCTTCTTGACTTAGTTGTAGTTTAGCAGATCGTAAGAACTCCCGAATTCTTCTTACAATCGTATTTTTGCATCCGTAGCCGAATTCTTCTTGACTTCGTTGAAGTTTAACCGACGCATTCGAATTGCTGAATAACTTCGTGGATTTAAGTATTTAATAAGTAGATTAAGCTTTCGTTAATAAAAGCTTTGTTTTGAATATTTTTATATACCATCAAAAAAATACTCGTGATTTATTTCATAGGAAGCAGACCTCTGAATCGAACCTGGATAGACTGCGTCATACCTCAGCTGGAAAATTATACTGTATTACAGCATAATACTAAATGAAAAAAATTTTACAAAATAATGTCTGACTTTTTTTGATTTTCTCAAAAAAAAGGTCAAAAGATTCCACAATATAATTCTGACAAATAAAACTCTGACAATAAGAATTCTCTGAGATATTAACTTACAAAATTTTTTTCATATAGTAACGTTTTCTTCGATCAAAAATTAAAACTTTGACCCACAGTAAAAAAAACTCAGAGTAGGTGGACTATAGTTTATTTTACAAAAATTATGAGCTTTCATGAAAAAGTCTCAATTTGTTGAACAGTGTAATTAGAGTAGAAAAACCTACATATATTTGAAATCGTCGAACTTCCCAGAAAGGTTAACAGCCTGGCTCACGATGTCGAAAGAAAACTTATGCGAAAGAAAGTCAGTCACTCACTTTCATTCGAAACAGTGGCCCACTATCTTATGAATTTTCGTTCGCATTGCTTTACGTTTCAAACGTAATTCAAATAAATAATTAAGTTGCCATATATTCATTCCAGAAAACAATCGACAATATATAACAAAAAATTGATTAAGTGTATAAATTTTACAATAAAAATTGTAACTATGTGCTACTTAAACTTGACAATAAAAAGGTAAATAAAACAAACAAAACTTATAGTAAAAGAAAAATAAAAATAGTGCAAAATAATAAAATTTTATCAAATAAATATAAAATAAATTAAACAAATTTAAGGCAGTGCAATGAATCTGACGATTGCAATTTATTTCCTAGAGGAATCTGAGAACATTGAGCAAATAAATCGCAGACAATTGCGAGATATATCTGATGTGCTTAGTATGCCAACAAACCAGTAAGTATGAGTGAATATATGTAATTATGTTATATTATGCATAAATGTGTAATAATAAATACGTACGCTACTGTTTTATACTAGATTCGTAGCAAACTTTCGTATATCTAAGGATATATTTGTAAATATACTAAACGTAATGCAGCAGAGGTGTAATCCTGGTTTCAGAAGCACTCAAATTCGGCCTGTCATAAAACTGGCAACTTTTATGCGATTCTTGGCTACGGGGAGCTACCAGCGTACTATTGGTAATGAAAGTGTGCCAACTACAAGCAAAGCATCTGTATATAGGATAATAAAAGAATGCCTACAGTTGTTTGAGGAATTCATTTGTCCCCAATGGATAAAAATGCCACTCCCTGAGGAAGAAATGACAATAATGGAGGACTTTTTTAACCATAGTGGATTCCCGGGGATAATAGGTTGCGTGGATGGAACACACATTCGCATTAAGTCTCCAGGGGATAATTTGAAGCGTTTATACTACAATAGAAAGGGATATTATAGTTTAAATGCAATGATGGTGAGTACATATGCGTTATGAACTAAAATTCAAAACTAAAAATTACTTTATTAACAGATTTGTGACCATAAAATGATATTCCTAAAGTGTGATTGGATAGAGTGTCACTAAGGTTGCTTTGTAGCGTGGGTTGGCTTGCGTATGTTTGTTGTTGCCTGGTGGGTGTAATTACAGCTACCAATGTGCTACTCTTGGGTGATGCCGCTACCACTGTGCTATTCCTGAGTGTTGCGTCTTTCAATATTGATTGTTTGGAGTTGATGCAATCTGCGAAGCCGAATATACCGCCACCCGGTGCTGCAGATTTATTTAGAGTTAGTGTTCTATCAATTATTTGTTCCAACGGCGTTAAATTGCACATGCGAAACACACCACCACCTGTTTCGTGAATACTCTTATTGTTTTCAGCAATTTTTTTCTTGGTTCGGGACTTTAAATCAGCCCAGGTCTGCAAATATTGTATGTATATACATATATATAAAAATAACAAACGAAAGAAAACCATTATATACAAATTTACAATTTTCCACTCAACAATGGTACGTATAGGAGGACCCAATGAATTTAATTTTTTAGCAAGTTGCATCCACTGTTCCTCCGTTGATATTTTGCTGCTGCCATAGACGACACTTCCCCGAGCGAAATCAGGATGCTCTTCCATATATTCCACGAGATACTGCAGTTGTTGGTAATTTGATTTTTTGTTGCTATGTTGCACAGTGGTTCAGCTTCATACGATTGGTGGCATTAAATATAAGGAAACATCGTAGAGCCTTGAATTTTGGTACAGATAAGTATTTGGTTGTGATAAAAAAATACTGCAAATATGAAAAAAATCCGAGCACAACCACGCCTACTTCCCATATAACACAAAAATTAAAAATCATTGTAGAGTCACAATTTTTTGCTCATTGCAATTTTATGATAATATTAACCAATGGTGAAAAAATTAGCAAAATCTGTTAATAAATACGCCTACTTTTCATACAAAATGACCACATAAAATGCAATATTTTCTTTGTTAACAAAGCTAGATCGCTTAAAAAAGCTACACAGGTTTAAATTTGCGTGTTTTTTATTTGATTAAAATATAAATAAAATTCAGTAACAGTCACGCCCATATTCAATGAAAATATCTGTAAATAAATAAAAGAAAATATTAAAAAAAATTTAAAAACAAAGTTATTTGTGTACCTTTATTAACATAACAAATTTTTTACTTCATCAGAAAATTCCAATATATCCTTCTTGAAATGTTTACGGTATGAATTTATATATGGATCTGAAGACGCTAGTAACATATGAATGACATCTTCATTTGTTGATATGCGATCAGTTTTTCTGGAGTGGCTTAGGCGATAACTTCTGTAATCTTTATTACGAGCTTCCTGAGCTTCCTCCGACAACATGCCAAGTGGCAATATTGCTGCTGACACAATTTTACTCCCATGAATTAGAACTTTGTGTACAGTAATAGGCATATAGTACCAACTGTACAGTTGTATATATCGTTCCGCAGTGTCCAAACAATAAACATTAAATTTTTCTGTATCTATTTCGGAATTACTATTTATAACCGTTAAAATTGTACTAAAGCGATGAATTAAATTTTCATCAACACCAAGAACATCTGCCGTTATGGAAGGATTTGCAAAAAAACGTCTAGAAGTATTGCCATCGTTCGTTGTGCCCATTCCTTGTTTAACCATGTCCACATTTATGCCTAGAACCACTTTCAAATTTCTTTGTATTTTCGCTTTTTCTTCATCTCTTTCATGTTTTGTATCTTTAGTTACTCTCCACTTTGAAAAACTTTTGTTGTATGCTATATGCAATATGCACTCCATAAATTTTATCCTCGCATGTAAAGGGGAAATTCCAAATTGAAGCCCTTCCTCCGAAACTGGTTTTGTCCTTAATACTTCCAAATTGTTCATTTCGCTAGGCTTAGCTTGACATATAAAACATACAGCCATTCCTGATGTTTGTGTGATTGTATTCGCAACCTTTCCATCAATCATGGTTAAAACAGGAGTATGCAAAATTTCAAAACTTTTGTCATAAATATTAACAACAGTTTTTTTCAAATCTTTAATTTCATTTTGCACCCTTTCAACTTCTTCAGAAATAACATTTGCCGTTTCTTTTACAAATTGAAATTTTATTGGCCTACAAAAAGTTGTTGATGATGGCCTTGTATTTCGCCAGTAAACATTTGTGCCATCAATACATTTTAAATTGAGAGGAACAATACTTGTCAAAAAAATATTTTTGTCATTTAAATTTGGATCATTGAATTTTTGATGGTATTCACTATGCCCTGCAGATCCATCACAACCCCATTTAGAAATTAGTTGTAGTTGATTTGGAAGTACCTCTGCCTCAGCTTTCGTTTTCGCCTTCAATATTCTGGATACAGTATGATCGAGTAAATCTTGCATACTTACTTTACTATAGTTCTCCTGTACTTCCAAATTTTTAGGATAACATTCCTTTTTAGCACCAAGAACTTGATGATATGAGGGGAAAATATCACATCCAATTTCTATAGCACTCCATCTTAATATTTGATACTGATTTTTTGATAAACACGCATCAAAAATGAGGCTTAGTGCTTTTTCTGGACTAAACATTTTTAAAAATTGTCCATCGTTATTAATTCTTTTTGCAGCTGATGAAATAAGTTCTGGCGAATTAATATCACATAACTGCTGTACTTTACTCCTTTTAGCACGAGATTTGCAAAATTCAAAAGCTTTAGAAGGGCGGCCACGTTTGACATGAGAACACATTGGAAGATCTTCACCAAAACAATACATATTTTCCAACCAAACTTCGTTTTGTTCAACAAATCTATCTTTCATACGTTTTGCACTAGCCCACTTAATTTTAAATTTTGGTAAAAATTGTTTATTTAAAAATTTTTTAAATTGATCGACGTCAATAATTGATAAATTCGTATTATTTGTTGAAATAATATCGCAAACTACATCAATGTTCTTATCACAATCTAATAAAAGATCAAAAATTTCATAATAAGATAACTGAAGATTGTCCATATTTAAATAATTTGTTTTCTATTTTTCACTTCATAAACAATAAACTAATTAGCTATAATCATTAAAACACAACTAATAATCACAGCTGATAAAAAATTCAAAACAATAAACTAATAAGCTATAATCACAAAAACAATGCAACTAATAATTACAGCTGATAAAAAATATTGAACTTTCAACAACAACAAAAACTGCATCAAAAATAATGGGAAGAAGTAATTGCAAAAAAAAAACAAATAAACCGTCACTTTTTCTCAATTTGCCCATTTTTTTTATTGCATGTTTATTTTTAGAAAAACAGAAAAGAATATAGTATTACTGTGTGAAAACAATTATTTGACGCACAATAAAAGAACTAAGCAGTGGTATAGTGAGTACAACAATTGACTAGCAATCGGATAGTTGTTGGTTCGAATCGTGGCTGCGACTTTTTTTTTTTTTTTTGTCTGTAAATACATAATTCTATAAATTCTATTTGTTGTAAAGTTTTTGCTGGGTAGCAAGCAAGCAAAAAAATAATAAAATCTGTTATTGCATACGCAATAACATGCTTGTGAAGGAAATTTGTCCTAATTTTTTTTAGTTTTTTTATACCGGAATTGCTTAGGGGCAAAAATGGGCAGCTGAATTTTTAAGAAATCGTTAGCTGAGACTTCAAGCTCTAATTTGATGTGAGTCTCGGGCTAGAGGTCGTTGGAGATCAATAGATACAAGCCATAGAAGTTGGAGAAAATAAATATTTTTGGACAATTTATAGTAGTATAAAAATTTTTTTTTTTTCATTTTCAAATTTTTTTTTATTTGCATATATATCATTTATAACATCCAATTGTATAAAAAAAAATCATTATAGTGTCATTACAAGAGTATTTTAAAAGCTTGAAGCGATAGAAGGTAGCATATATAATACGGTCATTTCAAACGCATTCACTTAGGTCAATTTTGAATGTCTCTGAACAAAAAAGTAATAAAGCTATAAGCCTAATATTTTCGGTACATGATAACTAGATTGTTTATTACAAACTGTGAAAAAATCAGGTATATCAGAAGACATGAAAAAAATGAATTAATGCCGCTCTTGAACCAGTGTGTGTTGTATTCTTATTATTATTTTTTTACATGCCGAAATTTTATTTTACTTACCATTTATTTTTCATTTTGATATTTATAATTTGTTATTTCTTTTATTCTTGAACAGACGACAATAAATAAAAAGTGAATGAATTTGACATTTCAGTTCGTACGAACATCAGAAAATGTAAATTGTGAGCCGCAATTTTGTATTGAGTTGCTTACGTTATCGTTCGTATTGGTTTTCTTTCGACTAAGAATATTAGTGTACCGGAAAACAGCTGTTTGTCGTTTAAAACGACAACGTTCAACATTGTGGGCCAGGCTGTAAATTTTGAAAATTAATTTTTGTTATTCTCAATTAAATTATTAGCGGTATTCATGATATAGAGCTATTTTCCTGGTAAACTGAATTCCATATAATTTATTGAATTTTACAGATTATAAGTTTGTCATTCCAAAAAACTCAAAATATTACTCAAAATGTTCCTGTGCATAAAAAAATTATTTAAAAAAATGTCTGCAATGGATTTTTTATATACCATGAACCATCTTAATCTTTTAACATTTTCTGAAATCGGTTTACAATTTTTTTGTCCCGTGCGACATTGATAAACAACATTTGTTATTAGTGCGTCGAAAGTACAAGCAGAAGGCTTATCAAATATTGATTCCAAACAGAGATTTTTTATTCAATTTAAATAAAATAAACTTTACTGAAAAATTAGAAGATTTATGATCTTGGTACTTATATAGGTTGGTTCCCTAATCAGATTGAAAAGCATTCCTTTTTAAATAATTTAGACAAAAAACGGAATGAAGTGCAAAGCATTCCAAGTACAGCCCAGTTGGAGAAAAACTGCGTTTGATATTACTGAAACTACTTTAATATATATTTATTATTTTCTTGTGTGTACTACTATGCAATACTTTACCCTTGTCTATACTTGATAAATTTGAGTCATGATAAACGACAAAATAATTGTCAAGGTAAATTTTTTAGCAATAATAGTGCTTCATTATGACAAAATTGTTAGTGTTTTTGCTCAGACAGCTTTGTCCAGAAAGATTTGTCGAGTATAGACAGGGGTTTATTCGTACTACATATTTTTGTTACGTTGTTAGTTTGTTGATATTATATTGAAATAAATACTTTGAATACTTCTGTTAATTTAAAAACATTTATACTATGTTTGTTTATATATTTGGTCAATATTATAATATATTTGGATTGTTAGAAACATGCTCAGAAAATGGTTAACACAACCATGAGAACATATGTTGAAACATATGGTTGTTAACCATTTATTGAACATTTTCTGACAACATTGTAAGAATATGACAATCGTGTGTATGTAGCTTAACGAATATTTTATGTGCATGTGCTGTATGATAAATGTGGATTTCAAGCAAATTAATATTAAGTATACGTATTTATTGAATATGTTTGTATATAAATCTGCCATTGGTTTTGAAATATCTATAATTAAATATTTTTTCTTAATATTTTTTGGTTATCACCAAAAGCACTACATAAATGATATATGATTCACAATTTTTTTTTAAATTCAAGTACTGTTAAAATATTCTTAATAATATCAAATGTATTAGCAAAATCGGTCCTTAAGATATAAGGCCTAACACTCAAAAAATAATTTGTGATAGTGTATGCTATGGTAAAGGGTATATAAGATAAGGCACAGATGAATATAGCATTCTCACTAGTCTTTTGTGTACGGTAATTCCACTTTATTTTGACCCAGGTTTGATCTCTTTATTAATATGTACCCAATTTACTATGGTTAGATAAATACATTAAAAAGGAACAATATATCTTGAAACGGTTGAATATATGCAAAACTTACTTGATTTCATATAAATTGTGAAATATGATATATGGTATTTCTTCAGAAATACCATATATCAAAAGATTGAAAATTGTATTCGGACAGACTATGTTAACACACTGACGCAGAGTGGTCCAAATGTTCAACATAACCGGAAAAAAGTATTTCTTTTTTTAATTTTTCCATTGTCTATAATTTATTCAGTTTGTTTTGCAAAATCACCGTGGACGGATATATAGCGTTCAACACATGTGAAATGATAAAATTGTTTTATCAACATTGGTGTTCTGTTCGGGCAACAATCCGCGCGCTTCGCCCATTTTACTCGATGAGGCTTATTTTTGAACGAATGAGTACTCCACATAATATCCAAGATTGTCAAATGGATCCCAAAAAAGTCACAGTTTGTGTGGTTTTTCGGCTGGAGGCGTCATCGTCATCGGTCCACTTGCCAACGGAAATTGCTATAGGTCGATCATTACAATCTTGTTTTGGCCTGAATTGGATAATATTAACACCAACGACATGTCCCATATCTCTCATGCTACATAGGACATTCTATAAAAGCGATTTCAAAGCATTGTCATCCCACGTGGAGGCGGTATGAACTGCCCACCGAAATCGTGCGAATTGTTCACGTTAGACTTTTCTATAAAAATGTCGATGACATCTCACATACACTTTGTTTTATTAAGTTTAAAGATAGAAAGCGCTTACTGAAAGACACTTTATATACTTTCATGTAGAATTTACAAACGGAATGATAAACTTAAATACCCTTTCAACTCAAGGTGAAGGGCATCCTCGCAAAGGTGTAAAGAAATAAAAAAAGTGGTTCTAATGAATTTTGTTTTTGGTTTGTACTCCCTCTTTTACCACATTACCACTCCCTCTTTTACCCAGTACCCTATATTGTGAATACCGCTATTGTTTTAAACTCTTTAACAATTTTTGACAAAATTTTAAATCCTTATACACATTTCTCTTAAAGATTTAGCTGGACATCGTGATAATAAGATGCCTAGAATGTATCATACTTATAAATTGCACAAATTAGTACTTTAGTTTCTATTTCCCTAGTTTTGCTAATAAACTCATTTCTGTGAATGTATCTGCTTAATTTGTTCTGTCTTGTTGCTGTAATTACGTAAATTGCAGTAAGAATTTTTCTTTTTTGCTTTTTATTTTCGTATTTTTTGTTGTTTCTTTATACAAAAATAAATGGCAAAGATTGCGATGGCAAACTCATTATTTGACCAAGAATTGTAAACGAAATGAAACAACATGTCCTTGTTTAACATTTTTTCACAAACACTCTACCAGAGATTCGAATAATAAGTTTTTTGAATCGTTTGGTAATATTTATATATTTAAAATAGTTCGTGTTCAGCTTTTTGCTAATTAAATGCTTATTATTGGCAAAAGCGATCAAATTCATGACCTCATAGAATCTGCCAGTTGGCAAAATAAATATACAAATGTTTAAAATTTAAACAAATATTGGATAATATTTTGTGTTTTATATCAACCATGAAATGAGACAATCTATATATCGCACTGGTTCCTCTAAAGAGAGTCAACTCAAAATTTAAACATTTTTAGTAGAGGTAAAAACTTTTTTTTTAATACATTACAATGAAAGTGGAAGACGGATACAACTGTATTTTTAGGCGAAAAAGTAGAGATAATTATGTAAATTATGATCGAGTGCGTAGATATGATCGATTTCTTGCAATAGTGGAATATATAAAAATTAATATATGTCTGTTTGTTTGTTTGAAATTTCTAGTGGGCGTGGCACCTCCCATAAATCGTTTTTATTTTTTTATTTTGCTTATTTATTGCAAAGCAAATTTACATGAAATACAATTTTAAAATTGAGATTGGCTACTAAGGCCTTCCTTTTAATTATTCAAAAAGTTTATATGTTTGTTATAAAATCTAAAGGTTAATGTCTGTCTGTCTGTCTGTCTGTCTGTCTGTCTATCTGTCTGTCTGTCATAATCATTAAATATTTTCAACAAAACCCAACTTGGTGCTACGAAAAGTTGGCCAAACAATCAAAGGTCTGCTATCAAACTTTTTCTAATGTTATTAAACAGTACCGGGTGAACTTGTCCGTTGATAGAAACCCTAATTCAGGTAGGAGGAATATCCACATGATGTTTCTAAAGCCAAAAAAGTAGAAAGCATTTTCAAAAGAGCTCCCAACACATCCGGTAGGAAAGCAGCCCGGTTAGCTCAGTGCTCGGGCTATTTGGTACGAAAAGCTAAAGCCAATTCAGGTTTAAAAACATACAAAACATACAAAAGTTCCTGACAGGAACGTTGCTAAAAATTTTGAGGCCAAAAGCAGAGCACGGAAATTGAAGTCAAGTTTTATAAAAAAATATTCTTGCTGCATAATAGATGATGAAACGTATGTTCTGGCAGATTTTTCACAACTCATGGTCAAAAATTCTATGTTGTTGATGCTCGGGGGAATGTTGAATAAAAGTTTAGGACCAAAAAGCAGACAAAATTTCCCAAAAAGTTGGCGCAAAAGAAGCCAATCATTTGTTACAACGGGCTCCATAAATACCGAAATTTACATCAAGGAATGTTTACAAAAAAGGCTGCTTTCATTCATGAGACTTCATAATGTGTCCACTTTTTTTTGGCATCCTGCCACTATGGTAAACAAGCACTTGAGTGGTACAAGAACAATAATGAGGTATTTGTACCAAGAGAGGCAAATTCTCCAAACTGCACGGAGCTAATGCCAGTGGAGAGATATTGGGCTTTTATTTAAAGAGAATTGAAGAGCACAAAAAAAAGGTGACCAAAAGTGTGGTAGATTTTAAACGGACTACCTGTTCGAGAAAAGTGACAGAAAGAACTATAAAAACATTAATGGAAGGGTTTCCGAAAAGGGTTCAAAATTTCATAACTGGCGATTATAACTATAATAATATTTTTTTTTAAATTGCAATAATAATTTCAATAAATTTTTCGATCTCACTCTTTAATAGAACTTTAAATTTGAAATTATTGTCGGATAGAATAATGTACTTTTAATGAAATTGACAAAAAGTATTCCTTACCAAATTTAAAGTTAGTCGACCACCATCCAACAAATTTGAAAGGAAAAGTCCAAAATGGCAACGCTTTTAACAATACAAATATCTGTAGCATAATTTAAGGATGCGTTTTATTATTTTCCTAAAGGGTGTAAAACATTCGGCCAATTTTTTAATAATAAAGTGTATTTATATATTTTCGATAAATTGCAATAGTTGTAGTAGTTTTTGTTCGTGCTTATTCGTTCATGTAGTTTTTGTAGGTTTTAATATCCTATTGTTTTAACTTCCGCTAAATTGCCTCAATTGCCACAAATTACAAACGAAAACAAACGCACATACAAATACAATTCGAGCCGTGTACGAATGTTTATATATGTCGAGAAAAAATCATAGACAAGCAAACTTCAAAATAAATACATTTGTTTGTATGTTTATAAAGGTTTATTGGAGTGTGTGTGAAATACTATATATTAATGTACATTAGGATGGCACTGTTTCTATGTTTCTAAAGTTTACTTCGTTTTGATACTTTAACAATAGTTGGGAACATTGAGTACTATTTTCTTGACCACCCTTATATACGAATATTACGTACAAGTGTATATGTAAGTTTTTTTTGTATTGTACAAATAAAACATACAGATAAATTTTTATAACTTAATTTTTAGAAAAATGTTATTTGTTTGACCGTTTTGTTGTTGTTATGTAGTTTTGTTGTCTGTTCGTTTGCTTGTTTTTCTTTTTGAATTCTATTGTGTTTTAATGTGTGCGATTGTCCATTTTATACTCGTATGTGTGAATACTTTAGTCCTCTTCTTTTTTTTTGGTTCAATTTTTGGTCCAGTAGCTAATTTTTTTCTATATGACTCTGTTCACGCTTCAACCACAAAACGAAGTGAAAAATACATTCAAACGTACAAAATTCATTCATTCATTTATTTGGTCATGTGCACTCTCACACTCAAACATACTCGAACTCATACGTCGATTTTTATATGTCCTTTTTTTAGTTTTTATTGTATTATTTTTTGTAATTTTCCAAAACAAAAATTGTTTGAAAACAGAAAAACGAAACATAAATAAATTAAATAAACACTGAAAAAACTGTGCAAATTGCAATTCGTTAACAATGAATTTGTGAGCAAAAACAGAAAATAAACATTAAAAAAAAAGAGTTGAAAGATAAAAAAAAAGAAATAGGAGAATGAAACGAAAACCTAACAACTGGACATGCCTCACATATTGAATGTTTAATGTTGTCGCTTTAAGTTGATGTTTTGTTGTTGATTTTTCGTGTAATTTCTATCAACATTTTATCACTGCCAATATTGAGGTTTTATTTGTGTTGATGGCTCATTTTCTTTTGGCGCACATGTGGCATCTATTTTTAAAATCTTGAGATGTTGAAAACTTAAGGGTGGCATAAAATATTGGCTGATCAGCCCGATTGCTTTAATAAGTTTAACAAAAAGGTCTTACAAACATTACCACAAACATATATACATATTATACGAATTATTCTAATTAAATTAAATTTTTTTGCCATTAAATGTACTGGTTAAATTGATTTACATTTCGTTTGCATGCAGTTCAACGTTGTTTTTATGTGTATGTTTATGCAAATAGTGAACATTTTTTCTTTCCAATGAATTTCCCGCTACATTTGGTTTTTATGCTATTTACAAGGGAGGCACTTATTTTGTCCATTTTAGATTTTTGTTGGTTCAAAGATCTTAAATTGTTTTGTTGCTCATTTTACTTGAAATTTCGAAGTGCAATTACCACTTATTTCGGTAATGGTAACTTAGTGGTTGTTGTTGTTTTTGTAGCATCGTGGACAATTATACAATATTTAATCTGGGGGTTCAGCAAGATCAAGTCCAAGAAATTGTACCACTTCTACTTGGTGGGTTCATAAATCCACTGGATGTAGTGAACTACAGTTGGCTGGATAGTTGAAAATGTGGAGGGTGTCATGGGGACCCTGACCGCATGCTAGGCATAAGTTGAGGACGGCACGGTCTATGCGGGACCAGAAGACATTAAGCCTGTTGCTCCATCCTGATCTTAGTTGTGCCTGAATGACTCTTGTTTTGTTTGACAAAATCTTCTCGGCGTCTGTTATCGGTGGTAGGAGACCTCCAAGTACGACATTCGTACGGCATACTTCTATCGCGGAATTGATGGCGTCTCTATGAATGTCGTTCAAATCTATCATTTACGAGCTGTGATCAATTGGATTCTGCACATACCTCTGTATGCTCTCCTCGTATTTTCCAAGGTCCTGACATGCCTCGGGGGAGACTACAAATGTGTGATGTTGAAGTTTGGATGACCACATAAATATTTTTATGCAAAATTCACAACAATCAGTGACCGTATTGTATTAATGGTGGGTTATTTGGACCATAACACTCTACTTGTTAATCCTCATTTAGCATTTATTAGAACCGAAAATAATTTTTTTAATTTTTGTTTACTGCTATTTTCAGTAATTGATTTTGAGATGACAGAGAACAATCTGGGAGCAACGAAAATTTAAAAAAGTGAAATATAAGGTCCTACCTATTGTACATAGCCATAAGTGCATGATGCATGTATTGATGTACTCTCACATGTTTGTGTAAATATATTTGCAGCCTGTGTCATTTTTTTTTTTTTTATTTAATTCACTATTTTCGTTTCGTTTTTTTTGGATTGCTACTGATGCTGTTGTCGAGAATCGTTTAAATAAATAACTAAATTAGACTTACACATGGTTCAAATTGAATTGATTTTGAATTGATGTTTTGTTGTTTTGTATTTGTACAATTCTGCTGTTGTTCTTGTTTGGCTGTGTAATTGCTGTTGTTGTTGTTTTATCCTGTTCAAAATAATCTTTTGTTTCGTGTGCTTTTGTTGATGTTGTGATTTAAAGCCACAAAACAATTGGCTTTTGTTTAATCTAAATTAAAATGTGCCCCAAATTATATTAGACGATTCTTTTTTTTTTGCTGGAACCTGAAATCGTCAAATTCAATTGGAGTCTTTGTTAAGTATGACAATATACTCACACACTTTCAATTAACCAATCAAAATAAATTTGAGATTTGTATATGTTTATAACTTGTATTTTCTTGTACATGTAGTGAATGGTGTTTTGTATAGAAAAGAAACATATATATACGTATCATGGATTTTAAATAGTTTTTATTCCGCATGTGTATACATTTTGAAACAATTTCATTTTTACTTTAACCTAGCTTCGTTTATTATAAAAAGTAAGAAAAAATAAGTCAAAACATAAAAAAACCACCCCATTCTAAGGTTTCTTGTGGAGTGTGGTGGTTAGTTTACTAACCACCTTAATTATTTTATGCATGAAAGTCTCTTAAAAAAACTGCAGTTTACCTTATTTGAAATTAATATATTTATCTCACCAGAGCATCCTACCCCGACTGCAAAGTTTTGCAAAAAAAAAACTTCAAAAAATTTAATTGTTTAGCAAAATTACTATAGAGAAAGTTAAAGTGACCACAAAACTGCAATGATATGGCCCCGACTAAACCGAGGGCGGACAACATATCTTCCTGGCCTGACGCGCTTACAATTTAGAAATGTAGTGGCGGTGATTACCGGACACTGCACATTTGGCAACCATGCAAGGGGACTTGGCTTGGCATATAAAGATTTCTATAGAAGTTGTCAAAATGAAGAGGAGGATGAGACCATTTTTTATCTTCTTTGTCATTGTTCGGCATTAGGAGATCTACGCTTAAGGTTTCTGGGACATCGTTCCTTAAATAGTTTTTTTGAGATTTCGGTCATGAAGTTAGAGTGCACCAATGCCTTAATCAGGAAAAGCAATTGGCCAGACGGGAATCTCCAGGGAGAGACGCATTTGACTTATGCTTAATAAAACTCTCCTCTCTTTTGCGGACCTCCTTCCTCTTCACTTCTTCAACTTCTTTATTATATCTGACTGTTACCTTCTCTTTTTCATTTCAATCTTTTATTTTCAGGTATCACAAAGAGAACTATTGCCTAGTTAAGAGAGCAGTTCATCTCTTAACTATGCACACGCAGAAAAAAAAAATATAGTTGTGCATTGTTACTGTAACCATTTCAACATTTTTAACAATATTATGGTTAATTTACGATTCACCTGATTGTATCAACCATATATATTGTTACAGTAAACATGTATATGTTTGTGACAACCATTTATATGATGAAGGATTTACCATATTATGTGGTTGAAACAATAATGTGAATCGTAAGTTAACCATATTATTGTTACCACAATCATATATATAGTTACTGTAACTATACTATTGTTAAAAATGTTAAAATGGTTACAGTAAACATGCATAAATGTTGAAATGGTTACAGTAACAATACACAACTATACTTTTTTTCTGCGTGCAGCTGCCTGAGAACCTAACCTATCGTAAAGTTAAAAAACCGGACATCGGACATTTATTATTTACCAAAATAATCTCTTCAATATAAATAAAATTTCATTATCTTGAATTTGTTGGTAAATTAGTTTGGAATTTCTTAAGGGATATTTTTTAATAAAATTACAAATAAATGTGATGCGCTGACTTTATTAGATTTAAAGTAAAATGAACAACAAAACGCGTCGGAAAATAATTCATAAAATACCTTTCGTTACTACATATTGTAGTTTCACTAAGTAGTTGTATTATAATTCTTGAAAATGAATTGCTGTTAAATAAAATAATTAAAACAAAAAGGACCTTTTGTTACAATAGGGGGGAAATCTCTAAAAGAAAAGTGCACTTTGTATAGAATAAATAAACAAAAGTTGTCGAGTATTTGTGTCAGCAAACAGTACAAATACGTGTGTACACACACACACATACACATTCAAACACACGCGTTAGCAGACACTTGCAAACATACAAAGCCATACGTATTAGGGAAGCCAATCCCGAAATCCGGGTTTTTTTCGGGATAAGCAAATTCTAAAATGTAAAAAAAAAAATATTCAGGGATTATTGGAATATTTTTGAAGAAATACAAAATGTTTAAATTTGCAATGGTGTCAATAACTTTTAAACTGCCTTACCAACTTGTTGGTATCATAGTAATGGTAAAGTATCCTTATTTCAATATATTTCCCAAAAATCGTTTTATAATGAACACTGGACATGTACCTAACTTTGTAATCAAACACATATATATTAACCTCCGCATTCTAAACTATGACAATAACAAAATTATAACAAACATGTTTTTAATATCAATTTTCATACAAAAGTTATAAAATGTTAGATTTCCCACAGTCATAAACATAGGGTAACATAGAGATGAGACGTAATTATAAAAAACCTAGGTTGTTGTCAAAAGCCTAAGACTTACAACAACAAAATATATGTTAGACAATGTATTTTGTTGTTGTAACAGACATATGATTTGTTGTATTTTTGTTTGACAAACCGGAGTGTCTCGTCTCTGTAGTCATAAAGTTTAGAATACGGGGATAAATATGAAAGATATTTTATGTAAAATTTTGTTTTAATTCAATGAATTAGTTTTTGTTATATTTTTCCTTAAATGTATTTATGAAATAAATAGTTTTCATTGTTGAATTTGATGTTTCTTGAGAGAAACAAACATCCCGAAATCCCTGGATTTGTAAAACCCATACCGTTTGGCATCCCTAATACTTATACACTTACACAATTAGAGCAAAAATAACAATACTTGACAACATGCAATATAAATAGGTATAAACCACACAAACAAACAAACAACTAGGCAACACTAACACTGATACAAGAACACACACACACTCAGACACATTTATGTTAGACAAATCACACACATAAACAGACACCACAATAAACTAAACTTGGCCAAAATGGGAACACAAAAATTAACTTTGTAGACGAAGAATGAGTGCATAAGCAAATAAATGTTTATGGAACATCCACTCATCTACAGTACGCAGACAGAAAATTATGACCAATGTAAGATTATATCAAATATTCGTTTGGCAATGTGAGTCAAGATCTAATGATAATATATTCGGCGGTCTTATAAAGCAATTTTACGCTGTATCATTTCCCTTAATAAAAATATCCAATTTTATTTATCCCGGAGATTCAGACATTTATACCTTGCATTTTTTTGATAACAGATTTGAATTTGGGATACATATCAGTAAAACAATCCAAAACTAGATTTATTTTGTATTTGCGTGGTTACATTTGTTATATTTTTTGTAACTTTGTTTTGTAATATGTTGAAAATATGGTATGTAATTAATGGTGCTAAGTATCAGTAGTGCGATTCACTAAGTTCTATAACGATAATAGTATTGTTAAAATAAATATAACGAACATTTATCGAATTTGCTATTCAGTAATATTTTTAAATATTCGTTTTTGTTGTTAGCTAAACAATTATCGACAAAACCAAACGACAAATATTTTTGTGTTGTTTATCAAATCGAAAATTGTTAGCTGTTCAACTGAGATGCGTCTTCTTTGGCAATAATATTATGTAACATTAGTGAGCAATGCGCGTTTCATTAAAACTTTTAGCCCAAGTATTATTAGATTTTTTTATCAAGTTACCTTTGTAAAGCATGCCAGTTATTATATTTAATGTCAATCATGTTCATTTGCTGTTAATCTGATTAAAATGAGTGACGAGAAAAAGTTCGTACTAAAATTATTAAATATTTTCAACAAAACCCAACTTGGTCCTACAATAAGCCAAACAATCAAATTTCTGCTATCAAACTTTTTCCAATGTTATTAAACATTACCTGGAGAACTTGTCCGTTGATAGAAAACCTGGTTCAGGTAGAAGGAATGGTCCACATGATGTTTCCAAAGCCAAAAAAATAGAAAGCATTTTCAAAAGAGCTCGCAACACATCCGGTAGGAAAGCAGCCCGGTTCCGGAACGCTGCTAAAAATTTAGAGGCCAAAAACAGAGCACGGAAATTGAAGTCAAGTTTTATAAAAAATATTTTTGCTGCATAATGGATAACGAAACATATGTTCTGACAGATTGTTCGCAAATTCCTGGTCGGGGGAATGAACATAATGTGGTGTTTGTACCTAGAGAGCCAAATCCTCCAAACTGCCCGGAGCTAAGGCCAGTGGAGAGAATTGATGAGCACAAAAATGATGTCCAAAAGTGTGGTAGATTTTAAACGGAGATGAACCTGTTCGACCAAAGTGACAGAAAACACTATAAAAACGTTATTCTAAGGGTTTCCGAAAAAGATTCAAAATTTCATCACTAGTGATTAAAACTATAAAAATTTTTTTTTTTTTGTAAATTGTAATAATAATTTCAATCAAATAAAAAAAATTAAAACTGTAAGTTTAGTGGTTTCGTTTTTATTAACATATGTGTAAGTTATGAATTTTTCGATCTCACTCCTTATGTTCTTTTAAAATTATGCATTTTAACCAAGGTTAGCTACCGATTGAAAATGGCGCAGAGATAACTGTAACGCTAATTTGGATTATTTCAATAACGGAATTTTAGCAGTAACGGCAGTTATTTCGGCAACGGTAGCTTAGCGGTAACGGTATTTTAATGATTCTTAATTTAATTATTAATAAAATATACAAATAGCCTAAAATTTTTTTCAGTTGTTATTGGATCACAAGGCGTAATTTCAATATTGAGTATATACATTTTTATGGATTATAGCTGAAATACTAGATCTAATTTGTTTTAATTTTCCAAAAAATGTAGTAACTCATCCTAGTTCTAGATAATGCTATGGCAGGGAGCACTATAATATACATACATTTAAGGCCGGATGTAAACATACCATACGATTTTTAGTGGGTATAAATTCAAGACAGCTCGTCTTAATATTATATGGATTTATTGTAAAAATAGCTTTTGTTTGAATTTAAGCCAACAATCTAACGTAAAAGCGAACGTTAGCTGGGTTAGTAACAATATACATACATATTCTTACCATCCATTCATTTATTTTAGAATATGACTAGATTTTAGGTTTTTTTACGTTTCAGTTTGTTTGTTTGTTTGCATTTTAAACACTCGCGAGCCAAACCACTGTAAACAATGATGACGGTTCATAGGAAAAGACGACAATACACTCACTCTTACTGCTACACATACAATGGCAATAGTTAGCAACAACAAAAAGCCCTTAAACGCAGGCCAAAGCACGTTTGTTAAACAATGGCGACGGTAAACTTCATTAGAAACTGGCAAAAGGACAGCTCAAAGAGGACACAGCTTAATCACACACTCACACACACTCATACACATTCGCACCGCAGTGGATCATTTCAACGATGAACCAAATAACAGCGGCAACAAAAACTCCAAAGACGGCCAAAACACAAACAAACAACTCGCCTTATAGACAAACTAACGAACGATCTAACTGAGTGGCAATTAAAGCAATTGCAGTTAAAATTAAAGGTTGTTTGGCTGATGCTTCTGCTTGCTTTGGCAACCAAAAAAAAAAAAAAACTGTTAACACTGTTTGTTTGGCTGACGTACGCGTACGTATGTATATGTATATGAATGTGTGTACATTGCTACGTTTGTGTTTGTGTCTGTGAAATAATTTTGTGCAAAAACAGTGTTTAACTATACTGGTTCATGTAACACTTTTGGTGAATTTTAATTAGAACAAAAATTTTCAAACTGTAGTACGAATACTATGAGAGATTTTCTTCCTTTTATTTTGTCTTACTTTTTTTGTGTATTGGATTGTATAGGTATAATATGTAAGTTTCTCTGTATTTTGGCGATATAAATATAAATACATACTTATAGTTTATTCAGCACGACTGAGTTAGTTTCAGAGATATGATTGTCAGCACCTAAAATTGAACCAGTCATTTCGAGTCCCTCAACGCAAACTTTTCAGGAAAACAAATATATGTCTCTAAGTAAAATAACTAAACATAGACGTTTATAATAAAAAGGAAAGTAATTTGAGTGATATTTATTTTTATAAAAAAAACAATGTTATCATACATATATTTTGAATTGAATGGTTTGGACTTGTGAGCTTTTCGAAACGAAAGCTTATATTTAGTCATCTTGATTTTGTTGACATACATTATCATATATATTGACAGTATCTCAAGATGCATTCCGATTAACCGTAATTACCTCTATTATCCGCGATTATAAAATTTTTTCGATTATTTTTGAACAATCTAACACAATGTGAATAAAACGAAAAAGGGGAATTCCCACGATCGATTTATAAGGCCATAATTTGTTGATATTATGCCATCGATTTTTCGATAGCTTTTGGTGTAAGGAGTGTTAGACATTATAAAAAACAAAGTGATTCTGTTATTGGCTTTGGAAACCGAAAAACTTTAAAAACTGCTGAAGAACCAAAAGTAGATTGTGCAGTTTATCAATGGTTCCGGAAGGAACGATTTAAAGGAACTCCAATTTCTGGATTAACAGTGAAGGGAAGTCTAAAATATTTCACTCAAAATTTAAGAAAACAACGACATTCACAGGTATTCACAGGAGAAAAATATTCAGCTGATTAGCTGCCACAATTTTTGTGGAAAAATTAAATGAATTCAAATCAATGAAAAAACTCACCAATGAGATAATGGAAAGTGTTTACTTGAGAGAAGTTTGGCATGTCATTATGAAAATTTCATAGAAAGACACTAAGTTTCAAAGGAGAGACTAATCTCATTAGTTTGCGTTAATGCTGCTGGTACATACAAGTGCAACCAAACATTAGTTATTGTTAGCTTTAAAAATTGTCCATGAGAATGGTTTAATAATAACTTAGTACCAGAAGTGTTGTGTATTCTTCACAAGTACTTTATTGAATAATCTTTAACTTGTACATTTCGTCTTAAAATCTACTTGTTAGCAACTAAAGAATTTAAGTACCGTTATAATGCAAAACTGGTTTGTACAATTTCTATATACATACGAATGAATGTTTGTATTAGTTATAATGATACTTTGTATAACACTTAATATTACAGGCTGTAACAAATATGTATTATAATATTATTTAAACGTATGGTAGTTTATATTACAAGAAGTGAGAAAGAATTTTAAGAAAATCGGTCTAAAAGATGATAGTAAAATCATTCTGCCATTGGACAACATCCAGACGTGCAGGATTTCAATGCTGAAAACGTAATTATGAAATTTTTTCTACCAAATTGGACGACTTTAATCCAACCGATTGATAAGTGTGCAATATGGAGCTTTCAATTTCATTATCAAAAAACTGTTACTATAAAAAAACTACTAGAAATTGGTACTCAATTAACCGGGAAAATTGATTATCCAGAATGCTCCCTGTCCCGACCATTACGGATAATCGTGGTCGCACTGTATTAATAAACAGAGCTCTCGAATTTGGGGTACCCAAAAGCCTAAAGCAATGCATCAGCGACAATTACAGTCTCTGGGTGTAACGGTTTGGTGTGTAATTATGGTTGAAAGAGTTATCGGTCCATATTTTTCGAAAATTATGCTGGGGAACCTGATACAGTCTCCAGAATATCGGACTATGTTGGAACATTTTTTACATCCGGTAGTTCTTAATAAACCTAACACATCGTTCCAGCAAGAAACAAAAATAAAATAAAAAACTGTAAAAAATAAAAAAGTATTTCAAATCAATCAGTTCATTAGAATAAAAAACTGTACAATTAGTTACAAAGATATACACAATAACCTAAATAAATTGTTTTGTAATATATCCCACATATTTAAGGAAAATCTTTAGAAAATGGAAGGTATGTTTTATTATTCTTCAATGTATTCCAACTACTTAGTAGTTGGTCCTATATTGGACAAATTCTCTCACTCTTTTTTAGGTTACTCCAATGGTTTTTTGTATAATACCATTAGCATACTTATATTCAATCCATGACTGACTTAAAATAATGCATCTCGCCATTGTGCTGGTAAAATATCCACTTCCGAGGCGAGTTATTATTAATAAAAGCCTAGGGCACATATAGGTTGAAGAGTGTCCGAAACTCATTTGTTTTTTATTCACAGATTTGAATAATTTTTTTAATATTCAGGTATCTGAATATTATGATTCCGTAATATCAGGCTGATATATTTATTATTTGTTTGGACAGACAAGCTCGAAGTTCATATATGTTCGCTTGTTTAAAATGGTATGCAAATTTACTGTATATTCAATATTTTGGTACAATCACAGTAAACTTATCATTTGACTTTGCCATATATGAGGTTTACATTAAAAAAGGTTGGAAAAAGTGCCATATAAAAATTTTTGTAGAACAAAATATAAACAACATCTAAATTTCAATGTTCATCAACTTCAGTGGACTGCGTCTATTTACCGCTGTGGAGCGCTGTTTAACGAAAGATGTCAAATTACAGCTTGAAGTCTCAGCTTAAAATAACAAAACATGAATTTTCGCTCATGCATGTTGTTGTTGCCATATTTCTTTACTGTTTCAAATTATTACATAATGTAATATACATAATGTACATACTAGTCATTCTGTGTTATCATTCATTCATTATGTTGTTGCATCCAATAACAACTACACATTATGTCTTGCTCTCTTTATTGCACTAAATATTTTTCGTTAGAACTTAAGTAATTTTAATTGATTATTGGTATCAGGTATGCTGTCCGAGGAAGCTCAGGAAGCGAGGAATAAAGACTATAGAGCCTATAGATTACATCATTTGCAAAGAATTGGACGTGTAGCCACTAATGAAGACTTAATGCATAATTTTTTATTGTCTTCAGACCCATTTATAAAAAGACTTCGCTCAATTCGTTTATTAAACGACTATTCTTTAATTACTTATTCGTGTCTTTTCTATGAGAGATGGGCGTAAAAGTGGGCGGATCAGGCATATATTTTCAGGAGCCCATTCTGCAACTATATTTTTTGTGAAAATTGAGTTGATGCATTAAAATTCAAGGGAGTTTTGCCATTTTTCAATAAAAGTGGTATGAGAAGTGGGCGGATATTTTTCAAATTTCACACAAATGATTCCAAGTGCTTAAAAATGTCAAAATTTAATTTTCACTTTGTATGGGAGGTGGCCGTAAAAGTGGTCGGATCGTTTTGATTTTTCCATTTTTTTCTTGACTCAAACAAAAAATGCATATGTGTCAAATTTCATTGTCTTTCGACAACTTTCTCTATTTTTAGCCGCTCGTTCTATGAACCTCAACCAATGTACGGCATATTTTCAGACTATTATGATTCCTTAATTCTTGGCTGTCCTGTTTTGGAAAGACATATACACTTTTATGCTTTTGGACTTTTATCATTCCGAGAGAAGTAACTTACAAACATTACCAATGTCTGCTGAAATGACTATTGATGAAAGGAACGGGTTGGTTGGGGGTATATTAATTTTGTCATTCCATTTGTCACACATACAAATAATTCATATTCTGGGTACTCATAAGATTCTAAGACGATCTAGTCTGTCTGTTGAAAACATAATAGGGCCCAAACGAAAGGTGCTAATTATATGAAATTTTCCACAAATACTTTCTGTTGAAAAGGTTTGTAAGATACTGAAAATGGGTATTATCGGTTCATGATTTCACCTAGCCCCCATGCAAATGTACCTCTGAATACTGTCATAAATTTGTTGATTATGCGGCAATCTTGACATGATTTTGCACAAATTATTTCTAAGTACTCTGAGATTATACTGTGGAGTATGGAGAAAATCAGCCTACATTTGTTCCTAGTCCTATACAAGTTCCTCCTCAGAAAATGATTTGAACATTCATAATTAATTAATAATAATCAATATCATGATGAAATTGGACTTAAACAAGATTTATATGAAACCAAATCTTTCTACCAACTTTTGTGAGTATCGCTCTATTTTGTCACATATTGATGGTGGGTATATAAGATTCGCCACAGCAGAATATGACGCTCTTACTTGTTCCTTTTTCGCTTTCTGTGATTTTCAAAATTTTACTTTTTAGAATATTTTGCACCAAAATGAATGAAGAAACCACTATTTTGACAATAAAACATAGATTTTTGACATTATTTCTACTCATCACAAATTTTATGAACAGATTTATTTCGTGCAAGCTTAATGAAAAGTATTACTAACACCCTTAGTTTTAACAAAGATTTAAGAAGTCGTAACAGTTAGAAATTTGTTATGATTTCGTTGATCAAAGTTGGCATCCTATATCTCATTCCGTAAATTTAGCATTTTATAGATACACTTGCCACAATTTTCACAATCTGCTCCACTGTATGAAATAAAAACCGCCTGACCACTACTAAATATTTATGAAAAAAAAATCTTGTTTATTAAATTCCTGCAAAATCTTAGCTAAACTTTGAGACTCGGAGTGGTTTTAAATTCTCTTTTATTTAACCTCTACATTTGTAGTGTAAGTGCGGGATTTCTTTTGATTTCATTTGTGAACATTTGTCGTTTTGTTCGTTGTTTGTTAAACAGACTTTAAGCTAAATGACAATTAAAAGTTTTTATTCAACTTAATGCGGATGAATTTCATGAAACTGCGGTCCCCGTAGAGCGTGTATTTTTTGTGATTCTTCTGTTTGTATCTTACATGGTGTTAACCCAGCAGCGGATTAAAATCGTGAACAAAAAACACCCGAGTCATTTGTACAAAAACATTGAGTTGAGTGTTGTTAATTTAAAAACACAAAAAGAAACAAGTTTGTATAATTTTAATCAGTACGTGTATAAAGAAACTCAAGTGAAAAACTTGTAAAATTTGTTTAGTTTGTATGTACTACAACATACGCAGAAAATAAATTTGTCATACATTTTCCCTTCATTACCCCAAACATGTTTTAATGAAAAAAAAAAAAAAAACATTTTCAAATTTGGATTTATTAAATTTTACTATTTATGATAATTTTATTTCTCTGTACCTAATTAAAACGTTATATTTAAAACTAAAGTTGTATAAGTTTAAAAATGATCACTTACTTGCTACAAGTTTTATCAATTCGTAAAATCAAATGAATCTGCCAATCCGTTTGAATATTGTACATATTTCTTTTATTGACAAGATGTCAAAGTTTAATAATTTGATTTTAATCTTAAAATTTCAGTGAAAAATTATAACAAAATTTTAACTCATTTATCCAGTTTGTTTTTATTTAATGACTTCACACACATTTCACTGAACTGTTTAATTTAATAGTTGACAGGCTTATTCGATTTCAGTTGATTAGTAGTAGTATAATGATAATAATGTAATTATTTACGTAATTAAATGTATTTGTGTTAGTTATGAATTTAGATGTGTAACGTTTAGATGTGAAATCGTTCATAACAATTATTATTGTTAAATAATCCATCAACATACGGCTGCCTCGGTATAAAATAAAATAAAGGAAAAGGATTTAAGATTTAAAATATGTACTTTAGTAATAGCTTTTAAAATCTTGTTTTTATTTGCATATACAACAATTTGTATTAAATATCTATTATTTTATATATTTATTCTAAAAATTAGATGTGTACCAATTGTATTGCCATTAAAATCTTAATCAAAAACTGAAGTATATTTTTTTTTCTTTTGAAGCACTTTCTAAAGCAAATATTTTTACACAGTGATGTGTTTGGAAACAAGTACTTACCACACAAAAACTAGTTACAAGTAATGACTTAAATTACAAATTGAATAATTAATTACATATTAGTTTTCACTATTTTATACACTCAACCACTACAAGTGGTGAATGAGGGTCTTTCATCGTATAACATTGAGAAATATTCATCTAAGACCCAACAAGGAGTATATTTTCTTGATACTTATATCCATCTGTCACTCTGTGTGAATCACTCTCACATTCAAAATACGCATAATTCTCCAAACAGCAAAATTGGTGCAGTTGATAAAAAACTTAATATTTTTAAATTTTGCACAGGTTATTTCTATGATAAAGAACAAACGTTGATGAAAATACTAAGAATCTGTCTATGATTTATCTCAGTCCCCATACGAATTTCTTTCTGAAATATGGCTCAATGCACAGTGGCTTAGAAACATTTTTTTTTGGAAATAATTCGGTATCTCGGGAACTATTGGAGACATTGCTACAAAATTTCACACGGTTGGAGCTGAGGTGATTTTGAGTTGATTTGCATATGTTCTGCTTCCTAACCCTTATGGGGACCAGTGCGTGGCGCCTCAAATTTGGTCACCTCGGGTCTCAAAATTTTTGAAAAAATCGCCAAAAATCCAAATAAGCTGAAATTTAAAATGTAAATAGTCCTTAAGAAGATCTACAAAAAATACACTTAGAATTAGTTAACTCCATTAGTTGAAGAGATATTTAGATTTATTAATTTATTTTGTTTTAATTTTGCTCGATCTTTTTATGGTTCTTTAGAGATGACGGGCCAACGGATTAAAGAAATATATTTTTAAAATATCAGCTATATTAATGATAATATTCTAAATAAAATAGGAATAACTTGCTAACAGTTATCTTGTCCCTATAAAAAGTTGCACGCATGCAAAGTTGGAACATAAAAAAGGGCCGTATTTTTTAAGTTTTTTCCCAAAAAAGTCCCTATATTTTTTCTTTTGTAGAACAAATTTTTCTTCGGGACTATACACAAGTTTTATATGATCTGGAAAGAGAATTTAATACTTAAGCATGTAAAGTAAAATTTGGCTCGCTAAAGCAGACACAACTCCCCCCAGTCCTATCCAAACTTGGTCGGTTTGCAAAAATAATTTTAGGTTTGAGTAACAAATTCTAAAAAATCAAAGCACCGATCTACAAAGATGTTCCATATTTGTATAACCCTATATGTTACTTAAACTATATAACACAACTCAATTTCCTTTTTTGAAAATCACATAAATATGCATACAACTTTTGAAAATATCGCCATCAAATTTAAATTGGGTACAAATTATTCTCATATGTAGAAAAATTTCTGTAGCTAATTTTATGAAGATGGGCCCATAAATGGAAAAAATACCTTAACCGTACTACTGGATTTTGTGAGGTTCGGTACATTAGGTCCACTTCAGATATTACTTAAATACTCATAAATCTCCTACGACGTAATTACTCTTCATATATATAAAAAGCCTTGTTCCAGACTTTATGAAGATCGGCCCATTATTATTTATAGCTCCCATATAACGACAACTTCCGGAAAAAAGTAATCTTACAAAAATATCGTTTTCGAACCAATATTATACATAAATCACTATCTAGAAATAGTTCTACTGGATTTTGTGAATACCGGCCCATAAATGGGTCGACATAAAGATAATAAAGATACAATTCAACACAAATTTGTTTCATTTATACAACATTTATACTTCAACTACTATAAGGTCCAGTATCACTATAACATCCATAAACTTCTTGTAAATAGATTATTACAATATTAAATAATGATCGGTCCACTTCGGAAATAAACATTAACGCTCATAAATATCGATAGCGATAAGGCCCATATCCAAGACATTAGACGCAAATATATCTCCGATTTTTCACTGTCAAGTCTCGAAATGCTGTGTGATATAGCCAATTTCCAAATGCAAAATTGAGTTTAAACGAAATCATTAGTTTGAAGTTAGTCTAAAACATAGAGAAAATATACATAGAGCGGAAACTAGAAAAAGACTCAAACAAAAAAATTACTCAAAAATGTTACACATACGAGTGTTGTTTTTGTTTTCACATAGTTTTTTTTTTACTAATACATTCTCACCACTTAGTTTTTTGACCAACTGAGTTAGATCTTTGACAGGAGAGTTTCCGCTCTATGTATATTTTCTCTATGGTCTAAACAAACACATTTTTTTATACCGAGGGCCTATATTCAGCATTTTACTGTTATGGCTATGGCGTTATGGCATGTCACCAATAATCAAATACATTGTTGCCCATAAGCTAGGTTCGAACAGTTGTTTTATATGGTTACGGTTATGGCAGGTCTAATTAAACCTTAAAGTTGGAGTTTTCATTTAAAAGTGCCTACTTTTAAAGTGTCAATTATTATTTTACGATAATTTACACCAATCAAACTCCAAAACAACTTAAAAAAGCAAAAAAAAAAAACATATTTTCTATAACATTTTCTAATGTTGTATTATTAGCCGTAATCTTAAATAAATCATGTTAAAAACTGGCAGATGGCATGAAATCAAAATAATTTAATTTTATTGAAATTCTAAATCCTCTATCTTGTCATTTTCATACATACAAATTGAATATTTAGAGAAGAAAAACCCTCCATCTTTCATAAAGTCTCCAATAATACATCATTTTAAAAACCAATTATATGTGAGATTCAGTAGTTGCTTTAAAAAAATATTGTAGAATACCGAATTTTAATAACTCAAGTAATACGCGAAAAAAACTGTTTTTTAAGATATAGGGTTTTGAAGGCCATCGATACCCTTTTAATTATTATATATACAAGTTTGTCAATCCGTGTGTAACATTGAGAAATATCCATCTAAGACTCAACAAAGTCGAGTGAGCTATGTCCGTCTGTACAGAAACAAGTATAGCAGGAATTATTTAAAAAAAATATATATTATTGTTCTCAGCAGTTTGGTATTGAAAATTAGCAATATTGGTACAGAAGAATCAGACTTACGGACCACAATGTGAGACAACCTCAAAAAAAAATTTATAATGTTTACATATTTTTTGTTAGTTTGTGTAATTAATTGCATATAATACAAAGGAATTTTGCATTCCCATTCCTATAATAATATGTAAAATTCTGTTGAAAACGGAATCGGTCCATGATTTAACCTAGCCCTATATCAAGATCAAAACTTATTTAGTTAAAGCTTCCATATAAGAACCACTTCCAAAATATACATTAATCCAAAAATATCGATATTGAACTAAAATTTTACAGAGATAGGTAGTTTTTACTCACACATCATACTGCTAGATTTTGTGAATATCGGCCCACAATTGGTCATAGTTCCCATATAAGGACCACTGCAAAAAACCTATAAAATATTTTATAATAAGTCATAGGGTCCGAAAAATACACTAACGCATATAAACATTGATATCGATAAAAAATATTGCAAAATTGGTTTCAAGTAGACAAAAACGGTAATTGATTTTCTGACTATGCGTCATAATTATATATAGGTCCTATATAAGGCTCACATCCGGAAAATAATTTTTATTAAGCATATAAATTGTAATACGTTATAATATGATTGAAAAAGACACTATGTTGAAAATGGTAAGAATATGTACACATAGATATCAGATTGGTCGGAAGTCGGTTCCTAATATTAATATTTAAAAAGATAAACAGAAAATTGATTGTTAAAGATATATATAACCACAACCCATTTGCAATGTCTAGAAACACAAATTCACAATGGCAATCGAATCATGATTTCAACAATTGAAAAATTGGTCACTTTAACCGATATGTGTCTTTTCTAAATTTAATTTAACTATTTAAATCGAAAATTACAAATGAATTGAATTTAGCTTTGTTCAATTCAAATCCAAATTATTGGTTGTTGTAATCATACATTTTTTTGTAATAATAAACTTAACTGCAGAAGTAAATATTTGATTACTCTAACTGATTAAAAATTTAAATTAATTGAAATAATATTGAATTAATAATATACATAGAATCTCTGAATTTTGTTTTTCGTCAGAAACTTGTGTGTATTCCACATCACATGTAGAAGTCGATACAACTGCTGATCATTCGTTTTGCCTAAAGTTTCTTCTCTCTTCGCCCAATAACATATCTTCTTTGTCGCCAAATTTTTGTTTACATCAGCAAAGCAACCTAGTCTACCCCAAGATGTATTAACCAGGTGGCAGCGTAACTACAACAATTACAACAATACAAGAACAACAGTGTGTAAAACCTTATAAACTGCCAAAAAATAAATTCACAAAAACGCACTTTTTAAAACGAAATAGTTTGTTTTAGCACTTTCAAATATTTTACGCACATAAAGCGGCAACTAGAACTCACTTTTATAAATATAAAATAATATTTTTACTCTTATAACAAATTTAAAAATGTTTGTAAACACGTTTTTGACATTTCATAAGGCACAATATAAGTATAGCAAAAAATAGTCAGCTGGCGTTACGCTGCCACCTGGTTAAATATGCCTTGGTCTACCCGGCTCTCTCTGTAGCTTCAAAAACATGTTATTTTCTTATATTCTCACATTTTCAAGGCATCAGCATGTGAAATTTGAGAGAACTTGTCGATTAGATGGTAGTTTAGCACCATTTATTTGACGACTAGGCATTCCGGTAAAAAAACTTGGGTGTTTTTCACTATATTGTTACGTTTTTACCTTTTAAAAGCGGGGTTTATTTTTTTTAAATAGACCTGATACTTTTGATTGCAAATAAAAGCCGTTTAGTAGTTTGAAATTGTAGCAACTCTTAATTTTTTTAAAATGTTCACAGGGGTTTCTATTAGTCTCATCTTATTTAGGTGGATGGTATTTTAGATTCGGCATAGCCGATTATAGTACACTAACTTGTTTTTTTAAATCCTGATTTTAAACTACCGTAACTCAGCCATTTTCCAACAGTTTTTTGCAAATGTTTTTTTTGAAGATAAAACACTTACAAGCAAGATAAACAATTTTAAAATTAGTTTCAGTAGAAAATATTTATCATGTTTTGAAGTTGTAACTTTAAGAATATAGTTATTTCACTAAAACGAAGTGATCGATAAAAAACTAAAAGTATTTCCGTACGCAGTGGGCTCTAATAAAAGAGAATTGCTACATGAGAAGCATATAATTTTCGTTCACTTTTGTATCACGGTGTTATTATATCTCATGTAAAAATATGTAAATTATAACTACCTCAATTAGCTGCAAAAAAAAAAAACAAAACTTAATAATCAACAATTTGTTTGCCGGATATGATAACTAAACAAATCAATAATTGTGTCTATCAATTCATTTTAGTGCAGAAATTTTGTAACAACAAATTAAGTAATTTTATAAAAATAACAATATTCTTAATTTCATTTCACCCATAAATTTCCATAGTTTTATATCCTGACTCAAGTTTAAATTGCTGCTAATTTCCGAACAATATATTCAATTACATTGTATTGAGGTAAGAATTGCTGCAGTTTTTTGCAATTAAAAAACATGTCAAACCAAAAATAAAAAAAATAATAAAAAAAACGAAAACAAAATGCAACCACACCGAAGGAGGCTAAAATACTTTTGAAGTTTTTCTGTTGTTGTTTTTTATGACTCACAGTCATGATTGAAAATTGTTCCTTGTTATGGCCGGGCCTCCTTTTTATCTCTTTCTCTGGTCGATTACTTTTGCATGAACAAGCTGAACATGAAAACTAAACAAACTTTAAAACTCAATTTATGAACTTGCGGAGTTTTGTGAAACAAAAATAATACGACAAAGAGAGGAAAAAAAAATTAAAATAAAGAAACATTTTAACATGTCTCCTACTCGACCCTTGGCACGATAAAACGCGACACATTAAAATTGCGTGTCACTGCTCGTTAATAACGCGCGACAACGCAGCCAACAATCAGTGTTATATAACCACAGCGCAGAAAGCCTAAGTGAATTATTAGAACACAAGTTTAGCCAAAATATGTACAAGAAAGACAAAAAAAAAAAGCAAGAGAACGAAAAATGAATTTAACCCAAAATAAAAAAAATGGTTAAGAAGCTTCCCGTTAGTCTTTTACAGGGTTTTAAATTCGCTAATAACAATGTGCTAGTTGAAAAAACTGTCAAGCGGGGCACCTTGCTGGTTAAACTAATTCGAGTACACTGAATCCAGTGGTGTTAACCGTGTTTTTAGGTTAGCTCTTGTTTTCGAGATATACCGTTATTTCGAAAATGAAGGAGGTTGGACGGCATATATTCGCGTAACTCTAAAATAATTTAGTAATACACACCCATCTTTTTGGTCCCATTATTGTAGAGTTAACTTTCTAAAAAGATGTAAAAGTAAAAAATCGGTTTGAAAATGTTCGAGTCATTAAAAATTCCCCCGATTATAATATTTACCAGGCCACATATATAGGTAGAAAGGAATAAAATATGTTACTCGTTCTGGAAAATTTGATTCGTTTACCATTTCCCATTACTTCAGTCTGAATGCTCTTGGACATTTTTAGGGGAAGATGAACATTGTATTGGGCTTTACCATTTTCAGTACGAGAAACTCTAAACGTCTGTAAATGTAGGAAAGCAAAAACCAAAATAAAGTGTTGGTTTTACGAAGAATTTTTTTTTTTTTTTTTTTTGTGACTTTAATTGCCAAAAGACTAATGGTGTCAAGCACATACACACTGACTCTCACCATTTAAGTTTTATACGAAAATGTTCTTAAAAGCCTGTTTCTCCCTAAATACTTACTCTACAAAAGGACATTGCCTTTATGTTTTGTTTTCTACTTAGAAGTAGTAACTATTCGGTATTATTTGACGTTGCTCTTGTCGTAATGTTGAATGTCACATGGATACAGGGATGCGTGGCAGGTGCGGTGGTTAAAATTTGGGTAAAAGAAAAATGACGCTCATTAAAAGAAAATTGAATTTTTGAAAAGTCTCTAACCAGCAGACATATTGTCACTCTGCCAGTACTTGTAGACGTACCAGTGTATAACACAACTAAACTACTAAAAGATGGTCATTTGTTTAAGTCAAAAAGGGTTTTTAATATTTACACATACAACACTCACTCTCACTCTCACACAAACACACACACATAACTAGACATGTATTAAATTTGTAAAATGTTTAGTATACATATTCAATTATATACTTATGTTAGTATCTATGTGTTTGTTATACCTTACTTGATTATTTTGAGATGGTCTTATTTTAAGCAAATTAAATTGTTTTTATGCATAATCCGAATGAAATCAAAAATCTACAATTAAGTAGATCGTATTAGAGCTAAGAGTTTCATTGCAGTAATAACATTTTAATCGCTATATTTACTTTGACCGGTTTGTTAGTGCATGTGTTTAATTAATACTAAGATCCAATAAAATGTTCTGTATTTGAAAAATTTTAAAGGAAAATTATATAAATAATTTAATATTGTATGATAAAATAAGATAGCCAATTTTACAATGGAATTATAAATTTTTGCCACATTTTTCTCCATCCGCCTTGGAAGTCAAATTCGCCAAAAAGTATATCTTAAAAAACAAAAAAAAAAAAAAAACTATCTTAATTCCAGAAATGTCTACATTAAACCTGCACTTAAAAATAGATTTGCTTTAGATGGGTCTTGAAACGTCGGAAATAGATTGAATGTTGTAATGTTGGTTAAACAAAATGTTGCTATTACATTATTATTATTTTAGCATTTGAAATAAATCTCATATTCTAGAAAATTATCTGGCTTAAAATTTGATTATTTATCATTCGACATTTACGTTTATACCTTGTTAAGAAGATAATTTTATCCGGAAGTAAAGTTTTATCTCTTCAAAAAATATATTTAAATAGATAAATTTTTATAGAAATAAGAGCATGCATCATTGTTTCACAACTATCAATCTCCAATTTTGCATCAGTTAGTTTTAGCTACTAAAGAACAAAACGAGGTCCATCCAAAGCAAGTCTTTTATTAAGGGCAGGTCTAGTATAAATAGAAATTCATTTCTCTTTTTTTTTTTTTTTTTCAATATCCATTAATTTTAGAGTTTCAAAAAAAAAAAAAATATTAAAACCGTGGTTTCGGTTTTAAAAACTTGAAAACCGGTCATTATTTTTCAAACAAATAAAATTTGTTTATAATACAGAAAAATGCTATAAAATACTATATACTTCATACATTAGTTCTGCAAATTCTTTCCCGAATATTTAAATTGTTTTTCAATTTTGGTGTTTAACAGCCAGGAGATATGAACAATATTTATTGGAATGTTTCCGAAAAGCGGAATATTCCTTGCCTGATCTACTGAAGACAGCATGCTATATCATTTGAAGCAATTATTATAATACAATCTAAACATTTTTAAGAAATCCTATGATATTTTTACATCGATGATTTTAATGAAATTTGACTAATCATCAATACCTATCTAAAATCATGTTATTCACGATTAGATATGCTTTTTCGTACAAACCCAGCAAAAATTTTGTGAATTTTTGTAATGGCAACTAATTACCACATGCCTTCTTTTGTAATGAGTGGTGGTTATTTTATTTACTAGAATATGTACTTATTTTTGTACTGGTTGGTAATGAACTTTTGCATTTAGCACAGCTATCTAGTGTGTTTGACTGGAAAACGAGACGTTAGCGGTTCTACACCAGTCAGCGCCATTCATTTTTTGTTCAGATTATATTAATTTATATGTTAATGTTAAAACCATTGTTAACTTACAATAAAATAACTCGTACATGGGGCAGTGAGTTAGCAGCTTGACTAGCAAACACAAGCAAATAATGTTCGATACCCACACGAGGCAACATTTTTCTGTTTTTTTTTGTAGCTACATATTCTTATTGTGAATGTAATACATATAATTGAGCTGAATGTAAGTATATTTACAAGTAGGACCCCTGAATTTTCAGAAAATCTCGAACAACGGTAACTAGTGTTTCAGCCAAATAATAAGTAGTTACCAGTTTGCTCCAATATTACTTGCTGGCTTACTAAGTAAGTAAAGTTTTTGCTGGGAATATATTTACTTGCACATTGTCAGTGAAATAGGTGTGATTTACATACATATATGGGGCGTTTCATGTCAAGTGAACCAACTCTCTGAGTTAGAGGGGGTCAAAATTGTACATTTTGGCCAATCAGGTGTTTTTCTCATCCATGTAACTTATTACCTATTATTCTTAGCAAATGTTTCCCAAACAGTTAAGATAGCTACATATTTCTTCAATCCCTCGGGAAAAAAAATTTAAAAAAAAATGTTTGAACTTTTTTTCCGAAATCAAAAACTTTTGTGACTGTTTTTTTTCAAAATGGGCCATTTTTTTGTTTTTTTTTCAAGAAAGCTTAGATATTTTCCTTTAAAACCTATTTGGTCGCTTAGTGGGATGCGAGTTGGATGTCTATCAAAATAAATATTTTGTAATTCAAGACATACAATTTTTGTGTTAAAACATTTATTTTGATATATATTCCACTCGCAACCCACTAAGAGACCAAAAAGCTCTTTGGAAAAAAAGGTTGATTTTGCAACAAAAAAAAAAACTCAAAAAACCTTCTGAAGGAATGAACCTACTCTTATCCTACTAAGCGACCAAATAGGTCTTCACGGAAAATATCTAAGCTTTCTTTTAAGAAAAAAATCAAAAAAGTTTTTTTTATCGGAAAAAACTGTCAACATTTTTTTTTCCGAAAGATTGAAGAAATAGCTATCTAAACTATTTGGGACACAATTTGCTAAGAACAATAATGTCAAATTTCTAACTCAGAGAGTTCCTGATTGATCTTGTTGAAAAATTGTGAATGAATTAAGGACTAAGATCGATATGAAACCACTAAACTTACAGTTTTAAATCTTTTTTTTATTTGATTGAAATTATTGTTACAATTTACAAAAAGAAAAAAATTTATAGTTCTAATCACTAATGATGAAATTTTGAACCTTTTTCGAAAATCCTTCCATTATGGTTTTTATAGTGATAGTGTCACTTTGTTCGAACAGGTTGTCCATCTTCGTTTAAAATCTACCACACTTTTGGTCACCTTTTTTGTGCTCTTCAATTCTCTTTTAACAAGAGCCCAATATCTCTCCACTGGCCCTAGTCTTATGAATGAAAACATCCTTTTTTGTAAACATTCCTTGATGTAAATTTTGGAAAATTTTGTCTGCTTTTGGGTCCTAAACTTTTTTTCAACATTCCCTCGAGTATCTGCAACATAAAAGAATTGACCCAGTAGCTGCGATAAATTTTCCATACGTACATTTCGTCATTCATTATGAAGCAGGTATATTTTTCGTGTAAAATTTGACTTCAATTTCCGTGCTCTGTCTTTGTCCTCTAAATTTTTAGCAGAGTTCCTGTCAGGAACTTTCTTTGGCTTTTTTCTATTTTTTTTTATTTTTTTTTTTTTGACTTTATAGACATCATGTGGACCATTCCTTCTACCTGAACCTGGTTTTATATCAACGGAAAAGTTTTCCCGGTACTGTTTAATAACATTGGAAACAGTTTGATAGCAGACCTTTGATTGTTTGGCCAACTTTTTGTAGGACTAAGTTGGGTTTTGTTGAACATATTTAATAATTTTAGTAAGCACTTTTTTCTGGTCACTCATTTTAATTAGATTAACAACAAATTAACATAATTGACTTTAAACGTAATAACTGATATGCTTTTCAAAGGTAACTTGATCAAAAAAAAAAATCAAATAATACTTGGGTTAAAAGTTTTAATGAAAAACGTGTGTTAAGAATTTTTCGATCTCAGTCCTTACTATCCAATAGAACTAACCTTTGTGCAAATTTCATATCGATAGGAAGACATCGATTACAAAAGTTGGTTCACTTGACATGAAATCCACCATATATATAAATATGGATGTTCCGTATGGACTCAAAAAACGGCTGGACCGATTATTGTATAATTGGTGATCCATCCTTTCTTCAATTCTTATAGATAGTTTTTTTATTTTCCTATATACAGGCTTTCAAATTCACTGATAGCTGTAAAAAAAAAAAAAAAAAATGGCATAAAAAAAAAAGATTCAAAAAAATTTATTTTGTCCAACAAATGTTTTCTCTATAAAATAAAAAAATTGTCGACCAAAGGAATACATTCCAACATATCGCTCATTTGCTGCAACAACGTCATATTTCAAAAAAAGTCGTTTCGAGAAAAACGGCTTTGAATGTTTTATGACATTTTACTCTTTCTTAAATAAATTTTCAACAAATCATGAGATTTCAGAAATAAAACCTGTTTTAAATAGTCGATGTTAATATGCTTCTAATCTGTATATAACCCAAATTTTTTCTTGTCAAATTTACGAGCAAACATGAATTTTGATTTTGATGTTTACAACAAAAAAACACTCTCACGCAAAAAATAATTGAATTTTTTGAAAACTGATAAAACTATAGAACGGCGAATATTTTGTATTACTCAGTTCAAAAAACACGGATTTTGAGTTATGACGTTGTTGCAGCAAATGAGCGATATGTCCAGTACTATAAAAGTTCTTGTAAGTATATTATCAATCGATGATAAACAATTTTGTTTACTGTTGCATATTAAGAAAAAAATATATATTTTTAATAACTCTTCGCATCCCACTTTTAATAAAAAATAACTGTTTTATTCAAATAAAAATTGTTTTCGAAAATGCATCTGCGTCTAGAGCCGCAGAAACGGAAAGAGAACGAAAATCACGGCTTCGGCAAATACATCACAGTGCATCTTCATCGAGAGCTGCAGAGAAACATCAACAGCATATCAAAAGACTAGAAGCCAATCGCTCCCGAATGGCTCGATCAAGAGAAAGAATCAATTTAAAGTTGCCGGCATTTTATTACAATAAGTATGATGACAACTGGAATTAAAAGGACGTACTGATTGGAGCAATGATCAAACATGTCTTATATTGCTGCATTTTGAAGTTCCCTAAGGAATCCCCGGGAATGTGCTGTTCGATTTTTGAGCCGCATGAACTCTTCTAAGTTACATTTCCGACGCCAATCCTATTTCCAAGCACTACCTTTAAAATATCCAAAAGTGCAACTCATGCTTTCAAATAACGTCGGCATCATGCCCGCCCACCTTTAAAGTTTAATGCCAAATGTACCACAGAATTGGATCAATGCTTCCGCTTGCCAATGATGATGCAAAGTTCCTTTAAATTTATTTCGCTGGAAATGAAGCTACATAAGCCGAACGCTATCAACAAACATGCTGCAATACCTTTATGCAGAAACATTCTCAAAACAATTGTTGGACATCGGAAATGGAAAAATTCCTATTGATCCTGCCACAAATGACATTTCGTTCCTGAACTTCTGCCAAATGAAAATAAATATTCAAGCCGTTGTCCACAAATTATGATGTTAACAAAGTCAATGACCAAATTCAATTGAAACTGCCTGGCGAAACAAAAAAATACAAATCGATTGACACATTAATGGTAGCCGGAATGCCACCATCTGTATTAACATGGAAGGTTGCATCACCCACTTTGTCATTATTTTAATTAAATTGAGAAAACGATTATCGATAACTTAGTTAGGCCAGGCACGGATCCAGGTCGTATATTAAATAAAGTAAAATTTATTTTATTTTTTGTTTATATTAAAACTTCTCGGTTTTGTATCCGCGGCTGAGTTAGGGCGAATGCTCTAAATCTATAATTTCATATTTTTATGTTTATTTGTAAATTTTAACAAATAATATGTATTTAAGCTAGAGTTTAAAAAAAAAAAAAACGATTTCGGTTTTAAAGTTTCTTAAATCGGTTTCGGTTGTGTTCTTGTTTCTTAAATAAAGACACAATAATCATTTGATAATAAAAAAGTATAGTCGGTTAAGCCCGACCATATGATAACCTACACCGTGAAGATGATTATAAACAGTTTTATTTTGAAATTTATATGGAGCTGACTACTTATGGATATACAATTAGGTGGCATGTCTTCTGTATTTATGAATTTTATTTGAATAAAATGATTTTTGGAAGGGGGATATCTATATATAATCAAACGACCGTAACACAGTCAAGGGTAGATGAAAGAAAATATTTTAAAATCAATTTCGAACATGATACGACTACCTATTTATGATTTTATAAATATCAATATTTCACTACATTTAATAATTGAGAAAGTAATAAATAGTTATAGGGGGTCCATTGTCAAAAATTATACGCGAATACACCTTCGCTACGCCTATGTAAAATTTAAATTTTGCCAATTGGACCAGACCTTTAGAAATGCCAGATTTATTTCTAAAATATTTGGACTACTTATGAAAACCCAAAAAGATTTATGTTATCAGAATTCCATTCCGAACAAAAGTTCTTTATTTTTATCCAAATGTAAAATCAAAAACATATAAGTTTTGTATCTACGGAAATCACGCTTTGTAATTTCATGAGAAAATTATTGAAATTTTAAGAGAAAAATACAATACTTTCTTACTTGTTAAATAAATGAAAATATTTTTGTTCTCCTTAAAGAAATAATTACAGACAAAAGTTAGTACATATTTTAATTTCACTTTCCTGATTTTATCTAAAAAATAAAAACTATAGCGATTTAAATATACGTGCTACACACAGTACTAGTGATAACAAATTTTCTTTTTTTTTCCTGTCTTGTTTAAGAATTGTCAACACCTAAAAATGGAATTATGAACAAAAACGATAAAAAAAAGTTAGAAGAACTTTGTTCGCTAATATAACAAAGTTTTTCATAATTGCTAAAGTCGCACTTAAAACATGTGACACATTTAACATCCAGCATCATCTACAATGCATTTTCTTATCCACTAATAACTATACACCAGGTATGGAAAAGTTAATACGTTCGTACTTTTTTTATACTATTTCATATTGAAAAGTACCATGGTATTCAAGTGACCCCAACAATTTTCGGTATCTTAAGTACAAATACTAATTTACAAATTCTTATAGACACAAAATTATTTTCTGCAGTAGCTAACTATTTTCTTTATACAAAATCCTAAATATAAAAGTGTTTTTTTATTGATTTGTAACACAAAACTACGCTAATACGAAAATAAGTTCAAATTTTAGTATTCTGAGATTGGAAAAAATTTGATTTGAATATTATTTTGATACCGAACAAATTTTTAATTTTCCATACCTGTTACACACATACTTAGAAAAATTCAATTTATTTTCTTATAGGACATGATGTTGCCAGACAGATATTTTTTATATGAATGAACTATAGTCCATGGTTACAGATGAGATGCTATCCGGTATTTGCCCAATTTATGGGTTAATGCCGGAAACATAACTTTTTGGGAATTTATTTGGATATTTATTAAAAATATTTGAAACGCAGTATTTGGCAATCTCTCATTGTCAATTAGTTGATACGTCAATTCAAATAAATAATTTGCTCTAAAATTTTCAACTGTTAAATTAAAAAAACGGATTTAATGGAATTAAAACTAAATTAAAAAGTATTAAATTGGATTGTAATCCATTTATTATTTAAGCTAATATTGATGAAGTACAACAGAAAGCCTAAATTAATTTTAAATTCAGTTATGGGAAGGGCTAAAAATTTAAAAAATTTAGAAGAATTTTGCAATTAACAAATTTTCTTAAATGTCAAATTATGGTGAAATGAGAAACGAAATAACGTTTTTCGAATACAACCACCGAGTATATGCATTTACATCAACAACCGAAATTGATGATAATGAAAAACAACAATATTAAACCAATATATCTGGTTGTTAGGTTTCTTGACTGCAATAGTCAAGGGCACGATTTAAGTTCTTTCGATTATTTAATTGAGATGCAGTTTATTTATGATATGCGCACAATGTAATGATGGACCTAGCAAACTATAAAACCTAGAGAGGATTTTTGGGACAAGAGTTTTGTGTGCAGCAACATCTACATTGTAGAAAAGTATTTGTTAACTGCTCCATGCACTTCAGCTGCAACTGAACGCTCACTCACCACTCAAAGTTGCATACATTCAGAAAAACGGAGCAGATTAACTGCCGATATTGCTGGGAAAATAAGTTTTATATCACATAAATTGTCTTAATTGGAAACTCTACAACAGGAAACTTCCTTAAAAATTGCACCGGCTAAGGATACAATAATCAATTCTACTGCTTTGTTTGATGGAGTACCTTCCACATCCTCTGGTATCATCCATCTATCCTTCTACTTTAAATTGATTTCTGAGCGAAATTGAAAATGTAGGATTCAGCGACAGTGACTTATATTTGATTTAGATTTTATAATGTATTGTAGTTATAAAAATATGTAAATATTTCTTTACTAGCTTGACCCGGTTCGCTTCGCTACTCCTGTCGTAGTAAAAAAAAGGATTTTATAAAGAAATAAATGAATATAATTTATTTCCTGTGTGTGATTAATTGTATACCATGCCTTTCAATGTATAAAAAAAATCATGCGATTTTAAAAAATCTTGATGCTTTTCTTAAGACTTTCGCTATAATTTCCTATGTTTTTACAGTGGGCTTGGACCCATCCTATTTTAAGTCAAACTCCTAAAAATTATATAAAAGCAATTTGTAAAAAGTCTCTACCTATAACAGTTGTTTAGATATTCGAATAGAACTATTTTCTTAACTTGATCTGATACCACCCATTTGCAATACGTCAAGGTACCAAAATAACTCACGCAAAGTATTGAGAATTGCATTATTAGAGTTCTCCAGATAATCGATAGTACTTTGTATGGGATGGGGCAATACCCTTGAAGCATTATTTTAACTATTTTAATTCTCCAGATATTCAATTATAACAATTTTTTTATATGAAAAGCCGATCCCACCAAGTTTCAGCAAACATCCTAAAATAAAAGAAAGTAATTCAGACAAAGCTAAAAGACTCTTGAAATTACAATTTTCTTTGTAATGTAGGTACTACACCCTCTGTTTAGGTATCTCCCATTTTTTGCTAAACTTCGCACAGTGGTGCTAATATTGTTAACGTTCACAATACAATCCAGCACATTTTCTACGAATTTCTCTAATATTCGATAATATGTCCAGTTCTATGTCACAGACACATTACGCAAAATTATAAAAAGATTTTTCGGAAAAAGTTTGAAGAATCTTGGAATTTTAGCTATCCAGATATTCAAAATTGATTAAGTACTTTGTATGAAAGGGCCTATACCCACTGTTCCTATCCCAGCCATTTTTAGCTAAACTCCGCACAGTGATGAGAAATTTATTCATACAAAGTTTAAATACTTTTAAATTGTTTGATATGTGCAATGCTCACTAATACAATCCCGCCAATTTTTAGCCAAACTCCGTATAGTGATAAGAAATTAATGTGTTCAAAGTTTAAATACTTTTGCAATTATGGTTCTTCAGATATTGGAAATAAACAATTTACATTGTATGGGAGGTGTCACGCCCACTAATTCAATTCTGCCCATCTAATATGCTTAGAGTGCTCTTCGTATACAGATTGAAGACTTCCACAATCATAGCTCTCCAGATATTTGAAAATAATTATTTACTTTGTATCGGTGGTGTCACACCCCTTGTTCCGATCCGTCCCATTTTCGGTAAAACATCATACAGTGATAAGAAATCGTTTCCTATAAAGTTTGAATATTATCACAATTATAGTTCTGCTAATATTCGAAAATACCTATTTACTTTGTATGGGTGGTGCCACGCCCATTTATACAATCTCGCCAATTTTGAGGCAAGCAGTGCACAATGGTACCGAAGAAATAAAATAAAAAATTGTCTATTGACCATTTCAAATATACAGGAATATTCGGTAAATTTCAACAGGATAGGACCAGTGGGTTAGCCTCATATAACGTACAAACAAACAAATAAAAAACATAAATATGAATAATCACAAAATTCTTAATTTTACCAGTTTTTACCCCCCTGAAGGTAGGCTTTTGAAAAAGTACTTTATAAATACATAAATTAAACATGTTTTCCTTTTAAACAAATATTCAATGTTTAAAAATCAAAGGTTCCTATTTTTCCAATTTTCCCTTTTTATCCCTTTGTAGTCCAAGCAGTGAATAAAGGTATATCCTATATAAATCGGTTCAGCCGTTTAGTATTTATTGTTTAAGAACTAAAGGTACCAATTTTACCGGTTTTCCACTAGTTTAAATCTTTCTTGTCCAAGTATTGAAAAAAGTTGTAGCCTATTGACGCTTCCAAGTAAGGATCTACCACGCTCCAAATTTCAATAAAATCAGTTCAGCCGCTTTGGCGTGATGCTCAAACAAACAAACAAACAAACAAACAAACGTACAAAGACATTTATATATTTATATAGATATGAAATATGGATAATAGACTATTGACTTATTTTCCACTTGATCTCTATGCTTTTTTTACTTATAAAATTTATATTGAATTCATAAATTTTTGCTGCCCAATAATTTTCATTTTTACCTTAATTACCCATTTTATCAGGTTTTTACCATTTGGGTATTTACCCCTTTTCCATCTATATCCATGATCCAAATCTATTAGTTTTCAGCATGACATAAAATATTCTTCATTCCTACCCACTCAGAAAGTAATAGCAACAAAATATATGGAAATACAAAATTTAGATTTAGAAAATTTTAATTCCTACTATAGTGTGCAAAAAAAAATCCTGCATAATCACATGATTACAATCTGGCATCTGGTTTTAGCCAACTGATAAAAATTGCTACTTGAAAAATGTAACAAACTTAAAAAAATAACACAAAAAGTAAAGTTGTCTTTGCCATAAAGAATATGGAAGGGGAATTGAAGTGAATGACTTAAGTTGTCATATTTTTCATTTTTTCTCGCTTCTTCCTCCAATTTATTTTTTTTTTTTGTTTTTAAGCTGGAGGAGCAACAAATGTAACAAATACTTGAAAATTGCATTCAAGTTGTTTAAAAGTATCAGAGAGTGTGCAAATAAGTGTGGCCATTGTGAATTGCAAAAGTGAAAGAAAAAAATTAAGAAAAAGTACAAATAAACAATCAAGCGAAGGCAAACTGCAAAGTTCATTTAAATGTTCTATACACACATATGTAGTGTATATCCTCAAAATACAAAACGGGTCCCAAAGACTCTTCAGAAGCAATATTTTGTAATATCACATTTAAAAATCTAAAAGAAAATAAGCTAAAAATCTAAATTTCGAATTTTCTCGTATTGCGCCGATATAGACCACATTTGGTCCGGACTGGAAAATAATAATATTAATCATTCGAAATACATCGTACTGTTGCATGTTTTGGAATCATAGCTTAGGGGTTTTCGACACTTAGCCTGAATTAAAAAGTTCGATAAAATAAATAGGTTAAATTCAAAATGGCCTAGGAAAACGACCATTAATGCTTTTTAGGCATATTCTGTTTCAAATTCATACCTTTTTAGTCCCATAAATTTGGCTTAAGTTCATGTCCCATTGAAACTAGTTAAAATTGGGATAAAATTCAATTCAATAATATTTCTTATAATCAGAAATTTGTTTCTAAAGGTAGGGTCACACATGGCAAATATTTGACGAAAAAGACGTAACCACTAAATAAAATATATTTTAATTTCTATATTTATTGTCAAAAACTCCTTTTATTTAGGACAATTCAAAGCAAATATTCAGTTTTATTTTATTTGATGCTGTTTGATCTTACAAAAGACTTGTAAGAGTAAACAACATCAAAAAAAATTTGTACTAAAAAAATGGTTACGCTTTTTTTAGTAAATATTTGCCGTGTGTGACCGTACCTTAAGGACTATTTTATTTAACAAATTATTTCTATTTACTCATTTTGGTAGGTGGAATCGATATAAAACATTATATTGAAGATATGGCTCATTAAATAATATTTGGGTCATAATATTGAAATAACAAAAGACAAACTGAATTCTAAAGAAGCTTTTCGGCCTACCCTCCTGTGTACGTGTGACTGAGTGAATGAGTATAAGTATTTCGAGTTTCACATGCCATTGGCCACTATCGACCCACTTAGCATTGCAGATATCCTGTTGGGTTACCGTTTGTTATATCAAACTCAGACATACATTCTGACACACATATAGATGCATAAGGGAAGCGTGCGAAATAAATGGAGCAAACATTTCAGTTAATAAAGCTTTCTTGCATTTTCAGTAATAGTTTTGTGGAAATTACAATAATCTCGTTTCATTCTATTTCTACAGTATTTTTATACTAGCTGGGAGAAAACAAAAAATGTTGACAAGGCACCGGTCCATACCTGTTCCAAATTTATTAAAACTTGTTACATAGGTTTATTGTGAGATTATACAAATGTTTAAGATGCATAGATATTTTAAATTCGCATTGGTTAATCTTTTATTCAAAGGTCAACCGTTTTTAAAAGGTTAAAGGTAATAAAGCAGAATTACAAAAGAGACAAGCGTTACAAGAACCACCTTTAAAAAGAGCTAGCACTGAGTGAGAGGATTTGGAATGGGCCCGTGAGGAAGAGGAGCATTGTATAGACAATGGTTTGTTGGTGTTGGAACCAGCGAATGTGAAAAGCGACCATGTAAAGATAGACGCCTTCGTTGATCAGTGCAACGATGAAATAGTTCCTGTTGGAGTGCTTGGTATTTCCCGAGGTGAAAAGGTAATCAGGTCGGGTTCCAGGTTGGGTGAATGTGCTTCAGCAGAGGCAGTGAAAAATTATGAGGAAGATACTGCCAATGAGTTTGCCAAGGAAGTGCATGGGTTCGTTCGGAGATGAATTGGAATAACCGACGACCGGGTGAAAGCCAGATATAGCCCACAACGTAATAAAGGTTTGTCTTCCAAACTACAGAATCACTGGAAAGGACCACATAGGGTAGTTAAGAAATTGGATGACATGGTCTATAGAATACGGAAATGTGGAAGACCGATATCGAGAAATAAGGCTGAACATCTGAAACGACTAGCTGACCACTGGAAAGAAGAATCGGTGCCTATTCGGGACGAACAAGCTTAAGTGGGAGAGAGTGTTACGAATGTGCAATAGCGATTTGAATTTAACGGTCTGTAACGACTGCCTGCAACATTCATCATGTTTATAAAAACGTCCATCGGTAGAAGCTTCTACTTATCAACAATGTTGATAGCATGCGGTTATTGGCATTGTTTGTAAGTATGGAACACTGCATGTTTAAGCTGCTAACATTAACAACGAAAGCTCTAGAATTCGCATGTACTAGTTTGTTCGTTAAGAGCATTGTAGAAGATTCCCGAGAGATGGCGTGTGTATAAAAAGTGGCAGAGGTTGCAGTCGTGAATGATTTGATCATAGGCGCTCTTAGAGTTAACATCAATTGTCGTGTATGTTTGAGTTTGTACATTATAAAGTGTGTGTGCATTTCTACGAATTGATAAACGTGTATAAAGACACTGAGTGACTATTTTAACTGTTGTTGTTGTAAATTTTAAATAAATAAAGAGTTGTTACAATTCTAAACTACTAAAACTGCTTTTTATTTGCAGTCAAAAGTATCCGGTTTATTTAAAGGAAAAAAAACCATTTTCAAAGGTAAAAACGTAGCAATATGTTTCTGACTTATACTAGATCACAGTCTTCTACATTTGATGTAAGTATTGGCCAAAATTGTCATTCTTTTGTAATAGTTTATTGGAAAATATGGAATGCCGATTTTAAGAGTTGGGATAATCGTGGTACAACGATGTAATCCCATTTTCAGCTATCGATATACTTTTCCTAAACCTTCTCTTCTTCAAAGGATACTAATCATGCTTAATATCCTGCTATTGTCAGAAATGTTTTTTTTATTGGGAGCATGACTTTAAAATTCGGAATTTTTTTTAATTTTTAGCTTTTATTTTGAAACATTTGTACAATATAAATTTATTCAAAGTATTCGCCATTGTTAGCTATGACGTTTTCCGATCTTTCTGGCAACATATGGATTTCAAGTCTAAATAACTGATCATCTTTTGCGGCCAAGAACGAATCAAGCGAATTCTGGATACTCTGATCTGAAGTGAAGCGAATCCCAGAGAGACGGGCAAGGTCTGGACTTTAAGGCGGGTGAGAAAAACTTTTTTAAAAAAAAAAACACAAACTGCGAAGCGTTTTGCTTGTCTGCAGATACACCCAGAGTCTCTGGCGGGAGTCAAACCCGCAACCACCAGATTGATAGCACACTATCGTGTAGTCTATAGGGGCACCCCAAACACTTCATTCAAAATAGTTTTTAACAGGTATCATGTGGACTTGCGTTGTCATAATAGAATAGTATTGCGTTTTTTTAGAAAATTAAAGATATAATTTTAAAGATATCCAGTTTTAACATTTAACTATTTTTTAGCTAAAAATCTTAAAGTATGAATCAATATGAGATCAAAAATGGGACAATAGAACTAATGTTCTAAAGTTATTAGCAATTTTACTTTTTGCAGCCACAAATTAAGAAATATGAACTTGAGTATCTGCAAACACCAAACTAAAGCTAATTTTTAACTTCTGGAGAACCTCAAATGGTCATAAAGAACATGTTACCAAGTATCATGGAAATCAGAAGCAGTAAGGTTTAAAAATACATTTTCCAACTTTTAATATAAACAAACTGTCTGTAAATAGGGTATGCTTAAAAATAAAGAGGATATGAAATAATAATAATATCAATATAGTTATACTCCTAAAATTATGCACCATTTATTTCGCGCTCTCTCCTTAACATATCAAAGTTGAAGTGTGAATGAGTGTCTATGTATGTTACTCACACACACACACATACATGCACTCACAAATTTGTGTTAGTTGCTTAAGAGTATAAGGATTCAAGTGTTTCTTTTACTTGCTGCTTGTTGTATTCTTTTTTGTTTGTTTTTTTTTTTAGTTTTTTGTTGTTTTGTTTTTCAAATATTTTAGTGTATCTGCAACACATAACTAAAATGTTTTTGTGTTGTTCTCTATGTTGTTGTAGTTTGTTTGCCATTATGTCTTAACATGGTGTTGTATTCATATACATGCATGTGTGTTAGTGTATGTTTTTTAGATGACTTCCGTTGTGTATGTGTAGAAATTTTACTTTGTCTTTATTTACTGTTGCACTTACATCAGTTACGACACTTATTGAGTGTCTTGATATGTTTTGTTATGTCTTTTTTTTCTACCATTTATGTACGTTACTCCTTCTTGCTGCCATAGTCATTGCACTGTCATGTCTGTCCTTCATTTTTCTTTTTATTGAAAGTTAACGCATGTATGTTGTTATATTTTTTTTTTTTATTTTCAGCTTTTATGCAATCAATGATTTTACATGGCGTAAAATGTATACTGTGTCACCTAGTAATTTAATTTGGTTTTTCATACTTGACAACATTACAATCACAAAAGATTTGTTTACGTTTGTAGGGTTTGTGGTAAGCAAAATTTCTCATAAATCTAAAATATACAAATATTTCATACTTGATATAACTTAATCCTAAATTTTTAACATATTATTTTTATAACCTACACCATCATAGCGGGGCAGGTATTATGCGTTAGTACTTATGTGTCTAACGCCCAAAACACCCACCTTAAAGAATCACTTTCTTAGTCGATTTAACTATGTCCGTAAGCCTATCCGTTTATCTGGCTTGTGCGCAAATTACATTTGAAAATATCGCGATAAAACATGGTATATCGATACCCTATTTTCAAAATGTGCTAACTCAAATTTTGGGTAAAATGAGATTTTGATGGCAAATAGCTCCTTATGAAATACCCATCTGTGATATCAATTCAAAGCAAAAACAAATCATTTGTTTTAGCTGTATATACATTTTTGTTATTCTTCTATCTCAATGTACTTTCTTTTCCAACAGTTTTAGAGAATATTCATTTATTATAAATCTACCTCATATCTCATTTCATTTGGTATGCTGAACATGAACCTTGTAAAGATTTTGATATAAAGTAACAATTTTTCGAGATAATGGGCGATTATAGTCAATGATATAAGTTTTTAAAATATCAAACTTGGAGTCATTCTCTTACAATATAGCGTGAATTTCAGAGTGCCATCGAAAAATAATATATGTTTTATGTTATTTTCTTATAATATTTTTATAGCTACTATCAACAAATATGGTTTTGCCGCTCCAGTTATAACACATCCAAATATTTGTCGCAGACCCACATTAGTATATATATTCTGGGCCCTCATAAGATCTAGCTATGTGCGTTTAATACAATCTAGCTATGTCCGTCCGCCCGTATATCTGTATCGATTCTGTATAAAATTCTTCAGTTTAATCATTCTAGTTTTTACCACAGCACAGTGGGGCAGAATCAATATTTTTTGGAAAAAAATCTGGCATTTCTAAACGGCTGGTTTTTTAAATTTTTCTTTCTGAATAACAAAGTGTAAAAAAAATTGTCAAAAGATCAAAGGGCATCCCGCAATTCCTAAAAATTGGAGCGAAAATCCCAAAAATTATATTTTTTACTATTTTGACTCTATGGGCTGGGAAAATGCTTTGGGAATAAATGGGGATCATATCATATCAAGGTTTCCAAAACAGCTTTCAGTTTTCTGATCCCAGCTTTGGGATTTTAGAACATGAGGCCCAAAATTGAAATTTTGATAAAAATAGGTCAAATTCGAAAAGACGTAGGGACGACATATTCGAAAACTATGACACGTTTTTTATACCAAAATGTTCTCCGTAAAGATATCTTACAGAAAAACATAAAATTGTTATATATAGAAAGTTTTTCTTTAAATAAAAAAAGAGTTAAGTCATCCTTTCGCCCAAAAAACAGCACAAATCAACAATTTTTTTAATTTTTAAATGGAAAATAGTTTATTTTCGAATCCGTAATAGATATTGCTCTGAAATCTTTTGCATATTATTTGTAATTTATTAAAAAAATTTGATTTCATTCGGTTCAAAAGTAGGCCCTATATTTAAAAAAAACGGATCAAGGTATGTCAGAATTTTAAAATTTTAACTCGGAAATTATAAGAGATAAATAGCACAAGCAAGCAAATTTTTCAACACCCAGTCGAGCGCTACGCTAGTGTCAACTTTTATCCTGATCAGACCAGCCGTTTAGAAATGCCAGATTTATTTTCAAAAAATTTTGATTAATGTTTCAAATCTATTGAATTTTTTCTGAAACTAAGTGTAATTTCAAATGTTTGTTGATGTATTGCTAGAATAAAATATTTTTGGGTGTTGTGTAAGCAATTATTTAAAGGTTTCAATGTTATTAAAATTAGTTTTTGTAATTGAATTAAATATTTTATTTAGTAAAAACTATTCGTAAATGTTTTGTCACATTTTTTATTCAGTGTCTAACAAAAGCACCGAGTACTGACCGACTTAAAAAGCACTAAAAGCTCAGAGTTGACAACCTTATAACTAAATTATAATAGTGTCATTTTGAAATTTATTATCATCTTGACTACTGCTATCAAAACGTTCCTTCTTTCCTTCTGAGAGCAATTTTAGTGATGTAATAAAACAGATTTCAAAAATATTTAAAACAAAGGATTTTAGAATGATTTTTTTGTCTCCTGTAAAATACGTGTAAAGTGATATTTATATTTATGAAATATGTTTAATATTTACTGACTACTGAAATCGACATATGATATGTTTTTGCCAAAGACTTTTCAAAAATATGAGATTTGTTTGATAGACACATAAAATATTCCCTTCTGTATTGTAAATCGAATCGAGTACTTTTTTAAAATTAAAGGAGTTAAGCAAAACTTCCCGCATATGACACTTTGTTGGCACAAAATTCGACACTTTCAAAACAAAAAAACTTTGTTGTTTACACTATTTTGTTCAAAAACTAAGTGCGAAAAAATGACAGATAACCAAAAATGACAGCCATTAAAATCGGACAATCCGTTTAGATATTACAGATATATTTCCGTTTTTTTCACACCTTCAAAAAGGTAAGAGAAAACAGCTTGTCCTATACGATAAATCTTGAATTGTTAACCCTTTAACCGGCAATACGCCTCAAGACGGTTTTCAATTTTTGTTCCCCAGTGCTGTATTAAAAATTGTTTCGCTTTAAAATATTAAAAACTGTCTTTAGACAATACTTTTTATATTTGTTATATTTCCCAATATATTCTGAAAAGTCGTTTGACAGCTATGATCATTGATCAATCAAGTTCAAAAAGCCAACAAATTAGCATCGAAAATGAATAGTTAAATTTTAACTATTGAAAAACTACATTTAGAATAAAATGATCGACTTCAAAATTTTACGGTAAGTAGATAACTTTTTTATATTCGAGTTTTGTAATGTATTTGAAGCGAAAAAAAAAATAAAAAGTTTGATTTTAAAACGAAATAGTGAAGGTCTTCTCAAGGCGGTCTTGCCGGTTTGGGTGTACAAAAAATGTCCTCCTCTCTTACATTATTGTTTTCACATTTTGTTCATATAACACTATTGTTTGCTTATGGCTCTATTATTTGCATCCCTTATTTTACTGTTAAAGATGGATATTACTAAAGATGGATATTACTAAACGTCCTTATAAGAAAAATATAAATTTGGAGCAAATGTCTGATGGACAATTTCTCGAGTTCATTGATTATGTAGACAGTGTTGCTGGTTCCACATATGTTCCAAAGACGAAACACCATCTCCGAAAATACATGCCCAATAACCCGCATAAAAGGGGGATCAAATTGTTTGAGCTTTGTGATTCTAGTGCCTACCTTTTTAAAATTTACAATGGGTCCGGAGATAATATAATTCTACCTGTTATACCGGATATTGGAGCTACCCTAAATGTTTCCTGCATAGCATTTTTGATAATTTTTACAAATCGGTGTTTTACAACGAGCCAGAGGAATTTGTGGTTTAGGCACAATGAGAGGTTTTTTTTGTCATATTTCTTCTGTAGTGAGGTGAACAAAGAACAGCTTATGTAAATACTGTATTAAGGAAGGATAACAAATATGTTTCTGAAGAACCAATCCTGGTGAACAACAATCAAAGGTTCCTCGGTGTGATAGAAAGCAGAAGGACGACCATCTGTTCCAAATCTCGGTGAGCCTTTATCACTACAGGCTGGCATTTCAGATGATGGCGAAAGAAACTGTCCTTCAAGTTGCTGATGTTCGGTTCGATACTGACAACCATTTTCTTGTTTGGGTGGAGAAAAAGGACAAAACAATGGTGCAAACTTTGCAAGAAATGTGACACCCAAGTTGTTTGTTTCGCCTGAAAATTAAAACTTACGGTTATTGACAAAATCTACTTGAAAAAGTTATTAGCTTCAGCGGATAATTTTTACGGTCCTGACAGTTAGAGGATTACTTATATTGTAAACAAGACGCTCTACAAGAACTTGGTGTGCTCGAATATAAATAACTAATGCCTCATCACCGTATATAAATATATAACCAGAGGAAAAATTACACTACAGTAAAACTTTGTATTTTAAGTTTTTTAGAATTCGATTGTTTTCGAACCAATTTCGGAATGTTTAATAAAATGAAAAAACCTTAAATGACCAAAATTTTAAAGTGTGTTGAGAAAAAGCACCGCAATGATTATTTAGCCAAATATTTATTTAATTAATAACAACTTCAGCAAAATGAAATTAAACTAGTGGATAAGCAAAACCCCAGAAGGATTTTGTAAAGTTGGTTCGTTTTAAATTTTTATGGGCATTGTATGTTGGTACATTTTAGGAATTGTTCCCATTAGAAATGAAAATTGAAACAAGTATTTATTGCTTGTTTTTTTTTACCCAATATTTTATAGATAGTCGTGATCAAATATAACGAGAAATCATTAACATTGTTTTGTTTAGATTGTTATCTGTTCTACTTTCATTTCTTGCTATACTGTGTTATTTGAAAACGTTTATTATTTGTTCTAATCTAATATGATTTCATTTTGCAATAGTTCCATTAACTAGTTGACTTTACAATCAAGTTTAAATATACTCGAAATACCGATATGCTTTAATTAATATAGTCTGTAAGAGAACAGCATCTACATATATCCGGATACGTTAGGGATTATTTGTATGTTTACGACCTGTGTAACAGAAGAAATTAGTAATCAGTAGAACGCAGTCAAGCCATTAATCTATAAAACACGTTTATAAATATGACAAATACTTTTGTATTTTGTACACTTATCAGAGATAAAAATAAAATTGAAATCAACATGAGTATTAAATTTAAACGTCGTGCTACATTGTTTAATAGGTTTCATAAAATAATTTTTATTAATTAACCAAAATATTGACGTAATATGTTGCCAGTATAAAAGCAATGTGAACAATTTTATCGGATCAGTTCGTTCAGTTCCATTACAAAGAACAGTCTTCTAAACAAACAAAACTCACAAATAGAGTAAGTTTTCAATTCGAAATTTCATCTAAAAGGATTGCAATATCGACAGTTTTTTTATATTAAAATATTTCTTGTATATTATCCTTTTTAGTTCATCATATACTTGGCTCTTTTTGTTGCTACTGCTTCAGCTCATGTAGCTCCAGTCGCAACTTACGCTGCTGAAGCTCCAGCTTATACTACCGCTTACTACCAGCTTATACTACTCAGCGTCTGCCCCTGCATATACTACCTACTCTGCCGTTGCTCCCTCATACACCACCTACGCTGCTGCTTCTGCCTTTACTGCATCAGTTTATAGCGCTCCCGCTTCTTATGTAGCCGCACCCGCCGTATACAATGCCGCCCCAGTTCATTCCTATGTTGCTCCCGCTACCGTCTACTCTACTTTGTTAAAAAATGAAATAAATACTTTGAGATTGGAATATGAATGCAATGAAAATTGAATTTGAATAGTTACAATAGAAAAAGTACTTAGTCCAAAAATGTTGCGTGTAAATGTTTCGTATGCAACAGAAATATTTATTAAAATTCAATTCAATTATTGGAGCCTTTTGAAGAGGAAGTTGCACTTATAAAGACAAGTACAGGTATTTTAAAGCAACATTTTGTTTTTTTTCATTAACCAATACTAAAGAGGTACATATGTATGTTTGATTTACATCATAAACTTTTTGAAAATATTTAAATAAACATGTAAAGTACATTTAAAGTGTATGTTTAAAATTCATAAATGTAGGTGAATGGTGTCATAAATCTTTGAATTTTCATACTTATCACTGTTACTCCCTTAAATATATTTTTGTTTTTTCATTCTTCTTGTCCCTTTTATATGTGTTACTGCAGTAATCAATGATATTTATGGCATTACAGCCATTAATACAAGTGGCACACAACGACTACTGTTACTGTTTGTTGCCCATTCACAATGTGGTACTTCATCATGGCAATTACATGACGCCATCCATACACAGCAGCAGCAGCACCAGCACACAAATCGACATCATCATCATCACCATCGTCTCGATTATTATCATCATTACATTGTTATATTCGCCATCAGTGTGCGCTGATACATGTATTGTTTGGTTTCCTGAAAGTGCAATGCCTTAAGTTATTTTTCCCCGTTTTAAATTACCATAAAGTTCTCAACATCATCGTCATAATCATCATTGGAAAATGCAATTAAACACGAAAGGCTACAGGCTGAATGAAGACTTTTAATGTGTCACATATTTATAAACATGCACTCACTCTATAACATTTAACTTGACTCGGTGTGCAGTGGGCTTAAAATTTAAATTTTTCTTTAAGAGAGAGTGAATGGATTCCGGGAAAGTATATTATGGGTAGTCTTAAAATGGAACAAGTATGAATGTTATATATAAAAACTAGCTTTTAACCCGCTACGCAGATTAAAAGTAATATTAAGGCCTTTTTTTGTGAAATGTCAAGTACTGAATACTTGACCCTTAATATTCCCTTCTCATGAGATCTATATGTCTTGTTATTACACCTTTTTGGGGTACCGTGAAATAACTCCCAAATGAAATAATTTTCCAGGAAAAAAATTGAATAACCAATTTTCCATTTAATTGGGTATTATTTCAATATGAAATAACTTTAAATGCGTTGTGACTTATTTAATTTGCTTTTTGGGAATCATTTCATCTATATTGAGAGATGGATTTCGAGCTGGCCTCAATGGTTTTCTCCTTTCGGATATATCAAAAAACGACTTCGTTCAGTAAAGATTTAATGAATTGTTCACATTAAAGTGTGGTAGATTAAATGATACCCACTTCCAAAAAACATTTTAACAATCATAAATGTCTTAAAAATGTTTTATCTAAGTCAGTGGCGGGTCAATAAGTCAGTGGCTTTTTGAATGAAACATTTTTTTTTTGCTCTTTTTAGATCTATACATTTTGTGCAATGTTTCTCCAAATTCGTTTATCCCTTCCCAAAAATAAGATTTGACGAAGACATCAATATAGATATTTTTGATAGATGATTTTATCGTTGGAGTCAAATCTCTTTCCGCAGGTTTGGAAACAAGAAATAGTCACTTGGGGCTAAATCAGAAGGGCGGATAAGGGAGCAATTCATAGCGTAATTTACGGATATTTCCCATGGAAACTGCATATGTGTGCACCCATTCGTGCATGCGGAAAGCTTTATAATGCCCAAGTCAACATTGAAACCACTGAGCCATGTGAAATGCCTTCCACAATTTCTCGCACTTGCAATCTCTGAGCGGTCAACACCATATCGTGATTTTTTTAATTGTTTCGGGAGTAGAGCTCAACTGGGAGTCCAGAACCTTCGGCAACGAAATTTAATAAGTCACTATTTTACCAATGATATTGATGATCCAGAGTTCCAATGTATTTACAAAGCATAGCCTTGGTTTGAGTGATGGTTGCTTAATGTGCAGACGAAATTCACTTTTTTCCATTTTCTCCTCAAGTCACGAAGTAGTCTGCTATTAACGGCTGTCAAACACAAACTAAATGATGTAACTTGTTCAAATTTCGACAGAAGTCAACTAACAGATGCATGTTGACAAAAGAAATATTGCCCTTTCAGATACGAGGAGGAAAATTAAAAAAATCTCGATCTAATTGACCCACCCACTTACGCAGGTGCATTTGTTTTTGCCAGATCGTTCAAGCTGTTTTTGATTTTGCTAACGAACATTTTTCAATCACCTTCGCCCCACTGTTTCATTGCATAAAAAATGATGACGACGGCAAAAAGCCAAAGAGACTAAAAGAATATAAAAATCACAATTTACCGTAATGAATTGCTACGGAATGATATAGATTTATGGTAGCAACAGTACGTCTGTATATGTGTGTATGTAGCAATTGCATCTTAACTGCTTGCAACTCAAATAACAACAAACGAACAATAAACAAGAAACAGCAACATGAACAGACGTAAAGACAAACACCTACTGCGATAAATGGCACATTGAAACAAATCAATGTGATAATGCAAATGTGAATGGTTTGGCAATTACACGCACAAGGTCCCTCTCACCAATCCATATGTAGTAGTTGGTCCTGAGTGCGTGTGTAAATATTTTCTCAGTCAAACAAACAAGTGTTTCATAACTATAAAATTAAAATACGACAACTGAAATGAATGCTGCCAGCCAGACCTTCTGGTCTGTATAACAAATAATACAAATTCACTTTCGACACCATCAGCGTCATCGTCACCATTGACATTACCAGCCAAAATAACATTAACATCACCATGACTGGCAGCAGCAATATCAGCATCGAAGAGTCACAATATCAACAGCAATACCAACACTAATTTGATACGGCAATACAAAAGGAAATCAGAAAGATTTCCTGCTGAGCTTTCGCAACTTCAACAGACACCAGTAGATAACAACCGAACAGCAACTCATCTACAATCCAGCAACAGCGAATTAACCCAGCAATCAGCCATTCATTCATTCGTTCATCTATCGAATCAAGCAAATAACACCAACCTAACAACAGTTGCAACTGCTCAGGCTCTTGCAGCATGAACAACAACTACATATAATTTGAACGACTTCACGATTTAATTTGTAGTTCAATGATAGTTAAAATTTATTTTTTTTTGTATGTATGTGTGTGAGTGTAGTATTCTCACATTGTATCCTTTTTGTCATATGTATGTATGTTTATTAGAGTGCTTCAAGATTGTATGGGCCAAAAAACCAGCTGTCCCCCCTCTAAAATTGTTCTATGGATTGTAAAATATTGCATTGCGCCAATGGTTCTGAAGTTTGTATATCCATTTACAAGGGTGAATGATTATTTGAGTTTTTGCTAAAAAAAATTCCATTAAATTATTTTTACATTTTAATATAAAAGAACCGAAATGGTCATTAACTTATTTCAGGTCGCTTGAATAAGAAATGTAGGGAAATAATTAACAGATTTTAATAAATATTCAAATGAAATTATATTTATACCCTTCACCTCCGTGAGAAGGGTATATATAAATTTGTCATTCCGTTTGTAATTTCTACAAGATAATTTTCCGACCCTATTAAGTATATATATTCTGAATCCTTATAGATAGCGGAGTCGATTTAGCCATGTCCGTCTGTCTGTCTGTTGAAATCAATTTTCTGAAGACCCCAGATATCTTCGGGATCCAAATCCTCAATAATTCTGTCAGACATGCTTTCGAGAAGTTTCCTATTTAAAATCAGCAAAATCCGTCCATAAATAACGGAGATATGAGCAAAAATCCGAGACATCCTCTATTTTTGGCCTATTTTTTTATCTATATCTCGATTACTAAGTCATAAATATAGACAATATGGATATCTAATGATAGATATTTCAAAGTTCATTGCAACGATGTATATAAGGCTATACAAAGTTGGACCTACGATGGGTCAAAATCGGGAAAATATTTTTTAACCCGAATTTTTTTTTTCACAAAAAACATTCTTTTGTCATAAATTTTTTTCACTAATAAATTAAAAAAAAATAAATCTTAAAAATTGGAAAAAACTTTTAAAAACAATTTTGAAAAAAAATTGTTTTTTTTTTTAATTTTATTTTAAAGTTGGTGAAGGCTATATAAGATTCGGTACAGCCGAATATAGCTCTCTTACTTGTTTTACTTTAAATATGTCTGTATTTAATTGTATGTATATGAGTTTTTGTATTCGCAGCTTAACGTTAAGCATTTTTATAGGCAGTTTTAAAATACCATTTTATTATTATTATTATTATTTTTTTTTTTTTTTGGAATTTTGTTAAACAAAATTTTAGAACATACAGTGCACTCGCGGTAACGTGAACTAATTAAAACCAAGCGAGTTCATGTTAGTGAAATTGTTCACGTTAGCGATTGTCGAATTTCATAGAAAAAATATAAAATTTCATAATATAAACCTGTGTTTTACACGCTTGATCGTGAAATACTTTTATTATTATTTTCATTATTAAAATATAAAACAAAAATTATTGATTAAAATGCATTATAAAGCAAAACGAGATCACGACATAAAATTACTCATTCATTGCAATACAAAAAATATTAATTTAGAGGTTACAAACACATTTTTAATATAAGGGGATTCCCTAAACTTTAAAAATCGAAATCAATGTATGTATTTCATTGTTGTCTACATGTTTAGAAAACAAATGCAGTGATTGTTCACGTTATAGAGCTTTCTGAGTTTGTTCACGTTACAGAGTAGTCAATGTAAACAAAAGCTTGTTCACGTTAGGCGGTGTTCACGTTAGACGGTGTTCACGTTACCGCGAGTGCATTGTACATATATTTGGAATCTATTGAGGATATATAAGGGAATAAAAATATTGTATAAAAATATTATTTCCCATATTTTTTCCGTACCTGATTTTAGTGTCTTTATACACGTTTATCAATTCGCAAAAATGCACACACACATAAAGTGTACGAACCTCTACCACTATTTACAGACGTGCCATCTTTCGTGAATCTTCTACAATGATCTAGAGCTATCGATGTCAATGTTAGCAGCTGAAACATTTAGTGTTGCCATACTTATAAACAATGGTAATAACCGCATGCTATCAACATTGTTGATAAGTAGAAGCTTCTACTGATGGACGTGTTTATAAACATGAATAATGCTGCAGGCAGTCGTTACAGACTGTTAAATTCAAATCGCTATTGTAAATTCGTAACAATATTTATAGTAAAAATATCGATGGCTTAATATAGAAATGTCGTATCTTGTTTTTTTCAAAATCGGGTTTTTCATATGTACTGGTAGACAAAACTCAAATACACCTCTCGTAAAAAATTCAGCTTCCTATGTTGACGAATAAAAGATTTACAGTAATTAAAAAAAGCCCTAACTCATTTCAATAATAGTTTGAAAGAAAAAGCACTAACTCATTTAATGTTGAATGCATATTTTTTGGTTTATATTAAAACAAACAACTCTTTTAAAGTATATTTTGATATATTACAAATGTTTAGTTGTTTATTTTGCACTTTCAGATTTTATTCAGTTTTTTGCTTCTCCTGTGAAGTAACTAAAAGTTGAGATACGACCTTTCTATATTAAGCCATCGATATGTTCTTGTTTGAATATTTTTCAAAATATATTAATTTGTTCCTACATTTCTTTTTAAGTGGCCTGAGACACTTTAATGGCCTGGGTAGTTTTTAATAACCTTAAAATTCTTTGACCAATGTTTGTCTTTTATATCTCATTAGAACGATAATTACGTACATATACATTTAATGGCAACATTTTTGCAAAAACTCGAAAAAAAAAATGCATTTACAGAATGTGTTTCTATAATCTATAGAATAATTCTAGATAAAGACGGTAAAAATTCGAAATTTTATTTTTCTGGAGCACTCTAATTTTTATACATGATACACAACTTTTACCTCTACAAATACACGCACTCATACAGCACCATTTTCACACAATGACACACAGATGATGATGATGTTTAAATATCTTCAGATTCGAATGACTGGAGCTGTTAAAGAAACTTGAATTGTTGAAATTATTTTCCAATCTCATACTCTTCTTCACTTATAAGTGGAATGTGCGTCACGCATTCAAGAGTAACGTGATAATTTGTCGTATTGTTGCATATTTGCACTCATACATTTCTACAGACACATGCTTCTATGTAAGGATGTGTGTGAAAATTAATTCTACACTGAAACAAAATTATTGAACGTTTTTTCTGATGATCTTTCAAGATTTTTTAACCACTTTTTGTTGATTAATGTATATGGACTTGGAAATCAATTCTTGCATTAAACTAGGAAGTAACTTAATTTTCCAACAATGCAATTTTTAGCGCCTGACCGGTTAAATTTTTTTACTCATGCCACCATGGAGAAAAACTTCTCTATCTATTCAAATGAGGACATGATGAAAAATATCGCAGTATATTTTTGTTGAAACTCCAAAAGGTTATATAAATTTCAAAATACCAACCTTTCTTTTAATTAGACAACCATAAAATGTTAAGTCCAGCAGTAACAAGATAGTTTTTATTTAAATCAAGTGTAGACGAAACTTTAGAGCAACACGCAGCTTTATAGGAATATTTTCGCTCAGAAATGTTTGAAACCCCTACTAATGTCCCAAAGAATTGATAGAATAGATTAATTAAATCAATTTCTTAATTTAATATTATTATGCAAGCTTTGCATAAAGAATGTTGTGAGCACTCACGGCTTTACCATGAGTCCCTGATTTAAGTGCTGGCGAAGACCGGGATTAAGTTTACAATCTAATGAATGTTGTGTAGATAATTTTTAGCCAACTAAAACTAATGAAAAGCTGGGACCGAATATCGAAAAAAGATTTCTATATCGAAATTATAATAAAATTTACTATATTTCTTGCTCAATATCGAATGCCGTAATCTCGAATAAGATAATTACGACCAGTTTTACTCGTTATCGAATGCTGTAATTCGGACTCTGATTATAGTAACCGGTTTAATATGGACAACATTGTTATATGTTATGAGTTTTTCCGACAAATTGGAAAACTTCTCAGATAATAATGATACCAAAGCCTGATAACAACTTGACCGTACCATCCTCCTATTGACCAATAAGCTTACTTCCTTGCATATCAAAGCTATTTGAAAAAGTATTCCAAGAGATATTCATACCATTTTAATATGGTAAAAATATTATCCCAATTCACCAATTTGGTTTCGGAGAACAACACGGAACAATCGAACAGATAAATCGTATAACTAGAGAGATAAGAAAATCTTTTGAATTAAAGAAATATTGTTCAGCAATATATGGCACAAATGCCTGGTATATAAAATAAAATGTTTGCTGCCACCACGTACCCATAAACTATTGGAATCTTATCTACCGGAAAGTTACAAAGCCACCTGAACCCGCTTGCTAGACTTCTAGCACAGAGCCAAACGCAGTCGAGGCTTCATAGAGCTTATCAGCCAATTGCCAATTAATATGGTCTCGTTAGGGAGTAATTTAATTTAATTTTAGTTATAAGATTTGAATACTTATTGTTAGGACTAATGAAATATGATATGAAACCTAACAATTCACAAGGTCTCTTATAATTTCATATTTTCATAATCACCCAATATTTCACAATAGTTTTTATTGCTTTTCAAGCAAAAAATGTCGTAAAATAATAATATTTTCTAGAGTTACCAATTCGGTTTTAACCGAAACCGCGGGTTTTCAAGGCCTAAAACCGAAACCGACAATTATTCTTCGGTTTTCATTTTTAATCTATTTTTACTAGAAAAATTAAAAATTTAGAAATGAGAAATAAACTTTTTCATCCAATTATTCAAAAATATCTTAAGATTTGTTTAAATTTTTTAAATTGAATTACAATAATTGCTTCAGATGATGTAGCAGGCTACCTTTCGCAGGCTAAATAATGTAAAGTCTTTGTTATTTTCAAATATCCGATAAAAGTATGGAGTACTAGATGTCCGGTTCGCTTCGCCACCTCAATTGGAATAATGAAATAGTACTATTAAGTCTCCCTTTTGTGAATTAATAATAATTCAGGAAAACATGTCATGATTCATTATAATGTGGATTCTAGCTCATTACAAACGTATTATTCCGTACCATAAAGACACACATTTTGTATTCCTACTCAGCATCATGAATTTTTAATTTCATATTTCTGTGTCCATTATTATAGAAAATACAAAATAAAGGAACCACTATAATCACCTTTTGTGAATTCAAACTCATTCAGAATCATTTGTGCCTAATTTTCAATTTTAAGGTTTATTATTATAAAATATTCAAAAAGTAAAGGTACAGTAATGAAATAGTACCATTAATTATACGTTTTGAATTCGCGTTTCAAAAGGTACTACTAGTTCGAAAAAGTACCTGCAAGTCCCTTTTTTTATATTCCAACTCAGTCAGGATCATGTGTGTTTAATATCCTGCTTATAGGATCATAATTATAGAAATTTCAATTATAGTTTCTGTTACCTCAATAACATTATGCCCTCTATCCTTGATTCTTTCTTTACTCAGAAGCATATCAGCCAACTATTATGTATATACAATAAGTAAAATAATTTATTATAATAACAAGTAAGAGTGCTATATTCGGCTATGCCGAATCTTATATACCCTTCACCTTTGTTTTGGATGCATTACTTGCCCATTTTCAGCGTATTTCAACCTAAATATATCAAGAAAACTTTTAAAAATTTTACATTTAATTGCTGACGAACAGATTATATTGTAGAAGTTACAAACGAAACAACAATTATATATGTATATACCCTTCTCAAAAACAACAACGCCAAACGAAATGAAACACCAAAAAAAAAAACAAAATACGCAAGGCAGTGAAACCAACTCACATCCAAACATACATATGTACGTTTTGTTGTTTTTTTGTCAAACACCAAAAAAAAAACAAAAACAAAATAATGAAGCCAACAAACATCCAAACATATGCACGTTTTGTTGCTTTTTTGTGAAACACAAAAAAACAAAAACAAAATACACAAAGCATGAAGCCAACACACAATCAATCCAACACACAAACGTGTTGTTGTTTTTTTGTCAAAGCATGCAATAAATTGTCTTTTTTTGATGAAATTTTCAGAGGTTGTATCGGATTTTTGCTCATATCTCCGTTATTTATGGACGGATTTTGCTGATTTTAAATAGGAAAATTCTCGAAAGCATGTCTGACAGGATTATTGAAGATTTGGATCCCGAAGATATCTGGGGTCTTCAGAAAATTGATTTCAACAGACAGACAGACAGACGGACAGACAGACAGACAGACAGACAGACAGACAGACAGACAGACAGACAGACAGACAGACAGACAGACAGACAGACAGACAGACAGACAGACAGACAGACAGACAGACGGACATGGCTTAATCGACTCCGCTATCTATAAGGATCCAGAATATATATACTTTATAGGGTCGGAAAATTATATTGTGGAAATTACAAACGGAATGACAAATTTATATATACCCTTCTCACGAAAGTGAAGGGTATAAAAAGTACCATTAGAAGAAAAAATAAAAATTTTCCACACTTAAACCACTGTCAAGTTTGCAATTTCAAAGTAATATCATGATTCTAGGTTCAATATTATAGAAAATTCATTTTGAAGAACGAAAAAGTACTCCTTAGTTTGGTTTAGTTCTCCATTTTTGGTATCATAATACAATTGAGCACCCTATTTCCATTTTTGGTATCATAATACAATTGAGCACCCTATTCCTGATTATTTATTTACTGAGAAGCCAACTTTAACTAATTTAATATATTAAAAAGGTACCATTAAAAGAAAAAGTACCAATTTTACTTTATCCTCGTAAACACTCGTCAAATTTGAACTTTAAATTTGTTTAGCAGTTCCTATATTATCAACTGATTTAATAGTTAATAAATCATCACAAAACCGAACCGAAACCGATCGGTTTTCAATTTTTTAAAACCGAAACCGCGGTTTAGAAATTCTTCGGTTTTTTGGAAACTCTACTATTTTCTGTTATCGTAACGAATTAGCAGAGACCAACGCCGAATGCCTAAGAGTGGGTTAAGCCGATTCGCCGAGTCGTGATATATTAGGACATTATGACAATATGACTGATAAGAGACCTTGTAAATTGACCAATAGTATTTATTTGGGAAGAATTCGTATAGTCTTTTTTTATGAAAAAATTTAACTTTTAATAAGAAAAGTTGTAACTTTTACCAAGCTACCCCTGGCAACACTGCAGTTGACTTTACGGCTAACTTTGTTAAAGGACCCACATACCTACAGTAGACAAAATATTAAAAACAAACAAGTAAGAGAGCTGTATTCGGCTGTGCCGAATCTTATATACCCTTCACCAAATTAGACATTAAAATTAAATTTAAAAAAAAAAATTAATTAAAAATTGTTTTTTAAAAGTTTTTTCTAATTTTTTTAAAGAATAATTTTTTAATTAAAATTTTTTTTTTTAATTTATTAGTGAAAACAATTTATGACAAAAAAATGTTTTTTGTGAAAAAAAAAATCGGATTAAAAAATATTTTTCCCGATTTTGACCCATTGTAGATCCAACTTACTATAGCCTTATATACATCGTTGCAATGGACTTTGAAAAATTTATCATTAGATCCATATTGTCTATATTTATGACTTAGTAATCGAGATATAGATCAAAAATAAGGCAAAAATAGAGGTTGTCTCGTATTTTTGCTCATATCTCCGTTATCTATGAACGGATTTTGCTGATTTTAAATAGGAAACTTCACGAAAGCATGTCTGACAGAATTATTGAAGATTTTGGATCCCGAGGATATCTAGGGTCTTCAGAAAATTGATTTCAACAGACAGACGGACATGGCTAAATCGACTCTGCTATCTATAAGGAGCCAGAATATATATACTTTACAGAATATATATACTTTATAGGGTCGGATATTGCACCTACATATATGCTGAGCACTTCGTTTTTACAAATTTAAACCAAAATAAAAACTAAAACAACAAGAATTTGTTTTATATTTTTTAACTTGGATTCTGAAATGTTTCAGTTTTTTTGTAAGTAGTGTTATTGGCTCAAAATAAATTGCTATTTTGTCGAAATCATAAACAAATAAAGTACGTTTCATAGATTTTAATAGAAACGTTTTTTTGTCTATACATAACCATATGTTTTATTCATTTTGTATTTTTCTTCTTTGATAACAAGCGAACGAACATTTTCTTTCTTATTTTTTATTAAATACAATTAAAAAATTAAATTTATTTGTTGTTTTCAATAAAAAAAAATAAAGAAAATGTTCGTTCGCATTTAGTGAACCTGGCCGGCCCTAAATATATTTTATTTAATTATTCGAATAATATTTTGTATTCGAATTTTGTATATTATTTTGTATACAATTAAAAATAATAATAATCGATCACTCGAATAATAAAAAAATTTTAATATTTTATTCGATCAAAATTAAACACTAATAATACCTGTGCCGCCATAATTTGTTTGAACGTCCAACTCCAATTCTGTCGAAAAGCATAAACTAAAGCAGCAGAAGTACAATATTTTCTTTCGATCCGATTTATTTCCCAATCATTTTTTTCAATGTTTCTGTAGTGTATATCAATCTATCTAGTGACATGTACAGTATATGATAGTGCGTTTGTGTCATTGCTTAAGTTGATACTGACGTTTTCTTTGGCAAATAATTGCATGTAGTTGTGTTGCTGTAGCACACACTCGTGTTGTTTACTCTGATGTTGCACTATTTGTTGATAGTGTTGGCATTTTGACGGCTGTTGTTATTGGCTTCATCATCATTGTCAATATCTAGAGATTGTTTGTTGAATGAATTTGGGAATATTGTTACAAATGATGAGCTAATGAAATCAACGAAAGTATAATGCATGTACTGAATGTCAATTATCATTTTTGATAAATAATTGAAGCATGGACGCGAATAAGGGCGTATAAGGCATTTAATAAATTTTAAAGGTGAAGATGAAAACCATATAAAATGTTTATACTTGTTTTCTGCCTATTTTTTAAAAAAGATTTACTTTTAGGTTTTTAAGCATAGATGACCACTAGATAGGTAATTGAGAGCCACAAACCTAAATCTTTTATCAAAAATCTAATCCATGATCATAATATGCAATTAGTTTTTGCAAAAATGAAGAACTGAATTTCAATGCTACCATTTTGTGAAAGTGTCGGTAGATAGTTTTTTGAGTTGAAAAATGTAAAGGAATTTAGTGGCCATCAGTAGAAATCCTTAGTGACATAGAAAGTATATTTTGAGACCGTAAGAAGGCTGAAGAATTTGTGATACTTTTTACAAATATCCATAGATCTCTTTACCAAGTTAATACAACTTCCAGAAATTATCCAAACAAGTTATCAAGAGACTTATAGCGAAGATTTGTAGAATTAAACCCTTTTTTAGATAATAATTGTGTGATTTTTATATATGCTGTTATAACTGAGATAATTATTTTTGAGTATCATGCAAGAACATTGGTTAATACTGCAGGTCCACCAAATGGAAATAATAAATTTGAACTAAATTTTAACTCATTTAAAAAAATACTGAATTTTCATGAAGATGCAATAAAATTGTATTAGTTATGACTGAGCTTACTTACTTTATAAGTATGTAGTATTGCCACTAACAATTCATGTGCTCAAAACGAAACTACAACATATGTATAACTGCAGCTACTTAGAGAATCATGCAATTTAGAATTGCAATTAAAACCATTGTTGTCAGTTACGAACGACGATAATATTACTATGTTTACCGCTTTAGTGTCACTTCAGAGTTCAACATAGAATCAGCAGATCCAAAGTTAATTTCTAATAACTTTATTAACTGTAAACATATATGCCACACACTACATATTGCACATATTAACATACTTATGCACAATTATAAACATGCATGTGTACAATAGGATGGTCCTATTTTCATGGAGCCAAAGAAAGTTGCCGTTGTTTTCAACTTATGTTTAAGCTTGTTTTAAATATTTAAAAAGCTGTTTTATCGGTTGCTGACCTAATATTCAAAGTTTTCAGCTAGAATCTCTGGTGCACTGAAGCACCCTTTTTCTTATACGTATTTCATGTATTTGTTTCAAAGGAATAATTGTAATGATCTCTAAATATCATATTAAATTAAATACATTTTCTATAAACTTTAACAATAGCTGATTTGCTTGGGCTATCCTAGTAAATATAAACATGTTAGCGTATTTTAGGAAGAGTTGCATATCAGATGTTCTCAACAGGTGGCTAACAACATTGTATGCTTAAAGAAGTTCTTAAAGTGAGTAATTAAAAAAAATATGAATGTAAATTCGAGCTTTTCCAACTGTATGGCACCCTGCACTAGCAACATGAGAAATATTAATAATTAAATAAACAGTTTATATCGCGTAAAAACACACCGAACTAGGTGATTTGATTCTTAGGATATTCGTCAGGGTCGTGGCTACAACACAAAATAAAACGTAAACAAATAAAATAATTTTTAAAATACCTACTAAAAAAAACCTTAAAGACATTGTTTTGGAAAAACTGATATCGCCATCGTTTTTAGCGTACAATTTCACCTTGGAAAGGTAATATTTAAAAAAAATTAAATAAGCCGATTTTTTTAACCTATAAAAAACCTTAAAAATAAAAGTTGAGAAAAGATCAGAAAATATTTTTTTTTATATTTTTTTTTATTATAACGTTTAATTAAAACTAAATGCTCTCTGACAAGAGCGTTGATGAACATATGGGCCGCATCTTAGCGGGGTGGTAGATCGACTCTACGAAGCATTGTTTGGGTCTGTGCGAGAAGTATTGCAAGCGGGTTCGGGTGATTCCGTAATTTCATGATGTATTTCTCACGGACATTCTTGAACTCATCCTTAACGAACGGTACTTGTAGATCTCTATGGATGTTCTCATTTCTTATGTACCATGGTGCACCCGTCATGGTCCTAAGAATTTTCGATTGTGCCCTCTGTATAATATCAATACTAGAATTACTCGCCATTCCCCACAATTGGATTCCATATGTCCATATTGGTTTTAAAACACATTTATACAGGATGACTTTATAGTCAAGGCTTAATTTTGATTGGTCATTGATTAACCAGTGAAGGCTAGAGGCTCTTAACTTCATGTGAAGTCTCTTGGCTTCTATATGACGACGCCAAGTAAGTCGTCTATCCAAGTGAATACCAAGGTATGTAACAGTATCTGTCTGTGGAATGTTTATGTTATTTAGTGTGATAGGTGGACAGTCACCCCATCTGAGAGTAAATGTGATGTGTTTGCTTTTGAGTTCGTTTACTCGTATTCTCTAGTTATTCAACCATTTCACCACGAGTCTGAGATAATTGGCTAATTACGTAGAAGCTACCTGCGGATCTGCATGGGAACTTAGTATTGCCGTATCATCAGCGAATGTCGAAATGGTAAGTCTATCACACAGGCAAATCAGAAGTATATATCAAATAAGGTGTTGGTTCGAGAACACTTCCCTGTGGAACACCAGCCTTAATTTCATAATTTCCTGTTACATAATCGCAATATTTCACTCTAAAAACTCTGTCTGATATGTATGACTCCAGCAATCTATGCGTACTTGGTGGTAGTAGACACTAAATTTTGAAAATTAACCCCTTATGCCATACCTTGTCAAAGGCCTGGGCAATATCCAAAAATATAGCACAACAGTATTTTTTATTTTCAAAAGATTTTCTTATCTCTCCAGTCAATCGATTAACTTGTTCATGGGTTCCATGTTGTTCACGAAAACCAAATTGATGAACTGGGATTATATATTGGTTATTTAAGTATGGCATAATTTTACATTGCAATATTTTCTCAAATAACTTTTATATGCAGGGCAGAAGACTTATAGGTCTGTATGAAGACGGCATTGTTAAATCTTTTCCAGGCTTAGGTATCATAATGATCTGTGCAATTTTCCAATTAATTGGGAAAACGCGTAGTCTGATGATCGCAGAAAACAGTACAGATAGCATCATTATAGCTATATTCGGTAGGTTTTTAATCATGGATGGCGTAATTTTGTCATATCCTGGAGGTTTTTTCGTATTTGTGTTATTTTTGATAACTTTTCGAACGTCCTCGGGACTTACTCTGATATGATCATCCGCTGTCTCATGAACAGGAGGATTTTCCAGTACAAAATTATTATTGGGTGGATTTGGCTTAAATACATTACCTAGGTGCTCGGCAAAAATTAATGCTTCGTCCTTAGCATTTCTTGCCCAATTACCATCAGCTTTTCTCAACGGAGTCTTTCCCTCTACCGGTGGTTTGATGTTACGTGTGGCTTTCCAAAGAGAAAAGTTCGTATGTTTAGAATTCGTCAAACTCTCAATGTATCTTCTGTTTCTGCGATCCTCCTCTAAACTAAGGGCTCTCTTCAGTCTTCTAGTAGCGATGGACAGCCTCTGCTTTGCTGCAGGTGATCTATTTTGTTGCCACTCTCTTCTAAGCTTTCTCTTTTCGAGAAGTAATTGTTCAATATCTGAATTGGAAATATGCATTTTTGGCTTTGTAGAGATCATGATCGTTGAATGATAGTTATTAATGACGTGAAGTCATTGACGCATTCGTTTATCTCTCCCTCACACTGTATATTTGGATTTGTGTGGATATGGCTGCTGATGAACTTCCTGTATTTAAGCCAATTTGTTTTGTAAAACGGAATATTTGCAGGAGATTTTGGTATATTTGTTCCGTTATAGGTGACTATTACAGGTGAATGGTCGGAAGATAAATCAACAGATATTTCCGTAGATATTGAACTTCGATCTACATTTCTGGATATGGCAAATTCTCAATAGGTTTGGCGGTTAAATAATGTTTGTTGTAATTGCGATCAATTATATTTTTTGATCACTCTCCCCACTGAGAAATATGTATGCATTTCTACCGTTTAAACTGAGCCTAGCAGTCTCATCATGAGAACTCATGTGCTCTTATATTTAAATCAAAAAAAGAGGAAAAAAAATATACTTTCTTATTAATTAAGTTTATTATTGAAAAAGAAAAATTTAACAATTTTTGCATTGTTCGTTTTTTTAATTTTTTTTTTACACCGTTTATTTCCTTTTTTTTAAGCGTCGAAATCGCCAAATAATTTATATATTTTTAATTCTAAATATCTTTATTAAACACTTTAAATTTCAACAAAACTCGGAGCGGGTTAAAAAACACGTCTGTATCTTAAGAAAGTTTAAAGTTTTTGATATGTCAAAGTAAAATTTTTGTTCCTCATGTCAAAAGCTATCGAAAAATCGATGGCACAATATCGATTTCTAAATCGACATACCCTATTGGTCATAGACATAAAAAAAGCTAGACCAAGCAAGAGCCTGTATTATGGTCAAGAACAACCTTAAAGCTACAATTCTACAATATCTGATTACTGCAATAAGTATATTTTTACACTATCGCCTTCAAAAGCAAGAGACGAGTAATCTGGCTTATGAGTTGCTATATTGCACGAGACCATTCAAAGGTAAAATGTTTCTTATAATTTGTATAGATGCAAACGAATAATAATATTAGGGAAGCTAAGATATCAATCAAAAAGATTAATCGCCTTTTCAACAAATAAACTAACATAATATTGAAGACCAATACTATATTACCTGTCGAATACGTACTTATTAGCCACTTGCCCAGTCTCTATTTCCGATATATAATTCCCCCTTAAACTCCACAGCAGAGTAACTAACGAACATTTTAGCTGAAATAACAGAAACATTCTATAGAAAAACTATCGGGAAAGGTAGAGATAAAAATGAAGCAGATTACTTGCTCAGATACAAGAGAACCGACAATCTCCATCGTTTATGTACTATGTTTAAGAACCACTGACATAAGCAGTAAATTGTAAGAAATTATGTGTAAGTATCAGTTTCTTAGACCACTTGAAATTAGTTTGCGGTTATTTTTACAAATACTCTTACATAATTATTACTACTATGCTGCAGCAAGCAACATGTTGTTTATGAATGCCCGAGGTTACCAAAAACATTTCAACCAGCCCATAATGTTGTATGCGAATGTGTGTGTGTGTGTGGGTGAGTGAGTGTGTCTATGCGTATGCTGCTGTGTGCATTGTTGCCTACATCATCATACTCGTACAGTTTGTTAATAATGTCTTAAAGGATAATTACTTAAGCTTAAACTTCCCTTTTAACAAAAAGATAAAACAATAACAAATACTTGAAGCTAGCAACATTTATACTCTCCGTCTTGTTCTCCGTGTCAAGTACACGAACAGTACAAGATGAGTGGAAAAGGAGTTATAAAGACACTTTAAGGATATATTAAAGTGGTGACACTGGTCATTTGTATTCCACACAACTACATACAGTTGTCTATGTACAGATACATATTTATAACATCAAATACTGGAGAAGAAGTCACTGCTTAAAACCATCATCATTAGTTTATGTCTTAAATACAAGCTAATAAACTTAAATAACAGCAAGAGCTGTAATAACAGCAGCAACAAACACAATAATATTAAGCATAATGTTGGGAATCAGCTTAAACTTAATTATGCTGATTATTACACTCAAATACATACTTCCTTTTCCTTTCATAGTTATTGTTGGTTAATTTTATTTTCTAGAAATCAAAATACATACACAAAGAAAAAACATCAGTAGGAAATTGTTTGCAATTACAAAAGTAGAGAATAGTAAACTGAATTTTAATATTAATTATGGATAAACTATAAAATTTTTTATGTTAAGACAAGTTAATTTTTTGTCTTACAAAAAAAAAATTAAGTCAATATCTCAATTAGATACAAAAATATCCAACTTTAAAACTCCGTTCTTCAAAAATATTTCACATTTTCTTACTAAAAGACTTAATCACATTTCATACTAAAATATGAAAATGTGAAATATTTTAGAAGTACGGAGTTTTAAAGTTGGGTATTTTTGAATCTAATTGAGGTATTGACTTGAATTTTTTTTGTAAGTACAAAAATTAACTTGTCTAAACATAAAAAATTAGTTCAGAATAAATGTGGATCAAATTGTCTCAGATGAGGATCTCGAACAAAATGAAAATATTTCGATTGCTCAAAGGCTCAAATAAACACTAAGTTTTTACTAAGGCACTGTATGTACATAATTTGGTGTTGTTATATCTACACCGCACCTACGCGGTACACCCTCTAGTATAAAATATTTTTGTAAGGCAGTTACGAATTTTTTTCTTTGGCATTTAAAGTATCGAGAAGACCAATGTTTTGCTCTAAGGACCATTGACCTTAAGTTTCCCCTTCTAGTATTTATCCACCAGATCTCAGTTCCTTTCAGAAAATTAAAGCTGACAAGAAATCATTAAACTTTTGCTAACCTTAAAGCAAAACATTGATCTTCTCGATACAAAAACATTGTTATATCATACTTTAAGATCCGATAAGCAAAAAAATAAAAACATTATTTTTGTAAGAAATACTTCGTTATCATACCATAATTCGGAACAGCTCCAATGTGAGTTTCACTTGCGATAATAACTATAATAATATAAACAAATAATATCTAATGGATATCGATAAAAAATTCCACAGAAATTAGTTTCATGTAGTTTATATATATGGCTCATATCCGGAAAATTTTTCTAAATATATTGTATAACCTTTTTTATAATCTGTTTCTTCACTTGAGCCAAACGCGCAATGTTAACCAATTATTAATTATATGGGGCATTTCATGTCAAGTGAACCAACTTTTGAAATCGATGTCTTCCGATTGGGATGAAATTTGCACCATAGTTAGTTCTATAGGATAGATCGGTCGAGAACTTTCTGAGTTATAGGGGGTCAAAATTTTACATTTTGGCCAAGCAGGTGTTTTTTTTCATCCATGTAACTTATTACCTATTGTTCTTAGCAAAATGTGTCCCAAATAGTTTAGATAGCTATTTCTTCAATCTTTGGAAAAAAATTATGAACAGCATTTTAAAGCATTTAGAAAAATTCGTATTCATAAACGTATTTTAGCTTAAAATACCTATTTTAAATGTTGTTTTAAATAAACAAATTTTAAAATTATTTCGACACTATTTTAAATTTTATTCTTTAAAAAAAAAAAAAAATTTAAAGACAAATGTTTATAAATTTGGAATGATACTATTGCAATTGGTATACATAATTTTGACTCCCCTAGTGAATAAGTTCCACTATAATAATCTATATAAATATATAAATGTCTTTGTAAGTTTGTTTGCTTATTTGTTTGTTTGTTTGTTTGTTTGTTTGTTTGTTTGTTTGTTTGTTTGTTTGTTTGTTTGTTTGTTTGTTTGTTTGTTTGTTTGTTTGTTTGTTTGTTTGTTTGTTTGTTTGTTTGTTTGTTTGTTTGTTTGTTTGTTTGTTTGTTTGTTTGTTTGTTTGTTTGTTTGTTTGTTTGTTTGTTTGTTTGTTTGTTTGTTTGTTTGTTTGTTTGTTTGTTTGTTTGTTTGTTTGTTTGTTTGTTTGTTTGTTTGTTTGTTTGTTTGTTTGTTTGTTTGTTTGTTTGTTTGTTTGTTTGTTTGTTTGTTTGTTTGTTTGTTTGTTTGTTTGTTTGTTTGTTTGTTTGTTTGTTTGTTTGTTTGTTTGTTTGTTTGTTTGTTTGTTTGTTTGTTTGTTTGTTTGTTTGTTTGTTTGTTTGTTTGTTTGTTTGTTTGTTTGTTTGTTTGTTTGTTTGTTTGTTTGTTTGTTTGTTTGTTTGTTTGTTTGTTTGTTTGTTTGTTTGTTTATTTGTTTTTTTGTTTGAGCATCACGCCTAAATGGCTGAATCGATTTTATTGAAATTTGAAACGTAGATAGATCCTTACTTGGAAGCGTCAATAGGCTATAACTTTTTTCAATACTTGGACCAGAAAGGGGAAAACAGGGGGAAAACCGGTAAAATTGGTACCTTTAGTTCTTAAACAATTAATACTAAACGGCCGAAACGATTTTATTGAAATTTCCAACATAGACTACGACAGGGGTAGCGAAGCGACCGGGTCAAGCTAGTATGTATATAATTTTGTTTGATATTCTTCAGGTTCATGACGTTCACAAGCTAGGTATTGTGGACTATGCGTCAAATGTGGACCTGTGTCTTTTTTCACAAACTATTGAAGGTATGATAACACTGCTTTGTCAGTTTGTTTGAAACGACAATTGCACATGTGCTTTCATGAGTAATTGATATGTTGGCTTTTTATTCCTGTATTGAAAGTTAATGCGCGTGGTCAACATTTTTTTCGGTCCAATTAAAAAACAAAATTTGGTACAGTTACATAGTAGAATTTAATGTATGATTGTTTTATATAGTTAAAGTGGACACGTAGTTTTACATGTGTTTGGTAAGTATTTAAGCACATTTAGATTAGTAGGTTAAAATAATGTTTTACCACTGTAATCCAAGTTCGTGTGTAATTGATTCTGAAATACTTTTTAAGTAAACTCATCATCCTTTAATATTTAGAATCATTGTAATTCTTAAAAATTTGTATATCAGCAGCTTAGGTTTCAAATCAGACCAAATGCTTGATAAAATGTGTATACAATGAATATAAAAATTCTTCAAAACATGACATTTATTGATTTAGGTTCCAAATTTTAAAAATTTTGTTACAAATTTTAAAAAAGTGAGATATACCAGATATAACGATTAACTGAAAATCAACATTTCAAATTAACCGTTTCGCATAAAACCGAAATATCGAAGAATAACCGGTTTTTCGGTTAACCGGTTAATCAATTTATAAACACTAATTGTGGCCAAAATTTAGAAAATACAAAACGGTAGTCCACACTCCCCACAGTTACACTAGTAATTAAATGTGTAAACATGGGGGAAGAAGGTCCACACAATCTAATATACTCACTTCGAAATTAAAATTAAGGGTGTAATTTTATAAAACGAAACGAGAAACGTTAAAAAAATTCTATGGAAAATATTCAAGTTTCAAACCCTTTTCCCAGTATTCTTCATTCAAATCAAGGCGTATTAATCAGGTGAGAGCGTTTCGGCAACAAATACAACAAAGACAATATTTCTTTGTTGTCAAGAGAGTGAGAATGTCAAAACAGATATGACATATGAAAAATATAAAAAATAAGCAAATAAAAAAATAAATTAATTTCTGGTAGTTTTTTATGAAAAATAAACAAACAAAAAATCAATTATTGATAGTTTGACTCTAAAAACTTTGATGCATTTTCACCAAAAAATTTCCAACAATGGCCAATTCTAAAGCCTTAAAATATTTTAAAACAATTTTCAGTTCTTTATTATTTTAAATTCAAATATTGTGAATGTCAACAACAAACAGTAAACAACTTTTTGACACTTTCAAACACAACATAAATAAATAAACAATAATCAGCTGGGCTCGTAACTTCACCTTATTTAATACACCTTGACACAAATTGCTTACGCTTACAAACGTTTCGTTCTATAAAATGAGGCCCTAACTGTTTTCTCATAGAAAATCATAAAATTTTATTATAATTTAACAAAATGACAATAACAATAAATTAGTAAAACAAATCATAATACAGTGATGTTTATTTTTCACAGAATATTCGTCGTTATAATATATTTTTAATAATAATTGAGAAAAACAAATAAATAACAAGGTTTGTATATTGATACATTTTAGCTTAATATAAATAGGAAGAGATTTTATTCGCTGAGTGTGCAGGTAACAACAAGTTTAATCTGTAATTTCAGATTTTATTTATTTACTGTATAGATGGTTTGCGTCGCCCAACTTATAATTTTACTAGATATAGTGGCAAGATATAGGAACTGTATCCACGATACAGTATAAAATATAAAAAAATGTAAATGTTCTTATGTGTTTAGTATTGTTATGTCCCAGCAGTTAAGCAAGTAGTCAATGTATCCTTTATAGACAGTAATCGTCACAAATGTCTTATCACTTAGCTGACTCCTGTTTATATATTTTGGTCATTTGACACGTATGTGCTCTTTGTAGTGCAGAGAGAAGACAATTGGTTACTTTATACATCCAAGGTAATCTAGCGTGAAGACAATTGTCCCTTAATTGTCTCTTAGTAATCTGGAGTGTAGTCACTTTAAACGTTTTGTGACTAATTCGTTCAAACTGGTTTTATACAAATTGTGTTCATATAATTCTCATACAGTTAATTTTTATTTTTGCTTAAGAATACTGTTATTCCATGTATCATAGCATGAAGTCAATAGTCACTGGTAACTGACGCTATTTAACCAGTATGTGCATCCAATGCGTTGACAATTTTTGACCAGATATTAGACAGTCTCATTATAGTCAAAAAGGGTGAATTGAACCCCTGTTTAGGACATACACGAGTTAAAATAACTAGTCACGTAGCTATTAAAGTAACTAGTTCCCACCCTAAATGATGGGTCAAATCACTAGTTCGGTATTGTCTCCTAGAACTGCTGGGGTGTTATCAATTGTATTGACTACATATGATCAAAGTCAATTTGTTTGTGATGTCTTATGGAATTCATATACGACCAACGGTTTTTAAGTATTTTATTTAACAAATTTTGTACCATAGAGTATAACTAGAGGCGCAACTGAGAGTAAAATATATTAACAATATTTACTCTCTTCAAAATTTGATGGCTGTCACATAAAAAAAATAAATTGATTTACATATATTTTGTTGTTGCAAGACTTAGGGTTTTGACTGCAGGCTTAAGTTTTTTGTCTCTCAGTGACGCTTCTATGTATATTTTATTCTATGCTTCGTACTATTTTTATCAAATGTCAGTCATCTCCAAAAGCTTTTACTTTTTCATATTTATTTGTTCTTACAAATTTATTCTACGTTATTGTTTTTAAAAAAATTTTGTGAATTTTAATATTGGAGTAAAAGAGCTTAAATTTGTTAAATATCTTTGTTTTGATACCAAAAAGCATAATTGATCAAACTCAAATTTGCGTCACCATTGGCGGGTTAAGTTCATAATAGTAAGGTTACTTTAAGTAATAGTAAAAGGTTACTTTAAAGTTAACTTTACTATTGCGAACATAAAGCCAAGTTGTAATAATGGCCCTTAAACTAGTATTTCCTTAGTTAACCAATTAAAATACGAAACTAAATCCATGTTAAACATATTTATGTATTATATTTCTTAAAACAAAAATATATTTTGGCTTCGCTATGGGGAAAAGTTGGTGGCCAAGTAACAGCAAAGTGTTTGACTTTAATCGTTTTTTTTTTTTTCTTTGATGCTACCCAAATTATTAATATCCTTCAACTACTTATAGTATTTAGTTGCGCAAACTTACTTAAGTCCGCAGGCGGCCCAAATGAATTGCAGGACACTACAACAAGAAGCAGTTCAACACCTTAAGGCATTGACACTAAAGTTGTGCGACTCAGTGACACCATCCTGCTCTCTGTTTCTGTTACTGCAATTTATTATATGCTTACAAATATTATACAGATCTGCTACTACAAGGACTGCTGCTACTGGTACCCAGTTTGCACAAGAATATTCAAAATCGATACTCTTGTGCGCGCAGCATGGATGATTGATTGATGTAGTGCGTGTTTCAGCATGTATTTTATGAGTGTGTAAAAAAAAAAACTCTTCCGCGGGTATAAACATTTTCTCTTGTGTATAGGAAATGAGGAAAAAAAAAAACTGCTGCATATAAAACAGTAGCTGCTGGAGCTACAAATGGGAGCATGTTCCATATTATGTGTGTGTGTTTTTTTTTTTTGTGTCGGTATACTTTAGTTTTATCTCGTTAATGTGGCCAATAAATACAATGCCAGAGACTTAGTGGCGCTCAAGTGTTCTCCATAATAATTTGTTCGTTCGTGTTACTTTTTTTTCTTCTTCTCCACTTAAAGTTTTTCTCGTATTTTTTATGAGCTACTTCTTTCCGAAGCACTAGCAGCATTGGAAAATAAGTTTATTTTACACGAGCCTTTATTATTATATTTCTCAGTTTCCTAAAAGATATTTGTGTGCTGTTTGTTTTTCTAGCAGCGTCATAGTCTCCTGTTTTTCTATACAAATTCTAATGTTGCATTGCATGAGGAATTTTTGCGAAAATTTGGCAGGAATTTTAGTTAGAATATCTTTTTTTTTTATGCATGTATGTTTGGGTATGTTTGGTTTTATACTTTACCGCACTAATAAATGCGTTTTTGTGTACTGTCTCTACAACTTCGATACTTTATTTCATGCAGAACATTAATTTTTCGTTTTAGTCTTGTTAAAGGAAGAGTGCAAATAAAATGACAACATGGGAAAAACTTTAATTTTTACAATAAATATTCTTCAGTTTAACATTTGGGCGGCAACATGGCCAAAAAAATGTTTATAGCAAAAAATAATTAATAGAGGGTCTATAATATATGAAGTTTTATGAAATGATTAATTGTAGAAGTTTTTATTATGAATGACTCGGTTTCAGTCAAAATAGAACTACAGTTTTTTTTCTTCTTTCTAATACGAAATTTATCATCAAAACAATTCTACATATAGTCTTTCTCGATTACGGCCAGCAATGAATCATTTAAATATTGTCAAAAATTCACTAAATATTTGTTGAAATTGTTGACTGTATCATCTGCCTAATGAGTTAGCAATCGTAAACATTTAAAAAAAAAAATGTTTATTATTGCTTGTTAAGACAATAGTCCAAAGAAAATTTAAAACATTTTTGAACAACAGAAAAATATACATATCGCTCATATACTACAACACAAAAAATTTCACTTTTCAAGAGACGCATGTTTAGTTTTTAAACCGATATATTTCTTTTTATTTTTTTAAGGAAAATAACATTATGGTCCCATTTAGTCAGATAACATCTGGTTAAAACGATCGCAGAACTGCCACTTTTGAAATTTGTAATCTTGCCATATTTTCTATTTCCATTATAGTTGCAAAAGTATTTATATCAAAGAAATCTTCAAAACTCATTTCCATAGCACGAACAGCAGATACGAATGACTCTGGGCCAGAATTCAGTTGTCGTTTCGCTTGACGTTTAAGTAAAGACTGGGCACAATCTCCCTCATTTTGAGTGTGCCGTTTGATTAGGTACTTATGAGTAGACTTGGGTAGTTCATGAACGAACTAATTCAATTGAGCGATTCCATTATTTGAACTAAATGAACTAAGGACTGAGATCGTAAAATTCTAAACACACGTTTTTTATTTGATTTTTTTTAGCAAGTTACCTTTGTAAAGCATGCCAGTTATTATGTTTAATGCCAATTATGTTCATTTGTTGTTAATCTGATTAAAATGAGTGACCAGAAAAAGTGCGTACTAAATCAAACTTTTTCCAATGTTATTAAACACTACCGGGAAAACTTGTCCGTTGATAGAAAACCTGGTTCAGGCAGAAGGAATGGTCCACATGATGTTTCTAAAACTGACCAGCCCGGTTAGGTCAGTACTCGGACTATTTGGTACGAAAAGTTAAAGCCAATGCAGGTTTAAAAGCATGCAAAGCATACGAACTAGTTCAATTGAACGATTCCATTATTTGAACTAAATGAACTAGGTCAAATCGTTTGCGTACGGCAACTGGCAGCAAATTAAAAACCCAAGGAGAATTTTAGCTCTGGTATCATATCTGTTGTTTTAGTTCAGAGAGACAATTTTATTATAAGAAATGTATCACTCGTTTCTTGTTTTGTTCTTGTTACTTTTATAAATTGGTATTTTAACATTTTTGAACTATGAACTAAAATGAGCGGTCATTGAAATGAACTATTAAGCACAAGTCTACTTATGAGTTTTGGTTTTTATGTTTGATGAAATACTTATTTTTACTTATTTTTTGCTGACCGAAACAATTGTGTGAATAAAAAAGTAAGAAAGTATTGTCGGTCAAGCCCGACCATATAATACCCTACACTAAGTCAATATGGGAAATCATTTTTCTTTTAAAATGTCGGAAGAATGCCTTATATGGGAGCTATGACCAATTTTGGACCGATCTCCATGAAATTAGGTCGTGTGATTTATGTCTCTATGAAACATATTTCTGTTGAATTGTACGTGTATACCAGAGTAATCAATCGAATAACCGTTAATCGGTTTTGGTCGGTTAACTGTTCGAATAATTTAAAATTGAAGATTTTCAAATAACAAATAAACCGATTAATTTGTGTCGATTATGGTTTTAAATGTGGTTTTAAACAAACACATTTTATTTCTTAACTCATGAACATTCCCTTCTAGCAATAGTTTTTTAAGTATAACTCAAAAACTGAAACTAAGGAATTTGGAAATGCCCTTTTTTCTAGAATATTCCATGATGAACTTTGTCCTAATGATTCGGAGGAAGACATGATAATAGACGAAACTGAAGACATTACTGAAACGTATTTTATCAGGACTCCAATGGTATAATGGAGGATTTTATATGCTTAAAAAAACAGATTAAAGAACTGAGAAATTAGACAGTCTTTTTCATGCCTTACTTTCGATTTCTCCAACATCTACAATCAGTGAGACAGTTTTTTCCAAGTCAAGTTTTAATAAAACTAAATAATAAAAAACTTGCGATTATTTATTTTTTTTGTTGAAATGCTTAAATAAGAAAATTCATGATTTATTTTTAAATTAAAATTAAAACAGAAATTATTTTTATAATTTAAAATTAACCGATTATTAACTATTTAAATCTAAACCCCGATTAATTATTTGCACTATCAACCGATTAAACCAGCAACCCGATTAATTGAATACCCTAGTGTATACCAACGTTTTTAAGAGATTTCTGCTCGTTAAACTGATTTTCGATAGCGGGTCTTATATGGGAGCTATGACTAAATATGGACCGATCATCATATAATTAGGTGACATCTATTCCGTATATATAAAACTTATTTGGAGTAAAATTTATGAAGATACCTATATAAATTAAACATTTATGACCGATAAAGTCCAATTTCGAGAGGACATTTGTATGGTGGTATTGTATGTTTGTCAAAATATTTTCAAAATTGCGACCTGTACTTTGCCAGCCAGCCAGACGGACATCGTTTAATCGACTCAGAAAGTGATTCTGAGTCGATCGTTACAAATATCAGCACTAACTCAATACAGCCTCGTAGAATGCACGAACTAAATTCATTAATATCTCTATTCTCATGGGATTCAACGCTAATGAAACATTCACATTCGTTACTCTTCATAATTCTTAATGTTTTAATGTTAATGTTCTTAATTTTTTTAAAAAAATTATTATTTTTTTCAAATTAAGTCCATTTAATAATGACAAAGTATATGTACATTTACAGTAGATTTTAAAAAATACTGACATTAATTAAAATAATTCGTAGTAAATCGTTAATATTAAAAATGATGTAGTACAAGAGTGTGATAACAGAGAATAATACGTTTACCTACGATTGCTCTACGTATGTGTTTTATTAATACTTAATATTGTTTTAAAACAAAATAGAACCAAAATATTTTTTTTTTGCTTTTCTGCAATAACGTCTAAGTTTACATGAACAACGTCATATCTTAAAATAATACACTATAAATAATAATAAAAGAAATGTTGACTGGTCTTACTTTATCCTTAATATTGACACATAACAAAATTGGCATTTTTCTAGATAACGTAATGAAGCTTTGTGTTCAACATCGCGATGTTGAACACAAAGTAATAGACAATAGGTTATGAAATTAGGACAAGATGCTTCTATGGCGATTTTACGTGTAATTTTAGAAGTTAGTTCACAAGAGCGTGTCAGTTATTAAAACCACTTATTTACTACGCAGCAAATGAGCGATATGTAAACGAAAATTGAAATATTTTGTTCAAGCCTCCTAGATTTTATTTTAAAACAAAAAAGATGAACAAAAAATCTTTTAAGAAACTATTTAAAAGTGTTATGAATTGAAATCAATTTGTTTCATGAAAATGCCTTTTAAAATTTTGTGCAATTTTAAACAATTGACTGTTTCTATTTGTAATCAGGTAAAATAAAATTGAACAATAGCTTTAAACAAAATTTTTTGAAATCGTATAAATTTGATGGATAACCAATTTGAACGATTTTTCTTACATTCTTGCTCTTGGATAAGATTTCGATATATAATGCTATTTGTTCATCGTTCTGTACCAAAGTCACACATTTATACAAAATTGATGTATATATATATAATTTTATTATATATTTATATTACACAATAAAATCGAGAGTGTGCAAATTTCGAATATTTTTAAGGGACCCTCGATTATAAGATGAAGTTTCTCAAAAGCTTACTATAAAAAAGTTACAGCAAAATGTGTTCCCGCTTTCGGCTCACAAATATTTGATAAAATAATTACTAAATTCTATCACTTTACTAAGTTTGTACAACTCTTCCACATAATATCTATATGAAACATTTTTTGGTAATTAAAATTGGTGGAACAAAAGTTTAAAATTCAGTTTTGTATTTAAAAATTTTAATGGGCCCATCTATCAATATTATTGAACGAAGTTTTTAACAGTACACTGGTCAAAAAATAAAAAAAAATAAATAAAATCGCCAATATGTTGTTTTTGACATTTAGCACCTTCTTCCGTATGGTGATTGCTTAATAATCCATATAACAATAACGCTCATCCAGATCTGCTGAATAGTCCAATATATTCTAAATCCAAAGCTTGAAATTTTGTGGCAAAAAAAAAACGTTTGTTCGTTTCAATAAGTTTTTTATATTCTTCAAATTTAGGAAACAAAAATTAATAAACCCCTTGAATCTTGCAATTTCGTTGCTAGTAGTGTCATTAACTTAATAAATAATTAACAATTAAAGTCGGTTTTATAAATTTTAAAAGAAAACTGTTATTTGTTTGAATAATTTTTAATAATTAACAATAAAGCTATTTCGATATGCGCATAGGGAAGAACTAGAAGCGAAGGTGAAAGAAAAAATATTAAAAATAAGTACTCTCTCACAAATCATATAACTGATTGCATGAGTTAGGTCTTTGACAGCACTATATTCTACGCTATGGTACATTTGAATGTAATTTCATAGATATTTTACTGATCGAATCGATGAATAAACACATTATAGATTTGAAGTTTTTATTTTTGGTTAATAACAACGATCATTCTAAAATAGACACAACTGTGATTAAGTATTTAAAATAAAACTTCTTTCGGCATTAAATAAAATGCTTTCAATGTTTCAATGGAATATAATCCAAGATTAAAGAAAATCTACATCAAAGCATTGTCTACTTTATATCTGTAGTACACAGTGCATTTAGATTTTTTATTTCATTTTGTTTTTTATTGTACAAATATACATACATATTTATTTCTGTTTGGTAAGTACAGTATTTTTGAAAAACTCAAGAAAATTTCTTTTAACTCTACTCTCTTTGATTGGTCTTTGGTAATGTTTGTATTTGAGAGGAAAAAGTTTTGGAATTTTTTGTTGTATTATTTACCACAAAGTATTTTAACTTGTTATACGCACTACATCAGCCTGTGTGGCAGAACCAAGTATTATTTTATTTTCTTTTCTTTATAATATATTTATATGTGTGTGCTCTTATTGTATGTTTTTTGTTTTGTATTATTTTCTTCATCTTCTGCATCAAAGAGAAAACGAAAAAAAACTTAAGCCATACAGCTTTTGTGCGCTCAATTTGCGCGCTTTTGCAAGCAATTATTCAACCGGCGGCTTAAACTTGCCACAAAACACAACCACTTTGTTCTTGTGAAAAATATTACGACCCATATTGGCAGGTAGCCACCGTTATCGTTAATTCTACTCACCACCACCCAATACGACCACCCACTAGCCGACTCTGACTGAGTCCCTACAACATCCACCACCACCTTTAAAATTTATGAAATTCAAAGGAATGAAAAACGAAAAGCATGTTTTCCCTATGCTCTTCGAAACAAAAACAAACAAAAAAAATGCAAAAAAAAATATACGAAAATAAGTGGTAAGTAGTGGTAAATACTTTACACACTGTTCTGAATACTTTGAAAGCTTATAATCTGCATGAATGTTTGGTTGAATGCATTCTCTCCATACTGCCAGTAGGATGCGATGTGATGCGCTACTGTTCTGCTTTGGCCTACGCTGAGTGCGTGATTGTGAACATCAGTAAAGGTAGAGGTTAGTAATATACATTTTAGCCTTCAGTTAGTAACACATTGAAATATCGATCAGGTAGAAGTGTTTTGCAGAAGTTTTAAATATAATATTTAAAATCAGAGTTCTTGAAAATGTTCTTACTAACCACCATATGTACGTAACAAATGTTCCAGAAGATGTAAGAAAGAGAGGAGGAGTAATCGGTACAACAGCTATATGACTCCCACGTACTACAAGAGCGCATACTAATATATATTGGTACGAGTCATGACTCTACTTTCATGACTCTAATATCTGAAAGAAGTTTCACCGACAGATCAGATTGACAAGGCCATTTGGATTAAGGCGGATTATTTTTATTACAACACGTATAATTCGAACAGATTATACAGCCGCCGGAAGTATAGCGCATCTCCAGTCATCCTGTTACTTTAATGAAGTCTAGGATCTTACCTAAATCACCTATTTATAGACAGGTTTAAACGATAAATAACTGTTGGCCAAGAATTCCACGTCCCAGGTCCCCAAATGCAGGACATTGACAAACAAATTTACCCCTCAAGAGAGGAATGCCAATATCAGCTCTGTTGTTATATTTTGTGTCACCAAGTCAAGGAACCCATAAAAAGATAAGCGTTGAATGTTTTTCTATATTCTTAGGAGATACCCGGCATTTTCGGAAAATTTTCTTTTTGTACTCTCATATCCATTATTTTAGCTGAAATAGTGCTACCGTAATCTAGTACTCTGAAGGGCAATGCAACATGTTTTCTCCATGGCTTTTACTATCAACATATTAAGGTTCCATAACAGTGGTTATAGTACTCCATCTTGTTATGTAGTAGATTCGATGCACCTATATTTTAAAAGTCTTCGAAACGAAGACGAAAAATTATTTTTTTCAGCAGGTCTGCAGACGTTTGAAAACTCCAGGACCGAGGAGGTTATACTTTTTAGTTTTAATTTTATAAGCAATTTCGTAATTGAAATTAACTTTTAGTTTTTTCTGTGTATGGTTAAGTAGTGAGTGTAGCGAAGTTTTAGTAGATTGACAGAGTACCTTTTCCAAGGGATACCTTAATATAGACATCAGCATTTTAAGTAGAACCGATAGGCTTAAATTCCTTACTTTTGGTAACTTTGAGGATATCAGTCTTGACAATCCTGTAGCTGTCCATTTTGATGGGACAAACACTGGCCCTGAATATCATCAGAAGCCACCGCATAAGAATATCAATGTTCTCTAATAACTCCGCTGGTTGATAACATTAGGACCTGGAGGTTCTAATCTTATGCGATGATCTGATATCCGTAAATTTGATTAGTCAAATGCATATGTATCATGACAATCCATAGCCTGTAATTGGACATTAAACAATACTGAATTCTCGCCACATTTCCACATGAGCTTCCCAAGGTATGGCTCATAATGTAATGTATACCTCACATATGACATGTGGCTTTCATAGTTAAGTTATGAAAATGGGCATAATTGGTCAATTCACAAGGGGTCTTATCATGTCATATAGACATACTGTCCTAATATTTAACAATGGTTTTTATTGTTTTTCAAGCAAAAATTCCTAAAATAATTGCACTTTCATGCTATGTTTATTGTGTTATCGTAACAAATCAGCAGAGACAAACGCCGAATGCCTAGGAGTTGGATAAGCCGAGCCGCCGAGTCGTGATATATTAGGACATTATGACAACATTGTGATATATATAGACTGATAAGAGACCTTGTGAATTGACCAAATAATAATAGGACCGTTTCCATTGAATTAATTTATTAATAAACAAAAACTGATTTTTGATGCCTCCTTTCTTGAAGCGAATATTTTTATTAATGTTTGATAATGATAAAATATTTTTTTCATATATGTAACTTTTGTTACTAATTTGTAATAATGCACTATGTGCCCTTTTGCAATTTTTGCGGCAAAAATTCAAATGTTCAACTTTCGCTTTTTGAAATTTGTAACACTTCTGAAAGGAGTGTGGCAATTGTTTTCAAATGCTTATTTTAGCAACACAAAGTTTCGTGATTTGACTTCTATTATTGTGTTGTAATACTTTTCTTTCCTGCCCCCATTAACACAAAATCTGGTTATGTGTTAAATAATAGTTATACTGTCGGTTAAAATTATTTTTGAATGAAAACTGTCAGTATACTAATTATTAAACACTTAACCAGACTTCGTGTTAATGGGGTTTAGTGGATTGTAATAACTGTTGGAACATATTTAAATGAGTCGGATATACATACTTATGAACAGATTATTCTGAGACTAAAAAAGTTTAACTACTTTCGTAAATTGGACGCATCTCCGATTGTTAAACCCTAAACTGTTGTACGACTGGTCACTGGCGAATATTTGTTACAGTTAGCTGAAGCTAAGGCGCATTACAGTTAATTTTAATCGAAGACTAAGTCAGTATCCTTAACAATCGAATGTAGAGTGTCGCCGAGTTTTATTTTATTCACTTTTTTTACATACAGTGAATTTGCATTGCTCTTTCGCACATTCCGCTTATTGAATTGTTTGCGTTCAAGAGTTTGATGCTGACAATTTGTGGGTTTTCATTCTACTTTTTTTTAATCTAAGTGTATGTGGGTTGGTGGGTAAAAAGTACGTTTTTTTTGCTGGTACACATTTTTAGGAATTTTCATCACACTGCATACACATGCATTGCAGGAGACTTTTGGATGTGTTTGTGCATTCACTCAGATATACATACACATACATTGCACTATATTTTGACAAGGTTGCCAAATATTAATAACTTAGGAGTATAGCACCAATAAATTTGAATATCAATTAATTTACAAAAATAAAGGATCCTCCAACAGCGACTTCCGAAATTTGACAGTTGATAGCTTCCATATTGTTGATAAAATTATTTTATCAAAATGGGTGTTCTGTTCTGATCTTATTTTCATCATAAAATCATTTACAGCCCATTTCTCGATGAATTGGTAAGTCAACATACACACGCAGAAAAAAAATATAGTTGTGCATGTTTACTGTAACCATTTCAACATTTTTACAAGTTTTTTAACAATATTATAGTCACAGTAACTATTTATATGATTGTGGTAACTATAATATGGTTAATTTACGATTCACACGATTGTACTAATCATATAAATGGTACAGTAAACAAGTATATGTTTGTGACTACCATTTATATGAATAATTACAATTTTTAATGTTTAACATTTTTTACCGAATAATTTAATCTATCAAATTGAAAAGAATGAAAAATATTTATAAATTGACTTTAGTGTCATCATCACTTATGTCAGAAGCGACATAAAAATAACGTCACATTCTAAGCTTTTTTTTAATAAGCGTTCATAGAAATTAGCAAAAAAATTTCCATTGACCTTAGAAACAAGGTTACTTCGACAACCCTGACAACAAACAGTTGGCATCTGAAATATAGGCTAATGCTGCTACACACTGTGCAAGTACAAATGACTGGTTCAATTGTTTTATGAGTTTATGGCAGAGTTTATTTTTTTTTTATTTTCCAATTTAAGATGTTTTTCTTCCTTTCTTGTTTTCCTTTTTTTAGTTTCTATAAGATTTCACTAATGTGAAAGAAAATCTTCAGGATTTTGAAGTTTATTTTTGCTTCTCATGTTCTTTCATGTAAAATCAAACTAAGAACATTCTTTTGTGGTATGAAGGGATTTCAATTTAACTCAATAAATATATTCTTGTGCTTACATTTGTTTGCATTAATTTGTATGGATCAAGGCTTTACAAAAAATTGTGCAAGGAAAGTAATCATTAATGAATGAAGCAAGATATCTTTTACTATATTTAAATATAGACAAATATTTGCATTATTACGATACAACAAAAAATGCAATATTGTTGTATGTATTTTTCAATTCAGACCAGATGGTTTACTCTGACAACATGCTCGCCATACTTAGAAGCTAATACGACCCATGTACGGTCAGCAGCTTTAATCCTTTCACGCACAAAACAAAACCGCTGAAGTTTTTATGGATATGAATAAACTACACACTGTATTTAGGGGTATTCTAAATACATTTATTAAGAACAAATTATTCAAACTAAGGGCCATCATTTGCCCGCCAGTTTTTATTGAATTAATCTCCTACTCCATATACTGTTACAATTTTTCGTAATAAAGGACTCTACAACGGCGTGCCTAGACGGCACAAGACGATTACGAATTACATATACACGGGCAGTTGTAAATTCGAACTTGTACCTTTAAAAATTATATCGTTTGAAAATATTTTTGCAGAAAATAATGGAATTGACTTTTATGACACTATTTTTTCATCAATTCTTGTCACTTGTACTGTGCCTATAAATGCGAAATCCTTTCATATTTGCATTTATTGAAAATCAGATTACATACATTTAATAATCTAAATTTCATGTATTTCAATATTTAAAAATAACCAACTTAGATCTTACCTCAAAAAAAAAAAAAATCGCCGTACACCCTCTAATATAAAGTATTTTTGCAAGGCAGTTTCGAAAAAAATGTTTGGATTTTTTTTGCCTTTTTTATATCTTTGGCATTTACAGTCGGATCTTAAAGTATGATCATTATCATTGCTTTTGTCTCAAGAAGACCAATGTTTGGCTTTAAGGGCCATTGACCTCCATTATCCCGTTCTAGAATTTATCCACCAGAACTCTGTTTCACCTTAATGTCAGAAAATTAAAGCTCGCAAGAAATCATTAAACTTTTGCTAACGAAGTAATTAGATAACTATAGCATTAATAAAATTATGGTAAAACAAGTAAGAGAGCTATATTCGTCTCTGCCGAATCTTATATACACTTCATCTTACCTAATTATACTTTAAAATGAAATTTAAAAAATTATTTTTTTTTCGAAATTTTTTTTAAAAAGTTTTTTCCAATTTTTTAAAAAATTTTTTTTTTTAATTTATTAGTGAAATATTTTTTGTGAAAAAATACGGGTTAAAAATATTTTTCCCGATTTGGTCCAATTGTATAGCCTTATATACATCATTGCAATGGACTTTGAAATATCTATCATTAGATATCCATATTGTGTATATTTATGATTTAGTAATCGGGATATAGATCAAAAATAGGCAAAAAATCGAGGTTGTCTCTGATTTTTGCTCATATCTCCGTTATTTATGGACGGATTTTGCTGATTTTAAATAGGAAACTTCTCGAAAGCATGGCTGGCAGGATTATTGAAGATTTGGATCCCGAAGATGTCTGGGGTCTTTAGAAAGTTGATTTCAACAGACAGACGAACAGACAGACAGACGGAAATGGCTTAATCGACTCCGCTATCTATAAGGATTCAGAACATATATACTTTATAGGGTCGGAAAATTTTATTTTGGAAATTACAAACGGACAAATTTATATATACCCTTCTCACGAAGGTGAAGGGTATAAAAAGTTATAGTAAAATGTGTTCCCGCATTCGGCTCACAAACATTTGTTAAAATAATTACTAAACTCTATCACTTCAGTAGGTTGATAAAATGTTGGAAATGTTAATTAATCAAATTTCGACGTGATTCACGTTGGCTGTTTTCTTGGCGGCTGTCAAGCTTAGACAAAATGTGGCCCATGCGTTGGTCATCGGTGATCGCATTGGAAACAACTTTTTAGAAAACACTGTATCAAAATAATGAAGTACGCGGTCATTATTCTGTAAAGAATAACAAGTTTTTAGGTCGTCTCAAAATATTTTTTGCGAAATTTCAACTTTGGCTGGTCATAACATTTTAAAGCAATTAGTTTTAACCCAACGACTTTTCTAAATTATAGTGTAATCATACTCGTAGTTTATTAAAATTCGCAAATTTATAAGTTATTTGCCGTAATAAGTCAGTTTCATTGATGTGGACACACATATTTTGGGATTTAACCATATGTGTTACTAAGTATATCAGAAATATTTATAATTTTTTTAGCTAAGATTTTATTTAAACATTTAACAATACATATCGATCATTTGCTGCAACAACGTCATAATTCAAACAAGTAACAGAGCTATATTCGGCTATGCCGAATCTTATATACCCTTCCTCAAATTATACTTTAAAAACAAAAGTTAAATATATATTTATAGGTAAACAAAATTAAAAAAAAAAATTATTTTACAATTTTTTTAATTTATTAGCGAATAAAATTTTTTTGGGAAAAATTTTTTTTTAATTTATTTCTGAAAAAATATTTAACAAAAAAATTTTGTTAGTGGAAAAAAAATCGTGGTAAAAAATATTTTTCTCGATTTTGACCAATTGCAGGTCCGACTTACTTTACATACGACGTTGCAATGGTCTTTGAAATATCTATTATTGGATATCCATATTTTCTATATTAATGATTTAGAAATCCAGATATATATCAAAAATCGAGGTTGTCCTGGTTTTTTCCTTATATTTCAGACATTTCTGGGCCGATTTTCAATATCAACCTAGCCGGAAGAATTCCCGATATATTGATATATGAATCATGTATGTAAGTTATTTGGGGGTTTCGGAAAGTTGATTTCAACATACATATATATCGACTTCGCTATCTATAACGATAAGAATATATATACTTTGTAGGGTCGCAAATGAAAAAAGTAAAAATTACCACTAATGGTGAAGGGTATAAAACCCCAAATTAAGAGTTAATAGCACCATTGCATAAAAAATAAGTTGTTTTAATAACTGTCAGTTTTGTGAACTAGCTTCTAAAATTACACGCAGGATTGCCATAGAAGAATTTTGTCATAATTTCATAACTATGCATTGCCGTTTGTGTGTTCATATTACCGTTTTAACCAGATGTTATCTAATCAAATTGGACCATAATGTTATTTTCATTAAAAAATTTAAAAAAATATAACGGTTTAAAAACTAAAAATGCGTCTCCTGAAAAATAACATTTTTGGAGTTATGACGACGTTGCAGCAAATGAGCGATTGCAGTATTGCATAATTTTTCATTTTAACCAAATGAGGTATTTTACCTGATCTAGCACTGACTAGAGAATTATTTCTTATTTTTATATCATAAATTGTTATATCAAGAACAATTTAATTTAAAATGTTTTTATGATTTACAATTTATTACATTACAACTAGACATTTAGGAGTATTTGGTCTTACATGTTGAAAGAAAAGAAACAAAACAGGCACATCTTCAGTGGCACAATATATTTTATTAACACTCAAAACACACCCATATACAAAAAAAATGTCTAACATACAAACACACGAAATTTAAAAATCCTGGCACATAAATGTACACAAACAATGAAACTGTTGTAGTATTATTATGTACATACCAAAAATTTCAAATTACGTGTATACACACATCCTAGCATTGGTGTTGCACCAACTTTAACATTAAAGACTTTCTCGTTTAAACACCATATGCAACATACAAACACACAGACACACTTAAAAACATACATGTATACATGTATACAATATACAAACATACAACATGTGTAAACACATAAAACATGAAATAACTTTTTGGTGAAATTTTTGCAGTAAAATGTCACTTAAGTATTTCAGAGGCCCAGGCACACAAGCAGCCTTCATACACAGAGTTATAGAAATGCTGCCTGCAATGATTGGCATGGCATGCCAGTTGGAAAACTATTAAGATGCATATTAAGCCGCCATTCAGGCAACAGAACCTCTAACACTCTCTAGCTAACATGCTCCCAATGAAATTTCAGTCACTCTGTCAGTTAGAATAGTTAAATCGGCAGACATGCACACTACTGCTGAGAAGACTACAAGTACGAATACTCGAGTACATGTGGCAGGTTAGACAAACAGCACGTATGTATTCATGCACCAGAGTACCAATACCAACAAGGAAACAAATGCACACATGTAGGTATGTGTTTGCCTAAATGGCAAGAGCCACAACACTTTTAGCCGTTTACTTCACTGTATTGAGCCACCCAGAGTTTCGCATCGTAATACTAATCTAAAGGCTTCCATAATATCCCAAGTGTTTATGGTATAAAATGCATTTTGAAAATAAGGCTGTGAGAATCCAACAATATTGAGCAATGTCAACAAGGAAAGCATTTTTATAGTCACATTTAGTGTTTATAAAAAACCGATTTTTTAAAAAACCAGTTTTTCGGTTAACCAAAATTTATAGGAATTCTTTTAGAAATTTTAACTATACATACCGCTTACTTTACAGGAGATGGAAAAACCTTAATAAAGCCAAAATTTATAGGATATCTTTTAGAAATTTCAACTATACCCCTCGCTTACTTTACAGGAGAGGGAAAAAACTTAACAAAACTTAAAGTGTTGTAGTTGCAATTTTTTAACACAGATTTTTATGGAGGCCTTCGACCAATTTAATATTGTGGCATTTTATTTTATCAATGATTATTAGGAGGCAGGCGCGGATACAGAGAAAAGTTTTCATATAAAAAAGAAGGAAAAAAAAACAAATGAATGAATTAAAAAGATTTAGCCTAAGCTTCTTTAATTAATAGGAATTTCAGTACTTCAGATGCCGAATAGTTTTTGAAAGTTTCATTATGTGTAATTGAATCTGGACAAGTAAATTCATCGTGCTCGATCTACTATTTAGAATCATTGTAGTGCTTTATAATTTTATCGAATGAGCATTTTGTAATTTCATTTGTAACATATCGAAATATTGGTCGCAGGATCAAAAAGTTCTGGGTTTTTATAAAATTTTAAGACGATCTAGCTACGCCTAGCTATTTTTTCTGTAATAAAAGGACAATCTCTGTTGAGATTGTCGGAAGCCTAGCTATTTTTTCTGTAATAAAAGGACAATCTCTGTTGAGATTGTCGGAAGCATCGATAGGCTAGACAATAGTGTGCTGGGCTACCACTACACAGTGAGGCAGAATTAAAATTTTTTGGAAATAAATCTGGCATTTCTAAACGGCTAGTCTGATCGGGATAAAATTCGACATGGGCGTAGCCAAGGAGCATTCGAGTTTAAGTTATTAAAATGCTCTAGGCGCTAAGTGGGCTCAAAGTAGGGTACCTTCGACCATTCCTAATATTTGCAATCCTATCAAAATTTTGATAAAAATGTTAGTTTTAGAGCTCAATAAATATGTAATATGTAATAAAATCTTTATTTATTCACAAAAATAAATGAAATTTGCAGTGTTTTTTAAAATTCTTATTCCAAATAACAAAGTGTAAAAAAACTTGTCAAAAAGTCAAAGGGAATCCGGCAATTCCTAAAAATTTTAGCGAAAATCCCAAAAATGGTATTTTTTACAATTTTGCCCATAACGTCCACATTTCCTTTGGAGCTGGGAAAATGCTTTAGAAATAAATAGAAATTACATCAAGGTTTCCAAAACTGCTTTCCGTTTTCTGATCCCGGCTTTGGGATTTTAGAACATGTGGTCCAAATTTAAAATTTTGATAAAAAATAGGTCAAATTCCGAAGGGCGAGGGGCAACATATTCGAAAAATATGACATGTTTTTTACACCAAAATATTCTCCGTAAAGATGTCTTACAGAAAAACATAAAACTGTTATATGTTCTTAAAGAAAATTTTATTTTCATATAAAAAGAGTTAAGTCACCTTTTCGCCCAAAAAACAGCAAAAATCTAAAAATTTTTGAATTTTTAAATTGAAAATCGTTATCTAACTAATGAAAATTCGAGTCCATTCCGTTCAAAAGTACGCCCTATATTTATAAAAAAGCGTACCAAGATATGGCAAAATTTGAAAATTTCAATTTTGAAATGCTTATAACTCGGAAATTATAAGAGATAAATAGCACACGCAAGCATATTTTTGCAAGACCTAGCTGAGCGCTTCCAAAAATTTAAAAATCTTTGAAATCGGATGGGAAACCAAAAACTGGTACGTGTTTAAAAATTTTACTTGTCGAAGGTACCCTAATTTGAGCCCCCATAGCGCCGCGCCTAGAGCATTAGTAGAGTCCATTTTAATAACTTAAACTTGAATACTCCTTGGCTACGCCACTGTCAAATTTTATCCCGATCGGACCAGCCGTTTAGAAATGCCAGATTTATTTCCAAAAAATTTTGATTCTGCCCCACTGTGCAATATGAGGTTTGCGGGCTCGATTCCCGCCAGAGACTCTGGGTGTATCTGCAGACAAGCAAACAGCTTCCCAGTTTATGTTTGTTTACAAAAATGGTACGGATGATTTCTCCTAACCCCCATACAAATATTTTCCCAGAATATGGTTCTATTGTACATAAATGTCTATAGACTAGCAGTGTCCGCATAAAATTCATATAAACAAATTTAACTTAAAAATAAATTACAGAACGATATTTTGTTTACCTTTTGAAAATCACTTAATTATGCATAAATCCCTTACAGATATAGAAACATTTTGAAACTCGACATAAAGATGTATATAAATGTATCTAATTGCGTGAAGGTCGGCCTGTAAGTGATCATAACTCACGCATTATTAATATCGATATTGAAACAAAATTTTACTCAGATCAGTTGTATATATGCAAAAATCATACTACTTGCTATTGGCCATAGCATCTATATAAGATCCACTTACGAGAATAACTTTATAACGATAGGGTATAGATTCGTCATACTCCTACTGGTCTTAATTAATAGTTCTTGTTATACCCTTCACCTTCATGAGAAGGGTATATATAAATTTGTCATTCCGTTTGTAATTTCCGACGCTATAAAGTATATATATTCTGGATCCTTATAGATAGAGGGGTCGAGTAAGCCATGTCCGTCTGTCTGTATGTCCGTCTGTCTGTTGAAATCAATTTTCTGAAGACTCCAGATATCTTCGGGATCAAAATCTTCAACAATACTCTCAGACATGCTTTCGAGTAGTTTGTTATTTAAAATCAGCAAAATCCGTCCATGAATAACGGAGATATGAGCAAAAATCCGAGACAATCTCTAAAAATTTTTAAAAGTTTTCTTGATATATTTAGGATGCTATACGCTGCAAATGGACACACCAAAGGTGAGGGTATATAAGATTCGACATAGCCGAATATTGCACTCTTATTTGTTTAGTAAGTAATATGTTCATATCAAATATAGTTATTTACTGTCATACTCTTAAATTAATTGGCCATAACTTATTAACGAAAATATTAGTAATCAATTTGGTTTTTTAATTCACTTCAACAAGAGTAATTATTTTTAAACGCATAAATTAAATATTATTTTAAGTGAAATACTTTTTTTTTCAAAATTAGTGTAGAATTAAACATCATTCCAGTTGCAGCATTTTTTTTCTGTCACTCTAACACAATGAAAATTTTAAAAATCGTTCCATTTTTATTAGTTATAATACTAATGTCTTCAATTAAAAATGTATACATTGTTTAAACATACATACGAAATATGATGTCATATTAACTCTTCCTATTTTAGTGTTCCAGTACCTTAAGGCTGACCAGTATTAGGTGTAATATGATTGATGAAACGTTCGGCATCTTCAAAATATGCAATAATACTGGAGGGATATTATCGGTGTATGCCAATCTCTTAGAGATACCTGTAACAAATTGTCATTTGCAAATACAATTCAGTTCGATGGCAGTATCATCAATCAGATTCAATACCACATGGGATGCTTGCGATTTTTTGAAGAATCGCAAACGTTATCGATCGTTGGCAGTCTTCTATAACTTAATAAGAGAACATTCGAATTTAAATCACAGCTGTCCCTACACTGTAAGTTGATTTCTGACATACAAAATAACAAACTGAATGTGGATAAGAAATAAATAAATCTTCATTTCAGAACGATGTTATGATATCTGGTATGAAAAGTGTCGGTGTTGAATTTTTCCTTCCCATCATAAGTGGTTCGTACCATTTTAATACAATATGGGTTATTAATAAAAAAGTGCGTGCTAATATCGAAGGAATAGTTGAATATGTTAGTAAAAAGAGAAGCAAAGTACGCAAAAATCCAAAAAATATACAATAAATTTACCTAATATGCATTTACTTCCCAGTATACAAAATAACTCAAAGTGTTGACTTAAGTTTCACCTTTATCGAGTCGATTCAACTTCGATATTCTGGATCCTTATAGATAGCGGAGTCGATTTTGCCTGTCTGTCTGCCTGTCTGTCCGTGTGTCTGTTAAAATCAATTTTCTGAATACCCCAGATATCTTCGGGATCCAAATCTTCAATAATTCTGTCAGACATGCTTTCGAGAAGTTTCCTATTTAAAATCATCAAAATCCGTCCATAAATAACGGAGATATGAGCAAAAAATCCGAGACAACCTCTATTTTTGGCCTATTTTTGATGTATATCTCGATTACTAATTCATAAATATAGACAATATTCATATCTAATGATAGATATTTCAAAGTCCATTGCAACAATGTATATAAGGCTGAAGTAAGTTGGACCTACAATGGGTCAAAATCGCGAAAAATATTTTTTGTACCGAATTTTTTTTCACAAAAAACATTTGGTTTCATAAATTTATTTCACTAATAAATTAAAAAAATAAATTTTTAAATTAAAAATTTTTTTTGAAATAAATTGGAAAAAACTTTTAAAAAACAATTTAGAAAAAAAAAAAAAATAAAAAAAAAATTTAATTTTATTAATTTGGTGAAGGGTATATAAGATTCGGCACAGCCGAATATAGCTCTCTTACTTGTTTGTTTTAATTTTGGCATGCTGCAGTTTTCGAGATATTACCACTTTTAAGTTTTCAGCAAAAACTGTGATATCTAGCAGTTTTATCTTAGGAACGTGAAATTTAATTGCAAATATTAAAAACAATTTTTTTTTTAAATGTTCTGAAGAAGAGCTTTTAATTGTTTACCATTTTTTAGTTTAATATTTGCAGGATTAGGCATTTAATTAAAAAATTCTCTTCTTCAGTTTATTGTTTTTTTTTTTAATACTGCAAAAACAAAGACAATCTTCCGATTAATATTGAATCATTGAAGCCGAAAAATATAAAATATATATATCTTAAAATATTGAAAAAAAAAAATTAATTTTTGAAAAAAAAAATATATATTATTTAAAGTTTCCTTTAAAGACTAAACCACATATTCATAATCATTTTTGTATGTAAGTCCATGCTGATTTTTAAATGTCTCTGAGTTAAAAATAATATTGAAATTAATAAATAGTTGCATTGAAATTACATTATTTTAATTTTTATGTAGAGAACATTATTAATACGTATATACTAGGGTATTCAATTAATCGGGTTTCTGGTTTAATCGGTTAATCGAGCAAATAATTAGATGTAATCGGTTAATAATCGGTTAATTTTAAATTATTCGATTAACCGAATAATTTCTATTTTAATTTTAAATTGAAAATAAAACCACGAATTTTTTGGACCTATTTAAGTATTTTATTAGGCATGATAAAGAATATCCAATATCCAATCTCTCAGTCTTTTTGGATTTTTTAGATTTTTAATACTTTTAATTTTGTAGTTTCGTTAAGTTCTGATAAAAGACTCGTTTCTGTAATGTCTCCAGTTTCGTCTATTATCATGTCGTCCTACGACAAATACATCTAAAATATATATGTCAGTTGTTATACACACTAAACATATTTCTTGGATGTTCGAAAAATATGTAATTTTACTTTGACATTTGTATTTGAATTAAAACGGGAAAAAATATGTTAAAGTGCTAAAATGAAGAAAATTCGGTAATCGGTTAATCGACGAAAATTAATTGGTTTATTTGTTATTTGAAAATCGGCAATTTTAAATTATTCGAACAGTTAACCGATTAAAATTATTCGATTAACGGTTAATCGATTGAATACCCTAGTATATACAACATAACTTATTTAAATTTTTGATATTTAAGATATTTTTTAAATAATATAAATATATAATCTTTTGTCAACTTTAATACAAAATATTAATCGCAAAGTGAAAATTACAGATCAAATTGTACAGTACTGATAAAAACCTATATATATATTAGCTGAGATAAAAACTACTGGATTTAAACTGAAAAACTAAAAACAAATCTACAGCAAAACGTCTGTAGATTTTAAATCCATAATTCATTTTGAAATGTTTCAGGTAAATTCCACGTTCTTGGTGATAAAAATGGTTTTTAGTGAATTCTTAAAAAATTATAAAATACGATTTTCAAATGTTTGCAACATTTGTGATCTGCTTGCCTAAATAATAAAAACTAATTTTATTTTCTATATTAATTACTTAGAAATCCTATCTCTATTGGCGATATACATGATTTATTCCAAGAAGCAATAATTGTCTAGTGTGCAAGTTTGATTTTGAATTATTTGAAATCGAGAACTTTGTTTGATATTGTTACGAAATTGAACTATAAATTTGAATTCAACGGTCTGTAACGACTGCTTGCAACATTCATCATGTTTATAAACATGTACTTCAATAGAAGCTTCTACTTATCAACAATGTTGATAGCACGAAGTTGTTAACATTGTTTGTAAGTATGGCCACACTAAATGTTTAAGCAGCTAACATTTACATTGAAGCTACTCTAGAATTTGAACATTCTAGTTTTGTCCATTAAAATCATTCATGTGGTTATTGGAAATAAGATGGCGCTCTAAATATATAGTGGTAGACGTTTCAGTCGGCAATAAGTTTATCATACTGTCTTGTACATTATAAAGTGTAATCTAAGTGTGTGTATTATTGTGAATTATAAACGTGTGTGTATATTAAAAACACGTAGTGATTAACTAAATATAGAGTTGTTACAAATTTAAAGTTGTTAAACAGCTTTTATTTTTAATCAAAAGTATCCGGGTTATTTAAAGGAAATAAACCACCGTTTTTAAAAGGTAAAAACTTAACAATAAGCATTGAAGATATTAATATAATATGCATCTACTTATTTATATAAAAACACTTTTATCAATCATAACATATAATCGATCACGGACGCTGAGAATGATATTATATGTGAATTGCCTGAAATTAAAATTTGATAAGCCTTTACCTGATTTTTTAAACTATCAATTTCAAATTGAAATTGAGAAAATACAGATTTATATTGAGAAAAGAACAGATTGAAATTGAAAACCAGAAATTAATATTGGGAAAACGCAAAATACAAAAATACAATTTATTATGTTAAAAAAAGAGATTGTAATTTAAAAAAACAAGTTAATACTGAGAAAATGTAAATTGAAATTAAAAATTCCAAATTAATGTTAACAGAATATATGTAGTCAATTCCTTTCAACGACAAAGGAGAAGTTTGAAGAATTCTTTAGCACGCTAGGAAGTCCCTTTCTGAAATGTGGCGACTATAAGCCAAACACATTTACTGGGTCTCTCGACTAATGAGTTCCAGAGGTTGACAGCTTTATAAACCATTAGTTGATCGTAAAAAATGGCCTGGATTTTGTGTCACCTGGACAACCAACATACTGGCCTACTGACAGATTCATGATAGCAACCGAATTTGTTTCCAATCGAATGATTCTACCTTAGTGACCGAATTTTACGGTTGTGGCTACAAAATTTTAGAAAGGCTTACAAAATTTTGGTTGCATCAAGCAAAATTCTTCTTTATCAACTGACTTTCTGTTGATATAACCGAAAAATTCTATGTTTGCCGAAAAATTCGATTGGCAACAAATTTGGTTGCTATCATGAATCTGTTTTCTCTGTGTATTAATCAAAATTCAATATCTACAGAAATATGATATGATTTATCTTCTGAACATTCCCCAATTGTAATATCTTATTACGGGTGGACTAACATTTCGAAATTTCATACTCAAATATAAGTATTACTTTAGAAAAAATTGACTTAAATATAAAAAAATATATAAGCAGTCATCCACATTTATCTTTGTATTCAGTGTGAGGAAGATGTAGATAAATGTGTCAATGACTTCAAGTCTGTAATGGTATCGGCTCTAAATCATTCTAAGAGTCAAATATTTCCTAAAACTAATATGCACATCACCAATTCAGATATTGAAGACTACTTATCGAAAAAAGAAAACTCAGAAGAGAATTGCAACAAAATAGGTCAACTGCTGCAAAGCAGAGGCTGTCTGCTGCTAGTAAAAATCTGAAAAAAAGCCCTTCAATTGGAGGAGGATCGCAGAAATAGAAATTACATTCAAAGTTTGACAAATACCAAACACACAAATTTTTCCCTTTGGAAGGCAACGAAAAATATCAAGCCACCGGTAGAGGGACAAATCCCTTTAAGGAAAGCTAACGGTACCTGGACTTGGAGCACAGAGGAAAAGGCTAAAATATTTGCAGATTACAAATGTTTTTGAACTGGAGGAACCACCTGTGCCTACATTATCAAATGATGCCATATTAGCTATAAGCCCAGAAGACATTAACAAAGTTATCAAAGATAATATAATACTGAAAACCTTTTGTGGCAATAATTGTGTTGTCTATAATATTTAACGCGATCTTTAAACAAGGAGGACCAATAAGCATACTTCCTTGCTTATCAAAGCTATTTGAAAAAGCATTCCAAAATAAAATGATACCATTTTTTATGAAAAACATATTATTCCTGTTCATGGTATAACTGGAGAGATAAGAAATTCTTTTGCATTAAAGCATTATTATTCAGCTATATTTTTGGATGTCGTTCAAGCATTTAACAAGGTATGGCACAAAGGCCTGGTATATAAAACAAAATATTTGCTGCCACCATGTACCCATAAACTATTAGAATATTATCTATCGGACCGTTTACTTACAGTTAAGTACAACGATTACGTGACAAGATAATATACAATTAGAGCAGGAGTACCACAAGGGAGTGTTCTTGAACCTACCCTCTATTTGATTTACACCTCTGACTTGTCTATGAACGATATATTAACTATTTCTACATTTGCTGATGACACCGCTATTATTAGCTCGCATGAAAATCCGTATATAGCATCTAGTACACTAGATAGCTACCTAAGATGTGTGGAGACATGGTTAAACAAATGCAAACATGTTACATTCACACTGAGGAGGGGATATTAACCACCTGTCACACATAATAACGTTAACATACCTCAATCCGATTATGTTACATATTTTGGTATTCACTTATATAGAAGACTTACTTGGCACCGTCATATAGAATCCAAGAGACTTCACATGCAGTTAAAAGCATCATCTGGTTAATCAGTGACCAATCAAAGCTAAGCCTTGACTATAAATTCAACCTGTATAAAAACAATTTGGACATATGGAATCCAATTGTGGGGAACTGCAAGTAATACCGGTTTTGATCTTATACAGAGGGCCCAATCAAAAATTCTTAGGACCATGACGGGTGCACCATGGTACATTAGAAATGAAAACATCCACAGAGATCAAGAAGTACCACTGGTAAAAGATGAGTTCAAAACAGTCCGAATCCGCTTGCTAGACTTCTAGCACATAGCCAAACGCAGTCGAGGCTTCGTAGAGCTTATCAGTCAATTGCCAATTAATATGCTCTCATTAGAGAGTAATTAGATTTAATTTTAAGATTTGAATACTTATTGTGAGGCCTAAGGAAATAGGCAGGATTCAATAAATAAATGAAAAGTAAAAATGTTTACTGCATGTTTACAGCAACCATGTCCACATTTTTAAAAATTGTTTATCAATATTATAGTCAAAGTAATTATTTACATGATTGTTGTAACCATAATATTGTTACAGTAAACATGTATATGTTTCTCTGCGTATGTACTGCCTAAAAATATAAATTGTTTGTTTTTGTGTTTTGTATATAAAAATATGAAAAAGTAGACCATGTTTTCAATGAAATGGGTCAAGAGTGCCGTGAAGCAAAAGCTTTTAGAACCTCTGGTCTATGCATTCCATTTACATAATCTGATGGGCAATTGCACAAAAACTGTTGTCTGTCCAATGATCAAGCTAATATCGTTTGCTTCGAAAATTAAAAAAAGACTATTAAAAAAAGACTATTTTTTAGCAGCGTCCAAGTTGGATCACTATATCTCTTGTTATCAAATTCAGTTTATTTTTTTTTTTTAATTTTTTAGTTCGAATTTAAGTAAATATTGAACTTATTTTAAATATTTTTACTTGGTAACTATGTGTTTGTATGTATTACTTATTGGAAATAAGTGTGGACATTGTATATTGAACAGTTTATGATAAAGACGTTATATCGTTGCTGATACATTTACATTTTTTTATTTGTTATTTTATTTCCAATTTGCCAATTGTCTAAATATTGTAGTATTTAGTGATATTCTTTGAATTATTACAGATTAATTATAATAAATGAACTTAAGCCTAATTAAAAATTTACTTTCAAATTTGTTATTTTAGTTATACATATTGTAATAAAAAAATATCGGCTTTTATATGTTGGTAGGTATATTGCCTTCCAGTTTTGAACCTGTCTATGAAGACTAGTTAATAACTGGCATTCCAAATATTTATTTATTATTCGTTGCAATGACACAAACATAGACTTTCGGTTGTTTTGCCACAAACCACTGTTGCAGTTCGTTACAGTCGTAGTTCATGCACATGTTTGTCTGTCCCGTACTTTTGTTTTTGTTTGTCTCTTTGCTGGTAAAATCTGTTTGGTGTAAATTTTGAAAAAATAAAGCAAGAACTACAACAACAGCCTGGTTGTTTGAGTGGGTTTGTTGATCTACTAGGGTTACGATTTTTGGCGGCGGAAGCGGCTTTTTTAGTCATAACTCAAACCACATATGAACATACTACACACATACATTCAGCATTTGTACCAGTAGTACTATTACTACACACACACAATCACATTCTAACATACACACGCTTACGTATTCATACATAGTCGTATGTTGTCGTTGTGGTGTTACTCCTGCTTTATCAGGAGTTATTCGGTATTTGTGGTTCGTTTCGAGGTTTCGTATGTAATCGTTTCTTTGGTTTCTACAATCGTCCCTGCATATTCGTGTAGTTGTGTTAACTATTTTCCTTAGTTTTTGTTGTATTTAAACTGTGTGAGCTTGTAGTTAAAATATGGGTCAGAATGTAGTGCAATGTCCTCAACATCCGCATTGCCGTAGTTTAACTTCTGTTCTGTTTGGGAATTGCATTCAGGACTATTTTATGTTCATTTTTATTTTTCATCCGTTTTTTTTTTCTATATATTTTAATTCAATGTTGTTGTAGTTTTGTTTTCTTTTTTCTTTATAACACTTTGTAAGTTTGTATTATTTGTTTGGTGTTATTAACCCATGAAATATTTGCGTACTTTTAAATAATAAAGATTATAAAATATAAATCTTTATAATTTGTTTTCCAATACTAAGTAGTACAAAGTATCTAATGTTATATGAAACTGAAAAACCAGTTGCGAATATACACTAGCATGACCCTTGTTTTGCACTTTTTAGATTATTGATGCTCACAAGGTATAAAATTGTTGTCCGTCTAAACCTATTGCAAAAAATTGTTTTATTTAAAAATTCGAGTTTTGGGTCAAAACCCAATTAATAATAGTTTTTGTATTTAGTTTATCAATAGGAGTGTTAATAACATTCGGTAGTGTTAATAACATTCTAAATAGGAGGAAGACCAATTGGGAGATGCAATGTGGCGTACTCTCTCGGTCTTTACCAAACCCGCCCTCTATTGAGATTAGGGAAGATATTGAGGTAGCAGTTGAGACACTTACAGAAGCGTTTCAATCGGCTACTAATTTGGCCTGTAGGCCGATCATCCGCAGAGGTAGGAATAAGCCTCCATGGTGGAATCCTGAAATAGCGCACGCCAGAAAGACGTGTCGTAAACCGTACAACGAGGGTAAGAGGTTGGTTAACTGCCCGACATATCATCATTGAATCACTTCAAGAACATTACGAGGAATGCAAAAAGGAAAGTCTGGAGGGACTTCTGCAACGCCGAGGAATGATCCTTTGAGACTAACCGATTACGTAAAACTCTATCAACCTCCCCGGTTGTACCAAGCTATATTCAGAAACCCTGTGGTAGATGGACTCTGAATAGTAAGGAAACACTTGAGTTCCTACTAGACACTCATTTCCCAGGCTGCCTCCCAGTCCATGATGAAACTGTAAGTCGGTCTGCTAATTCCGTTGCATCGTATGATAACTCTGTTCCGGTGAACAGGGAAATAATTCAGTGGGCAATCAAAAACTTCGACCCGTTTAAATGCCCTGGGCCGGATGGCATTATTTCTGCTGATCTTTAGAAGAATGAAAAAATAGTTGTACCATGACTCATCGACATATACACAGCGTTTAGCAGATGGACCTATATTCCTACATGTTAGACAAGGTGTAGAGTAGTCTTCATTCTAAAAGAAGGTAATGCGATTTATACTAAAATAAAGGATTACAGATCAATTAGTCTTGCATCCTTTTTGCTGAAACCCCTAGACAGGATGATTGACGTATTCCTTAGAATGACCATTCCGATGGAACACATCTCTAAATCATGCCTACAACATGCCTACACTAAGAGCAGATCTGTGGAAACAGCTCTACATTCGTTAGTTGGCTCCATTGAAGAGTCGCTATCACATAAGGTGTGGTGTACTATCTCCACTTCTGTGGAATCTGACTATGAAGGATTAAAACAGTAGCGTATACTGACGATGTTGCAGTATTTATATCTGGTAAATTTCTGTATACAATATCTAAGTAGTTGTATGGAATCAGCATTAAGTACACTGAGTGAGTGGAATATATCGATTGGACGTAGTGTGAACCCCCAAAAAACGGAATTGGTTCTCTTCACTAGGAGGTATAAGATTGATGACTTTAGACCACCAAGACTGAATGGAATCAGTCTTAAGATCAGGGGATAATGCAAAGTATCTTGGCATCATTCTAGATAAGAGATCGTCCTGGAATATGAACATTCAGAACAGGATTAATAAGGCCTATGTGGCCATCTACTCCTGCAAAAAGGCAAATAGTACTAACTGGGGTATTATGTCGATAGGTATCAATTGGATATTCAAAGCAGTCGTTAAACCCATCCTGTTCTATGGAGTATTGGTGTGGTGGTAGGCCTTGGATAATGCTACTCAACGAAAGGCCGTTGAACGAGTTCTAAGGACTATAAGGTCTACTTTCTCTAAAGCACTTTCTACTATTCTTAACTCGTTACCAGTGGATTTGATGGTGATACAAATGGCTCTCAACTCTGCTGTGAGACTAAATGCTAGTTGTTCGTGGAGGAATAGCAAGGCTGCCGTTAACGGAATAGCGGGTGTCTTCACGACATCTATGTTAACCGAGGAATGCCGGGCAGCCCTAAATGAGATAGCAAGACATTCTAGGATAATGCTTATATGGGTCCCTGGAAATCAGGGTAATTATATAACAGATGATTTGACCAAAAGGGGTGCAATGATGAGTGAGGAGGCCATCGACCCCTTTTCTGGTATTTCCCTTGTTAAATGTTCAACAGAAACTATATGAGACTGCACAAAAAAAGTGGACTAATGAACCTTCCTGTACAACAGCAAGGTCGACTTGACCCGAGTCTAATTATTGAATACCATCGTGAGCAAATAAGGCTAATTGTCTCCTTTATTACAGGACAATATTTAATCGGGACACATGCTAGAAAAATGGGCCTACGGTGCATTGATTACTGTAGAACATAGTTCTTCGCTAGTGTTGTTCAGAATACAAAGATTTTCGGCTATTTACATGTACACAACACGATCGCAAACATTACTCATAACAAGAGCGTAAAAATACAAATATTTCATTCAGTTGTTAGACAACATTCAACAAAGTAGGTCTATGCCGCATGTTTGTTCTTTTTTCAACTTTTTTTTTATTTATTTCTCAGTGCAAAAGCGTAGAAAAATACAAATATTTAATTTTTTGTTGTTGCTTTCAGTACACTGAGGAGCAGCGATCACATGAATGATGAATTTATACAAAATAACAATCGAATTTTTAATTAAGTTTATTTAAACATTACATTTTATTTCTTTCTTTGTAGTGTCACCTATACATATGCAATTACCAAATCCTTTCTTTCTGCGGGACTATGCTGTAGAAGCTGCCATAATGAAGAAGAGGAAGAGACTGTGTATCACCTTTTCTGCCAATGTCCGGCTCTGACAAACCTGAGGGAACGCATCCTCGAATTTCCATTCCTATCATGCTAGGACGAGCTATCGAGGATGAATCTTAGACGAATCTATTCCTTCAACGGTTTAATTTGGAGTCAACGGAGTATTATAAATACCCTGCTGTCTACCCCTTGGGTATCACAATGGGATCAGATTTGAATGGACCCAAGTGACCTGCTTGAGGAGCGGCTGCCCATGGAACCTAACCTAACCTACCAATAGATGTCTAAATACAAAAATTGTCTGACATCGATAAACAATTTGAACTTATACCATAAAAATCTAAAATCCCAAGTTTTGTATCTTAAAATTTTTTTAACGAAATTTCCAAAAATTAAAAAATATTTCTAATACATGTTAAGTGAGGATTACAAATGCAAATTTAACGATTGTAGAGTGTCCAAAAAAATTCAAAAAACAGTGTTTTATAAAAAAACCGGTTAACCGGTTTTATATTAATTTTTATTAATTATGAAAAATGCCAATTTAAATTTATAGACAATTTTGGTACGGTAAAAAGTGTAACAATTTAATAAATAATAGCAATAAATAAACTTTTTGATTTTAATTCTACTCATTTTATTTCCAAAAAAAAAAAAAAAAATTAGATTTTTTTGTTTTAATATTTTTGAAAAAAAAATTTTTAATGTTTTAAAAAAATGGTTAAGTTTATTAGTAAAAAATGTGTGACAAAAAAATTCCCGATTTTGACTTGTAGGTCCAAATTACTATAGCCTAATCTATCATTAGATATCCATGTTGTCTATATTAATGACTTATTAATTCAGATATAGATCAAAAACAGGCAAAAAATCGAGGTTGTCCTGGTTTTTTGCTTATATCTCAGCAATTTGTGAGCCGATAGTTTAGAAGAATTCCCAATATATTGATGTATCAATCATGTTTGTAAGTTATTTGGGGAATACGGAAAGTTGGTTTTAACATACAGAGGGACAGACGGACATGGCTATATCGACTTCGCTATCTTTAACGATCCAGTATATATATACTTTGTGGGGTCGCAAACGAAAAACTATATAACCATGCCACTCATGATGAAGGGTATCAAAATATTTTTTTCACATGGATAAAATAATCCATGATAACATAAATTCCATAAAAGACAAAAGAAAACTAATATTATTCTATAGAACTGACTATAACTAAAAGACATACCATATCAACACAATTAATGGGTTAATACCTGAAGTGTACAAGAATTCACTTCGTCATAGTTTGATATACAGTGTAATGTAAAGCATTTCATAGCAATGCCTCTTTTAACATGACGATACGACACGTTAACAGAATAGATTATAGTCTAAACTCCTTGCAATCCATCCAAAAGCCATTTGACCCATACACTCATATTTCTATACACACACACACACACAAACACACGTGTAAACACATACATATTTAAATGTACAAATAAATAAACAAATCAAAAAAACATTTAGACACTCGCATTCATTCGTACAGTGGAACCACGACTACAGTGCTCTTTGGTTGTTTTTCCAATTTTATTATTAGTGATTTCGTGTGTAACATACAACATAAGCATATTGCTCGTATAATGCGGCTATTGTTTGCTACACAACAGCAACAACAACAAAAAAAGAGAAAAAACTTTATAACTAAAACCTTAAGAAACGTAACTGAAATAAGCGCACACAAACCTAAAAACACCATGACTTGATAAACCATTTCAGTTTATAAGATGTCCCAAAATATATATACACATATCCATTTTATTTCAATTATGTACTTGTATGGACTTATACACTGGAACATATTCCTATAAACGATTTTAAACGGTGGTTTAAATAATATTTAAGGCCCTATAAATGTTTTCAGTGAATCTTTTTAAATTCACATTAAAAGTGCATTGAAATGTTACTGATTGAACCCCAATTTTTTGGGGCGTTTTCCTATAAACGCACTTTAAATTTTGATTCAGTTTGTTATTTTTAATAATGATATGCAGATTCATTATTTTCCACTAATTTTTTGATAAAATTTCTCCCATTTTTATTTAATTTTTAATTATAATTGTGTCTTGATTCTTTGAGGTCAAATGGGATTCGATGGAGACAGCATTATAGCTACCTTTTTGCTGAAGTAAAAGTATTTTGCTTCAACAAAATTGAACATTTATAATGAATTTTTAAAACTGCTGTCATCTGATTTATTGATGAAAATATGGATGAAGATTACGTTGTCCTTCCCAGAATGTTTTTGTGTTCGTTTTGTGAATTTGTGAGAAGCTGTTTGAAATGTTTTCGGGTAACCAATTAAAATAAAGAAATACTTCTTTCGTGAATGCATGCCATACCGGTAACTGCAAGTGTCTAAAATCGAAAGGCATGTCGGTCGGAGCCATGGTATCAAAATGTTTTCTTCTTTGTACTTTTCTTTAAGTTTTGTTGTTTCAGGTTTTTTATATCAGTCGGGTGCCATTACAAAGACGTGGTTGGATAGTTGACGACATTATCTTTGGAAGTAACAGTATCCACCGATTTGTACGTCATCGACGGGAAATTAAATGAACCGGGATTTTTCCGTTGCCAATGTCCAGCCAGTGTTTAGAAAATACATCTCCGACACGAATATTCACAGTCAATTTGAGCTTCTTGACGTGTTTCACTAATGCCTCCAAATGCCTCCAAAGACTTTATATGCGCCATTGTACACTCATCCCAAATTATCAGTTTGCTTTGCTGCAAAACTTTGGCCATCGCTCTATTCTTGGAAATGTTGCATGTTGGATTTTCTTTGATTTGCATACTGAATGGCAACTTGAGTGCAGAATGAGCAGTTCGACAGCTTTCCAACAACGTAGCTGCAATTCCTGATAAAGCAAATGGAATATCATTCTGCGTATCATTGGCAAAATCAAAGCTATCAGAAAAAAATCGTCCAGCTACATATTTCACAACTTTCGTAAGAGTGTCGTACGCATATTTTTGTTGTCGATTGAACAGTGGAACATTTGCAACTCTTGATTAAATGCGTCGTGCATCGGATAATACCTTGTATGACATCACCAAGCACACGTCCTCAAGTAATATCAAAGCCTCGTTGTTAATTTCCTTCCTCAGTTGCAAATTTGGATTTCGTGTTCAAATACGCATCTGATGGAAAATATCATCACATATGGCATCTTTGTATTTGCTTCAAAAATCTGTCTGTTTAATGGGAAGCATGTTGATATAATTATCGAAAACGATGTTCATATTTGTTGAGCATTTGACGAAAGCACAGAATATATACCCAATGAGTGTCATTCTCTAACAATCGCAAGCGTTAACGAGATTCTCTATACATGCCACACAATTCACCATTTATAGTTCGCAAATCTTGGAATGATGTTGGGCCACGGACGTTGACTAATAGCAAACGTAAATAGAAACACTCATCGCTTTTTACATGTGTGTCGATGGAAAACAAATGAGGGAAACCTGCAACTGGATTTCCTTGTTTCCGCCGTTAAGAGTATAGCAGCGTTCGAGCAAATGTTGTAGATGACTGTCGATCAACTCGTTGTAATACATTCTCCTCAGTAAATGAACAACAGTTGGATGTCTTTCATGAATAGCAAATGAAAAAATGCGCCAAATTACTTCGTTACTGCTAACATAGCGGCCTATTTGAAATTGAGTGAGTACATCGTTGGAATTCTCCTCACTAACTCAGCCATGTAACTCCATTTGGTTACATATTTGCAAATATATTTGATATGTGGGCGTATTAGTGGTCGTGGATCATTTTTCTTTCTGTAAACAAATTTTGTGGTTCAGGCGTTCAATATTAAATTTTTCTATCCGTAAAAACCTATGACGAATATTGCAAAAATTTTTTTTTTCAAATCGGTCCAGCCGTTATTAACTGATGCAATTACCAACGGACGACATTTGATCTTTATTTATATAGATAACAAACTGCCTCAAAACTAAAAGTGTATTTATAGAAAATTGCCTCTTTTTTTGGGGTTAAATCAGTAACATTAAGATTAACAATTAATGTACAATTGAAATTTTTGTTAATAACTTTTTATTTGAATTCGTTATTCCGATTTATACTCATCGTACAGCGGGATAGAATCGGAATATGCTGGAAATAAATCAGCCACTTCTAACTGCCTGATTCCACTGATAGGAATTTCACATAGGCGCACAGTGTTCGATTTTCAAATTTAGGTGGCCAAAATTAATTACTCAAAAACTAACAACCGTTAAAAAGTGATTTTTGGCATAGTCATTTCTTACATACTAAAAAAAAGTTGGACGAAAACTTAGACAAATCCGCCCACCGGCACGCCCCCTATAATTTACCCAATTATGAGAAATAAAGAAAAACTTTAAAAATTTACAAATATTTTTTTAATTTTAATCTGTCTGGCGAAGATAGAGCTAACTCTTTTACCAATTCTGCCGAGCTGCACATATTCGCACTAAAAGATTTTAATTTATTAAATTGAATCTTTGCTGTTGAGCTGCTAACAAAATTCGATGAAATCAAATCAACAAAACGATCAAAACGTTCATTGTTGACACTGGATAGCCATATGTCGAAAAGTTCCATCCGGGAAAAATTCATCACAATTAAAAATCAATAATCAGTAGACACACTAAAACTTTTCTGTTCACAATTTTTAATTGAAAACTGGTTATGATATAAAGTGCAGTTTAATTTACACAAAACAGAACACCAAAATAAAAATTAAAAATATATTGCATTCTTTTTGCCAACAATATTTAAATGAAAAAAAAATCTACAAAATAACGATTAATTACTAGAGATGAGTAATTATTAATTCATGATCACGTAAGCCCACGATCATAATAAAGCTTTCTATTCAAAACATAAATTCTTTAGAAATAACTTACAAAGAATGTTATTAAATTTTATTCCCCGTCGAAGGATGGTGCATCATTGTTTTGAAAACTTTGTTCGGCAGGGGCAGATTCGGGCAAAATTTTTTTTTAGTTTCTTTTAAAGGAGTATCCCAAGTACACAAAACAATCAAAAGTTGGACCCCATCTGATAACAGAAAAAAGTAATAATCTAGGAATTTTTGCTTTTGATTTAATTTTTTTTTTAAGAGCTTCCCTAAAATATCTATCATTACCTAACATTGTATTCACTCAAATATATACAAAATACCTGCTTTAAGTTCCAAAGGAACTCTATTTTTATTAAAAAAAAATAATTTTTTAAAAATATAACATATAAAACTTTTTATTCATGTTCAAAGTTCAACTAATTTTCGAGCGAAATTAATTATTTCCCTTTAGTATATTTTACCCATCTTTCATGTTACCGTTACAAGCTTACAATGTAAGATTTCAACTAAAATGAGTAAAGAAATATCTTAACTGGATAGTCTATTTTAAAACCTGAATGGAATTTTTTCCCATTTTTAAAGTTAATTTTTGGGGTTTTGGCCAGCTAGATTTGAAAATCGAACTGTGAGGCGTTGCTGAGGAGTATTTGAATTAAATAGCATGGTCACATTTGCAGACTTACTCATCTCAACCGTGATTAAGCGCTAATCACATCAAAATCGAGATCATTATCAATATATTTAAATGATTTGTTAACCACATTAAATCAACATGATTAATTAATTTCATTAATTGCATAGAATCTTCTGAATATATCTCAACCTGATTATGGAGTAGCATCAACCACAATAAGGTACGTGTTCTACCGATAAATAACTTTTGACAGAATGCATTTTTTCATAAACAAAATTTTGATAACGTATAAATAAAATCCAAAATACAAATAATTTATTTTATATGTTTTATATTTCTGCTGATAACTTTATGATAACTTTATTAATGTATTTGTTTCCATTTTTAATGCTTTAAAGTAATATAAATTTGTTTGTTGTTTTTCAATAAAATATCAACTTAATGATCTCAAATGACGACGCTCCCCATATACAAATTTTTTTGCACGCTTTGTAGAATACTTTATATTAAATATTTTTCATAAGATTTTCAAAATTTTGCATCTGTCAAACAAATACTGATCGTTTGAATATTTATATCATAGTCTTTGAAAGAAACTCAACATAGAACTCCACTAAAATATAATTTAGGTCTCCTGTAAATTTTGTGAAAAATGACTTTCTTAATTATGTATGTATTGTTCAGGTTACGAAGATTTTCGTCAATTTACACGTACACAACCCGAATGTAAACCATAGAGCGTAAAAATACAAATATTTCATTCAGTTGCTTGATGTTGTTGCGGATATTTTAATTTTTACCCATCCATTCACACAAATTATATGCCTCTATTTGCGCAACACTGATTTATATGTTCAAATGTCGTTTGGGCCGTATTAGTAATATGGAATATTAAGTTAATACATATTAAGTATACGTACTATAAATCAAGAGTTTTGGGACGTATTAGTAATATGAAATATTTAATAAATCGAAATTTATAATACGTACCATAACTCTGGTTAGAATTACGCTAAATTACAATAAAACCCATCAAAAAAAATTAGAAGTAGTTTAAAGTGAATATAATTTTCATGTGTTCTTAAGCAATATACAATTTATCAATAACGAAGCACTAAATATACAAACCAAGAACAGTTTTAAAAAATAATCTGGGAATTGAAATATTTCACAATAACTTAATTTTAATTAAGATTAAAGTGTTTTAGATTTAATACAGAAATAACACAGGGTCAAAATTTTAATTTTTTGATCGAAGGGAGCTTTACACTAAATGAAACAAATGTTATAAATTAATGTCTGAGAGAATTCTTATTGTGAGAGTTATATTGCGGAATTTAATGGGGATAATTTTTGTGGAAGATCTTAACCTCTCTATATGGGTCAATTTGACCTTTATTTCGAGAAAATAAAAAAAGTCCTTTCAAAAAGGACATTTAAGGATTAAAATATTCTACGAAAATATTTGGCGGTCACCAAAGATAAAAAAGTTGTAAATAAAGCTCTTTGCGCATAATTAGCGAAATAATTAGCGGGTCTCACATTTTAAAAAAAAATCGGCAAAAATAAGGGACAAAAATTGACTACTAAAGAGGGGAGCTAGAGGGTTAAGATCTTCCGCAATATAACTCTGACAATTAGAATTCTCTCAAACATTAACTTACAACATTTCTTTCATTTAGTATAATGCTCCCTTCGATCAAAAATTGAAAACTTTGACTCACTGTAAAAAAAATTAGACCAGCTGGACTATAAGTTTACTCTACAAAAATAATATACTCAACATGCCTTTTCAGAATTATAGGGTCGCTGTATATATAAATATAAAACTTATTTGTAGCGCCACTTGTGTAGATATTTACATAAATTAAACAATTAAGACCGATTACATAATATTTCTTGAAGACATTTATATGGGGGCTAGATGAAATAAGACACCGATTTCAACCCATTCCAATAGACTTCAGCCTTGCGACATAAAACGCATATACCAAATGTTATTAATATATCTTCACAAATGTCACCCGTACTTTGCGCACAACGTTTACATGGACATGAAGCGTCTTTTAAAACAAGTATGAAGATATAGTGGGTCCAGCCCGACTTTGCGCACAACGTTTACATGGACATGAAGCGTCTTTTAAAATAAGTATGAAGGTATAGTGGGTCCAGCCCGACCATATTATACCCTACACTGTTACATTAGAGCTGTGCCCAGCTATGGTCCTATCACCATGAAATAAGTCGAGCGATTGATTTCTATATGAAACTTCTTTCTGTTCAACTTTATTTGGATACCATTAATTTGATTAGGTTTATGCTCGTTAAAGTGATTTTCGGAAGTTTTTCTTGTATTCGTAAATGTGACTTATATGTAAATAAAGCTTATTTGTGGAAAAATTTGAGTAGAAATCTATATAAATCTAGTATTTCGACCAATTTCGGAAGGATATTTAATGGTGAAATAATAGACAGATTATTACCAAATTCAATAGGCTTCTTCCATGTGTCGAAGATAATGCGTGTCAAATTTTATAGAAATAAAATAAAATATACCGTATACTTTAAGGTGGGTGTTAGACTAGTACTCGTATTTCTGGTCCTTACAAATATCAGCACAGACGCATAATACCCTAACCTAATATGTTTCTATTTTAGAAAACCGGGTATTCGATTTAATGTTCAATAAAATCGGTTTAACCAGTTAGCCGATATTGAAAATATTGTAAAAGTTTATATTATATTATTATTTTATTCGAAATCAACCAAAAACCAACACAAAAATAAAAAAACAAATGAACTATTAATTTTCCAAAAAAAAAAATATTTTAGAGCTTATTTTTAGGTTACAAATATACACTATTACTGAGTAAATCTTAAGTGTGATAAGATAAGAGGGGTTATTTCTACATTATATATCCATGAATTGTTAAATATTGCGAATTCGAATACCACAGTAATCAAAATACAATTGGAGAACAGTTTATGTAATTGATTTTTGCTGAGGTTTTAACAAAACATATTAGGATCATTAATACAGCATCTCATATTACTAGCCACACTGAAATAATATAATAAGATAAACTATACTTATAAAAAAGCAGGAAATTAAAGCAGTTTGTTATTTTTGAGACCTTCGCTGTCAATTGCAGGAAAACAGACCCTTACCTAACAGAAATATTAACAAACTATCTATATATAGTAGTTTTTTCTTGTAATTTAAAAAAAAATTCTGAGATATTTTATATCGCATAACTTTGAGTTATTTGGCAAATAATTTAATATACAGTGCACTCGCGGTAACGTGAACTAATCAAAACCAAGGGAGTTCATGTTAGTGAATTTGTTCACGTTAGCCATTGTCGAATTTCATGGAAAAAATATAAAATTTTATGATATAAACCTGTTTTTTACACGCTTGAGCGTGAAATTCTTTTATTATTATTTTCATTATTAAAATATAATACAAAAATTATTGATTGAAGTGCATTACAAAACAAAATGAGATCTCGAGAAAATATACATTGAAATAAAATTACATAGCAAATAAAATTACTTATACGTTGCCATTAAAATAAATTATTTTAGAGGATATAAACACATTATTTATATAAGGGGATTCCCTAAACTTTAAAAATCGAATTAAATGCATGTATTACATGCTTAGAAAACAAATGCAGTGAAAAAAAATTTTCACGTTATAGAGCTTTCTGAGTTTGTTCACGATACAGATAAGTCAATGTAAACAAAAGCTTGTTCACGTTAGGCGGTGTTCACGTTAGACGGTGTTTACGTTACCGCGAGTGCACTGTATTTTAAGCGAGTTTTAAATTACCATAGATCAAATTTATAAGGATGAAACTGAAAAAAGTTAATTTTTAATGTTCTTGCGATATCACCAATATATCCTGGAATATAGATAAACAAAATTGATGCCAAAAAAAATAATTTTGTGTAGAATAACAGTACAAAAATACTTTTTTAATTTTAGTCTCAATTTCAGATAATAACATCAAAAAATTCAGTATAACCAAAAAAAATTAAAACCGAGATATTTAAAAACTAGAGCTAAAAAAACTAAAGATAGTTTTGAAAATGAAGTGTCCAATATATGTTTTATTCAACGCTTCAACAACGCATTGAAATGATTAAAATTCACTTCAAAATTGGTGGAAAACGTGAAGCACCTTGTCGGACCGCAATACAGAAATTGGTGGAAAAATTCGAGCTGTTGGGCCAAGTTAGTAATGTGAAGAATAAAACCCGTGCTCGTCGCTCAAGAACAACTGAGAATATTGCTGCTGTAGCCCAATGTGTTGAAGAAAAAACCCAGGTTTGTCCATTCCTCGTCGTTCTTTGGAATTGGGCATTTCAAAAACGTCATTACACCGTATGTTATGGTCGCAGTTGGAAGATATTTCAGCAAGACGGCTCTACGTGCCACACAAGCAACGAAACCATTGCTCTTTTACGGGAAAAGTTTCCGGACCGTGTTATCTCTCGAAGAGGTGATCACAATTGGCCACCGAGATCTTGTGATTTAACACCTGGGGAATTCTTCCTTTGAGGCCACGTGAAACAGCTCAGCGTCGATTCAAGACCTCAAAGATAGAATCCGTGAGGTCATCCACTTTGCGATTTGGTTATGGAAAATTTCATGAAAAGGATATGGTCCTGCAAGCGTGGTCGTGGTGGCCATTTGGCTGATGTTGATTTTCATTATTAACGGCATACTATGAAATAAATATCCGATCATTCAAAAATGCCATTTTTCTTTGAATACCAAAATAACACCTCTTGTTGGCAAAGCCTGTAGTAATTTTCTGACTTAGGCCTTCTATGGGAGCTATGGTTAGTTATGGACCGATTCCCAAAAAATATAGAACAATGATTTTGGTTGGAATAGCTTGGTTTCGATACCTTAAGGTGATTATCGGAAAGGGTCCTTTATGTGATATATTTATACCCTTCAGCATAAGTGGCAAGAGTATATATAAGTTTGTAATTTCTACATTTTTCATTTGCGACCCCACAAAGTATATAAATTCTCAATCGTGTATATAGCGAAGTCGATATAGCCATGTCCGTCTGTCCGTCTGTATGTTGAACTCAACTTTACGTAGCCCCCAAATAACTTACAAACATAATTGATACATCAATATATCGGGAATTCTCCTGGCTCGGTCGCTATTTAAAATCAAGTAAATTGGCGCACAGATGGCTGAGATATAATGAATAAACCAGGACAACATCGATTTTTGGCCTATTTTTTATCTATATCTGGATTACTAATTCATTAATATAGACAATGCTATATATTAATGACTTATTTATATAAGGCTGTAGTAATTTGGACCTACAAAGGGTCAAGTTTGAGAAAATTAATTTTTAAGCCGAATATTTTTTTTAACACAATAAATTTTCGGCATATAACTTGTTTAAGTTATGAGTTATGTTTAAAAATATATTTTTATTTATTACCAAATTTGGTAATGTAAGTTTACCTTACAGAAAACTGATAAGGTCGTTACTGACACAATATTTTTGACATCAGCACATATGTTTATATTGAGAAATCGAAAATCCCAGTTGAAATTTGTTACAATACGTCCTTTATTTCCCATAACTATCATACAAATATCCTTCCAAAGTAGAGCATAATCGGCCATTAATGTCTAAAATAAATATGTTTACTCAAAACCTTCTGTACAAATAAGTTTGATGTAAGAAAAAATTTTGATTCAAAATTTTTTTTATTCATTTATTGCATCAGAATACCATTATAATACGGTAAAGCTTACACAGATATTTGTTCTAAAAAAAATGTATAGATATATCTGACAAAGTTCTAACTATAGCTAAAATTTTACTAGATAGCCTTTAGTCTATAAAAATGGCACACCCTACCGTACAACTGTTTTTGCATATAAACATATGTATGGACATGTAGTTTTACTTTTTTTTAATATTCTATTCTCTTTTCATTTTTGCTATATTTTGCTAGAAGGTACTTAAAAATGATGAAATGAAAATTGCCTATAGCCATGGCACATGAAGTACTTATATTATGAGCTCCATATATCCATAACACGTACTCATATTTTTGACAAAAAAAAAAAAAAAAAAACATAAATGAAAAAACCTCTCACCAAACAAATGCATACTAGTGGAAAATGGAAAATAACGTAAAAACAAAGAACCTAAATTAAATGAAAAGAATTTTCCAAAAATAATATGCCTTTATGGATAAAAGATACTAATATTTGGGTATATAGAATATATATTTATAAGAAAGAGTTGGCTGGAATGTTATACATGCCACCTGTTATCCATAAGACTGTCATACATCAAAATATAATGTTTCGAATAAAATTATTACTTATTTCTTTATTTTAAATACTTGAAAATATTTTGATATTTTAAACTCTCCCACCATTACTATATTTTTAGTTAGAACTCAATTCAAAAGTTCTGAGTTATGACTATCTTCTCACAAATCAGCGGCATATTATTATGATTATTTTAAGGAATACATTATAAATGCTGTTTTACTCCAACACCCTATAGTATGCAATTATATTTACTTATGTTGTGTTCCTAAAGAAATTCACAAACAACACAGAATCAGAAAAATGTCTGCTGAAAAGTCTTACATATTATTACATTGTCCACAAAAATATTACTTCATCATGATAATATAGATTGTCATTATTACCTTGGTTGACTGTTACGAGATTCAAATTCAAATTCTCACAACCGTGTAAACTTTCCCAAAAAGTTAAGTTTTTTTCAACTATCGTGTCAATGCTATGGATATCACTCCAAAGTTTTCTGATGTTTTGGAATTCACTATTCGTTATAAAATGTTGGCCTTTAGAAACATGTAGTGATATATTAAGACTCATTGGCTTAACTTTTATGTTCTAGCTTGTTATGTTTATGAAAAATTCTTAAAATGTAATTATAGTACAAGTACAAACATATTTATGTTTATAAAAAAAAAAAAACTAACATACATTTTTTCTCATTTAAAGTATGGAACGAACTTAGCCAATTAGCAAATGCAAATAGAAAAATAATTTATTATAAAACCATACATACTACTTACGTCCATATGAACATACATATACGAATAATGATTTGTTAAGAACTCTATAATTTATAAATTAAAATTTCTTGTTTATTGTTTTAAACCCCAAAATAAATATACACAAATGCAAATTATATGTCAGCTGAAATGTTTAAAATACTAGATATTAAATTCAATTTATCAAATCAAACAAACAAGTAACAAAACAAAAAGAAAAGTATTTATTTTCTCTTATTTTATTCCATAATTTTTCCAACTCTTTCCTAAAGAGTAAAATTCGTTGAGGTTAACGAATTAAATTCGGAATTTCAATTGGTCAATTCACAAGGTCTCTTATCAGTCATATTGTCATAATATCCTAATATATCACGACTCGGCGGCTCGGCTTAACCGACTCTCAGGCATTCGGCGGTGGTCTCTGCTGGTTCGTTATGATAACACAATAAACTTAGCATAGAAAGTAGTATTATTTTAGGAAATTTTTTGCTTGAAAAGCAATAAAAACCATTGTGACATATTGGGACATTATGACAATATGACATGATAAGAAACCTTGTGAATTAACCAAATGCTTACAAAAAATATCTTAAAACTTTGAACTCAATTAACTCAAAACCTAAGCAAGCCACAGTGTACAAAAAGAAAATCTGTAATCAGTGGCGAAACTAATCGAAAATTAAATTTTTTATAAAAAATTTCTGTAAAAACTTAGTTTTTGTAGTTCCCATTATAAAAAAATATTCCTATAGAAATGATTATATATGGATCTTCGCTATAATTATCTTCATATCACCAAACCACTAATGCAACATGTGGCCGATTGTTAGCGCCATAGATATTTGGCTTTGGTGTCGATCCGCTGGTTAGCTGGGCTTCACTTACGATCTCTTACGCTTCGGGTTAACGTAATGGCTCCATTTTTCATCGCAAGTAATGATACGGTGCAATAATGATTTTTTTCTATAGCGTAAAAACTGACATAAAAAATCCCAAAATTCCAAAATACCCAATTCCCTTCCTTTGAATGAATCCTGCTGCTTGAAAACGTTTTGAAATTGCTTAATGAGTAGCTCTCAATAATTGTGCAAGCTCTTGTTAAGTTTGACAACAATCTTCATGGAGTAATATGTACCTCCAATTCTTGGTCATCAAACTTTTTTGGCTGGCCTGTTCAATATTTGTCTTCCGTGTGAAATCACCACTTCTGAAACGCACAAATATTCTCTCGCACGTTGAAACCGAATAAACACATTCACTCACTATAAGCTTTGGTAAGCAATCGGTGTACTTCAGCGGCACTTTTATTAAATTTAAAAAAGTAAAGCAAGCTTAACAATGTCTGGAACTCCTATAAATAGCGTAAAATCCAAAATCAAAATATTAAAATCATGGGTCTTAGCTGGATTACTCTATGAACGTTAAACCTGGTTCGTTACCGAAGGTTCGCCCAAGAAACACCTGCCGAAGATCAACATTATAAAAACATAGCGAGATATCATTCAATCTAGGACGTACTTTTAACAAAATCGGTAACCTCAAGGAGCTGACAATGAATAAACAAAGATGGAGACAACAGCTCGTAATCAACTAGACAATGAGAAATGCTATATATATATATAAAAGTAGCAGAAGGAGCGCAACATTTTTTCAAGAAAATGTTTTAGGTTTCTACTTCAAGCAGACATCGATTATAACTCTTAATAGATAAAAGCAAACGAGATCACTACATTTTAGAACAGTGATTCGTTTCATACACAAAGATATAAACTAAATATTATTAAAAATGTTATATTATCCTACAGACTGCCTCTTTCTTGATTAACAATCTCGACGCGTTGGAGGAGCTTATGTGTTTTCTGTGGTCAGGAAGTGTGAACTATAAAGGAACTGTCAACAAATGGTATTTGTCACGAGATCTGGGCTGATGGATTAAGATTATATTGTCTGTTCCATCTGTCAAGACAAAGATGATACGTGAATGTCAAGTTAGGATTCTCTCTTTATTTGGTAATAGCTTTGTTAAATAAGGACGCAAAGAAATTAGTGGGTTACAGCTGCTCTCAAAAGCCAGAGTAAGTGCTGGTGGAAACCTAGTTATCTAGCTTATACAAAAGTCGTGACTGTTAAAGATGACCAACTTTTTAGAAAACAAATAGTGATAAGTATAAGTTGACTTTCAGAAGGGAATAGGACAGGGATTGCGTTTAAGGGTTCAGACCAGGACAACAATCTATCTGGTGGGGAACTGAACTTACATGAGAACATTGTTGCACATGAAGGACAGTTACTGACTGAATTGGGTATGAGTGTATAAGTTTCTTTATAATTTAGTATATGAGTTTTTAACTACTAACAATCTTATAATCTACAACAAAGGTAATATGCCGATGTTCAGGAATAAGAATAAGGAAACAGTTATTTAGATTACATTGACTAATGGTAGGGACTATCTTGTGCAATAATAAACGGCGGCAATTTTAGTTTGTAGGTATATAGAGCTAGACAAGAGCTATTTAGAAATGCAAGTTGGATGAAATGGGAGGTCTTTAAGAAATGCCCTAAGAATAGATTGAAGGACACTGAATAAGTTCACTCAGATTTAGGGGAGGGCTTTCAAATTTCCTGTGCTGTAACTTTTTATTGGTCTTCAAAATTTTTCGGCGATCTTTGTCTTCCATGTCAAAACCATCTCTCCACGTTGAAACCGATGAAACACAATCACCATAAGCTTTGATGAACAATTGGCTTCAGCTGCACTTTTTTTTCAAGATAAAGAAGTAAATTAAAACTTCCGGCATATGACGCTTTGTTGGCACAAAAAAATTTGTTGCTTACACTATAATGGCCAATAACAAAGTTTTCACTCAATGACATATGTTCCCTTCACAATGACATTTAAATTATGAAAATCAAAAACCGCGTTAAAAAGAAACGCCATCCATTTTTATTTAAATCCATTGCACTAAAAGTTGAGTGTCATTTTAACCCTAAGTGACATTAAGGGTTAATTTCCATTTATGAGCTGTTATTATAAATACTAGACTTCATGTTATATTTTCCTTGAGTTTCATAAACATCGGCCCGAAAATATATAACACTTCGCTATCTTTCCATTAGAAATTCCAAATATTGAAATATTTTACTTCAGACCTTCACGATTTAAGGTTTAACGGTTTCCAATTTTAGTTAAACTATCAGAGTATATTTAGTATTATCTGGACTATAATATTATGAATAGGTTCTACTTAAAATTCGTAACAGTAAGAAAATTGAGCTCATTCGCAAAATATGGCAAAAAAAAAATAGTTTTTCTCGAAAATTGTAAAATTTAAATCGTTGGTACGGAAAAACAAGGTATTGTCATACTAATTTCATATTTTTATTCCATATTATATTTTCAATAAATCCCAATGTTATTAAAAAAAAAAATATATTCTTAAGTTTGTTTAAAAAAATTTTTCAAAATTTAAAAATTAAGTTTTGAAACTGCTATTAAAAAAATTAAATTTTTTGGTCATCCTTGCAAAGAGGTATTCTACGAAGACAGAAACTCATATACAAGTAAATATGAATATATTTTAAGTAAAAATGTGCTTTTATTTTAATATTTCTCAAAATATGTTAAATTTGTTTCTACATTTCTTGTTCTGGAGGACTGAGACACGTTAAAGGCCTGGGGAATTTTTAATAACTTAAACATTTTTTAAGTAATTGTTGAGTTTTATGTCTCATAAAAACAACAATTACGTACACATTTATATTCTTTCAAATTAAATTGCAAAATTAATTTTTTAATGGAAAAATTTTTACAAAAACCTAAAAAATTGTATATTTTCCCCCCATCCCAAAACTTCAGAGGACTTGCGGCACCCCAACCGATTTATCTAACATTGTTTCAGTATGATTTTTTCCCAATTTTCACAAAACTGGGGTGTGAGATTTTAAAAAATCCAACTTTTGTTTATTAAGGGATAAAATTATATCGCCATCGTTTAAAGCGTACAATTTTAATTTCGATAGGATTTATTTAAAAAACATACCTATTAAAAAAACCTTAAAAATTAAGGCGTAAAAAATATAGATTTTTCGACAAACCAGTTTTTTTGGAAAAACTGCTATCGCCCTCATTTTTAGCGTACAATTTCAACTTGGGAAGGTAAAATTAAAAAAAATAAATCCGCCGATTTTTTTTATTACCTACAAAAAACCTTAAAATAAATGTTGAGAAAATGCCAACAAATTTAAATTTGGTCCCTCTGGTATGCCATCTAAAAATCCCTGACACAATATCGAAAAATGTTTGCCCTTACAAATCAGCCCACCCTATTTCCCTCAAACCAAAAGCTATCGAAAAACATTTTTGTCCTTACGGCATACTCATTTTGACGAACTGCAACCAAAATTTAAAAAAAAAAATATTTATCCCTAATACAGTATTGGCCATAACTAAAGCACACCCTCAGTGAATTTTTTTTCATATTATATTTTTTTGTATAAAAACTAAGTTTTAAATTTTTATTATGTACTATTTTCAATTTTTAATATGTTTACTATTGATAAACAAATACTTTTAAAGCTAATCTTTCTATAAGAGGTAACATTAAATCAAAATATATTTAAAGCTGGAAAATAAAACGGACAAAACTAAAGCACCCCTTCATGGATATAATATAAATTTTTTTTTAATTTATATCTTGTTGCAAATCCTTTGTTTTGGATGACACAAGGATATAATAACGCCCAGGATATAATAACGCCTTGAAATTAATCGTGAAAATTGCCGATCCTTTTTTCTGCAATTTTCACGATTTATTTTCGTATTATCAATCTCCCACAAGTTCTCAATAGGATTGAGATCGCGAGATTGAGCAGGCCATTGAAGAACTTGAATCTTATTGCTCTGTAGCCAAGTCTTACAAACTTTGGAGGTGTGCTTAGGATCGTTATCCTGTTGGAACCTCCCTATAAGTGGAATCTCTTCACTGGCATTTGGCAACATTACACCTTTCAATATATCACGGTACATGATCCGATCCATAATCCCATTAACTTTATGAATTGGCCCAATTCATTGACCAGAAAAGCAATCCCAGACCATAACATTGCCTCCTTCATGTTTAATTGTTTCTTTGCAATACTTAGGATTTAGTCTTTCTACTTTTCGTCTGCGTACACGCCTTATTCCATAGGAACTTTTTAATTTGTATTTGGATTCGTCAGAGAATAGTACTGTCTTCCATTTTTGGACACTCCAGTCGAAGTGGGCTTTGGAAAACTCCAGTCTAGCTTTCTTGTTCTTAGCTGATATAAACGGTTTTTTTGCTGGTCATCCGCTGAATAATCGTGCATCTACTACTCTTCTACGGATTGTTCTTTCGCTAACTTGTTCTTACTTGACTAGCAGATGGTGTAGGATATTTTTGCATTGCTCCTTTGATCAAGGAATCATCAGATCGTGTGGTTTTACGCGGACGTCCTCCAGAATGCCCCGGTGATATACGACCAGCCTGCAAAAACTTTGGAATCAGCCGGGAAATAACTGATCTGTTAATTAAATATTGTTTACTCAATTCATGCCGTGATAAGCCCGGCTTCCAGTCTTCAATAAATTTAATTTTAAATTCACTGGAGTACTTGTTCTTGGCATCCATTGTTTTTCACAATAAACTGTATAGGACTTAAATTATACAGACTACGCCTTCCTTTATTTTTATCTTCTGGAATTTTTAAATGCATCCTTTGTGAGTCCCGTTAACTGACATTGCAAATATGCAGTAGCATAGTCAAGTTTTTAAACATGTTACTAGGGGTGCTTTTGTTTTGTCCATCGCGTTTTATGGTTTTGTATGTTTTATCATTTTAAATTAGTTGTTCATAAAATTATCCTTTCCTAAATGAACACTATATGAACATTAACAATATAAGTTAATAAAATATATAGAAAATACATCCCAAAAAAACCTTTTTTATCCAAAAAATTATGATATGAAAAAATCCATTGAGGGGGTGCTTTAGTTATGGCCAATACTGTATATCAGATGAAATAATATTGTACCCAAGTTCAAAACTGTACTCTTATGTCTATTGTTGATTTAAAGTACGAGAAAGCCCTTGGTATTGTCAAAATCAAGTACAACCCAGCAAAAACGTTGAATATTAAGTAATGAGTTACAATTTTCGGGAAATCTAAATCCCGAAAATTTCAAAAAAGAAACGTTATACATACATATGTATTTACATAGGTCTCACAGAGGCCATTATCAGTAAAAGCTGAATAAGGTATTGCAAATAAATACAAAATAAACAGTTGTATAACAGATGGTAAGTCATTATACTACTACTTCTAAGTAATGTACGCAGTATGCAGAAGTTTTTGAAAAGTTAATTACAGAGTAGTTACAAGTCATTACCTAGTCTTTACTAGGAAGCTACGCCAAGAAAAAAATATGAATATTCTCCTCCAGGATGGTGTTTCACCAGTTACCATTATACATAATCCAGGAAAATATCAAGATTGAAAAATTAGGTTAGCAAACAAAAATGTACACAAAATACCTTTTTTATTATGTCCCTCCTATTTAAATCAAGAATTAAAAACGGATTGAGATAAGTATTAGAAAAAAGATTTTTACGTTCATGTTTGAAGTTTATTAGAAATAAGAAAATATTTCTAGAGACTTTGTTTGACAGTTATTATCGAAGATACTTGCCTTTCCTTAATAGTTAATAGTTTCGTCAAGATTACATTACGATTATCCAAGTATAAATACCATCTAAATTTTACCCTGCTACTAATAGAAACATTATTGTCTCGATTTTATTTATTTTCCTTCGTAATTATTTAAGATATGTACATCTTAACTTATTTTGTTTGAAAAATATTAAAAAAACTTACCTTTTAATCTATAATTTTACTGCACTAAACACATGCTCTTAAACGCCACTCAAAATGTCTTTTAGAATCTTTGCAACTAAAATTTTAAAGAAAAGAAATGACAAATGACAGTTGTTTTTTACTTTGTGTAACTGCAGTCATTTTAAGCACAACCAAAAATAGAAACATCTTTTATTTTCCACACCAAAAGCAAAAAAAAAAAGTTCAAGTATCTACGACAAAAAAAAAGGATATAAAAAAATAGCAACAAGAAAGAAATCATTCCAAAATAATGATACACAAACAAACGGTACGAGTAAGTAACTGCCAAAATATATTTGAAAGTGTGTTTTTCTTCTACTGCCACTAAACACACACACTTGTAACATACATGAGTAACTACGTTTGTGTGTATTTGCACAATTTGTGCATGTGTGTTTGAAGCAATTGAAAACTATTAATTTATCTTTCAACTTAACGTAAGTTGAAAGAAGAATTTCTTTTCTTTATTTTCATTTTTTTCTTGAGTATAAAAAGAGAAGGTTTTTTAACAGCGTTAAATGAGAGAAAAAAACTTTCAAAATGACTCCAAACTTCATGACATCATGCATCATGGTCATCAGGACTTTATTTATGTGTCTGCGATAGTGTGATGTATGTATTTATTAAATATTCCAGTTGGAAATACAAAATTTTTCAAAATAAGTTTTTTCGGTTTCCTCTCAAGCTGATTTGTAATTCAATTCAATGTTGTCTGATCAAGTTTTTATACCCTTATCACCATAGTAGAAAGTAGTATATTGCGTTTGTGCTGATAAGCTCTGAATCTGTTTCTAAGTCAATTTAACAATGTCCGTCCGTCTGGCTGGTTGTCCATGTATACCTTATGCCCAAAGTACGAGTCGCAATTATGAAGCTATTTCAACATTTTGAACGTGCGTTTTGTTTGGTCCATGTCCGAAGCCTATTGAAATTGACTGTAATCGGTCCATTATTTCACCTAGCCCCATACAAATGTACTCCCTAAATAGGTATATACACAAATGTCGCTAAAAATAAGTTTTATATATACTGTTACGAATGTGCAATAGCGATTTAAATTTAACGGTCTGTAGCGACTGCCTGCAACATTCATCATGTTTATAAACACGTCCATTGGTAGAAGCTTCTACTTATCAACAATGTTGATAGCATGCGGTAACTAGCATTGTTTATAAGTGTGACAATACTAAGGCCCGTTTTCTCAACGTATCGACAAACTGCCTGTTACTAAATCTCAACATAAATTTATTAGGCCGATAAACTGTCCGTTAACAAATTTTGTTTTCTCAATATACCAACAAAAAAGATTATTTTCAGTTGGCAATACCTCTCAAAATAGATGTGAAAGTTGGGAACCCTGCCTTCAAGTGACAACATGTTGACATAAATCGGCTGTTAAATGTTGCCATCGACAGCCGGAATCTTTTGAAAATTCCTTATCCTCCATGTCTGCCACGTAGTTAGGCCTGGCATGATAAACTCTTTCAACATTCACTTGGAACTCATTTTGTTCGACTTCATCCTCTTTTAATAAAATCTATTTAATTTTGTTTACAAAAACATAAACACATAAAAACTATGAACAGCAGTCAGCTGGTTGAATTTATCTGTACGATAAATAATTGGCAGGTGAGATCGGGTTAGCTTTGCGACAGAATACAAGCAAATGAGATATTGAGAAAACCAAATTTCTTTAATCTGCAGTTTTTCGTTGGGAAAAAAGATAATTACCTAATGAGAAATCGGCCCTAAATGTTTAAGCTGCTAACATTAACATCGAAAGCTCTAGAATTTTATAGGCAAAGAAATCATGCTCATAAACTCAGTAAATGGTTTGCCTGTATCAGTGCCTGGTGTAGGGTATTATATGGTCAGACTTGATCGACTATACTTTCTTACTTGTGTTACATATCAATTGGCTAAACCTTTTTATTTCGGAGAACTAATCAAAGAATTTCAATAAAAATCTATTAACATAATTAATATAACTTATTTCTTATGTACTTCTTGGTTTAAATATATCAAAAATGCATATCAACCACCTGCTTTCCCTAATAAAGGCATATGGGCAATTCCATGTCATCGTACTATTCGACTCTATAGGCATTTGCATTGTTGTCCAAAATATCGGGCGAAATAAGGGTATATCGTACGTCACATAAAACGGAAGTCATTTTGAGGTACATGTAGAAATATGCGAAAATTTGCGAATCGTGAGAGGCGTTTGGTTTTCTTTTAATTCCTTACACTAAACCAAATATTTTTCCTTAATAAATACAATTTAATATCGTACGTGACATACCGTACGTGACAGATTTTTCACTTATAGTAAAACCATGTATATTCTGTAAATATATGTATACAAAAACTAAAAAAAAAAATAGAAAATATATATTCGGTTCTAATAAACAATTTCATAATAGCAAAAAACCAATCAGAGTGAAATTCATTTTATACTACATGCTAATTGGGAGCTTAGTTTTTGCCGCAATTTTAGCCTAAAACATTCCAATTAAATTAAAAAATTAAATATAGTCAGTTTAAACTATTATTTTTGCACTTAAAATATTGTAATAAGCTCTAAATACTTTCACATAGTAACATTTTAGTGTTTTCTTCTATTCAAATCATCTTGAAAAAAAGTTTCAAGGGTTTTTGTATTTTCAGTCGTGGTAGTCATTCTCGTGAAATTGCCCATATATGGACCTTAGTACCCTTCCAGTTAACCCGGAGAGATTACTGAAGAATCGCTCACCTAAAACTCTGGCACGTAGATCACCCAGTGCCAGACAATTACAAAAGAAGTATAGGATGGCCTCTTCCTCCTCCTCATTCTGAGAAGTTCTGCAGAAGTCGTGATGATGCCGACCAAGTCTTGCCAAGTTATCGCCACCATATTGCTAAGTCGTATTCCTTCTAAGCGAAGTAGATACAACGTGCGTTTACTGTCCAATGCAGGGCAAACCATCCTCGTAGTGGCACAGGTGGATTCATTACCGCACCTTGTTTATGCAAATTCGTAATATGCATTCGTAGCTTACAAGTCGACAACGGAATTCCACAAACGAAGTCTATTTCGTCTTCCAACATCGAGGATCCTATTCCCACCAAGTTATCAGCAATACAATTGCCTTCGTTATCCCTGTGTCCACGTATCCAAGTGAATACAACTGTCGAATATCTCGCCATTTCATTTAAGCATATCCGGTATTCCTGGACCATATTTTATGTTGTATAAACACCTATCAGGGATTTGATTGCGGCTTAACTGTCAGTATATATATGAATATATCTACCAGATATCCTGTAATATCTGAGCCAGCTGGCCGCTCTCCTTATGGCCGATACCTCGGCCTAAAGAATACTGCATCAATTTGGGAGTCTAAAGGATATTCTTATCCCAAATTCAGGAATGTATACACCACCGCTCACTCTATTCCATACTTATTGTAAACTTCTAAAAAGAAAGATAATGAAAAAAATGCGAATATGTATTTCAAATTATCACCCCTATCGTGAAAAACATGTGAAATTTATGTTCCCATGAAATATCCATTTCCCTCGAAGGGGAAATTGCTATCGTGCAATTCTCATGAACTTTTCATTCACAATAGTTGATTTTGTTCGTAACAGCTGTCTATTATTTACAAAATTCCATCTAAAAATTTCACAACATGGGAAATTTTTTTACGTGAACAAAATTCATGAACGAAATATGGGAAAAGGGAACATATTTCATGTGAAATATTGACTCACGATAGGGGTGTATGTGTATAACCGAGCTTCACCACTTTGGAAATGGAAAACGTAAACTCGTCTTCTATAGCAGTAAAAAGTTTTATTAAAATCGGGCTAACCGATTCGAAATAACAGATTTATTTCAATGTTTTTTCCAAGGCCCAGCGGACTTGATGGTCCACCTTAATATTTTATATATTAAAGCTGACATCTAGAACGTATTGGCTGTATGACTTAAAAATGTGTGATTTTTTCAATTTTTTAGCTTTTATTTTGAAACATTTGTACAATATAAATTTATTGAAAGTATTTGCCATAGTGTAACATAGAGACGAGACGGAATTGTCAAAAACCTAAGTCTGTTGTCAAAAACCTATCTCTTGCAACAACAAAATACATGCTAGTCTAGCTAGCTACTGATTTTACCCATCATTTAGGGTGGGAACTAGTTACTTCAATAGCTACGTGACTAGTTATTTCAACACGTGCATGTCCTAAGAGACTGTCTAATAGCTGGTCCAAAGTAGCGAATTGGATTCACATACTGGTTAAATAGCGCCAGCTACCTTACTAGCAACTTAACTGGTAACTTGATTAGCTACATAACCAGTTATTTTAATATGTACGGCTGCTAATTGACCTCAAATAGTCAGATAAAAAAACATATCATAGGCAGTCCAATAAACGATTGCTTGTAAACAAACCTTTCAACGACAACTCTACAATGGATTGCTTCTGGTTGGTAAAATAACTACTTCCTAAGGTGCAGTACAAAATAAACGTTTAAAGTGACTTCACTATAAGATACTAAGACACAATAAAGTGACCATTGACTTCATGCTATGTTACATGGGATAACAGTATACTTAAGCCAGTTTGAACGAATTACTCACAAAACGCTTAAAGTGATTACTTAGAGACACTTAAGTGACCATTGTTTTCACGTTAGATTACCTGGGATGTATGAAGTAACCAATTGTCTTCTCTCTGCACTACAAAGATCATATACGTGTCAAATGACCAAAATATATAAATTGTAGTCAGCCAAGTGATAAGACATTTGTGACGATTACTGTCTATAAAGGATACATTGACTACTTGCTTAACTGCTGGAAATTAGCAGCAATCAAATAAAATCAAAAGAGTATTATCTGTGCAAGTATTTTAGCCAATGGTTACCATCAATATTATTTGTATTTTTGGATAAACAGAAGAAAATGTATGAGTTTTCCAATTGGGTTTTATTTGAAAGTATGTAGTTGTAAAGGTAGTAAGTAACTGTGTGTGTGTTGCTAAAAACATATGGGTGAGTGAATAAGTGTGGCACATGTGTGATTATGTATCATTATTGTGGGCCAAAGTAAATACTATTGCGGCATAATAATATAACAACAGCTTTGCGGTATTTGTTGAACACAAATCTTTTAAATTATCGTAAATTGTGTGGTGGTTTTTACAATTTTCTTTGCTTTCATTTGACTGTTAGTTGTTGGTATACATATATATGTATGTACTTACATATGTATCTTGTTGCAGTTTGTTGCCTTGTTTCGTTCCCTTTATTTGGAAAGTCCAATGAAAGCAATTTATGACTCTTGACAACTTTTCATAGGTTTTTGCCTTATTAGAAACTGAAAAAAAGTGTTTTTCTTTTGTTGTGTTTGTTTAAGTGTATGTGAGTGTACTTTTAAAACATTTTAATAGTTTTATGGCTAATTTAAGAAAAGGACATGTAAACAATTTTGATCAAAGGCCAACAAATAAGTATAAACAAGAATTGCAATGAATTATAATAAATGACATTCTATTTTATATTTTTATATACTTAGAAGCAAAAAACCTTTGCTGATTGTTATAAAATTTACGAAAACGAGAAAAAAAATTCAATTAGTTTTAGGGTTGCAAGTTCCAAAAACCTTTTAAAATGTCTTGTCTTACAATTTTCTTAAATAAAAGGGTGAAAATACGTTTTTAACTTCTTGAAAATTTTTTGTTATTACAAAAGAAAATTTAATGCGACAGTATAAAGATTTTCTATATTGCTAAGAAGTTGATTGATTCGTACTCGAAACCAAATTTTACATTGGTAGCTGGCGTAAGTTCTTTCATTGTCTTGCATTTTAATCCATTTTGTGTCCAGTTTTAACCCCGCAACTTTACAAATGTCTTAGATCTATGCTAAGTTTACTTCGTACAATATTTTTGCTGCTGATTTGCTCAAAAAGTGGAAACTTGAGCACCGAGCTCTCTGCAATTTATGATGAAATTACTCGCTACTTAGATTTCCTTCACTTCACTATGCTTTTTATTATATTCGTAATCTTTCAAAAAATTACCCTACGAAATTGGGCAATTAATCAGTAATTTTTTAAATTTATAGTTTTTTTGTCACAAAAGCCAAAATTGGCATTTAGAGAAAAAGTGCCTGAAAACTCCAAATGCTGCAGGGTCGCCGCTATGGAGGCTCAAAGTAGTGTTCCTAAAATTTTTAAACACGTGCCGTTTTTTTGTTTCCCATCCGATTTCAAATATTTTTATACTTTTGGAAAGCGCTTGGTTATAGGTATTAAATTTTGCCATACCTTTACCTGCTTTTTTAAAAATATAGTTCATACATTTGGACTGAATGGACTCGAGTTTTCTAGTTAGTTAGACAACTAAATTACCAATAATGTACATAAGATTTCAGAGCAATACCAATTATGCATCCAAAAATGAACGATTTTAAATTTAAAAATTCAAAAAAATAGTAAATTTTTACTGGTTTTTGGGCGAAAAGGTGACTTAACTCTTTTTATTAAAAAAAAAAAAAAACTTTCTTTAAGGACATATAACAATTTTATGTTTTTTTGTAAGGTATCTTTACGGAGAACATTTTGGTATAAAAAACATGTCCATTTTTTCGAATATGTCGCCCCTATACCCTTTGGAATTTTACCTATTTTTTTCAAAATTTCAACTTTGAGCCACATTTTCTAAAATCCCAAAGCAGGGTTCTGAAATCGGAAAAAAGATTTGCAAACTTTAATGTGTTCCCAATTGATCCCCAAAGTATTTTCCCAACCCTGAAGGAAATGTGGAGCCTATGGGTAAAATAGTAAAAAGTACCATTTATGGTATTTTCGCTCTAATTTTTAGGAATTACGGATTTCCCTTTAACCATTTAACAAGTTTTTGTTTACTTTTGTTAGTGAGTTTTGTCAATAAACAAAGATTTTATTACATATTACATTTATTGAGTTTCTAAAACTAAAATTTGTATCAACATTTTAATAGGATTGCAAATATTAGGAACAAAAAAAATGTCAACTCAATTAGGTTAAAAATTATGCCACTTTAACAGCCTGGCCCACGATGTTGAAAGAAAACTTAAGCTAAAGAAAGTCAGTCACTCACTTTCAATCGAAACAGTGCACAGTGTCAGATTTCATTGTTCATTGCTTTTGGAATAGTAAACAAGTAAGAAAGTATGGTCGGTCAAGCCCGACCAGATAATACCCTACACTAAGTAAATGAGCAAAAACATTTTTCTTTCAAAATTTCAATAATTTATGTTCGTGAGCGATTTTCGGAAGTGGGCCTTATATGGGAGCTGTGACAAATTATGGACCGATCACCACGAAATTTGGTCACGTGATTAATGTTTATATGAGAGTTATTTATGTTGAATTTTATGTGTATACCAATATTTGTAGGAGATTTATGCTCGTTAAAGTGATTATCGGAAGCAGGCCTTATATGGGAGCTATGACTAATTATGGACCGATCATAATAACATGAATTATGTGTATATAAAACTTATTTGGACAAAAACTTGTGTAGATACCTATATAAATTAAACATTTGTGACGGATAAAATCCACTTTCGGGAGGACATTTGTATGGGGGCTAGGTCAAATAATGGACCGATTTCAGCCAGTTTCAATAGGGATCGTCCTTGGGCAGAAAAAATTATAAGTACCAAATTTTATCGAAATATCTTTAAAATTGCGACCTGTACTCTGCGCACAAGCTTTACATGGACAGCCAGCCAGCCAGACGGACGGACGGACATCGTTTAATCGACTCAGAAAGTGATTCTGAGTCGATCGGTATACTTTAAGGTGGGTGTTAGACTAATATTTTTGGCGTTACAAACATCTGCACAAATCCATTATACCCTCCCCACTATGGTGGTGTAGGGTATAAATACAATATTTAAACTAAACAAGAGTTTCATTACATTTCAAAATAAAGCCTGCTAAATTTGTTTATGACTGATATTCAAGACATCCATTTTAGGTAAGATTTTTTTTCAATTTTAAAATTTTCAATAGAAAAAAAGTTACAGAATTCAGTTGAGTTCAGTGAAATTTTTTTTACTATACCGTTTCACAACCTTCCTAATTATAGAAACAAAAAAGAAAATCCACCCCAATTGACCCCCGGAAATGTTTGACCTATAAAAGCATCACGGCCAAACAAATGTTTCGTAGTGAAATTTTCGAAATTTGGCTTTCAACAAAGCACAATGAAAGACATGAACGTGTTTTTGATTTTATATGTGGATATATTAGTACTGGAAGCGACAAAATTATAGACTTTTCCATGTTAAACAAATTTGTAAAAAAGTTTTGTTATGAAACAAACGTGAAGTGGGAGAAAGCAATCGTATGGGGGCTAGGAGAAATAATGGACCGATTCTAACCAAATTCAATAGGCATCGACATTGGAGCAATGGAAAAGCTTGAACCTTTGAAATTGCGATCTGTAGTTTGATTACAAAGTTTACATGGACGGACAGACGGACGGACGGACGGACATCACCTAATCGACTTAGAAACTGATCCTGAGCAGATTGGTATACTTTAAGGTGGGTGCTGGAGCTATATTTTTGCACATTATAACAATCGGTAAACATAACCCACTATACCCTCCTCACTATGGTGGTGTAGGGTATAAATATTAAAATTTTGATTTTCAAATTTGTATGGGAGGTATGCCACCTCAATTTTTTCTCCAAAAATGTATCTAACCATAGGAAAACTGTGTTTCGAAAATCATTACATTACCTTTACCCGTTTTGAAAATTCAGACTTTAGTCCCTTTAGATTACACAAATCTGACACTGTGCATTAGCCCATTATCTTACGACTTATCGTTCGCTTTGCTTCACGGTTCAAACATAATCCAAACATAATTGAGTTGCCATATATGCAATTCCAGAAATCAATCGACAATATATTAAAAACCATTAGTTGACACAAAATAAAATAACTAAGCAGTGGTGTAGTGAGTACAACATTTGACTAGCAGCCGGAAGGTTGCAGCGGGTATTGTTATTATTGTAAAAACCTCTTCTAAAGAATATTGATAATTACTTTTGGGACATTTCGAACAAAACTTACTGGTTTAGTGAAAATATATGAAATTGTGTTATATTACGCACAAATGTATAATAATGAATGCGTACGCATCCGCTTTGTACTAGAATGAATTCGACATTTCAGTTCATACAAATAAGGATTGAGATCGAAAAATTCTTAACACACGTTTTTCATTCAAACTTTTAACTCAAGTATTATTTGATTTTTTTTTTTTTATCAAGTTACCTTTGTAAAGCATGTCAGTTATTATGTTTAATGTCAATTATATTAATTTTTTGTTAATTTTATTAAAATCAGTGACCAGAAAAAAGTGCGCACTAAAATTATTAAATATTTTCAACAAAACCCAAATTAGTCCCGCAACAAGTTGGCCAAACAATAAAAGGTCTACCGTCAAACTGAATCCAATGTCATTAAACAGTATAGGGAGATCTTGTCCGCTGATAGAAAACCTGATTCAGGTAGAAGGAATAATCCACATGATGTTTCAAAAGCCCATAAATAGAAACCATTTTCAAAAGAGCTCCAAACACATCCGGTAGGAAAGCAGTTCGGTTAGCTCAGCACGAACTGATACGAACAGTTAAAGCCAATACAGGTTTAAAACCATACAAGGCTCAAAAAGTTCCTGACTGAAACTATGCCAAAAACTTAGAGGCCAAAAAGAGGCAACGGAAATTGAAGTCAAATTTTATACAAAAAATATATCTGCTGCATAATGGATGACGAAACGTATGTATGAAAAACAGCTTCCGAGTCAATATTTTTATATTGCTTATGCTGGAGGGAATATCTTAAAAAAGTTTAGTACCCAAAAGCATAAAATTTTCCCAAAAAGTTCTTGGCATGTCAAGCAGTATGCAGTTGCGGCAAAAGAAGTCAAACATTTGTTACAGAGGGCTCTATAAATACCGAAAGTTACATCAACGAATGTTTACAAAAGAGGATGCTTCCATTCATAAAACTTCTTAATGTGTCCACTTATATTTGGCCTGATTTGGCATGCGTCACTAGGTAACCAAGGTCTTGAGTGATAAAAGAATAATAATGTGGTATTTGTATTAGGAGAGGCCAATCCTCCAAACTGCCTGGAGCTAAGACCAGTGGAAAGATATTGGGCTCTTGTTAAAAGAGCATTGAAGAGCACAAAAAGGTGTCCAAAATTGTGGTAGCTTTTAAACGAAGAAACAGCCTTAATGGAAGTGTTTCCGAAAAAGGTTCGAAAATTCATCACTAGTTATTAGAACTATAACATTTTTTTTTTTTTTTTTTTTTTTTTTGTAAATTGTAACAATAATTTCAATCAAATAAAAAAAATCAAAACTGTAAGTTCAGTGGTTTCATTTTCATTAACATTTATGTCTGTTAAGATCTCAGTCCATATCAGAAAATGTAAATATTGAGCCGCAATTTTGTATTGAGTTGCTTTACTAGACTAAGAATATTACTAAGCCGCAAAACAGCTATTTGCCATTTGGATTGCCAACGTTCGACATCGTAGGCCAGGCTGTAAATCTCCGTCCTTCAAAAATATTTCACATTTTCATAATACAAAATTTGTATAAATTTTCTTAACATTTTATTCAACAACATATTAATGGTTCTGACATTTTAAACTAAGATATGAAAAAGTGCAATATTTTTGCACATAAAGTGTTTAATTTTGTTTACCAATCAAAATTGATAAAGACCCGGAAGCTGATTTAAAAAAAAAGTTCAAATTTTCAGCTGCAAAATAATTTTTTAATTTTAAACTTTATAAACGATTACGATATCTTAACGGGCATTTAATTTTAAGCTTTTAAATCCCGTACAAATTACATTTCATACGTAATTTTGCAATTGGACTAGTAGTTTAGCAGGTAAATATATAAGAACCCTTTGTTTCGATCGACTCTACTGTACGGTGGTGCGAATAATATAATCAATGTTTTTGTAAATCCCCTACATTTTTTATGTATATATCGTTACCTTAATATAGAAAAGCCCAAACACGTGTTTTTTTAAGTCGAGATTTTGTGGTTAAATATGATATATGAGCGGACCATTTATCGAAATAAACGAAAATCTGGTCTTACAAAAAAACACGAGTTAGGGCCTTTCTATATTAAGTTAACGATATATATAAATGTTTATACATTGGCTTAATTAAGTCAGCGAGAAAATTGAATTTAACCCAATATAAAATTAACATTATTTTTTTAAGATTTAAATTCATGGGCAATGTACGTGTTAAATTTAAACATTGTCACAGCGAAATTTATAAATTAATATTTATGCAAAAAGGCTCACCAAATAAGCGTATGGGATTTAAAAAAATAAAAAAATGAAATAAAGTACGGAGATACAAAAAAAGTTTGAATATTTATGAACCTTGACCAAAGAAAAAAATATAGAAAGAGTTCGAGACTACAAGTGGATACAATTTCTTTTTTTTATTCTCTGTGTTTTGTTCAGCAGCGAGATGAATAAAAAATTTAAAACAGCAACAACAAGAGCTAACAACAAACTGTAATTCAATGTAAATTTTATTTTCAAGTTTTATACACTGGGCTCAAAAGTATAATAATATTCATATACATTCATACATTTTCAAATACTCACACACACACAGAGAGAGAGACAACGGTGTGGTACTTGATCAGTGTTGCCATTATAAAATAACCAAAAAAAAAACCAGCTGCAACAACAAAAATATTAAAACACAGCCATAAAAAATGATAAACAACTGTTGTTGGAGAACCAAAAAATAAAATAATGAAAATTATTCACAAAAAACACTATGGATTTGGTACGAAACGCATGCAAAAAAAAAAAATATTTCATATACAAAAATTCAACATTATATGGATTTTTATTATAGTAAATTTATATGGGCCTGTATGCAAACATACACAGCCATGCAAATGGTTTGAATATCCAGTGAACATTTTTTGATGACATGTCTGATGTCAGAAATAAACCGAAACTTTAGCAGATATTTTCAGAATTGACTAAGTTTCCCTCAGACAAACAGAAAGTGATTCTGAGTTGATCGCTATACTTTGGTGTTAGACAAATATTTTCGGGCGTTACAAACATCATCACATAATAATAATAGCCTCCCCACTATGGTGGTGTAGGGTATAAAAATCGGGATTTATTAATCCCGAAAAATCCCGTGATTTGCATCCCTATGGTCTTTGCGCTAAACTCGGAAAAAATCCCTTAATATATTTTCCAGATAAAGCTCTTGCAAGCTGATATATTGGCGATCAGGAAGGCATGTAGAGGTATACGCGAAGAGAACATTTGATACAGATTCTTATGACACTTAAATTGTATACCACACACATCTTCTACTTTAGTCAGACAGTGTAAGAAATCAAATTTTAAAAATTTCGGTCTTCTACTACACTCTGAAAAATAACTATAGCACAATATATTTATGCTAATGTTGTATATTTTAAAAACAGTTATATGGGGCATTTCACGTCAAGCGAACCAAAAACAGGTGGCCAAACAGGTGTTTTTTCTTATCCATATAACTTATTACCTATTGTTCTTAGCAAACTGTGTCCTAAATAGTTCAGATAGCTATTCATGCAATCTTTGGAAAAAAAATTAAAAAAAATAAATAAAATATTCTTGACTTTTTTTAAGAAAAATCTTTTTATGACTTTTTTTCAAAATGGGCCCTTTTTATTTTTATTTTTTTAAGAAAGCTTAGGTCTTTTCCTAATCGACCTATATGGTCGCTTAGTGGGATGCGAGTGGGATATCTATCAAAAAAATGTTTTGTAACTCAAGACATAAAATTTTTTACTTTTTTTTGCAAAATCAAAAATTTTTTGACTTTTTTTTCCAAAATGGACCCTTTTTTTATTTATTTTTCTTTCTTAAAAAGAAAGCTTAGGTCTTTTCCTTTAAAACTTTTTGGTCGCTTAATGGGATGCTAGTGGGATATCTATCAAAATAAATATTTTGTAACTCAAGACAAAGGTTTTTAAATTGATTTTTTTCATATTTGTGTGTAAGTGTTTCTAAAACCTTAAAAATAAAAACCACCACAACTGACCGATAAAAGCCACTGGAGGGGTGCAATGTGAGGCCGACCGCTATTAATTTTCCAACCCCAAAATTTGTCTGAGTTTTGTATCTTGCGGCTTTTTAGTCAATCCTATAGGTAGTTTTCAGCTCAATAATTTATATTCGTGATTGATTTTTGGAAGTGGGCCTTATATGGGAAATTAGGTGGTGTGATTAATGTCTATATGAAAGTTATTTATGTTACATTTTATGTGTATACCAACATTTTTAGGAGATTTATGCTCGTTAAAGTGATTATCGGAAGCAGGCCTTATATGAGAGCTATGACTAATTATAGACCGATCATAATAAAATTTGGTGACATGAATTTCGTATATATAAAACTTATTTGGAGAAAAACTTGTGTAGATACCTATATAAATTTAACATTTATGACCGATAAAGTCCAATTTCGGGAGGACATTTGTATGGGGGCTAGGTGAAATAATGGACCGATTTCAGCCAGTTTCAATAGGCTTAGTCCTAGCGCCGAACAAATTATATGTACCAAATTTTATCGAAATATCTTCAAAATTGCGACCTGTACTCTGCGCACAAGGTTTACAAGGACAACCAACCAGCCAAACGGACGGACGGACATCGTTTAATCGACCGATCTGAGTCGATCGGTATACTTTAAGGTGGGTGCTAGACTAATATTTTTACAAAATATAGGTCGCTTAGGAAAAGACCTAAGCTTTCGTAAAAAAAAAATAAAAAATAAAAATAGAAAGGGCGCATTTTGAAAAAAAGTCAAAAATGTTTTTGATTTTTAAAAAAAAAGTCAAAAATATTTTATTAATTTTTTTAAAATTTTTTTTTTCCAAAGATTGCATAAATAGCTATCTTAACTATTTGGGACACATTTTGCTAAGAACAATAGGTAATAAGTTATATGGATAAGAAAAAACACCTGTTTGGCCACAATGTCAAATTTTGACCTCCTATAACTCATAGAGTTCTTGACCGATCTTGTAGAAAAATTGGTGCAAATTTCATCCCGATCGGAAGACTTCGATTTCAAAAGTTGGTTCACTTGACGTGAAATGCCCCATATATATATTAAAAGTGCGGGATTTACAATAGATGACGCATCTTTTGATCGAGGATTTTTAATAACTTATAAGTCATTTTGAAGGGCACATATATGTAATTCATTCTCAACTAGTTATTGAACATTATAGTGTAAACAACAAAGTTTTTTTATGCTTCGATAATGTGAATTTTAAAGTTTTGCTTTACTTCTTTAATTTGAAACAAATTGCCGCTGAAGCACACCGATTGCTCACCGAAGCTTATTGTGAATATGTTTCAGCGACGTCAACCTGCGCGAGATGGTTTGTTCTGTTCAGAAGTGGAGATGTTGACACGGAAGACAAAGATTGCCACACTAAGATCGTGAAAACCAAGAAATGGAGGCATTACTATACGAAGATTGTTGTCAAACTCAATAAGAGCTCACAAAATCATTCGAATCTTCTCAAGCCGGAAATTCAAAACGTTTGCGAGAAGCAGGATTCATCCAAAAGCAGGGGAATTGGGTACCATACAAATTGCATCCTTGAAAGACGATTTTGCATGTCCGAAAAAGAAAGAAAATCATTTTTGAACCGAATCATTACAAATATATCCTTTGCGATAACCCGAAGCGTAAGACGTAATGACGCTAAGGTAATGGTCTGTAGTTGGTGGAAGCAAAATAAGGTTAAAGCGGTTGGGAAGTTTTACCTCATCAGCCTTATAGTCCAGACCTTCCCCCTTCCGAATACTATTTGTTTCTATTGATGCAGAACGGTCCCTCTGAGATACGCTTCACTTTGGAAGAGAATATCCAAATCATATTCTCCATACGTTGCCAATACTTTGAATAAATTTATGTTGAAAAATATATCTAAATAAAAGCTTAAACTTTTATAAATAACTAGCTGAACCCTTAGAAAACATCTGTTTTATATTGCATCTCAATCCTGATTTTAATATATAGTCGGTCAAAGTCGGTGATACAACCTTCATGGTGGTGGCAGTCTGGCTGGTTCCAATTAATTCAAAAATTTAGTAGGATAATCGACGGCTTGTTCTTAGTTCATTACTGTGTCAATCGATTTGTATTTTATTGTTTCGACAGGCAGTTTCAATTGTATTTACTTATTGAGCTTGTTAACATCATAATTTGTTGGTGCCGAAATTGAATGTTCCCACAGTCAATCCGAATTTTTGTAGTTGGTTGTATGACATGGGTATACCTTGTTAACAATGGCTTGAATATTCATTTGCATTTGGCAGAAGTTCGGGAACGAAATGAATCTGACGTCATAAGAATTTCATTAGTGGTATAGTATAAAAATCTGAAGATTCCCTAAAAATTTCATCAAAATCGGTCCAGCCGTTTTTTATATATATAGATGGAATTAGCGGTATACTATAAACATTTTATTTTGCGAAAAATCGATGACACATATCGATTGCTAAATCGATCCACCCTAGTGTACACAAATACGAATATTTCATTTATTTATATACATTAATATTAACTGAACAGTGAACGGTTAGTGCGCAAGCAGTTTATTCCTTTTCATCTTGTCTTCATATGTTAGGACTTGAATATGAGATTTGTGTCAGTTCCCTTCTCTATAAGGAAGAGTACAAATTAGATCTAAGTTGTGCAACATTTTACCAGGATTACCACATAATCAACATATTTATGACTCATTAAACAGTATTTCGAGGGACATTTGTATCTTAGAATCTTATGAGGACCCAGTATATACTATATTTTTTTTTTGGTTCTACGACCAATACTTCGATGTGTTACAAACGGAATGACTAAATCAATATACCCCAATCTTTTTGGATGTTGGGTATAAAAATGTTCAGTGGGTAATTTAAACGAGATGTGAATGTGTAAAAACGAGTGTGTATATTTTTTTAAAGTGTGCAATAGAGATTTTTTTGTAGTGGTTTACAGAAAATAATGTTTCGCACTTCCGTTTCCGTTAGAGCCAATACACAGAGTAGAATATATGAGTTTAGTGAATATTTTTTTTTTATATTTGCCAATGAAAAATAGGTGGCAAAGTTAAACATAAAAACCCGTGGCGACATTCCGACGCGTATTTGTATAAGAGACTAATGCAGCAGTGCATGTATGAGTAGATATCTACAGAATTTGCTATTAGAAGATTAATCTCGGCTCATGAAAATACTCGCATTGTGTGTGTTTTAAATATTTATTTGTAAATTTAAGCAATTTGAAGTTTAGTAGTGTGAGTTTGAAGTAAAGCTGAGTAAAATTAAAATATTGGGTCAACAGAAAAATTATCATTGGTACAGAGAAAACGAATACTGCTTCTCTCTTATAATGACATTATGTGATGTGTAAGGTAATCTTACATTTTAAACTCCTCTCCTGTTGTAATTAATGGTAAATTTCACTGAAAGTGCAAAAATATTGTCCTTATACCGTAATAAAATACCTTAAATATTAAGTCGATTAGGCAATGCCCGTCTGACAGGTCGCAATTTCAAAAAACATTCAGTGAAATTTGGCACAAGCTTTTGTATTGTCTATTCAGTTTATTTATCCACACTTACCCAATCAGAATATAGTTAATAACTCATAAATTTCTTCAATATACAGATATCTACACAAAATTCAGCACAAATAAATTCTATATACGCTCAACACACACTACTAAATTTGGTAACGGTCGCTCCGTAATTTACCATGAAAATTGCATTAATGACCATAAATATATAACCTATATTAGTATCAAAATAAAATTCACAATTTTGTGCTGGTCAATCCATAACTTAACATAGCTCTCATATAGGAATACTTTCCGAAAATAAATCTTTTAAATAAATAACGATGTCGGTCTGGCTGGCCTTGTGCGCAAAGTACAAGTCGCACTTTTGAAGATATTTCAATCATAATTTTTATCGTTAAATTCTTAACACACGTTTTTCATTAAAACTTTTAACCCAAGTATTATTTGATTTTTTTTTTTTTGATCAAGTTACCTTTGTAAAGCATGTCAGTTATTATGTTTAATGTCAATTATGTTCATTTGTTGTTAATCTGAAAAAAGTGCATACTAAAATTATTAAATATTTTCAACAAAACCCAACTTGGTCCTACAAAAAGTTGGCCAAACAATCAAAGGTCTGCCGTCAAACTGTTTCCAATGTTATTAAACAGTACCGGGAGAAATTGTCCGTTGATATAAATCCTGGTTCAGGTAGAAGGAATGGTTCGCATGATGTTTATTAAGCCAAAAGAATAGAAAGCATTTTCAAAAGAGTTCCCAAGACATCCGGTAGGAAAGTAGCCTGGTTAGTACTCGGACATTTGGTACGAACAGTTAAAGCCAATGAAGGTTTAAAAGCATACAAGGCTCAAAAAGTTCCAAAAATTTAGAGGCCAAAGACAGAGCACGGAAATTGAAGTCAAATTTTATACAAAAAATATACCTGCTGCATAATGGATGACGAAATGTACGTATGGAAAATTGTTCGCAGCTTCTGGGTCAATTTTTGTATGCTGCAGATGCTCGAGGGAATGTTGAAGAAAAGTTTAGGACCCAAAAGCAGACACAATTTTCCAAAAAGTTCTTGGTATGGCAAGCAATATGCAGTTGCGGCAAAAAAGCCAAACATTTGTTACATGTTTCCATTCATAAGACTTCTTAATGTGTCCACTTATTTTTGGCCTGATTTGACATCTGTCACTATGGTAAGATAGGTCTTGAGTGGTACAAGAACAATAATGTGGTATTTGTACCAAGGGAGGCAATTCCTCCAAACTGCCTGGAGCTCTCTCCAGTGGAAATATATTGGGCTCTTCTTAAAAGAGAATTGAAGAGCACAAAAAAGGTGTCCAAAAGTGTGGTAGATTTTAAATGGAGAAGGACAACCTGTGTGAACAAAGTGACATAAAACACTATAAAAACCATAATGGAAGGGTTTTCGGAAAAGGTTCAAAATTTCATCATTATTGACTAGAACTATAAAAATATTTTTTTTGTGAATTGTAACAATAATTTCAATCAAATAAAAAAAGATTCAAAACTGTAAGTTTAGTGGTTTCATTTTTATTAACATATATGTATGTTAAACATTTTTCGATCTCAGCCCTTATGTTTCGGCCCAAGGACCACGCCTATTGAAACTGGCAGAAATCGGTCCATTATTTCACCTGGCCTCCATACAAATGTCCTCACGATATTGGAACTTATCGGTCATAACTGTTTAATTTATATAGGTATCTACACAAATTTCGCTCGAAATAAGTTTTATATATACGAAAGCCTTTCACGTAATTTTGTGATGATTGGTAATCGAAAATCACTTTAACGAGTATATATCTTGGTATCCACATAAAATCCCACAGAAATAAGTTTCATATAGACATGAATCAGACATACTAGTTTCATGGCGATCGGTCCATAATTAGTCAAACTCTCATATAAGACCATTTTCCCAAAATCATTTACTCAATGTAAAGGACTTTCTTACTTGTTTTCTTTTAGAGTGCATTTGTTGTTTCTAAAATCATTACTTTCTTTAGAATTAGAAAATAAGTTAATTTTTCGAATTTGGACCGATACTGTATGTTTGATATTTGTAATAAGTATTTTACGTGTCCAGAAACCAAAGGTTCGAAAGCATTAATTCCTAATTCCATTTTCGAAATCAAAACAATTTTATATTTTAATTATTCCATTAATGAGTTCATTAAAAATTAATTAACAGGGTTAATTCCGTTTTACTACAAATGTATTGAATTCATTCCTTTTAGCATTTTTTCTTTATGGAATTAATTCCTTATTGAATCATTCCAATTTTCTTGAATTCAAATCCATTACAAAGTAGTTTTAAAAATGAATTCGGTGACTACCATTTAGTCCAACTCAATTCTATTAAAAAAAGGCTTAAGTAAATGTATTTCAATTCATTTTAATCATTAAAAGGTAAACAAAAACAAAGCTGAATGAAAAATATATGTATTTTAATTCAATTTGTATAAGAATTTGAATTAATAAAAATGTAATAATGCAAAGGTTAAATTAATTGTTTTACAAATTAATTCTATTACGAATTAATTCAATGAAATAAATTCTACTTAAATAAAAGCCTTTCAATTAAGTAATAGAATTAGATATTGGGATTGGATTCCGAATTAAGATTTTAATGAATAAAGCTTACATTGAATTAATTAATTCGGAGCTCTGCTGGAAACTTTACATACACTGTGTATAATTTTTTGAGTCATGGAAAAATAATCATATACGGATTCGACCACGTGATAAAAGACAACCAAAAATAAAGACCCGTGTTTCCCAGTTTTGCTCAAAGTCATGCACTTTTTTATGGGCCCCCAAAGGTTTGGGGTCTTGGTATCTTGGTATCTTGCAAACAGTTCGGATTTTTGATTTACTCTCTTTGGGGGCCCATAAAAAAATGTGCATGACTTTGGGCAAAACACGGGACTTTTTTTTTGGTCTTTTATCACGTAGTGGTGTCCGTATATGGTTATTTTTTTTCGTGTTGCAAAGTGATATCTACCAATACCTGTGCTAATGTATTTGTAGATATTTTAAATAAAAGTGTCTTCATTTGCTAGGAGTCAAGCTAAATAAAAATTTGACTTGTATCGAAAATACATTTCCTTAAACAGTTTAAACTTTCATTTTATTTGAGAACATCAGAAACTTTTCTTTTTGACCATTATAACTAATACATCATCATAGTAGATATTTACACACTTGATGAAAATAATACGAGTGTGTATCTTTATCCACTCTTCTACTTAGCTGAAATACAAATTATGTATCCTGGGCATAATTATGGCCTCTGTCTGTACTCAAAGGCAGCTAATGGGAAAAAACAAAAACAAAAAAAAAAACTTTAAATTATACGAGTAATATGTTCAAATTGATTTTAGTTAAAGTCATAAATTACAGCATGATTACCTTAAATTACAGTATTAAAAGCCTCAAAAATATACAAATAAAGCCAGAACAACAATATGATTATTTTGTGTATATATGAATGTATGTAATCATTCATACATATATATGTACTTTAGGGTGGCCCCGTTTGTATGGAGGAAAATTAAGATGTCAATGTTCCCAATTAAAATTAAAGTTTAGTGTTTTGAGAAGACCATTTCTAAAAGTTCTGGCGTCAGTATTTGGCTAGCTGGGTGGAAGTATAAAAGGTTCTTTTTAAGGTTTTTATGGTATTTTTCATATTTCTTTTCAATGTCGAAGTTTGAAATTTTCAAGTTTTTTTAACATTTCGACATAAAATTATTGAATGTGATTAGTTTAAATCAACCTGTTTTATATATCATATACATTCACCAAAACCTTTTTTCTATTTTAAAATTCAATCTACTGGAATGAATTTTATTCGAATTTTTACTTTTTGGATATCGAAATAACAGTAATTGAATAAGCTTTCCATTGGTGTATAACACTTAGGGTCATTATTACAACTTGCCTTTAAGTTCGTAATAATAAAAGTTAACTTTAAGGGTACCTTTTTCTATTGCTTAAAGTTAACTTAGAAACTTAAAGGCAAGTTGTAATAATGGCTCTTAATAATTTCGTTGTTATAAAGCCAACATTTTAGTATAACTAAAATACTTACAATAATTTATGGAAACAAATGCTATTTGTTTGATTTTTTTCTTTGTGATTATCTTTTTTAATGTTTCAAAAAAAAAAAAAATCTTATTTTATGAGATAAAAGACTAAATGTTTTCATTAAATAATTGAAAGTTTATTGTTTCATGACTTTATAGATATTTAAGACTAAACATTTTGTATCTTTTATATCGAGACTGACATTAGCTATCATCAGACCGGGAAGAAAATAGGTTACCAAAAACTCACATTAAATACGAATAATATGAACCGATTTTGGTAGAATTATATGGGGTTTATAATTTTTGCCAAAAAATTACAAAAGTTCGAATATTTTTGGATAATTTTATATGTGAAAGCCATATTGAAAGCGCCTTTCAAAACCCTTACACATTATATCAATATTTCATGTTTAACGTTTGGATGACCCAGCTCACCCAATACTGACACCAGGACAAACATTTTGAAAAACGGTGTTTTACAACAACTTTTTTTGGGGACACCTTAATATACATACAATATATATATATATATATACATACATACCTTTATATTTATATATAGATTTAGGCATGGAGAGATTTAGTGCATTAAATTGAAACTGCAGCAGTGTAGCATGAAACTGCAACAGAAATTAAATAAATGATTTAAATAAAGTGTGTTAATAAATTTTTCCAATTAAAAAGCAATCATTATGCTTACATTAGGTCGACACTGAAAATAATTTGTACCAGTAGTTTATAAAGAAAAAACATTTAAAAGTTTAATTCATACATAAATATTAAGTCGAACCTTAATAAAAAATATTACAGGTAATTGTAATGTTTGCAGACAGGTGCAATTTACACCTAAATCTCATTATGTGGATAACAAAAATCGTATTGGTTAATATTCAAACAATTACCTCTCGTATATTTCTCGCAACTCTTAATACATTGGTATATTTGAAGACTCTTAATGGTATCTATACAAAGTATAACTATTTTTAAGGAAAATAATAAACATATTGTCGTCTACTCGGTATTTTCATCATTCAATGCAGAATGGGGAATTGTGATTAGTTCAACTCTGCTTTGGTCGATTCAGAGATATGTTACATAAGTATGTATAACATCCTCATGACAAAATCAATATGTTGTAACAGATCGAAACATTGGTCGTAGACTTACATAAGTAAATACTTATATACATCGCATACCACCAAGAAACAAAAAAGCTCTTAAAGGAATAGAACTAAGCTTTCTTTTGAGCAAAAAAAAAAAAATTAAAAAAGGGCCCATTTAGGAAAAAAAAAAAGTTCGATTTTGCAAAAAAAAACCTAAAAATTTTATGACTTGGGTTACAAAATATTTATTTTGATAGATATCCCACTCGCATCCCACTACGCGACAAAAAAACTCTTAAAGGAATGGACCAAAGCTTTCTTTTGAGCAAAAAAAAATAAAAGAGGTGCCCGTTTTGAAAAAAAAGTCAACAAAGTTTTTGATTTTGCAAAAAAAGTTAAAAAATTTTATGTTTTGAGTTACAAAACATTTATTTTGATAGACAACCAACTCGCATTTCACTAAGCGACCAATAGGTCTTCAAGGAAAATAGCTTAGCTTTCCTTTGAGAAAAAAAGGGCCCATTTTGAAAAAAAAAGTCAAAAATGTTTTTGATTTTGGAAAAAAAAAATTGCAATTTTTTTTTTTAATTTTTTTTCCGAAAGATTGAAGAAATAGCTATCTAAACTATTTGGGACACATTTTGCTAAGAACAATAGGTAATACTTAAGTTACATGTATGAGAAAAAACACCTCTAAGTCAGAAAGTTCTCGAACGATCTTGTTGAAAAATTGTGTCTGAATTACTATGTCTTTAATCGGAAGATATCGATTTCAAAATTTAGTTCTCTTGACATGAAATGCCCCATATACTTATATATGTTGGGTCCTTATAAAATTCTTAGACGATCAAATATGTACGTCCGTCTGTATGTTGAAGTCACGAAAGGGTATAGAGGAAAGTACCTTTGGGAATTTAATTTAGCCCAAATATTCCCAGTTAATCGAAAATGTGAGCTGCTAGACAAAACCACGACTATAGAGGAGGCGTAGCTGCGCTTTGAATTTAAACTTTGAACATTAAGTTGACGGAGCTTCATGCCACCAAAGTGAGGTATCTTTATTATTATAATTATGCCGAATTATTAATCGTTTTTAATGAAATTTTACAGTTATACAGAATTTTTGAACAAAATGGTAAAGTAAAAAAAAAAAATTGTGATTTGTTATGAGAATCCCACAATTATTAAAAACCTGAAAAAATCCCCAAAAATTGTACATTTTGGATTTTTTACTCTGTTTACTGTACCACGGTTTAAGAACATATTGGGGCATATAAAAGAGGTTTCAATTGTATGAAAGCAGCGCGACAAAAGAACGCGATTAGAGAAAATTTTTAATACAAATTTTGAAATTATTTTTTTTTTTTTGTACTTTGTTTTAATATACAGTATGTCTTAACATTAATGAAAATACTTAATTTTTCGAAAAAAAACTCTCGAAACTCAATATTGATTTTGAAATTAAATCTTTTTTGCGAATACTCACACATTTTTTTTTAATTAAAGAATATATATATATGAAAAAAATCGTGATAGATTTGGATCCGCTATTACCTAAAATCTAGACTAGGTAGGTAAAAAACAGAAATTTTAATTTTCAAATGAGAAGATCTCTTAAACTTTAAGAGATAAAATATGTGTAGGCCTCATCCTGTGTATTTGACATACAGCCAAAATTTAGTATACAACACATTTTTATCTATGAAGCTAAATATTTTAGTTAGAGAATGAAATATATAAGTTTGAATAAACTTAAAATTAGAGTTTAATCTTTTATTATTTAAAAAATAAAATTAAAACAACAATCAAAAATTAGTATACAGTTGATTGATAATGCTCTATTTTATATTACCAGAATCCGAAAATAAAAAGTTAATATTTTGTTGGTCCTCTATTTAGCTTATTTACGGCCTCTAGTCCCCCTTTCATGGAGTTTACAAGATGTTCAGTTATATCTTTAGTAATTTCACCCCCATTTTTCTTTAAAGAGGGTTCGAAGTTCATCCTAAGATAAAATGCTCCGTTTTCCAATATTCCGGTCTAAAATTTCCCACAGGTGCTCTATTTGGTTAAGGTCTGAAGACTGCGGAGGTGAATTTAACTGCTTAGGCACGTTTTACAATAGTCACTCCTTAGCAATTCTGGCGGCGTGCTTTGCGTGATTGTCTTGCTGAGAGACCCATTGAGTTACAAGACCTAAATTTTCAGCACTTACTTTCAAATTGTCCTTTAAAATGTTTAACTAGTCTCGGCTAGATCCTGCAGCTGACATACAGCCCCACACCATCATTCAACCCCACGCCGCCATGTTTCACTTGGGGTCGTTGAGGCTCTTAGCTACTCCTATAACGTATGTGTCAAAAATGCACCAAATAGGTTTTACCGGCATCATTATTTGGATAAAATATATGAAAAACTTTGTATGGACTTCCCACTAACAAAGTGGGAAATGCATGAATTAAATAGCAAGGTGATAATATACAAAATGTGGAACAAATCGGTGTCCGTTTACATTGGTGGGTGGATATATAAGCTTCGGTAAAGACGAATATAACGCACTTACTTTTTAATCCTAGATAAGAATTTCAAACCAAAATACTGCATGTGATAGTGGATTATTTCCTAAATATAACAATAGATCTATGTCATTGAAAAAACTTAATTTCTGAAGGTTATTACTGGTCTAACCAATGGTTGTTAAATTGAAAAAGTAATCAAAGAGAAAGGTTAGGTTAGGTTATCAGGCAGCCGTCCAAAATCTTCTTTGTACAGCTCACTTGGGTCCAATAAATGTTCCCTTTGTGGTACCTGAAAGGAGATAAAGGAAAGGGGAAAGAAATAGAAGTAGATGATAGGCGTTCTATAGATTGTTAAGCACGAGAAGAAAAAAAAGAAATCGAGTAAGAGGAGAAGGTATTGAGAGTCAGACCATCATGGGACAGTTATCGTGTCGTCATGAGGTGCAATTTGCAAGTCCGGTCTTATCAACCACCTGCTTTCCCTAATAAAGGCGTCTATGCACCTTAATTTCTTCACTGATAGTCCGGAGAGGGTATCAAGAGATCACTCACCTAAAAGTCTGGCTCTTAGATCACCAAGTGCCGGACAGTTACAAAAGAAGTGTAGAATAGTTTCTTCCTCTTCCTCATTCTGACAGCTTCTACAGAAGTCGTTATAAGGTAACCCAAGTCTTGCAGCATGGGGACCGAAAGTGCAATGTCCGGTGATCATCGCCACCATATTGCGTAATCTTATTCGTTGTAGTCGAAGTAGATACGACGTGCGTGTGCAGTCCAGCACAGGCCATATCGTCCTCGTGATAGTACAGGTGGATTCATTGCCCCACCTCGTTTGGGCAAGTTCGTAGTATATGTCATGTATACGTTTCTTGCAAGTTGACAGCGGGATTCCGCAGAGGGAGTCTATATCATCTTCCGATAGAAGGGCTCCTAATCCTGCCAAGTGATCGGCAATACAATTGCTTTCATTGTCCCTGTGTTCACGTACCCATGTGAGTACAACTGTCGAATGTCTCGCCATCTCATTTAAGGATGCCCGGCATTCATGGACCATATTTGATGTTGTATAAACACCTATCAGGGACTTAATTGCGAGTTTACTGTCAGTATATATACGAATATCCCTACCAGATACACTGTAATATCTGAGCCAGTTGGCCGCTCTTTTAATAGCCGATACTTCAGCCTGAAGAATGCTGCATCCATCTGGAAGTCTAAAAGATATTCTTACTCCAAATTCAGGGATGTATACACCTCCACCCACCCTGTCCCCCTTTTTGGACCCATCCGTATAGATGGATAGCCTCATCTCATCAACAGGGAGACCATCGACAGCTTCCATATTGGATGGGATTGAGAAACCGAAGTTCCTCAGGAGGAAGGGCTTGAGAGTGCAGTAATCAATATGATCAGGAAGATTGCGTATACTTCCTATTATGCAAGCATGTCCTTAGGATCTGTAATTCCATGCATTGCAGGCGTTTAGCCTAAAGGCCGTATTCAATGCCAATTTTCTGGCCATAAGATCTACTGGTATCCAGTTGAGTAGAATGAATAGCGACTGCGTCGCGGTTGTTCGCAATGCTCCTGTTATCAGGATTGCCATGCTTCTTAATACCCTCTCAAAGAGTATACGATTTGAGGCCCTATCCATTGCCCCCCACCAGACAGAGACCCCATAGAATAATATAGGTTTAGTAACCGTATCAACTAGCCAATTCATGTTCCAGGGTCTAATACCCCATCTCGTGCCTATGGCCTTTTTGCAGACATACATAGCCGTGATGTCTTTAGCCGCTCTTGCCTCTGTATTGAGTTTCCAGGATAATTTTCTGTCGAGTATGATGCCCAGGTACCTTGCATTGTCCGAGAGTGACAATTTGGTTCCGTTAAGTGAACAGTACTAGTTCTGTCTTACTGGGATTTACACTTAAACCACTATCGATACTCCATCGATTCAATGTTTCTAGTGCCATTTCCAGTCTGCGATATCGTGCCCAGATGAATCCCTGAAACTGCAACCGCAAAGAGAAATAACTAGTAAACTAATTTGAATTGCAGACAAATTGTATTGGAAACTATCAATTCCAACACGGACACTTGATGATTAATTACACTTTGTGACAGAAAATAAACAATTTTTCTGGTAGGTGTTGTCGAGTACAACAAGTACCTCTTTCTGAAATTTCCCAAACAGACCCCAAAATCTTGAATTACCGGTAAAAATCTGTTTTTTCGTACCTTTATGCACTTATAACATTTCAGCTTAATTATATTATGTATAGTATGCCAATGATGTATTTTCTTGCTAGCAAAGACGAAAATATATATTTTTTTCAATGTGAAAAGAAATGTTTGACATAGGTACTAAATATGAAAGGATTTCAAATAAACTTTTTCCTAGACAGTTTGAATTAAAATATTTATCACATATTGAACTGATTTCAATTATTTTATATATGTAAAAGTATTCATGTGATCAAAAATAATTGGTCAATTCACAAGGTATCTTATCAGTCATATTGTCATAATGTCCTAATATATCACGACTCGGCTTAACCGACTCTTAGACATTCTGCGTTGGTCTCTGCTGGTTCTTTACGATAACACAATAAACATAGCATAGAAAGTAGTATTATTTTAGGAAATTTTTTGCTTGAAAAGCCATAAAAACCATTGTGAAATATTAGGACATTATGACAATATGACATGATAAGAGACCTTGTGAATTGACCAAATATTTTCTACTAAATTGTAAATTTTGAATTTGATAATTTTGATAATACAATAAACAATTTTAATTATTGGTTGAACTTTAATTATAAAAGTTATTGGAAAAAGATTTTTCGTAATTGAAAACTTAAAACAAAACTAAAATGTAGATTCAATTACGAAAACTGTTTTTGAGCACATGATATAAATACTTGAATTGAAACTGTTTAGAAAATAGTTTTATCTGTGTATAATTATTTACATATTACTATCGTCTACTATCATGGAAATTATCTAATAAATAACACTCATATTGAAAAACAATTTTTTAAAGTTAATAGGGATTTATTAAGCCCTTGTTTGATAACTTTAATAATATTTTTGAAAATGCTAGATAATATGCCGCATTGAACTATGAAGGTACTGACTATCCCGTATCCTTATACTAAATATCGGGATCTCAGTTAAGGAATTTGAGAGTCCACACAAATTCCTAAGTTTTGATGAAATCCAAGCAATTGATGTTATCTAAATTATCTGTACAAAGAGGGATAGGTGAAACAAATCAATATTAACTGTATTGGTATTAATATATATCACAATCTATGAAGTTCTTTCGAATGATAAAATAAGTGGGAGGGCGTGCTAAATTTAGTAATTCATATTTAGTGCACTGAAACCAAACCCCATACAACTATTTATGAGTGAATGTTTGTAAATATGTTACAATATTCATACAGACACACAGCAACTAAAATCATGCAAATAGTTACACCTACATAGACGCAAACAAACATAATTTCTGTATGGTTGGTAAAGGACTGACTGCATGACATATTGACCGCAATCGTAATATGTTCATAAACACACAGCCAGATACATTCCATACACAGATACATGTATGTATAGGAGTATTCTGTGAGGAAGAGCCAGAGGCAGATACAGAGACAAACAATGTGAGACCAAGTCCAGAGTTTGTCATACAAACAAACAATGTGGCAACAAAGTTAATTTTTATGTGGTACCAATATAATGATGGTGATCATGACGATGATGAAAAATTTATTAAAAATGCAGACATAACCGAACACAAAACATGGTCAGAATAAGTTTAAATTAAAATATTGTTGCATGAATGACACACAAACACTTTAATGTTTGGATGTGTAAATTTAAGAATGTATATGTGTATGATTGGTATTGTATAGGTATTTTATATTGCTACCAAATTGAAATTGGTTGAGTTGTTGATGACGATGATTTTTTGGTAAATATGACAGCTTTGGTAAATGGAAATGTTTTTTCAGGTTTTTTTTTTCTTTTTTTTTTTTTTTTTTTTGAATTAATATTATAAAGCTACTAATAATAATGTTGATGATAATAAACTTTTTCCAATAAATGCGATGATAACGATAATGAAGTTCGTTAACGATAATAATTATGACAAAACTATTGGGTATGAAAAAAAAAACTCCGTTTTGATTACTTTACTATAAAGCTTGAAGAAAATATGTATCAATGTATCTCGAAGATGCCGAAAAAGCAGTTCACCAGAGCCACTATTAGAAAATTTATAAATGCATATCAATGACCACTACTGAATTGTTAATGACATCAATATTTCTATTTGATCCACAATATAACATAAATCCCCATTACATAGATATGATGATTTAATAATAAAAACTTAACAAAATGTTCACTGCCACAGCTCATGTGTTTCTGAGTTGATTTGAATTTGCATATCAAGAAATTTTATATTCAACGTATCTTAACCTATAATTGACAAATATTTATCATAACAATAAATGACGATTGTTGTCCAGACAAAGTTGTTTGAGCAAAAATACTAACAATTTTGTCATAACGCAGCAATAATACTAATAAATGGGGACTAATGAGAGAGATCGAAAAAATCTTAACATTCATATATGTTAATAAAAAAGAAACCACTAAAACACAGTCTTAATTTTTTTATTTGATTGGAATTATTATTACAACTTACAAAAAATATTATTTTTTTGCTTCTAATCAATAGTGATGAATTTATGAACCTTTTCCTGAAACCCTTCCATTAAAGTACTTTATGTCACTTTGTTCGAACAGGTAGCCCATCTCCGTTTAAAATCTACAACACTCTTTTAACAAGAGCTCAATATATCTCCACTGGCCTTAGATCCAGGCAGTTTGGAGGATTTGCCTCTCTTGGTACAAATATCACATTATTGTTCTTGTACCACTCAAGACCTTGCAAAACATAGTGACAGGGTGCCAAATCAGAGCAAAAATAAGTTGACACAAAGAAATCTTATGAATGGAAGCATCCTCTTTTCTAAACATTCCTTGATGTAAATTTCGTAAATTGGTCAACTTCATATTACCTGCCATACCAAGATTTTTTAGAAAAATTGTCTGCTTTTGGGTCCTAAACTTTTCTACAACCTTCCATCGAGCATCAGCAACATACGAATATTGACCCGGAGCTGTGTTCTGTCTTTTTAGCAGAGTTCCTGTCAGGAACTTTTTGAGCCTCGTATGTTTTTAAACCTGCATTGGCTTTAACTTTTCGTACCAAATAGTACGATTACTGAGCTAACCGGACTGCTTTCCTACCGGATGTGTTGGGAGATCTTATGAAAATGCTTTCTATTTATTGGCTTTAGAAACATCATGTGGACAATTCCTTCAATCTGAATCGTGTTTTCTATCAACGGACAAGTTCTCCCGATACTGTTGGACGGTAGACCTTTGATTGTTTGGCCAACATTTTGTAGAATTAAGTTGGATTTTGTTGAAAATATTTACTAATTTCAATACGTCACTCATTTTAATCAGATTAATTTTTTTTCATGACAACCATTTTGACATTTATCATGACAAAAATTATCAACTCTTCTACTTTTGAAATCGATGTCTTCCGATTGGGATGAAATTTAGTTATATTAGATAGTAATTCAGACACAATATCGGCCGAGAAATTTCTGAGTTAAAGGTAATAAGTTACATGGATAAGAAAAAACACCTGTTTGGCCAAAATGTCAAATTTTGACCCCCTCTAACTTAGAAAGTTCTTGACCGATCTTGTTGAAAAATTGTGTGTGAATTAATATCCAATAGAACTAATCATTTCTTCACAATCAAAAGACATCGATTTCAAAAGTAGGTTCACTTGACATGAAATCCCCCATATGTACATTAGGGTGGCCCTTAATAAACGGAAGTTGGATTTTTGCCAGTCTCACCCTCCAGTTTGATGAAGATTGGTAAAAAAATCATCCTGAAAAAATTTTAGGTAGATCGGTTGGGGTTAAGCCGCAAGCCCTCTGAAGTTTTATGATGCATTTACAAGGAGAAAAAAATGCATTTTTTTCAGTTTTTGTAAAAATTTTGGCATTCAAAATATAATATTATTAAATGTGTACGTAATTGTCGTTCTAATAAGACATAAAAACCAGAAATTGTTAAAAAAATTTTAAAGTTATTGAAAATTCCCCAGGCCATTAACGTGTCTCAGGTCACTAAAACAAGAAATGTAAGAAGAAAATTAACATATTTTAATAAATATTAAAATAAAAGCTCATTTTTACTTAAAATATATCCATAATTACTTGTATATGAGTTTTTGTCTTCGTAGGATACAGTTAACCTATTCGCAGGTCTGATCAAAAAAAAAAAAATTTTTTAACGGCTGTTTCAAAACTATATTTTCATATTTTTAAAAATTTTATTAAACAAATTTCAAATCTGTGAGTATTATTAACATTGTTGTAGAACATACAACATTGAATAAAAGCTTTGAGTTGAGCATTGTTTGTAAGTATTGCAACACCAAATGATTAATGACTAACATCGAAAGCTCTAGAATACGAATATTCTAGTTTTAAGATCACTGTAGAAATAGAGCTTTCTAGATGGTAATGCAGCGTATATAAATTGGCGGTGAGAACATCACAAGAGTGAGTCTAATTTGAAACATCGTTAAAGATATAATTTACATTGCCAGTGTATACTTGTACATTATAAAGAGTGTGTGTATTTCTGCGAATTGATAAATGTGTATAAAAACACTGAGTGCCTATTTGCACTGTTGTTGTTGTAAATTTATAATAAATAAAGAGTTGTTACAATTTTAAACTACTAAACTGTTTTTATTTGCAATCAAAAGTGTCCGGTTTATTAAAAGGAAATAAACCATCATTTTAAGAAGGTTAAAACGTAATAATATTCAGATAGCATTCGAGCCAGAAGACAGTTTTTCATATAAAAAAAAAAACTAAGTGAAATTTAAAAAAAATTGTTTTTCAAATATCTCTTGATATAACATTATGTTATTTTTAAGTACATATATTTATAAATTGGCATAATTAATGAATTGTAGTAAGATACTCACTCGTATCTCCAATCGTTCACGATCTACTAAATTATTTCTAAAATAATAAACCACCGTGATATTATTCATCTCCGACGAAACCACAGGCTCTGGTAATATTTCTTCAGAACTGGTTAAATGAATCCTTCTTGTTCTACGAATTCAATTAAAATCCCTGTAAATGGAATGAAAGTTTGCGTACTGTCCACGAGTTTTTTGATGTCTTATTTAGAAGATAAAGAAATAAAACTAAGTCTATGTTAACTTTTATTTCTTTATTTTTCATGCCGCAGCAAAAAAATAACATTTCACTTAATCATTAACTCGTTCTACTATTCCAAAGACTTGGCAACTTTTCAAAGGTTTTTTAACAAATGTAAACAAAAATACATCCATTAATTTCAGTCCAATTTTAAAACCAGTTATATTTAAAAAAAAATAAGATTGATTGGGTTAGTTACTATAATAAATCCTTTCCACACAGGCACCAGCCACGTTATTTGGTCTATGTTAGTTTCCTTCCCACTAAGAAGGTTACATTGATCTTGTCTTTGAAATTATTTTGTTCGAGAACCAAAAACTTGAAAAGGGTTTTTCATTAACCCAATAAATTCTTTAAAACTAAAGTCATAAATATTTATGCATACATATACTCGTAGCTACAGTAGGATGTTCAAATTGGAAGAAAAAAAATATATTATTTTGTAAATTGGACTAAAATCATTAAATTGAATCGTTGATATAGCAGTCTAAAATATTTGTTTGTCCTATTTATATGAATAATATGAGAAAAATTCCTACACTAATTTCACAAAAAAGCTTCCCGTCGGGACACTCTAATGCATATTATACAAACACAACCATAAAATCGAGCAATATTGATGAAATGTGTGGGCTGCACGGTAATTTGGTGAAATTTGTATTTTTTTTTTTTTTATTTATTCCACACATTAAATAATTTCTGATATACTCGCACTCTGTTATTTAAAACCAATAATGAAGTGAAAATTATTGAAATTACATATTATGAAATATTTGAAAATTTAACCACATTATGGTTGCAGTAAAATTGATATCAAAAGCAAATTTTTGAAACTGAACACAAACCGCTTAAAATAAAGTTTTCAAATATTGTTATAATAATTATACATAATGGCTTATGCCGTCGACCACACAGTAATACTAGTAATAATAATAATAATGATAATTATATTTATATTTATTATATTATTGGAGTTTATATGTACGTTGTACATAATAATGTTAGAATCAAGTGCAGATGTTAATTAATGACCATTTCATTGGCACATTTAGTGTCAAGTTATTTAATGAAAGCCAAGGTGAATCATACACAACTAATTTAGATGAAACAGAATAAAATAACAATTGTTATATGAGGAAATTAAAAAAATGGCAAGATTTGTTAAAGTTGAATTGAGATGACTCACATTTTTATAGTGTTTTGAGGTACAAGAAATCATTGATATCTATTGATAGATCATATCTTAAAAGTTGCAAACGATGTTCCAATAAATTGATATATGTACTCACAGTTTATAACCAACAGATTCTTTTCTACATACATAATAGGGTGGGTGGATTTTGCAATCTATATTTTTTATGATAAATCGAAAGAAATCAATTTTTCGACCATAACTCGTTCAAAATATTTTTTTTTTTTTTTTTCGAAAAACTGATATGACCATCTTTAGAAATAAGGTATTTGATACGGAAGAAAATACATAAAAATTAGTTTTGTGCGTTAAAAATAAAAAAAAGTAAAAAATTAAAAGTTTTTTTCGATAAAAAAATCGTCTAAAAAGACAGAAAAAAAGATTTTTTCGAAAAAAATGATATCGCCATCGTTTTAAACGTATAATTTTACCTAGGATAGAATTATTAGGTTACGTGGATTGCTCAAAATTTGAGGTACCCTTAGAAACTTTTTTCTCGTTTGCTGAAAATCATACATGAAAAGAGAATGGTTACCGACTTGTGTCCAATCACACAGTGCCCATAAGAAGCCTAATCGAATTACTACCAAGAGACAAAAGAGTCCAGGTCCTCAGAGTGGGCCAGAGCATTTTGAATACAAGTGATGACATTTGACCACCTGAGTCTCTCTCAACGCCCATTCATCTATCAAATTTAATACGGTCAGCAAGGGAGTGTGAATATCCCTGTGCGCAAGACTTACGTCTAGGGACGACCCGTAGGTTCCGCATTCATCAGATACTTCATTTTCCAAGATGCCATGACCTGGAACCCATATTAACTCGACGTGATGTTGTCTTCGTTGTGCCAGTGAATGAATACAATTGAATAGACATTTCGACTTAATAAAGTTGGAGTTAAGAGCATTGATTGATGCAAGGCTGTGCAAGTAGATATATTTTCTATATTCAGTTCCCGGATTTATCACCCCGCTCTATCGATGGCATAGATCCCTGCCTGGAAAATCGTGCAGGTAGCGTGCAATCGAAGAGATATCAAAAAGACCAGTTCATCGGAGAAAATTCCTGAGCCCGTTTCTGTCTTTAAGACATCAGTGTAGATCAGCGAAAGGCTCTCAAATGAGCTCTCTTGTTTTTGTTTTCACATGTACGCAAGCACACACATTGTATAAAAAACAATCAAAATCAGTTAGTCTCGCATGAGCATTGATAGAAGCAGGTTGTTTTACGCTTTTCGTTTTTATGCTTGTTTATTTCAGTTATTGTTTTTGTTTTTTTCTCAACTTTTTACTCAACTCATACAACTACAATATTTAAAAACTGTAGTGGTGTGAGTTTGCCCTGGCTGGTGTAGATTGAGATAACGTCGTTTCGAAGGACAGAATTCGCGGCCAAATCATCCCTTGTCGGTATACTTATCCTAACTGTTCTATAAAAATTCAATGTAGGTATTATGTAGTCCGTTTGTTGCCCCATGATTGGTCTGTCTATCTTTTGTAGGATGATGCGGTGACCAATATGATCATGCTATAGTCCGCCCGACTCTTTGAGTCGTAGAGTAGACTTAACAGAAATGATATATATAAGTAACATCGTCTCTAGACTGGCCAGATGAATGGATTTCATAGAGGCAGTAATTGCAAGACAGGATAGTGTTTATACCAATCAAGAGCCCTATAGGTAAAAATAGGTCTTATGACCGCATTGTAAATCCAGTGTACAATATATGGTTTAAGACCCCATCTCCTCCGAAAGGTTTCCTTTCAGATGTAGAGGGCACAAAAAGCCTTTCTAACTGATCTCTCAGAATTACGTTTCCACGGAGCTTAGTGTCCAGAATAACACCAAGATATTTGGCTTCACTCGAAATCATCAGAAAAGTACCATCCACTCATGGAGGTCTGAATTCTGGAATTTTACATCTTCTAGTAAAAGGAACCAGGTCGGTTTTGGCAAAGTTAACCCCTAGATCGTTTTCCCTGGCCCATGATTGCAAAACGCTAAGAGCTGATTCCATGAGTTCACTTGTTTTGAGAAGAAACTTGCCTTTAGTAAGAAGAAAACGTCATCAGCATATGCGAATACTTTGGTGCCTGTCCTACTGAACCTGAAAAGAATATTATTTTCGACAAGATTCCACAAAAGTGGATAGATGGCATCACCTTGTGATTTGACTTTGAGTTTATGACCCAGCCGCTGATCAACACCTAAGTTACCTAAAGTATTGACTATTGCGGATATGTTCACATTATTAAACGCAACTTCTTTATATAATATATTTTCTTTATGCTTAAATATACTTACATCCCATTCAACCTAGTGCCTCGCGTTTGTGTCTCAAAGTTACTTTGAATGTAGTTACTTCAAAAGTTTATTTTGTACTTCACTTTAGAGAGTAGTATTTTAGCCACTAGATGTTATCTATTGGAGAGTAGTCAGTGGAATGTTTATTTACATGCAATCGGTGATTGGACTGTTTAGGAGATGTCTTTTGAACTGACTATTTGAAGTCACTGACTATTTGAAGGCACCCGTACATGTTAAAATATCTAGTTATGTGTCTGTTCCTTACAACTTAGGTAGCTAGTAAGGTAACCGAAATATGAATCCAATGAATTAGTTATTTTGGTCCAGCTATTGGACACTCTGCTTAAATTTTTTCTATTTTAAAAAAGTTTCGCTTAACAATAATAATTGTGAAAAATTATTTTTGAAGCTGATTCTGGTTCTACATTTATTTAAACCAAATTTAACAATAAAATCTACAAGATACTATGAAAAAAATATTTACAAAAAGTTTTCGGTTGATGTTAAAAAAAGGCAAAAGAAAATAAAATCTCAATAAGAAAATCTCTCTAGGGCAAGACTACAAGCTCCTCTACACACAACCATAACCATTAAAGAAATTATGTAACCAAACCTGTACCATTTTTGAAATTAGTCCGGACAAATATGATTTGGTGATATATAAAAATAATATTGTGTGATTTAGTTATCATTTAGTTTTTTTATAAATTGTTTTAACATATAGATAATTTTAAATGCTAAGGTTATTTCAGCTAACCTTATTAACTATTAAAAAATAGCGTTCATACCATTGTGTTTAAAATATCACATTTCTGCGTGTGCTAAATTAATCCTTAAGGTGTTGAGCAAATACAATACATCTCCGCAAGATAATGCCCAAGAGTTACAAGAGACGTGCGTTATCGCTAAACGACGAAAAACAAGTTAAAATATATGAGATGAAGAAAAGATGAATGTTTATCACACGTTGGTGGTCACTTGAGGTTTTCAGTTTCATTATCTTTAAAAGCAAACATAAATGCTTATTTTGTATTCATATGTATGTGTGACAAGTGCATACATGCATTCACCTATGTATGGAAGTGTTTGTATGTGTACAGTACATCAGAAAGGTGTCAGATAAATGTTACTTTTGCATAAAGAATTAGCTTTCATACATTCATTCATTCAATTGTCGCTGTTCTCTGTGGTATGTTCACTTTTTTCGCTTCAATTGGAATTTTTGTCGCATTTACAACCGCGTTTTCCTACCATCCAAAAAATCATTCCGTCATTCTTCTTTTAATCACCCCAATTCATTCATACCGTTGGTTCGTTCGTTCTTTCATCCATACATCCTTTCGTTTATTCATCCATTTGCTCATTCATTGGGTGATGAGTGACCACAAAACCCCCACAGAGCCCAAAGACTTTAAAGCACTTGTGGCCAACGGAATGAATGCATGAGTGCAGTTGCAGAGTACAACGAGATGTTGTTCATTGTTTACTTGCTTCGTAATGACTTGCAGCAGCCAACAAAAGCAAACGACGGACATTGGGTTAGAACTGCTAAAAATAATGTTGATAAGCTTAGTTTTATTACTTTGTTGTAGTGCTTATAAAGACTACGGTTAACTGAAAATTAGCCCTTCTTGGAAAAAAAAAAAAATCATAAGAAATCAATAAGAGATCGAATGAGAAGCCCGGTCAACGAGCCGAATCAACACCAAAGCCAAATATCCATGGCGCTAAGGTAATTCTCTGTATTTGGTGGTAGCAAAAGGATCATATCTATTATGAGCTGCTAAAATCTGACCAGACTATCACCTGTAACGAACCCAACTGATTCGTTTGAAGCGAACTTCGGTCGACAAAACGCCCAAAATAGGCGCCAGACATGAAACCGTAATATTTCATCATGACAACGCTAGGCCACGTATTGCTATATCTGTAAAAAAAACTATTTAGAAAAAAGTGGTTGGGAAGTTTCGCCTCAACCGCTTTATAGTCCAGACTGTGCCCTGTCTGACTACTATTTGTTTCGATCGATGTAGAACGCTCTCTCTGGGATACGCTTTACTTTGCAACAGAGTATCCGATATTGTATTGATTCGTTATTGGCCTCAAAAGATAAGCAGTTCTTTTGGCTCGGAATCCATATGTTTCCAGAAAGATGGGAAAAGGTAATAACTAACAACTTTGAATAAATTTATATTGTATAAATGCTTCAAATGCGTTTAATGTTTTTGCTCGTTACTAAATATACTAGGTGGCGCAAAAGTAATCCTCCTACCAGAAAATGCTATAAATTTTGCGATTGGCCCCGAATGTCAGTTCTGTTTTGACATTTGTGTAGTAAGCACATGCGAAATACACGTTAATAAACAATGTTACGCTACACTGCTCCAGAACACGGTATATTGCTGACTATTTATTTGACCAATAATCGGTCGGTGACTTTGGCACAACATGAATTTCGTCGCAGATTTCCTGGCCGTCCAACGCGACGTTTAGCCGCTCGCCTCGAAGAGGCTGGCACAACACGAGATGGTGCCAGGCGTGGCAGACCCCGGAATAGCCGTTCTGCAGAGAATATTGCTGCTGTAGCCGAGGATGTCATGGAAGCGCCGTCGACATCGACCAGACGACATGCCACGCAAATGGGTATCAGTCGACGGTCTTTACAGCGAATTTTGGTACACAATTTGAAAATGTTTCCGCACAAAGTCCAGACGGTGCATCAGCTGTTAGCTGCTGACCGCCAATCGCGTCTAACATACGCTCAAGCCATCCTTAATCACCACCAAGAGGAAGATGATTTTTCATCAAAAATAATCATGAGTGGTGAGGCCCATTTCCATCTTAGCGGGTACGTAAATAAGCAAAATTTACGCTTCTGGGGCACTGAAAATCCGCGTGTAACCCACGAAGAGCCATTACACCCGCTCAAAGTCACTGTATGGTGTGCTGTTTTCGCTGGAGGAGTCATCGGACCTTTTTTCTTCGAAGACGTCGCGGGCCAAACGCTACAGAGCAATGATCAACGAGTTCTTTTTGCCACAACTTGATGAATTGGGATTGTAAAACATGCGGTTCCAACAGGATGGTGCAACGGCACACACTGCACGTGCCACAACCGATATGCTGAAGGATGCATTTCCCGGGCGCCTAATCTCCCGTTTTGGCGATTTGCACTGGCCAGCAAGATCGCCTGATTTGACCGCTCCAGACTTCTTTTTGAGGTGCTTTTTGAAGTCGCAGGTTTATGTCAACAAGCCTAAGACTCTTGCAGCTCTTAAAGACAATATCCGTCAAGAATGTGAGGACCTATCGCCGGAAGTTTTGGCCAAAGTGATGGAAAATGCCATAAAAAGGGCTCAAATGACAATCAACTGTGGCGGTGGCCATTTACATGACATCATATTCTCGACTTGATGTAAAAAAAACTAAAAGACCAAATAAAAATAATCCACAAGAACAATCAAAGTTTTTCATTTTTTTTTTTTTATTACAGCCAAAAAACATCGGAAGTTTACTTTTGCTCCACCTTGTATATTGCTAAGTTCAATAAATCGATTATTTTTATAGGAAAATAGTTTTCAATTTATTACCATTTCTCAAAAATTCTACCCCAATGTGCAACGTACGTATGTATGTACGTGTTTGATAGTTGCAACGTTACTGCAAATAAATCTCATAAAATAATTACACATGTAACGGTAAATGTTGTACAATTACCAACACCAACAAGTAATGTTGCAAAAAAGGAGCAACAATAAAAAAATAAGAAAAAAACGCATAAAAATAGGTGTAACTGACCAGATCCTGACCAGCTTATGCATTCTTAGGTCATAAAAATCCATTTTGGGTGTGTGTGTGTAAATGTTATTGTGTTTTTTTTTCACTTAAACTGCATTTAAATCTTGTTCTCGTGTGTCTGCGTGTGTGTTTGAGGTGGCTTTTGTGTAAATTGAATACGATTTTTCTTTTATTGCGTTTTTTGTTCGTTGCTTTACTTGTTTGCCATTTTTTTTTTGTAGCATTCCGCTCCGTTTGTTAGTAGCTGCTGCTGTGTGCTGTTTGTAACATCTTTCAGAGAGGATGTGCTTGTATCGGGGTGCTTGTTTGTGACCAGTGTAAGTTACAATGTTTTTACAAGAAGTAACCTTTGGCTCCATTTCTTTCCACATTTTTTTTTTCCATTTCATTATTGTTTTTGTGTGTCAGAACATGAATGCAACCAGTGTTTACTTTTTGGTTAACAAAACGCGTACGGTCATGGTTAATTCTACTGCATTGGTATGCTCGGTCATCTTTTGAGTATCGCGAGAATGACAATTGTGTTTGCTGCAATAGCAGCGTTGTAATTCTTTGTTATACATATTGCAAGCCTGCAGATTCTGACAGACTAGGATATACTAGAATATCCCTTATTTTGCACATTTTGGATTTTCGCTGCTCCAAGGTTCTCCGTCATTTAAAAGCCAAATCCTGCAAATTTTTTCAAATTTCGAGGTTTGTGTAAAAAAAAAATATTAAAAATTAAATGTTGAAAAAATTCCAATTAAAAATAGTTTTTGTATTTAATTTCAAATAAAATTTAAAAACATTATTGATGCACACCTAATACAATTTAGATTTGCCTTTTGACTTGTAATTTAAAAATCAAAAAAGTTTTCTAAGCCTGTAACCCCTAGTGCCTGTAACCCTCCAAGTGGAGCGGCTGAATATAAAGAAGGAAAACTTACAACCCTTCAGAAGACAACGGGATACCACTGAAGTATTTTATCCCTTTTAAACCATACAATCATGAATACAGAACAAAATATATGGCCCTCAATCTCCGGTATCACGAGAGCGCTAAGAATCCCCGGAGGTAAAGCAAAACAAAAAATCAACATTGGTACATGGAATGTCCGAAACCTGTACGAAGCCGGAAAGTTAGCGAAATGAATAGGCTTAAAATTGATATACTTGGCGTGTGTGAAACTTGGTGGCCAGATGCCGGAGAATTTGTATCTAATAATGCGAAACTATTTTATTCAGGGAACCTCAATAAAAACCATAGAAACGGAGTTGGAGAAATCGTTAAGCACCAAATGCGTTGGAGGATTTATACCAAAGTCTGACAGTGTGATGATGATAAAAACAACGGCCAAACCACTCAACAAGAATATCATACAAGTATATGCTCCCACAGCTGATAAAGATAATGAGGAAATCGAGGCATTTTATGGTGAAATTGAGGAACTGCTTAAAATGACAAAACCCCATGAAATAACTGTTGTCCAAGGTGACTTCAACGCTCAAATAGGAAGAGATGTTGTTACAGGGATTATTGGACGTTATGGTTTAGGCGAAAGAAATGAGAGAGGTGACAGACTCATTCAATTCTGCCAAGAACATAGAATGAAAATTACGAACACCTTGTTCAGCCTTCCACCTAGAAGACTTTATTTCTGGAAGTCCCCCAGGATAGAAAATATTATAAGAAACCAAATAGATCAAAGAAAAAACAACATCATAAACTTGACACCGGAAAACTTGAAATCTCGGATATTAAAACAAATGTAACAGATATCATTAATACCGAACTTAATAATATTGATAGAGAAGATGTGGAAAATATATGGTTTTCAATGAAAAATACCATTAACTCAATTGCTCAAAATACTCTCGGAAGATACATAAAGCCAAAAACTAAAGATTGTATGACAAAAGAATTACAACAGCTTATGGACGAACGCCGCAAAAATTCAAATTCAAATTAGGAATTATACTATGAGATTGAGAGGCTAAGGAGTTTACACGATGATTTCAATCTACACAAGAAATTAAAAGAAATCAGTTCTCTACAACAACGATAATGAATCAGTGTTTGATATTAGAGAAAAGAAGATGATTTGGGAAGAATACATTCAACAATTATTTAACGATGACAGTAGATCATGTTATGATAACCAAACATCAAAACAAATGTCAAGAACTTGTATCACAGACAGTGAAGTGGAGGGTGCGATAAGATTCCTCAAAGATAAGAAGGCCAACGGCCCTGACGAAAACCCTTCCGAGATACCTAAACTCATAAATGAAAATAACATCCAACTTTTACAAAAATGTTTAAACACATATTTGACACGGGCCAATATCCACACGATTGGCTTAAATCCACCTTTATTACAATTCCCAAGAAAAGTCACGCTAAGAAATGTAATGAATACCGACTTATGAGTTTAATATAAGTCGGTCACGCACTTAAAATAATTCACAACAAGATTTATGAGAAATGCGAATGTTCTATGGGAAAGACTCAATTCGGATTCAAAGAAGGGAAGGGCATACGCGAGGCACTTTTTTGTGTTCAGGTTTTAGTACAGAACTGTCGGAATGTTAACAAAGACATTTTTATATGTTTTATTGACTATGAGAAAGCTTTTGATACAGTACAACATGATAAGCTGATGGAAATTCTCATGTCCCTTGGAATAAGTGATAAGGAGATCAAATGTATTAGAAGTTTATACTGGCATCAAACTGCACAAATTGCTATCAATGGAGATGTCACAGATGAAATAGCTATAGCTAGAGGTGTCAGACAAGGTTGCATTCTATCTCCCCTATTATTCAACGTATACTCGTAGAGAATTTTCCAAGAATCTATTAATAACATCCAAGAAGGTATAAAAATAAACAGGGCTTTTATCAATAACATCAGATACGCCGATGACACTACATTATTGGCTATACTGTCAGCCTTCTGGACTTCGGACTTGGTTACAAGCCTAACTTCATGCAGCGAGAAATATGGGCTCAAAATTAATATTCATAAGACAAAATACAAGGTGGCGCAAAAGTAATCCCCCTATTAGAAAATGCTTTAAATTTTGCGATTGGCCCCTAATGTCAGTTCTGTTTTGACATTTGTGTATTAAACACATGCGAAATACACGTTAATAAACAATGTTACGCTACACTGCTCCATTTGGTACAAGAGGAAGATGATTTTTCATCAAAAATAATCATGAGTGATGAGGCCCATTTCCATCTTAGCGGGTACGTAAATAGGCAAAATTTACGCTTCTGGGGCACTGAAAATCCGCGTGTAACCCACGAAGAGCCATTACACCCGCTCAAAGTCACTGTATGGTGTGCTGTTTTCGCTGGAGGAGTCATCGGACCTTTTTTCTTCGAAGACGTCGCGGGCCAAACGCTACAGAGCAATGATCAACGAGTTCTTTTTGCCGCAACTTGATGAATTCGGAATTGGAAAACATGTGGTTCCAACAGGACGGTGCAACGGCACACACTGCACGTGCCACAACCGATATGCTGAAGGATGCATTTCCCGGGCGCCTAATCTCCCGTTTTGGCGATTTGCACTTGCCAGCAAGATCGCCTGTTTGATCGCTCCAGACTTCTTTTTGTGTGGCTTTTTGAAGTCGCGGGTTTATGTCAAAAAGCCTCAGACTCTTGCAGCTCTTAAATACAATATCCGTCAAGAATGTGAGGACCTATCGCCGGAAGTTTTGGCCAAAGTGATGGAAAATGCCATAAAAAGGCCTCAAATGACAATCAACTGTGGCGGCGGCCATTTACATGACATCATATTCTCGACTTGATGTAAAAAAATTAAAAGACCAAATAAAAATAATCCACAAATAAGTTTTTCATTTTTCTTTTTTTTAATTACAGCCAAAAAACATCGGAAGTTTACTTTTGCGCCACCTTGTATATCTAATAACGAAGTTTTAAGGTGAATGAATCGGGAACGTGAACATAAAAAAACGAAAAACTACATATTTAGGACATGTTATGAGGAATCCCAAAAATACAGTACTTCAAACAATCCTTCAAGGCAAAGTGGAAGGAAAATGCAGTAGGGGCAGAAAGGAGATGTCATGGCTTGAAAATATACTACAATGGCCAGATCTCAGAATGTGGAGAATCTCATAAATGCTGCGAGAAATAGAAATGACTTTGCTCAAATTGTGAACGATGTATGAAATCAAATCTAATATAGAATAAGCAATACATTTTTGAAATGTAAATTTTGTAATTGTGTGGTCGCTAACATTCCAAAATCGAATATGCAAATAAAGAAGAAAAAGTCCAAATGGGTAAACGAAATACAAAAACTATTTTTAATTGGATCTTTTTCAAAAAAAAAATTTTTTGGGAAATATTGTTACTTTGACTCAAAACTCGAAACTTTAAATAAAAGTGCAACGTTATCCGATGTTGCTAAAATATTCAACAATTGGTTTTTAAACGATGGAGAACTATTTTAGACTTTGGGAGTATCGAAAAACCTAAAATTTCTAAATAAGGGCCACCCTAATATAAACATTCATAAAATTTTGTAGTTTTTCCAAGATTTAAGACATCATATTTCTGGACAGGAAATAGTAACCAGTCAAAATACCAGTGATTTGATGAACACATTAATGAGTCGATTATGGATGGCAACCGAACTTTAGTTGCGTTGTCAGTTGCCTAAATGGTATTACAGATGGCAACTGGCAGCTATCTTTTCTGTTGCCGAATTGGCAACCAGAAATTTTTAGTTGCCCTCTGGCAACGCAACTGAAGTTCGGTTGCCTTCCATAATCGACCCATAAATATATAATATCTGTTGTAAATTTTATTGCTAATGAATATGAAAAATCCGAAATTATCATTTGTAATTTAAAAATATCGACTATAATTCTGCACCATCCTGTTTCAATAAAGAACAAATTCAGTTTTCGTTTTTATGGCAGTGGTTTATGAATGTTTTCCGTATCTTACCAATAGGGATTTTTTTTTTAATAAACTGCAGTATTTTTTCCATTGAAATAATTAAATTTACCCCAGAGATACATTCGAAAAACATCAGTCAAATTAGTTAGTATTTTCCAAAATAAAAAAACAAAAATCAAATTTTATAATAAAACCCAAAAAGGAAAAACAAAGCAAAGCAAAAGAAATAATCTACTAGCACTTACTGATAAAATATAAACCAGATGTGTAAATACAGTCGCATTGGTAATGTTTGTAAAATGAAAATAAAATTAAAGGGATATGAGTGTATTCGTACATTAATAATAAATGGTGACCCTTTATATTTCCAAAAGAATTCTTCATATATTTTTAATTGAAATCTTGGTTTAACTTGACTTGTTGTTAACCTTTTAATGTTTTTTTCTTTTTTAAATTGAAATGAACATTCAGGTTAATAAGTAGTTTTACAAAGTAATACAAGTCAATTGGGTTTATTGAAATAACTAAATAAACTAATTAAATGAGTGCATAGTAATTTCAATAGTAATGAGTAAAACGACTGAACTGGACTTTGACACTGTATCTATGTACTAATTACGAACTGTTTCTGCAATATTAAAAACACTTAATTCTATCACCTGGGCCTAAATTTAGTCGATACCAATACTAATTAAACAATATCAACCAGCGAAATATATAAAATGTGTTATATTCAGGGCAAGTTTAAATGTGCACAAAAAAATTAAAATTAGAAACAAAAAAAGCTCAAAAAAACTTCACAAAATTTTTACAAATATGCAGAAAATGCCTGAATATGCATAGGAAAAAACAAAAATAAGAGTTTAAATTAATTTTATTGCACAATACTAACATTTTGTTACAAAGAACAATAAATAGTTTTTCCACTTTCCACAATTAAATATTTTTTATATTTTTTTATTTAGCATTTATTTTGAAACATTTGTATAAGGACTGAGATCGAAAAATTCTTAACACACGTTTTTCAATAAAACTTTTAACCCAAGTATTATTAGATTTTTTTTTGATCAAGTTACCTTTGTAAAGCATGTCACCTATTATATTTAATGTCAATTATGTTCATTTGTTGTTAATCTGATTAAAATGAGTGACGAGAAAAAAGTGTGTTCTAAAATTATTAAATATTTTCAACAAAACTTAGTCCTACAAAAAGTTGGCCAAACAATCAAAGATCTGCTGTCAAACTGATTCCAATGTTATTAAACAGTATCGGGAGAACTTTTCCGTTGATAGAAAACCTGGTTCATTTAGAAGGAATGGTCCACATGATATTTCTAAAGCCAATAAATATAAATCATTTTCAAAAGAGATCCCAACACATCTGGTAGGAAAGCAGTCCGGTTAGGTCAGCTTTCGGACTACTTGGTACGAAAAGTTAAAGCCAATGCAGGTTTAAAAACATACAAGCTCAAAAAGTTCCTAACAGGAACTCTGCTAAAAATTTATAGGCCAACGACAGAGCACGGAAATTGAAGTCAAATTTTATACAAAAAATAAACCTGCTGCATAATGAATGACGAAAAGTACGTATGGACATTATTTCGCAGCTTCCGTGTCAATATTTTAAAATTGCTGATGCTCGAGAGAATTTTGAAGAAAAGTTTAGGACCCAATATGAGAAAATTTTCCCAAAAAATCGATCGAAACAAATAGTAGTCGGACACGGTCCGGACAATACATCGGATGAGATAAAACTTCTCTAAATACTTCTCAATAGATATTGCAACATTTGGCCGAGCGTTGTCATAATGGAATATTACTGTTTCATGTCTAGCCCCATATTCTGGGCATTGTTTCGGCCAATGCTCACTTCAAACGAATCAGTTACATTCGGTACAGGTTTCTTGTGATGGTCTGGTCAGTTTTCAGCAGATCATAATAGATAGGACCCTTTTTCTCCCACCAAATACATAGAATTACATTAGCGCCATGGATATTTGGCTTTGGTGTCGATTCGGCTGGTTAGCCGGGCATCAAGTAGGATCTCTTACACTTCGATTTTTCGTAGTAGATCCATTTTTCGTCACATGTAATGATTCGGTGCAAAAATGAGTTCTTTTATAGCTTCAAGCTGCATTTCAGACAGACACAGAAAATCGTCTTTTAAGGAATCTCAGCTGCAATTCGTATTCAGTTTTTAGCCGAAAGAAAATCTTTGCATTTCCCGATTGGTGAAAAATCTTCAGGATATATTTCAGCAATTCTATAATTTCAAGAATTTGTTTAACAATACTTTAATAATTTTGAAACTGGAGTTTGGGAAAGTTGTAACAATAATTTACGCTATTATAGTCAGACAATAATTCACATCATTCACATATATATGCACTTAGTATACACTTAGTCGCAAAATTCTACCTACGATATCGAAATTTGATTTAATTTGAAAATTATTTCAGATTTAATGTTTAATCTTTGAAAATTACCACTTGTTAATCTTTAACAGGTCTACTTTACATCACTGAATTGTTAAATGTTGTTAAATTTTGCAATATGCAACATAGGAAGCGTTGCAAAAGTCTACATACGACTTTTACTTATATACAACATTGTTATAGTAAAGCCGTTAATTTCATAATTAATAAGTTGATTTAGTTTTAAAGAAGCTGCGTGTGTGAAATTTTGTGGTATTTTTTCAATTTTAATATATCAAATCTGAAATTGGCGAAAGTAAAGGAAATATCCACAGAAGTCCGAAAATTAGTTGTCAAATTGTCAAATGAAGGAAAATCTATGGCAAAAGTGGGGGAAATCGTTAGTTTGTCAAAATCTACAGTCCAAACTATTCTTAGGAACTATTAAAGTATTGGAAGATTTGAAAGTTTGCAACGAACAGGACGTCCTTTAAAGCTTGATGAAAGATTAAGGCGTACAATTTTAAGAGAAGTCCAAGAAAATCCCAAAAAAAGTAGCGTAGAATTGAAAAACGATATCAAAAAAGACTATGGAATTGATGTGCATGCAGATACAGTTCGCCGCTGCTTAAAAAAAATCTGGACTTCAGTCGTACATAGCAAGAAAAAAACCGTTCATTAGTTCTACAAATAAAAAGAAACGTTTTGACTATGCTGCTCAGTACAAAGACGTCCATTTAAATGATCCAACGTTTTGGGAAAGGGTTATTTTTACAGACGAATGCAAGTTTAACCTTTTTGGAAACGAAGGTCGCTCAAGAGTTTGGAGAAAGCGATGTACTGCCTTAGAACAAAAAAATGTATGCAGTACTGTAAAACATGGTGGTGGATCGGTGATGGTGCTGATGGAGTCGGAAAACTAAGATTTATTGATGGAATTATGGACAGTCGTGACTATATACACATTTTAAAAAACGATTTTTTACCGAGTGTCGATAAATTAAATCTTAAAGATAATTTTATCTTTATGCACGACAACGACCCCAAACATAACTCAGGCCTAGTGAGAGAATGGCTGCTTTATAACGTAAAATCGAAGCTTCCACATCCTCCGCAATCCCCAGACCTAAATGTAATCGAACATTTATGGGCCCATTTAAAACAAAAACTCCGAAATAGAAGGGCATCCTCAATTTCCCAGATAAAAATTATTTTAAAAGAATAATGGGAAAATATTCCTGCTGAAGTAACACAAAAATTAGTTTCTTCGATGCCTAAAAGACAGATGCAAAAGGTGGACATAAAAGCCATTAAATATTGTTCAAATCATCCTAAAAATGTATCGTATATAGACTTTTGCTGTTACAAAAAATGCAGAATTTTATTAGTTTTTTCGTTAAATGCTTTTAAACCATGTGCATTTTTTTTGTTTAGTTTTGTTATATTTTGTGACTAAGGTAGTATTGTATTAAAATTGAATTCAATATTTAATATTCAATGTATAATTTCTATTTAAGAAGTGCGGTTTTATGAAAATGTGTCATGGGAAAATAAGTCATTATACATATGAACAGTGCGGCTATATATACACAGATCACAATTAAATTACCTTTTTTGGAACGCGTATTAACGCGTATTGTGTGGTTGAAGATCAATAATACCAACCGAATAGAATTTGACAAACATTAGACTTTACATTTAAACAAAAAATGTCTTAATAATTGTTTGTCTTAAAGGTTAATCTTAAAAACTACAAACAGCAAAATATTTTACATCAAAATCTGCAAAATGTTTAATTTTTCTCATAAATGTAAAATGCAAATATATGTTCCATATAACAAAAATTTCAATAAAAAAATTTAAAAAAAAATAGTTAAGGATTTTCCAACAAGAGGTGTTATTTTTCATCACCCGCTATTTCGGTAGCTGTAACTTTTGAAGCTTTTATTCTTTGACATTTGACAAGTAGAAACTACGCCATTACTTAAAATGGAACGATCAAAGCTTCAACAACGCATTGAAATAATTAAAATTCACTACAAAAATGGTGAAAATCTTCCCAAAACTAAAGCATTTTTGGGTCATCGTAAAGCAACTTGTCGAATCGCAATACAGAAAATGGTGGAAAAATTGGAGCTGAAGAATAAAACCCGTGCACGTCGCTCAAGAACAACTGAGAATATTACAACGTTTATTTTCAACAACACGGCGCCACGTGCCACACAAGCAACGAAATCATTGCTCTTTAACGGGAAAAGTTTCCGGACCGTGTTATCTCTCGAAGAGGTGATCACAATTGATTACCGAGAACTTGTGATATAACACATTGCGACTTCTTCCTTTGGGGTCACGTTAAATATAAGGTCTACGCCAACAGTCCAGCGTCGATTGAAGACCTCAAAGATAGAATTCGTGAGGCTATCGAAGACATAGGGCAGGCACTTTGCGATTTGGTTATGGAAAATTTCATGAAAAGGATATGGTCCTGTAAGCGTGGTCGTGGTGGCTATTTGGCTGATGTTGTTTTTCATTATTAACGGCATACTTTCCTCTTTATTATGAAATAAACATCCGATAATTTTTCTTTGAATACCAAAATAACACCTCTTGTTGGAAAACCCTGTACTATAAAAAAAAATAATTTAAAAAATCTTAATAATTTAATACCATTGTAAAATAATCCACCTGTTGAAGTTCAAGACACTCGATTTTCTAAGCCATATTCATAATGTACTTAAAAATAATGAATTCATTCACCTGCAATATTGTTAAATTCTTTAACAACACACCACCTTCTCCACACAGATATATATAATCTTTAAACTATATACTTATAAAGTAACATGTACTCTACTCCATCTTTTACTTTTTACAATGTTGTTTAAATTTATTAAAAATCCATCATCCGAAAATCTGTGATTTGTGGAGCCATCAAAATCTCTACAACGAAAATAACTTACAAATCTTAATAATTTAATACCATTGTAAAATATCCTCATGTGACAGGAATAAAAACCTAAAACTAATATTTCTTTTGATATCCTGTATTTATGTATGTGCGTGTGTATGCACATATGCATATGTAAGTGTGTCTGTGTGTGTGTGTATTTCGTAAAAGTACTAGTAAACATGTAGTACATCTAACATGCCTTGCAGCAGCCACATACTCCCATGAGGGTTTTCAATTTTACTGCATCATAAATTAAATTACCCCAAGCTGCTGCCACAGCCACTATTTCGTACTCATACGTACATAAACATAGAGAATATTGTCATGAGATGATGATGCCACATCTACTGCACCTTTATCAACTGCGTGTCTCAACTAACACACACTCTCCTTTTATACACACATATAGGCCCTACATACATACATATCCACACATTCAAATATGTATTTATGTGTGTGTTACAGGTATACATGCATATATCTTTTTTAAACATCGTCAACCTTTGACTTTTGCCAAATAAAAAAGTTAAATAGAAGAAATACACAGAATATACAAAAAGTATGCGCAAAAATCTTCAAAAAAACCACATTGGGGAAAAATAGACACAAACAAAAATGAATAGGAAAACATATGATGATACTTGTATATTATTTAGTAGGGTTCTTTCTACTCCATGATCTGGAAGTAAGAAAGTTTAGAAGGGTATTTAATGATTTTTTTTTAATGTTATGCATTTTATCATTTTTAGCAATATTAACATATTCACCCCTATTGGCAATAACATGTGAAATTTATGTTCCCATGAAGTATCCAATTCCCTCGAAAGGAAAATTGTTATCGTTATATTCCCATGAACTTTTCATTCACAATAGTTGATTTTGTTCGTATAAGCTGTTTATTGGTTACACCATGTAGAACTTTTTCACGTGAACAAACGAAAAATGGGAAAAGGGAACATATTTCATATCAAATATCGATTCGCGATTGGGGTGATTTTGATTGCAAATCTTAGATCTATTTAATATATTAATTTCCTAAGAAATATATTGATAGAAAAAGTATAAAAGTAAGCTCTTCTTGCTCTCCGCATTATCTGCATATAACTTATATGGAAAGTTGTAATAATCCTGCAATAATATCCACATATATTATTACATTCTTATTATATATTTTCTATATTTTCTTACAAAATCATTTTTAAAAGCGAAGATACAAATTCTAATATTGAGGGGGTCAAACAAGAGTCAACTCGGGTAAATTTGGTAACTTCATATCTTCTAAACAAATACTGTTACACAGAGAAACCAGCAACCGAATTTATTGCCACTCGAATGATACGGTTGCACGCATAGAATTTTTCGGTTCCATCAAGAGAAAATCAGTCGATAAAGAAGAATTTCGGTTAAAGCATAGCGAAAACAAAAACAAAATATGAAAAATGGTTAAAAATATGTTTTTGCTTTCAATACAAATTAAAAATAAAACATCGCCAAAATTTGTATAGATTCTTGTCTTTTTAAAATAAAAAATTGTCTGTTAGTTAAACAATATATAAGAAAATCATATGAAAAAATCTTTAAAGCAATATCTTTTATGGGAGCAAAAACCGCTACAACTATTTGCATCATTTGTGGGATTTGTTTTTCATAAATCATATACATGTTTCCATCTTTACACTTGGCATCAAAAGGTGTACCGGCATACAAAATTTCATTGCGAAATGTTCACAAACAAAGTCACCTATTTTCGGACTCGTACAAAATATTGATTTAAAATTTGTTTTCATGTCTGAGGTGTCCTACATCGAGACATCACAGCACCGCTCCCGAGGTGTGTTTGTGGTCCGTCGTCAAAAAGTAAACTCGAATCCTTCTCTGCGACGCCTATGTGAAATTTCATGCGACAGGTTGATTACGCCACACTGAATCGAATAAAATTGCATATATTTTCATTATTCGACTGAAAAATTAATTTTTAAAATTTCGCCGATTATTCGAATGAATAACGAGTATAAAATATTATTCGAATAATTTAATAAAATTTATTTGAAACAAGAAAATTGTTAATACTTTATTGTTAACAATGAAAAAAAATACGAAATTAATAATAAATGAAAATTAAATAATTATTGAATGAAAGACTTTGGGTCTTTGAGCTGATTATATGGATTGGAACAATGCTTTTTTGAGTTATATATTAGTAGTTTATAATTATTAATATCTTGTTAGAAATACAAATTTGTGCAGAAGATATTAAATTTCAAATGTTTAAAAATGTTACATATATGTATAATTCAACAATTTATAATTGATATATGAAATGCTGATTGTTGCCATTTACAAAAAACCTACTAGAGTTTGTGCTAATTAACAATTTACAATTCATATAATTAATAATTGATTTATATTACCAGATTAGTTCAACAGTTTTTCGATTTCAGGTTATTACCGTGAAAAACGAGAGATATATGTTTACTGCATTTTATAGATATGGGATTATGTAGGAGCTATGTATAAATATAGACCGATAGTTCCATATTTATCGATGTTTAAAATCGTTAATGGGTGCTTTGGCCTATTTCTATTTAATGATATCTCAAAAGGGTGATTGCGCTCAACACAGTGCTAGGGACTATATATCTACAGACTGTCCAGAAACTAGCGAAATTATGGGGGCCATAGTGTCCCTGAAAAATAACAAAGCTCCTTGATCGGATAATTTATCTCCTGAATTATTAAACGCATCACATGAAATTAGCGCTAAGTTTATCCAACACGTTATAATACGTTATACGTTATATATGACTTAAGGAGGGACTTATTATTAAAAAACCAAAAAAGGAGACTTGTCACAATGCAGGAATTGGCATGGCATAACCCTTATCAATATCACAAACAAGATAATCCCTCAGGTCATCAATAAAAGGCTATCATTCGCATTCGATCCGCTTCTCCGCATTGAGCAGGCTGGCTTCCATCCCGCAAATCATGCATTGACCATGTCAACAGCTTACAGATCATAATTGAGCAATCTGTTGAGTGGAGGATGCCGCTCTCCTTGATATTCATCGATTTTGAGAAAACATTCAATACGATTTCCCATTCAGCCATATGGAGTACGCTAGCATGCAAATACAAAAATAATTGATATTGTTAAGGCCCTATATCACAACGCAGACTGTCGAATTCTTCATACTTGCTGTATTAGTGACTCATTCAGAATTAAAACTGGAGTGAGACAGGGCTGTGTTCTGTCACCCCTACTTTTTAATATCGTCCTAGACAACATATTGAAAAGAGCCTCGTGTGAACAGAGGGAAATAACTTGGGGATTCAACAGAAGGCTATAAGATCTCGACTATGCCGACGACATATGTCTACTATCCCACAACTTCAATGATATGCAGGCTAAGATCAGTGCAGTACAAAATGAAGCAGCTAAGGCTGGGCTAAAAATAAATATTGCCAAAACTAAGGCAATGAGAATTAATGCTTCTAACAACAGAGCATTCACAATAGACGAGAAGAATCTTAAAGAGGTATCAACGTTCTCGGAAGTCTTCTGACTATCACAGGTGGTTCTGCAGAGGACGTAAGAAACCGAATGAAAGCTGGTAAACATTCGTTTGGTATCTTAAACCTCATATGGCGATCAGCACATATATTGAAAAGAACCAAGCTAAATATATTTAATTCCTGCATAAAATCATCTCTTCTTTATGGATGCGAATCGTGGAATGCAGCGCAGAAGGATGTTAACTCGCTACAGGTCTTCATAAATCGCTGCCTGCGGAGAATTTTAAAAATATTCTGGCCAGTTACGATATCAAATGAAAGGCTATGGGTCCAAACCTCCCAAACCCCCGTACATGTCGAGATCTGAAAAAGAAAATGGAGACGATGTCACAAGACAAGCTATCGAGTGGAAGCCGTAGAAAAGGAAGACCATCACACACCTGGCGTCGCCAAATCGAAATTGAAGCGGCCAACCAACACAAGGGCTGGAACGAGATAAAAACACTTGCATCGGACAAATCAGAATGGAATAAATTTGTTATGGCCCTATGCTCCTTATAGGAACTACGGGAACTTATATATATATATATATATATATTCAATCAATCGAAAGAAGAACATTACCTACTTATGTATATCAAACAAAAAACTAAAATTTTGTGAAAATGAGCTAACTCACTTAATTGTGAATAAATTCGAAAAGAATCAATCGATTTTAATGAACAATTTCTGTTTTTAAAACAAAAAAATTTTCTATTTTCACATAAAAAATATTTTTTTGCTTCAATTTGTTATTATAATTTATAATTCCGAAACTACTTAGCCGATTGAAACGGAATATATAAACAGATTAAATGCTATATAAATTTCATTTCTAAGTTCATTTTAATAACATTGGACCCTTTTTGTGATATGTTTTTATATATGTGGAGAAACGTCTAACAAAATTCACAATTTTACTTAACAATTTTTTAAAAACAAACCTCAATAGAGAATTTAAAATTTGGATCAAATTTGTACTACTGGAACCACAATACATCAAAATTGTGTAGTGGTTTAAAAAGACTCTAAAATTTTTTCGATTTTGTTGCCCTGTGTTATGTCGAAGTTCCAATGTAATAGAGCAATTTTAGGAAGTGTATTTTATATGAGAGTTATGGCCAACTATAGACCAATTTGCTCAAAACTTATTTTGCTGAATTTTTAGGCATTTATATAACATAGCGCCATATTTCGTGAAGAAATTTGAACGGTAGAGGAAATCACTAACCGATTCTTACCATTTTCAGCTTAATTGGTCCTTTTATCATAGCAATAATGTGTGCAAAATTGCATGTAATAAAAAATACTTAAAAATTATAAATTTTTTTAGGTTGCATTATCTCATCCAATATCCAATAGCTTAGAAAAATTATAAACATTTATGAATACAGTACATTAATTTCAGTTATGTATTTTGGACATGAGAGTGTTTTACACAGACAGGCGTACATAGCTCAACCCACTTAGAATGTCATAAGAATCAAGAATATTTATACTTTTGTGATGCAGTTTTTGTTTTCATACTTAGTCTGGGTATGCTTAGCCTGTCCAGGCTATTCAAAGGTCTGCTTCCTTTGAAATCTTATTTACCACAGAGCTGTCTTGTATATTTGGGATATTTTTGTCAATGGGTGAAAATTCTAATAGAGGATTCGACGAAACAAACGCTAGCTAATGAGTATAATCCGGCGAGAAAAATAAATCGGCTCTCGGTCGGCTAACGACTAATTATTGGTAAATTTAGCTTATGGAGGCAATCCGAGGAGATAAATTCTTCAGCTCTGATCGGCTAACTTCAACTTATTGACTATGAAATGCAATTGGAGAATACTGAAATACAATAAAATTCATTTGGAAATTTCTTAAATACCATTATAAACTTCTGAAATACATTTGAACTAACAGTTCATCCTACCAATTCAGCCTAATACATAACACTAAAAATAGACAAGTAAGAAAGTATAGTCGGTCAAGCCCGACCTTGTAATACCCTACACTGAGTAAATGAGCAAAGAAAGTTTCTATAGGCTTCGTCATTGAGCTGAGGAATATCTATTGTACCAAATTTGATCGAAATATCTTAAAAATTGCGATCTGTACTTTGCGCACAAGGTTTACATGGACAGCCAACCAGCCAGCTTCAGAAAGTGATTCTGAGTCGATCGGTATACTGTGTGTGTTAGACTAATATTTTTGGGAATTACAAACATCAGCACAAACGCATTATAACCTCACCACTAAATATATTTGTTGTTCAATATTGACCAATCCCACTTCCACTATTGAATTATGTATATCAACTAGGGTTTTCTTTAACTCTACGTATCTATACAGAGAAACTCCCTTATTATACAGATATAACCATTATAATAAAAACTCTACACGTTACATAAGTATTTATATGTATATTTGAAAATCAATTTAATGTGATGGGGTAACCTGAAATCTATAGCCCTAGAACCCTACAATTTATAACAAACAAAGTATCACAACCACTTACAAACATTTATGCATATATTCTTCATAATGTATTTGTGCCTTTTTATATATGTATGTATATGAATGCATTTGAACACATAAACACACACACTCACTCATATATATCTACAACTATGAACATATTTAAGGTGAAATACTGACAGCAGAACAAAAAAATGGAACACAATCTGAAAAGTATTACAAAATAAAAAGCGTAACACGCCATAAAATAAACACTCTTGAATGGTAAACCTAAGTACTCCAACCGTGAGAGAGTGAGCAAATGAGTAGTCTGAAGAAGAAGGAGGGCAAGAGAGAAAAAAACAAACAATTCTAACAGAAATGGAATGCACATTCATTGAAGCAAAAACCAATTCCCAAACTGCAGCAATATGTAACAAATATTCTTCATCTCGTACTCGTTCTCGTACATTACGTATACGCAGTGATGGTGTAAGAGTTCACAGAAGCAGCAGCACATAAACAGAAAAAATTGGAGCGGTGATGTTGTTTTTGGCTACAAATGGCAGAATATTAAAAGAATATAAAAAAGTAGACAAATAAACAGACAGACAGACATATAAAGAGCTACTAAATGCACAGTGTGATGACCACAAGGTTTATTTAATTTGGATTTTTCTTAATTGTTGCAAGGTTAGCAAAATACACATTCTAGTAGTGGCAAGTTTAACATATTAAAATGTTAATTTGTTGAATTAAACACATATGTACGAGGACTTTGTTCTAATATTATGAAAGATTTCTAAGTAAATAACTGATACCATAGGACATATAATAAATAATGCAAAGAAGCGTTACTGAGATGATAAGCACATTATCCGAAATATCTTAGCCAAATTTCATGATAATTGACAAACGGTGCTAAAAACTCTCAAAACATTTATATTCTTCTCATGTTTGAATATTTAAATATTGGATAAATGACAATGTATCAATGTATTTTTGTCTTGTCTTAATGAACTTTTTTACATAACGGGTTTTCCAATAAGGGTGCGTCGCACAGTGGACCATTTCCCGAGAAGGCTGTCAAAAGTCCATAACTTTTGATTTTTCGATTTAAAATATAATTTTTTAAATATCGAACGTAAAACCTACCTGATAATGGTTAAAATATAGCTAAAATAAAGAAGTTATAATGAAAAATTCGTATGTTTGTTTTTAGTTAAACATTATTTTTATTATATTTATACCCATTATCATAGATTTTGTCATTAAGTTGGCAAAATATCGAAATATTGGTCATAGATCCAAGAAGTATATATATACTGGTTTCTCATAAGATTTAAAGTTATGACCGTCCGTCCATCTGTCAGTCTTTTGTAAACACGATAGGAACACAAATGCTCTCTGTTGATAAGGTTTGTTTGGTATTAAAAATGAGCAATAGCGGTCCATGATTTCGCATAGGTCCCATACAAATGTCCCTCCGGAATACTGATTGAGCAGTCATAAATATTGACTTGATTATACTGCAATCCTGATCAAATTTAGCACAAATTAGTTCTAAGTACTCTGAAATTATACTGTAAAGAAAATCGAGTAACATTTGTCCCTAGTCCCCATACAAGGCCACCCTCAGACAATTACTTGAACATTCATAATTATCTTATAATAAATATCATGATGAAATTTATGAACCTAAATCTTTCTACCAACTTTTGTGAAGATCGGTCCATAATTGACCCTACCCCCCTGTATCAGAAAAAATTTCAATAAATAATTTATATACATCTTTTATTATTTTAAAAAACTTTGAAAATTAAAATTGATTTCATGGAAAATTTATGGGAAAAAGGAAGAAGTACCTAAAAACAACAGTTAAAAATTAGTATACAGTTGATGGATAACGCTCTTTTTTATATTATCAAAATCAGAAAATAAAAAGTTAATATTTTGTTGGTCCTTCAGCTTCATGGAGTTTAGAAGATGTTCAGTTATATCTTTAATAATTCCCCCCCCCCCCCCCCCCATCTTCCGTGAAGGGTTCGGAGTTCGTCTTTAGATGAAATTCTTCATTTTCCAATATTCCAATATTAGGTGATTGCCGAGGTGAATTTAACTGCTTAGGCACGTTATAAATATCCAGAGTTCTGGAGGTGTGCTTTGTGTCATTGTCTTGCTGAAAGACTCATGGAGACCTAAATTTCCAGCACTTAATTTCAAATTGTCCTTTAAAATTTTAAGTAGTCGCGGCTGTTCATTGTACTTGCAATGACCACTAGATAGCCAAGTCCTGCAGCTGACATACAGCCCACACCATCAAAGACCCACCGCCATGTTTTACGGTAGAACTAAGGTTTTGTGGAAGCAGCTCACCATTTCTTTTTCTACAGTCCTTACCTCTCGATTTTGACCCAAAAATCTCAAATTTGCTATCACTAAATATTACAATATATTATTCCAGAAATGCAATTAGGATATAATTAGGTTTTTGGAAACCTTTTATCTTCATTAATATAATATCTGGACAATTTTCTTGTATTGTGCTCTTTCTTTCTTTCTTTAGATATGCGATATTTAATATTTGCATTCTACGGGGTGTACCGCTCATTAATATATTCAAGCAATTTGGACCTTAAAAAAATGCAATTTCTAAAAGACGCAAAGGCCTTATTTGTTAGCACTAAGCCACATAATTATACAAAACTTATTCTGTTTCAAAATATTTTATAACTAAAATTTTATAGTCATTAAAAAATTAAAACTGACTAATTTTAATTTTAGCAAAATACTGGGTCCATTTTGGATGACCCTGCTCGCTGTGATATATCCCAGCAAAAATTTTGTGAATTTTTGTAATGGCAACTAATTACTACATGCATTATTTTGTAATGAGTGGTGGTTATTTTATTTACTAGAATAGGTACTTATTTTTGTACTGGTTGGTAATGAACTTTTGCTGGAAAACGAGACGTTAGCGTTTCTACACCAGTCAGCGCCATTAATTTTTTTGTTCAGATTATATTAATTTATATGTTATTGTTAAAACCATTGTTAACTTACAATAAAATAACTCGTACATGGAGTAGTGAGTTAGCAGCTTTACTAACAAACACAAGCAAATAATGCGACGGTTCGATACCCACACGAGGCAATATTTTTCTGTTTTTTTTTTTTAGCTACATATTCTTATTGTAAATGTAATACTTACAATTGAGCTGAATGTAAGTACGTTTATAAGTAGGACCCCTGAATTTTTAGAAAATCTCGAACAACAGTAACTAATTTTTCTGTCAAATAATAAGTAGTTACCAGTTTGCTCCAATATTACTTGCTGGCTTACTAAGTAAGTAAAGTTTTTGCTGGGATGTAGTTAAATCCAAAGTGTCACATATAAAACTGAAGTCTACTCAAATGTACTGGCTCACTGGTCCTCGGTCAGCCATAGACCTGGACTACAAGGTTATCTTGTATAATGCGGTTATAAAACCAATTCGGTCGTAAGGCATCCTGCAATGGGGAACAGCCTCTTCACTAACATACTCTTAAGAATATTGACGGGCGATCCATGGTACATCAAATATAATAACATCCACAGGCATCTTCAGTATTAACTACATCATCCGAATCCTCTTGTCAGGGAGCTGCTATCTTTTGAGGGACACAGACGCTTAACTCTTTGTGGTTGGGTGGTTACTATACTAACCACATTTTCTATAGTCTTTAAAACATAGTTTATTGGCACCTATTGCCATTTTGCTAAACAATTGTGTTTTTTGAAGTCATCGTTTATGATTTTTTGGAAAACTTTGCCATCAGGGTGCTCTGGTTAGATAAATATATTAATTTGAAAATATTGTAAAAATCAGTTTTTTTAAGAGACTTTTACGTTTTCAATAAAAAAAGCACAGTGTGTTTATTGTTCATCGAATTCAGTGTTACTTAAATATTTCGGTTGTTTGGTTAGAAAATTTTGTCAAAAATATTCGATTTCTAAAAAATTTATACGAAACAAACATTTTTATCATAGTTATTTTTAATGCCAACCGCCACGGTGGTCAGTAAACTAACCACTTCACTCCACAAAAAACCTTGGAATGGGGTGTTTTTTTTTTCGTGTTTTGATTTATTTTTTCTTACTTTTTATAATAAACTTACCTTGATTAAAGTAAAAATGCAATCGTTTTGATTTTAAACATATACACAAAAAAGCGTGGCTGAAAGAGTTAAGAAGAGTGGAAACTTTGGAGCTAGTCAGATGATAATACTTTTGGTCGGATATTGCAGTGGCAATAACAACTTTATACATATTTTAGGTTAAGATTTCAATACTTATTGTAAATTTCCAAATATAAAGATTCAAGAAAAAACAATTAAATCAATTAACAAATATGTTAATTGAGAATTACTGCAGTTGAAATGTAAAGAATTTTGTAAATAATGGAAACACTGTTCTTCAACAATTTATATAACAAAATTTAATGAAATCAGAATTTTTTCCCATTACTATATTTCCATTTGGATTTTTTGGTTGAGTAGTTGTTGTCGTAAACATTGCGTATTGTCCTTAGAAAACGAGATAAAACCCCCAAAAAAAAGGAAATAAATAAAACAGCCAGTGAAAGCCAGGTAAGTACGTAGTACTGGTGCTCGTTATATTAGACTGTATGCATTGGAAATTCTAGAGGCATTAGAAGTCAGTAGCAGCAGCAACAGCCGAGTTACGAAAACAGAGATTGTATCTTATTTACGATGTTTTACACAGGAGTGTATTAAATTTGTATATTTTGATTTTGTAATCACAGCCAAAGTATGATCACACACAGATACTAACACTTTTGTGCAGATATGTATATATGCGGATGTGTATTAGGGTTGAGAGTTTTCTTTTTACAAATATCGGGACAATTTTTAAATTGGGGGGATTTTTAAAACTAACTCAGGTCCAAAAAATAAGAAGAACTACTAAAGAAATGTATTTCCTGTAGGCGTTAAAGTGATTTTTGAAAGCGGTGATTCATCTTTGTTCCAAAATAATGACATGTTTCAAATAATATTAATGTATGCATACTCATAATTACGACCTGTAGTTAGACCACAATGTTTGGATAATTAGCCAGCTGATGAACAGACTGAAGGGCACCAATTTGTATCACTTTCCGACTCGATTGATCCTTAAGATTCATTGTTTTTGAACAATCGAAATATTCTGTTTAAAAATTTAATATTGTTAAGTAGTCAAAGTCATCTTTTTGAATATTGACATCAATTCCATTTAATTGTTTTGGTGATTTTTTTTATAGTAACTTGATCTAAAAAAGCGGTACGCGGGATTCGGTAGCTAAAATCGGTACATTTGGCAACACTAATGTGTTTGCAAATGTTAAAGTTGCAAATCTCTCATATATTCACATTGATGGGCAATGATTGTAATGGCTTTTGACTGAATCAATTCCTTTGGTATTATTGGCTGTGGGTTTTCTATTCGCTTCGGTTCAGTTGTTGTTCTTGTTTTTATTGTTTTTCTTTTTTCTTATTTTTTTTTTTGGAGTTGGTGGGTATGATTGTGATGCCACAAACACTATCATCACCATAATAGTCGCCATCACCAAATAATAATGTACAACTTGCCGAAAGACTTCTCTTGCAATTGTATCGCAAAAGTGTATATGTTCTGTTGTATAGGTGTGTGTTTTTTTATATAAGTGTTTGTGTGTGTGTATGTGTATGCGTGTATACTAAGTATGTTTGTGTTTAGCTTCGTCTAATTTATGTAATTTGTCTTTGCGTCCATCTGCAATTGGCTTGCATCCCATTTGGCTTGGCATGTCGCATGCAACCAAACACACACAACAACAACAACAATAATAATGAAAAAAAAACATACAATACAATATTTACAACATGGACATTTGCGAGTGCATTTATAAAACCCAGAAAAAAAAACTAAAAACACAACAACTATAACAACATAGCTGGGAAGGAATTGTCCTGTTTTATTATTTGTGTAACCATAATTAAAATTACCTGCCTGCGCAATATTTGCCTACTTGTTTGTTGTAGTTGTTGCCTTGTTTGTATATTAAACGTACGTTCACATGAGCATTTGTTATTAAGTTGTTAAGGACCTTCAGTGCTCTTTCACTGCGCGCAAAAAGTATTCCGACCGTTACTGTTTATTCTGCTTGTACCAGCTCTGGGGTATGATCCCTATTCATGCAAATAATTCAACATATTGATCTTATATAGACTTGAATGACAGAGCCAAAATGAGATGCTAGAAACAACAGGAGATTAAGACCAATTGCCATGAATTCTAAAACAGCATTTCTGCTGATTTTTGTATCGCCCAAAAATAATGTTTAAGATACAATCGACTAAAATTCAAAAATTGGTGTCGTTCGATCTGTTCATCTGCTGGCTGATTGTCCATTTAACCTTGTGATTGAAATACAGATCGCAATTTTGAAAATAATTTAATATATGTGGAACATGTCATTATTTAAGAACAGGTACGAAATATATGGTTATGATTGATTTATTATTTTATATACTTATATGCAAATATACTCTGGATCTAGGGTTTTTATTATTCTAAATTCCTTGCACACAAATACAAATAAAACAGATTTTAATATTTCAAACTAATTTATTCTTTATTTATAAAAACCGATAGGAAATTTTATTACTTATTACATGAATAAACAATTTTAAGAAAAATATATTGGGTGTATGACTTAAAAATGCGTAATTTTTTTTTCAAATTTTTAGCTTTTATTTTGAAATATTTGTACAATATAAATAATTTATTAAAAGTGTTGGCCAATTCGAGCCAAAAGAACTGCTCATATTTTGAGGCAAAGAACGAATCAAACCAATATCGGATACTCTGTTCCAAAGTTAAGAGTATCCCATAGAGAGCATTCTGCAACGATCGAAACAAATAGTAGTCGGACGGGGCAAGTTCTGGACTATAAAGCGGGTGAGGAAAAACTTCCCAACCGCTTCTTTCTAAATATTTATTAACAGGTATATATTGCTGAGTTTTGTTATGATGAAATATTACGGTTTCATGTCTGGCCGCATATTCGGTGCGTTTTTCGGTCAATGCTCGCTTCAAACTAATCAGATTGCTGCAGCTCAATAGATAGATCCATTTTGCTATCACCAAATACAGAGAATTGCCTAAGGGCCATGGGTATTTGGCTTTGGTGTCCATTTAGCTGCTTGACCGGGTTTCACTTACGATCTCCTACGCTTCGGGTTATCGTAATGGATCCATATCTCATCGCAAGTTATGATTCAGTAAAAAAATTATTGTTTTCTTTTATAGCATTCGAGCATCATTTAATTTTGAAACCGATGCACAGTGGTTTAGAAACTTTTATTTTTGAAAATAATTCGGTATCTCGGGAACTATTGGTTGGAGCTGAGGTGCCTATGAGTTGATTTGCATTTGTTCAGCTATCCAGCGCTAACAGGCGCCAGTACGTAGCCCCTCAAATTTGGTTACCACGGGTCTCAAAATTTTTAAAAAAATCTTAAAAATTCCATTTATGATCCAAATGAGCTGAAATTTAAAATATAAATAGTCCTTAAAAAGATCTACGCAAAATATACTTACATGTGTAGTTTTTCTCCATTAGTTGAAGAGATATTTAGGTTTATTTATTTTTTTTAATTTTGTTCGATCTTTTATGTTTTTTTCAATATGGCGGGCCAACGGATTGTCGAAATTTATTTCTAAAATAAATTGGAAACAACTTGCTAACAGTTATCTTGTCCCTATAACAAGTTACACGCATCCAATGTTGGAACATGTAAAAAGGGCCGTATTTTTTACGTTTTTTTTTCAAAAAACGTCCCTATATTTTTTCTTTTGTAGAAAAAAATTCTTCGGAACTATACACAATTTTTACATGATCCGGAAAGAGAACTTAATGCTAAAACGTATAAAGTAAATTTTTTTTAAAAATTAATTTAGTTTTGAGCAAAAAAATCTAAAAAGGCAAAGCACCTTCCTTGCATGAAATATATGAGAAAACGTACATATTTTTCAAAGGTGGCAAGGTTTGTGGAACTTCTGAGGAGTAAATAAAGGCTTTTTATATAAGTACTAGCTGACCCGACAGACGTTGTCCTGTCCATATATTAGAAAAAATGTTTGTGTTCGATTTGTGAATTTGTGAGAAGCTGTTTGAATTATGAAAAAATAGTAAAAAGAGACAAACAACGTACTTTTAAATGATAATTTTTATTTATGTAGGTTTGAGGTGTGTTTAAATTACATTTGATTTGAAAATATGTACAATATATGGTGTTATATTTACATTTTGATTGAAAGATCGATGTTCAGGAACCAATTAAAATAAAGAAATACTTTTTTCTGTTGCTTTGCAGTGATATCGTAGTTTCCTTCATTGCAATGCTTTATGATACACGACATTTTTAGTTTTGTTGCCTGGCGCGTAAATAAATAATGCTGATGGTCTTCCGACACGGGAACAGGCGACATACAATTGACCATGCGAGAAGCATGGATTTTCAAGGTTAATGCCGCAAACACGCAATGACTGCCCTTGAGATTTATTAATTGTCATAGCGAATGCAAGCCGTACCGGAAACTGCAATCGTTTAAAATCGAATGGCATGTCGGGATCCGTGGTATCAAAACGTCTTCTCCTTTGTACTTTCCTTTAAGTATTGTTGCTTCGATGACGTTGTTCATCAGGTTTTTTACCGCAAGTCGGGTGCCATTACAAAGACGTGGTTGGTTTATGTTTCGTAACATTATGATTACCGATCCGACTTTCAGTTGGAGATTGTGAGGCGGTAATCCGGGTAATTCCAGCGAGTTTAAAAACTCGGTTGGATAGTTGACAACATCATTTTGGGAAGTAACGGAATCCACCGATTTGTACGTCATCAATTCGACAGCAATTTCACCTTGAATCTTAAAATTCAATTCGTCGACATCAATGTTTTTCGCAGCCAATATAGCACGTTCGCTCAACCAATCATGATTTTTGTAATTTTGTGCAATGTTTGGAAATACCTTTCGGATTAGCTCGGATTTTGATTCGGTGAACTGACAGAAACCGGGGGGAAATTGAATGCAACCGGTCGAAATGTCAACCGGGATTTTGCCGTTGCCAATGTCCAGCAATTGTTTGGAAAATGCTTCTCCAGATTGATCGTTCTGCAGCTCGACACGCATGTTCACAGTCAATTTGAGTTTCTTGAAGTGTTTCCACAAAACGGACGACTTCAAACATGCATTAAGTTCATCGGCTGGCGTTGACCGTGGAATCACTGGCAATGTTTGCCGAAAATCCCCTGCCAACAGAATCATTGCACCACCAAAACGGCTTTGATTGTTTCGTAAATCTTGCAAAGTTTTATCTAATGCCTCCAAAGACTTTTTATGCGCCATTGTACACTCATCCCAAACGATTAGTTTGCTTTGCTGCAAAACTTTGGCCATTGCACTGTTCTTGGAAATGTTGCATGTTGGATTTTCATTGATGTGCAACTTCAATGGCAACTTGAGTGCTGAATGGGCAGTACGACCGCCTTCCAACAACGTAGCTGCAATTCCTGATGAAGCAAGTGCAATATCATTCTGCGAGCGTATCGTGGCCAAAATCAACGCAATCAAAAAAGTTTTTCCAGTTCCACCGGGAGCATCCAAAAAAAAAATTCCTCCAGTTCCATCTTTCACAACTTTCATAAGAGTGTCGTATGCATATTTTTGTTGTCGATTCAACAGTGGAACGTTTGTTCGTACTAATTCCTTCAAGGCATCGCAATCATATTGTATTTCGCGTCGCAACTCTTGATTAAATACGTCGTGCATCGGTCGATTGGTAGCTGCCATGCCTAACTCAGACAATACCTTGTTCGCCATCATCAAGCACATGTCCTCAATTAAAATCAAAGCCTCGTTGTAAATTTCCTCATTCAGTTGCAAATTTGGATTTGATGTTCTAATACGCACCTGATGCAAAATATCATCACACATGGCATCTTTGTATTTGCTCCATAAATCAGTCGGTTTGGATGGGCAGCATGTTGAAACAATTATCGAAAACAGTGTTCGTATTTGATGAGCATTTGATGAAAGCACAGCATCTTCGAGGGTGCATTCCCAATGAGCGTCATCCTCCAACAATCGCAAGCGTTGACATGCTTCTCTATACGTGTCACACAATTCACCATTTATAGTTCTCAAATCTTGGAATGATGTTGGGCCACGAACGTTGACTAATAGCAAACGCAAATAGAAACACTCATCGTTTCTTGGATGAACTGTGTAAATACGACCTAATGCGTTGGTGGAAAATAAATTGGGGAAACCTGGAACAGGATTTCCTTGTTTCCGTCGTTGAAATTTCTTTGTCGATTGATTCCAAGTATAATATCTTGGCATTTCGGAGTATAGTAACGTTCGGGCAAATTCATCGTTCCTGCACATTTCAAAAAATCTGGTCAATGTTGTAGGTGGCGGTCGATCAACTCGTTGTAATACATTCTCCTCAGTAAAGTACACTCTTTGACCATTTTCCAAATGTACGGCTAAATGAATAACAGAAGGATGTCTTTCATGAATGCTAAATGAAAAAATGCGCCAAATTGCTTCGTTACTACTAACATAGCGGCCCATTTGAAATTGAGTGACTTCATCGATGGAATTCTCCGCACTAACTCCAATCACAGCCATGTCACTACCTTTGGTCACATATTTGCAGATGTATTTGATGGATTTCACGGAATGGCAAGATTCGACGTTGATATGTGCTTTGAATGTTTTGGAGAGTAGTGGCGAATACGGTGCAGCCGTTTTCCGATTTTAGATAAATCGAAAAAAGTGGGCGTAAAAGTGGGCGTGGTAAATTTTTCTTTCAGTAAAAACTTAAATTAGATTACTACGATCATTTAAATAAAAGATTAGCCATATCGGTGCAGCCGTTTTCCGATTTTAGATAAATGGAAAAAAGTGGGCGTAAAAGTGGGCGTGGTAAATTTTTCTTTCAGTAAAAACTTAAATTAGATTACTACGATCATTTAAATAAAAGATTAGCCATATCGGTGCAGCCGTTTTCCGATTTTAGATAAATGGAAAAAAGTGGGCGTAAAAGTGGGCGTGGTAAATTTTTCTTTCAGTAAAAACTTAAATTAGATTACTACGATCATTTAAATAAAAGATTAGCCATATCGGTGCAGCCGTTTTCCGATTTTAGATAAATGGAAAAAAGTGGGCGTAAAAGTGAGCGTGGTCAATTTTTCTTTCCGTAAAAACCTAAGTTGGACTATGACGAACATTTCAGTAAAAAAATTGTCCAAATCGGTCTAGCCGTTCTCAACTGATGCAATTACCAACGAACGACAATTGATTTTTATTTATATAGATTTGCCTTTGTTGAAAACATTAGGAAATGAAGATTGATATTTTAGCAAAATTAAATAATTTTATAAATTTTTGGGACGTCATTTACTTTAAAAACTTATAAAATTATAATATGGTGATTTTCCATGAAGAAAAATATAAAATTTTAATTAATGTAAAATTTTAACGGTTAAAGATATCATAACATAATTTGGAATTAGTATAGACTCAATTATCTCTAAAATAATGCCATTATAATTTTTGACATTTTTTATTTTAAAATATCGAAATTCCTAAACCGGGGAAAATGTGTTCCAAAAACTGAGTTTTTTTAGAAAAGTGCCTACTGTGACGTTCTTTACCGTGCAATAGTAAACGAACTTTGCAGACATTTAAGAAGCATATACGGTTATACAAATATGAAACCCTTTTTAGGAACGGTGCATTGCCTTTTTAGAATTTCTTACTCAAATCTAAATTTTTTTAAAAATTGGCCAAGTTTCGATATGTCTGAGGGGTGTTGTGTCCGCTTAAGTGAGCCAAAACTTACTTTACACGCTTTTGCATTAAATTCTCTTTCTGGATCATATAAAATTTATATGTATATAGAAAAAACATTCAATCCTCCGTAAGCCCTCCACACCTAAAAAACCATAAAAATATCAAACAAAATAAAAAAAAAAAATAAACCTAAATATCTCTTCAACTAATAGAGATAACCTACACATGTGAGCATATTTTTTGTAAATCTTCTTAAGCACTATTTATATTTTAAATTTCAGCTCATTCGGATCATAAATGGATTTTTGGAGATTTTTTTAAAAAAAATTGAGACCCGAGGTGATCAAATTTGAGGGGTAACGCATTGGTCGCATTAGAGCTATAATGATGAATAACTGCAAATCAACTCAAAAATATCTTAGCTATAACCATGTGAAATTTCGTAACAATATCTCAAATAGTCCCCGATATACCGAATTATTTCCAAAAAAAAAACTTTTCTAAACCATTGTGCGATGGAACACATTTGCTAGTAAACGGTGTGCTTCAGTGTCAAATTTGTTCAAATTAAAGAAGTAAAGCAGTACTTCTTGCATGTGACGATTCGTTGCTACATTTTTATGTCATACACCCATTAATATTAAGAAAATGTAATCAGTTTTCTCATTTCTTGTCCCGCGTATGTTTTGAAAATCCCAAGGTTAGTTCTATTGGATAGTAATTCAGACACAATTTTTGAACAAGATCGGTCGAGAACTCTCTGAGTTAGAGGGGGTCAAGATTTGACATTTTGGCCAAGCAGGTTTTTTTTCTCATCCATGTAACTTAAGTATTACCTATTGTTCTTAGCAAAATGTGTATCAAATAGTTTAGATAGCTTTTTTTCAATTTAAAAAAAAAAAAAATTAAAAATGTTTGACATTTTTTGAACACGGTTGCTTACAACACCTATTCATGATGTATATGTATGTATAACTCAATAATACGTCCAATACTAATCTATAGATCTCTAGTTTGCAAAGAACTCTGAGATCTGCTTGCATCGGGATCACGGTGTACTACGCACTAGTCTGTCCCTAACTCCAGTAGGAATTCACTTAATGGCTATAAGTGGTAAGACTATCTGCCTCAGAATAATGGAGATCCTGAACGTATGAACACACAATGGTGTTTAATTAACTTCCATTGTTCGTAAACCAAACTTCTGATTATCAAACGCCCATCAAATCGATGATATAAAGTTCAAAGTTTTTATTTAAATATGAACTGTGGCGTTTGATCTGGTATCTTCTGAGATGAACACAGCTTAATGTTCTCAATACGTCTTCCATGAATGAACTGTCAAGGCTGGGACGCCCATACCACATCACCCTCGTTTTAGTCTCTGTGCAGGCGAGCTAGATAAGGATCTGCATTAAATGTCTCTGATGTAGTATATGTTGCAAGACTGCCCGAAAATTGTGGCCCACACACTATGTGAAAGTAATACACAAATCTTGAGTAGTATCCTGAGTCATATTTAGAGTTTAACAGCAGTGTTATCGAGTAATCAGGCGATCGATAAGCACGTAAGCAATCTTGAGTTTATCTTCAATACTATTGTATTCAATAGTTCAATCTCTGTGAATGTCCGGCTCTTCATTTGTTTAGATTTGAAACATAGATTACCAGACTGTGTTTCATCGATCTCATTGAAATCATATCCAATTCAAGTATTACTTACATTATTTTTAAATCTGTTCAATAGTTTCATAGATATACAAAATTAGTTCATGTGACATTAAAAAATGATTTAAAAGAATCAAAAACGACCAACATAATTTGGGTTCCATTCTCTTTGTCCTTTTTGTGAACTCACCCTCGGATCATATTAGTTTTTTTTTAACGCTTTTATTAATTTATTGAATCTGCATTGTATAGACCTAACAATAAGTATTTAAATCTTAAAACTAAAATTAAAACTAGTTGCTCTCCAACAAGACAGTTTAAATGGTTAACTGGCACTCATCTTAGCGGGGTTGTAGATCAGCTCTACGGAGCCTGGATCGGGTTTGGATCTACACAAGTTGTCTTGCAAGCGTATTGGGGTGGTTTTGCAGCTTAACAATATATTTCTCACGGACTTTCTTGAACTCTTCCTTTACCAATGTCACTTCAAAGTCCCTGTGGATGTTTTCATTTCTTAAATACCATGGAGCTCCCGTCATGGTCCTAAAAATTTTAAATTGGGCCCTCCGTATAAGATCAATACTGGTGTTGCTAGCCATTCCTCATAATTGAATTTCATACGTCCAAATTGGATTTAAAACGGTCTTATACAGGATGACTTTATATTCAAGGCTTAATTTTGATTGATCACTGATTAACCAATGAAAGCTAGAGGCTTTTAGTTTCATGTGAAGTCTCTTGGTTTCTATGTGACGGCGCCAAGTAAGCCATCTATCAAGATGAATACCAAGGTAGGTGATATAATCATACTGCGGTATATTAACGTTGTTGAGTGTGACAGGTGGGCAATTTCCTCTCCTTAGAGCGAACGTAACATGTTTACTTTTCAGCTCACTCACCTTTATTCGCCAGTTTTTCAACTATGTCTCCACACGTATGAGATAATTTTGCAGTTGACTAAATGCTATGAGTGGGTTTTTGTGTGAACTAATAATGGCGGTATCATCCGCAAATGTAGAGATTGTTAATTTATCGCACGTAGGCAAGTCAGAGGCGTAAATCAAATATAATCTATCATCATATTAGTAAAAACATTTTTATTAGCTGATAACATGATTTTTTCAGTGACAGGAGATCTGTAATTCAAACCTTTCAATCTGATATTAATGGCATTCTTCAACGTTTTTATTTTGAACGATTGATTCATCGAAGTCTAAGGCAATGAAGTATGTTAGGAGTTACTTATTTACATCTACTTGGTCTTAATATAACTATGTTGATGGATTTATATGTTTCTGTGTGCAACTTTGCGATTTTACTCATCTCATTAATTTTATTACTCAGTGTAGACAGATACGTACGTAATTGTACCTATACTGTACAACACGTTTGTGGTTGTGTGGTATTGTTGATTTTGTAAAATGTTCAAAGAAATTTTTTATGCTGACAATTTTTAGTTTATTACCTTACATTGCAGATATGAAGTCATTTTTTTTTTTTTGCCTCAATATTTTGGCAATGCAATTGAGGTTTCAAATGTGTGTATGTTTTATTATTTCCTTTTTTGATTTCATTGTTATTAGTGCTTTAAAGCGACATTCTTTTGTGCGTTATTTCCATTTAATGTATTTTGACCATGTAATGACTTAATTAATTTCTATTGATATAATCAATAAAATCAGACAAACTTTGGATGGAACTATGGAAAGGAATTTTGTTTTTTTATTGAGCTATTCACTAGTCTTGTTCTTCTATTAATCATTTTGTAAGTTCTTAAAAAGTTGTTGTGGATTTTTTTAAAGGCTTTTATAGACGGCAATACTGAGTACTAATACTTTTCAAATTTAAAATATTATTAAAATCATCCAGTTTGTTAAGAAATCATTTCGAAAAATTATTTTTGGATCAGCAATATAACCAGCTTAGATTGCGTGTGATTGAAAAAGGCTTAAATCTCTATCCATCATATCATCATATAACTGCTGCTAGGATTGTTTGCCTCCAGTGGACACTATACAATCACATCGATTTCGACTACATCAAGATCTACTTAATCATACAGCTCAGCGCTACTGTTATTTAAATGAAATGAATTTGAAGAAATATGGGAACTGCAAGTTAACTCCCTTTTGCAAATGGGGATGTGATGGTTCTTCTGGACAAAAACAATACAAGCAATATGTATGTGAAAATACTTCAGACACAGATATGTTCATGGTGTCATTCGTACCATTGCGATTGATAAAACAAAAAATATGGAAGACTCGGAGCCTTCGACCAGTAGGATACATACAACGTATATTTGGAAAAATCAAACACCATCTTCTACAAAATACTGCAGACCAATTAAAATTGAATTTAAAAAGGAAACTCATGAAGAGCCCAAATTGTAACACTACAGCCATTCGAATTAGAGATTAACGGCCAGACAATTGAAGTAAGCTACAAATAAGTGCTAACGAACTCAAGCCACTTAAACCAAGTGCCGCAAAAATCATTAGATAATACAGATGCTCAAGGGGCGGCGTCATTCTAAATAACAAAGTGTAAAAAAACTTGTCAAAGGGCATCCCGCAGTTCCTAAAAATTGGAGCGAAAATCTCAAAAATGTTTTTTTTACAATTTTGCCCATAGGGTCCACATTTCTTTTGGGGCTGAGAAAATACTTTGGGAATATATAGGGATCACATCAAACTTTCTAAAGCTGCTTTTAGTTTTCTGATCCCAGCTTTGGGATTTTAGAACATGTGGTCCAAAGTTAAAATTTTGATAAAAATAAGTCATATTTCAAATGGCGTAGGGGCGACATTTTCAAAAAATGTGACACTTTCTATATATCAAAATTTTCTCCGTAAAGTTATCTTACAGAAAAATGTAAAACTTTTATATGTTCTTAGAGAAAGTTTTATTTTAATAAAAAAAAGAGTTAAGTCACCTGTTTGCCCAAAAAACAGCAAACATTTACTATTTTGTTAATTTTTAAATTGAAAATCGTTTATTTTCGGATCTGTAATCGATATTGCATATTATTGGTAATGTAGTTATCTAACTAATGAAAAAAATTGAGTCCATTCGGTTCAAAAGTACGCCCTATATTTTAAAAAAAGCGGACCAAGGTATGGCAAAATTTGAACATTTCAGTTTTGAAATGCCTACAACTCGAAAATTACAAGAGATAAATAGCACACGCAAGCATGTTTTTTCAAGGCCGAGCGCTTCCCAAAAATTTAAAAATCTTTGAAATCGGATGGGAAACCAAAAAATGGCACGTGTTTAAAAATTTTACATATCGAAGGTACCCTAATTCGAGACCCCATAGCGCCCCCCCTGGAGCATTTGTTGGGTCGATTTTAATAACTTAAACTCAAATTCTCCTTGGCTACGCCCACGTCAAATTTTATTCCGTTTAGAAATGCCAGATTTATTACCAAAAAATTTTGATTCTGCCCCACTGTGCACACTAAAAATCAGTTATGATTTAGATTTTGGAGCTACAGGATCAATAAGAAACAACGACAGCAATAAGGAGTTAAGAAGTTTAAAAAAGAAACATGTTCAGAACGAATTTCTCAAAAATGGGTTGATAATAGATCACCTAAAACAAGGATCAGGTAATACGAATGATGGGAATACAGCAAGAAGGTTCTTTTCAGATCCCAAAAGAGCATCAAAAATAACAGGCTTTTTATTATATTAAATTATTTTACTTATATGTATACATAATAGTTGGCTGATATGTTTCTGAGTAAAGAAAGAATCAAGGATAGAGGGCATAATGATATTGAGGTAACAAAAACAATTAATGAAATTTCTATATTAATGAACCTATAAGCAGGAAATTTAACACACATGATCTTGACTGAGTTAGAATATAAAAAAGGGACTTGAATATTTGAATATTTTATAACGATGGAATTTGAAACACGAAATTAAGCATTCATTGGTTAGTGAATGCGAATTGAAAAGGGATAATTAATGTTACTACTTATTTCTATATTATAAAGGTACTTTTTGAATATTTTATAATAATAAAACTTAAAATTGAAAATTAGCCACAAATGATTCTGAATGAGTTTGAATTCACAAAAGGTGATTATAGTGGTACATAATGGACACAGAAATATGAAGTTAGACATTCATGATGCTGAGTATAAATATAAAATGTGGGTCTCTATGGTACTGTTTTTATTCTAATAATACGTTTAGAATGAGCTAGTATCCACATTACAATGAATCAATAAACATGAAACTAGAGACATATTTTCCTGAATTAAGAAGTATTAATTCAGATAGGGAGACTTTCTTCCAATTGGGGTGGCGAAGCGCACCCAGTTAGCTAGTACTCCATACTTTTATCCGATATTTGAAAACAACTAAGACTTTGTTACAAAAATGTTGCATTATTTTGCTTTCGAAAGGTAGCCTACTACATCATCTGAAGCAATTATTGTAATGCAATTTAAAAAATTTAAACAAATCTTAAGATATTTTGACCGATCTGTGTTTAGAGATATTGGATGAATAATTGGATGAAAAAGTATGTTTCTCATTTCTAAATTTTGAATTTTTCTAGTGAAAATAGATTAAAAGTAAAAAAAATTTCGGTTTCGGTTTCAATTTTGGCCTTGAAAAACCGCGGGTTCAGTTTCGGTTAAAACCGAATTGGAAACTCTAATTTAATACCTACTTATTTAATATATTACTAGCAACTTTAGATCCGCTCATCACTAGCATTCAAAGTCAATGGGAAGTAGAACATCGGTACTTAGATGAAGAAGCAAAAAGGGCTGCTAAAGGACAGAAATAATTTAGAACTAAATATGGAATATTTGCATGCCATTTTCCAACCGAATGAATAATAGTTTTAATTTTCTTTTATTGTTACTTAAGTAAAAAATAAAATAAACATTAACAAACTTTTGTTATTATAAAAAATAAAAATGTTTGTTCTTAATGTTATTGAAATAAAACACAAAATAAACTTTTAAAAATCGTAATTATTTTTCCAAAAACAACCGATTCTAGAGGAACCGGTTCTTTGAAAACCGATTTTAGTGGAACCTGTTATACAATTGATAAAGTGGGAACCTGTTCTCAAAATTATCCAGGGTATTATTAAAATGTTTTTTATCTGCTGATAATAAGTAAAACTGATTCAAAAATCCAACAACAACTGCTGAACTGATTTTAATGAAATTAATGCTGAAGAAAAATTCAAGAAGATATCTGTCCAATATTTCTAAAATATCTCTATCGGTTCAAAAGTTACAGAGTTTTGGCAGATGAAAAACGATCCTGAGCCACTGTGCGAAACAGAACTCTTATTATTATTATCCCTATAACACACATAGCCCATAAGTAGTACCAGAGTTTATGCACGTCTGTCTGTGTAAAATACTCTCACTTCCAAAATTCACAATACATACTAATGAAATTTACATAAAAAATTTTTTAATTTGTCTAGCAGTTTGTAATTGAAAATCAGATGAGTAGAATAAAATGTATGTGGACAACATCGAAAAGAAATGTATGTAAAAATGTTCCTCTTATTTTATTGTTGTTTGTTTTAATACTGTTTAAAAAAATCTAAAACAACTTTTCCAAAGTGATCGGGAATGGTTCTAGTTCTAACACTTTCTATACAAGTAACACCATTTATGTACTCTATGATAGGTCACGAGTACATAATACTTTTAACGAGAGAGCACAATAAATTTGTAGACAATTTTTCTCTCAAATGCTCAGAAATATTGTAGGAAAAAGTAATATCTCTTTAGCATTAAAATCTTGTAAGTAAATAAATGCATAATTTATGTAACGTCTATATTTTTATAAATTTTGGTTCTGGCTAAGTTTCCCTAACTGCTGATTTTACCCGTCATTGGGCTCACCACCAATTTTAACATGTGGGTGTCAAAGGCATAAGTCAATAAATTATTAAATTACAAAAACTAAACTCCGGATTACAAAGGGACACTACGTCACAATTGACTCTCAATAGTTTACTTCTAGTGCGTAATGTAACTATATTCCAAAGTGCAGTATAAACAAGTTTTACGTGACTACAATCTAGATTAATTAGAAACACTAACTCCTTATAGTTATTCTAAATTGTTATTATTTAAAAACATACTCGATAAAACAGGCAGATAGTTGGTTGATTGGTTGGTTTACGTGGTAGCTCACTGCGTATGAACAATCAAGTAGATTCGAAGGGACCCTGTTTTGACAAGACCAAACCACTCGTCAGATGTAATGTAAAGTACTTAATAAAGTCGAGTTTGCTAGACCCAACCTGTTGCCGTGAGATATCTCAGTAGGTCGTTTAGTGTTGACCTCACTAAGGTTGGTCAATGTGTAGTTGCCCATGAATTTATGTCTCTTGACATTCAGGGCTGGGCATTCGCAGAGAAGGTGGAAAATCGTTTCCTCTTTTTCCCTATCCTTACAGCTACGACAATGGTCGTTAAAAGGGAATCCCAGACAATTCGCATGCTTGTCTAACGTCCAGTGTCCCGTTAATATTGCCATCAACCTTGATATATCCCTTCTATTCCGGGTTATCAGTTGCATAGTACGTTTTCCGGTAAAAATCATTCGTTAAATCAACTTAGCTACCCTACATGTGTCTAAATTACGCCATCTATTCTCAGCCTTTGTAAGAAAGTGTCTGAAAATAATACCTTTAATAATCCCCAGTGGAATTGCTACTGAAACCGCATTGGAGATATCTAAGGTAGATTCTGGCTAGTTCGTATGCCTGTTCTTTGCCATAGTAGTCTCTGTGCGCAGGGACCCAAACCAAAGTAATATCAGATAGGCGACCTAGCTTTGTCAGAGAGTTCTTACATTGCCTGACTAATGAAGATGAGGTTGTGTAGGCCTTCAGTGAAAGAAGTGCCGCCTGAGTGTCAACAAAAATACCTATACCAATATCATATAATGTATTACAAGCTACCATGATTGCAAAAATTTCCCCCTGGAAAACACTACACTCATTCGGAAGACGGTATGGGATGTCTAACCTAAGTTCGTCACAGGAGACGCCAGAACCAACACCACAGCTCATATCCTGGTATCATATTCGTACACTAGATTACCCCACTCATTTCTGGAGGGAATTAAGACCATGAACACCCTATCAAAATCTGAGTATGGAGTAATATAGTCAGAGGGTTGGAAAATATAGTCTGAGGGTTGGAAAATATAGTCAGAGGGTTGGAAAACGATCGGAGGCAGAAGGCTCAGAATCCTAGCATGGCCATATTTTATCAATCTCCAACATCCAGACGCGTTAAGCCTCGCTGCACTGCTAGCAGAGGTGGCCATTACGTGAATGTCTATTGGTACAAGGTGCAGTATAGTATTCAGTGCTTCTGAAGGACTAGTTCTTAGGCTTACAGTAATCTAAACATAAAACAGCTTTTGCAGTTCTTACTGTATAATCCTTACAATTAGAAAATATTGCTAGTAACAATTTTCTCTCTCTCAAATTCTTAAACTGTTGTTATACCCTACACCACCATATTGAGGAGTGACGTAATATAGTTAATGCTGATGTTTGAACAATATTAGTCTACCATCCACCTTAAATTATACCGATCGACTAAGAACACTCTCTGAGTCGATTTAATGATGTCCACTTTTCACATGCACTGAATGTGTGACGTGTGTGTGCAATTTAATGTGCATAATTTTAAAGAGTGTAATTTCTATAATTCTAGTTTTAAGAGGTGGGTTTTTAAGATTCGACACAGCCGAATATAGCGTTCTTATTTTTTGGTTTTCAGACTTATGTTTTTGATCCATTTTATTCTATTGAAAAGTTCCTTCATTTCCTCTATGGCTACATCATACTTAGATGTATTTCTGGTGCCTACTCTTATCAGGCGATCTTGCTGGCAAGTGCAAATCACCAAAACGGGAGATTAGGCACCCGGGAAATGCATCCTTCAGCATATCGGTTGTGGCACGTGCAGTGTGTGCCGTTGCACCGTCCTGTTGGAATCACATGTTTTCCAATTCATCAAGTTGCGGCAAAAAGAACTCGTTGATCATTGCTCTGTAGCGCTCACCATTCACAGTAACCGTTTGGCCCGCGACGTCTTCGAAGAAAAAAGGTCCGATGACTCCTCCAGCGAAAACAGCACACCATATAGTGACTTTGAGCGGGTGTAATGGCTCTTCGTGGGTTACACGCGGATTTTCAGTGGCCCAGAAGCGTAAATTTTGCTTATTTACGTACCCGCTAAGATGGAAATGGTTATTTTTGATGAAAAATCATCTTCCTCTTGGTGGCGATTAAGGATGGCTTGAGCGTATGTTAGACGCGATTGGCGGTCAGCAGCTAACAGCTGATGCACCGTCAGGACTTTGTACGGAAACATCTTCAAATCTTGTACAAAAATTTGCTGTAAAGACCGTCGACTAATACCCATTTGCGTGGCACGTCGTCTGGTCGATCCTCGGCTACAGCAGCAATATTCTCTGCAGAACGGCTACTCCGGGGTCTGCCACGCCTGGCAGCATCTCGTGTTGTGCCAGTATCTTCGAGGCGAGCGGCTAAGCGTCGCCAGTTTCACCAGTAGGCGTTGGACGGCCAGGAAATCTGCGACGAAATTCACGTTGTGCCAAAGTCACCGACCGATTATTGGTCAAATAAATAGTCAGCAATATTCCGCGTTCTGGAGCAGTGTAGCATAACATTGTTTATTAACGTGTATTTCGCATGTGTTTACTACACAAATGTCAAAACAGAACTGACATTAGAGGCCAATCGCAAAATTTATAGCATTTTCTGATAGGAGGATTACTTTTGCGCCACCTTGTATCATAATACAATCTATAGCAGCATATTTATTTAAAACGAAGCATGAAATAGAGTTTAAACATGTTAGTTATCTTAAAATCTGTGAGCACACTGATGGCTCCAACGAGGTGACAGCGCGACTAAGATCCGCTTGAAGCATAAGACAATTCGGTCCAAACATAGGCACCATTGTGATACCTTGTACTTATCACACCATTCGTCTTCAGTTTTAAGGTCACCTTGACTTTCCAGTCCTGATGTTTATTCTACCTAAAGGTGTGGATTCTACCAAACCATAGGGAAACAAATCTTACCAATATCTATACGTATTTGTTGATAAATCATTATTCGCCTTAGGCCCCAGATGGTGGACAATGACACGGAATAAGCTCAGTTGTCTTCTCTTCTTTTTTATCGTTACAAAATACATAACACTACGTTCAGACTATTCAATGTTTTGAACGTACAACGATGACAACGATGTAGGTCAACTTTTCTAATAACTTTGTTCGTTCAAAAATATAATCGCTAGCCTTGACACTAAATCATATTTTGGTTGATGCTGCTATTTGCAATTAAGTCAAGTCTACAGTTTCCATCAATCTTACCATTACCAGGACTCCATATAACCCATTGATTCTCGATGTGAATTATATATTACTTAGGAATCTAATAAGACGCCAATAGTAGATTTATGCAATTTAGGAGTCTTAAGAGAAATTATATATGTGCAGATTCAATTTCCAGTTGACTTTTAGCGTCAATTCAAGTGTACTCCTAATAGTTCTGTCATCTTTCCATATACATAGCTAACTAATAGCAGTGCGCAGTTACGTCAGATCATATGTTTTATCTACATATATTCAGCGTGCCAATACTTAGATTCTACTCTTAGATTCCGAGAAATAAAACTGATTGTATCAACCAGTATCAACGAGACAACAGTCAATCCTCCTAAGATTTCTAAGGAGTGTTGCCCTATCTAGTGTATTTTAAAAATGATTGTATGATGATCAGAAAAATTGCATTCAAGAGAGATCAAAAATACAAAACGAAAAAATCAGTTAAATAATGGCTGGCTTATGACCTGATATTTAGTTAAAATTTATAAGAACCCCACCAAACGCTAAAATTTTTAATATAAAACAGGAAAAAAAGAATAATGTAAAATAAAGTTTACTCTATTTACAACACACCCCACCCAAATGGTTGACCGACATATATCCGTGCCTGTATTAGATATATGAATTATTACATTAATTTAATACACACAAAAATGTAACGTGTTACAATCAGACTAATTCCCATTTAGTATTGAATATTTTTCAAAAGCGCAAAATGGAAAACCTTATCAATCTAAAAATACAGCTGAGGAAATTTGTTTCTTCAAAAATGTATGTGCATTTATAAAAAATCTGACTATTGTATGATTTTTACAGATATGTTTTTAGTATTAAACACTATTTTAAATGCTAATCGAACGTATGTTAGCTTTAATCAATTCTTGTGTTTTTATTCAGTTTAATAAAACGTAATCCAAACAATAAAGTTTTTACGAGTACTTATGTTAAGAGGTTTTTCCCATTAAGATTTTGTTTCCTACATTTTAACTCAGATAAGACTTCTTTAGTTAAAAACAAAAAATGAGCTCTTGTTATGCATAATAGAGTATAATAATATTCTTAATTCTTAAAAAACCTAAAAAGCAAAACAAAAAAATTATAATTATATTCTGCTTCATAAGCATTCGTATTTATTAAATTTTAAATGAAAAGTTACGTGCAGCCAGTAAAATGTGAATTGTTGAAATTCTCATACAACATTTAAAAGTGCACGATAATCTTACATAGTACATACATACGTATTTATTTATAAATACAATTTTATAAATAGAAGTAACCATTCAAACTGTCTCAAGATTAAACTGTTACCAATTTTTCACATACGTCACGTCTTAGCCGCTTTTGAATGATAGTTAGGAGACGGTTCTAAATACAAGCGACATTCTATTAGGTCAAGTAAAAACCCCGTTTAAACTGGTTGAAATCAATTTATAATGTCACCTATATCCCAAACAATTGTCCTCACATAATATGACTTTATCGTCACCTCACCAAATGCTGCACAAATAAGTTTTATTTAAGAAGAAATCAGAGTTCTAATTTTAGAACGGATTGGTCAAAACCTAATTTGTTTCGTAAATGTATTACGTAATACATATTATGTATATGAATTCATGCCATTGAGTTTTGGGACAATAATTGGTCATAGGTCTGAAAACACACTTCCGGAAATCGTTCACGGAATGTCCCAATTACGGGCGAACATTATAGATACTGTGCAAACACATTGTGATAAAAGAACGGTGTAAATTGTGCCAAAACCAGAACTGTAAAAGCTCAAGGCCAACAAGAATACGCCAGATTGGACAAGATGGACGCAAGGTCCGATAAAAGACTATGAAGCAAACAAGTTGCAACAAAAGTACAAGCAGTAGATACCCATTGCAGCCGAGACCTCTTCCGATCAGTGCGTCAATTAAAGAACATGACATTCCCTACCACCAAACATGTAATGGATAGCAATGGTGAAATGACAACGTCGAAAGAGAGACAGATTAAGATATGGGAAGAATACCACGCAAAACTTTTCTCTGCACCACCTCAAAAACCGACAGCAAGCATATGCACCTGCCTTCAACACCAGGATAACAATCAATTTGACACTGCACACCCGAGTATCTCCGAAATATAATTCACGATTTCATCCCAAAAGTGCAATAAAGCTCCAGATCCTGACAACATACCTCCAGAGTTATTGAAAGCCGACTGTATACCAAGCGCTGAACTCTTACATCCGCTCATATCGGACTTCACGGACAGGATTATAACTCTGCTACCAAAGACAACCTCTCTGGTGAATAAAATAGTAGCGCATATCATCTATAAGCGACTATCAAACCATGCGTCACCTAATCTAGAGCGGATTTTGGAGCGGATTGATCATGCGTCGACCATGTAAGCACATTGCATAAAATAGTGGAACAATCTGTCGAATGCCGCACGCCACTATGAAACACAATAGCCCAACTCACAATCTTGTGTATTTATGCAATGGTATATTTCTGTATACTTTGTTAGTGCAAAGCAAAAGTGCAATGTAAGACCATTTGCATAAGATTGTGAATTGGGCTAATGTAATCTTGAGATCGCTTGAATGCAAAGGAGTCCCGAGCAAAATCACCAGTCTAATCAAAAGCTTGTACGACGGCGCCACCTGCCGAATACAGCAAGAACATCAACTAAGTGGATAAATATCAGTGGATAAAGTTGTACGCCAAGGATGAATCCTATCTCTATTACTGTTTAACATCGTACTTGATGCCGTAATGACCCGTATATCTCAAAATAACAGAAGAATTACGTGGGGACCACCAGGCAATCTTGGAGACCTAGCATATGCCGATGACATCTGCCTTCTCGCATATAAACATATGAATATAACTGGTATGCTGAACCCTGCTGCGCTAGCAGGTTTGTCAATAAATTACCAAAGTAATACGCATATACACAAATAACACCCGAACAATTTCCGCAGGTGACAATCCATTAGATAATTTGGACATCATTACTGCCAAAGGTGGAATACCTGAAAACATCAGATGACGAATTAATAAGGGGGGAGCAGCATTCAGCACTCTCGAAAAGATATGCAAAATTAATATATTTAACGCCATCCTAAAATCGGTGGTTCTTTACAGCTGCAAGACATAGAACACAGTTAACAAAGAACTACAGGCTTTGCAAGGTTTTATCAACAGCTTCTTACGAAAATCAAGAGCATCTTCTGGCCGAACACCATCACCAATGCGGCTTTATGGTCGCCCACACACCAGGAGTCAATATCGTTAGAAATCCGACGCCGCAAGTGTATGTGGATTGACCATACCCTAAGAAATTCCCATGATGATAACGCACGCTCAGCTCTGGATTGCAATCCTCAGTGTAGTCGCAGAAGTGGTAGACCGGCTAATACTTGGAGGCGACTGGTAGACGAAGAGGCACTAGAAGCAGGATTCACATGGCGAGAAAATAAAAACTTAGCTTTAGACAAAGTAGAATGGAAGGAATTTGTTAAGGTCCTATGCTCTTCCTAGGAACTATGGGAAGATACAAGGTGGCGCAAAAGTAATCCTTCTATCAGAAAATGCTATAAATTTTGTGATTGGCCCCTAATGTCAGTTCTGTTTTGACATTTGTGTAGCAAACACATGCGAAATACACGTTAATAAACAATGTTACGCTACACTACTCCAGAACGCGGAATATTGCTGACTATTTATTTGACCAATAATCGGTCGGTGACTTTGGCACAACGTGAATTTCGTCGCAGATTTCCTGGCCGTCCAACGCCTACTGGTGAAACACTGCGACATTTAGCCGCTCGCCTCGAAGAGACTGGCACAACACGAGATGCTGCCAGGCGTGGCAGACCCCGGAGTAGCCGTTCTGTAGAGAAGCGCCGTCGACATCGACCATACGACGTGCCACGCAAATGGGTATCAGTCGACGGTCTTTACAGCGAATTTTGGTACAAGATTTGAAGATGTTTCCGTACAAAGTCCAGACGGTGCATCAGCTGTTAGCTGCTGACCGCCAATCGCGTCTAACATACGCTCAAGCCATCCTTAATCACCACCAAGAGGAAGATGATTTTTCATCAAAAATATTCATGAGTGATGAGGCCCATTTCCATCTTAGCGGGTACGTAAATAAGCAAAATTTACGTTTCTGGGGCACTGAAAATCCGCGTGTAACCCACGAAGAGCCATTACACCCGCTCAAAGTCACTGTATGGTGTGCTGTTTTCGCTGGAGGAGTCATCGGACCTTTTTTCTTCGAAGACGTCACGGGCCAAACGGTTACTGTGAATGGTGAGCGCTACAGAGCAATGATCAACGAGTTCTTTTTGCCGCAACTTGATGAATTGGGATTGGAAAACATGTGGTTCCAACAGGACGGTGCAACGGCACTCACTGCACGTGCCACAACCGATATGCTGAAGGATGCATTTCCCGGGCGCCTAATCTCCCGTTTTGGCGATAAAAAGGGCTCAAATGACAATCAACCCGACTTGATGTAAAAAAAATTAAAAGACCAAATAAAAATAATCCACAAGAAGAATCAAAGTTTTTCATTTTTTAATTACAGCCAAAAAACATCGGAAGATTACTTTTGCACCACCTTGTATATATATTCTTGTTTCATTAAGGTAGTTTTGTCGAAACTTAAGTTTATATCCTTTTTTTTAATTTTAACTTGATAATAAATTGATTTTTGAATTAACAAATATTATTCTAAATTGAATAATGTTACTCATTCGAATAAAAAATATAAATTTTCCTCACTAACAAGTACTTACTAATAAGTACGAAATTAAAAACACGTTCACCTCTTTGATTGGTGTCACTCATAGTAGTTCGAATATCTGCTCCTTATAGGTCTATATTAATTAGCTCGTCCGTTGTATGGGCCACTTGCAGGGGTAGTACAGCTGCTTTAGAATGGTGAAAATTTTGATTTTAGTCAATATCACCATGCTTCATTTGGATAACTCTGACGTTGGTGTCCTCTTGATCCGAGTTCTGGAGAACGCTTTTGCCAACCTCATCACCCAAACGTTCAAAGAAACAACCTGCATTTAAGTAACCGAATGCGAATCTTCAGCATCATTTGGACTAACAACATCGCACTCCATGCTATCTTCAGAGGACAAAGGTGAACTGAAAACATTAAATTGGCATATTCATACATAATAATGTAAGTCAATGTTCATTAAAGTGGGTTGAAACACAACCATTTTTTAATGGCCCCTAAAAATGAACTTTGACATTTGACTGGAAAGCTGCGACATGTTTATTCATGATTTATATGATTTTAGATGCGTCTTCAAAAGATCTTTCATTTTTGGATATAGTTTCTTGGAACGAAAAACATATCTTGAAAAACAAAAAAAGTTAGCACAAAACACGAAAAATTTCCGAAATATTCTTAGCAAATCTCAACGTTTATTTTCAGGGGGCCATTATTATTGTTCATATGTACATAAATATGTAAATACATTTTGATAGAAAAAAACTATTTACTTTATATAGAAATTAAAATAATAAAAATATACAAAAACAAACACGTGAATTAAATATAAAAAACCAGCATGAATGTTCCAAAAAAAAAGTGTTAGTTTTGTTCCCTTACTTTGTACGGGGCTTAAATACCAACAAAAATAAAAACTTTTTATAGTTTTTGTTAAGATTTTACTTAAATATCACATTTCGTGACTTTAGTCCGGTAGTGAAATGTTCGTTTTTAGAAGTTCTTGTTATTATTTTTTTTATTTATTTTTTTTTTTTTTTTTGCCAAAAAGAAAAACCTACAAAGTTTTTATTTAGCAGGAGTGATAATAATAACACTTGTTTTTTACCCATGTGTGTTTTTTATTGCAACGGCATGATTTATACAATTTAAATAAATTGGAAAGAGAGATTTTTTAACTATTTCATTGTTACCCTTTGAACTAATTCAGTGTAAATGTGCCATCAGGTCGAATTTAAAATACTCTGCAATACAGATTTTAATATTTTTATGTATAAACAATTCAAATTATATTCTCAGTGAATGATTAGAAACGGCAAAATGATACCAGTGATATTATTGTAAAATACATTGGGTGGACAGTTAAATATATGCTAGATGTCATGGGGACCCTGACAACTTGATGGGCATATGTTGGGTACGACACGATCTATGCGGTACCAGTAGGCATTAAAGATGATCCTGATGCCAGAACGACTCCTGTTTTATGCAACAGAGTATTTTATGCTATGGGAGCCCTCCAAATAAGACATTTACACGGTACCACTATAAATTTAGTTTCAAGCTGCCAAGTACGAGCTGCGATTAAATGGATTTTGCTCATATTGCATATGATATCCTCGTACATACGTATGTTCTGTCTGACATGTCTATGGGGAGCCTACATCTACCGATTACATCCCAGAAGAAACTGTGTCCTTATAATTAGGGTGTTCAAAAGTTATATGAAGACTTTCTGTGAAGGTCGCTAAGACTGCGTTTACACAGCTATGAATATATTTCTACTGGGTATTGCTCAACGAAGGTGACCATTGTATTTGATCACTGATCGTTTAAATTCCCATGTTTCGATCACTTTGTTGGTGATAACTGCAGGTTACACAAAGTGACGTATTGAGGATTTACCATATACGAAAGCTCATCAACGATCAGTCCTCTGTACATGTGATCACCTGCAAGATGTCTTAGAAAAGTGAGACGTAACTGAAAGTCTAGTGCCCCGAAGATAGTTTGTTTACAAGGCCTCAGCTTGATCAAGCCATTTGAGATCTCAGTAGCTATGATAATGCTGTGGTGGTGCTCTGATAAGGAGAAGAGCTGCGAATGTCTTCGTTACTGATTACAGGAGTGAAATCGGCCTGAAAGATTGGTCCTCAATCGCGATTTTCCCATGTTTCGCCTGCACGCATTTCCTTACCCTATATGCTCCTCACGGTCAGGTTAAAACCAGTTTCCAGTTACTCTACTACCCAGCCTCCAAGGTGTTCTATATAAAGTTGTGCTGTGGCCGAGACTGGAAGATCATGCAGTTTGCGAACAACACTATTTTTTTCGTACTGCCTCTCTCGGGGTGTTTAATAAAACGTTACATGGTTAGATATGATGGTATCTGCAAACTTTTTGTTTTTAGTTGACAACAACTCCTGAACTCATGTTGAATTTCATACAGCGGTCTAATTTTTTCCGATTTACCAAAGTGATTCTTGGTTGGTCGTGGTTGGTATTGTAGTGCATCCGTACTACGGATATTCAAGCAAACAACTGTTACGGTGACAGTTTCATGGAACTTTCTCTCTACTTCATATGTGTCTGAAGATATTGGCTGATCATTATAGATGCGGTCGATATATTCTCTAAAGCTAATATCGCAATTACCCATAATCCGTTTAGATTAATTCCTATTTACGGGTGCAGAAAGTGGATTCGATAATATTTATCGCTAATAAGGCTTCTCGAAGCAATGACAAAAAGTTCTAGTTATTTCTAAAATATTTTCTTGGAGACAACTAAAAACTAAATAAATAGAAAATATATAAATTTAGTATCCGGTAATAAAGATAAATCGTGGGGCTATTTAAATTTAACAATCCTGAGGAATAAACGTTACAAAAAATATATAAAAAATACAGGTAAAATTGAAAATAAGGAGTGAGATTGTAAAATTCTTAACACTCGTTTTTCATAAAAACTTTTAACCCAAGTATTATTTGATTTTTTTTTTTATCAAGTTACCTTTGTAAAGCATGTCAGTCATTATATTTAATGCCAATTATATTCATTTGTTGTTAATCTGATTAAAATGAGTGACCAGAAAAAAGTGCGTACTAAAGTTATTAAATATTTTCAACAAAACCCAACTTGGTCCTACAAATAGTTGGCCAAACAATCAAAGGTCTGCTATCAAACTTTTTCCAATGTTATTAAACAGTACCGTGAGAACTTGTCCGTTGATATAAAACCTGGTTCAGGTAGAAGGAATGGTCCACATGATGTTTCTAAAGCCAAAAAAATAGAAAGCATTTTCAAAAGAGCTCCCAACATCTCCGGTAGGAAAGAAGCCCGGTTAGGTCAGTACTCGGACTATTTGGTACGAAAAGTTAAAGCCAATGAAGGTTTAAAAGCATACAAGGATCAAAAAGTTCCTAACAAGACCTTTGCTAAAACTTTAGAGGCCAAAGACAGAGCACGGAAATTGAAGTCAAATTTTTTACAAAAAAAATACCTGCTGCATAATGGATGACGAAATGTATGTATGGAAAATTTTTCGCAGCTTCTGGGTAAATTTTTTTATGTTGCAGATGCTCGAGGGAATGTAAAAGAAAAGTTTAGGACCCAAAAGCAGACACAATTTCCCAAAAAGTTCTTGGTATGGGAAGCAATATGCAGTTGCAAAAAAGCCAAACATTTGTTACAAAGGGCTCTATAAACACAGAAATTTACAACAAGGAATGTTTACAAAAAAGGATGCTTCCATTCATAAGACTTCTTAGTGTGTCCACTTATTTTTGGCCTGATTTGGCACCCTGTCACTATGATAAGAAAGGGGTTGAGTGGTAAAAGAACAATAATGTGGTATTTTTACCAAGAGAGGCAATTCCTCCAAACTGCCTAGAGTTAGGGCCAGTGGAGAGATATTGGGCTCTTGTTAAAAGGGAATTGAAGAGCACAAAAAAGGTGTCCAAAAGTGTGGTAGATTTTAAACGGAGATGGACAACCTGTTCGAACAAAGTGACATAAAGCAGTATAAAAACCTTAATGGAAGGGTTTTTGAAAAAGGTTCAAAATTTCATCATTAGTGATTAGAACTATAAAAATATTTTTTTTTGTAAATTTAACAATAATTTCAATCAAATAAGATTCAAAACTGTAAGTTTAGTGGTTTCATTTTTATTATCATATATGTATGTTAACAAATTTTCAATCTCAGTCCTTAGTGTTAATATTAGAACAATAATTTAAGATATTTTGTTCATAGGCTTAGTCGAAAAAGGAAGAGTTCCTCCAAACAAGATTGATTTTATCATTCATAGCATGAATGAAGATCTTTATAATAAAATAAACTGAGGCTCTATAAACGACAAAACCACGAAACAATATATTTGCTACAAAATCCTTTAATTTATCATCTACAATCAATTTGTAATCAAGTTTAATCATCAATTTTTCTTTCCCAGTTCAATAATAAAAACTAATTAAAATTTACATAACTAATCATTAACTACGTAACCTTAAATGTAACTAAACATAAACCTAATTTATAATTTTATAATCCTAACTAACTAATTAATCTAAACCAATTTTTTCTAAAATTTTCACAAATCTAACTAATTCTTAAATAGAATCTAACTTTAATTTTTATTTTAACTTAAATCTAATTTAATTTAACGTAAACTCAAAATGAAAAGAAACTAATTTTTTGTTAACACACTTTAACACTAAAACACTTATACACTCTTACATATAAACACAACCATACATACACACTTACAAACATTCCATTATCTATAAAATTTTACAAAATTAATTATTTTTAAAAACTAAAAAACGTTATGAGAATTTAAATTTTGAGATATAAACAAACCCATATTCAGCATTACATCAGGCCTGTTGTCATCGTTGGATATTATTTGGTGAGTCTTAAAATCTTGTTAAATGTTTTAAAATTTCTTTAAATTCTCTACATATAAATAATCTAAATTGAATTGCATACTATTTTAAATAGAAGCTACTGTTATTTTAAAAATTGTATGTTATTAACATAATATTTTATGTTAATAACATTTGAAAACAACCCCTATTTTTGATTACGTTCCGTCCTTCAAAAATATTGCATTTTTCATACTAAAAAATTTTAATATTATTTTATTTAACAACAAGTCAATGGCTTTGACTTAAGGTAAGGTCAGACTACGCAAATTATTTGACACAAGATGTTTCATATGTTTGATCAGAACTACATCAAATAATCCATGGCTTGATTTTGTGGTCACACTGTACACATTTATTTGCCATATTTGTTTAATCAAACTACACGGAAATACTATCAAACACACGAAGGGGAAAATATATTTGTCTTGTGGTCACATTTATTGTAATATTGTTTATAAATAATTATTAAATAAAGCTGCAAAAAAAAAACTTTAGTTTCTTTCATCAATAAAAAATACATTTCTAGAAAGTAAATTATTACAAGATTTTGCTTTACATTTGAAAGAATTGTGAAATTTCAGTACTTTTATTTAAACGTCAAATATTTTATGTTTCTAGTTTGAACAGAAAATATTTTTGCACGGCAAACAAGAAAACAGCTGAATTTGGTCAAACAAATTTATTGACCGATAAGAAAACTTTCATGTAATGTGACCAATGTGTGACAACTAAACATCAAATATTTTCCTCAATGTTGGGTAATTTTTTATTTGATCTTGCAATTCATTTGCAAGATCAAACAGCGTCAAATAACAGCTGTTGCATCATGTGTTATCGCAAAAGTAGTGTTGCTATATCTTAAATTAAAAATCGCTAAATTATGAAAACAAATCGCGAAAAGAATTCAAGCTTGAACAATTTAATAATATAATTATTAAATGTTTATTTATTTAATTATATTACTATCAACGTATTAAAATTTGTAGGTATAATTGTACTTAAAATCTACAAAATATCCCTAATATAATTAACAATTTTGGAATTTTATTGTATTTGTATGGCTTTGTTTGGATTTTGAACTAAAAATCGCATTGTTCAAACAAAACGAATATTACTATGATGAAATTTACAATAATCAAATAAGCGAACTGTTAAAAAGAAAAAGGATATTTTTAAAATGTTGAAACCAAAGTATATACAAGTAGTCCAACTCTTCGACAGCAGTACCTAACTATATATTGGACGCAAAACGAAATGAAAATGTGCTAGAAGTGTAAAATAAAATGATGTGTGTGTGTGTTAAAGAATTAACTAGAATTGAACTATATTTAATCGAACATTTTTTCTTAAAATTTCGAGACATTTGATGTGTACATTTTTCACAAGGGTTTTGAAATTTATGTGAGAGAGTAATATTGAAAAATAGAGTCGGACTACTTGTTATACTTTGGTTGAAACTATACTTTTCATTCAGAATGTTCACAAATATTATACTCGCATAAAAAAAATTAAACAGATCATACTGTTTAAGAATGAATTTTTAATTGCAATCCAATCATAATATTTATGTATGTCTAAATAAATATTCCATACATTTGAGCAATTTTAAATTTTGTAAATAGAAAAACTCCATGTATAAAATATAATCAAACTATGTTAAATGTATACAAATATAAATCGCATAAAAATGCAAAAATCGCAACATAGACTTTATGTCTTCAATTAGTTTTTCTCCCAGTATGTCATTCTACGCTGAATGACTTTTATGTGAAGAAGAAGACTTCATTTATTGATGCTATTTTTTTAGTGAAAAAATTTCAAATTTACAAGAAATATTGATATGTATTATAGTTAAAGAATAAAAATAGTGCAATTTTGTTTTTAATTTAGTACCAAAAATATTTAAATATTCTCCTTTTTAATCCGCCATGTTGAGCAAATAATTTTCTTTGTGTGCTCTATTTGATCAAACAATTATTTCATGAAAGTATTTGATATAGTGTGACCACACGGCAAATATATTTACTGATTCTTTTTCGCAGCAGTTTGGTCAAACAAAAAGTGAAAAATTAAATTCACTATATGATAACAAAATTCAATAAAACTTTAATAAAATAATTGTTTTACAATTCGAAATAAGTGCGTTAACCTTAAAAAGATTTGTAAGATCAAATTATATATTTTTTATGTATTTATATAGCTAGTGGTCACACTTTGTTCACATTAAGAAAATATTTTGTTTGCCGACAAATAAATTTGTTTGACTAAAATCATCTGTTTTGTTGTTTGCTCTAAATTTTATTTGTGGTCAGATTCAGACAATGAAATATTTGACGATAATCGTCAAATATTAGCTGTGTCTGACCGTACCTTTAGTCACATCAAAACATGAAAAAGTGCAATATTTTTGAAGGACGTAGTTTTAAAGTGGCATATTTTTGAATCTAATTGAGATATTGAGTTGAAATTTTTTTTTATAAGACCAAAAATTAACTTATCTGAAAAAAAAAATAGCTCGGAAAAATGTGGATCAAATTGTGCCCAATACTTGCAATCATATCAAAATTTTGATAGAAATTTTAGTTTTAGGGGCTCAATAAATATGTAATAAAATCTTTATTTATTAACAAAACTCAATGAAATTTTCAATGTTTTTTAAATTTTTCATTCTGAACAGCAAAGTTTAAAAAAAATTGTCAAAAGGTCAAAGGGAATCCCGCAATTTCTAAAAAATTGGAGCGAAAATCCCAAAAATTATATTTTTACTATTTTGCCCATAGGGTCCAAATTTTCTTCGGGGCTGGGAAAATACTTTGGGAATAAATAGGGATCACATCAATGCTTCCAATACTGCTTTCCATTTTCTGATCCCAGCTTTGGGATTTTAGAACATGTGGCCCAAATTTGAAATTTTAATAAAAAAAAATAGGTCAAATTCCAAAAAGCGTAGGGACGACATATTCGAAAACTATGACAAGTTTTTTATACGAAAATGTTCTCCGTAAAGATAACTTACAGAAAAACATAAAGTTGTTATATGTTCTTAAAGAAAGTCTTTTTTAAATAAAAAAAAAGTTAAGACGCTTTTTCGCCCAAAAAACAGCACAAATCTTGTTACCGACAATATTTGACTCTACTACTATTTTTTACAACATTCTACATTTTACAATTATTTAAATCATTTTTCAACACTATATTTTATATTCCTTTATTATCCTGTTCTTATTATACATACTAAATTCATAAAAGATTTAGCCATTGTTAAAGACTACGCTCAAGCTTTAACAGCTTAAAAAAACTAAAACATAAAACTAAGGTAAAAATAATAAATTTGTTATATTTAAAATTAATAATAAAAATAACTCGCTTTCAGAATTTTAAAGCGACAAACTGCTGGAATAAACTTGGTTTGTTTTATTTTTAACAAATCTACTATTATTTTTGAATCTGTAATAGATATTGCTCTAAAATGTTATTGGTAATTTAGTTGTCTAACTAACGAAAAAACTTGAGTTCATTCAGTTCATATTCAAAAAAAAGTGAATCAAGGTATGGCAAAATTTTAAAATTTCAATTTTGAAATACCTATAAGAAATAGCACACGCGAGTATGTTTTTTCAAGGTCTAGTTGAGCGCTTTCCAAAAGTATATAAATGTTTGAAATGGCATGGGAAACAAAAAAATGGCACGTGTTTAAAAATGTTATATGTCGAAGGTACCCTACTTTGAGCATTTGAGCCTGGAGCATTTGTAGGGTCCATTTTAATAACTTAAACTCGAATACACCTTGGCTACGGCAATGTCAAATTTTATTAGGATCGGACCAGCCGTTTAGAAATGCCAGATTTATTTCCAAAAAATTTTGATTCTGCCCCACTGTTCCATGCTAGATTTCAAACCTATTTTCTTTCTTATCTATCTTTTTATTTATTTTTCGGTTAACACGGTTTCTTTAAGCTATCTTTTAAATTAAATTTTTAACGGTTCTTAACCAATTTCAATGGAGACAGGAACACCACCCCATTAGCCCTGTGCACGGTCAGAAAATAAGGTAGCGCTGGTCTCCTGAGAGATAGAGCCATGAGGAGTATGGACCGTTACAAGCTCAGGTTTTGGAATTGTTATCTATGATGTGATAGGACGGATGTTGTTGTTGCCGATGAATTACTAAACTATGTTCAGAACTGTTCCTAAGATAAAAACAGTTCAAACTATAGTTTTCGCAAGTTCTACAATCGGTTCTGACAAACACTGCAGAACCATGATACGGAATTTAGTTCAACTCAGGCGTGGACTATTGTTGGAAGATGCAGTACCGAATCAAATATGTTAGAGTTGTATTGAAGAGAATATTTCTATATTTCCCTTATGTTTCGAACTATGTAACAGTTAATGAAAATTCATTCGGGCTGAATATAAGTAAAAAATATAACTAATTTATGGAAAAAGTTATAAAAAAGAGCTTTTAACTATACAGCATTTTTTAAAATGACTTAAAGAGAGTAATTTTAAAGATCTTAAGCTTAAATTTCGAACTTTCCTATGAATTTGTCAGAAATTAGTAATGAATATTAATGTCCATATAACTTTGTAGAAAACATAAGCAGCCACACTGTGTAACTTATAACAGATGCGACCTTTAAACTGTTACAAACTGCAATACAAATTTATTGTACACCATGTATGGTCACCTCGTGGGATGGTGGTAAATAAAAATTATTCTTTGTTACTGGTTTATTTTTATTTTTTTCTGTTTTCCAGCATTTTGGTAAAACGTTTTTAACTTTTATATCCGCCATTGTTGTTTTTGTTAAGGTGGTTATTGTAGGATTTTTTTTTTTTTATTAAATTTTTGCAGCAAATAAAACACCGATTGTAATACAAAAATATATGTGGAGTATAATAAAAAAAAACAAATGGAAAAATACAATACGAGTTCAGTGTATAAAGTGTGGTAAATCAAAGTCTGAAAAGTCCGTTAAACACTTCTTGTTTTCCACCTGACAGGAATTGAAAAAAAAACGTTTAATTCGTTTGTTTGTAGTTTCCAATATTTGTTGTTGTAGGTTTTTTTTTACAATTCATGTATTTGTTTTATTTTCTTTTCATTTATTTTATTTCTCTATGCTAAGGTCATTCAGCCAGAGTCGGTCATACAATTTGAAGCAATTATCGCACATGATGTAACACGTTAAACACGAAATTGATGGCAAAAGGTGCCGCCATATTGTAGTGATTTTATTTAAAATCCTTTTTGTTCGTGTGTGGGAATGAACATTTTTTATAACGAGTCAAACAAAAAAAAAATAGCATTTAATACTTATACATACAAAAGGACGGAGACTCTTTAATCTATCTTTTGGCTTTTATTTTACTTGAGTCGATAAAAAACACTTTTTTTAAATACTTATTTATGTTTATAACTTAATGTGAGAATACATTGGGAGGTATTAAATTAAATGCACTTGAAGTTTTGTTTAATTTTTTTATAAAATAATATGAGAATATGGATGTGCCACAGCTAGTGATGCCAACAATTTATGACTAAAACTCGCTAAAAATATTAAAAGTCATATTGAAAATATTTGAAACAGATTTTATTTCTCCCAAATTGTTTCATTGAAGTATCGGCAATATCTTTACTAGACACACCCATTACAGGTCAAAAAGAAGACAATATACATGTAACAGCATATTTGTGGTTGAGTTCAGTTTAGCATCAGCACTGCCGTCAACCATTTTTCGTGAAAAGTTGCTAAAATCATAAGAAAATAAAAACGCGCCAAAGCGCTGAATTGTAAAAATGTTATCGGTTCATATTCGAACATAGCCCCCATATTAGTCCACTTTATGCATAGCTCCCATATAAGTACCACTTCCGAAAAACACCCACATAAATAATGGATTTCGAAGCAAAACATTCACAGATAAGTATGTATATCGCACAGTGGTTTAGAACGTGGTTTACAACTACGAGTGGCCACTCGTAGTTGGTCACCTCGGGTCTCAACTTTTTTAAAAAAATTGCCAAAAATCAGTTTATGAAAATATAAGTAGTCCTTAAGAAGATCTACAAAAAATACATTTACATGTGTAGGTTATTTCTATTAGTTGAACAGATATTTAGGTTTATTGATTTATTATTTTTAATTTTGATCGATCTTTTTATTTTTTTTTTAGATATATCGGGGTCGAAATTTATTTTTAAAATATCAGCTATATTTGCAATAAAATTCTAAACAAATAATAGTTATCTTGTCCCTAAAAAAAATTACACGCATCCAAAGTTGGAATATGTAAAAAGGACTTTATTTTTAAGTTTTATCCCAAAAAAGTCCATATATTTTTTCTTTTGTAGAAAAAAAATTTCTTCGGAGCTATACACAATTTTTATATGATCTGGAAAGAAAATTGAATGCTGAAGCGTTTACTTAAGCGGACACAACACCCCCGAAGCCTATCCAAACTGGGCCAGCTTTCTTACTATCACACGGTAAATAACGTCACTGTAGGCACTTTTCTAAAAAAACTCAGTTTTGGAACACATTTCCCGTTTTAGAATTTGAAAATAAAAAATATCAAAAGTTAATAAGGACTGAGATCGAAAAATTTTTAACATACATACAGTATCAGCCATAACTATAAAAACAAAGTTTTAAATTTCTATTATGTATTATTTTAAATTGTTTATATATTTACTATTGATAAACAAATACTTTTAAAGTTAATCTTTCTATAAGAGGTAACTTTATATCAAAAAATATTTAAAGCTAGAAAATAAACCGGTCAAAACTACTTTTTTTAATTTATATTTTGTTGAAAATCCATTGGTTTGGATGACACAAGCACATCTCTTAGGCATAGAATATATTAAGTTTTTTATGGTGTCTTGCGGCATTCCTTCCCAGGCTACAATAACGGCTTGAAATAAATCGTGAAAACTGCTGAATGCTTAGGCAATTTTAACGATTTATTTTCATATTAACAATCTCCCACAAGAGCAGTCCAATGAAGAACTTGAATCTTATTGCACTGCAGCCAAGTATTACAAACTTTGGAGGTGTGCTTAGGATAGTTATCCTGTTGGAACCTCCCTATAAGTGGAATCTCTTCACTGTCATAAGGCAACATTACATATTTCAATATAGCACGGTACATGAACCGATGCATAAACCAATTAGCTTTATGAATCGGCCCAATTCCTTGACCAGAAAAGCAACCCCAGGCCATTATATTGCCCCCCTCCATGTTTAATTGTTCTTTTGCAATACTTAGAAATCAGTATTTCTCCTTTTCGTCTGCGTACACTCCTTATTCAATCGGAACTTTTTAATTTGTATTTGGATTCATCAAAGAACTGTACTATCTTCCATTTTTGGACACTCCAGTCGATGTGGGCTTTGGCAAACTCCAGTCTAGCTTTCATGTTCTTAGCTGATATAAACGGTTTTTTTGCTGGTCATCGGCTGAATAATCGTGCTTCTACTGCTCTTCTACGGATTGTTCTTTCGATAACGCATAATCTTAAACTTGTTCTTACTTGACTAGCTGCTGCTGTAGGATCTTTTTGTATAGCTCATTTGATCAAGGAATCATTATATCGTGTGGTTTTATGCAGGCGGCCTCCAGAATCTCCCGGTGAAATACGACCATTCTGCAAAAACTTTGGAATCAGCTGGGAAATAACTGATCTGTTAATTGAATATTGTTTACTCAATTCATGCCGTGATAAGCCCGCCTTCCATTCAATAACTTTAATTTTAAATTCACTGGAGTACTTGTTTCTTGCTATCCATAGTTTTTTCACAATAAACTGTATAAAACTTAAATTATACAGACTACGCCTTCCTTTATTTTTATCTTCTGGAATTTTTAAACGCATCCGTTGTGAATCTCGTTAACTGACATTGCAAATATGCAGAAAAATAGTAAAATGTTTAAACATCGTATAAGGGGCTGCTTTTGTTTTGACCGTCCCGTTTTGTATTTTTCTATGTTTTATAATTTTAAATCAACTGTTCCTAAAATTATCATGTACTAATCGAACATTATACGAATATTAACAATATAAGTTAATAAAATATATACAAAATACATCCATATGAAAAAATTCATGGAGGGGGTGCTTTAGTTATGACCGATACTGTATATATTAATAAAAATGAAACCACTAAACTTACAGTTTTGATTTTTTATTTTTTTTTATTTGATTGAAATTATTGTTACAATTTACAAAAATAAATACTTTTATAGTTCTAATCACTAGTGATGAAATTCTGAACCTTTTTCGAAAACCCTTCCATCATGGTTTTTATAGTGCTTTATGTCACTTTGTTCGAACTGGTTGTCCATCTTTTGAACACCTTTTCTGTGCTCTTCAATACTCTTTTAACAATAGTCCAATATCTATCCACTGGACTCAGCTCCAGGCAGTTTGGAGGAATTACCTCTCTTGGTACAAATACCACATTATTGGTCTTGTACCACTCAAGGCCTTTCTTACCATAATGACAAATGCCAAATCAGGACAAAAATAAGTGAACACATTAAGAAGTCTTATGAATGGAAACATTCTTTTTTGTAGACATTCCTTGATGTAAATTTCGGTATTCGGTATTTCGGCCCTTTGTAACAAATGATTGGGTTCTTTTGCCGCAACTGCTTATTGCTTGCCATACCAAGAACTTTTTGGGAAATTTTTTCTGCGTTTGGGTTGTAAACTTTCCTTCAACATTCCCTCGAGCATCTGCAACATAAAAAAAATTGACGCAGAAGCTGCGAAAAATTTTCCATACGTACATTTCGTCATCCATTATGCAGCAGGTATATTTTTTGTATACAATTTGACTTCAATTTCCGTGCACTGAATTTTTAGCAGATTTCCTGTCAGGAACTTTTTGAACTTTTGCTTTTAAACCTGCATTGGTTTTAACTTTTCATACAAAATAGTCCGAGTACTGACCTAACCGGGCTGCTTTCCTATCGGAGGTGTAGGGAGCTCTTTTGAAAATACTTTCTACTTTTTTGGCTTTAGAAACATCATGTGGACCATTCCTTCTACCTGAACCAGGTTTTATATCAACTAGAGTTTCCAATTCGGTTTTAACCGAAACCGAAACCGACAATTATTCTTCGGTTTTCACTTTTAATCTATTTTCAGTAGAAAAATTCAAAATTTAGAAATGAGACACAAACTTTTTCATGCAATGATTCATCCAATATCTCTAAAAACAGATCAGTACAAATATCTTAGGATTTCCTTAAATTGTATTACAATAATTGATTCAGATTATGTATCAGGCTACCATTTGCAGGCTAGACAAGGAAACCTGTTAATAAAGAATGACACAACTCATTTAAAAATATTGATCTACGAGTATTTCCTGACAATTAAACTTCAAATGATTGTTTTTTATTTCATAAAAAAAAATAAAATTATGCAAAATTTTTGTAACAAAGATTTAGTTATTTTCAAATATCCGATAAAAATATGGAGTACTAGCTGAACCGGTGAGCTTCGGCACCCCAATTGGAAGAAAGAAATATTAATATTAAGTCTCCCTTTCTGAATTAATACTAATTCAGGTTCAGGTTCTCTAGTTTCATGTTTATTGATTCATGGTAATGTGGATTCTAGCTCATTCGAAGCGTATTATTGAATAAAAAGTACCATAAAGACCCACATTTTGTATTCCCACTCTGCATCTTGATTCTGGCTGCATTATTATAGAAAATGCTAAAGAAAGTTACCACTAAAGTAATTTTTTGTGAATTCTAACTCATTCAGAAGCATGAGTGCCTAATATTAAATTTTTAGGTTTATTATTATAAAATAGTCAAAAAGTATTAGTAGTTGGAAAAAAGTACCTGTGAGTCCTTTTTTAGATTCTAACTCGTTCAGGAGCATATGTGTTTAATTTTCTGCTATAGGTTCATTATTATAGAAATTTCAAAAAAATACCATTCGAAGAACGAACAAATACTAATAGTTTTTGTTACCTCAATGTCATATAGATGGCTTAGTGACTTCTTTCTTTACTCAAGAGAATATCAGCCAACTTTTATGTATACATATGAGTAAAATAATTTAATGTATTAAAAAGTACCATTAGAAGAAAAAGTAAAAATTTTTCACACTTGAACGACCGTCAAGTTTGAAATCAAAGTAATTTCCTGATTCTAGGTTCAATATTATAGAAAATTCAAAACGTACCATTTTAAAGAACGAAAAAGTACTCCTAAGTTTGGTTCAGTTCTCCTTTTTTGGTATCATAATACCATTGAGCCCCCTATTATTGATTATTTTTATACTGAAAAGCATTTCCTATATTATCAAATGATTTTGTTTCTATAACACTAAGTATTTAAAAAAATTATCACAAAACCAAAACAAAACCGAAACCGATGGGTTTTCAATTTTTTAAAACCGAAACCGCGGTTTTGAAATTTTTCGGTTTTTTGGAAACTCTAATATCAACGGACAAATTGTCCCGGTACTGTTTAATAACATTAGAAACAGTTTGACGGCAGACCTTTGATTTGGCCAACTTTTTGTAGGACGCACTTTTTTCTGGTCACATATGGGCAATTCCATGTCATCGTACGTGACTTTTGTACGCCTATAGAGTGGAATAGATTTTGCAAAAATAAGAGTATCTGAAAAATAATTAGGTCTTTATGTTCCATTCAGAGGGTACTATATTTTAAAAAAGTAATACGTTCTTTCGAAACATTGTTGTCCAAAATATCGAGCGAAGTAAGAGTATATCGTACGTGACATAAAACGGAAGTCATATTGAGGTACATGTAGAAATATGCGAAAATTTGCGAATCGTGAGAGGCGTTAGGTTTCTTTTAATTTCATACACTAAACCAAATATTGTTCCTTTACAATCCGTCATATTTAAATAAAAATAATCTTTGGATGATTTTATAATAAATAAAATTTAATATCGTACGTGACATACCGTACGTGACAGATTTTTCTCTTTTAGTAAAACAATGTATATTCTGTAAATATATGTATACAAAAACTAAAAAAATAAATAGAAAATATATGCTTGGTTTCAATAAACAATTTGATAATAGCAAAAAAACAATCAGTGTCAAATTCATTTCATACTTCATGCTAATTGATAGCTTAGTTTTCGTCGCAATTTTAGGCTATAACATACGAATTAAATTAAAAAATTAAATATAGTCATTTTTGCACTTAAAATGTTGTAATTAGCTCTAAATACTTTCACATAGTAACATTTTAGTGTTTTCTTCTATTCAAATCATCTTGAAAAAAAGTTTCAGGGGTTTTTGTTTTTTCAGTCGTGGTAGTCATTCTCGTGGAATTGCCCATATTGTAATCAGATTAACAACAACGTAATTGACATTAAACATAATAACTGACATGCTTTACAAAAGTAACTTGATCAAAAAAAAAATCAAATAATACTTGGGTTAAAAGTTTTAATGAAAAACATGTGTTAAGAATTTTACGATTTAACCGTTAAAATTTTACATTAATTCATATTTTATATTTGTCTTCATGGAAAATCACCATATTATAATTTCCTTTAGTTTTTAAGGTAAATGACGTCCCAAAAATGTATAAAATTATTTTATTTTTCTAAAATATGAAAACCTTAGGTTTCACCAATGTCAAATTCGTATATAAAATGCCTTTATTTACTCCTCAGAAGTTCCTTAAGGTCTATTTATACTAGCCCACATCCGGAAAATACGTTATCCTCTAGTAACTGAAAATATTGGGTGTATGACTTAAAAATGCGGGATTTAAATAGATGGGGTATCTTTTCAACGCGGTTTATGTTATTATTAACTTATACGTTATTTTGAAGGGTACATATTAGGGTATTCAATTAATCGGGTTTCTGGTTTAATCGGTTAATCAAGCAAATAATTAATCGGGGCTTAGATTTAATCGGTTAATTTTAAATTATTCGATTAACTGAATAATTTATGTTTTAATTTTAAATTGAAGATAAAACAACGAATTTTGTGCACTTATTTAAGCATTTCAACAAAAAAATAAATAATAGAAACTAAATATGGTATTTTAGATCCTTTTTATTTATATATGTGAGTTTTTTAGGATTAGTGAGATATTCTGAAATAATCTTTCAAAAAAAGAATAGGAAAGGTTTCCTTTTAATCGATGTTTCTTTGGTTTTAATAAAACTTAACTTGGACAAAATTCTCTTACTGATTGTGAATGTTGGAAAAATCGAAAGTAAGGCTTGAGAAATACTATCCAATTTCTCAGTTCATTGTTCAGTTTTTTTAAGCATATAAGATCCTCCATTATACCATTGGAAAATTTCCTTAAGTTCTGATAAAATACCCGTTTCAGTACTGTCTTCAGTTTCGTCTATTATCATGTGTTTCTCCAACTCATTAGAACAAATTTCATCATGGAACATTCTAGGAAAATGTCATTTCCAAATTCCTCAATTTCAGTTTTTGATCTATATTTAAAAAACTATTGCTAGAAGGGAATGTTCATAAGATAAGTAATATAAAGTCAAAAAAAAAAGAAATTTCGGTTAATCGGTTAATCTACACAAATTAATCGGTTTATTTGTTATTTGAAAATCGGCAATTTTAAATTATTCGAACAGTTTACCGACCAAAATTAATCGGTTAACCGATTAACGGTTAATCGATTGAATACCCTAGTACATATCTCTCATTTATTCTCACTTAGTAACTGAACTTTATAATGTAAACAACAAAGTTTGAAAGCCAAGAATTGTACTCATTACTCCATGAAGATTGTTGTCAAACACAAGCAGCAATTTCAAAATGTTTGCGAACAGCAGTATGACAATTGGGAGTATCCAAAAAGTTCAAAATAAATTACTTTTCACATTTAATAATCGGCTACAATTACCCTAACAAAGTTACTTATACTTGTATAAGGTTATGATTTTCAAAACAATCCAATATATGTGTATTTACTCCAGTGTCCACTACTGTGAAATTGAAGTACATAATACTTAAATCTTTAACTGTGCTGATGTAGACTAGACTAAACTTCAAATCATAAATCACACTGCTTCTTTTTATTGTTTGTTATTGACGCAATAAAGCAATTTTTGTTGCTATTGCTGATATTGTTGTTGCTATTGTTCTTTGTTTTTTCTTTTTTATATAAAAATATAAAATATTTCTCATGTACTTCTTCTATTCAGTTTATGATTCTATAAGTACGAACATTTTGTCTGATAATAAAAGTTTATTTCGATAAGTATAAAGGTCATAAATTAAAATAAAATAGTATGAAATAAAATACGTTATTTAGTTAATAAAATTGATTGCTGTAGTGGCCATTTTGTGTGTTTTGTTAATAGCTTTTTAAGGACAAATCAGGCATTAAAGACTTTCTACTGAATTTAATAGTTCCTGACTTAACATGAGTTACAGGATTTTTAGATTTAAAATTGTATTTATTCTGTAACATCTCCTTGAAAATAAGGCTCTTCTTTGATCACAAATAATGGATATCAATATTTACACACAGATTTCTAAATACAACAATTAATTTTTCACATAGAAATCTAGTTGTGGAGCTTTTTTGACTTTATTATAACGACCAGTGTTGAATTGTCAGGTTTTATCATGCAATACCTTTACCGAAATAAGAAAATGCAGTTTAATTTAAAATATCGTTACCGTTAGTCTATAAATAATTCGAAATTGTTAAACTATAGGGATTTCCAAGTAGAGGCGTTATTTTGGTATTCAAAGAACCATATCCTTTCATGAAATTTTCCATAACCAAATCGCAAAGTGGCTGACCTATGTCCTCGATAACCTCACGAATTCTAGAAGTCGCAAGGTGTTAAACCACAAGGTCTCGGTGGCCAATTCTGATCACCTCTTCGAGAGATAACACGGTCTGGAAACTTTTACTTTTAAAAGAGCAATGGTTTAGTTGCTTGCATTGTTGAAGCGTGTATCGTTCCATTTTTAGTAATTGCGTAGTTTCTACTTGTCAAAGAATAAAAGCTTCAAAAGTGACTGCTACCGAAATACCGGGTGATTCAAAATAGCACCTCTTGTTGGAAAACCCTTTACAAATTTTTTATTTCCATATTTCAGTTTATTGATTACTACAAAAGTTAAACATTTTATTAAATTACTCTGGGCTTTATAATAGAAAGACGGTCATAGCTACATAGAATTTTAGAACGACCAGAATGTATAAACCTTTGTCAGTTTCTCAAAGTGTACAAATGGCATGAAAAAATTAGTTTGGTGGTTGGTATACCAATTATAAAACAAATAGCGGAATCAGTAAATTTCTTTATATACTTCGTATGGTAAAATTTGATCATTTTTGAATTTCTTTATCATATCGACTACTAATATCAACAACATTACTCCATTGCATTTTTAGAGCAACTTTAGTGACTTTAAATCAAATAACAGAGTTAAAATGATGGTAAGGAGTGAGATCGAAAAGAACCTTAACACACGTTTTTCCTTAAAACTAAAATTATTAAATATTTTCAACAAAACCCAACTTGGTCCTACAAAAAGTTGTGCAAACAATCAAAGGTCTGCCGTCAAACTGATTCCAATGTTAATAAACAGTATCAGGAGAACTTGTCCGTTGATAGAAAACCTGGTTTAGGTAGAAGAAATGGTCCACAGTATGTTTCTATAAAGCCAATAAATAGAAATTTATTTCAAAAGAGATCCCAACACATCCGGTAGTAAAGCAGTCCGGTTAGCTCAGTACTAATTGGTACGAAAAGTTAAAGCCAATGCAGGTTAAAAAACATACAAGGCACAAACATTTCCTGACAGGAACTCTACTAAAAATTTAGAGGGCACAAACAGAGCACGGAAATTGAAGTCAAATTTTACAAAAAAAAATGTGCCTGCTGCATAGTGGATGACGAAACGTATGTTCTGAAAATTTTTTCGCAGCTTCCGGGTTAATATTTTTGTGTTGCTGATGCTCGTGGGAATGTTGTAGAAAAGTTTAGGACCCAAAAGCAGAAAATGTTCCCAAAATGCTCTTGGTATGGCAAGCAATATGCAGTTGCGGCAAAAGAAGACAAACATTAGTTACAAAGGGCTCTATAAATACCGAAATTTACATCAAGGAATGTTTACAAAAGAGGATGCTTTCGTTCATAAGACTTATTAATGTGTCCACTTACTTTTGGCTTGGTCTGGCATCCTGTAACTGTGGTAAGCAAGGCCTTGAGTGGTACAAGAACAATAATGTGTTATTTCTACCAAGAGAAGCAAATCCTCCAAACTGCCTGGAGCTAATGGCAGTGGAGAGATATTGGGCTCTTGTTAAAAGAGAATTGAAGAGCACAAAAAAGGTGTCCTGTTCGAACAAAATGACAGAAATTACTTTAAAAAGCTTAATGGAATTTATCACTACTGATTAGAACTATCATAATAATATTTTTTGTAAGGTTTAATCAAAATTTCAATCAAATAAAAAAAATCAAAACTGTAGGTTTAGTGGTTTCATTTTTATTAACATTTATGTATGTTAAGATTTTTTTTATCTTACAAAATAAGTAATAGAAAAAAAGGACTTATAACACTGTGTGTAATTTTTTGAGTAATGAAAAAATAACCATATACAGATACCACTACGTGATAAAAGACCAAAAAAAGTCATGCACTTTTTTATGGGACCTCGGTGTCATTTGGGTCAAAGTTTTAATTTTTTTATCGAAGGGAGCATTATACTAAATGAAAAAAATGTTGTTAAAGTCTGAGAGAATTCTTATTGTCGGAGTTATATTGTGGAACTTTATGGGGATCAATGAAAACCAAAAATACCACTTTTCTATATTGACTATGTTGTAGCAGGCGTTGAGCTTAACAACTTTCCTGAACATAACTTTGCGATGGTCAAAATGCATGGAAAAGTCACAAAAAATTCAAATCGATATATGTCGATTCCTAGAGCTGACCCTGCGAAACCCCGGGACACGTATAATATTTTTTTTATCTATATAACTTATTCAGGTAGGCAGTACACCCGCCGATTACTGACCCCTATCATATAGTGTAATTGACTATAGCTCCCATACAAGGTACTCTTCATATAGAAATAAATCACACGATCTAATTTGATGATAATCGGTGTGTAATTGGTCATAGCCCCATATAAAGCCCACTTCCAAAAATTATAGAAAATTTAAATGAAAAATAATTTGCTCAGTGTACTATATTAAAAGATCGGACTTGACCAACTAAACTTTGTTACTTGCTTTTTATTGATGTTTGTAAGCAAGGTACATACATTACTTATTGATTTTACCCAATCCTAGTTCTTAGTACAATATGTAAGATAAAATCTTTATTACATTTTTAAATAAATTTGTAAAATTTGTCGTCTTTAAGAACAAAAGATGAGGCCTTCTTACGTATAAGAAAATGTTAATCCTAGTTATTGTTTAAATAAAATTATTTTTAATAAAAATTGGGAATTTAGCATAAGAAGCTCTTACTAAAATATTAATTTTGTATTCCCGAATAACCTTTTAAATCTTAAGTCTTTTGTTACTTACATATCGGGAAATTGTATTCCAAATCCTATATTTTAGAAAACACAAGTTTTCAGGAGAGCAAACAAATTTATTTCGCTTATTTATGAGGAATATTGAATTAATTCTTCTACAATGTAATTTTTAGGCAGCTAATAAATTTTAAATATAAATTATTTTTTTTTTTATAAAAGAATAAAACAATTATCGAGCAATTCAAAAGTTACGCTCCCCTGAAAAGTTTGAAAATTCTACTTAAGTTGTTTCGTCAAATGTCCACAGATATGTATGTTAGAGTGGGCCGATTTGTAAGGACAAAGATTTTTCGATATTGTGCACGAGGAAAAACAGTTCCACTACGATATATAAAAAAATAATTTTCGATGGCGATAGCAGGTTATCCAAAAAATGTTTTCTTTGAGTTTTTTGTCGAACATATTTTTAACGCGATAATTTTTAGGGTTTTTTTGTAGCCATGTTAAAAAAATTCGCAAATTTAAAACTTTTTATATAAAAATGTAAAGGGATTTATAAAAAAATAAAAAAGACAAACAACGGGTACTAACAACAACACAATTTAAACAAAGTATGAAAACTGTATATGTAGTAGTTCCCAAAACATTAGATTATGAATATGATCTTTGAATGGGTGGGAACATCTCTCTTGTTCAGAACTAAGTTCAGATTTTGTTATTCTCAACTACGTACAATGGCAACAAAATGAATCATGCTAAGTTTTGAGAATCTCATTATTATAGTCCTCCAGATATTCGATAATAAATATTTACTTTGTATGGGAGGGACACGTCCCTTTCTCCGACCCCCTTAACTTTTAGCATAACAAGATACTCTCATAATTACATTCACTTGATATTCGAAAATAACATGCTTTTTATGGAAGATACAACTCCACTGTTCTGATCTCACCTATTTGTATATCTCTTATGTGCAATGGTAACAATATGACTCATTTCAAGCTTAACTATTATAAATCTCCAGAGGCATTTCCACTAACATTCTAAAAATATATGAAAGTGTTTCAGACAAAGCTTAAAGACTCTCGAAATTACAATTTTCTTTGTAATGGAGGTTTTACACCCACTGTTTCGATCTCGCCTACAATTATTTTTCTCCAAATATTCGATAATAACTAATACATTCCAGCATATTTTCAGCCATCTACGTACAATGGTAACGAAATAAATCCTTTAAAGTTTTAAGGGTTTCTCTAATTCTGTTCACCAGATATTTGGTAATATCTATTTTTATTGCATGTGAAGTTGCATCTCCACTAAAATAAAAAAATAGCTTGTTGTTCATGCCAAATATAGAGGAACATACAGTAATTTCAAGAGGATCAGTCCAGTGGTTTAGCCTCCTATAAGGTACAAACTAGCAAAGAAAAAGACATAAATATGCACGCAGAAAAAAAATATAGTTGTGCATTGTGCACTGTAACCATTTCAACATTTGTGCATGTTTACTGTAACCATTTCAAAATTTTTAACAATATTATAGTCACAGTAACTATATATATGATTGTGGTAACAATAATATGGTTAATTTATGATTCACATGATTGTATCAACCATATATATGGTTACAGTAAACATTTATATGTTTGTGACAAGTTTTGAAAATAGATATGGCATATTGACGCTTCCCAGTTAGGATCTATCTACGTTCCAAATTTCAATAAATTCGGATCGGCTGTTTGCAGAAATACTTTATATTAGGAGGTGTACGGTCTAATGTACATATATATGGATTGAATGGGTGATCAACATTTCGAAATAAGTCAGAAACCAGATGTGGGTTTGTTTGCTGAATATTTTCCATCAAAAACATATTTTTAAGAAAATCTAAGATAGATGACATTGAATATAGTCCCTCAATATGTAAATTAAAACAAACATAAATACTTTCTTGAGTTGAGAAATTGCATAAATAACCATTATTTTCGGTTTTAGCCACATTACTTTCGGTTCAAACTAATACAAATAAATATGTCTACAAATTTTAAGAATTAAGGAATAACCCAAAATAAACCTCATACCAATACAACAACAAACAAAAACAGTTTATAATCATTTAACGTTTTTATTCGCTTCATATAAAGTGTCGAAAAAAATGATTGATGAAACAATTCAAGCTGAGCAGCAGCACAAAAAACACATTCTTTATTCCTTCCTTTCAATGACCAGTAAAAAGTTTATTATTTTGTTTATTTCATGTTTTGTTGTTTTTCAATTTATCTAAAAATAATTTCGAAATCTTTATGAAAGTAAATCAAAATAAAAGTCTGCCATTATGCAGTATTTTTATTATTATTCATACTGGACAAGAAGAAACAAATTTTGTTCAGTTGATGGTTTTGCCTTTTAAACACAGATAATGTGCCTTGACAGACCAAATATATCTAAATACATATGTATATGTATGTTTGTATGTACGTTTATCATGAATTGTTCCCAAAATGTGCATTATTTATTGCAGCATAAAAAATGCAACAAATAAAAATAGAATTCTCAATATGACATATGACAATCTATTATACGCTATAACAAAAGCTGTTATATTAGAAACAAATCTGATTAAAATTGTTATATTTGGTCCAATGTTAGCTTGTGCTTGCTTTTTTCTCAAGACTGGCTACCACTAAGTTACCTTTACCCCACTAAGTTATCGTTTCCGATATAACTGCAATTACCGTTACCGATATAATAGTAAATACCATTACGGTTTAAATTATGAAAATACAAGTTATTGATTTCAATAATTGTTCAGCTTTTTTGTCACAAATTTGTTAAAATTATTGCTTTAAAACAGATCTCGTACATTATTTCAGATTGTTTACTTTTGTTGCTAAATTACGATTTAAAATTTCTAGGATATCTGGGGTCAAAATTGTTCAAGGCAGCAAAAATATTGCAATCACTATTGTAGTAATATAATATATTTAAATTACCGGAATTTCTTGTTAGCTTTTAATTGTATACCATGCTTTTTGCCATTGAAATTATAAAAAATATCCTGCGATTTAAAAAAAAAAATGTTAAGACGTTCACTCTTCTACAATTTCGTATGTTTTTACAGTGGGCATGTTTTGATCCAGCCTATTATTAGTTAAACTACTAACAATGATAGGAAAGTTATTTATAAAAAATTAGAAGTCTCTAGCTATAACTGTTCTTTATATACGAAAATAACTATATACTGTGTATGTTTTGATATCACCCATTTGCATTTGCTTTCAGTTGTTCTCAAGATCGAATAATTGAAGGATTGATTTGAGATCATTAGTGGTATTGTTTTTAATTACTGAATGTAGTATAACTGCCATCTTAACAAAATAGTTCTCTACCACAAATATGTTAATTACTAAAATTTGCAATTACGAAATATTAAAACTATCGCTCTTATCATTTCCACAAAAAACCTCTTAATATAAAACCAAAAAAAAAAAAATAAAAAATATATATATATGGCAGCAATAAGAAGATGGGCAAGATAAATCTACAACGCGGAAATTTTGACAACAATAATGCCATCTATCAGACGGAACTACAGCAATTATTTCTCACATTTGATAGCTGAAAATTACACGAAATTGCGGCATAACTTGGCTTAAGAGTGTAAATAACAAAAAATATTAAAAACAAGATAAAACAATGAAGAACCAAAGAAAAAACTAAACACGAACTAAATTGAAATGATGCAAAATTGCAGTTGCAGTATAGTGGTCATAAATCCTTGACAGAGTTGCCAATATAACACCACCTAAAGGAGAAATAAACCATGTTGTTGCTTTTGCAAATGCTTTAGATTCTAAATTCATATCGTTACCAAAAATGCAAAACAACGTATCATCAAACAATTCGAAATTGATGTATGTGTACAAAATTTTAAACTTTTATTATAAAAAATAACCTATTTATATTTTCTTTAACAAAATAGCGCATACCATTCCAACTGCATACAATGATATCAAAATTACTCATTGAAGGTATTGAAAATCACAATTTTGTAGTTCTTCAGAGATTTAGTAATAACATTTTACTTTAAATATATGGAAGGAGTTTCGATTCCCCTTCAAAAGCACATACTGCCAACAAAGGAATTTTTCACAAAGTTTTGAGAGTCTCTTCAGTTATTCGATAATAAATATATAATTTGCATGGGAGGCTCTACGCACACTGTTCCGATATTTTGCACAAAAACGTATACTGGCAACATTTTAAACGAAGTTTGAAAACTCTGTCTAAAGTAGTTTCGAAAATATTCGTTAATAAATATTAGCTTTTGTTTGGATTCGATCAATTTTATTCCCAACTACGTTTTGAAAATCTCATTATTATAGTTATTCAGATATACGATAATAAGTATTTACTTAGTATGGAAGGGACCAAAACCCATTGTTCCGATCCACTTATTTTTTTATCGCAGCTGCAGACACTGGCGTGAAAGTAATTTACACAAAGTTTTAAGACTCTTTTAATTACAGTTCTTCAGATATTCTTAAATGACTAATTATGGAAGGTGCTGAGGTTCTGATCCCACCCATTTCGCCCATCATGTCAGCGATATATAATGATAAACAAAATAACTCATGCCAAGTTAAGAGTCTTTAACTGTTATAGTTCTCCAGATACTTAATCAATAATAAGTAATCCGACCCAGAAAATAACAATTTAATTTGTATGGGAGGGTCTATTGCCCCTTGTTCCATTTTTAAACAAACTTCGTCCTGTAATTGATTTACTTATACAAAGGTTAAAGATTTTCACAATCCATATAAATATAAAAATGTCTTTGTAAGTTTGTTTATTTGTTGGTTTGTTTGAGCATTACGCCTAAACGGATGAACCGATTTTATTGAAATTTGGAACGTAGATAGATCCTTACTTGGAAGCGTCAATAGGCTATAACTTTTTTCAATGCTTTGACCATAAAAGGATAAACAGGGGGAAAACCGGTAAAATTGGTACCTTTATTTCATAAACTATCAATGAAATGAAATTTAGAACGTAGATATATCCTTACTTGGTAGCATCAATGGGCTATATATTTTTTATAACTTGGACCGTAGAGGGGTAAAAAGGGTGAAACGGGAAAATTGGTACCTTTAGTTTTTAAACATTATTTGTTTTAAAAAGAAAATATGTTTAATTTAGATCATTATAATCACAAAATTATGTATTTAGAAATTACCTTTTCAAAAGTTTACCTTCAAGGGGTAAAATCGGTTAAATTTAAGAATTTTGTGTTTATCCATATTTATAACTGTTTATTTGTTTGTTTGTACCTTATAGGAGGCTAAACCACTGAATCGATCATCTTCAAATTTGTACTGTATATTTCTTTGTATTTGAAAGGACTAATATGTTACTTTATATTGTGAAATTTTAAGCGGGCGTGACACCTCCCATTCAAACTAAATAATTATTATGGAATATCTGGAGAATTATCATTGTGAAAGCCGCAAAACTTTGCGGAATTTATTTCGGTACCATTGTGCGCTGCTTCCCTCAAAATGGGAGGGATTGCATAAATGGGCGTGGCACTACCCATACAAAGTAAATAGTTATTTTCGAATATCTGCAGAACTATAATTGTGACAATCTTCAAACTTTATAGGAATCAATTTCTTATCACTACATGAAGTTTATCCGAAAATGGGTAGGACCGGAACAGGGGCTTTGACACCTCCCATACAGAGTAAATAGCTATTGTCGAATATCTGCAGAACTAAAGGGCTAGAAATGGGTAAACATTTGTATTTTGGTATTTTTTGGTACCTTTTGTTCTAAGACAACGAAATATGTGTTGCAGTTTTATGATATCGAAAAATTATGTATTACTTAGATAAGAAATTTCTTCATAAGACTATTCTTAAAGGGTAATAACGGGATAAAAAGGTAAATTTTAATATAATCTTACAACTAAATGGTAAGAAATTGTACATTAATGAACAGTTTCAATAAATAGTGTATTTGATACTTTTAACATATATTTTTCATATATTGTCAAGTTACTTATTGTTGATGACCGTAAACATATATTTGTTGAAATTACGGGCATAAGAGGTATAAATATTAAAATTGTATCTCTGTATTTTTAACAAATCGTAATAAACACTTTAAATATAGTCATAAAATAAATATGTAACCTAAATTATGTTTTATCTCCTCAATGAGATGGTCCCTGTTTGTATAATACATTTTCTGATAAATATTAAAAAATTTGACAGGTAAATATGGATTACTTATTGACATAAGTTTTTAAGGGCTAAATAAAAATACCTGTGGATTAATGAACTCTGAATAATCATTAGAACATATTTTTCTTGGGTACAGTAGTACTTTTTGAATGACAAACACAACAAGTGATTGATAACCAAAATAAAACTAAATTAAATCAAATTAAAATGTAAAAAAAGTTAAAAAAAACTAAAAAAAAATTAAACAAACATTTAAAAAAGTTAAACAAAAATTTAAATATGCCTGGAGGAAAAAAAGCTGTTTGAGCCGAATTACTAGACAGGCATTAGCTGTCCAAAACGCAAAAATATTAGACGCTCTGGACAAAGCCAACGTCAGGCTGCCTTGAGAGTTGCAGAGATGGAAGAACATGGAAATATTAGACGCTCTGGAGAAAGCTAACGTCTGGCTGCCTTGAGAGCCGCAGAGATTGAAGAACAAGGAATTATTCGACGGTCTGGACAAAGGCATCGCCAGGCTGCCTTAATAGCCGCAGAGACGGAAGAACAAATAAATATTCGACGCTCTGAAGAAACAGAAGAACGACGCTCTGGACAAAATCAACGTCAGATTGCACTTAGAGTAGCAGAAACTCCAGAAGAAGCCGTTTCTAGACGTACTATTGCATCTGAGCACATGGAAACACGACGACGAAATTTTAAAAGTGCAAGTTGGTTGATATTAAACGGTGCAGCCTTTGAATATGATAACTTGGTAGATTATAGCAAACACAGTCAACTAAATATTGGTACTATGATTCACGAATGCAGATATTGTGGTGCGTTAAAGTGGAAAGCAGAAACGTCGGGTATGTGTTGTAGTGCAGGAAAACTTAAGCTTCCATTTCTGCAAAAACCCCCAGAACCCTTAAATCCACAATTTCTTAGAAGTATTAGAAAATACAACTCCTCATTTCAAATGACATCTTTTGGAGCAGATAAAGATGTAGTGTTACCAGGATTTATGCCAACATTTTCCATACAAGGACAAGTTTACCACAAAATTGGATCATTATTCCCCATTGATGATCAACAACCCAGATTTCTTCAAATATATTTTATGGGCGATGAAATGGCTGAAACAGAAAGAAGGTGTGATATTATACGTGGTGTTGAAAGAAGCATTATAGGTGAACTACAAAGCCTCCTTCATGAACACAATCAGCTTATTTAAGCTTATTTAAGACGGCTGTTGATAATATGCCCAACGAAAGCTACAAAATAGTGATTCATTCCGATCGTACTCCCAGCGGTGAACACGAACGGCGATATAATGCTCCTGTTGTCAATGAAGTTGCAACGTTAATAGTTGGAAACAACGATTCGCCACGCGATATTGTTCTTCACGCGAGAAATGGTAACTTGACGAGAGTATCGGATAAGCATCGTTTTTATGACGCTCTTCAATACCCATTAACTTTTTGGGCAGGACAGGAAGGATACCATTTCCAAATTTTTCAGACAAATGCGTTAAGCGGAACTCCCCTTCAAAATAAAAAGGTATCAAGTATGGACTTTTATGCATTTCATAGCATGGTTCGCCGCAATAACTTCAATTTATTAGTGCGATACAAGCAACAATTTCACCAGTTTTTGTTAGATATGTATGTTAAGGTTGAGAGCGAGTGATTGCGGTATTTAACATTAAATCAGCAGAAGTTACGAGCAGATTCGTATATACATTTACGAGATGCTGTGAATAATGATGGAAATGTAAATCCTAATAATTTAGGTCAAATTATTATTTTGCCATCCTCATTCATCAACAGCCCTCGAAATTTACACGAGTATACACAGGATGCTTTTGCTTACGTTCGCGCATATGGCAGACCGGATCTCTTTCTAACATTCACATATAACCCATTATTGACCAAACTGAATAATGAATTGATGCAAGACCAAAGACCTACGGATAGGCATGATCTAATCACTCGAGTTTTTAAGCAAAAGGTCCAAAAATTTGTGGCAATTATAACCAAAGGAAATAGTTTTGGAGAACATCTTGTTTCATGTACTCTATTGAATGGAAAAAACGAGGATTACCGCATTAATTTGTTACTTTGGCTAAAGAACAAGATACGTGCTAACCAAATTGACAAAATAATTTGCGCAGAAATTTCGGATCCTCAGGCAGATTAGGAACTACATGAAATTGTTGTAAAAAATATGGTGCATGGACCATGTGGCCCATGTATGAAAAATGGAAAATGTACCAAAAACTTTCCTAGGCAATTGCTTCAAGATATACAGCAAAATGAAAATGGATATCTATTATATAGTGTAGAGCACCAAATGGTGGCGGCCAGATTGCTAAAATTAAGATACGAAATATGCAGCAAGAAATGGTTATCGATAATTCTTGGATTGTACCATATTCTCGATTATTATCGAAAACAACTCTGTGAAATACATTAACAAAGGCAGTGACCAGGCAAATTTTTAATTTGCAACAGGAACGTGACAATTTCGAAATGAGGAATGAAGTACAAGCATATCAAGCAGGACGTTACATAAGCAGCAATAAAGCAGCATGGCGTTTACTAAGTTTTCCGTTACACGAAAGTTATCCCAGTGTAACACATTCTTCATTTGGAAAATGGTAAACGAATTTATTTCAATGAGCGCAATTTTCAGAAAAGAATATCATCTCGTCCAAAACCCACTTTGACAGCATTTTTTGAATTATGCAGTATTGATGATTTTGCAAAAAAACTTCTCTATTCCGAAGTCCCTAAATACTACTACACATATTTCTGAAAAACAATGGAAACGTCGAAAGGTTGGGAAAGCAGTAAACAACTGGCCAGGCATTAAAGCTGGAGACACTCTCGGTCGTGTGTATACAGTCCATGTTAGTAATATGGAATGTTATTGTCATAACATAAAGGGCCCGAAATGCTTTTCAGACCTTAAAACTATTAATGGTCATGAATGTGAAACTTTCCAAGAAGCATGTGAAGTGCTAGGACTAATGGAAAACGATGCACAATGGGAATTAGCTATGGATGAAGCCGCATTATGTTTATCTCCACGCAAAATGAGGGATTTATTCGTGTGGCCTATCTAAACCTTTGGATCTTTGGGTACGATATAAAAATGATTTATCAGAAGACATACTGCGACAGAAATAGAAAACAAATTCTGACGTTACTTTCAATGAAGCTATTTCCAATGAAACCCTCGTAGTTATTGAAGATAAATAGATTGCAATGGTTGGCCAAGGTCTAGGTTAATGTTCAAACTACAGACACAATCAAAAAACTGATCCCTGAACAAAAACGAGTTTTTGATCAAGTTGTAAACGAAGTATTATTTTTGGATGCACCGGGAGGTACTGGAAAAACATTCCTCCTAAATCTCTTATTGGCTCAGATCCGTAAGGATTCAAATATCGCCATAGCAGTAGCTTCTTCAGGCATAGCTGCTACGCTTCTTCATGGTGGACGAACTGCACATTCTGTATTTAAAATACCAATTGACATTGCAGAAATGGAAGTTCCAACTTGCAATATTAGCAAGGTCGAGGTCTTTTGCTGCAAAAATGCAAGTTAATAGTATGGGATGAGTGTACCATGTCACACAAACATGCGATTGAAGCCTTAAATCGTAGCCTTCAAGATATTAGAAGTTGTGATAAGCTAATGGGAGGAATGGTTGTACTATTTGCTGGAGACTTTAGACAGACTTTACCTGTAATTCCAAGAGGAACAGCAGCTGATGAAATTAATGCTTGCTTAAAATCTTCTCATCTATGGCAGAAGGTAACCAAAATGAGCTTGACAACCAATATGTTTTCAATGACGCAGAGTTTTTCGAAAATAATCTGCAAATATGAAAAAATTTAATAATAAAAATCATTTTATAAAAAATTATTGCTTTTCATTACAAATCCAATCCTCTAATTTATACTAAATTCGCTTACCGTAATATAATAACACCCGTGCAACGCCGGGTCAAAAAAGCTAGTAATATAACTTTGACAGCTCCAGCCAACATAAACAAAAAAATTTGACAAGCACAGTATGTAAACACAAAGGAGCAAAAAACGATCATCTGATTAGTTGAACAGACCTTATTAATAGACCTTACGCACAATGGTAGCCAAATTAATAGTGCAACGTTTAAAATTTATCCCTCAATAGCTTCCAATATCTCAAGTAGTTTCCAGTTTATATAGTTTTTTTCTTCTCCTATTAACTTATGAAAAGTGATGTTACGTTATTTGGCATTTTAGGTGACGTAATACTCTAATTTACGTACATACATATATAGATATCTGTAGGTATGTATGCTTGCATTTGTAGAACAAAAGTACGAAAATAGTTCAAAATTTATGATGCAACCTGCCAAATGTGGAGTGTGTCTCTCGTTTTTTTCCAGCATTTTTTGCCAACATTTTTTCATGTTTTCTATGCACATTGTTACTCACACAACTATGTTGTAATTTATGACCATAAATGTGGGCATGTGTAACTACCCTGCAGTTTCTAATGTAGCAATTGTCAACTTGACACTAGATACAACGCTACATATAGCACGCACTACTTCGTTACCTTTGGGTTCACTGCACAGATTACACAGTTATGAATCAGCTGGGTTCAATAATATGTGGCTCTGCGAACCACAACCATTGAAAAGTGTTTGTAGAACATCAAAATAACCAAACGGTTCGACATTACTTTTTCGAGAACTGTCATCTGTTTCATATCTGTAATAATCTGTGGTTCACTGGTTTCATTTCAAGTATTGAGTACTGTACTCAATACTTGAACATTGAGTACATTACTCAATACTTGAAATGGAACCAGTGAACGGAGCCAGTGAACCAGCGAATTGAGTTCCACGCACTGCCGGTTATTCATCTATAGACTAAATGTATGTGTGTGGAATTTGAAATATATTCTCACCCTGAACAAATTTTATACAATGAATATTTATATTCCTGTGAATATGAAGAGAAAAAAAATCACAATTTAGAACATATTATTACCAAACAAACTGAAAACTAAAAGAATTAGCTTTATAGGGAAAAAATGAGTTATTTGTATGGGTATGCATGCTACCATAATACGAGGATCGTCTTGTAAATTAAACAAACACAATGCAAAAATTCTGGTCACACAGATAAAACATCATACATACATTTATGAGACAAACCTTTCACTCGGTTTTAGTATCATTATTATATGAGATGTTTTCCAATATTTCGTATAAACTCCAAGTTTTATGATCACGTTAAACAATATAGACAACAAGATTATTTCCACGTTTGACAGATTTTAATCATAGATGGTGTTATTACAACCCAGTGACTTTTTCAAAAAAAAAAAAAAATGTTGCTGAAATACATTACTTAAATGATCAGGAAATACTGTGGCTTCTTCCATAGCACTTCGTGCCCAAGTACCGTTAGCTTTACTTAAAGAGCTTTGTGCCACTACCGGCGGCTAAATATTCTTCATTGGAATATTTGTGATTTTGATATTCGTCAAACTTTCAATATAATTTCCGTTTATGCAATCTATGTTAAGGGTTCTTCTTAGTTCCTTATTGCAGAGGACAGCTTCTGATTTGTGACTGTGGAATTTGTCCGTTTTATTAAAATAAACTAACAATCTAATAAAGAATTTACATATTTAAAGAATTAAATAATTATAATTATTTAATATTGATATACAAAAATGTAAAATTTGTATACCTTTCATCTCAAATGGTGAATGACAACGGTTTGTAATTTCGATTTTTCATTTGCGACCCCATATATATTTGGATAGTTATAGCTAACTACACGCTGAGAAAAAACATGGTTGTGGTAAACATAATCTAAGAACAACATGTTATAATAAGATTTATGTTTGTAGTCCAAACATATTATGATCAGTATCATAAAATATCATAATATGTTCTGAAATAATCATAATATGATGCATATCAATCATAATATGACCCAAAGTAATCATATTTATGACCCAATTAAATCATATTATGATTATGTATTATGATTATTAAAATTTATTTTTTGAAATACAAAATTTTATTTTAATAGGTTTTAGTTTTAAGGTACTAACGAAATTCACAATTAAAATATTATTGATAAATTCATTGAAATTTATTGTTATTCACTTTAGGAAAGTTAAAGATAATATACAAATGAAACTATAGAGCGAATGGGAATTACAGACACTTAAAATTTAATTGTAAAAATAATATAGCTTAGACAAACATCAACACTCACAAATGGTGGGAAAAAATACTATTAAAAGTAAACATATTTTGTTTGCATCTTAAACATATTGGCCCATAATCATAGTCAAACAATAAAGTCGTTTCTTTTTAAAAACATATAAATTAAAACCCGATTTTTATTATTTTCAAACTACATATAATCAAAATTAAAGTATGTTTTAAATTGAACCGACTTTAACTGGGTTTCATCTCAAATGTAGAAAATGTTTTCATACAGTATGCAACAAAATATAGACAAGTGGCATCGCTGAACAGCTGACTTAGAAAATTAAAAAAAAAAACGAAAAGTTACAAACAAATAAATGTAACCAGTCGCAAAGTAGGTCTGGGTTGATTAACAACTCGCTCGTCATTAAGTGCAATCAGGTCTGTTTTCGTTTTTTTTTTTTGCCTTCGACAAATTTGAGTCTCATTCTGGCACGTGTGTGATGTAAAGCTTCATATAATGGTTCCTGTTCTACGTTGTTTGCACCAAACGCGTGTCTTTTAATTTATGTAAACCCTGGTGGAGTCCATATAAAACTCAACATCGATACTAGTGGAGTACTATTTAAAACTCAATTCGTATACTGGTGAAGTACCATTGAAAACTCAACGTATCAACTGCTGGAGTACCATTAACACTCCTGATTTTAACAACAAGATTTAAGCGTTCCAGCTTCATATATGAAGATATAGGTCGACTAGGGACCAATTTGAATCGAGGTGAGACAACCTGACAATTTGAGAGTCTTGTTACTCCGCCAACAAACTTTAAATTACAAACAAACAAAAAATGTAACCGGGAAACTAAAGAAAAAAACAGTTTGTGGTGGAAAAATAGAAAAGGAAAGATTAATATCAAAGTTATGATATTTTGGTACAAATTTTATTGATTCAATATTTAATAATTGCAAAATCTCTGTAAAACATCTTGTAACTTTAACATTTTTGACTTTTTGTCGAACTTTTTTAAATGGCGAAGAACAGCTGATGCTGTTGTTAAATGAGTTAAACACAGCTAGTTTTATATTTACAGTCGACTTTAACGTCAAAAGTATAATTTAACTTGTACACTCTTAAGTAAAGACGACTTTATTTCTCTTAAAATATACTTTTTTTTTTTTTTTGACTATGATTATGGGCCATTATAACTACGCGTAAGAAACTTAACATTTAATGCTTGTGCATAATAATATGCTTATTTATCATTATTTAATTGTTCAAAAAATAATTATGATTCGGTGAACAATATTCATATTTATAATTGCAATGAATCATAAACGTTTACAGGAACTAAAATCTTGTTGAAATTATATTAAAACAACAATTATATGTTTACGACAACAATATATAATTACAAAGAACATAGTATAGTTGTCGTAACCATTGCGAAACATGTATTTTCTCCGCGTGTATCTAACTATAACTATAGAAATATCCGTTCATCTGTCGAAATAATCTTTCCGAAGACCCTAAATTACTTACAAACATGATTGGTACAACAATAAAAGTGTCAGGTGTGGTTATTGTTCGGTTGCTATTGAAAATTAGGAAAATCGGCTTACTAATACACGGTGGTCCAAATGCTCAATCTAGCCGGAAAAAGGTATTTTTTTTTAAATGTTTCAAAAGCAAATTTTTTGTTTGATAATATGTTCACAAGTGCCCATACTGTATAACGGCATATTTGTTTTTCTTTAAATAGCTACACTAGCATTGATACATTGCTTCAAAATCAAGTAATTGCTTCTTTGTTAAACAATTAATATCTCAAATGCCATTTAACAGTGCAAGTGAAATTATCGTCAAAAAATAATAAGAACAATTAAAAAAAAATTTTTGGTGTATGCAATTATGTACATGTGTGTTTTAAATGTGAAATTTTTGTTCAGAGTTAAGCTTTAGTTTTTATGTTGTCGTCATCGATATACATATATGTAGCTTTCTAGTGTTTAAAAAATTAGCTGCCACTTTTTTTAACATGTCCATAACAAGGAAGGAGCTGTATATTTATTACACTGTTCAACAAGAAAATCTTTCCCGAATGAGACCAACGGGAAATGAAAGTAGATAATTAGTATACCAAAACCCCCAAAGGGTTTTTAAAAGTTAGCTCGTGTTTTAAAGTTATTCGCCTTTAAAGTTCAGCTTTTTTGAGTAAAAATTTGTCATATATATTTTATGAATAATCTATTGAAGTAAGTCAATATTTATATAAAGTAATTTTAGTTGAATGTTCTAGTCCTAATATACTTAAAATTTATTAATTTTAACACTTTTTGCAGATTTATTTTTTTATTTTTATAGTTTTTGGTACTTAGATACGCAATTATCAATTTTTGGAGAATTGCTGAATATTGCAGTAAAAGTATTGAGTAGTGGGTATCGTGTATCGAGTATTTGCCATATTGTTTGAGTACTCAATACTCAAAAGTAGTTACTCAATACTTTTAGACTTGTATTTTTACAATTTAATTTATTTAAATTTAACGGTTATGGTGCAAAAAATGTATCTCTACTATAAATACAACTCAAATCAATATTAGAAATGCAACTCTTAGCGTAAAAAAAAAAAATCAGGAATTTGATAATATTTTAAATAAAAACGAATTGATTGCTTGGTAATGTATCAAAGAGGTTATTGGTGGGTTGTTGGGTAAAAATAGGTCTGACGGCTATTACAGATCTGTTAACGCAATGATGAATGCTTTTTCTAAAATAGGCGTTAATATGTCGCTCAAAATTCATTACCTACATCATCATCTAGACTACTTCGGTCAGCAACTAGCGACCGAATCAGATGAACAAGGTGAACAGTACCACCAAATTGCAATGCCATTTGAAATGAGGTAATTTTTAATATACATATATTTCTTTTTTCCCAATACATTTTAACACAAATTTTGCAGATATCGAGGAAAAAAGTGATGGAGAAGAAAACCCAGGAAGTGAACTACAAAATTTGTCTACCTCAAATTCTGGTTCTACAGAGCATCCACCAGAGCAGAAAAGACCTCGAACTATATAATGTAGTTCATTTTTATATAAACTATGTAAAAAAAATACAAATTAAATATATATGAAAAATTTTTACTCAAAATAGCTGAACTTTAAAGGCGCATAACTTTAAAATACGAGCTAACTTTTTAAAACCCTTTGGGGGTTTTGGTCTACTGATGTTCTACTATCACTTCCCGTTGGTCTCATTCGGGAAAGATTTAATGACCCGAAATTTGATGCACAGTGTTATTAAAGTTGTCGTGGCATTTCGCCCATTCATGCACAAAAAAAAAAAAATTTACAAAAATAAAATTTATAAACTTACCAAGTTTCATGTCGGTACGGCCTTTTAAAAGAGAATTATGACTTTTTTCCGCCTAGATTGAGCATTTGAACCACTGTGTAATGGTTGAAACATAAGCAAAACCCATGATTTACCTGTATATATCTTGAATACTAAGTCATGTACATAGACAATATGGATATCATTTGAAAAGCCATTTGAACGACGAAAATAAGTCGCCGTATTAATTTTAAAAAGTTTTTTATTAATGAAGTACTAAACATTATCGAATAAAAAGTTTTAATTTCTTTCTCCAAAATTCCGATTTGCTCAGTTTCATATTTTCTTTGCTAGAAAATATCTGTGGGCCTTATATAGGAGCTATGTTTAATTACGGATGTAGAATTACGGATCCATAGTCAGAGAACTCAGTAGTAAATATATACATACTTGAAACAAATTTGTTTTATATATAAATTCCACTTCCTAAAATCACTTAAAGTCGCATACATCTACATATATAAAAATTAATGTATGTATATCTGTTTCCGTGTGGAGTTCTCAGTCACCCATCGGACGCGTCTCAGGTGGCGGATAGGGGGAGCAATTGTCTAGTCTAGTGATACTGTTTTTTACAACAGGTTATTAGCCTTGACAAATGCTCGAGCGATGTCAATATCTTGAGATACATTTTCTAACAAATGGTCTAAGCTTCTTGACATAGCTAGGTTTGTAAAACGGGTTGCGATATCTAACTATCATAATACTGTGATATATTTTACAACAAATGGTCACAGTAGGATATAATTGGTACTATGATAATGCTATAACTGGCGATACACTTTATAACAAATGGTCGCCTAGTGATAGCACATTCCTTCTCTTTCTTAGTGTTACAAACTGTTCTTTCCTCTATCTCTCTTTCTTTCCCCCACTTGTAAGCTCAGAATGATGGTAACAATGCTGAAGACCTGAATGGCTAGCTAGTAGGGTATTCAATCGATTAACCGTTAATCGGTTAATCGATTAATTTTGGTCGATTAACTGTTCGAACAATTTAAAATTGCCAATTTTCAAATAACAAATAAACCGATTAATTTGTGTCGATTAACCGAAATTTATATTTTTTTTGCACTTTATATAGAAATATAGTTTTAAGCACACACATTTCATTTCTTAACTCACACAGATCATATCTGTAATAATATAAAACAAATGACAGTTCTCAAAAAATAATATCGAACCTTTAAAAAGTAGTTTTCAGAGTGAAAGAAAAAATACAATTTTCAATAGGCAACAAGGGCTATAAATTTGTCCCTCTTTTTAAACCACAACCATTTTGACATTTTGTTTTGTTGGTTTTCTATTGCCATATTACTGGAACTGATTAATTTGTGGTTTTATAGAAGCATAGCACAAAAATTGAAAGTAAGAAATTTGTAAATGAACCTTTTTCTAAAATGTTCTATAATTAAGATTGTCCTAATGAGTCGGAGGACGACATGATAATATATGAAACTATAGACATAACTGAAACGAGTCTTTTATCAGAAAGTATTAAAAGTATTCCCAATCTGGAAAACTCCAAAAAGGACTCCAATGCACAGTGGATAATATAAGGTGTATGCATCTCATAATTGATTTTGGCAAATGTTTAAAATTAACCATAAACCATAAAATTTTATCGTAAAGCTAAGATGTCAAGCAATAATTATTTGCAGAAATTATAGTTATATTACTTTCTACTTTAAAGATTTGTAGAGTTAAAATTATACCATATTCAAGGGCGTAGTTTTAATATTTATAATTGTTTGTTTTAGATTGTTTTACCTTGTTGGAAAGGATATCATGTCCAGATTCTATTTTCGTTATGATATTGTTAGCAGATTTGAAATTTATTCATGTAAAATATATAATGTTTTTTGGCTTACCTACGCAACTTTGACTAGGATTTTAACTGTTGGCCCCGTTTGCCGCCGATCTAGTTTTAACATAGGATTAAAGTTTAACTTATTATCTAAAAGATATATCAAAACTAGCTGCCTTTTCGTGCCTATAAACAAAAAACTATAAAAAAAATGTTGGACTGTTTTTAATTTATTCGAAATTTTTTACTGTTGAATTTGAAAAATTACAAACAAATAAAGAAAATGCTAAACTTTTTATAAAAACTTAAATAATTTCTTGAAATATACATTTTTACATTTTATGAAAGATTAATTCCTTGCCTCTCAATAATTGTTTAAAATATTTAAATCGCTCTAAAAATGTGTGAATTAGGGGTACTAAAGTACTACGGCCTACCCTAAAACAGTTAAAAAAAAAAACTCAAAATGTTGAGGGTGTTTCAAAATCATTGAAAAGGGTTTTAAACTTTAAACTTCGAAAGCATTTTTTTAAAGTATCATACATTTGCTACCAATGGAGTTTTATTTTAACTCTACTGTAGCTGAACATGTTTTTCAAAAAATGCAACCTTTGGGCTTTGTAAATAGTGGGGCTTCAAAGTCGAAGGTTGTATATTTAAAAAAAAAAAAAAAAACTAAGCTAAGCTAAACTGCTGTTAACAAATATCTGTTGTTAATACTATTAAAACTAATGAAAAAGTACATAAAAACACCTCTTTTACTTGTCTTAACATATCACTTTTATACAAAAACTAAAAAAAAATTAAAAATTTTTTTTTAACCGTTCATTACTTTTTTATTATGATTCGATTTTTAAGATTAAAAAAGCAAATTAAAGCTTAAATTCCCACCTATTCAACAAAAAAAATCTTACAAAAGTCCTCATCCATTCAAAAGTTACAGATTTTTGATCCGAAAATGACCAAAATTTTCCACTGTGCAATGGTATAATTAACTTTATATGAGAAATTGGATATTCTTTACTTTTGATTTTTCAAGTTTTATTAAATCTAATGAAAAAATCGTTTAAATGGAAAACATTTCAATTATCACTAAAATCCTAAAGAAACTCACATGTGTATAAAAAAGGATCTCAGATACCATATATTTTTTTGCTATTACTTTCTTTGTCGAATTGTTATGATTTCTTTGTTTTTTATGATTTTGTTGTTTTTATTTATAAAATACTTAAATAAGTATACAAAATTTGTGGTTCCATTTTCAATTTAAAATAAAAATTATTCGGTTAATCGAATAATTTAAAATTAACCGATTATTAACCGATTAAACCTAAACCCCGATTAATTATTTGCTCGATTAACCGAGTAATCTGGAAACCCGATTAATTGAATACCCTACTAGCTAGTGGTTAAAGAAGACTAGTCGCTAACAGCTCCCCTCCGAGGACATGGCACGGGTCGATTGTAATATAGTTTTTGCCCAATCCATGTACGCCGTCCCTGCATGGATAGTCCATCCCTTTACGCATACTCGTGGGATCTATATAAACACAAATATTGACAAACAAAAACAACAGGAGCTTAGCAGGGGAAACCTGTGATGGCTGAATGCAAAATAAAACAGCTGTCTAACCTTCCGGTGACAGTTTGAACAAAAGCAGAGACGTAGCTTTGGACTTCAAGCCTAGCACCTCAAAAGCTGCATTAACCTAGTCCAAGCTATCCTAGCAGAACCGTGAGTATCAAGTGTGAGACAGAGTCTCGGAGCTCGTTGATGCCACTGTCGTATTTCTGAAGTCAAGGAAACTGCAGCTACCTGCTACTGCTGCGGCCGATTTACGTAATGTTACTCGCATGCAGATTCGCGCTTAGGAGATCATGGCACGGCGTGGAAGTGGAAAGGCTTTGCCTTCTGATTACACTGCTACTGGTGTCGAGCCTTTATCGTCCTCCTCATGTCATCGCTTTCTGTCTCAGCAACATTGGCAAGATTGATTACCGAGGGCAGAAGATTTACACTGTGACGGATGTTCCCGGACCAACGACTTGTATGGCAAGAACCGATATTCTGAATTCGGAAGGTAAATGACTATATGTTAGATTGACGCCCATTGGCCACCAGAACTTTCCCCCTGGCAGAGCTCTTACGTTGCAGGACCTCCTCCAACCCGATGTCTATACCGACATGTTGTATGCTTACGACTCATTTGATAGCATGTAGCGATTGTTGATCATATGTTAGCAATAGGAGCACGTTGCAAGTTTGGATTGCATTCCCCTGATACATACCACAACATGGGTCATGTCTATATGTTACGTGATGCCAACCCAGGCAATTTCTTCACTGAGATCCAGGACAAGCGTAGACCTGTCTGTAATGACAAGGGATAGAAGGAATACGGGTGTTGTAGGCTGTTTCGACAGGACCTAGCGTTTCTGTATATTTGACACTTAATCTTCCGGACTATGAATAAGAGAAGAATATAGATATTTCCAAGTAAGTTTTTTCTTTTCAATTAAAAATATAAATTTTAATAAAAATAATTTTTATTCACATAAAAAACATTAAAAGGTATGTGGAAGAAAGATATCAAAGATGCCAAACCGTTAAGATGCATATATATTATTCGTAAACCACCAGAAGCAAGTGGATGCGCCATTCGTGATTTATGCATATTTTGAATCAGTTTTGAAAAAACAAATGCATTAGTAAGTTAGAACACCACCAATATTCAAAAGCACATTACATGTGCTTTAAGTTATTATACTAAATGTAGTTTTAGTGAGGCATATAATAGCGGTAGATATTATTTAGGGGAAACTGCGTGGAAAGTTTTTGTTGAAAAAAATCTTAAAGATGAGACAGGCAACCTAATACTATTTGGGTTGGATATGAAAAGTATCGGGCCTTCAGTAGGAGAAATAACCGGGCATTGCATAATTTATTGATATTTTCAATAAATCGAGCTGCTCATAATGAGTGTAATTTGAAATATAGAAATCCCAATTTCATACCAGAGATCTTTCTGCTTATGACATGCATTTTTTTTAAAGAGCTGTCAACAATTAAAAATGCAACAATAAAAGTTATTCCATTAAGTAAAGAGCGTTATATTTCACTTTATATTTAATGAATAAAATCCTCTAAGATGAGTAGTCATCTTGACGCGATGTAGAGGCTTAAATACGGTGATCTGTGCTGGTGATGCTGGAGGAGCCAGTTTTACTTGAGTTGGCTGTCTCTGGTAGAGTCTCCCATTCCAGAAGGGCACGCGGTGAGCATGATACTAAGAACTACCCTCCCCCTCTGTCTGATAGCGTCTGTTCTCCTTTGGAGCGGCTATCGGACGTTGGTTATTGTCCGACTGGTCCGAAAGGGCTCCTAATTGTCCGTCCGAAATCCACCAGCGTCTGTTTCCCATATTGGTCGGCTGGTGGTCTGCGTCTGTTATCCCCAGAGGGGCGGCAGTTCTCACCTGGCAGCAGGTATAAAATGCAACCAAAACTTCTCCGTATGGACGAAATGGGTGGTCGCAAGGCATGCCCCATGTACCCGGTCGGGGCTTCATAATCTCCGGGGACCCTACTCCCACAGCGATGGTAACGGGCTGTGGTGAGTCGAATGCTACTCGAACCCAGGCTACTCAGGTGATTACACCGGGCCAGACTAGTCTGCATGCTACTGGTGTCGCAGGAGGTCAATCTGGTACACCCAGGTTAGCTGAATGTATAAAACATTAAGCAATTGATGGTAGTGACATAAGCGGCGAGGTACACCTCCAAAGCTGCTAAGGCCCTAACCGTCAAGGCGGTTAAAACCCATGCTTCGGGTGCTTCTGAGGGGGAAATAGTAGCCTCCCATATGCCAACTGTGCGTACAGGGTCTGTGATGGAATCCTCCTGCCCTGTAGCCGCACCACCCCCTGCCAACTCCGGCTCTGATAACAGTCTCAGGCATAAAAATCCTGCAAGAAGGGCTGCTACTACCAGGCGTTCCGCTTTTCGCTTCATCGAGGCTCTTGGCTCTAAAATAGCCGAGGACCTCACAAAGGAGCAACAAGCTTCTCTAGCTTGGGCGAAAGCTCACATTGCTGGTCTCAAGACCGCCCCTCCTTCTGCTGAGTCATCAGCGATGCCTAAACGGCAACGTTCAGAGGAGGATGCGACAACCAAGAGCCAGCAACCGGGACCGAAAAGGCCCAAAGCGGCGCAAAGATCTCTAGCTAAGTCTTTTAGCGAGATTGTCAAAGACAACCTCGTTAGGGCGGTTATAGATCGGAGTGTCAATGATGGATCCATATCTCAATCAAATTGGGATATGGTGAAGCAAAAATTGATAGGGGTGTTCTTGAAAGTTCTTAAAGAACCCAGGCACTCCTCCTCAATGCGATGATGCTGGTTGGTACCAGGGTCACGTTAAACTTATGTCTTGTGTAGATGAACGCTCAGCGTTGCTACTAAAGACTGCCGTCGCATCATTGGGTGAAGTATGGCCGGGATCTAGGCTTGAGGTGGTATCGGTGAGTGAGATACCCCGAAAGCCTAGATCCATAGCTAAAATTCCAGCTGAGCCATCCAGCCCGCAGGAGATCTTGGAGATCCTCCAGTGCTGTAACCCACAGCTTCCAACTAACGATTGGAAAGTTGTTAAGGTTACTGACGCTGAAGGATCTTCTAGAAAGGCTATCGTTGTCCTGAATAAGGACTCTTTGGGGCCGCTAAGGAAGACACAAGGGAAGGTGTACTATGGATTTGGTACGATCGTCCTGCGTGTCTACCGTAGCGACAACAAAGACGCTACCTCCTCAGATGATGTTAAACCCATGCTCTCGGGAGAGGGCATGGAATACAATGACGCCGCTGGTCCAATCGACAATGAAAATACCAACTCTGTCTCCGAACTGGTTGGTACCTTCTTTGAACGTATGGACGAGGCGGTGGACGAAGACGCCCTCCTGAACTCTGACCAGGAGAACGCCGACGTCACCGTTGTAAAAATTGAGTATGGTGAAGGTGACACAAATAAATCTTCACAACTCTAAGGCAGCATCTGCTGCACTTGACATAACACTTGTGAGTACTGAGCACCACAGAATGATTACTAATTGGACTGTCGCTAGCGACTGCTCCTTCTCCGATCACCAATATATTGAATTCAATATTGGTGTAACCTATGGGCGTGTTAATAACATTCTAAACAGGAGTAAGACCGATTGGCGACCGAAAGGCGACCATTCCGACGGAACTCATCTCTAAATCCCAACATGCCTACACTAAGGGCAGAACTGTGGAAACAGCTCTACATTCGTTAGTTGGCTCCATTGAAGAGTCACTATCACATAAAGAGTATTCACTTGTTGCCTTCCTTGATATTGAAGGGGCTTTTTTTTTTAAAAAAAAAAGAGAAGTAACACTCAGGCAATTAATATGCCTGTATATAATTGTGTTACTTTCTTTGGAAAGGGGATAGATTGTAGAAGGAAAGGTGGTGAAAGGAGGAGAAAGGCTTTTATTGACAACTCTGCAATTGCGCGTTATGCTTGTTATTAGTGCAGGTTGCAGCGCCTCTGGTGGTGAGATGGCGCATAATTCAAGCCAACAACCTTTATTTATTTATTTTACTTCGGTGGCGTTTTAGTGTTATACCACCGAAGGAGGGCGCTGTGATAAACAAAGTCAGGCCCGACGCCATCCTATCTGAGATGGACGAACTTGGGATTGATCTATGTGTACGCCGACTAGTCGGAAAGATACTCGGCTATAGAGTCATATGTGCTACCCTAGGTGGCATTAGTGTTTCAAAAGTGGCCAATCGTGGAACCCCACATTGTGGTGTACTATCACCACTTCTGTGAAATCTGGCTATGAATACCCTGTTGGTCAGGATGGACAACAGAAGGATTAAAACAGTCGCGTATGCTGACGATGTTGCAGTATTTATATCTGGTAAATTTCTGGATACAATATCTAGTTGTATGGAATCGGCACTAAGTACACTGAGTGAGTGGAGTATATCAAGCGGACTTAGTGTGAATCCCCAAAAAACGGAATTGGTTCTCTTCACTAGGAGGTACAAGATCGATAACTTTATACCACCTAGATTGAATGGAATCAGTCTTGAGATCAGGGATAATGCAAAGTATCTTGGTATCATCCTGGATAAAAGAATGTCCTGGAATCTAAATATTCAGAACAAGATTAATAAGGCTATGTGGCGATCAACTCCTGCAAAATGGCAATTGGTACTAACTGGGGTATTATGCCGAAAGGTATCAATTGGATCTTCAAAGCAGTCGTTAAACCCATCTTGTTCTATGGAGTATAAGTGTGGTGGCAGGCTCTGGATTATGCTACTCACCGGAAGGCCGTTGAACGAGTTCTAAGGACTATCGCAATACTGATTACAGGCGCTATAAGGTCTACCGCCTCTAAGGCACTTTTTACTATTCCAAACTGGTTACCAGTGGATTTGATGGTGATACAAATGGTTCTCAACTCTGCTGTGAGACTAACTGCTGGTTGTTAGTGGTCTGGTAAGGACCTTGGACACTCTAGGATACTGAATTACTATGGGCACATACATGGTAATGTCGATTACTGCATCGCAAAACCTTTTTTCGATAGGCATTTCCATATTATGATCCCGAATAGGGATTTATGGCAACGCGGACGCTTCCCCCCTGCTGACGGCATACGGATATACACTGATGGCTCTAATAGGGCAATAGGATGGAGGTTTCTATATTGAAAACTTTGGGATTAAATCCTACTTTAGGCTACCTACTCTTCAGGCGGAAATTACTGCCATTAAACCTGGATGCTGGTATTATCGAATATCTGGTGATATATGTATATTTACTGACTGCAAGGCTACCGTGTCTACAGTGTCCTCACGACATCAAGATTAACCGAGGAATGCAGGGTATTCCTAAATGAGATAGCGAGACATTCTAGGCTAACGCTAATATGGGTCCCTGGACACGATGAAAATCAGGGTAATTGTATAGCAGATGATTTGGCCAAAAGGGGTGCGATGATGAGTGAGGAGGCGATAGACCCCTATTCTGGTATTTCCCTTTTTAAATGAAAGATGGCTGTTCAGCAGAAACTATATGAGACTGCACAAAACAGGTGGACCAATGAACCTTCCTGTGCTACAGCAAGGTCGACTTGGCTCGTATATGGTGCCAGCAGGACGAATCTACTTATAGATTACCGTCGTGAGCAAATAAGGCTAATTGTCTCCTTTATTACAGGACTCTGTTTATGTTATATATTTGTAACATACGTATTTATTTATTCTTTAAACAATATAAATATTTTAAAATTCATTTTTTACATACATATTAATAAAATCTTTTTTATTTATATTTTTTACCACTATCATCTCGTAAGTAATTATCGAAAGGATTATTTTTAATCAATTTGCATATAAGTGTCAATTCAGTCTCTATATTATTTATTTAATCATCAACATAGCTAAGTACTATTTTTTGCCACTTTTGTGTACTTTTAAATACAACCATTTCATCAGATTATATTATCTGCTCAAATAAACACTCCGTATAGACGTTTAATGTCTTCTGAATTGACAGTTGACAAGGAATACATATGTGATAAACCTACAAAATCAGTCATTACTCTTCCCTTGTTATCGTCAATAATTCCCAATATTTTATTGGTTTAGGAGCGGTAAATTAAAACATTGTCTTTGGTATATTCAGATGTATCGAAAATCAAACTGACATCGCTACGATTATCATCATAAAAGTCATCTGTTTTAATCGAATTAATAAATGAATCGGTATCCATATAATTGCTAGTACAGAAAATGAAATATATATGGGTTTATTGTAATACGGTTAAATTTTCTGCAAATCGACTGCATACAAATCATCACTAAACTTTGTCAATCTTATCCAATTAATGATCTAGCACTAAGATCATGGTTTTTTATTACTATTTTCCCATACTGTAGCAATACGAATATCTTTTCTTTTAACTACACTTTTCATCCTTTTCTCATAAACTATATACCGTATTTAAAACAATATATTTTTGTAACCAAGGAGGCTGCTTGAATTTCAAAATTCTATGAACTTTTTTCAAGTCCATTGGGAATACATTGTTTTAAAACTCCATAACCAAATCAAATCTTCTATTAATTTTTTACATTTAGACCGTCCAGAAGTTTTGTTTTATGGACAAACTGAAAGATCATTATGAATATCATGTAATGTTTCAGGATATTCAAGATCAACCTCTAAAATATAGCCATATTTTGAGTTGCCTGAAATATTTTGAACTGCAATAGTTTTAATATCTTCATCCTTCATCCATTCAAATCCCCTATAAGGTACATATTCAAACATTGCCCATCCATATAAATATTCGGCACCTAAATACGTCAAATGCTCTGATGATTTTTTGTCATCAAAGTTTTCAATAACCTATCCGAAAATAGCTCTAAAGTAACTTCCGTTGTCGTAAGTATTGCATCCCAAGAATTACTAGGAGCAGTTGGTACTGATCTACGGATCTAAATTGTAAATACTCTTACATATTTTTCTAAAATTTTCAAATAGGCCTGTTAAGAGAAGTACTTCAGATCTAGTCAGGAAGGTTCCTGCACTTGAACTCAATCCATACTTTTTGAGCATATTCGTAAATCAACTCTTTAATTAAAACATTGAAAATATTATGTATCTCTACTTGGTAGTTGATTTTCATTAAAACTTTCCTTTGAATCCATGTATGAGTGGAAATACATAAATTTTCCTAATTAGATTAAATTAATTTTCATTAGTGAAACACTCCCGGACTGTTTATAATCAATAATATTAAGATTTTTAGCTAGAGAATGTAAACTGGAAGGAACCTAAGTGAATCTAAAAACCTAATTTCAAATCCTTGATTTTATCCATTAAATATAAAGTGAAATATAACGCTATTTCCTTAATGGAATAACTTTTAAAATGCATGTCATAAGCAGAAAGATTAAGAAAGATCTTTGGTATGAAATTGGTTTTCTATATTTCAAATTACACTCATTATGAGCAGCTCGATTTATTGAAAATATCAATAAATTAAGCAATGGCCGGTTATTTCTCCTACTAAAGGCCTGATACTTTTCATATCCAACCCAAATAGTGATAGGTTGCCTGTCTCATCTTCAAATTTTTTTCAACAAAAACTTTCCACGCAGTTTCCCCTAAATAATATCTACCGCTATTATATGCCTCACTAAAACTACATTTAGTATAATATCTTAAAGCACATGTAATGTGCTTTTTAATATTGGTAGTGTTCTAACTTACTAATGCATTTTTTTTTTTTTCAAAACTGATTCAAAATATGCATAAATCACGAATGGCACATCCACTTGCTTCTGGTGGTTTAAGAATAATAGATATGCATCTTAAGGGTTTGGCATCTTTGATATCATTCTTCCACATAGGTTAGGTTAGGTTCCATGGGCAGCCGCTCCTCAAGCAGCTCACTTGGGTCCATTCAAATCTGATCCCATTGTGATACCCAAGGGGTAGTCATCAGGGTATTTGCAGTACTTCCGTTGACTCCAAATTAAACCAACCAGATTCCCGGATGAAGGAATATATTCGTCTCAGATTCATCCTTAATAGCTCGTCCAAACATGATAGGAATGAAAATCTGAGGATTCGTTCCCTCAGGTTTGTCTCTTCCTCTTCTTCATTATGGCAGCTTCTACAGTAATCATTGTACCGTAGGCCCATAATTAATAAATAATATATAACAATTTAAATTATATGGGAGGTACACGCCCACAAATTCAATACCGCCTAGTTTTAGCCAAACTAAGTAAAATGAAAAGTGTGCTGTGTATAATGGTGCCAAAGTAACTCCCGCGATAATTTGGGGCTTTCATAATTATAGTTCACCAAATATTCCATAATAACAATTTACTTTGTATGGGAAATTGAAATTTACAAAAATATAAAAGCAGCTTGTTGTTCCTTCCAGATATATAGGAAAATACAGTAAAAATGTTAAGAGGATCGGAGCAGTAATTTATCCTTCTTAGGGCACAAACATACAAACAAATAAATAAATAGAGATAAAACTTATCCAAAATGTAGTAGATGATGTAGATGATTTAACTTACTACTTTCGACAACCACTACAAAAATTGCAAAACAGATAGATTTGTGTATTTCAATCTTGTTTTAAAATATGAAAAGCATAATTTATTGCTTTTGTATATATAACTAGGATTGTAATAGGTACTAGCAGCATACTTAAGTGGATCAAAAAATGTTGATAGGGCTATTTGTTTAAGATTCAATAAACAATACGTTTATTTGAAATGCCTGAAGTGAAAGTTACTTCAGAAGTTCCAGACAGCCGTAGTGCTGTTACTTCAACGGGAGCGATCCTCCAGGTTGAGAAAGGTGGAAGAACCGGTAAGGGTAACCAGCGGTTCCCGTAAGAAGCGTTACGATAAGTTACGCGACTCGAAAAACGCTAAGGCAGAGGCTGACAGATTTAACAATCTTGTTAGCAAGTACAAGCTAGAGGCGGACACTCATGGATACTGTGAAGCTATGTTAGCTATCCTAGAAGAACCGTGAGTATCAAGTGTGAGACAGCTGTCTCGGAGCTCGTTGATGCCACTGTCGTATTTCTGGTGTCAAGGAAACTGCTACTGCTGCGGCCGATTTGCGCAATGGTACTCGCATGCAGATTCGCGATAAGGAGACCATGGCACGGCGTGGAAGTGGAAAAGCTTTGCCTTCTGATTACACTGCTACTGGTGTCGAGCGGACGGTGAGCACCTCTATCGTGCCATCATGCCATCGCTTTCTGTCTCAGCAACATTGGCAACATTGGTTACCGAGGGCAGGACTGGTATGGCATGAACCGATATTCTGAATTCGGAAGGTAAATGACTATATGTTAGATTGACGCCCATTGGCGCTTTCCTCCTGGTAGAGCCTGCTGTGAAACTGAAAGTCAACGCAAGGACTGATGATTTAACTTACTACTTTCGACAACCACTACAGAAATTGCAAAACAGATAGATTTGTGTATTTCAATATTGTTTTAAAATATGAAAAGCTTAATTTAATGTTGATAGGGCGATTTGTTTTGATAATATGTTAGTTTTATTAGACTGGCACATCTAATGATGAACATTTATTATTACCGTCTCTTTAAACATTTGTATAAATTCTTTCTTTATATCGGTTACAGTCTTTAAGTCATCCATTTATAAATCGTGTTTGATTTTCACATTATTTTTAACTTTTTGTTTCATTTGTTAAAAAAATGTTGGTAAACAAAAATAGCTTTTGGTGAAAAAAAAAATATTGGGGGGAAATGTTGCTGAAAAACTAGCTTAACACAACCTTCATATATGAAACCTCGTGGTAGACTGACCGCTTTTGTATATTTTTGTACAAAGGGTGTGAAGATAAATTCGTAAGATAACTACGTCCCACATCTATGTTAACTACATAACATAGCACTGTTAAATAAAGTGAATTTGAAAAACTTAGTTTTTTTTTTGACAAAAAAGAAATAAAATTAATCATTTTTATTCATCGATTAAAGAAAATACTTTAAATTTAAACTTTTAGTAATATATCAAAAAAAAAAAAAAACTTCTTCATATTAAGATTAAAATTACAGTATAAATATGTAATATTCAAGTTCATTGGCGCGCCACTTAGGACAGACCTGAATGGGGTTTTGATATACTGGGTGAAAGCTGGGGGAGAGTAGATGTCAAAACTATATAGGGTATACCCAGTTGTTTCTCAGGGAGGGCACTACGAGGGGTGGAATATGTTTCAAAATTGTTTTAACGTTAATGTTCAAAGTGTTATAGGGGCCATTTAAAACAGACCTGAATGAAGTTTCGAAATGGTGGGTAAAAGCTGGGAGGGAGTAGATGTCAAAACTATATAGGGTATACCCAGTTGTTTCTCAGGGAGGGCGCTACGGGGGGTGGAATTTGTTCAATTACTTTTTTAACCTCTACCCTTTTCATTATTCACGTGTAAAATCAAACTATAGAGAAAGACTCTTTTTTAATCTTTGTAAAATTTTTTTACAACACCTCCAGTTGAATCGAAAAACAAACTGTTTCTGCTGGATTTTAACAACATATTTTGGTTTGCTTGAGATATTTGTATTTGTTTATGTGAAAACAGGTAAACTTCCATTGGGCTAGAAACCTTTTAGATAAATATAGACAATTCCCTATCTTGTTGCATTAAATATAGGTCTATTAAATGATCATTGTCGCGACAAAACCTTTGAAGTGCTTCGTATCTCATTTTTCGGGACACATTATCTGTTACCGTATCTCCCATATTTCCGACGTCTCGAAGCTGTGCATTCATTTTAACTAGTGCTTTGTTCGTATACGAAGAGGCAAATTCATTTTTTTACTCTTCCTTTGCTTTTTTTCCGTACTAATCGTACTTGCTGCGTTTTGCGGTTATTTGGTAGATGTATAATATCTTGTTTCTTTGTGAATACTTTTGCTAAACTTAGTTTACTTATTAACATGGCTTTCACATTATAACCCACACGTTTTAATTATAGTGATATAATCAACTTTAACTTGAAAAATCAAAAAAGTATAAATTTCACAACTATTTTCTAAAAAAAAATCAATTCAAAAATTTTTTATTTTCGATGGTTTTAATTATTTCGTGATTTCTGTGCTTAAAACTAAATTTTATATTTTAAAATTTTTTATGAACTTTAATAAAAAAGTGAAAATATACTTTCAGTAATTGATAGCACAATTCTGAAAGTAAAAAATTTTAAAAATTAAATACCTTGAATTGTAACTGTATAAGAAACTAAGTTTTCTTGTAACTAAAAAATATTCACTATGAAGTATTAAATTGATTGAATTCTTTGAAAAACCACTTCATAATTCATAATAATATCTATTTAACGACATCTCATCTGTAGTGCATAAGTAATCATGATTTGAAATGTAATTAATATGATAGTTTCTCTTCAAATAACTTTTTTGATGACTTAAAAATGTGCTTGTACTTTTGAAAACTGATATTTCATTCACTGTTATTATACAACTAAATGGGGGTGCGATGGATTTGTTATGCTAGATTATTGATATGAGAGTAGCCTAGGACTAGTAGATTCCAAAACTATATTGTATATGTCTGGAACTAGCCCTGTATTCGAGATAAAATTTTTTGAAAAAACTGGTTTTTCACCAAAAATTTATGAAAAATATGTAATTTTCATGTGAATTTTTCGGAAATTTAGAGAAGACATGAATCGGTTCACCGCCAGAGTGGGAGTAGCCTAGGACTAGTAGATTCCAAAACTATATTGTATATGTCCGGAACCAGCCCTGTGTTCGAGATAAAATTTTTTGAAAAAACTGGTTTTTCACCAAAAAATATGTAATTTTCAAGTGAATTTTTCGGAAATTTAGAGAAGACATGAATCGGGTCACCGCCAGAGTGGGAGTAGCCTAGGGCTAGTAGATTCCAAAACTATATTGTATATGTCTGGAACTAGCCCTGTATTCGAGATAAAATTTTTTGAAGAAACTGGTTTTTCACCAAAAAAGTATAAAAAATATGTAATTTTCAAGTGAATTTTTCGGAAATTTAGAGAAGACATGAATCGGGTCACCGCAAGAGTGGGAGTAGCCTAGGGCTAGTAGATTCCAAAACTATATTGTATATGTCTGGAACCAGCCCTGTATTCGAGATAAAATTTTTTGAAAAAATTGGTTTTTCACCAAAAATTTATGAAAAATATGTAAGTTTCAAGTGAATTTTTCGGAAATTTAGAGAAGACATGAATCGGGTCACCGCCAGAGTGGGAGTAGCCTAGGACTAGCAGATTCCAAAACTATATTGTATATGTCTGGAACCAGCCCTGTATTCGAGATAAAATTTTTGGAAAAAACTGGTTTTTCACCAAAAATTTATGAAAAATATGTACTTTTCAAGTGAATTTTTCGGAAATTTAGAGAAGACATGAATCGGGTCACCGCCAGAGTGGGAGTAGCCTAGGACAGGTAGATTCCAAAACTATATTGTATATGTCTGGAACCAGCCCCGTATTCGAGATAAAAATTTTGGAAAAAACTGGTTTTTCACCAAAAATTTATGAAAAATATGTAATTTTTTTAAAATAAAATAAATTTAGGTTAGAGTCCGACCGAAACCGGTTTTATCATTCCAAAACATATGGTCCAAATTTTAAATTCTATAAAAAGTTTTTTTTTTTAATTTTTAAGTAAAATTGTGAATTTTGTTAGAAGTTTCTCCACATAATTAATAGTATCTCAAAAAGTGTCAGTCCGATGTTATTAAAATAAACTCAGAAAAGTTAAGATTTACATAACATTTAATCCGTTTATATATTGCGTTTCAATCGGCTCAGTAGTTTCGGAGTTATAATAACAAATTGAAGAAAGATATATATTTTTTACGTGAAAATAGCAAATTTTTTTGTTTTAAAAAACTCATGAAAAATCTAAAACGGGAGAAATTGTACAGGTTTATTGCTTTATAGCAAAGCAACATATAATAGCAACAAAATGAAATATCGATCATAAAAATCGATTGATTCTTTCCGAATTTATTCACAATTAAATGAATTCGCACATTTTCACAAAATATTAGTTTTTTGTGTGATATTCATAAAATTGAGTAGTTCAATCGCCTCAGTAGTTTCGTATCCATTACATCATACCTTTCCAAATGCTTTACATTTCTTCACAGAAAAATGAAAAAATTGAACTTTGTTGTTCTGCAAGTGTGCTGTTGCCATTTTATAAAAATTATCATAAAAGATGTAGACAACCATGCATATTCAGATGATCAATGACATTTGTACAAATATCTTCTAATAAAGGCTTTGAATATTTCCACTATTGAACAAATTTGGATATGGTTCGAGTCGCTGTCAATAATCTTGCTAAGTAACACAAAGGATACCGAATTTGAATCAGCTCTTAAAAGGATCCACAAGATAAACAGTGAAGATATCTTGTTTGAGGCATATGACGAAAATATAACAATTAATTTAAAAAATAACATCACTCCATATTACGCCAAAAGCCCATTTTATAAAAAAGCTTTGCAAATTTTTCTGAAAATTAAAAAAAGAATTCAGAATAATAATGACAACAATTTCCGTAATAAAGGATTAATGGAATTAGTCCTTACAAGATACATACCATATGTTCCATTGTGGAGTAATATAATGGGAACATTCGTCGACAGCTCCAACACAAGGATTTCCAATAGCCCTGTAGAAGGATATTTTTCAATAGTAAAAAATATACCATTAAAAGAAAAAAAAAATGTCTTGGCATCTGAATATATAAGAACCTCAAAGGAATATATTCATGCAAAAATAAAAGATGTAGAAATTAACCACATTTCAAAAGTAGATTTAAAAATAAAAAAAATTACAACAGAGCTTATTGAAGAACATTGGAAAAGAACTCCACAAAAAGAAAAGTCGAAAATTAATAAGACTATGATGCTTCATGGGGAAAATATAATGCAACGGTTCATGCACAATGAACATTATGACAGCACTGAAGGATTTTCGCGAAAACAGCGAGATATTAAAATTGTAGTTGGAGATTACAAAAACATTTTTACATTTATTTATAATTCTCCCAGGCCGTTTCAGGTTACCTCAATTTTTTTTACGCGAATTTGAATCGCTTAATCCTGGAAAACAGCTTTTTAATAATATTGTGGATATATATATCCACGTTCTGCTATATGAGTTAAAAATAAGACATGTAGAAGCTTGCACATGTGAAGAAAGAGAAGCTATATTTTTAAAAATTTAGAAGATAATTATCAATATTTGTTTGATATAAATAATAACAAATTGATCATTGTACCAATATTATATAGAAACCATTTTACATTTCTGTATGCAAATTCTGTGGCAAAAATAGTAGATTATATCGATCCAATGGGAGGAAAAAATAGTGTCAGAAATGTTATCATTGGCAAATTCTTTAAAATAATAACAAAATTAGGCTTTTCAATAAATGAGTGGAAAAGCGAACAATTGCCACATTCTTTTCAGAAAGACACGTATAATTGTAGCGTATATTGCTGTCAGTTCATCGAAGCTCTTTTAAAAAATCTTCCATTGACTGAAATAATGAATTCAGACTCATATCGGGAAGTAATAAAAACAAAATTGTTGTCATTTACAAGAAATATGACAGACAGCACTGTGAAGGTGATTTACCAATAGGTATGCATACTACAAAATGCAAACAGTGCAATAGAACTGTTGACGCAGAATACATAAAAAAATACTATGATACTAAGGATACTTCCAACGGTGTGTTTCTTTGTCACTTATGCTTAAGAATGAAATAAGTGTGCACTTCGTAATCAATCTTAACAATCGTTCAACAATCTTAACTAAATATTTTACCAAATTTTAATTTATGAACATTATTTTTAAGTATATATTTATGTAAATATAATTAATTAGTAGTCCTATTTAAAGAAATAATAAAAACAATCATTACTTTTCTGTTATATTAATTTAATAATTATATTTAATAAATAAAAGAATTCCATACTTTTCATACATTTTTGATGAAAACACAATTATTTAAAAAATATACAACTGGAATACCCTAAATTTCCGAAAAATTCACTTGAAAATTACATATTTTCATAAATTTTTGGTGAAAAACCAGTTTTTTCAAAAAATGTTATCTCGAATACAGGGCTGGTTCCGGACATATACAATATAGTTTTGGAATCTACTAGTCCTAGGCTACTCCCACTCTGGCGGTGACCCGATTCATGTCTTCTCTAAATTTCCGAAAAATTCACTTGAAAATTACATATTTTTCATAAATTTTTGGTAAAAAACCAGTGTTTTCAAAAAAATTTATCTCGAATACAGTACCTCGTTCCGGACATATACAATATAGTTTTGGAATCTACTAGCCCTAGGCTACTGCCACTCTGGCGGTGACTCGATTCATGTCTTCTCTAAATTTCCGAAAAATTCACTTGAAAATTAAATATTTTTCATAAATTTTTGGTGAAAAACCAGTTTTTTCAAAAAATTTTATCTCGAATACAGGGCTGGTTCCAGACATATACAATATAGTTTTGGAATCTACTGGCCCTATGCTACTCCCACTCTGGCGGTGACCCGATTCATGTCTTCTCTAAATTTCCGAAAAATTCACTTGAAAATTACATATTTTTCATAAATTTTTGGTGAAAAACCAGTTTTTTCCAAAAATTGTATCTCGAATACAGGGCTAGTTCCAGACATATACAATATAGTTTTGGAATCTACTAGTCCTAGGCTACTCCCACTCTGGCGGTGACCCGATTCCTGTCTTCTCTAAATTTCCGAAAAATTCACTTGAAAATTACATATTTTTCATAAATTTTTGGTGAAAAACCAGTTTTTTCAAAAAATTTTATCTCGAATACAGTACCTCGTTTCTGTAACTCTCGCATCGAGAAATTTCTCGCATGAAACAGTGAAATTGAATAAAAAACAACGTGAATTGAAACACGATTTCATATCTCACATGTAAGTGTTTCTGTAATTTCATTTTGTGAGAACTATCTGTCATTTAAGTTTTTTGACGTAACTTATTGGAAATTTGTGAGTCAAAGTGTTTCTGTAAGAAAATTTTGTGAAAAGTTTCTCACATGAACTGTCAAAACAACTCACATTTAAAAACGGTGCGAAAACAATTTTTTTCAAAAAATATAATATGAATACAAAAAATAAAGAAAAGGTAAGATTTTATTTTTAATTAAAACTTAAATTAATGTTAATTATTTTCCTTGCTTAACCTATAGAGGTCTTTAAAACGTTGCTCCGGAATAGTAAATGGATCAGTTGTATTCCTTAATTTTTGGCGATAAATTCGCAACATATTTCTACGATCATGCCTCTATTAATAAATTAGTATACATTTCTGATCACTATTAAATTATTTATTTTTTAAAAAAAATATAATTTTACTTTTTAATTTTATTTTGATTTGTTTATTTTTATTTTCTTCTTTATGTTTTTGACAGCTTGATTGGAAATTTCCAATAAAAACGTAATTAGTGCTGGCTCTTCTCACTTTAAGTTACAGAAACACTTTTTTCTCCCAAATCGAGAAACGATGGAATTTTTTGTTTCACACTTCTCGATGTGAGAACTTCTCACAAATAGTTACAGAAACGGGGTACAGGGCTGGTTCCGGACATATACAATATAGTTTTGGAATCTACTAGCCCTAGGCTACTCCCACTCTGGCGGTGACCCGATTCATGTCTTCTCAAAATTTCCGAAAAATTCACTTGAAAATTACATATTTTTCATAAATTTTTGGTGAAAAACCAGTTTTTTCAAAAAATTTTATCTCGAATACAGGGCTGGTTCCAAACATATACAATATAGTTTTGGAATCTACTAGTGCTAGACTACTCCCACTCTGGCGGTGACCCGATTCATGTCTTTTCTAAATTTCCGAAGAATTCACTTGAAAATTACATATTTTTCATAAATTTTTGGGGAAAAACCAATTTTTTTTTCTCCAAAAAATATATATATAATCAATTAATTTTTTAAAATTATATTTGTTTATGGTTTTTATTGATTTGTTTCCATAAAATTCAATAATTTTATAATATTTATTGAAGAAATCTTTTTTTACCGATTTAAAAACTAATTTAACAGTGTTTGGAACGTATTTAACATAAATGTGGGACGTATTTAACTGACGTATTTATCTTCACACTCTTGGTGAAAGCTGGGAGGGAGTAGGGTATACCCAGTTGTTTCTCAGGGAGGGCACTACGAGGGGTGGAATAGGGGCCATTTAGGACAGACCACCATGTCGAAGGTGGGTAAAAGCTGGGAGGGAGTAGATGTCAAAACTATATAGGGTATACCCAGTTGTTTCTCAGGAAGGTCGCTACGGGGGCTGGAATTTGTTCAATTACTTTTTTAACCTCTACCCTTTTCATTATTCACGTGTAAAATCAAACTATAGAGAAAGACTCTTTTTTAATCTTTGTAAAATTTTTTTATAACACCTCCAGTTGAATCGAAAAACAAACTGTTTCTGCTGGATTTTAACAACATATTTTGGTTTGCTTGAGATATTTGTATTTGTTCATGCGAAAACAGGTAAACTTCCATTGGGCTAGAAACCTTTTGGATAAATATAGACAATTCCCTATCTTGTTGCATTAAATATAGGTCTATTAAATGATCATTGTCGCGACAAAACCTTTAAAGTGCTTCGGATCTCATTTTTCGGGACACATTATCTGTTACCGTATCTCTAATATTTCCGACGTCTCGAAGCTGTGCATTCATTTTAACTAATGCTTTGTTCGTATACGAAGAGGCAAATTCATTTTTTTACTCTTCCGCACTCCTCGTACTTGCTGCGTTTTGCGGTTATTTGGTAGATGTAAAATATCTTGTTTCTTTGTGAATACTTTTGCTAAACTTAGTTTACTTATTAACATGGCTTTCACATTATAACCCACACGTTTTTATTATCGTGATATAATCAACTTTAACTTGAAAAATCAAAAAACTATTTTCTAAAAAAAAATCAATTCAAACATTTTTTATTTTCGAAGGTTTTAATTATTTCGTCATTTCTGTGCTTAAAACTAAATTTTATATTTTAAAATTTTTTATGAACTTTAATAAAAAACTGAAAATATATTTTCAGTAATTGATAGCACAATTCTGAAAGTAAAAAATTTGAAAAATTAAATACTCTTGTAACTAAAAAATATTCACTATGAGGTATTAAATTGATTGAATTCTTTGAAAACCCACTTCATAATTCATAATAATATCTATTTAACGACATATCATCTGTAGTGCATAAGTAATTATGATTTGAAAAGCAAATTTTCCAAATAAATTTTCATATTTCATTAAAAAAAAAAATTGAAGACCGACGTTTTTTAAAACCAATCAACAAATATATATATTTAGTTATTCGTAAACCTACAAATACATAAGCATGTACATTAGGCATATAACTAATTTTGGCGAAATTTTTTTCATACCACCACGTGATGGCCAATGTTGTATAAGTAATAATATAAAGGTTTTAGATTTTACGATTTAACTTTTAGGTTTAGATTTCAAGATAATAGAATTTACTTTAGATTTAACTATATACTTTAAGATTTAGGTTTATGTTCGAAAAGTTAATAATTTGACAATTTTCTATTTCGTTTGAGGATAAACGGGATCTAGCAATTCTTTTTCTGCGGCAACTAGGTGGTTTACGGAAGGCAATTATAGAGCTGGAGAGTTATTTTGGCGGATGAGGCTTTCCTGTCCGTCCGTATTAGAGTCCGTTCTGGTAAACCAGGTAAGTAATCGAAAATATTGTAAATTATTATACCTTTTAAATAATTTTTGTTAGTTTTTACCGTTTTTTGTTTTATAAATATATATGCTAAGACCACCTAAAATCTTAAAATCACGCGTTAATTTATATGAGGCCTGAGGTCAAACCTGTTCGCGCACGTTTGGAAAAACCCCACAAACGGAATGGAATCGATTCGATGAACGATAGGTAAGCCTAGTAATACGTATATATATTTATCTATTTTAACCTTTCCCCTTTTTTTTCTATAGAAAATTATTTAAAAAGGACACTCGTCCGGTTCGTCTTGTCGTCCGGGTGCAAAAACTTACAAAAGGTCGGAAAACCAAAAACTGATACCAGAGCACCCCTGGCGTGCTGGTGCTGTAAAGCAGCTTCTCCCTCGTTGGATGGAGTCGTGTTGCAGTGGCTTTGCAGGTTTGTTTGATTTGCTTTTTCTTTTTTTTTATATTTCAAGATTTAGTTTTAAGTTTAAATTTTTTTTTTTTTAATAAAATTTATTTAATTTGTTAAAAAAAATCAAAAATTTAGTTTTATTTTTTTTTTTTCTTACGATGAGGCCGCGGACTCCACCTTCTTCTCTAATTCGAGCAAAAATCAAAAAAGGAGCGACATTTTCTTTTCTTGGTACCGAGAAGCCTTGGTTACCAATATGGCTTCCCAGCTTCAACAAATTGTTCAGCAATTTGTTTGCCTACATACAATTTTTTCTACAGATGTTTTGTTATTGTTTATTTTATCTTCTTCTTTCTCAAACAAAAAAAAATCCCTTTTCAATTATGTTGCCACCTGTTTAAGTTTATTCTTCTTCTATTTAGTAGCTCTACTACAGGGTGCACACGAGATGGTAATCGTGGTTTTTTGCTCAGCCATTTGTAGGCCGATTTTCTCGATTTTAAATAGCAACCGAGTAGAGACTATTACGGGTATAGAGATGTATCAATTATAAATAGATGTATCAAAATACAAGGTGGCGCAAAAGTAATCCTCCTATCAGAAAATGCTATAAATTTTGCGATTGGCCCCTAATGTCAGTTCTGTTTAGACATTTGTGTAGTAAACACATGCGCCTACTGGTGAAACATTAGCCGCTCGCCTCGAAGAGACTGGCACAACACGAGATGCTGCCAGGCGTGGTAGACCCCGGAGTAGCCGTTCTGCAGAGAATATTGCTGCTGTAGCCGAGGATGTCATGGAAGCGCCGTCGACATCGACCAGACGACGTGTCACGCAAATGGGTATCAGTCGACGGTCTTTACAGCGAATTTTGGTACAAGATTTGAAGATGTTTCCGTACAAAGTCCAGACGGTGCATCAGCTGTTAGCTGCTGACCGCCAATCGCGTCTAACATACGCCCAAGCCATCCTTAATCACCACCAAGAGGAAGATGATTTTTCATCAAAAATAATCATGAGTGATGAGGCCCATTTCCATCTTAGCGGGTACGTAAATAAGCAAAATTTAAGCTTCTGGGGCACTGAAAATCCGCGTGTAACCCACGAAGAGCCATTACACCCGCTCAAAGTCACTGTATGGTGTGCTGTTTTCGCTGGAGGAGTCATCGGACGTTTTTTCTTCGAAGACGTCGCGGGCCAAACGGTTACTATGAATGGTGAGCGCTACAGAGCAATGATCAACGATCTTTTTGCCGCAACTTGATGAATTGGGATTGGAAAACATGTGGTTCCAACAGGACGGTGCAACGGCTACAACCGATATGCTGAAGGATGCATTTCCCGGGCGCCTAATCTCCCGTTTTGGCGATTTGCACTGGCCAGCAAGATCGCCTGATTTGACCGCTCCAGACTTCTTTCTGTGGGGCTTTTTGAAGTCGGGGGTTTATGTCAACAAGCCTCAGACTCTTGCAGCTCTTAAAGACAATATCCATCAAGAATGTGAGGACCTATCGCCGGAAGTTTTGGCCAAAGTGATGGAAAATGCCATAAAAAGAGCTCAAACCAAAATCAACTGTGGCGGCGGCCATTTACATTACATCATATTCTCGACTTGATGTAAAAAAAAATTAAAAGACCAAATAAAAATAATACACAAGAAAAATCAAAGTTTTTATTTTTTTTTTTAATTACAGCCAAAAAACATCGGAAGTTTACTTTTGCGACACCTTGTATATGTTTTGTGGGGGCTTCGGAAGTATGTTGATTTCAACATACAAACGGTAATAGCTATATCGACTACGTTATCTATAACGATTCAGAAAATATATATACCTTTTAGGATCGCAACTGAAAAATGTGAAAATTACAGTCATTTGAACTATTTTTAAATTTATTATATGGATTGTGTAGAAAGACTTTATAATTGTCAAATATAATGTATAGATGTTGAAAAATTGTTCTAGTTTCACTCTCAACTACACTCTTCAGCTTGCATAACTTCTGATTATGGTAAAGATTAATTGGAGTCTACCAATTTTCAATTTTTAAAATTTTTTCAATTTCACCATTGTAATAGGTTTTATAAAAATCAGTACAAATTTATTAATTTAGGTCTTAAGCATTATTACAATTATTTTAAATATCAATTTCGACCATGTGTTAAGTTCTAAAAAATGTATTCGGGTAGCATACATGCGAATGCATTAAGCGTTACAGTATTCATTAAATTTTTACTGGTAATGAAATTTAGATTGCATTACCAGTAAAATTATACTGATTACTGAAAAAAATCAGTATTCAGTAAAATTTCACTGATTATTGAAAATCTTGTTTGGATTTTATTCATAATCAGTATCATTAAATTGAACTCTATTATGCATTACCGGTAAAATTTTATGAATTACATGTTAGGATTTTGAGGATTTTCGACTCACTCTTACTAGGTAAATAAATGAGCAGACCTAAAAATAGAATTAATAATATTTAAGTATTTTATTTATTGTTAAAAAATTTTTTTTTGATGAAATAAAGATTTTTTTGTTTTCAAATACATAAGTTTTAGTTTCCTCTGTTAGCTTTTCTTAACACCAACATTTCAAAATTTGCGTCACTGAGTTTTTGTCTTCTAGAACGATTTACAATTCCAGCGAATGAAAATAATCGCTCTACAGGGGCGGTCGAGGGCAACGGGTTATTATATTTTAGAAACACATTTTTAATTGCAGTGTGAGTTTTGAAACAGTCTGTAGTCGTGTCTCATTCGGCCAGGTATAAAATTGTTTCATGTTGATAATTTCCCGAGTCATTAGAAACACACTGTACACTAACATCTATTTGAATGAAGTAATTAAATTTCAAAATACATTAAAACAAATATTTAACAGAAAAATAATTACACAAACTTTACCATCGCTGTCTTTCCCAAAATCTAAAAATGAACTTTTCGGTTTTTGTGGTAAAACTTTGCCATATTTTATGACATAATTGTTGAACATTTTCTTAACATCATCTGCCGATTGTATTGTTGCAGTTTCTAAAAGAGCTTTTAGAAATCTTAATTTTATTTCCGGAACAGAAATAGCACCAATATCCCAAGAATCAGGCCGAATCAAAAAATATTTTTCAAATCTTTTGAGTAAAGCCTCTTGCATTTTAGCGGATACTTCGGCTAAGAACTTGAAGTTTGCAAGCTCCAAACGCATAAGTTTAATTCTAAGTGATCCAATAGTTGGCACGAAGTAACCAAAGTACATTGTATTTTCTCCCTGAAGGAAATCTACTGCTTCTGCTACAGGTTCATTAGCTTTATATATTCTTCCAAGTATTCTAGTTCATCAGAAAGAATTATGGGAATTTTGGACTATTGCACTTACTCCAAAGTTGTGTGCATCTAAAGAGAAAACATTAATATATACCTAAAAAGCCTGCAATGAAGTAAATTTTTACCTGTTGAAAGATTTTTTATGAACAATTTTTACATCAGAAGATGAGGAATTAATAATTTTGTTAAAATCCGTTGTAGCCAGAAGATTTAAAGTGTGACTTGCACATGAAAAATGTTTCGATAATTTAGTGTTTACCGAGCGAAACTGAATACCTGAAACATCCATCGGCTCATCCACTTTGGAGTCTGAATAAGACTCCTCATCACTATCACATTCATTAATAGCTCCTAAATTCAAAAAAATCAATAAAATTAATATCATATTATTTATTAAATAAGTAATCCTTTACTCAAATCAACTAAAATTCTTTAAAAGCCTTGATGAAATTTGAACCATTGTCAGTGATGGTATAAAAAATTGTTTCTACTGGCAGTTTATATTGCTTGTTTGTATTGCAAATCATTTTTGTTACACGGTCAAAAGAATGGGTTCCCTTAAACCTTCGGCAATCCAGTGCTACAGATTTCTTTCAAAATTATTAGCATCTAACCAATTGCAAGTGTAACCAAAAAACCATTTTTATCCGCCTGCACTTATTTTAATGTTTTTACTGGATCATCGTTTTTGTGAAATTGGGAAAAATTTTATCGTATTTTGCGGAGTAGAACTCCCCTGGATAACAACCGATAAAGGTGATTCCTACATGTAGTTGTTCGTGGGAAACTAAGATTTAATGCCAATCTAGATTTTTTTGCAAATAAATACAAACTTTCGATTTAATGCTGCTTTTGCAAAGGTACAAGGTGCCGCAAAAGTAATCCTCCTATCAGAAAATGCTATAAATTTTGCGATTAGCTCCTAATGTCATTTCTGTTTTGACATTTGTGTAGTAAACACATGCGAAATACACGTTAATAAACAATATTACACTACACTGCTCCAGAACGCGGAATATTGCTGACTATTTACTTGACCAATTATCGGTCGGTGACTTTGGCACAACGTGAATTTCGTCGCAGATTTCCTGGCCATCCAACGCCTACTGGTGAAACATTGCGACGTTTAGCCGCTCGCCTCGAAGAGACTGGCACAACACGAGATGCTGCCAGGCGTGGCAGACCCCGGAGTAGCCGTTCTGCAAAGAATATTGCTGCTGTAGCCGAGGATGTCATGGAAGCGCCGTCGACATCGACCAGACGACGTGCCACGCAAATGGGTATCAGTCGACGGTCTTTACAGCGAATTTTGGTACAAGATTTGAAGATGTTTCCGTACAAAGTCCAGACGGTGCATCAGCTGTTAGCTGCTGACCGCCAATCGCGTCTAACATACGCTCAAGCCATCCTTAATCACCACCAAGAGGAAGATGATTTTTCATCAAAAATAATCATGAGTGATGAGGCCCATTTCCATCTTAGCGGTTACGTAAATAAGCAAAATTTTCGCCATTACACCCGCTCAAAGTCACTGTATGGTGTGCTGTTTTCGCTGGAGGAGTCATCGGACCTTTTTTCTTCGAAGACGTCGCGGGCCAAACGGTTACTGTGAATGGTGAGCGCTACAGAGCAATGATCAACGAGTTCTTTTTGCCGCAACTTGATGAATTGGGATTGGAAAACATGTGGTTCCAATAGAACGGTGCAACGGCATACACTGCACGTGCCACAACCGATATGCTGAAGGATGCATTTCCCGGGCGCCTAATCTCCCGTTTTGGCGATTTGCACTGGCCAGCAAGATCGCCTGATTTGACCGCTCCAGACTTCTTTTTGTGGGGCTTTGTGAAGTCGCGGGTTTATCTCAACAAGCCTCAGACTCTTGCAGCTCTTAAAAACAATATTTGTCAAGAATGTGAGGACCTATCTCCGGAAGTTTTGGCCAAAGTGATGGAAAATGCCATAAAAAGGGCTCAAATGACAATCAACTGTGGCGGTGGCCATTTACATGACATCATATTCTCGAATTGATGTAAAAAAAATTAAAAAACCAAATAAAAATAATCCACAAGAAGAATCAAAGTCTTTCATTTTTATTTTAATTACAGCCAACAAACATCGGAAGTATACTTTGTATGTTCATATGGGAGCCTCACGAAAAAACTGACATGACTCATAATATTTTCTAAAGTTAAAAGAAATGTTCTACCAAATTATAAAGGGAGAGTTTTAGTAAATATAGTTCTGTAAGCATTCATTTTTTCGAAAATACCCCTATGGGCGGCCGACTACAAAAAGGGGACGTGGACCACCCATTTTTACTCAAATTTGGTGAGGCTAGCTTGTCGGGAAATATTTTTTGCCGCTAATTGGCTTTTATATTCTGAAAAATATAAAAAAAAAAAAAATAAATGGTAAATGCACAACCATTGGTTGGTTGGTTTACGTGCACTGCGGGCAACAATCAAGTAGAGTCGAAGGGAACCCGTTTGACAAAACCTCACCACTCGTCAGATGTAATGTTGTGTAGATCGTAAAGTATTTAAAAAGTCGAGTTTGCTAGATCCAACCTGTAGCCGTGAGATATCTCAGTAGTTCGTTTAGTTTAGACCCGGCTGCCTCACTTAGGTTGGTCAATGTGTAGTTGCCCATGAATTTTCGTCTCTAGAGATTAAGGGCTGGGCATTCGCAGAGAAGGTGGAAAATCGTTTCCTCTTTTTCCCTATCCTTACAGCTACGACAATGGTCGTTAAAAGGGACTCACCGACGATTCGCATGCTTGCGTAACGTCCAGTGTCCCGTTAATATTGCCATCAACCTTGATGTATCCCTTCCATTTCGGGTTATCAGTTGCATAGTACGTTTTTCGTTAAAAAAGGGTCTCTGTGACAGTAATGTCAGATAGACGACCTAGCCTTGACAGAGAGTTCGTACATTGCCTGACTAATGAAGATGAGGTTGTATAGGACTTCAGTGAAAAAAGTGCCGCCTGACTGTCGACATTAATACCTATATTCCCGTGAGTATCATGATCATATAGTGTATTACAAGCTAACATGATTGCAAAAATTTCCGCCTGAAAAACACTACACTCATTCGGAAGACGGTATGAGATGCCTAACCCAAGTTTGTCACAGAAGACGGCAGAACCAGCACCTCAACTCATTTTTGAACCGTCCTGTTGTCATATTCGTACACTAGATTACCCCTACCCCACTCACTCCTGGAGGGAAATAAGACCTTGAACACCGCATCAAAATATGTGTGTAGAGTAATATAGTCAGAGGGTTGGAAAACGATCGGAGGCAATAGGTTCAGAATCCCCTCGTGGCCATATGTTCACGATCTCTAACATCCATATGAGTGAAGCCTCGCTGCACTGCTGGTAGAGCTGGCCATTATGTGGAGGTCTATTGGCACAAGATGCAGTATTGTATTATTGCGCTTTGTAGCATCTTTGGCAATATACCATAGCTAGTGTTAAAGGCCCTACGTGTTTCCCTGCGTAGTTTAGATAGCTCCGAATTCCACCATGGAGGGAAGCTTTTCCTAGCCTTAGTGATTGGGCAGGAAACTTCGAAAGCTTTAACAACAGTTTTACTAAAGTTTTCCTCTATTTTCTCCAGACCAGTGATCGAATCTTCAACAACTGGTATGTTCTTTTTTGACTTTTTTTCAAAAGAAAGTTTAGATATTTTCCTTGAAGACCTACTTGGTCGCTTAGTGGGATGCGAGTGGTACTTAGAAAGTTCTCGACCGATCTTGTTGTGTCTGAATTACTATCCAATAGAACTAACTATGGTGCAAATTTCATCCCTATCGGAAGACATCGATTTCAAAAGTTGACATCCAATGCCCCATATACTTAAATAAATCCGTGTTCAATTCTGAACACTAGTGTATTTGCTTTTACAATTAGATTTAAGATGAGACGAGGCTAAACAGTTATTGCATAATTTATTTTTAAATTTATATTTAAAAATCTTTGCTGCACAGTGAAGCCTTTACATTTGGCACATGTTCTTAACGAATGGTTTTTGTTACAAAGTTTACAAGAAGCTTCATTGAGATTTTCATGAGAGACAAATGTTTGAACATTGGAGTGGCGGTTACTAGACAGATTATAACATTCCTTAGAGGTTTTTAAATTTTTAATGCGTTCTAATGCCTTACTTTAGAAGATCACGTGGAGAAGTTAGTTAGCTCCGATAGTGAAAGTGTAACCTCTGGAAGTTTGGTTGAGATCAAACGAATCAGAATAATATTTCAGATTTCTACGTCGACGCCAAGCGTTCTGAGAGTTGCTAGGGACGCATTTACGGATGATTGAATTCTCCTGATTGATTCACTATCTTAATTTTTTGCCGAGGGTATATCAAATAAGATTTTTATTTGGCTGTCAACCAAAACTCTTTTCTATTCATAGCGGATTTTCAGTGCATTCCACGCTAGATCGAAATTATCATTTGAAAGGAGATATATTTTCACTATTGCACCAGCTTCATTTCTTGTTTTATTCCTGAGGTGATGTAGTTTAGTAACTGGTGTTAGCTTTTGGTGGTTTATGTACACGGCCGTAAACATGTCACGAAATGATGGCAATTGCTCATTTTGAAAATTTCGGTGTCACAAGGAGGGAGTTTTATGCATAAGGTGTCAGGCATACACTTTCGAGTGGATACTTGCTGGGGTAGGGAAAATCGGGCTGATGTAGTGAAGCCTTGCATATTGGAAGTGTCGGCTCGAAAAGTTTTCACTAAGTCGGATATTTGCGAGTTTCAGTGATAGTAAGCTTCAGTGCACGCATCAAAATTTGTTTTGGCAATTTCTTTAAATTCTGGCTCTATTAACTCTTTAGAAGCTGTCATTTCTTTTTGATAGCAACAATCTAGCTTGCCCCATATCGATTACAAGTGCTTTAACTTGACCTCGAGAACTGATTCAGTTTGAATCTTCAGCAGAACCTTAAGCCGTGGTACCTCCTGCATATTAAACAATAAGAAACCTCCAAGTCACGAGGCTGCGGGCTGTTGTTTCTACTAGGGTATCCTTGTGACCGTAGTCTATCTTTCCTCATGAGGTGCTTGTAAATCGTCTATTACGACTACTACGTCTCCTATTTCTAAATTCCAAGCAGGCTTTCTCAATTTATATCATTTATGAAGTGATTCAGTTTGAATCTTCGGCAGAACCTTAAGCCGTGGTACCCCCTGCATATTAAACAATAAGAAACCTCCAAGTCACGAGGCTGCGGGCTGTTGTTTCTACTAGGGTATCCTTGTGACCGTAGTCTATCTTTCCTCATGAGGTGCTTGTAAATCGTCTATTACGACTACTACGTCTCCTATTTCTAAATTCCAAGCAGGCTTTCTCAATTTATATCATTTATGAAGTGTCCTAAGATAATCCGCTTTCTGAAAAAGCCATTGAAGGAGCTCCTCTCAGAAAGTGACCGGGAGTGTCCCAAATAGTTTAGATAGCTAACTCACAAATTTCACGACCGATCTTGTTAAAAAATTGTGTCTGAATAGCTAACCAATAGAACTAGCCCAATCGGAAGACATAGATTTCAAAAGTTGGTTCACTTGACATGAAATGCCCCATATACAACATTTTGCATAGAAAATGTTCAATACACAAAATTTTCTATAGAAAACATATTAGATTTTCTATAGAAAATGTTGTTATATATACGATTATCTATAGCAAATACTGGTGTACACAAGATTTCCTATAAAAAAATACTATTTTACATAAGAAACACAAGAAGATTTTCTATAGAAAATATTGTGACTGACTTGATGCAAGATATGAAGAAACGTTATAATTTGTGATAGGGGGCAAGATTTGTGGAGCTTCTGAAGAGTAAATAAAAGTTTTTTATATAAGTTTTTAGTATTGGTGGAAACCATAGCACTAAAAGATCAATATTTTAGTAAAATTAAATAATTTTATGTTTTTTCGGATGTCATTTACCTTAAAAACTAGAAAGATTACAATGTGGGGATTATTCATCAAGAAAAATATAAAATTGGAATTTATGTAAAATTTTAACGAGACGAAATTGTCTAAAACCTAAGTCTGTTGTCAAAAACCTAACTCTTGCAACAACAAAATACATGTTAATCAATGTATTTTGTTGTTGTATCAGACATATAATTGTTTGTATTTTTGTTTGACAAATCGGAGTGTCACGCCTCTATGTATAATTCTCTATGGTTAAAGACATCACAACACAATTGGAACTAATATAGATCTAAATGTCCTCAAGTCAATGGCATTACAATTGTTGCTATACAAATATGAAAAGTTTTTGAGGATGGATGATTTGCGTTTTTAGAATTTTTTACTCAAACCTAATTTTTTTTTTTAAATTGGCCAAGTTTGTATAGTGATATTTAAACAAAAAATCGACCGTCCGCAGGCCCGTCAATCCGAAAAAAAGATCTAGTTAAATTAAAAAAAAAATGAAACCTAAAAGAGATAAACCCTTCAAGGACTATCTATATTTTAAATTTCAGCTCCTTCGGATCATAAATAGATTTTTGGAGATTTTTTTTTTTAAAGTGAGATATTTGAGGAGCCACCCCCTGATTCCCATTTCGCCTACGAAGCTGAACAACTGTAAATCAACTCGAAAACACCTCAACCGAGTAATTAATAATTGGACTTGATCATACTATTTTAACAAAATGCTATTTGGAGTGCCTATGCATGTTCTGATTGCATTGATATGTTCACAAGAGTTGTTCAGCTTTACCGTAGCTGCAACTTTGCAAAATATTGTTAGTGAAAAATTTAGAGTGCCTGGAAGTTATTCTAAAAAAAGTGAACAAAATATTTCTTCCAAATTTTTTTTTTTTTCAATAAAAGGACACGAAAATGCAAAAAATGTAAGTTAAAAAAATGTAAGTTAAAGAGAATTCTTATTGTCAGAGTTATATTGTGGAATTTTATGGGGATTTTTTTGGTGGAAGATCTTAACCCTCCAGCTTCTCTCAATTTGACCCCTTTTTTGAGAAAATAAAAAAAATCCTTTCAAAAAAGCAATTTAAGGATTAAAATAATCTACGAACATGTTTGCCGGAAAATTTCAGTGGGGGTCACCAAAGATACCAAAGTTGTAAATAATTACGTTTAATTAGCAACATTAAACGCCACCTTGGGTATCACATTTTTTTAAAAAATCGCCAAAAATCCATTAATGATTCGAATGAACTGAAATTTTCGGCAAACATTTTCGTGAAATATCCTTAAATGTCCTATTTCAAAGGACTTTTTTCATTTTCTCGAAAGAGGGGTAAAATTTACCCCTAAAGAGAGGAGATGGAGGGTTAAGATCTTTCATAAAAAAATCCCCATAAAATTCCACAATATAACTCTGACAATAAGAATTCTATCAGACATTTAGTATAATGCTCCGTTCGATCAAAAAATTAAAAGTTTTACACACTGTAAAAAAAAAACTCAGACCAGCTGGTTATAAGTTAATTCTACAAAAGTGATCTACTCAACATGACCTTTCAGAATTATTGAGTCGCTATTCTGTTCCAAAAATGCTGTTGGACAGTGTAATTAAACCTTTTTTTTTAGTAAGTAATGTGTTCATATCAAATATACTTATTTACTGTCATACTCTTAAATTAATTGGCCATAACTTATTAACGAAAATATTAGTAATCAATTTGGTTTTAAATTCACTTCAACAAGAGTAATTATTTTTAAACGCATAAATTAAATATTATTTTTAGTGAAATACTTTTTTTTCAAAATTAGTGTAGTATTAAACTTCATTCCAGTTACAGCTTTTTTTCTGTCACTCTAACAAAATGAACATTTTAAAAATCGTTCCATTTTTATTAGTTATAATACTAATGTCTTCAATTAAAAAAGTAAACATTGCTAAAAACATACATACAAAATATGGTGTCATATTAACTCTTCCTATTTTAGTGTTCCAGTATCTTAAGGCTGAACAGTATTAGGTGTAATATGATTGATGAAACGTTCGGCATCTTCAAAATATGCAATAATACTGGAGGCATGTTATCGGTGTATGCCAATCTCTTAGAGATACCTGTAACAAATTGTCATTTGCAAATACAATTCAGTTCGATGGCAGCATCATCAATCAAATTCAATACCACATGGGATGCTTGCGATTTTTTGAAGAATCGCAAACGTTTTCGATCGTTGGCAGTTTTCTATAACTTAATAAGAGAACATTCGAATTTAAATCACAGCTGTCCCTACACTGTAAGTTGATTTCTGACATACAAAATAACTAACTGAATGTGGATAATAAATAAATAAATCTTCATTTCAGAACGATGTTATGATATCTGGTATGAAAAGTGTCGGTGTTGAATTTTTCCTTCCCATGATAAGTGGTTCATACCATTTTAATACAATATGGATTATTAATAAAAAAGTGCGTGCTAATATCGAAGGAATAGTTGAATATGTTAGTAAAAAGAGAAGCAAAGAACGGAAAAATCCAACAACTATATAATAAATTTACCTAATATGCATTTACTTCCCAGTATACAAAATAGCTCAAAGTGTTGACAAAAGTTTCACCTTTATCGAGTCGATAATGAGAGTGATCGATTAAACTTTGAGTCATTTTGTAAGTATAATATACTGGGTGTATGCATTCCAAAGGAATATCCATTTTAAAAAATACGAGATTTTATTTTAAATTTCATTAATTCCAGGAGAGATTTATAAAAATATAATTTTCTGACTATGGGATATTTGAAATTGATGGAGATTTTATAAAGATTTCATTCATATTTTTTCTACTTCAATAGATAAACAATAAATAAGAAAATCATATGAAATAAGCTTCTAAGCAATATCTTTTACGAGTCCAAAGTAGTATATTTATAGGGATTCTAGCGTGTTTGGGAAGAATTTTTTCTTTCCAAATGGCAGAGAAGAAGGCAGCGAAAATTTGATGACGAAGAATTTTTGGCAGAGAACAAGCGACAATTGGTAAATTTTTTGTTTAATTGCTTCAGGTAATTAGGTTAATGTTGAAAAAATGCTTTGTGTGTGGTATTGTGTGGAATTGATTTCATTTTAATACCCTTCACCTTCGTGAGGAGGGTATATATAAGTTTGTCATTCCATTTGTAATTTCCACAATATAATTTTCCGACCCTATAAAGTATATATATTCTGGATCATTATAGATAGCGGCGTCGATTAAGCCATGTCCGTCTGTCTGTCTGTTTGTCTGTTGAAATCAATTTTCTGATGACCCCAGATATCTTCGGGATCCAAATCTTCAATAATTCTGTCAGACATGCTTTAGAGAAGTTTAGGTTAGATTTCCAGGCAGCCGCGAAGTTGAAAAGTAGAAGAACAGCTCACGTGGGTCCAAGCAATGATACCTTTGTGTTACCTGAAATTAGAAATTAGAAAGAAAGAGGGGCAGATAGAAATGAAAAGAAAGAATTGGAAGATTGAGTAGTTAAATGGAAGATGATCAAGGAAGAGAGAAGGAGATAAGGAGATTTACAATAGTTGCATATCAATAATATAGCGTTTAATAGGTTACCCTCGAGAGGTTCCCATATCTGGTCCTATTAACCAATTACTACTCCTTATAAAGGCGTTGATGCCCTCAAGCCTCATATTCGTGAGATCAGAAAGACTATTTATGGAACGGTGTCGCAGAAACCGTAAGCGTAGATCACCTAATGCCGGACAGTGACAAAGAAGATGAAAAATGGCTTCATCCTCCTCCTCGTTTTGACAACTTCTACAGAAGTCGTTGTAGGGCCGGTAATGACCGCCACTACGCAGAAGATATGTTGTTCGCCTACGATTCAGTCGGGGCCATATCATTCTGGTTATAGTGCATGTGGGTTCACAACCCCATCTTTTCTGAGCGAGCTCATAGTAGAAATTACTAATTTGTAGCTTGCACTTGGATAGCGGAATTTCACATAAGAAGTCTATGTTTCCGTCCATTACTTCCGTATTATACGGAATTGAAAAACCGAAGTTTCTCGCCAAGGGCCTAGAAATGCAATAATCGATATTATCCGGAAGAGTCTAGATGCTGAGGTAAATGCCATTTTTCTTGTCATTAGATCCACTGGGATCCAGTTCAATATAGTAAAGAGCGACTTTGTTGCGGTCGTTCTTAGAACTCCTGTTATCAGGATTGCTATTCTTCTCATAACCCTCACGAATAGCATGTAAATTGAGCCATTGTCCAATTCCTTCCACCAAACAGAAACTCCATAGAATAGTGTCGGCTTAATGACCGTATCACATATCCAGTTAACGAACTTACAGACATACATAGCCGTCAAAGCTTTCGACGTCCTTGAAAGGGTATTGGGTTTCCAGGATAGTTTACTATCCAGAATAACTTCTAAGTATTTTGCATTATCCGATAGTGTTAGCTCAACACCATTTAATCGGGGAAGCGAGAAATGAGGAATCTTGTACTTTCTTGTGAATAGTACAAGTTCGGTTTAGCTTGGGTTAACACTCAATCCACTGTCTGTACTCCACTGACTTAGTACACTGAGTGCATATTCCAGACCTAACCTAACCTAGACAAGTTTCCTATTTAAAATTAGCAAAATCCGTCCATAAATAAAGGAGATATGAGCAAAAATCCGAGACAACCTCTGAAAATTTCATAAAAAAGGACCATTTATTGCATGCTTTGACAAAAAAGCAACAAAACGTATGTTTGTGGGTGTGTGGGCTTCATTGCTTTGCATATTTTGTTTTTTTTATTGTGTTTGACAAAAAAGCAACAAAACGTACATATGTTTGGATGTTTGGATGTGTGTTTTTGCGTATTTGTTTTTTTTTTTTTTTTTTTGGTGTTTCACCTTCGTGAGAGGGGTATATATAAGATTGTCATTTCGTTTGTAAATTCTGCAATGTAATATGTTCGTCAGCAATTAAGTGTAAAATTTTTCTTGATATATTTAGGATGCTATACGCTGGGCAATTAATGCATCCACAACAAAGGTGAAGGGTATATAAGATTCGGCATAGCCGAATATAGCACTCTTACTTGTTTTTATTTTATTTGTTTTTTTCTTTTTTGTATTAGTGTGTAATGGTTTTTAATGCAGTGTATTGGCTTTTAATTCAGTTTTAATAGGAGTGTTTATTTTTTCTAATTAGTCTGCATTAGGGTATACAATTGTATATATAGGGAAGATTAATTTTCGTATGACTTGTAAATTTGCAAGATGATTTTTTTGTTGAAAATTAGCAAGATGATTTTTTTTTTCAAGAATTTGTGAGAGAAAATTTAGTTTTGAGTTTCACATTTTTTTGGAAATTGTGTTGTTTGGTTTGTTTTCCTATCTTTGAGTGTGAGTTGTTTTAATGTTAAACACCTCCTTGAGTGTTTTTACAAATTAAATATATTTTGGAAAATATTTGAGTAGAAATCATCACTTACGCGCATACCTAAATTGGAGCGGAAGGCGTTTTTTACTTGTCAAAAATTCTCATGCCCATACAATTTGTATGCAGCATACCGAAATAACGCGGCGGCAACGCTTTGCAATTGGAAAATCCGATTTTGACAGCGCGTTTAATAGTGAAGTTAGTTGCAAAACACAATAAATTTAAACACATACATACAAAAGGAGAAACAAATATGCAAGAAACTCATTTTTTAATCTTTAATATTTAGTTTTTTTGATAAAATTTTTTAAAATCACGAAACAAAAATCAGTAACACCAATACTGCAATGTACTTTATTGTTTAAATAATCCGGGTTGTTATATTTATTTTTTTGATAACCTTGTTTTTTTTTTTTTTGTTTGGCGTAGCATTGCCGCTTTTATTTAGGTATGACATTTCAGCGTTAAGGCTAAGCGGAAAAAAACGTTCCGCCTTACGCTTTTATTTAGGTAGGCCAGTTAAAAATATAAATACACAGTTGAAATATGTATATAAATGTAATCATTCGTTCTAAATGAGCATTGCAAAAGTTACAAATGCCGAGATTATTGCGGCTTTTAATAAATTAAAGACAAAACCATATATATCCACTAAAGATTTACAGTCATCAAAACCACATAAGGTTTTATCATAAGGTTTTATCAGGTCCAAATATGGAAACGTTGTAATTGCAGAACTTGAAGATGCGTTTTTATACCTCCCAAAACAATAAAACAATTTAAACAAGTAAAAATGTATGGTCGGTCAAGCCCCACCATATAATACCCTACACTAAGTAAATGACCAAAAACATTTGTTTATGTGATTAATGTATATATGGAAGTTCTTTATGTTGAATTTTATGTATATACCAACATATTTAGGAGATTTATCATCGTTAAAGTGATTATCGGAAGCAGGTCTTATATGGGAGTTATGACTAATTATGGACCGATCATAACAAAATTTGGTGACATGAATTCTGTAGATATAAAACTTATTTGGAGAAAAACTTGTGTAGATACATATATAAATTAAACATTTATGACCAATAAAGTCCAATTTCGGGAAAACATTTGTATGGGGGCTAGACGAAATAATGAACCGATTTCAGCCAGTTTCAATGATATGTACCAAATTTTATCGAAATATCTTCAAAATTGCGACCTGTACTCTGCGCACAAGGTTTACATGGACAACCAGCCAGCCAGACGGACGGACGGACATCGTTTAATCGACTCAGAAAGTGATTCTGAGTCGATCGGTATACTTTAAGGTGGATGTTAGACTAATATTTTTGGGCGTTACAAACATCTGCACAAATCCAATAAACCCTCCCCACTATGGTGGTGTAGGGTATAATGATTGCGTGCTTGAAGGAGTTACTAATGAAAAATTTATACTAACGAAGAAGCTGGAAAACAACAACAACGTTTTAGAATTGGAACAGTCAATGCCCGCCGCTGAAAAGGATAAGGATTTCGATGAAACCTTTTTCATTCCTAATTCTCAGCCGTTTTTTAGTTGGGAATCACCAAAAATATCAAGAATTAATTATAAATATAAATATTCAATTTAAAAAAAAAACATGTTCATTCAATCTAAAAATATTGTTGCAGTTAGTCCAATTCAAAAAAAAATTAAAAAATTCTTATATTTTTAAATGATTTTGATGATTATATTTTTCCTGAACATAAAAAATTGGTAGATGACTTTTTAATTTTGGATAAAAGACGAAATCACTATGATATGATAAATTCAAAGTAAGGTGTTCATTATACAAGTTGTCCATGGTCGAGGAATGATGCTACTGAGGGTCCGGATAATTGTAGTTGTATGATGTATAATAAACTAAAATGCAATGTAGAGAATATAATGAAGAAATATTATTTGTTATCAAAACGTCTATACAATTTTATAGTTGTATTTATTATTAAACAATTTTCTAATAGTTTATGAATTTAAGTAAATTTAAAAAAAAATAAAATGATTTGAAAATAAATGTTGTATAAAAATTATTAAAGATTTTTAAATTTTTGGAAAGCGCTTGGCTAGGTCTTGAAAAAACATGCTAGCGTGTGCTATTTATCTCTTATAATTTCCGAGCATTTCAAAATTGAAATTTTCAAATTTTGCCATACCTTGGTCCGCTTTTTTAAAAATATAGGGCGTACTTTTAAACCGAATGGTTAGTTAGTTAGATAACTAAATTACCAATAATATGCAAAAAATTTCAGAGCAATATCAATTACGGATCCGAAAATAAACGATTTTCAATTTAAAAATTCAAAAATTTTTAGATTTTTGCTGTTTTTTGGGTGAAATTGTGACTTAACTTTTTTTTATTAAAATAAAACTTTCTTTAAGAGCATATAGGTTAGGTTACGTGGGTTGCTCGCAAGTTAGCGAGTTCACTCGGAGGCCTTGTGGCCCATTGTGATACCCTTAGAATTACCATTCCCTTATATACATAAAGGGAGAATGGTTGCCCACCCTAATTTCGTTGACTATGTACTTCTTGTGATCCCCGTGAGAACCAACCGGTACTTTTAATAAATCTGATCATATTTACTAGTGGCACATCTCTGAGACAGTCCAGATCATGGAAATGAGCTCTACCAAGATGTAGTAGTCTATGCTCTTGTAAGGCTGGGCAATCACATAGAAGGTGTTCTACCGATTCTTCCTCCTCCTCATCCAAACAACTTCTACAATAGCTATAACGTGGGTAACCCATACGTTCTGACATGCGTCCAATCATACAGTGCCCAGTGATTATACCCGTAAGAAGCCTGATCGAATTCCTACTAAGAGCCAAAAGAGTCTTAGTCCTATTCTCTGTCAGAGTGGGCCAGAGCAATCTGGATATTCTACAAGTGATGATATTTGACCACCTGAGTTCCGTCTCACTCAAAGCCCATTCATTTATCAATTTTGATACGTTCACCAAGGGAGTGTGAATATGCCTTTGCGCAAGAGATACGTCCACGGACGACCCGTTCGTTGCGCATTCGTCGGATACTTCATTTCCCCGGATGGTATGGTATCACAGAGATTACTGAATTTGACCCAGTCGGTTTTCCCTATCCAGTGTAAGTTGTATCGTAAAGACTATCCTATGGTGATCGGAGAATGAGCACTCGAGTGATACTCTCCAATCAAGAATCCTAACTGAGTCCGTGTTCCCTACCAAAGTAATATCAATGACCTGCTCCCTGATCCTATTGAAAAACGTTGGTATGTTACCCCTATTGCAAACACTTAGGTTAGTAGATAGAAGGTATTGAAGTAAACACTCACCCCTGTCATTTATATCCGAGCTCCCCCACAGAGTATGATGGGCATTAGCATCACATCCTATGACGAGATCATGGCCCCTTGTATTACACCAGTCTACAAGTGTACGTACTGCACGTGAGGGCGGATTATCCTCGTCGTAAGATAGGTACGCAGATGATATGATTAGGGTTGGTAACCCCTGTCGCTCTAGTGCAACTACCGTTAAATCCCCAGAACTGTAATTAGATAAAAGGAAAACCTTAATGTATTTCCTGACCAAAATACAGCTCCTTACTTTACCTTCAGGGGTTGGAGAAAGGAGCACATAGTTTCGTGACCGGATGCCTCGAACTTTACTGGCTACAAGCCAGGGTTTTGGATTAAGGCCGCGTGGATAACTTCCTTCTCTATGAAGCGCAGCAAATCGTCCTATGCTGCTTGGGAATGCACCACTCTCAGGCTGCTTGGGCTCATCATTGCGCTTCATCGCGCGCAGAATCAACCGGGGTTGGTTGAGCCCGTACTTAATGACGCCTTGCGAGGAACGTAGGAGTCGGAGGGACTCTGAACCAATTTTGATCCAGAGATCTTTACCTTCTCCTTTATCCCTAGCGCGTCCTCTCCTTGCATTGGGCCAGAGTTCACCAACTCCTCGGATGCAGTTTTTGAGAAAGCCTAGGGCCTTTTCGTTACCACACCCGATGATCTTGACACCCTTTAGCCATTTGGCGCCATCGAATGCAGAAAAGGAATCATCTTCACTGCATGCGAGTTCGTCAACCAGCGCCCGCAAGATCCTCTCCTCCAGAAGCAGCCATCTGTCCGTAGTCATTTTCCCATCAGGTTGACTACGATCTATGATGGCTACTTGTAGCTCAGGTGCTGATGTTAAGCTAGTTGATGGTTTCAACCGCTTACCCTCAGACACCTGCGTTTCACCTGACCTTTACCGCTTAATACTTAGCCTGCTTGCTGGACCTTTGGCAACCGTCGCGGTTCCTCGAGTAGAGGAGATTGCGGACAGCACCTTGGGTGTTGTGCTAGCAGACTTCGTCGTGCCGCATTGGTCATCACCTCTCTTTGGTCCTGACGGGGCCCTCTTTGATGTAGATGGGCGTACGTCAAGATTCTCCGAGGCGGTGATCGTGTTCGGTCCAGTGCTGGCATGGTTTGGTTCGGTCGTAGTCTTGGCTGGCCTGACCTCCACAACAGTAGTATTTAGCATAGCCTCATACTTCTGTATGTGGTAGGTATGTTTACGCTGCAAACGCTTTTCCCTGGTGGTCAAAGACGCCGGATCTCATGAGTCCAACGTCCTGACATACCGGAGAGAGCGTTTGTAGCCTGCCAACCTTTTCCGTTCGTCTTGTTCAGCGTCCTGTTTCTTGTTTCTCTGTCCTGGGTCTCCCTTTCTTTGCAGGGTCATGGGCCTCCGGATTCTGTTCTTCTTCCATCGCTTTTAGCGGCTCAGAGGACACCATGAGTAAGTCCTCCTCATCAGTCTCGTAAAGGTTTAACCCTTTCAGACCTGAGAGGTTGTCGTCAATGTCGTCCAAAGTCAATCTTTCCTGTCTCGTCAAAAACCTATTAGGCTTGTTTACCCCAGTAGCTTCACCGACTACCAGACCCGGGGTATTCGTCTGGTTCGTCGCAGTCACAGTCGCTCCAGTGGCACTCAGACCTGTGGCCTCCGCCTGAGTACTCACGTTACCCTTGGAGATTTTAGCACCCTCGAGCAAGGACATAGGGCCGTCTTCTTAGATCACATCCTTAGGATGCTTAAGCCCCTGCACCGTGCCCGAAGACTCAAGGTGACTACTCGTAGCAGAGGACTACCCGTAGCAGAGGAGAGGAGAGCATATAACAGTTTTATGTTTTTCAGTAGGATATCTTTACGGAGAATATTTTGGTATAAAAAACAAGTCACATATTTTGAATATGTAGTCCCTAAGCCCCTACGCCCTTCGCAATTTGACCTATTTTTTATTCAAATTTAAACTTTGGACCACATGTTCTAAAATCCTAAAGCTGGGATCAGAAAACGGAAAGCAGCCTTGGAAACCTTGATGTGATTCCTATTAATTTTAGTTTTAGAGCTCAATAAATATGTAATAAAATCATTATTTATTAACAAAACTAAACGAAATTTTCAACGTTTTTTAAATTTCTCATTCTAAATAACAAAGTGTCAAAAAATTTGTCAAAAGGTCAAAGGGAATCCCGAAATTCCTAAAAACTGGAGCGAAAATCCCAAAAATGGTATTTTTACAATTTTGCCTACAGGTTCTACATTTCCTTCGGGGCTGGGAAAATGCTTTAAAAATAAATAGGAATCACATCAGGGTTTCCAAGGCTGCTTTCCGTTTTCTGATCCCAGCTTTGGGAATTTAGTTGTCTAACTAACTTCTTTTGTTTCATTCGGTCCAAAAGTAAGCCCTATATTTTAAAAAAAGCGGACCAAGGTATGGCAAAATTTTAAAAGTTCAATTTTGAAATGAATATAACTCGGAAAATATAAAAGATAAATAGCACACGCAAGCATATTTCCATGCTTTCCAAAAATATAAAAAATTGCACGTATTTAAACATTTTACATGTCGAAGGTACCCTACTTTGAGCCCCCATAGCGCCGCCCCTGGAGCATTTGTAGGCTCTATTTTAATAGGTTAAACTCGAATACTCTTTGGCTACGCCCATGTCAAATTTTATCCCGATCGGATTAGCCGTTTAGAAATGCCAGATTTATTTCCAAAAAATTTTGATTCTGCCCCACTGTGCACTCTAACAGTTATCCAGAAAATTTAAACTCTCCATATTAGAGTCAACGGAGTATACTGTCATATATCAATAGATTCGTATTAAAGTGCTCTTTCAGAATCCATGGTGATATTAATAAAAAGTTCGGTTGAAACTCTTAAAAAGAGAGTTTTAATTAGCCGTTATTAAGTAAAACTCATTTGAGGAGTTTTTTTCATCCCGTCAGAAAATAAAACTCCTCAAATGAGTTTTATTTTATGACGGCGTTGAAAAAGTCATAAAATAACATTTTTGATATCACTTATAATTTTTACGGTCCCTGAATATAATTTATTATTGTAGTTATTAATGGTTTATGGATTTGCTACTATGTTGGCAACTCATGCGGTTCAGTTATTTGCTACAAACATAATATGGTAACATTACAACGACAATTTCCATTCATGTGGCAACATATCAGCTGTTAAGAATTTGATGCGAAACGCAGAAACGAAAAATATAAACAAACTGAGAAATAAATTGTAAACAACACGTGAAATTTTGTTTACTACTAATAATTTAAATTTAGTAAAATACTTGAATTTTAGTCAATAATAAAATAATTGTAAAAATGTCTGAGTGTATAGTATGTAATAAAACGACAGAAAAATACAAATGTATTAAGTGTTTTGCATTCTAGTAAGAGTTTGTCATTTGTAAATGATGGGATTGTCTTTAAATTTGTTTTTTTATCGTTTTATCCACTATAGCTGTTCTCTGGAGTGCTACAAACAACATAAGGAATCACCTCAGTGTTTAGAATTGGTCAAAAATAAAGCTAATGATGGAGAAATCAAAGAATGCCCTAATGAAATTGATGAACCAACAGTTCATGAGCCATTTAAAACAGAAGACACCGTGGCGCAAGAAAAATTAAAAGCATTAGGTATGTTTTTTTGATTTTACAAGAGTGCTAAAATTGCCTGTGCAAAAATTTAAATACCATCCACATAAATATAATGAGAATTACACAACCTACACTGGTGTTAAGATTAGAATATTCATATTAAGTGTTTCTTATTCAGGCTTATCGCTAATTATATAGAATGGGGCAACGTATTTAACCCATTACTTGAGTCCGATTAATCAACACCGATTTTTGAACATCTTATATATAAATAGGTTATAAATAGGCTACAAGTTTTTTTTTTTGAGGTACACTTTTAATATTGATGAAACATATATGGTTTAAAAGGTTTTTTTTTTCTAGATATGCACAATATAAAAAATTTTTTCATCAAGTGGTTCACCCGGCGATCCTAGTTTGTATAAAAACATTTATTTTTATTTAATGTAGACATTTATAGATCATACAGCCATATTCCGGGAAGATATTTGCATGTTTGCTAGGGAAATTATGGACCGAATGTTACCTTCACCGGTACATATTGTTCTTTTAATTGTACTAATATCGTTTTTTTTATTCGCTCTAAATTCATTATTAACAAAGCTTTTAATCATATTTCTGCTATACTTTGAGGTAGATCGAAGTTTACGATATTTTTTCCTGTGTTGTATTCTATCAATACGTTATGTTTTTCTGTATTTGAAATTACCAAAAATTAAATAAATTTTATGAACTAAGGACTGAGATTGAACATACAGTGAATTTTTTTCATATTATATTTTTTTGTATAAAAACTAAGTTTTAAATTTTTATTATGTATTATTTTCAATTGTTAATATATTTACTATTGATAAACAAATACTTTTAATGTTAATCCTTCTATAAGAGGTAACATTAAATCAAAAGATATTTAAAGCTAGAAATGAAAACGGACAAAACTAAAGCACCCCTTCATGGATATAATATAACAATTTTTGTAATTTATATTTTGTTGCAAATCCTTTGTTTTGGATGACACAAGCACATCTCTTAGGCATAGAAGATATTAAGTTTTTGATGGTGTCTTGCGAAATTCCTTCCCAGGCTATAATAACGCCTTGAAATTAATCGTGAAAATTGTCGATCCTTATTTCTGCAATTTTCACGATTTATTTTCATATTATCAATCTCCCACAAGTTCTCAATAGGATTGACATCAGGAGATTGAGCAGGCCAATGAAGAACTTGAATCTTATTGCTCTGTAGCCAGGTCTTACAAAGTTTGGAGGTGTGCTTAGGATCGTTATCCTGTTGGAACCTCCCTATAAGTGAAATCTTTTTACTGGCATAAGGCAACATTACATCTTTCATTATATCACGGTACATGAACCGATCCATAATCCCATTGACTTTATGAATTGGCCCAATTCCTTGACCAGAAAATCAACCCCAGACCATTACATTGCCCCCTCCATGTTTTATTGTTGCTTTGAAATACTTTGGATTCAGTCTTTCTACTTTTCGTCTGCGTACACGCCTTATTCCATTGAAGCTTTTTAACTTGAATTTGGATTCGTCAGAGAACAGTACTGTCTTCCATTTTTGGACACTCCAGTCGATGTACGCTTCGGCAAACTCCACTCTAGCTTTCTTGTTCTTAGCTGATATAAACGGTTTTTTGCTGGTCATCGGCTGAATAATCGTGCTTCTACTGCTCTTCTACGGATTGTTCTTTCGCTAACGCATAATCTTAAACTTGTTCTTACTTGACTAGCAGATGCTGTAGGATCTTTTTGCACTGCTCCTTTGATAAAGGAATCATCATATCGTGTGGTTTTACGACGACGTCCTCCAGAATGCCCCGGTGATATACGACCAGTCTGCAAAAACTTTGGAATCAGCCGGGAAATAACTGATCTGTTAATTAAATATTGTTTATTCAATTCATGCCGTGATAAGCTCGGCTTCCAGTCTTCAATAAATTTAATTTTAAATTCACTGGAGTACTTGTTCCTTGCCATCCATTGTTTTTTCACAAAAAACTGTATAGAACTTAAATTACACAGACTACGCCTTCCTTTATTTTTATCTTCTGGAATTTTTAAATGCATCCGTAGTGAGTGCCGTTAACTGACCTTGCAAATATGCAGTAGCATAGTCAAATTTTTAAACATCTTATAAGGGGGTGCTTTTGTTTTGTCCGTCGCGTTTTGTGCTTTTGTATGTTTTATCATTTTAAATAGTTATTCATACAATTATCCTTTTCTAAATGAACACAATATGAACATAAACAATATAAGTTAATAAAATATATACAAAATACATCCCAAAAATACCTTTTTTATCCAAAAAATTATGATATGAAAAAAATCCATTGAGGGGGTGCTTTAGTTATGGCCAATACTGTACATATATGTTAATAAAAGTGAAACCACTAAACTTACACTTTTGAATCTTTTTTTATTTGATTGAAATTATTGTTACAATTTACAAAAAAAAAAAAAAAAAATATTTTTATAGTTCTAATGAACCTTTTTCGAAAACCCTTCCATTATGGTTTTTATAGTGCTTTGTGTCACTTTGTTCGAACAGGTTGTCCATCTCCGTTTAAAATCTACCACACTTTTGGACACCTTTTTTGTGCTCTTCAATTCTCTTTTAACAAGAGCAAAATATCTCTCCACAGGGCTCAGCTCCAGGCAGTTTGGAGGAATTGCCTCTCTTGCTACAAATACCACATTATTGTTTTTGTAACACTCAAGACCTTTCTTACCATAGTGACAGAGGCCAAAAATAAGTGGACACACTAAGAAGTCTTATGAATGAAAACATTCTTTTTTTTTTTTTGTAAACACTCCTTGATGTAAATTTCGGTATTTATAGAGCCCTTCTTTTGCCGCAACTGCATATTGCTTGACATACCAAGAACTTTTTGGGAAATTTTGTCTGCTTTTGGGTCCTAAACTTTTCTTCAACATTCCCTCGAGCATTTGCAACATAAAAAATTTCCAGCAGGCATATTTTTTGTATAAAATTTGACATCAATTTCAGTGCTCTGTCTTTGGCCTCTAACTTTTTAGCAGAGTTCCTGTCAGGAACTTTTTGAGCCTTGTATGCTTTTAAACCTTCATTGGCTTTAACTTTTCGTACCAAATAGTCCGAGTACTGACCTAACCGGACTACTTTCCTATCGGAGGTGTTGGGAATTCTTTTGAAAATGCTTTCTATTTTTTTTTTTTTTTTTGGCTTTAGAAACATCATGTGGACCATTTCTACTACCTGAACCAGGACAAGTTCTCCTGGTACTGTTTAATAACATTGGAAAAAGTTTGATAGCAGACCTTTGATTGTTTGGTCAACTTTTTGTAGGACCAAGTTGGGTTTTGTTGAAAATATTTAATAATTTTAGTACGCACTTTTTTCTGGTCACTCATTTTAATCAGATTAACAACAAATGAACATAATTGACATTAAACATAATAACTGACATGCTTTACAAAGGTAACTTGATCAAAAAAAAATCAAATAATACTTGGGTTAAAAGTTTTAATGAAAAGCTGATGGCCTTAGATGCTAGTGCTCAAAAATATTTAACTTTATAATAATTGTATTATTATGTAGTTATTAAATAAATAAATAAAATAAATAGTTTTAATGAAAAACGTGTGTTAAGAATTTTACGATCTCAGTCCTTATATTCTGAATAATATATCATACAATTAAATATACAATTTTATATTGAAGAGAAGATATTTAAATTCGCAGATCTCATTTTAAAACGTTTCATAACCGATAAATTTATTCGAATTTAGTATGAAATGTAATGAAATGTTGCTTTAGAAGTTATGAAAGTGACATAAACTACTTCCATTTTGTGTTTTCTGGGTACAAAAATAGAAGGAGTTTTTGTAACTGATTATTAAAATTGTACAGTATAAAAAACATTGATTATATGAAGTGAAAAGTTATTTAAACACAAGTTGGCTGACTCCAATTTCCATATATTTTGGGTTATTTGACACGTATGGGGTTAATGTTTTCCAGAGAAAAGTTAATTGGTTACTTTATAGATATCAGGTAATCTAGCTTGAAGTCAATTGTCACTTAAGAGTCTAAGTAATTCAAAATGTAGTCATTTTAAACGTTTATTTTGTACATAATTATTTTGTGAGTACTACGTACAAACTGCTCTATACAAATTGTGTTTGATATAATTCTCATACAGTTTATTTTCTTCTTGATAAATATACTTAAATCCCAGGAAGCCAAGCGTCAAGTGAATTGTCACTTTAGTGTCTCTAAGTAATCTATAGTGTAGTAGGTTAGGTATTCAGGCAGAAAGACAGGAAAAGAGGGACAGAAATAGATATGAAAAAGAGAGAAGGGGACAGTCATGATGATGTGATTAAAGAGTGAAGAGGTACGAAAGAGAAAAAAGAGAGAGAAGATTATTAATTGGTCAATCTGAGGAGATCCCTATATCTAGTTAGCCAATTACTATTCCTTATAAAGGCATTAATGCACTCTAGCCTCAAATTCGAGAGCTCAGAAAGACTAATTAGGGAACGATGTCCCAGAAACCTTAAGCTTAGATCTCCTATGCTGCACAGTGACAAAGAAGATGAAAAATTGTCTCATCCTCCTCCTCATTTTGACAACTTCTGCAGAAGTTGTTGTAGGGTAAGCCAAGTCTCTTCGCGTGGTTGCTAAAAGCGCAGTGTCCGGTAATGACCGCCACTACACCACTCAATTGTAAGCGAGTCAAGCCAAGAAGATATGTTGTTTGTCCGCCATTCAGTCGGGGCCATATCGTTCTGGTATTAATACATGTGGGTTCACAATCCCATCTTGTCTGAGCGAGCTCATAGTAGAAGTTACTAATGTGAAGCTAGCATTTGGATAATCTCCGTCAGGCAGCATGGCGCTTTTTTCACCAAATCATCAGCAACACAATTACCCGTAGTATCTCCGTGTCCACGTACCCACTTGAGTACGACTGTTGAATGTCTCGCCAGGATGCCCGGCATTCCTGTGCCAAATACGATGTTGTATATACACCCGTAAGAGTTTTTATTGCGGCCTGACGGTCAGTATATATAAGAATATCCCTGATATCTTGTTGTAACTGAGCCAGTTAGCCGCCCTAGAGTGTAGTTTCTTTAAAGGATTATTTTGTACTGCAATTTAGGAAGTAGTTATTTTACCCACCATAAGTAATCTATTGGAGAGTTGTCGGAGGTTTGTTTACAAGCAAATATATATTTTTAGCTGAGTATTTAAAGTCAATTAGCTTCCCCTTAAATGATCAAATAACGAACCTAGAACCGAGTTATGCAGCTAATTAAGTAAACAGTTAGCTAGCTCGAAAAATAACTAATGGGTCGATTATGGATGACAACCGAACTTCAGTTCCGTTGCCAGTTGCCTAAATGGTATTACAGATGGCAACTGGCAGCTATCATTTATGTTGCCAAACTGGCAACCAGAAATTTGTGGTTGCCCTCTGGCAACGCAACTGAAATTCGGTTGCCATCCATAATCGACCTATAACTTTATGTAGCCTTTATGTGAATCAATTGCGTTGACTACTTTTAACTAGCTATCAAACTGTCTATTTGTAATCTATGTAGGGTTAATTGATCCCCTGCTTATGATACTCACATGTTATGACTAGTCACGTAGCTTTTTATGTAACTAGTGGTCACTCTAAATGATGGGTAATGTAAAATTCATTGGCTTTTCACCAAGATTTTAACCTTCTCTGGTTTGGTAGTTTTGCTGATATTTCTGCATTTTTTTTCCTGAAATTTATACGTATTTTGTACGTATATAGAACAAATGTAGAAACGACTTCATCTTTCTGACCGATATTGATATTTCTTATTTTCCTGCAAATTAAATTATGTGTATTACTAGCTTGACCCGGTGCGCTTCGCTACCCCTGTCGTAGTCTATGTTAGAAATTTCAATAAAATCGTTTTGGCCGTTTAGTATTTATTGTTTAAGAACTAAAGGTACCAATTTTACCGGTTTTCCCCCTGTTTACCCCTTTCTGGTCAAAGTATTGAAAAAAGTTATAACCTATTGACGCTTCCAAGTAAGGATCTATCTACGTTCCAAATTTCAATAAAATCGATTCAGCCGTTTAGGCGTGATGCTCAAACAAACAAACTTACAAAGACATTTATATATTTATATAGATTGGCAATATTTTTTTGAAATGTTTAAACATTTAATAAAAATAAATAATTACTATCTCTCATATCATATACTAAGTAGCTGACACAACGGGTGCGTTCGTAAATGAAGTAATAATGCATCACAGCAGCATATTAAAAGTTTAGCGTTCGAAAAAGCATATTGCAAATCATTGCTTTATGTTAAACATTTTTTAATGCAAATTATTGGCAGTGACGCCGCAAATTTGTGCAACCAAAGCATCAGTGATGTACAAATTTACTGCATTTACGAACGCACCCAACAACAAAATGCATTGCTTAAAATGTAAATTGTTGTTGCATGAGTTAGATTTTTTGACAGCAGACATAGCTTATTTCCTCTCGCTCCTATGTATTTTTTATTATATGCCTAATATCACAAATTATACAGATGAATTTAGAAATATGGAAATATAAAAAGAAAATAAAAAGAAAAGAGGGAAAAATATATTTCACACTCGTTGCCTATTGAAAATTGTATTTTTCTCTCGCTCTGCAAACCACAACCATTGAAAACTTTTTTAACAACTGTCATTTGTTGCATATCTGTAATAATCTGTGACTAATGTTATATTAAATATTTATTTTAATTGCAATTAATCATAATACAAATACTTCTTAACTAATTATTACAACCATAATTTTTTATTAATCTTTCTAGGATTAAGTGATGACATAAAGAATCTTCTATATAATCCACATTTAAGAAATTTATTAAAGGAGATCGATACAGCACCGAATGCATGGAAAGCCATTAGAGCGGCCATGCAGGAACCACTGTTTTTGGAATTTGCTGATGAGTGTTTAAAAATAGTAGAACCTGTCACAGATGAAGATAATCTATAATACATTTATATATTTTTATTAAAGTCTGAACAAACATTTAAGATTGTGCGCCACGAAATATAAGATTATTAACATGTAAGAATTTATTTTTTTAATAATTACCATTACTCGTTGTGTAAAAAAAAAAAAACATAATTATTTGTTAGTTTTTAAATAGTTTAATGCCGGTAGAAAATAATTTTATTTGTGCCTGATTATAATAAATAGTATAAATACTTAAATACAAAAGCACCTTAGCTAATGTTATCCATAACATTAGTTTTTAAGGTGTTTAAAAAAGTAAGTCAGTTGGTGTCTCACATTCATAAAACTCATTGCATAAACTGTAATAACGTCTACGCAACACATGGGCAGATGTTTTTGGTTGGCGGTTGCGGGTAAATATCCCCTTTTTATTGCCGCCCACTCGGGTAAATGCTACAAAGAATTAATTATGAAAATCAATGGAAAGTAAAATTTTATTCACAACATTTCTTTACACACTTTGTTCGGTTTTGAAGTCGGCAAAATTCCATACAAATTCACCAATAAACCATTTCTGTTCTCTTAATTCATCAAAGGCTTTAAAATGTTTTCCCAGCAACATAATCTGATAATCTTCAGACCAAACATACTCAGGTAACTATAAAAAAAATACTTAAGCAAAGATTAACATTTAACAGAGACTTCTAAATCTTACCGCATGTAAACCCTCCATTGTGTCGGCCCCATATTCCGACATCAGAATGGGTCTATTGTATTTCAGCCACCAGTTGGTAGCTTCATCTTTAACGAATTTTGTAATCATATCCAAGTGACCAGGATTACGATACCAGGCATTATAACGATTAAAGCTAATAACATCTAAAAACTGAGCCTACAGTTACAAAACAAAAATATTTTAAATAAATTTAATGAATAAATTTGATTTAAGCTACTTATTACCAATTTATCTTTCTCAATTTCGACATTAAGTGATGCAGTCAAGGGTCTTGTCTTATCCAAAGTTTTAGCATATCTTACAATTTCTCTGAAATCATTAGAAATTATATATTTAAAGGAACCTCGTTAAAATTCTAACAAGAAATATTAACATTTACCTAAAATAAGATTCCGATTGATTTTTGGAAGTTCTAGGCTCATTTGCTATAGACCACATTATAACACTGGGATGATTTCGATCACGATGTATTAGCTGTTCCAATGCAGATTTATGATTGTTCATTAGTTCAGAGCCAAAGTAACTAAAAGAGAAAGTTAAGTTATCCATTTGAGACTATACATTGAGTACTTACTCCGTATTCACACTGGAACATTCATCAATAATCATGATTCCATTTTCATCTGCAAACTGCATAGATTCTTCCGAATAGGGATAATGGGAAGTACGATAGGCGTTGGCTCCAATCCACTTAATCAAGTTGAAATCTCGTGTGAGTAAAGCAAAATCTAAACCTTTGCCACGCAACTATATTAAATCACCATCATTAATTAATACATTAAAATAATCATAGATAGAGAGTTCAAAGAACTTACATCCGAATCTTCATGTCTACCAAAACCATGCAGATAGATTTCCTGGCCATTTATACGTAAATTCATGTTGTCCCAATCCAATTTACGAATACCGACTTTCATGCGATAAACATCGAGAAGAGAATTGTCCTCAGCCGAATGTAAATAAACTTCCAAAGTATACAAATAACCATATTCCGGATGCATAAGATATGGCCACCACAGATTAACGTCCTCCACCACAAGCGTGCCATTAAACGGCATTTCTTTGCTGTTTTGTTTGACCACTATCTCGCCCTGCTTATCGCGCAATTGCAAATGTAAATAATATAAACCCGGCGCCGAAGTCGTAAATGAATCTTCATGAACTTCATTGCTTTCATAGCCGGAAATCGTAATTGTATAATTGATAAGTCCCACAAATGATTCCATTTCATAAATATCGGGCTCAGTTAATTTTACGTCTGTTGCAATCATTATATCTTGAATGTAACATTTAGGCGTCGTATACAAAACAACCGAACGATGTATTCCAGCATAGTTGAAGAAATCGAAAGTGTAAATCTGAAATGTTCTGTTACCGGAATCGGTTAATGCTTTTACAACATCGCCTTGTGGTATGGTCGAACGTGTGAGAGTATTGTTACATAAAACTGTTAAACGATTTTCGGCGCCATATTTAAGATATTGACTTATTTCGACCTCAAATGGCAAATGACCGATAGAATGACGTACGATTTCGATGCCGTTCAACCACTGAAAAAAAAAAGAAAATGCTCAATAGCAATTGTCTTCTAAGCTTGGATTAAAATTGAAATAAATCCGTTGTTTCGAACCAAGTAATTCTTGCATATTACCTATGATATTGTTACGAAATTGTATTTGAATTCAAATATAACGGTTTTAATGGCTGGTTTAAAGCGGCATCATGTCTCTCTACCTTTCTATTTCTGGAGACTTTTAATTGTGGACAATGTTGTTTGCCGGCCGATTAACAGCAGTTAACATAACTGTGAACATTATTGTGGATATTATTAACAAAGCTGTGGAACATACAACATTGAATAAAAGCTTTGAGTTGATCTGTTCTAGATGGTAATGCAGTGCATATAAGTTGACCGTGCATCGTCATGTCCCCATCCATACTGTGAAACATTTGCCGCAAAACATTTGAGTTTGTCGATGAAAGGGGAAACAGGAATGGAAAAAGGTACTCTGTTTCATGTACAAGAAGTTTTTGTTGAGTATTTCATCCACATTTATTCGTTCATATATTCGTTCTGTACAGAAATGTCAAAAACTGAAAAGCAAAAACTTCACTGTGTGGACACGAATGCAGTTTTAAAAGAGAATTTAAAAATGTTTTGAAGCAAATGTTATACAGTGTGGACCAGGACTAAGTAAAGATAAATAATTAACTGCCGTACAGTGTGCTGTATAAGTAGTGAATTATTAACGTGTGTGTGTATTAAAACACGGTGACTATTTAAACCGTTGAGTACATTTGAATAAACAAAGAGTTATTACAAATTTTAAACTACTAAACTGCTTTTTTTGCAACCAAAAGTGTCCGGCTTATTTAAAGGAAAGAAACCACCGTTTTTAAAAGGTAAAAACGTAACAATATGTATTCATACATAATACACAAGAATAGCTTGGTTCGTACATACATAAATGTATATCTCTTAGTTACGTCATGAGAGTCTAAAGTTTATATCACAGATTAGTACAGATATGCAACAAATGCTAGTTGTAATAAATGTAATATTGAACCGTATGATTATTTTGAGGTTGTACAACAATTTTTCAATGGTTGTGTTTTGCAGAGCGGGAGAAAAAATAACATTTTTAATAAGCAATGAGTGTGGTATAGTATGTATATTTATTCATATTTCCAAACCTCAATAATTTTGACGTTTTCTTTTGTTTGTTTTATATAAAGGGTTATTTTAGTATTCAAAGAAAAATTAAATTTTTTGAGATAAATGATCGGATGTTTATTTCATAATAAAGAGGAAGGTATGTCGTTAATAATGAAAAACAACATCAGCCAAATGGCCACCACAACCACGCTAACAGGACCATATCCTTTTCATGAAATTTTCCATAACCAAATCGCAAAGTGGCTGCCCTATATCCTCGATAGCCTCACGAATTCTATCTTTGAGATCTTGAATCGAAGCTGGTCTGTTGGCGTAGACCTTATCTTTTACGTGGCCCCAAAGGAAGAAGACGCAAGGTGTTAAATCACATGATCTCGTTGGCCAGTTGTGATCACCTCTTCGAGAGATAACACGGTCCGGAATCTTTTTCCGTAATAGAACTATGGTTTCGTTGCTTGTGTGGCACGTAGCGTAGATCAATATCATCCAACTCCGACCATAAGAAATCATTAATCATTCCTCGATAGCGCATAGGACCAGGAATGGACAAACCTGGGGTTTCTTCAACATTTTGGGCTATAGCAGCAATATTCTGTTGTTCTTGAGCGACGTGCACGGGTTTTATTCTTTACATCACTAACTTGTCCCAACAGCTCGAATTTTTCCACCAATTTCTGTATTGCGGTCCGACAAGGTGCTTCACGACGACCCAAAAATGCTTTAGTTTTGCGAACTGTGACTGCAAGACTTTCACCATTTTTGTAGTGAATTTTAATAATTTCAATGCGTTGTTGAAGCGTGTATCGTTCCATTTTTAGTAATGGCATAGTTTCTACTTGTCAAATGTCAAATAATAAAATCTTCAAAGGTGACAGCTACCGAAATACAGGGTGATTCATAATAACACCTCTTGTTGGAAAACCCTTTATGTACTTTCAAATATATCGTCGTCGAAAATTCATAAGTACGAATCATCAAAAAATACAAAATCGTGTTTTTGATTGAATCTGATTCATTTGGTAAAACTACATGCCTCTACAAATTTTGAGACACGTATGCATGAACACATGTGCATGATTTTCATAAATCAAAAGTGCGTATCATCATACTTGGGTGATAAATGAAAAATAAATATTTGAAATTTTAAAATAACCAAGCTGACATTTATTTTTCCTGTTATTTATTAGCATTTCATTTACCATTAAAAAGTAAAAATAAATAAAATGTGTTCTAATATAGAAAATAATTATGTTGAGAATAAACACTGTTCAAAAAATACAAATAAAAAAGAAGAAAATAAAAAAAAGCATATGAATGGACAAAAATATGAAGGTTTGTCAATAGGAATTGTTTATGAAAGAATGCCAAGGGAGATAAAAGCTGGGTGCACTTCCAAATATTGTTAATAAAGTTCAACTCGGCATTGCTCCATCTATTCCGAAAGTGTAAGAAAATAAATATTATCTCGTTTCTGGCAAATGTCGTGGTACCCAAAAAAAACTTTTTTGAACAAACAGGTTGTCTGCAAGTATGCAGTAAAATGTTTTTTTCAACCTTAGGGTTATTAGAATCAGTGGTTAGAATGGAAGGGTCCGGCAAACCATCAAATTTTGAGAACCGAATCAAAAAGAAATAGCAACCAAGGAAATCGTTACGAAATACGGTTAAATTATGTATATAAATGGCTAAACGAAGTACCAAAACTAGAGTCTCATTAACGACGTCAACATACAACCAAACTGTACTTTCAGACTGAATCTTACAAAAACGTATATGAAATATATTATCAGGAATGCAAGACACTCAAAGAAAATGAAATCTCTCCCATATCTCTTCCAAGATTCATGGATGTTTTAAAAAACGTAATTATTCTATTTTCAAACCCAGAAATGATATGTGTGACACTTGCATATCATATGAATCAAAAAATATTTCACAGGATATGTATGACAGTATGAGAGAAGAAAAATTAAATGATATAGAAAGTGCTAAGGCTGGTTTATGCCTACTGTTATGTATAGACATGCAACATGTAAATCTTATTCCACAGTCGAATGCAAATACTTCATTTTACAAAATGAAATTGCAAGTTCACAATTTTACAGTTTATAATATCGTCTCTCATGAATCTGACAACTACGTATGGGATGAAACTTAAGAAACACAATCCTTCATATGCCAAATTTTCATCATATTATTATATACTCAGACGGATGCTTTTACCAAAATCGGAATGTGTTGTTATTCAATGCCTTGATTTCGTTGAAAAATATTGAACATAAATATTTAATCACAGGACATTCACAAATGGAGTGCGATTCAACTTACTCTCTTATTCAACGAAAAATAAATAATAAGAAAATAAATTTACCATGAACTTATACTTACTCCTTTACCGTCTACTTCCTCTAACGTTACAACTAACACGAATGTTGATAATCAGTCTATAAATCCATTTACTGTAGTTGTAACACCCAAGCCTCTAAAAATTATTCCTCCTAGGAAAACTATATTTGCCACACGTTTTGCTCAAGATACATCCGTAAATGATGTGGATTTCCATATTAAGAAAAATCTTGGCACGGAATTATACAATGATATCCAAATATATAAGATTAACGCCCGTAATAGAGCATCTTTTAAGGTTATTGTTCCAGAGAGTATTATTGTTCCAGAGAGTATCGGTCAAAACGATTAGTTCATCCAAATTTTTGGCCAAAAAATACAATTGTTCGTCAATTTATTTATCGTGAAGATAACAACGTTACTCTTCCAAAGGCTGCTGATTACAATCCAAAAAACTAATTGAATTGAGTAAACCGTTAAATGCTAATTGTAGACTTGACCAATCTAATGATCTTACATTAATCTCTATCGGTTATCACAATGTTCGTGGCATGAATACAAAATTAAAGTCAAAATTATCTTCAAAGCTTTGACATTGAGCATAACATCATAGTCCTAACTGAAACATGGCTCCGAGATAAACCTGAAAAGAGAATCCAGTAAATTCCAAATTTATAGACGCGATAGAGTCGGAAAGGAAGGTGGCGTAGTTTTGATTGCAGTCACAACTCTTTTTCCTTCAGAAGAAATTATCCTTAATGATGTCCAAGATATCGAATTCATCGCTGCATGTGTAAAAACTAAACTTAGGACCGTATTTATCACATGTTCTTATATTCCTCCTGCATCAAGTATCCACATATATGAACTACACGCTACAGCGATAAAGCTCGTAGTAAAACTATCCAAACCTGAAGACATGATTATTGTTCTAGGAGACTTTAATATGCCGAACATAAAACTCCTGATTACTGTTTTTTAAGTCCATTAATGAATTCCGAATCAAATATGGACCTGCTAGGTTCCATTGCAGATTTGGCACTTTCTCAAATAAATCGCATACCGAATACATTGGGAAAACTACTGGATTTAGTGTTTGTAGATCAACCTGATGGATTTAATGTACAACGCATTAATTCTTTATCTACACCAGAAGATGCTTATCACCCTATTCTTGAAATTAGTGCATATGTAAAAACTCAAGTATCGGCAAAACCTGCTCTAAATGAGGAAAAAGTCTTTGACTTTAAGAAAGCTGATTATAAATATAGCAATACAATAGCAATAAACAATAATTTTATTTAAAAATTTTGGTAAAAAGTCTGGAGACCCTACGGTTAATATGATCCGTGCTTTGGCTTATGAGTCATCGGGAACCATTTATCTTCAAAAAAGATATTAGAATCTAAACACTTATCGTTAGCAATACGACAACTATAGTTTGCCTTGTGAAGCACTCTTCTGACTGTTCCTGCGTGAACATCTTTCCACTTAAGGACCTTAGATGTCCTGTATGTTTAGCACTTTCAAGTGTTAATGCTCCCTTAAAGCGTTGCAAGATACTCCGAATTGTAAAATGGGCCCTTTCCACAATCTCTCCAATCTCAGCATATGATTTTCCTTGATTGTGCAAGTGAAGGATTATTTTGCGCTTAGATTCTGTTGTTTCTTTTTTTTTTGTTAGACATTTTCAGCAAAATTTATAATTATTGTGAACATTTTTTATATATTGACATTTACAGTTCTAAAAACGAAAACTGTTAAATAAAAGAAGAAAAAATGGCATTTTCTAAGAAAAAAACTGTCTAGATCGATTAAATTTGAAGAACCTGGTTAAGTGTGCCAATAATTTTGTTCGAGGAAAATTGTGTAATTTTTCGTTTTATTATTAGTTTATAATATTACAAAATTGTTGAAATGAATTTGGTTGTACATATTTCGTAGGAAATTCATCAATCTATCTGATAAATATATTTTTTTTATGTCTACAATACGGCCTTTAAATCGACCTTAAAGAGCAATGGCCATCCCGAGGCAATAATTAAGTTCGGCACTGCATGTTCTCGTATACAAGACTCGTAGTTAGAATGAGTCCTTCGACGCGACGGTGGAATTTTTTGTCAATATGACATTATGTTCGTTGACTGAAATAATCTTCATTTTCTAATGTAAGCCCAGTGAGATTTATAAAGGAATTGTGTTGGGCATTGTCAGGTACACAACTAAACGTTCACCAATGTATTTTAACATCCATTTAATCCAAAATCTATGATTGTTTAGGTGCACTTATGCATTGAAGACAGCAGACTACACGAACACAAATTTTGCTGGCTGCAGTTGTAGTCGTGTGGCAGTTACTGAATTATTTTAAAGACGACAGCTACAAAGCAAACAGCTGATTTATAATTCGGTGGTGTCACTTTATTTTTTTTTTCTGGTTTTTACTTTAATAAAAAATAACAGTACAAAATTCCTAAGTAATTAAGATTTAAACAATTATTTTGAGTAAAAATATATATGTGGTAATAATTTATGTACCTGTTATTATTTATTACAATATGGTTATCAGAAACTTCTCTTAATAGAGTAAAAAAAAATTGTATTTTTAAGCACTAATTTGATTTACATTTTTTATTATATTAGCAGCACTATTTCTGTTTTGTGGTTGACAAAAATAGAAATTAGCTTAATTCGACTGCAGCGGCAAAAGTAGTCGAGTGGTCGTGTAGCTGTGCTGTCGTCAAAAGAATCGTCTTCATATAAACGTGTGTATTTTATTTTTGACGGATTGTAGTTGGTAGTCTGCTGTCTTCAATATGTTCAATGCATTATGCGGTTAATAAATTCTCCTAAGCTAGAGTATTCCGGTTTTTGAATACTCTAGTAAAGTGCCAGAGGTTCCAGAGCTTTTAAGACTTTATTTCTGGATTTTACTTTCTGGTTGAAATAGATGGCAAGCTAGACAACTTTAAGGAGGCTGTCGATACGGAATTAAGACGTGGTCGTTAGTCTATAAGCGAAAAGTGACGCTGTCAATTTTGAAGTTGATAACTTCAATTTACGTTCTTACAGATGGTTTGTGATAGTGGGACAGATGCTGGGATATTTTGGATTTTCCACTATTATATAGGATTGTATCATAGACTTATTTAAGTGAATAGTTTAGCAGCGGTTTCCCTGAACAAACGCAATTTTCAAATGAAAACTTACCACTGTTGCCGAATAATGGACACTGCCGAATCTCAACCAAACTCGTTTATCCAATGACCAATCGTGAGAGACGAAAAACTTTCGTTCGTACCAAACTCCACCAACATGATCTCTCAATGTATCATCTGTAGTCAAATCATTATAGCTGGCGGGTACTGGCATGGCAATCGTATGATCAATCTAAAAGGAAATGTAAGTGGTTAATGAAAATGTAAAAAATAATCACACGGTACATGCATTTAAGTTTGTTTAACTAAACAGCTTACATGTAAAATAAATTTGACAAATGTTTTATTGTATAAGTATTGTAAGAATGAAGTTGGTAATGTGGAAAACTACTAAAAATTTTATGAGTATATCAAGTTGCAAGAGTTAATGTTTTGTAAACAGAATCCATGATAAAGAACTTGTAATTGTTAAAGATAGAAAACCTACATAACTTGACTGCATCGTGCGTAACGTCATGGAATGCTCCAATTAATTCTAGAAGGTTAAAAAGTCGTTAGTCAAGAGAAAATTTCGGTACTACGTAATTAGCCGTATAACGAGTGTCGTAGTCAGTCGAAGGCGTTGTCATTTTCATTTGGTATTATTTAAATTTTTCTAAAACGACAATGTAATATAGATAGGAAGTTTGTGAAACAAAAAAAAATAAAAAAATGATACTATCGAATAACAAGAATCGGATTTTGAAATTTGCCAAACACCTACAAAATCTTGAGTTACTGGAAAAAACACTCATAAGCCATTGACTTAGTTCGATACAAATGGATTTTAAGTTTCTCAGCGGATTTAGAAAGGAGAAACTGAGGTCTTTAAATGGTATATATGATATGAGACACAGATTTGTCTATTTCTCCATATACAGTGATTCTCATTAATATTCGGTTTTTATATATGAGTTTCTGAAATCAGAAAACTCTCAATGAATATAATGACATCTTGTTAATGTTTATTTTTTTACTTAAAGGTATATATTTAGAGCTAATTGGTTTTTATTAATATTGAGTGAATCTATTTTAAAATAATAAGAAACTAAAATACTACAGAAATGCATGCTTTATTAATATTCGGTTTTTAAGTTTTACCATAAAATTCACCGCTGTAAATCTGCATATTTACATAAATTATTTGTAAAATTGGGATACACTTATCAATTAACATCAAACAAATAATGTTAGCTGAATAAACATTGTCATTCTCAAGTTTTTTTTTTTTTATAAAAGACACGATGGGTCGTAAAGGAAAAAATACTTAAAAAATACTAAAATTAGTGATTTTCATTACAAAAACGAAAAAAAATAAAAAATATTGCTGAAGTATTGAATATGAAGCCAAATACTGTCGGTTACAATATCCGAAGATATAAAAACCAGGATCGAATTGATTTTAAAAAACAAACTGGGCAGCCAAAAAAGCTTACCGAGATGGAAGAGCTCCGTTTTGTTAGAAAAATCAAGCCTAACCCACGCTTAAGTGCCCCCAAAATTGTTACTGAAGTTAAGGCGGAATTTGGAAAGACAGTTTCAGAAGCATCAATTAAAATATAAGGTTTCAACGGCCGAATTGCCCAAAAAAAACCTTTCGTAAATTTAATGGCTTTTTTCGGGCAATACGACCGTTGAATAATCGGTTAAAACTTACTAAGGAGCATATAAAAAAGATGTAAATTAATGGGAAGACGTAATTTTCTCGATGAAAGCAAATTTAACTTATTTGGAAGTGATGGAAAAACTATGAAGCCGAATTAGGAGTTAAAAGGAAAAAATATTACTCCAATAGTTAGGCATGGAGGAAGAAGTGTAATGGTTTGTGGCTGCATATCAGCGAAATGGGTTGGGAAACTGGTATTAATCGAAGGCATTATGCACAATGATGTTTATTTGAACATTTTGAGAGATAATTTGAAACAATCTGCAGAAAAAATGGGAATTGCAAGAACATTTGAATTGTATCAGGACAACGACCATAAGCATAAATCCCACGTTGCTCATGGGTGGTTGCTTTATAATTGTCCAAAAGTGATTATAATACGCCTGCTCAGTCCCCAGACATGAATCCCATAGAAAATTTATGCATACATGGGCACACTGCATTATATTTCTAATGCATTAAGCATTGCAGTATTCAGTAAACTTTTACTGGTAATGCAATCTAAATTTCATTACCAGTAAAATTTTACTGATTACTGAAAAAAAAATTCAGTATTCAATACAATTTTACTGATTATTGAAAAAAAATTCAGTATTCAGTAAATTTTTACTGAATACTGAAAAAAAAATCAGTATCATTAAATTGAAGTCTATTATGCATTACCGGTAAAATTTTATGAATTACATGTTAGAATTTTGAGAATCATCACTATCAAGATCTGATAAATCACTCATTTCTTAAAAATGAATTAGTTTTCTTTGAAAATAACCATTTACTATATCTGTGAACTCAAAATTTCGCTCTATATTGAGAATAATTTAAAGAAAATCTTGGAGCCCCGGTGACCGCATACGTGAAAGTGTTTATAAACAAAAAATGTAAGTAATTGTTATTTTTTGTCAATTGACCGAATTTATTTTTAAATATTTGGTTTAAAACGGAAAGGAAACTGTTATTTATATTTAAAAATAATTTACATAGAATCAGATAGCTACGCAGTGGTGTTGTGGCTAGAACAGTGGACTACAAGATTGACATCGCTGGTTCGAATCCTAGACGTGTTAATTATTTTTTATATATTTTTTTTTATTTAAAAAAAAAAATTAAATTTAAAATATTTTATATTCTCAACAAATACTGCACTTACTATCCTACAATCAGTCATGACAATTTAGCACTTTTTGTAGCAAAAGTAGTAATAAGGGGAATTTCTTGTAGTTGCAACTTGAAAAAATAACAAGTTTCGTTTAAATAATTAATAAAATTTTACCGGTAATTGCATAATGGATTTCAATTTACTGATACTGATTTTTTTCAGTATTCAGTAAAATTTTACTGATTACTGATTTTTTTTTTCAGTATTCAGTAAAAATTTACTGAATACTGTTAGTTTTTTCAGTAATCAGTAAAACTTTACTGAATACTGAAAATTTGTTCAGTAATCAGTAAAAATCAATTTTTACTGAAATTTTACTGGTACTGCAAAGTGCCCATCTATGAATTTATGGGACTATTTAGATCGCCGAGTCCGCGGAAATCCCCTTTCTTCGAAAAACGAACTCAAAAAAAGGCTACAGGAAGAATGGGATAAAATCAGTGTTGATTACTTGCAAACACATTTTTATAACATGCCAAATAGTCTTTCTGAGGTTATAAAAAATAAGGGCTATCCAACCAGATATTAATGTTACATGTGCTAAAAAACCGAATATTAATGAAGTGTGAATTATTTAAGTATTTTTGTTTTTATTTATGTTGTTTGTTCAATATTCAGAATTCTGAAATAAGATTTTTTTGATCTCTTAATATGTCTTCTGAATAAAAGAAAAATACCACCGGTTTTTTATTATTTTCTATTAATTTTGTTGACTTTTAATAACTCGAATAAAAAAACCGAATATTAATGAGAGTACATATATTTTTAAAATTTTTTCATAAGTAATATTATAATATGTTTAATATGTTAATCTCACGGAATTCCGCTAGAATGATGATGAATAAGTTAATTAGTAGTCATGTTCAAATTCAGCACAAATTTAATGTTCATAAATAGGAGGCGGATTTTCATGCATTTATTATATGCTTCAACAAAATCAAAATATGACCTAAACATTTTAAAAATAAATAAAATACATGAGAGTCCTAAGTGAAACTCAGGACTCCTTAAATTATACCAGGAATTAAATACGAAAAAACGATGGATATATTAATTATAATATTTCGTTTTTACCTTTTAAAAATGGTGGTTTATTTCCATTAAATAAACCGTAGTCTTTTGATTTAAAAAATGTTACAGGGTTTTTCAACAAGAGGTGTTACTTTGGCATTCAAAGAAAAATTACATTTTTTGGGATAAATGATCGGATGTTTATTTCATAATAAAGAGGAAGGTATGCCTTTAATAATGCAAAACAACATCAACCAAATGGTCACGCGACCACGCTTACAGGATCATATCCGTTTCATGAAATTTTCCATAACCAAATCGCAAAGTGGCTGCCCTATGTCCTCGATAGCCTCACGAATTCTATCTTTGAGGTCTTGAATCTACGCTGGGCTGTAGGCGTATACCTTATATTTCACGTGGCCCCAAAGGAAGAAGTCGCAAGGTGTTAAATCAAGATCTAGGTGGCCAATTGTGATCACCTCTTCGAGAGATAACACGGTCCGGAAACTTTTCCCGTAAAACAGCAATGGTCTCGTTGCTTGTGTGGCACGTAGCGCCGTATTGTTGAAAGTAAACGTTGTCCAGATCAATATCATCCAACTCCGACCAAAATACGGTGTAATGACGTTTGTGGAATGCTCAATTCCAAAGAACGACGAGGAATGGACAAACCTGGGTTTTCTTCAACGCTTTGGGCTACAGCAGCCATTTTCTCAGTTGTTCTTGAGCGACGTGCAAGGTTTTATTCTTCACATCACTAACTTGTCCCAACAGCTCGAATTTGTTCACCAATTTCTGTATTGCGGTCCAACAAGGTGCTTCACGACGACCCAAAAATGCTTTAGTTTTGCGAACTGTGATTGCAAGACTTTCACCATTTTTGTAGTGAATTTTAATAATTTCAGTGCGTTGTTGAAGCGCGTATCGTTTCATAATGGCGTAGTACTTATCAAATGTCAAAGAAAAAAGCTTCAAAAGTGACAGCTACTGAAATACCGGGTGATTCAAAATAACACCTCTTGTTGGAAAACTATTTATTTAGTAGTTTGCAATTTGTAACAACTCGATATTTATTTAAATGTATACAACAATTTAAATAGTCTCTTTTTTAATATATATTACACACTTTATAATGTACAAGAATACACTGGTAATGCAGTTGATGTTTACTCTAACAGAGCATATGATAAATCACCGACTGCTACCGCTGCCACTCTTTATACACATCGCCATCTTCCAGTAGCTTCATGAAATATATTAACGGACAAAACTAGAATGTTTTATTTCTAGAGCTTTTAGTAGCTTCAATGTTAATGTTAGCAGCTTTAAAATGCTAATAACTGATTGATAAGAATAAGCTCCTACTGATAGACATGTTTATAAACATGATAAATGTTGCAAGCAGTCGTTACAGACCGTTAAATTAAAATTTATAGTGTAATTTCGTAACAATATATTGGTATGAATACTTGTTTAAATTCATAATCTTTACAGCTTCTATTTTGTAAAATCACTAATATTTTGATAATGATGTAAAGTAGTATCCAACCTTAGTTTTCATCTCCTAATAACCCAGCAGTTAAGCAAGTAGTAAATGTATTCCTTATAGACAGTAATTATCACTAATGTCTGATCACTTGGCTGACTCCCATTCATATATTTTTGGTAATTTTACAGGTATGTGCTAATTGTAACGCAGAGAGAATTCAATTGCTTACTTTATACATCCCATGTAATCTAGCGTAAAGACAATTGTCACTTAAGTGTCTCTAAGTAATCTATAGTGTAGTCACTTTAAACGTTTATTGTGTAGTGCATTTGCCTCTAAGTTATCCGAAAAGGTCAATTGGAAATGCTAGTGTTAAAATAACTACTCACGTAGCTAGTTATGTAACTAGTTTTCACTCTAAATTATAGGTAAAGTCACTAGTTAATGACAGTCTCCTAGAACTGCTGGGAAATTACTGTCAGGAGGGGTAACTGATGTTACAAAATCTTTCGATAATGAAATCTTTTATAATATGTATCTTTTTTGATACATTTATTGAATTTTTTGTACTTAAAAAAACAAAATTTTTTGAAGCAAAATGTTTTGAAATGATAATTTTCAATTGCTGATAGATAAATGAAAAACTTATTGCCAGTTTCTCTATTTATTTATTTTTTCGAGAAGACATAACAGTTATTTTTTGATTTTTTTTTTTTTTTTGAGCAGAAAAAATGTTATTTTAGTAGCTTTTTTTATTTGTTGCCAAAACAGAAAGCGGCTAGATACTGTCGAAGATCTTGTGTAAATTTAAATTAGTGTATGAATTTTCTAATTCACACATTTTATGATTTTATTATTTCTTTAAATAAATAATATCTATATTAAAAACAAAGAAATCATTTCATCTTTTTAAGACAAAAGGCTAAACTAATTAGACGTACTCATTGTTATATGCAGATTTTTGGAGAAGAGTTGTTTGTGTATGCTTTATAAACATGAAAATAATAAAAAATTGTATGTTTGCTTTAAAAAAATAACTTTTATTTCTGATTGAATTAATCAAAATAAAAAAATAACTCTTATTTGCTGACTTTAATGATAAAAACCATACAGTTATGGTCCTGAATAAAACAAAGGATTTGAGAAAAGGAACTTGTAACTTTTCCACATTAAGCTAATATTTGCAATGTCAGTTAACGGGATTCACAACGGATGCATTTTAAAATTCCAGAAGATAAAAATAAAGGAAGGCACAGTCTGTATAATTTAAGTCCTATACAGTTTATTGTGAAAAAACTATGGATGGCAAGGAACAATTACTCCAGTGAATTTAAAACTAAAGTTATTGAAGACTGGAAGTCGAGCTTATCACGGCATGAATTGAGTAAAAAATATTCAATTAACAGATCAGTTATTTTCAGGCTGATTCCAAAGTTTTTGCAGACTGGCCGTATATCACCGGGGCATTCTGGAGGACTTCCCCGTAAAACCACACGATATATTGATTCCTTGATCAAATGAGCTATACAAAAATATCCTGCAGCATCAGCTAGTCAAGTAAGAACAAGTTTAAGATTATGCCTTAGCGAAAGAACAATCTGTAGAAGAGCAGTAGAAGTAGGATTATTCTACCGACGACCAGCAAAAAACCGTTTATATCAGCTAAGAACAAGAAAGTTAGACTGGAGTTTGCCAAAGCTCACCCTAACTGAAGTGTCCAAAAATGGAAGACAGTTCTGTTCTCTGACGAATCCAAATACAAATTAAAAAGTTCCGATGGAATAACGCGTGTACGCAGACAAAAAGTAGAAAGACTGAATCCTAAGTATTGCAAAGGAACAATTAAACATGGAGGAGGCAATGTAATGGTCTGGGGTTGCTTTTCTGGTCAAGGAATTGAGCCAATTCATAAAGTTAATGGGATTATGGATCAGTTCATGTACCGTGATATATAGAAAGATGTAATGTTACCTTATGCCAGTGAAGAGATTCCACTTATAGGCAGGTTCCAACAGGATAACGATCCTAAGCACACCTCCAAAGTGTGTAAGACTTGGCTACAGAGTAATAATATTCAAGTTCTTCATTGGCCTGCACAATCTCCCGATCTCAATCCTATTGAGAACTCTTGGGAGATTGATAATATGAACATAAATAAGGATCGCCAGTTTTCACGATTAATTTCAAGGCGTTATTATATCCTGGGAAGGAATTTCGCAAGACACCATCAAAAACTTAATATCTTCTATGCCTAAGAGATGTGCTTGTGTCATCCAAAACAAAGGATTTGCAACAAAATATAAATTAAACGATTTTTTATATTATATCCATGAAAGGGTGCTTTAGTTTTGTCCGTTTTATTTTCCAGCTTTAAATATATTTAGATTTAATGTTACCTCTTATAGAAAGATTAACTTTAAAAGTATTTGTTTATCAATAGTAAATATATTAACAATTGAAAATAATACATAATAAAAATTTAAAACTTAGTTTTTATACAAAAAAATATAATATGAAAACAATTCACTGATGGGGTGCTTTAGTTATGGCCAATACTGTAAGATTATACAAACAGAAACTATTTTACTAAATTAAAAGGATAATAAGGCATACTTTATCCTAGACCTCTTTTAGTCATTCTCACGAAAACCGCTTTCTAACTTATATATCGCTATAGAACAATATAAGGGCGTTATCTTCTATTAAATTATAAGAAAATAACATCTAATTGAATTATGAATATGGCTTAAGTACTTAATTGATTATAAATAAAATTCTATTTTTAGCAACTTTAAGTTTACATGCGGATAGACTTAGTAAAAACAAATAATAAATTCACCCAAAATTATATAAAGCTAGTGTCTACTTAATTCCTTTCTTTGGATAAACTTACTTTATCCAAATCTGTTTTATACCAATCCTCAGTTGGAAAAGAACTATTTGCTTTCGATTTCAAAAATCTCCACATTCCATCTAGTGAACGTATTTCACGGGATTCCGACTCGAAGGGATATAGTAAACCCCTGGTCTTAGGGGGGTCATTCTTGTTATTGTTTATCTTCACCGACAAGCTGGTACATAATACGAGTGATAATATGAATAAGTTGAACCACAACATTTAATTTCAATATAAATTGTATTTATTATTGTTTGTATTTATGCTTTTGTTTTCTTATTTTTTGCGCGTATTTTTGTTAAACTTCTTGCCAGCTCGGCTTTTGTTAAACTAAATTATATGAGAATATTTTCGGTAAACTCTGTGAATCACACCTTATCTCTCTTTTCTGCGTCCACAATACGTTGGTTTATACAATAATCCCTCATAAAGCAAGGTACTTCAGTATTATTTATTTGTTTATTTAATTATATTTTCTTTTTAACTGAAGTAATTTAATCTAGCTCAAGTTCTATTGTAATTGTATATTTTTTTTTTTAAATTTGAGTTATTATTATCAAAATCCTTTTATTAACTTCTTAATTCAGTAACGAAAAAAATTTATAATTTTTAAAAAATTTTTTGTATGAAAAACACTCAACATTTTTTGGAGAACTGAGTGATTTTCATACATAAATTTTAAAATTGCTTTTCAGTTGTGTTTCTGAATCAGGCCCTAAATTTCGAATACAATTATATAACATAAATACAACAATTTAAATGGATTTGAACAAGAATTAAAGAATTTTAAAAATTAATATTGATTTTCAATTTAAATTTATTAAATTAAATATTATACACATATGTATGTAGTATATTCACCCAAAATCTAGTTGGCATTATACCTACATTATTAATGTTTGAATTCAATAACTTTATATTTTGCAAACAATTTTACCGTGTTATTGTAGTACAGAGTGCTATCTGTAGTTAATTGTTTTGCGGCATTTTTTGTTTATACTGTTGATGTTTTTGTACTTCTTTATATACAGGTACATGTGTATTGTACCCTACAGAGGGTTATAATTGATTGCATCGGAATCGCATACATACATTAAAGTTGCCAGTAAAAGCTTTGAAAGTAGGTTGGTCGGTAACCAATGCATTTTTACGTCACATCTTATGACTTTGAAAATCATAATTGTTTATGAATTTCTATATGTATTATCCAAAATATTGAATAACAGTAATTATTAAGTATCTGGATCTGTGCCATAGTAATATAGGGATACATAACTTTAGACTGACCGTTATTCATAAATATTTGCAAAATTGTTTAGTTCCTAATTTTTTACGTAGAAAAACAGTTGCGGTAAAATATATAGCACCATAAAAGCTTATTTCAGTTTGTATGGGTCATATTTTGATTTATAGATATGTCAGATCTATACAAATCTCATATTTAATTGCGTTATTAATCAGTTTATATTTATAAAACATTTTTTATCGAGAAATCACTACACACTAAAGTTTTAAGTTTATAGTTTTTTATAAGTATGTATTACATAAATAGTTTTTAATTACACCAAATACTATAAACAAATTGTACTGACGATTCAGGAAAACCACAACCGTTGGCTACCTTTTAAAATTGTTAACGCTTTAAACATATGAACATATTAGTTTTTGGATGGATCGATCTAATTTTCTTCTTTAGTATTTACTTAGTATTTAAAGCTAAGCTTGGCTAATAAATCGAAACAATTTAAAGGCAAAACTAATTTCGAAGTTTTCCGTAAAGGTATTTGCTGCTTTTTCGGTAATTCTACTTTTATGATATCGGTTATTTCGGTCTGACTGTTTTTGTTTTTAATTTCCCGAACTTTTTTGATTCCCGAAATTTTTTAATATATTCCCGAAATATATAATTATAATGTATATTAGGAATATTATAGATAAATTTCATATACATAAATACTGTTATAATCATTATATAATTATCAGAGCTTCGAATTAATTCAATTTAAGCTTAATTCACTAAGATCTTAATTCGTAATTAAAACATGTAAGGCTTTCATTCCATAAATCCATGCCCAACATCTAATTCTTTAGTTTCATTCAAAAGCTTTTATTTATATACATATTGTTACGTTTTAACCTTTTTAAAACGTTGGTTTATATCCTTTAAATAAACCGGATACTTTTGATTGCAAATAAAATTCGTTTAGTAGTTTAAAATTTGTAACAACTCTTTATTTATTTAAAATGTACTACAACAACAGTCTAACTAGTCACTCAGTGTCTATTTACACGTTTATCAATTCCCAGAAATGCACACACACTTTATAATGTACAAACTTAAATGTACAAGACAGTTGATGTTAACTCTAATAGCGCCTATGATAAACTCAACTCACGACTGCAACCTCTGCCACTATTTATATACACGCCATCTTTCGGGAATCTTCTACAATGCTCTTAACGGACAAACTAGTATGTTCGAATTCTAGAGCTTTCGATGTTAATGTTAGCAGCTTAAACATGAAGTGCTGCCATACTTACAAACAATGCTAATAACCTCATGCTATCAACATTGTTGATAAGTAGAAGCTTCTGCATGCATTCGTTACAGACCATTAAATTCAAATCGCTATTGGAAAACTGTTAATTGATCAAATTTATTTTGATTTCGAAAAGGAAATTAAAAATTTATTCTTTCGAACATTTGATTGCATGACATTTACATTTTTACACACGTTATTCCTTCTATCTTCTATATATGGGGCATTTCACGTCAAGTGAACCAACTTTTGAAATCGATGTCTTCCGATCGGGATGATGCACCAATGTTAGTTTTATTAGCTAGTAATTCAGACACAATTTTTCAACAAGATCGGTCGAGAACTTTTTGAGTTAGAGGGGTTCAAAATTTGGCATTTTGGCCAATAAGGTGTTTTTTTTTTCTCATCCATGTAACTTATTACCTATTGTTCTTAGCAAAATGTGTCCCAAATAGTTTTGATAGCTATTTCTTCAATATTTCGGAAAAAAATTAAAAATTTTTTTTAATTTTTTTTCAAAATCAAAAAATTGTTTGACTTTTTTCAAAATGGGCCCTTTTTATTTATTTTTCTCAAAAGAAAGCTTAGATATTTTCCTTGAATACCTATTTGGTCGCTTAGTGGGATATCTATCAAAATAAATGTTTTGTAACTCAAAACATAAAATTTTTGACTTTTTTTGCAAAATCAAAAACTTTGTTGACTTTTTTTTCAAAATGGGCCCTTTTTAAACTTTTTTTTTTTTTGCTCAAAAGAAAGCTTAGATCCATTCCTTTAAGAGGTTTTTGGTCGCTTAGTGTGATGCGAGTGGGATATCTATCAAAATAAATATTTTGTAACTCAAGACATATGACTTTTTTTGCACAATTTAAATTTTTTTTCCAAAATAGACCCTTTTTTTAAATTTTTTGCTCAAAAGAAAGCTTAGGTTCACTTGACATGAAATGCACCATATGTATATATTTTATACTGGAGAACAAATACACATGTATTATAATAATTTTTTTATAGAATTATTATTTAAAAATTTGAATACTATTATTTTGATCGCAGCTGTATACATATATATTTATATGAGTACACATGTATAGGTAAATATGTGCGATTTTTGTCTACGTCGATTCAAAATTTAAATGGTTTGAACAATTCTAGAGGGTGGGGAGGGGAGGCAGCACATGATACATGCATAATTATCCATCCATGCATTGCTACAATACTTGTACAATTGTAGGTTTGAATCTGTATGTACTACGTAGTTATTTTACTTTATTATTTTTATAACGAAATACATACATAAACAAGTAAATAAATATTTGAGAGAGTTTTGTGCGAGTGCAGCGAGTCAAAAACAGCTGTTGTCAAGTGAGTAATTTCAAACAAATAATTTAACCCTTTAAGTAATACTATTCATTTGTATTGTTTTATTTAAAATTTATGTTTAAAATTAGTAATTCTATATCATTACCAGGACTGAAATTATGCACTGACACTACTTAGAAAAACTAATTTTAAAATGTCCTTTTTTTTAATTTTAATTTAATTTTTGAAAAAACAAAACATTTACATTTGTATACATGTCTTGTTGTGTTAACTTATATGTAGTTATTAGGGATGCCAAGCGGGACTGGGTTCTACAAATCCCGAATCCCGGGTAAAAATATAAGAATGCAAAAACTAATGCATTGAATTAAAATAAATTTGACACAAAAGATATTTCATGTAGCGAAGTACACCGGGTTTTAGCTATTATAATATAAAATATCTTCGTCAATTCCAGTTATTTAAGCAGCTTGCACATAATTATTTTACTTACTACCTCCAATAGCAAAGAGAACAGGATCTAGCAAGATAAAAAATATTTCACTCAATCATATCCATTTTGTTTGAAAAAAATTGTCCTTACATATTATTTTCTGTAAATTTACTATTTAGAAATTTACATTCAGAATTTTTTTTGTTGATTTAGATTACTCCGTACCCCCTTGACATTCGCAAGGGATGGGAGAATTATTTGGCTGATCCCGATGGCTATAATAGGTTAGGTTCTATGGGCAGCTGCTCCTCAAGCAGCTCACTTGGGTCCATTCAAATCTGATCCCATTGTGATACCCAAAGGGTAGTCATCAGGGTATTTGCAGTACTCCCGTTGACTCAAAATTAAACCAACCAGATTCCTGGATGAAGGAATAGATTCGTCTCAGATTCTTCCTTGATAGCTCGTCCAAACATGATAGGAATGGAGATCCGAGGATACGTTCCCTCAGGTTTGTCAGGGTTGGACATTGGCAGAAAAGGTGATACACAGTCGCTTCCTCTTCTTCATTATGGCACCTTCTACAGTAATCATTGTACCGTAGGCCCATTATTCTAGCATGTGTCCCGATTAATCAGTGTCCTGTAATAAAGGAGACAATTAGCCTTATTTGCTCACGACGGTAATCTATAAGTAGATTCGTCCTGCTGGCATCATATATATGGGCCAAGTCGACCTCGCTGTAGCACATGAAGGTTCATTAGTCCACCTGTTTTGTGCAGTCTCATATAGTTTCTGCTGAACAGGCATCTTGCATTTAACAAGGGAAATACCAGAAAAGTGGTCGATCGCCTCCTCATTCATCATCGCACCCCTTTTGGCCAAATCATCTGCTATACAATTACCCTGATTTCCATCGTGTCCAGGAACCCATATTAGCGTTATCCTAGAATGTCTCGCTATCTCATTTAGGGATATCCGACATTCCTTGGTTAACCTAGATGTCGTAAAGACACCCGCTATTCCGTTAACGGCAGCCTTGCTGTCAGTAAACATACATATATCACCAGATATTCGATAATACCTCAGCCAGTTGGATGCACGTTTAATGGAAGTAATTTCCGCCTGAAGAACAGTGCAGAAGTTAGGTAGCCTAAAAAAGGATTTTATCCCAAAGTTTTCAGTGGAGAAACCTCCACCGACCCTGTTACCCCTGTTAGAGACATCAGTGTATATCCGTATGACGTCAGCAGGGGGGAAGAGTCCGCGTTGCCATAAATCCCTATTCGTGATCATAATATGGAAATGCCTATCGAAAAAAGGTTTTGCGATGTAGTAATCGACATTACCATGTATGTGCCCATGGTAATTCTGTATCCTAGAGTGTCCAAGGTCCTTACCAGACCACGAACAACCAGCATTTAGTTTGATCACAGCAGAGTTGAGAGCCATTTGTTTCACCATCAAATCAACTGGTAACCAGTTAGAGGAGGTAGACCTTATAGCGCCTGTAATCAGTATCGTGATTACAAGGCCTTAACGGCCTTCCGGTGAGTAGCATTATCCAGAGCCAATACTCCATAGAACAAGACGGGTTTAACGACTGCTTTGAAGATCCAATTGTTACCTTTCGGCATAATACCCCAGTTAGTACCAATTGCCTTTTTGCAGGAGTAAATGGCCACATACGCCTTATTGATCCTGTTCTGAATGTTCAAATTCCAGGATAATTTCTTATCTAGAATGATGAGTAGTATGGAAGTGGGGAGGCAGATGAAAATTTGCCTCCCCATTTGTTTTCAGTGAAGAAGAAAATATTTTTTTGAAATTGTTTGGGAAGAAAATATTTTTTGTAAAATTGCAAACTTGCAGAATGGGAAGAAAATATTTTTTTGAAATTGTGGGGAAGAAAATATTTTTTTGTAAAATTGCAAACTTGCAGAATGGGAATAAATTATTTTTAGTGAAAATTGACACCAATATATTTATTTTGTATAATACATATGTATGTATGTAGTTATGTTAAAAGTCCATACAAAAAAATGTTTAACATGGAGACAATTTTTATTTCTGCACTTTTAATTTTGATGAAATTAGAACCTGATGACTTGCATTAATAGCATTTGAGTATTTTTGGTTTGTTTATATAAAAAAGTAACCTTGAGTAAGGTTTTTGGCATTAATGAAGATATACATTATGTTGTTGAGTATGGTCATGATTAATTTTAAATATTTTAATAGTAAATTAATGGGAGTATTTTTTTATTCATATTAAACATTTTCATATCTAGAATACTTTAAAAATTGGTATATATTGAGCCATATATGTATTTACATAACGAATGTAAATTAAGATTTTCTCAATTTGAAATATTAAAGAGAAATTACTAATTCTTTGGAGATGAATTGGATTAGATATAAATATAAATGATGGAAGTAAAATTATTTTAATTGACTAATAAGACTTTTAAAAGGTGGAACAAAAATGGAATCTAGTAAAATTACAAATTCTTATATTGTTGCGGCTTTCAATAAATTAAAAGCAAGACCATATCTAGCATCAAAAGATTTACTAACATCAAAGCCATATAAGGTATTAAATATTTTCCGCCATAAGAATAAATATGGAAATGTGGTGATGGCAGAGCTTGATGAGGGGATGTTTTATCTTCCCAAACGATATAATAATTTGGAAGATAAAGTAATAGATGAATTTAAAAAGAATCTATTTACTTTAACGAGAAAGTTAGAAAATGGTTTATATGTTTTGGAATTGGAAGAGCTAATCAGTGAAAATCCCACTGGAGAAGACGAACTGGGAGAATTTTTCATACCAAATTCTCAATCATTTTTCGGTTGGGAAAATAGAAAAATTTCAAGAAATTCTTAATAAGGATAATTGGTTTATTAGTATATAAGTATCAACGTTTCTTAAAAATAAATTAATTCTAAAAATAAAGCTTTATAATAAAGATGTCACATATAAAAATTCAACAATTTCTTCAAGATTTTGATGGTTTAATTTTTGTCGATCATCAACAAATATTGGAACAGTATTTGGCACTTATTAATAAAAATGGAAATGAAGAACCTATACCATCTAAATATGGATTACACTTCAAAAATTGTTCATGGTCGAATGATAACACAAACGTTGGTCCTGACACTTGCAGTTGTAGAAAACATAAACTACTTATAAGCAAAATAGATGATATTATAAGAAGATATTATTTATTATCTAAACGTCTAAAATAAGTTAATGTAGAAAATATTTTTAATATCAAATATGTTAATTTTAAAGCAAAAATATATTAAAAAATTATAAATAATGCAACATAAACAATTTTTGTTTTTTTTTATTAAAAAATTATAAATAATGCAACATAAACAATTTTTGTTTTTTTGTTAATAATAATTTCCTACAATTTTAAATTTGGATAGGGTCTTGTAAATTTTGAATTTAAAAAATAATTTTAGTAAATAAAAGACAGTCTATCAAGAAAAACATATTCAGAATTATGGATACATCCAACAACTTTAAAATTGGATCAAATTATACTTCAAACAAGGACCAAATTGAAATTCAAGAAATTTTAATACTGCCACCTATAGACATTCCACTATTCCTTGCATTGCATGACGGCCAGGATAACATTTTATTGGAAGTTTTACTAAATGTGGAAAAAGAACTTGAAATAAAAACAAAATAATATATATTTTTCTTTCTTTTTATTTTTTATAAAACAAATAAAAATATTTATATAAATTTAAAACTAACATATCATTTTCATGTAAATTAAAATAATTAAAAATATTTAAAATTTTATTAAAAGTTAAATTTTTACATCTTAAATAAATAAAAATACAACAATAAACACCACAAAACATTGAAGTTTCACTTTGAATTCGCATATTATTGTAGACAAATGTTTTAGAATTTCGATTTAAAAATGAAATAAATGGTTTAATTGGAGGTTGACCTGCAGAACAAAAATATTCTGCTGGTTTATTTTCAGGAAAGTAAAAAGCGACCCAATGCTGTCCAGGTTTATAAGATGGATCAGTGTTGGCTATGTAAAATGAAGGTTTTGCAATAGGTGTTTTGGGTAATTTATTACTGGGGAAAACTCCTTTAAATTTATATTTTGTACAATTATTTGAATTTAAAGTATTTATAATATTTATTGAGTTCATAGCGTTTGAATTATAGAGCGAGACTTATCAATTTCCAGTATACTATCAAATTCGCAATATACTAAACAGGTAATTGCCTCCGTAATCGGTTTTCCAAAACGTCCTTCTATTCGAATAGTTCCTTGATTTATTAAATTTCCACAATTAGAGTTATTATTATGATCTGGTGTTAAATCGAAAGATAGTAAAAAATATCCGTTATCAAACAGTTCTTTTGTTATTTGATGACCTTTATCGAAATGATGAATTCCAGTTCCTTTAAATAGTGTTTGATAACCTCGAGTGCTTATTATTCCACCATTATTATAATTAAATTCAATAGGCTGTGCTGGAAATTGTACTCCATTAACAACCAAATTAAATCTTTGTAAATTAAAATGTTGAAAGTTATATGGATTTTCTTTTCTATCTCCAGTATATGCTTTGTTAGATACCATTCCAAAAATTGGTAATTGCCCAAGTACAACATTATCCAGAGATAATGAATGGTTTCCAGGATGTATAGTGAATGTCTTCATTTCTACTCTTTTATATGGGTAAATTGCATTTTTTGATTGTAATACATTATGATGTGCCATTAAAATATTATTATTAATAACAAGGTGATTTATGTATAAATTAGCTTCATGTATTTTTATTTGAGATTCATTTTTATCTCCATCTAATATATAGAAATCAGGCTTCTCCAAATTTAATGTAACCTTAAGATCAACATTATTAAGTAAATATTTTTGTTGATTAAAAACATCTACATGAAGTTTTCCAAAAAGCTCTACTTTTTTTCCATCTTTGAATAGTTTTTTTCTTTTGTTCAATCCAGAGTTTTCTTTTTCAATTAATGAATTAATTTTATTCATATCAGCAGCCCAACCACATGATTCGAGATGTGTAGATCTAGCATCATTTCCATAATTTAACAGTGTTTCCATATATGCTCTATAGTGATAATTATTGTCGGGTTGGGATACATTTTTATTGTTAAGATGAACTACACAATTTCTAAATAAGGAGTGTAATAGGTTATTAACAACACCTCCATTTCCTTTAAATTCAACCACCAGTCTCAGATAAATACTATTAAGATCTCTATATGTTTCACCATTCCCCAATGATACAAATTCTATAGTACTAGAGTTGTCCAATGAAGCAATTGGATTATAACATATTTCCTCTGTTTTAATTACACTAGTTTGAATTGGAGGAGATTCAAATAAATCCAATTCACTTTTCATACATTCTATAAATCTAGACATTTTAAGTTTCCAAAAATATCTTTTAACTTCTTTCCTCTACAACGTTTCAATTTATTATGTGGGTTTTGTTTTAAACGTTTAAGTTTTATAGGATTTCCTTTGCCTTTCTGCATTGTTTTTATTTTTTCAATAGTAGCATCTTTAATATTATTTATCACTTTTTTCCCTTGATTAAATAGAATATCTTTTACTGGTTTTGTTCCGATTTCCTCCAAAATTTCTTTTCCAATATCTAATGACTTATTTTTTAAATAATTTAATCCTGTCCTCAAGAATGGTTTCAGGTGTGAGAAGAGAGATGAAAACAGTGATCCAATACCACGCCCATATTGTACAATTCTTGGTGTATGATATATTTCACCAATATTTTGTATATTATTTCCAGATTGATTAATGTAGTAATTTGTATACAACACATCCATGGTTATATTAAAAATGGTTTATCTGTTAAGTGTATAGTCATTATATATATTTTTTGAAGTGTAAAGTACAATAGACTGGAATATATTTCTCTAAAGCTATATCTCTTCCTTCATCATTTCGAATCATTATGGATATATCATTAATATTGAAAGTTTCAATAGGATAATAATCTATTCTATTAAAATGAATATAATTTTTTAATGATGATGTTGAAAATATTTTCAAACATTTAGTTTTTTTGCTCCCCACATGCCGAGGTTTAATAATATCTGTGTAAATAAATACAATTTCGTTTACATCAGTTGAATCAACTTTATTAAAATAATGCGAAATGTTACTGGAAAATTTATTTAACGAGTTTTCCAAAATATTATGTGTGGACGATAAAATAGAATCGTTCCTGTCATTCTCTAATTCTTGATTTAAATCTTTTTTATCACTTCCTGATTCTTTGGTGATAACTTGAGCATTACGTTCTACGTTCACTTTATTTAAGCTTTTGTTGACTTTTTCTTTTAATGATACGTTAGTTTGTGGAGTATTATTTGTTGTATTATTAATACTTAAATTTGTTTCCTTCTCATTTGATGAATCCATAAGTTCCTTAAATTTTGATTTAATGTTATCATGTTCAGTAGTACTCAACTTCGATATTGTCGTTACTTCATGTTTTGAAGACTTATCCAAATTTGAAATATTTCGCTTTTTACGTTTTATAATATTTTTATCAATTATATCATGTTTATTAATTAATGTAAATGAAATATCTGATAATCCTACAATCCATTCACCATTTAAGTTTAACGATTGTTTTAACAAGTTTGTAAACGTACTTGGAGAGTTGTTATAAATGTGCACTGAATCATTACTTAATAAAGTAACATAAATATTATTTTCTTCTATACTTGAAGCCATCTTTAGATTAAATGATTGAAAAATTTGTTGACTGCAATACATATATGTTTAAGTTATGCACTAATATCATTTCGATGAATCCATGAATTGTATTCCTTTCCAAATCCTAACCATTTTACAAATAATTTTTCCCCACGACGCTTTAACACCTTTTCGACCAAAAAAATGTTTGGAACTTTAGTTTTTAATAATTCTTCCTCATAAAATCCGCCTTTTATTATATTTCCATTTAGATCAGCAAGCTGGTAGGTTGTAGGATTTGTAACATAAATTTTGTTTACTTTAAAAACTTCTGAAGACCAATTTGGTGTATAACCTTTTTCAAAAACATTTTTATATTTGCTTATTCGAACAAAATCATTTATATTATATTTTCCTTTTTTGAAAATTTTTAAGTTGTTGTACACACTTCTTAAAAGTTTTTCTTCATTTATGCTATTAACTGAATTGGGTGTTGTTTTTATAGAACGATGATAAGAGGAGTTATATACTTTCAATAATTTATCTAATATATCTATCCATTTATAATTTCCTTGCATACTAAATTGTTTCCACATTTTATTTTTTAATGTTCTATTAAATCGTTCTACTATTGATGCCTTCATATTGGAATAGGTATGATAATGATTAATGTTAAGTTCTTTCATAAGAGCTTTAAAGTGTTTATTATAAAATTCTTTTCCTTGATCTGAATGTATATTTTTGGGAGATTTTCCTTTATTTAATTTTACAATATGTTTTAATGCTTTCGATATTTCTATTCCAGTTTTAGTTTTTAATGGTAATGCATATGCATACTTTGAAAATACATCAATTACAGTAAGCATATATTTAAAACCTTTATTATATTTTGCAAATGGTATCATCTCCACCAAGTCTATTTGCCATGTATCTAAAATGCCCCTTTGTATAAATCGACGTCGTTTAAAGTTTTTTCTTGCTTGATGATGAAGTTCATTGACGAGAATTTGTTTACTCATATTTATAATAAGAATGTATTGCTTTGATTCATTTCAATGTTATTTATGAAAGTGTAAACATGTTTCATCAGTTTATATATCCATTCACAATGATGGTTTGTGGTCCCTCAGGATGTGGAAAATCTTCATTTATTTTAAATTTGTTAAAAAATCAACACTTAATATCTAAAGATATAGATCGAATCATATGGTGTTTTGCTGAAAAAAATTCACTACCCAAAATTGAAAATGTAGAGTTTATCGAAGGAATTCCCGAAAATTTTGTTACTAATGATAAAGAATCTACTTTAATAATATTGGATGATTTAATGCTTGAAACATCTAATAAAAAAATGTGTGAACTCTTTACTAAGGGATCTCATCATAGAAACTTATCTGTAATATTAGTAACACAAAACATTTTCCATAAAGGTGCTTATTCCAGAGATATTTCATTAAATTCAAAATATGTAGTAATGTTTAAAAATCCGAGAGACAAGTTACAGTTTCAACATTTAGCTCGTCAAGTATATCCTGAAAATTCAAAAGCTTTGGTTGATGTATATAATAAATGTACACAACATGCTCATGGTTATTTATTACTAGACCTTACTCAACAAATACACAACGCCTTAAGATTTAGATCTGATATATTCAATAATAGTCATTACTCAATATTTGCAAATATAAATAATGACCTCCAATCTAAAATTATTAAAGGAGAACAAACATATTCTTTATGTTCTTAAAAAAGCAGAGCCTAAACTAAGAAATGCGATACTAAAACATGTTGATGATGTGGTCATAAAAACTATATATGAAATTCTTTTTAACGTCATCAACAAAAATCATAACATAAATAGAACAGTTTTTGATAAAATAAAACCATATAAGAATACGATTAGAAAAGTTTGTTCCTCACAAACCTCTTTGAAACAAAAGAGGAAACATCTTATTCAAAAAGGTGGATTTTTACCAGTCATAATTTCTTCAGTATTAAGTGGAGTCATTGGAAAAATTTTAGAAAATGTCAAATAATTTATCAAAACTTATTGTCCTCAATCCATCAACGTATGATAAATTTAAAATAAAAACTATAGATTCTGATTTTCTACATCGAAAGCTTTTACCAATATATGGATCGCATACACTCAAAGATATCAACAAATGGTACTATATTAAACAAGAACTGTCTAAATATTTGATTGGAAAGCAAAAAACATCTTATCAGAGTACAAGTAAAATAATGAATAATTTACGTGATAATGAAACTCAAACAAAAAAAATATATAAAAAACATATTGAAACTCAAACAATGAAACCAGAATCAAGCAGTATTGGAATACAAACTAATATAAATTTACCAGAGGATGTTTATTCTAATAATGATATTGATGATCAAGTTGATATGGATACAACAATACAAAAATTCAACCCAACTTCTGCATCTTCAGTAGCTAAACGACTTAAACATTTTTCCAATAAAGGTTCACCAAAAATAAGAATACTATCAAAAGATGAAAATCATAAAAATTTGAAGCAATCAACTTTACCATATCAGTATTCTCCTCGTGTAACTAGAAATCGGAAAAAACTAGATTATGAAGTTAATGATGTACAATGGCAAAACGTTTAAAATAAAACACATTTAATAATATTAAAAAATATATAAAAATTGTTTTATTATTATTACTTACATACTAATTATAATTTCATTTTTAAAATCAAACATCTATGTTCATTAAATAATCATCATCAGATGAATATTTTAAAAATTCTGCATAATCATTATCTATATTCATGAACATATCATCGTCCTCGTCCGTAAAAAAGGTGTCAAAATTATGTTGAAGTTTATAATGTCCACGGGCATATGTATTTATTTCGTCGGCCGCAATAATTCTTTTGTCATCTGCATAACTCAAAACTACTTTATACAACTTCTGTGTATACAGCTGGTGAAACTTTGATCTAAATGTATTCATTGAATCATAAATAATCTTTTTTTCAAATAATGTTTTTTTATAATCTACAATTGACAAATTTTCCATACAAGACTTTTTTACTCCTTTAGATTTTTTCACCTCTTTTATGCCAACTGTTTTATATGAATACATTTTAGACCGAAGTCCCACAAACTCTTTCATAATTTTTCCACTATTCTCATCTTTCATCATACCAAGGACTTTTTTATTTAATAGAGGAATGTTAAATATGTTATCAGGTTGATACTCAGATGTATCAAACTTTAATGGAATGTCTTCACGGATATCACTATAGAAATCCTCCGTCTTTATGGAGTATATGAATGAGTCCGTGTCCATATAATTCAGAGTTATATTTTTTTGGAATTTTGGTATCATATACTGATAATGGAAATCGTACATTTTCCATTTTGAGAGTTCCAACACAACAAAGCCTAAATAAATAGGTTTATTATATGTTATTTGCATAATTTTGAGTTGGACTGCAAACATATTATCAGAAAATTGGCATATGCTTGAAAAATTTGGCTTTGAAATTAGTGCTCTAGCTCCTAAATGGTTCCGCCTGGTTGTTTCCCAGTCGGTTACAATTTTTACATCTTTCCGTTTGTGTACATTCTCCATGGTTTTTCCATAAACGGAATTATTTAATAATTTGAAAAAATCTTTTTCAAAAGAATTTTTGGCCAATGTTCTATGGTGAGTATTAAGGTCTATGTACTCTTTTAGCCATGGGGATTGTCTAAATTTTAAAGCTCTATGAATTTTTTTTAATATTAATCCATTCCTTAAACATTGTTTTAGAACTCTATAATGAATTGGATATTTTGTTTTATATGTTAAGTCTGCTATAAGCTTCTTACATTTAGAATTACCAACAATTTTGTTTTCTGCACAAAATGGAAGATCGTTGTGGGTTTCATGTAACTTTTGAGGATACTCTAAGTCTACCTCCAGGATATATCCAATATCGGAAGTATCTGAAATATTATTCAAATCAAGATATTTTAGCGTGTCCTCATCGTATACCCATTCAAATTCTCCGTATGGGAGATATTCAGACATTGCCCAACCGTAAAGGTTATTAGCATCTAGGTACATTAAGAATTCCGAGGGTTTGGTTTGATCAAAATCGTCCAAGTATTTATTATTTGCCTTGGAATATCGTTTAGAGCATTGGACTAGACCACCTCTGATACCATCTTGTATAAAGTTATACATATTAATATCATTGAATAACTCTAACTCTATTTTCGTGGTCCTAAGCATGGCATCCCACGATAATCCTGGAGCTGTATAGTACTGACATGGATCCAGTTTATAAATACTTTTACAAATTCTTCTAAAATTTTGAAAAATGTCTGTTAGAAGGAGAACATCTGTTTTTAAATATAATTTTGTGTAATCCAACATATTCTTACATTTGAAGGTTTCCCACACAGTTTGAGCATGCTCATAATCTTCATTTGTACATTCCGAATTACTTAAAATATTATAAAATTTATCTTTAGTGGGAAGACTTTGTTCACTAAAACGATTCATTGAATCAATGTAAGAGTATGGAAACACACCTTTTCTTTTAAGTAGATTAAACTCTTGCGTTGTTGTGAAAACTTTTTTTAAAATATGAAAGTCATCATCATTTAAATTATTAGCGAGAGATTCTAAACTCGAGGCCATAAATCTACAAGAGTCTAGAAATCGAATTTCAAAAGACTCCTTTTCTCCAATTGGTATAAACTTTGATAGTGATATATATAATTCTTTGTTGAGGGGAATTACTTTAATATCACCATTAAAGTTTGAGAGTTCTTTCATGAATAAGTGACAGTCATAAGAAGAAAAATTATGAAAGAGTACCGGTATAAATTTAGCTGTTCTATAAAGAAGATTACAAGAGTTATGGGCTGCGCCTCTATATTTACCAGTAAAATGACAATGGTCTCGTACTTTGTCAGTTCCTAAGTTTTTCTCACAAATATGACAATTTGTTGAGGAGTCATATAAATGTTGTTCGTCACTGGAAAGTGTTGTCATAGGTGTGTCTTTAGCTAAATAATTTGTATAAATTTCTGTAGTATCGTTAATTAAATTATCAATAAATATAGTAGGAGCATCATCTCCAAAATAAATATTAAACTTATCTAAACTATCGTCAAAACTACATTTAATATAATAGCTAAACGCACACGCTATATGTTTTTGAAAATTATTAGTTTCGGAATTTTCAATTTTCTCCAAGTAAGCTTCAAAGTCAGCATAAATAACAAAAGGAACATCCAACTGTTTATGATGATTTTTAAAGCGTAATATATTATCATCTACATTAGGCATCTTTGTAACTACTTTCTTGCAATTATTCTCGTGATCCCTTATTATTTTTTCAGTTTGAGAGTATTGAAGACATGCGTTGCAAAGGTATATTCGTCCCTTATGCGAAGTTATGCTACTTCTTACTAATCTAAAATATTTATATAATAAAATTATATTAATATATTGTATGAAAATTGTATGAGCATTATTATTATTTAAATTACCTTGAAATATCTGTTATTAATACATAGTGGAACCATTCTTCATCACTCAAAAGAAGGAGATTTATATGGTGTTCTTTCACTCCGTTTGTAAGATAATATGGCCCCACAATGTTATTCCCTTCACAACCAAACACATTAATACTAATGTTGGTGTTGTTTTTTTCAAATTTGCTAATATCCTTTAATTTTAAAGGAAATTCCAGTCCTTCAAAATTAATTAATTGATCTTCTACTTGTATGCAGTTTTCAGCTATATTAATATTATTTATTATATTCAGCTTGTTTCTTGAAAATGAAGCAATAACGCTCCATTTAAAGCAGTAATCATCATCATTTAAAATATTGAAGCATGCTTGTTTTTTAATTAACCATTGAGGTAATGGGATGTATTTTGATCCTCGTATAAAAGAAGCCATATTAATGTTTATTTCAAGCTTCTTTATCCGAATAAGTGACCATCCACTATCCCTTTCTTGAAATTCACTCATTTTGTTGATTATTTTATCATAATGTAATTTAAGAGATTCCTTAACATGGTCACTCAGTGTGAATAGAGACATTTTGGAGCGGTGGGTGATGGAGGTTAATTCTATATCTTCATCTCTTATTTTTATGTACTCGCATTGAAGCTCCATATTATACTTGAATGTAGTATAATTTTTTATAGAATTATTAATAATACATTCTAACCCTCCATTTACTATTTCGAAAAACTCTTTCGGCTGTAGTATATCCTCCTGTTTGTTTTCATAGAAGTATGTCTCTATTCTTCCTTTGAATGCTCTTCTACACTTAAAGTTTTTTAAATTGTTAAAATTATTATTATTGTTATTTATGTTGGATACACTAGCGTGAGATCTCTCATGCTCTTGCAAATGGTTTCTGTTAGAAAACCATTTTCCACATTCAATACAATGAAGGACTTCATGTATTTTCAACATTTCTTTTTCAGCAAACACGGATTTACAAAACTTGCACTTGAACATAATTTCCTTTTAGTTTTTAATAATGCTTGTGTACACTTTAAAATCAGTCTTTGGACTAATGAAAAATATATTTAAATATTTACCAAATGTGTTCACATATATACTTTTTTCCTTAACGGAAATATTAAATTGCTTTGTTAACATTTTTTAATTTACCAGGAATTATTTTATCATACCATGATTAACCCATTTGTTTTCCCATTGTAATTGCTTGGGTATTGCTTGTACAATTTTCACTACCTTCATTTGAAAAATAGTATTGCAATTATTTTTAAATTTTGTTGGGCGTCGAATGGGTTAAATTAAATTAAAGTTAAACTTCCGTTCTCATAGATCCTTTTTCAAAATATTAAACAGTTTTGAGGTATAATTATTAGTATTTTACAAATTAATTTTTAATATAAAAATGAATTCAAACATGTTCATTTGCGAATTTTGCGTTAATATTACCTTTGCTAATAAAGCAAATAAAAAAAAGACATTTTTTGAATAAACACAATTTTGAGTATAGAAAATCAAAATCCTACAACGAGGTGAAATCTGCTTCAACAGACACAACAGCAATACGAGTCAATGACGAGTCAATGACAATGGAGGAGGAGGATCAATTTGTCACAACAGAGACAACAACAGCAACACGAGTCAATGATGACATAATAAAGATGTTTATGGAGGAGGATCAATTTGCCACAACAGAGACAACAACAACAACACGAGTTAATGATGACTTAATAAAGATGTTTATGGAGGAGGAGGAGGATCAATTTGCTACAACAGAGACAACAACAGCAACACAAGTCAATGATGACATAATAAAGATGTTTATGGAGGAGGACGATAAATTCCTGCTGGAATTATCTTTTTAATTTTTTTATAATATAAATATATTTATAAATAAAACTATTTTCTTCAAATGATTAAATAAGTTTTTTATTTAATTTTTAAAAAAAGTTAGCTATAATATAATTCAAATATTGCAGGACCATTTGTTGATTCACGTCCTTTATAAGTAATTGTCCACTTTTTATCGCTCATTTTGCTTAAATATGGATCCTCTTTATTTAAAAATTTGGTAATTCTTCGTGGAAGATAAAACCACTTATTGTTTTCTAAGTATGCAATTACTTTTGATCCATATTGAGTTTCTTTCCATTCAAAACTCAATACTTTATAAGGCTGTTCTATCGGAATATCATCAATTCTTATATATTCTGCCTTAATACCCAGAGCCAATTTTATAATTTGTTCATATATCTGAAAAGTTAAAAAATAATTTATAAAAAACCAAAAAATTAAAAAAAAAAAATATATTGATAGCTTACCATTCTGTTAACTATACTTCGAAGTTATCCTCAGACCAATGATAACAAATTTTCTCTGATACCTCTTTTTATACAAATTAAAAATAAAAAATGCTTTGTCTTTCCAATTCATCTCAAAAGAATTAGTAATTTCTCTTTAATATTTCAAATTGAGAAAATCTTAATTTACATTCGTTATGTAAATACATATATGGCTCAATATATACCAATTTTTAAAGTATTCTAGATATGAAAATGTTTAATATGAATAAAAAAATACTCCCATTAATTTACTATTAAAATATTTAAAATTAATCATGACCATACTCAACAACATAATGTATATCTTCATTAATGCCAAAAACCTTACTCAAGGTTACTTTTTTATATAAACAAACCAAAAATACTCAAATGCTATTAATGCAAGTCATCAGGTTCTAATTTCATCAAAATTAAAAGTGCAGAAATAAAAATTGTCTCCATGTTAAACATTTTTTTGTATGGACTTTTAACATAACTACATACATACATATGTATTATACAAAATAAATATATTGGTGTCAATTTTCACTAAAAATAATTTATTCCCATTCTGCAAGTTTGCAATTTTACAAAAAAATATTTTCTTCCCCACAATTTCAAAAAAATATTTTCTTCCCATTCTGCAAGTTTGCAATTTTACAAAAAATATTTTCTTCCCAAACAATTTCAAAAAAATATTTTCTTCTTCACTGAAAACAAATGGGGAGGCAAATTTTCATCTGCCTCCCCACTTCCATACTACTATGATGCCAAGATACTTTGCATTATCCCTGATCTCAACACTGATTCCATTCAGTCTAGGTGATCTAAAGTCATCGATCTTATACCTCCTAGTGAAGAGAACCAATTCCGTTTTTTGGGGGTTCACACTAAGTCCACTTGATATACTCCACTCACTCAGTATACTTAATGCCGATTCCATACAACTAGATATTGTATCCAGAAATTTACCAGATATAAATACTGCAACATCGTCAGACTGTTTTAATCCTTCTATTGTCCATCCTGACTAACAGGTACTCATAGCCAGATTCCACAGAAGTAGAGATAGTACTCCACCCTATGGGGTTCCACGATTGGCCACTTTTGAAACACTTATGCCACCTAAGGTAGCACATATGACTCTATAGCCGAGTATCTTTTCAACTAATCGGCGTACACAAAGATCAATCCCAAGATCATCAATCGCAGATAGGATGGCGTCGGGCCTGACATTGTTAAAAGCCCCTTCAATATCAAGGAAGGCAACAAGTACTCTTGATAGCGACTCTTCAATGGAGTCAACTAATGAATGTAGAGCTGTTTCCACAGATCTGCCCTTAGTGTAGCCATGTTGGGATTTAGAGATGAGTTCGGACGGAATGGTCATTCTCAGGTGTGATGGGTATAATGCTACGCAAAAAAAGAGCCTCGTCCAGGAATAACCAATCGACCTTTATCTTCGTATAGGAAGCTGGCCTTACTGAACTCCACTCCCGAGTTCAATGGTCTCCACCAATATACAATTTGAGTTTTGTTTGGTACTCCAATAATATTTCAAGTTGAGTTTTGTTTTCATTATAGTCAATGCAAAAACCCCTATAAACCGTAACACGGTACAGTTAGACGACGCCAAACATTAATCAATGCGAGAGTGAGACGCAAAACTCTCGAAGGCAGCGAAAAAGGGACGGCCTAATTACCCTTAAGCTATAATGGCAATGACGCGCGAGCTCTTTCTCCACCCAGAGCTGAATTACGACTCCCTACATTCAGATTTTAATTTCACTTATTCTACCAACATTCAGCTGTAGAATACATTTTGTTTCGTTTGATTTGCTTGATTACAAAAACGTTGACACGTGTTTAACGGAATACATAGATAAATACACATAGATCGGAAACTCTCCTGTCAAAGACCTAACTCAGTTGTCAAAAACAACACTCGTAAGTATAACATTTTTGAGTAATTTTTTTGTTTGAGTTTTTTTCTAGTTTCCGCTCTATGTTTCTCTATGGCTTCTACTAGTCGATATTTCCAACAGTAGTGTGCCTTTCTGGTGAAGGCCTCATTCAAATTGATATTATGAAAGGCATTTGAAGCAAGGGTCCTTACTTTCATTCCTTTAAAAAACACAATGACAAAAAACCCCCAACTAAAAACTTGTCTTTTCGAATTTTGGCCTCACACCGATTTCAAATTTTCTTTTTGATCACAAATTTGGCCTATTTTCTAATATTTAATTTCAGATTGTTTCTAAAAATTTCGAAATTTTTAATTCCAATTATTTTTTATTTCAAACAAATAATAATAAAAAGCTTATAACGATTGTTTAAAATTGTACAATTCAATATAAAAAATAGTTTATTTGCTAAGTTTTTACTATTTTCTATACATATACACAAACATACACATACACAAAAACATTATACATTTACATATTTATAAATAAATTAAAAATACTGTCATTAAAAATATGACATCTTACATTGTAAAAAAGCATACAAATGCAGTGGAAAGTTTAAGAGAGAGAGCAACATAAAATGCTAATGACTTTGTAAAGTTTATTATAAATCGGCTTCATCGTGTTTGCCCATACGCGAAGATCCGACATCCGTTATGTAGGTGAACAGGTCCTCTGGGAAATTGCACTGATCCATTTCGCGGCCCAATGCAAAATAACGTTTACGCAACAGATGAGCAACAGCTTTCGGCTGGCGATTGCGTGTGAAGACACCCTTCTTGTTGCCACCCACTCGGGTAACAGCTGCAATAGAATTTTAAATTTAATATTTAGAATTTCAAACAGGACAACCAAAAATATGCAGTAATAGAAATTATTAGAATTTTGGCATCAAACTAAAAATAGATACCAAATAGAAATTCAATGCTTACTTTGAGCTGTTTTGAAATCGGCAAAATTCCATACAAATTCTCCGATAAACCAGGATTTCTTTCGTAAGATATCGAAAGCTTTAAAATGGCGTGAAAATAATTCAGTTTGATACTCTTCAGACCAAACATAGGATGGTAACTAAAAACATACGAATAAACAAATAAATTTCGATAATTTTATAATTTGAAAAAAACACTTACTAAATGCAAACCCTCAACAGTGTCTGAACCATATTCCGACATAATGACTGGTTTATTGTGGCGTTTATTCCATGTTGTAGCCTCATCAATAACACGTTTCGTAATCATATCCAAACGGCCAGGATTACTATACCAACCATTGTAACGATTAAAACTAATTATATCTAAATATTTGGCCTAGAATGATGGGAGTTATACAACATTAGTTTTCACGAATATATTTTCAAATCATTAATGACTAACAGCTTTATCATCTTGTGAGGGTACAGCTATGGCTGCTGTCACCGGTCTGGTGGGATCCAATTCTCGGGTATAATTTGCCACATATCTAATGAATAAGGAAATTAATTATGATTGTACATTTTCTGTGGCAATTTGTGAACTTACTGAAAATATGAACCAGCATTTAGTTGATTTGTGCGGGGTTCATTGGCTATGGACCACATCACTACACTGGGATGATTACGATCTCTGTGTATCAGCTGCTCCATGGCAGATTTGTGCTTATCTAATAATTCTTGTTTGAAATTTCTGAAAATAATAAAAAACAAGTAAGAGTACTATATTCGGCCGTGCCGAATCTTAAATACCCTCCACCTAAATATGATGAGAGATGTAGAAGTTACATTGGCATAAACACTTTAATATCAATATTCAATATTTGATATTATGAGGATTAAGACAATGTTATCGAAATACTATTAAATAAATATATGAAATAATATAACAATTGTAAGAAAGACTAGTTTAAGCAGAAGATACTTTAACTGCAGATTCTTGCCATTTTGAATAGAGTTTGTCATTTATTCATATTATAACGTATGACATTTAACAATTTATATATGTACCTAATAATTGGTTATCATTATCCGATTGGATCAACATTATCCTTATTCACCACAAGTGAAGAAAAAGAATATAAAAATGGGTATACATATATATGTAGACAAAATTCAAAATTTTACATATGAAAATGAGTTATATCACAAAATTTTAATATATATTCGCGATTAATGAATTTTCCGGATATGTGTCTTATATATAATTATGAACTCATAGTCAAAAATTACAGCAGTATGATTTCTGTCTACTTGTAACTAATTTCTATTGAATTTTTGATCGATATCAATGTTTATATGCGTTAATGTATTTTTGGGTTGTGGAACTAATTGGAAGCTATGACCTATTATGAGTCAATCATCATAAAATAGTTTAACGTGATTTCTATGTATTTTAATTGAATTTCATCTTTACTTTGCTGTTGCCAATTATGGGCCGATATTCATAAATTCAGTAGTATGATTTTTGGATTCAAATTTTGGTTCAACATATTGGAGCTGACCTATTATGGGACTATCGCCATATAATACTGTAACGTGGTTTCAAAGTATTTGAGGGCTATTTTTGTAAAATTTATAAATAAAAAAATTAATAAAACTTAATTTAAACAACGCTATTAACAAGTGTGGACCTTATATGACAACTATATCGAATTATGGACCGATATTTAAAAAATCTTGTAATATGATTCTTGAATACAAATTACTGATCGGTGTACAATTTTGGTTCAGTACAAATATTTTGTTGGATATTTGTGTAGGTTAATGTGTTTTCCCGAAGTGGTACTTATATGGAGGCTATGACCAATTATTGGCCGATCATCATAAAATTTCGTACAATGATTTTTACATATATTGCAATTTTTGGATTCGAATTTCTACTTCATGACTATATTTGTAAGAAATTTATGAGGGCTTTAGTGATTTTCGGGAGTGGACCTTATATGGAGCTATGGTCAAATATGGACCGATATACACAAACTACAGTAGTATGATTACTAGATACAAATTACTCATCTGTGTATAATTTTATTTTGATATCGATATGTTTTAGATATTTATACAGGTTAATGTGTTTTTCGGAAGTGGTCCTTATATGGGAGCTATGACCAATTATGGGCTAAACTTAATAAACTTTGGTACAGTTGTTGCTATGTATATGAGTTTTATGTATGTCGAATTTTAGCATTATTAAGATATTTATAAGAGATTTGTGAGTACTTAACTGATTTTCGGAAATGGACCGTAAATTGGAGCTACGGTCAAATATGGACCGATATTCACAAAATCCTGCAGTATGACTTCCATATATAAATTACGGATTTGTGTAAAATTTTGGTTTGATATTGATATTTTTTAGATATTTATGCAGGTTAATCTGTTGTTCGGATGAGGTCCTTATATGAGAGCTATAAACAAATATGAACCGATCTTCATAGAATTCGGTGCAGCGACTTTTGTATATATGGAGATTATTTGTGTCGAATTTCAACTCAATAGCGATATTTATAAGGTATTTATGCATGTTTAAGTGATTTTCGGAAGTGAACTTTATATGGGGGCTATGATCAAATATGGGCCGATCCACGAAAAATTCAATCTTGTGATTTCTCTTAGCACGAAACTTAGATGTGCTGAATTTTGTATGGATACTGCAATTCTATGGGCATTTATGTACCATAGCACCATATTTCGGGAAGAAATTTGTATGGGAGCTACGAGAAATTATGGACCGATTCTTTCCATTTTCAACAAAATTTGTCCTTTTATCATATAAATAATGAGTGCAAAATTTCATGGTGTTCTCTGCAATGAATTTACCAAAAGTCACAAAAATCATGTGAAAATTATAAAAAATTTTGGAGGTTGTCTTACATTTTGATCCATAACCCTGGTTCTACCAATTCGATTTTGCTGATTTTCAATACAGCTTAGAAAAATTATAAACATTTTGGTATACATTTCATTAATTTTGCTTATGTATTTTGGACGTGAGAGTGTTTTACACAGACAGACAGACAGACAGACAGACAGACGGACAGACGGACAGACAGACGGACATTGCTCAATCGACTTAGAATTTCATAAGGATCAATAATATATATACTTTGTTGGGTCTCAGATGAATATTTCTCAATGTTACACACGGAATGACAAACGTATATATACCCTCTTTCACCACTTGTGGTGGTGGAGAGTATAAAAATAATTTAGTTATTCTTCTAAAATACTTTAACATAAATATGTGTTTTATTCGTTCTGTATTAAAGTAAAAAAAACTTTGATCTAAATAATAAATTTAATGTTTTGGTGGGTATTTATATTCATTGTTATACATATTTGGGTGATTCAAGCGGTCTGCTATTAAGTCATATTGTCGTAATATATTATGATAGTTTAAACAAATTGTTGTTGTGCTTCAAACAAAAAAGTATTATTTTATGAACTTTTTTATATTAGAACATTATGACCTAATAGCAGACCGTGTGAATCTCCCAAATAATTCACACATTTGGTCTAATTTAAAATCTAAACTACTGATATAAAATTCTCTTTCGATAAATATTTTCAAAGTTTTGAAAATCATATTATTAATTATATTTAGACACACGGCAGAATGGAATGCATTTTCGGGGTTAGCCATTACCCCCTCATCAGCATTCTTTTGTGTCGATGTAAGTGTCACTTGTAAACATCATCTATTTAACTCGCCAGTTTTACAGAAATAGAATAAGGGACTTATTATGAAAGCTTTCTTTAATCTTATTTCTGTTTTTACTTTGATTGAGTTAGACGAAGTTTACGAGCTTTTTCAGCGTTGTATTCTTTTAGCATTATTACTTGTTTTGTTTTGCCTTAGTTTTGAAAATATTTAAAAAAATGTATGAGTTTTTAAGAAGTAGCCAAGATATATAATAATAAAATTAACAGATAAAATCAGTTTTCGAATTTCGTTGTATTATCTAGTAACTGCTGTAACCTTCAATTCTAATAACGGGTTTTCCAACATGAGGTGCTATTTTGGTATTCAAAGAAAAATTGAAATTTTTTGAGATAAATGATCGTATGTTTATTTCATAATAAACAGGAAGGTATGCCGTTAATAATGAAAAACAATATCAGCCAAATTGCAACCATGAGCACGCTTACAGGACCATATCCTTTTCATGAAATTTTCCATAACCAAATCGCAAAGTGGCTGTTCTATATCCTCGATAGCCTCACAAATTCTATCTTTGATGTCTTGAATCGACGCAGGGCTGTTGGCGTAGACCTTATCTTTCACGTGGCCCCAAAGGAAGAAGTCGCAAGGTGTTAAATCACAAGATCTCGGTGGCCAATTGTGATCACCTCTTCGAGAGGTAACACGGTCCGGAAACTTTTCCCGTAAAAGAGCAATGGTTTCGTTGCTTGTGTGGCACGTAGCGCCGTCTTGTTGAAAGTAAACGTTGTCCAGATCAATATCATCCAACTCCGACCAAAAAACGGGGTAATGACGTTTGTGGAATGCCCAATTCCAAAGAACGACGAGGAATGGATAAACCTGGATTTTCTTCAACACTTTGGGCTACAGCAGCAATATTCTCAGTTGTTCTTGAGCGACGTGCACGGGTTTTATTCTTCACATCACTAACTTGTCCCAACAGCTCGAATTTTTCCACCAATTTCTGTATTGTGGTCCGACAAGGTGCTTCACGATGACCTAAAAATGTTTTAGTTTTGCGAACTGTGACTGCAAGATTTTCACCATTTTTGTAATGAATTTAAATAATTTCAATGCGTTGTTGAAGCGTGTACCGTTCCATTTTTAGTAATGGCGTAGTTTCTACTTGTCAAATGTCAAAGAATAAAAGCTTCAAAAGTGACAGCTACCGAAATACCGGGGGATTCAAAATAAAACCTCTTGTTGGAAACACCTGTAGTAGAGACGCATTTACTTATAAAGTTTTCCAAAATTAATTGCACATAATGAAACTATCAAATAAATCTAAAATTGAATAAATCATTATCTTCTTTCGATAAATTTGATTTGAGAGAGGGCAAAAGAGTGTTAAAAGTGACAGTTCGTAGATAGAGAACATATTTTTTACTGGACATTTTGTGTACATAAAAAAATGTTTAAAACATACGGTTGCAAATGTAAACAAAATTTAAAAATTTTTAATTAATACAATCTAAAAGTTTTGCAAAGAAAAGAAGTAAAATAACACAAAACAAATGTTTTAAATTGATTTATAATAAAATACAACTTATTTTTACAAATAGTTGTTCGCTTACTTTTTTTGGTTATTTTTCAGATTGAGAGTAATTTATTTTTACTCTCTAAAATAAAGTTACTGGATATTTTTTACTGGAAAGTACGCGAACACACCTATTATCTTCTTTCGATAAATTTGATTTGATGTGTTTACTTTTTGAGTGTTTTTTAAAAATACAGGTTTTGTCGAATATGGTAAACCGAAAAACCGGTTTTCCAAAAGGGGCCAATTTTAGGTTAAACGACAAACCTGTTACAAGTATAATTTCGAAAAATTAATTCCTTAAGCTGCTGACTTGGGAACATCTAAAACTTATACTTTTTGATACCCAATATGTAAAAAGAACTTCCAGATTATCTCATGAAAAAGAATATAGATCAAATAAATGCTCCCCCATAGTGGCCAAGTACGGACATTGACAGAAACAGTGAGACACCTTCTACAGTAGTCGTTGAACCGTAGACCCAGTAAGAAGATTTTTCCACTTAATCTGAAAAAGTTCAAACAGACAAGCGATTTACAGTTTGCAAGAGGAATGCCACTTCATCAGCTAAACTGTTACCCATTGCCAGAGACTCACAAAGCCTTGGTAAGAGTTCATATTGTTCAGGTTACGAAGATTTTCGTCAATTTACACGTACACAACCCGAATATAAACAATAGAGCGCGACAGAGCATAAAAATACAAATATTTCATTCAGTTGCTTCATGTTGCGGATATCTATTTTTTACCCATACATGCACACAAATTAAATACCTCTATTTGCCTACCAAGGACCTAGAGAATACTCCCGTTATCACCAAATATTCGTTAATATCTAAACCTACTTAATTAGATGCATGTTTATTAGCATAAATTTCAGTCTGAAGATCACTACAAAAGCCAGGAAGCCTGATCGAGGATGTTATCCCATATCCTTTTATGAAGAAGACACCTTTTGTAGCCATCAGTAAAAATCATGACAACTTCAGGTGATATGTGCGCTTAACCATACATTTTTGTTCGTGATAAGTGTGAAGAATTGAATATCAAAGAAAGGTCAGGGTATGTAGTAGTCAACATTCCTATAAATAGCTTAATAGTATTCCCAAATACGGGAGTGCCCACGACCATTACCAAACCACGAACTTCCTACGTTCTACCTCACCGGATATTTGAAAGCCAATTGTAAACAATGCATTCGATCGCATGGACCTTACAGCTTAAGAATAGCAGTAGTTCCAAAAATACTTTCAACGACCTTCTGAAGATTCAATTGATACTCTTCGGGGCGATTTTCCTTTCCCTGAAGCTATGGCCACATTGGATATTTTCCTATTCTGGATATTGATTATTAATCTTCTGTCTAGGATAATACCCAAATACTTAGCACTGTGCTTAGTTTTCAGACGGATTCAAATCATAGCCAAGCTCCACAAAAGACGAGATAACACTTCGATTCGTCACGTTTTGAAACACTGAACCCTCCTAAAAAATCTCTCCGATGAATTAGTCGACGTCCAAGGAGGTACGTGAGCTAATAAACCTTCAATAAGGTCACTAGCGAATGAAGAGATGCTTTAACATTTCTGGCATTATTACAGTCATATTGTGATCTAGAGATGAGCTCAGGAATTCAATAAATACCAGTAGCCCTTTCCAAGGTCTTTAGTAGAATAACAACTCTTTATCTATTTAAATGTACACCAACAACAGTTCAAATATTCACTCAGTCTCTTTATACACGTCTATCAATACGCAGAAATGCACACACACTTTACAACGTACAAGCTCAAATGTACACTACACTTGATGTTAACTCTAACAGCGCCAATAATCAACTCCACTTACGACTGACACCTCTGCCACTATTTATACACACGCCATCTTTCGTAAATCTTCTACAATGATCTTAACGGACAACTAGAACATTCCAATTCTAGAGCTTTCGATGTTAATGTTAGCAGCTCAAATATTTAGTATTGGCATACTTACAAACAATGCTAGTAACCGCATGCTATCAACATTGTTGATAACTAGACGTGTTCATAAACATGATGAATGTTGCAGGCAGTCGTTACAGACCGTTAAATTCAATTGGCTATTGCACATCCGTAACAATACATTATCACCTTTAGAGATAAAGGCAACTATATATCTGATCTAACACCCATGGTATAATATGATCCTTACTTTTCTGAAAGTCCTCGTTTATCGCAATGTATTTGATATACTAGCTACTACTATATATCGGTGACTCCAGTAACAGGGAGGGAGCTTATAAGTTAGTATCAGTGAGATATACATTTTCTTGAGTTTAATTTTTTAGTAAATCAAATCTAATTTAATAATAATATGCTAATTAGCAATGGATTTGAGTTAAAGAAAGATTAAAGGATTTAGTGTAGATTTAATTCTAAAAGACTGAACTTAAAAAAAAAAAATACAAAATATTTGAAGAACTAAGGAGTTAAGCTTTTTAATAATTTCATTATGAACGCTATAATGAAAAGCTTAAGAGATCAAATTTAATTTGAATTTTGAAAATCGAATTAAGAATCAATAATTATACGTTGAAACAAGATTTAAAACCATTACAAGTATATACTTATAACCATTACAAATATTAATAAAAATCTTACTCTGTATCCACACTAGGACATTCATCAATAATCATGATACCATTTTCATCAGCAAACTGCATTGACTCCTCCGAGTAGGGATAATGAGATGTACGATAAGCATTGGCGCCAATCCATTTCAACAAGTTAAAGTCACGAGTCATTAAAGCTAAATCCAAACCCTTTCCACGTATCTACAAGAAATACATAAATTAATATAGTAAGTACAAACGAATCATTAAATCAATATTCCAAGCACAACCTACATCAGAATCTTCGTGTCTACCAAATCCACGGAAATAAACCGGATGATTATTTATCAAAAATGAAGTATTGTTCCAACTCAAAGTTCTTACACCCACACGCAGGCGATAGACATCAAGCAATACATTATCGGTGCCATGCAGAAATACTTCCATTTGATATAAATAACCCGGTTCCGGATGCATTAAATACGGCCACCAAGGCATAACTTTTTGTATCTCTAAGACACCTTTCAAGTCCGAATTGGAGGTTTCATTGGCTACGATAACTCCCTCCTTGTTGCGTAATTGAACTCGAACGTATAAATTGCTGGCAGCTTCATTAGACGAGATACCATTTGTATTGACCTTATAGTATACAAAACCAACTACAATGAAAATGTAAATGTAAGAAACTTGTTTATATGTTTGGTGTTACCGGAATCTACCTGTATTGTCTTTTGTTAGATCGGTGGTAACTTCAATCTCTTCGACAAATGTCAAGGGAGTGGTATATAAATGCACAGAACGGTGTATACCGGCATAATTGAAAAAGTCAAATGAATATTGTTGTACTATGGCAACACCATCATCTCTATAATTGAAAATTAAAATATATGTATGTAAATCAGGGACCGAAAATAATAATTATTCTTGAAATTTCAAAGGAAAAAAGCCATCACTAGAAAATATCGGAGAGTCAAGTCAAGCATACCATTTTGATCGTTTTCAACTATATTTTCATAAATTAACATGATTTTTAATTTCATGATTTTTATTTTTTTTGTCAAAAATAATTGTTATTTTTTGATTTTTATTTTTTTTGTCAGAAATATTTGTCAAACTTTGATTTTTATTTTTTTTGTCAGAAATATTTGTCAAACTTTGATTTTTATTTTTTTTTGTCAGGAATATTTGTCAAACTTTGATTTTTATTTTTTTTTTGTCAGAAATAATTGTTATTTTTTTGTCATACATATTTATCACACTATGATTTTTATTTATATAGTCTGACAAATTTGTATCACAAAAAAATAACAATTATTTCTGACAAAAAAAATAAAAATCAAAGTCTGACAAATATTCCTGACAAAAAAAATAAAAATCAAAGTTTGACAAATATTTCTGACAAAAAAAATAAAAATCAAAGTTTGACAAATATTTCTGACAAAAAAAATAAAAATCAAAGTTTGACAAATATTTCTGACAAAAAAAATAAAAATCAAAAAATAACAATTATGTTGTGATTTTTATTATAAATGTCATAATTGTTACGGTCCCTGATGTAAATACAACATTATTATTTCAAAATCGTTATGAAAACGCACCTTGAAATCTCTGTTATTTTCCCCTGAGGCACAGTGGTTTGTATTAAGGCATTATCGCACATCACGGTTATGCGATTCTCTTCACCATACTTTAATTTATTTGTTATTTCTGCCTCAAAAGGCAAATGGCCCATTTCATGTCTCACCACCATTTCACCATTAAGATACTAAAAGCAAACACATTAATAAATACATAAATAAATAGATATATAGAAAGTTAAGTTTACTCACCACAAATGCTTCGTAATGAACACTACCAAATCGTAGCCAAACTCTTTGCTGATTGGACCACGATTTAGGTGCAAAGAATTTTCGATCATACCACACTGTTCCCACATGATCACGCAACGCACTTTCCGTTGTTATGTCATTATAACTGGCGGGCACCGGCATGGGTATCGTCTGTTGGACACGACTTAAATCGTCCGCATACCATTTGTCTCTGACACCCTGTGTGGGATTTGTTACATCTGACTTGACAAAATTCCAAATGCCATCTAAGGAGCGTACTTCTCGGGTTTCCGATTCGCGTGGATACAACATACCGACAGTTGGTGTGATTTCTCTATTCAATATTACCAGTGCTATGGCATAGTGTATACAAAATCCAATAACGCCCATGGCAATTAAAGACAGTGCTGGAATAAAGAAAACAATATGATATAATATTTATTTACCATTGTATTAGTTAATAGTGGTAGTTGAAGACAAATCAAACCCTTTCTCAAATGTCAAACTTAATTCGGACATCAGTTTCATTACATTGTGTAGTCTATAATCCGCATTGAATGAATCTTTATAACTTTTTAATCCGGATTGCATACAAACTTTAGTGTTAATCTCTATTAATTTGTACTCCAAAAACATAGTTTTTTCTTTCTTTTTTTGCTGCAAACAACTTCAGCAAAACAAATTATTTTCTAAGCAATTCCATGTTTCTAAAACATATAACAGTACCGTACAAGACCATTTATTTATTATATACTTTCTTGTTTTTTCTTCTGAAGTTTAGTGTTTGTGCAAGATGCATTCATTAAATGATACATAAATATAATGTATCATTAGATATTTGTTTTAAAAGCATTTTAATACAATATCAATGTTATTAAGTTTTTAATCGGTAGTCGGGATAATTTGATATTCCATAATAGGGTCTGCACAGTATCGGACATAACTAAAGCACCCCCTCAGTGAATTTTTTTCATACTATATTTTTTTTTTATAAAAACAAAGTTTTAAATTTCCATTATGTATTATTTTCAATTGTTAATATATTTACTATTGATAAACAAATACTGTTTAAGTTAGAGTTTCTAAAAAACCGAAGAATTTCGATCGGTTTCGGTTCGGTTTTGTGATAATTTATTAACTATTAAATCAGTTGATAATATAGGAACTGCTAAACAAATTTAAAGTTCAAATTTGACCAGTGTTTACAAGTATAAAAGAAAATTGGTACTTTTTATTTTAATGGTACCTTTTTAATATATTAAATTAGTTAAAGTTGGCTAATGTGCTTCTCAGTAAAGAAATAATCAAGAATAGGGTGCTCAATTGTATTACGATACCAAAAATGGAGAACTAAACCAAACTAAGGAGTACTTTTTCGTTCTTCAAAATGAATTTTCTATAATATTGAACCTAGAATCAGGAAATTATTTTGAAATTTCAAACTTGACAGTGGTTTAAGTGTGGAAAATTTTTACTTTTTCTTCTAATGGTACTTTTTATTATATTAAATTATTTTACTTATTCTATACTTAAACATAATAGTTGGCTGATATGCTTCTGAGTAAAGAAAGTATCAAGGATATAGGGCATAATGATATCGAGGTAACAGGAACTATTATTGAAATTTCTATAATAATGAACCTATAAGCAGGATATTAAATACACATGATCCTGACTGAGTTAGAATATATAAAGGGAATTGCAGGTACTTTTTCGAACAATTAGTACTTTTTGAATATTTTACGGATAATTAATGTTACTATTTCTTTATTGTAAAGGTACTTTTTGTATATTTTATAATAATAAACCTTACAATTGAAAATTAGGCACAAATGATTCTGAATGAGTTAGAATTCACGAAAGGTGATTATAGTCTTAGCTTTCTTTTGTATTTTCTATAATAATGGACACAGAAATATGAAATTAAACATTCATGATGCTGAGTAGGAATACAAAATGTGGGTCTTTATGGTACTGTTTGTATTCTAATAATACGTCTAGAATGAGCTACAATCCACATTATAATGAATCAATAAAAACGAAACTAGAGATATGTTTTCCTGAATTAGTATTAATTTACAAAGGGAGACTTAATAGTACTATTTCTTCATTCCAATTGAGGTGGCGAAGCGCACCTGTCAGCTAGTACTCCATACTTTTATCGGATATTTGAAAATAACTAAGACATTGTTACAAACATTTTGCATTATTTAGCCTACGAAAGGTAGCTTGCTACATCATCTGAAGCAATTATTGTAATACAATTTAAAAAATTTAAACAAATCTTAAGATATTTTTACAGATCTGTGTTTAGGGATATTGGATGAAAAAGTTTGTTTCGCATTTCTAAATATTAAATTTTTCTAGTGAAAATAGATTAAAAGTGAAAACCGAAGAATAATTGTCGGTTTCGGTTTTAGGCCTTTAAAAACCGCGGTTTCGGTTAAAACCGAATTGGAAACTCTAGTTTAAGTTAATATTTCTATAAGAGGTAACTTTAAATCAAAAAATATTTAAAGCTAGAAAATAAAACGGACAAAACTAAAGCACCCCTTCATGGATATAATATAAAATATTTTGTTTAAAATATTTTGTTGCAAATTCTTTGTTTTGGATGACACAAGCACATCTCTTATGAATAGAATATATTAAGTCGTTTATGGTGTCTTGCGATATTCCTTCCCAGGCTATATAACGGCTTGAAATAAATCGTGAAAATTGCTGATCCTTATTTCGGCAATTTTCACGATTTATTTTCATATTAACAATCTCCCACAAGTTCGCAATTGGATTGAAATCCGAAGATTGAGCAGGCCAATGAAGAACTTGAATCTTATTGCTCTGTAGCCAAGTCTTACAAAATTTGGAGGTGTGCTTAGGATCGCTATCCTGTTGCAACCTCCCTATAAGTGGCGTTTCTTCACTGGCATAAGGCACCATTACATCTTTCAATATATCACAGTAATTGAACCGATACATAATCCCATTAACTTTATGAATTGGGCCAATTCCTTGACCAGAAGAGCAACCCCAGACCATCACATTGCCCCCTTCATGTTTAATTGTTTCTTTGAAATACTTAGGATTCAGTCTTTCTACTTTTCGTCTGCGTACACACCTTATTTAATAGGAACTTTTTAATTTGGATTCGTCAGAGAAAAGTACTATCTTCCATTTTTGGACACTCCAGTCGATGTGGGCTTTGGCAAACTCCAGTCTAGCTTTCTTGTTTTTAGCTGATATAAACGGTTTTTTTGCTGGTCATCGGCTGAATAATTGTGCTTCTACTGCTCTTCTACGGATTGTTCTTTTGCTAACGCATAATCTTAAACTTGTTCTTACTGGACTAGCAGATGCTGTAGGATCGTTTTGCATTGCTCCTTTGATCAAGGAATCATCATATCGTGTGGTTTTATGAGGACGTCCTCCAGAATGCCCCGGTGATATACGACCATTCAGTAAAAACTTTGGAATCAGCAAGCAAATAACTGATCTGTTAATTGAATATTGTTTACTCAATTCATGCAATTCATTGAAGCTTCCAGTCTTCAATAAATTTAATTTTAAATTCACTGAATTTTAAATTCACAATTAAATAAAAGTGATAAAAAATACAAAAACACAAAACGAACAAGGTTCCTTGCCATCCATTGTTTGTTCACAATAAACTGTATAGAACTTTAATTATACAGGCTACGCCTCCCTTTATTTTTATCTTCTGGTATTTTAAAATGCATCCGTTGTGAGTCCCAGTAACTGACATTGCAAATATGCAGTAGCATAGTAAAATTTTTAAACATCTTATAAGGGGGTGATTTTGTTTTGTCCGTCGCGTTTTGTGTTTTTGTATTTTTTATCACTTTTATTTAATTGTTCATGAAATTATCCTTTCCTAAATAATAAAATATACTCAAAATACATCCCAAAAAACACTTTTTTATCCAAAAAATTTTGATATGATAAAATCCATTGGGGGGGTGCTTTAGTTATGGCCAATACTGTAAATCAAACAATGGCTCATTTAAGAAAAATGTCAGATTTATCTAAGATTTTTTCACTAAATCATGAACTGTAAAGATTTTAAGGTAAATGATATTCTAAAAATTGATCGGAGACATTTGTTTCCCTAAAATTTCAATACTCAAGTCCTAAAGTTTTCAATAATACTAAGTACTTGTATGTTTACTCTTTAGGAGGCTTTAAATCTTCTGTTCACATTTTTAGAAATATTAATTTGAACTAAAAAAGCATTTTTTAAAGTATTATTTAAATACAAAATGCCTTAACTATGTACCCATGTTAATACAAATCAAGTCAGCATTTCATTCAATCGTTAACGAGCTACCAAATTATTTCTAAAATAAAATGTTTCTACACCTCTGTGCAGCAGTTCAAAAGAGGATTTTAAAAGACTTTTCGGGGCACAAAAATTCGATCATAAAATATTTCGGTAATGTGTTGTTGTTTTCAGAACTTAGTATGAGAATTTTTGCAACTTGAAAACAATTTTAGTACAAATTGTGCAAACAAATTTAATCAGCTGTTTTCTTGTTAGTAAATTGAAACACCAACTTGAACGAGAAATTGAAAGCAAGTTCGTTCCAATTCTTAAAAGTGTGAGTGTAGTAGTAAAAAAGTGTGAGTGTTTTAAAACTTAAAAGACAAAACTTGATCGTGTAACCCCCAAGTAATATAAACAAGTAAGAGTGCTATATTCGGCTATGACGAATCTTATATACCAGTCACCTTTGTTGTGGATGCATTAATTGTCCACTTTTAGCGTATAGCATCCTTTTACAAATTTTACATTTTATTGCTGACGATTATATTGTAGAAGTTACAAACGAAATGACAATAAAACCAACAACTCCAAACGAAACACCAAAAAAAAAATCAAAATACGCAAAGCAATGAAACCAACACACATCCAAACATACATTTTGTTGCTTTTTTGTCAAAGCAAGCAATAAATTGTCTTTTTTTTATGAAATTTTCAGAGGTTGTCTCGAATTTTTGCTCATATTTTCGTTATTTATGGAAGGATTTTGCTGATTTTAAATTGGAAACTTCTCGAAAGCATGTTTGACAGAATTATTGAAGATTTGGATCCCGAAGATATCTGGGGTATTCAGAAAATTGATTTCAACAGACAGACGAACATAGCTTAATCGACTCCGCTATCTATAAGAATCCAGAATATATATACTTTATAGGGTCGGAAAATTATATTGTGGAAATTACAAACAGAATGTCAAACTTATATATACCCTTCTAACGAAAGTGAAGGGTATAAAAACTGCAGAAGACAAAAATTAAAATTCTGTACAAAATGTATGCATATAACTTTTATTTATTCACTTATTAAAATAACTTAAATTTTATTTTCTTCTACATATTTATATAATACATATATTTGTAAATAATTTTTTTTTTTTTTTTGGGCCTGGCTCACTAAATGCGAACGAACATTTTCTTTCTTATTTTATATTGAAAACAATAAAAAAATTCAAATTTATTTGTTGTTTTCAATATAAAATAAGGAAGAAAATGTTCGTTCGCATTTAGTGAGCCAGCCCCTTTGTTTTTTATCTACATATAATTGTAGCAATGTGCACATCATGTACGCATCATAATCCAAATATATTTTTATCTTATCACTATTGATAAATTGTATTGATAAACTGATAATGTGAGGCATTGAACAGTTAAATACACAACGTTAGAAAAAATACATAAATACAGTCTTGTCAAAGTTTATATTCAAAATAAAATATACTGGAAATTAATGATTTGTGTAAATTGTAAAAGAAGTTTTCAATACTAAGTATATATGTACATAGTTTTTAGCATAGGGTAACATAGAGACGAGACACAATTGTCAAAAACCTAAGTCTGTTGTCAAAAACCTATCTTTTGCAACAACAAAATACATGTAACTTAATGTATTTTGTTGTTGTATCAGACATATGAGTTGTTGTATTTTTGTTTGACAAGTCGGAGTGTCTCGTCTTTATGTATAATTCTCTATGGTTTTTAGTTTGATCACGTTTTCGAGGTTTACAAAAAAATATAAACAACTTGTTTGTCATTGGAACAAAAAATTGGAGTAGTGTAGACGTCAATATTATATTTAATCTTCAAACGTCAAGGTATATTTGTTTGATGTTTCATAAAAATCCGCTTAAAAATACATAAATAATCAGCCTTATTCTATTTGGCGTCATCGACATCGTCGTCAATATTGAGTCAAAAAGACGGAAATAGATTATTTCGTTTAAGTTTTATGAAAAATCCAAAATATTCCAATTTGTCCGATTTTCGATTTGAACATTCATAATTGTCTTATAAGAATTAATATCGTGCTGAAATTGGACATTAATAAGTTCTACATGAACCTAAATCTTTCTACCAACATTTATGAGGATCGGTCCATAATTAACCCTACCCCCATATAACCCATATTTATATACACATAATGATATTAAGACCATGTTAAGTACCGTCAAAATGTTAAAAGAAATCCATTTATTCGTTTCAAACACCAATTCATTGTGTTGGAACTAGAAAAATAGGTTATGGGAGGGAGGATAGAGGGAGTAGTGTTTGTGGACATTTGATTTGAATTTTCCTATATTGACAGTGACAGGAAAGACTTCTGCATCAAGCTTATTATACATACGGCTAAATTTCCCTGTAATGCGTTGTGCGATCCACTGTTCAGTCGACCACGAATGGATAAGCCCTTGCCGAAGAACGTGTATTGCGTAAAAAACTACGGGTTTCGGGAACGAGTTCCCTAATTTCTGCGGAGAACATTCCATTGTAGTATCGGTAGAACAGCGAAAAACAACCCACATTGCGACGATGTTCCAGTGTGTCAATGGAGCTGGATACCCTGCTGTCACCGATAAGCACCTTCGCCCTCTATACTATACTCCAAAATAGACTTCGAAACACCAGCCCATACATAAGAGTTGTATTCCATTCTGGGTCGGATATAAGTAAGTGGTTTAAATAGTAAGATCAGATGGAGTGAAATATTTCCTAAACTGTTTTAGAAAACCAAGGCACTGGAATTCATAGAATATCAAGAGCTTTTGATTATTTAATATTTACACCACCCATAAACACATATAAAGCAAGATGATCTGTCATGCGCTTATGTTATTAAAGTCAACTCTGTTCGCACAACCACATTCAGAGATTGTCACAAGGTCCGGATTGATGGAATCATTAATGTTTTGCTCATTGCCCCAATCTCCGACAGGCCTGATCTATAATTTAATGAATATGAATAGCAAATGTTGCTGTTGGAAGTTTGACGTAGAAAGTCGTTTAGATAGACAAGAAATAGAGTAGGAGAAAGGACGGATCCTTGCGGTACCCCTGAATTAATCTTGAACTGGTTTGATGAGATCCCATCTACAAAAACTCATATAGTTCGATCTCTGAGAAAGCTCGATAAAGCAATGTATTTTGATAAAAGTGTACCATGCCACACCCATTCAAACGTCTTAAAAATGTCTAGAGCCACCACTTTACTTTCGCCAAAATGGTGAATGGAACGACACTATATTTCCTATAGGAAGGCTAGAAAGTCTCCAGTAGAGCGTTCTATACGAAAGCCATACTACCGGTCGCTGAGTAGATTGTGGGACTCAAAATATTTAACCAGATGGTGGTTAACCATACTCTCCATAACTTTGGAAAGTGCAGAACAAATTGCTATTGTGCGTTAATTTTCAGGGTTGTTAGCCTCTCGCTTTTTAGGAATTGGCGTAACATTAGGAACCTTCCAACATAAAGGATATTTGCTGGCACGGTATAAAGTGTTGAAAAGGTTAGCTAATGGAAGATGTTGAGATCCGTTAGAACTGTTTTAACTGCGCGAGCGCTAAATAATATATTCGGCATAGTAACTGATACTGTTTCGAGCTAGGGTAGTGGTTGATTGCTTTCCGATAGGTTCGAATTATTTGCAAATAATACAACCTAAAGGTTAGCTTTATCAACCGGGTCAGTGAATGATTGGCCATCCCTTAAAAGAGCAGGAATTGAGGAACTAGCATTATCCTTTATTCTTTTAACGAATGACCAAAAGCTTTTTTTGGCCATCCAAAAGCTCAGAGGCGCTACTCGTGCAAAGATTTTTCACGCCTCAGAACTGTGCCACATAAAGATCTCGCCATTTTGCGCAGCGAATCAGTTTCGGAATTTTTTGATATTGCGCCAGACTCTGAATGCTTCCTCTCTGGATCTGATTACAATTTTCCACTTCTGATTAAACCAGGATTTATCAATAGTTTTAATCGAAATTTGTTTAGTTGAAATGAAGGTTTTCATCCCCATCATAATTATATGATGGAGTTTCAGCAAGTAAATTTTAGTATTTACATGAATTAAAGTCTATCATCTCATCGGATTATCATAATTTTTATGATAACCTTAACAAAGTGTATTTTGAAAGGCAATAAGCAACTTGAGAATCTCTGATGTCAAAACTATTTTAGCGGGAGCCATACTGCATATTTCATAATAAAAGGCTGCATTGTTGAAATTTTAAATAAATGTTCATTCTTTTGAATACTCAAACTTGTTATTATTCACCTATAACTGGTCGGACTTTATTTTAGTGGTAAACTTAGTTTTATACTTCTTAACCCTTTGACGACAATGGGAAATATTTTTCCCATAAATTCAATTAGTAATTAAGTCATATTTTTAGTACTTAATATAAATTTGTTTGTTTTAATAATGTAAAATAAAGTTGACTTATATTATGTAAAATTGAATAAATTAAGTACCAAATCATTGACGGGGAATTCCAAAATTTTTTTGCGCTGAGTGCTTAACAGTTTTCGTTTATTGCATTGCTATTTTATTATATTTTCTGATTTTGGCGGTTGATACACAATATTATGTGAGTATAGAAGTGTAGAAAAGTTATTAAAAAATTAAAGAGTTAAAAATGTACTTTGAAATTGCACATGAATTCCATGGGAAGTATTTTTCCCTATGGACTACAAGTGCTACTATTACTTTTTAGATGATGAGAAACAATTCATTGAAGAGGATATTGAAAACGATCCAGATGTGGTAGAAATCGAGGTCAATCATCAAGAAATTGAAAATAATGTACCTTTGGATACATGTCAGGACACTCCTCTGGAATTGGAACTTATATTCAGATGGAGCAAACACTCTTATGTACCTCATGTATTCCACGAAAGCGTACACGAATTCGATATGTTGACTGCAAGCTGGATATGCTAATAAGTAATAATACAAGAGTGTGTAAGTTACGTGGAGGAGCACGGAAGATCTTTTACTATTAAATTTTTCGGAATGAATTACCAATCAGGGTCTGCTAAAAAAATAAACGTGACATATCCTGAAATGATCACAAAGTATAATAAATATATGGGCGGCGTTGACCTTATGGATGAGCGGAAAGTATGTTATGAGGTCGACCGCATAACATATTCTTTGATATATTGGACATAGTACTTATCGACTCGTATATAGTCTACCAGAAATCACATGAAGCTAAACGCATAGAAGGTCCACCATTGACAAGTTTCGAATATCGCCAAATTGTAGCAAGAAGTATAGTAAATAATTTCACCTCTATGCTAAGAGCAAGGCCTACTCTAAAGGAAATGGCCAACAGAAAAATTGGAATGAAACGCAATTATTTTTATTACCTTTATGGTCCATAGGGAGAAATATTTCCCATAAAATTCCGAAAAATCTGTTTGTGTTTTTGAATTGTTTTTTTTTTAATTTTTCTTTAGTTTAATCTAAAATCATCTAAAAAACCCCACTGGATTCTAAAATTTGCTCATAGTTTGGTTATGGTCCTGAAAGGGTTAAAACGTAAAATGACATATTTCGTTAGTTTAGTGTGCAAACATGCTAAGTCTGTTTGAGGAACGTTTACAATTATGTAATTTTTTCTAGTTGTAATACTGTAGTATTTTGTGGTATTTTATTTTATCAAAATTATTATCTCAGTCAAATGAAATTGAGTATTCCACGTTATTAATTAGATAATAGCGTCACGCATGTTTTAATTATTGGTTTATTCATTAAATTTTCTCCAAAAATACCAGCGTCATTGTAAAACCTACCAAAATACTTATTGCATTGAAAGATTTCAAAAAATTTAAAATCAAAGATTTTAGAATGTTTTTTGTGTTAACTGTAATATTTGTGAAAAGGGACTTAGCACGTTTGCACACTAAGCTAAGATTTTTTTTACATTTTTTAATTGTGACCAACATTTCAATAAATTCGCGATTATTTAATTGGTTTATTTATTTTGTGATAGGTATTTAGGAGAATTATTTTTAACATATTTTTCAAGGTGAAATCGTTAAATCTTTAATAATGAATTAAATAAACTGTTTTTTGCTCTCCTGAACAATTTGGGTTTTGCAGATAGACCAGTTTTGAATATAAGCCCTCGATATGTCTTTGTATAAATTGTTTGTGATTTTTAACACTTTTAAATGCTAAATCTAGCACAAAAAGTGGTATAATGACAACACTGATATGTCCTCATAAAAATTAATCAAATTATACACAAATATTTCAATCATATATGATAAATATACTTACATTAAGATAAGATATTCATTGTTTAAAGAACATCATGCGAAACGAAACGAAAAAGAAATATGAAACGGAACAATTGTTAATTTTTTTGAATTTAATTTAAAACGATTCCAAGAGAATTAAACAAAAATGGCAAAAACAAAGAATACGATAAAAACAAAGGTAAATATGTATGTACATACATACATATGTATATTCATATTATAAACAAAAGTAAGCATATACATATGTATGTATGTAATGTGCACGAGGCGCATTTTATATACAAAACAAGAAAATAATAACCAAAACAAAAACAACACATTATTACGTCATTTCTTACTTTTCTTTAAGTTTGTTCTTTATTATTCTTTTATTCTAAGAAAACGTGATTGTTGTTAACATTTGCCGACATCTCACAGACTTTATTTTTTACGAACTCATAATAAAGAATATCAAACTAAAAGAATGCAAATGAAAACAAAATATTAAACAGCTGATTTATACACATGTAAACGTCACAGCTTTGAATAATATAAAATTTCACTTCTTCTTCTTTTAAAAAACAATTAAAATTTATAAATATAATTCAGATTAAATGATGTCAACAAGTAGGTTTAATTGTATCTATTATTAGTTAGTCACATAAAATACATAATATCAAGTAAAATATTGAGTGTTGATTGTTATAATTTTGTTTAATCGTATTCCATTTTTTGCCATTTAAGTTAAATTATTTATTGCAATTTTTGTTTAAATTTAGCACAAACATTTAAATAATGTACGTATTCCCATAATCAACATGTCAACATGCCCACTTGACAAACTATTTTTCATTTATTTAGGTATTTAATTGAATTTTTATTTTAATTTGCTACAAAACAACCGTATGCGTCCGACTCATTGACTTCACGTCACCTCTGAAAAATGTAAACTGTTTGGTCTGACTGACTAATCATTTACTCAATATACAAATACACTAATTCATTCGTTATTACGGCGAATTCATTTATTCATTTGTTTATCTATCGCATTATTTTGTATGAGCAATGAAATGAGGCTTTTATTTACTTATATTATTTTTATCAACTGCAAACATATTTGATAAAAAAAGCTCTCTTCTGACAAACAAAAAGTTTTAAACTCATACTCATATTTTTATAAAGTTTATCTGTGAAAGCTTTCTGCTCAACAGTAAACTTTTAGTTTGACAGGATAAGGAAATGTTTACAATCTATATATAAATTGGCAAAAGCCAGTTTATTCCCATTCTCTCCACTGTTTATGAAATGATTTTCTTTGGTTAGAAGATATTGACGGGATTCAGTGCACAATGTAAAGGGTTTTTCAACAGGGACGCTACAAAAATAGACCGATAGGGACAGCAAATGACGCCATATTTTTTGCCGCTCTTTTGACATTTCTCTTCAGTAAGGTTTGCCATTTCATGATGGAAAGATATACAAGCCAACAACGAGTCGAAATTATTAAAATTTACTACCGAAATTAGGAGTCAGTGGCCTCAACGTTAAGAGCGCAACGTCCAATTTATGGTCTTCATAATCGTCCTACCAGATCAACAATTGAGCGTCTAGTGGAAAAATTTGAATCCACAGGCACAGTACAAAATGTTCCGGTGCCAGTGAGACAAAGAAGTGCCCGTAGTGTCGAGAATATTGCTGCCGCTGAGGCTTCAGTTGAAGAAAGCCCAAATGTGTCCCTCACACGTCGTTCTCAAGCGTTGGGCATCTCTGTGACCTCGTTGTGGAGAATTTTGCGAAAAGATCTTGGTCTACATCCTTACAAGATCAAATTGACGCAAGAACTGTACCCGCTTGACCACCAGAAGCTTCGTATGTTCGTGAATTGGTCTGAGCAACAACTTGAAAATGATTCGGATTTTCATCGAAAAATCATCTTCAGCGATGAGGCTCATTTCTGGCTGAATGGCTTCGTCAATGAGCAAAATATGCGATATTGGTCTGACAGCAATCCACACGTACTCCATGAGTCATCATTGCATCCCGAAAAAATTATTGGTGCCGACACTTTACTGTGAATGGGAATCGCTACCGTTCAATGATAACAGAATATTTTTGGCCCCAATTGGATGATATGGACTTGGAGGATATGTGGTTCCAACAGGAAGACGCCACACAGCGAATGTCACAATCAATTTATTAGAAAGTTTGGAGAACATGTTATCTCACGAAATGGTCCAGTCGATTAACCGCCTCGATCATGCGATTTGACGCCGTTAGACTATTTCCTGTGGGGCTACGTCAAGTCTATGGTCTATGCCAACAAGCCAGCGACGATTTATGAACTTCGTACGAATATCGAACGTGAAATTGCAGCAGTATCGGCCGATTTATGCTTGAAAACCGTCGAAAATTGGGTTCAGCGTCTGGACTTCTGCAAGCGAGGCCGTGGTCGCCATGCAAAAGAAATCGACTTCCATACATAATGACATCAAACGTACTTTCACAGGAATAAAAAATTGCATTGATATCCAAAACCGATTTTGTTTTATTTAAAAAAAAAACTTTTGTGGCGCACTTAAAGAAAAACCCTTTATGTTTGTTTTATTAAAATCACGTCAGTATTTTGTAAGTAGGGGGCGGATTTTATTGTTATTGGAAAATATGAGCCTAAAATATTTAAAAAATATGCACTTATATATTTGTGTAGAACGCAATGTTCAAAAAATACAAAACAGTGCTCCCTTTAAATTATACCAGGAATTAAATAGTTAAAGTTTTAAAATTATAATTGTTCTTCTGAGCAACCGATGCACATATTAATTTTAATATCTTGGTATGAATACTTGTTTAAAGTCATAATCTTTAGAGCTTCTATCTTGCGACTTGCCTTTTAAAATTTAAAATCATTAATATTTTGATATTAAATATAAAGTAGCATTCAACCTTAATTTTCATCTTGTAATAAACCCAACAGTTAAGCAAGTAGTAATTGTATCCCTTATAGACAGTAATTGTCAGTGACAATTTGTCACTAATGTCTGATCACTTGGCTGACTCCAATTTATATACAGTTAGGGACAAAATTGTTCACAAAACAACCAATATCAAATATAAATAACTTGCATTTTCTTCTTCATTGTTTTTATTGAAATTTTTTAAATTGATTTTAATCTTTACATTATGCTTTAATAAAAAAAAGATAAAACTAACAAAAAATTTTAAATTTAAAAAGGTTTCACATGTTAGCTGTGAACAATTATGACCCTTGACGAAAATCCTTACGTTTTTGGCTATTAATATTTCGTGTGCCCTCCTCTTGCAGTTTTAACAGACTTTATTCGTTTTGGCATACTTTTTACAATATTTATTAGCACCTGTGGGTTAATATTTACCCACGGCTCGGTAGAACGCTCCAAAAGTTCAATGATGGGTTTCGCTGGGTCTTTTTTAGCCAATATATTCCTTTTCAATATTGACCAAAGGTGTTCAATCGGATTTAAATCCGGAGACTGGGATGGCCAATCTAAGAGTTTAATCCCATTTTCTTCAAACCACTTTTTAGTAATTTCGGCAGTGTGCTTCAGGTCGTTCTCTTGCATGGAGATGTCATCCTGACCCGGCTCCAAACCAAATATATTCAAACTTGGCATGTATGAGTCTTTAAGGATTGTAATGTAATCTTTGGCACACATTCTGCCAGTTATTCGGCGTAGTACACCCAACTGGTTTCCACGAAAACAGCCCCAAGCCATCAAAGATCCATCTCCAAATTTCATTGTGCTTGTAATATTTCGCTCTTGGACTCCAATACTTTTATCAACCCATGTGCATTGGCGCCCATCAGACCCAATACGGTTGATTTTTGTCTAATCTGACCAAGTTACCTTCATCCAGTCGTCTGTCGAAAAATGCTCTTACTTTTTCGATTTTGTTCGCTTAAATAAGGTTTTTAAAGTTTTGATCTTGGCGCTAGGCCGCTGGATTTTAAACATCTTCGAACGGTTTTGCAACTTATGTTTAAACTATACTATTGGTTGAGTATTTGTGTGACTTCAACAGCTGTATTAGCCTCACCAGACACAATCAATAGACGAGCTTCTCGAGCATCGGCAAGCGAAAGTTTTTCTGGACGACCATATTTATTTCCCGTGGAGTTTAAACTATTCTGATTCTTTATTTTATTCACTATCCCTATTGATATATTCTATTTTTTAGCGATTTCGCGATATGGGACACCTTCCATTATGTCTTTTGCCACATTTTGTTTCAATAGGGGAGTCTTAGCTTTTCCCATTATAAAAGGCTAAATAAATTATTTAAAAGAGTAGTATTTTATTTAAATAACTTTAAATAATGTCCTTTACTTACGTTAAATTTTGTTTTTTTGTTTTTATATTTTTTAAAAATTGAGAAAAAGATCTGAGGGTCAAAAATGTTCACACATGTGGATATAGTTGTTTAATTTCTTTTTAGTAAAAACGTAACGGTACTTCAAAAAAATGTTGCCATACAATAAACAACATTGTGCCAGACTACATAACACAAAATGGGTTGCCAGACCTAAGTTTGTAAAAAAAAATTTTCTAGATATATATTTAATCATACATTTTGTGAACAATTTTGTCCCAAACTGTATATTGGGTCATTCGACACGTATGTGATAATGCAGCGAGATATAAAATGGTTACTTTATACATTCCATGTAATCTAGTGTAAAGATTGTTACTTAAGTGTCTCTAAGTAATCTGTATTGTAGTCACTTTAAACGTTAATTGTGTAGTGCATTTGTCCCCAAGAAATCCAAAAGATTTTAAATAGATTTTAATAAATAAAGAGTTGTTACAATATTAAACTACTAAACGACTTTTATTTGCAATCAAAAGTATCCGGTTTATTTAAAGGAAATTAACCCCGTTTTCAAAAGGTAAAAATGTAACAATATGTTGCCAGTTGACGACAAAAAATTATATTTTTATTAAAAACTTGTATAATATGCATATAAATATGCATTTTGAAGTTAAATATAATAAAATATCCACTATCAATAAAATATGCAAAAATATGCCCTTTTGAAGAAAATGGGCGATTCGGATAGATAATTAGTTTACATTGTATTTGAACGTTCGAGAAAAAACAAGCATATAAATCCGCCCCCTAGTTATAAGCGTTTATATTTATTATCAATTTACCGTTGTTTTTTACAATTATCGAGCACATACACATTTCTATTACCTCGTTTATACGTACGGTATTTGCAAATAAAGATAATTTGCGAATTCCTAAGTCACCGCTTATACGTCCTTTTGCATACATGAATATAAAAAATGTTGGTACTTGCAATACAATATATTAAGTAGTCATCAACATTGGAATAATATCCAATGGTTCGATAAATAAATCTATTGTATTTGACGAAAATCGTTTCTGTAACGGCCAAGAATTAAGACATTTTATTAAAAATCAATCTTTGAAATATTCGCATTACTTCTCGTTTATTTCGATATGTTTTCATCATCTGGTTTTATTCCAATTTTCTAAATTAAAAGTAAATTATCACTGTAATTTAATCAGACATAATAAAGAACAAAAGGCTTACATTTTCTTACAATAAAATATTGTAAAAGCGGACTTTGTCAAGAGTAGCAATTCCAAGCACTCCGCTAAAATTGTAAATACAAACATTACTCCATTATATGGACTTTGTGCTTTCGAATCCTAATAACTACATCAGGGAACTTAAAATTACTTGGTCTTCCATGTTTCACGAAATTTGTGAGATCTATAAATCGAAGATATCAGGAGAAATTAAAGTGAACTACCTCAGATATGAAAATAAATAAATACGATGGTTACAGTAAACAATTATATGTTTGTGACAACCATTGTTATGATGAATCTTTATATCATAATATGTTGTTCTCAGATTATGATATCAATTAGCCGTTAGCAACATAATATGTTAAAACCTTTATCATAAAAATGGTTGTCACAAACATATACTTGTTTACTGTAACCATATATATGATTGATACAATCATGTGAATCTTAAGTTAACCATATTATAGTTACCACAATCATTTAAATAGTTACTGTGACTATAATATTGTTAAAAAACTTTTAAAAATGTAATTCTGAAGGAAGCATTTCCGGGTCGCTTTACTTTTGTCCCATCTTGTATTACATTTTTCCTTTGTTCGAATAATTCGAACAATTAAACCCATTTATATAACAGTAGGGACCAAAAATTCTTGCAAAATGGACTTATATATTTTCCTATCCATATAACCATTAATAAATTTCAAGTTTCAAACTCAATCTATAGGTATATAACACCAAATCATGCCACAAATATAGCCATTCGTTTTAGTTGATTTTATGTTTCTTATCAAACAGGATTTTTGTGTACTGAAGCACTATATAACGACCGACTTTGCCAAAAATATTGATTTTATTTTATTCACCATATTAAATGTAAAAAAAAATTAAATGTAAAAGTCAATATGTTTACTTTAAGAGTGCCTTTAAGAGTGCCTCAAGGCATGCATTACAAAACACCAATTATCTCAAAAAGTTATTATATATTTTTCTTTTAAATTTAACGGTGACTTTAGTTACAGATTTGTTAACATTTCTCTCTAAGGTCGAAATGCATTCTGGCTTTTAGTTTTTGTTCTGTCAGCTGTTTTGTGAGTGATGTCATAATTTTAGCACGTGAAATTTTTTATGTGATTTTTTTTTTTTTTTAATCAAAGTTTTACTAACTTTTAATCGCCCGATATAAACGAAATATTTTTTTTTAAGGTAAGATATTCTTCTTTCTGTCTATGAATTTGTAAATGTTAAACAATTAACAAAAAGTGTGTTGAGAACGCAAAAAATTATTCGACAACTTTTTTTTAGCTTTTTAAAGTTTGCAGATTAGAGGGTTTAAAGATTCCGATATGAAATCAAGGCTTCACTTTTAAAATACGATTTTTTCCTTGGCACCCTACCGTGCAAATTATTTCTCCTTAGTACTCTTTGCAATGTTTTATCAGAAACATTTATATGTAATACAGGTCAAAATTATTTTTAACAGTTTGGAGCTGATAAACGTGGTCTGTGACGATTTTCTTTAAGATTTTGCTTTACTTCCTCATTGATAGTAGCTTTGGACGACCTTGTCGTATCAAATTTTCAATAGATTTTCATTCTGACATAAGATTTAAGGCAGTTTATATTGCTGAAGTACATTAATTAAACATTTCTGATACATAAAAAGAAATATTTAAAGCATGCGTTTTGAAAGAAAAAATCAAAAAATATACTAAGGATAAAAGCATTATTTTAAATAAAAACTTATTCCGATTAAAAATTTTTCCCGATTTGTATGCTATACATTTTTTAACAGGACATTTTCAAAAAATAAATTTTTTTTAATTTTATTTCCTTCATTTTGTTTTGCCTATGAAACGAATCACTGTGCGTCTTGACGAATTATTTGAAAATATGAAATATTCTCAAAGAAATAATAATGTATATTTATATTTGTACATAGGTTCTCACTATTAAACTTACATGTCTGGTATTTTAATAACAAAATGTGTATGATTTTTATTAATATAAATGAAAAACACTTAAAACTTGTAGTAACTTTCTTAACACTGGCACTTTGCTAACTGAAGTCAAAGCAGTAAATGTTCTATGCTTTTAAAGTAATATTTAGCTTGCAACTGCTACTCTAAATTACATAAAATTAAAATAAAGTAGTAGTAGTAGTCTCACAATTCCAGACATTCTTAAGGAAAAGCAGCCAAAAAAACTCAATTAAAATTCAAAAAGTAGCAGGTTATGGGTGCGATTGACCCGTTTACTGTCTATCGTATTTGTTGCTGTTGTTGGCACCATTTCACTTGTAAATAAATGGGAAAACACTTTTGAGTATCTTACAATACAATATGCTGTTGATACTAAAACACTGCTGGAATTCCCGAAATTAGATTGTGAATTTCTATATTAAATACATATTTGCATACACTTCATTCTTACCGAAAACTTCAAATTTATGACATGACAAATGTATAGAAAAACGCATTGTTGTTACAACATTTATTCGAATAATAATCGTATGTAGTAATACAGGAGATACAATTTAAATGTATATATTTAAATTAGTAGTAAGAGGTATTTTATTTTAGGAATTCGAAATGAAATTGTTTTATAACGATAAGAGCCGGCCACTATACTGATGTGAAAAATAATTTAAATACATTCTTTGAGCTTCATTTCTAATTTTGCTTTAATCTAAACTCTGTGGAAATATCTATTGCGTTTAACATATTTGAACATACAGTGTATTTGGTTTGATTAAATACAGTCTTAATGGTGGAACTGGAAAAAATCATTTTTTTCAATCTTAAATATGGAGAAACTTTAGCGATACTTTATGCAGTCTTACAGCCCTTTATAATATAAACCATAGAGAATAGACATAGAGTGGAAACTCTCCTGTCAAAGACCTAACTCAGTTGTCAAAAACCTAAGTGCTGAGAATGTATTAGTAGAAAAAACTATGTGAAAACAAAAACAACACTTGTATGTGTAATTATTTTGAGTAATTTTTTTGTTTGAGTTTTTTTCTAGTTTCCGATCTATGTTTCTCTATGATATATTTTGAGTCAAAATTTCAAATTTATAAAAGAGTGTTTCACCCATTTCGTTTAGGAATTAACAGCTTTTGTTTTGGTGTCAAACAGTTGTTTTTTAATGGCACCACTCTCAGTGCCTTTAATAAAATATCATTGACTGCATTTTCGCTTACAAATTTTACAATGTTTGTTGGATACTCTTTCATTTGTCTAATTTAAATAGTGTTTATCTCATGCTCATTTTACATTGGAAATCAATTGTTATTTTTTTTTATTTTCATTTTATGTTTTCCTAACAAAATGTCTCATATGCGAGCTAAAGGGCTGTCTCATTTTCTGTCACTCAGTTTTTTTTTCTTCGCTTTCTTTTCCATCGACTGCAATTGCAATAGTTAGTTATTCACACCATTAGCAGTTGCAGTAAGTAATAAGGTCAATTTAATCTCGTGATTCTTTCGCTGACACATGCACAATAAAGGGCTTACAAAGCTCAAATATCGGTCACTAGTCTATAGTCGTAATTTTTTAGTTTTTATTTTATCTAATGTTTTTTTTTTTTTTGCTAATGTTTTCTTATTATTGTTGTTATCAACATTTGTTTTGCTGAACTAAGAGTAACCAGATATTTGGAAAATTACACAAACCCCGCTTAAGAATTAAGGCTTGATTTGATATTTTAGTATCGCATTACAGAAATATATTTTGTTTCTGAACTCCGAATTCGTTTTCCGTATGAACTGTATTTAGGGTATTTGCAGTGAGTGACAATACAAAGGAAACTTTTCTTGAAAACTATGTTCTTAAATTTCAGTTTTCAAAAACATGACCTTTTACCAAATATTTATGGTCAAAAATACAATTTTTTTTCAATTTGATTAAATTTTTTCTTGTTATTTTTAAGGTAAGGTATATAAACAAAATTATTTTTTTTAATATTTAAAAAAATAAATTTTTTAACTCTATTACATAACGTAATCCCATTTACGTAAGTTTTATGAATTAAAATCAAAATATCTACCAACTTATTCATAAACAATTTTTATACCCTTCACCATGAGTGGCAAGGGTATGTATAAGTTTGTCATCCCCTTTGTAATTTCTACATTTTTCATTTGTGACTCCATAAAGTATATATCGTTATAGATAGCGGAGTCGATATAGCCATGTCCGTCTGCCCGTCTGTCGGTTGAAATCAACTTTCCAAATCCTAAACTACTTACAAACATGATAGATACATCGATATATCGGGAATTCTTCCAATTCGGTTGCTATTTTAAATCGAGAAAATCGGCCCACATATGGCTGAGATATAAGGAAAAAACCAGGACAAGATTATTAAGTCATTAATATAGACAATATGGATATCCAATAATAGATATTTCAAAGACCTTTGCAACGGCGTGTATAAGGCCAAAGTAAGTCGGACCTACAATTGGTCAAAATCGGGAAAAATTTTTCACCAAAAAAAATTTTTTTCACAGATGAATAAAAAAAAAAAAAAAATCAAAAAATTTAAAAATAAATTTAAAATGTTTGCCTTAAATTTTTTTTCGCTATAAATTAAATCAAAATTAAAAACATTTTTTTTTAATTTTGTTTACCTAAAAAATATTTATAATTTGGTAATAATTTTTTTTACACTTTTTTTAAATTTTTTTAAACAATATTTTTGTTTTCGAAATTGTTTTTTATTTTTTTTAAAGTTTTTTCTAAATTTTTTTTTAAAAATTTTTCTTTAATTTAAAATTAGTTTTTTCTTTAATTACTTAATAAAAAAAATTTTGGTGAAGAAAAATTCGGGTTAAAAAATATTTTTTCCGATTTTGACCCATTGTAGGTCCAACTTACTATAGCCTTATATATGTACATCGTTGCAAACACAAAAAAAAAAAAATACGCAAAGCAATCAAACCAACACACATCCAAACATACGTTTTGCTGCTTTTTGTCTTCTTTTGAAGAAATTTTCAGAGGTTGTCTCGGATTTTTTCTCATTTCTCCGTTATTTAGGGACGGATTTTGAAAGCATGTCTGACAGAATTATTGATGATTTGGATCGCGAAGATATCTGGGGTCTTCAGAAAATTGATGTTAACAGACAGACAGAGAGACGGACAGACAGGCAGACAGAGAGACAGACAGACAGACAGACAGACAGACGGACAGACAGACAGACAGACAGACAGACAGACAGACAGACAGACAGACAGACAGACAGACAGACAGACAGACAGACAGACAGACAGACAGACAGACAGACAGACAGACAGACAGACAGACAGACAGACAGACAGACATGGCTAAATCGACGGCGCTCCAGAACATACAGTGGTTCAAAGCAAAACTCGTACACCTAACATTTTATTTGTAAATATTAAAAGGTATGAAGGGTTTATTGGGTAAATTGTTCTCTATCGGATGGGTATTTAAACACAGGAATTAAGTTAGAAGGTAAGAAGTTATAGGCGGTTTATTTAAATATCTTATTAAAAAACATAAAAGCCAAACTCCTACAGCGAATCTTAGTTAAGAAAACAATATCTTTGCTTTGTGCCTTTGGATGTAAAGTGATCCAAAATTTAAAATCATCAAATATTTTCATTAGATTATAAAGTTTTATCCAAAAATAAAACCATAAAAACGAACAATAAAATATTCAGTGAAGCTGAAGAGCGAAATATTGTCAGAGCGTGTAAAAGGGATCTCTTTGCATGCTCTTCCAAACTTACGTCCATTGCGGAAGCCACTACGGGAGATAGTAGTGCGTATATACTCCTAGAGCGAATTTGAATGGTAGAATGGCTACAAAAATGGCTTTGCTTAGCAAGAGAAATAGAACGGACCGCTTAAACTTCGCCAAACTACACAAATCAAAGGATTTTTCTTCTTGGAAAGATGTGTTGTTCACAGACGAGAGAAAATTTAACATATTCGGCTCTAATGGAAATCCATAGCTATGGTGAAAGGTTAATGAGGAGCTCTTACCACAACATGTTAAATCTACTGTAAAGCATGGTGATGGATCGGTGATGGTTTAAGGATCTTTCTTGGCAGCTGGTCCAGTTTCTCTTCATTTCAACGAAGGCATAATGGACCAAAAAATTTATTTAGAAATTTTAAAATTGGAATTGCCATTATCAAAGCAAAAACGGAGTCTTTCAAACAATTACTTCTACAACCAGGATAACGACCATGAGCATAAAGCTTACAATGTCAGGTCGTGGTGGTTGTACAATTGTCCTCATGTAATGGAGAAACCTGTCCAGAGCTCTGACATCAACCCCATCGAGAATCCTGTGAGCTACCTCGATAATAAAGTGAGACAACACCACATTTCCTCTAAATAGGAATTGAAAAGAGTTCTTACTGAGGAATATGAAAATATTGATCCCACCATTTTCCGCAAACTAGTAAAAAGTACACCTAAAAGACCATAAATGCTTATTCAAGCAAAAGGATTCTATACAAAGTATTGATTTTTATGGTATTGTTACTTTTTCAGCATACCATGTTCAATGTATGAGTTTGCCTCTTAAAGAATTTTTTGTTAATTCTTATTTACAGTGTTATTTAAATGGTTTTTCGTTTATTTTACATATGAATTGAATTAAGAATTATATAAGCTACAAGCCTTCCAAACACACTTTTTATATAACTCTAACATGTAAGCCGAAATTAAGAGATATATAACAAATTTCCTAGTGTACGAGTTTGGCTTTGAACCACTGTATATCCTTCATAGGGTCGGAAAATTATATTGTGGAATTACAAACGGAAACTTATATGTGTTAATTCAAAAAATCTGCAGATTTCTTACTATTGCGTTCAGTTTTGATAATTTTCATGAAGGATCAGATGTTGATTGAGTTATAACTTATATAACAATATTGATCCTTCATCCTTTTGATACAGAAATTTAAAAAAAGAAAAAAAAAAACATTTTTTTTTCAATAAATTTTTTTATTTTCAACTTTTGGAAACTATAACAAATATAAGATATAGACCTTGGATTCTGGCAGTGTCATAGACACAAAATTATTTTCTTTTTTTGTCAAAATCATAAATGCTTAAGAAATAATGAACAACTTAGATCGTTTTATAGTTTTTAAAATAAAAGTGTTTTTGCCCATATGTAGGTTTCTAAGATAAGTTAAATTTCCTAAGATTTCTATTAAGATATAGTAAGCAATATAATATGCAAGAAAAAAAAGCATAATTTTATTATGATAAGCTCAACATTTTTGAGGAAGAACTCGTAATATATTAAATTATCTTGTATTGGAGTAAGTAATTCCTTGCGAGGTTATCAATAATCCAAAATTGGAAATTGGTTCCCTAACTGTATCGTCCCTAACTGTAACTTCTAAACGGTTAGATGGATTTGAATGGGTAAATTTCGGGAAAATATTTTTTATCATGAAATACCGATCCAGTGATGTATATTACGGCTTAGAAATTCGCATCCATAATTGGCCAATAACATTTATTTAAAAGTATAATTTGGTGAAGGGTAAATAAGATTCCAGACAGCTGAATATAGCGCTCTTACATGTTGATTTTATTAATTTGTTTGAATTATAAGGCACTCAATGGAAAAAATGTTCCCTCGCGTTACGTATTGGTTAAACCGGGAAACCACTGTATTCATGAAATGTGGCAACGTCATCCTTACACATCCCATTGAATTTGCTTTTGCGGAAGTCTTTTCATAGTATGCGTGTAAATGTCTTGCATTTGTAATAATACACAATTACACACAAATTTTGTATCGTTCATTTCTGTTTTAGCGCGAAACGTGTTAAACTCAAGTTGTACAACTGATAAATGCGAGTATGAACGCATTTAAATGGAATACATATAAAATATATACATAATTTGTATTAAAATGAACTGTGCAACAATACGCTGGTATAGGAAAGTTTTCAACTTGGTGTCAACTTTATTTTGATCTTTATTTAATTGAAACATTTTTGTATAGGAAAGTTAATGTTAATGTTCTATTTTTATTGTCTTTATAGAAGTAATTTTATTGTGATATATCGCTTTTGTTTAACATTAAGCTGTTTAAATATGTAAACATAAATAAATATTTATTCAGTTACAATCATTTTTGAATATACACTTTTCAATCTGAATGATTTATTTGTAGAAATATATAGTCGAATAAGCAACACGTGGAATCTGCCAATACTTTAAGACCGAATGGATTCGAATTTCCTGTGTTAGTTAGACAACTGAATTACCAATAATATGCAAAAGATTTCAGAGCAATATCGATTATGGATCCAAAAATAAATAATTTTGAATTTACTGTTTTTTGGGCGAAAAGGTGACTTAACTCTTTTTTTATTAAAAAAAAATTTCTTTAAGAACATATAACAATTTTATGTTTTTCTGTAAGGTATGTTGACGAAGAAGATTTCGGTATAATTGGCATGTCCTATTTTTTCGAATATGTCGCCTCTACGTCCTTAGGAATTTGACTTATTTTTTATCAAAATTTCAAATTTGGACCACATGTTATAAAATCCTAAAGCTGGGATCAGAAAACAGAAAACAGCTTTTTAAACCTTAATGTGTTTCCTATTTATCCCCAAAGTATTTTCCCAGTCCCAAAGGAAATATGGAACCTATGAGCATAATTGTAAAAAATACCATTTTTGGGATTTTCACTCCAATTTTTAGGAATTGCGGGATTCTCTTGACCTTTTGACAAGTTTTTTTGCATCGTATTATTTTAAAAGACAAATATAAAAAACGTTGAAAATTTCAGTTTAAATTATCTTTGAACAAAATTTATTTTTTATGAATTTCAGATACCAAAATGAAGAAATATAATTTGTTACGATATTAAATAATACATCTATTGCCTCCTTCTCATGTAAGTAAATCATAAAGCAAACAATTTCAATAACAAATATGTATGTATGTTTAACTTCATTATCGATTCTTAGTGGCAAAAGCGGAACTTTTTTCCATAGACTGCGGGGTAGTTTATGGTTTAATATTTGGTGGTATTTTGGCTTTTTGTTTTATTTATTTATTTTTTATACTCTAGGTTTTATCCATAAATACAGCACAATACGCTCTCCTCTATTGTAGGTAATACTGTTACAACTGTATGTCTTACAAAATGTGTATAAATTAGTTAACAATAATATAAATTGTAGTTTTTGTGCAACAATATTTAACTAATTAATCAGTCAAGCGATTAATGTGTATCTTTACATTTTTTTTTATATTTACGGATTATACTATTTTTTAACTAAATAGATCTTATCGTTATTGATATTTAGTTTATGATTATTTAAATAATAATTTATGTAGGTATGTAATTTAAATTTACATTTTAGGGCATAAATTGGTATTAACACACTTTATGAATATTTAGTTTATCTGTAAAGATCATTGAAGAATTACAATGAAAATATTTCTAGCAGTATTTACATCCTCGATAGTATAGTGGTGAGTATCCCCGCCTGTCACGCGGGAGACCGGGGTTCAATTCCCCGTCGGGGAGATGTTGCTTTTTTTGTTTAATTATTAATAATTTCATTATTTTTTAATATAAACAAAATTCAGCTAATTAATAAAATTAATTAATTAATTGTTTATTGACATTTAATTTCCCGTTTCTATGGAGGAATATTATATTATTTACTCGGGGCTGAGATTTTCATGCTAATGATACAAGTTTGAAGTCAATCAGTAACACAAAATCCTTTACATTTAAAGAAATTCTTAAACTGTATATAAAGGTTAAATGAGAAACCACCAATAAACAGGTTGGAATATATAATAAAGACAACAGACAACAATTTGAAAAAATATTTGAATTTTATGCAATCTATTTAAGTCAACGCTAAATAAGAGATAAAATTCATGAATGCAGTGGTATTTTATAAGAAATATATTAGTACATACTATGTATAAGTATTACTAATTTACTTTCGATTTCAAAACAAAAATATCTCCACGACATCTACCTACATAAACTTAAGATAATGTGCATCAATGCGATACATAAATTTAATATTTTCAATACTTGCAGGTTTATAAAAAAACGAACATTTCTTTTTGTATGTTATCTGTCGTTATTTATAATATATCCCATATGGTCTAGTGGCTAGGATATCTGGCTTTCACCCAGAAGGCCCGGGTTCGATTCCCGGTATGGGAAATTTTTTTTATTATTTTATAATACTATTTTTATATAAACATTTTTATTTTCTATTTTTGCTCAAATTATTTTAAATTGAAATGTTATTATCCATCTCATTGCTATAAGTCTAAAGATGACTGGACTAAAGAATGGAAAAATGTGATATTTGCTGTGGTAACTGCTAAAAATATAAACACAATACCGTCAGCTAAACATTATTCAACAGTTAAAAATACCTTTTAGAGGTTATTACAATATTTATTTAGAATCAAATGTTCAACATTTTGATAACAGATAATTTTTGCGTATCGTTACCGTTTTCGAGTTAAAGTTAATTTCTGTTCCTTTGCAATGTGTTTTTCTAACCTTAATGTATGGGATATTCATAAAGCTTTTTATAACAATTGTAATCCCTTGGATTTCAGAATCAACAATTTCTGTTAATGTTAATTTTTTTGATGGTGATACAAATGGCTCTCAACTGTGCTGTGAGACTGAATGCTGGCTGTTTATAAAGACCATAGGCACTCTAGGATACTGAACTACCATGGACACCTACATAGTAATGTCGACTACTGGATCGCATTTCCATACTATAATTCCGAATAGGGATTTATGGCAGCGCGGACTCTTCCCCCCTGACGATGTCATAAGGGTAAATACTAATGGCTCGAAAAGGGTCAGTAGGGTCGGTGGAGGTTTCTTTATTGAGAACTTTGGGATCAAATCCTACTTCAGCCTACCTAACTTCTTTACGGCTCTTCAGGCAGAAGTTACGGCCATTAATCGCGCATCCAACTGGCTGAGGTTTTATCAAATATCTGGTGATATATGCATATTTACTGATAGCAAGTCTGTCGTTAACGGAATAGCGGGTGTCTTCACGACATCTAGGTTAACCGAGGAACACCGGGTATGTCTTAATGAGATAGCGAGACGTTTTAGGATAACGCTTATATGGGTCACGATGGTAATTGTATAGCAGATGAACTGGCCAAAAGGGGTGCGATGATGGATGATGAAAAGATCGAACCCTTTTCTGGTATTTCCCTTGTTAAATGCAAGATGGCTGTACAGCAGATACTATATGAGTATGCACAAAGCAGGTGGACCAACCAGTTTTCCTGTGTTATATTGAGGTCTACTTGGCCCGTATATAATGCCAGCACGTTGAACTTACTTATGAAATTTCTTACTTATGAAAGCTAATTGTCTCCTTCATTACAGGACACTGTATAATTGGAACACATGCTAAAAGACTAGGCCTACGGTACAATGACTACTGTAGGAGCTGTCACAATGAAGAAGAGGAGGAGACGGTGTCCCACCTATTCTGCCAATGCCCGGCTCTGATAAACCTGAGGGAACGCATTCTCGGAATTCCATTCCTATCATGCTTAGATGAGTTATCAAGGTTGAGTCTTAGACGAATCTACTCCTTATTTAGAATCAAATGGAGTTTTAAAGTGGGATATTTTTGAATCTAATTGAGACCAAAAATTAACTTGTCTAAACAAAAAAAATTAGTTCCTAATATTTGTGGACCAAATTGTTCCTAATATTTGCAATCCTATTAAAATTTTGATACAATTTTTATTTTTAGAAACTCAGTAAATATGTAATATGCAATAAAATCTTTATTTATTAACAAAACTCAATGTCATTCCAAATAATAAACTGTAAAAAAACTTGTCAAAAGGTCAAAGGGCATCCCGCAATTCCTAAAAATTGGAGCAAAAATCCCAAAAATGGTATTTTTTACAATTTTGCCCATAGGGTCCACATTTCCTTCGGGGCTGAGAAAATACTTTGGAAATAAATAGGGATCACATCAAGGTTTCCTAAACTGCTTTCCGTTTTCTGATCCCAGCTTTGGGATTTTAGAACATGTGGCCCAAAGTTGAAACTTTGATAAAAAATAGGTCAAATTCCGAAGGGTTTGAAAAACAAGACATGTCTTTTATACCAAAATGTTCTCCGTAAAGATACCTTACGGAGACACTTATAATTGTTATATCTTCTTAAATAAAGTTTTTTTTTTAATAAAAAAAGAGTTAAGTCGCCTTTTCGTCAAAAAAACTGCAAAAATTTACTATTTTTTTTAATTTTTTAAATTGAAAATCGTTTATTTTTGGATTCGTAATCGATATTGCCCTGAAATCTTTTGTATGTTATTGGTAATTTAGCTGTCTAACTAACAAAAGCAATTCGAGTCCATTTTTAAAAAAGCGAACCAAGGTATGGCCAAATTTTAAAAGTTCAATATTGAAATGCCTATAATTCGGAAATAATAAGATATAAATAGCACACGCAAGCATGTTTTTTCAAGAACTAGCCAAGCGCTTTCCAAAAATATACGAATCTTTGACAAAAAAAATGGCACGTGTTTAAAAATTGTACATGTCGAAGGTATCCTAATTTGAGCGCCTATAGCGCCGCCCCTGGAGCATTTGTAGGGTCCATTTTTATAAATTAAACTCGAAAACTCCTTGGCTACGCCCATATCAAATTTTATCCAGATCGGAACAGCCATTTAGAAATTCCAGATTTATTTCCAAAAAAATTTTGATTCTGCCCCACTGTGCAATCCTATTGAAATCTGCTCCTATACAAATCTGTATGAGTTTAGGCATTGATCGAAAATAACTCCATATCAGGCCCTCTTCTGTAAATAACTATATCTACGTAAATCTCTTACAGATTCCGGTATCGAGGCTCAATTTTGTCATCCTGTTTAAAATTTATTTTGGGTTCTTATAAGTAATATATTGTTACGAATGTGCAATGACGATTTGAATTCAACGGTCTGTAACGACTGCCTGCAGCATTCATCATGTTTGATGACACGTCCATCATTGACATTGTTGTAAGTATGGCAACACTAAATGTTTGCGCTGCTGGCAATGACATCGAAAAGCTCTAGAAATCGAATGTACTAGTATGTCCGTTAAGAACATTGTAGATGATTCCCGATAGATGGCGCGTGTATAAATAGTGGCAGAGCTGGCAGTCGTGAGTTGAGTTTATCACTGGCGCTGTTAGAGTTAACATCAACTGTCTTGTGCATTTAAGGTTATACGTAATAGAGTGTGTGTGCATTTCTGCGAATTGATATACGTGTATAAAGACACTGAGTGCCTATTTAATTCTGTTGTTGTTGTACATTCTAAATAAATAAAGAGTTGTTACAATTTTAAACTACTAAAACTGCTTTTATTTGCAATCAAAAGTAACCGGTTTATTTAAAGGAAATAAACCCACGTTTTTAAAAGGTAAAAACGTAACAATATATTCCGAATCATTATATATGTATAGGAGAGTCGATTCAGCGATATCCGTCTAACCGTGAGTTTATTGTACATATTTTGTTTCATATAACCTTTAAATTTATGAATACAGCTAGGTGATATTTACCACAGGATTTAATTCGAGACTAGAAGTTAGAATAACACCCTATGCTGTGATAATATAAAAATACAAAACTGTTTTTTATATCTTTATATCAAATAATTCGTTTTTAGGTCAAACAACCAGACAGATGAAATGCAAATTTGAGAAAACAATATTTTTAAAACTAAAAATTACAAAACGAATTAATTGGAATTCAATTACTTAAGTAAGCAACATGAAATGTATTATAAGAACTTTGTAAACATATGATTAACTGAGTTAAAAAACTCAAGTGAATCAATAAAAACAATTTTTTTTTAAACAAAAGTTTATAAGAGTGTTTCATTTTACATTCAATAAAAATATTCAAATTTATATTATACAAAATAAATAAGCAAACGTTTATATAAGGTTTTTACTTAAGTGAAAATAAAAAATTAATTTTTTTAAATTTGAAAATATTCAATTTATTACTACTAGACACTTTTAAATCGCAATTGCTAGCATTATCTTATATTACTGTTTAGAGGCTTTCACACTACAAAATGTTTGTAGGGATAGAACCAATTAAGAATATGAATTATCCTGGCGGGTCATATTAATTCATATTTAATTTAAATACTAAAAAATAACAGATGATATGAATAATTAATATATGTATGTATTTTCATTAAAAGTGAGTACTTATTAAAAAAAATAACAAATTCTTTTGAACCAAATTAAGTGACACTGAATAAAATCTGACACAGACCAAGAAACCAAGAAATAAAAGGGCAACAAATACACAATCGCAAAACATTATTTTAACGACAATAGAGAATGACAATGAAATATTAAAAATTCAATTCTTACCTGGTTGGGTTTTTTATTTCTTTTTTGCAACTAAACAAAACGACACAAACAATAGAAGAAATTCAACTATTTTTTAACAAATAGGTATTTCTTCAACTGTTTAAATACATAAACTCAAATATCTATTGATTGGTAAAAAAATAAAAATTTGGAACGTGTAGAGAATTTATTTAAATTTTTTATTTATTTTTTACAGACTTGTTTCTTTCTAATATTTATTATGTCACTTCACTTTCTAAGCAATTGAAATTCACTGTGTTACAATTTAACTTCACTTTTATGTGAATTATGATATTTTCAACACTGCTCTATGTACTATATATGTAATATTTGCAATAATTTCAAATAGATTGCATCCGCACGCAAACACCAACTACAACCAACTGAGTGTTGAAAAAAATTAAAAATTTTAAACTTGTGCTGTGAGTTGTTAAAGCGCGTATTCTTCATTCATCAGTCGTTTGTTGAGAAACGGCAAAACATCATTATCATAATCATAATGCGATAATTTACAATAAGCAAAAAAATAATAATATAAATAACTAAAAAAAAAAGAAAAGACAACAAGTATCAACATACTCTGTAATTGTTTTTATTTGCTTCTCTAATTTATACGCTTTTGTTCTGTTTGGCTTCAAGTAGCTTTAATAAAAACTAATAATCAACAAAAACAAACCCTTCTTTACATGCAATGCAGACTGTTGTCGTCTTGTCATGAATGAAATTTTCTTCTTGTTGTCATTTTTGCAAAATGTAAACAAAATATATTGTTGTTGTACACAATTTTACTGATTAATGTTGTTGTAGTGGTAAATGTGTAATATTGGAAAGTATTTGCTGTGTACACAAAATTAACCGTGTGTATCATATAAATACATTTGAGTTTTGATGCTGGCAATATTTAGATTTGTGTCATTTTAATTTGGCAATGCTAATGGTTGTGTTCACGGCTAGGGTGACTTGACTAAATGTAACCTAGCCCTTACACATGCAAGTGACAGTTCGAAAATCTGAACACATTCATACTCTTGCACTAAACAATCACACATGCGTGTGTAAATTTACACATGCATGCATGATTGTGTTGCGCTTTTTTAACCAAAAAGTTCGATTTTCAAACATTAGGGTTCCAATTATTGAATTAAACATTTATGATAAGACTTACATAATATGTTCAAAACTAGTTTTTATAAATCGTTTAACCGAAAATCCGGGTTTCTTTTGTGAGCCGGTTAATTTAAAATATTGATTTTCGGTTTACCTCGTTTTTGTAACTTGGTTAATGTTTTTAAAACTTGTCAATAAAATCAATCAATTTTATGTCTTTTTTATTATACCCTTCACCTTCGTGAGAAGGGTATATAAATTTTGTCATTCCGTTTGTAATTTCCACAATATAATTTTCAGACCCTATAAAGTATATATATTCTGTATCCTTATAGATAGCGGAGTCGATTTAGCCATATCCGTCTGTCTGTCTGTTGAAATCAATTTTCTGAAGACCCCAGATATCTTCGGCATCCAAATCCTTAATAATTCTGTCAGACATGCTTTCGAGAAGTTTCCTATTTAAAATCAGCAAAATCCGTCCATAAATAACGGAGATATGAGCAAAAATCCGAGACAACCTCTATTTTTGGCCTATTTTTTTATCTATATCTCGATTACTAAGTCATAAATATAGACAATATGGATATCCAATAATAGACATTTCAAAGACCTATGCAACGGCGTATATAAGGCCAAAGTAAGTCGGACCTACAATGGGTCAAAATAGGGAAAAATATTTTTTAACCCGAATTTTTTTTCACAAAAAACATTTTTTTGTCATAATTTTTTTCACTAATAAATAAAAAAAATAAATTTTTAAATTAAAAAATTTAAAAAAAAAAAAAATTGGAAGAAACTTTAAAAATTAAAAAAAAAATAATTTTTTTTTTTTAATTTTATTTTAAAGTATAATTTGGTGAAGGGCATATAAGTTCGAACTGGTTTTTTATTTACATTTGATCTGATTTAAAATCTGAACTGTTGATACATACACACAGCCTCAAAAATGAGTAAACACCACAATTTATTTGATTTTGTTTTAAGATAATGAAAATCTTAAAATCTATCCATCGATTAAAATTTTAAAGTTTCGGTTTGTTGAATAATAAATTCAGTTCTCAAAAAAGATTTAGGTCGAACTATAATGATTTTCATGATCTTAAAAAAATCAAACAATTCACTGGTGTTTACTCTCTTTTGAGGCTGTGTGTATATAAAGCTCTTTCGATACAAATTTATATTTAAATATGAGAGGACGATGAGTTTACTTACCAATTTTTTTATAATTATTACAAAAAATTAAACTATGAAAAATTACGTATAATTCAAGATGTTTAGTCTGAATTTTACTAATGATTCATTCAAAACTAATTGATTATTATACCAAACGTTAAATTGAAGCAATTTGAATTTAACGTTCTGTAACGGCTGCTTGCAATATTCATCATTAGAGTGGGTCGATTTGTAAGGCCAACATTTTTTGATATTGTGTCATCGATTTTACAAGGAAAAAATTTCCATTACAAAAATTAAAAAAAATCATTTCGAGGCGCCCAAATTCAAAAACTTTAAAAAAAAAAATTTTAAGGTTTTTTTTAATGTTCGGCTGAACATTTTTTATAAGTACGGCAACATTTATTGTTAAAGCTGATAACACTAACATTAAAGCTGCTAAGAAATCTAGAAATAGAACATTCTAGTTTTCTCCGTTAGATAGATAATTCATGAAAACGCTGGAAGATGACACTGTATATAAATAGTGGCACCGGTTGAAGTCAGTTCAGTTGATCATAGGCGCTGTTAAAATTAACATCAATAGCAATGGCAGCGTATTCATGTACATTATAAACTGTGTAATATAAGTGTGTGTATTAAAACGCAGAGTGACTTTTTAAAAGGCCTACATAAATAAAAGCGTAAGGCGGTACGTTTTTTTCCATTGAAATGCCGCTGTCACACAAGCGGTCAATAATATATTTTCATTAATTTCAAGTAAAAAAAGCACTGAATATTACTTAAAATTGTATATAGAATATTTATTTTATATTAAGTTTTCAGAAAACTAGGGTTCCAGTTGAAACAAACTTTTTGAACTTTCGACTTTTTAGTAAATCGACTTTTTATACCCTTTACCTTCGTGAGAAGGGTATATATAAATTTGTCATTCCGTCATTCGATTTTTACGTCATTGGATTTTTTCCACAATATAATTTTGAATCCTTATAGATAGCGGAGTCGATTTAGCCATGTCCGTCTGTCTGTTGAAATCAATTTTCTGAAGACCCCAGATATGGTCGGGATCCAAATCTTCAATAATTCTGTCAGACATGCTTGCGAGAAGTTTCCTATTTAAAATCAGCAAAATCCGTCCATAAATAACGGAGATATGAACAAAAATCCGAGACAACCTCTATTTTTGTTGCCTATATATGGATCCAGAATATACATATATACTTTATAGAGTCGGAAAATTATATTGTGAAGATTACAAACGGAATGACAAACTTATATGTACCCTTGTCACGAAGGTGAAGGGTATAAAAAGCTTTATTATATAAAAAAAAATGTAACTATCTAAAAAGTTGACTTTTGTCGACTTTTTTTGACTATTTGACGTTTATCGACTATTAGATTTTGAGATAACATAATCTATTGTTCGACTTTTTTCCGACCAAACAGTCGACTTTTTGCAGCAAAAAGTCGATTGTTTCGATTCACCTTCGTGAGAAGGGTATATATAAATTTGTCATTCCGTTTGTAATTTCCACAATATAATTTTCCGACGCTATAAAGTATATATATTCTGAATCCTTATAGATAGCGGTGTCGATTTAGCCATGTCCGTCTGTCTGTTGAAATCTATTTTCTGAAGACCCCAGATATCTTCGGGATCCAAATCCTCAATAATTCTGTCAGACATGCTTGCGAGAAGTTTCCTATTTAAAATCAGCAAAATCCGTCCATAAATAACGGAGATATGAGCAAAAATCCGAGACAACCTCTATTTTTGGCCTATTTTTTTTATCTATATCTCGATTACTAAGTCATAAATATAAACAATATGGATATCTAATGATAGATATTTCAAAGTCCATTGCAACGATGTATATAAGGCTATACAAAGTTGACCTACAATGGGTCAAAATCGGGAAAAATATTTTTTAACCCGAATTTTTTTTTTTCACAAAAAACTTTCTTTTGTCATAAATTTTTTTCACTAATAACTTAAAAAAGTTTTTTTAAAAAAATTGGAAAAAACTTAAAATCTATTTTAAAAAAAAAAATTAAATTTTATTTTAAGGTATAATTTGGTGAAGGGTATATAAGATTCGGCACAGCCGAATATAGCTCTCTTACTTGTTTTTTATTACTATATAGTTTATATTATATACTTTGTGCTAAGATTGAAGTTCCTCTTAACGATATCCATAGAAAGAGTTTATCCATGCAAAATGACCTGTAAACATTTAGGCCATTGGTAGGCGTTAATATGGTTCAGATTTAGAAGATTTTCGACAATTTACACGTAAACAACCCGAATGTAAACAATAGAGCGTAAATATTTCATTCAGTTGCTTGATGTTGTTGTGTATATATTAAATTTTTTACCCATACATGTACACAAATTGAATCCCTCTATTTGCCTACCATGGATGTAGACCATTCATAGGTAAAAAAATAAAATATCCGCAACACACCTGCTTCGTTGAATGCTGTCAAGCAACTGAATGAAATATTTGTATTTTTTACGCTCTTGTTGTGTGTTTTGTTTACAATCGTGTGGTGTACGTGTAAATTCACGAAAATCTTCGTAACCTCAAAAATATGAACGCGCATCACTGATTTAGACCGATGGTAGGCAAATAGAGAAATTTAATTTCTGTGTGCATGTGTGGGTAAAAAATAAAATATCCGCAACAACATCAATCAACTGAATGTGTTTTTACGCTCTATTGTTTGTTTTACACTCTATTGTTAACAATCGTGTTGTGTACGTGTAAATTTACGAAAATCTTCGTAACTTGGACAATATGAACGCGCATCACTGATTTAGACCATATTATCGTTGGGAAAATATGAGTATACCACACATATGTACATATATTCTTAAATACATATAACAGGTGGCGCAAAAGTAATCCTCCTATCAGAAAATGCTATAAGTTTTTGCCGATTATTGGTCAACTAAATAGTCAGCAATATTCCGCGTTCTGGAGCAGTGTAGCGTAATATTGTTTATTAAAGTGTATTTCGCATGTGTGTTACTACACAAATGTCAAAACAGAACTGACATTAGGGGCCAATCGCAAAATTTATAGCATTTTCTGATAGGAGGACTACTTTTGCGCCACCTTGTATATGGCTATTTACATAAGTCTGTAAATATGTAAAGTGTATATACATACGTACATATGTGTCATTATTTTAGTGTATTTAATTTTCAGCCCTAATGACACATTTGTTTTTAATTTCAATGTCACTGTGTTTAATTAACGGTACTCTTGCGATTAAAGAAATAAAGTAATTTTCTAAGTTATTAACGCGCTCAAAATTGTTCCATTGTGTCTAAACAATTAGTCAAGTATTTAGAAAATATTATTAACCAATTATATGTACTTGTGTACATTGATTCTTATCGAAAAAAAACTATCCCTCAGACACTCGATATTGATCATACGACAAGGGGATATAATTTAAACACATGTCATTTTTATAATTGACAGTTGGACATCAGAATCAATATTTTAATACATATAAGCGCTTTACTCAGTGATGGTCAGTGATTTATGATTAATAAATGTAGAAACTCAAATACTATATGTACACTAGGGTGGCCCTTAATAAACGAAAGTTGGATTTTTGCCCAGTTTGGTGAATATTGATAAAAAAAGTCATCCTGAAAAAATTTTGGGTAAATCGGTTGGGGTTAAAACGTGCCGCAATCCCTCTGAAGTTTTGAGATGCATTTACAAGGGGAAAAAAATTAAATTTTTGCAATTTAATTTGAAAGAATAGAAATATGTATGTAATTATCGTTCTATTGAGACATAAAAAACAGAAATTGGTCAAAAAATGTTAAAGTTATTAAAAATTCCCCAGGCCATTAACGTGTCTCAGGCCAATAGAACAAGAAATGTAGCAACAAAATTAACATATTTAGAGAAATATTAAAACAAAGGCTCCTTTTTACTTAAAATATATCCATATTTACTTGTATATGAGTTTACGGTATTTTCTGGTATTTCGGTAACGATGTTTTTATGATAACGGTAATGTCATCCTAAATTTAATTATTAATAAAATTTACAAACATTAAAAACAAGTTGAAAAAGGTGGTATATATTATATTTCAAATTCTCTGTTTTTATAATTTTAAATGGTTTTTATTTTAATACGGTATTTAGAGGTAATGGTATTCACGATTTTCTTGGTAACGGTAATTGCAGATATTTTGGTAACGGTAGTTTAGCGGCAACGTTAACTGTTTAACTGGTTATTTCTTAAATATTTGTGCGTAAAAATGGTTTATAAATCTTATTTTGCATGCATAAAAATTGTATTTATGTTATTTCCATTATTATTTCCAAAATAAAAATTTCTAAACTACTAAAAAATGTTCACTGGGTAAATACGACTGTCCAACTATAAATTAATAGTTGCAGGAGTATAAGATTTGACGATTCACATTAATTTTTCAAATCAAGTTTGGACAATTAGTTTGAGGTAGTATTTCAGCAACATTCTTTATAAAAATAAAACCAAATTTTAGATGGGTGGTAGAAGGATTTACAAGGTCATTAAGCATTTACGTTAAATTATACAAGAAAAATGTTAAAATCAATTTAATTAATCAATCAAAACACAGGAGAGAACTAAAAAAATATTTTGCTTCTTTTTATAATGAAATAAAGAACTTGGTATTTAAATAAATGGTATCTTTTTAGACCGCGTCGATGTAAAAATAGAATAAAAAAGATGTGTTTGAGACATTATATACCCTTCACCAAATTATACTTCAAAATAAAAATTTTAAATATTTTAACGTAGACAAAATGTTGTTTTTTCATTTTTTTAGAAAAATGTTTTCGAATTGTTTTTTAAAATTTTTTTTTTGAAATTTTAAAAATTTTGTTTTTTCAGATTTTTTAATATTTAACGAAATAAACTTTTGGTGAAAAAACAACAAGTAAGAGAGATATATTCGGCTGTGCCGAATCTTATATACCCTTCACCAAATTATACTTCAAAAAAAAATTTTTAAATATTTTTAGGTAAACAAAATTTATTTTTTTTTCCAATTGTTTCTTTTCAATTTATTGAAAAAAATTTTTTTTTAGATTTTTTTTTTTTTTAAATTTTTTTTTTTTAAATTTAAAAATTTTTTTTTTCAATATTTAGCCAAAAACAATTTTTGGTGAAAAAAAAAATTCGGGTTAAAAATTTTTTCCCGATTTTGACCCATTGTAGGTCCAACTTACTATGTTCTTATATACGTCGTTGCAAAGGTCTTTGAAATATCTATCATTAGATATCCATATTGTCTATATTAATGACTTAGTAATCCAGATATAGGTCATAAAATAGGTAAAAAATCGAGGTTGTCCTGGTTTTTTCCTTATATCTCAGACATTTGTGGACCGATTTTGCTGATTTTAAATACCAAACTTCTCGAAAGCATGTCTGACAGAATTATTCAAGATTTGGATCCCGAAGATATCTGGGGTCTTCAGAAAATTGATTTCAACAGACAGACAGTCGGACAGACAGACAGACGGACATGGCTAAATCGACACCGCTATCTATAAGGATCCAGAATATATATACTTTATAGGGTCGGAAAATTATATTGTGGAAATTACAAACGGAATGACAAATTTATATATACCTTCTCACGAAGGTGAAGGGTATAAAAATCGGGTTAAAATTTTTTCCTGGTTTTTTCCTTATATGTCAGCCATTTGTGGACCGATTTTCTCGATTTTAAATAGCAACCGAGCCGGAAGAATTCCGGAGATAATGATGTATGAATCGTGTATTCAGTGATTTCAACAGACAGACAGACAGACGGACATGACTTAATCGACTCCGATATTTATAAGGATCCAGAATATATACACTTTATAGGTTCGGAAAATTATATTGTGGAAATTACAAACGGAATGACAAACTTATATATACCCTTCTCACAAAGGTGAAGGGTATAAAAAGCTGTGTTTGAGACGTTATAGACAATTTTTTTATTTTTCTTAATTTCTTTGAATGCTATTAAGTATGTTTGGAATATGACATTGAACTTTGGAACCGACAGCTGCATTTGGTCGATTACTCGGGTTATGATGACTTTAAGGCAGGGAAAGGCAACCTATACTATTACATTTTACGATTGTATTAGATATACTCTCTCACCACGAATCGGTGTTGCCAGTAAACTGTCGTCTATTTTCCTCAATTAAAAATGTAAAATCTCATATTGTTCTTAATACATCTTAAACAGTTGGGACAAATTTGTTTTCTCTGGCAACGCTGATTCTTAAATTGTGCGATACACAACCTGTTTGTTTGAATGCTCAAGCTAGACTGATTAAAGTTGTTTATTTCTCTACAATGCGTGTTCACTCGTACGTAAGAGAAGAGTAAATGAAAAACGCGGCGCCCATCTTTTTCCTTTCCCTGCTTTGAGGGCACCGGTCGATTGCGACTTCTTTGCACAGACCGGTGACTTAAGAAAACCTAACAAGGAAAAGTATTGTATATAATGTCGATTGTGTCGTTTGCTGTGTGACACACAGCTCCATCCTGCTGGAACCATTACGTCCGCATCATTCAAATCGGACCTAATAAATTGATTATCATTGATTTGATCGAAGCCATTTTGTTGCAAAGCCAATGATCCAGAAAAGTTTTTCGTCTAAATTGAAACTCGAAACTTCGAAGAATCATAAGATTATATTGTGTTAATGTAAGTTGATAAATGTGAGCAAATCCATATAGTAAAAGTCTAAAATTTTGTTCAAAATCAAAAATTGTTTTCATGTTATTCGATACGTCCTTTATAGTCCCTTCATATGATATGGACATTCTTTAACATTCCTTTGAAAGAAATATAAAAAAATCAATAAAACATATTTCCTGTGATCTAGCTTACTAACTAGGGCTAGAACAAACATTTTTAGAAATCGATTTTTTTAAGAGTGATTTATATAATTTAATGTACGTAAAATTGATTTCCAGGATAAATCCCACTCAGGGAAATCACTTTTACGCATTAATAACTTAGCATACCTGACATATGGTCAGTTATGAACCGATTCTAACAAATTATGGAAGAAATTTAATTGATGTGAAAATATCTTTTCGATATAATCATATCAACATCAATAAGTAATTTATGTGCGTCAGATATATTTTCCGGAGCGGGCTGTATATGGGAGCTATGGTCAATTATGAATCGATCGTGACAAAATATGAAAATTCTGAAAAGACCCTTTTATAGAAGCTATCGTAAACTATGAACCAATTTGGTTGTATGATTTTGGCTTACATTTAACTTGATATTCCGGAGATTTATATTGATACTCATTTACTCTAAAATACTGTTACCGTTGTTCTATAAATAATAAAGTTATGAAAATACTCATTTAATCTTTTTTTAATTTTTTGTTAATTTTATTCATACACTCAGGGAAATCTTGCAACTTAAAAATAAGAACGTGTCATATTAAATCAATAATTTTCATCTTTAAATTAATATTTTTCCATATTGAAATAAAAAAATTCAATATAACTAGTTTTTCGTTAATGTTTCTTATTGATTCAATATGGTTTTTATTGATTTTAAGTTGTTTTTTCTATGGCTGTAGTTTAAGTCAAACAGAAATTGTCATTATCATTAAAATACCGTTACCGCTAAAACAAATAATTCAAATAAGTATTACCGTAACCTTTTTACATTGCTTTAAAGTATTATTCCGAGTGGCCACTATTAAGGAGTGAGATTGAAAAATTCTTAACTTCAGTGCTCTGTTTTTGGCCTCTAAATTTTTAGCAGCGTTCCTGTCAGGAACTTTTTGAGCCTTGTATGTTTTTAAACCTGCATTAGCTTTAACTTTTCGTACCAAATAGTCCGAGCACTGAGCTAACCGGGCAGCTTTCCTACCAGATGTGTTGGGAGCTCTTTTGAAAATGCTTTAAATTTTTTTGGATTTAGAACATCATGTGGACCATTCCTTCTACCTGAACCAGGTTTTCTATCAACGGACAAGTTCTCTCGGTACTCTTTAATAACATTGGAAACAGTTTGACGGCAGACCTTCGAATGCTTGGCCAACTTTATGTAGGACCAAGTTGGGTTTTGTTGAAAATATTTAATAATTTTAGTAAGCACTTTTTTCTGGTCACTCATTTTAATCAGATTAACAACAAATGAATATAATTGACATTAAACATAATAACTGACATGTTTTACAAAGGTAACTTGATCAAAAAAAAAAAATCAAATAATACTTGGGTTAAAAGTTTTAATGAAAAACGTGTGTTAAGAATTTTACGATCTCACTCCTTATGTATGTTAGAAGAACTCATAGACCGATTCCATCCAAATTCAATAAGCTTTGATATTGGGAAGTGTTCAGTCACAATTACAAAGTTTATATAGACAGATGGATATTGCTTAATCGACTCAAATAGGAACCCTGAGTCTATAGATGTAATTTAAGACTAATATTTTTGGTTGTTACAAATATCAATACAAAAGCCTAATACTCTCCTCAACATGGTGGTGTCAGTTGTACAAAAATCAATTAGTATCCCAATATTTAAAATAATATGAAATTAAACTATACTTATTTCACTTACAGACGATTAAAACTATAAGTTTCCATTGAATTCGTAAATACATCCACAATTATTTTCAAGTGAAAAAAGTAAATCAAACACTTTTCTAGATTCTATTATAAAATAGTTTAGTTAGTTCACTTTTTTTTCGATTAACTGCCAGACTTCAGCGGTACTTCATTTGATAGCAACTTAAAACAAATAAATGTTTAAAATTATTAAAACAAACACAATTTCAAACCAACCACTCTCTATACATTATGCAGTATTTAAAACAAAACGACAAAAAATAATCAATTTGCAATATTTATTAAACACTATTTAAATTATTCATATTTGTTATAATATATTTATTATTTTAGTTTTTTTCTTTCTTTTTATTTTGGTTTTCCAACCAAATATTTCATATTAAACGATTAACAATGTAAGACATTAACACGGTTAAAGGACTAAATTATAACTGAAATAAAAAACACACACCAAAACAAAAAAAAAAACTATGAAATGAAATAAAAACAAAAGGAATAAAATAAAAACAAAACAATATTTTGAATACTATTTAACACACTTTTAGACGACACGAATACCGCTAGTAATCGAAAAACAATTTCAAGGAATACATACAGTGGAATCTCTTTTATGCGGTTCGGCGGCTCAAAATATTAAAAAAATGAAATTGAATTAGGTCAATAACTCTCATCATTTTACTATACCTGTTATTTCAAATTTAAGGATTTCGGGAGAAGTTTAATTTTTGGTAATAATTTGCAATATTATTCTATAATAGCTTCGCCGCCCAATCGTAATAAAATGAAAGCTAACTGAAACATTAACTTGGCTATATGTCAATATATAGTGGTCCAAATGAGAAAAGGACGATCATTTCTGATCGCTTATATTTGCAGGCAAACATCGATTTTTAAAATGAACTAATTCCCTTTTTTTAATTCCCATTTTATTCATAAGTACCTAATTTCATGTTTCTAGATTCATACCAGTAACAGTGACATAAAATGCTGCATTTAGTTCACATTTTTGCGTCCTCACTTCTTGTTTGTGTTCCTACAAGTATTATTAAAGAAAATTCAAAAGCTACCAATGGAAAAAAAGTACTGTTAACTCTCTTTTTGAATTCTCAAACATTCAGGATAACATGTCCCAATTTCATGTATATTGGTTCATTGTAATAGAAACATAGAAAAGTACCATTAAGTGCCCCTTGTGGATTCTACTCATTTCGGTTTATAGGTATCTAATTTCATGATTCTAGGTTCATTATTATAAAATATTAAGAAAGTATTATTCGAATAAATTAATGTACTAATTTTCACCCCATGTGATTCTTAGTCACTCAGAAATATATGTGTTTAATTTCTTGTTTCTAAGACCATTATTATAAAATATTCAAAAAGGACTTTTATTGACAAAAAAGTACTTACGTACTCAGGATCATGTGTTTCTAATTTCAAGATTCTAGTTTCATTATTATAAAGATCCCCCAATGATTCTAACCCGCTTAGTACTGTATATGCTTAAATTCATGTTTCTAGTTCTCGTATTATAGAAAACTCTAAAAGTACAATTAGAGGAACGAAGAAGTACTATTTGTTCTCTCTTTATGACACCTTTATAGTTTTAAGCAGCTTTGATGTCGTTAAGTTAAATAATTTCAAATATTAAAAAAGTACCTTTAGGAGAAAAAGTACCCATTTCTCTTTTATTCTTTAACACGCGCCATGTTTGAAATATCAAAATACTCCAGTTTGGCGATTTTTATACCCTTCACCTTCGTGAGAAGGGTATATATCAATTTGTCATTCCGTTTGTAATTTCCACAATATAATTTTCGGACCCTATAAAGTATATATATTCTGGATCCTTATAGATAGCGGAGTCGATTAAGCCATGTCCGTCCGTCTGTCTGTCTGTTGAAATCAATTTTCTGGAGACCCCAGATATCTTCGGGATCCAAATCTTCAATAATTCTGTCAGACATGCTTTCGAGAAGTTTCCTATTTAAAATCAACAAAATCCGTCCATAAATAACGGAGATATGAGCAAAAATCCGAGACAACCTCTGAAAATTTCATCTAAAAAAGACAATTTATTGCATGCTTTGACAAAAAAGCAACAAAACGTACATATCTTTGGATGTGTGTTGGCTTCATAGCTTTGCGTATTTTGTTTTTGTTTTTTTTTTGTGTTTCGTTTGGCGTTGTTGTTTTTATACTCTTCACCTTCGTGAGATTGTAAGATTGTCATTTCGTTTGTAACTTCTACAATATAATCTGTTCGTCAGCAATTAAATGTAAAAATTTTAAAAGTTTTCTTGATATATTTAGGATGCTATACGCTGAAAATGTGCAATTAATGTATCCACAACAAAGGTGAAGGGTATATAAGATTTGGCATAGCCGAATATAGCACTCTTACTTGTTTTTTGTGACACAGATATATCTAAAACGATTCATGTCTGTATATGTGCTTAAAAAAACATATGTTTTAAAAAGTACCAATTTTGGTACCGGATTTGGTCCAATTAACATGTTCGCACTCGAGTACCAAATTCCAATCTGTTAGTTAATTTTTGTAAAACTGGAGGAACCAATGTTTAAAATTTTATCAAAATTCGCTTAATAATTTCGAATAAAATGTACATATTTTCCCGTTTTTACCCCTTTTTGTTTCTCATTGAGATGATAAAAAGTTTATTCAAATAATTTTTTTAAAATATGGAAAAACATATTTTATGAAAAAAATAACAAAAATAAATACAATTTTTACCCCCAAATGTTCGAATTTCCGAAAAGTACCAAATTTATATATCGTATTTTTCGATAAGTAAATAATACCATTTTTAAGCATAGTTTTTACCCATTTTCTCGAATTTCCAAAAAAGGAACCAAACACCCGCCTGCTTATTTTTTAAGTAGATTAAGATGCTTTTAAATGATTTTTGTTTCTGTAATAGTTTAGAAGATACAGTCGAACTTCTCTATAGTGAACTTCTATACAATGAAGCTCTCCCTATTATGAATTGATTTCAAATACACAACTTTTTCCCTTCCAATTTCAAGTTTTCTATACAATGAAGCAATTTTGCAGGTGTAATATTTGACTCACATGCGTTTTTGTCTCCATATAATGAATTTTTCAAACAATTTTCTATTACGCATACTAACAACTCTGTGTACCGAGAAAGATGCCACATATAATGAGGGGATTCCCAAAAGAGGAAAATATAACATCAATAACAATTTTGCACAGTGTGGAATGCCTTTGTAAAATCAGAAACAATTGCGAATTGTTCCAGAAAGGCAGGATTTTCCAAAGATGGCGTGCGGACTCATTGGGATGAGGAAGACTTTCTTCCGTTAGCTGATTTGCCTGCTCTACAGGCTTCATTTAGGGAAGTAACGAACGTTGATGCATCATTTGAAGATTATGTCAATGTTGATATTGATGTGCAGACCATGGGCATCCCATCCGATGAGAATATTCTCATTAGTGTTCTGGAAACTCGTTGAGTTTCGGCTATGGCAGGTGCATACATATTTATTAGTTTTCTGTGCATACATACATATTTTAATCCTAATGCCAAATAAATGTGTGATGTACATTAATTTTACATTTATAGAGTCAAGAATTGGCTGATTGGTGAAGAATTGGCTGACGTCAATAAGACGTTACCTATACTGGAGCACGTTTCTTCATCAATAGATGTACTTCGAACTTTTGTCTAATCCAAACTAAAATACCTGATTATTTTAAATAAAAATGGAAAAAATATAATTTTTATATAATGGTTTTGTTATTTGGTATTACAAGGTTTTGATGTGGAAGAAAAATGGAAAAGTATAACCCAAACTAATATGCATAATTATTTTAAATAAAAAGGCGCAAAAATATAATTTCTGTATAATGAAGTTTCTATATAATGAAGTGATTTTCTGGTCCCGTCAAGATTCATTATAGGGAAGTTCGACTGTATAAGGTTACTGATGTTACCCCCTAAACTTTCGAATTTCCAAAAATCCATTCTTAGTAAATCTACATGGGGAGAGGATAACCTATAGTACAAATTTCATGTCTCTAGCTTTTGGCGTTCGGGCTGGACGATGTTGAATCAGTCAGTCAGACACTCAGTAACGTTACTCTTTTATATATTTTTGCAGTTTTAATAAAATAAATTCAGAATAATAAAACATAAACCACACTGAATATAAATACATGTATTGTTACGAAATTGTACTATGAATTTGAATTTAACGGTCTGTAACGACTGCTTGCAACATTCATCATGTTTATAAACATGTTCAGTAGAAGCTACTACTTATCATGTCTATCAATATAAACTTGTACTTATTTATTTATCAAGCACTCAATTATTAGCATTGTTTGTAAGTATGGCAACACTAAATGCTAACATTAGCATTGAAGCTGCTGATAGCTCTAGAAATAGAGCATTCTAGTTTTATCCGTTAAGATAATACTGGAAGGAAGATGGCGCTGTGTATAAATAGTTACAGGGGTTGCAGGCGGTGGTTGAGTTGTTACAATTTTAAACTACTAAACTGCTTTTATTTGCAATCGAAAATATTCGGTTTATTTAAAGGAAATAAACCACCATTGTTAAATGGTAAAAACGTAATAATATATAAATTTTACTATTCGTTCACTATCGGGGTAAACTTGTTCCATATTTTTGAAAGATTAAACTATGTTACACCAAAAATATGCAGGAGTTCTGAGGCAGTAAAAATTTGTTTTTCTCTTGTGAAAAAGCATATTAAAGTAGCTTTCCAAAAGATGTAAGTAAATAAAATCGACATTTTCGAGTTTTTCATACAAATGCTTGTTCTTTTTAGCTTATAGTATACAGCATAGAGAATACACATAGAGCAGAAACTTTCCTGTCAAAGACCTAACTCTGTTGTCAAAAACCTAAGTGGTGAGAATGTATTAGTGAAAAAACTATGTGAAAACAAAAACAACAGTCGTATGTGTAATTTTTTTGTTTAAGTTTTTTTCTAGTTTTCGCTCTATGTATATTTTCTTTATGGTCTTTAAACTATCGTAACTCAGCCATTTTTACTAATATTTGTTTTTTTCCAAGATAAAACTTATATCTTTCAAATAATGAAAACTATTTTAAAATAAAATTAGTTTAAAAAAAAACATATTTATGAAGTTGTAACTTTAAGCATACCGTTATTTTACTAAAACGAAGTGCTCTATAAAAAGTATAGGTATTTCCGTACTCTATGGACTCCAATAAACAGAATAACATGAGAACACCAGCATATTTTTTATCGTTGACATAATTAAAAAATGTTGAAGAAATTTCACAGAAACATTCTATGAGATTAAATTTTAATAAAAATGGAAACTTTTATGTACATCGGGGTCAAAAAAGACCCAATTTATTAAAATGCTTAAAACGTTTACACTGTCTGATTTAAATGTTGGAAAGATGAATTTTGGAACATTTTATTATTTTTTTTTTTAATAAATTGGTGACACAATACCATAAAAGGCTTAATTTTCATATAGATATCAATGGCTTAATATAGAAAAATCGTATCTCGTTATTTTTCAAAATCGGGTTTTTCACATATTCTGGTAGACAAAACTCAAATACACCTCTCCTATGTTGACGAAAAACAGATTTACAGTAATTAAAAAAACTCTAACTCATTTCAATAATAGTTTGAAAGAAAAAGCCCTAACTCATTTAATGTTGAATGTATATTTTTTGGTTTATATCAAAACAAACAACTTTTCTAAAAGTATATTTCGATATAATACAAATTTTTAGTTGTTTATTTTTTGTTTAAATTTTTTCCTTCTCCTGTAAAGTAACTAAAAGTTGAGATACGACCTTTCTATATTAAGCCATCGATATGTATTTCGATTCCTCTTTTAATTTTAAACCTCGTTAAATATTTTTCCAAAGTTTCATAAAAATCCATCAATAATAATAAAAATATTATAGATTTGTACCTTTAATATATCAACAAAATATCATAATTACTTAAACGTTTAATTGAGATTCTACTGTTTATACAGAACTAAGACTCTTTATGACTTTTGCGACTTATGACAAGTCCCCTGGTATGAGTCTGCTTGATAATTACGACCACGGCGAATGAATTCTACAAATACGGTTAAACAATGTAGGCAAATGAGTGTTTGTTGTTGTCGTTTCCTCAGACATTTTATTTCCTTTTGCCATTCAGCTTGAGTTTTAGTTTTAGTTTTTTTTTATTTTATTCTAGAATTTAGTCAGTCGTCGTCATACATTTGAATTTCATACGAAAAGGTATTAATGTCAGGATAAGCAAGTGTGATAATTTGTAAAAGTTAAGGGAGACCGTTACAAATGAACTCTATGCTAAATTCGAATTTATTTACCTACTTCATATTTAAACATATTTTGATAAGAAACAAAAATCACTTTAATAGAAAATAATTAATAGTGTTATATTCGGCTGTGTCGAATTTTATATACCCACCACCAATATAATATGGGCAACGCATTTTTAATAAAAGTATTTTCTATTACTAGAAATTATAATTTTAGCCTTGCTAGATTCATGCATTTAATTGTTATCGGGAACCAAATATTTATAGTGATTAGTCGGAACAAAGTTTTTATATCTTTTGATCGTACTTTCTTAATTTTCGACTCATAAGTTAACATTTCGTATCGAGTAAAATGCACCCCCTCTAGGTCTTATCGTTACTTCAACTACGTAACTATGTCGTTTTAGAATTTTGTAAGGACCCAGAGTATATATACGTTTGTGCGTCTACTTCCAATAATATATTGATATCTCCCGAATTAGAACACATACATAGTAGTATTAAATCTGGGGGCAAATTTAAAGTCCACCCGATATATTATTTGTTTTATTTGTTTATACTCACAACTATTTTGAACAAATTTTGGATAGAAAATCTAGGTATTTGTGGGTATTTTCTTATATCTCAAACATTTGTTGGGCGATTTTCATGATGACTATCTCACAGCCCAAACGACTGAAGCTAGAATCATGAAATTTTAACTGTGGGTTCCTCCCTCCCCAAAGATAAGAAGGGATTTTTGAAAATTCGAACGTTTAAGGGGTAAAAATGGGTAAAACGGGTAAATTCGGTAACCTTATATCTTCAAAACTAATAAAGATACAAAAAAACTTAAAATTGAATGTTACTCCATTTAAAAAATAAGCTGACAGGTGTTTCGTATTTTTTCGAAATTCGAACCTTTTAGGGGAGAAAACTGGTAAAAACTCTATTTTGGTACTTTTTTGGCACCCTATGTATCTTTTAAACTAATAAACATAGAAACAAATTTTAAATCGTATTCTTTACTTATTAAAAAATAAAAAATATAAGTTTGGTACTTTTTGGAAATTCGAACACTTAAGGGATAAAAATTGTGTTTATTTTTGGTACTTTTTCATAAAATACTGTTTTTTTTATAATTTGACATAGAGATACGAATATTTTATTATGAGCTCCCACCACGATACAAACTTATTTGAATATAATTTTACCACCGTAATGGGGATAAAAAAAAGTACCAAAAAGTGGATAAAATCGGGAAAATACATTTTATTTGAAATTATTAAGCCAATTTTGATAATTTTCGTAACATTGGATTGATACAAAAATTAACTAACAGGTTTTATTTGGAACTCGAGTGCCAAGGTTTATATTGGGCCAAATCCGGGTAAACAGTTTAGTACTTTTATTAAAACATATTTTTTCTTGGGCACATTAACACAGATTTTAATCGTTTGAGACATGTCTTTATCATAATCAATTTTGGCAAAATGGAATATTTTTAAATTTAAAACTTGAGGGGTGTTCAGGGAGGAAAAGGGAAATTGGTACTTTTCTACTAATGCTACTTTTTTAATATTTTACATTATTTTACTTATCGACATTAAAGTTAGCTGATATGTATCTGAGTGAAGTTAAGAATAGGGGTTTATATTTAGGTACCAAAATGTGAGAACTGAATTATAGGTGCTTTTTAATTGTTCTAATGGTACTTTTTGAATTTGCAATAACAATGGACTTAGAAACATGAAATTAAGCATATATGGTCCTAAGTGAGTGAGAATTCTAGGGGGAGACTTTTTGGTACTTTTTCTTTATTGGAATGGTACTTTTTGTAATTTCTCCAATAATGAACCTAGAAACATGAAATAAAGGTTATGGACCCGAATGAGTGGGAAACCACAAGTGTGGGCTTTTTGGTACTTTTTCTATATTCTAATGGTACTTTTTGAAATTTTTATAACAATGGACTTAGGAACATAAAATTAAGCATATATAGTCCTAAGTGAGTGGGAACTCTAGGGAGAGACTTTTTGGTACTTTTTCTTTATTCGAATGGTACTTTTTGTAATTTCTTCACCAATAAACTTAGAAACATGAAATAAAGCTTTTACATGGGCCGAGTGGGTGGGAATCCACAAGTGGCTGCTTTTTGGTACTTTTTTAATCTTCTAATGGTACTTTTTGAATTTTCTATAACAATGGAATTAGAAACATGAAATTAAGCATACATGGTCCTAAGTCAGTGAGAATTCTAGGGGGAGACTTTTTGGTACTTTTTGTAATTTCTTCATCAATGAACCTAGAAACATGAAATAAATGTTATATGGACCCGAGTGAGTGGGAATCCACAAATGGGGGACTTATGGTACTTTTTCTTTGTTCTAATTGTACTTTTTGAATTCTCTATAATAATGGACGTAGAAACACGAAATAAAGCATATATGGTCATAAGTGAGAGAGAATTGAAGGTGGGGACAATATGGTACTTTTTCTTTATTCTAAAGGTACTTTTCAAATGTTTTATAAAAATGGACCTAGAAACTTGAAATTAAGCATATATGGTCCTAAGTGACTTTGAATTCTAGGGGGAGACTTTTTGGTACTTTTTCTTTATTCGAATGGTACCTTTTGAATTTTCTATAACAATGGAATTAGAAACATGAAATTAAGCATATATGGTCCTAAGTGAGTGAGAATTCTAGGGGGTGTCTTTTTGGTACTTTTTCTTTATTCGAATGGTACTTTTTGTAATGAATTAATAAACATGAAACTAGAGACATGTTATCCTGAATTAGTATTAATTCACAAACGGAGACTTAATAGTACTATTTATTTTACCCAATTGGGGTGGCGAAGCACACCGGGTCAGCTAGTATCTTATATAGTGGTAACGCCATTCCACATTGTATAATACAAATCTCCTTTTGCAAACGCTTTAATAAACTAAATTTTTGTCCATACATTTATTTTAGTGGCTACAATATCAAACGGAGGATTAAAAAATACAAAAGGCCTCAAATGAGTTAAGGCAATTTTTACACGAATGAAGTATAACAGGAATGAAAATGTCACATAATATACTGCAGCCTTAAAGTCACAATGTCATAACACACGACATTTTAATGTGACTTTTGTAAAGTTTGTAACTTTTAATAGTGTAAAAAAAAAAAAACATTAAATAAGAGTCACTGCCATCCTCTAATGAATGATTACAATGAATTTTTAAGTGTTGCCCAACATAAGTTTTGTTTAAGAAAATAATATAATTTGTTAGTTAATTAAATAATAAAGTTTTGTTGAATTGGAATGCTATTTAATGCGTGCTTGCCAATAGTAATTTGATTTTAATTTAACTTTTTATAATAAGTAGCGTTAACACAAAGGTAACAATTTCTTCAAGTGGTAGCAATAAATATCAGCAGAAAAATTATTTATTTAACTAATACATTTCAAAGACAAGGCAATTAATAAAGCTGAACTTCTACAACTTAAGTGGCAACTCTAACAACTTAACACTGCCATAAAAAAAATATTTAACGTATGACGTTTAAATAAAAATAAAATTGTAACAAGGAAAACAATTAGTAGCATGTTTGAAAAAGGAACATAAACACTAGCACCCGTATTTATGTATGTATATAAATACATTAGAGTGGCACCGTAAAATTCTACCTTAGACCTCAATCATATTCGAGTACACTTTTCTGGAATGACATAATCGATTGACCTCAATGCACGATCCGTTTAAAATTTTCATCACTGAAACTTCCGCTCACTTTAAAATTCATTATTCATGAATTAGCAGCCATCCTAATGTACATATGTTTATTGAAACTTAATAGGGAAATCGTAGAGGTGACTGACTGACTATGTATTTATTTAACAAATATTCTAAGTTTAAGGACGCCATTACTAAAACCTGTTCATTTTAATATATGTATGTATGTACAATGTATAAATATATACATTACTGACACTAAATAATTTGGGAAACTTTTATTCGAAAAAATATATATGTTTATCTTTGCAAGGTTTCATTAGTTTTGTAGCTGTATTTAAGAACACGTTTTCTCTTAAAGTTGTTGTTGATTATTTTGGAAATCGCTTAAGGCTAAGAAATTAACTGTAATTAGTTCGAAAAGTTGAGTTGACATGTGTATAATGGTTGATAACTTCGATTACTTATTTATGTTGTGTAAATAACAGTTAAATTAACAAGTGTAAAAATGTTCCTATCCACTATTTACTCTTGAAGATCAAAGCCTTAATATATATTTTTAAGTAAATATCAACTTTAAGACATATTTATTCTAATCGCTTAGCTGGAATCAAACAATTAAAACCTATTTTGTATGGCTCAATATGCTCCGGATTATTATCGGCCCTCTTTTTGTTATACTAAATGCAACCACAAATCTATAAAGTTTAAAAAAAAAACTCTTGGGAATTATGGATTTTTAAATAATAAATATCATTATGCTTTCCGTTCATTATAGAGTTCCGCATCTTTGGGAGAGTCCATGTCATAAAAAATGTTTATGTCGAGATATTTGAGTCTACGAGACCTTATAAAGTGTATATATTCTTGATCTTATTAGATAGCAGTTCAATATAGCGATGTTAGTCTGAACTGGCTGTTGTTGAAAACAGGGTTTCCGGTGCTTTGGTATCAATATATTAAACTAGCTGACCCGGTGCGTTTCGCCACCCCAATTGGATGAAATGAATAGTACTGTTAAGTCTCCCTTTTGTGAATTATACTAATTCAGGATAACATGATTCAAAATCAAGGATATATTAAACACAAATATAAAACTTGGTTATCTTCTGTTTCGTGACGCCTTCGTATGCTTTGTGATTTTAACGAGATGTTTCAAAAGGACCACTATATCATTGCTTAGAAATTTAGTTCATATTTAAGGAATATTTTATAAGTATTATACATACAGTAGCGGCTAGCTATTTGGGAACAAATATATGAATTTTTTTATCGACTGAATTTTAAGTGCGATAGTGCCAAAACAAAAGGACCTAGGGGTATGAAATTTAATATTGTTACGAATGTGCAATAGCGATTTGAATTTAACGGTCCGCAACGACTGCCTGCAACATTCATCATGTTTATAAACACGTCCATCAGTAGAAGCTTCTACTTATCAACAATGTTGATAGCATGCGGTTATTAGCATTGTTTGTAAGTATGGCAGCACTGTATGTTTAAGCTGCTAACTAGGGTTCTATAGTTGAAACAAAAAGTCGACTTTTCGAACTTTCGACTTTTTTCGATTTTTAAAAAGTCGACTTTTCGAACTTTCGACTTTTGGTAATTTATGAATAGTCGACTTTTCGAACTTTCGACTTTTTAGTTAAATCGACTTTTTTCGACTTTTCGACTTTTTTCGACTATTTTCGACTTTCCGACTATTTTCGACTTTTTTCCACTTTTTACCATTTTTTGTAAAAAATACATGGTTTCTGCATTTATTGATGCGCCTTGTGTTAATTTTAGCAATAAAAATTAAATGTATTAAGGCGATAATATATAATATGTAGAAAGAGCATTTTTTTATGAACATTTACTTATTATTTATTTTTGCATACACTAGAAAAAATGTAAGAGTACCAAATTGCAATAACATAAAATTATTATGTTATTCTGTGCATATTTTGTTTTAGTATAATGTTGCAATTAAAAATTTTTTTAACAATCTTAAAAGTCGACTTTTTTCGACTTTTATCGACTATTCGACTTTTTTTCGACTATTCGACTTTTGTGATAACTAATCGAATGTTCGACTTTTTTGTGACCAAAAAGTCGACTTAGACTTTTCGACTTTTTTCAGCAAAAAGTCGATTGTTCGAACAATCGAACAATCGACTTATAGAACCCTACTGCTAACATTAACATCGAAAGCTCTAGAATTCGAATGTACTAGTTTGTCCGTTAAGAGCATTGTAGAAGATTCCCGATAGATGGCGCGTGTATAAATAGTGGCAGTCGTGAGTTGATCATAGGCGCTGTTAGAGTTAACATCAATTGCCTTGTACATTTAAGTTTGTACATTATAAAGTGTGTGTGCATTTCTGCGAATTGATAAGCGTGTATAAAGACACTGAGTGAATATTTGAACTGTTGTTGGTGTACATTTAAATAAATAAAGATGTTTTACAATTTTTAAACTACTAAAACTGCTTTTATTTGCAATCAAAAGTATCCGGTTTATTTAAAGGAAATAAACCCCGTTTTTAAAAGGTACAAACGTAACAATATTAACATTTTAAGTTGCTCAAAAAAATCGATACAACATATGTGGAAATACGTTGACCTGCCTCAGCGAACATCCGTTAATAACATGATATAGCCGAAACAAGTGGAACTATAAATACGGAATTTGGTCTGAATATTTTCTAATAATCAAAATATAATTATATAAAAGTTGGGAAACATGTTTATTAAAAAAAAAAAATCCTGTCAGGTTGTAGAAAAACCGTTTGTGTTCGTGGTGAATATGTATGAATTGACACAGCTCCATAAAACACATTTGTGTATTAAAACATTTGAAAAATTAATTGAGAATCACATGGAATTTAGCAAACAATTTTGTCCCAAATTAGCTGACCACCACTGTATATAAGTTAGACAGCCTCTCTTAGGACATTAATACGAATCTGTTTTGTTACACTATCAGTAGATTAATATTTAATTGTACATTTGTAAATTATCATTTAAATGGAATTTAACCAAACAATATATTTTTGCTTTGTTTAGCATTTACGTTTTATACATCCAAATATACAGCTATGTACATAGACACTTTATTTTTTTAGTTTATGTGTATATAATATTCCAAAAATAAAAAATAAATACTAATTATTTCCTGTCGCGACACGCAATTTCATAATTGCGGCAATGTTTTCTTTAATTTAATGTTAAACGTTTAATGAAACTCGAATCTGGTATACCCACCATCAATATGTGACAACAAAGTATTTTTCTGATAGAGGGGTTATATGGAGTTAGGGTCAATTATGGACCGATCATTACAAAAGATGGTAAAACGATTTAGGTTCATATAAATCTTATTTATGCCCAATTCCATGACGATATTAATTATAATTACTATAAAACAATTATAAATGTTCAAGTCATCTGAATAATCAACATATGACTGCTCAAACAATATTTCGGGGGGACATTTGTATGGGGATTGGTGAAATCATAATCCGATAATTATTAATTTTTTAATATTTTAATAAAAAAAATTTTAAATTTTTATGCCTTCACCATGAGTGGACAATTTATATGCAAGTTTTTCAATCCGTTTGTAATTTCCATTTTCTACAAATTAAAAATTTACAATTTTTTTCCAATATCTTAACAAACATTTTTAATTTTGATTTAAGCTCTTTAAATTCCGATTATTTTTTTCATATATCATATTTTATCTTACAAAAACAATAACGTTAACATTTTATTCTTTCTATTCGTCTTTTTGAGAACAAACGAGTAAGAGAGCTATATTCGAATTATACTTAAAAATAAAATTTAAAAAAAAAAAAAATTAAAATTTTTTTTTTTTTTCAAAATTGTTTTTTAAAAGTTTTTTTCAATTTTTATTTTTTTTTTTTTTAATTTATTAGTGAACAAAATTTTTGACAAAATAATGTTTTTTGTGAAAAAAATAAAATTTGGGTTAAAAAATATTTTCCCGATTTTGACCCATTGTAGTTCCAACTTTGTATAACCTTATATATATATCGTTGCAATGAACTTTGAAATATCTATCATTAGATATCCATATTGTCTATATTTATGACTTAGTAATCGAGATATAGATAAAAAAATATGCCAAAAATAGAGGTTGTCTCGGATTTTTGCTTATATCTCCGTTATTTATGGACGGATTTTGCTGATTTTAAATAGGAAACTTCTGGAAAGCATGTCTGACAGAATTATTGAGGATCACGAAGATATCTGGGGTCTTCAGAAAATTGATTTCAACAGACAGACAGACGGACATGGCTAAATCGACTACGCTATCTATAAGGATTCTGAATATATATACTTTATAGGGTCGGAAAATTATATTGCGGAAATTACAAACGGAATAACAAATTTATTTATATCCTTCTCACGAAGGTAAAGGGTATAAAAACGGCAAATCACACTTTGCCGATAAATCGGCAAATCTGACAAAAGTGCATAGGGGGGATTGTTTTTAATTGATTTAGGGGGGATTGTTTTTAATTTATTCGTTATGAAATTGTATTCGTAGGACCAGTTCGTTGTAGCAAATGTTTTGTTGTGTGTAAATTTTGGTATTCGAAAAAATAAATTTGTATTTATTATTGTTATTAGAAAATACGTAAATTTCTTGTCGTAAATTTGCCAATAATTACCTACTTTTGGCAAAATATTTCCAAATAATGAGTGGAAAACATGACGTGTATTAATAATTGTCGTTAAATTATTTATAAACCTTTTCGTGTTTATGTCCTTTTTTATAGTTTAACAATAAAACGCATGTTATAATACATAGCAATTCGATTATTTGAAACAGATAAGAAACATATAAATTTTATTGGGAAATTAATACCATATTGGTTAATGAAGTCATCATTTAAGTAACATTTAAATACATTTATTCATATCATAAATCCTTTTAACGTTTTATGCATTTTATGGATAAAATAGAAGTTTACAAAAAATATATTGACATACAAATTAGATAAAAATTGAAAAGTTATTTCAATTTAAAATCATTGACTTTCATTATTCTTAGCAAGCTTAAAAACGTTTCGTTTTAAACAGCGTTTCTTGTTATTGTTTCCGAAGTTGGTTTATGTTAATGAAACAGTTTTTGTATTTTTTGATTAAAACTGTTAAAATGGAAACAAAAAGTATAGTTTTAGTATACATATTTAGAAGCTACATATTCCATCAGTATCATTATTGACTCTATTAAAATTTGGAAAAAAATGATCGATTTGAGTTACTTTCTTTATGAACTCTATTATACCTTAAATGTTGATCTAAATAGGACAAAAATCCATGTTGCACATGGAATTTTGTTTATTAATTAACAAAATAATAAATTTTAAATAATAATAACCTAATTAAACACGGTACATCCATTTAAATTAAAGTGAATTTATAGTTATGAAACACTATGAAAGCGCATGATCAATTAATTTTCCAAAGACAAACAAAAAATCTGTTATATTACACAAAACAGCTCTGTTCTAAATCATTTCAATAGATTTATTATATATTCACTTTTATTTCGAGATATATATTAGAAAATTTAGTTATTTTTTTAAATTATTGTTAATAACGAAATTATTAAACCAAATGCAAAAATATATTAAAACAGTTAATTCCTAATCAGCTGCTTAAATCTGAGAACTTAATTTCATTTAATTATATTGTTTCACACCACACAAGCTATCAGCAAAAAATTAATTTGTAACAAAACAATAATTTACTCTGGCAGTGCTGTTGAAAAAATAATTAATATTTTGAATCACTCTGTAATATAATTTAATTAACATATTTGTAGCAGTCTGTATAATTCTATTTCAGTGTTGATTAAAAACAAATGTTGACAACAATAAAATAAAAAATAAACCCATGTAAATCATGTGTTTCCGTGGTGTAGTGGTTATCACATCCGCCTAACACGCGGAAGGCCCCCGGTTCGATCCCGGGCGGAAACAAGTAATTTTTGTTTTGTTCACTTTATTTTTTTTTTTTATAAATAAAAAATTATAATTTTTGTACAAAAAATAAAATTATTTAAATATTAAATTATTTTAATAAAATTAAACAAGGAAATAAATGGGCATTTTTTTATTTTTGTAACAATCACATTTTACGATGCACAGTGGTTTAAAAACGTTTTTTTTTTTTTGGAAATAATTCGGTATCTCGGGAACTATTAGAGATATTGTTAAGAAATTTCACATGGTTGGAGATGAGGTGTTTTTGAGTTAATTTTCATTTGTTCAGCTTCTTCGCGCTACTGGGGGCCAGTAAGTGGCCCCTCAAATTTGGTCACCTCGGGTCTTAAAATTTTTAAAAAAATCGCCAAAAATCCATTTATGTTCCAAATGAGCTGAAATTTAAAATATAAATAGTCCTGAAGAAGGTCTACAAAAAATACACTTACATATGTAGGTTATCTGTATTAGTTGAAGAGATATTTACGTTTATTGATTTATTTTTTTTTAATTTTGCTCGATCTTTTTATGGTTTTTTAGAGATGACGGGCCAACGGATTGTCGAAATTTATTTTTAAAATATCGGCTATATTGGTGATAAAATTCTAAATAAAATAGGAATAACTTGCTAACAGTTATCTTGTCCCTATAAAAACTTACACGTATCCAAAGTTGGAACATATAAAAGGGTCGTATTTTTTACGTTTTTTTCCAAAAAAAGTTCCTATTTTTTTTTCTTTTGTAGAAACAATTTTTCTTCGGGACTCTACATAAGTTTTATATGATCCAGAAAGGAAACTTAATGCTAAAGTGTGTAAACTAAAATTTGGCTCACTATAGCGAACACAACACCCCCAGGCCTATCCAAACTTGGCCAATTTAAAAAAATAATTTTAGGTTTAAGTAATTAAAAAGGCAAAGCACCGATTCACGAAAATGTTCCATATTTGTATAACCCTATATGTTACACGGTAGATAAAATCAGAGTAGGCACTTTTCTAAAAAACTCAGTTTTTGGAACACATTTTTCCCGGAACACAGAAATTTCGGTATTTGAAAATAAAAAATGTCAAAAACTATGTTATATTTAACCGTTCAAATTTTACATTAATTCTAATTTTATATTTTTCTTCATGGAAAATCACCATATTATAATTTTTTAAGTTTTTAAAGTGAATGACGTATCAAAAAATTATATACTTATTTAATTTTACTAAAATATCAATCTTAAAGTCCTAGCGTTTTCATCAATATCAAATACTTATATAAAAAGCCTTTATTTACTTCTCAGAAGTTCAACAAACCTTACCCACTTCGGAAAATTTGTAAATTTTTTCATATATTTCATGCAAAATGTTGCTAACATATCAAATGTAAATTCTGAATTCGAACACACACTGACTTAACAGAATGTTTGGTGTAACACATTTTGCATGAAATATATGGTTTGTGGAACTTCTGAGAAGTAAATAAAGGCTTTTTATATAAGTATCCTGTGTATCCAAACTGAAACCAAAAAATATTAAAAAAAGCTCGAATTTCATCGAGAAGTGGTTGGTCTTCTCTAGACAAAAACATTGATATATCATACTTTAATTCTATGTTCACACTTGGGATTTTAAACGCGTTTAAGCAAAATGTTGATTAAGTTAATCAAAGTCATTCACATTACATTTGAGATGATTAAGTTGACAGTAAAATGATTAAGTTGACAAATAAAAAAAAACAACAAACAAATTTATATTTCTTTAAACCATGGCCGATGCTACATCACAATCAGTTTGAAGTATGTTCAGGTGATTCTACGTGATTAATGAAATGATTAAGTTTTAATCATGTCAATTTGAAGTGATTAACAAATCATTTAAATGTAAGCTTAATCACGTTTGAGTAGATTAACTCTGCAAATGCGAACATGGCATAATATCCAACTGTAAATGCCTAAGATATAACGAAAAATGTAAACAGGCAACCCCTACATTCGGCAAAAAAACTAAAATTTTTTTTTCGTAACTACCTTGGAGAAATACTTTATATTAGGGGTGTACGACGCACTTTTTTTTAGTTTGTAAGGTGGTACGCTCTAATGGACAACTATGTACCGATATTTCCAAAATTTAGTTTAATGATTCTTGGATATTAATTATTTATCTGTGCAAAATTTCTGTTTGCACGAAACTTAGTTGTGCTGAATTTTGTATGGATACTGCAATTCTATGGGCATTTATATACCATAGCACCATATTTCGGGAAGAAATTTGTATGGGGGCTACGAGAAATTATGGACCGATTCTTTCCATTTTCAACAGAATTTGTCCTTTTATCATATAAATAATGTGTGCGAAATTTCATGGTATTCTCTGCAATGAGACAGACAGACAGACAGACATTGCTCAATCGACTTAGAATTTCATAAGGATCAATAATATATATACTTTGTTGGGTCTCAGATGAATATTTCTCAATGTTACACACGGAATGACAAACTCATACTTGTGGTGGTGGAGGGTATAAAAATAACCAGAACATAAAAATTCAACCGAAAAATTTATAACATATGTGTTTTTAGGATTTTTGAGAGATATTATGAAATAATCTTTTAAAAAATAATATAATTTAAATGTTTTCTTTTTAAATGATTTTTTTCCCTTTTGGATTTTGAATGCGTTTAATGTTGTAGTTTCGTTAAGTTCTGATAAAAGAGTCGTTTCATTTATGTTTCCAGTTTCGGCTATTATCATGTCGTCCTCCGGCAAATTAAGTATATTAAGTGAATTAAGAATGTCAGTTGTTATACACACTAGACATAGGGTAAATGCACCAGCAGTCGGAAGTTTAACATTTTTAAGTTTTTAAGGTGGTATCATTATGAGTTGGAACATGGTATTATGATGTTTATGGGTTATTGATGCTTAATAATTTGTATAGTTTTAGACTCAATTAACTATTTTCAAGCTGTTTTTTTTTTTTTAAATTTGAGCAATTTACGTTTTTTTGAAAAAGCTCGATTTGAGCCTGAAGTCGGCATCCTTTCTCCTAATGTCAGCATTGCATTTTTTATTAAGAAAATAATAAAGTCTTAAAAGAATTCAATTTATTTTGTATTTAAAATTTAAATAAATACTAATAAAAAAATAAAAATTGAAAGAATGACATAATTATAACTACGGCAGACAAGGGGAACAAAACTGTGATAATGTATAGAAGGGATTATATGGAGAAAATGGACCAATTATTAGATTACAAGAGCACATACAGGAAAATTGAAATTGACCCAACAACTAATCTTCAGAAAAGGAACAATAACCTAACTACACAATTGGGAAAAGATGGGTACATTACCAGATACGAGAAACTCAATATGACGACACAAGCGGCAGCAGCACCTGCAAAAGATACACAAAGACGGAATACCACTTCGACGTCTCATTGGAAAATTACGATATTATGGTCTCCTTCGACTTGGTATCATTATTCACTAATATAACGATTCATTTGGGTATAAGGAATATACTTTACAAATGGGAAACACTTAAGGAACACACGGCAATACCAAGGCAAACATTTTTGAAAATTCTTCAGTTTTGTTTAACTGATAACAATTATTTCACTATTGATAATAAATTTTACCATCAAACCGCCTATCCCCAACAATTGCAAATATTGTACTTGACACACTACTGGACGATGTCATTGACGAACTAAGAGCGAATAATATAGAGATTAAGTTTATCACTAAGTATGTGGTTGACTTGTTTGCGATTATAAAGACATCGGACGAAGAGAAGATATTGAAAACAATGAACGTTTATCACAATAAAATACAATTTACAACAAAACGCGAGAAGAATATGACAATACCGTATCTGGACATCAATATCATTAAGGATAATGGAAAAATAATAACAAATTGGTACACAAAACCCACATCTTCAGGTAGAATGGTTAACTTCAACTCTACGCAACCATTAAAAATGAAGATAAACACAGCGACGAACTTAATAAGGAAAGTATTACTGATAAGTGATGTTAAATACAGAGAAACCAATATTACTGTAATAAGGAAAATACTTGCAAAGAATAGTTACCCTACATATATGACGAACAATTTAATCAACAAGGTACTAAAATATGGAAAACAACAGGAAAAATAAAATATGAGAATGAAAATATTTTGATATTTTTATTTTTATTTATACATTTGGTAACAAATGATAGACCATAAATAGCCCGTAAGATTGGAATCTTAGAAACTAAAAAAAAAAAAAAAGTTCATTTGAGGTGAAATCACTGAGGGCTAATATCACATCCTACGTTTTTCAGACCATCCATCATCATCCATTTCAAGTCGATCACCTACTAATAACTCCAACCGATTTAGTGTAATCAACCGTTTCAAAACCCCTTTATACTATACCTGAAGAAGAGGAGAAAAGATGAGAGTAGTATGCACCAGTCTTTGACGGATACTGGTTCACTCCGTGGAAATTCCCGTGTGTAGCTTGAGTAGCCAATTGCTATTTCTAATGCATTCTAACTTCATGTCCGATAGCTCAGATAGAATATTTAAGGAACGATGTCCCAGAAACCTGATGCGTAGATCTCCTAATGCCGGGCAATGACATAGAAGATGAAAAATGGTCTCATCCTCCGCTTCATTTTGACAACTTCTACAGAAGCCAAAAGTGCAGTCTCCAGTTATCACCGCCACTACATTGCTTAATTGTGTGCGTGTCTGGCCAAGAAGATATGTTGACCGCTCTCGGTGTAGTCGGGGTAATATCATCCATCATATTGGTGGTGGATAGGTCTTTTTCCTGGTGTGTCCATATTTGGAATTCTAAAATGTTAGGACAAATAATTCATACTGAATCTCAAAATATTGCTCTGTTTTACGATCTCCAGTCAAATAAAAAGCTGCTGCGGAATTCAAGATGCTGGTTAATGCCGAACTTAGGAGCACTTACCCTATTTCTTGGATGTTCGAAAAAATATGTAATTTTATTTTGACATTTGTATTTGAATTAACCCGGAAAAATAAATACAAAAAAATATATGCTAAAGTGCAAAACAGTAGAAATTTCAGTTATTTGTCATTTGAAAATCGGCAATTTTAAATTATTCGAACAGTTAACCGACCAAAATTAATCGGTTACCCTATTAACGGTAAATCGATTGAATACCCTAGTAGTCACCATAGAATAAATACAAGAACCTAAGTATTACACTAACAAAATACATGTAAATCAATGCATTTTGTTGTTGTGTCAGGAATAAAATTTGGGAGATAGAAATAAAGTAAATATTTTTAATATATCTTACTCTCAGATGCGCTTCTAGTTCAGACCTATTTCTACTTTAGAAAGCTAGTAAAGCAAACAGTAACTGACTCTATGTAACCCAAGCGTTGACCATTTTGGACCACCTATCAAACAGTCTCTTGGTAATCTATTAAGGGTTATTTGACTTCCGCCTAGGACAATTACATGTTAAAATAACTAGTCACATAGCTAATTATGTAATTAGTTGTGATCCTAAATGATAGGTGAAATCACTTGTTCGGAACACTCACCTAAAACTACAGGAGAATTTTAGCGGTAATAAGTTCATACGAACGTATAATAATATCCTTTAGCCTAATTACAAAGTCATTGAATTTTTGTTTTAAATTTACTTTTAGATATGTACGTGTATTTTCAAAACTCAAATCACGTAACACAATATAAGTTTAGGCAAATTCCAATTGCATTTTATTTTACATGAAGCAATTGGTATTGAGTTGATGTTCTAAGTACATTTGAGTATTAATCTAAATTGACTTTTTCCATCTGTTCAAAAACAACAAAACAAGTATGATAAACAGAACTTTATATAAACGTGAGTGTTCATTAGACCCGTCCGTCATTGAACAGAACATTTTCTCATACGTTTTTACTTGTATCTCTAGAACTAATGTCTGAGAAATATGGAGACAATATTTTTAAAATAATTTCAAGAAATTTAGTACATTTTATTATAATTTCAATATAGAAATAATTTTTTGATACGACAGCTAATGTGATAACGAATGGGGTAATTCGGTCAAGTTCAAATTTTGGAATTCTTGAAATTTAGATAAATTTTTGGAGTTTCAACAAAAATATCCCGCAAAATTCATAATTTTTCTAGCTTCTAGAATGATTTTAAGAGCACTAGGTGTAAGAACTGATAGGTATGGACATTATTTATATACGATATTTTCGACAGACTAAGTGACTAAGAACGCAGTTATGTGATCAAGCCATAACATTTGTTGTGTCTAACGAAAGCAAAACAAAATGCTTCAAATAAATAAATTTGGATATTTGCAAGCTCAAGAGGATATTACTTAGATCTTTCGCCTTTCCAAAGTCAATCTCAAAAGGATCTATGATTTTATGTGGATTTAAAGTAATTAGTTATTTAGCTGTCTGGCTAGGTAAGATTGGGTTACGTGGGTTGCTCGCAAGTTAGCGAGTTCAATCGGAGGCCTTGTGGCCCATTGTGATACCCTTAGAATTACCATTCCCTTATTTTGAAATTTCATACATAAAGGGAGAATAGTTGCCCACTATTCCCCGTGAGAACCAGCCGGTACTTCTAATAAATCTGATCATATTTACTAATGGCGCATCTCGGAGACTGCCCAGATCATGGAAAAGAGCTCTACCAAGATGTAGTCGTCTATGCTCTTGAAAGGCTGGGCAGTCACATAGAAGATGTTGTGCCGATTCTTCCTCCTCCTCATCCAAACAACTTCTATAATAGCTATAACGTGGGTAACCCATACGTTCCGACATTCGTCCAATCATACAGTGCCCAGTGATTATACCCGTAAGAAGCCTGATCGAATTCCTACTAAGAGACAAAAGAGTCTTAGTCCTATTCTCTGTCAGAGTGGACCAGAGCACCTAAGTTCCGTCTCACTCAAAGCCCATTCATTTATCAATTTCGATACGGTCACCAAGGAAGTGTGAATATCCCTTTGCGCAAGAGATACGTCTAGGGACGACCCGTTCGTTGCGCATTCATCGGATACTTCATTTCCCCGGATGCCCTCATGTCCTGGGACCCATATCAACTCGACGTGATGTTGTGCCAGTGGTTGGGTGCAGTTGAGAAGACATTTCGACTTAATAAAGTTGAAGTTAAGAGCCTTGATTGATGCAAGGCTGTCCAAGTAAGTATGTATAGTCGAATTTTCGAGATTCAGTTCCCGGATTCTTCGCGGCTGTATCGATGGCATATATCTCAGCCTGGAAAACCGTGGTATGGTATCCGGTAATCGAAGAGATAGCAAAAGGTCCAGTTCATCGGAGAAAATTCCCGAGCAGGTGCCTCTTTCTGTCTTTGAACCATCAGTGTAGACCGAGATCAGGTCGTCCCTTAGGACATTGTTCGCGGCCCAGTCATCCTAGGTATCTTGATCCTAAACGTCCTATCAAAATTCGGTGTAGATACTAAGTAATCCGTTTCTTGCCCCATGAATGGCCTGCCTATCTTTTGTAGGATGGAGCCGTGACCAATACGATCATGCTTCAATCCGCTCGACTGTTTGAGTCGTAGAGCAGACTTAGCAGAAATGCATTTGATATATATATCAAGGGGAGTTATATTTAGCATCGTCTCTAGACTGACCTGAGGGGTGGAATTCATAGAGCCAGTAATTGCAAGACATGCTAGCCTTTGTACCTTCTTTAAAGAAGAAAGGTGAGTCTTGGTGTCCACCGCTCTCCACCAAACAAGAGCCTCATAGATCAAAATAGGTCTTATGTCCGCGGCGTACATCCAGTGTACAATATATGGTTTAAGACTCCATCTCTTCCCAAAGGTTTTCTTACATATATAGAAGGCACATAGTGTCTTCTTCATTCGACTCTCAGCATTACGTTTCCACGAGAGCTTAGAGTCCAAAATTACGCCAAGATATTTGGCTTCGCTTGAAATCTTTAGAAAAGTACCATCCAGTCGTGGAGGTCTGAATTCTGGGATTTTTTATCTCCTGGTGAAAAGAACCAGTTTGGTTTTGGCAGGGTTGACATCTAGACCGTTTTCTCTGGCCCATAATAGTAGAATGCTGAGAGCTGATTCCATGAGTTCACTTATTGTGGGAAGAAACTTCCCTGGAATAAGAAGCACAACATCGTCAGCGACTACTTTGGTGCCTGTCCTACTGAGCCTGAAAAGGATTTTATTTACGACAAGATTCCACAGAAGTGGAGTGATGACACCACCTTGTGGTGTGCCCCTTGTCACAACTTTCCTTATCCTACCAATACCCATATTAGAGTTTATGGCCCTGCTCTTAGGCATATTTTCGGTCCAATTTTTTATTCGCTGATCAACACCTAAGTCACCCAGTGCATCAATTATTGCGGATATATTCACATTATTAAACGCACCCTCTATATCCAAGAACGATGCCATAACATACTCGTGTTTGTCAAGTGTCCCCTCTATAGTTCCAACAACGTCATGCAAGGCTGTCTCCACCGACCTCCCTTTAAGGTATGCGTGTTGTGCCCTACAGAAATTGTCAGGGGAGAGGATGTTCCTGACATGGATATCGATCAATCTTTCCAGTGTTTTCAATAAAAATGATGACATACTGATCGGTCTATAGTCCTTGTGGTTTACCTTTCCCGCTTTGGGGATAAATACCACTGTAACCTCTCTCCATTCTTTAGGAATGTATCCTGTTTCCAGGCTGTTCCTAAAAAAGCTGTCTGGCTAAAAAATGACACAAATAATATACATTCAAGTTGAAAAGTTACGAAAAATGTAACCAAACGACATTACTGGTCTAACTACTAACAATAATTCTATTTACAATTGTTGCTTGTGGATGTAATATGAAGATGATCGGATATCGTTAACCTGACTCTGATGTTTGAAGATACGTCTATATGGAAAATAATGTATTTTTTAAGTTTTCACCAACAGTTCTTTTAAATATAGAAGTTAAATAAGTAGCCTACTGATTTATTTTGAATAAAAATAAGTGAGAAATCCGCACAATTTTTTAATATATGACGGGCGATTTAAACATTGAGAAGTATTATTTTTATTTTAGTTCGAGTAACTTGAAGCCTCAACTGGAAAATTGGCTAATGAAGGTGTATCTGCAAAAGCAAAATTCAGAGGCTATGCGTTACGTGATATCGATCTATGATCATCCTATTTTTGTTTTTCAGAATGTGTTTTTGCAATAAATAGTACAGTTTTAAATTTAAAATTTTTTTCTTCTTTGGATGAGTCTAATGTAAATATACATGCATGTATATTTTCATACGGATACACATTGATATAAATACATACTTTTAGTTACTTCATATGTGAGTATATGAGAAATTTTCATATTTCAGGAAAGTGATAGGAAAATCAAAAAAACACCAACAATACTAGGCATAAAATCTTTAGCAAAACAAAAGACAGCCAAAAATCATTGCAACTTAAGGATAAAGTTAACGATGCATACATACTGCTCCTTTTAGTTTTACTATGAACTTTCCTTCCTTCTTTTGTTGTGCCGTTCTTTCTGACGGCAATATTTGACACTATGTAAAACGAGTTTTGGTTAAGCAGAGTCGTGTAGTTTCAAAAGGGTAATACTTCCGGATACAAAATTATTTTTGTTAGTTATGTATTGAATTGGCACTAATATTTCACACGATTCAGTTGTGGTGTAATATGAAGAATAATTGTAAATAATGAAAAATAAAAATACATACGCTAAAGGATGCCAGACTTTCTAGAGTTTGTTAGGTAGAAAAAATATTTAAAAACGTAAAATATTTCAGACTACTTATAAGTATGATACTCTACACCAGCTACCAGTTTAAAACAAGTAAGAAAGTATATGAGCAAATCATTTTTCTTTTAAAATTCCAATAATTTTTTATTCGTGAAAGATTTTCGGACGTCGGAGCTATGGCAAAGTATGGACCGATCGTGAAGATCGGTATTATATTAGGTATGAAACTTATTTTTGTTTAATTGTATTTGAATTCAAAAATTTTTATGCGATTTATGCTCATTACTCTGATTTTCATTTAAAGTGATATTTGTTTATTTCAAGTTTATAATTAAGGAGTGAGATCGTAAAATTCTTAACACACGGTTTTCATTAAAACTTTTAACGCAAGTATTATTTGATTTTGATCAAGTTACTTTTTAAAACATGTCTGTTATTATGTTTAATGTCAAAAATGTTCATTTGTTGTTAATTTGATTAAAATGAGTGACGAGAAAAAAGCGCGTACTAAAATTATTAAATATTTTCAACAAAACCCTACTTGGTCCTACAAAAAGTTGGCCAAGCATTCAAAGGTCTGCCGTCAAACTGTTTCCAATGTTATTAAACAGTACCGAGAGAACTTGTCCGTTGATAGAAAACCTGGTTCAGGTAGAAGGAATGGTCCACATGATGTTTCTAAAGCCAAAAAAAAAATAGAAAGCATTTTCAAAAGAGCTCCCAACACATCCGGTAGGAAAGCAGCCCGGTTAGCTTAGTGCTCGGACTATTTGGTACGAAAAGTTAAAGCTAATGCAGGTTTAAAAACATACAAGGCTCAAAAAGTTCCTGACAGGTACGCTGCTAAATATTTAGTTGAAGTTAAGAATTTTTCGATCTCACTCCTTATATCCTACATTTTATATTATATGGGAGCAAATAGGATTTTTCCTATTTGATAGAAATATCTTCATAATTGCGAGCTGTACTTTGCGCATCAGGTTACATGGACATCCAGCCAGCCAACCAGATGGACGAATGGAAAGTGTGAGACTTTAAGGTGATTGTTGGAAAAATGTAGATTGTTTAAAAATTTAGAGGCCAAAAACAGAGCACGGAAATTGAAGTTAAGAATTTTTCGATTTCACTCCTTATATCCTACATTTTATATTATATGGTAGCAATGACCAATTAGGGACCGATTATCATCAAATAAGGTAGTATGATTTATGTCTGTTGAATTTTATGCTGAGCCTTATATGGGAGCTATGGTCAATAATGGATTGATCCTAACCTAATTTGTGTGGATACAAATATAAATCAAACCTTTATGACATAAAAGTCATATTTCGGGAGGCCATATGTATGGGAAGTAGGTGAAAGAATAAACCAATTTCAGCGAGATCCAATAGGATTTGTCTTTGCAAAATTTGATAGAAATTTATTCATAATTGCGAGCTGTACTTTGCTTATAAGGTTTACATGGACATCCAGCCAGCCAACCAGATGGACGAATGGAAAGTGTGAGACTTTAAGGTGATTGTTGGACTAATATTTTTGGGCGTTACGAAGATCAGCTTAAATACAATATACCCTCCCCACTATGGTGGTGTAAGGCATAATGAAATGCATTTCCATACTAATATCGTTAAGAGTATAAATAATATTTAGTTGAGGAAGTTTAGCTTTAAAATATTTTAAGGAGGATGCCTTATAAGGATAAAATCCTATTAAATTGCGTATAATGGTTTCTTATTTATGCTTAATTGTATATCGTTAACAATAGTATTATTCCAGTGTTTCGTGTACGGACCCAAACTATTTGTGAGAAATTTATCTTGATATAATCATTTACAAAATAACAAGTTTTCCGCATAACATACTATCATATATTTATTCCATTGCCTTTATATTAGGAAATAATGATTACAGGGGGAGGAAAGAGGTATCCTATGGTTGATACTCTAATACATAGCAAATGGGTGTGATAATATTCCGACGATGTTCCAGAGTATTAATAGACCGGTGGATGTTATAGGGAACGAAGCAGCCCAGCAGATCTAAACTAAACATTGCAGCTCCGGATGTCTGTACTAATTCGGTAGGAAGGGGAGTATTATGTCCGACAACGTCTCAAGTAACAATTTAATTTAGCCACATCACCAATTTTATTGGGCGTTGTAGGCGCTGATTGATTTCAGTCGGGAAAATATTGAAATTTTATGAACAAATTTCCGCTGAAGCTTTTTTTTTTTTTGTAAGAAGAGAAGTAACACTCAGGCAATTAATATGCCTATATATAATTGTGTTACTTTTTTTGGCAAGGGGATAGATTGTAGAAGGAAAGGTGGTGAAAGGAGGAGAAAGGCTTTTATTGACAACTCTGCAATTGCGCGTTATGCTTGTTATTAGTGCAGGTTGCAGCGCCTCTGGTGGTGAGATGGCGCATAATTCAAGCCAACAACCTTTATTTATTTATTTTACTTCGGTGGCGTTTTAGTGTTATACCACCGAAGGAGGGCGCTGTGATAAATATTAGTTATTAGTTGCATTGTCCTTAACTCCATTTACAATACACTCTCCCCTCCGAAGCGGCGGAATTAAGAGAACCGTTTACGAATCCTATTGCAAAGTTTTAAGAACTCTTTCTGTTCTTCGGAGTATCATGTATTCTTCATTTCACGACAAGTATTCTAATACAGCAACTATTCTAGAGCAGTAGTCTGTATGGTGATTTTTATTCCTTGCGACATGTTCATTTAACCAGTACTTGTCCTTAGTTTTGCAGGAAAATTTTCGAAGAATTTCATCCAATAGACTTTGGAATTCCAATAGACTTTTCATTTAAGCAACATCAAATCTAAGGGTAAAGGATTTAGGAATACGCTGACGGCAGAGAAGTAGAATGGTAAAAATTTCCTATGTGAAGTCAAAAAATAAATATGAAAGTAATTGAGTATATTGCAAAGAGCGAATATTGAAAGAGAGCTTTGCAAAATAAGAGAAATTGTATTATAAAAGGAGCTCGTCGATTGGAAAACGTAACTTTTATAAATATTTCGCAACACTGAAAATGATTGCAAACTACTTAACTAGATCCATTTAATTAAGATTAAGAAATTCAAATCTATCTAGGTTTAGAATATGTCTATATATATGTATTTATTCATAAGGAATACTAATAGCCGATTCACATATATTTTCACCAAATAATTCAGGAATACTGCGATGACAAATACTGTGAGGCCTCGATTATCCGTGATTCGATTAACCGGCAACATCAATTATCAGGAAAGAAAATGATTTTGGATCGATTTAAATATTTTTGCGTTGATTAACCGTAATTACATCTATTATCCGGGATTATAATTTTTTTTTTTTTCGATTATGAAAGATTTTGCAGTTTATGAATAATTCCGGATGGAACGATTTAAATGAACTCCAATTGGTACTCAATTAACCGGGAAAATTGATTATCCCGACCATTACGGATAATCGAGGTCTCACTCTAATTAAGTAATAATTAACGGCAGTACCTCGGAAGAGATTGGATTAATATATGCTAAGGAGCGTTATTATTTTACTTATGTAATTACATGATATTCTAAATTCAAACTACCTCCGTTCCTGTCCAAATCCTACAAGAATATGGAAATTCTCCTCTATTTCAGCAATACATGCGTTTGTTGTATGTTTGCAAATATGTATGTGCATAGGTCGGTGCATATTGGCTACATACATACATATGTATGACATGTATATTAACTTTAGCGAAACATTTACTAAAGCCTAGTTCGAGGTTTTGCATTTAAAATTTGACTTCTATTTCAACTCAGCATAGTTTCGTGGTTATATTTCCTTGTGCACATTATGCGCTACGACGATATGAGGAGCGAATTGAGCCACCAACGACACATGAACTCAATGGCAGTGTAACACGTTGACAATCAATGATGTCTGCAGTGAATCTTTTTGTTTGTTGAAAGTTCGAATTTGTGTTTGTGAATAGATATTGTTGGTGGTATGCATCTTAACGACTTTAAGTATCAATGTATATGATGTCAACAGAAAAGTTAAGTTAAGTATGGAAATTTCTATTATTGTAGCTAACGTAACCATATTGGCCAGAATTATCCCACATGCAATCAAGGAAAATGAAGATTTTTGTAAACTTTGACTCTAATAAGTATAAACTAAATTATAAGATATATAAACTTAACTAAGTAAGTATAACTTAAATAAAATTCGATATTTTTCTGATACTTCAGATCCCAATTTTAGACAAACAGCAACTGGTCACGTTAGTAAATTCATATATGTGAGTCAAGGCGCAGAATTGACTAAAAGGAGTCATAAGTATTTACTATGGGCAAAAACTATTAATATATTTGTAATAAATTTCAGTAAATTACGAACCAGCCGAACTGGGTATAGGCCAAGTACTTGCGACACTACTCAACCGGTCCTATCAATTTGAATTTAATGGTTTTAACGATTGGTTCCAATAGCCATTTTGTTCCGCTAAATTCATTGTATTACCAAAGCCACAAACCACAAACCATGGAACAGTCGCGATCGCACTTCTCAATCATTCATAAAATGAAAGTACTGCTAGATTATTCTGAAAATTGTCATAAGATTCCACCGGTATATAAATAGTCAGTTGCACAACCACTGTAGTACAAGCATATTAGAAAACAGAGCTTAAAGACTTTTTATAAAAGATAAACTGAAATTGACAACCCATTGTGCAATGTGTTTGTGAATTAAGAATGTGAAACATTACGAGAAGGTTTTGTATTTCCGTTTAACGTTTCTTTCTTTTTAATTTCTCCCCGTTAAACAACATTTGTGAAATGTGTTCTTCAACACGTTTGGCATGCTAAATGCTGCTGGTTGGTTTTATATTTTTTTTGGTATGGATTTAGCAAGCCATTTTGATTTTGCTCACTCGCTTTTAAAATTCAAAGATTTTCGCTTTGCTGGGGTTTTTTTTTTTTTTTTGCTTTAAAATCAATGTGATTTGAATACTACTGCAAAAGGATAGACATTCATATACTCTTAGCATAGAATAAATGCACAGACAGATACACATCCAATACAAATGTATGCAAATCTGATGTTGAGAAAAAAATCGGATTTAGTAGTTGAATTGTATAAAAGTTAAATGAATAGACAGACTAGTTTTGAATGCAAAGAAAAGGTTATTGAGAGAAATTTAACGAGTAGTTATACAGTGCACAGTGTGACCGGGGAAAATACTTATATAGTTTATTTAAATGTTGAATCATTATTCTTTTACCACTGATAATGGTAACAATTTTTCAAATATTTGACGAAATAAGTGTGACCACTAAAATAATTCACATACCTTTGAATAAAATTTCAGATGTCTGCTTTTATAGGAGAATACCTTGTGGGCGCTAATTGACGAACATGTATTCAATGCGAATGACTTCTTTACTATGTTCGGTTGTGCCAAACCGTCAAAGAGGTTAAAGAGAAGTTTGAGAACTCCGAAGCATCGCAATAATAGAAATCCTCCATTTTTAAACCACATTGAGAGTGTGGGTTTCTCCCTTCATTTTAGATCATGAAATCATACCAACACTTGTAAAGCGTTGGAATAAGGGATAGGTCACATATCACTCGACGATTGAATGAGGAGGCATGAGGGGGATGTAAACGACAGGAACAAGATATAATTTAATTAATCATCATCAATCCGAAACAACAAATGATTACTTGCATTATCTAACTCCAAACTTCATGGAATATTTTTTACTATATTCAGTACCCTAGACAGAGTAAACCTTTTAAAATTCCCGGAGACCTGACTGGGTCTTTTGGTTCGTTGAACCACCACAAGGATACCCGAAAAACAAATGAAGTGACCTGGTCACCAAACGAACTCTGTTTATTTGTTTGTTTTTAAATGTTCCTCTATCACATAAAAAGTAAATAGTTATAATGTAAAATTTGGTGAACTATAATTGTGAAAGTCGCAAAACTTCGCGGAATTTACTTTGATACTATTGTACGCTTCATGTCTGAAAATGGGAGGAATTGGAAAAATGGGCATGGCAACATAGTTGTTATCGAATATCTGGAAACTATATACGAATCAATTTCTTATTAGTGCATGAATTTAAACAAAAACAAGTAAGAAATCTATATTCTGCTGTGCCGAATCTTATATACCCTCCATCAAATTATACTTTAAAATAAAAATTTTAAATATATTTAGGTAAACAAAATAATTTTTTTTTTTTCAAAATTGATTTTCAAAATTTAAAAAATAATAAGGGTACTCATTTAAACGCTTAAGTTTCCCATTTGTGTAAATGTGCAAATTTGCGCGACGTGTTTCATGAACCCACCTTTTCAATTTTGTGCAAGTTTACACAGAAAACTTATATTTGTTAAAAATGTCAAATAAAAATAAATTCAACAAAAGCCGTAAAAAAGTTTTTCAAATTGTATAAATTTAAATTCTAAAAATGTTGAATGAAAATTAAATCTTTGGAACAAACGATGATATACATAGTTTGGAAGATTTTGTTTATGTTCTAGCTGTTGGTTAATGTTTCCAAACACATTGCCATTCAATCCAATAATTCTGTTCCAAAGTTACACAATTTTCACATGCACAAAATATTAATATTTTATTTGATTTTTATTTTTCATATATAAAAGTAAACAAAAGCAGCTGATTAATCAAATGCACAATAAATTCAAGTTTGCGAGTCAAATTGTCGCGCAAACTTATCGGAGTTGTGCAAACGAATTTTCATACATTTTTTGACAGTTCATTTGCGAGAGTGTAAAAACGCACAGATTGCACAGATTGCACAGTTTGCGAGGCATTTAAGCGTTTACATGAGGACCCTTAATAATTTTTTTACATTTTTTTTTTCGAAATACATACAGTATCGGCCATAACTAAAGCACCCCCTCAGTGAGTTTTTTTCATATTATATTTTTTTGTATAAAAACAAAGTTTTAAATTTGTATTATGTATTATTTTCAATTGTTAATATATTTACTATTGATAAACAAATACTTTTAAAGTTAATCTTTCTAAAAGAGGTAACATTAAATCAAAATATATTTAAAGCTGGAAAATAAAACGGACAAAACTAAAGCACCCCTTCATGGATAAAATATAAACAATTTTTTAATTTATATTTTGTTGCAAATCCTTTGTTTTGGATGACACAAGCACATCTCTTAGGCATAAAAGATATTAAATTTTTTTATGGTGTCTTGCGTCTAAAGCATTGAAATTAATCGTGAAAATTGGCGATCCTTATTTCTCCAATTTTCACGATTTATTTTCATATTATCAATCTCCCACAAGTTCTCAATAGGATTGTGATCGGGAGATTGAGCAGGCCAATGAAGAACTTTAATCTTATTGCTCTGTTGCCAAGTCTTACAAACTTTGGATGCTTAGGATCGTTATCCTTTTGGAACCCCCCTATAAGTGGAATCTCTTCACTGGCATTAGGCAACATTACATCTTTCAATATGTAATACATGAACCGATCCATAATCCCATTAACTTTATGAATTGGCCCAATTCCTTGACCAGAAAAGCAACCCCAGACCATCACATTGCCCCCTCCATGTTTAATTGTTCCTTTGCAATACTTAGAATTCAGTCTTTCTACTTTTAGTCTGCGTACACGCCTTATTTCATAGGAACTTTTTAATTTGTATTTGGATTCGTCAGAGAACAGTACTGTCTTCCATTTTTGGACACTCCTGTCGATGTGGGCTTTGGCGAACTCTAGTCTAGCTTTCTTGGTTTAGCTGATATAAACGGTTTTTTTTGCTGGTCGACGGCTGAATAATCGTGCTTCTATTGCTCTTCTACGGATTGTTCTTTCGCTAACGCATAATCTTAAACTTGTTCTTACTTGACTAGCTGATGCTGTAGGATCGTTTTGCATTGCTGCTTTGATCAAGGAATCATCATATCGTGTGGTTTTACGCAGACGTCCTCCAGAATGCCCCGGTGATATGCGAACAGTCTGGAAAAACTTTGGAATCAGACGTGAAATAACTAATCTGTTAATTGAATATTGTTTACTCAATTAATGCCGTGATAAGCCCGGCTTCCAGTCTTCAATAACTTTAATTTTAAATTCACTGGAGTACTTGTTCCTCGCCATCCATTGTTTTTTCACAATAAACTGTATAGAACTTAAATTATACAGAATACGCCTTTCCTTTATTTTTATCTTCTGGAATTTTTAAATGCATCCGTTGTGAGTCCCGTTAACTGACATTGCAAATATGCAGTAGCATGGTCAAATTTGTAAACATCTTATAAGGGGGTGCTTTTGTTTTGTCCGTCGCGTTTTGTGTTTTTGTATGTTTTATCATTTTAAATTAGTTGTTCATAAAATTATCCTTTCCTAAATGAACAAAATGTGAACATTCACAATATAAATTAATAAAATATATACAAAATACATCCCAAAAAAACCTTTTTTATCCAAAAAATTTTGATATGAAAAAATCCATTGAAGGGGTGTTTTAGTTATGGCCAATACTGTATATATATAAATTAATATGTGTTTGTATTTTTATTTGTTTGACGGCTAAATGGCTGACCTGACTTACTCTAAATTTTTACAGTATGTTCCTGTATGTCTTTTTATGTGAGCAATTCCACGGTTTGTATAAATAGTTGAGGCAAAAATTGCAGTAGTAGCCACAGTGGCCGTGGGACCTCCCATATGAGTATTAAAAAATGCAATATTTATAGTTGGCGTGGCACCTATCATATAAAGTAAATTTAAAAAATCTAATACTTATATAGGATACCATAGGTGATAGAGTCCATAAATTTTGCTCAATATTAATATTTAGGACAAAAATGGGAAAACCAGCAATAGTGGGCGTAGTACATCCCATAGATATGATGACAACTTATATATAGGGAAAACTATAGCAGCTATCAATATTAATATTTAGGACAGACTACCAACAATATTTTTACATTAAAATTAATATTGATTTCGTGGAAAATTTATGGGAAAAATATAAAAGTACCTAAAAACATTAGTATAACGATCTATTTTATATGACCAAAATCCTAAAATACAAAGTTAATATTTTGTTGGTTCTCATTTAGCTTAATTACAGCCTTTATTTGCCTTTTCATGGAGTTTACAAGATGTTTAGTTATATCTTTAGTTACAAGACTACAATTTTAAGCACTTACTTTCAAATTGTCCTTTAAAATTTTTAAGTAGTCTTGGCTGTTCATTGTGGGGTCTTTGATGTGTGAGCCGTATGTCAGATGCAGCCGTATGAAGTGCTGAAAATTTATTACATTAGAAACTATTTATTATATTAGAAACTAATTTTAGGTAGACTAAATATATTGTAATCGTAAGATAATAGAATAAGTAAACTGTAGATTTTAATTACTAAATAAATATATTTGTTTAACTCTAAGCCAGGGGTGCCCAAAAGTTCCTTATGGAATCTAAGCTTTTCATTACGATACGGATAGCATTACACCCTGCAGACAAGACAGGCTTCGCGGGGTTAGAATTAAGAGAAAAGGTAAAACAATTTCAAAGTATATAATTAAAAGAGGATGAATTAATGACAAAAAGAGTGGTTCACATTACACGAACTTGAGTTACAGTGCTAAAAAATTATTTTTGAATATTAATCTAAATGTGCTTAAATGCTTACCAAATATATGCAAAACTACGTGTCCACTTTTACTACATAAAAAAACCAAACTTTAAATTTTACTATGTAACTGTACCAAATTTTGGTTTTTATTTGGACAGGAATAAAGGAAAACCTATTGTTACGAAATTGTACTTGAATTTAAATATTACTGTTTTAACGGCTGGTTTAAAGTTGTATAATGCCTCTCAACAGTAGTGCTTCTCAAACTTTAACAAATGTGTGAGTATTATTAACATTGCTATAGAACATACAACATTGAATAAAAGCTTTGAGTTGTGCATTGTTTGTAAGTATGGCAACACTAAATTATTAATGCCTAACATCGAAAGCTCTAGAATTCGAATATTCTAGTTTTAAGATCATTGTAGAAATAGAGCTTTCTAGATGGCAATACAGTGTATATAAATTTGCCGTGAGAACACCACAGATCAGTCTGATTTGAAGCATCGTTAAGTAAAGACAGCAACTGCATTGTCAGTGTATACTTGTATACTACATTATAAAGTGTGTGTATTTCTGCGAATTTATATACGTGTATAAAGACTCTGACTATTTAATTCTGTTGTTGTTGGACATCCTAAATAAATAAAGAGTTGTTACAATTTTAAACTACTAAAACTGCTTTTATTTGCAATCAAAAGTATCCGGTTTATTTAAAGGAAATAAACCCCCCTTTTTTAAAGGTAAAAACGTAACAATATCAATTACTCATGAAAGCACATGTCCATTTGTCGTTTCAAACAAACTGTATAAAATGTACGAGAAAGCAGTGTTATAATACCTTCAATAGTTTCTGAAAAAAGACACAGGTCCACATTGGACGCATAGTCCACAATACCCGAAGTTACTATATTGTAGAAACATGCATTTTCTTTCCCATAAGTTAGAGAAATCCGATCATTTTTAATAGCTTTTCAGGAAATTAAGAAAACAATTAATTTTGTATATATAAGCCATTTGCACATAAATCTGTTTGATAATTTTTAAAACAATGTTCATATTTGAGAATATTTGAGCAACTAAATGTAAGATCAATAAGGATTTTAGATGATCGAGTAAAACAATTTTGAAAAATTCCTTATGAGACTTTCATTTTACCGCAACGATCATACGTATGGAAAGTCTCTGCATAAATATTCATTTGAAAAAAGCGTACTTTACAACTAAATATCCAAAACCTCTCCTAGGTACATAATAGTTAATTCTTTTTTTTGTTCTACACAAATTAATATTGATTTTACATAAGTCGTCACACTGTATTCAAACTTCATGTTTGCAAGGAAATGACAGGAAACGGAAATCGTGAATTGCATTGTTTTACATACGTTTTTGGTGTTAGTAATCGAAATTGAATGCGTTGTTTTTTTGTTCTTTTTGTTGTTATATTTGGGAGGTTTTATTTTCTATACAAAACTATTGTTTTCATCAATTTTTCTATTACGTTTCATTTCATTCCATTTCTTTCTTACGACAACCGAACCATCATACAATAATACTCGCAATAGTTAGATGGTTGGTTGGTAAACAGAAAGATTTAGTTGATTTTTTTTGTTGGATGGATAGATGACATAGGCTTTGTTTTCGGATACGACTTTTAATGTTTGTTCGTACGTTCGTTTAGTTGTTTCAGTAGTTACAAACTGACGTTTTGACATGATTGCCTTTCGCTTTAGTTGGAATAAAAATTGGTTGCAAAACCAAATCCCAAACATTGTTCTTACATTTTTATAAATAGTTATGTATGTTGAAATGTAGTTTTGTGTGTGTTTTAAAACAAGTGTATAACTGAACATGTTTACTCACGTATTTAAACGTTTGTTTGTTGGATTTTGATGATACTATTGTTTTACATTAAGAATATAAAGAAAAATATTACATAAATACATATATAAACTATGTGAAACCTGTTAGTGTTAATAGTGACAATGTATCCCTCTTAGACAGTTGTTTTTACTTTGTAATGTAGAGAGAATTCAAAAAATCTGATGTAATTAAGCCTAGATTCAATTGTCGCTTTAGTGTTTCTAAGTAATCTAGAGAGTAGTCTGTTTAATTCATTTTTAAGTTTTTCTTTAAGTAGATGTAATTTTACTCACCAGAATTAAGTAATCCGTTGCATAGTCAATCCGCAATGTCAATTGACATCCTCTTAGGACACTCACATGTTAATATAACTAGTCTAATAGGTATCTCAGTAACCTGTGATGACCTTTGGTGTCTGCATAAATCACTAGTTCGAACACAGTCATCAGAATTGATGGGAACCTACACTCAACACATAAAAAATGAACAAAAATCTATAAGAAAAAGTCTTCATATGCAAAATAGAAAAACTAAACCACAACAAAAACAAAAAATATAGATTTGATGCGGGAGGTTTAAAAAAACAATGGCATGGTATAGAATATCAATGATATCATTCTCTTATCATACTTATAACAAATATTTTATTTTAGAATGCGTCCTTAAATATTAAATGAAAAACAGATTATCTGCTAAAAACTTAGTTTTGAATCTGTTATTAATTTTCTAAAAATTTTAACAGAAGCAGTTGTGAATATGTGCTCATATCTTGGTAATTTATGGACCGATTTTGCTGATGTTTTAATTCAAAATTCCCTCGAGTATCTCGAGGTCTAAGGAAAAATTCTTAACATACATATATGTTAATAAAAATGAAACCGCAAAACTTACAGTTTTACTTTTTGCTTTTTTATTTGACTGAAATTATTACTACAATTTACAAAAAAAAAAATATTTTTATAGTTCTAATCACTAGTGATGAAATTTTGAACCTTTTTCGGAAACCCTTCCATTAAGGTTTTCATAGTGCTTTCTGTCACTTTATTCGAACAGGGACACCTTTTTTGTGCTCTTCAATTCTCTTTTAACAAGACCCCAATATCTCTCCACTGGCCTTAGCTCCAGCCAGTTTGGAGAATTTTCCTCTCTTGGTACAAATACCACATTATTGTTCTTTTACCACTCAAGACCTTTCTTACCATAGTGACAGGGTGCCAAATCAGGCCAAATATAAGTGGACACACTAAGAAGTATTATGAATGGAAGCATACTTTTTTGTAAATTTCGGTATTTATAGATCCCTTTGTAACAAATGTTTTGCGTTCTTGCCGCAACTTGCTTTTGGTGTCGGTAATAACTTCTCTCGATTTATATCGAACTTTCTCAGAGATCGCACTGTACGAGTTGTTATGGATGGAATCTGATCAAACGTGTTCAAGATCAACTCAGGGGTACCGCAAGAGGTTTATAAATGACCTTCTACGTCGAACTTCCAACCCTATCTACTCTTTTGCAGATGACAGCAACATTTGCCATTCATATGCATTCAATGATACGCTTAACCAAGATCTTGTGACAATCTCTGAATGGGGTTGTGCGAATAGAGTCGATTTCAATGCACGCAAGACTCAATGTTGTATATTAACACACAAACCCACAACATATCATGTTGCTTCATTTGTTTTTATGGGTGGTATAAATATTAAGGAATCAGAAGCTCTTGATGTTTTAGGCATAAGTATTCAGTGTGATGTCCGCTGGACAAAACACATTTTTCGAGTGTCGAAAGAAGCATTCAAGTGCCTTGGTTTTCTAAAACGGTGTAAGACATACTTCACTCCATCTGATCTCCTTATTATTTACACCACTTATATCCGACCAAAAATTAAATACAACTCTCATGTATGAGCCGATGTTTCGAAGTCTATTTTGGAGTACATGAGAGGGCGAAGGTGCTTATCGGTGACAGTATGGTATCCAGCTCTATTGACTCACTGGAACATCGTCGCAATGTGGGTTGTGTTTCACTGTTCTACCGATACTACAATGGTATGTGCTCTGCTGAAATTAGGGAACATGTTCCCGAAACCCGTAGTTTTTTACGCAATACACGTTCTTCGGCAAGGGCTCATCAATTCGTTGTCGAGTGGATAGTGGATCGCACAACACATTACAGAGAAAATTTGTTCTTTAGCCGAACTGTCCGTATGTGGAATAAGCTTCCTCCTGAAGTCTTTCCTACCACTTTCAATATAAAAAAATTCAAATCAAATGTCCACAAACACTACTCCCTCTATCAACCCTCCCATAACCTATTTTCCATGAGTAGGGGTCGTCCCCTGCATATTGCTTGCCATACCAAGAACATTTTGGGAAATTTTGTATGCTTTTGGGCCCTAAACTTTTCTTCAACATTCCCTCGAACATCAGCAACACCAAAATTTTGACCCGGAAGCTGCGAGAAGTCTGCCAGAACATACGTTTCGTCATCCATTATGCAGCAGGAATATTTTTTTTATAAAATTTGACCCCCGTTTTTTGGTTCCTTAATTTTTATTTTTTCGGATACATGAAAACTGAAATAATTACACGTTCTTAGTGTAATTATTTTATGACTTATTTTTCTTTCACAAACAGGCTTTGTTTGGTTATTTTTTTGGTTTTACAACATTTTAATCAGCATGAGAAAATATAGTCAAAAAGTATAATAAAAGTTATTTATTTTTGACAAAAACTTTAAAAAAGAACTTGAGTTTAAAAACTGTTAACCGATTCAAATAAACCGAACTGTCGAATTATTTAAAAATATAAAATATTTGAAATCGGTCGGCTTGTCAAATTGAAACAACTGATAAAGTTTTCGGGTTTTGAATACTTAATGAACCGATAACTAAAAGTTAGTATGAGATTATGAAGAATACATTATAACGTAAAATAAGCAAATGAAATTTAGTGACATCTACAGTAACGAGCATAAAAAATGCAACGTTATGTTATGTGATCTTCAACTGGACTGATATCGCTTATAACTGTATCCGATCAATGCGCAAGATAGGATTTGATTTTAGACGTATGGTTTCTTGGGGAAAATTTCTTAGAATTTTTGGTAGAATGCGTTTCGGCTAAACGATTTTTCGTGAAAAAAAATTGACCCAACCTAATGTACATTAGGGTGACCGGATCTCATATGGGGGAAAAAAATTTCGGAATCTTGTTCGTCTGGACCCCACAAAACGATTCCCCTTTCCAGAAATTGAGATAGCCAAAATTTGAGCTCGATCAAACGACGTTAACCCGTGCCGCTCGTCGCTCAAACTTCGAAAAAATCTATTTTTTGCCAAAAATCTGACATACAGATCCATAACTCCAGAACTGTATAGAATAGAAACACGTTTAATATATTAAAAGAAAGTTAATATTGTTCTTCAAAATTGTTGTTATTTTAAGTCGAACCGAGTTACAACAGCCTTTAGCCCCAAAAACGTGACCTGGTACCAGTAGTAGCCAGTTTTGAAGTATTCTTTGAATTTTACGGGTTTTTACATAATGTGTCTCGGAATTAACATTTTTTTGTTAAAAAGTATTTTGAAACTCAATTTTCAAACATAAAGAGCGTCTTGTCCAAATTTAATCTTTTATTATATGGGGATTACCTGACTAGTTGGTATTTTACTTCTGCGTACAACCGACCTTTTTTATTTATTTAACTGTTATTTACCTATTGGACTCTGAAATGGCAAGAGGCGTACTCGACAAAAAATGGGATCAACCACTGGACCCCATCCAGACATTTTCAAGAGATTCCTTACTGCGTGGTCCAATATAGACAAAGAAAAATACGACACAGGTATGAGTGACAATCTAATATAAAAGCAGCTAACTCCAAAAGTAATTGCAAATGTTACTGCTGAATTCGTGGCCAAATTAACTGAGAGCCACCCCAGAGATGACTACAAGGAGCTATTGCAGTTGGTTATCGTATTTGCTGGATCACTAGACGGCAATGTCGTGGGTTTTAGAACTCCAGGAGACATTCATCATGCTAGGTGGATGGCAAAGACTATTTATTGCTTAAATATTTTAATTTTTCGTCGTCAATTTAAAATGTATATAGAAAAAAGTTCTGTGCGTGCAATTTCTGTTTTTCTAGCCAAAATTTATTGTAAAGCTTGGTTCAATGCTCCAAAAGCTCATATCTTACACCAAAGCAAGATTTAGGTATTTTGCATTGTCTATTGGACTATAAAGAATGTGACAACGATATTGCAGAAATAGCTCTGACCAAATTTTCGAACCATTTGTGGTATTTGGATGCAAATATGGTGGGATTATCGTTTTTTGATCCCACCATTACAGACGATGAAAAGTTGACAATGGCTAATAAATTGCTCAGTAGCACAGATGAACCATCAGAACACGCTGGAGTTGTAAATTCAAAAGTTAGGAAAGAAAAATTAAAAGATGTAGTTGATGGAGGATTGGTAAATTTACTTACCAAAGAAACGTTTACATTCTTTGACCAATTTAATATAAAAACAAATTTCCTAAGACAGCATCCAAACACCTAGCCTCAAAATAATGACCTACAAGAAGGATTAAAAATTGTCAAGACATTAAAAGTAGTTAATAATATGGCTGAGCGTGGTGTTAAATTAATAACCGACTTTAACATCCTTCTGACAAATGATGAAGACCAAAAGCAATATGTCCTGCAAGTCGTAAGCAAATGCCGAGCATTATATCCTGACGTTTCAAAAACTACTTTAACAAAAGCTTTAAAAAAGATTAAATAAAATTATCAACTACCTCAGTTTTGTATGTATTATATACCTGATTTTTATAATTTAAAACTGATCAGTATTACTTTTTTGGTTTGTTATTTCTTGTTATTTCTACTTTATACTCAAAAATATATAAAAAAAGCAAAATTTATAATTTAATAAAAAATATACAAAGTATGCTTCTACTGGTACCAGGTCACGTTTTTGGGGTTAAAGGCTCTATATAACATAAAGTTTGAAGAACAATATTTCTATTCTTTACCGTTCTGGTGTTATGGCTCTGTATGTCAGCTTTTTGGCAAAAACTGTGGATATTTTTTAACTTTGAGCGACGAGCGACACGGGTTAACGTCGTTTAATCGAGCTCAATATTTAGAAAGGGAAATCGTTTTGTGGGGTCCAGACGAACGAAATTCAGCCATCGATTTTTTTACGGTCACTCTAATGTACATATTTGAGGACATTAACAATAACAATATTATCAAGAAATATTTTTCTACCATTTCGGTATAAAAATTTAGAAATAATTCAGTATTTCATTATGATTTCCTTAAAATATATCTGCAAGGTTAGATATTGAAGTAATCAAGAACTATTCTTTTGGAGGTAGTTCATTTATTCTTAAAATAGTGCTGCAGTACAATATTGAAGGTCAATGAACGTAATTTTAAATTACTCGATTCTGGTAGTGTATATCGAAAGTGGTCCTTATGGGAGCTATTGCCAACAATCTTTACAAAATTTTCTATATACATTTATGACGGTATTTATAAGAGATTTATGCATATTTAAGTGTTTTTCGGAAGTGGCACTGGTCATATGACAAAGTTGTAGCAGATATCTATATGCACAGTGTCATCCTATGCCCTTGAAAAAAGAAACTAATGTACATATTTAAGACAAATGGGATATTATGTTTCTGAATTCATATTAAGGCCAGAGCATGTAAAAATATATAAATTATTTAGTTTGCTAACTCGGGAGCAAATTGACCGTGTGAAAAACATGAATTTTCCAAATGTAAGCCAGCAATAGTCAACGATTGGCCTTGTTTATTGTTAATGGTTATAGCAAAGCCGCTTGAATTCAAATGGTCAAAGTCGTTGGAAATCATCGGTATGCGTGAAATCAGTACGTCTTCACCTTCGAATCTGCCACCGATGATTGATTCAGTATGACAATTGACGACTTGTTCTTCGTTCATTTTTGTGTCAATCGATATGTGTTTCATTGTATTGCCAGGCAGATTCAATTGAATTTGTTTATTCAGCTTGTTGACGAAGAGCAATTGAGAGAAGAGCTTGGAAAAAGTTTGTTCATTGCGCCAATCAGTACGTCCTTGTGATTACTGTAATCATCATCCTTATTGTAATGGAATACCGCCAACTTTAAATCTATTCTTTCTCCTCATCGTGCCATTCGCTAGCGATTGGCTTCTAGTCTTTCGATATGCTTTTGGGGTGTCTCTGCAGCTCTCGATGAAGACGCACTGCGAGGCCGTGGATCACATTCTCTTTCTGTTTCCGCGTCTCTAGACGAAGATGCTCGTTCCTGAAGACGTGATTCGAGTTCGCATTCGCGTTTGGTGGCATTTTTGTAAATTTTCACTCAAAAAAAAATTTGTAAACAAATTTTACTTACTAATTTTTAACTGATCAAGACAAAACTACAATTAACGCAAAGTAAATCAAATGCAGTCTGTGACTAAATGCAAAAACAAATTTTATTTGAAAAAAATCGTTGTTTCTATGAATTCTTTTTATTTTTTATTAATAGTGGAATGCGGCGAGTTATTCACAATATTTGTTTAACTAGATTTCATATGGAAATTTCTTATTCATGCTCCTAATATGCAAGAGTAAACAAAACTGTTTATCATCGATTGAAAATATTAAAGAAATATTATAGTACAATGTTGCATTAACCGGTCTACTTGTTTTATCGAACGATATGAAAATTTGGTATATACTGGACATGTGCTGGAATGTATTCCTTTCTCCGCTTACATCATTCGCTTCAGAGCACTGACCTTGAAAGCCCGGGATATTTCGGGAATTTTCTTAGGTATTCTTCTTCTTTGTCTGGAGACCAGTCCGAATTGGTACGAATCATCGCAATCGGTCCAGGCGTTCTTGAGTTATAAGCGTAGTAAATAACGTCACTCTCTTTTATATATAATAGAAGAAGATTATGCGTATTCATGTGATCTTAGGAAGTGGACTATATACGGGGCTATGGTTAAATATCTACCGATCCAAACTACATTTCGTTTCCTGATTTCTCTTTACATAGAACTTATGATTGCTGAATTTTGTCACATTGCGGACAACAAATTTCATGGGGACTGGCAGAAACGGACCGATTATTGCATAACATTTTTGAAAAAAAAATATTTTTTTGGAGGTTTCATTACCATTTCCGATGAACAGAGAACATTTGGGAAAAAGTTCATCCCCGTACGTCCTTTACTCGCGGCCCTATCGTGTCAATAACAGGCAGACGGGAGGACAGTTCGAAATAGGTCCATATATACATCAGCTTCCACATTAATAGATTCCCCAGAGTAAAGTGTGCAGAGTACAAAGAAGAACAGCTTCAGATGGCCTCAAGAGCTTCAGAAGGCCTCAAAGAAACCATTTATATTGCAGAAAGATCGCAAGGCTAGCCTTAAATTTAATTTTGTGGATTCCGATGGAATGAGAAGAGTTCGACGACCTGTCAATAACAGACTAAACCTCAAATACCGTACTGGAACAGTTAAGCATGAAGGCGGAAATGTTATGGAGTGGAGTTTCTTTTCTGGTAAGTAATACCTTTATACAAAATTTACATTATTATGAACAAACATGTGTATAAAAATATATTGCAGGAGAAGATGCTGCCTCATGCCCATGATAAAAAGCCCAAAAAATTAATATTTCAACATGACGATGACCCTGTTCAAGGGGGTTTTAAGAAAAGGAAGGCTTTAATGTCATGCAGTGGCCTGCAGAGTCATCCGACCTTAACCCTAAGGCATATTTATGGAAAATTGTCTTATAATAATTAATATCGAGATGAAATTGGTCATAAACAAGTTATCCATGAACCTAAATCTTTCTACCAACTTTTGTGAGGATCGGTCCATAACCCCTATATCAGAAAAATATTTTATTGTTAATTAATACCAACATATTGATGGTGGGTATAAAAGAAAACACTCTTACTTGTTTATAATTTTTTTAGTTTTTGTTAAATTTTAATTTTTGTTAAATCATAATATTAATAGACAAGTCGATTTCTTTTAATGGAAGATAGTTCTGTTCTCTGACGAATCCAAATACAAATTAAAAAGTTCCGATGGAATAAGGGATGTACGCAGACGAAATGGAGAAAGACTTAATCCTAAGTATTGCAAAAGAAAAATTAAACATAAAGGGTCAAGGAATTGGGTCAATTCATAAAGTGAATGGGATTATGGATCAGTTCATGTACCGTGATATATTGAAAGATGTAATGTTGTCTTATACCAGTGAAGAGATGCCACTTATTGGGAGGTTACACCAGGATAACGATCCTAAGCACACCTTTAAAGATTGTAAGACTTGGCTACAGAGCAATAAGATTCAAGTTCTTCATTGGCCTGCTCAATCTCCCGATTTCAATCCTGTTGCGAATTTTTGGGAGATTGCTAATATGAAAATAAATCGTGAAAATTGCAGAAATAAGGATCAGCAGTTTTTACGATTCATTTCAAGCCGCTATTATAGCCTGGGAAGGAATATCGTAAGACACCTTAAAAAAATTAATATATTCTATGCCTAAGAGATGTGCTTGTGTCATCCAAAACAAAGGATTTGCAACAAAATATAAATTAAAAAAAGTTTTATATTATATCCAGGAAGGGGTGCTTTAGTTTTGTCCGTTTTATTTTGTAGCTTTAAATATTTTTTGATTTAAAGTTACCTCTTATAGAAAAATTAACTTTAAAAGTATTTGTTTATCAATCTATATAAATATATAAATGTCTTTGTAAGTTTGTTTGTTTGTTTATTTGTTTGTTTGTTTGTTTGTTTGTTTGTTTGTTTGTTTGTTTGTTTGTTTGTTTGTTTGTTTGTTTGTTTGTTTGTTTGTTTGTTTGTTTGTTTGTTTGTTTGTTTGTTTGTTTGAGCATCACGCCTAAACGGCTGAACCGATTTTATTGAAATTTGGAACGTAGATAGATCCTTACTTGGAAGCGTCTATAGGCTATAAATTTTTTCAATACTTGGACCAGAAAGGGATAAAAAGGGGGAAAAACGGGTAAAATTGGTACCTTTAGTTTTTAAACAATAATTACTAAACGGCTGAACCGATTTTTACATCGACAGGGGTAGCGAAGCGCACCGGGTCAAGCTAGTAATAAAAAAATATATTAACAATTAAAAATAATACATAATAGAAATTTAAAACTTTGTTTTTATAAAAAAAATATAGTATGAAAAAAATTCACTGAGGGGTGCTTTAGTTATGGCCGATACTGTATCTGCAGAACTATAATTGTGACTGTCTTCATACTTTATACGAATCAATTTCTGATCACAGCATGAAGTTTAACCAAAAAAGGGACAAAGTAAATAATTATTTCGAAATATTTTGTGAACTATAATTGCAAGATTCTTCAAACTTTGTCTAAATGGCTCTTTTGTCATTCTGCATAGTTTCGCTAACAATTTTCGGGATTGGAGTATTGGGCGTGGAACACCCTATACAAAGTAAACGTATAATTTCGAATATCTGGAGAACTATAATTGTAAAAGTGTTTAAACTTTTTACGAATTACTTTTTTATTACTGTGCGGAGTTTAGCTGAATATAGGCGGAATTAGGTTAGAGGGCGTAGCACCTCCCATTTGAAGTAAATATTAATTTCAAATATTTGGGGAACCAAAATGGGAGGGTTCGGAAAAGGAGTACAGTTACTTCCCATATAAAGTAGTAATTTCTTTCTTATCATTTTGCAGAGATTGGCTGAAAATGGTCGGGATTGTATTAGTGGTCGTGCCACCTCCAATACAAAGTATTCAAACTTTGTATCAACAGAGTTAGTTACACAGAGCAAACAGATTCGTTATAGCAACCCAATTTGTTTCCAATCAAATGATTCGGTTGAAAACAGAATTTTTTGGTTCTATCAACAGAAAGTCAGTTGCGAAAGAAGAATTTCGGTCAAATCAACCATACTTTTGTTACCCCTTTTAAAATTTTGTAGCCACAACTGTAAAATTCGGTCACTAAAGCTAAGTACTCTGCTCAAAATTTCGTGCGAACTGCTGTCAAACTACATATAAAATATTTGGAATGAAATATATGCGAAATAATTTCGCAAAAGCAGTACTCTGTTCTTATTGTGGAAAACATGTGAAATACATCTGGCAACCTTATTTTTCCACACGAAATAACATAAGCAGCACTTCTTTCGCACGAAATTAAAACCAACAACTGATCATTTCTTGCATATAAAATTTTTCGCATGAAAAAATCATAATTTTTCGCAAATATGAACAGAGTACTAGGCTTAAGGTAGAATCATTCGATTGGCAACAAATTCAATTACTATCACGAATTTGTTTTCTCTGTGTAGTTGTTTTCGAATCTCAAGAGAACTGTAATTGAGAGAATATCAATAGTTTGCATGTGAAATCCATTCATATTTTTTTTATTTTACTAGGATAGGGGTAGCGAAGCACACCGGGTTATTCTAGTTTTTAATAATTCCATATGAAATTATATTTCGTTGTTAATAATAATGAGGATGTATTTTTATTCTAGAGTGCATATTAAAGTTGCCGTTTTGGGCTTTTCCCACCAAATTTTGTAGGATGATAGATTTGAATTCTTTTTCGGAAATTCGAGGAAAGTGTTTTGAAGTTCTTTGAGAGTTTTCTTACAATTAAATTATTTTTGATAATTATAGAATGTAGATTAGAATAGATTAATTTAAATAGAAACATTACTTTGCATAATACAAATTAACATTTCATATTACAACATGTACATTCTGACGAAATTTCAGCTTCTGAAGATAATCGTATTAAATGTTTATAAAAAAATTATACCAACATAATTTAAAATTGTTTACACATTAAATAACTACAATATGTACAATAATATTTAACATAAACAAGTTCGTTTGAGTTAGTTCCGTGACCATTCACAAATTGTTAGAAATAGAACCGGTCTCTATCATTGAACTAGTTCTGTGTTAATTTCCTTCCTTTTATGATGCATTTTAAGTCAAATGAAATTCGAGTAGCACATTCCATTATAAAAATTGATATTTGTACAAGGTGGCGCAAAAGTAATCTTCCTATCAGAAAATGCTATAAATTTTGCCGATTATTGGTCAAATAAATAGTCAGCAATATACCGCGTTCTGGAGCAGTGTAGCGTAACATTGTTTATTAACGTGTATTTCGCATGTGTTTACTACACAAATGTCAAACAGAACTTTTGCGCCACCTGTTACAAGCATTAGACATACGACGCGTATATATTCGTCGCGACGCATATATGTTTAACGACTCAGAAACCAATTGTTAGTCAACTGGTGGCTGTTATGTTGTGCGTTAGTTATACTTTTGTTGGTAGGTTTTAAAGTTGGTGGATTTTAAACGAATTTGTTATATTTTTGGAAAGCATTTGGAAGGATAAAATATTTGCCACTGGCAATACTGGTGCATTTGTTGTTTCTAAAATCTTTGGAATTGGAAAAATGTTATAACATGAATTTTGTCCAATATATTTTGACCGATACTGTATTGTTAAACCACTAGTTTGTTTTTGGATGCATACGTCAGTGTACTAGTATTATAGTTAGTACATGCATACACATATTTCTAATCCTCAAATGTCAAAATATGTTTAGTTTAAAAAATTTCCTTTTCAGCACAATTTTATTTTGTATAACTAATAGAATTTTGTTGACATATTGCACAAGTTCTTTGTATTTATTTATTTTTTTTTTTTGTTATAAGTATCTATGTAACATACATATACATTTTATTTATTATAGATGATGATGATGATTATACTATGATGATCCTTGGTTTACCTCCATACGATAAAATCTTTTTTAAATAAATTTTTTCTTTGGAATTATAAATAATAATAGTTTTTAAAGCTTTAATTTCACTAAACATTTGCATTTGTATTAATTTCGTTTCTTAAAATATTGTCACTGTGAATTTCATGTTTTTTAAGACACTATGTTTGTTAAACTGAATAGTTTTTTGAAATTTCAACAGCCATGAAACCTAAATTGTTGTCTTAATAATTTTGTTCTGCTTTTCTTATTAATATTCTTCTGTTGCTGTTGTCTGTATTATTTTTCACAATTTGTTTTTATTTTTTTTCATTTTTTTTTTTCCATTTTTTCTCCATTTGCAGCCTGTTGGAGCAATAAAATGAACACTTTCTACTTGAGGGCGACAGTAAGTCTAATACATATAGAATTCATTTAATTTAATTTTATGATGATTGAGAGAAATCAGCACAGTAATTTTGGCGCCATCATCAACCTCTTGTTTACTAAACAAAATATAGCTATCAAAAGTGTCGTATGAGTATTTTAGCATACAAATACTGAATGCGTTGTTCTATTCATATTCAAAAAAAAAAGAAAATTGAAAAGCATCTTGTTATTGGAGTAAATGCTGTTTCCTATTTTACATTAAATTACTATAAAACAGCAGGACAACAACTTACCTGTTGGCCTGGATTGAATACATCAGTAATAGGGTTCGTATTCGGGACAATTTTCCCGGGAATTAGTTTTTTGAATTTCCAGGGAAATTTTTGTGTGGGAAATTTTGGGAATATCTTTAGTAGCTTTCTTCGTAAAGTTAAAGTATTATTTCTGTTCAGAGAAAACAGATTCCTTGTTCAATAGAAGAATTAGGTTTTAAGTTTACCGGCGCAAAGTGGCTCAAGATAGTTTTTCATCGGCCAAACTTTTGAACCGATAGAGATATTTTAGAAATTTGTCTTTTGATGGACAGATATCTTCTTGAATTTTTTCCAGTTTTAATTTCGTTAAAATCGGTTCAACAGTTGTTGAGAAATTTAAGGTTAAAATTGAACTTTTAATTTTTGTATAGCATTTAGTATGAAAATGCGAATTTTTTGTTTTTTGAATCAGTTTTACTTATTAAAAAAGTTATCAGCAGATAAAAAATCATTTTAATAATACCCAAAATAATTTTGAGAACAAGTTCCACTAAAATCGGTTTTTAAAGAACCGTTTCCACTAGAATCGGTTGTTTTTGGAAAAATTACGATTTTTAAAAGTTTATTTTGTTTTTTATTTCAATAACATTAAGAACAAATATTTTTATTTTTTGTAATAACAAAAATTTGTTAATGTTTATTTTATTTTTTATTTAAGTAACAATAAAATTGAATTATAACTATTATTCATTCGGTTGGAAAATAACCTGCAAATATTCCATATTTAGTTCTCAATTATTTCTGTCTTTAGCAGCCCTTTTGCTTCTTCATCTAAGTCTCTATGTTCTACTTTCCATTGACTTCCAATGCTAGTGATGAGCGGCTCTGACGTTGCCAGTATTATATTATATATATCTTCATTTGTAGAATTTCGTGATGTTTTTCTGGTATTGTGCTCTCTATAAAATCTGTAATCCTTATTCCTTTTTTCCTGGGTTTCATCTCATAGACCTCCAAGTGATACTAAATGATACTTAATGACATCTTCTCCATGATAAAGATTTTGTGAACAATTGCAGACATATTTCTCCATGGATATTTGGTTGTATATATTCGTGCAGTTTCCTTCGCATAATTACCAAAATTTTCTAGCATCAATTTGTTCTTTGCACACAAGTACATCGATAATTGTTTTAAATCTTGAAATAAGATTTATATCAACACCTGTTAGATGCTCTTTCGGAATCTGAGAAGAACCTTCTTGCTGTGTTCCCATCATTCGTATTACCTGATCCTTGTTTTGGTTGATCTCTTATCAACCCATATTTCAGAAATTCGTCCTGAACATGTTTCTTTTTTAATCTTCTTAACTCCTTATTGGTGTCGTTGTTTCTTATTGATGCTGTAGGTCCAAAATCCAAATCATAACTGATTTTTAGTATGTGTTCCATGAATCGTATTCTTGTATATAGCGGTGATAATCCAAATTCATATGCATCAGTTTTATCTAATGATTTTCCCGGCACTTGGTTTAAGTGGCTTGATGTGGTTTGACATATAATACAGGTGGAGGAAGCCTTTGTGCCAGTCAAAGCCTGGCCTAATTTTCTATCATCGTTAGCACTAATTTGTAGCTTACTTCAATTGTCTGCCGGGCAATCTCTAATTCGAATGGCTGTAGTGTTGCAATTTGGGCTCTAATATTACTGACTTCTTTTTTAATGACTTCAGTCATTAAAAAAGTTAATTGGACTGCACTATTTTGTAGAAGATGGTGTTTGATTTTTCCAAATATTCTTTATATGGATCCTACTGGTCGAAGGCTCCGAGTCTTCTAATTTTTTTATTAATCGCATGAACATATTTGTGTCTGAAGTATTTTCGCATACATATTGCTTGTATTGTTTTTGTCCAGAATAACCATCACATCCTCATTTGCAAAAGATAGTTAACTTGCAGTTTCCACATTTCTTCAAATCATTTCCTTTAAATGACAGTAGCAAGAGCTGAGCTGTATGATTAAGTAGATCTTGAAGTAGTATCTCTGCCGAAATCGATGTGATTGTAATAGTGTCCACTGGTGGCAAACAATCCTTCTTAGTAGCAGTTATATGATGATATGATGGATAGACATTTGAGCCTTTTTCAATGACACGCAATCTGAGCTGATTATATTGCTGTTTTGTTAACTTCAGATCCAAAAATAATGCTTCTTCATTTGAGAACTGTTTTTCATCGCTTGGCGTTGGAATACTTTTAAGAATCCGTTTTGTTCTCACTGGACTAGCGTTAAAAACTTTTTGATTGATGTCGAATTTTGTGAGTTGTTTTTGTGATCGAAATTAATATAGCAAAGTTTCTTGTATATTTTCACATCCGATTTCTTCATTAATAGCCTTAAGTTTCCGCCATTTAGATCTATCGCTACAGTTGTTGGCTGATTTTGGTGGTCTGCCAAGATTGTTTTCGTTTGTACTTTCTGAAGATACCTGGACAGTAAGTTCGCCCTTTAACCAGTTTTCAAACATGGTATAAATTCCTTGTTTGCTCCATCCAATTTTTTTGTAGCGCTTTATTAAGTTTTTGACGAAATCCGTAATTTTATTTCGGTGCTGCATGTAAATAAGTTTGCTTTTTTTGAACGTAATTTAGAACATCTTCCCACTTTTGTTTTTTTAAATACTCTTTAGATAATTCCTAATAGCTTAAGCTCTCCATATTTTATAAAGATTTTAAAATTTGATTGTTATTGCTTATATATACTAAGCAACTGAGTTTATATTCGAATACCGCTGGCTTTTATCCTATTCTTACAGTTCAATAAAATGTAATAAAAACTAAAAAGGCCCAAAAATAATTTTACCTAGTTTTGGGCCAAAAAATTAGTAATAATAAAAAAGTAATTAAATAATAATTATATAATATACTAAAGATACCTGTCACAACTTATATTGCTTGGTGTATTTATATTTGTGTCATATGAACGGTAAAATAAAAAATGTGGGTGTAATTTCATTCAAATGAAAAAAGTGTTCAACAAACAGGTCAAAACAGATCAACAAGTATATATGGGCTTAAAGAGGACACTTTGGCCTTTCTCCTGATAGTAAAATTTGTTTAACCCCTTTTGACACTAAGCACTTTTATTTCAATGAAATTAAAATTTGACTAAAATATAGTACCTTTGAAAATATTTAATAACACAGCAGGTATAAACGACATACCAGTTCTTAAAGAGAATTATCCTACCAACATAACAAAAAATTCATCCAATTATCGATAAAAGCTTACGAGAAATGATAATTTACTTCTGATCCAATTTACAAAAATAAAATTTTTTATAAAATGACATAAAATATTTGACTTTAACAGCATGCCACGCACACAATTGACAAAATTAGTTTCAATGTGTTTACTATTGAATGGCATTAGAATGAAATCGGAGTTAACATAAAGTTGGACTTTTGGCCGATGAAATTGAGAACTGAGCCACAGTGCGCCGTGTAATTTAAGTCAGGCTGAAATTACTGTTATCATTAAAATAAACATAGGTGCATTGAAAACAATAAAATTGATCTTATGATGATCTATTGAAAACGTATATACTTAACATCTAACATCTTTCTGCCCGACTATCTAGGATTGCGAGTTTTATTTTTACAAAAAGTTGTACTGGCTAGATTTCATCAGCTCATGATAGATAAGACATAACCAAATACAGAGCATTACCTTAGCGTTATGGATATTTGGCTTTGGTGTCGATTCGATTGGTTGGCCGGGCTTCGCATACGATCTCTTACGCTTCGGCTTATTGCAATGGAGCCATTTTTCATCGCAAGTACTGATTCGGTGCAAAAGTAATTTTCTTTTATAGCGTTCAAGCATCATTTCGGACACGCAAAATCGTCTTTCAAGATCTCTCGGTTTCAATTCGTATGGTTCCCAATTCCCTGCTTTTGGATTAATTCTGATGATCGCAAACGTTTAGAAATTGTTGATTGAATAGCTCCAAATGATTTTCCAAGCTCTTGTTGAGTTTGACAATAATCTTCATGGAGTAATGCTTCAAATTCTTGGTCTTCAACATTTTTTTTGCTTGTTTGGGCGATCTTTGTCTTCCGTGTCAAAATCACCACTTCTGAACACAACCACACCATAAGCTTCGGTAAACAATCAATGTGCTACAGCGGTACTTTTTTCAAATTAAAGAAGTGAAGCAAAACTTTCCGCATATGACGATTCGTTGGTACAAAATTCAAAGCAAAAAACAAAAAAAAACTTTGTTGTTTACACTATAATGTTCAATGTACCCTTCAAAGTGACAATTAGTTTTTCCCAAGTAAATACAATTTGTTGAATTTTTTATATTTTCAATTATAATTATTTCTTTAATAAATTGGTGTGATCTCTTGACTTGATCTCTCACCAAATAGAATAATTAATTGGCTTTATACGTAGCCTAAATCTATTGGGTTGAAAAATCTTAGGCTGCACAAAAGATCCTATGGGTCGCAGTGCGTAAAGCCTCATTAATATTAATAATAACTTGATTTGAAAAGTCTAAAAAAGCGGGAATTGCGATTCGCGCGTCATATTTCGTAACACTATGACTATTGTTCTCGTAATTTCTCTGGAGCACCGGTATAAAAAAAGTAAACCTCATTTTTATAAATATTTCTAAATATCTTTAATAATTTAAGATATTACAATTTTTAAACTTAATTTGAAAATTCAAAAAACGGCAAGAACGTGTACAACGAATAAACGTGTACAAAAACTTATGATAATACTAGGTACATAAGAAATTAATAAATGAATATTTAAAATATATTTTTAAATCCTCAATATTTTTGTTTGATATTCAAAAAGATTTAAGTAATAACAATTGACAGCTTTTATATTGCCAGCTACTACACCTGTACGTTTGTATTTAATTTAACATGAGTAGTCATCTAATACTTAGAATAACGTATTTACGCAAATAAGTAAAATTGGATAAACACTGCATACGAGCAGATCTAAATTTCGCTTTAACGAGGTTAAAATCATTTTACACGTTTGCATTTACGTATTTTTTTTTGTTAACTTTTTCCATTTTCTATTTAGCCATTGACCGATGTTGCATGAGCTCGCTTTTTGTTATCCAACTTTTAGAATTAAGTTGTTGTTGTATGCATCAAACTAAAAACAGAAGAGTAAAAAACTCACGTTGACGATGTCACGTTTGACGCATGTTGACAGAGGTTTCAAAACAAAACTTTTCTGAAGCCTTACTTCAGAAAAAAAAATTGAAAATAGAAAATTTCAAACACGGCTGTTTACAGAGATTATGCAACTCTGTGTTGTTGGATCTAAGTTAAAGTTTAATAAGTTTAAATTGTACAACGTCAGTGCATAAGTTTTTTAATAAAAGAAAACTTATAGCAACAATTGTTTTGGACTAAAGGAAAAACAATGACATACAAAATAAAGCAACACAATTTTGTATTTATGTATGTATGTTCTTTCAACTTAAACACATGTTAGATTGTGTAAGAATAATTCAAAGTTTTAAAGTATCAATTCTTATTCATGAGTAGTAAATCAATTTACAGTAAACAAATAGTAAAAAATTCTATGTTTTTAGTAAAAAAAAAAGTTTTACATCGTTTTCCCTGGAAATCGGTTTTACGTTCATAAATCTATTACAAATGTCGTTTTTGTGATAATCAAATCATAAGGCTGATGTAATGCATTGGCGTTTTATGCCATCGACAGTTTCGGATGGTTAATGATAACATGCAACCTGTTTCTTAAAACGCCAACGCCTTACACGAAAAGGCTAAATATTATGTTGAAACATTTTACGAAAAATGCGTAACCAATAAAAAAATAGATATTTCTCTTTACATTGAATCAATAATTATTTCAATAAAGAAGTTTTTGTTTATAAAATGTCACAATATAAGATATTTAAGAAATTCATTCTAGCTTAGTGAAGGACTGCAGGAGAGCTCTTGAAGAGTTATTGGTACACTACTCAACCATATTGTTTTGGGTACCAGGGCACTATAACATACAGGGAAATGAGGTAGCAGATGAACTGGTCAGACATGGCTCAGATCTGGATCATGGTACTAAGGACGGGGAGTAAGACCTTCTATTTGTCACTACTACAGTCTAATATTTGAAAGATTGCATGACTCCACCAACCAATCCTTGAATAGTAGGACGGATGGTCAAGTGTCCAAGTACTTTTGGTCAAAACTGGATGCAAAGGCAACCAAAACACTAATTTGGTTGGATAGGTATAGTCTCAGAATTCTAGTAGGAGTGATAAACGGTCACTGCTCAATTGGGGCCTTTATAGATAAATGGGATAATAGCCCACAATATTTTTGTACGGTGTGTGGGGATGTAAAGGAGTTGGAGACATTATATGCAATATGGGTTTTAGCGGATCTAAAACCTGGGCCTGAGACTCCTGGGCCGGATGGTATATCAGCACTGGTCTTGAAGCAGTGTTCTTCGACGTTAGCCCGTCCATTAGCAAAATTTTTCAGCATATTAAACCGTGCCGGAGAATTTCCTATATGTTGGAAGGTTGCTAATGTAACGCCAATTCCAAAAAAGGGAGAGGCTAATAACCCTGAAAATTATCGCACAATAGCAATTTGTTCTGCACTTTCCAAAGTTATGGAGAGTATGGTTAACCACAATCTTGTGAAATATCTAGCGACCGGCAGTACGGCTTTCGTAGAGGTCGCTCTACGGGGGCTTGCTTGCCTTGCTATTGGATAAATGGTGGCGTTCCATTCACCGTTTTGGCAAAAGTAAAGTGGTGGGATCTCATCAAGGCAAGGCTCCGTTCTTTCTCCTGTGGGCTATTATCCCATTTATCTATAAAGGCCCCAATTGAGCAGTGACCGGTTATCACTCCTACTAGAATTCTGAGACTACACCTATCCAACCCAATTAGTGTTTTGGTTGCCTTTGCATCCAGTTTTGACCAAAAGTCCTTGGACACTTGACAATCCGTCCTACTATTCCAGGATTGGTGTGAGTTCAAGTTTAAGATTAATTCAGGGGTACCGCAAGGCTCCGTTCTTTCTCCTACTCTTTTCCTTATTTTTCTAAATGACCTTCTAAGCCAAACTTTCAACCCTACCTATTCTTTTGCAGATGACAGCAACATTTGCCATTCATATTCATTCAACTATATGCCAAGACTTTCGGTGATTGTGGCAATGAGGCATAACATGAATGATACACTTAACCAAGATCTTGTGACAATCTCTGAATGGGGTTATGCGAATAAAGTCGAAACGCACCACAAATCATGTTGCTTCATCTGTTTCTATGGGTGGTGTAAATATTAAGGAATCAGAAGCTCTCAATGTTCTAGGCATGAGAATTCAGTGTGATGTTCGCTGGACAAAACACATATTTCAAGTGTCGAAAGAAGCATTCAAGTGCCTCGGTTTTCTAAGACGGTGTAAGAAATACTTTACTTCATCTGATCTCCTTACTATTTACGCCACTTATATCCGACCCAAAATGGAAAACAACTCTCATGTATGGGCCGGTGTTTCGAAGTCTATTTTGGAGTTACTTGACCGCTTACAGGAGAGGGCGAAGGTCCTTATCGGTGACAGTAGGGTGTCCACCTCTATTGATTCTCTGGAGCATCGTCGCAATGTGGGTTGTATTTCACTGTTCTATCCATACTGCAATGGAATGTGTTCTGATGAAATTAGGGAACTTGTTCCCGATACCCGTAGTTTCTTACGAAATACGCGTTCATCAGCGGGAGTTCATCCATTCGTGGTCGATTCGTCAGTGAATCGCACAACACACTACATAGAAAATTCGTTTTTTAGCCGTACCGTCCGTATGTGGAATAAGCTTCCTGTTGAAGTATTTCCTCTCCCTTTCAATGTAGGAAAATTCAAATCAAATCTAAACAAACACTACTCCTTCTATCCTCCTTCCCATAACCAAGCAACAAAAAAAAAAAAAAAAATTACCCGAGACTACGGATTCATAGATTTAAATGGCTAGGTAACGGATTTCTAGATGAACTTGGGAGTGTTGCTGGCTATAAATTGTGTAACGTACTACGTTTTATCATGGGAATAGGTTGGCTAAAATTTCTAACCACTTTTCCCTCTTTACGCAGATTTGGATTTTCCTTTTTGTTTCTCCTTTTGCTGTCTATTACTTCCTCTTTCTATCCTGTATGTCCCCTTTTTTAGGAATGGCATACTTTTTCTTTTTATCTGACTCTTGGAGGGTATTACAATGGATCTTATGAACTCTGAGTTTTTTTTTTTAAATATCTGATCAATGTGCCCGCACCTTACTTAATACGTTTTTATTGTCTCCTGTAAAATTTACTAAATGGTTAATAGCATAGAGAAAAACTCAAACAAAAAAATTACTTAAAATAATCACACATACGAGTGTTGTTTTTGTTTTCACATATGATCAATTCACAAGGTCTCTTATCAGTCATATTGTAATAATGTCCTAATATATCACGACTCGGCTTAACCGACTCTTAGGCATTCAGCGTTGGTCTCTGGTGGTTCTTTACGATAACACAATAAACATAGCATAGAAAGTAGTATTATTTTAGGACATTTTTTGCTTGAAAAGCAATAAAATCCATTATGAAATATTAGAACATTATGACAATATGACATGATAAGAGACCTTCTGAATTGGCCAATAGTCTTTTGTACTAATACATTCTCACCACTTAGGTTTCTGACAACTGAGTTAGGTCTTTGACAGGAGAGTTTTTGCTCTATGTCTATTCTCCTTGGTTTATAGGCCTTTTCGCATGTTGTGTAAAATAAGTTTGACATACAATAATAAAATATGTATGTATACAATGTATACTATACATGTAGGAATGTATACTATACATGTAGGAATGATATTGTTATGACTACATCAAATTCAAGGCAAATTTTAGTGTAGAATATTTTATGATGGATCAGTAGCAAACAAATGTTTATGTTTTTCATTTATACATATTCTTATCATGATGATCTTAAATGTAGTTTGTTTTAAACTATTCAATTTGTTGGGAAAATATATAACGATTCCGTTGAAATATCCAAATGTGCATTCACACATACAATCATACATACTCTCCGTTCCCAGCAGTTAAGCATGTAGTCAATGTATCCCTTATAGACAGTAATCGTCACAAATGTCTTATCACTTGGCTGACTCCAATTTATATATTTTAGCCATTTGACACGTATGTGCTCTTTGTAGTGCAGAGATAAGACAATTGGTTACTTTATACATCCCAGGTAATCTAGGGTGCAGACAATTGTCACTTAAGTGTCTCTAAGTAATCTGGAGTGTAGTCACTTTAAACGTGTTGTGTGATAATTCGTTCAAACTGGTTTTATACAAATTGTGTTGATATAATTCTCATACAGTTAATTTTTATTTTTGCTTAAGTATACTGATATCCCATGTAACATAGCATGACGTAACCTATAGTGAAGTAACTTTAAACGTTTATTTTGTACTGCACTTTAGAAAATAGTTATTTAACCCACCAGAAGCAATCCATTGGAGAGTTGTCGAAGAAATGTTTGTTTACAAGCTATCGTTTATTGGACTGTCTATGATAGGTCTTTTAGCTGACTATTTGTTAAAATAACTAGTTATGTAGCTGATCAAGTTACCAGTTAGGTAGCTTGTAATGTAACTGACGTTATTTAACCAGTATGTGAATCCAATGCGTTGAGTACTTTGGACCAGCTATTATACAGTCTCATTGTAGTCAATAAGGACATGCACAACTAGTACCCACCCTAAATGATGGGTAAAATCACTAGTTCGGGACTGTCTCCTAGAACTGCTGGGTTGATATGTGTTTATTTATGTATGTGCAATAGTGTTTATTAGGAAGCCCGATTTCCTCATCTAAAAACGAAATGCTCAAATTTGGGGCAAAATTGAATAACGTTTAGAGCATAGAGAATTATATATAGAGAGTTAGGTTTTTGACAATTACGTCTCGTTTCTATATTACCCTATGGTTTAGAGGTTGTATCTCTTATTTGAAGATTATTTTAAAAAAATTTTAAAAAATATACACAGAGAAAACAGATTCGTTTCCAATCGAATTATTCTACCTTAGTGACCGAATTTTACAGTTGTGGCTACAACATTTTAGAAGGGATAACAAATGTTTGGATGCTTCAACCGAAATTCTTCTTTGTCAACTGAATTTCTGTTGATAGAACCGAAAAATTCTATGTGTGCAAACGATTCATTCGAATGGCAACAAATTCGGTTGCTATCACGAATCTACTTTCTCTGTGTATGTATATTGAAAAAAAATCAAAAAAAAAAAAAAAAATTGTAATTTGAGACATGTATGATATTTTTTAGATGATATAGAATATATTCAGACTTTTCAGGCTATTGAAAATCAAATAAGTCCAATACAAGGGGCATCCTATTGTATATATTGCTCTCATATATAGCACAGTTAGTAACTTGTACTAAAATCCCTGATATACGTGTTATTTTTTTCATCCTTTTTTAAATATATTTTTGTTTCTACTCCCACATACTCGTATACTATGAACAAGTGAGTATCTTTTGTACATATATGGATGACTCTATGGGAGCATATAAAATGTCAGTGACTGCAATAAAAATTGATTCACTTTTCTTATATGTTTTATTTAAAAAAGTTTTTTTTTTTTGCATTTCACTCTTGCAAAGTTGATTCGAGTGTTGACTTCATAAAACTCTTAAGAAAATGTAATGTTGACGGGAAATTTTCAAAAAATATATGTACATATATAAAAAATAAGAAAATAAAAATTTTAAATTACATACATACATAGTATGAAGTTCACTTGAATGTGAGCATGTATGTGGAAAATTGTGAATTTTTTTGCAATAGTGCTTAGAAATGTCAGTTGTTCTTAATATGAAATATTTAAATGGAGACATTTCAATGACATTTAGGTACTGGTAAAAGTAAATGGGGTATGTATGGATCTTTCTATCGTCTTTCATGCTTAAATTTGCAAAATCTTGAAACTTTTATAACATATTGGCTAAATTTGTGGTGGGTGGGTTTTTTCTAGAAAATATATTTATTACGAAATAAAATAAAGCTAATAATAAGTTTATGAAACTCGTATTTAAGATAAATATATGTACATATGTACTTACAAACAAATATGTAGTTCAATAAATGAACTTTAATAATACATGTCTTTAAAATTTTTGAGATTTAAATTAAAGCACACATCTTTTCCATCTAATTACAGTGACCTCGCGGTAACGTGAACTAATTAAAACCAAGCGAGTTCATGTTAGTGAAATGTTCACGTGAGCGATTGATGAATTTCATGAAGTGAAGTCACTGGTTTAAGCTGATAAACCAGCAACAATTTACGCCTTGGAGGCCAATATTGTTCGTATTATTCGTCACATACGGCCAGAAATGCTTGAAAAAGTGGACCAAAATTGGTCGTCCAGAATGCTCATTCCTTAAATGTAATGTCATGTATTAATTTTTCTATTAATAAAATTTTTGATTAAAATTTCCTTTTTACAATTTGAAGGTTTAATTTCGTCACAATATTCATAAGATATTTATGATCGTTTAACTGATTATCAAATATATAGAACTAGCAGTAATATTCTTTTTCCATTTATTGACCGATCCGTACAAAATGTTTAAATTTAACTTTAACTCCAACATATGGAATTATTCTAAAGGTAATCCAAAATAAACCATACGTAAATTGAATATGTATGTAAATCCATTTGCTTCTTACTAATAGCATCAACTATATTTAATGGACAAACATTACAATATGTACTTGTTTTATTTTACTTAATTGCATATCATAATAATCATAAAAGTGTTTTTAAACATGTTGAGCTTGTATTTACTAGTACAGGGTGGTTCAAATTCAAGTATAATTGTAAATCATATGCCGTTTTGGCACTGAAAAGAAGTTTTGGTTGAAATGTAGCACCCACAGCGAGTGCTGTACTCAAGTTTGTGCAAAAAGTTCATGAGACTGGTTTGAGAATGAGGTTGCTGTGACCGAAAGTGTGCATGATGATATGAACTTTAGTAATTTTTGGTTTCAGCATGATGGCTAAACACATCAAACAATCGATCTTATGCACACTAAAAACACTCTTAAGGCTAACATCGTTCCAGCTATTCGTGAGAGAAAACTACAAACAGTCAACAAATTCTTGCAAAATTGGACTGACTGGCTATTTGTTATTTCTAATAAATCCATTATATACCAAAAGAAATTGAGTTTAGTTCATTTTAATTCGTTTTTAAAAAGATACTTGTATTTGGACCACCATTTATGTTGTGTAAAGCTCTTTAAAATTCATTAATGTCGTACTATTGTCAAATGTACAAACAGGTCGAATGACGTTACAACATTTAATTATAATAAAAATACCGACAATGACACATAAAATGAGGCGTCAAATGTCAACATAAAAAAATTGGAAATATTATTTATAAATGCAAGAAAAATATTATTAAACAAGAAGAAAAAAGTCAAAGACGCGTAAACAAGTTCCTAAAGCTACGTATACACGGTTGTCAGATTGTCAGAAACATGCTCAGAATATGGTTAACACAACCATGAGAACTTTAGTTGAAACATATGGTTGTTAACCATTTATTGAACATTTTCTGACAACATTGTAAGAATATGACAACAGTGTGTACGTAGCTTATGAGTGATCACAGTTGCGCCCTGGTATATCAAAAATGTGAATATAAACAAAGGTCTACTAAACGTGTCTTTTTTTTTTAAACTGAGGTAACGAAATATGTAGGTATCTATTTAAGAAAGCTGAAATTGCACAGAAATCCACTGACCAGCAACCTATTACAGAATCCAAAGACTAAAAAGAATAATGCCAATTTAATCTGAGCAACAATGGATACAAATTCATTCGTCCGGCACTGGCTGGACTAAACAAGTTATAGTTATTAACAGAGCAACCAAAAATATGCTCTTAAAATATAAAAAATATGCATTTAGAAATAGTTTGTTTTTGTTTGAAATTCAAAGATTTATTAACCCTTTCAGACATTATAGAGAAATATAGAGAAATAGTTGAGATAGAAAACAGAAAATAGTTGAGATAGAAAACTGAAAACAGTGTATACAAATTTGAGGCTGCTAATTAAGAATATGAAGTCAAATTACAGGTAAATCGTAAACACCTGGCTGCCAGGTGATTTAAAATATTTTGGACAAAGTTTCTTAGTGGACATATTTCTTATAAATAAATAATAAAAAATTAATGTATTTAATTGAAATTAATATAGAAATAGCTAAACAATTACTCAACTAATACTTACACGTTTTTTAGAGTTTAAAATAATGTAATTATCACTTTATGTTATTCCATATGGGCAATTCCACGAGAATGACTACCACGACTGAAAAGTCAAAAACTCTTGAAATTTATTTTCAAGATGATTTGAATAGGAGAAAACACTAAAATGTTACTATGTGAAAGTATTTAGTATATTCCAACATTTTAAGAGCAAAAATAATAGTTTAAACTGACTACTCATATTTAATTTTTTAATGTAATTGGTATGTTTTAGGCTAAAATTGCGGCGAAAACTAAGCTATCAATTAGCATGTAGTATGAAATGAATTTGACTCTGATTGTGTTTTTTCTATTATCAACTTGTTCATTAAAACCGAATATATATTTTCTATTATTTTTTTTAGTTTTTGTATACATATATTTACAGAATATATATTGTTTTACTATAAGAGAAAAATATGTCACGTACGGTATGTCACGTACGATATTAAATTTTATTTATTATAAAATCATCCGAAGATTATTTTGATTTTAATATGGCGGATTGTAAAGGAAAAATATTTGGTTTAGTGTAAGAAATTAAAAGAAAACATTACTCCTCTCACGACTGGCAAATTTTCGCATATTTCTACATGTATGTACCTCAAAATTACTTCCGTTTTTTTAAAGACCAAATTATTTTCCAGATTCTCTTATTTTTGCAAAATCTATTCCACTCTATAGGCGTACAAATGTCACGTACGATGATATGGAATCAAATCTGTAAAAAAAAGTAATAAAGAAACTGTTAGTGATCAAATCGAATTTTAACCATTAACATATCTTACATCTCGTAATACTCATGATTAAATTCTATAACGGTAGGTTATCTGGACAGGAACAAACACTGATTTTAAACATTTATACGTGAACATGTGTAGAAATTTATGAAAATTAATGACATACATATATTGAAAACAAATTTTTAATATTTTTTTTGGCTGTATATTGATTGCTTTGATTTTTTTTTTCAAAATATCCTATTTAATAAAAACAAATAATTAATGGAATTCAAAATTTAATTCAAAACAAAATCAAAACCAACAAAAATTTTAATTACAAAATTTTTTACAATCATTTCTGAAAGGGTTAAGAAATAGACAAAAGTAGTAGTAGGATTAAAGTTCGATTTTAGTGCTTTGCACTACATGAAAATAGTTTTATTCAATTCATGTAAATATATACACAGAAAAAAAAATAAAAATGAGTTTCAATTACGAAATTGCTTATATTAATTAAAAAATATTTGATTTTGCTCCAATCATCAAAATGCTACTATTAATTAAATTGAAATTAAAAAGTTTAATTGAATAGAAATTTAATTAAAAAAAAATTTACAATTTTCAATAAAATTTTTTATTGAATCAATTAAGATGTTAATTGAAATTTTGCATGAAATCTATTAAAATATTACTTACCACAAATCAATAATTAATTGTAATCAACCCAATAAAAATATAATAATTAAATATAATATTTCAATCAACATTTTTAATTTTATTTCAAAATTATAATTTTTTTACATACGTATACATTTAAAAGATAAATATTATTTTACATGTATTGTTTTTTGTTACGAAACATACCAAGATTCATTATTTTTCCTGATTTTTAATCATAGTTTTGTATATGTGCGTGTGTGTAATATTTTTTTAGTAAATGAAAGGCCTCGAGGATCCCTTGTGTAAGTTGTGGCAAAGGTCTTGTGAGAAGGCCGGCCTTAAAGCGGCATATTCACACCACACATGGCGCACAGTGGTCCAAATGCTCAATCTAGCCGGAAAAAATAGTCATAACTCGCTTTTGAAAGGCCGTACCGACATGAAACTTGGTACACGAATGTGTGATTTTGTATGTAAACTTTTTCTTTGTTTGAACCCTATAGACGGTGAAACAGCTGGTTCGATTTTCCTGAAATTTTCACACCGACTTTCTGTATGTGTAAATGGAATTAAAGGCTACCTGTCCAATATATACAATGCTAGTGTAGCTATTTAAAGAAAAAAAATATGCCATTAGCACTATGAAAACTTGTTAACATATTACTATACAAAAAATCAGCTTTTGAAATATTTAAAAAATTACTTTTTTTTGTCTAGATTGAGCATTTGGACCACTTCTACAGAATTTTAAGTTTTGAAATTAATAATTGAATATAAAATTTTCGTTATTGGTTGAACTTTAATAAAAAAAATATAGAATTTTCGTAATTGAAAACACATTTTAGTTGTTTTAATTGTTTTCAATTACGAAAATTGTATTTTCAATAATTTTTTTTATTAAAGTTCTACCAATAAAGAATTTTATATATTTAATTTTCAAAATTATCAAATTCAAAACTCAAAATTCAGTAGAAAATATTGGAAAATTTTATTTTTGAGCACATAAATACTTGATTCAATTATGAAATAATTGAACCCAGTTCAATATATGATAAATATTTGAATTTTAACTGTTTAGGAAATAGTTTTTTCTGTGTAAATTTGTTTGTATTTTAGATTTTCGTAGAATTTCCTTGACAATCTTTAACTATTGATTTGCCTCATCATTTAAAGTTTAAATTTTAAACTACCTAATTTAAGTTTTTTTTAGTAATCTCTGGCATAACACTCGTATTTTACTGTCTCAATCAGTGTTGGCAGAAAAATTTTACTTCATGTCCCCAATCTGATAATAGATGTTCTCAATAAATCCCCATTTCATACTTAAAATCCCCAATTTTGACCCCAATATTTTATTAATTTATTATTATTATATATTATCATGTCTCCAATTCTCAGTCTTCAAACTTTTTTGGCTAGCCTGGACGATCTTTGTCTTTCATGTCAAAATCACCACTTCTGAACTGCACAAACCATCTCCGCATTTTTAAGTCATATACCCAATATTTGTTAACTTTAATGAAACCCATTTTTTCTATATTTTATTTTTATTAAATTTTTGACATCAAAGAAACAAAAAAGTCCCGAAATGCATGTAAACATTTTTGTGTTTTTCACGAAATTTAGAAACAATGTGATAAACATTTTTAATCGCAGATACAAATTTTTAAAAAATAAAATTTGTTTACACAAAATTCGGATAAATAGTTTAAAATCCCCAAAAATACGATAAAATGCATATAATATCCCCAAATCCCTCCCCACGAAATTTTGTCAACAAATTTGAAATGAAATCTCCAATTTGGGGAGAAATCCCCACATCTGGCTACTCTAGTCTCAATCCATGTGCCAAAGAATAACAAGAAGGGAAGCATCTCTTTTTTCTACAACAACAACTTCTCTCTCTTCTCACATATAAGTAGTATGCAAGGTTGCCATCTCTATAGCTCAGAAAATGGCTTTATTAAGAACTAGCTGACCCGGTGCGCTTCGCCACCCCAATTGGATGAAATAAATAGTACTATTAAGTCTACGTTTGTGAATTAATACTAATTCAGGATAACATGTCTCTAGTTTCATGTTTATTAATTCATTACAAAAAGTACCATTCGAATAAAGAAAAAGTACCAAAAAGTCATCGCTAGAATTCTCACTCAGTCCTAAGTCCATTGTTATAGCAATTTCAAAAGATACCATTCGAATAAAGAAAAAGTACCAAACAGTCTCCCCCTAGAATACAAAGTCACTTAGGACCATATATGCTTGATTTCAAGTTTCTAGGTCCATTTTTATAAAACATTTGAAAAATACCCTTAGAATAAAGAAAAAGTACCATATTGTCCCCACCTTCAATTCTCTCTCACTTATGACCATATATGCTTTATTTCGTGTTTCTACGTCCATTATTATAGAAAATTCAAAAAGTACTATTAGAATAAAGAAAAAGTACCATAAGTCCCCCATTTGTGGATTCCCACTCACTCAGGTCCATATAACATTTATTTCATGTTTCTAGGTTCATTGGTGAAGAAATTACAAAAAAAAAGGAAAAAGTACCAAAAAGTCTCCCCCTAGAATTCTCACTGACTTAGGACCATGTATGCTTAATTTCATGTTTCTAAGTCCATTGTTATAGAAAATTCAAAAACTATCATTAGAAGAATAAAAAAGTACCAAAAAGCTGACACATGTGGATTCCCACCCACTCGGGCCCATGTAAGCTTTATTTCATGTTTCTTGGTTCATTGGTGAAGAAATTAATAAAAGTACCATTAGAATAAAGAAAAAGTACCATAAAGTATTCGCTTGAATTTTCACTCATATAGGACCATATACGCTTTATTTCATATTTCTAGGTCCACTATTTTAGAAAATTCAAAAAGTACCATTACAATATAAAAAAAGTACCAAAAAGCAGCCACTTGTGGATTCCCTCCCACTCGACCCATGTAAAAGCTTTATTTCATGTTTGTAGGTTCATTATTGGAGAAATTACAAAAAGTACCATTCCAATAAAGCAAAAGTACCAAAAAGTCTCCCCCTAGAATTCTCACTCACTAAGTCCATTGTTATAGAAAATTCAAAATTCAGTTCTCACATTTTGGTACCTAAATATTATCCCCTATTCCTAACACTAACTTCACTCATATACATATCAGCTAACTTTAATGTCGATAAGTGAAATAATGTAAAATATTAACAAAGTACCCTAAATGTTCGAATTTCCAAAAATCCCTTCTTATCGGATCGTTTTGGGGAGGGAGGAAACCACAGTTAAAATTTCATGGCGTTACTCTTTTATATATATAGATCACAGATTAACCTTATTTTCTCGATAAACATAGTATTTACAAATTTACAGAGGGTTTTAGTTTTTTATAGAATTTCTCTTCTAAAATACAATCTTTGGTCAGAAATATAAGTGATTCTTGATAAACGCAGTATTTACAAAGTTACAGAGCATAATATATCCATAGAAGCGTTTCTGAGAGGGAAAAAACCTAAGTCGTGAGAATGTGTTAGTACATAGTTTTTACGTTGTATTAGTGCCTTTTTAATTTTCAACAGACAAACAAAGTTCTAAAATTAAAATTTTAATAAAAAATATAAGTGATCACAGATTAACCTTATTTCCTCGATAAACGCAGTATTTACAAAGTTACAGAGGGTTTTAGTTTTTTATAGAATTTCGGTTTTAAAATTTAATTTTTAATAAGAAATATAAGTGATCACAGATTAACCTTATTTTCTCGATAAACGCAGTATTTACAAAGTTAGAGAGGGTTTTAGTGTTTTCTAGAATTTCTCTACTGAAATTCAATTTTTAATAAGAAATATAAGTGATCACAGATTAACCTTATTTTCTCGATAAACGCAGTATTTACAAAGTTACAGAGGATTTTAGTTTTTTATAGAATTTCTCTATTAAAATTCAATTTTTAGTCATAAATATAAGTGATCACAGATTAACCTTATTTTCTCGATAAACGCAGTATTTACAAAGTTATAGAGGGTTTTAGTTTTTTTATAGATTTTCTCTAATAAGAAATATAAGTGATCACAGATTAACCTTATTTTATCGATAAACGTAGTATTTACAAAGTTACAGAGGGTTTTAGTTTTTATAGAATTTCTCTATTAAAATTCAATTTTTAGTCAGAAATATAAGTGATCACAGTTTAACCCTATTTTCTCGATAAACGCAGTATTTACAAAGTTACAGAGGGTTTTAGTTTTTATAGAATTTTTTTATTAAAATTCAATTTTTGGTCCGAAAAATAACTGATCACAGATTAACCTTATTTTCTCGATAAACGTAGTATTTACAAAGTTACAGAGGGTTTTAGTTTTTTATAGAATTTCGGTTTTAAAATTTAATTTTTAATAAGAAATATAAGTGATCACAGATTAACATAATTTTCTCGATAAACGCAGTATTTACAAAGTTACAGAGGGCTTTAGTTTTTTATAGATCAATTCTTGATCAGAAATATAAGTGATCACAGATTAACCCTATTTTCTCGATAAACGCAGTATTTACAAAGTTACAGAGGGTTTTAGTTTTTTATAGAATTTCTCTTAAAAAAATCAATTTTTAGTCAGAAATATAAGTGATCACCGATTAACCTTATTTTCTCGATAAACGCAGTTTTTAAAAAGTTACAGAGGGTTTTAGTTTTTTATAGAATTTCTCTTAAAAAAATCAATTTTTAGTCAGAAATATAAGTGATCACCGATTAACCTTATTTTCTCGATAAACGCAGTATTTACAAAGTTAGAGAGGGTTTTAGTGTTTTCTAAAATTTCTCTACTGAAATTCAATTTTTAATAAGAAATATAAGTGATCACAGATTAACATAATTTTCTCGATAAACGCAGTATTTACAAAGTTACAGAGGGCTTTAGTTTTTTATAGAATTTCTCTATTAAAATTCAATTCTTGGTCAGAAATATAAGTGATCACAGATTAACCTTATTTTCTCGATAAACGCAGTATTTACAAAGTTACAGAGGGTTTTAGCTTTTTATAGTATTTCTCTATTAAAATTCAATTTTTAATAAGAAATATAAGTGATCACAGGTTAACCTTATTTTCTCGATACACGCAGTGTTTACAAAGTTACATAGGGTTTTAGTTTTTTATAGAATTTCTCTATTAAAATTCAATTTTTAGTGAGAAATATAAGTGATCACAGATTAACCTTATTTTCTCGATAAACGCAGTATTTACAAAGTTACAGAGGAATTTAGTTTTTTTTTATAGAATTTCTCTATTAAAATTAAATTGTTAATAGAAAATATAAGTGATCCTGGACACTTATATTTGTTTTCCTGGACATATATTTGTTTTGTATTTCGAATCAATTTCAATGTTTTCTATTTTTGTATATATTTTTTGGTTTGGGAACCATCGATTTGATAATATAAAAAGTATGTTGATATATTTAGTATGGTTTTTATTATTATAATGTATTATAATTTATTATTAATTCAGGAATACAGCTTTGTAATATTACAATGAATAAAATGAAAAATAAAAATTATATTCAAATAAATTTGTATCGTGGTGGGAGCTCATAAAAAAATATTCGTATCTCTATGTCAAATTATAAAAAAAGCATGTTTTATGAAAAAGTACAAAAAATAAACACAGTTTTTATCCATTAATGGTTCGAATTTCCAAAAAGTACCAAACTTATATTTTTTATTTTTTGTTAAGTAAAGAATACGATTTAAAATTTGTTTCTATGTTTATTAGTTTAAAAGATACATAGGGTGCCAAAAAAGTACCAAAATAGAGTTTTTACCCGTTTTCTCCCCTAAAAGGTTCGAATTTCAAAAAAGTACGAAATACCTGTCAGCTTATTTTTTAAATGGAGTAACATGCAATTTTAAGTTTTTTTGTATCTTTATTAGTTTTGAAGATATAAGGTTACCGAATTTACCCGTTTTTACCCTTTTTAACCCCCTACACGTTCGAATATCCAAAAATCGCTTCTTATCGGATCGTTTTGGGGAGAGAGGAACCCACAGTATAAGTTTCATGATTCTAGCTTCAGTCGTTTGGGCTGTGCGATGATGAATCAGTCAGTCGGTCAGTCAGTAACGTTACTCTTTTATATATATAGATTCACAAGTAAGAGAACTATATTCGGCTGTGCCCAATCTTATATACCCTTCACCAAATTATACTTTTAAATAAAATTTAAAAAAATTTCTTTTACATTTTTTTTTAACAATTCTTTTTTATTTTTTTTAATTTTTTTTTTTAATTAGTGATAAAAATTTGTAAAAAAATATATATTTTTTTTTTTTTTTTTTGTGAAAAAAATTCGGGTTAAAAATATTTTTCTCGATTTTGACCCATTGTAAGTCAAACATACTATAGCATTATATACATCGTTGCTATGGACTTTGAAATATCTATCATTAGATATCCATATTGTGTATATTTATGACTTATTAATCGTGATATAGATCAAAAATAGAGGTTGTCCCGGTTTTTCCTTATATCTCAGCCATTTGTGGCTGAATATATTGGAAGAATTCCCGATATATTAATGTATGAATCATGTATGTAAGTTATTTGAGGGCTACGGATTTCAACATACAGACATGGCTATATCGACTTCGCTATCTATAACGATCCAGAATATATATACTTTGTAGGTTTAATAGAAAATTACTTATTATTCATGACAATTATTTAAAGTTCTAAGCCTCTAAAAAACATCCAACTAACAACCATAACTCGATATTTAAAAGGAGAACAATTAGACATTGAGAGCACCGAAAATGGAAAAAGTCAAATATAAGGGCCACCCTAATGTACATGTTTGGGTTTTTTTATAGAATGAGTCAGAAGATAGTCATTTACAATTATTGCTCCTAAATTTATGAAACGATTCAAATTATACTGGCTATTTAAAATTCCTTTAACACAAAATTTTGCATACTTTCATACCAATTCTATTTTTTTCTTTTGATTTCAAAATCTGTTGTGTTTGAGTCTTTAAATAAATCTCAATTTTATGCACATTTGTTACCAATAATATTTTTTATTCCCATTTATGGTGGTGTCGACTACTAAGCACTTTTATGCAAAAAACCACAAAAAATTTGCACGTTTATACAGTTTTTGTTTTTTTTTTCCTTTTTTACGATACAAAGAGGAAGTGGGTACGTTTAAACAATGGATTTGTTTTATTTTTAGCACTTTGTGCCGTTTTTGCACATTTTGTGCTTTTCCTTCCTGATGACAACATATGTTGTGGCTAATCCAACTGCCATTTTTATGAAATATTGACTCAATTCTTTTTTAGTTTTAACATACATACATTAATATATGTACATACCAGAGCTGTAAAATAATCATTTATTTTTGAATGAATCTTTGAATCATTCATGCAATGATTTTTAATTTTTTAATGCATTAATTTTGCCCAAAATATGAATGGAATTATAATTTGAATGAATTTTTCATGAATTAAACTGCTCGAAGGCTCTCTTATAAGAGAGCAACTAGTTTTATTTTTAGTTATAAGATATAAATACTTATTGTTAGGTCTATAAAAGACTCAATAAATACATTCATTTGATTTAAAAAAACGTTTTTAATCTTCAAAGAATTTTTCGATAAAACAATAAAACAAAAAATTTAATGAAATAATTACAATTGTTTTCCTTTCAATCGTCGATAAATTCATTCAATTCTTTTTTGGATGAAACGAATGCAATCAAGAATTATTAATTCATGATGAATTAATTCAAATTATATAATAATTCAAATCATATTTTGGGCAAAATGAATGAATGCATTTCAATTTGTTTAATTCATGGTGTATTAAAAATCAAATATGAATCATTCACTTACAGCTCTGCAGAGCTTGGTACATACTATGTGGGTATTTATGTTTATATATTTGCTTACAAATCTTCAGTACTTAGTAGTACACAAATTTATTTATAATAAATAGTTATTGTTACAGTATTTATTCATATCACAATGATGTTATAATCCATAAATAAGCTATTTATTTATATCGCTAATTCAAACATCTTAATAGATGGATTTTCAGATAAGTTAACAGTCCTTAATAAAATACACTTTTAAGGCTATTGCACAAATTTGTACGTATGTATATATGAATAAGTGTTGTAAATTTGTAAGGCCTCAGCTGTTCTGGAAGACTATCCTGTTTTGGAAGCAATGTATCAATGCTAGTGTAGCCATTTAAAGAAAAAAAAAAAATATGACGTTATGTACTACGGACACTTGTCAACATATTACCATACAAAAAATTAGATTTTGAAGCATTTAAAAAAATGTCTTTTATCCGGCTAGATTGAGCATTTGGACCACTGTGCATCAGTTAGTGTCTCCACTGTTTTCATAGCATAACGTGACTAGTTATTTAAACAATGACATGTCTTAGGTATATATATTACAAAGTGGCATTCTGATATCTGGTCCAAAGTAGTCAACGCTCTACACTACAGGTACTAGCTACCTAACTGGTTACTTGACTAACTAGTACATACGAACATTAATCAAATAATGTTCGTTCGAATAGTCGAACAATTTAAATATTACTATTTTCGAATTTTTTATTTTAATTTATCTTTTTTCACAATTTGAAATTTTAATAAGTTTAATACTTCGTTATAATTTTATTTCTAAATTACAGAGATCTAAAAAAACTTCTAGAGGAGCTACAATAGGATTGCCAGCTATGAAATCTTCAAAAGCAGTACATCGAGGAAAAAAGGCAGTACAAGTGTACCTAAAATTAGTTTTTATTATAAATTAGCTGGTTTCAAACTTCTAAATAGGATCATTCAAATTTCTTCGAAACAGAGAAATTTTTCACTTTTTAAGAATTCTTCCCAGGGAAAGTTGATACGATCCTGCTTTTGTTGGAACTATATTGGAAAAGTACCGTAGACTCCCGCGACTCATTTGATAGTTTCAAAAAATGTTCAGTACTTTATATAACAGGCTAAATTTACACATTCTTTTAAACTCAGAATGATTTTCTTGTATAGCCTACTGCACAGTGGGGCAGAATCAACATTTTTTGGATATAAATCTGGCATTTCTAAACGGCTAATCCGATCGGGATAAAATTTTACATTGTCATAGCCAAGAAGTATTCGAGTTTAAGTTATTAAAATGGACTCTACAAATGATCCAGGCGCGGCGCTATGGGGGGTCAAAGTAGGTTGCCTTTGACATGTAAAATTTTTAAACACGTGCCATTTATGTGTTTCCCACCCGACTTCAAAGATTTTTATATTTTTAAAAAGCGTCGACTAGGTCTTGAAAAGACATTTCTGAGTTAAAGGCATTTCAAAATTGATATTTTAAAATTTTGCCATACCTTTATCCGCTTTTTTTAAAATATAGGGCTTACTTTTGAACAGAATGATCTCAAATTTCTTTCGTTAGTTAGAAAACTAAATTACCAATAATAAGCAAAAGATTTCAGAGCAATATCAATTACGATTTCAAAAATAAACGATTTTCAATTTAAAAATTCAAAAAATAGTAGATTTGTGCTGTTTTTGGGGCGAAAAAGTGACTTAATTATTTAAAAAAAACTTTCTTTAAGAACATATAACAATTTGATGTTTTTCTGTAAGATATCTTTACGGAGAACATTCTGGTATAAAAAAATTGTCAAAGCTTTCGAATATGTCGTCCCTACGCCTTTTGGAATTTGACCTATTTTTTATCAAAATTTCAAATTTAGTCCACATATTCTAAAATCCCAAAGCTGTGATCAGAAAATAGAAAGCAGTATTGAAAACAGTGATGTAATCCCTATTTATTCCCATAGTATTTTCCCAGCCCCAAAGAAAATGTGGACCCTATGAGCAAAATAGTAAAAAAATATCATTTTTGGGATTTTCGCTCCAATCTTTAGGAAATGCGGGATTCCCTTTGACCTTTTGACAGTTTTTTTTACAGTTTTGTTATTTAGAATGAAACATTTAAAAAACGTTGAGAATTTCATTGAGTTTTGTTAATAAATAAAGATTTTATTACATATTTATTGAGCTTATAAAACTAAAATTTGTGTCAAAATTTTGATAGGATTGCAAATATTAGGGACAATTTGATTAAAAAAAATTATATTTTTTACTATTTTGCACGTAAAAAATATATATTTTTTGCTTCAATTTGTTATTATAACTCCGAAACTACTGAACCGATTGAAATATAAACGGATTAAAGGTTATGTAAATCTCAACTTTTCCAAGTTTATTTTAATAATATCGGACTTACCCTTTTTGAGATATAATTAATTATGTGGAGAAACTTTTAATAAAATTCACAATTTTACTCAAAATTTTTTTTCGATTTTATTGCCCTGTGTTATCTAACTTGGAAAAGTTGCATGATACATTGTAGCAGAGCGCTTAAAATCACTTTCATTAGCTTTCTTGTCCACTGAAAAGTTTTTATACCCTTCACCTTCGTGAGAAGGGTATATATAAGTTAGTCATTCCGTTTGTAATTTCCACAATTTAATTTTCCGACCCTATAAAGTATATATATTCTGAATTCTTATAGATAGCGGAGTCGATTTAGCCATGTCCGTCTGTCTGTCCGACTGTCTGTCTGTTGAAATCAATTTTCTGAAGACCCCAGATATCTTAAAGATCCAAGTCTTCAATAATTCTGTCAGACATGCTTTCGAGAAGTTTCCTATTTAAAATCCGCAAAATCCGTCCATAAATAACAGATATATTAGTCAAAAACCGAGACAACCTCTATTATTGGCCTATTTTTAATCTATATCTCGATTACTAAGTCATAAATATAGACAATATGGATATCTAATGATAGATATTTCAAAGTCCATTGCAACGATGTATATAAGGCTAAGGGTCAAAATCGGGAAGAATATTTTTTAACCCGATTTTTTTTGCACAAAAAACATTTTTTTGTCATAAGTTGTTTTCAGTAAAAAATTTAAAAATAAAAAAAATTGGAAAAAATTTTAAAAACAATTTCGAAAAAAAATTTTAAAAAATAATTTAAACAAATTTAAATTTGTTTTTTTATTATGTATAATTTGGTGAAGGGTATATAAGATTTGGCACAGCCGGATATAGCTCTCTTACTTGTTTTTATTATAAAATAATAAAAATATTTTGACTTATGTTTTAAACAAAAAAGTACAGAGGCTACAAAAAGTAATTTTACGTACTTCTTCAAATGTTAACACTTAATTAAGCTGAAAGCAGTACAATTACTAAACAAATTACGCGTACAGCTGAAAACAGTACGTCTGCCAAGTCTGCCTAAACTACATAATAAAATAAATTCCAGTTATTTGTGGAAAAAATATTCGCAGATTATGATTTCGAAAACTTATGTATATTATGACATGAAAATTGTTATAACTACTGTAATTTTTTCTCAGATGTGTAATTTAGGTATGAGCCATGTGTAGTTTATCCTTGGTGACAGCTATACGGTATACTTTCACTACTTGTAAAAATGTTATTTAAGGTTACTTAGATGCATTGTTCTAACTATAATTTATAACGCTTATTCAAACTAAACACCAACATTTGTAGTAAATTAATTAAAAAAAAAATGAGAGTATGTGTGTACGTATGTATATTCAAATTACCTCTAATAAAAGTAACAATAAAACTTTTTTGTTTTAAATATTTATACGTTTTTTAACGTTTTTTAGACACTTTCATTTTCTAGGACACAAAAGAAGAAAAAGTTCAAATAAAAAGAAACTATAAAAATGTTGGTAAAAGTGCCAACGATTTGATAAGCGTACACTCAGAGATAATGATTAATATTCTCCTTAATTTTTCATATTTAATTTTTGAAAGCTTTGTTAAAGCAGAGTCATGATAATTAAGTTTCTTTAATAGAATCGGTGAAATTTCAATATCAATAAAATTTACCTTAAAAGATTTATTTCTTAGTAAACATGTGACTGCAGTAATATCTAATGAATGTTAACTGTGTAGCAATATAATTTCGGATATTCTTGTCATTTATTAATTTAAAACGATCCATAAGAGATTTTATTTTTGTGGTGTAAAAGTGCTATAATTCTATAAAATTAAATGAAAAACAATAAATATTTCTATGAGTGTATTTCCATTGAAACACTTCTAATGTTTTAAGCTGTGAAGAATGAAAAAAGGGTCAAGCATACAAATTTGCAACAAATTTTAAGAAAAAGTAATATATAATATTTTAAAGGGCATTAAAACTTTTAATTAACATTTGAATTGATAAGAGACTCTACTATGGTCGACACTTCTGAACACCAATATTTGCATTTTCAAAATAGTGGGATAAATTGATAGGGCTTCCCTTTACAGGCCTTATAAAATATATATTTACGTATTCTAAAAAATTCAATACTCACTTCAGTATGCATTATCTTAGAAGTTGTTCTATTAATTGATCATACACAATAAAACTTCCCTTTTAAATGGAGGTCTAAACCCGTGGTCCGCACTCATAGTTAACAGGGGGAATATATGATTAGTTATTTACCCGTAAACAACACGAATGTTAACGATGATAAAAGTTATCAAATAAAAAACACAAATCACAATAAATAGCTGGTCATTATAATCCACTTTCATCTTTATAATACGTGCAGTAAACAAATAAATAAATAAACAAACTGTTACATGAAACCAGAACAAAATCTACTATTAATTTAGTATTTTGTGAAGTGCTCATAAAGTAATTTTTTATTTTTAAAAAACAAGCGTGATTAAAGATGCCTTATAAGTTTTTCATTAGGAACATTTTCCATTTTAAGGCCCTTTAATATGACTACCTTTGTAGCCATTCTCTAAGGCATTACTCGTAACAGCCCTGCAAAAGATGCCTGAGCAAGGCTTCTTAACTACATCCTTTTCTGGGTAGTATATTATCGCAATCTTTATGTGAGACTAATTAGGATGGCAATACATCTTAACGTTGGGATCATTCAATTATTAATAAATACAACAGATCTACAATGAATTTGGTGCCGCCAAAACTGATTTTACATTTATTCGATACCCTGATAACTGTATACTTATTTGTTCAATGCTATATGCAGTTTTAGAATAATTACAGGAAAACAAAACGAAAATAAACGATTTAAAACGTTTTATTAAATTATTTTAAACGCTAGATGTTTTTTAGATTTTCTACAGTAGAAGTCCATAGGACACTCTCGTGTGATACTCCAACAGTAATCTGCCATTATTAGTGCACTCCAGCAACCATCTCATTTAAATCTTGATGGAAACGTTCTCCGTGTTTTTCGCTATTCGATCCAAGATTTTCAGGAAACTTTTCTAAATGACTGTGCAGATAGTGTACTTTTATGCACATACTAGCAAACCCGGTTTGCTTTACTACACCAATCATAGTAAAACTATGATGTGTTTTACTTATTTAATAACTTTTTTGGGTAGTTTTTAATGGTATGATATGTGCTTTTGCCATCGAAAGTGTGAAAATATTTCCCAGGGATTATTTAATAACAAATAATCTATAAACAGTTATGATGTCAAAAATAAACGTCGAAACACCCATTGTTCTGACTGTAAAGCTGAAAAATAAAAACTACCAATAATGTTCCCCATTGTATTCTCAATCACTCAAAACCATATATGCACTATTTTATGTTTCTAAGCACATTATTCAATAAAAACAAGTAAGAGAGATATATTCGGCTGGGCCGAATCTTATATACCCTTCACCAAACTATACTTCAAAATAAAAATTTTTAGGTAATTTTAGGTAAACAAATTTTTTTTAGTTGTTTTTTTTCATTTTTTGGAAAAAAAATATTTTTCGAATTTTTTTTTAAAGTTTTTATGTAAAATTTTTTTTAATTTTTTTTTTTTTTAAATTTAAATTTATTTTTTTTTTTTAATATTTAGCAAAAAAAACTTTTGGTGAAAAAAAAAATCTGGTTCAAAATTTTTCCCGATTTGGACCCATTGTAGGTCCAACTTACTATGGTCTTATATACGTCGTTGCAAAGGTCTTTGAAATATCTATCATTTGATATCCATATTGTCTATATTAATGACTTAGTAATCCAGATATAGGTCAAAAAATAGGTAAAAATCGAGGTTGTCCTGGTTTTTTCCTTATATCTCAGCCATTTGTGGACCGATTTTGCTGATTTTAAATAGCAAACTTCTCGAAAGCATGTCTGACAGAATTATTGAAGATTTGGATCCCGAAGATATCTGGGGTCTTCAGAAAATTGATTTCAACAGACAGACAGACAGACAGACAGACGGACAGACAGACAGACAGACAGACAGACAGACAGACAGACAGACAGACAGACAGACAGACAGACAGACAGACAGACAGACAGACAGACAGACAGACAGACAGACAGACAGACAGACAGACAGACAGACAGACAGACAGACAGACAGACAGACAGACAGACAGACAGACAGACAGACAGACAGACAGACGGACATGGCTTAATCGACTCCGCTATCTATAAGGATCCAGAATATATATACTTTATAGGGTCGGAAAATTATATTGTGGAAATTACAAACGGAATGACAAATTTATATATACCCTTCTCACGAAGGTGAAGGGTATAAAAATATAAGTTATCACAGACTGATCTATAAAATTAACAGCGTATCTACATTTTCCGATTTTTTATGCCTTTTTAAAAAACATAAATTTCGAAATTTTTTTCCAAAAAAAATGTATATTTCTAAAACGGCTGCGCAGATTAAAAAAGAGTTTAAGTCATTCTTAATTGCAATTTTATTGCGGAATTTAATTTTTTTTAGTTTATTCAATAAACTGAGCCACTTTAGAGTTATGCGAATATATGTCGTGCAACCCCCTACATTTTCGAATTTTAATTAATGTGAAATTTTAACGGTTAAAGATACATAACAAAATTTGAAACTAACATAGATCCAAATGTTCTTAAATCAATGGGATTATATTTTTTTCCAATTTTCTTGTATTCAACTGCCGAAATTCCTGAAACGGGGAAAATGTGTTTAAACATTTTTTAAAGTGCCCACTGTGACGTTATTTACCGTGTTATAGTAAACGATCTTTGTATGTATTTAGTAACATATAGGGCTATACAAATATGGAGCTGTTTCGAGGTGCTTTTTTTCAAAATTGGCCAAGTTTGGTTAGGGCTGGGGGAAACAATGTCTGCTTAAATGAACCAAATTGTATTTTGTCTATTGTATAAAAGAAAAAACCATTTCCATATTTTTAAAAGTTGATTAACAATATTATAGTCACAGTATACATGATTGTGGTAACCATAATATGGTTAATTTACGATTCACATGATTGTATCAATCATATATATGGTTACAGTAAACAAGTATATGTTTGTGACAACCATTTTTATGATTAAAGTTTTACCATACTATGTTGTTCTCTTCTAATTGATATCATAATCGGAGAACAACATACATATTATAATATAAAGATTCATCATAACAATGGTTGTCACAAACATGTAATTGTTTACTGAAACCATATACATGTTTGATACAATCATGTGAATCGTAAGTTAACCATATAATTACACAGTTTTATATAGAAACCACAAATATTGTGGTTGTGAACTCAAATTTCGCAAAGTCGTAAGTTTACCTTGTCAAGCCTTGAAAATGCCGACAGAAGAATATCAAAACTCTATTGATATGTAAGATTAATAGTGCAAGCGAAAAATAGCAATCTACTGTTTGCATTGTGTAAAAATGCACACAATTGACAAATATTTAAAACAAATTGTCGTTTTTTATAAATTAAATAAATCAACTGATTTCAGTGTTACCGTTTGGTTGTTATTTTACACTAAAATGAGCTAATTTGTTTGGTAACACTTAACCCTTAGAAATACACATAGGACTGGACAGACTTTTTTGGATTTTTTTGCAATTTAAACGTCTTTGGGGTATTGATAGAGACTTGATTTTTAAGGTACCCTCTTAAAATTTTCTTGGCTTTATAATGGTAAAAAACGGCCCAAAAAAAGTAACCACGAAGGGAGATACAAGGATTTTTTAACATGAGGTCTGGTATATAAGTTTGTCATTCCGTTTGTAATTTCTACATTTTTCATTTGCGACCCCACAAAGTATATATATTCTGGATCGTTATATATAACGAAGTGGATATAGCCATGTCCGTCTGTATGTTGAAATCAACTTTCCGTAGCCCCCAAATAACTTACAAACATAATTGATACATCAATATATCGGCAATTCTCTGTCGCTATTTAAAATTGAGAAGATCGGCCCACAAATGGCTAAGATATAAGGAAAAAACCGGGACAACCTCGATTTTTGGCTATTTTTTTATCTACATCAGAATTACTAAGTCATTAATATAGACAATATGGATATCTAATGATAGATATTTGAAAGTCCATTGCAACGATTTATATAAGGCTATAGTAATTTGGACCTACAATAGGTCAAAATCGGGAAAACTATTTTTTAACCCGAATATTTTTTTTACCACAAACAATGTTTTTTTAAAATTTTCTTTTCACTAACAATTTAAAAAAAAAAAATTTTTTAAATTTAAAAAAAAAATTGTAAATAGGCATTAATTCATTTGCTGTCCATAAGCTTTTAACATTTTCTTTGTTACAGTATAATTTATATAATAATGTCGGGAAGCTTTTAGGTAATTTATCACCTATCAACGAGTTAGATACACGTTGGCTTAATGCTTCTACTGTATGCTTAATAGAGTTTATAACGTACTTATATTTTTAAATGTGGAACAAGCTTTGATGAAGAGCTTGATCTTCTTTTTGCTTAATCCTTTCTTTATATATTTCTCAGGAATGGTTTTAAACGTAGTTTTGAGTTTTCTGCTGATTAAATTATTTTTATGTATTTTTTAAGAAATTTAATGTTTTAACTTTTTGATTGTCTTTTAGTTTTGTTCTGTTTTTTTAATTACATATACACAACTAAAATAAACTTTAAATAAAAACATAAAATATGATTACTCATTTGTCTCCTATTTGGTTTTAAATTAAACACTCTGTAATATTGCAATTAATTTATATTATTGTTATTAAATATTGAGATTAACCAGAGACACTCACGTGTAAATAAGTAGATGATAAATTATTACACATTGATAATTAACCTACAGTACTTTTAGAGTAGTATAGTTTTTTTTTACCTTATTACATACTTATTTGATTTTAATCCATAACTTTAATATAAAGTTATAATACATTTGTCAGTGCATTATGGTTTAAAAGAATGGCTGCTATCGATACTGAAATAACTGCAATTATCGTTACCCCTAAAATAGAGTTACCGATATAATCATGATTATTACTTACTAGCTGACCCGGCAAATGTTGTTTTGCCATCAAAATTTATTTTATATATTGAAATGTTTAAAATAGTTAAAAATAACGTATTTTTTAATGACCATTTGTATTTATATAGGTGTGTGGAATCACAATCAATCTTAATAGCGGTATTCTCAATCTTGTGCATTTGTTTTGTAAATTTATGCAATGGTGTATGGTGGAATGACATGTCAATCGGAACCATTGGGATTCGTGGTATCGAAATATCTTCACCTGTATACTTTCCTTTAAGTATTGTTGCTTGGATAACCTTGTTCATCAGTTTTTTCACCGCCAGTCAAGTGCCATCACAAAGGCGTGGTTGGTTTATATTTCGTAAAAATTCTGTATAAATAAAAATCTAATATCGTCGATGGAAATCGCATCACTTGAAAACGGCTGCACCGATTTGTCTAATTTATTTTAAATGTTCGTCATAACCCAATTTAAATTGACCACGCCCACTTTTTTAAATCCTTGGGTAACATCATGTAAAAGTTTAACTGTCCACGCAAAATATGAAAAGATTAAATATTCTACAAATAATTTTATATTAGAGGAGTACAAATTTTAAGCTTCAAACTTTATAATATTATATAATACAGTGCAAGCTCGGTATTCGCGACTACTCATTATCGCGACGACCCGGTTATTGCGACGGCTTATTTTTTAACATTGCAGGTTCTATAATCAGAGATTTAATTAGAGATTTAAAAAAAAATTAAAAGTGGAGATTCCATAAATTCAATTTGCGTGAATTACAAGTTACATAAGTCTTCGATTTTCCGCTTTATAAAGCAAGAAAATTCAATAAAAAAGTTCACACGTACAAAAGAAAGTGACCCTGGCAAACGTTGCATCTTAAAGAAAGCTGAGTACCCAAGAATGGAAAAAATGCTTTATAAGTGGTTTCTAAAATAAAGAGAAAAAAATGTTTCAATATCAGCAGCGATTTTACGGACAAAAGCCAGTCATTTGTTTTAAAATATTTATCAAACCAATTCAGGTTTTAATGCCAGTAAAGGATGGTTGAAGAAATAAAAGCGTCGACATGGAATTAGATTTTTAAAAATTACGGGCGAGAAATTGTCTACGAAACCTCAACTTATTGATCCATTTGTGAAAGAGTTTAATGGTTATGTTGATGAGCATGGGTTGACTCTTCACCAATTCTACAATGCCGACGAATCTGGTTTATATTATAGGATGCTTCCAAATCACACTCTTGTCACATGTAATGAGAAAACAGCGCCCGGAAGAAAAATATGTAAAGAACGAATAACTTTTTTGCCCTGTTCAATTGCGAATGGCACAGAAAAATCGAAAAACCAACGCGCCTTTAAAGGCTTTTTCAATAATCCTGTAATATACAACTCCAGTAATAACGCCTGGATGACATCATTTATTTTCAAGGACTGGTTCCATCACGAATTTGTTACCCACGTAAGTTAATTTTCACCAATTAGTAAAAGTAAGTTGTTCATTAGTAAACATTTTTTAGGCTTCTAAAGGATTGCCGCAAAAATTATATAATGAATCTACCACCCAATTGCACTGCGCTTATTCAACCGTTAGATCAAAACATTATCAACTTGGTAAAATTGAATTATAACAAACAACTGCTCACCCACTTGCTTGACCACTACGGAACAAATTTGGAGCTCAAACTAAAAAACTTCAATATCAAAAATGCAGTTCAGATTCTAGCTACGTCCTGGGATAAAATATCAGTGTCCAATATCCGAAAATACCGGAACGCTTTGCTCGAATTCGGTACTGAATGGAGTGAAGAGAATAACATCCCCTTAAATTTTTTACGAAATATAGTTCAGGAGGAAAACGAAGATCTTTCAACTATTGGTACACTTGTAGCTCAAATTGATACGGAACATCTTTTCACGAATGCTGACGTAAACAACTGGATTCAAGAAGAATTTCATGTGGAAAGTAATGAGGAGCAGATGGAATTATGGATATGGAATCGGAGGAATTAATGTGGACGATTGTTTAACATCGATAAACACATGCATACAATGGGCTTTGGAAAATGATAAGCCGACAACAGTACTATATGAACTACGTGATTCAGCTGTTGTTTTAAAAAATAATTTGCGAAAAAAGCAACTGAAAATCTCCAATTTCTTTAAAAATGTTTAATATGTAATATGTATATCAATAAAAAGGATTCTAATTTTAAAAATTACATAAATTTTTTCAATAAAATTTTGGGTTCTGTTTTCGCGAAAATTCAGTTTTCGCAACAGGTCTGGATTTTAAGTCGCGAATACAGAGCTTGCACTGTATATATAATGTTATAAATTTTAATTAATTTTCGATACTATTAAAATACCATTACCGAATAACTGCAACTACTTACAACTAAAGTACCGTTATCGAAATAATCCAAAATACTGTTAAAGCTAAATCGAAATTAGCGTTACCTTTTCCTTTTAACTGTTTCGATTCGGTAGCCAACCTTGCTATTTTCTGCTGGGAGAAATTAAAAAAATAATACATATAGTTTTAAAAATGTCCTAAACAATTCATGTTGAGTACATTATTTTTAAATAGCTCTATATATGTATGTGAAAAATTCTATGGAATTCAATTTACATACTCTTTTATACACAATTATACAGATAGGAAAGTTGTAAATAAATGAACCTTAATTAAAATGATTAACTTTATATTAATCATAGTTGTTTTGTTATTTATTTTACATGACCTTTTTTGTATTTTAATAATTAAACTTTTTTTGTTGTTGATTTCTCTGTGTAAAAAAATGTTGAAACATAAATTTAATCATTTTCTTTATTAATTTTTATTATTCAATACATCTGATTTTTATACTCATATTAAAAAATTATAATAAAATAATACACTTATCATAAATGAAACATGTTTATTTTAATATTTATGGAAATAAAAACATGAGTATGTCCAGGCATTAGTACAGACATTTTTATAAAAAAATATTTTCACTGTAGGAAAAAAAATCCAAAAATCAGGATGTGTAGTAGGTTTTCTCTATGGGTTCAGGTGAAATATATTTTATATATTTTTTTTTAAATATATTTTATTTACAATTAATGTATTTAGTTATGGTACCACCTTAATATCATGCAAACACTGATACATGATAATATGTGTAAGTATTTATTGAGTATGCCATACAATTTTACAATAAATTACAAATTATTTAAACTGCATGACAATATATTAAACATTTCCGTTCAACAAAAATTAAATGTAAAAAACTGTTAAAATTTAAATAAAAAACACTTTCATTTTTTAAGAACGAAACTTTGTGTTTTTTCACTGTACTTACATTGTTGTAAATATAAATATTGTTAGCTTAGTGTGTAAACGTGCTAAGTCCACATTTTATGAAAATTAAGAGTTTGATACAAAACGCACTATTTGCGTATTTATTTCGTTTTTTCTCGTTGTTAGCAGAAGAGTTAAGTCAATTTTATTTTGTCAAAATTGCAAATTTATTATCTCAGTTAAATAGAAATGACTATAATTACATTATTAAATATATAATATCGTCCAACTTGTTTTAATTATTAGTTTAATTATTAAATTTTAACCAAAAAACGTAAATCAATAACTTTTTAAGACAGTTGATGTTAACTCTAACAGCGCCTATGATAAACTCACTCACGACTGCAACCTCTGCCACTATTAATACACACGCCATCTTTCGGGAATCTTCTACAATGCTCTAGAGCTTTCGATGTCCATGTTAGCAGCTTAAACATTTAGTCTTGCCATACTTATAAGCAATGCAAATAACCGCATGCTATCAACATTGTTGATAAATAGAAGCTTCTACTGACGTGTTTATAAACATGATGAATGCTCAGTCGGCAGTCGTTACAGACTGTTAAATTCAAATCGCTATTGCAAATTCGTAACAATATGCTACTAGAAAATGTGCAAAATCCACAAAAAATTAAATAACTCCCCAGGAAAAAATTCATGAAGCTTAACTGGCTTCGCTTAGTAAAGATTTCATGAATTGTCGGGCGAAAAGGTGTTATGAAGTATTTCAAAACATATCTGCAGTAAAAGAAATCTTTACTGGGCGAAACCGGTTTTTGAAACTCCCCAGAAATCTTCACAGAAGAATGCCGGTTTTTATACACCACAGATGAGAAAACGTTTAACACTTTCAAAAACATTGCTTCTGAATTGGGAGTTAATTATTTCACATTTGTTGGCAGATATTTAAAATTTTTTTCGGACTAATCTTTTTATATCCACCATCAAAATATTTGTCGCAGACCCACAAAATTATATATATTTTGGGCCGAATGAAATTCTAAGACGATCTCGCTATGTCCGTCCATCTATGGAAAACACGATAAGGCCCAAACGAAAGGAGCTACCTGGCTGAAATTCACAAGTACTCTCTGTTGTTAAGGTTTATTTGGTATTGAAAATGGGCAATATAAGTCCATGATTCCAAATTGCCTCCATACAAATGTTCCCCCGGAATACTGTTTGAGATGTCATAAATATGTAGATTATGCGCCAATCCTAATAAAAATAAGTTCAAAATAATCTGAAATTATACTGCAAAGTATGGTGAAAATCGGGCACCATTTGTCCTTAGTCTCAATACAAGGCTACCTTCAGAATATGACTTGAACAATCATAATTGTCTTACAATGTAATTAATGTAATTAAAAACCAGACCTGTCGCGAAAACTACATTTTCGCGAAAACAGAACCCAACATTTTTTTGAAAAATGTATGAAATTTTTAAAATTAGAATCCTTTTCATTGATATACATATTATATATTAATTTTTTTTAAAGAAATTAGAGATTTTGAGTTGCTTTTTTGGCAAATAATTTTTTAAAACAACAGTTAAAGAATTAAACAATCGTCCACTTTAATTTTGTTTTCTTCATGACCACTATCGTATAAATCGTCCAATTCCATATCTGATAATTCCAATTGCTCCTCATTACTTTCCACATGAAATTCTTCTTGAATCCAGTTGTTTATCTCAGCATTCGTTAAAAGATGTTCCGTATCAATTTGAGCTACAAGTGTACCAATAGTACAAAGATCTTCGTTTTCCTTCTGAATTATATTTTGTAAAAAATTTAAGGGCATGTTATTCTCTTCACTCCATTCAGTACCGAATTCGAGCAAGGCGTTCCAGGATTTTCGGATATAGGACACTGAAATTTTATCCCAGGAGGTAGCTAGAATCTGAACAGCATTTTTGAGATTGAAGTTTTTTAGGTTGAGCTCCAAATTTGTTTTTTATAATTTAAGTTGATAACGTGTTGATCTAACGGTTGAATAAGCGCTGTGCAATTGGGTGGTAGATTCATTGCTATAATTAAACCGTCATCACTTTTTAGTTCCTCAACTGGGTGTCACGTCGCGATATCTAAAAGAAAAACTGGTTTTTGCGGCAAACCTTTTGAAGCCAAAAATTCTCGGACCTAAAAAATTTTTATTTATGAACAACTTACTTTTCCTAATTGGTGAAAATTAACTTACGTGGGTAACAAATTCGTGACGGAACCAGTCCTTGAAAATAAATGATGTCATCCAGGCGTTATTACTGGAGTTGTATATTACAGGATTATTGAAAAAGCCTTTAAATGCGCGTGGGTTTTTCGATTTTCCAACAACCAACAATTTCAGTTTGTCTGTGGCATTCTTATTTGAACAGGGCAAAAAGTTATTCGTTCTTTACATATTTTTCTTCCGGGCGCTGTTTTCTCATTACATGTGACAAGAGTGTGATTTGGAAGCATCCTATAATATAAACCAGATTCGTCGGCATTGTAGATTTGGTGAACTGTCAACCCACACAAATGGATCAATAACTTGAGGTTTCGAAGACAATTTCTCGCCCATAATTTTTAAAAATCTAATTCCATGTCGACGCTTAAATTTCTTCCACAATCCTTCACTGGCATTAAATCCTGAATTGGTTTGATACATTTTTGAAAACAAATGTCTGGCTTTTGTTCGTAAAATCGCTGCTGATATTGGAATATTTCTTTCTCTTTGTTTTAGAAACCACTTATAAAGCATTTTTTCCATTCTTGGATACACAGCTTTCTTTAAGATGCAACGTTTGCCAGGGCCACTTTCTGTTGTACGTATGAACTTTTTTATTGAATTTTCTTGCTTTATAATGCGGTAAAACGACTTATGTAAATTGTAATTCACGCAAATTGAATTTATGAAATCTCCACTTTTAAAATCTTTAATTTTTGAGAAATCGTTGGTTTTACAATATGTTGAACATTTCCCATATTAAAAAACGTATTTACACAACAAATGACAAGAATAAACTGACAAAATTAAGGATCGAAATCAACCAAAAAGGTTAATATATCAAAAGACGGGGATTTCCCTTTTTTGGTTATAGACATTTTAATCAAATTTAAAACAAACAGATAAAAGTCGCGAAAATAGAACCTGTTTTTCGTAAACTGTCGCGATTATAGAACCTGCAATGTTAAAAAAAGCCGTCGCGATAACCGGGTCGTCGCAATAATGGGTAGTCGCTAATACCGAGCTTCTTCCACCGTATAAAAAAACTGTCAATTATTGGGAGTAATTTAATTTAACTCTGGGAGTTTTTTCACTTTATAAGTTTTGGAATTATTTAACTTTTGTTGAGCTTTATTCTAATGGAAGTTATTTCACAATACCCAAATAACGTAATAAGTATGTAATAGAAAATGTGTTAAGTTCCAAAAACGGACCTACATATAAATCGCCAAGGCACATCTTTTCAACTGTAATTAATTATCATTATAAATCTTACCAAATAAGTTATAAAACTGCAATGACGGATTTGAAAAATATTTAAAGCAAAGAATTTTAGAAAGTTTTTTTTCCACCTGTAAATATTGCGAAAAGGGACTTAGCACGTTTTAATACTAAGCTAACGCTATATTCTATAAATGTAAATGCACATTTATATATAAACATATTACAGGCAGACAAATAAATATTTGTAATTTTTCTATGAAATACAATAACATTTCCATTTCGATTTATTGGCCATTAAGAAGGTGTCATGTTCTTTCTGTCTGTGTCAAACATAATGCTTATTGTGGGAACTATTGCTAGTGTCGCCAAACGCCCCGCAATTCACGGAATTATCACACCTTTAGTATTTGGAATCTCAATTCCCACCTTTTTTTATTTTTCACACCTAACACTTACTTGATCTGATGTCATTTAATAACATTAATTAAATTAAAATAAGTATGCATTTAATTTACAAACATATGTACAACAAAAGAATTCAAGAGAATTGATTTTAATACAGATATGAAAAACAAATATTTTTACATATAAATTTATAAGAAAAAACATACATTTTTCACTTATATAACACTACTCGACAGCCAAAAAGAGCTGCATGTGCATACAGATTTGAAACATTTTAAAATCTTACCGTTAGTTTTACAGATATTTTAAACTCTTAGGTTTTCACTAAAAACATTGTTTTAACAGTTTTCCATCAGGAACGTAGAATTTTATTGAAAATTTTAAAAATCTTAGATTTTAAAACCAGAAGTTGAGCTACTAATTGAGTAACATTTTTTAGTTAAATATTTAAGGATGTTTTTCAGATTATTGTCATTAGTTTTTATCACAGCAAATTTTTTCTAATACTACAGAAACGTTAATTTTGCCATAAAAATTTTGCTTAAAATTTGAAAATATATATTAACAACCGAAAACACAAAAATTTTAATTTTCATTAAAAAAGTAAAAAACACTTGCGTTCACAATAAAACAGTTTTCTTTTCAGTTCAAAAATAAATAAAAGGACTAAAAAGATGTTTATAAAAAGAGTTCAAAATCATTTTGTACTTGAAAAAAGAAAACGTTTTTCTGTGTACACAAAAACGTTTTTTAGAAACAACAACAGAAATAAAATTTGAATTTTTCATTTTTTAAATTTCAACCCAGTATGCATCGTTTCAAGTCTGCACTTTTGATAGAACTTATGCCGAACTAAAATCGAAAATATGAATTTTTACGATGATCTATCCAATCTACATTTTTAGTAAATCGTATACATATTTTGTCAATTCACAAGGTCGCTTATCATGTCATATTGTCATAATCTCGTAACATTTCACAATGGTTTTTATTGCTTTTCAAGCAAAAAATGTCCTAAAATAATACTTCTTTCTATGCTATGTTTATTGTGTTATCGTAACGAACCAGCAGAGACTAACGCCGAATGCCTAAGAGTCGGTTAAGCCGAGCCTTCGAGTCTTGATATATTAGGACATTATGAAAATATGACTGATAGGAGACCTTGTGAATTGATCAATTAATATTTTATGGAAATGAAGAATAATTTTCGCAACCAGTTCTTAGTTTTTTTGTTTGTTTATATTTATACAATTTTAGTTTTCCACAAAATGACCAAATTAGTATAAGTTTTATATAATTTATTTCCTAAAAAATATACAAATATTTGGGTGAATCAAACGTTATGCTATTAAGTCATATTGTCATAATGTCCTAATATATAATGACAGTTTAAACAAATTGTTGTTGTGCTTCAAACAAAAAAGTTCTAAGCTGATAAGACTTTTAGAACAACTTATGTTTATTGTTTTGTCATAAAAAGTGTTAGAAAAGTGTTATTTTTTGTTTGCAGCACAACAACAGAGTTGAAAATAAAAGTGCAATTAATAAATATTTGTTTTAAAATTACATTATTTTAATACTTTTTAACATAAAAATTATTAAATAAAGTTATTTTTTAAATATCTTAAGAAATATTTAATATTTTACCACCTTTAATACAAAATATTAATCGCAAAAATTCGGCAGCACAGAAAATTTAAATATATTAAAAAACAAGTAAGAGAGCTATATTCGGCTATGCCGAATCTTATATACCCTTCACCAAATTATACTTTAAAATAAAATAATTTTTTTTTTTTTTTTCGAAATTGTTTTTAAAAATTTTTTCCAATTTTTTTTTTTTTTTGAATTCATTAGTGAAACAAATTTATGACAAAAAAATGTTTTTTGTGAAAAAAAAATTCGGGTTAAAAAATATTTTTCCCGATTTTGACCCATTGTAGGTCCAACCTTATATACCATAGCCTTATATACATCGTTGCAATGGACTTTGAAATATCTATGATTAGATATCCATATTGTCTATATTTATGACTTAGTAATCGAGATATAGATAAAAAAATAGGCCAAAAATAGAGGTTGTCTAGGATTTTTGCCCATATCTCCGTTATTTATGGACGGATTTTGCTGATTTTAAATAGGAAACTTCTCGAAAGCATGTCTGACAGAAATTAATTTCAACAGACGGACAGACAGACAGACGGACATGGCTAAATCGACTCCGCTATCTATAAGGATCCAGAATATATATACTTTATAGGGACGGAAAATTATATTGTGGAAATTACAAACGGAATGACAAACTTATAAAGTAACAAATGGTACTCAAATAAGAGCTTAACTATCGTAGATTTTAAATAGATTTTAATAGAATTTTTTAATAAAAGCTTAAAATGTAAAATATTGCGAAAACTGACCATTAGAGTTGTCAATCCGGTTTTCGACAAACCGATCTTTTTGTCTCGAATAATTCGACAAAATCGAATATTTTTTAAATTAATTTTAAAATTTTATGCGATTACTTTTAATAATTAGCGACTACTTTATGCAACACTGTTCTTCTAAATGTGTGTAATAATTTTATGTTGACTGCTATTAACAGGTTATACATCAAGACGAATTTATTTACAGGTGGTCCCAATTCTACAACAAATACGACTCTAAAAAAAACAGTGATTTTGTTTTGTAAAAATATTTCCTAGCTGTCATACTGTAAAAAAAAAACTACTGACTACTAATATCATAAAAACGTGAAATTTACTGTCGCGGAGTACAGCAACGTATTTTATTTATACTAGGATCGTCTAGTGGTCGAAATCGTCGACCATTTTAAAAACCATATTAGCACTTTTATGGAAAGAATTTTGAAAAAAATGTATATTGTGCATATCAAGAGAAAAGAACATTTTAAACCATATATGAAATTTCATCAAGCTCTGATTTATAATATATTGAAAGTGACTTCCAAAATTTAGAAGTTCAGCTCAGTTTAACATTAAAAGAAGTTAAAAATTCACACAAAATAACTAATATTGCAACAACTAGCGACTTAAAAAAAGATTTGAATTATTTGGACAAATTTTTACATTGCAATTTTAACAGTTAATCTCTGTTTCTTTTTTAATAAAAAATCTAAGAAATATGTTAAATTAATTTTAAAAAGACTGAACGATTTTATATGTAATTTGTTTTAATAAAAAAATAATTTAAGCTTAATTTATACCTCAATTCGAACCGGGTTTTGATAGACAAAACCGAAAACCGGTTTTTAAATATTACGCTTTTTCGAATTATTCGAAAACCGGTTTTTTGAATATGTTGAATATTTGATAACTCTACTGACTATAAGATTTTTAAATATGTGTTATATTTGTGATAAGCGTGTCAAAATTCTGTATAGAAGTGTAATGGATTGACTCATGAATAGTGGTTGAATAAAAATTCTAGCTAAAAATAACTTTTATATTTCATTTAACCAATTTATCAAATTATATACTTCGGACTTCGAAGAATGGTTTGTGTTGAATTTGAATACATAATTTGTGGATAATGTTATTACTAGGGGGCGGATTTATATGCAAATGCATGTTTTTTCTCGAACGCCCAAATACAAAGTAGACTTATTATCTATCCGAATCGCACATTTTGCTGTAAAATGGCATCGATTTGTTAGTGCATATTTTTGCATATTTTATTGATAATGCATATTTTGTTATATTTTACTTCAAAATGCATATTTATATGCATATTATCCAAGTTTTTAATAAAAATTTAATTTTTTGTCGTCAATGGGCAACATATTGTCTGGACAAAAAGTTTTTTTTCTAGAATTTGTTGTAGAAATATTATCAAATGATATCGACTAACTTCTTCCGACATCGAGAAACTGGCATTAAGTTCCTCATTTCTCTATCAGCAATTGAAAATTATCATTTCAAAACATTTTGCTTCAAAAAAGTCTAGAGTTTTTTTATGTATGTATCAACAATTTATTCAATGTATCGAAAACATTCATATTTGTTTTCATCGATTCGATTTATAAGATTTTGTAACTTCACATCCACAATTACAGGTCCTGGCAGCGATTTCATAGCAGTTCTAGGAGACTGTCCTGAACTAGTGATTTTACATATCATTTAGGGTGACAACTAGTTATACAACTAGTTACGTGATTAGTTATTTTAACACGTGCATGTCCTAAGCATAGGGTCAATTGACCCTTTTAGATAACTTAGAGACAAATGCACTACACAGTTAATGCTTAAAGTGACTACACTGTAGAATAATTTGAGACACTTAAGTGACAATTGTTTTTACGCTAGATTACATGAAATGTATAAAGTAACCAATTGATTTCTATCTGCGTTAAAAATCTCAGAAGAACAATTATATATTTTTTCCTGGTATAATTTAAAGAATCCTAACTTCTGGGAACACTGTTATGTATTTTGGACATTGCACGATCCATTGTTTATTATTATATGTTTCTTCACAAAAATATAAGTGCATATTTTTTAAACTTTTAGGTCATATTTTGATTTTTTTGAAGCATATTTTAGGCGCATATCTTCCAATAATAAATGCATGAAAATCCGCCCCCTAGTTATTACTAATACATTTCGATCTAGTTGCTAGACTTAACTTTCACAATTTTTAGCAATTTTCTCTAAGTCCGAATAGTAATATGAACTCTTACTAACCCAACAAAAATAACAATTAATTACCGGCTGGAATTTGTAAAACAACAAATGCGCTATTACTTAATTTCCTTTACATTGTGTTATACAGAGATACCGCTGCAAGGATTTTTAACTCACACTATATAAAATACTCGTAATATGTATGTACTTGTATGTTTGAGCAAAGTGCAGTTTACAGTGATCAATACTTTCTATCCCAGGATGTTGTCAGCCAACATAAACAAGTTTCTTCATAATAAAATATAAAAGTAAAAGAAAAGAGTAGTGAACAAAAAGACCAAAATATAAAGAAATTCAATAAAACAAACTGAATTTGTGCCACACAATTCCAAGTTTACTAGTATGTCTACACAAACATACATATGTATGTAACTAGCAACAGACATGCATCCTTTCATGTGCATGCGGGTGTTAAAGTGGCAACCATTTGTATGTAGCCAGTACGAGTACTTGTGCAATTTGATATGTTTCTGGAAATCTACACCTACCAATATCCCACTCCTTTTTTTTATTTATTTACCACACCCCAACATATTCATACATCACTATACAGTCAATACATTTTTACACTCAGTTATATTAAATTAAGTTTATTGTTTAAAGTACAACTAAGAAAATAAGGGAATTTAAATAGGAAATCAAAAATTTTGGAAAATTTTATTTTTTTATGAATATAATAATAATCAAATTTTTATTTTATCAAAGGTTTGTTAAAAAAATTTTGTATTGACTTTTTGTTTTACCCTCTTTCTATACTTGACAAATATTTATTATAACAATTAATGACGCTTGTTGTCAAGAAAAAGTTGTGTGAGCAAAAGCACTAATAATTTTGTCCTAACGAAGCAATAATACTAAAAAATGGAGATTATACCTGATAGTTTTTTATCTTGACAACCATTTTGATGTTTATCATGATAAAAATGTATCAGGTATAGACAGGGGGTTATAAGCCCTTGATAAAATAAAAATTTTAATATGAATAAGACCGTAAGTAAATAATTTAAATGTGCTCATTAGGATGGTCCTTATATTAGATTTTTTGGATTTTCGGAGTTTCCTAGGTCTAAAACTATTCTCCGTCATATAGAAAACAGCAGTATTAAAAAAATATACAAAAAATTAAATGATGAAACAAACCAATAATTATCGTATATCCACTATAACTTGATTATTGTTTATAAACCGGTTAACCGACAAAACGGTGTTTCTTTACTTATTCGCTTTTTTGCGAACCGGTTTATTTAAAATGTTTATTTTCGGATAATCGATGAAGCCGGTTTAAATCACTCGGTTATGCTGTTTTCTAAATTTTGCACTAACAAATTTCATGTTTCGCTGGACATCATGACATCCCACCACCAAAAATATGAATGTTTAGTTGAAAAAAAGAAAGCTTTGATTGGAATCTGGATGGATTATTGTTTATTACTCTCAGAGCCAATGATAAACAAAATAATAATTTTGATTTTGTTTATCTCAGGAACGAAACCCCAATTGACAATGCAAAGAATTAGGAAGAATGTTGGATAATAGGAATTTATTGGATTTAATTAGCAAATGTTACCTTAAGGATTGGATGACGAAAAAACAAGAAGGAAAAATTCATAGCTTAGAACGGAAGCTACATTTTAGACATCTTGGCCAGGTTGACAGATGGTTTTAGGCATTATAAGGGAAAGAGATAGCCTGATTTTTATAACTTTCAGCCTTTATGTAGATTAAAGCAAAGGGGGAAAAACTTTGCGCATCACTTATATTAAGGTCAAAAGAAAGAAGTAGGCTTTTGGCATTAACAGTCATTCCGTTTTTTTTTTTGAATATTTGAAATTTTGTCATACAAAATATATGAAAAATAAAAAAATTTGTTATTTATAAAAACATAATTTTTAACACATTCTTTTGTTGTCGAATCCTTCGTTAAGAAAATCGAAAATTTTATAAAAAGTTATACGTAAAGTTTAATTTTAAAGTTAATTTCAGAATGCATCTTTGGTTTGCTAATTTACGTGTTCGTAATTTTAAATGGTTACTTCATTGTTACCCTTTCATATCTCTCTGTCTGTTGAAAACACGATAGTGCTCAAACTATAGGAGCTAGCTAGCTGAAAATTTCTATTGATAAGATTTGTTGGGTATTGAAAATGGATAGTATCGGTAAATGATTACGCCCAGCCCCATACAAATGTCCCCCAGAATACTGTTTGAGCAGTGATAAATAGTCTCCATACAAGGTCCCCCTACGAAAGTGACTTGAACATTCAAGCGGGGAACCCGGTGGGTTAAACTAATTCGGTTACGCAGAATTCAGTGAAAAAAATGCCACGGGTTAAACATTTTACATGTCGAAGGTACCCTACTTTGAGCCCCCATAGCGCCGCCCTATGAGCATTTGTAGGGCCCATTTTAATAACTTAAAACGGAACAGCCGTTAAGAAATGCCAGATATATTTCCAAAAAATTTTGATTCTGCTGCACTGTGCACTGCACGATGTAGCTAATTACAACGAGTTATGTATTTTGATAAAATATTAGAGGATATTTGTTTTATCTTTTGTGAATAAAATCAAAAGTTGAGGACAGATTTTAATAATTTTGGGCTTGTTTTATTTGAAACTTCGTTTTCTATAGAGTAAAAAAAAATATAGAGTAAAAAAAATTTGGAAATTTTTCTAAAAAATTTTTATTTTTTTCGCAAAAAATTATTTATATTTCCAACACGACTTCGAGTATTGTAAACATGTTAATCTTTGCATAAAAATAATTTTATTTTTTTAGTTTAGTTTTTTTCAGTTTATTCAATAAACTAAACCGTTTTTGAGTTACGCGAATATATGTTGTGCAATCTCCTCCATTTTCGAAATAACGGTATATCTCGAAAATACGAGATAACCTAAAAAATTACCCAAATTAGTTTAACCCACTGGGTGCCCCGCTTGACAGTTTTTTCAACTAGCACAGTGTAATTAATATAGTGAAGAAATTTTACATATGGTCAATTCCATATCATCGTACGTTACATTTGTACGCCTATAGAGTGGAATAGATATTGCAAAAATAAGAGAATCTGTAAAATAATTTGGTTCTTATGTTCCATTCAGAGTGTACTATATTTTAAGAAAATACTAAGTTCTTTCGAAACATTGTTATCCAAAATATAGAGCGAAATAAAGGCATATCGTACGTGACATAAAACGTAAGTCATTTTAAGGTACATGTAGAAATATGCGAAAATTTGGGAATCGTGAGAGGAGTTATGTTTTCTTTTAATTTCTTACACTAAACCAAATATTTTTCCTTTCCGTCATATTTAAATAAAAATAATCTTTGGATGATTTTATAATAAATAAAATTTAATATCGTACGTGACATACCGTACGTGACAGATTTTTCTCTTATAGTAAACTAATATATATTCTATAAATATATGTATACAAACACTTAAAAATAATAATACATTCGGTTTCAATAAACAATTTGATAATAGCAAAAAAACAGAGTCAAATTCATTTCATACTACATGCTAATTGATAGCTTAGTCATCGCCGCAATTTTAGACTAAAACATACCAATTAAATTAAAAAATTAAATAAATTCAGTTTAAACTATTATTTTTGCACTTAAAATTTTGTAAAAAGCTGTACATACTTTCACATAGTAACATTTTAGTATTTTTTCCTATTAAAATCTTCTTGAAAACAAGTTTCAAGGGTTTTTGTTTTTTCAGTCGTGGTAGTCATTCTCGTGAAATTGCCCATATGCAAGTTTTTTATGAACATATAGCTGAATTCACCCATGTGTTTCTGAAACATTTTTTGTTCGGAACATTTTTTTTTATATGTAGTTTGACGTTCTATTTTTGAGAGACACAACGAATTCAGCTTAAATCTTTCTACCAACTTTTGTGAAGATCGGTTCATAATTGATTCTACCTCCCGCGATTTTATTAAATTTTGATTGTTTTTAGTGCAAATAAAATTTTTAAAAATTAGACGCTCTAAAATTATATTTGTGGCTAGTGATAAATACAAAAATTTGCTAAAGCAATTTTGTTAAAAAAAAAAATTAAAAACAGTTTTAAAAATATAAAAAGTGTTAATTTCTTTTGTTTGTTTTAAAAGAGCACATGAATTCTCATGATGAGAGGAGGCTCAGTATGAACGGCAGAAATGCCTACATATTTCTTAAAGGGGAGAGTGATCAAAACAAAAAAATAAATGGCCCCAGTTACATCAAAAATTATTTAACCGCCAAACCAGCTGATAGAGCACGCTGTTGTTCCCCCGTGATACAATTACTCGAACAAAATATTACACAAACAATATCACTAACCAATTTATATTTAGAACAAAGCATAAAAGAAAATATGAAAAATTTAAATACAACAACAACTATACCAGTTTTAAAGACACAGACAAATACTGTTAATAAACAACCCAGCAGTTAAGCAAGTAATCAATGTATCCTTTAGAGACAGTAATTGTCAATAATGTCTGACCACTTGGCTGATTCCAATTTATATAATTAGGCACGTATGTGCTTTTGTAGTGCAGAGAGAAGTTAATTGGTTACTTTATACATCCCAGGTAATCTAGCGAGAAGACAATTTTCACTTAAGTGTCTCTAAGTAATGTGGAATGTAGTCACTTTAAACGTTTTGTGAGTAATTCGTTCAAACTGGTTTATACAAATTGTGTTGATATAATTCTGATACAGTTAATTTTTTATTTTTGCTGAATTATACTAACATCCCATGTAACATAGCATGAAGTCAATAGTGACTTTAGTGTCTCTTAGTAACATATAGTGAAGTCACTTTAAACGTTTATTTAGATGGCACTCTGAAGGGCGCTATACCAAAAAAAAAGATAAGTACATTAAAATCACCAGTACTACCAGGTATGCTTAGATATGTAAGTATTAATAAAATGAATTTAAGTCCCCAAAATAATGGAAAGTCTGTCAAGAAACAAAATATAGTTCATAATCCCCTGATAGGCAATCGTTTCGCACTCTTTATCGATAATGATAAAAGTAAGAGTGGAAAAGATGGTGATTACGAGAAAGAAAAATCATTAAAGCCACCACCAATATATCTGCGTTAGTCCAGCTCGAATAATTTGATCAAAACATTTGTTTAACTCATTGGAAAAAATTATTTCCATATTGTTCCAATAAGAAAAGGAGCTTTGCAAGAGACGAAAATAGTCGTATACACTGAGGATTGTTATAGAAACATTTCTCAATTCCTAAATGATAATAAAAATAATTTGTATACCTATTAACTGAAAAATAATAAGGGTTTGACAGTTGTCATTAAAGGCATAGAGTCCAGTGTTGAGACTAATGATGACAAGGAGGCCCTGCAAGAATTGAGCTACGAAATAAGAGCTGTAGTTAATATATTCAATAAAGATAAAAATCCTCAGCCAATGTTTAGAGTCGAGTTTGAGCCAGAGAAAAATAAATTGAAGGAAAATGAAACTCAAACAATTTACTCAACACGATACCTGTTAAATCGTAGAATAACCATTGAGGAGCCTCTTAAAAGAAATCGTGATGTTCAATGTTGTCAAGAGTTTGGACACACTTAAAATTATTGAACCTTGCGAACAGTGCGTGTGGGATGCGGATACCTTCATTCTTCATCATAATGTAATATCCTAAAGAATTGTTTACAAATTTGAAAACACCTATATTCTGAAGTTCTTTTATTGAACAATAGAGCAGTTTCAACTCAATTAAATTCGCAATCCATTCAAATGGATCAGCCTAAGAATAGAACAGGTTCTTATGCCAATATTTTGAGAACGGGTTACCAGCAACCTAGTGTTCCCTAAAATACGGGAGGGTTATGCAAGCGCTTACCCAAATTATTACCTCTCTTAATCAAAATATGATAAACTTTATGTCATCCATGCAAAACACAATACAAGAACTTTTAAGAGCGCAGATGCACATCCTCTTAACAAAAAAAATTAGTTATTTGACATTATATTTCTGGAATGCAAACGGTTTAAACCAACACAAATCACTTCATGCATGGTTTTGGAAACTCATATTTCCAATAGGTATAACTTTTTAAATTAGAATCCTTTTTTAAACATTTTTAAAGAAATTGAAGATTTTGAGTTGCTTTTTTGGCAAATTATTTTTTAAAACAACAGCTGAATCGCGTAGTTCATATTGTTTTCTTCTTATAAATCCTCCGATTCCATATCTGATAATTCCATTTTCTCCTCATTACTTTCCACATGAAATTCTTCTTGAATTCATTTGTTTATGTCAGCATTCGTGAAAAGATGTTCCGTATCAATTTGAGCTACAAGTGTACCAATAGTAGAAAGATCTTCGTTTTCTTCCTGAACTATATTTTGTAAAAAATTTAAGGGCATGGTTTTCTCTTCACTCCATTCATTACCGAATTCGAGCAAGGCGTTCCGGGATTTTCGAATCTTGGACACTGATATTTTATCTCAGGACGTAGCTAGAATCTGAACTGCATTTTTGAGATTGAAGTTTTTTAGTTTGAGTTCCAAATTTGTTCCCTTCTGATCAAGCAAGTTGTTTTTTATATTTTAATTTGACTAAGTTGATAACGTTTTGATCTAACGGTTGAATAAGCGCAGTGCAATTGGGTGGTAGATTCATTGCTATAATTAAACCGTCATCACTTTTTAGTTCCTCAACTGGGTGACACGTCGCGTTATCTAAAAGCAAAACTACATTTTGAGGCAGACCTTTTGAAGCCAAAAATTCTCGGACCTAAAAAATGTTTACTTATGAACAACTTACTTTTACTAATTGGTGAAAATTAACAGTCCTTGAATATAAATTATGTCATCCAGGCGATATTGTTGTATATTACAGGTTTATTGAAAAAGCATTTAAAGGCGCGTGGGTTTTTCGATTCTCCAACTACCAACAATTTCAGTTTGTCTGTGCCATTCGCATTTGAACAGGGCAAACAAGTTATTCGTTCTTTACATATTTTTCTTCCGGGAGCTGTTTTCTCATTACATGTGACAAGAGTGTGATTTGGAAGCATCCTATAATATAAACCAGATTCGTCGGCATTGTATATTTGGTGAAGAGTCAAATGGATCCACAAGTTGAGGTTTCAAAGACAATTTCTCGCTCGTAATTTTTAGTTATTCAATTCTGTCTGTCTATTAAAATCACAATATAGTTGGTAAGGAAGAAGCTACTAAAGTGCTGATATTTAGAACTCATTTTCTCTGTTGATGTTGGATATTGAAAACGGGCAAAAATCATATCAAATAATATTTTAATCACTTAGTTGTAAACTATGGAAGTGCTATGCAAAACTGTCCCATTATTATCACATCTGCTTTTTACAGACATTATATTTCTTATTTGCATATAGATATATGAATGTTAGTTATTTAAATAAACTTATTTATAATATAAGTGCGGGCTATTGTTTATATTTCACAAGTACATTAGGGGTATAACCAAATTTTTTTAAAACAAATCACAATTGACATCAATTTTCCACAGCGAAAAAATCAAAGCCGAAAACACCGAAATATTTCAAAGCGTTAAAAGCGAAATTTGTATGAATGTCCATGAAAAACTGAAATAATTTGTCTTCATAGTATTTCGTGGTATATACTTAATGGATAGGACTATTTAATGTATTTAAAAATTAAAAACAAAAGTTATAGCTCTAATGTACAGTTTTTCTCATTCATATGGTTTCGTAATCATTAGTCATGCACTAGAGCATAAAATTCCAGAATGAATACATTTAAAGTTTTCTAATTTTTTGTATTCATTTTACTGGGAATTGGGTTAAAAGCCATGACATGACCGCTAAATTAAAAATTAAATCTTAAATACAAAGTATGTAATTTAAAAATGTTCTTTTCGAGAGTTTTGTATATTTCATTTAATTAACTAATAGGTTAAAATAGGTATGTATGCATGTTTTAAAACAAATTGAAATAACTGGAAACTAAAAAAGGATATTGACAAAAGTTCTCAGTTAATAGAAATCAGTATTATTATGGAAATTTATTTAAGCACACATTGTGGTTGACCAACATTTACATAGTATCAACATTCCAACTCCTTAGATAATAACACTCTAAGGCACAATTTCTGGTTAATTCAATTTTAATTAAAATAAATATTAAATAAAATCGTTGGTTAATTGTAAATAAACTTAAAATTAAACATGCATATTTACATACATAAATAAATATATTCGTGTACATATACATATAAATATACGACTATATGTATATTAGGTTGGCCCCTAAAAAAAATATTGTGGATGTTTCCAACTAAAATAAATGTTTAATTCATTCTAATATCCGTTTTTCAAATTTTATATACTGAGTTAGGTATTTGTTGAGCTGGATCAAAGGCTAAAAAGGTCCTTTTTTAAGATTTTGATGACTTTTTCATATTTCTCGCAAAGGAAACATATGAAAAATATTTGTATCATAGGAAAGGTCACTGAAAAGCGCTTTTAATGCCATATCTGAAATTATCGTGCAAGTCCAATATACATACATTACATTACATACATTACATACATTACATACATTACATACATTACATACATTACATACATTACATACATTACATACATTACATACATTACATACATTACATACATTACATACATTACATACATTACATACATTACATACATTACATACATTACATACATTACATACATTACATACATTACATACATTACATACATTACATACATTACATACATTACATACATTACATACATTACATACATTACATACATTACATACATTACATACATTACATCTTCCTAACAGCAGGAGACCCATCATCGTTAGTTGCAGTTTGACCGTCAGCTGCACTAGTTGAAGAGTTGCTCGACTTTTGTAGCATTTTTTCAAATCCTAAATCTTAATGGTGGTACTTTGCCAAAGCGTCTTCCTCTATTCCGCGACCTCTACATCTGCGATTCCCACTTGAAGTGTATTTTTCCTACTCCTATTCTTCGTATGAATCGTCAGGGATCTACACCAGATGGAAAGTTCGTATTCGTTAACATGAGTCTTAATAAAAATTTATGAAAAAAATTTTAAGAAACAAACCACTCATTAATTTTAGTTGGGAACCTAGACACCTTAATTTTCCTCCATACAATCGGGGCCACCCTAATAATGTATATATAAAGATGTCAGTGTTTTAAAAATAATGAGTGGTCAATTTTTAGGAAATGGTTTAAGTAATTGAATTGTTAATTCAATACATTAGGGTGGCACCAAAAAAAAATTGTGGATGTCCAAAACTAAAATAAATGTTGAATTCATTTCTTAAAATGTTCGTCCTGTCGTCAGTATTTGGTGAGCTAGATCAAAGGATAAACATTTTCTTTTTAACTGCCTGTTTCTCTAAATGCGAACGAACATTTTCTTTCGTATTTTATATTGAAAACAACAAAAAAAATTAAATTTATTTATTGTTTTCAATTTAAAATACGAAAGAAAACGTTCGTTCGCATTTAGAGAAACAGGCAGTAAGGTTTTTATGATTTTTTAATAATATCTCAAATGAAACATATAAAATATTGGTATCATGATAGTTGCAAGTATTTTGGTTAATATAACATGCTTGTTTTATAACCCAGTGATCCAAATTTTACTTTACACGTTTTTGCATTAAGTTCTCTTTCCGGTACATATACAAATTGTATATAGTCCCGAAGCAAATTTTTTTTTTACAGAAGAAAAAATATAGGGAATTTTTTAGGAAAAAACTTAAAAAATACGCACCTTTTTACATGTTCCAATTTGGATGTATTTAACTTTTTATAGAGACGAGATTAATGTTAGCAAGTTGTTTTTATTTTATTCATATCTAAACAACCAAAAATAAAAAAAAGAGCAAAATTAAAAAAAACAAGTAAGAAAGTATGGTCGGTCAAGCCCGACCATATAATACCCTACACTAAGTAAATGAAAAACATTTTTCTTTCAAAATTTCAATAATTTATATTCGTGAGTGATTATCGGAAGAGGGCCTTATATGGGAGCTATGACTAATTATGAACCGATGACCATGAAATTTGGTCATGTGATTAATGTCTATATGAAAGTTATTTATGTTGCATTTTATGTGTATACCAACATTTTTAGAAGATTTATGCTCGTTAAAGTGATTATCGGAAGTAGGCCTTATATGGGAGCTATGACTAATTATGGACCGATCATAATAAAATTTGGTGACATGAATTCAGTATATGTAAAACTTATTTGGAGAAAAATTTGTGTAGATACCTATATAAATTAAACATTTATGACCGATAAAGTCCAATTTCGGGAGGACATTTGTATGGGGGCTAGGTGAAATAATGGACCGATTTCAGCCAATTTCAATAGGCTTCGTCCTTGGGTCAATTAAATTATATGTACCAAATTAGAAATATCTCCAAAAAGCGTATTTTTTGTTGATATTCTCTAGGAATATTTATATTTTTTACGATTTAAAAAAAAAATGTGACACTCGACTAAATTTTAGGGGCCCATTCCTCCTAGGAAGCTGAACAACTATAAATCGACTCGAAAACACCACAGCTCGAATCGATTTCGATACGATATCTCAAATTATTAAAAAAAAAAACGTTTCTAAACCACTGTGCAGCAGAAAGGTTATGAAATTACACTTTTTTTGATATTCCTATTGTCATGAATAGTTAAATAAGTATGTTTCGAAAAATTCAAATAAAATTCGAACTAGATTTAATTATGAAACACTGAAAAACCCGTTTGGTTGAATTTATATGAGGTTTAATAAAGTATTAAATTTGGTTAAAATATGAAAAAAATCATTAAACCTAAAAAAATATAATAAAATAAAATACTGACGCCAGGGCAACAATTTTGAGAAATGGTCATCAACACTTTTTTTCCTCCACTCAAGAGGGCTCCCTAATTTACATACATACATACATATATTTAGCAATATTTTCAGTTTGTAATCAATAAATTTATATTATTTTCCACGCAAACTTTATATTTACTTAAGAAGAATTCAAAATTATTTCTAAGTTGTAGAGCAGCAATTCGACAGATAGTCGAATTGTTATGTTAGTGTTGTTTTGGATACCAACAAAAATTATAATAAATTGTTAATGAATCCGAACAATATTTAATAATGTGATTTATATTACTGGAATGCATATTTCAGCAATGTTTTATATCGTTCCCAGCTACAACTGTATTTACTAAGTAATGAGTTGAAGTGCCAAATTCTAGCATTTCGCTTCTTACACAATAGAATTTTAACCCACTATTTTAACACGGAGATGTCATGTCATTAGAAGCAAGTACTAACCACAAAAATGTATTACTTTATTATCACTAAAACGTATAACTTATCACGTATTTAGTTATATCTAGTGATAATCGGAAAAAATAAGCCGTTCGTTCATGAATCGTGTGACCACTGTGCACGCTCTATGAATTGATGGATCTTAATGCGGATTCCAGACTTTGGGAAAAATTCCAACTATAATTGCCACTTTGATAACCCTATTTGAAAAAACTCTCTACAAAACCAGTAGTTGATCGGTCCAGACCCAGTTCTACTAGAGACTGACAGATGCAAGCTTGAGAGGGGATATAAGGAACATATGCACGTATTTGTATATTAAAAATGCAAACAAATTTGAATGCCCATTAAGATATGTATCTCCAAACGTTCACTTGCTATGTGAGTATATTAAGGATAGAGATCGAAAAAACCTTTTCCTTAAAACTTTTAACCCAAGTATTATTTTGATTTTTTTTATCAAGTTACTTTTTAAAAGTATGTCAGTTAATTAGTTTAATGTCAATTATGTTCATTTGTTGGTAATCTGATTAAAATGAGTGACCAGAAAAAAGTGCGTACTAAAATTATTAAATATTTTCAACAAAACCCAACTTGTTCCTACAAAAAGTTGGCCGCACAATCAAAGGTATGCCGTCAAACTGTTTCCAATGTTATTCAACAGCACCGGGAGAACTTGTCCGTTGATAGAAATCCTGGATCAGGTAGAAGGAATGGTTCACATGATGTTTATTATGCCAAAAAAATAGAAAGCATTTTCAAAAGAGCTCCCAACACATCCGGTAGGAAAGCAGCCCGGTTAGCTCAGTGCTCGGACTATTTGGTACGAAAAGTTTAAGCCAATGCAGGTTGAAAAACATACAAGACTCAAAAAGTTCCTGACAGGAACGCTGCTAAAAATTTAGAGGCCAAAAATAGAGCACGGAAATTGAAGACTAATTTTATACAAAAACAAGTAACAGAGCTAAATTCGGCTGTGCCGAATCTTATATACCCTTCACCAAAGTATACTTATTTACGTACAATGCCTTTACCCATGTGTTTGATTTATAATTCTTATTCATTTCATCTCATTCCACATTGTAGAATGTTGTTGTTGGGTGTGTGTGGTGTTTACGTATGATAGAGTTGCTCATATGAGAACTCATTTTAAACAACTCTCTCTTTATATATACCCTTGCCCCTCATGGTGAAGCGTATAAAAACAAAATACGCAAATCAATGAAACCAACACACATCCAAACATACGTTTTGTTGCTTTTTTTGTCAAAGCATGCAATAAATTGTCTTTTTTTATGAAATTTTCAGAGGTTGTCTCGGATTTTTGCACATATCTCTTTTATTTATGGACGGATTTTGCTGATTTTAAGTAGGAAACTTCTAGAAAGCATATCTGACAGAATTATTTCAGATTTGGATCCCGAAGATATGTGGGGTCTTTAGAAAATTGATTTTAGAAAATTGACAGACAGACAGACAGACAGACAGACGGAGATGGCTTAATCGACTCCGCTATCTATAAGGATACATAATATATATACTTTATAGACTCGGAAAATTATGTTATGGAAATTACAAACGGAATGACAAGCTTATATATACCCTTCTCACGAAGGTGAAGGGTATAAATATACCTGCTGCATAATGGATGACGAAATGTACGTATGGAAAATTTTTCGCAACTTCTGGGTAAATTTTTTTATGCTTCAGAAGCTCGAGGGAATGTTGAAGAAAAGTTTAGGACCCAAAAGCAGACAAAATTCCCCAAAAATTTCTTGGTATGGCAAGCAATATGCAGTTGTGGCAAAAAAAAACAAACATTTGTTACAATATGTATACAATCTATAAATACCGAAATTCACATCAAGGAATGTTTACAAAAAAGGATGCTTCCATTCATAATGTGTCCACTTATTTTTGGCCTGACTTGGCATCCTGTCACTATGGTAAACAAGCACTTGTGTGGTACAAGAACAATAATGTGGTATTTGTACCAAGAGAGGCAAATCCTCCGAACTGCCCGGAGCTAATGCCAGTGGAGAGATATTGGGCTCTTGTTAAAAGAGAATTCAAGAGCACAAAAAAGGTGTCCAAAAGTGTTGTAGATTTTAAACGTAGATGGACTACCTGTTCTAACAAAGTGACGGAAAGCACTATAAAAACCTTAATGGAAGGTTTTCCGGAAAAGGTTCATAAATTCATAGAACTATAAAAATAGTATTTTTTGTAAGTTGTAATAATAATTTCAATCAAATAAAGAAAATATCAAAACTGAATGTTTAGTGGTTTCTTTTTTTATTAACATTTATGTATGTTAAGATTTGTTCGATCTCACTCCTAAGTTGGTTTATTTAATTATAATTAGTTTATTAAAATCTAGTTTAACCTCACACAATATTAGGGGGTTTAGTCAACTAAATCGTTATATGTATGTTGTTATATTACCAGTTAGATTTTCGTGTTCGAAACTGCGGCCTTTCATCGGTTTTTTGTTATTGGACTATTTTAAGCAAAAAAATTAAAAAGAAATTGAACTGGAAGAGTATTATATTATTACAGTGCGCTCGCGGTAACGTGAACACCGCCTAACGTGAACAAACATTGACTACTCTGTAACGTGAACAAACTCAGAAAGCTCTATAACGTGAACAATTTATTTCACTGCATTTGTTTTCTAAGCATGTAGACAACACTGAAATACATACATTAAATTCGATTTTTAAAGATTAGGGAATCTCCTTATATTAAAAATCTGTTTGTATCCTCTAAATTAATATTTTTTGTATGGCAACGAATGAGTAATTTTATTTGCTATGTAATTTTATTTCAATGTATTTTTCCTCGTGATCTGTAATGCATCTTAATCAATAATTTTTGTTTTATATTTTAATAATGAAAAAATAATAATAAAAGAATTTCACCTTCAAGCGTGTAAAACACAGGTTTATATTATGAAATTTTATATTTTTTCCATGAAATTCGACAATCACTAACGTGAACCATTTCACTAACATGAACTCCCTTTGTTTTAATTAGTTCACGTTACCGCGAGTGCACTGTAGTTTATTTTCATATATTTGAATGGAAAAAGCAGACCTAACAGTGCATAACATGATCTTAGACACAGAAATTCATCATATTTTTACTCTCTATTTAATTAACTATAAAAATACATTTTTTTCTGCATAAATATTTTTTATATTTTGAAAAAAGTATTATTAACTGAGACCCAGATCATATAATTAAAGAGTTACAAGATAAAGTATTCATAATTCATTGATTTTTTATTTTATATGAATTTTGTCGGTTTTTTTGAAAACTCTATTTTCAGTATAGTAAATTTCACCTTCATACCACTTTAAATGAAAAATGTCTTGTTTGTCAATAAAAGTAATTTGTTAAATAAACTCTATTTTCAACTCTCCATTTGCCGCATTTAAGTGATCAACATTGAATTACAAATACTCGTATGGTTTTACTTACATGTATGTAAGTATTTCGGTTACAAGTTAAACCACAAGATGTTATTTGTTGTAAATAAAATGATTAATACGACATTACAAAGGATTCGAAACGAATGTCCAATCTCTGTCCCTTACTTACATTTGTATGGATGTGTATGTATATTTGTATCTGGTTATTTAAATAAGTATCTGGTAAGAATGCAAAATTTCTGTTCAAATAAAAACTATTTATTCTAACTGTCGATGTGCTCTCATGTATATATATTTCTGTAATTAAACAACAATTAATTGTGTAGAATATGCAAATGTATTAGTATTTACATATAAATACTCTGTATTCGATTGTTTTTGTATCAGTTTTGTATTTTTATAGAGTTTTATAGGGTTTACCATTTAATTTTAAAAACAATCCCTTCAGAGTAAAACGTTTTAAGTTTTCGGTAGTTGTAACGAGAATTGTTATATTAATATTTGTTAGAACTATGCAAAAATATATGTAACTTCCACGTCAAGCTTTAAAATAATTATAGTTTAGGGAAAAACCTAGAATTTTTCTCTTATTTTATTCAGCCTTGCAAATCCTAATTGCATTATGTATTCAGCATGTTGGAACATTAACAACATTTGCAATAACATCGCCCAGAAAGAAGTAACAGAAAAACGAACAAGAAATAGAAATAGAAGAATAACAATCATTACTGCGTGACCAACAATTTGCAAAGTTATTCAATAATGTTTCCTTATGTTTTGTAGTTACCTCCTGTTTACCAGTTGCCAGTCTTTCACCAACTGCTGAACCAGTAAGAACATCAGCAGCATCGAAGCCATGGCATCCTACCAACCAACCTATGAACCTGTGCGATGAATAAACAGACAGACACACATACATATGTATGTATGTAACCTATCTATGTTTGTGTGTTCGAAAGAGTTTATCCAGGCATCCAATGAAGCATCAAATGAAAACTCATTAAACATTTAATTTTATATTGGTTTCGGTACAACGCTTAATTAAAAACTTTTTCACAAGTAAAAATATTTGTAATGCAACACGGTTCGTCTATGTTGTACTCATTATATCTATGGGTGTGTGCATGTAATATCTTATCCCAGCAGTTCTAGGTAACTGTACCGAACTAGGGATTTTACATGCAATTTAGGGTCACCACTATGTAACACTACGTGACAAGATATTTTAACATGATACGTGAAGTAACTGATTTCTAAAGTGCAGTACAAAATAAATGTTTAAAGTGACAATACTCTAGATTACGTAGAGTCACTAAAGTGACAATTGACGTAACACTAGTTTACCTGTGATGAATGAAGTAACCAATTGACTGTCCGCACTATTAAAAGCACGTACGTACTTTAGAGACTAGTTATTTTACTTGCTAAATTTAAAATTTAGATTAGCAAATTAATATTGACACAAAAATAATTGAAATTGAGAAATAAATAAAATAAAAATTTATGTCGAGAAATTAAAAATTTTAATATAATTTTATAAAAATGCTTGTAAAATACAAGATATGAGCATGCATTTAATTTATAACGTCCAAAATTAATAGTTTAACAACCACCTAAAATATACCGATTGACTCGGAATCACTTTCTGAGTCGATTAAACGATATCCGTCTGTCCGTCCGTCTGTCTGGTTGGCTGTCCATGTAATCCTTGTACGCTAAGTACAGCTCCCGAAATTGGCCTTTATCAGTCATGACTGTAGGACCGAGGACCTCCAGTTAAGTTCCATTGACTAACAGTTACTAAATTATTAGAATAATAATGCAGCTGGTATATTTAAGATTGGTCCCATTGTAGTAAGCATAAGATAGCTAGTTAGGTAACTAACTCTATGTTAATCTCATGCGTTGACTACTTTGGACCTTAGTACACATGTTAAAATAAATAGCCAAGTAGCTACTTATGTTACTAGTGGTGACCCTAAATGTTAGGTAAAATCATTAGTTCAGAACAGTCACCTTGAACTGCTGGGATTTTTTTTTCCTGTAAATATGTATGAATTTCTATAAAAAATAAATAAATTTAAAAAAAAAAAAAAAAATACATATACACAAATTTACTATCGTATAAACATGAGACTACAATATGGAGGACCAAGGAATATTCAGCCATAGAGTAACACAATAAATGTGTAAGAATGTTTGAATACAAGTAATTAATCCAAATCATAGTTGGAACGTTATTTTACTCGCATATATTTAATAACATTAAACATATTTAAAGATGATTAATTTAAAGATATACTTATTTATTTTGAATTTTATAATTGAAGTTTAAAACTGATGTTTATTTTGTGTAACAATTTTAATACTTTTGCCATACACATGAACAAATCATTGTTTTCATTGTTACAATATATTGTTGTTGTACACAAATAATTGTTATTTTTATTTCATTTCAATCATATTTTAGTTACTGTTAACACTTTTATGTTCATAGCAATTATATATTTGAATATGGTTCACCGAAACGTAATTAATTTTCATACAACTAATGAATGATAAATAGGCAAACATATTATATTGTATTATGTACAACCATTTAAGCTTACAAATATCCATTAAGTGTTACGTTTGGTGTACTCATAGTATGGTTATGAGGCAAACAATATATGTTTGTAGAATGCCTTTACATTAGTGTTTATTTCTGGTGTTTGTCTAAGCTATGATATTTCAACAAGTGAAGTGTGAGTGTCTGTACTTCTCATTCGCTCTATAGATTTTTTTGTATAATATATTTAGCCTTCCTAATGCAAACAACAATAAACTTTAAAATTTAGCACTAAAATACAATAAGTTGGGAATTTAGCACTAAAACTTATTAAAATTAAATTTTATATTCTCAAAAATAACTTTAGATAATAATATGATTATTTTGGATCATAATAATAATTAAATTATTTCAGAACATATTATGATCATGTATGACAGTGATTTTAAGACTATATTTTATCATAATATGATATTTTATAATACTAATAATGATCATAATATGTTTGGACTACAATCATAAACCTAACCATAATATGTTGCTCTTAGATTATGTTTATCACCACCATGCTTTTTCTCTGAACGTACGTGAAAGTAGAGACCATAGTAACACTGCGAAGTCGGTTTTTCCTGATCGGGTCAGATGTGCTTTCAACAAATTATATAAAATAAATATATTTGAATATATTTGAATAAACATCTACATTAATATCTTACAAATATGAATTTCGAAAATTTTACACAGATATGTAATATGTATGCAAAAATCAAACTGCTGGTTTTTATGTATATCGGTTCATTTTTGATCATAGTCTCCACTTCCAAAAATCACCTAAATATGAAGTTTTAAATTCGACATAAATAATCCTCATGTACACAAGAATCGCCACACCTAATTGGTTATAGGCCATACATAAGGACAACTTCCGAAAAAGCATTACCTTAATAAAAATCGTATAAATATAGAAATCAAAACAAACTCAGACTTTTATGAGAATCAACCCTTAACATGTAATAGCTCCAATATAAGGCCCACAAGTCGATAAGGACATTATCACGCATAAATATCGATATTGATACAAAATCTATATTCTATATATGTATATAACACACACAAACTGTTTCTACCTATGTCCGTCATAGACTCTGAAACCATCCAACTGATAAGCTGGACCAAACCGGTTTCATTAGAAAGGTAATTTTGTGAAGATGGTTTTGTCCCGAAATTTGTGCCGATATAAAGTCATATAGACCGATAAGCTTGCTTTGTATTTTTTCCAAAGTTTTTGAAAAACTATTTTTAAAGAGGTTGCAGCCAATTATAGATAATCTACATATAATACCAGAATACCAGTTCGGTTTTAGACAAAAACATGGTACACCGGAACAAGTTCACCGGGTTATCAACATAATTCGCAGCTCTTTTGAAGAAAAGCAAGCATTTGACAAGATTTGGCATGTAGGATAATTGTCGAAAATAAAATAACTTCTTCCAGCTCCATTTAATATACTTTTAAATGCATTTTTACAAAATCGAATGTACTATGTGAGGATAAAGGATGATATATCAGAAATCTTTGAAATTAGAGCAGGAGTACCTCAAGGCAGTGTACTTAGCACTGTATTATATACAATTTTTACTGCTGAAATGTGTATCTCAAACGAAATATCCATAGCAACATATGCAGATGACACCGCAATATTAGCAACGAACGATTCTCTTACGATAAATTCTAACATGGTACAAAATGAACTAAATCAGTAGCCGCCATTAGCGCTAGGAAGCAGAACATAAGCAAATCGACTCAAAATCCCCTCAGCTCTAACCGAGTGAAATTTTGTAACAATATCTCCAACAGTTCCCGAGATACCGAATTATTTCCAAAAAAAAAGTTTCTAAACCACTGTGCAACGTTTTATTAAATTTTTTATTAAGATAGATTGCAATTAAAATAAAGGAAAAAAAAAAACAAATTTGTCCCAATTTTGAACTTTGGAAAATTTTTATGTCTTGAAATTTTTTATGTTTGCAGCTCTCCCTATGTGTAGATCCACTAAGAATGGATTTTTGGAAATTCGGGTAAAAATGGGTAATCGGTATTTCTGCATCCGGAACTAAGAAAGCTAGTACCAAAAATCCAAATTAATCTGAATTTTTTTGATAATTGGACAGTTGTGTGGTACATTTATATTTTTGTACTTTTAAGAGTATAAAACGGTCGATAACTGAGTTTTGGTATTTTTTTATATATATATCCCAGAAATTAAATTAAAATGGAATTGTAGTCTCTGTGAAAAAAATTCAAATAGATTTTGTACTTGAACGTATTTAAATGCTTTTTATTTACATTAATATGGTAAAAAATGTTTATTATAAAACCACTCCATTAATAAAGAAATATGTTTTTTTTTTTCTACAGAGTGACAACATATTAACTAAAACGGGTCAATTGGTTCCAGGATTAATTTTCCTTGGTAATTCGAAAGTGGATTTTTTTAAACTGTCGGATTCGAAATTAGTTTCAGATTTCGGTTTCAAGTCAGACAATCATATTTCTACTTTAGTAAAACTGTTAAATAGATATTTTTGTTAAAAAATCCTTTTTTTTTTGTTTTCTTTCGCGCACAAAGGGATCAAGTATCGATTTTCTCAACTCTTTGGACCCATAATATCTTAGATACATTAAAATTGTGCAACGAAACAAAACTGTTAAAAAACTATCGCCGAATTCCATAGAAGCCACAATCTTTAGCGATAAATGTAAAGGGGAAGATGTGCTGATACCACACGCAGAAAAAAAATATAGTTGTGCATTGTTACTGTAACCATTTCAAAATTTTTAACAATATTATAGTCACAGTAACTATATATATGATTGTGGTAACAATAATATGGTTAATTTACGACTCACATGATTGTATCAACCATATATATGGTTACAGTAAACATGTATATGTTTGTGACAACCATTTATATGATAAATAATAAAAATTGTTATTTGACTAACGCACAGTGGTTTAGAAAAGTTTTTTTTTAAATAATTCGATATCTCGGGAATTGTTACGAAATTCCACATGGTTGGAGCAGAGGTATTTTCGAGTTGACTTGCAGTTGTTCAGCTTCCTAGCGCAAATGGGGGCCAGTGCGTTGCCCCTCAAAGTTGGTCTCTTCAATTTTTTTTTTTAAAAATCGCCAAAAATCTATTTATGATCGGAATGAGCTATAATTTAAAATATAAATAGTGCTTGAGAAGATCTATAAAAAAAACTTTGAGGGGCAACGCACTGGCCCCCATTAGCGCTAGAATGCTGAACAACAAATCAACTCGAAAATACCTAAGCTCCAGGCATGTGAAATAATAATATCTCAAATTGTTTTCGAGATACCGAATTATATCCAAATAAAAAAAATGTTTCTAACCCACTGTGTAACGGTGCATTATTATACATAGCTCCTATATAAGGCATAGTGAAATTTGCAATAGATATCGGGTTAACCAGATAAATGTTTTTATACAAAATGCACAACAATCGGTGTCCGTATTATATTGGTGGTGGGTATAAAATAAAACACTCTTACTTGTTCATAATCAATTAAAAATATTGACTTTAATTATTTTTCATGACTAGGCGGATTGAGATGATGCAAAAAAAGTATTAATATGTTAGTTTGGAATTTATTAGAAACTAGTTGACCGCCCGACATCGCTCGTTAGCTGTTTAAAAGTGTTAGTTCTTCAAGTTTCTCCAAAAAATGTGTCTTATTAAGAAAAATGAGATGTGAAAAGGATGCAATATATTAAAAATTTAAATTTCTGAATTAAACAAAATTGTTTTTCAAAAGTTAAATTTTTTTTTTTTCAAAATAGTTTTTCAAAATTAAAAAACAATAATTATTTTTTTCGAAAGATTTTTTTATTTTATCCATATTGTCTATATTAATGACTTCGTAATACAGATATAGATCAAAAGTAGGCATAAAATCGAGGTCCCGGTTTTTTTCCTTATATCTCAGCCATTTGTGTGACGATTTTCTCGATTTTAAATTCAACTGAACCGGAAGAATTCCTGATATATTGATGTATGAATCAAGTTTGTAAGTTATTTGGAGTCTTCAGAAAATTGATTTCAACAGACAGACAGATTGACGGACATGGCTTATTCGACTCTGCTATCCAGAATATATATATACTTTATAGGGTTGGAAAATTATATTGTGGAAATTACAAACGGAATGACAAAGGTGAAGGGTATACAAATCAGCCAAATCACTCCAGCCGTTCTCACATGATGCCATTACAAACATGGACCATTTAATTTTTATATATTTGGATAAGAGAATTAACGAATAAATGTGCAAAACACAATGTAAAGTTATGGCAAATATATTTTAAAAAACTTATATAATATAACTTAAAGAAATAACTTTATTTCTTTTCTTTGTACAACATTATGTCCATATTTGTACAAGTTACAAGCTCTATAAAGTTTTGAACACCAGAGGTGGATTTTAATACCCTGTACCTTGCATTTTAACAAGGTGGTAAATAATTTTATTTTGTAAAGCTTATTTCCTCCTCGTTAAAAATTCTGCAATCGGGGCAGTAGTTTTATCGATCCCACTGTGCAACGTTTATTCACAGATAAGTAATAGAGACTTCGTTTTATGTTATCTGTGTTTAAATAAAACCCATTTTTTCAAGAAAACATATGTTATTCTTTTCGTTTCCTAAAAACATAGGACTTTCTTTGATTTTCTTCCGCAGGAACATAAAGTTTAGCCCAAATAACAGCAGTCTTATTAAGTGAATTTAAACTGTTCATGTAGATAAATAAATGTTCATCTAACATATTAAATAACATTTAATTTCCCAAGACAAATATGATTTTCTTACATTGAAGAGAGAAGGTATGTACCAGAATTTATTTGCAACATACGATACCAACTGGTACCAACAAAGCCAACAAAAACCAACCATCCACTTCTTCTCAGATACATACTTACATATATACGTACACGAATTTGCTTATCTGAGGAAACGTGCTAAAAATTTTGAAAGCCTAATAAGTTGACATACTCTACTCAAATTACCACTGAGGTTTTTTTTCGAATATACTTTTATTATGGATGTACATATGTATATATGTACAAATTTTTACAGTTTTGGTTTTTAGGGAAGTTTTAGATGTTGTCCTGGAATTTAATATTTTAAATGGGAAATGGCATGCGGGCAGTAACAGTGAAAGCAAACACGAACATGAACAATGATAAATATTAAAACAAAAGATATTGATTCTAAAATAAACAAAATTATATGCATATACATACATACTTAAATACTAGAGCAGCAATATTAATAATAACCGCCACCATGAACATGCCAGGAAACCCAAATGAAACTCAAATGAAAGGAAAAAGGGTTAAAAAGGATCTTTGTTGTATTTAGTAGAGAGAGGGTCGCATGTATTTTAGTGAATCCTTATAAATGTAGTTTCATTATTTGCAAATTATCCGAGAGTGTGTGTGATATTTATTGTATTATTTTCAAATTGAAATTTTGATGAATCATTTTTTGAATACATTACAACACTCTGTTAAAAAATGTATAAACTTCATTAAAAAAAAGAACTTATAAGGCAGATAAGCTTTAAGGACTGATTTCGCAGTTAAAACAGAAGCAGGGGAAATTTACTCTTAAACTCTTATACTTGCCAACAAAAAAAAAGCTGTTTTTTTTTTATAAATGACATTTGTGCACAGTAATCAGTGTCATAATCCTTTGTCATTTTATCGCCCACAGCTGTTATTTTCAAGGGTTGACAAAATTCCTGCCATATCAACAAAAGCTTTTTTTAGACCCATTAAATTTCTGCATAGCCCATTCAGAGTCTGCGCTTAGCAAACAGAATACAATTTAACGCTGCCAACAGCCTGCTAAAAAGAGTGTAATTATGTGAAAGGAAACAGGAGCGAGAGAGAGAGAGAGAGAGAATGAAAAAGAAGTTCGTTTTTAAGTTCCTTGCTCGTTTTCGTATTGGCAAAGTTTAGTTCATTCCCAATTTACATATTTGTAAAATGCTTTTTAATGTAAAAACCGTATTGTTCATCGTTTAGTCAAGCAAGTGAGTTGGCTGCGGAAAGGACTACATTTTGCCACCGTAGTCCTGGATCCTGCTTTTATTTTCAAGCAGCCAACAGTTAAAATTACACAAGAAATTAAACAAATACCAAATGAGAAAAAATCTAAACCTACAAATACATACAAACTTTTGCTCAACCATCAATAAAAACTGTGTCCTGTTTGCAGCTGAAAACAAAAAAAAAAGAAAAACACAACTCAACTGAACTGAATCAAACAGAAAAATATCCTGGTTCCCTGCGAAGTTTGACGAGCTTAACATTTGAATTTTCTATTCAGTTGGTGACACGTGCCCCACGAAGACGTTACAAAGCTTCGCTGCATTTCAATCTTGAAACAAATATATAAATAAATATATGTAAAAGTTCTTGTGATTTTTTTTTTCTTTTCTTTGAACTTCTTAAAAAAGTGTGAGTGTGAAAATGATGTAAAATTAGGAACCAAAGTGAACAATTTTTGCATTAAAAACCTAAAAGTGAATGAACTTTCAAATGTAAACATTAAAATAACAAATAAAACTAATATTAATATGGAAACTTGCTCAAACTAACAGGTAATTGAGAAAATAACTTTTATTTTATTTAAATACTTAGACAGTTTATATTTTAGTAACATTAGTGAAAGCTATAATGATTACTTTGTTTAGTAACAAAAAGCTAATGCGAATTATTTAAATTAAGACAATTTTTTAACAATTCGTAATAGAATTTTGTTACTAACGGTCTATAATTTGTAAAAAAAAAATACAATAAAATAGTAATTGTTAATACTATTTTTAACTGCTTGTAAATAATTTTGTAAAAAAATAATTATTTTAGACAAAATATTTCAAAGATTATTTTTTATACTAAATTTGATCATTTGCCAAAAACTTAATTCTGATTCAAGGATTAGTTAAATGTATCCTATGAATTGCATCTGCATATGTACAACATATTTTCTAACATTAATACAGTGAAGTGCAAAAAATTTCTTATTGCATTACATCATTAATAATATTATCTCAAATTGTAATAAAAATGCACATTAATTACTGTGACATCAGTTACAACAAACATTTAAAGTTCTCAAAAATATCCATGTGTCGAGTTTTTCATTAAATTAAAATACATAACAACCGAGCTTATTTATACACTATATACCGAAATCATAAGTTTCACAACTCGAGTAGTTCTTACAAGTGCTTATGTTTTTACTTGAGAAAACAAATATTTGTGCAACTTACAACGTACGTTGTACAATTATACAACGATACAACACAGATTGTGAATTCGGCAAATATTTTGTTTTAGTCATATTTGGTTTCCATAGTAGACGTATTTTCGTTACAATAAGAAAATCTATTAAACAACACAACTTTTAAAATGGCAAACAAATTACATTTTTCGGTATTTATTCCGGTTTAATTCTTAACAGAGGGCAGCTGGTAAGTTTTCGCCTCCATAAACTAAACAAAGTCATTTCTGAGCAACTTTTTATTTTGCATCTTCACTATTTTATAACAAATATTTAAATTAGTAGGTCACAGACTGGCGAATAGAATTTTAAGAAAATGTTTAAAGTTGTGGTTTTTGAGATACGTGAATTTGAACTTTCTGATTATAAAAATGAAAAAACATTTTCAAAAAAATCGATTTAAATTTTTGGTCAATTCACAAGGTCTCTTATCATGTCATATTGTCATAATGTCCTAATATTTCACAATAGTTTTTATTGCTTTTCAAGCAAAAACTGTCCTAAAATAATACTTCTTTCTACGCTCCGTTTATTGTGTTAACGTAACCAACAAGCAGAAACCAACGCCGACTGCCTAAGAGTCGGTTAAGCCGAACCGCCGAGTCATGATATATTAGGACATTATGACAATATGACTAATAAGAGACCCTGTGAATTGAACAATTATATTTATGCAATTAAATGCTAGTGACAATTTTAATTCTATTTTATTCAAGCTTTTTGTTTATTGGAAATAAAAAATAAACATTGTTTAATATAAAAGTTGACCTAAAACTCAATAAATTATAAAATTTATTACTGAAAATTTTATTAATTTTAACATATCTGATCCTTAAGTCGATATTTTTTATATACTTATAAGAAATAATTAAGAATGCGGGATTTTTTCCAATTTTTAGCCATAGATGATAACTAGATAGGTAACTGAGAGCCAAAAAACCTATGTCTGCCCAGCAGTTAAGCATATAGTCAATGTATCCCTTATAGACAATAATTGTCACAAATGTCTTATCACTTTGCTGACTCCAATTTATATATTTTGGTCATTTGACACGCATGTGCTCTTTGTAGTGCAGAGATAATACAATTTGTTACTTTATACACCCCAGGTAATCTAGCCTGAAGACAATTGTCACTTAAGTGTCTCCAAGTAATCTGGAGTGTAGTCACTTTAAACGTGTTGTGTGATAATTCGATCAAATTGGTTTTATACAAATTGTGTTGATATAATTCGTATACAGTTAATTTTTATTTTTGCTTAAGTATACTGATATCCCATGTAACATAGCATGAAGTCAATAGTCACTTTAGTGTCTCTTAGTAACCTATAGTGAAGTCACTTTAAACGTTTATTTTGTACTGCACTTAAGAAATTAGTTATTTAAATCACAAGAAGCAATCCATTGGAGAGTTGTCGAAGAAAGGTTTGTTTACAAGCTATCGTTTATTGGTCTGCCTATGAAATGTCTTTTAGCTGACTATTTGAGGTCAATTAGCACTCGTACATGTTAAAATAACTAGTTATGCAGCTGATCAAGTTACCATTTAGGTAGCTAGTAAGGTAACTGACGTTTTTTAACCAGTATGTGAATCCAACGCGTTGACTACTTTGGACCTGCTATTAGACAGTCTCACTGTAGTCAATAAGGGTCAATTGACCCCCTGCTAAGGACAAGCAGGTGTTAAAATAACTAGTCACGTAACTATTGAAGTAACTAGTTCCCACCCTAAATGATGGGTGAAATCAGTAGTTCGGGACTGTCTTCTATAACTGCTGGGTGTTGTCAAAAACCTAATTCATGAGAATGTATTGCATGTATTTTGTTATTGTATCACCTGTATGTGTGAAAAGAGAGTAATTTCTTCCATAGATATTTCTCTCTCCTTTTGAAACATTTGTACAATATAAAATAATTCAAAGTATTGGTCATTGTTAGCTATGACCTTTTCCGATCTTCTTGGCAACATAAGGATTCTCAGCTTAAAGAACTGTTTATCTTTTGAGGCCAAGAACGAATCAAGACAATTTCGGATACTCTGTTCTGAATTGAAGCGAATCCCAGTTAAAGCGTTCTGCATCGATCGAAACAAATAATAGTCGGATGGGGCAAGGTCTGGATTATAAGGCGGGTGATGGGAAACATCCCAACCACTTCATTATAAGTATATAGTTTTAAACAGGTATTGCAACATAGAGCATAGCGTTGTCATGATGGTATATTACGGTTTCATGTCTGAACGCATATATTGGGTGTTTTTCGGCCAATCCTCACTTCAAACAAATTAGTTGCATTCGGTACAGTTTCCCTATGATGGCCTGGCCAGATTTCAGCAGATAGGACACTTTTGATTGCACCAAATACAGAGCATTACCTTAGCGCCATGGACATTTGGCAATTGTGTCGATTCGGCTAGTTGACCGTGCTTCACAAACGATGTCTTACAATTCATCGCAGCAAGTAATCTTTCAGCTTCAATTCATACGGTACAAAAGTTGCCATCTTTTGGGTGTATGCTGCTGAAATTGTTGCTTGAGTAGCTTCAAATAATTTTTCATCATATTGTTGAGTTTGAAAACAATCTTCATGAAGTAATGCCTCCAATTCATGATCATCAAACTTTCTTAGCTGACCTGTGCGATCTTTGTCGTCCGTATCAAAATCAGCACTTCTGAACCATACACACCATCTCTCCCACGTTGAAAACGATTAAACACATTGGCACATTGGTGATTCAGTGGCTCTTTTTCAAATTAAAGAACTAAAGCAAAACGTCCTTTATTGATACAAAATTCGGCATTTTCGAGGGAAAACGTGAGCATGAATAACAGATATATACCCTTCAAAATGACATATAAGTTATCACAAACATAAAACTACGTTCAAAAGATACGCCATCTATTGTAATTCTCGCATTTTTAAGTCATACACATAATAGATTCCAAGTAATCTATCGAGAAAACCATTGATACTTTAGTGTGCCTAAGTAATCTAGTAACTTTAAGTTTGTAATACTTCCAAAAATATTTATTTTCCCACCAGAAGTAATGTATAGGGGTGTCAAACTTAAGTGTAGTATGCATAGAATATGCATCTATTATTAAGAGCCAGTTTTTGACTTCGTATTTAAATATTAATTATATTTAAGTTCTATTTAAATAGGAAAATGAGTTTCTCAGTGCTTTTTTAAATGATACTTAAATGGCCAACGTTGGCCATTTAAATTCTATTTAAGTTTCATAAACTACCATATGTTTTCAGCAGCTGTCTTTTGTTGTCCGTTTTTTTTCACTCTATTGTAGCGCTGTATTTTTTTACGGCATCTAACAAAAACTACACTTCCGATGCGGTGAAATTGGGGCATCTTTTGTGCATTTTCCTACAAATATTTTATTGTTTAATATCCTTCTTTTTTTTTATTATTTGGCAAAATGTATCAATTTTTGTTTTGCTTGAACAGCTGTTTTATACAAAACTATCGATGATTTTTGGATATTTAGTAGTGCTACCACACTTTTATCTTATTTAAATAAGAAATATTATATAGCACTGAAAAACTCAAACTGTATTTAAATACCATTTAAATTTAAGTAAAAATTAACTAAATACGTATTTAAATACGAAGTCAAAAACTGGGCATAAGTGTCAAAAATTAATAAAAAATAAATTTTTTCATTTGGGCAAAATTAACGTGTTTCGGAAATAAAAGTGTCTGCAAAGTATTAAAAAAAAAATTCCAAAAACTGTATAGAAGTGTAATTAAGTGGTTCGGTCTATATTTAGTCAGAAATCTAAGTTAAAATTTCAAGTATTTTGATGTGTTTAATTCTCTCACAAGTATGTTGAATTCACATATCAAAAGCAGCGTTGCCAATTTAGCGCTTTTCGCGCTAGATTTAGCTAGATTTTGATAACTCAAAAGTCGCATTTTTTCCTCTTAGCGCTTTTTTTGAAAAAGGCGCTAAATCAGCGCGTTTTTTCCTTATTTCGTTTTTGATTTGAAAAAATGGAAAATCATCTTTAAAATTATGCGAGTGAAACAATAAAGAAAGACAGAATCATTTTGGATAGAAGAACTCTCCATAAAATTTCATTAAATAAAATTCCGTTTGTTAAACTTTCAGCATTTGTTATTAATTTGTTATGCTTTCCATATTTTAAAGCAAAGGCGATAATGTGATGAGTTACTTAAAAATAAAATTAAGAAATCCTTATTTAATTAGTTTTTATAAAATATGAACTTAAAATGAAATATTCATGTTATGAATACTATGTAATATCACTTCCAAAATTACTTCAAATCGTCAGAAATGTTGGACAGTCAACATTTCTGTGATTTCATAAAATGTTGCTTTTGGGCAAATCTGAATGTTTGCCTACATCCAAAAAATCTTAACGCGTATTTTATTCAATCAGTAATTTTAAGGGAATTTTCAAAATTTCTTTTAGCAACCCTAAACTTAAATTAAAATATCAAAAATGTAACTGAAATATTTAACTTAAAAATGATATTTTAATGTAAAATCTGCTATTTGTTGTAGAATTAAAACACCAAATAGTTGAATTTAATATAATTTTTAGTGATTATGTGTGTAAATGAAATTTTTAGCGCTTTTTAGCGCGTTTTGACAGTATGGACGACGCGTTTTGGTTAAAAATAGTTGACAACGCTGATCAAAAGTACGTGTGAAGAGAGCAATTATTGTTACTCTCAGCTTACTCTCAGTTGCGCCTCTAGTTGTACCCTATGATAGTATGTTTAAATACTTTATTTTCATTTCATTATATGATGTTGGGTGTATAATCATTTCCGTTATTAGACCAATCGTTAGTTAGTTCAAAAGTCGATTTATATTTATATTAGAGGACTAGTTACTTTACTCACCACTAATATTATCTGACAAAGTCCGACTATCATTCGACACAATTTTGTTCTTAACCTGCAGGGAATGCCAATAGTGAATTTGTAGTGATTTACTAGTGACATTGTCATTAGCACTACTACCATATGTACTCCAGCCAATTTAATCTTCTATTGAGATTTAACATTAGCTTGTCATTGAAAATCCACCAGTGGACTGTATCACTACTGACTAGGTAGTTATTTTCTATACCTATTGGCTACACAGCATAATAAAAAACAAGTAAGAGAGCTATATTCGGCTGTACCTAATCTTATATACCCTTCACCAAATTATACTATAAAATACAAATTTTAAATATTTTTAGGTAACCAAAATTAATTTTTTTTTTTTCAAAATTGTTTTTCAAAATTTAAAAAAAAAATTTTTTTTTTCAAAATTGTTTTCAATTTTTTTTTTTAAATTTTTAATAAAATTTGTTTTAAATTTATTAGTGCAGAAAGTTATAAAAAAAATTGTTTGTGGTTAAACAAAATATTCGGGTTAATAACTAATTTTCCCGATTTTGACCCATTGTAGGTCCAAATTACTATAGCCTTATATAAATCGTTGCAATGGACTTTGAAATATCTATCATTAGATATCCATATTGTTTATATTAATGACTTAGTAATCCAGATATAGATAAAAAAAAGGCCAAAAATCAGATTGTCCCGGATTTTTCCTTATGTCTCAGCCATTTGTGGGCCGATTTTCTCGATTTTAAATAGCGAACGAGCCGGAAGAATTCCCGATATATTGATGTATCAATTATGTTTGTAAGTTATTTGGGGGCTACGGAAAGTTGATTTCAACATACAGACGGACATGGCTATATCGACTTCGCTATATATAACGATCTAGAATATATATACTTTGTGAGGTCGCAAATGAAAAATGTAGAAATTACAAACGGAATGACAAACTTATATATACCCTTGCCACTCATGATGAAGGGTATGAAAACCAAACTATTGACGCGTTCGTTGACAATGTCACCAGAAATACACTAGAACTGTTGTCTCTAACGTATATCTTCTAAAGCTTAAAGGAAAGTTGTCGACATTTAAACTAGTGCACTTGTCGATAGAGATAGAATGTTGACATAGAGACATATGATTCTAGGCTGGCTACAGGGTACTTACAAATGAATTTATTATATTATAAACTTTTAATAGTAAATTATTTCGTACCAGTTATTTGACTGTCCTATTATAGCTGGTATCTGGATGATTTGTCTCATTGCAGTAAACATATGGTAGGCAGAGGATGGTTTGTTGGACTGTACTGTCTCTTTGTAACTAATACATAAGTTCTCTGAGAATGAGTCAGCTACAAACAACAGACTATTAACATATGTTGTAAAAAACAATTTCAGAAAAACTAAAAAAATAAGCTCCATTTTTGTAAAAACGTAGAGAGAATAGACATAGAATGGAAACTCTCCTGTCAAAGACCTAACTCAGTTATCAGAAACCTAAGAAGTGAGAATGTATTAGTAGAAAAAACTATGTGAGAACAAAAACTACACTAGTATGTGTAATTATTTTGAGTAATTTATTTGTTTGAGTTTTTTTCTAAGTAGTTTCCGCTCTATGTTTCTCTATGGCATTTTTGATATTCATTTCGAAATTTTTAATTTCACTATTCTCCATGATTAGGCTGAGACTAGATTGAGATACTGCACACAATTTTTGGTTTGTAAATTTGGAGTTTCATAGAAATAGAAATAGATATTTTTATAAGGTCAAGGAAAAAAATGTAAATTTTAAAATTGAAACTTAATTATCTTTTAAAGTAAAAGAGATAACTATGAAAAATAAACAGGATTTCCTAGTTTTTTACTAGTTTACTAGTTTCATAACAAATTAAATTCATTCTGTCTATATTTGTACAAGTTATGGGCTTTACAAAGTTTTGCAAACCAGAGGTGGTCGACTTCGACAGCCTGTAGCTCACCCTGTGTTCTAACAGAGTAGCCACAAACTTTATTCGTTTAAAGCATATATCGTTGTGTACGATTTGCTTTTTACATAATTTTGCAAGCGGACATGTATTTTAGAAAATGCAGATTTATTACCACTTTTTTTCCGATCGACACAAAAATATCCATATAACCAAACGATATGTGTAGAAGAGTGCTGGAATTGGCTGGACAGCATCGATCGCTGCAAACTATAGAAATCCGTATTTAGTCGTAACATACGAAATACACCAGAATAAATTTCATAACAATACAGCTATTATTCTAAGTTTTATTTATATACTTAATATTATATCCTTTTTAGGAAACCCTTTTTATAGAATACATATGAAAAGGAATGTTATTATATTATATCTAAATATAATTTGGAAGTATTTATATTTATTTCAACAAAAAAAAAATATGCAAACCGTGAAAATAGAATATACTTATATTTAACTATACAAATTGTTTGAAAATAACATTCGTTGTCGGGGAGACAAATAAACAATCGTCTAGTAAATACATATACATATGTACGTATGTATTTTGACTGTTTAGTTCTACATATTCCCCAAACAGTAGTATGTATGTGCTGTTGTATTGTGAATTGTTTATTTATTAATAACATTTAGTTGTCATGACATAATACAAATTAAAGATTGTTAATAAAAAATAAAAATAATTATACTTAATTTCAATATTTGACAAATAAATAATTTTTAGCAAGGGGTAATAGTTAGAGAAAAAGTTTCAATGAAGAATATACTAATTAAGCAATTAATGGAATTAACTTTTAACTAACGATAAACAATTATATTTTCAAGGGCATATTTTAATAAACTTCTAATGAAAATGGATTTGATTGAGTTAAAATAACATAAAATAGATTGTGTTACTTTTTTACCTTTTAAAAACGTGGGTTTATTTCCTTTAAATAAACCGGATACTTTTGATTGCAAATAAATAGCAGTTTTAGTAGTTTAAAATTGTAACAACTCTTTATTTATTTAGAATGTACTACAACAACAGAATTAAATAGTCACTCAGTGTCTTTATACACGTATATCAATTCGCAGAAATACACACACACACACTTTTTAACGTACTAGACAGTTGATGATAAACTCAACTCACAACTGCAGCCCCTGCAACTATTTATACACGCACTGCCATCTTCATCCGAGTAGTCGAGATTGTTCTTAACGGTCAACTAGTATGTTCGATTTCTAGAGCTTTCGATGGCATTGCCAGCAGCCCAAACATTTAGTGTTGCCATACTTACGAACAATGTCAATGATGGATGTGCCTTCAAACATGATGAATGCTGCAGGCAGTCGTTACAGACCGTTGAATTCAAATCGTCATTGCACATTCGTAACAATTGTATTTGTGGCAGCCCCAAGACTGTCAGCTCGTGAAGGTAATGAGTCTGGCAACACATCAGAAAATAGAAGTAGAAGAAAACAGAAAATTATTCCTCGCGTTGTCTTTGCTGCTACAGCTGTAGAAAACATTTCTCACAACGTATATTTATAATTGTTTGTTACATTAAAGTTTAATCTAAATAAAATTGGTTTTGGAAATATTTTGTGTTAAAATAACGTGTTTTATTCCACAAGAACTATATATTAATCTGTACTTAGTAGCGATGCCAAACGGGACTGGATTTTTAAATACTGGTATTCGGTATTTCGGAACTTTTGTTTCACATTGTAAAACATCAAAATCAATAGATTTGCTGTTGGATATCTTATCAGTATCGTAAAGTTGACTTAAGTTTTTCGAAACTTATTGATTTATTCGCATTTTTAAATCTGAATCCGTTAGGATTTGAAGCGCGATTTGTAATGTAACTCGCAAAATATCTAAAATCCCGGAATTACCAGGGATTTCTACAAAAAATCTGGGGACTATTTTTCACAAATCCCGGGATTTTCGGGATTGGCAGCCCTAGCACTTAGAAGGTGTAACTCTCGGTCTATTATTTAAATAGATAACTAAACATTGTAACCTTATGATCAAATCACGTTTAAGTTCATAGACTATCCTTTTATTAACTATAGTAATTGTTCCAAAGAACAAACATTTATTTTTCATATAATTGAGATTGATAGCTTCACTATATAATCGTATGCAGATTTTTGTGTTTTACGGAAATTACATCAATACGAATTAGGATTTTCAAATATTATCCAATTATGCCCTTAATTAATAATTACTGAGAAGGAATTTAGTTTCAATACAACTGAAAGACCTGAATATATAAAAGTACCCAGTAGTTTTACAAGTGGTCAATGTATCAGTTGTAGACAGTAATTGTCGCTAATGTCTGATCACTTGGCTGATTTCAATTTAGATATTTTTAAGTTAGTTGAAACGTATGTATTGGTTACTTTATACATCCTTGGTAATCTAGCCTGAAGTACATTGTCACTTTAGAGCCTCTAAGTAATCTAGAGTGTAGTCACTTTAATTTTGTATAATGCAACACTTTAGGAAATAGGTTTTTGTCCACAAGATCTGAGTGTATCAATTGTCACTTAGTGTCCCTTTGTAATCAGAAGTGTAGTATGTTTAAACATTTTCATTTAATTTTAGGGATAAGTCATTACAAAGAATAAATTGCTGGGTGTATTATCATTTTACTGTCCGTTATGATACCTATCTGTAGTTAGTTCAAAAGTCGAATTAAATTTCTATTAGAGGACTAGCTACTTTATTCACCACGTGTATTATCTGTTCATGCTTACAAAATAATTTGTTATTAAATTGTATTATAAACATTCATTCGTAGACTATTTGGTACTGATTATTTGACTGTCTTATTGTAGCTGGTATATGGGTAATTAATCATATTGCAATAAGCATATAGTAATCGGAGGATAGTTTGTCTCTTTGTAACTACTACATGAGTTCTCTGAGAATGAATCAACTATTTAGAACAGACTATTGTACTACCTTTGTCTCTTTTTAGCTGGTATTTGATGGGTTGAGTTGATGTATTTTAGACTGACTATTTGGGGTAACTTAGGTTCTGTCTAGGACACATACAAGTTAAGATAGCCTGTCAAGTAACCATTTTGGTAGCAAGTAAGGTAACTGACTCTATGTAATCGGAATGAGAATCTCATACATTAACTGTCAGAAAATCTCTTTGTAATCTATGTAGGGTCATTGACACGCACATGTTAAAATGACTAACGATATATAAAATCACTAGTTCGAGACAGTCACCCAAAACTGCAGGGATATAAAAGTTTTTCCTATGTATTAAGGTATATGTCTCACATTATATTTAAGTTTTGAAAGTATTTTAGTTGAATAAGCAAAAAGTTAAAACTAACTTTATTGTTTGAACCATTTTGTATGGATGTATGTCAAATAAATATACATACCCTAACAAATAACATACATATATAACTATTGTTATTTTATAAGAAAGGACACCAACAAAAGGATATTATGCATCGTTTATATAAATATGCTTTTGTGTGTGTGAGTGTTTTCTTACTTTTTTATTAAGCATCAGAAATGTATGTCTTGGACAATTTATTGGAAGAAAAGTTCATAATAAAGATTATTTGTTTGATATTTATTTAATTAGAAAATAAATTTAGAATGAAAGCAAAAAAAATTGTTTTTCATTGTGTTGTTTGCAAGGTTTTCTTACGTATGGTTATAATATACTTACATGGGTTATTCAATAAATACCCAACCAATGAGTCAAGCGTATCAAACACATTAGCTACCTTTTTATATACATTTGTTGTGATTGGTGGTGCCAACTTTTCAATCATTACGAAGTCAGTTAATCAGTATTGACATGTCATTACCAAGTTTCTGCTGTGAATGGTTCCACAATCACTTTCAGAATCGAACTAACTAACCAACAAACTTAATAATGACTTTCAATCATGCCTGCCAGAAGAATTTGGGAACAAATCGTCAATATCCCAATAAAAAATCGCCGTTTCAAGTTTCAAATATCGTCAAAAAATCGAAAAATTAAAAAGCTCAAAATGTCTAATAGGAATTTTGTATTTAAAAAGTAAACGAAAACAACAATTTCAATTTATATACCATTTCTTAAAATTGATGTTTATAAATAAGTGATCACTAAAATAAAAAACTGAAGCTCAATTTAATGCAATGTAATTCAATTAGATGTTTTTTTTTATTTAAATAAAACACACAAAATAGAATTCAATGTCTGAATCTTTATTATGGCCCGAAAGAACAGACTCTGACAATTACTCCATTTAATTTCAAATATAGGTCGGGACTACGCTGTATATGGTCCATTAGGAAGGTACAAATGACTGAAATTAAAGCATAAATTCAAGCTCAGCGGCTTCATTTCTTGAATGGAGCAATGTCTTATATTCTGAATAAATTTTGTCAAAATAGAAAAAGCTTCTATAGAATTTTCCTGTTTTATTTCATTAATTGTTTTTCCAAAAATTAGATATGTAAATTAGTTTCGATAATTTCAAACATTGACTTAAAATCTTAAAATTTTAATTCAGGTAATTCAAAATCTAAATATTGCTTTTCATGTTCACCAACAAAATGAGAAAATTCTTTAAACTATTACATAAAATAGTGCCATATTTTCATAATGGAAAAAATCGTAATTTTTGTCAAGTCGCTATTTTGAAAATTTTTGAAACAAAAAAATCGTCAAAATGGCGATAGATCTGTCAGCTATGTTTACAATTACTAAGCATTTTCTCAGGCTCATATCTTGCAAGCAGCTCGGAATTTTTACTCTCTGAGGCAAAGTTGTAGCCCTTATCATAAAGAACAAAAATTGTAAACACATAAAATCAAAATGCTTCATCTTCAAGATCAAAATCGCAAAAAAAAACTTTAAAAAATTCGTTTTTTTACCTTTCAAAATTCAAAATACAAGGAAACAATCATCTACAAAAATGTACCTAAGATCTAAACAAAAGAACATATGAACTTCCTAGGAATGATTCTTAACACCTTTTAGGTAGGTCAACATAAGTTAGTAAGAAACAAGTAAGAGAGATATATCCGGCTGGGCCGAATCTTATATACCCTTCACCAAACTATACTTCAAAATACAAATTTTAAATATTTTTAGGTAAAAAAAATTTATTTTTTTTTCATTTTTTGGAAAAACAATTTTTTCGAATTTTTTTTCTAAATTTTTTCTAAATTTTTTTTTTTTATTTTTTTCAAATTTAAAAATTTTTTTTTTTAAAATTTTTTTTTTTAACATTTAGCGAAAGAAACTTTTGGTAAAAAAAAAATTCGGGTTAAAAATTTTTCCCGATTTTGACCCATTGTAGGTCCAACTTACTATGGTCTTATATACGTCGTTGCAAAGGTCTTTGAAATATCTATCATTAGATATCCATATTGTCTATATTAATGACTTAGTTATCCAGATATAGGTAAAATTATATTATATTGTGGAAATTACAAACGGAATGACAAATTTATATATACCCTTCTCACGAAGGTGAAGGGTATAAAAACTAAATGAATTAAAGGCCTGTTTCACGATGTCGAAAGAAAAATGAGTCGAACAAATTTGTATGAAAACTATTCGAAAGAATTTTAAAAACTGAGTGTTTTTCACACAAATTTTTTCGACTCGTTTTTCTTTCGACATCGTGAAACAGGCCTTAAGTGTTTTGGGTCATAAACTATTAAATTATTACAAACTAAAGCATACTTTTAGGCAGCTTTTAAATATTTATTTCTTATTTCTTAATTTATTTCGAATTTTTTTAAGTTTTTTGTGATTTTGATCTTGAAGATGAAGTTTTTTTGATTTTATATGTTTACAATTTTCTTTATGACAAGGGCTACAACTTTGCCTCAGAGAGTAAATAAAAATTCCGAACTGTTTGCAAGATATGAGCCTGAGAAAATTATAAATTTTTTGCAAAAATGACACCTAAGCCCCAAATCTTTGGGGCCCATAAAGAATAGTGCATGACTTTGGTCAGAACTGGGAGACACGGGGTTTTTTTTTTTTGCTCTTTTATCACGTAGTGGTGTCTGTATATGGTTATTTTTCCATGACTCAAAAAATTACTCACAGTGTAAGTAGTGAAGACTCACTATATTAACAATTACTTGATAATGAACGTTTTTCCTGGTTCCGTCTTTGTTTTGCCAACTTTGGAGGCCCGCCCACTCGAAAATAAGCGTGATCGACAATTAGTTTTTATTATTTTACTCCGTGTTTTAAAAAATCAACTTAAACCGAGATACCTAGTTCATTTTTTAACTATGTACTAAAATTGAAATATTAAGCACAATTGTAATGAATATGATTATGGAAATTTAGTTTTTTGACAGTGTAATTCTAAGGTAAATTGTCATCAGATACTTCAGAACTTTGCCACAGGCTGACGGAAGGACCCAGCTAAAATATTACCAATGATTTAAATTGAAAATATACTCACTCTACTCACAAAATATAATTTTAATGCTTAACCCCCTAATTCATAATCAATTTTTAATTTTATAAGATGTTTATAAAACAGAATTTCCATACAAAATTCGTTTTATAAACCTGTAATAAATTTAACAATGTATTATGAATAAGGCCTTAAGTCGGTTTAAGTGGCAGTTTTCAAAACACTTCCAAAATTTTATCGTCAGCGTAGTTCTCCATTATATAAATAAATAAAAATGTATTGTCGGTCACGCCTATTTTCAAGGTTGGCAATATTTTTGGTCTACATCTTGGAAACTGTAATTTTTCCTAGAAAATATATGTACGTATATAAAATGAAAGATATTGTAAAGACCTATCATGGTGTTGATTTTCAACATATCTGTCAGATCGTGACAACCTAGTGTCTCGAGCATCGTATCTGCTAGGGCCATACAATGGCTACATTCTGACAACTTCTACAGAAGTCATAACATAGCCCGAAAATACCATTTTGTTAGGTTTCCTTCCCTTTATTACAGTCTAAAAGAATGGTGTTTGTTTGGCTATTTGAAAGTAAGCAAACGTGTCTAAGTAAGTTTACTTTGGGTTTTTATTTCTTCTACGTGTGCAGTTGAACGGGTTTAGTTCATTTTTTAAAATTGTTTCTCTATGGCTTTGTTAACGGATGTTGGTGGGTTGGTTGGTTGGTAGTTCAGTTGTGGGTCTATTGATGGACACATCCTCATTTATATGAAAACACACAATCGTAGACAAACAGAAAAGTGCATTTTAGTTTATGAAACTTTGCTAGCAGGAATTATAGAAATCTTGACCATACACACATGGGAAGAGTGTGCGTTTGGTTTAGATGATTGTTGGTTTATTTGCTAGGAAATGCGGTTTATCACTTGATGCAACCATATGTTACTTATATTCGTACATTTTATTGCAAAAAAAAGTTGACAATTAATTTTAGATCAAGACAGAGAAATCATAAAATATTTTTGCCAAAATGTTTGCACTGAAAACATGTTCAATATTTTGTTTTTTTGTTTTGTGGTCAATTAAATGATTTTTCTATAACTATTCTTTTGTTTTATGGTTTTCATTAAAAATCCATAATTCTTATCACTAATAGTATGTAAGTAAAAATATAAATATATTTCTTCAGTTTTATTTTATTTTTCTGACCCTTTTCTATTTTTAATACCAACAGTTGTTGATGTTTTTCTTATCACCTCAATATGTGCCAAATTAATATGGTTTCAGTTTGTTTTCAAGCCTTAGGAAAATTTCATATTATTTTTGATTTTTGGTGCCAAAAATTTCTTCTTTTGGGTTTTCAGGAGAAAAAAATAACAAAAAAAACAGAAACTTAAATTAGAAAACATTTGTCTACCAATACAAATATGAAATTGCATTCACAAACCAAGGAAATACGAAAACAAAAACCTCCCTCTTGTTGCAAAAACACTTTTTGTTCTTTCGATTACTTCCTGTAACAACTTTTGGCATGTGTACGAACGACCAAAGGAACGAAAAAGGGAATGAATGAATGAATGGGTTTGTGAGTGAATGAGCATTTGCAAAGGATTGCGGTCTAAGTATGCTAGAAAATTGTGGTTGTGTCCTTTAATGGTATGTTTATATTCAGTACAGTGAAGGCTTGTTGTAGTTATTTTTTTATATTTTTTATACCCTACACCACCATAGTGGGGAGGGTATATTGGATTTGTGCAGATGTTTGTAACGCCCAAAAATATTAGTCTAACACCCACCTTAAAGTATACCGATCGACTCAGAATCACTTTCTGAGTCGATTAAACGATGTCCGTCAGTCCGTCCGTCCGTCCGTCCGTCCGTCTGGCTGGCTGGCTGGTTGTCCATGTAAAGCTTGTGCGCAGAGTACAGGTCGCAATCTTGAAGATATTTCGATAAAATTTGGTACATATCATTTTTTCTGTCCAAGGACCAAGCCTATTGAAACTGGCTGAAATCGGTTCATTATTTCACCTAGCCCCCATACAAATGTCCTCCCGAAATTGGACTTAATCGGACATAAATGTTTAATTTATATATGTATCTACACAAGTTTTTCTCCAAATAAGTTTTATATATACGAAATTCATGTCACCAAATTTTATTATGATCGGTCCATAATTAGTCATAGCTCCCATATAAGGCCTGCTTCCGATAATCACTTTAACGAGCATAAATCTCTTAAAAATGATGGTATACACATAAAATGCAACATAAACAACTTTCATACAGACATTTATCACACTACTTAATTTCATGGTGATCGGTCCATAATTGGTCATAGCTCCCATATAAGGCCCACTTCCGAAATTCGTTCACGAATATAAATTATTGAAATTTTGAAAGAAAAATGTTTTTGTTCATTTACTTAGTGTAGGGTATTATATGGTCGGGCTTGACCGACCATACTTTCTTACTTGTTTTATTTTTTGTTTGCTGCTACCACTGATGTCTATCCTTTACATCGTTTTACAGTGACAACATCTGTTTGCACTTGTTTGCGAAGTTTCTTATGTTTCTTGTTATTAGTGTTCGTTCGTTTGATAATATTTTTGTTGTTTTGCCAAAAATAATAAATTTCGAAATTTAGTTATTACTTTTGTTTGGTACGGGTATTGAATAGTGCACAATGTTGATTTTATATACACTATATATTTGATTTCTGTTATGATCATACTATAATAGGTAGTTTTATTTTATGTATGTATTTTGTTATGCATATGTGTTACATTTATTACTTTATATGTTGCGAGTAAATAAATACAGTAGATCTTTATACAAAAGTATTAGGTAAAATTTGTTTTAAAATTGGAATTCATCAAAGAACTAACAAAGTATACATATATTCTTGATCTTTATGAAATTCTAAGTCGATAATCCGTCCAAAATTCTCATAAAATAGCAGTATCCACACAAAATTGAGTAAAAATAAGTGTCATGCAAAAGGAAATCACAAGACCTTCTTTATGGTGTATCGGCCACTCTTCTTATAGACATCGTAATCAAGTTCGTATTCGACATAAATCATATGTTTATATATAACAATCACCGTACTGAATTTTATGAAAATGGGCTCATAAATGGCCATGACTCCCATATAAAGGTCCACTTTAGACAAACACATTTAACCGATATAAAGATCTTGTAAATATCGACAAAAAAAAATACTGTTAGATTGTATGAATATTGGTATATATTTTACCATATTTACCATGCACATAAATCTCTTACAAATATTGCTATCCAATTGATACTCGACGCAATTAAGGACTGAGATCGAAAAATTCTTAACATGCATATATGTTAATAAAAATGAAACCACTAAACTTACAGTTTTGAAAATTTTTTTATTTGATTGATATTGATGTTACAATTTAAAAATATATTTTTATAGTTCTAATCACTAGTGATGAAATTTTGAACCTTTTTCTGAAACCCTTCCATTATGGCTTTTATAGTGATTTCTGCCACTTTGTACGAACAGGTTGTCCATCTCCTATTAAAATCTACCACACTTTTGGACACCTTCTATGTGCTCTTCAATTTTCTATTAACAAGAGGCCATATCTCTCCACTGGCCTTAGCTCCAGGCAGTTTGGAGAATTTGCCTCTCTTGGTATAAATACCACATTTTTGTTCTTTTACCACTCAAGACCTTTCTTACCATAGTGACAGGCTACCAAATCAGTCCAAAAATAGCTGGACACACTAAGAAGTCTTATGAGTGGAAACATCCTTTTTTGTAAACATTCCTTGATGTAAATTTCGGTATTTATAGAGCCCTTTGTAACAAATGTTTGGCTTTTTTGCCGCAACTGCATATTGCTTGCCATACCACGAATTTTTAGGGAAATTCTGTCTGTTTTTGGGTCTTAAACTTATCTTCAACATTCCCTCGAGCATCAGCAACATCAAAATTTTGACCCGAAAGCTGCGAAAAATTTGCCAGAACATACGTTTCGTCATCCATTATGCAGCAGGAATATTTTTTTTATAAAATGTGACTTCAATTTCCGTGCTCTGTCTTTGGCGTCTAAATTTTTATCAGAGTTCCTGTCAGAAAGTTTTTGAGCCTTGTATGTTTTTAAACCTTCACTGGCTTTAACTTTTCGTACCAAATAGTCCGAGTACTGAGCTAACCGGGCTGCTTTCCTACCGGAGGTGTTGGGAGCTCTTTTGAAAACGCTTTCTATTTTTTTTGGCTTTAGAAACATCATGTGGACCATTCCTTCTACCTTGTGAGGTCTGGTCTCTCTTATACGGTAAATGTTTATTGGGTATAATACAAATTTTATATTCTTTCTCATTGTTTTGAAAATTTTGTCAATTGAAATTAAAATTGAAATGTGTGAAAATTTTCATTTTGGAATATAATTTTGAAAGCTTAGGTAGCACAAATATTTTATTCATAAATTTGTTTTTGAAAACGGAAATTTTGCGGGATACGTTTGGAAGGAAAGGACTATAAGGAAGGAATTATTAATTTGGTTTTGTGGTAACATTATTTTGGAATTTGTTTTATAAATTAGGGTGTGTTTGATTAAGTTTGGAATTCTTAATTTTTTTTAGACTTGATATCTGGAATATTGGTCGCTAACTTTGGGAAAAACGATTAGTTTCCTAATAAAGGAAACGGTGTTAGGAAACCGGAAGTCATTTTAGTGGTAAATGATCCTTGGATCAATCTTTTGGCCACATATTTTGGGAATTTGATAACTTTTTTTTTAATGAGAATTTGGTTACTGGCATTTACATTGGTTTTGTACATATCCTGCCGAAGTTAATTCCAATTCTCATTCGTCATCAATCCTTTTGAATACCTCTTTTCCTATCAACAAATTCTTCCTGCAATTTGACAAAAATTTTCATAATTGACATTAAGTCCGGAAATATTTGTCCAGAATCCTTGTGGATTCTGGTTACATTAATTTGTTTTGTTTTTGTAAAGGACATATTAAAACAACTGATAAAATGATTATCTAAAAGTCTTCTTAGACTATACATTCTAATTTTTAAATCATATTTACTTTTTATTTGTTACTTTAAAATCGCGTTCATGTCTTAATTTTGTACGTCATTTGTTATTGTCTTTAATATTCCATAATTTGTTTGTTAAAAATGTTAAAATTTTAAAAAAATAGTTTGTAAATATTTATATAAATAATCATAATCTTTACACTTAATTTGATATAAAAATGAGAAAGGAACCTTAAAATTGCATCTAAAATTCAAAATTTCAAATCCATGGACATCAGGCCTGCTGTATCATCGGATCCAATATTGGTGAGTGTTTTAAATTTGTAAATTTTGTTTTTTCTCATTTTTATACACATACACAATACTTTGTTTAAATGTTAAATTAACATATTTCCTTCATTTAATTAATGTTTATTTTCCAATGTTAAAAATATTAACATTCAAATTATTCAATTTCAAATATAATTAAACCATATTTTTTTTTATATCTTAAATATTAACATACCTATGTTAGTAACAGAATATTTGCTGACATTTAAATTTAACTTTAACATTTATTTGTATGTATAGTTTTAATTTGAACAACCCAACAAACATTTTTTTTTAATTAATTGGTTTTAGTATGACTATTGTTTTTAATATGAATTTTTGTTATAAATTTTCTTCAACTTTTGAATAAATTTGTTTGACATTTATAATGTTTTAAAAATATATCGTTAATTATTCCACGAAAGGTTTAAAAAACAGCTGGTTTATTGAGTTGGGCTATCTTATTATATGGTTTAAGTGAAGATAGCAAAGGTAGGGAGGGTTAAGAACATTAAGGAGGTAACGTCATCTACTTCCTCTTTACTATATACTTCACGATATTAATAACTTTCAGTTATTTTTATTCACTTTTACTTTGTTTTTGTTTCAAGTTTTAGTTTTTTCTCTTGTTTAAGTTGGTATCAATGTTGGAATATGTGTAGCTACCTATATCTTTAATTATTTGTAATAGGACATTCTATTTTCAGAAAACAAGTTCTCCACCCCATTTTCCCTGAGCACAGCCGGATCCATAGGTAGCAAATAGTTTTCTCGAAGTAGAAGTCGTTTTTGTCCGTTACAACCTCTACCAGGTTTTCTATCAACGGACAAGTTCTTCCGGTACTGTTTAATAACATTGGAAACAGTTTGACGCCTAACCTTTGAATGCTTGGCCAACTTTTTGTAGTTTGGTTTTGTTGAAAATATTTAATAATTTTAGTACGCACTTTTTTATGGTCACTCATTTTAATCAGATTAACAACAAATGATTATAATTGATATTAAACATAACAACTGACATGTTTTACAGAGGTAACTTGATAAAAAAAAAAAAAAAAAAAAAAATCAAATAATACTTGGGTTAAAAGTTTTAATGAAAAACGTGTGTTAAGAATTTTACTATCTCACTCCTTAATACTCATATATATGGAAATCAGCTCATAACACCCACTTTAGAAAATACTTTTATAAATATCGGCATAGATCTAACAGTTTACAGAGATCAGTAATTAGTATCCAAAAATAATTATACTGGATTTTGAGAATATCGGTCCATAATTGGATATAGCGCCTATATAGTTAAGAATTATCAATACTTATCGACGAGGAGATACAAAAACACAAATTTGTTTCATTTATGCCGCAATTATGCTGGATCCACTTCCGAGTATCACTGTAAAATACCAACAAAACTCTTTAAAATTGAAATAAAATTCTACCAAAATAAGTTTCAAATACGTAGACAACACGGCTGTGCCAAATCTCGTATACCCACCATCAATATGTGACAATAAAATATTTTTCTGATACAGGGTTATATGGAGTGTAGAAAGATATAGGTTCATATAAAAAAATATATATGTACATATATTTATGATCTCTCAAACAAAGCTAGGTGAAATCATAAACCAATATTACCCATTTTCAATAAAAACCTTATCAGCAGAGAGTATTTGTGGAAAATGTCAGCCAAAAAAGTCCTTTCGTTTGGGGCATATATAAAATTTTCAACAGTCAGGCAGACATAGATATATCGTCTTCGAATCTTATGAGGACCCACAATATATATTGTTACGTTTTAACCTTTTTAAAACGTTGGTTTATTTTATTTAAATAAACCGGATACATTTGATTGCAAATAAAAGCCGTTTAGTAGTTTAAAATTGTAACAACTCTTTATCTATTTAAAATGTACAACAACAACAACAGTCTAAATAGTCACTTAGTGTCTATTTACACGTTTATCAATTCTCAGAAATGCACACACACTTTATAATGTACAAACTTAAATGTACAAGGCAATTGATGTTAACTCTAACAGCGCCTATGATGAACTCAACTCACGACTGCTACTTCTGCCACTATTTATACACACGCCATCTTTCGGAAATCTTCTACAATGCTCTTAACCTAAACCTTGCATGTGTACACACGCATGAATGATTGTGTTAGTGCATATTTAAAGGCTAGGTAACGGACAAACTAGTATGTTCGAATTCTAGAGCTTTCGATGTTAATGTTAGCAGCTTAAACATGCAGTGTTGCCATACTTACAAACAATGCTAATAACCGCATGCTATCAACATTATTGATAAGTAGAAGCTTCTGATGGACGTGTTTATAAACATGATGAGTGTTCCAGGCAGTCGTTACAGGTCGTTAAATTCAAGTCGGTATTGCACATTAGTAACAATATACTAATATATACACCGCTTTTAAAATTGTAACTAGCATATAAAATAACTTTTATTTCTGCTCGGAAAAAATATATCAAAAGATAACTCAGTTATAATTGTAATGGTCTCCGATGAAAAATTTATGTATATTTTTCTACAAATTTATTTTCTGTTTTGTTTATAATTAACCTAACATTTAGAAACAAAAGTGTTAAAATATATATGTAATTAGCACTTATAATTGTATGTACATATTCGTATTTAAATTTTATTGTTTGTACTTAGATATGTGACTCAAATTCTGTTTATAATAACCCAGCAAAAATTTTGTGAATTTTTGTAATGGCAACTAATTACCACATGCCTTCTTTTGTAATGAGTGGTGGTTATTTTATTTACTAGAATATGTACTTATTTTTGTACTGGTTGGTAATGAACTTTTGCATTTAGCACAGCTATCTAGTGTGTTTGACTGGAAAACGAGACGTTAGCGGTTCAACACCAGTCAGCGCCATTCATTTTTTTGTTCAGATTATATTAATTTATATGTTAATGTTAAAACCATTGTTAACTTACAATAAAATAACTCGTACATGGGGCAGTGAGTTAGCAGCTTGACTAGCAAACACAAGCAAATAATGTGACGGTTCGATACCCACACGAGGCAACATTTTTCTGTTTTTTTTTTTAGCTACATATTCTTATTGTGAATGTAATACATATAATTGAGCTGAATGTAAGTATATTTATAAGTAGGACCCCTGAATTTTTAGAAAATCTCGAACAACGGTAAGTAGTGTTTCAGCCAAATAATAAGTAGTTACCAGTTTGCTCCAATATTACTTGCTGGCTTACTAAGTAAGTAAAGTTTTTGCTGGGAAGTAGTAATACTATTTAATTCCTATAATTATTGTACATTAACACAACTGTTTAAAGTACATAGATCGTGTAGCAACACACAAACAAATGCGTTCAACCATAATTGTGTAATAGTTACATTAGTGTGATCCTTATATTGGACTTTGTTTTATTGTTTATTCGTCATCTAAAAAACAATTTTGAAATTTTGAACAAAGGTGGAGCCAAGGTTCAAAATAGCAAATATTACCCAAAAAATAAATTTTTAAATAAAAATCCAATTAAATATATCTTTTCTATTTCATTTTGGGATTCACAACCCCCGAATTTTTATAGAAATCACGAATAATTTTAGGATTTTTGATATTTTGGGAGTTTTTATATGAATCTAAATTTTATGTTTGTCTTTTTTTGTTATAAACTAAAACAATGCTTTTATATTTTTTTAACACTTTATTACCAACAAAGCTTCGAATTAATTAATTAATTTTAAGCTGAACTCACAACAATTTTAATTTACGACATAAAACCATTACCAATAAAACAAATTCTTTAGCTTCAATTAAGTTTTATTATTAAAAAGGAAAAAAACAAGTAAGAGTACTATATTCGGCCGTGCCGAATCTTAAATACCCTCCACCTAAATATGATGAGAGATGTAGAAGTTACATTGGCATAAACACTTTAATATCCATATTCAATATTTGTTATTATGAGGATTAAGACAATGTTATCGAAATACTATTAAATAAATATATGGAATAATATAACAATTGTAAGAAGGACTAGTTTAAGCAGAAGATACTTTAACTGCAGATTCTTACCATTTTGAATAGAGTTTGTCATTAAATCATATTATAACATATGACATTTAACAATTTATATATGTACCTAATAATTGGTTATCATTATCCCATTGGATCAACATTATCCATATTCACTACAAGTGGAGAAAAATAATATAAAAAAGGGTATACAAATATATTTAGACAAAATTCAAAATTTTGCATATGGAAATGAGTTATATCACAAAATGTTAATATATATTCGCGATTAATGAATTTTCCGGATATGTGTCTTATATATAATTATGAACCCATAGTCAAAAATTCCAGCAGTATGATTTCTGTCTACTTGTAACTAATTTCTGTTGAATTTTTTATCGATATCAATGTTTATATGCGTTAATGTATTTTTGGGTTGTGGAACTAATTGGAAGCTATGACCTATTATGAGTCAATCGCCATAAAATAGTTTAACGTGATTTCTATGTATTTTAATTGAATTTCATCTTTACAAGAGTTTTATGGGTATTATAGTTATTACCGAAAGTGGAACTTATATGAGGACTGTTGCCAATTATGGACCGATATTCATAAAATTCAGTAGTATGATTTTTGGATTCAAATTTTGGTTCAACATATTGGAGCTGACCTATTATGGGACTATCGCCATATAATACTGTAACGTGATTTCAAAGTATTTGAGGGCTATTTTTGTAAAATTTATAAATTAAAAAATTAATAAAACTTAATTTAAACAACGCTATTAACAAGTGTGGACCTTATATGACAACTATATCGAATTATGGACCGATATTTAAAAAATCTTGTAATATGATTCTTGAATACAAATTACTGATCGGTGTACAATTTTGGTGCAGTACAAATATTTTTTTTGGAATTTTTGTTTAGGTTAATGTGTTTTCCAGAAGTGGTACTTATATGGAGGCTATAAGTAATTATTGGCCGATCATCATAAAATTTCGTACAATGATTTTTACACATATTGTAATTTTTGAATTCGAATTTAAACTTGATGACTATATTTGTAAGAAATTTATGAGGGTTTTAGTGATTTTCGGGACTGGACCTTATATGGAGCTAGGGTCAAATATGGACCGATATTCACAAACTACAGTAGTATGATTACTAGATACAAATTACTCATCTGTGTATAATTTTATTTTGATATCGATATGTTTAAGATATTTATACAGGTTAATGTGTTTTTCGGAAGTGGTCCTTATATGGGAGCTATGACCAATTATGGGCCAAACTTCATTGAATTTGGTACAGTTGTTGCTATGTATATGAGTTTTATGTATGTCGAATTTTAGCATTATTAAGATATTTATAAGAGATTTGTGAGTACTTAACTGATTTTCGGAAATGGACCTTAAAATGGAGCTACGGTCAAATATGGACCGATATTCACAAAATCCTGCAGTATGACTTCCATATATAAATAACGGATATGTGTAAAATTTTGGTTTGATATTGATATTTTTTAGATATTTATGCAGGTTAATGTGTTGTTCGGATGAGGTCCTTATATGAGAGCTATAAACAAATATGAACCGATCTTCATAGAATTCGGTGCAGCAACCTTTGTATATATGGAGATTATTTGTGTCGAATTTCAACTCAATAGCAATATTTATAAGGTATTTATGCATGTTTAAGTGATTTTCGGAAGTGAACTTTATATGGGGGCTATGATCAAATATGGGCCGATCCACGAAAAATTCAGTCTTGTGATTTCTCTTAGCACGAAACTTATTTTTGCTGAATTTTGTATGGATACTGCAATTCTGTAGGGATTTATAGACTATAGCACCATATTTCGGGAAGAAATTTGTATGGGGGCTTCGAGAAATTATGGACCGATTCTTTCCATTTTCAACAAAATTTGTCCTTTTATCATATAAATAATGAGTGCAAAATTTCATGGTGTTCTCTGCAATTAATTTACCCAAAGTCACAAAAAATCATGTGGAAATTATCAAAATTTTTGGAGGTTGTCTTACATTTTGATCCATAAGCCTGGTTCTACCAATTCGATTTTGCTGATTTTCAATACCAAACTGCTTAGAAAAATTATAAACATTTTGGTATACATTTCATTAATTTCACTTATATATTTTGGACGTGAGAGTGTTTTACACAGACAGACAGACAGACAGACGGACAGACGGACAGACAGACAGACAGACGGACATTGCTCAATCGCCTTAGAATTTCATAAGGATCAATAATATATACAGTGCACTCGCGGTAACGTGAACTAATTAAAACCAAGGGAGTTCATGTTAGTGAAATTGTTCACGTTAGCGATTGTCGAATTTCATGGAAAAAATATAAAATTTTATAATATAAACCTGTGTTTTACACGCCTGAACGTGAAATATAACAAAATTATTGATTAAAATGCATTACAAAACAAAACGAGATGACGAGAAACTATAAATTGAAACAAAATTACATAGCAAATAAAATTACTCATTCGTTGCCACTAAAAAAAAATTTATTTAGAGGATAAAACACATTTTTTTAACAAGGGGATTCTCAAAACTTTAAAAATTTAATTTAATGTATGTATTGAAGTGTTGTCTACATAATTAGAAAACAAATGCAGTGAAAAAAAATTGTTCACGTTATAGAGCTTTCTGAGTTTGTTCACGTTACAGAGTAGTCAATGTAAGCAAAAGCTTGTTCACGTTAGGCGGTGTTCACGTTAGACGGTGTTCACGTTACCGCGAGTGCACTGTATACTTTGTTGGGTCTCAGATGAATATTTCTCAATGTTACACACGGAATGACAAACGTATATATACCCTCTTTCACCACTTGTGGTGGTGGAGGGTATAAAAAAAAATAAATGTGTAATAAATGTTGATTTATTCAATTCAAATGATTGTCCTGCATCCGCGCCTGATTTGAATGGAATTCACTCATTGTTGAATTAATTTTAATTATTAAATTCTTGTTAATTCAAATCTAATACAAATTGAATGAAACTATTTCATCTCCATTCCAGTTTTGTTTCAGTTTTAATCATTTACGAATTGAATATGGACATTTTTGTTATAATGTTGTCATAAATGTGAATTATCTTTTGTGACCAATTGTTATTTTATATATGTATTTAAATATTAAATATTGTTACGTTTTTACCTTTTAAAAACGGGGTTTATTTCCTTTAAATAAACCGGATACTTTTGATTGCAAATAAAAGCAGTTTTAGTAGTTTAAAATTGTAACAACTCTTTATTTATTTAAAATGTACAACAACAACAGTTCAAATAGTCACTCAGTGTCTTTATGCACGTTTATCAATTCGCAGAAATGCACACACACTTTATAATGTACAAACTTAAATGTACAAGACAGTTCATGTTAACTCTAACAGCGCCTATGATCATCTCACTGACTACAGCAATCGCAGCAACTGCTATCTTCATCCTATAAGTCGAGATTGTCCTTAACGGTCAAAACTCGTGTGTTCGAATTATAGAGCTTTCGATTAAACATTTGGTGTTGCCACACTTACCAACAATGCCAATAACCGCATGCTATCAACATTGTTGATAAGAAGAAGCTTCTATTGATGAATGTTGCAGGCAGTCGTTACAGACTGTTAAATTCAAATCGCTTTTGCAAATTCGTAACAATATATTGATATTCAAAATAAGTGCCAACCTAATTAACATATAGTATATTTTATATATTGCACTATTGAAATAAATTTTGGTATGGCATTAGACATTAGAATGTGTGTGTATAACAATGATGCTCAACATTTATTTGTTAATTTAAACATTTTAAATGTTTGTTCATGATTGACAAAAATATATTTAGAGGTGCTTTGGCATAAACAGATTTTATAATTTCACCATTTACAATACTTAGGGCCGTTTTCTCATTAGGTGATTATAAACTGCAGATTAAAGAAATTTGATTTTCTCAATGACTCATATGCTTCTATTCTGTCGCAAAGCTAACCCGACCTCATCTGCCAATTATTTATTTATCGTGCAGATAAATTCAATCAGCTGACTGCTGTTCATAGTTCATATGTGTTTGTGTTTTTGTAAACAAAATTAAATAGATTTTATAAAAAAAATTAATAGAGGAATTAACATTAATTTGATGGAGAATGAACTCGATGAACATGAGTTCCAAGTTAATGTTAAAAGAGTTTATGATGCCAGGCCTAACTACCTGTCAGACATGGAGTATTATGAATTTTTCAAAAGATTCCGGCTATCGATGGCAACATTTAACAGCTGATTTATGTAAACATGTTGGCAGGGTTCCCAACTTTCACATCTATTTTGAGAGATATTGCCAATTGAAAACAATGATTTTATATTGAGAAAACCAAAATTGTTAACGGACAGTTTATCGGCCTAATAAATTTATTTCGAGATTTAGTAACAGGCAGTTTATAGATACATTGAGAAAACGGGCCTTAGTTGTGTTAGCATACCTGGTAATTTGTAATAGTTTGTACAAATTATTATTGGAAATTACTGGATTGTCTTCGTTTACTTTTTTAAAAACTTGTAACGAGAGAGCTAGAGAATTACAGATCGTTGATAGAGAACTTGATATTTGTTACTGGACAAAATTGTCAAGTATATAAATAATATAAAAATATATATTAAATTAACACAACTCAACATCTTATGTACTTTAGAAATATCTGAGACCCAATATAAAGTCGACTCAGTTGCTCACGACTAAAATACGAAATTTTAATAAACGAGTTTTATATAGGATATTTGGTATTGAAAATCAGCAAAATCGGCTAAGTAAAAAAGCAACTATGGACCCAAATGTTAGACCACCTTAACAATTTGATGTATTTTCCCAAAACAATTTTGTTTGTTGTTCGTTTACATATTAATTTTTAAGTTTAAATACCAATATTGTTAATGACGTTATTAATTTTTTTGTTACAGATTTATGGAATTTGGAAAAAACAAATATAAAATTTCAATGGTGGTAAGTACATTTTTCTAATAATTACTCCCACCCACAAATATAACATATGGGCAATTCCATATCATCATACGTGACATTTGTACGCCTATAGAGTGGAATAGATTTTGCAAAAATAAGATTATCTGAAAAATAATTTGGTCTTTATGTTCCATTCAGAGGCTACTATGTTTTAAAAAAATTATAAGTTCTTTCGAAACATTGTTGTTCAAAATATCGAGCGAAATAAGAGTATATCGTACGTGACATAAAACGGAAGTCGTTTTGAGGTACATGTAGAAATATGTATGCGAAAATTTGCGAATCGTAAGAGGCGTTATGTTTTCTTTTAATTTCTTACACTAAACCAAATATTTTTCTTTTACAATCCGTCATATTTAAATAAAAACAATCATTGGATGATTTTATAATAAATACAATTTAATATCGTACGTGACATACCGTAAGTGACAGATTTTTCTCTTCTAGTAAAACAATATATATTCTGTAAATATATGCATACAAAAACTAAAAAAATAAATAGAAAATATATATTCGGTTTCAATAAACAATTTCATAATAGCAAAAAAACAGAGTCAAAATCATTTCATACAACATGCTAATTGGGAGCTTAGTTTTCTCCGCAATTTTAGCCTAAAACATACCAATTAAATTAAAAAAATTAAATAAAGTCAGTTTAAAAATTTTTGCACTTAGAATGCTGTAATAAGCTCTAAATACTTTCACATAGTAACATTTTAGTATTTTCTTCTATTCAAATCATCATGAATAAAAGTTTCAACGGTTTTTGTTTTTTCAGTCGGGGTAGTCATTCTCGTGGAATCGCCCATATATTTTTACAAAATTATAATCAATATATTTTCTCTAGATCGAAAAAAGTCCGAATTACTTGTAAAAAATTCAACCAAAGGAAAGTTAGTCGAGGGAATTTGTAATAACTTAAATGTTTTGCAACCGATTTATATTAATCTTGTGAGAAAAGCAGTTCGGTATGGATTAGAACTCTGAAATCATTTAGTTAAACCTGAATTTAATGCCTCAATTTTTGTAAAACTTAATTATTACGCCACAAAGAACTCAATTATACCTTTGTTAAATTTGTTTATTGATCCACAAATACAACTTTTCAAAAATTTTTAATTTTATAAAAAAAAAAAAACTCCCAAAAAATATGAGATAAACTAAGTAAGAAAGTTTAGTGATATACTTTCTTACTTGTTTTTATTATGATACCCTACACCGAGATTATGATTATAAACAGTTTAATTTTAAAATTGATTTCAGAGCTATGACTAAGTAATTATGAACCTATCGTAAAAAAATTTGGTAAAACTGATTTGTGCTGTGAATTTTGTTTGGATATCTATGTAACTAAGATATTTATGAGAGCTGAACTATTTTCAGATAGGGCAATCATATGGGGGCTTGGAGAAATAACGAACCGATTCTAACCAAATTCAATAGGCTTAATATACCCAGAAAGTGATCCTGAGCAGATTGGTATACTTTAAGTTGAGTGTCGGGACAATATTTTTGCACGTTACAAACATCAGCACTAATCCAATATACCATCTCCACTAAGGTGGTATAAGGTATAAAAATAAGAAGACCTTCGGATATTGTCAGCATCGCCCATTACTTTAGCATACAGTGGGGCAAAATATTGTTACGTTTTTACCTTTTAAAACCGTGGGTTTATTTCCTTTAAATAAACCGGATACTTTTGATTGGAAATAAAAGCAGTTTTAGTAGTTTAAAATTTGTAACAACTTTTTATTTATTTGGAATGTACAATAACAACAGAATTAAATAGTCACTCAGTGTTTTTATACACGTATATAAATTCGCAGAAATACACACACACTTCATAATGTACAAGTATACACTGGCAAAGCAGTTGATGCTTCAAATTACACTGGTCTGTGGTGTTCTCACGGCAAATTTATATACACTGTATTACCATCTAGAAAGCTCTATTTCTACAATAATCTTAAAACTAGAATATTCGAATTCTAAAGCTTTCGATGTTAGGCATTAATCATTTAGTGTTGCCATACTTACAAACAATGCTCAACTCAAAGCTTTTATTCAATGTTGTATGTTCTATAGCAATGTTAATAATACCCACACATTTGTTAAAGTTTGAGAAGCACTGCTGTTGAGAGGCATTATACAACTTTAAACCAGCCGTTAAAACAGTTATATTTAAATTCAAGTACAATTTCGTAACAATATAATAATCAATTCATACAATTGTGTATTCTCTATTTATCAAAAAAACATAACTGACAGTATTTTGCTTTATTTTGGGAGCTTCCTTACTGTAAATTGCCGTAATTCAGCCATTTTTCAACCGATTTGTACAAATATTTGTCTGTTTAGTACAGGGATGTCCAAAGCTAAAACTGTATTTTGTGTTAGTGAGCGAAAGAGAGCTCCACAGAATGAAAATTTTAGTGAAATAAATAAAAGATTTTTAAGTCTTTATTTGTTAATAATAATCAAGTCAACAATCTAAATCAAATTGTCTGCGACATATTATATATAAATAGCTCATTAATTGAGAGTTCGATATTAATAATTTTCGACAAATTTAAAAATATTTAAAATATGTAAAACACTTTTTTTTTAATTAAGCTTTCTTGATGAAAATCATTTCATATCTGAACAAAATTCTTCACAAATGTAAATTAAGGGAAAAAACCAGACAACACTTCAATGATTTTTTAAAGTTTGAAATATATTAAACAATCCATATATTTCTTTCAGTGATCATGAAAAATAAATTTAAAAAAATTAAAAAATAGCAATACATCCGCTTAGCGTGTGCATTCGTCGCTGTCTCAGTGACTACTCAACAAAAGATAATAAGAATATGTGTGTTGTTAGTCAGCACGAAAGCACAATGAATGGACACCATTGATTTAATATGTTAAACTCATATCTTCACTAAAACTAAGTGATTGATAAAAAATATAAGTATTATCTGACTCTATGGACTCCAGCAACACTGATTTGCTACATAAGAACCTCTGCACATTTCTTTCCATTCACTTTTGTATCACTGTGTTATTTTTGTTCTTACTGCTTTTGAAAAATTGCACGGAGTACTGCTGAAATTTCTCTGAAACTCCCTGATGCGAACAAATGGTGGGAACCACTGCTTTAAATAACAATCAAATTTTTGACGGAACAGAAAACATAAAAATACAGCAAACACGCGTTGCTTAATTTATGATAAAATTTCATTACACAAAGAATATTAAAAAATCAGGAGAAAATATTAAACGATCTCTATTATATTACGAGCATATTTAATAATCTAATTCAAGTTTTATACAAAGCATACATAAATATATCTTCATTTACCTGTAAATAATACAAAAAAAATTATTAAATTAAATGGAAAAATAAGATTTAGAGCTCATTATGAAAGAAACCATAGTACATCAAGAAGATGCAACCAAAATTTATGATTTATTAAAGTTTTTTTTATTTTTTTTTATTTCGTTAGAAAAAAATTCATTGTGTTTAAGAAATTTTTTTTAAGATTGTTTTTTCATGTAAAAATTTAACAGAATTTTTGTTTTGTTGTTGTTCCTTTTGCTGTTAATTGAGTGTATACAGGAAATGAGCCGTGTAATTTTACTTCAAAACACCAAACCATTACCAACGTTCTGTAACACAAAATATCCATTTAATTCTCTACTACATCATCATCATCAACATCAGTTTTATTTCCATTGTATGTATGTAATATTTATGGTATGTTTACTCATACAATAGTTTGGTTTTTGGTTTAGTTGCCATGAACAAACACCAGGAAAAGAAAATAATAAATATGTCTATCAAATCGTTTATAAACGCAACACAAACAAACTCATTCATATTGGCATTAAACGCACATTAATTTCACAGCTTAATACAAAAGTGTAAAAAAAAGAAACTGCCTTATTAAAGACTGAGCCAGCCACCTGTCAGGACTCCATTCACACTACCCTTTGTTTGTTGTACAAAAGAATTTTTACTCCAAAAATATAAACCTTTTTTTTTTATTTGTTATTTTGTCTACTCGAAATTCTTTTCTAGTTACTTGGGTGCGTAACACGCCATGTCGACTTTTTTTTTACATTCCAATCCTAACAAAAATATATCCAAATGGCAAACAATAGGCACGCGTGTCTTTGGAGTATAATACGTTGAACAAATTAATAAAACTTTGTTGTATTGATGTAAAACGGAAGTGTCGATGTAACAATTTATTTTATAAATTTTTTAAACAAATTCAATTTCCTGTGTTGATGGATTTTTATGTAAATGCAAACGTAGTAATTTTTGGTATACACAAGTTATATTTAGCTATAATAGTTGAGAGCTCAGTATTAATTTGCAATTACGGTTTCCACGTCCGGCATAAACACATTAAACATGTGTGAATATTTCAAACAAAACAAAAGTTTCCATTTTCAAAATAACTTTGCGAAAGTTTTTGTTTTTCGTAAACTGTTTATAACATTGTCTAAATGTTAGATATGATTAATGATTCTCACCAAGCGGCTGTTTTTACTGCTTCCTTTTTAAATTATTAATAAACTTCCTACAACTATGTTGTGCGAATAATTGTTGAATATTAATTACTAAGTGAATTTCAATATTTTGTTCGCTAAATTTGTTTGTACATTAGGGTTCCTAATATCCTGGACTTTTTCCATTTCCTGGATATAATAAAAAAAAAATCCGTTAATTTCTAGGAATTTTTTAATGTTGTTACGTTTTTACCTTTTAAAAACGGTGGTTTATTTCCTTTAAATACACCGTATTCTTTTAATTGCAAATAAAAGCAGTTTAGAATTCTATCAACTCCTTATTTATTTAAATTTCACAATAATAGTCACTCTCTTCTAATACAAACACTTATATTACACACTTTAAAAAACACACTTTATAATGTCCAAGAATACACTGGTAATACAGTTGATGTTAATACGTACAGCGCCTATGATAAACTGAGTGACTGCAATTTTCTGTTACTATTTATATACACAGTGCCATCTTCTAGTAGTTTCATGAATTATCTATCTAACGGACAAAACTAGAATGCTCTATTTCTAGAGCACTTAGCAGCTATGTTAATGTTAGCAGCTTTAAGAGCTAATGTTGTTATATTTCCAAACAATGTTAATAACAGCGTGTTATCAACATTGTTATCAGCAAGTAAAAGTTTCAAGGACTGGAAATGTTAATAAACATGCTGAATGTTAAAGTCAGTCGTTACAGACTGTCAAATTCAAATCATTAATGCATTTTCGTAACAATATTAAATTTATTCTGAAATCCGACAAATTTATCAAAAAATCTTACGAAATTCAGCAATGTACATTAGGGTGACAACCGATGACACTAGGTCTAAAAGATAAGTTCTAAAAATTTGAGCCAAATCGGACAACGATTTCGGGACGTGCATCGAGGTCAAAGGACAGATATATCCAAAATTTTACTATTTAAATGAAATAAATTTATAAAACTCCTTAACTTTCGGCATTATGTTACATAAATATGTAGATTTATTTATATTAATGAAAATTACAGTAAACAAATCTTTTTCAGATAAAACCTATATCTCCTTTGGGTCAAATTTACCCACAAACTGTATTATCATTAAAATTCGGAAAAAATGCAAATTTTTCAGCTTTTGTAAAAATTTTGCTACTAAATAATTATTTTTCCCATCGAATGAATAAGAATCGAAATGTGTACGTAATTGTCGTTCTAATGAGATATAAAAGACAAAAATTTTAAAGTTTTTTAAAAATTCCCCAGACCATTAACGCGTCTCAGGCCACTTGAACAAGAAATGTAGGAACAAAATTAACATATTTTAAGAAATATTAAAATAAAAGCAAATTTTTACTTAAAATGTATCCGTATTTACATTTATATGAGTTTTTGTCTTTGTAGAATACCGTTAGCCCATTCGCAGGGATGGCCAAAAAAATTTATTTTATTTACCAGCAGTTTCGTATCTCCATTTTCAAATTTTTAAAAAATTTGTTAAAAAATTTTCATAATTTTTTGATCATCACATTGGGATTTATTGAGATCATAATAGAGAATAAAAATCTGAAAAAGTTATGTCAATACCTCTTACAGTTTTTACGTACCTACGATTTAAATTTTATAATTTTCGGAAAAAAATATTTTTTAGACCTAGTGTCACAATATTCCACCCGGCACCCTTCAAAAATCGAACTCAAATTTTTTTCCATACAACTGATTGTCACTCTAATGTACATATATAATTTTATTAAAAAATGTATGAGTTCTGAGTAAGTTAAATCTGAAAAATAGTCGTAATTCGTTTCATAGATTATTAATAATTTAAATTTTTAATTTGTATTAAATTGATAAGAGAAAAGTTAAGTTTCGTGTTTTACAAAAAATATTTTTCTGTTTTTGTCACATAGAGAAAATAATTTTGGCACAAATTGGGATATTTAAATAGTAATTTGTTTGTCAACCGATTTTCTGTTTCTAATATAGTGAAAATAATGGATATAACCTTTCGATTAGTAACAAATCACAAAGAAACTGATTTATCTGTGCAAAAATAATACCGTCATTTTAAGAAGAAGTCTTATAAAAAATTTCCGGGAAATTCTGAAAAAAAATCTCGGGAAGTTTTTCCCAATTAGGAACCCTTCACTACATACATACAAAAAATATTCACAGCAAACAATTTTGTTTATTGCTTATTTTTTCTCGTATAAACAGCTTTTTATTTTTCCTAAAATTTCTTTACATGTTAAATAAAATTCATATGTATGCAAAAAAGTATATTATAAAAGAATTTGGAGAAAACATGTCAAAGCAGATGGCAGATTGTTGTGACATCTCCGATTTTAATGAAATTTTCAACCATTTTAAACGGTTATATTTTTATGCTCCCAATGTCGTCCTATAAAAACTTAATTCTAAAATTTTCAGCAAAATTATTTGAAGTTTCGTGATCTTGTTCAAAGTACATTCAAATATTTTACAAAAACAAATATGTAAAGAATTAAATTTAAAATACTTTATGTATTGGATTTAGCCGCAGGTGTTTAAATATAAAAATTTTCTGACATCGACCCATTATAACTTGTTAGTAAAAAAATCATATATTTTCTGAATATCTCAATTCCCAATTGTTATACCTTCCACCACCTAGTCGGGAGTGTATTTTGCGCAACGTCCAAAAATAGCAATTTAATATCATATACTAATTACAGGTGGCAAATTTGAGAATACTGCGATAAAATTTGGCTCATTCAAAATTTTTTCAGTCCAAAGACGAAATCTATTGTAATTAAAAATCGGTCCTTTTTTTCTCCTGGCGACTATAGAAATGTACTCCCAAAATAGGTCTTTATCGGTCAGAAACATTTTTCCATAAATAAGTTTCATATACAAACTGAACATCTAAAAATATTGTGCAGATCGATAATTGACCATATAGAACCCACTTTCGATAATTACTTTAACGTGTATAAATCTTATAAAAATTCAACACAAATAAGTTTCATATATAAGGTAATCAAGCGAACAAATTTCATGGCGATTTGGGATACAATCCCCACTTCCGAAAATCTCTTTAACGTGCATAAATATCTTAAAAATAATTAAAATATATATGAGACTTTACATCGTTCATTGCTGCAACGTCGTCATAACTAAAAAATTTAATTTTTCAGGAGACCTATATATAGATTTTTAAACCTATATATGGGTATTTTTTTAATTTTTTAAGGGAAATAGCATTATGGTCCAATTTGGTCAGAAAATATCTGCTTAAAACTTTAATATGAACACACAAACTGCAACGTACAACTAAAATAATACGTTATTACAAGTATTAGACAATAGGTTATGAAATTAGGACAAAATGCTTCTATGGCGATCCTGCGTGTAATTTTAGAAGCTAGTTCACAAGACTTTGTCAATTACTTAATAAAACAACTTATTTACTATGTAATGGTGCTATTACCTCGGTATATTGGATTTTTGAATTATGACGTTCTTGCAGCAAATGAGCGATATAAAAATCTACATAAATAAGCTTTTCTACATAAATTGACTTTTTGATTGATTGCAAAATACATTACATTCCTACAACTAAATACGACAATTTTATTAACAAAATTCTAAAAGCCATAAACCAAAACAGTAACTTACGCCTTTCGAGAAAAAATAAGTATATCCAAATATATATCCAAGTTTGTCACAAAATGTTTATGTCAACTTTTGGAATAAATAAAAAAAATGGTAAGCAACGGGGTAGATGCAAACGATAACATTAGAAAAATGTTGAACAAATTTTATTTATTTATAATTTTAGGAAGCTTTTTGTGTCTCCTGAACAATTTTTAATTTTGACGATATATATATCGGTACATTATTGGTCGTAGCTCCTATATAAATCCCACTTTCGAAAAACACAAAAAAAAAAAAAATTATTGAATTATTTCAAAACAGTTAGCGTGAGAAGCGACTTGAAAAGACTTCGTAGCCTATTTTCTAATATTAGCTTCATATTGTTCTATTATGTTGCTCATGTATGTTTTTGTAATATTTAATTTCCAAGACATTGTGATCCTTGTCTGTGGTCAAAATTTTCTATGACTGCAAAGTTAGACCTTTATACTAATAATTATAAAAAGCATAAAATTTACGAAATTTTTGCATTCTATTGGACCATAAAAATGATAACTTAAAAGGAATATATTTTGCAAAAGTTATTTTTGGGAAAACAAAATTTATTTTTTAGTAAGTTTTAGTTTTATGATATGCTACACTCCCAAGTTCCTATGAGCATTTCGAAGGTTGCTTAGTCCAGATCATCAAGAACCTTTACCCAAAGGCTTTAAGAAAACTAAGATATTATAAACAAGTGTGTTATATTCGGCTATGCCGAATCTTATATACCCTTCACCTTTGATGTGGATGCATTAATTGCCATTTTCAGCGTATATCATGAAAACTTTTAAAAATGTAACATTTATTTGCTGACGAACAGAAATAACAAACGAAATAACAATCTTATATATACCCTTCGCACGAAGGTGAAGAGTATAAAAACAACAATGCCAAACGAAACGAAACACCAAAAAAAAAAAAATACGCAAAGCAATGAAGCCAACACACATCCAAACATATGTACGTTTTGTTGCTTTTTTGTCAAAGCATGCAATAAATTGTCTTTTTTAGATGAAATTTTCAGAGGTTGTCTCGGATTTTTGCTCATATCTCCGTTATTTATGGATGGATTTTGCTTATTTTATATAGGAAACTTCTTGAAAGCATGTCTGACAGAATTATTGAAGATTTGGATCCCGAAGATACCAGAAAATTGATTTCAACAGACAGACGGACAGACAAACGGACATGTCTAAATCGACTCCGCTTTCTATAAGGATCCAGAATATATATACTTTATAGGGTCGGAAAATTATATTGTGGAAATTACAAACGGAATGACAAACTTACATATACCCTTCTCACGAAGGTGAAGGGTATAAAAATAAAATATTTTTTTCGTTTTATTCAATAAAATCGAAAAATGAAATTTTTCAATACTTTGAATATTTATTTGTAAGAAATTTATTTGTAAGAGCAATATTCGTATATGTATACTTATTATTATTGGTTTATAATACTCATACGCTGACATGATTCATGTGAAAAATATTAAATTTTCCACTTTTTTAACACAAGTTTTCTCAATTTCTAAAGATTATTTTTAATTTCTATCAAAATCGGACTGAATTTCAGTAATATAATAAGACATGACCCAATACACTCACCCAATATTTGAATTTGCAGTGCACAGTGGTGTAGAAACATTTTATTTGGGAACTAATTCTAAGCTGTTTCATAGTTGATTAGTATTTACCACTAAAGTTGATAACCTCAGGCCTACAAAATTTTAATCACTTACATAGCATACTTTAAAATATCTACACAAAAATAAGCTTACATGTGTGGTTTATATCTTTTAGATTAGTTAGAAAAATATACTTTTTTTAATTTTGGACTTACTTCTTTTATATAACTTGAAATTTTTCTACAAAATTACCCAATTTTTGGTTTTACAAGAAAGCTTTTCTTCAGAAACATATACAAAATGTATAGGAGCCTATTTTTTATGTTCCGAATTTGGAGGTGTGTTACTTTTTATAGGGAGCTTTTCTCTATATTAACTAAAATTGTATAAATAAACAAAAATGTTAACATATATTACAATATCTTTAATCATTTTAATTAAAAAGGAACAAATTAAAATTGTTTTTAATTTTGAAAAATTAAAACAGTTAAATTTCAAATAAGAATGCATTTCTCTAATTGACCCATTTGGCAAGTTTCATAAAATTGTATGTGCAACACTTTCCTTTTGATATAAACATACCTACTTCTCGTACATAGATAGAAATATTAAAAATGTCCTTGCAACATTCTAAAATCATTAAGATATTTGCTTTTGTTATTGTTGGCATTGTTTTTTTTTTTTAATTTATAATTTTCTTACATTTTGACCTAATTGAAAACAAAGTCCTTATGCAAATATTTTCACTCAATTTCTGATAAGTGTTGTTGGTTTCATTTTTTCTATATTTTTTTATTAAGCGAGTGTATGTATGAATATTTATGTGTTCTTTGGTTTTTTTTTTATTCATCTTCTCCCATTTAACTGAAATCCCATAACAACACGAACAAAGATACACACAAATACAAACACTTATATGCAAACATAAATAACCAACAACACATTTAACAGTTTTCCCATCCAATACAATGATGACCAAGTTGGCAAGAAGCCAACAAGTAAATGACTTTCTTTCTCATCAAATAATTTCAAAGTCTATCTATTTTTCTATCAGCAATCGTAGCACTATGGCTACGACTACTGACACTACTACTCAAACGCGGTCTGGCTTAAAAGTGTTTTAATTGTTTTATTAAATACAATTTTTCCGAAGCATTTTGGTATTGAAACTTGTGGTTAGGCGATTAAGTTTTAACTTATGCACCAACATTTTAATAGACTTAAAATCGGTTTTGATTTCTTGAGTTCTGTCGCTATTCAAAGTGAATTTCAAATTAAACGATTCTTGAAAGAAAAGTATTGAGAATATATTAACAAATGCTTATTATCGATACTGTTCAAAACCTATGATCCTATCAGACTAACCTCGTACTAATAAACAATCCTAGTATACAACACAAATGTACACCAAATATGTAGATAAAATCACTACACACACCACTATCATTACCCAGCAAACATGAAGGTTTGAATCAAAGTTTCCTCAAAAAAAAATATTTTATAAAAAAAAGACTTGTTCTATGGGTCATTCCATGAAACTTTGCCAAAGAAACTATAGCTCAGAAACTAATTTCGATCCCGCGGATTTTCAAAATAGGTATTTTTCCAAAATACTCAAGAATCGAGGCAACATAAAATATTATTTCCTTTGACTTTTATTTTTGAGTGGCGCCAGAGGAATTTTGAATTTTATTTCCTATTTACCAATTTGTTGTGAAAATTTACGAATATTAAAATTTCTCTTTAAGAAATCCGAGTGCTCGAAATTCATTTTTGAGCTATGCTTTCTTTGGCAAAGTTTCTTGGAATGACCCATAAAACAAGAATCTCGATGAGCCTTTATAAATTTTTTTCGATTCCGTACAATTTGACCCGATTTTTCAGCATTTTGTTTAAAACAGTTATCTGGCCAACCGATTTTGTTAATTTGATATTTTCAATTACAGAGGTAAATTTCACTTCTCAATTGTAGATTTATGCATTAAAATGTTATCGGGAACAAAGTTTGTATTCATATATTTCGATCCGAAACTTTTTATAGGTTCAACCAATTTTGTTTATTTTTGAGCACACAAGAGAGCTATTAGCAATACCCATTTCTCCTCGTTTGGGCCCTATAGTGTTTTAATTGACGGACCGACTTTATGCTCAATTTTTTTTTTTTTTTTGTTGTTGTTCCTATTTTTTGTTCTCTGTTGATCAGAAAATATTTGTAGAAAATTGTATCCTCTAACTTTTGACTTTGTGTTTGCTGGGTGGTAAACAAATTTGAGTGAAATAAACAAACACATAGACACACAAATTACACACACATACATACATAGATATGTATATTTCTATGTTTTCAAATAAAAAACTGTTAAGAAAACAAAAACATTTAAGCCAAACGAGGAAAAAACAAAAACGATAAAAGGCCTACGGGAACTAAAAATAGAAAATTGAAATTCATGTTAGATCGTGTTTCAGACAAACATGGATGATAATAATTTCTAAAGAGTAAAAATAAAATAATAATTATGATAATGCGATGGTGAGGGGGCTGAAAAACAACCCACAAAATGATGCACAAATTAAGGTTGAAAGGAAAAATATATATAATTTATGGTTATCCCTTTCATAAAGAAAATTATGAAAACTTTAATAAAGATTTTTTTCGAGTTTTTTTAATCGAGTTCTACAAGCATCTCAAATTGCTTTGATATCCTTCTTTATTCATAAAAGAAAAGTGTTTATTCGCAATCGATAAACTCAACAACTACTACACCGAATTTTACAAAAATATAGAACGTGATAAGTTTCTTAGGAATTTGGTACTTATATGATCATAGTAAATTATTTGCATTTTGTTGAAAACATATGAAACTATGAAATTCTAAATTAAAGAAACTAAAGGTACGGTCACACATGCCAAATATTTACTCAAAAAAGCGTAACCACTTTTTATAGCACAAATTTGTTTGACGTGTTTACTCTTACAAGTGTTTTGTATGATCGAACAGCATCAAATAAAATAAAACTAAATATTTGTTTTGAATTGCCTTAAGTAAAAGGAGCTTTTGACAATAAATAAGAGAATTAAAATATATTTTATTTAGCGGTTATGTCTTTTTCGTCAAATATTTGCCATGTGTGACCCTACCTTAAGAGTTATAGATATTACACATGCACCACCAAATTTACAAAGTAAATAGTGAAAGGGGGATGTAAAAGAGATATTTAGCTGTCACTGAATGTACCGATAAATAAGAGAGTGAGTTCCAAATAAAAAAAAACTAGTTAAAACCAGCAACATGCACCAGGTCCAGCTAGTATTAGATAATAGGCTAATGGCTCCAACAGATTAAATGATTGTGTGATATTTTATTATAGGTGCCATGGTAACTAGTGAAACTAACCATTCTAAGGCATGCACAGTGGTCCAAATGCTCAATCTAGCCGGAAGAAAGTCATAATTCGCTTTTGAAAAGCCGTACCGACATGAAACTCGGTACGTTAATAGATTTCATCAATACAAACAATCTGAGAAAAAGAATTGTTTATATAAGTATTTGACAGTGATGAAAGCGTTAGGACTTGAAGATTGATATTTTAGTCAAATTAAATAATTTTATAAATTTTTGGGACCTCATGTACCTTAAAAACTAAAAAAAAATTATAAAATGGTGATTTTTCATGAAGAAAAATAAAAAATTGAATTAATGTAAAATTTTAACGGTTAAAGATAACATAACAAAATTTAGAGTTAATGCAGATCCAAATGTCCTTAAATCAACGGTATTATAATTTTTGAAATTTTTCATTTTAAAATACCAACATTCCTAAACCGGGAAAAATGTGTTCCAAAAACTGAATTTTTTTAAGAAAAGTGCCTACTGTGATGTAAATTACCGTGTGATAGTAAAAAAACTTTGTAAGTGTTTAAGTAACATATAGGGTTATACAAATTTGGAACATCTTCGAGGATCGGTGCTTTGCATTTTTGGAATTTTTTACTCAAACCTAAAATTATTTTTTAAAAATGGCCAAGTTTGGATAGTCCTGGGGGGTGTTGTGTCAGCTTTAGTGAGGCAAATGTTACTTTACACGCTTTAGCATTAAGTTTTCTTTCTGGATCATATAAAAATTGTGTATAGTCCCGAAGAAAAATTATTTCTACAAAAGAAAAAATATAGGGACTTTTTTGTGAGAACACGTAAACTGTAACTTTTTATAGGGACAAGATAACTATTAGCAAGTTATTCCTATTTTATTTAGAATTTTATCAACAATATAGCTGATATTTTAAAAATAAATTTCGACAAGCCGTTGGTCCGTCATCTCTAAAAAAGATCGAGCAAAATTAAAAAAAAATAAATCAATAAACCTAAATATCTCTTCAACTAATAGAGATAACCTACATATGTAAATATATTTTTTGTAGATCTTCTTAAGGACTATTTATATTTTAAATGTCAGCTTATTTGGATCATAAATCTATTTTTGGAGATTTTTTTTAAATTTTGAGACCCAAGGGGCCACACATGGGCCCCAATTACTGCTAGGAACTTCAGCTCCAACCGTGTGAAATTTTGTAAGAAATTTCTCTAATAGTTCCCAAGATACCGAATTATTTCCAAAAAAAAAAGTTTCCAAACCACTGTGACCTGTGGCATGCTTTAATAATAAAATAAATAATATTTATAACCCATTGTCCTCCACAGGGTAGAAAATGCATTCCAGTGTGCCAACTCTCTAATTTACATTTTCAAGGTGTTCTTTGAATTATTACATAGTAAAAATTTAACTCAAGCCAGAATAAATTTAATTCTAATTATCAAATTAAAAGTTCGAAATAATTCCTAAATTTTTAATTTATTTTTTTTTTTTTAAATTTCAGATTAAGACGAAAAATTTATATTTCACAAGTCAAGTGGACTCCATTAACATTTATATTAATAATACAATATAAATTGAACAAAATATAACTCTAAAAAGAAAAAAAAACATCGGTATCAATTTTCACACAAAAAACTGCTATAACTAATCCTCGTTCAAAACGGATGAAAACTGTCAGTATAACTTTAACATAACTACATAACATAACTATACAATCTTTTGAGATATAGATCTTTGAACTTTATATATCTCCTCTAGATGTGACTATTGAAAGAAAAAAATATTTATATAATTTTAAAGGCAACATCTTATTTTCTAGAATGAAAATAAAATTAAAGATATTGAGTAGTTTAAAAGTTATGGGCAATTATTTATGCACACTTGAAAAAGTAATTTAGAAACGCAAGAGACTGGAATGCATTATCTGCCCAGCTACAGGCTTCCTCAGCAATCAACAACTCTCCATCTGTGTGTAATTTTTTGAGTCATGGAAGAATAACCATAAATGGACACCACTACGTGATAAAAAAAAATTTATTTCGAATTTTTTTAAGTTTTTTGCGAGATGAAGTTTTTTGATTTTATATGTTCACAATTTTTGTTCTTTATGACAAGGACTACAACTTTGCCTCAGAGAGTAAATCAAAATTCCTAACTGTTTGCAAGATATGAGCCTTAAAAAATTATCACTTTTTTGCAAAAATGATACCGAGGGCCCATATCTTTGGGGGCCCATAAAAAAAGTGCATGACTTTTTAAAACTGGGAGACACGGGTGGTGTCCGTATATGATTATTGTTTGCACTGTGTAATTCAAAGACCAAACTAATTTTTAAAAAACAAAAAATAATAATAATTAAAATAAATATGATTTAATGGCTGCGCAAACAATACGGAATTCTATATTCCAAAAATGTTGAATTAAGAGATAATGTCTATTAGAAATATTGGAGAACTGAAGATTTAGCGTATTCCGACATGTTATTTATACGGAGTCTAGTTGAATATAATATAGTTTCGTGTTTGGTTTTAACCGAAACCGCGATTTTTCAAGGCCTAAAACCGAAAACCGACAATTATTTTTTGGATTTTACTTTTAAACAATTTTTAGTAGACAAATTCAAAATTTAGAAATGAAAATAAACTTTGTATTTGTATGGAAAAAACAATGGATAACAGGATTTTAGATTTTGATGGTTCATCTAATATCTCTAAAAATAAACCGATGTAAAAATATCTTTAGATTTCTTTCCATTTTTTTTTAAATTGTATTACAATAATTGCTTCAGATGATGTAGCAGGCTAAGCAAGGACACAAACCCATTTGAAAATATTGATCATAGGAGTATTTCCTGACAATTAAACTTCAAGTGACTGTTTATTTATTTAATTTTTTTAAAAAATAAAGTATTATAACAATACAGTTTATAACAAAGTCTTAGTTATTTTCAAATATCCGATAAAAGTAGGGAGTACTAGCTGACCCAATTAGAAGAAACAAATGGTACTATTAAGTCTTCCTTTGTGAATTCTCACTCATTCAGGATAACATATCTCCAGCTTAATATTAATTGGTTCATAGTAATGTGTATTCTAACTCATTCGAAACATATTATTAGAATTAAAAAGTACCATAAAGACCGACCATTTCTATTACCACTCAGCATCATGAATACATGATTTCATATTTCTGGGTCCATTACTATAGAAAATACAAAAGAAAGGTACGACTAAAGTCACCTTTTGTGAATTCTAACTCATTCAGAATCATATGAGCCTAATTTTTAGCTTTATTTTTATAAAATATTCAAAAAGTACCATTACAATAAAGAAAAAGTACCATTAATTATGCCTTTTGAAATCGCATTCACTAAACCATAACTGCTTAATTTCGTGTTTCTACGTCTAACGTTATAAAATACTCAAAAAGTACTATTAGTTGGAAAAAAGTACCTGTAAGTCCCTTTTTTATATTCTAACTTAGTCAGTATCATGTGTGTTTCATTTCCATATACATATGTTCATTAATATAGAAATATCAAAAAAATAGTATTTGAATAACGAAAAAACAATATAGTTTCAGTTAACTCTATATCATTAAGCAGTTGATTCATTCTTTACTTAGAAGCATATCAGTCTACTATTCTTATGTATATACTTAAGTTAAATAATTTAATATAATAAAAAGTATCATTAGAAGAAACACTACCAATTTTCCACACTTGAACCCCCGTCAACTTTGAAATTTCTAAGTAATTTCCTGATTCTAGGTTCAATATTATAGAAAATTTGGTTTAGTTATGCTTTTTTGGTATCAAAATACCACTGAGCCCACTATTTTTAATTATTTCTTTACTGAGAAGCATATAAGCCAAGCATTCAGCTAACTAATTTAATACATTAAAAAAGTACCTTTAAAAGAAAAAGTACCCAATTTTCCTTTATCCCCTTGAACACGCAAACCAAGTTTGAATTTTCAATTTGTATTGCATTTCCTGTATTATCAAATGATTTTATTTCAACAATACTTAAAATTTAATAACTTATCACAAAACCGAAAAACCGAAACCGATCGGTTTTCAATTTTTTAAAAACAAAACCGCGGTTTTGAAATTCTTCGGTTTTTTGGTAACTCTTGAATATATGGATACATTTTCAATAGTGATCTTTCGTATATAATAAATAAATTTATGACTGCGATTTTTTAAATTAATTGAGAACTATAATTCGATCAAAACATGAAGTGATAGAAGGACAGTTTGACAATGGACTGATCCCATTCGATGACTCAAAATATTTTAATTAATAGACATACATTTTATACCAAAAAACCAAAGTCGAATTTTATATTTGACATTCAGATGAAAGTAAATAGATACATATTCCTGTTGATCCCTAACTTTAAATGAATGCAATATATGTTCGTGTGTATATTGTGCCGATGTTTTTAAAACCTCGTATTTAGCACCCTGCCTGCAAAAGTTTTTGGGCCAATTAACTTTGTATATGAAAACCATAGAAATGTTCAAAAAATCCTTTGTGATAACTTCAGAATCTCAAATAGTGCAGTAACAATTTTTTTAAAATTACACATGTCATAGCAGCAAGAATACAAAATGGAATTTGAATAAATTTAATGATATAATTTGAGCAATTGAATCGTATATGTCAAAAATCAGTCAAGCAACAAAAAATCCAAAATTGAGTTATTGGGCGATTACTGTTTTGTAAAGGTAAATGCATCGTTTAATGCAAAAAATATTTAAATATTGCCTCCCTATTATTGTGTGGCAAAGCTGAGAAATTCATAATTAGGGCAGAAAGAAGTCAAGTGACAGCGCTTGACTGGTTTTATATTATGTAGTACTAGGCCCTAATAATTTTTTTTTCACAAATATGAAAAACAATAAAAGTTTTACAAGCTTGGTTGCATATGAAGAGTTTTATGGGAATATTTGTCAATGGCCTACAATGGAAGTAGAATGTACTGTACGAGTGTATGATGACGAATAGTTATTTCAAAACAAATATTTGTATATAAATGGACGCTTTAAAAAGTCCATTTGTCATTTTACATTTGAGGTTCCTAATAAAATTAGAATATTTAGTATGAAATCCACAATTGTGATGGTTGTTTGTTACAAAAACCAGTCAAGTGCAAACTTTATAATATTTTTTAAATATATGTTAATATAGATAAAAAACAAGTTTTATGTCAAACAGTTACACAAATGGATAATTTTCATAGGAAGAAATATAAATTTTGTAAAAGTATTTTTTAGGTTGCTAGGAAGTTTTCTTTGATTTACTAAAAATCAATAATTTGTTGCTTGACTGGTTTTTAAAATAAACGATTGTGAAGGATGTATGGAAGGTAACAACTATTTCTATGTGTTTGAATTCATTATTGTTTATTGGTACAAGCTATTTAGTTAATTTTTGTATTTATATTCCTGCCATTTTTGAAAACTAATTTTACTCATTTCTCATCAATAGAGTAAATATATAATTTTCGATATAGCCATTATTAATATTGAATTTTGTTTTTATATCTACATAATTACGATGTTTATGAATGGTTTACTACCATAGAATAAACGCATAGAACGGAAGGAGAGCGATATATCAATTACTCTCTTTTCACACACATACGGGTGATACAATAACACAGTACAAAGCATCCATTCTCATGAATTAGATTTTTTGCTCTCAGTTACCTATCTAGTTGTCATGTATGTTAACTACTTTCAGGTGGAGTAAGTAGTTGTATAGGGTCTTAGAGATATAATATACCGATTCTAAACAAATTCAATAGGCTTCGTGCTTGAGGCAATAAAAACTTCATAGAAATACATTCCAAATATAAAATTTGCCTTAAAACAAAGTAAAATTTATTGGAAACTTACTGTATTCCTTCCTGGTTTTTCATTATTTTTCACAATATTTGTCTGAACTCGTTGCACTGTGTAATACAGGGCAGGAAATCTATTACAAAAAACCACAATTAATACAACACTTGTGGTTGAAACCAAAAATTAAAGAAAAATAATCTTTTAAATTACTTGGAGGGTAGTAAAAAGTTCCCCAAATATTAAGAGAAAAAACGAGAACAAAAAGCAAATAATAAAATATAATGAAAACAATAACAACTCATGTCAAGATAAGCACTTGTATTTTGGTGGCACCATTAAAAAATTCTCCAAAAAAATAAAAAATAATAATTGTTTATAATATTATTTATTTACTTTTTATGTATTTAACAAGAAGGCCTTTTAATAAATTCAAGCCATAAACTCGTAAAAAGAAATCTATGTACTTTATGACTGGCCGGTCACCAACCACCAAACCAAAACAAATACTTGAGAAATCTTCTTTAATTTGTTCCCAACTTGATTTTCGTTTTAATTTTCTTTCTCCTTTCCAAGTCCGGTGGGAGCATTAGTGTTATTGTTGGTGAGGTGGAGGTGGAAGTGGATGGTATATAAAATATGCTTTTTCATCGCCATCAGAGGACAATATTATAGTTATAGCCTTTGGGGCACATGATATTCTTGCTCTAACGCTGGTTGTCATATTTTTTTTTCTTCAATTGTAGTTGTAGCTGCTTGTAGTTTATACAAACAGCTGTAGATACATATGACTAGGAAGGAAGCAGTCAGTAGTAGTCCGTTAAATATTGGTGCGTTTTGTGTTTTTTCTTTCTTTTTTTTTTGTTAACGGCTTCTTTTACGGGTTTTCTGAGCGACGCCAATGAAGGATGGATGTTTCAACTGCCACAGATGCTGGGTGTTGTATTGAATAAACGCAAAATAATTGCTTTTTAAATGGAATTTTACGGCACATTCCACACTGTGATCCAACTTTATGTCTGCCAGGTCTGTGCGATTTATTTTATTTTTTCTTCTTTACGACTCCATACAAACATATTTATCCAAAGATCAAAAAATAAAAAGAAGGTGGAGTAGCAACTTCTTTGTTTCAAACTTGGATAAATACTGAAACAACAAACAGCTAGATGGATGGATGCTTGAATGAATGAAATTGTGTGTGGTTGTATTTTTATGCGACACATTTAAAGAAAATTGTAGATGTGGAAAAAGAGTTTTATTTCTATGAGTGGCTGGCTGTGTGGGACAATTTTTTTTTTTTGTTCCATTTGTTTATTAATTCTTTCTACCACTACTTGTGACCATGGCAAAAATAAAGTTTTTTTTTCTTTGACTTTTGTTTCTTGTTTTCTTCAAGTTGAAAATCCTAGATGACTTTTTGCAGATTTATGGTGTTTGCAGCCGGAAGGATATTTTTAATGAGATTTCAAGCAATGTGATGAAAATCTAGTGATAGATGTTTGTATTTATGTATCTAGATGATTTCTTGTTTTCTTGATTTTATAGTTTCTGGGTTGTCTTTTAATGCTGTTTAGTGCATACTTACTTATAAAAAAATATTATGATTTTTCTTTCCTTTTTTTTTTGGTTTTTGTTTTGAGTAAGCCAGAATCAAAATGATATACAATAATCGACACTAGAATGCAAATTGGTATTCATAAAACCACTAATGTATTCGTATATTTAAAATTCATAGTCAATTTATAAAATTTAAATTCAAACGTTTTTTTTTTTTTCTTTATGGTAGGGAAGCTTAACACAGTCAAAATAATATTTGTTTAGTATTTTTATACACATCATCAAAAAAGATATTGATTTTGTCATTCCGTTTGTAACATATCAAAATATTTGTCTCAGACCTACATTAGTATATATATTATGGGTCGTCAGATTCCAAAGCAATGTAGCTATGTCCGTCCGTCTGTCTGTCTGTTGAAAATATCTAACTGTCTGAAATTTTCCACAAATACTCTTTGTTGATAAGGTTGCTTTGGTATGGAAAAAGGGCAATATCGGTCCATGATTACACGAAGCCTATATACAAATATCCTCCCTGAATACTGTTTGAGCAGTAATAAATATGTTGATTATGCGGCAATCCTCAGAAAATTTTGCACAAATCAGTTCTAAGTACTCGGAAGTTATACTCTAAAGTATGGCTAAATGGGGACAATATTTGTTCCTAGTCCCCTTATAGGGTCCCCCTCAGAAAATGCCTTGAACATTAAAAATTGTCAAATTTGAGTATTCGTCAGCTTATTATTGAGTGTTATTGAGAAAAACGACAAACAAGTTTTACTTAAAGTTTTCTCAAAATGTATGTAGTAAATGTTGTATGTTATCTGGGTCTTAAGAAAATTGATTTCAACAGACGGACATGGCTTAATCGACTCCGCTATCCATAAGGATCCAGAATATATACTTTATAGGGTCGGAAAATTATATTGTGGAAATTACAAACGGTATGACAAATTTATATATACCCTTCTCACGAAGGTGAAGGGTGAGCATATGAAAGCATATTTAATGGAATGGTTATACTAATACGCGAAACAACATATTTCACTATTAAGAGACTTTTCAGCTGCCTCTCGTACATAGAAAAAGAATAATCACACAGGCAGTAAGTCATGTTTTTTTAAACACACAAACACACACATGCTTAAATGATTAACTAACCAGGTCTAAATATGGGCAAAATAAACATGTGCAAAATACACACTAGTCACAGATACTAAATAAAACGTGAATACATGTTCACAATAACTGTGAATGTGTTTTATGTTGAAAAATAAAAAAAAGAAAAAAACATAAAATAAACAATAGCTTTACAATAGAGCAAAAGAAAAAAAGTAATACAAACACACTTTTTATGTATCACATACACATTAGGGTGGCCCTTATAATAGATTTTTTCGGTTTTCGGTACTAACAAGGTCTAAAATAGTTTTCTGTCATCTAAAACCAAATGCAGAAAATTTTAGCAAAATCGTATAACATTTAGAGGTTCTAAATATTATTTTCAAAACAAATTAATAAATAAATTTTGAATAAAATTCCAATTAAAAATAGTTTTTAAGCGCCTAATTCAGAAACACATCTACGGCTAAATAAAATACAAAAACAATTTTGACATTTATTTTTCTACATAACTTTATTTTCATAATTTTGTTGAAATTCCGCGTTATCCGATTTTACAAATGTTCAGCATATTCAGATGACCAAAAAAGTTGGAAAATAAGAACCACCCCAGTATAAGCACACCTATACATACAATCAAAATACATGCATGGTTAGGCTAGGTTTGTAAAGATGACATTGCAGCGGGAAAAATATGCAGTAAAGAGGCCTTCCTAAAGGCTTTATTTTGCAGACACAAGGACACCCAGCCGCATTGCAAAATCGTTCAAATTTTACACGACCTTGCACGCTAGATTTTGTTAGAGGGCTGATAGAAGGCCTACTTAAGAAGGTCTTCTGTTGAAGGCCTGTAAGGAGACCTGCCACGTAATACCCCATATAATTTCTACATAAGAACTTCTATTAAAATACCTGAGAGGACGTTATTAGGGAAAATATTCTTAATGAATTTAATGAACCTAACGAATGGACTTTAAAGAATCGCGTATATAGTTTTGTATATAAAAAACTAATTCGTTCTCGTGGACATACATAAAATTTTATAAATGAATACAAGTTTTAGTAGATTTTTTACCTTTTTCAGGTTTTATGTTACGTTTTATAAAAATAAATTTTATTATAGAGAGGAATAATTGCAAAACTAATCATGTTTGATTTTAAATAAAAATTTGTTAGGCCTACAAAGTGAACCCCTAGCAATTTTTACCGCTGGGATTGGTTCAGTAACACATCCATCCATCCATACATACTTACTTACACACATACAACAGAAACAAAACGATAGGAAACATTTTATAGTCGGAAGATATTTAACAAAACTTTCTGCCGTACTTCCGTTTTTTTAACCATATTTTTTACAAAAACTTACATACATTTTGTTTTTTGTTGTGTTTGTCTACACATTCATACATATGTACTACTAATGTGTTTGTTTGTAGTTGTATAGTGTCCATATTTTTTTCCATTGACTTCATGAAATCACAGATACTCCTAGTACTTAAATGCAACTAAACATTAAACGACAAAACGTTTTATAGCGTTATTTCTACTTTTCGTTTTTTTTCCCAAGTACCAGGTACCATTGTGTTGTACTTAACTCATACAAACTCTATATTAAAATATATATTGGCTTAAGGCATTAATATCTCCACAAAGCCTTAAACATTCCTGATACATTATTCCTAAGTTAGTCAGTGTAGTTGTCTGACATTCATCCTTTCGTACTTGTTCGAATTTAAGTCCTATAAAACACAACCAATTAAACCATGTGACCAAGTGATTAAAAAGGCAACGTATTTATAAGCATTATAGATAGGGATAACATTTCACTTATTTACATATTTTCCCTCCGAAGGCCAGTGGAAATTTGTTCGCTGCTTGAAAATGAGTATGGACTAGTAAAAATTAAATGAATGGATAAAGGGGAGGGACAGTGATAGGGAAGGTATAATTATAAATAAAAGTTTAGAAAAGTACAAGCCAATGGCCATATAATGGCGCATTAAAGTGTTTCAAATCCGACATCCTAGAAAAAAAATAATTTAGAAGCTTTGCTGAGAGGAAATACCCTAACTCTGCTTTCAAAAACCTAACTAATGCAACAACAAATGGGAATAACCCCCCCCCCCCCCCAAAAACCGAAAAATGTAGAACAATTTTGGATTTAAAGGACTCTTTTCAGAGTAATGAGTTGACTGTCATGATCATCTAAATCTCTTCCTCAATTTGTTGCATAATTCAATCAATACATATCAAGATGAAAAACAAGTAAGAAAGTATGGTCGGTCAAGCCCGACCTTATAATACACTAAGTAAATGAGCAAAAATATTTTTCATTCAAAATTTCAATAATTTATATTCGTGAGTGATTTTCTGAAGTGGGCCCTATATGGGAGCTATGACAAATTATGGACCGATCACCATGAAATTTGGTCATGTGATTAATGTTTATATGAAAGTTATTTATGTTGAATTTTATGTGTATACCAACATTTTTAGGAGATTTATGCTCGTTAAAGTGATTATCGGAAGCAGGCCTTATATGGTAGCTATGACTAATTATGAACCGATCATAATAAAATTTGGTGACATGAATTCCGTATATATAAAACTTATTTGGAGAAAAACCTGTGTAGATACCTATATAAATTAAACATTTATGACCGATAAAGTCCAATTTCGGGAGGACATTTGTATGGGGCTAGGTGAAATAATGGACCAATTTCAGCCAGTTTCAATAGGCTTGGTCCTAGGGCCAAAAAAATTATATGTACCAAATTATTGCGAGCTGTACTTTGCGCACAAGGTTTACATGGACAACTAGCCAGCCAGACGGACGGCCGGACATCGGTTAATCGACTCAGAAAGTGATTCTGTGTGATACTACTCTGAACAAATCCAATATACCATCCCCACTATGGTGGTGTAGGGTATAAATATATCTAACTGGTACAAGTCCGTCTGCCAAAAAGAATATTAAAATAACAGTACGGCAGGAGATCAAATCGTCTTACTTTTTATACATTATTAAACTTTTTGTTATCTGGACTGAGTTCTTACTTAAAACTTCGTGGTTTAATGAAAATATTAGAAATTGTTTTCTGATTCACATTTACCTATACATACCTTCTTTTAACCTAACTCAAATAATTCTTTGGCAAATACAATATTTATACGAAATCTCAACTTTTTTCTTTGCAGGTCATTTCAATCACTATCAAACGGTTCATGAGTTGGTTTTGGGTGAGTACACATTATATGAAAAAACAAATTCAATTAAAGGGTTTGCAGCAGCAACTAGATAAGCTCCAAATTCACATTAATTATAAAACGACATCAACGTTTTAAAAATGTCTTTAAATTTTGAAGGGCCATTATTACAACTTGCCTTTAAGTTCGTAGTAGTAAAAGGTAACTTTAAGTAATACAAAAACGTTGCTTTCAAGTTAACTTTTACTATTACGAACTTAAAGGCAAGTTGTAATTATGTCCCTAAGTCTATAAAATTAATATAAATCATGAAAACATAAAATAAATTCTAGAATGAAATTTGTAACTTGAATATTTTCAAAACTCACTTAGTTTTATCCTCTTAGGTTGGTATATGATATTAGATTAGATGACTGTCGTAAATAAGGTCTGAGTTGAAGAATTATTCGAGCATCATGAATTTTATCAATTACTAGCTAATACCCGGTGCGCTTCGCTACCCCCTCGAAGTAAAATGCATATTAAGTAAAGGTTTAAAAAAAATATTTATTTAGTAATTAAAATATACATTGTTTCTTTAATATTATTTCTTATTCTATTTTTTTGATGTACAATGTATTCAGTCTATATGTACAATTTAAAAATAATAAATTAATGAACTATTTATTTCTTACTTGTTAAACTTATCGTAATAAAATGGTGACATTAAAATTTTTTCTTATTAAATAATTCTTATTCTAATGCCTTGGGATACCTTCGGAATAATTCATATTAGATCTGTAATTAAATGCAATGCGTTCGTATTCATCAGCAATATTCCGGCGATTAACCACCATTCTATTGCGATTTTGGCTGCGTCGTAAATCTTGTTGCTCTCTCCTCTCATTTGCCCTTCTTGATGAGGTTCGAATCCGCTGGTCTTCTATGCGTGATTCACGCCGGTCTTCTGTTTCCATAGCTCGTACTGTTGTAGTATGTTGTCGAAGAACTTCAAGACGTCCTTCTCGTGCTAATGGCGTTTCTGCTGCTCGCGCTGTTGTAGCACGATATCGAAGATTTTCAACGCGCCCTTCGCGTTCTGATGGCGTCTCTGTTGCTCGTGCTGCTAATGTTCGAGTTCGTTGACTTTGAAGGCGACCAGCTGATGATGTCCGATTTCGCTGACTTTGAAGACGATCATCGTGTTCTGCTGGCGTCTCTGCTGCTCTTGATGTTGATAACCGCTACCTTTCTCTTCCAATACGCTCGTTGTGCTCTTGAAATGTCTCCGCAGCTCTAGAGGTTGAAGCTCGACTGCTTTCAGTTCTGAGCCTAGCTTCACGCTCTTCCGAAGTTTCATTAGCTCTCTGGGTTTGCAAAAATTGGGCATGTTTGGTGTGTTTGGACAGTGATGTTTTTTTGGTGGCATTTTGAAAATGTTAATATTCACTCAAAAAACGTGTAACTTATTTAGAATCAACTAAATTCAAAAATGAAATGTGTGTTATATTTATTTCCTTTATTTAAAGTAAATTAGGTAACAAATATCGATACAGGTCTAAATCATTACAGGTAGTTAAACTTTATGAAATAATCGCGGTGGTTGGATGTCATAAATATTTGTTATTTAGAATCATAGATTCGACTAAAATAACAAATAACAAAGGTAATTCCATTCAGGTCAAAATCATTACAGGTAGTTAAACTTTAAGACATAATTTTGTTCGCGGTGATCGGAGGTCATAAAATTTTGTAGAGTTTTTTGCATTGATGTTAACAATAGGTAGTACACATTTTACTACTTGGTATATTAATATGATACATTAAACATATTACAGTTTATTTTTAATAAAAATCTAACTATTATCCTTATTTACCCACTTTTTAAACTAAACAATAACATAATAAAGTCATCAATTATATTTCCTTTATGTAGGTATGTATGTATTTAAATAAATTTATTCTTAGTTTTTTTCAGCACTTACACGTATGTAAGGTCCTAGTATGAATACTTACTACAGTAACTCCGACAAAATTTGAAGACTTCAGATGTTGTAGTTACACGACACATTAATTTTTATATGGATTTAAATGTTGTTCATATACAATTTGGGTACGAATAATCTATCTAAGATATATTTTTTTAATTAATTTTTTCGAAGAAAAAAGTATCTCATAGTTTATTGCAGACATACAGGAAGACGTAAAAATTTCATAAAAATCAGTCCAGCCATTTAGCATCGCACAGACAATATTGATAGTAAAGTTATTCTTTCAAAATGTTAGTACTTCAGTTATTACAGTTTTCAAGATATAGGAATTTAAAAATTAATATTGATAGTATAGTTATGTATTAAATTTTTTCCAATATTAGGTGAAGTTCCATTATTTTCGATCTGTCAAATTCCAAAATATTTATACTTAATATGAGGACTATATCTGTTATAGTTTTCCAGATATGCAGTTTTTTGTCAAAAATATTTCTATTGAAACTAAAATTACTTGTACAAAATTTGGAAACTCTAACTGATATAGTTTCCTTGATACGCAGATTTTAGTGTATACTACATATGGGAAGTGACACGCCCACGTTTGCTGGTCCGCCTATTTTTGGTCATAATATTCATATTGAAGCTAAAGTTACTTGTACAAAATTTGGAATCTGTAACATGTATACTTTCCCTGATATGCAGATTTTAGTATTTACTGCATATAAGAGGTGACATGCCCACAATTGCTGGTCCGCTCATTTTCGTCCAAAATATTTCTACTGAAACTTAAATTACTTGTACAAAATTTGTAAACTCTATCTGTTATAGTTTCCTTCATACGCAGATTTTAGTATTTACTACATATGGGAGGTGCCACTCCCATATGTACCTATTTTTTGCCAAAATATTCATATTGAAACTAAAGTAACTTGTACATAATTTGGAAACTCTAACATGTATAGTTTCCCTGATATGGAAATTTTAGTATTTAATTCATATAGGAGGCACCACTCCCTCTTTTGCTGGTCCGCCCATTTTAGTCCAAAATATTTCAAGTGAAACTAAAATTACTTGTAAAAAAATTGGAAACTCTAGCTGTTTCCTTGGTACGCAGATTTTAGTATTTACTACATATGGGAGGTGACCCGCCCACTTTTGCTGGTCCACCCATTTTTGGCCAAAATATTCATGTTGAAACTAATGTAACTTGTTGAAAATTTGGAAACTCTAGCTTTTATAGTTTCCATGATATGCAAATTTTGGTATTTAATTCATATGGAAGGCACCACGCCCACTTTTGCAGGTCCACCCATTTTTGTCCAAAATATTTATATTAAATCTAAAGTTACTTGTTCTAAATTTGGGTATTTTAGCTGTTATAGTTTCCCAGATATTAGGATATTAGTATTTACTTCATATGGGTGGTGTCACGCCCACTATTGCTGAACCGCCCGTTTTTATCCAAAATATTCATATTGAAACTAAAGTTACTTGTACAAAATTGAGGAACTCTAGCTCTTATAGTTTACATCACATTTAGTATTTACTTCATATGGGAGGTACCACGCCCACTTTAGTTGGTCCGTCCATTTTTGTTAAAAACATTTGTATTGAAGTTAAAGTTACTTGTATTTAATTTGGTAATTTTAGCTGTTATAGTTTCTTAGAATTTCAGATTTTAGTATTTACTACGTATGGGGGGTGCCACACCCACTTTCGGTGGTCCACCCATTTTCGTTCAAAACATTCATATTGATACTAAAGTTACTTGTACAAAATTTGGGAACTCTAGCTCATATAGTTTACTTCACATTCAGATTTTAGTACTTACTTCATATAGAAGGTCCCACGCCCACTTTTGCTGTTCCGCCCATTTTTTGTTCATAACATTCATATTGAAACTAAAGTTACTTGTACAAAATTTGGGAACTCTTGGTGTTATAGTTTTCCTGACATTCAGATTTTAGTATTTACTTCATATGGGAGGTACCACGCCCACTTCAGTTGGTCCGCCCACTTTTTGTCAAAAACATTTATATTGAAACTAAAGTTACTTGTACAAAAATTAGGAACTCTAGGTGTTATAGTTTTCCTGACATTCAGATTTTAGTATTTACTTATTATGGGAGGTGCCACGCCCACTATTGCTGGTCTGCCCATTTTTGTCCAAAATATTTATATTGAAACTAAAGTTCCTTGTACAAAATTTGGGAACTCTAGCTGATATACTTTTTGAAATATACGCATTTTGTTTTTGACTTGAAATAGGAGGTAATGTTGTATAAATGGGCGTGGCACATCGCACACGTAAAATTTCAAAATAAAAAGTAGCCTATAGTGCCTTCCAGAGATACGGGAAGACATTGTGAAGATTTCATGAAAATCGGTTCAGCCGTTTAGCCGTCTATAAAGTCCAAACAAACAAACAGACAAACAAACAAATATACATACAAACACACATTGACTTTTATATATATAGATAGATGGACGATTATTGATGTTTGATATTAATGTATTCTGATTCCTATATATTAATTTAAATTAGCTGGACGTTGTTATTTAAATGAGTGAAGTAGTTTGGGCATCTAGTATGAATATGTTGGTCGATTAGTGCTAAGATCCGATCTTCCCTTTATATTTGTCATCGTAAGTAGTTTGCTTTTTACTGTGTCCCAATACTTTTCGTTCGGAGAATTTAGGAATCTTTTATCTAATTCAATATTGTAATGATTAAGTAGTTTAAAAGTTGATCAACGGAAATGTACACCTATTTACTGATGACAAAATTATGTTGAACCTGAATGGTATTAGTGTTTTCTTTAAGCACTGTACTTACAAATTACCTGTCACACACGGTATATGACCAAATTATTCTACCCAAATACATGCTTCCTTCAATAAGATATTGAATTTTATACCTGGAAGAGTGTCCATTACAATATATACTCGTACAAATTTGATAGCTTGGACCAAAATTTGATAATGTCAACCCGTTTAAATATTAAAGTTTTCTTCAGTTGGATTGGGAACATTTCAGAATATTTACAGATATTATTTTAAAGCATTGTTGACATTTTGAGTCTACAGCATTTTTCACATTCCTTCCACTTATTTATAAATATACCTATTTAAAAATAATTTATATGTATACTTTCTCAAATCAGCATTTAGTTAGTTGTGATGTTGGAGGGGCTCACTTACGAAGAGTATCTTTTTATCCTCCAGAGATCTGTTGCTGAAGTGTCGAAACATACTTGGGTAGAAAATTTCTTTGCTTGGATAATATATTTATGTTTATACATATATCAGACCTCTAGCCAAATTAAAACCACCATAAGAGATAATTGCCTGAACGACAGGGGTCATTTGTGCATAAGGACTGAGATCGAAAAATTCTTAACACACGTTTTTCATTAAAACTTTTAACCCAAGTATTATTTAATTTTTTTTTTTTTTATCAAGTTACCTTTGTGAACCATTTTATTATGTATAATGTTATTATGTATAATGTCAATTATGTTCATTTGTTGTGAATCTGATTAAATCTGACAAAAATTTGGCGAAACAATCAAAGGTCTGCTGTTTCCAATGTTATTCAACAGTACCGGGAGAACTTGTCCGTTGATATAAAACCTGGTTCAGGTGAAGGAATGGTTCAAATGATGTTTATTAAGCCAAAAAAATAGAAAGGATTTTCAAAAGAGCTCCCAACACATCCGGTAGTAAAGCAGCCCGATTAGCTCACTGCTCGGACTATTTGGTAAGAAAAGTTAAAGCCAATGCAGGCTTAAAACATACAAGACTCAAAAAGTTCTTGATAGGAACGCTGCAAAAAATTTAGAGGCCAAAAACAGAGCATGGAAATTGAAGTCAAATTTTATAAAAAAAATATTCCTGCTGCATAATGGATGACGAAACGTATGTTTTGGCAGATTTTTCGCAGCTTTCGGGTCAAAATTTTGTCTACTTTTTGACCCAAAAGTAGACAAAATTTCCCAAAAAGTTCTTGGCAAGCAATATGCAGTTGCGGCAAAAAACTCAAATATTTGTTAGAAAGGGCTCTATAAATACCGAAATTTACATCAAGGAATGTTTACAACAAAGGATGCTTCCATTCATAAGACTTCTTAGAGTGTCAACTTATTTTTGGAGCTGAGTCTAGTGGAGAGATATTGGGCTCTTGTCAAAAGAGAATTGAAGAGCACCAAAAACGTGTCCAAAAGTGTTGTAGATTTTAAACGGAGATGGATAACCTGTTCGAACAAAGTGACAGAAATCACTATAAAAACCATAATGGAAGGGTTTTCGAAAAAGGTTCAAAATTTCATCACTAGTGATTAGAACTATAAAAATATTTTTTTTTGTGTAAACTGTAATAATAATTTCAATAAAATAAAAAAATCAAAACTTTAAGTTTAGTGGTTTAGTTTTTATTAACATATATGAATGTTAAGAATTTTTCGATCTCAGTCCTTAGAACCATAAGTATTTGATTCAAAGCAGCATTTGGTCTTTAAGAAGTTTACAGGAGATTCTAAAAACTGTATATTTTCCATGTGAAAGCCAAAGATCCTTTGTGATAACTTCGGAATCAGTAGAGATATTTGGAAATTAAATAAACATTGCAAAAGGGTCTGAAATGGTTCACACAAATTCGTTTTTGCAGGCAAGTGGACAGTATAAGAAAATAATTTGTTTCCACATAAAATAAATTTCCTGCTCTTTGTTTTAAATTTTATAAAAATTTCCTATTGGGTTTCTTGTTTTAATAGCAATTTAATTTGTATTTTTAAATGTCTCTTTTATAACATGATTTCTTTTGATTGTATTTCTTTTACCGAATGTATAATTGTCCTGTACGTAAGGACGTACACATGTATGTTAATTTTAAAAGAGTCCTCTTGTGTATTAAATATTTTTATTCGTACCAGTCTAAATTCATTTATTTGTGGTTTAATTTAAAAAATGTTTAATATTCACTTTGTTTTGGCTTTCTTAATAGTAGTTCCGTTTTGCATGTGAAATTGTTTGATAATTGTTTTATTGGAATTTAAACGCTAAACAAACTTTTTAAAGAGAAAATCTTCGCTAACAAAAGGAACTAATTAAATATTAATAATTTTCAAAAAAGTTTTACCTTATGACTCGAAAATATATAAAATTGAAAGATCAAACCTTCCCATTATTTATTTTGCGTACTAAACTTGGTAATCATGTTATCAGCCGTCTTGGGGAATATTTTTTGAACCCGTTAGGTATCTTTTAGGATGTGTTTAAATATTGGGGGAAATTCCAGAAACTACGCACAGTCAGTCACTTAAGAAAAATATTGTCTCAGCCTTATGTGATAAGTATGGTGACAATAACCGCCAATTAATCTGGGGCTTTATTACGGGTCGGTATATTGAATGGATATTTAAACTACCCAGTCAGAAGCAAAATTATTATTTCTAAATATTGCCTACTGCCAGAATTGTACAAATGAAATAATTGTTTTAAAAATCAGAGTACCAAATATTCATTCATTTGTCACTCATGTTCATGAAAAGACAATTTTAATTTTTGTTGTGTTATGTTCACTTCATGTATGAAGAGACAGCAAATGTTTTTGCTTTATTCATTCATGTATGACAGGATTTGTATTGTTTTTTTATTTTCACTCAGAAATGAGAAAATAATAGAAACTTTTTTTCATACACATGAGCATTTTTGAGAAGTAAAATTTTTGTAAATTGTTCACAAATGAAGAGCATTAACTTTTATTTTGCACAACTGTTGAAAAATGAAAAGCAAACAAATGAAAAAATTTTGTTTATTTACGCTGCATACATAAAGGTAATAAGAATGTGCGTAATTTTGTTTTGGATTGTTGAACAGAGGTTTAGAAAAGATTTTTTTGGAAATAATTCGGTATCTCGCAAACTAGTACATATATTGTTAAGAAATTTCATATGGTTGGAGCTGAGGTGTTTTCGGTTCGATTTTCAGTTGTTCAGCTTCCTAGGGATAATGGGGGAAAGTGCGTGGCCCCTCAAAGTTGGTCACCTCGTGTCTCACATTTTACAAAAAAAATCGCCAAAAATCCATTTATGATCCAAATGAGCTGAAATTTAAAATATAGATAGACCTTGAGAAGATTTACAAAAAATACGCTTACACGTGTAGGTTATCTCTTTTAGTTAAGGAGATATTTGGGTTTATTTATTTATTTTTTAAGTTTTATTTATAGTTTTTTAGACATGGCGGGCCTACGGAGGGTCGAATTTTTATTTTTAAAAATCAGCTATATTGCCGATAAAATTCTAAATAAAATAAAAACAACTTGCTAACAGTTATCTCGTCCCTTTAAAAAGTTACACGCATCCAAAGTTGGAACATGTAAAATGCGCAGTATTTTTAACATTTATTTATTTTTTTCATTGAATAGAAAAAAATAAAACAAACAACGCACACATGAATATAAAAGAAGACCAAACATCCATGATAAAAAAAAACCAACAACATTAATGTGTATGAACATTAATGAGCGCGATGAGAAAGCCTCTCAATTTTGAGCATTGGAGATTTTTTATTTCTCACTATTCACATACGTATATGTACTTTAAAGAAAAAAAACAGTGTATTCATTTATGTGTGCTTAAAATTCAAAAAATTCATAGCAACTCATTTTCGAATGTGAGCATAAAAAAAAAAATTTGCAAATTTCATTCATGACAATTTATCATGAATGAATAAATTTAAGTGTTCATACATGAATTTTTCTGAACCCTGTTAAAAATACAGCACTACTTATTCAAAAAAACAACGTATTTATATATAATATATTCACATAAATTATTTATTCATCAATTAAACCAGCCAGTCTCTCATTAATCTAAAGTATGTTTGCTTTTCAACAAATTGAACAAAAAGATCATTGATTGATTACTTTACTTCTTCAACAAAGTGGAATAAGTGGCAACGGGAGCTGTATAAGCTACTGGAGCAGCGCCATAAACGGAAGATGTGTAGGTTGGGACAGCAGCCGAGTAGGTGGTGTAAGCTGAGGTCTTGTAGGGAGCAGCAGCGTAGGAAGTATAGGCAGGAGCGGCAGCGTAAGCAGTATAAGCCGAAGGAGCAGCGGCATAAGTAGTATAAGCAGGAGCAGCAGCGGCGTAAGTTGTATAGGCAGGAGCGGCAGCAGCATAAGTGGTGTAAGCAGGAGCAGCAGCACTATAAGTGGTGATTGGAGCCAAAACACCAGCTTGGGCAGCGGCAATGAAAAGTGTCAAACAGATAAGGAACTAAAAAGGATTAAAAAACATTTAATTACAATTCAGTTTTGAAAATAATTTATTTTCTTAGTTTAAATCAAACTCACTTTCATTTTGTATAGAGTTTTGGTTTTTGTGTGTCTTTTTGATTAGTTGAATAAACAAATTAGAACTGATACTGTTTTCAACAATTACCAGGCATTTATATACCAAAATTAATATTCTAAACAGGATTTCGTTTTTGCTGTCATCTCATTTTACAAGTATTTTTTTTTTTTTTTTTTAAGTAAATAAAGCCATAAGTAAAACTCTTAAGATGTATATCGTCGATGTAAAGAATAAATCATCATTCAATTATGATTTGTCATTTTGTTTTGAATAAATTTTCTTGTCTAAAAACGACAGCAATAGCAACGAAACATGTTTGCACTGATTCTTAGAGATTAATAACCCGAATTTTGTTGACAGTAATACTCAGGCCAAAAATAATTCATTATTATTTTGTTTTTTTTTTTTATTTTTTGTTATACTTTGTCAATGAATGCGGATGTTTTGTTTATTGTGGAGGTACTTACTTACTATTTTTTTGACCATATGTACACCAAAGCCTCGTTATGTGGCTGATTGATTTCACAGATTAAGAGATTAAAATAATAAATGAGCGTTTTTAACATTGCAAAATATTTTGGTAAAACATTTGGAATACATTTGCAAGATTCCTATTTTAGATTTGTTTCCTATAGTTTATTTCACAAGTATTTTAATGTTTTAATAGAGTTTAAAAAAGATATTCTTGAATTAAATGAATGTATATTTCAATTGAAAAAATAAACACTGTTACACTGGAGTTATATTAGAAATGCATTATTGTTAATTAATAGATTTCGACCGAATCCGATTTTTAGGTGTCCTATAATACCACCTTTACAACGAAAAGTTTCTACATGTTTTTTAAATATATTTTCAAATTCTTAGATATTTTACAACAAATTATAAGAAATCGGTTTTGAGATATTTATTCAATTCGCAACCTACGTCGTATTGTTGTGCCTTTGTAAATTAAAAATATTTTTCAAAACAAAAACATAGCAGTTCAAAAATTATACAACATACATCGATACAACACTGTTTGCGAATTGATCAAATATATGTGTATTCTTTTTAACAGTTTCGGTATTCGGCTGTGCCGAATCGGCTGTGCCGAATCTTATACTTTAAAATAAAATTTAAAAAAATTAATTTTTTTTTAAGTTTTTTCCAATTTTTAAAAACAAAAATTTTTAATTTAAAAATTAATTTTTTTTTAATTTATTAGTGTAAAAAAAAATTTTTGGTGAAAAAAATTGGGGTTAAAAAACATTTTTCCCAATTTTGATTCATTGAAGGTCCAAATTACTATAGCCTGATATACTTCGTTGCAATGGACTTTGAAATATCTATCATTAGATATCCATATTGTCTATATTTATGACGTAGTTATCGAGATATAGATAACAAATAGACAAAAAAAAAATAGAGGTTGTATCGGATTTTTGCTCTTATCTCCGTTATTTATGGACGGATTTTGCTGATTTTAAATAGGAAACTTCTCGAAAGCATGTCTGACATAATTATTTAAGATTTGGATCCCGAATATATCTGGGGTCTTCAGAAAATTGATTTCAACAATTGAGAAAATAAAAATTAATGTCAATAAATTAAAAATGTTTATGTATTTTTTAAATACAATTGGTCAATTTACATGGTCTCTTATCTCGTCATATTGTCATAATGTCCTAATATTTCACAATAGTTTTTCTTGCTTTTCAAGCAAAAAATGTTCTAAAATAATACTACTTTCTATGCTATGTTTATTGAGTTATCGTAACCTACCAGCAGAGACCAACGATGAATGCTAAGAGTCGGTTAAGCCGAGCCGCCGAGTCGTGATATATTGGGACATTATGACAATATGACTGATAAGAGACCTTGTGAATTGATCAAATATTTTTTTTTAAACACAATTTCATTTTGTAATTATTAATTTCGATTTCTTAATTTCATTCGATCGTAATTTCAATTTGTATTTGCTCAATGATAATTTTTATTATACCCTCCACCACCATAAGTTGTGAATGAGGGTATATATAATATTGTCATTCCGTCTGTAACATTGAGAAATATTCATCTGGGACCCAATAAAGTATATATATTATTGATCCTTATGGAATTCTAAGTCGATAGAGCAATGTCCGTCTGTCTGCGTAAAACACTTTCACTTCCAAACTACATAAGCGAAATTAATGAAATGTATACTAAAATATTTATAATTTTTTTAAGCACTTTGGTAATAAAAATCGGCAATATCCAAAAATAATGAAAATTTTCACTTTTTTTTTTTTTTTTTTTTTTTTTGATTTTGGGTAAATTTATAGCAGAGAATACCATGCAATTTTTCACTCATAAAAGGACAAATTCTGTTGAAATGGTAAGAATCGGTCCATAATTTCTTCTAGCCCTAATACAAATTTCTTCCCGAAACTTTGTGCTCTAGTATATAAATGCCCATAGAATTGCAGAGAGAAATCGCGAGACCAATTTGTTTAGATCGAACACTATTTGACCGTAGCTCCCATATAAATTTCACTTCCGAAAATCATTTTAATACACATAAATATCTTATATATATCGCTATCAGGTTGAAATTCGATATGCATAATCCCCATGTACATAAAAATCGCTGTAGCAAATTTACTATTTATATATACTAAAATCGTTGTGTCGAATATTGTATCCAAAAATCATACTTTTTTTGGTGAATATCTGTCCATATTTGACCATAGCACCCATATTAGGTATATTTCCGTAAATCACTATAATACCAAAAAAACTCTTGTTAATAATGTTATTGAGATAAAATTAAAGCAAATTAGGCCTCAAATACATAGAAATCACGTTAAAATATTTAATGATGACCGGCCTATAATAAGCTACATCTCCTATATTAGTTCCACAACCGAAAAATACATTAAATACGTTTCAAGTAGATTTGGGTTCATAATTTTATATAGCTGACATCCGGAAAATCTATTAAACGCGGTTTAATAGTGGTTAATGAAGTTCAAATAAGAAATTATATTATTTTTGATAGTTAGAGTACAGAAATAGATCCTAACAAATACATTTCATCTTTTTGACTTTTATGTCAGATATGTGACCAAAAACAAAGACTTTGCAAAAAGGAGTATATTTGGTGATATCACAACATCACTGAAGAAATTGTTGTTATATCTGAGAACATTATGAGCCCCTCATATCGCCACCTATAACACACGTTACACATTTTATTTACAGGAACGTTTTTTCTCATTATAATATAATGTCAGGAACTTTTCGTCGATCAGAATTATTAAGAATCGATAAGTATGAATATGTTTCATTTGGTCTGGTATGGTTTCAAATTGTATAAACATTGATAATTGGTTTCTTACAATTAAACAATACACCAGCAATTTATAACATCGTTAAACCACACCCAAATGTAATAAAATATATATTTTCTTTGATATAATATTTCTTGCAGAATCACCCACACTTGAGAGAGATTGATATCAAAACAAAAATTATACATTTAATTGTTTGCTCTATTTAATTTAAAAAAACATATTACTGATTAATTCTAAGACCATACAACATAACAAATAGATTATTTATTATTTGTGTTCATGAATGTTTCCATAACTAATTGTGAACCCAAACAATTTATGACGTAGAAACAAATAATCCCTACATATGACAAAGCTGTATGATGATTTGCAAGCAAAAAATAAAAGCGAACATCAACAAACAAGTTTTTTTTTTACATATAAACTAGTAAACAGAAACCAAAATAGTATCAGTTGCCATTAACGAACTAAACAAAACCCAACCAAAAAAACAAACTCAATTCAAAATGAAAGTAAGTTGAAATTTTAAAATAATTCAATTAAAGAAAATTTACTAAAAATGTTTAAATCAATTCTAGTTCCTTATCTGTTTGACACTCTTCGTTGCTGCCGCTCAAGCCGGTATTGTTGCTCCAGTCACCACTTATAGTGCTGTTGCTCCTGCTTACACCACTTATGCTGCAGCCGCTCCTGCCTATACAACCTATGCCGCTGCTGCTCCCGCTTATACTGCCTATGCTGCTGCTCCCGCATATTCTGCCTATGCTGCTGCTCCTGCTTATACCGCATATGCTGCCGCTCCTTACAAGACCTCAGCTTATACCACATACTCTGCAGCGGTCCCTACTTACACCTCATCCGTTTATGGTGCTGCTCCCGTAGCTTATACAGCTCCCGTTGCCACTTATTCCACTTTGTTGAAGAAGTAAAGTTTTCAGATGCAAAGTAAATGGTATAACAATTGATTAATGGATAAAGAATAAAGAATTATTTACAAAACACAAATATCAGATGATATATTCATTTAAATTTTGAGTACTTTAGCAAGTGTTTCCAATTAGATATCTGTCCTATTTGACTTCAAATTAGTTTTACAGAAAATTTTAGTGGAATTTTAGGACATTTCTATATTGTCTTGTACTTTTAAAAACTAATATTCGCGGAACATTATTCCAAATTAATGCTTCTTATAATACACATAATGCTCCCCTAATCAATGTCTAATGAATCAGAAAGTCTATCGAAGAAGGAACCCGCAACAAAAAATATTGTTAAACAATCTCATCTTCATCATTCCAGGTTAGGTTAACATTGGTTACTAAGGTGGTTCTCAATTAACGTGTACACTAAAAGGGACCCTTAGGCGTATTGTGTAGACCTTAGAATTAGAAATAGACGTGGTAATAAAACTCGCTCTACATAATCCTGACGGCTTTGAGAATTGTGTTGTTCTCGTAAGAACCAAACAAATTTTGCAAGATCCGTTAGAGACACATTTTTGAGATAGTCCAGATTAAGAGACATGTGCCAATTTATCTTAGATGTGGGACAATCACATAGAATGTGCTGTACGTATTCTCCCATTGTTACGTGTGTCATCCATACGTTCCTACATATGGGCAATTCCATATCATCGTACGTGACATTTGTACGCCTATAGAGTGGAATAGATTTTGCAAAAATAATAATGTTCCATTCAGAGTGTACTATATTATAAAAAAATAATAAGTTCTTTCGAAACAATGTTGTCCAAAATATAAAGCGAAATAAGGGCATATCGTACGTGACATAAAACGGAAGTAATTTTGAGGTACATGTAGAAATATCGTGAGAGACGTTATGCATTCTTTTAATTTCTTACACTAAACCAAATATTTTTACTTTACAATCCGTCATATTTAAATAAAAATAATCTTTGGATGATTTTATAATAAATAAAATATAATATCGTACGTGACATACCGTACGTGACAGATTTTTCTCTTGTAGTAAAACAATATATATTCTGTAAATATATATATACAAAAACTAAACAAATAAATAGGAAATACATACTGGGTTTCAATAAACAATTTGATAATAGCAAAAAAGCAATCAGAATCAAAATCATTTCATACTAAATGCTAATTGGGAGCTTAGTTTTCGCCACAATTTTAGCCTAAAACACACCAATTAAATTAAAAAATTTAATATAGTCAATATAAACTATTGTTTTTGCCCTTCAAATGTTATAATAAGCTCTTAATACTTTCACATAGTAATATTTTAGTGCTTTCTCTTATTAAAATCGTTTTGATAAAAAGTTTCAAGGGTTTTGGTTTTTTCAGTCGTGGTAGTCATTCTCGTGGAATTGCCCATATGTCAAATCATACAGTGCCCAGTAAGTATACCTTTAAAAGTCTAATCGAGTTCCAAAATAAAGCCAATAGAGCTATGATCATTTTGACACTAGAAAGGGCCAGAGCTATTTGTTTATCTAATTGTAAATCACCACTGATTTACAATTATTTTCGAAACTGCAAGCAAGGTGTTATGAATACCTCTTTTAACCTCATATTCGTTAATATTTATATTTTATTTATTAAGTAAATTTCATGAAACATACAAATCATGAATTCTCTTATAGCCTCAAACTCATTTCCTGAATAACTAAGTTAGCAAAGTATTGTCTAAACTTATCGACCTAATTTCGTTAGATTTGAGAGCCTTGATTGATGAAAGTTCACGAGATTTAATTCTCGGATTTTTCTCACGGCTTTTTCGATGCATGAGATAAACCAAGAGACCTATTTCATCACAAAAAAATAGCGTGAGCCAGGCCCGTTTTCCTCTTTTAACCGTCAGCAGTAAAAAGCTTTCTCCTCAGTAATTTCAGTTTTCTTAAAGTTAGTACTACAGATCGGTGTAAGTAGGATATGCTGTCTCAAGATTGGCCATTTAATTGTTTATCGGATGGTGCCATGACCAATACAGTAATGATTCAGTCCGCCTGAACATAGATGCATTTAAAGGGGTTTTTATTCATTACAAGATTTCAAAAACGTGGACACTCTTATTTTATTGCTCCACCTATGCCCAAACTAGAATTAATATACGTGCACTTCAGCATATTCCTGGTTTAGTTTGTTACCCTAAGGGCCGTTTTCTCATTAGGTGATTATCTTTTTTCCCAACGAAAATCTGCAGATTAAAGAAATTTGGCTTTCTCAATATTTCATTTGCTTCTATTATGCCGCAAAGCTAAACCGACCTCATCTGCCAATTATTTATTTATCGTACAGATAAATTCAATCAGCTGACTGTTGTTCACAGTTTTTACGTATTTGTGTTTTTGTAAACGAAATTAAATAGATTCTATAAAAAAAAATGTAATAGAGAAATTAACATTAATTTGACTCGATGAACATGAGTTCCAAGTGAATGCTGAAATAGTTCATCATGCCGGACCTAACTACCTGGCAGACATGGAGGATAATGAATTTTTCAAAAGATTCCGGCTGTCGATGACCACATTAAACAACTGATTTATGTAAACATGTAGTCAGTTGAAGGCAGGGTTTCCAACTTTCAGATCAATTTTGAGAGGTATTGCCAACTGAAAATAATGTTTTTTGTCGGTATATTGAGAAAACTAAAATTGTTAACGGACAGTTTATCGGCCTAATAAATTCATGTCGACATTTAGTAACAAACAGTTTGTCGATACATTGAGAAAACGGGCCTAAGACTATTAGTCTTCTACTATAGAGGATATATTCATATATGTTGAAGACAAATGTTTCCTGTTAAGTGTCTTATCGATAGTGCTAACAACGTAATGCGTGTTGCGTCTTGAAGAAGTTATCCATTGTTTACAGTATTTTCAATAAAATCGATAACAGACTGATTGAAATATAGTATTTTGCAGTGTATTTATTTATGATTTTCGCTTCGGGGATAATTATCACTTTAACCTGCCGGAATGTACTGTGATTCCATAAAACCCATAGCCATTCTCTCAATGGTTTTACCAAACCGTGTCTAAAAGTAAGAGATACTTATAATGTATTCTTATTCTACTCTAACAGCATATTGTTACGTTTTTACCTTTTAAAAACGGGGTTTATTTCCTTTAAATAAACCTGATACTTTTGATTGCAAACAAAGAGCACTTTTAGTAGTTTAAAATTGTAGCAACTCTTTATTTATTTAAAATGTACAAAAACGACAGAATTAAATAATCATTCAGTGTCTTTATACACGTCTATCAATTTGCAGAAATGCACACACACACTTTACAACGTACAATCTCAAATGTACACGACAGTTGATGTTAACTCTAACAGCGCCAATGATCAACTCACTGACTACTGCAACCGCAGTCACTATTTATACACACTGCCATCTTCATCCGATTAGTCGAGATTGTTCTTAACGGTCAAGGCTAGAATGTTCGAATTCTAGAGCTTTCGATGTTAATGTTAGCAGCTCAAACATTTAGTGTTGCCACACTTACAAACAATGTCAATAACCGCATGCTTCTACTGATGGACGTGTTTATAAACAATGATGAATGTTGCAGGCAGTCGTTACAGACCGTTAAATTCAAATAACTATTGCACATTCGTAACAATATATAATATGGTAAATAGATTACTTACCCCCAGTAACACGAAGCCTGGTTATGAGTTAATCAAGTCATACTGACAGTTTTCATCCAAAAAAAAAAAAAAAAAATTAACCTATAGTATAACTATTAGTTAACGCATAACCAGGCATCGTGTTAATGGGGGTATTTTCACATATGTTGCTATTCCAAATGTATCTAAAATGGCGATCGTGGTGCCTCTGAGTGCCGACCACTTCTCTAAGCTAAGTATTACAATGACTTTTCATGTTGGGGTTTAATCTAAAATATAATTTAATAAATTAATAAGGTAATAAAGGCAAACATTTCAATTAATAAGCTTAATTATTAAATTCAACTTTAAAATTCCAATTAACTATTTTAATCCGATAAATATTCATTTCGTTCACATAAATATTTAACAATTTCCATATGTATACATATATGTACATTTAAAGTTCAATTAACATTTTTTATTTGATTTTATTGTTGCATTTTTGACATACAGCTGTGACATTTAAGAATTGTTATTGTTACACTTGTCTCTTTTCGGTTACAAATGAATGCAAGTGTCAATTTATATTCATCATCAGACAAACCCAGCAACACCACCTCTGCCAGCACACGACAACACCAAGAGAATGGAGTAGTACAACATTTTAATCATTGTCATCAATAGCAGAGCAATGCCATCATCATCATCATCACATCAACATTATCATACGCTTTGCTTGTGGATTTGTGTCCTGTTGCAAATGACTATCAATTACATCTATGTTCGGCTATGTGTGATGTTCAATCAAAGGGTGTCATAAATTTATATGGATGTCTGATTGTAAATTATTATGTTTGTACATTGCAAATGTTTTGAATAAGGAGTTAAATTATTAAAAATTTATTAGAGAATTTGTTTAAGTTTAAGATGCTGTAAATATATACAAATATTTTAAGAAATTCTTTTGTATTTTATATTTAAGCCTAGATAAATACATTCTTAAATGAATTTGACATATTATTTATTTATTGGTCCAACATAAAACATACAAATCAAGAATTGAACAATCGAATTCATGTATCATAATTATAAGCTAATCACAACTGTGCTTAGAACTTCAAATCGAAATGGCCTGACGAGAAATGTTAAGTTAAAGTGAAACACATTCGAAGGACCAATATTTTTCCCAACCTTTTTTACAGTTTCATGAAAAATTTAGTAAATAAAACGACTAATTAATATGTAGCTTTAATTTTTACACCTGTTTGTTATACCTAAAATTATTATATTAACCACCCAATGTAAGTAATTAACAATTACATATTTATTACATTTCAAGGTGAGTATTTGTGTACATGAGTAAGTGTAATAATAACAAACATTTGTTGTATATAATTGAATATATATGTACATTCATGTGCAGTCATTATATACCATGACAAATTATTTATTGATTTTCAATTTATTGTTAATTACCTTTTGAACAGTTTTTATTTTTATTATTTTTTTAGGAAAAACTATCGTGGTTGCGTGTTATAACATCTTGATATAAACTAATAAAATAATGTAGCATAATTAAATATTAATAAACAAATAAATTTAAAATGTACAAGTGTATGTATAACAAGTGTAATTGAATAGTTCAAGTGAAGTGAAGTGATACCAACAGAAAACAACACTTGTAAGTGTAATAGATACTTATTGGCGTGAAGTTAAACGATGGCGACAGTTTCTCTTGCATTGCCTCACTCAACCTGGGTTTGATGTGTTTAATTACTATAGCATCACAACCTCTTTGAGTGAGCTACAGCAAGTTGAAGATTCAACAGTAAAAAGCTAATTTGAAGAAAGCTACAGTGAAAACAAAATCACGTAATTGTAAGTAAAATAAAGTGGCTAAATTTATCCGAACTGAAATATTTGTTACAAAATTATATAATTAATATTTGCTTTTTATGTAGTACTAGCTGAACCCGGTCCGCGTTTCCGGCCCTTAGAAAACATCTGTTTTATATTGCATCATCGATTTCGATTTTAATACACAGTGTTGGACAAAGTCGCTGATCCAACTTTCAATGTTAATACATGTGGTTGTATTCCGGCTGGTTCGAATGAATTCAAAAATTCAGTAATTGACGGCTTGTTCTAAGTTCATTCTTATGTCCATCGATTTGTATTTATTTTATTGTTTCATCATTGAGCTAGTTAACATCATAATTTGTTTAGTGCCAAAATTGTACGTTCCCACCGCCAATCCGAAATTTTGTAATTGGTTGTAAGACTTGGGAATACCTTATCGAAAACGGCTTAAATATTCATTTGCATTTGACAGAAGTTCGGGAACGAAATCTAATTTGTGGCGGGATCAATTGGAATTTTTCCATTTCCAATGTCTAACAATTGTTTTGAGAATGTTTCGGCAGAAGGGTATTGCAGCAAATGCATACACATCTTCGTTCTGTAGCTTCATTTCCAGTGAAATAAATTTGTAGGAACTTTGCATCATCATTCGTTAATGGGAATGATATAATTCTGTGGTATATTTAACTTTAAAGGTGGACATGAAGCCGGCATCATTTGAATGCATGAGTTGCACTTTTGGATATTTTGATGGAAGTGCTTGGAAGTAGGATTGCCGCCGGAAATATAACTTAGAAGCAGCTCAGGCGGTTCAATAATTGGTGCCGGAATAACTTTACCGTTTGAACAGCACATTCCCGGGGATTCCTTAGGTAACTTCAAAACGCTGCAATGTTTGTTCATTGCGCCAATCAGTACGTGCTTGTGATTCCTGCGGTCATCATATTTATTGTTATGAATATGATGACTACTAAATGTGTTACCCACTAGGCTTTTCTATATAGATGGCATTAGCGGTATAATGTAAAAATTTATTTTTATACGCCCCTAATTTTTTTTTTTTTTTCAAAAATTGCACTGTGACGATTTGTTTTATAAAAATATTGCACCATTTTATGAAATACTTAAAGAATTTTTTCATTTTATTGATGAACATAGAAAGCAATATTTAGATTTTGAATTCCATGAATTAAAATTTTTGATTTTAAATAAATATTTGAAAATACTGCAATTACTTTATGAAATTGGAAAACAATTACCGAAATAAAAATAGGAAGGAGTTTCTCCTATTTTCACAAAAATTTTTTAGAATATAGCATCTGCAAACGTTGATAATCTTCATCCTAATATTTTTTATGACTAGGAAATCCGAATACATTAGTTTGTGCATATTTTTGGATATGTAGCCGTTAAGAGAATATTTTGTAGCATTTATTAGTTTTTACACCAATTTGTGGTATTTTTTAACTTTTTAGAGCATATTTTGCATTTTGAAGATATATTTTTTTTTATCAATATGCTTTTTCAGCAATAAAATTGTTTTCAATCTTTAACTTAGAACATACTTAGTGGATATATGTATAAGATTCCGTACAAAATACAGCTTTTAATTTTTCTTACTTTTTATACACACCACCAAAAAGATGACAAAATCAATATACCACTGATTTTGTCATTCCGTTTGTAATACATCGATATATTCATCGCAGACCCACAAAAGTTTATACATATATTCTGAGTCCTTATACAATTCTAAGACGATCCGTCAGTTTGTCTGTTGAAGTCACTAGGGCCTTTGTTAATCAGAAATGTTTGGTATTGAAAATGGGCAAAATATGTCAAGTAGAACCAAAGTTGTGGACCAAAATGTGAGACAACCTCCAAAAAATTTATATTTTTCAAAAGGTTTTTTTCTATTTTCTTTAAATACGAGGGCGGGTCAACAAGTCCGTGGCTTTTTTAATGAAACACAGGTTTTTGGGAAAAAATCATTTACTTTTCAACATAGTTTCCTATGAGCTGTATACACTTTGTCCAAAGTTATTCCCATTTTGTATGCCTTCCAAAAAATAAGACTTGTCGAGGTCATCAAAATAGGTATTTGTGTTTGTAAGACGATTTCGTCGTTGTGTCAAATCTCTTTCCGTCGAGCCATTTGTTCAGGTTTGGAAACAAGAAATAGTCAATCGGGGCTAAATCCGAAGATTTTTCATCGATTTTTGCCATGAAAACTTCATAGCCTTGCATTAACAGTTTGAAAAATAATTTTATACTTAAACCGCGTGCATACCAAAAAACGTTCGACATGACTATATTGGCTGACAAAGCCAGTGAGCATAATGAGCAAATTCGCCTTTTTCCATTTTCTCCTCAAATAAAAACTAAATGAAGTCGCTTATTAAAATGTTTACAGTAGTCATTGACAGTAGTCTGTTGACAGGAGTAGTATAGCCCTTAAAGTTAGGAGACGGGTAATTCTAAAAGTCACGGACTTATAAACGAACAATTTGTGTTGAAAATGACAACAATCGGTCCATGATTTCTCCTAGCACCCATACAAATATCATCCCGGAATAAGGCTCTACGTTACATAAATGTCTATAGATTTGTCTTATCCACACAAAAGTTGGTATTGATAAAAATAAATGATTTTTGAGAAATGTACAAAAATCTGTGTCAGTATTATATTTTTGCTGGGTATATAAGATTCGGCACAACCGATTATAACACTATTACTTGTTTTTCATAGTCTTAATATGAAAACTATCGTTATGAAAACTTTTAGGAAAATAAGAATATGAATATCAGTAGCGACTGACAATAATATGTATGACACACGTTATTATATGAATTTGAAATCCAGAAAAAACTAATCGTTCAAAAATTTCTTGTCAGTTTGATACATAGGGTAGAACTAGAGCTCACGAATCGCTAATTTCCGCATATTTTTACATGTACCTCAGAATCACTACCGTTTTATGTCACGTACGATATACCCTTATTTCGATATTTTGTACAACAATGTTTCGAATGTACCAATGGTCATGATTGGATAAATGGGGATGGCACCACACATACAAAGTAATAAGTTATTTTCGAATATCTGCAGAACTATAGTTGTGCAAGACTTAAAATTATCATGCTAGGCCGCATATTTTGGGGGTTTTTCGGTCAATTCTCGCCGAATCAGTTGCGTTAAGAGAGATAGCATAAGAGATAGGACCGTTTTGGTCACACCAAATACAAAGCACTACCTTATCACCATGTATATTTTTCTTTGGTGTCTTACGCTTCGGGTTATCGTAATGGATCCATTTTTCGTCGCAAGTAAAAATTCGGTGTAAAAATGATATTCTTTTATAGCGTTCAAACAGCATTTCAGACATGCAAATACGTATAATACCCATTTCCTCTGTTTTCTCCTGATGCCTGCAAACGTCTTGAAATTGCTGATTGAGTAGCTCCCAATGATTTTGCAAGATCTTGTTGAATTTGACAACCATCATCATGGAGTAATCCTTCAATTCTTGGTCTTCGAATTTTATGGCTGGCCTGGGCAATGGCACAAACCATCTCTCGCACATTGAAACCAATGAAACACATTCACGTAAGCTTCGGAGTGCTTCAGCGGCACTTTGTTTCAAATTCCCGCATATGAAGCTTTATTTGCATAAAATTCCACATTAATGTTCAATACCTAAGTGAGAATAAATGGCAGATATGTACCATTATTAAAACAAAAACCGCGTTCAAAAGATACGTGATCTATTGTAAATCCCACATTTTTAAGTCATACACCCAATAATAAAAATTGTAATTTACAATTTTACGATTTTTTCTATCCGTTTAGAAATTACAGATTTATTTCCATTTTTTTTTTTCGAAATTCACCACTCTGGCACAGCGGCCAGAGTACATGATAACATTTTCAAAATTCCAATTACACGCATTATTTCGGCATATTAAATTCATTCACTTTTTTAGCAAACTCCTTTGAAAAACAAAAAGGTCGAAACAGTATAAAAATGCAAAATTTATTTTTTGAATCTCCTATAGCTTAGGAGAGTATAGTGAGCATATTAAAGTAATTGGATCTGATATTTGATTAATAGATTTTATTATCTATTAATCAAATATCAAGGTATTAATATAGGTATGATAATTTTATGTTATATTTAAAGTATTTCCAATTAATGATTACACAGAGAAAACAGATTCGTGATAGCAACCGAATTTGTTGCTAATCGAATGATTTGGTTGCACACATACACATTTTCAGTTCTATCAACAGAAAGTCAGTTGACAAAGAAGAATTTCGTTTAAAGCAATCAAACTTTTGTTACCCCTTGTAAATTTTGTAGCCACAACTATTAAATTCGGTCGCTAAGGTATAATCATTCGATTGGCAATAAATTCGGTTGCTATCACAAATCTGTTTTCTCTGTGTACTTATGTAATAATAGTCTTGCCATATTAAATGAGTCTTAAGAAAATTGTTGACTTGACTTAATAACAAGGTGTAATTTGTGACATTTAATTGTCAACATTAGCCAACATCAAAATGACAAAACACTTCCTTAAATACACACAATCCTTAACATCCTTTTAAGTAGATTTCTGTGCATACACACTCGTACATACACAAGTAGATAATTGTATTACACCTTCAAAATTATTTATTCTAACATACATATCGTTGGTCTCATGTAGATAGGCTCTAACTTGTATTTTTTACAAAGTTGAGTTTTTTAATGATTCCAATACAAAAATTAAATGCAATAATATCAGCAATAATGGCTTTACAAGCAATGTTACATGTTGATAATAAGTTTTTATTATGTTTATACCTTCTCCTGTAAATTTCAAATTATTTGAGTTAGGTCCTCGTGAAATATTTACACAATTTTATTTCTTCATTCACACTAGAGATGAGCGATATTTCCATACCTGGTAAGAATTGTTGCTGAACATAGCAAGTAACAGGGATATTTAAGTCGTTCTTTTATATTTTTCAACATTCACTGGTAAAGTTTTTAAAATATCTCTTGTAACAACTGGAGAAAGTCACAGGTATTTTTAATATAGTTTTTTCATATATTTCAACAAACTATTAAATGTCGTTCTTTTATATTTTTCAACATACTGTTAATTTATAGTTATACTAGCTTAACCCGGTGCGCTTCGCTACCCCTGTCATAGTCTATGTTGGAAATTTCAATAAAATCGTTTCGGCCGTTTAGTATTTATTGTTTAAGAACTAAAGGTACCAATTTCAACATTATCCTTATTCACCACAAGTGAAGAAAAATAATATAAAAAGGGTATACAAATATATTTAGACAAAATTCAAAATTCTACATATGGAAATGAGTTATATCACAACATTTTAATATATATTCGCGATTAATGAATTTTCCGGATATGTGTCTTATATATAATTATGAACAGAAATAGTCAAAAATTCCAACAGTATGATTTCTGTCTACTTGTAACTAATTTCTGTTGAATTTTTGATCGATATCAATATTTATATGCGTTAATGTATTTTTGGGTTGTGGAACTAATTGGAAGCTATGACCTATTATGAGTCAATCATCATAAAATAGTTTAACGTGATTTTAATTGAATTTCATCTTTACAAGAGTTTTATGGGTATTATAGTTATTACCGAAAGTGGAACTTATATGAGGGCTGTTGCCAATTATGGACCGATATACATAAAATTTAGTAGTATGATTTTTGGATTCAAATTTTGGTTCAACATATTGGAGCTGACCTATTATGGGACTATCGCCATATAATACTATAACATGATTTCAAAGTATTTGAGGGCTATTTTTGTAAAATTTATAAATAAAAAAATTAATAAAACTTAATTTAAACAACGCTATTAACAAATGTGGATCTTATATGACAACTATATCGAATTATGGACCGATATTTAAAAAATCTTGTAATATGATTCTTGAATACAAATTACTGATCGGTGTACAAATTTTTTTTTGGATATATGTGTAGGTTAATGTGTTTTCCCGAAGTGGTACTTATATGGAGGCTATGACCAATTATTGGCCGATCATCATAAAAATTCGTACAATGATTTTTACATATATTGTAATTTATGGATTCGAATTTCAACTTGATGAATATATTTGTAAGAAATTTATGAGGGTTTTAGTGATTTTCGGGAGTGGACCTTATATGGAGCTATGGTCAAATATGGACCGATATTCACAAACTACAGTAGTATGATTACTACATACAAATTACTCATCTGTGTATAATTTTATTTTGATATCGATATGTTTTAGATATTTATACAGGTTAATGTGTTTTTCGGAAGTGGTTCTTATATGGGAGCTATGACCAATTATAGGCCAAACTTCATAAAATTTGGTACAGTTGTTGCTTTGTATATAAGTTTTATGTATGTCAAATTTTAGCATTATTAAGATATTTATAAGAGATTTGTGAGTACTTAACTGATTTTCGGAAATGGACCTTAAATTGGAGCTACGGTCAAATATGGTCCGATATTCACAAAATCCTGCAGTATGACTTCCATATATAAATTACGGATCGCTGTAAAATTTTGGTTTGATATTGATATTTTTTACATATTTATGCAGGTTAATGTGTTGTTCAGATGAGGTCCTTATATGAGAGCTATAAACAAATATGAACCGATCTTCATAGAATTCGGTGCAGCGACTTTTGTATATATGGAGATTATTTGTGTCGAATTTCAACTCAATAGCGATATTTATAAGGTATTTATGCATGTTTAAGTGATTCTCGGAAGTGAACTTTATATGGGGGCTATGATCAAATATGGGCCGATCCACGAAAAATTCAGTCTTGTGATTTCTCTTAGCACGAAACTTATTTTTGCTGAATTTTGTATGGATACTGCAATTCTGTAGGCATTTATAGACTATAGCACCATATTTCGGGAAGAAATTTGTATGGGAGCTACGAGAAATTATGGACCGATTCTTTTCATTTTCAACAGAATTTGTCCTTTTATCATATAAATAATGAGTGCAAAATTTCATGATATTCTCTGCAATGAATTTACCAAAAGTCACAAAAATCATGTGAAAATTATCAACATTTTTGGAGGTTGTCTTACATTTTGATCCATAACCCTGGTTCTACAAATTCGATTTTGCTGATTTTCAATACCAAACTGCTTAGAAAAATTATAAACATTTTGGTATACATTTCATTAATTTCACTTATGTATTTTGGACGTGAGAGTGTTTTACACAGACAGACGGACAGACAGACGGACATTGCTCAATCGACTTTGAATTTCATAAGGATCAATAATATATATACTTTGTTGGGTCTCAGATGAATATTTCTCAATGTTACACACGGAATGACAAACTTATATATACGCTCTTTCACCACTTGTGGTGGTGGAGGGTATAAAAAAACATTTAAAAAAACCATAAAAAGATCGAGTAAAATTAAAAAAAAAAATAAATACATTTTTTAAAAATTTTGAGAACCATGGTGACCTAGTTTTATGGGTTAGGCACTGGCCCTCATTAGCGATAGGAAGCTGAACAACTGCAAATAAACTCGAAAATACCTCAGCTCTAACCATGTGAAATTTCGTAACAATATCTCAAATAGTTCCCGATATACCTAATTATTTCCAAAAAAAAAAACGATTCTAAACCACTTTGCATCACTGACAAATCTGTCTTGACATCTTTAATCTCTTAGCCAACATCAATATCTGCCATCCAAAATTTTCCCCTTGCAAATGCACCACAAAAACATTGACTGACCATCACTTAATCTCTTAACTAACTACAATATTTCCCACTCAAATCATCATTTCAATAAATAACAACAAACACTCTCATATGAATTTGTACAATTTACTACACACTAATGACAACAACAACAACAGTAGCATTACTTGCATTCTTCTTTTAGTTTTCTAGAAATTTAACAAGTGTTCGGTTGTTCGGTGATTGGAGCTCGATTAATTAATTAATAAATCGTGTTAAAAGTAAAAAATTTGCAAATATTTTTATATAAATATAAAATTTAAATATTTCTTAATAAATGTGTGTAAAAATATTGTTAAAAAATATCAAGTAAATTTGTGATAAAAGCGTAATAAAATTGTAAGAAAAAAATTATTGTATGAATACAATTTTGTGCCGGTCGGTGTGTTGCTTTGGTTAGGCCGTTCGTTGAGAAAAAGTGGTAATGGAGTGTGTGTGTGTGTTTGGAGTATAGTAAAAAAGCTTCATAAAAAGAAAATAAAGGTCAAATAAGCTTTTAAGTTTATTGTACGAAATGAAGAGGAAATAAATAAAGTACAGATCTTTAGCTAAAAGCTAAATAAATGAGGAATAAAAAAGTTGTAAAATAAATTACAGAGTAAATAAGAGTGTTTCGTTTTGTTTGTATCAGTTAAAATGTAAGCGGCAAGGAAACGTACTACATACATACATAAGTTGATTGAGTAGGTGAGTGATTATTTTGTTGTACTAAGTATTAGTTAATGTTTTTAAGAGCTTTATAATACGTTTTCAATTCAAAAACGATGATTTTAAACACAAAACACTAGTGTAACAATATGTAAGAAAACGGTGTAAAAAGCACGACCCTTATTGCAATATTTATTTTATTTTGATAATTTATTTATTTTTCTAATTATTTCGCACAATAAGTTTTTTAAATAGCTAGTCATTTTTTTATGTAAAAAACTATCTGTGATAAAGATATTTCAAAGCGCTTTGCAAATATACATATACCTACACAAATCGAAGAGATATAGTTATATATACTATATATACATATAGGGTAATTACCCAGCAGTTCTAGGAGACAGTCCCGACTAGTGATTTTACCCATCATTTAGGGTGGGAACTAGTTCCTTCAATAGCTACGTGACTAGTTATTTTAACACGGCCATGTCCTAAGCAGGGGGTCAATTGACCCTTTTGACTCAATGAGACTGTCTCATAGCTGGTCCAAAGTAATCAACGCATTGGATTCACATACTGGTTAAATAGCGACAGTTATCTAACTGGTACCTTGATCAGCTACATAACCAGTTATTTTAACATGTACGAGTGCTAATTGACCTCAAATAGTCAGCTAAAAGACATATCATAGTCAGTCCAATAAACGATAGCGTGTAAACAAACCTTTCTTCGAAAACTCTCAAATGGATTGCTTCTTGTGGGAAAAATAACTACTTTCTAAAGTGCAGTACAAAAAAACCGTTTAAAGTGACTTCACTGTAGGTTACTAAGAGACACTAAAGTGACTATTGACTTCATGCTATGTTACATGGAATATCAGTATACTTAAGCAAAAAATAAAATTAACTGTATGAGAATTATATCAATACAATTTGTATAAAACCAGTTTGAACGAATTATCTATCACACAACACGTTTAGACACTTTACACTCCAGATTACTTAGAGACTCTTAAGTGACAATTGTCTCCACGCCAGATTACCTAGGATGTATAAAGTAACCAATTGTCTTAACTCTGCACCACAAAGAGCACATACGTCTCAAATGACCAATATATATAAATTGGAGTCAGCAAAGTGATAAAACATTTGTGACGATTACTGTCTATAAGGGATCATTGACTACTTGCTTAACTGCTGGGTACTATAAAATTGAAGTGTAAGTAAATTTTTGGAACAAAGATTTTAAAAGTTACATTTTGTATAGAATTTTGAAAAATTATTTACAATAAATATATTAACAAATATAATAAAAGTCAGTAGAAGTAGATGATCTTTCTGCTCTCACTCCAACGCACTTTCTAAGAAGAACTTTCTTCTCCACCAAGAGAGTGGCGCCAGCAGAACAAGTGAGGTTGCAAAAATCAATGAATAAACCAGTTTTACAGGAAATTGTCAAATCTATTTGCTAAAGTTTTTTGGCCCAATCACAAGGTTGTGCTAATTTCAAAAGCATCGATAGGTGCCGTCGTTGTATGCAGGACCACAACAGTTGGTTGCATCATCGTGAAAACTTTGTATGAAAAAAAAAATTAAGGCCATTTCGAAAACCTCGTAACACCATACTTATTTTATTAAAGTTGTTTTGTTTTCGAGACCGAAAAAGAAAATTTTTAAATCGGGCCATCGGAGCATTTTTGGTGAGGCGCCGGCTCACAATGTCAGTACTTCGGTAAAAACGACACTTTTCGTCGAGTAACTCAAAAACTATATATCCTATAAACCACAAATATTCCCGAGTTCTTTTTTAAAATATAATGCAACTTTTTGCCTATATGCCAAAGCTATATCCCGATCTGAGGCGAAGTTTGTTTTCGGATCGCAATTATTTTTACACAACCAACATTTTTTTTAAAAGGATTCAAAACTGTATCTCAGCTCTTTATAGTAGCTCCCATACAATCCGTATAATGTATGGAAAAAACCAAAATTATGTTGCATAAAACATAATTTTGTTGAAGTTAAGAGACATAATCATGTAGATATATATATTTTTAGCAAAAATAATAATAGGTATAGGTATACCTATAATTATATTATAATGCATTTAAAGAGAGAAAACTAATTTGTTAATTAAATTACAAAATAATTGAACAGTGGAGAGCTGGTCTCCACTGTTCAGATGTTAGATTTAGTTTTAGTTATAAGATTTGAATACTTATTGTTAGGCCTAACTAAATAAATGAAAAGTAAAATTTAAAAAAATGTATGTTAGAAAAAATAACAAATTTTTTCAGCAAATGTTTCTACACCCTTTAGAGATCGAAGCATGGTTTTACGAAAAAAAATGTTTTAAAATCCACATTTAAAAAGTTATTAAGTTGAAAAATGACTTTTTTGCTTTAAATTGGTCTAACAAAATAAATAAAATTAATTAATACAAATAATTAAAAAAAACCTTCTCCGTGACAATGCGATTTACACATTGCCGTGACCAGGATTCGAACCTGGGTTACTACGGCCACAACGTAGGGTCCTAACCACTAGACGATCACGGCTAATGAAGGTTGTTTTCACTATTTACCAACTCTGTTACACATTACAACGGAACACTGTTTGTACAGCCAACTACAGTGGTGAATTATTATCAATAAACAACCTCATTTGTAAAACAATCAGTGTTGCCGCAGACTAAACATTTTTGCAACTAAGTTTTTTCAAAATGCTACCAAAACGCAAAGAAAATAACCAAAAAAATTTTTAATACTGATTTTTTAAAAATATGTGATTTAAAATTTTTTTCTTACATTTTAAACAGTTTTTAATACCTCAAGATACATTTTGGAATGAAGATTTTCACATACTTTTCACGAAATAAAAACGTATATACATATCGCCACCTGAATAAGTTAAGAAATAATTAAAAAAATCAAAATTGTTATTTGGAAATGCATTTTTCATTCTGTTTAATGATCAAATGGGAGAAATTAAATTTATATCATAGATACTTTTAATATTTCAGTAGTTTTTTGTCCATCATTTAAAAATTTTTGAAATGTCGAAGATTAGATTTTCATAAAAACTAGTTTTGTTAGCATAAGAAAAATCTTACTAAAATTTTAATTTTGTATTCCCGAATAATCTTTTAAGAACAACTAATTGTAGTGAAATTTTATGACCTTTCAACTTTTATATTTTCAATTCAACTTAAATATATGACTTTGAATATGACAATAGAAAAATCTTTTTAAAAACTAATGACTGCTTAATATTCTAATAATTAAGTTCCTGATTACTTCTTTAAGGTTAGTCAGTCTAAAAAAATCGATTACATTTAAAACAATATTGTCACTTTTTATTTTGTTACCGAAATATTTTATACATTTTATACGTTTTTTTTCCTAAATTGGCACACAATTATTACAGAAAATCTAATTTTTCATCAATTATTAAGAAATTTATTAATTTTTATCACAAAACTTTAAATTCAATTATTTTTTGAAAAATTTCGTTACGATATCTTTTAATTTTCATTTCATTGACTTTGTAGGAAATGTATAATTGAGAATTTATTTTCTTAGAATTGTACCTTGTTGGTTCTACCATGAGAAATATTAAATATCAATAACGAAATAGTTTTGCAAAAGTAACCAAAATTAAAATATACATCTACAAATAAAAAAACAATTTGTGTTATAAATAACAAAAACGGCAACACTGACTACCATGTATATAAACAGGGAGACTCATGCGCATTCAACACTTACAAATAACACCGACTGTTTCACATACAATTCTAATGCTTATTCAACACATAGCAATACAACAAATGTGGGGAGTTTGTCGATTAGTTGATTTGATAAGACGAGCAAACACATTTTAACAAACATAAAGAAAATTTATTATTATATGTAATTAAATATTTGTTTTCAGATTCTTATTAAAATATTACAAAAAAAAAAAAAAAATTAATAGCTGAATTAAATATATGTGGTTTGTGTTATATATATGTATGATATATTTGTACCTATATATTTTGTATTTGTTGTCGTTAGAACTAATTCAATATAAGCAAAACTAACATTACTATTTACCAATTAACAAATTTGCTATTAAATGATATCAAATAACATATTCCGCTGTTAATTTATATTCGATTATAAATGCTAACTAATTCTTATTATGGTAATTCAAATCTATAGTTTTCCGTTTGAGCATACATTCTTTAGTAAAAAGTTGTATATATAATGGAAAAGTTATATTAATTTAAATTTTAGCGTATCGACATATAATAAAAAAATGTAATTTTAAAGTTTTTTTAACCCTCTAAAAATTGTTCTAATAAGTTCAGATGATTTTTTAATAAAATATGAAATAAAAACAAGTTAAAAGAAAAACAAGTAAGAGAGCTATATTCGGTTGTGCCGAATCTTATATACCCTTCATATTTTAAGGTAAACAAAATTATTTTTTTTTAATTGTTTTTCAAAATTTTTTTCAAATTGTTTTTCAAAATTAATTTTTTTTTTTTTTCAAAATTGTTTTCTATTTTTTTTTTCGAAATTGTTTTTTTTTTAATTTTTTCCAATTTTTTTCCAATCTTTTTTTTAATTTAAAATTTTTGTTCTTAAATTTATTAGTGGAAATAAATTTATAAAAAAAAAATGTTTGTGGTATAAAAAATATTCGGGTTAAACAATTATTTTCCCGATTTTGACCCATTGTAGGTCCAAATTTCTATAGCCGTATATAAATCGTTGCAATGGACTTTGAAATATCTATCATTAGATATCCATATTGTCTATATTAATGACAATTATCCAGATATAGATCAAAAATAACCAAAAATCGAGGTTGTCCCGGTTTTTTCATTTTATCTCAGCCATTTGTAAGCCAATTTTCTCGATTTTAAATAGCGACTGAATCGAAAGAATTCCTGATATATTGATGTATCAATTATGTCTGTAAGTTATTTGGGGGCTACGGAAAGTTGATTTCAACATACAGACGGACATGGCTATATCGATTTCGAAAAATGTAGACATTCAAACGGAATGACAAACTTATATATACCCTTGCCACTCATGGTGAAGGGTATAACTAAAAGAAAAACAAAATCGCATCAACGCTCTATGTTGTTAAATTTACGATCCATCTTTTCAGCATTTCTACCTGTATCTCGCGAATTTCGACTTCATATGGTAAAGGCTCCTAAGTTCGACAGTACCCAGTAGTCGGCATTTTTGAGTTAAAAGCTTAATAAATAAGAATAACGATAATTTTATACCAAAGTAAGATTTAACTTTAATTTGACATACACTTATTTATCTTTATATAATGTTTAAATTTGGGTGCGATGAGTATTTTCATATATTTTTATCCTCATTCACTGACCATCTTTCAACATGTGGGGTATTGCCTGTTTTAAAAAAAAAATTTATTGGCCAGGGCAACTAAAACAAGTTAGTAACTATATCAATTTAAGTAATATTTTTACCAAAGAGGTTTGAACAGATAAAAATTTGTTTAAATATTACCTCCAATGTGAAAGTTTACCTAATAGTCGGCACAATTTTAATTGAGTATTTTAAGAACTGCCGAGTATTGGAGAACAAGCATCCTGAATTTGGCAGCAGCTTTTAATTTGATTTTTTAAGATTCAGTAGGGATTATTTGTCCAAACGTTTTAGAATTTCAAATATGGACACACCAGAAAAAAACCCATCCACTAATATCGTGAAAATCTTTCAAAAATGCTCTATTCGAAATAAGAGAAGACCGATTTCGGTATTAGATGCCAGTAAATAATATGGAGTTCCGCGTTCAACCATAAAGGACAGATTATGCGGCAGTGTTCCTGAAGGTCCTATGAGAATGGTACCCCAAACTGTGTTATCTGATTCCAAAGAAACCCATTAAAAAGTTAGGAATTCGGTTATCTTTCAGAATTCAGTTATAACAAGATATTCGTATATATAGTGATAGTCAAGCCGCAATAAAATCCTTAAATATTATGGCGAGACATTAAACAGTCGTACTCATGTGGGTACGTGGACACGGAGATAGTTTGGGAAACTTTGATGTCTTCCTATGCGGGATTCCGTTATTTAATTACAAGCAGCAAATTAGTAACTTTTACTATGAGCTCGCTCAGACCAAATGGAATCCACCTGTACGATTACCATAATGATATAGGACCGACTAAACCGAGAGCGGACAAAATATCTTCTTGGCCTGGCACGTTTGCAATAAGTAATGTAGTTTGGCAACCATGCGAGCTGACTAGCCCTGCCCTATACTGACTTCTGTAGAAGTTGTCAAAATAAATAAAAAAAACAATGCCGACACTAGGAGAAAGGGTGCCGACTTCTGGCTCAAATCGTGTTTTTTTTAAAAAAAACGTAAATTGCTCAAATTTAAAACAGTTAATTGTGTCTTAAACTATACAAATTACTAAGCATCAACAACCCATTAACATTCTAATACCATGTTCACACTCATAAGGATACCACCATAAAAGCTGAAAAAAAGTTAAACTCCCAACTACTGGTGCATTCCCCCTATAGCCCAAAAAAAACACAGAATGTGATATCACACAATCTATGTATGTGGTCAGATGGAAGTATACGATTTCTCAATAAAGTCATTTCTTGATCGGAGTGCACGACAAACATTTCTCACAAAACGCTGATTTTCGTAATACAGCTTAATTGGTGTAAGTCGTTCCATGATGAATTGTCAAACAATACTGAATATAAATAAGATAGCAGTATGACACCAGCATGATCTGTGAAAATAAAACAAATTAAAAAATCTCTAAATCAGAGACCTGCAAAACTACTACATAGTGCATTTTTCTCACAATAACATTCGCTCACACATTGTAAAAATTAACCAAAATAAAAAAAAAAAACAAAAAGTTTACATTAATTTGGTTGACGGTATCTGTTCTAAATGAAGCTCATATATTTACTCATTTCGAATCTATCTGAAAGGAATATGTTTTTTCTGAAATCAAAATAGTTAAACCTATAACTACAACGGTATTAAAAGGGTTAAGCTTCTAATACACGGTTGTCAGATCTTACAACGTTGTCAGAAAATTTCAGTAAATGGTTAACAACCATAAGTTTCAACATAAGTTCAGACAACGTTGTAATCACACGGTATGTATTGCATGTCTTTTGTTACATGTATTGGGACATTTTTCCACATGAAAACATGTACATACCGTGTGATCCTTATGACATTTTTGGCAATTAGAGCATGCTCTATTTTCGTGTGTTTAACAGTGTGTATTTTGAAATATAACACTGTGCTAGTGCAAAATAAAAAACACAAAACAAAAAAAAGTAGAGAAAAATTATTACTTTATATAATTCAGTACAGAGTTTGGTTATGACAAAATTCAAAGTTTAATATAATAAGTATTTTGTTTATTTGCAAATTTCAGAGCTTTTGCAAATTTCTGAGCTGATGAAACACTCTTACAATTGTTTTATAAGATTAAAAAGCATCAAATATTTATGATTTATAATAAAAAAAGTTTTTGAAATAAATGAATTCAAAAACATTTTATTTCTTGGTTACGAATTTTTCGTCAAATATTTGCCATGTGTGACCAAACCTTTAGAGTCTAAAGTTTGGACTATTTTGTATATCAAGTGTCACAATAATCTAAGTCTTAATGATAGAAATTCGCAAAAAAGTGAATGATAGCTCGTTTCATTCTAAATAAACTGCATTTAGAGAAAATAAAAATAATGGGTATTTGGTTTGTTTTATTTTTTTACAATTTCCCAATCTATTTAGAAAATAACTGGATTGAAATTTTCGGTATATGTGCGAAGTAGGGTTCGTACGCTGGATACTTTTTAAATATTTGCGGGAATTTATTAACTTTTCTTATTAAAGTTACAATATTCAGATTCGTTGTGATAGCCAAATTTGTTACTAATTGAATGATTCCATTATATCCATAGATTTTTTCGGTTCTAACAACAGATAGTCAGTTGGCAAAGAAGAATTACTGTTTAAATAACTGATGGAGAAAATAACAACAATAAAAGTGGTTTAAATTTATTTATATACAATCGGAATTGAAAATTTGTTTCTGTTTTACAGATTTAAAATAGTTTTTAAAATCAAACAATATAGTTATTTATTGATTTTATACCGATTAAAACTATGAGTATGACAATACCGATCAAATGCCACTATTAAATTATAGTTATTTTATACTTCTTTTAAAACGGTGGTAAAAGTCTAAGACTATATATTCCAAACAAAAAAAATTACAGGTTTTTTCTTCTGGGAAGGGAGGAACCCTAGTGCGAAGTCATAACAAATTCATTTTTTACTATAACTGCAAATTGTGGGGGTATTTTCAAAAATTGGATGATGAAGTCCTTTACCAGGCCTATCTCTTACACTTAGTCGCTTGTTATTATTGCTACTATTATAATGAAGTTTTAGAACCAAGAAACATTTTAATATAACAATCTGAATTGATATTAAAAGTAATACGCAGTACTTACGAATCTCCATTAGCTAACTTAAAAAAAGTTAGAAAAATATTAACAATTTATAATGAACATTTACCAATAGGTACAAACTTTGTTGATGAACTCATCAAATATAGTGGAAGGGCTTAGTTTGAAAACATTATAAGCCATGTAATTTAAAAATTTGATTTATCGTGTTCATTCTATTATTTTACAACACAATTATTTACTAGAAGCGAAAGGTTTATAAAGTAATTGCACTTATCATAAACATTTAATTGATAGAGTTATTACAATTAGTTGTTATATAGTTGTTAATACATAGTAAATATCATAGTTATGGAGTTTTACATACTACTTACATACAGTGTATCTAAAAATAATTTGCTTAAACATATTTAGGAGACATTATTTCATTCATACGTAATTTTAAACAAGTAAGATAGCTATACTTGGCTGTGCCAAAACATTCGGGTTAACCCGTTTGACCCATTATAGGTCCGAGTTACTATGGCGTTATATACGTCGTAAAAGATATTTGAAATATCTATCATTAGCTATCCATATTGTATATATTAGTAATCCAGATATAGTTCAATAATAGGTCACCAATCGAGGTTGTCCTGGTTTTTTCTTATATCTTAGCCATTTGTGGGCCGATTTTCTTGATTTTAAATAGCAACCGAACCGGGTCTATAGCGGATATATTGATGTATGAATCATTTAAAGATTGAGCCAGAAATAACTTATACTTGTATTAACCCAACAAGCCTTTTTTACATAGTGACATGATGCCAAATCGGGCCAGTAAAAGCCGTTTTTGTAGACACTCCATAATATACATTTCTGTATTTATCGTGCCTGATGTCACAAATGATTAGCTTCTTTTGCCACAACAGCAAATGGCTTTTTGGGGAATTTCGTTTGCTTTTTGTCCGTTATTGTTCTTAAACATTAGCTTGTCCATCAGCCATATAAAAACTGGCCCAACCTCGATTTTTGGCCTGTTTTTGATCTATATCTGGTTTACTAAGTCATTAATATAGACAATATGGATATCTAATGATAGATATTTCAAAATCCATTGCAACGATTTATATAAGGCTATAGTAATTTGGATCTACAACGGGTCAAAATCGGGAAAAATATTTTTTAACCCGAAATTTTTTAACCAAAAATAATTTTTTTCACTAGTAAATTCAAAAAAAAAAATGTTGAAAAAATATTAAAAAAAAACTATTTCGAAAAAAAAAATTTTTGAAAACAATTTTGAAAAAAATTATTATTTTGAAAAACAATTTTAAATTTTTTTTTTTTAAATTTTGAAGCAAAAAAAAAAATTATTTTGTTTATTTTAAAGTATAATTTGGTGAAAGGTATATAAGATTCGGCACAAATGGAAATTTAAGTAACGTCATGTAACTTCACTTCAGATACTAAGGATAATAAATAAAAAACGAGGACAGATTTTTAAATTTTATAATTTGGAAAATTAATTTATTCCAAACATGTTGTCGTACAAATGTAACGTCACGCCATAATGGAAATTCCCATATGCATTTTTAGCTGATTATTTGAGGTCAATTAGCACCCAGATAGGTAGCTATTAAGGTAACTGACGCTATTTAACCAATATGTGAATCCAATGGGATGACTACTTTGGACTAGCTATTAATAGCTAGTCACGTATCTATTGAATTAACTAGTTCCCACCCTAAATGATGGGTAAAATCACTAGTTCGGGACTGTCTCCTAGAACTGCTGGGTAGTGTATTGACACTATAAAAGGATTTAGGCGTGTGGGTGTATTTAACAGTTTATAAAAGTTGGCCTAAACTATATAAACATCAATAACAATAATAAATACAATAGCAAGAAAAAAAGATAAATTATTATTAAAATAATTCATTTTATTATGTTTTATGACTTTATAAACCAAATAATTTATTATATTATTAAATACAATAAACAAAGCGACCATTTTAGTGCTAAAATCAATTTTCAATGACATTTTCATTTTTGTTTTTTGTATATTATTTTGAACTTTTGTTGCAACATTTCAAGCAATACCAGGAATGTGTGTGATAAAATGTTGTGTCGTCGTCGATACTTGAATGACAGTCAGTTTTGGCATGTTTTTTTTTTTTTGTATTTATTTGTTTATTATTGTTTTGTTATTAATTACACATATTGTTCTGTTTGTTGCTGTTGTTTTTAATGACACTTTTGTGGTAACCGACAATAACAGTGATTATCACTGTGTATTACTATTGACAATGATGATTCTGATGGTGCGCGTAGTATGTACCAGTATGTTTGTCTGGACGATGATGGTATTTTGTAAATAAGCAGAACCATTTTTATTATGGGGGTCATTTAATATTGACGATAAGTGCATGAACGAACAAGCAGTACACTCGTAAAAAAGTCGATATACGAAAAGGTTGTCAAAACTTATGTTAACCATCAGGATTAAATTGTAAAGAAAATTATGTTCCAAAGATGCATGTCCAATGAAAATTTTCTTTAATATTTAGAAAATAATCAATATTTTTATTTAAAGTAACCTACTGTTTACCAAATATTATTTTCAATATTTCCGTAATATCTACCGAACATATAAATTTAAAATATTTGATTATCAAATTAAAGCCATCAAAAATAACAAACGCACATTTAAGTTTATACAAAATAATGTACATTTAAAACTTTTATAACATTAGCAATCATATTCTCAATAAAATTGATTTCTTGTTTTTCTGAGTGTATATTTGTACATATCGCTCATTTGCTGCAACAACGACATAACTCAAAATCCGTGTGTTTTGAACTGAATAATACGAAATATGCGCCGTTCTATAGTCTTTCATATAGTTTTATCAGTTTTCAGAAAAGTCAATAACTTTTTCCGTGAGAGTGTTTTTTTGTTGTGAACGTCAAAACCAAAATTCATGTTTTCTCGTATATTAGACAAGAAAAAATTTGGTTTAATTACAGATTAGAAGGATATTAACATCTACTATACAAATCAGGTTTCACTTGTAAAATCTCATGATTTGTTGAAAATTTATTTAAGAAATAGTCAAATATCATAAAACATTCAAAGCCGTTTTTCTCGAAACAACTTTTTTTGAATTATGACGTTGTTGCAGCAGATGAGCGATATGTACATTTATATAATTGGCGCCAAGATACACAAAATACTATTTTAATTTGTAATTAAAACCAATAACTAAACAGTTTGTTTAATTAACAATATTTGATTATTTAGCTAGAATACTAAAATCGAAACAGCTTGTTAAAATAAATACCTTCTCAATTCTAAATCCAATATGTAAATCTCTTAAATAGGGTTATTTAACAAATGCTAAATAAAAAAAACATTTTTTATTGTTTTTTTAAATCAAAATTTATATAATTTACTTAAATCACATATTTTCAGCACTCTGAAAGAAGTCAAAAACATCTTTTCCCAAACGGTATTGCAACGATATCGCATTCGACCCTCAAAGATTTCGTCGATATACATCTCGAATTTCAGTTTCCTAAATCCTATGTTCTCCTCTACAATACGTTCAGACAGCATTTTGAAATCGGACCAGTATTTTAGAAGCTTCAAATTTATTACCACTTTTTTCGAGATTGACCTCAATGTCAGCTGTTAAAGTATCTAAATATAGAGTCTCTTATAAGAGATAAAATAACTCTAAGACGTCAGAGGCAGGAATCACGGTTTCCAAACCTAAAGATTCAGTTCAATCAGTGACAAGAAGATTACGTGTCGCCTTAAAGAAATATGAGGAATCCAATCTCAGAAACTACCTCCAAAAGAAAAGGAAATATGTCGTAGACCAACTATATAAAGTCCAGACATCAGCCTGCATTGGCACTAAGAACTAGTCCTTCAGAAGCACTGAATACTATACTACACCTTGTGTCAATAGACCTTCACATAATGGCCAACTCTGCCAGCAGTGCAGCGAGGCTTCACGCATCTGGATGTTGTAGATCGAGAGCATATGGCCAGGCTGGGATTCTGATCTACTGCCTCCGATCGTTTTCCAACCCTCTGACTATATTACTCCATACACAGATTTTGATAGGGTGTTCAAGGTCTTAATTCCCTCCAGGATTGAGTGGGGTAGCGGTAATCTAGTGTACGAATATGACACCAGGATATATACAGACGGTCCAAAAATGAGCTGTGGTGTTGGTTCTGGCTTCTTCTGTGACGAACTTGGGTTAGGCATCTCATACCGTCTTCCGAATGAGTGTAGTGTTTTCCAGGCGGAAATTTGTTCAATCATGGTAGCTATATGATCATGATACTCTCGGCAATATAGGTATTTTTGTCGACAGTCAGGCGGCACTTCTTTCACAACCTCATCTTCATTAGTCAGGCAATGTATAAACTCTCCGTCAAGTCTAGGTTGTTTATCTGACATTACTTTGGTTTGGGTCCCTGCTTACAGAGACCACTATGGCAATAAACAGGCAGACGAACTAACCAGAATGGGATATGCCTTAGATATCTCCAATGCGGTCTCAGTAGCAATTCCACTGGGGATTAGTAAATGTATTATCTTCAGACGCTTTGTTACAAAGGCTGAGAGTAGATGGCGTAATTTAGACACATGTAGGGTGACCAAGTTGATGTGGCCCTTTTTTTAACGAAAAAGGTACTATGCAACTGATAACACGGAATAGAAGGGATATATCAAGGTGGAAGAAAATTGGAAGAAAATTGTGCGTAGAAATTAAGTCCTTAAGTCCAGTCACATACATGTGCACAGGGAAGTAAGTTTTGAGACAACCATTTAATATGATGCTTTAAGATTATGAATAATCCTAACCTCTAGGAATAGTCTCAATCAAATTCAAACTACAACACCGAGGTTGCAATGTTACACATTATTTCTGCTTAAAACTTTAAGACTTCAACTCGTGCCATGCCACATATCACATGTAACAACTTAAATATTAATGCAGCTAATGTCAAATAAGTTCGTAATATGATCTTGTCAGTTACTTAATATTGTTTCGAACAATTAAATTAATTTTTCATGCACATGTATGCATATTTTCAAAAGCTTATTTGAATGAATGTGTGTAAATTATGTATGTAAATGGCATTGTTATACATACAAAGATCCACAGATACTCTAGTAATATATTTATGTGCTTCTTAAGTTCATTTTTAATTTTATTCATTTTATTCTACAAGTCTTATGCCCCTTTTTTTTACTTACATAGTATTATTTCTTTTCACTTCTTTACGGATTTATTTCAATTTCAACTTTGCTTGTTCGCTCTCATTCATTCTGGGCAAGTGGCAATTGTGCTGATAAGTCGTTAGAGGAGGAGGAGGAGGAGATGTTAAGAGATGGCATGGGAGTGCAACTAACACCAGTAGACTATAAATTGCTTTGGGAATGAACAATTTAATTGTGTCACGTAACTTTTCGCACTTTTGTGCGGTAACGAATCTTGTTTAAGTATGTCTGTCCGTCCGTTTATTCATTCGTCTGTCAGCCAACAGTTTTATTCAACTGAAACTATTCCTTATACTACAAAAAGCATCCCATGATGAACACAGTCAAAATGAGTAGCAATTTGAATAATAATATAAAAAAAGTGGATGAAGCTAAAAAAAAAAAAAAACACGAGAAAACTGTAAACTAAATTAAAAAATTGTTGAATTGTGGGTTTTTACTTAAGTGTGAAAATGTCTGTTTAACGTTTGTTTGTTGCAACAACAAAAAACGACAATTACACCACAATATGCAAACACATACATTAACAAAATAAATGAAATACTCATACATACACAAATACGAGGTGTATTTCGTAAGTAGCTTAATTTCTGAGGATCTGAATAGTTTAAGGATTAACCCAAAATAGCGCTCTCTTCACAATATACCATAAAAATGGTGCAACAACAACGTTTTGAGGATGTCTGATTTGAAAGGATTATTAGGATACCATTTCCTTTTAATTACGTAAATATTTTGGTAAAAATCCAGCTGGCTCTAAACCTAACCTTAAAAATATGCGTTCAAATTCGACATTTACAAGACGAAAATCTCGGCCATTTTGAACGATTCGATTACAAAGTTCTTTGAAGAAGTTAAATACCTTGAAATTATTCTTAATAAAACCCTCAAATGATGTTATCAGATGTGCCGAACTATCAAGAAAACCATTAAATTAATCATTTAACATCACTATAAACATCACTGAACTATGCCAACACTAAATGATTAATGATTAACATCGAAAGCTCTAGAATTCGAAAATTCTAGTTTTGAGATCATTGTAGAAATAGAGCTTTCTAGATGGTAATACAGTGTATATAAATATGCCGTGAGAACACAAAACAGTGAGTCTTATTTGAAGCATCGTTAAGTAAAGACATCAGCTGCATTACCACTATATACTTGTACTTTATAAAGTGTGCGTGTGTATATCTGCGAATTTATAAACGTGTATAAAAATGCAAAGTGACTAATTAAACTGTATTTGTTGTACATTTTAAGTAAATAAGTTTAGTTAAACTACTAAACTGCTTTTATTTGCAATCAATAGTGTTACGAATATGCCATAGCGATTTGAATTTAACGGTCTTTAACGACTGCCTGCAACATTCATCATGTTTATAAGCACGTCCATTAGTAGAGGCTTCTACTTGTCAGCAATGTTGATAGCATGCGGTTATTGGCGTTATTTGTAGGTGTGGCAACACCGAATATTTAAGCTGCTAACATTAACATCGAAAGCTCTAGTATTCGAATGTTCTAGTTGTCCGTTAAGATCATTGTAGAAGATTAACGAAAGATGGCGTGTGTATAAATAGTGGCAGAGGTTGCGGTCGTGAGTTGAGTTGATCATTGGCGCTGTTAGAGTTAACATCGACTGTCGTGTACATTTATAAAGTGTGTTTGCATTTATGCGAATTGATAAACCTGTATAAAGACACTGAGTTATAATTTGAACTGTTGTTGTTGTACATTTTAAATAAATAAAGAGTTGTTACAAAATTTAATTACTAAAACTGCTTTTATTTGCAATCAAAAGTATCTGGTTTATTTAAAGGAAATAAACTACATTTGCAAAAGGTAGAAACGTAACATAGATGGGCACTTTGCAGTACCAGTAAAATTTCAGTAAAAATTGATTTTTACTGATTACTGAAAAAAAATCAGTATTCAGTAAATTTTTACTGAATACTGAAAAAAAAAAATCAGTAAACAGTAAAATTTTACTGAATACTGAAAAATGTCAGTATCAGTAAATTGGAATCCATTATGCAATTACCGGTAAAATTTTATTAATTATTTAAACGAAACTTGTTATTTTTTCAAGCTGCAACTTTGAGAAAATCCCCTTATTACTACTTTTGCTACAAAAAGTGCTAAATTGTCATGACTGATTGTAGGATAGTAAGTTAAGTTTTTGTTGAGAATATAAAATATTTTAAATTTAAAATTTTTTTTTAAAAATAAAAAAACATATAAAAAATAATTAACACGTTGAGGATTCGAACAAGCGATGTCAGTCTTGTAATCCACTGTTCTAGCCACAACACCAATGCGTATCTATCTGATTCTATGTAAATTATTTTTAAATATAAATAACAGTTTCCTTTCCGTTTTAAACAAAATATTTAAAAATAAATTCGGTCAATTGACAAAAAATAACAATTACTTAAATTTTTTGTTTATAAACACATTCACGTATGCGGTCACCGGTGCTCCAAGATATTCTTTAAATTATTCTCAATATAGAGCGAAATTTTGAGTTCACAGATACAGTAAATGGTTATTTTCAAAGAAAACTAATTTATTTTTAAGAAATGAGTGATTTATCAGATCTTGATAGTGATGATTCTCAAAATTCTAACATGTAATTCATAAAATTTTACCTGTAATGCATAATAGACTTAAATTTAATGATACTGATTTTTTTTCAGTATTCAGTAAAAATTTACTGAATACTGAATTTTTTTTCAGTAATCATTAAAATTTTACTGAATACTGATTTGTTTTTCAGTAATCAGTAAAGTTGTACTGAATACTGAATTTTTTTCAGTAATCAGTAAAGTTTTACTGGTAATGAAATTTAGATTGCATTACCAGTAAAAGTTTACTGAATACTGCAATGCTTAATGCATTAGAAATATAATGCAGTGTGCCCATGTATGAAACGTAACAATATTTATGACTTCTCAATCAGACACAAATGGTCAAACCAGACTCCAAGTACGGTTTACAGGTCGATCCAAAAAGGTAGATGACCAAACTGTATCTATTTTCAAAGGGATATTCCATTGGGAAAACATACATTTCATAAAATTTACAGGAAAAGTTTAATGTACCCTTTAAACACATTTGTGTGATGTCGGATAGTCAATTTTCCAAGCCCTATCATCATATCATCACATATAAAATATAGTCGTTATCTTGCTAAGGCTAGCTCACAGTTTTAACTAATGCTTTATCGAATTTCATGCTTGCTTAAAGCAATCTTAAAACAAAAACTTCTTTATTAAGTAATATCGCTGAATACTACGTAACTGTAGATTTTACTTTGAAAAAACACTATTCCTATATTTCTAGACTCTATTTTAATTTCCATTATTCAAGAAGCATAGTATGTTGTCCAATATATGTACTATCAATAGTGTATCAACACCATATATGACAATTTGACCTCGGAATTGACTCCACACCGGTATTGACTTGACAATCGTTTTTGAATTGAAAAAATATAATTCCTTTTAATTCTGCATACATCGTAATACTTATAGCGACTGAAATATATTGTTACGTTTTAACCTTTTTAAAACGTTGGTTTATTTCCTTTAACTAAACCGGATACTTTTGATTGCAAATAAAAAGCAGTTTTAGTAGTTTAAAATTTGTAACAACTCTTTATTTATTTAAAATCTACAACAACAACAATTCAAATAGTCACTCAGTGTCTTTATACACGTTTATGAATTCGCAGAAATACAAGACAGTTGATGTTAACTATAACAGCGTCAATGATGAATTCACTCACTATTGCAACCTCTGCCACTATTTATACAAACGCCATCTTTCGGGAATCTTCTACAATGCTCTTAACGGACAAAGTAGTATGTTCGAATTCTAGAGCTTTCGATGTCATTGTTAGCAGCTTAAACATTTAGTGTTGTCATACTTATAAACAATGCTAATAACCGCATGCTATCAACATTGTAGATAAGTAAAAGCTGCTAATGATGGACGTGTTTATAAACATGATGAAAGCTGCAGGCAGTCGTTACAGACTGTTAAATTCAAATCGCTATGCAAATTCGTAACAATATTTTAATTACATTGTCGATTGACATGACGTAACATATGTGTTACATATATAGCACAGCTTCAAATATATCTTGAACTTAAATGTGGATCATCAGGACAGGAAAACATATTTATAGTTAGTTAATTTTAACAAACTATGCTTACATTATTTTATAACGACACTTTGATCAATAAGATTCGTAAGTCGTTATATTACAATTGTATTAAAATAACTACAAGAGAGTTATGAAGTTATGTTTTTTACATTTCAAAATTGTCGCGATCGTAATATTTGTTCATCTTTCACAATAAAATTGCTGGAACGTGTTATAATTCTCATTTGCAAAGATGTTCAGAAAAATCGCCAATCATTATTGATTTTCATCCAATATTTTGGTTCTTTAGCGAATATCGTGGAATTATTTACTCAATCATGCAGTATGATTACTGTATACTTAAATGACAAAAACATACTAGAGTACTTCATCTCGACGTCGATATTTATATAAATTTATACGTTTTTCGGAAGTGGTCTTTAATTAAATAGGTGCTATACCCAATTATGGACTGATATTCACAAAATACAGTAATATGATTTTTGTATATTTAATTTTAGTATATTTATTGCAATTATGTCTGTCCACTTACAAACGTATAACGATATTTGTAAGAAATTTATTCATATTGTTACGAATGTTCAATGACGATTTGAATTCAACGGTCTGTAACGACTGCCTGCAGCATTCATCATGTTTGATGACACGTCCATCATTGACATTGTTTGTAACTATGGCAACACTAAATGTTTGCGCTGCTGGCAATGACATCGAAAAGCTCTAGAAATCGAATGTACTAGTATGTCCGTTAAGAACATTGTAGATGATTCCCGATAGATGGCGCGTGTATAAATAGTGGCAGAGCTGGCAGTCGTGAGTTGAGTTGATCATTGTCGCTGTTAGAGTTAGCAGCATATAAGGTTGTACGTAATAGAGTTTGTGTGCATTTCTGCGAATTGATGTACGTGTATAAAGACATTGAGTGACTATTTAATTCTGTTGTTGTTGTACATTCTAAATAAATAAAGAGTTGTTACAATTTTAAACTACTAAAGCTGCTTTTATTTGCAATCAAAAGTATCCGGTTTATTTTAAAGGAAATAAACCCACGTTTTTTTAAAGGTAAAAACGTAACAATATTTATCGGGTTTTCGGTAAGTTTATAGACCGATATCCACAAAATCCAGCAGTATAATTTTTATTTTTCCAAAGTGGCTCTTATAAGCGAGCTATGACCAATTATGCCGAATTTCACAAAATTGGTTACTGTCAGTTTTATGAACATGAACATTATTTCTATCGAATTTAAACCTGATAACGATATTTATAAGTGTATTTAAGTGATTTCCGAAAGTGGACTTTATATGGGGGCTATGGTCAAATGTGGACCTCTCCTCAAAAAGTATGGTCTGTTAATACGAAACTTATTTTTGCAGAATTTTTTAAAGTCGTTTATCCTTATTCCGAAAAGAAATTTGTATGGGGCTAGGGAGATCATGTACCGATTCTTACCATTTTCAATCTTACCCTATTATTATGGTAGGCCATAATAATAGGGAGTGGCATTTAAACAAAATTCCAACAAATTTGAGAAAAATATAAAGTTTTTTGGAGATTGTCTCACATACTGATTTTCAATCACAAATTGTCTAGGATTGACAAATATTTTTGTGTCAATTTCGTTAATTTTGGTTGCATATTTTGAACGCTAATTCGACTTAGAATTTTATAAGGAGAAGATTTTCTTATTCCCTTCTTCGCGTAAATCGCGATTGTGTTCCGAAAACATGAATTTTTCTTAGGATTATGGTGCATAAACCAGATAAGCCAATACTTTAAAATTGTATTTAATATCCATATACAATCACTCTAAGGCAAACATTTTCAAAATTCAAACACATTAGCCTAAAATCCATACACAAAAAATTATTATAATTTCAAAAATAAAATATTCACTATTTCATACTTATACAAAGTTCTAAAGGTCATTTTAAATACACACTTTTTGGATATTGTGCTTTTAGAAAAGCCTAAAATTAAAGCTTCGCAACCAGGATAATACCCAGTTACTTAAATAAGTTTGCTATATTTCTTATGCCAAGATTCTACCACCTGACTGTTATGTTAAACATGACTAGATTAAATAACATTAGGCCATAATAATAAGAGTGGGAAGTATTAAATAACTTAACTAATTTAAGCCAAAAAAGAGAAACAGAAATCTTTCAACTCAACGCTCAAATCTTATGTACTTATCGAACAACCACCATATTTAAATGTGGTGACGAATGTGAATGTGGCGAGTGGAAGTGTGCAAATGAACATAAGTAAGTAACATGCATGTATGGAACAATTAACACCCACATCCACACCTACACCCATTTATCCTACGCCCACACTACACCACTATTTACTACTTGTCATCAGTGTTGTACAATTTGCTCGTATTCATCACCAGTCCCCTCGACTCGTGCGATTTTTTTTTTTTATTTATGTATGTGTGAGTTGACTCCTTCATTCCGTCACACATGCAAGACAGTGTAGTGTAGTGCAGTGCAGTGCAGTGAAATGCAAAGCAATGCATGTGATACGCTTTTTTAAATATAAAATTCAGTTTGCATATTTCAAGGCGCTAAGTTAAGCATCTCTGTGACTCTCAATGCACCCAACCTCTTACCACCTACCAACATTCAGTCATTTTTATTTGCATTTTCTTCACTTTCTTTTTTTTTTACTACTGCTTTTGCGTTTTATTTTATACATGGATTTTTATGTGTAAATAAATGTGTGTGAGTGTGTGAGTTTTTTTTTTTTCTGTTGTTGTTGGTGTTATTTCCCATTGCATTTTGTATGTTTGTCATTGTAGTTGTTGTCATCATCATGGGAACACTAAATGCAATTTGTTGTATTGTAAATGATACTGAAAATTATCGTGACATTTATTTAAAAGTAGAATTAGTTTCTTCTGTTGCAAATTGCTGTTGGTGGCATTGGTGCAGGCTAGGGAGTTTGCGATTTAATGGTGGTGGTGGTGATGGAAATGCTGCATGAATCTAATAAACTTGGGTTTTAAATGTGGATCATCATAAATATAATGGAATGTTGTAAATTTTATTTTAAAAGAGCATTAAAGGACGAATATTTATATTTACTTACAATTCAAAAATAAGTACATACGTACTTATATTGAAAAAAACGTATAAGTACTACATACTTTAAAAAGTTTTCTGCAGTAAGAATGCCATAATTTGAAGTTCTCACAGGGTATTAATTGAAACTTATATACCGAATAGCACCACAACTTCGATAAGAATCTTTCTGAGATATGGTGGCTTAAGTGTCGGCTGTGGTTTTTATCTTCAATGAGGTTTCTTCTACGTAGTTTCAATTTTCACAAAATCCTTTACAATAAAATGTTATCTAATCTCCATCTACTTGTAAGATTAAGGTAATTAGTAGCATTGTCGAGAACCTGAATATCTAGTGGGTGGTTAAAGTGAAATAGCAGCCGTTAGGATACAGGACGGGTTTACTGTTGGATCATTTATCATAGTGATGGTAAAAGAGACAGTAAGCGCACGAAAAATAAATGTCAGATAGACCTTCTTAAAGCCAGATTCTCTAAATCCCTATTTATTATTTACAATATCGCCAAGAATGCTGCGAACAGAGCAACTGATTAACCCGACAAGGCTTTTATAGACGAGTACATCGAATTTTGTACCCTGAATTTTTCAGACAGCAGCCCAAAGTGCTCACGATAGCAGTTAAAGACACTGCACCAACCGGCTTACAACTTTGCAAGATTCCTTAGTTCCGTCTTTTGGAATCGCTTAGTGATGATGCAGATGAAGTTGAAGCTGCCAACAATCTACTCACAAATATGAAAACCAAAAAGATGACGCTGTCAACCATAGGGTAATTCTAGCTAAGAAAGACCTGAACTTGCATTGAACAGAAAGCCAGCGTAGAGAAAAGGACGTTAAAGCGTTGATTACCATTAGTCACAACATAATTTATGTAAAGGAAAGGGGTAGGCTTACACAAGATTATTGTATTTATATTTGTTTGGCCATTGTAAGCTAAGTTCATCAGTCTATAATCTTTGGGGCAGGACTGCAGCATGTGACAATACCATGCTTCAGGAATTTGAACAACGTTTGATCAACCAATCAATACTATTTGTATATTTTGATAAACAAGACGAAAAGTATGTGATCTTATAATATTGTCGGATATCTTATACAAATTCTGCCTCTCTCTCAAATATGATTCATTGGTTTATTTTAATTTCCAAGAGTGATATAAGAGACCACGAGAATGCGAAGACTTCAATATGATTAACATATTCCCGAGCTGTCAATATATTTACTTACCAATGGAGACATCTCAGCATGAGTTCGTAAGGACCATTGAGAGATGACTTGAAATGAATCAATATGCGAAGACAGCTTTCCTAGATATAATTGATGTTGGATAGGTATACAGACGACCATGTTGACAGACCATTATTTTTGTTAATTTGAATGAGGATTCTTATACTACAACTTGTAAATTATGAAACCCAAGTATATACAGTGCAAGCTTGGTATTCGCCACTAGCCATTATAGCAGGCAGGTTCTATAATCGCTACAGTTTACGGAAACAGGATTCTATTTTCGCGACTTTTATCTGTTTTTTTACATTTGATTACAATGTACATAACTTTTAACATTTTTGGATGATTTTGTAAATACATCTCTTAATATGGGAAAATATCAACATATTTCAAAGTTAACGACTTCTCAAAAACTAGAGATTTTAAAAAAAATTTAAAAGTGGAGATTCCATAAATTCAATCTGCATGAATTATAAGTTGCATAAGTCTTCGGTTTACCGCATTATAAAGCAAGGAAATTCATTAAAAAGTTCGTACGTACAACAGAAAGTGGCCCTGGCAAACGTTGCACCTTAAAGAAAGCTGAGTACCCAAGAATGGAAAAAATGCTTTAAAGTGGTTTGTAAAACGGAAAAAAATGTTCTTATATCAGCGATTTTACGATCACAAGTCATTTGTATTCCAAAATGTATCAAACCAAATCCGGTTGCAATGCTAGTGAAGGATGGTTGAAGAAATTTAATCGTCGACATGGAATTAGATTTTTAAAAATTACGAGCGTGAAATTGTCTTCGAAACCTCATCTTATTGATCCATTTGTGAAAGATTTTAAGGATTACGATATTAGCATGGGTTGACACGGCACGAAAACGGCTCCCGGAAGAAAAGTATGTAAAGAGCGAATAACTTTTTTGCCCTGTTCAAATGCGAGTGGCACACACAAACTGAAATTGTTGAAATTGGTGTTTTGTCCGTTAAGAGCATTGTAGAAGATTCCCGAGAGATGACGTGGGTATAAATGGTGGCAGAGGCTGCAGTCGTGAGTTGAGTTGATCATTGTCGCTGTTAGAGTTAACATCAACTGTCTTGTACGTGTATACTTGTACATTATAGAGTGTGTGTGTGTATTTCTGCGAATTGGTAGACGTATATAGAGACACTGAGTGAATATTTGAACTCTTGTTGGTGTACATTTAAAAAAATAAAGAGATGTTACAAATTTAAAACTACTAAAAGTGCTTTTTATTTGCAATCAAAAGTATACGGTTTATTTAAAGGAAATAAACACCGTTTTTAAAAGGTAAAAACGTAACAATATTCCAACTCAGTCAGGATCATGTGTGTTTAATTTCCTGCTTATAGGTTCATTATTATAGAAATTTCATTAATAGTTTTTGTTACCTCAATGTCATTATGCCCTCTATCCTTGATTCTTTCTTTACTTAGAAACATATCAGCCAACAAAGTACCATTAGAAGAAAAACCGATCGGTTTTGAATTTTTTAAAAACTTTGGAATTTATATTCAAGTACTGGTTCCATCACGGATTTGTTACCCACGCAAGTTAATTTTTACCAATTAGTAAAAGTAAGTTGTTCATAAGTAAGCATTGTTTTAGGTCCGAGAATTTTTGACTTCAAAAGGTCTGCCGCAAAAATAAATTTTGCTTTTAGATAACGCGACGTGTCACCCAGTTGAGAAACTAAAAATTGATGACGGTTTAATTATAGCAATGAATCTACCACCCACTTTTACTGCACTTATTCAACCGTTTGATCAAAAATTTATCAACTTGGTCAAATTATATTATAAAAAACAACTGCTCACCCACTTGCTTGGCGAGAAGGGAACAAATTTGGAGCTCAAACTAGCTACTTCCTGGAATAAAATATCAGTGTTCAATATCCGAAAATCCTGTAACGCCTTGCTGGAATTCGGTACTGAATGGTGTGAAGAGGGTAAAATGCCCTTAAATATTTTACAAAATATAATTCAGGAAGAAAACGATGATCTTTCAACTATTGGTACACTTGTAGCTCAAATTGGTACGGAACATCTTTTCACGAATGCTGACATTAAAAACTGGATTCAAGAAGAACTTCATGTGGAAAGTAATGAGGAGAAAAATAAGCAATCTTAAGATTTATACGATAGTGGTCATAAAGAAAACAAAATTGAAATGGACGATTGTATAACATCGATATGCATACAATGGGCTTTGGAAAATTATAAGCCGACAATAGCACTATATGAACTAGGCGATTCGGCAAAAAAGCAACTCAAAATCTCCAATTTCTTTTAAAATGTAAATACATCAAAAAGAACAATTCTAATTTTAAAAATTACATAGTATTTTTCAATAAAATTTTGGGTTCTGTTATCGCGAAAATTCAGTTTTAGCGACAGGTCTGGTTTTTAATTTGTCGCTAAAACCGAGCTTGCAGTGTACGATATTTTCATATTAACAAAGGTCATTTTAACAATTACTGTATGGAATATAATTGCTCTAATACCATATAATACCTCCTCCGAAATTCTCATAAACGATTAAATAAATCTTGAGCATTAAGTATCAAAATTGTTTAATATTTTTTGCAATATAACACTCATAGTTAAATTTCCAAAAAATTTAAACATTTCAGTACAATTTTAACAATACTTAGTATATTGTAAATTGGTTTAATTTCCATTGGTTTTATTGTTCACTAAATTAAATTCCACGCGACTTCTTTAAACATTAATAAAACATAAAATAAATAAACAGAATGTTAAGAATTTTAATAGCTCCCCCAATTATCTAATAATGTATTGTAGTTTTTAATGAAAATTTACAAAAATATTCGCAAAATTTATTTGTTTTAATTTACGTGCTTTGCATATTTTATCATTTAAGCCTACTGAAATTTTAAATTATGGCCAAGTTTCAACTCTCTGCTCTACATAATTTTGTTTTTCGTTTTACTCGCTTTTAGAATTTAACGCAAATAAGTTTGTATGTGTATGTGTTGTGTGTTGTGTGTATGCAGTCCGTGCAACATTTTGAGTTTTTGAATTAAATAACAGCTGTTTTATTTGGTCGGTCATGCAAAAAACTGTTAATAACATCATGTTTTGGTTGGTTGTTGTGTTGTGTTATGTGTTTCTGTTTTTTTAGTTAGTAAGTGCACTTTTTTAATTGTGTCACGTAAATCTTTAGTTTAGTTCTATTTTTTATTTTGCTCTTGCTATTCTTGTTGTTGTTGTTGTTTTGTTTTTATATTCTATTATTTTGTATGCACTCATAACGTTGAAACGCATTCAATGAGTTCGTGAATAGTTTTTCTATACAATATATACAAATAACAAAATACACGCACATTTACCCACTTATTAGACCGGCTCACAAAAAATGTTTTACTTAGTATCTCCTGAAAATAAAGTTTGGTTTGTTATAAAAACCCTACATTTTTGAATAGAACCATATTTTCAAAAACGGACTGAATATTATTTTGAGAGAGTGACTGAAATTGTTATATTTTCGTATGAGGGTCGAGTCGGTCTAATGTTTATATCAGCATGAACATATTCATAGTGTTAATGTAAGTCCATACAAAACAAATAAATATTGTTCAATTAAAATTGGAATGTACTAAGTATTAGGCCATTAAATCGCATAACAGTATCAATGAGTTTTTCTGCATCATTTCATGACTTTATAGAATATTCAAACTTTGCCTATCTCTCTCTTAACTACTATCTGCTTGGTTGGATAAAAGTTATTTTTTATTATCAAGAATGGCAAACGAATTCTAGAATGGCAAAAGAACTTCCCAATTCAGCGGGCTCTAGACGATCTACATGTTTAAACATACATTAGCATCTGGATAGTGATCATGCTGAAATCGTGAATTATTACTGTTTGTATTGCAAACAGCGATTATTAACAGCAAGTTGGATGTGGAACACCTAAAGGTGGCATGATCGTTCCTCTACTGAGGATGATTGTTGTATGCTTAAGTATACGATATTGCATGTTTCTGGATGTGATTAACAATATCATTACCAATGCCTTGGAAATGCTCAGCAAGACCAAGATACCAAGCAACAATAAATGGTGAAGAGAGCTACTGTTGCTTACTACACATGCCGCACAACATACTACAGCGAAAACTGCTGCTGAACTTTCCTGTCACTTTCAATGTAGGACACTACATCGTCTTTCCTCATTATCATAACCTATTTTTCTAATTCCAGCAGAATTCTTTGCAGGAATCCAAAAAAATATATACTGACTAGGTTGGTATTACAGGTGCGCTTCGCATTAGTCCTTCAGAAGCTCTGAACACTATTCTGCACCTAACTCCAATCGATTTTCACTTTTTTTTATTATTTCTGTCTTTAATTAAATCTTATAACTAAACAATTATTGTTCAATCAGTGGAGAATCATATTTGGTATATTAGATGAGTGGTAAATCAGCTCTACGCAGTCTTGATCTGTCTTGAGTTACTGTAAGTAGCCTTGTGAACGGGTTCAGATGATGATGTAATTTTGATAAATAGGCTTCAAGAGTTTTTCTAAATTCGTCTTAGAACAAATGCAAACCCAACTTTCTGTGGATGTTCTCATTTCTTATGTACAATGGAGCTCCCGTCATGGTTTTAAGAATTTTGGATTGTGTCCTTTGTATGAGATCTATACTGGTATTGCTTGCTGTTCCCCATAATTGGATTCCGTATGTCCAAATTGGTTTTAAGACTGTCTTTTACAGTACGATTTTGCTGTTTAATTTCGATTGGTGGTGGATTAGCCAGTGTAAATTAAGAGCTTTTAGTTTCATGTGGAGCCGCTTGGCTTCTATGTGCCGACGAATTGAATTGTGGGATGTTCACAATTCAATTTGGATTCCGTAAGCAACACGGAACAATTGAGCAAGTTAACTGCCTAACTGGAGAGATACGAAACTCTTTCGAACGATAAAAGTACTGTTCGGCAATATTTCTAGATGTTGTCCACGCTTTTGACAAGGTTTGGCATAAAGGTCTACACAAGATCAAATGCCTACTGTCTTCTAGTACACACAAAATTCTATAGTCTTACCTATCGGAGAGGAAGTTGTCCTTAAGTGTCACTGATGGACAACTTCGGCTCCTAAGTGAAATCGTTATGTGCTTGCTTTTGATTTCATTTACTTGTATTCTCCAATTTTTTAACCACGTCTCTACGTGCCTGAGATAATTATCAGGATTTCTAGATGCTACATGAGAGCTAAGAATTGCAGAATCTGCAAATGTGGAAATGCTTAATTCTTCACACTCGGGCAAATCAGAGGTGTGTAATAGGTACAGAGTTGGTCCTAGAACACTTCCCTGAGGTACACTATAGCCACTTGTCACATAATCGCCGCATTTTTGGTGTACTAGAAGTCAGTAGTCAACCTTAAATGTTCAGCGAAAACTACACCTTTATCCTTTGCACTATGTGCCCAGGTACCATCAGATTTTCTTATCGGACTTTGACCCTCTTCGGGTAGCTTAATATTCTAAGCTGTCTTCCAAAGGGAGAAGTTTGTGTGCTTAGTAATGGTTAAACTTTCAATATAGTTTCGATTTCTTCGATGCTCTTCAGACTGATGGGCTCTTCTTAGTTTCTTACTCTGCTTAGCAGCAGGAGATCTGTTGCGTTGCCAATATCTTCTACATCTCCTCTTTTCGAGGAGGAGTCTATTAATTTCTCCTAAAATTTAGGAGGAATTTGGAACTTAGAGTGATCCAAGACCGAGGTCTCTGATACAATCATTGATATCTTTCAATCAATTAGATCAGGGATAGTTCTAGGATCAGAAGGCCAATAAGTTGACTGATCAGGTGATATAAAATCTAGGCAATTTTTACGATCAACTAGAGTCCTGTACAGCTGTCTGCCTTTGGGATTCATTAATTTCGAACCCAATATGTATGCTTAGCGTTTTTGTTGCCACAAATGTTTCTTAGTCACAGAAAATCGTGGGGGGCAATATATTGAGCTTAGGGTTAAAGCTACAACTCCGAATTATAAGTGAATGGATGTTGCTTGCAAATAGTTTTTGAAGAATTTTTCTAGGATATAATGTTTTATCCTATTTCAAATTAAAATGCCGATACCACCGTGTGCCTAACCATCAAGATGATTCGTGAGATGAAATATAAAACCTGGAATATTCAAATTATATCCATTTGTTAAATGAGTCACCGAGATTAACAATGACACCTCAGTTTTGTGCTGATTCAAGCCATATGCGTTTCAGAAACTAATTTTTAAAAAATAATTTTCCTCACTAAAAAATGGAAATGGCCAACCTGTAGTGCGAAAAGACATTTTGCCTCTCAATCTCCGAGATACTCTTTAGTCAGAAAGTATATGGATGAGCTGACTAGATTAGCTCGTCTAACTGATATCACTCTAGTTTGGGTCCCTGCTCACAGGGAATACTACGGTAACAAGTGGCAGACGAGCTGGCCAGATATGGAATGACATTTCGAGGCTATAGCAACGTTTATGGATCACTGGATGATCGGCAACCATGGAAGCAGACTCGAATTTCTCTTCAACAGTTACTGTCGCAACTGCCTGGATCACAGAATTTATTTAATGATATACAGCTCTTCAATTCTTGAGATACAGATTTCAGGAGATACATACATATTTATACTGAATGATCTATATGAGGCATGGGGTACAAGAACGTGTGTTTGGTATTTTTTCCATACAATATATTGTTATAGAAATATAGGGCCTTTCATAGGGATTTCCAAACTTTGACAGTTGTAATGGTCCATGTATGTAATGGTGTCACGTGAGAACGGCTGGAGCGATTTGGCTGATTTATTTTTTATTCGATTCGAAATTTTCAGTAAATCTAAACTTTTATTTTTAATTTTTCTTAATAAGAGAATTATTTTGGAGAAACTTAAAGAACTAACATAGCTACCGAGCGAAGCCGGGGCGATCAACTAGTGTTTGGCTGTTCTGTTCGGGCAATATTCAGTGCGATTCGCCCAATTTACGCGATTCGCCCATTTCTGGATGAATGAATACGTCAACAAACAAAATTGTGGAATTTGGGACGATACCAATTCAAATGAAATCCAAGCGCTTCCAATGCATTCCAAAAAAATTTGGGCTGGCGATGACACTAGTCCATATTTCATTGAGAATGACGTTTTCCAAACCGTCAATAGTGAGCCCTATAGGTCGATGATTACCAATTTCTTTTAGCCTGAATTGGATGATATGGACACCAAAGGCATGTGGTTTCAAAAGGAAGGCGCTACATTGTACATTCTGTACGAGCGATTTGAGGGCATTTTTATCTCACGTGCAGGTGATGTGTACAGGCCACTGAGATCGTGCGATTTGACATCGTTAGACTTTTTCTTGTGGAGTTTTATTAAGTTACAAGTTTATGAGAATAAGCCACAAACCACAGCGGCTCTCAACGCCAACATAATCCATGCCACCGGTCAAATACAGCCTGATTTATGCGTCGGAATTATGGAAAATTTTACATTTCGGATATTTTTTCAGGATATCGAAGGATAAATTGTATAAAATATATACATAAACATTAATATGTGAAGATAATACAGAATCCTTTCAGAATATTACCACACTTGTTAAAATTGAATAACGAATTCTAAAGTTATTCGATCCTAAACATTGTAATTTTTACACCAAAATGTCCGCGATGTATAACTATAGAGACTATAAAGTATGAACCATAAACATAAAATGTGCATTAAAGAGTTGATTTAAAAAAATACATTTTTGGGTAGGTAAATTTTGTTAATTTTTAATTATACCCTACACCACCATAGTGGGGAGGGTATATTGGATTTGTGCAGATGCTTGTAACGCCCAAAAATATTAGTCTAACACCCACCTTAAAGTATACCGATCGACTCAGAATCACTTTCTGAGTCGATTAAACGATGTCCGTCCGTCCGTCCGTCTGGCTGGCTGGCCGGTTGTCCATGTAAAGCTTGTGCGCAGAGTACAGGTCACAATCTTGAAGATATTTCGATAAAATTTGGTACATATCATTTTTTTTTGCCCAAGGACCAAGCCTATTGAAACTGGCTGAAATCGGTTCATTATTTCACCTAGCCCCCATACAAACGTCCTCCCGAAATTGGACTTTATCGGTCATAAATGTTTAATTTATATATGTATCTTCACAAGTTTTTCTCCAAATTAGTTTTATATATACGAAATTCATGTCACCAAATTTTATTATGATCGGTCCATAATTAGTCATAGCTCCCATATAAGGCCTGCTTCCGATAATCACTTTAACGAGCATAAATCTCTTAAAAATGTTGGTATACTCATAAAATGCAACATAAACAACTTTCATACAGACATTAATCACACTACTTAATTTCATGGTGATCGGTTCATAATTGGTCATAGCTCTCATATAAAGCCTGCTTCCGATAATCACTTTAACGAGCATAAATCTCTTAAAAATGTTGGTATAGACATAAAATGCAACATAAATAACTTTCATAAAGACATTAATCACACTACTTAATTTCATGGTGATCGGTCCATAATTGGTCATAGCTCCCATATACGGCCCACCTCCGAAAATCGTTTTTTTTTTTTTTTTTTTATATATTTAGTTTTATTTAAGATTGTTAATTCAATATTAAAAAATTTCGCCTCAGCGCCGAAATAAGGCTTTATAGAGGCAAAATAGGCAACATAATTTATTTACAATTTATTAACAAATATATAAATATTTTTAATATTGCAGTAATACATTTTTAAAATTTAATTAGCAAGAAATAATTCAATATTTTGTAGGAGATTTTCTTTTAAACTTCTTTTAAAAGTGGACAATACTGACATATTTTTTATGCGATCAGGTAGGTGGTTGTACTCATTTGGACCAGCAAATAAAATACGTTGTTTAGTAACTTCAAGACGACATCTTCCGATTTTTAATTGCATAGACTGTCTTGTTATCCTTTGTGTATGTAAGATATTACGGCTAAAATGAATGGTATGATAGCCAATATTATTTATGCATTTAAAAACATACACTAATAGTTGTTGTTTATATAGACCTTTTATTGGTAGTACAGTTTTAGCATAATTTTTATATAAATTAATCGTATTAAAACGCAATGGTAGGTTGAAAACTATTTTTAATGCCTTGTTTTGAGCTGATTGTAACGATCGCAGTGATGTATTCATTTTACAGCCGTAAATTACTGGAAGATAAGTAAAATGTGAATGAATTAGTGCTTGATAAATTAACATTTTGGTATCAACATTTAGTTTATTCTTAAATAAATACGAATATAAATTATGTAAATTTTGAAAGAAAAATGTTTTTGCTCATTTACTTAGTGTAGGGTATTATATGGTCGGGCTTGACCGACCATACTTTCTTACTTGTTTTATATTGTGTTAATCCCAAATATTACCGATTTTAGATGAACAACGTTAATATTTAAATACGTTTACACACTGTTTCATAGTTGAGTATTCTTTAGGGTGATCTATAAGGGTTTTTGCACCGGTTAGATGTTGATTTATCGAATAAAGTGTTTTTTTGCTCAGAAACTACTCCAGTTTTGTTTAAACGATAGATAAAATAAGTTTGTAAAAATTAATTTAAATATTATTATCAGAATAAACAGAAACAGAAACCTACAATTCAAGGAATATTTTATAATTTGCACTAAAACTTAAAAGTGTTTTAAAACCATTTAGGAAGTTTCATTCAACACAGACAATTCTGGAAGTAGTGCTGACAACTTTGAATTTAGTTTTAGCAAAAATTAATTTTTGTGTATAATTGGGTTTTTCTTATATCTCAGGCATTTATGAGCGGTTTTTGCTTTTGATTTTCATACTAAAATTATCATGGGCAAACCTATGAATATGTATATGTATTTATACTTTATAGGGTCTCGAATAAATATTGCAGAAATTAAAACCTCGCGGTGAAGGGTATACAAAATAGGAAATAACAAATAATTACACATGTTAATACTACTTAGAAAACTGCAAATGGTTTCATACTGAAAAAAAGTTATTTAACCTTTCTTTTTTTGAAGAAGCTAAATAAGTTATTAATTTCACCTATTAAATAAACAATTCTATAACCGGGTTTTAGAAAATATCGAACAATCGATCACCCTAGTGTTCACTCACCACATTTTTTTCTGTTTATAGTGAAAAATTCGAATGCCTTTTTGCACAGCATACATGTAGGCGTTCGTAGCTGTAAATATTTTTTCATGCAAAAAGGCCGACGACACTACCACTTTGTTGCTGGAGCTGCACAATGGGTTGATTGCAAAAAATTTAGGTACTGTTATGTATTTGCAATAGCGATTTGAATTTAACAGTCTCTAACGACTGCCTGCAATATTAATCAAGTTTATAAACACGACCATCAGAAGAAGCTTCTACTTATCAACAATGTTGGTAGCATGCGGTTATTAGAATTGTTGGTAAGTATGGTAACACTAAATGTTTTAGCTGCTAACATTAACATCGAAAGCTCTAGAATTCGAACATACGAGTTTTGACCGTTAAGAACAATTTAGGCTACTCGAATGAAGATAGCAGGTGTATAAATAGTGACTGCGGTTACGGTAGTCAGTGAGTTGATGATTGGCGCTGTTAGAGTTAACATCAAGTGTCTTGTACATTTAAGTTTGTGCATTATAAACGTGTGTGTGTGTGTATTAAAAACACATAGTGTAAATAGTCACTATGTGTTTTTAATACTGTTGTTTTAGACTGTTGTTGTTGTACATTTGAATAAAAAAAGAGTTGTTACAATTTGAAACTAATAAAACTGCTTTTATTTGCAATCAAAAGTAACCGGTTTATTTAAAGGAAATACACCAAGTTTTTAAAAGGTAAAAACGTAACAATATTGTTACGAATGTGCAATGACGATTTGAATTTAACAGTCTGTAACGACTGCCTGCAGTGGCCTGCAGCATTCATCATGTTTGAAGACACGTCCATCATTGACATTGTTTGTAAGTATGGCAACACTAAATGTTTGGGCTGCTGCCAATGACATCGAAGGCTCTGGAATTCGAACATACGAGTTGTGTCCGTTGAGAGCATTGTAGAAGATTCCCGAGAGATGGCGTGTGTATAAATAGTGGCAGAGCTGGCAGTCGTGAGTTGAGTTGATCATTGTCGATGTTAGAGTTAACATCAACTGTCGTGTACATGTGTGTTTGTACATTATAAAGTTTGTGTGCATTTCTGCGAATTGATAAACGTGTATAAAGACACTGAGTGACTATTTAATTATGTTGTTGTTGTACATTCTAAATAAATAAAGAGTTGTTACAATTTTAAACTACTAAAACTGCTTTTATTTACAATCAAAAGTATCCGGTTTATTTAAAGGAAATAAACCCACGTTTTTAAAAGGTAAAAACGTAACAATATATTAGGGTGCCAATGACAAATTAACATTGGATTCTTGAAAATCTCCGGGTGCATTATTGTGTGACGGAGAACTGGCACATTGGAAATTTGAGCCAAGCTCCTTTTAGGTCAAAGTTTATATATATATATATTTTGGGAGATTAAATAGGAAAACTTGATTTTTACAGAAACAGTTAATGTTTTGTTATCCCTTTCATGATAATATTGACACATGTCACCATATTTTTGATAAGATGATTGACCCTTTATGTTTTAAGGAAAAAAATAATTTTTCTTTTTGTTTTCTTTTTCTAACATTCCCACTGTGCGCTACTGTTCTTGCTGTTATTGTTTGTAAATATGTATATTTGTTGTTATTTTTTATATTTTTATTGCAGTTGGTTGTTAAACTGTATGTTGTTGTACATGTACAACATAGTTGAAATTGTTGTTGTTGTTGTTGTTTAATGTTGTTAGCAATTTAATTTTTAAAAAGCATACAAATGTTTTTGAAATGCATTTATATGCAGGGAAGCGCGATCAGAAGTTCTCTGTTCTCTTTCCCCCTCCCTCATCAACATACATCCATATGCAGTTATACATTCTCAAACGAAATATAAAAAATATTTAATTTAGCTGCAAAGTGCAGAACATAAATTTTAAACGAATTGAACAAAAAACTATAAAAAAAATCACACATACACGAACGACATCGCATGTAAAAAAAATTTTAGTTTTTCATTTATATTATCTGATGGTTTTAGTCGTATTTAAGCCTTTAAATATGTAGATTCCAAATTAATGTTAATTTGTTTGGATATTGGAAGGAATTAAATAAAATTCAAAGTATATCATGACTTGCAAAGAATTTAACTTAAATTTAATGTAAAAATTACCAACAGAAATATTCTACATAATATGATTAATGTTAGAAAGGCTCATATTTTTACTAAAAGAAACCTACAAGTTTTTAAATCGGGGTATAAATCGTATACGATCACATTTTTGGGAAACTCAACACAACAAATCTGTTTTATTTTGTGTATTTTATAAATTATGAATTAATTCTTTGAAACAACAATACTAAAAAAGAATTTGAAACATTGTTAAAGAAAGTTAAACTTTTAATTACATTTTCCTTTCTCGTTTTTAGAGCTTAGAGTCCATTTATCGCCAACGTTGAAAAAATAAAGTTATAATTAAAATCTAATTTTCAATTATTGCAGTTGTTGTTTTTTGCTTTGTGGGATTTTCTTGTCGCCAACTCGTTAATATCCTTGTTTTTATTATTATTATTGTACATAGTTGTCTCATTACCCAGCAATTCTAGGTGACTGTGCCGAGCTAATAATTTTACCTATTATTTCGGATGACAACTAGTTACATATCTAGTTACGTGACTAATGTATCTTCATGACACTTTTGGATTACAATGAGACCGTCCGTTAGCTGGTCTAAAGTAGTCAACGCATTGGATTTACATACCGGTTACATAGAGTCAGTTACCTTACTAGCCCCAACTGGATCAACTAGATAACTAGTTATTTTAACATGTACGGGTGCTAATTGATCTCAAATAGTGAGTTAAAAATGCATCTCCTAGACAGTCCAATAACCGATTGCTTGTAAACAAATCTTCCTCCCAAGACCTTCCTATAGATTAGAGGTGGGTAAAATAACTACATACTTCCTAAAGTTCAGTACAAAGTATTCGTTTGAAGTAACTACACTCTAGGTTACTTAGAGGCACTAATGTCACAAATAAGTTCACGCTAGTTTACATGGAATACTTTAGCAAAAAGAAAATAAACTATATGGAAATTTTATTGTTAGGAATGTGCAATGACGATTTTAGCATTCATCATGATTGAAGGCACGTCCAACAGTAGCATGCGTTTATTGGCATTGTTTGTAAGTATGGCAACACTAAACGTTTGGGCTGCTAGCAATGACATCGAAGGCTCTGGAATTCGAATGTACTAGTATGTCCGTTAAGAGCATTGTAGAAGATTCCCGATAGATGGCGCGTGTATAAATAGTGGCAGAGCTGACAGTCGTGAGTAGAGTTGATCATTGGCGGTGTAAGAGTTAACATCAACTGTCTTGTACGTGTATACTTGTACGTTATAAAGTGTGTGTGTGTATTTCTGCGAATTGATATTCGTGTATAAAGACACTGAGTGACTATTTAATTCTGTTGTTGTTGTACATTTTAAATAAATAAAGAGTTGTTACAATTTTAAACTACTAGAACTGCTTTTTATTTGCAATCAAAAGTATCCGGTTTATTTAAAGGAAATAAACCCCGTTTTTTAAAAGGTAAAAACGTAACAATATTTACACAATTTGTATAAAACCAGTTTGTACGAATGAAGTCAATTCTCACTACAGTGTCTCTAATAAGTTGTGAAATCACACGATTGACGTACTAAATAGACCAATAATTGGTGCATTGCGGCAATCGTGTAACCTATAGTGTTGTCACTTTAAACGTTTATTTTGTACACTTTAGAAAGTTGTTATAATACCCAACAGAAGACTGTCTATGAGATGTCTTTTTAACAGCAAATGATCAAGTAATCAGATAGGTAGCTAGTAAGGTAACTGACTACGTAGTACCAGTTATCGGACAGTCTCATTGTAATCCTGCTTAGGATATGCACATAACTAAATACTTAACTAGTAACGTAGCTAGTTATGTAACTAGGATAGGTAAAATCACTTGTTCGGGACAGTCTCATAGAACTGCTAGGTAGTTCCAAACATACACTCACTTACACCCATTTACATAATACATACACACACAGAGAAAACGGGGTTCGTTAAGATAACCGGATTTGCAGCTAATCGAATCAGTCAGTCCTAATGACCGAATTTTTCTGTAGTGGCTGACAAATTTATTTTGGGGTAACAAAAATTCTGATATTTTAATAGTAATTCTTATTATACCCTTCATCATGAGTGGCAACGGTATATATAAGTTTGTCATTCCGGTTGTAATTTCTACATTTTTTATTTGCGACCCCACAAAGTATATATATTCTGGATCGTTATATATAGCGAATTCGATACAGCCATGTCCGTCTGTATGTTGAAATCAACTTTCCGTAGCCCCCAAATAACTTACAAACATAATTGATACATCAATATATCGGGAATTCTTCCGGATCGGTCGCTATTTAAAATCGAAAAAATCGGCCCACAAATGGCTGAGATATAAGCAAAAAACCGGGACAACCTCGATTTTTGGCCTATTTTTGACCTATATCTGGATTACTAAGTCATTAATATAGACAATATGTATATTTAATGATAGATATTTCAAAGTCCATTGCAACGATTTATATAAGGCTATAGTAATTTGGACCTAAAAATGGGTCGAAATCGGGAAAATTATTTTTAAAACCGAATATTTTTTTTATCACAAAAAATTTTTTTTATAATTTTTTTTTAATAATAGATTAAAAAAAAAATTAGAAAAAAATTGGAAAATATTAAAAAAAAAAAATGAAAACAGTTTTGAAAAAAAAAATAAATTTTTAAAAACAATATTGAAAAGGAAAATTTTGAATTTTGTTTACCTAAACATATTTAAAATTTGTCTTTTAAAGTATAATTTGGTGAAGGGTATATAAAGCTCTCTTACTTGTTTTTCAACTAACTTTATAAGTGGTTTCACATACGACTGGCAACAAATTCGGTTGCCACAACGAAACTATTTTCTCTGTGTACATAAAAATTCGCATCGTTCATAAATATTTTGTTTCGAATAAACCAAACAAATCAACAAAACTTTTTTGGTGTGTCACACACAAATATTTTAAATTGACCGACCTAAACGACAATTGTGAGAGTAACTTCTTAATCATAACGAAACGATGTTTGTGGTTGTTGTTATTAAATTATGACAAAGTCTAATTGACTATTTAAGTTATTAAAAGTCTTAAGTATGATTATTTAAAAAAAAAAAACAGATTAAAAAATATTTTATTATGCCAAAAGAGACTCATAGAAATTATAGACAGAATGTTTTTTAAACAAGTAAAAGTGTCATATATGACAGTGCCGAATCGTATATATTAGGGCGGCTTCGTTTTTTATGGAGGAAGAATAAGGGGTCGATGTTCCCAACTAAAGTGAAAGTTTAGCTTGTTTGAGTGAGCTGAATCAAAAGATAAAATGGTCCTTTTTAAGGTTATTATGATTTTTTTTCACGCAAAAGAAACATATGAAATATTGGTATCATGTGAAGGTTTGTTAAAAGGTTTTTTTTAATGCCGTGTCTTTATTATCGTAATAGTTCAAAAATATTGAAGTTTTGTATTTTTTTTTTTTTAATTTTAATTATACGTTTTAAACCTCATATAATTTACCGAAACAATTTTACCGTTTATCGATATTCAATCTAGTTCGAATATTATTTGCGTTTTCCGAAACATATTTTTTCTTCGATTTGAAGTTTGCTTTACTAATCAACTGTATACTAATTTTTGACTATTGTTTTTAGGTACTTTTTCCTTTTTCCATAAATATTCCACGGAATCAATTTTAATTTTTAAAGTCTTTTAAAATAATGAAACTCTAAATTTAATTTTAAGTTAATTTATACTTATATATTTCTTTCTCTAATTAATATATTTAGCTTCATACACGCGGAAAAAAAATATAGTTGTGCATTGTTACTGTAATCATTTCAACATTTGTGCATGTTTACTGTCACCATTTCAACATTTTTAACAAAATTATAGTCACAGTAATTAAATATATGATTGTGGTAACAATAATATGGTTAATTTACGATTCACATGATTGTATCAACCATATATATGGTTACAGTAAACATGTATATAGTGACTATAATATTACTAAAAATGTTGAAATGGTTACAGTAACAATGCACAACTATATTTTTTTTTCTGCGTGTAGATGAAAATACGTGTTGTATACTAAATTTTGACTCTGACTATACTCCAGTAGAAAATAACACCAATCTTTATTAACTACGTAACATTGATACATTGCAATTTCACTGGGAGTTTTCGAAAGCCATATTTTTAACATTTCAAAAATTGCATACAAATAAGAATAATAAACATATTTGAAATAAACTATAAAGATTTATATGCTTAATTAAGTCTAAGTAAAATATTTAAAAGAAAAATACCTGCATACATACATATGTATAATCCTGTAAAGTTGAACTTTTCCAATCGCAAAGACACTAAGAGGAGCACTATATATTCAATATTTTTTCCAACAATTCGTATTGATTCATTGTTTTTATTTTTCGCAAAACCCATAAACAAGTTGTTCTGAAAGCACATAAAATCAACAGAGTAGATTGCAGCCAGGTACATGTAAAAGTAACTAATACACCTATATATTTATATGTATTCTGCTTTTATTAGAAATCATTGTATGGAGAAAAGTACAAGCACTTGAGCTTATGAGGAACTTGATCATTAAATTACCAAATGTTCTGATGACATTTAAAAAGTGCGAACGAATTATTTAATTTTTAACTTCTGTTGGAATCAAAATATTACTCGTATATGCCAAACAACTAACTTATAAAAAATATCATAGATGGCCCATATGTGTCCATCTCGTTGAAAACGAGATACGATTCATGTCATGTGTCGGATCATTAACTGTATCTGAATTTTACTGTTTAGGTATTGTGTAGCGCAATTTGGAGATCATGTGTCATTGGTGTTCCCTTCTGTAATCGAAAACACACCCATACATTTTGAATACAACTTATTGACAGCAATATTTCTCTATTTTCATATTACAAGTCCTGCCAACCCTTAAAATATAGACAAATATTTATACTCGCAGTATCGACAAAGGTTTATTAACACAAAAAAGATAAAATAAAACAAAGTTTTTGCAATTGGATACTTTGAAAATAATAATAAAAAAAGAAACGTTAACCTTTTAAGGAACAATATAATTACTAATATCTTTCGAAATAACATTTGATATGCTGCTATCTTCATAGAAATTTTAACTCAATGTTCGTAGTACCCGAAATTTTGATGCTAATTTTTATACCCTTCACCTTCGTAAGAAGGGTATATATAAATTTGTCATTCCGTTTGTAATTTCCACAATATAATTTTCCGACCCTATAAAGTATATATATTCTGGATCCTTATAGATAGCGGAGTCGATTTAGCCATGTCCGTCTGTCTGTCTGTCTGTCTGTCCGTCTGTCTGTCTGTTGAAATCAATTTTCTGAAGACCCCAGATATCTTCGGGATCCAAATCTTGAATAATTCTGTCAGACATGCTTTCGAGAAGTTTGCTATTTAAAATCAGCAAACCTATTTTTTACCTATTTTTTTACCTATATCTGGATTACTAAGTCATTAATATAGACAATATGGATATCAAATGATAGATATTTCAAAGACCTTTCCAACGACGTATATAAGACCATAGTAAGTTGGACCTACAATGGGTCAAAATCGGGAAAAAAAATTTAAAGTTTTTTTGGCTAAATATTAAAAAAAAAAAAATTTAAATATAAAAAAAAAGTTTTTTAAATTTAAAAAAAAATAAAAAAAATTTAAAAAAAAAAAATCGAAAAAAAAATTTTTTCAAAAAAATAAAAAAAAACAGCTGAAAAAAAAGTTAATTTTGTTTACCTAAAAATATTTAAAATTTTTATTTTGAAGTATAGTTTGGTGAAGGGTATATAAGATTCGGCCCAGCCGAATATATCTCTCTTACTTGTTAATAATATAATTATGTAATAAGCATTTTATACTTAAATCATGTGGAATAACAAATACACAATAATATTGTCCATCGTATAATAGAAGTTTCAAGGGAATATTTTCTCCGAGTCCGAATAGAGTATATATTTCTTAAAGAACTTTAATAGCCACATAGAAATGCATTGAAAGAATTATAATTTAAATGTCTAAAAAATATCGAACAAAACACACACAAGCAAGAGCTTACGAATTTTTCATGCCACTCCCTCACTGTCGATACTTAGGGGTCTGCCGTCAAAACTTAAACCCGTACAAACTTAGTTTAAATTTCATGTCAAGCAAAACAGCCAGTTAAAAATGGCAGACTTATTTCAAAACAATATAAATTCTATTGTATTTATTCCACAAAGGGATAATAAATGAATAAAAATAGTCAAAAATGAATAAGAATAGTTAAAAAAGACCAAGGCGTCTTTCAGAGCAACATCAAATAAATAATGACAAATACATGAGCGACAGAAGAAAAGCATAAAACAATTTCGAAAGAGCTGTTTTTGATAATAATTGGATTTGTATTAAGTCCATGATTAGCCTATAAAGGTAATTAACACTTTATGTAAAATTTCCACTTTTGAAATGACACAGCAAAACGACAAGAAACTCAGACTAAACTCGGAATCCAATGGTGAATCCATTTCAAAAAAACCTGTCAAAATCAGGAAATTTTGCATTTTTAAGTTGGTATTTTCCATAATGATTTTTAAACCCTACACCACCGTAGTGGGGAAAGTATTATGCATTTGTGCTGAAGTTTGCAACGCCCAAAAATATTAATCTAACACCCAATTTAAAGTGTACCGATCGATTCGATTCTGAGTCGATTGTGCGCAAAGTACATGTATTAGTTTTCGCGCAAGGACTAGGCCTATTGAAACTGCTAAAAATCGGTCCCGAAATATAACATATTGTACATAAATGCTTGATTTATATAGATATCCACACAATTTTTAACACAAATGAGTTTTATATATAAAACAATAATAGCTCCAGTAGAATGAAAATATACTTTAACGATTTATTAAACATTTTAATTTCCAGCACTAAAATATGCCTGTTTTTTATAGAAAGTAAAACTAATAAATAACATTATGAAAACTTCGAAATAAATTTTAAACTTTTACTTGTCTACATATATAGTGTTACAGTAGTTTAAACATTTTTAAAAACTCGCTTTGTATGAAAATCTACACAACAGTTTAAAATTTAAACTGTCAATTTATCCGAATATTTATGCTGTGCTGCTTCTATGGTCAATTCACAAGGGCTCTTATCAGTCATATTGCCATAATGTCCTAATATATCACGACTCGGCGGCTCTGCTTAACCGACTCTTAGACATTCGGCGTTGGTCTCTGCTGGTTCGGTTCACAATAAACATAGCATAGAAAGTAGTATTATTTTAGGAAATTTTTTGCTTGAAAAGCAATAAACACAATTGTGAAATATTAGGACATTATGACATAATAAGAGACCTTGTGAATTTACCAAATATTTATTTCATTATTACTATAGTATATATCGCTCATTTGCTGCAACAACGTCATAATTCAAAAAAAGTAGTTTCGAGAAAAACTACTTTGAATGTTTAATGACATTTTACTATTTCTTAAATAAATTTTCAGCAAATCATGCGATTTCAGAAATAAAACCTGATTCAAATAGTAGATGTTAATATCTTTCTAATCTGTATTTAACCCAAATTTTTACTTGTCAAATATATGAGAAAACATGAATTTTAATTTAGATGTTTACAACAAAAAAACACTCTCACACAAAAAAATAATTGACCTTTTTGAAAACTGATAAAACTATAAGAAAGATTGAAGAACGGCGCATATTTTGTATTACTCAGTTCAAAAAACACGGCTTTGAGTTATGACGTTGTTGCAGCAAATGAGCGATATATAATTATAATTACATTTGCAGTTTCTTTTGAAATCTATAAAGAATTGTTTAAGCCTTAAACTTTAAATAGTCACTATCGTTTAATATAGAGTTTCCAAAAAATCGAAAATTTTCAAAACCGCGGTTTCGGTTATAAAAAATTTAAAATCGATCGGTTTCGGTTCGGTTTTCTGATAATTTATTAACTATTAAATCAGTTAACAATATAGGAAATGCTATACAAATTTAAAGTTCAAACTTGAGAATAAAGAAAAAATAGTACTTTTTCTTTTAATGGTACCTTTTTAATATATTAAATTAGTTAGCATATATACATTAAAGATGGCTAATATGCTTCTCAGTAAAGAAATAATCATGAATAAGGTGCTCAATTGTATTATGATACCAAAAATGGAGAACTAAAATAAACTAAGCAGTATTTTTTCGTTCTTCAAATAGTACTTTTTTGAATCTATATAAATATATAAATGTCTTTGTAAGTTTTTTTGTTTATTTGTTTGTTTGTTTGAGCATCACGCCTAAACCGCTGAACCGATATTATTGAAATTTGGAACGTAGATAGATCTTTACTTGGAAGCGTCTAGGCTATAACTTTTTTCAATACTTTTACCAGAAAGGGATAAACAGGGGGGAAAACTGGAAAAATTGGTACCTTTAGTTCTTAAACAATATTTACTAAACGGCAGAACCGAGTTTTACTACGACAGGGGTAGCGAAGCGCACCGGGTCAAGCTAGTTTTCTATAATATTGAACCTAGAATCAGGAAATTACTTTGAAATTTCAATCTTGACAGGGGTTTAAGTGTGGAAAATTTTTACTTTTTCTTCTAATGGTACTTTTTATTATATTATATTATTTTACTATTAATGATAGAGGGCATAATGAAATTGAGGTAACAAAAACTATTATTGAAATTTATATTATAATGAACCTATAAGCATGAAATTACACACACATGATCCTGACTGAGTTAGAATATAAAAAAGGGACTAGCAGGTACTTTTTCCAACTAATAGTACTTTTTGAATATTTTATAACGATGGACCTAGGAACACATGGTTTAGTGAATATGAATTGAAAAGGGATAATTAAAGGTACTATTTATTTATTGTAAAGGTACTTTTTGAATATTTTATCATAATAAACCTTAAAACTGAAAATTAGGCACAAATGATTCTGAATGAGTTAGAAATATCAAAAGGTGCTTTTAGTGGTACCTTTCTTTTGTATTTTCTATAATAATGGACACAGAATTATGACATTCATGATGCTGAGTAGGAATACAAAAAAAGTTTAGTCTAATAAATTGTTTCGGTTAAAACCGAACTGGAAACTCTAGTTTAATACACACACTGGTAATACGATTGATGTTAACTATAAAAGCGCCTACGATACACTGACTGCACAGCAAGCTGCTATTACTTCTTGTAGCTTTATGAATTATCTAACGGTAAAACTGGAATGTTCTATTTCCAAAATTATCACCTAGATGTTTTAAAGCTACCTTGCAGTGTATGTGGTCATACTTATAAACAATGTTAATAGCAGCATGTTAGCAACATTGTTGATAAGAAGAAATTTCTACCAATGGAAATGTTTATAAACATGATTACTGTTGCAAGCAGCTGTTACAAACTGTTAAATTCAAATTGATAATGCAATTTTGTATCAAAAACTTTGTATTAAAGTTTTAAAATAATAAAAGCAAAAAATATTTTGTCAAGCTAGGAAGCCTTTCTATTCGTCAATCCTGATGTTTGTATTACCTTGTGGATTCAACTGCATTTTGTGTTTTATAAGTTATATTCTTAAATTATGATTCTGTTATAAAATAAACTAATTATATTGAATAATATAAATTGCTCCATAAAATAAAGCGATACATAATGAATTATTTAATTTAGATAAATCTATTACAAAACTATTTATTTTATTATACTAAAAAATATTTAATCACTAATAAATAGGCAAATGCTTCATTCATTTGCCAGTTTTTTAATTTCACTTGAAATTTTTGTTTTTTTTATAAAAATTAATATGCATATCTAATCAAATTTGATATTGTTCACACTGTTTATAGTTGTATAGGTTGTTTGCTTAATTAGGCTGGTCCAAAATAGGGGCTATAAGATTCCGTAATCAAATTTACATATATATATATAAAAATAAAATGGTCCATGTATGTAATGGCATCACGTGAGAACGGCTGTAGCGATTTGGCTGATTTTAATAAGATAGGTCATTATTTTTTTTCGAATCCTTGGATTCTGAATATATCAGATATAGATTTTATGATTTTTCTGCGTTGTCCAATGTTTGTAAATTATTCAGCATATAATTCCTATGATCTGCATAATATTCTAAAGATTAAGATTATATATATAAGGTGGCGCAAAAGTAATCCTCCTATCAGAAAATGCTATAAATTTTGCCGATTATTGGTCAAATAAATAGTCAGCAATATTCCGCGTTCTGGAGCAGTGTAACATAACATTGTTTATTAACGTGTATTGCGCATGTGTTTACTACACAAATGTCAAAACAGAACTGACATTAGGGGTCAATCGCAAAATTTATAGCGTTTTCTGATAGGAGGATTACTTTTGCGCCACCTGTTATAAAAGAGTAACGTTACTGTTATAAAAGAGTAACGTTACTGGGCGTCAACATCGCCCATCCCAAACGCCAATAGGTAGAGACATGCATTTTGGACTATAGGTTCCCCTCTCTCTATGTAGATCTACTAAGAAGGCATTTTTGGAAATTCGAAGGTCTTCTAAACTAATACAGATACTAAAAACATTAAAAAGAGACCTTGATCTACTTAAAAAGTTAGGTTGTTTGGTACTTTTTTTAAATTCGAACCCTTTAGGAGAGAAAATTGGTAAAAACTATGTTATGGTACTTTTTCGGCACAATTTGATATTTTAAACCAATAAAAATATAAAATCATTATAAATCGTATTATTTGCTTATCAAAAAATACCAAATATAAATTTGGTACTTTTTGGAAATTCGAAGGCCTTTAGGGTAAAAACGGGAAAATAAATTTTGTTACAAATTATTAAGCCAATTTTAATATAATTGTAAACATTTGTTCCTATAGTCATACAAAAATTATTCCTATGCATACAAAAAACATGGTTTTGTTTGGAACTCGATTGCGAAGGTGTAGATTGGGCCAAATCTGGTTAAACAGTTTGGTACTTTTTTAATACATATTACATATGAACACAGTTTTGAGTCGTTTCAGATATATCTGTATGACAAACAGTTCTACCAAAATGGAGTAGTTTGAAATTAAAAACTAAATGGGCTCAAGCAGGGATGCCAGGTACTTTTAATCGCTGTCCCCAACCAAAATTAAAAATATCCCCAAAAATCCCCAAATATTTTTTTTTTCCTGAAATTTTCACAAAAACTAAACTACATATTAAATAAATCAGCCAATAACTGTTCGAATTAATTGTTATAAAATTGAGAAGGTTCCTTAAAACTAAAATTCTTAAGAATTTGTCAAAGTTTCTTTTGAAAATATTCATACTAATTGGTTGAACATTTTTTTTCCACTGCATCTCGTAACACATCGTTTCAAATCTTATATAAGGTATCTTTTTTAACCAAACATTAAGCATAAACACATTTGAGTCTAATCAATTGTAAATTGAATTCGAATTACATCTTGCACTGAACTTTACCATCAACATTTGTATTGAACTGCACATAAAATCCTACAATTAGAAAACTTTTTGAAAATACTGCTTTGGATATAAAGATTATATCATATGATATGATATGATACGTACAAGGTGGATCAAAACTAATCACCCAATGTTTTTTTGTTGTAATTTTTTTTATGAAAGAACCAAAGTTTTTCGTTAAAAAATAAATACATACAGCAAAAGAACATTGGTTGATTACATTCTTGTATATTCAATAGCATTGAGCATCTCTATTTTCTATTCACAGAACATGAAATAATGTTCACTTATTGGTAACTTATCGCTATTATCGATAATAAAACAACCTTAAACTAATTACTTTATCCCCATAAAAACCCCGAAATATTTTCAAATATCCCCAATAAAATCCCCAGTCCCCAAACGAAGTTTTCTGTCCCCAAAAACCTTACAAAATCCCCAACACTGGCAAGCCTGGGTTCAAGAGAGAAAATTTGTACTTTTTCATCTAAAGGTACTTTTTTTATTATATTACATTATTTGAATCAAGGGTATTAAGGTACTAAAATGGTTCTTTTTCGTTCTTTAAATGGTATTTTTTTATTTTTCTATTATAATAAAGCCAGAATCAGGAAATTAGATACCTATGATACTGACTGAGTTAGAATTTACAATGAAGGGACTTACAGGTACTTTTTGTCCTTACTAATACATAGTACTTTTTGGATAAATTAAAGCCTTTATGATTTTTAGTGAATGAGAATTCAAAACTAATATTTTGTAATGGTACTTTTCGAACATTTTATAACAGTGAACCTAAAATCATGAAGTTAGGCACACATTGCCCTAAATGAGTTACAATCCATAAAAGGTGACTTTAGTGGTACATTTCTTCCTCTTAATGGGACTTTTTGTATTTTCTATAATAATGGATTTTTAAATATGAAATTAAGCATTCACGATGCTGAGTTCGATATGTGTTTTTAAGGGGAATTTTTTCTTTATTCTAATGATAAGTTTCCAATGAGTTCGGATCCACTTAAGAATGAAGCAATAAACATGAAATTCTGGATATGTTATCCTAAATGTGTGAGAATTCACAAAGGAAGACTTAATAGTACTTTTTCTTTCTTCTAATTAGTAAGGTGAAGCGAATTGGGTCGGCTAATAGTAAATAAATGCTGGCCGCGTTATTAAAAAAAGTCAAGTTTTCAGAAAAGTGCTTTAATGATATCCTAGCTAATCCTTAGCAAGATTATATTTTGAAAGTGTATTTCATCGAAACACATATCCAAACATAAGATTCTTTCCAATACAAACTTGTAGTATTCTAATGTGGAATTTAATGCACTTAAATTATCAATAGATATATAGATTATAATGTGTATTACAGATTGACTATATGACACAATTGAGATAATTGTGCGCGTTCGTGTATCTCTATCTGTATGGGAGTTTGTGTATCTGTGCGTTTTTTTTTTTTTTAATTCAGCGATATGGAATAGTTTATGTTTATAAACTGCAAGATTTATGAATGCAATTTGTTTAAAATGCAAGTTATTCTCAATGGTCGGAAACAAGTGATGAATTACTCGTTTGCTTGCTTGATTGTATGTAAAAAACATTGTATGTGTTTGAATGTCTATGGATTGGTTGAATGGATGTATAGATACATTAAATTCATAAAAAATAAATAAATTACATAAAACAAAAATGAAAAAGATGTTCATACGTACATATAAATATAAATTACAATAGTAATTATTTTAACTGATTGATTTGTAAAAGTTTTGTTGAGCATGTGTGTTGTTGTTGTTTTGTATCATTGTTTGTTGTTCACATAAAATATTATATTTATTTTGTTGTTGTTGTCCGAAATTAATTGAAAACAGTGTGATTTTTATCACATTTTTATTCAAACCATAAATTAAATGAAAATAATGGAAAAATTTGCTATGAAATTTTATTGGAAAGAAAACGAACGAACCACAAATAAAAAGGTTAATGTAGGCTGTTATTACGAGTAATTTAATTGTAGGTTTCGGTTTAAAAATGTAATTAATATAGTATGTACGTATATTTAATCGATTTTCTATATTAAGCTAAATTATATGATATATGCAATTAAATAATGTAAATAAATCATTTTAAATATGTATAATAAAATTATAAAAAAAAACATATTTGGCCCATGGGGGGATCGAACCCGCGGCCTTCGCGTTATTAGCACGACGCTCTAACCAACTGAGCTAATGGGCCATGTGTCTATTAGATGGCAAAAACTATTTATTTCCTAATTCTATGAAAAATATTTTATTTATTTTAATAGAATGTTTTAAAAAGTGTGGTGTAAATAATGTAATGTTCACCATTTTTACAAAATGTCTATTAATGAGGTTTTCCACTACAATACTTTGTATTAATACAAATCATAATTTCAAAAACTATTGTAGATAGTGATAATCCAAAATTAGCAATTATTTAAAAAATGTTCATACAAAAATACATTGTGACAATCTATTTGATTTTGTATTATAGACAATGCAACCCTGCACAGTGGGATAGAATCAACATTTTTTTGGAAATAAATCTGACATTTCTAAACCGAGGGCATAGCCAAGTAGTATTCGGGTTTAAATTTAAAATAGGCCCTGCAAATGCACCCATGACGGCGCTATAGGGGTTTCAAATTTCGACATGTCAAATTTTTAAACATATGTAATTTTTTTGTTTCCTAACCGATTTCAAAGATTTTTATGTTTTTGGAAAGCGCTCGACAAGGTCTTAATTGCAAATATTAGGAACCATATGATCGACATTTATTCCGAACTAATTCTTTTTGTTTAGATATTCATGGTCATACAAAATGCCACTTTGAAACTCCGTCCTTCAAAAATATTGCACTTTTTCATATTTTAGTATAAAATATCATAAAATACCCATATACGGTACGGTTCGGTTTAGTAATACAAAATCAGATTTTTAACAAATTTAACAGATTTAACCATACAAATGCAACTTACAAATTCCATTTCACAAATATAATTAGTATGAAGACATTTAAGATAACGACATAGAAAGCTTTTGGCATCATTAGCTCATGTTAAAATCTGAAAATCATAACATATGTTTCAACATTTAATATTAAAAAAAAAAAAACTTGGCCCATGAGGGGATCGAACCCGCGACCTTCGCGTTATTAGCACGACGCTCTAACCAACTGAGCTAATGGGCCACACGAAAATTTCCCAGAATTATTATCAAAATGACAACAGTGGGAATTAGTTTGGTTCCCTTGTTTCGTTATCATTTCTAATAAAAGTATGGATTTCTATAAATCTAATAACAGAACAAACTTTGAATTATAGAAATACGAAATTCTATAGAATACAAAAATTACTCTTAACAAACAAATTAAATCTAGTTTTTATTTATTTAATTTTAAGTGTTTGTTTTAACAGATTTGACCCCAAAGTCCATGAAATATGAAATTAATAATTAAATTAGAAACATGAGCATTTGTTACAAATTTCATTGCAATCTAAACCTCAATTGATATTTAATACAATCGAGAAAACAATTTTTAATTTGTTTAAAATTCGTTTAAAAATGTTTTGAAAATGTAAAATTTGGGATTTGCGAAATATTATGATATTTTTTATTTTAATCAATTTATTAAGGAGTGAGATCGTAAAATTCTTAACACACGTTTTTCATTAAAACTTTTAACCCAAGTATTATTTGATATTTTTTTTTTTTTTTTTTGATCACGTTACCTTTGTAAAACATGTCAGTTATTATGTTTAATGTCAATTATGTTCATTTGTTGTTAATCTTATTAAAATGAGTAACGAGAAAAAAGTGCGTATTAAAATTATTAAATATTTTCAACAAAATCCAACTTGGTATTACAAAAAGTTGACCAAACAATCAAAGGTCTGCCGTCAAACTGATTCCAATGTTATTAAACAGTACCGGGAGAACTTGTCCGTTGATAGAAAACCTGGTTCATGTAGAGGAAGCATTTTCTAAAGAGCTCCCAACACATCCGGTAGGAAAGCAGCCCGGTTAGGTCAGGAAAGCTGCTAAAAATTTAGAAGCCAAAAACAGAGCACGGAAATTGAAGTCAAGTATTATAAAAAAATATTCATGCTGCATGCATAATGGATGGCAGATTTTTTGCAACTCGCTGGTCAATTTTTTTATGTTGCTGATGGTCGAGGGAAGGTTCAAGTAAAGTTTAGGACCCAAAAGCAGACAAAATTTTCCAAAAAGTTCTTGGTATGGCAAGCAATATGCAGTTGCGGCAAAAGAAGCCGAAAATTTGTTACAACGGGCTCTATAAATACCGAAATTTACATCAAGGAATGTTTGCAAAAAAGGCTGCTTCCATTCATAAGACTTCATAATGTGTCCACTTTTCCTTGGCCTGATTTGGCATCCTGTCACTATGGTAAACAAGCCCTTGAGTGGTACAAGAACAATAATGTTGTATTTGTACCAAGACAGGCAAATCCTTCAAACTGCCCGGAGCTAAGGCCAGTGGAGAGATATTGGGCTCTTGTTAAAAGAGAATTGAAGAGCACAAAACAGGTGTCCAAAAGTGTGGTAGATTTTAAACGGAGATAGACTACCTGCTCGAGCAAAGTGACAGAAAGCACTATAAAAACGTTAATGGAAGGGTTTCCGAAAAAGGTTCAAAATTTCATCACTAGTGATTAAAACTAGAAAAATATTTTTTTGTTTTTGTAAATGGTAATAATAATTTCAATCAAATAAAAAAAAAATTAAAACTGTAAATTTAGTGGTTTCATTTTTATTAACATATATGTATGCTAAGAATTTTTCGATCTCACTCCTTATTTTTATATTTACAATTGGTCAATTCACAAGGACTCTTATCAGTAATATTGCCATAATGTCCTAATATATCACGACTCGGCGGCTCGGCTTAACCGACTCTTAGGCATTCGACGTTGGTCTCTGCTGGTTCGTTACGATAACACAATAAACATAGCATAGAAAGCAGTATTATTTAAGGCCATTTTTTGCTTGAAAAGCAATAAAAACCATTGTGAAACATTACGACATTATCACAATATGACATGATAAGAGACCTTGTGAATTGACCAAATATAAAAAAAAGTGTATACTTACAATGATACAAAAATAATTTTTAATTTAAATCCAAAACTCAAACAAATTTAGCATTTTAATTTTAGACGACGGAGAAAAATTTAAACCTAGCACTGAAAATCGATAAAGTCCAAATATGTACATATTTCAGAAATGAACTATAGATACGACTCCCAAGAATCAAAAAGTTCAGAAACTCAAACTGTAATTTACTGCTCAAAAACCTTTTTTACAATATTTCTTTTCATTTATTTTTTTTTAATGTTTTCAGTTAAATCAAATTTTAAAAATGCAACAATTTATTGATCATCCATATTCATATACCAATTTCAAAGAACTTATTTCTTCTTCAATAATGTTGAGTAGACGGTGGCGGGAGCAGCATAAGCAGCAACTGGGGCAGCACTGTACACAGCAGGGGCAGCCACATATGAAGCAGGAGCGCTATAAACAGAGGAGGTATAGGCTGGAGCAGCTGCAGCATAGGTGGTGTATGCGGGAGCGGCAGCGGAGTAGGTTGTATAGGCAGGGGCAGCAGCTGCGTAGGTGGTATAAGCTGGAGCAGCAGCTGTGTAAGTGGCAACTGGAGCTAAAACATGTGCTGAAGCAGCAGCAATGAAAAGAGCCAAGCAGATAAGGAACTAAAAAGGATGATTATTTTAATGGTGTAATTAGTTTTATTGCAATTCCTTTAATATTGTAGCAAACTTACTTTCATTTTGAGTTTTGTTTGTTTAGAAGACTGTTCTTTGCAATGGAGCTGAATGAACTGATATCGTTTAAAATTTTCTACACTTCTTTTATAGGGACAAAATAATGGTCAAATATGTTTGTTTGTTTCAATAATTCTTGTTAGTTTCTGTTGCCCTTGTTTGTTGGTTATTTCATTTTTTCATCAATTAAAATACATTTGTGTGTACATATATTTAACAATACAAATAAATACTTATAATGTCATTTATTTTTAACACCTTTGTTTGTTTGCTTATGTTGAAGATCTTTACCTCCGAAATGTGTGAAAAATGTATTTATTTATTTAAATTATAACAAGTTTTATAGATTAATTGTTTGAATACTTCTACATATTACGCAGATCATGTACAAATGATATCAATGTATCCGGATATTTGTGCTGTTCTCCTTTCCATTGTATTCGTTGTAATCCGATCAAATAATTGTTTCGTTATTTCCAATTTAATTTGAACTTGTTTGTAGAATTAGCGAGTTTATTTAAAGTTTGTTTTGAATTCTGTAAAAAAAATTGTTAAAGTCATTTCAATTATTTTTAGGTTTCAAAATGGGCCATTGAAGAGTTTTATCGTACATTTGACTATTTGTTTACAATTATTTATAAATTGTTTTATTTAATATTCGAAAGAAAGTCCTTTAATTTACCGAATGTATTAAGGAAATTTTAATAACTATATATATCAAATTGACTATTGAACATTTGTCGTAGACCCACAAACACAGGCACGGATCCAGGTCAACCATTTGGGGGGAAAATAATGTAAAATTTATTTAAAATTTTTCTGTTTTCCTTTTTTATTTTAAAACTATTTGGTTTTGCGGGGCAAATTTCCTTTCCCCCATCCCGGATCCGTGCCTGTACAAAAGTATATATATTCTGGGTTCCTATAAAATTCTAAGACGTTGTAACTATATCCGTTTGTCTGTCAGTTAAAGAGACGATAAGGGGTAAAATTTGTCCGAAAATATTTTTTTGGTCAGAATGTTTAGTTTTGAAAATGAGCAAAATCAGTCCAAAACTGATTTAAAACAAATAATTCTATGTTAGAATTTAATAAAATAACTTAAAATTTTTTCCAAAAATTACTACGAACATTTTTGAACATAAGCGAACATTTTTGATAGAAAAATTAAAGCGCCTTTCAAATGATTCAAAAAACATGCGAGAAATATGAAGAAAAATCATAAAAGCTTTTTATCCGAGAACGATAAAAAATTTGAGAAACTGTATATTAGAATGAATCTAACTTTCATTTAAGTTGGAAGTTTTAGATTCGGCACAACTGAATATAATACTCTTAAGCTACGTGTACACGGTTGCCAGAAAAATGTTCAGAAAATGGTTAACACAACCATGTGAACTTTTGTTGAAACATATTGTTGTTAACCATTTATTGAACACTTTCCTAACAACTTTGTAAGATCTGACAACCGTGTACACGTAGCTTTACTTGTTTCGACTGCGTTCATTTCTCTTCGAGGAGTCAAATGTAGAATTGGATTTATTTATATCCAACATATTTTGATTCTACCCCACTGTGCAGTGTATTACAGTAACAGAAATTTTACTGGAAACATGTTTTCCTAGAATTTTCTAATCATATTCATTCTAATTTCCTTATAATAAGGCAAGAGTGTTAAAGTCCTTAAACAATTCCTTATAGATTTCAAAAGGAACTGCAAATTTAATTATAATTATATATCGCTCATTTGCTGCAACAACGTCATAAATCAAAATATGCGCCGTTCCTCAATATTTCTTATAGTTTTATCAGTTTTAAAAAGGACAATTATTTTTTGTGTGAGAGGGTTTTTTTGTTGTAAACATCAAAATTAAAATTCATGTTTTCTCCTATATTTGACAAGTAAAAATTTGGGTTAAATACAGATTAGAAAGATATTAACATCTACTATTTAAAGCAGGTTTTATTTCTGAAATCGCAGGATTTGTTGAAAATTTATTTAAGAAATAGTAAAATGTCATAAAACATTCAAAGCCGTTTTTCTCGAAACGACTTTTTTTTGAATTATGACGTTGTTGCAGCAAATGAGCGATATATACTATAGTAATAACGAAATAAATATTTGGTCAATTCACAATGTCTTTCATCATGTCATATTGTCATAATGTCCTAATATTTCACAATTGTGTTTATTGCTTTTCAAGCAAAACATTTCCTAAAATAATACTACTTTCTATGCTATGTTTATTGTGTAACGAACCAGCAGAGACCAACGCCGAATGCCTAAGAGTCGGTTAAGCCGAGCCGCGGAGTCGTTATATATTCATTATGACAATATGACTGATAAGAGGCCTTGTGAATTGACCAATTATTTGATCGAATTACAACGAATACAATGGATAGGAGCAGCACAGCATAAACATTAGGATAAATTGATATCATCTTTACATGATCTGTGTAAAATAGAATACTTAGTTTGAAATATGAAAAAATCGTTATAATTAAAATTTTTTTCATATTGCGTAGCTAAGATCTCTAACATAAACAAACAAACAAAGGTATTGAAAATGAATGTCATGATATTTATTTATATTTTTAAATATACATACATATGTACAAATGTATGTGATGAAGTAATTTTAAAAACGAAATAACCAGTAAACAAGAGCAAGAATTATTGAAACAAAGAAACATATTTGACCAATATTTTGTCACTATAAAAGAAATGTAGAAAATTGTAAACGATATCAGTTCATTCAGCTCCATTGCAAAGAACAGTCTTCTAAACAAACAAAACTCAAAATGAAAGTAAGTTTGAACAATATTAAAGGAATTGCAATAAAATTAATTACTCCATTAAAATAATCATCCTTTTTAGTTCCTCATCTGCTTGGCTCTTATCATTGCTGCTGCTTCAGCTCATGTTTTAGCTCCAGTTGCCACTTACACAGCTGCTGCTCCAGCTTATACCACCTACGCAGCTGCTGCCCCTGCCTATACAACCTACTCCGCTGCCGCTCCCGCATACACCACCTACGCTGCAGCTGCTCCAGCCTATACCTCCACTGTTTATAGCGCTCCTGCTTCATATGTGGCTGCCCCTGCTGTGTACAGTGCTGCCCCAGTTGCTGCTTATGCTGCTCCCGCCACCGTCTACTCTACATTGTTGAAGAAGAAATAAGCTCTTGGAAATTGGAATATGAATATGGATGATCAATAAATTGTTAAATTTTTAAAATTTTAAGAAAAAAATAAATAAAAATTGTTTTAAGGGTTTTGTGCAAAAAATTACAGTTTGTGTTTTCAAATTTCGGAACTTTTTGATTCTTGGGAATCTGACAATTTTATAGTGCTTTCCCGAAATACATATGTATATAATTGAATTTTTCGATTCTTTATGCACCCTAGGCTTAAATTTTGTTTGGAGTTTTGGGTCAAAATAGCAATATGTTTCAAAAATTATAAGTTAAAAAAATTCTAATAAAAAATTGTTTAAACGAAATTTAAACAAATTAAAAATTGTTTACTCGATTGTATTAAAAATCAATAGAGGATTAAAAATACCACATTTTACGGTTATACCTATTATGGATTAGCGTGGGCATCGATTTAAAATTAGATTTCAATGATATTTAGGAATTTGTAACAAATGCTACTAATAAGTATTAAATTCATATTTCATGTACTTTGTTAACCCTTTTATCTGGGGGTAAAATCTGTAAAAGACTACAAACACTTACAATTATTATAAAGAAAAAATACGATTTGTTTGTTAAGAGAAATTGTTTAAATTTATTTCTTAAAAGAGCATTTAAGATAATGTTTCATAATTTTTTTTGTTCAGCTACAAAATTGTTTCTAATATTTATCTTAAAATATATTTAGGTAATAGGTATACAAGATTCTGTACTTTTTTATTCAACCTGCCTCAACACTGTTGTCTTAATATGTAAAAAATCGCTATGGAGACTTCTAGGACAATACAATATATATTGTATATTATATATACTTTTGAAAGGTATATTAAAAAGGCAAACTTTAAAGTAGAAACGCTTCAAATATGGGTAGCTCTTCTAACACTCTTTTATGTTTATTAGGCATTTTTATTATCTTTTTATTTATTATTTATATATTTCTTTGACTTTTACATGCAAAACACTTTCAACAATTTTACTCAAAAAAATGTAATGGTACAACAAGACTTGAGAATGTATTAAAAAAGATAAGCCTTTTTCAATATTTTATTTTCAATACTTTAGAAAAAGTTGTGCATAATAAGAGTTTCTAAAGCATTGTTAAAAACTACTTGTGAATTCATATTGTATAAACATTGTTATAAAAAGTGCTAAAATCAAGTTGTATTGTAGTTTAATTACTATATGGTATGTTGGGTAGTACAAAATCTGTGCATTAATTTGTTTTAAATAAGTGAACGTGCATGGTTCCAGAACTTAACTTCGTCTTATTTTGAGACAATGAACTCCGAAATAATAAAAAATATTGTTACGAATGTGCAATGACGATTTGAGTTTAACGGTCTGTAACGACTGCCTGCAGCATTCATTTTGTTTATAAACACGTCCATCATAAGCATTCGGTTGTTGGCATTGTTTGTAAGTATGGCAACACTAAATGTTTGGGCTGCTGGCAATGACATCGAAGGCTCTGGAATTCGAATGTACTAGTATGTCCGTTAAGAGCAATGTATAAGATTCCCGATACATAGCGCGTGTATAAATAGTGGCAGAGGTGGCAGTGGTGAGTTGAGTTTATCATTGGCGCTGTTAGAGTTAACATCAACTGTCTTGTGCATTTAAGGTTGTACGTAATAGAGTGTGTGTGCATTTCTGCGAATTGATAAACGTGTATAAAGACACTGAGTGAATATTTGAATAATTGTTGGTGTACATTCTAAATAAATAAAGAGTTGTTACAATTTTAAACTACAAAAACTGCTTTTATTTGCAATCAAAAGTATCCGGTTTATTTAAAGGAAATAAACCGCCGTTTTTAAAAGGTAAAAACGTAACAATATTGTAAATGGTGTTTTCCGTATTATAAAAAATTTAAATATGCAAGCAAAATCCTTCTAAATACAGTCTTAAATTAATTCAAATATACTTATATAGGAAAGTGTATAATTACTCAAAAAGCTCTTCGTATATTCATATTGATTCGCTGCTTTTGTGAATGGTAAGAGTTTACAGAATATGCAAGCAATTACATGCATTTTGTAACAAAACACTTGCTGTGGTGAATCATGCAATGACAGTTTTCGTTTAGTTTATGTATAGTGATAACTCAGTATTCACTTTTACAAAATTATAAATATGTCACTTGAATGGTATTCATTAGGGTATTCACTCGATTAACCGCCAATCGGTTAACCGATTAATTTTGGTCGGTTAACTGTTCGAATAATTCAAAATTGACGATTTTCAAATAACAAATAAACCGATTAATTTGTGTCGATTAACCGATTAACCGAAATTTATATTTTTTTGCACTTTATATAGAAATATAGTTTTAAGCACACTAATTTTATATATTAACTCATGAACATTAACTGCTAGCAATAGTTTTTTAGAAGTACAGCACACAAATTTAAAGTAAGGAATTTGGAAATGAACTTTTTTCTAGAATGTACTATGATTATCTTTGTCCTAATGAGTCAGAGGACGACTTGATAATAGATGAATCTAAAGACATAACTGAAACGAGTCTTTTATCAGAAACTATTAAAAGTATTCATAATCTAGAAATATACAAAAAGGACTCCAAATATATATATGAGGATTTTGTATGAGAAATTGGATATTCTTTATAATGCCTTACTTTTGATTTCTCCAACATCTAATAAGTGAGAGAGTTCTTTTCAAGTCAAGTTTTATTAATATTAATGAAAACTCAGAAGATCTCCCTAAAATCCTAAAAAAACTCACAAGTGCATAAAAAAGGTCTCAGATACCATATTTTTCTTTTGCTATTACTTATTTGGTTTTATTGAATTGTTATGTTTTATTTGTTTTTTATGTTTTTGTTCTTTTTATTAATAAAATTCTTAAATAGGTACACAAAATTCGTTGTTTTATTCTCAATTTAAAATTAAAATAGAAATTACTCGGTTAATCGAATAATTCAAAATTAACCGATTAATAACCGATTAAATCTAAACCCCGATTAATTATTTGCTCGATTAAGCGATTAAATCAGAAACCCGATTAATTGAATAGCCTAGTATTCATGCACATCTCTGATGTTAATTATTACAAGACAATTATGAATGTTCAAGTCATTTTCTGAGAGGGACCTTGTATGGGGACTAGGGACAAATGTTGCCCAATTTTCGCATAACTTACAGTATAATTTCATAGAACTTATAACTAATTTGTGCAAAAATTTATCAGGATTGCGCATAATCAACATATTTCTCACAAAAAAAAAAAAAAAACAGTTTTCCGGGGAACATTTGTATGGGGGATAGGTGAAATCATGGACCGATATTGCCCGATATCTTGTCAACAGAGAGTAAATTTGGACGGAGAGCTATTTGGATTTCAGTTAAATAGTTCCTTTCGTTTGCGCCATATCGTAGTTTTAACAGGCAGACAGATGAACGTACATAGCTATGTAGATAGTCTCAGAATCATATGAGGACCCAGAACATACATATATACTAATATGGGTCTGCGATAAATATTTCGATGTGGTACAAACGGAATGACAAAATCGATATACCCCCATCTTTTTTTATGGTGGATAAAAAAAATTTCCAATTATTAAAGGGTCACGGGTCCCTCTAAATTTAACCCATTTTATGTTGAAATTTATTTTATATACTCCATAAATTTCCCATTTTTGGGATTTTGAAAGATTTTTACTATTTAGCATTACATAGTACACTTACGTGGACTTATCCTATTATAAATAATAACGGTCTAATTCATAATAACTTAAAACAGCTTTATAAGTCGTTAATAAGAAAAAAATCAAAAAACTGTATTCATAAACGTTTAATAGTCTTATAAATCTGTTATAAACCATTCATAAATTTGAAATATTTATTGCAGCTTCAACACTACTATAAACCAACTTTAAGGTATTCTTTTTACATTTTATCTGGAAAAAAGGGAATTTTAAAGATTATTTTTTATAAATTTGCAATAATAGACGATACTATTGCAATTAACAAACGTAATTTTAACTCCGCTGGGGAATATGTTCCAATATAATAATATATGATTTTGTTTCAAATTCCTCCGGCAGTGAGCTATATGAGGTTCGCAAGTGAGTTTGATTGCCATTTTTGTCATAGTCTTTTAACCTATAACGAAATGTAGTAATAAAATGTGAAAACATTGTGGAAGGAGGTCCACACAATCTAATATACCCATTACGGAATTAAAATTATCTGTTTCCTTATATAAATTCATTATATTTTGTTAAGAATTAACAAAATGTCAATAAAAATAAATTAATAAAACAAATTATAACACAGTGATGTTTATTTTATCACAGAATATTCGTCATTCGAATACTTTTAATAATAATTGAAATAAAATATATAAAAACGTTTGTATATTAATACATTTTAGCTTAATATAAATTTACTAGAATCAGATATACATTTTTTTATCTAAAAATTAGTTTTTATCTTCAAAAATGTATTAATACTAAAAACAAACAATTAAAAAAAGAGAATTACCGAATATTTTATCCTAACGAAAAAGGGGAAATAACTGAGAAGCATTGCCAGATTAGACAAAAAACAGTACATTACTTATTGTGGCTTTAACAAACGTTTATGAATAAAATAACTTTATTAAAGGTTTATAAAGCGAAAGTGTTTGTTAACAAATTTGTGTTTTAAATCTACAATAAGGTTTTATTATGAATTAGACCGTAAATATCTTATTAATTACATATAACAACTGTTTTATGCTAAATCTGTTTCTAGTCAAAGTTTATATTTAGGTTAGAATAATTTAAAGAATATGTATACATATATAAGTACATATTAGAGCGACTCATTTCGAAAATATTTTTATTTTCTTCCAAAACAACACATATAATATGAGGTATCATTTTAAAGGGCTCATCCAGCCGCACAGAAATTAGTATTTATCATGTCCAAGCTTACTCCTAATAAAGAGATATTCCATAGTTTATACGATTTTTCAAGGATTTTTTATGAAAAACTTTATTTTTTCGAAAATAAATTGAAATATTTAAAGAAATAGTTTTACTATCAAAATAAACAAGTAAGAGTGCTAGAATCGGCTATGCCGAATCTTATATACCCTTCACCTTTGTTGTGGATGCATTAATTGCCCATTTTTAGCGTATAGCTAAATAAATATTTACGGTCTAATTCATAATAAAACCTTATTGTAGATTTAAAACACAAATTTGTTAACAAACACTTTAGCTTTATAAACCTTTAATAAAGGTATTTTATTCATAAACGTTAGTTAAAGCCACAATAAGTAATGTACTGTTTTTTGTCTAATCTGGCAATGCTTCTCAGTTATTTCCCCTTTTTCGTTGTTAGTGTTGCTTGCAATTAGGATAAAATATTTGTTAATTTTCTTTTTTTAATTGTTTGTTTTTAGTATGAATACATTTTTGAAGATAAAAACTAATTTTTAGATAAAAAATGTATATCTGATTCTAGTAAATTTATATTAAGCTAAAATGTATTAATATACAAACGTTTTTATATATTTTTTTTAATTGTTTATTTTTAGTATTAATATATTTTTGAAGATAAAAACTAATTTTTAGATAAAAAATGTATATCTGATTCTAGTAAATTTATATTAAGCTAAAATGTATTAATATACAAACGTTTTTATATATTTTATTTCAATTATTATTAAAAGTATTCGAATGACGAATATTCTGTGATAAAATAAACATCACTGTGTTATAATTTGTTTTATTAATTTATTTTTATTGACATTTTGTTAATTCTTAACAAAATATAATGAATTTATATAAGGAAACAGATAATTTTAATTCCGGAATGGGTATATTAGATTGTGTGGACCTCCTTCCACAATGTTTTCACATTTTATTACTACATTTCGTTACAGGTTAAAAGACTATGACAAAAATGGCAATCAAACTCACTTGCGAACCTCATATAGCTCACTGCCGGAGGAATTTGAAACAAAATCATATATTATTATATTGGAACATATTCCCCAGCGGAGTTAAAATTACGTTTGTTAATTGCAATAGTATCGTCTATTATTGCAAATTAATAAAAAATAATCTTTAACATTCCCTTTTTTCCAGATAAAATGTAAAAAGAATACCTTAAAGTTGGTTTATAGTAGTGTTGAAGCTACAATAAATATTTCAAATTTATGAATGGTTTATAACAGAATTATAAGACTATTAAACGTTTATGAATACAGTTTTTTGATTTTTTTCTTATTAACGACTTATAAAGCTGTTTTAAGTTATTATGAATTAGACCGTTAAAGTTTTTCCAAAAACCTTATTATTTAATTACTCCCAAATGATATTCGAGTATTTTGTAATTTCAAACAAAAATATTTCCCGTAAAATTATTTTATTTATTATTAGTTCACCAATGGGAAGATATTGGTATATCAACATTATTAATTCCCTACAAACTTTTAGCACATATTTTTGAATTCGCCGTTAAAGCTTGCTATAGTAATTAAATACTGATTAATAATTGCCAAATTAAAAGGTTAAAGAAATATGTACAATCATCTCAACCATTAATAAGAACGACTTACAAAGATTTGCATATTTTCAAGTACGTACATAAAATGTAGACTTTCTTCATGCATACACAAGACATATTAAAACCAAGAATGTATTGGTTTTCTTAATTATGTATTAACATTTTAATTAAAATGTTTGTAAATGTAAACATATTTAATACATCATTAATACATTTTATTTAATGTAGGTACATTAATATGCATATATTAAATTACATTAACGCAGCAACGATAACAAAATTTTAAAACATAATTATAATATTAAACAAAAAACAAATAAACCAACAACAATTAAAGCAACAGCAGCAATTAAATATTCTGGATATATGTATTTCAATAAACCACATAAAATGTTAAAATAATTGTTAATTTTAGCCAGAAGAATACAACAACAGATCGATTAGAGAACAGTGATGAAAAAAAAAAGAAAAACCACAGCAACAAATACAAAACAAAAAAAAATTATATGTGAATTTAATAAAAAATAATCCGTTTATCTGTGTTGTGGCTAATCATTTCTGATTGTGTATGTATGAATGTGTGTGTATCTACATATTTACTTTTGAAAACTATTAGATACATTAGTTTTCTATGTAAATGCTTTCACCCAAATCAAAACTTTCACTGCGATTCTCATATGTGTTTCCGTGGTGTAGTGGTTATCACATCCGCCTAACACGCGGAAGGCCCCCGGTTCGATCCCGGGCGGAAACAATATACTTTTTTTTTTTTTTTTTATTTTAATTAAATTATTTATTTTATTCATTCATAACAACCTTATTATAGATAGTTATGCAAATAAATAGTTTATTGTCTATTAACTAATGAAAACTATATTAATAATATAAATATGTATTATACAGTGCGAAAAGAATAAACATTTTATGTAAAAATATAATGATAATGATGCTAATCGTTTGAAAAATCGATACCTTTATTATACCCACCACCAAATAAATGGGGAGGTATATTGATTTTGTCATTCCGTTTGTAACACATCGAAATATTGGTCGTAGATCCACATTCTAAGACGAATTAGTTTCGTTGCCTCTAGGCACCAAAGTGGGTGCCAAAAATCTGCTACGAATTTTAGAATTCTAAAAATTTTTAAATTCAATATGTAAATCAGTAGTTATTTTTTTGTTGTTAATTAAAAAAAAAAAAACGGAAAGTCTAATATAACAAAAACAAAATTAAGAATACCCTACACTAAGTAAATGAGCAAAAATATTTTTCTTTTAAAATTTCAATAATTTATATTCGTAAGTGATTGGGAGTGGGAGCTATGACCAATTATGAACCGATCACCATGAAATTAGGTCGGGTCATTTATGTCTATATGAAAGTTATTTATGGTGAATTTTATGTTGATACCAACATTTTTAGGAGATTTATGTACGTTAAAGTGATTTTCGGAAGCGGGTCTTATATGGGACCTATGACTAATTATGGACCGATCATAATAAAATTAGGTGACATGAATTCTGTATGTATTAAACTTATTTGGAGAAATATTTGTGTACATACCTATATAAATAAAATATTTACGACCGATAAAGTTCAATTTCGGGAGGACATTTGTATTGGGGCTAGGTGAAATAATAGTGCGATTTCAGTCATTTTTAATAGGCTTCGTCCTTGGGCAGAAAAAACTATATGTACAGCCAGCCAGACGGACGGACGGACACTGTTTAATTCTGAGTCGATCGGTATACTTTAAGGTGGATGTTACACTATTATTTTTGGAGGTTACAAACATCCACACAAACGCAATATGCCTTCCCCACTATGGTGGTGCACAGTGGCCTAGAAACGTTTTTTTTTTTTTTTTTGGAAATAATTCGGTATCTCGGGAACTATTAGAGATATTGCTACGAAATTTAACATGGTTGGAGCTGAGGTATTTTTGAGTTGATTTGCAGTTGTTCAGCTTCCTAGCGCAAGTGCGTTGCTCCTCAAAGTTGTTCACCTCGGGTCTCAATTTTTTTTAAAAAATCGCCAAAAATCCATTTATGATCGGAATGAGCTGAAATTTTAAATAAAAATAGCGCTTAAGAAGATCTACAAAAAATATGCTAGCATGTGCAGGTTATCTCTATCAGATGAAGAGATATTTAGGTTTATTTATTTATTTTTTTTTGATTTTGCTCGATTTTTTTATGGTTGTTTAGATGTGGCGGGCCTACGAAGGGTCAAATTTTTTTCTGTAATATTACCTATATTGGTGATGAAATTCTAAATAAAATTAATGCAACTTGCTAACAGTTATCTTGTCCCTATAAAAAGTTAAACGCATCCAAAGTTGGAACATGTAAAAAGTGCCGTATTTTTTAAGTTTTTTCCCAAAAAGGTCATATACATTTTCTTTTGTAGAAAAAAATTTTCTTCGAGATTATATACAATTTGTATATGATCCAGAAAATTTAAGAATTTAATGCTCACTTAAGCGGACACAACACTCACCAGACCTATCCAAACTTGGCCAATTTAAAAAAAAATTCAGATTTAAGTAAAAAATTTGAGTTAAAAATTCGAAAAAGGCAAAACACTGATTCTCAAAAAATCTTCACATTTGTATAACCCAATATGCTTCATAAATATCTAAAAAGTTATTTTACTATCACACGGTAAATAATGTCACAGTAGGCACTTTTCTAAAAAAAACTCAGTTTTTGGACCACATTTTCCCCGGTTGTGGATTTTAGGTATTTGAAAATGAAAACTGTCAAAAATTATAATGTCGTTGACTTAAGGATAATTAAGTCTATATTAGTTCCAAATTTTGTTATGATATCTAAAACCGTTAAAATTTTACATTAATTCAAATTTTATATTTTTCTTCATGAAAAATCACCATATTATAATTTGTTAAGTATTAAAGTAAATGACGTCCTAAAAATTTATAAATTTATTTAATTTTACTTAAATATCAATCTCCAAGTCCTATGGTTTTCAACAATATCAAATACTTATATAAAAAGCCTGTATTTACTCCTCAGAAGTTCCACAAACCTTGCCCCCTTTGGAAATTTTGTACAGTTTCAAATGTAAATTTTGAATTCAAACATATACTGACTTAACAGAAATTTTGGAGTAACAAATTTTGCATGCAATATATGAAAAAATGTACCCAATTTCCAAAGGGGGCAAGGTTAGTCGCTGCACGAAATGCGTAAATTTAAAAAAAAAAATATTTTTTGCCAAAAATTAAAATTTTTTTAAAAATAATTTAAGCAAAATCGTCTAATTCTGCAATATTCAAAAAAACTTTAATATATTAGCTATGATCAAAGCCACTTTCTGTAAACAAAAAAAATAGAATTTTAGAATTAATTGCATAATCCTTTAAATATCCCTAAATATTATACTAAAAAGTGGTACTTAATTATAGCTCAACTCCTATAAAAAAATTATTTCCGTGATTTCAGCTTTGTGTTAAATCTTTTAGGCATCTTGACAGTTATGAACATTAAAACAATATTCCTAAAAGGTATTTGTGAAATCATGGACCGATTCGAGCCGATTTGAAAACATTATTATACGTTTTTAAATAAGCTATTTTAATAGATATTTGTTCATATAAGTATTAGAACATAAAATCAAGTGGTGGTTGGGCAAAAAGTGATACTGAAAAAGGGAATCTGTTTGTTAATCATTTGAAAAAAGTATTTACACTGAACCCATCAAATGAAGTAATTGAGTTGCCACTTGTTGTACCCCATTTTGGAGCAGCCGTACCCATACGTTTTGAGATTCGAGAGATCGAAAAGGCTATTGATGATTTAAACACCATTTTTAATGCTATATTACGCCTTGAATATTATCCTAAAGAACGGAAGGTTTCACTGGTTACTATGATACCTAATCCGGGAAAAGATCACACAAAAGTAGAATCATATAGACCAATCAGCCTATTGTCTAATATATCAAAGCTATATGAGAAGACACTCATGAACAAGTTGTACCGATGTTAATTGAAAACAATTGTATTCCGAATCATCAATTTGGATTTAGAAGAAAACACAGTATTATCGAACAAACCCATAGACTTGTAAATGTTGTAAGAAAAGCGATTGAGGAAAATAAATATTGTTCCGCTCTCTTTATCAACATTTCTCAAGCGTTTGATAAAATATGGCATGATGGTTTAATATATAAACTGAGTCAAAATTTACCCGCAAACACATATACGCTATTGGAAAGCTATTTAACTGGTCGAACATTTAAGGTTAAAGAAGGAGAAGAGGGAGTCCCCCAATGCAGTATCCTGGTAGTCTTTTTATATTTGATATATTTGTCTGATATGCCAACTAACAATCGCGCTCATAACATTTGCTGATGATACTAATATTCTAAAGGTACGGTCAGACACAGCTAATATTTCACGATTATCGTCAAATATTTCATTGTCTGAATCTGAACACAAATAAAATTTAGAGCAAACAACAAAACAGATGATTTTAGTCAAACAAATTTATTTGTCGGCAAACAAAATATTTTCTTAATGTGAACATAGTGTGACCACTAGCTATATAAATACATAAAAAATATATAATTTGATCTTACAAATCTATTTAAGGTTAACACACTTATTTATAATTGTAAAACAATTATTTTATTACAGATTTATTGAATTTTGTTATCATATAGTGAATATAATTTTTCACTTTTTGTTTGACCAAACTGCTGCGAAAAAGAATCAGTAAATATATTTGCCGTGTGGTCACACTATATCAAATACTTTCATGAAATAATTGTTTAATCAAATAGAGCAAACAAAGAAAATTATTTGCTCAACACGGCGGATTAAAAAGGAGATTATTTAAATATATTTGGTACTAAATTAAAAACAAAGTTGCACTATTTTTATTCTTTAACTACAATACATATCAATATTTCTTGTAAATTTCTTATTTAAATTATTTTCACTAAAAAAATGGCATCAATAAATGAAGTCTTCTTCTTCACATACTGGGAGAAAAACTAATTGAAGACATGAAGTCTATGTTGCGATTTTTTGTATTTGTATGCGATTATATTTGTATACGTATAACATAGTCTGATGTTTGATTGTTTTTTTACATGTAGTTTTTCTCTTTACAAAATTTAAAATTGCTCAAATGAATGGAATATTTATTGAATTTAAAATCAAAGAAAATAGTTTAGACATACATAAATATTATGATTGGATTGCAATTAAAAATTAATTCTTAAACAGTATGATCTGCTTAATTTTTTTTAATGCTAATATAATATTTGTGAACATTCAGAATGAAAAAAGTTTGGTGAAGTCCTGTTCGATTAATAATTTTTATTAAAAAAAAATAATTTCAATTATGAATTTCATTTTTCCTTCTACATAAAAGTATAGTTTCAACCAAAGTATAACAAGTAGTCCGACTCTATTTTTAAATATTACTCTCTCACATAAATGAGTACCGTGTGAATTCAACACCCTTGTGAAAAATGTACACATCAAATGTCTCGATATTTTAAGAAAAAATTTTCGATTAAATATAGTTTAATTCTCGTTAATTCTTTAACACACAGAATTTTATTTTACATTTCTAGCACATTTTCATTTCGTTTTGCGTCCAATATATAGTTAGGCACTGCTGTCAAAGAGTTGGACTACTTGTATGTACTTTGGTTTCAACATTTTAAAAATATACTTTTTCTTTTTAACAGTTAGCTTATTTGATTATTGTAAAGTTCATCATAGTAACATTCGTTTTGTTTGAATAATGCGATTTTTAGTTCAAAATCCAAACAAAGCCAAAACAAATACAATAAAATTCCAAAATTGTTAATTATATTAGGGATTTTTTGTAGATTTTAAGTACAATTATACCTACAAATTTTAATACGTTGATAGTAATATAATTTAATAAATAAACTTTTAATATTATATTATTAAATTGTTCAAGCTTGAGTTCTTTTCGCGATTTGTTTTCATTATTTTGCGATTTTTATTTTAAGATATAGCAACACTACTTTTGCGATAACACATGATGCAACAGCTGTTATTTGACGCTGTTTGATCTTGCAAATGAATTGCAAGATCAAATAAAAAATTGAGGAAAATATTTGCTGTTTAGTGGTCACACATTGGTCACATTACAAGAAAGTTTTCTTATAGGCAAATAAATTTGTTTGACCAAATTCAGCTGTTTTCTTGTTTGCCGTGCAAAAATATTTTCTGTTCAAACTAGGAACATAAAATATTTGACGTTAAAATAAAAGTACTGAAATTTCACAATTCTTTCAAATATAAAGCAAAATCTAGTAGTAATTTACCTTCTAGATATGTATTTTTTATTGATGAAAGAAATTAAAGTTTTTTTTACTGCTTTATTTAATAATTATTTAGAAAAATTATTACCATAAATGTGACCACTAAACAAATATATTTTCCCCTTCGTGTGTTTGATAGTATTAATATGGCAAATAAATGTGTACAGTGTGACCACAAACTCAAGCCATGGATTATTTGATGTAATTTTGATCAAACACATGAAACATTTTGTGTCAAATAATTTGCGTAGTCTGACCTTACCTTAAGCATTCATGAAAACCCTCAAGAAGCATTTCGTTACTTACAAAATCACATATCTGAATTAGAAAAATATTTAAAACAATGGAAAATTAAAGACAACGAGCAAAAATGTACACATATAACATTTACATTGCGTAGAAAATCATGCCCCCCTATTCATATCAATAATCAAACAATAATCCAACAATCGGAAGTTAAATACCTCGGAATACATGGATCGTCGATCGTCGTCTTACATGGAAAAGTCATATAGATGCAAAGTGAAATTGAAATCAATTCAAATGAATTGGCTCATTGGCAGAAACTCTACGCTTAGTTTAGATTTTAATCTTCTACTTTATAACATGATCATAAAACCGATATGATGTTATGGCATACAGCTATGGTGCACGGCCTCAGCGTCAAATGTAGAAAAGATCCAAAGACGCCAAAACAAGTTTTTAAGAATGATCACAGTTGCTTCCTGGTATATCAGAAACGCGAATACAGAGATCTAAACGTGACCCTTGCAAAAACTGAAATAACGAAAAATGTAGAAAAATATTTAAAAAAACTTGAAATTCACCAAAACCCACTGGGCCGCAACATATTAGATAACCGTGGCCACACTCGATTAAGAAGGAGGGATACAACAGACCTAATTCAAAGACTAGAAGGAAGAATGCCTATTTAATCAAAGCAACAATGAATTAATAATTTTTCGTCCGGCACTAGCTGAACTAATTAAATTATAATTATTAGATATAAAATTTGAAATACTTGTTGTTAGTTCATTAAGTAATGAAGATACAATAAATAAAAAATAAAATTTCGTTGGTTAATACAGGCGGTGTTTTATTTCCAAATTCTACTAATTAATAGTTTTTATTAATATGCATATCGAGTAAATCATTAACAATTTCATCAGACAAACATCACCTTGGACATTATTTGTAATTGCTTTGAGCTGATGAAATGTTGCTTCGATATCGAAAACGTGATAAACGAACATGATGACGACAAACTTGTATATTTTTTTCTATTGTCACATTTTCCGCTCACTTACATTTTTATTGTTGTTGGCTGGGGATTTTCCAACTTTTGGCCATAGAAGTTGACAACATAAGAAAGAGTTTCTAAGAAACAATGTGACATTGTCGACTTGTTAAATGAACGACGGTTGCTGTGAACACAAGATGGAAAATAAACAGTACCAGTTTTGTATTTTTTTTCTTTTTTGTTATATATATCTTGAGTTTGTTGTTGTTTTTTTTTTTTGCTTTCGCATCAAATCATTACGAAACAAGTGACAACGACTTTGGCATGCGGCATGCAATACGAACTGAACTCTTTCATTCATGTTTGTTTTTTCATTCATTTTGTTTTTCTGAATGAAACTGAAGAGCAAAGTAACAATAAACCTCATCTTTGATTTTTTTTGCAGCTGCTTTTATTTCAGTTGTCGCTAATTGTTTGCAAATTTCATGCATTTTTTATTTTTTGTTTCTTTTCTTTTTTTTTTTTTCATTTGTAGAACACTACTTTATGAAAATGGAAGAAAATAAAAAAACGAACAAACTAAAATGTATAATTTTTATTTTTTCCCTAAAGTGTCGTAACATTTTAACATTCTTTTTACCAAGCGACGAACACTGAGAATAACTCTTTGTTTTAAGTGTCATTTGAGGAAGAATCCTTTTAAGATATTATAACAGGAGACTAGCTTAGAATTTTGAGCGTAAAAGTTTAGAAACTCTTATTAGTCCTTATTTGAGGATAAAAATTTAATATTTTCAGCTCTGTCTCTGTATTATGTGGTGTCATAATGACCTGATAACTCTAAGATATTAGCCACGATGCTAAATTCCTCTATTAGGGTCAGATGCGGATTCACTTTATATACCTTTGGCACTATCAAAATAATCAGTTGAGAACTGTTAACTTTTAAAGGCAGACTTCCCTTTTTTATTGTACAGTATAATTATGTATTCTTTTTATTTTTATTTATATTAATTTTTTTTTTAGTTTTCTTTTTCTTGCTCATAAAACTTTTGTATTTTTAATTGTTAGCTAATGATAAAGTTGCTCCTGCACAACAACTTGAGATACAAATTTAAATTTGTTTTATTTATTTGATAAAGAACTAAATAAAGTTTTAATAGTTTAACAGTGTCTTCTACTTTCTTTCATGTTTATGATTTAATTTTATCAAATATTTAAGAAACTAACAAATTTCACAGGACATACAAAAATTCACACACATTGACATACACTCATACATGTGTATTTAAACAATAAATAAAAAAAAAATATAAAGAAAAATCTATGAAAGCATTTCCTTTTTATACCCTACATCACAATAAATACTCTCCCATGAGTATAGTTGTGAGTATAATTTTTTTAAACACACAATACTAGTGCTCCCACAATCTCCTCAAATTATACCAATCAATGACTGAATCACCTCCTGAATCGATTAACTGATGTCCATTTATCTGTTTGACCATCTCGCCATGAAATTTGGCACATGTACGAAACCAATTGAAACAGGAAATAATCAATTCATAATTTTCCCTACAAATATTATTCCAAAAAGATCGGTCATAATTGATTATAGCTCCCAAATGATGCCCATATTTGAAAATAATGCGAATATTCGTCAGTACTGAAATCAAATTTAGTAAAACATTTTCATATAAACAGAACACAATCAATTTGTTTTCGATCTGACCGTATTTGACCATAATTAAGGAAATCTCTTGAATGCTCATTAATCTCATATAAACGTTGCTAAAAGGCCATACGACTTCATGATATCGATAAACTAAATCCATACTAAATGCTAATAAATTGTGGTCTACATTCAATCGATCGCATTTAAGTATTCAATATGTTCACCTCAGATAAATCGTTCAGACTATATTCGTTCAGGAATGTATGGATTAAGAAATTAAGTGTCAGAAAATTGTTTCCTCCTTTCAGCTGGCCCTCAAGCTGCTGCAGTAACTCTTAAAAGTATGGTCAAGGTTCCTTGCTTACCGATTACAAAGCTATTTGTTAACACTATCAGATTTCGCTTTTGGTAGTCTCAAGTTGTATTGCGAATGATACTATATCTGAGACATTGAAACTAGTGCAAGATACTTGCCTGTTCATACATTCTAGATCTCCAGCATCCAGAGGTGAATGTAGCTATTAAATAAAGGTCTATTGAAGTTAGGTTAGTTCAGATCCTTTGAATTGTATATACAACATATATCCTTTCCACGAATCTAGAGATCCATAAGTCAATATACAGATATAGTAAACAACTGTAGATCTCTTAACATTGTGTTTTATGTTCAGTTTCCATGGTCATTTATAGTCCAAAATAATAATAATATTGTTACGAATGTGCAATGACGATTTCAATTTAACGGTCTGTAACGACTGCCTGCAGCATTCATCATGTTTGAAGGCACGTCCATCAGTAGCATGCGGCTATTGGCATTGTTTGTAAGTATGGCAACACTAAATGTTTGGGCTGCTGCCAATGACATCGAAGGCTCTGGAATTCGAACATACAAGTTGTGTCCGTTGAGAACATTGTAGAAGATTCCCGAGAGATGGCGTGTGTATAAATAGTGGCAGAGCTGGCAGTCGTGAGTTGAGTTGATCATTGTCGATGGTAGAGTTCAATTGTCGTGTACATCTGTGTTTGTACATTATAAAGTTTGTGTGCACATCTGCGAATTGATAAACGTGTATAAAGACACTGAGTGACTATTTTATTCTGTTGTTGTTGTACATTCTAAATGAATAAAGAGTTGTTACAATTTTAAACTACAAAAACTGCTTTTATTTGCAATCAAAAGTATCCGGTTTATTTAAAGGAAAGGTAAAAACGTAACAATATAGATAATTCGCTTTGCATGATATGACAGGTTCACGGTTCCGTAACAGTGGTAGTCTGATGCTTGGTAACTTGGACTATGTTGTAAACAGAAAAAGGTCTGTTCTGCTCGGTTCAACTCGTGGGAAATGCGTTGGTCATGATATCACTAATCACATCCAGTAACATTCCAAATTGTGAGGAAAATGAGGAAGAGGAATAAACTATCCTACACTTCTTATGTAATTGTCCGGCACATGGCGATCAACGGGCCAGTCTTTTAGGTGAGAGATCCTTTGGTACCCTCTCCGGGCTATCTGTGAAGGAACTAAAAGGTGCATATATGCCTTTATTAGAGAAAGCAGGTGGTTGATAAAACCGGACTTGCAAATTGCACCTCATGGCGACTCGGCAACTGTCACATGAAGGTCTGCGTTATCTTACTTACAAGATCTTCTCCTCTAACTCCTCCCATTTTTTTAAATTTCCTCCTCTTGCCTACTAAATCTATAGAATTCCTTTCTTCTACTTCTATTTCTCTCCTCTCTCTGTTTTCATTTTCTTTTCAGGTACCACAAAGGTCTTTTGAAGTTAGATGTAATATAGAGTTCAGATCCTTTGAAGGACTAGTCAATATGGATCTCAAGCCCCAGTTTTTAACGAAAATCGAGCTACAGATATAGTAAACAACTGTAGCTCTTTTAATACTGTGTTTTATGTTCAGTTTCCATGGCTATATTAGTCCAGAATAATATATAGTTATTTCTCACTACCTGATATGACAGGTTCACAGTTCCGTAACAGTGGTAGTCTGATGCTTGGTAACCTGGACTATGTTGTAAACAGAAATAGTTCTGTTCTGCTCGGTTCAACTCCTAGCCCAATCTCTGTGGGAAATGCGTTAGTCATTATAACACTAATGACATCCAGTAACTTTCCTGGAACCATAAATAAAATAAAAAACATCTTCTCCTCTAACTCCTCCCATTTCTTTGAATTTCCTCCTCTTGCCTACTAAATCTATAGAATTCCTTTCTTCTACTTCTATTTATCTCCTCTCTCTGTTTTCATTTTCTTTCAGGTACCAAAAAGGTAACGATTATTGGACCCAAGTGAGCTGTACCAACGAAGGTTGTGGACGGCTGCCTGATAACCTAACCTAACCTATAAGCAAATTGTTGATTTGTATAAGATAACGGAATTAGTGTCGTTTATTGTCCAAATCAACAAGAATCGATATAACAGCGATTAGTCATAGTAGAAAGGAGATCATTTGAATTTTCTCTGCTCCTAATGATAGCACTCGATTTCAACATTGTCACTATCTATTACTATTTCAACATTGTCACTATCTAGCTGCTGATATATATCCGAACACCTGCATTAAATAGGGAGAGTTGTTACTTATTTCAATTTATGTGATCATTCAATTTCCCTTTCAATCTAATTTAGGTAGGCATGTCAAAAGTTCAAGAGCCCTCCATATTATGGCTTATATACAGTGTTCTCTCTCATAAGCGGACACCTAAGGGACTGTCCGCTCATATCATATAAATGGTTGCCACAAACAAATACAATGTTTTGTGTAACCATATATACGGTTGATACAATCATGAGAATCGTAAATTAACCATATTATTGTTACCACAATCATATATATAGTTACTGTGACTAATATATTGTTAAAAATGTTGAAATGGTTACAGTAACCATGCACAACTATATTTTTTTTCTGCGTGTACTTAGCTTATGTTTCAGGAACATGCGTAATGAACGTAAACCAGTGAGTTGATCTTGGAATAGGCTTGTTTTATGATGCACTCCTATCTTAAAAAGTATCCAATTATGGTCTGAAAAAGACCTCTTATCTGATAAACTTCACTTATCGACTGTTAATCTAGAGTTGCCATTTTCAAGTAAATAGATTTTCAAGTAAAATATCCAGTACTTTTTCATGCCAAACGAAAAAATAAGATTTCGAATGTGGAAATATAAAGTAAGCTTTATTTCGGTAACGGTATTCTAGCGTTAACGGTACTTGCAGTTATTTCGATAAGGATGGCTTAGCAGTAACGGTATTTGTTTTTAGGTAACGGTATGTTAATGATAACGGTTATTACATTCATCCTGAAAATAAGCTGACAAAGTTGGTATTGTATTGTTGTATTATTTAATTACACTGTACAACACAAAATAAAATTACAAGTTCCGGCCTATAAATTTTGACAAAGGAGACAAAAAGAAAAGACACGTGTTTCGACGTTTTGAAAGTTTACATCTGAATTTCATTTGAGGGGGGGTTAAAGTTTCCCAGCTCTGGCACATTCTAATTGTTAGTCGGCATAAGAAACCATGTCACCCTTACATTTTAGGTATCAAATGTGTTCAGCAAATTTATGTAAAATATTACGGAGAACATTTTTGTAGAATATATTAAACCTCTAACTCCTCAAGGTATGGGTCTTTTTTGTCCTTCTTTTAAAAAAGAGCAAAAACCACCTTTAGAATAGGGATTTATGGGGTTAAAATGTTCCGCAAATATATTATCCGTGAAATTTTACTATAAGTCCCTGAATACACCAAAACGGAAAATTTAACAAGAAAGTCAGAAATAAGACACAACAAAAGAGAGCTTAGGGTTAATTTCGCATTTATTAAGAATTTTATTTTAAGTACCCCAAAAAATGTCTAATTGTATGGAAAAATTTTATTTGTTTTGCTATTTCTGATTCAGGTGAACATAATGATGCTACTTGCTACGTGTGCCAAAATAGTCCTATATTAAAGTTGAATAGATATAAGCGAAAGAGTTTTGTATACAAAGCTGTACCATCAGCCATGCTCCCAGTTCCACATTCTGACGAACTCCCAGTACCTGTGCTACAACTTCGAAGTTCTAGTCATTTTATTGATGGAACAATCGCTGAAACAGGAACCTTTTAAAGTCTTCATCTTATTAAAGGAATAATGAATGCAATGAGTTTTGAGTATAACCACGAGGACTGGCGTATATTTATTGATTCATCTAAGAAGAGTCTGAAAACTGTACTTCTTTCTTACGGTAATACCAAAACTCCTATTTCATTTGCCTATGGAATGAACATTAAAGTATGCTATGATTATATAAAATTAATACTGGACTCCGAAAATATGAAGACCATCTGTGGTGACTTAAAAGCCGTAGTTTCCTTTCAGGTATGCAGGCCAGATACCTTTTATAGATGTCTTCTCCTCTATCAAAATTTATGGGTCGGACTTTGTAAATTTGTATTTTTATAATTACAATTATTTATAGCATATCGGTAAGGGTATTTAGAGGTAACGGTATTTACGATTATAGCGGTAACCATATTTTAACGGTAACGGTCATTTCAGTTATTTCGGTAACGGTAACCACTAACGGTCACCACTAACGGTAGTTGAACAGAAAAGGTATTTTAAGGGTAACGCTAGCTTACCTGTAACGATAGCAAACATTGAATGAAGAACATGAGAGCAATTATTTCTTGTGGTGCAGGTTTATTATTATCCATGTAGATTGGGGCAATGAAGAATTTTTTTCTAGGACTGCTGTCTGAGAAATGCTGGGTACGGAATCCTTATAAATGAGATTCTCTATTCCCACATAATCATATTTCATTAGGCATTCTTGTTTATCTTGTCACTGCTTCAGACATCAACTTATGGCTCAAGACTGGAAGCGAGAAAGTCGCCTTTTATTTCAAATGTTTGGGCCCACGAGTATGCACGTAATATGATTAACCATTCCAACAGTGACTGCGTACGAGGTTTAGACAAAACATACAACCTGCCCGTGTCCTGGCATCCGAGAGGAGCAGTTAGCGATTTGTTACTAGTCATACAGGTTCTAGGCACTGCTACCAACAAAAATTAGCGAAACCTTTTGTTGGACTAATTTTCCTTTTATCGTGATTTTTAATCGATGGTAGGGAAGTCTTAACCTTATTTTAATTTGTTTTACTTTTGTCTTATTCAGCATATCAATATGCATTGTCGTTACTGGCAACAGTGGCAAGGTATCGACCAAGACCGACTATATCTTGTGTGTTCACACATGTGCTGAATAAATTTTGATAAATTTTAGTTGGCTATTTATTGGTGTGAGCTTTTAGTTTGTTAAAGTAAATCTTGATTTTTATTTTCTATTTGGCAAACAAAACTCAAGGCTGGCACTTTATTGTTTGTAAGTCAGTTGTTCACGAAGGATTCATCGAAAGAGGAATTTTTATTCACATACATCATTCATACAAGAACAATCTGTAGTAGTTGTTTATTATTTTAAATTTTAGTTGTTGGTTTTATTTCTTTTTTTATATTTTGGAAAAAGACAAACATCATTGTTTGTCTCACATGAATTATGGCAGTTCACTGGCATTTATAATAGTAAAAGCTTAGCTTATGACCCAAAAACATTTTGGGTGAAAGAAGAATAAAATCAGCAGAAATTAAAAAAGAAAATAAGCTAAAAATCTATTCTACTTACAACTAGTCATTTCAGTTAACTAACATTTGGAGCACCATTTCCAACGAAAACAAAACTAGGTGTCCTTTAAAAAACAATTAATTGTATGGTTTTAAGCCAATAAATTTATTGCTTGAAACTTTTAAACTTGTATAAACTAATTAAATTTACACAGATAACTATCGCAATTCTTTTCAGGTTAATAGAGGAGTTTCACAACTTTTTTCAGTTGAATATGAACAAATTTGGTTCTTTGGATATTGCTTAAATAAAATATTTAGAAAACAAAAACCCAAAACTATATTGTAATTCTAGTGTAGCTACAGAAGCTTAAAAACTATGCAAATATACTGGAGGCACACAGTGTGAGTAAATACAAGTGCATTTGCAACAAGCCTCATGCAACTAATACTCGTACTTCATATGGTTTTGTTGGTAGAACTTGTTTGTATGTTTTTGTATCTTGCCATTATTGTTGCACTTTTTTTGTTTAAAAGATTAAAATACATAGATGTACGTATGTAAATTGTTGTGTATCTATGTATGAAATAGACATTCATATATTTATTTATTTAGTGCACACAAACATACATAAATATTATGAATTGTAGTTGGGATCCCATAAATATAAATATTGTAAACATTTATTGCCAGCAACAGCCAACACAACTTTTATTCTATTGGCAAATTTGCAAGTTGTTCTCGTAGTCGTATTGTATTGGGTAGTGCTCCTTGTTTTATTTATGACCATCTCTATTGTTTTCATAAAATTTTTATTTTCTGTTTTTTTAAGTTATAGTGTTCAGGAGTTCGTATGGGAAAATTAAAGCAATAGGGTTTTAATATGTTCCTATTTTATTCTTAAGTAAGTAGTTAAATATTCTTTCAATCACAATTTTTTCCGAATAAATGAGTTTTGATTAGTTAAAATAAAGCTTTTAAAATCACTAACAAAATTATTAATGACCTAAATAAAATAAGTAAGAAAGTATGGTCGGTCAAGCCCGACCATAAAATACCCTACACTAAGTAAATGAGCAAAAACATTTTTCTTTCACAATTTCAATAATTTATATTCGTGAGTGATTTTCTGAAGTGAGCTTTATATAGGAACTATTTGGTTACATGAATTCCCTATATATAAAACTTATGTGGAGAAAAACTTGTGCAGATACCTATATAAATTATACATTTATGACCGATAAAGTCCAATTTCGGGAGGAAATTTGTATGGGGGCTAGCTTCAATATGCTTGGTCCTTGGGCCGAAAAAATTATATGTACCAAATTTTATCGAAATATCTTCAAAATTGCAACCTGTACTTTGCTCGCAAAGTTTACATGGAAAGCCAGCCAAACAGCCAGCCAGATGGATGGACATCGTTTAATCGTGAGAAAGTGATTCTGAGTCGATCGGTATACTTTAAGGTGAGTGTTAGACTAATATTTTTGGGCGTTACAAACATCTGCATAAATCCAATATACTGTTACGTTTAAATAAACCGAATACTTTTGATTGCAAATAAAAGCCATTTAGTAGTTTAAAATTGTAACAACTCTTTATTTGTTTAATATCAACAACAACAACAACAGTTCAAATAGTCACTCAGTGTTTTTATACACGTTTATCAATTCGAAGAAATACACACACACACTTTATAATGTACAAGTATACACTGGCAATGCAGTTGATGTATTTACTTAGCGATGCTTCAAATTAGACTCAATCACTACCCAGCAGTTCTAGGAGACAGTTCTAGTGAGTTTACCCATCATTTAGGGTGGGAACTAGTTACTTAAATAGCTACGTGACTAGTTATTTTAATACGTGCACGTCCTAAGCAGGGGGTCAATTGAACCTTATTTACTACAATGAGACTGTCTAATAGCTGGTCCAAAGTAGTCAACGCATTGGATTCACATACTGGTTAAATAACATCAGTTACATTTCTAGCTACCTAACTGGAAAATTGATCAGCTACATAACTAGTTATTTTAACATGTACGAGTGCTAATTGACCTCAAATAGTCAGCTAAAATACATATCATAGGCCGTCCAATAAACGATGGATTGCTTTTGGTGGGTAGAATAACTACTTTCTAAAATGGAGTACAAAATAAACGTTGAAAGTGACTTCACTATAGGTTACTAAGAGACACTAACGTGACTATTGACTTCATGCTATGTTACATGGGATATCAGTATACTTAAGCAAAAATAAAAATTCACTGTATGAGAATTATATCAACACAATTTGTATAAAACCAGTTTGAACGACTTATCAGACAACACGTTTAAAGTGACTACACTCCAGATTACTTAGAGACACTTAAGTGACAATTGTCTTCACGCTAGATTACCTGGAATGTATAAAGTAACCAATTGTCTTATCTCTGCACTACAAAGAGCACATACGTGTCAAATGACCAAAAAATATATAAATTGGAGTCAGCCAAGTGATAAGACATTTGTGACGATTACTGTCTATAAGGGATACATTGACTACATCTTAACTGCTGGGTATTGAAACGCAGTTACTATTTATACACACTGCCATCTTCATGTGAATAGGCGAGATTGTTCTTAACGGCCAAAACTCGAATATTCGTATTCCAGAGCGTTCGATGTTAATGTAGGCAGCTTAAAAACAATGCTAATCGACCGTATGCTATCAACATTGTTGATAAGTAGAAGCTTCTACAGATGGACGTGCTTATAAATATGATGAATATTGCAGGCAGTCGTAAGAGACCGTAAAATTCAAATCGCTATTGCAAATTCGTAGCAAAACCCTCCCCACTATGGTGGTGTAGGGTAAAATCACATCTTATTCAGAAGCTCATATTTAGGGCACTTAATTCTGTTAAGATACATATATTCACATTGTTGTTATATCTTACAAAATAAGCGTATTATTTTCAAGATTGTTTATTTTGACTTGATTTTTGTAAGCCAAATAATGTAATAATAAGCATCTTTTATTAAGAAGAGAGTTGAAATACGTTTCGGATTACTACAGTATTTCTATCACAAATAGTTATATTACTGGTTAGAACATTTTCAGATCAGAAACAATATTTGGAAGTGCTATAAAGAAAATTTTCTGATGAATGTAGATTATTTGAAAGTGCTTTTATTATATTGGAGTTTTCGGTAAAGTCAAAATTTTTTTTCCGTAATCTTAAAACAAAATGCATAATTGGATCACAGTTTTTTGTATTTATTTATGGTATCTTCATTAATTAATGAACTAATGAAAGTATTTTAAATCTTATATCTAATAAATTGGCATTCTTCCTTATTGTCTTTGGATTAGGTCTGCTGTGTCCCTCCTTCTTAATCGAGTGTGGGTTTGGCTGAATTTCAAGTTTTTTTAAATATTTTTCTACATTTTTAGTGATCTCAGTTTTTTTTAGGGTTTGGATTTTTTTCTACATATGACGCTGAGGCCGTGCCTCATAGCTGTATGCCATAACACCATAGGCTCCATTAGTCTTTGCGTTCTGTAACGTTTCTGTTCTGTACCGTTCTGTATGCTGTTATAGTGTAGTTAGTTTTTCCGTAAAACGTAACAGCTGTTTTTTAAATAAAAACCAAAAATCCAACTTTTGTTACTATTTTTAGTGTCTCTTGTATTCTTGTGAACATTTTTATAAATACATACATTGTTTGTTAATGAATTAATTTGCAAGATTTAATTTAAACTAAATTTATTTACGTACATCAGTACAAATTTGTACATATTTTATAAAATGTTCAATGTTTCTTGAAAATATTGTTAGTCCCGGTCCACACTGTGAAACATTTGCTGTTAAACCTTTTTAAATTCTCTTTTGAAACACATTAGTGTCCACACAGTGAGTGTTTGCTTTTCAGTTTTTGACATGTGTAAAAACACTGAGTGACTGTTTGAACTGTTGTTGTATAAATAAAGAGTTGTTACAAATTTTAAATTACTAAACCGGCTTTTATTGTAGTATCTGGTTTATTTAAAGGAAATAAACCAGTTTTTAAAAACGAAACAATTGGTGTCAGAAGTGGGATGGCAGCACTAAATTTTGCGTCGATTAAAGAAAGCTGAACGACGTCACAAAGGAAGACAGCTACATGCTACCAAGAACTGACGACACCTGGACTCTGCAATGCTCCAGTCACATTCGAGCGTCTAATAGAAAATGTGTTGAAAGGACTTCACTGGAAGACATGCTTGGTGTACCTCGAAGAGATAATTGTCATGGGGAAGTCTTTCGATGAACACCTGAAAAACCTTGAAGAAGTCCTTAAACGAATATCTGCGGCTGGACTAAAACTTAGCGTAAAGAAATGTGCATTGTTCCAGAAAGAAGTTAAGTATTTAGGGCATCGCGTAACAGCAGACGGCATATCAATGGATGAAGATAAAGTACGAGCAGTATAGGACTGGTCTCGTCTGAAATGTGGGATGCAAGCATTGCGTAAAAGCCAAGGAAAATGCATATAGAGTCCAGTGAAGATTGGTCTGTAGCGCAGAGAAATGACCCCATACTGCCAAAAATAATATCGGCAAATGAAGAAGGTGCGCCATTCGATCGGATTGCAATGGATGTAGCAGGCCCTTTCCCTGACATGCCGTAAACGGTTACCTTCTGGTGGTTATGGATTATTTCAGCAAATGGCCAGAGGTATATGCCATACCTAATCAAGAAGTTAAAACGCATATAACCGTATTTGTGAACAACTGGGTGTGCCGTTACGGTGTTCCACTGGAGTTGTATTCTGATCAGGATAGAAATTTTGAATCTGCCGTATTCAAAGGAATGTGCGATTTATATGGAATAACAAAAACCAGAACAACGCCACTGCATCCTCAATCTGATGGCATGGTCGAAAGATTCAATCGCACTCTGAAGGAGTATTTAAGAAAAGTGGTGAAGAATTCGAATATTCAAGAATTCGAATATTCTAGTTTTAAGATCATTGTAGAAATAGAGCTTTCTAGATGGTAATACAGTTTATATAAATTGGCCGTGAGAACACCACAAGAGTGAGTCTAATTTGAAGCATCGTTAAGTAAAGACATTAACTGCATTGCCAGTGTATACTTGTACATTATAAAGTGTGTGTGTATTGCTGCGAATTGATAAACGTGTATAAAAACACTGAGTGACTATTTGAAGTGTTGTTGTTGTACATTTTAAATTAAGAGTTGTTACAAAATTTTAAACTACTAAACGGCTTTAATTTGCAATCAAATGTATCCGGTTTATTTAAAGGAAATAAACCACAGTTTTTAAAAAGTAAAAACGTAACAATATTATACTTTTTATTCATTAGTAAATAATAAATATTTCTCTTTCAAAAAATGTTGGCACCACTGCCTTTGTATTGATAGCATTTTTCTATGTATATGACACCAGCTGTTTTAGCTGTCACTTAACATTGCTGTTTTCAACATATTCATCCGTAACAGAACGGCAACGTTACAGAAAAACTAACGACATACACAACTTCCCATAAGCTAAAAACAGCTGATTCGTTTCGGAATGGAACGCACAAACTAATTAGGCCTTATGCGCCCAATTCAAAAAAGTTTTCGTATTGCATTTAACCATAATGTTCAAATTGTTTTACATCGATAACCCCTTTATATCTTGATCCCAAGAAAAACATAAAATTTGTTGCATAACTGAAATCCTAAATTTAAAATTTTTAACATTTTGTTAAATAAAATTTTAGAAAATGTCTAAATTTCTTCCGAATAAATCCATTAGGATGAGTAGAAACAGATTACCCAGTACTGCAGTATACGCCCCGAATGAGAAGGTCATAGACAAAGACTAATCCACATCATGACAAATTCTAATCGTTATAAGGGTGATCATATAGACACCCGCCTTATGGTAAAGTGAAATTAAAAGTCACCACCCACCAGCTCGAACATGACATCATGAGAGAATGGATTCCCAATTACAGATAACTGTAAACGACTGTTATCGATATAGAAAATCATTTGGAAAGAAAGCATAATGACTTTCAGTAAATAATCAAAATTTTCAGAGTTTTCTGCCACATATCCCAAGATAGTTGAATGTCTAGTAGTATCTGGATTCAATGCATGATAATGATGATCCCAGTGTTTAAAGCCAAATGTCTGTCCATTTGCATCATAATTACAAAAGCCCTTGATGGCTTAACACACCCGTGATCATTAGTGAAGAAGTATGCCGATCAATCGATGATGCCACTATATGTGGATTTACGAAATACTGTCCACCAAATTAACGCTTAATACATGTCGCAGAGTAATTTCGATTCAAAACCTAGGTGCTCTCTTGGAATAGGAATAAATGACAATAAGTGAGATCGATTGGGTGTTTATGTTCCATGATAGTTTCGAGTTTAAATTGATTCATAACAACTTTGGTTTGTCCTACAGCCAAAGAAGCATTATGAAATTATCCTAGTGGTTCCCATTCATACACAGAGAAAACAGATTCGTGATAGCAACCGAATTTGTTGCCAATCGAATTATTTTACCTTAGAGACCGAATTTTACAGTTGTGGCTACACAGTTTTAAAAGGGATAACAAAAGTTTGGTTGCTTTGACCGAAATTCTTCTTTGGCAACTGACTTTCTGTTGATAGAACCGAAAAATTCTATGTTTTCAACCGAATCATTCGATTGGCAACAAATTCGGTTGCTATCACGATTCTGTTTTCTCTGTGTACTTGATTTTTTTCTGATGTGGTCTGGATGTTTTATAGAACCATTGAACCATACTTGTTTGGAATTTAATCTTTTCGCTAAATAGTTTAGGATATTTATACAATATCAACTTTAGTATTTGACCCTATACGGGAATATGACCAGTTATGGATCGATTCTTAACAATATTTTTTGGAATAACTTATGTTTGCATTAAACAAATATGTATTGTTACGTTTTAACCTTTTTAAAACGGTGGTTTATTTCCTTTAAATAAACCTGATACTTTTGATTGCACGTTTATACACGTTTATCAATTCGGAGAAATACACACACACTTTATAATGTATAAGTACACTGGCAATGCAATTGATATCTTTAATTAACGATGATTCAATTTAGACTCACTAATGACTGCAACCTCTGTCACTATTTATAAATACGCCATCTTTCGTGAATATTCTACAATGATAGTAATGGACACACTAGTATATTCGAATTCTAGAGGTTACGATGTTAATGTTAGCAGCTTAAACATTCAGTGTTGCCATACTTTCAAATAACGCTCAACTCAAAGCTTTTATTCAATGTTCTATGTTCCTCAGGTTAATAATACCCACAGATATGTTAACAGCAGTTGAGGAACATTATGCAACTTTAAACAAGCCGTTAAAACCATTATTAGAATTCAAGTACAATTTCGTAACAGTATGTTATAAAATATGTCCAAATACTGTAAACATTTGATAAATCACCATTTAGCACAAGTCAATGCGTTAACGTTAATTTCAATACGTTCTATCCTAAACTACTCAACAACTTCTCATACTACAGCTTTGTAGCTAAATGTATGAAAGAGTGGTGAATAAAATGTAAAAACCATGCAATTCGGAGCTTAATTACGTTTATTGTTTTGCTTTTAAACAAAAAAAGTGACAAAGTATGGTAAGTAATAGTAACATACTGCACATTAGAGGGCACCCAACTAAAATTACAATTTTATTCATACTAAGACACCGTTTCTTAAAATGTTTGTTCTGGCTAGGATCGTTTTAAAAATTGAACATACTCGAGGTGTCCTACACTTCTTCTTTGCGCATGTCATAATTCATTCAAATCTTAGTCCGATTTGTTTAGAAGTTACAGATTTATTTCTCTTCACTGTGCGATGTTAAAAAAATGGTCGAAAATAGTGATTTGCTTTAAAAATTCTAAATTTATCACTAAAAAATGGAATATAAACAGATTGTTATGTTTTTAATGAATTATAGAACAAATAATTCTGAAAAAATTAACTTAAGTACAATTTTTAGGCAATTGAACAAAATGGTATTAAAAATTTTACTATTTTTAAAAAATGTACAGTTTCCCAAACCCGAGGTTATATACTTTGACAGTTGTATCTCACCTAGGGTGGTCACAAATTTAATTTTCTTAAAGCCTATGTCCTCTTTGCGATTGACCCCACTGTCCAATAGTTTCTATAATGCAAAAGAACAGCAATAACAAGTGTAATAAATGCCAGCCAAATACGGGCAATTCTTTGGTGCAAATATGTATAATCAAACGGAATACAACAAGAAACATGTATGTATCAATAATGTACGGAATACGGCAGCAACAAAACGCCATCAGAATCGAGTTATACAAGTTTATTTTCAAAAAATTGTTAATACTTTTACTACGAACTCTTGAGTGCTACTGCATGCAACAACTAACTAGATACAATTGATGCATAATTGCCATTGTTGCCACAATGATATTCATGTAGTAGTGAAAACGCGCAATTTAAACCAAACTAAAACAAGTAAGAAAGTATTGTCGGACATATAATACCCTACACTTAGTATATGTGCAAATACATTTTTATACCCTTCACCTTCGTAAGAAGGCTGTATATAAGTTTGCCATTCCGTTTGTAATTTCCACAATATAATTTTCCGACCCTATAAAGTATATATATTCTGGATCCTCATAGATAGCGGAATCGATTAAGCCATGTCCGTCTGTCTGTCTGTCCGTCTGTTGAAATCAATTTTCTGAAGACCCCAGATATCTTCGAGATCCAAATCTTTAATAATTCTGTCAGACATGCTTTCGAGAAGTTGCCTATATAAAATCAGCAAAATCCGTCCACAAATAAAGGAGATATGAGCAAAAATCCGAGACAACCTCTGAAAATTTCATCAATAAAAGACAATTTTTTGCATGCTTTGACAAAAAAGAAACAAAGTGTATGTTTGGATGTGTGTTGGTTTCATTGCTGTGCGTATTTTTTTTTGTTTCCTTTTGTTTGGAGTTGTTGTTTCTATACCCTTCACCTTCGTGAGAAGGGTATATATAAGATTGTCATTTCGTTTGTAACTTCTACAATATAATCTGTTCATCACCAATTAAATGTAAAATTTTTAAAAGTTTTCTTAATATATTTAGGATGCTATACGCTGAAAGTGGTATATATCCCATAATTCGGTTGAAATTACTGAATTTATATGGTACATGTGAATGATTTCTTCGTAACTATTGTGAATTATTACATTTAAAATAATTTTAAATTTTTGTATTATTTATAAATATTTGGTCAATTCACAAGGTCTCTTATCAGTAATATTGTCATAATGACCTAATATATCACGACTCGGACTAACTAACTCTTAGGCATTCGGCGTTGGCCTCTGCTGGTTCATTAAGATAACACAATAAACATAGCATAGAAAGTAGTATTATTTTAGGACATTTTGTGCTTGAAAAGCAATAAAAACCATTGTTAAATATTAGGACAATATGACATGATAAGAGACCTTGTGAATTGACCAATTATATTTACTTTACGTAAAATAAAAGAAATACAAAATATACAATAAATAGTTTTGAAACATGATTATATACATATTTGCGTAATGTACTTGTTCCAGTAACTGGATGTTATCTACTTTCAGGTGTTTTTAGAGGTCACGACAAACCTTAAGATTATTTAATTTTCTTTTATTTTTGAACAGTCCACGTCACATTATATTCACTTCAATTGTGTGGCGGAAGCTTCGTCATTGGGCCGATAAAATGCTTTACTTTGCGCACACGGTTTACATGGACAGCCAGTCGGACAGACTGAAGAACGAACATCGTTAAATCGACTCAGAAAGTCATTCTGAGTTGATCGGTTTGCTTTAAGGTGGGTGTTGGACTAATATTGTTGGGCGTTGCAAACATCAGCACAAACACATAATATCATCCCCACCATGGTGGTATCGTTGAAACACTGCTGCTAGGAAACACAAAAAGGATGAAAATTGTGGGTTTCGTTTTAATTTTTCCATCATTATTATCAATGATGTGAATGTGGCATGAATGGAATGACACTCTATCGAAAAAACATTCATAAGTAGTCGCTCTGTGTCAGGGGGCAACCGAAATAAAGAATTGATTTTTTAATTACCACACAACCAAGTATTTAGCATAAGACCTAATGAGTTGTGCAGCAGGAATGGATAAAAAAATAGATAAAAAGCATAGCTTTGATTAATATTGAAACGAGTAAGAAAGTGATATGTATAGTACTAACCTAACTACTAATAACTCAGATTTGAATTATGTGAGTAACTCCTAGTGTGCGAGTGCACTTGGGTGCATTACTTTCTAGAAGATTCCATGTCAGACACCGTAAAGTACCTATTGTGTATGTTTTCTAATTAAATTTTATTAACAACTCAACATATTTTATAAATTACATAACAAACTAAATGTACAATTCAATGCAAATGTGATTTAGAAATTATTTTTATAAACAAGTAAATTAACACAAAGTAAATATATATCAATTCCTCCGCGTTAATTCTGTATTAAATTCTGGAGAATATTTTGTGGTTTTTCTTTTAATCCTAGTAGATCTTCTTAGTACTCGCTGAGGTAAAGATTGGGATTCCGATTGAGCAATTGAATTAGTCGGATCTGAAATTGTATGATCAATTTGAGGTCTTTCGTTTCTATTATTTATAGCAGATTGATCTGAAACGACAGAAGATTCTGTATTATTATGATAAGGAAGTAAATTAGCTAACACTTGTGCTCTGTTAAAATCTCTATCTGTTATTTTTGGTTCAATGTTGGCAGAAGATTTGCGAATTTGATTTTGATGACGTTTTATAAGTTTACCATCCGCTGTTTGAAGTAAATATAACATATTTCCTAATACTTTAGTAATATGTGCAGCTACCCATTGTTGAGATTTTCCATACATTCTTGCAACTACATTTTCGTTTATCATAAATTTAGATATTTTGAGTTCACTACAATTTCTTTCGCATGGATTTAGTAAGCTCAGCATAATTCTAGGTTGTCTACCATGAAGTAGTTCTGCTGGTGACTTACCATTTTCCAAAGGAGTAGAACGGTATGTCGACAAGAAACTTAGTAAGGATTCATCTATATTTTTTCCAGATTCTATATGTTTTTTTAGTGAAGTCTTGAAAGATCGAACAAAGCGTTCAGCTTGACCATTTGATGCTGGATGGAACGGAGCTGTAGTTATATGTTTAACACCGTTTAAAAAAACAAAATTGCTTAAACTCCTCTGCGGTAAATTGAGGTCCATTATCTGAAACTACTACTTCTGGGAGGCCTTCAATTGCAAAAATATTCTTCAATTTATTAATTGTTGCAGCTGTGGTTGTTGTATTCATTTTAAAAACATAAGGGTAATGTGAAAAAGCATCAACACATATGAACCATGATGAATTCTTAAATGGTCCAGCGAAATCCATATGAATTCGCTGCCAGGGTTTTGTAGGCGACTTCCATGAATTGAACTCTTTTGTAGGCATTGATAGTACCGATGAACATGGTGAACACTTTGAAATTAAACACTCAATCGACTTATCGATTCCAGGCCACCAACAATAACGACGTGCTAATTGTTTAGTTTTAACGATGCCCCAATGACCTTCATGCAACAAATTTAATATTTTGTTTTGGAAACATTTAGGAATAACTACTCGATGACTATCTACTTGTAATAAAATTACACCATCTAAAGTCGTTAAATTTTCCTTTCTATTAAAATATGGCTTTATGTTGTCATCTACATTGGTAGGCCAACCTTCTTTTATAAATTTAAGAACTTGCGACAGTAATTTATCCTTTCTTGTGCATTCTGCTATTTGTGAAGCATTTACAGGAAATGAAGATATTTCTTCAGCTAAATTTATATCCATTTGATCTAATTCCATATCAAAATCAGTGTCAGTTGAAAATGGTAATCGTGATAATGCATCAGCATTTTGATGGCAATTAGTTGATTTATACTTGATATCAAATGTATAACTTGACAAAAAGAGTGCCCATCGCTGAAGACGATGTGCTGAATGTATTGGAATCGATTTCTGCGGATTGAAAATTGAAACAAGAGGCTTGTGATCTGTAATTAATGTAAATTTTCTGCCGTACAGATATTCGTGAAATTTTTTAATGCCAAATATAATGGCTAAAGCTTCTTTTTCAATTTGACTATAATTCTTTTGATGGGTGTTCAAGGTTTTAGAAGCATGTGCTATAGGTTTTTCGGAACCATCGGGATATATCTGGGAAATTACAGCTCCCAGACCAAAAGATGACGCATCAGTTGCTAACAATAATGGTAAATTATCATCGAAATGAGACAACATAGTTGTTGAAATAAGTAGCTGCTTAAGATTTTTAAATGCTTCTTCTTGACATTTTTCCCAAATAAAGGGAGTATTTTTCCTTCGCAATTTATTAAGAGGCTCGCATAAAGTGGAAAAGTTATTTATATATTTCATGTAGTATGTCACTTTACCCATGAAAGCTTGTAATTCATGTAAATTCTTAGGTCTTGGTAAATTTTGAATGGCTATTATACCTTTATCAGATGGCTCAATTCCATTTTTGCTAATTATATTACCAAGATATTCAATTTTGTCCTGTATGAATGAGCATTTAGATATATTACAAGTTAAACCAGCACTTTCCAATTTTGAGAGCAGTTTTTCCAAATTTTGCTTATGTTCCTCATAAGTTTTGCCTGTTACTACTATATCATCAAGATAATTAACAGTATTTGGAATATCTGAGATTAGCTGCTGAAGAAAACGCTGAAAAATTGCAGGTGCACTAGAAACACCGAAAGGTAATTTCTGATATTGAAATAAACCAAGGGGCGTGTTAACTACTAACACTTTTTTCGATTCTTCATCCATTGAAATTTGAAAATAAGCGTCAGACAAATCAATTTTTGAAAATTGACAGCCACCTCTTAATTTGAATAATAAATCTTGCAACTTTGGAATAGGATACTGTTCCATATCTAACTGAGGATTAACTGTTTGTTTGAAATCGGCACAAATTCGAATTTTTGAATTTGCTTTTGGAACGATAACGATTGGAGAAGCCCAAGGACTATACGAAATTGGTTTCCATATTCCTAATTCCTCCAACCGTTTAGCTTCCTGCTTAAAAGGTTCTTGAAGTGCAAAAGGGATTGGTCTTGCTTTTGAAAATTTTGGAATAGCATTTTCTTTTAAATATATATGAGCCTCAAATATGTTGCAACACCCTAATGAATCAGAAAACAATTTCGGGTACATTTTCGAAATGTCTTGCTCATGCAACTTTCCTAATTGGAAAATATCGTTAACACAGTTAAATGCATCGTACCAATCTATGCCGAAAATGTTAGAGCCTTCATATGTATTGGCAACCAATAACTTCAAATTTTTGGTTTCAGAACCTAACTTGACAGCTACATCCAGTGTTGCCAGTTTAGCCTTTATGAGGCTAAATTTAGCCTTTTTATTTACTCTTTAGCCTCGAAATTTTGGTTTTAGCTTCGTGGCTTTTTTCTAGCCTTTTTTTAATTTGAAAATAGCCGTTTTTAAATAAAAAAAGGATAAAAAAACCACGAAGCTAAAACCAAAATTTCGAGGATAAGGAGAAAATAAAAAGTCTAAATTTATATTTGTAAGACATTTTCATTTTAATTCATTACTGTTTTTCATTTAGCTTTTCAACATACTCAAGAATTGTGCAGTATTAAAAGAACAAATAACAATTGCCAATACCAAGTGTTTCAAAATGAAATATTGTATTTTATATCTGAAAGCTATAAATGTCTAGCAAATTCGCTTTCAAGATAAAATTGTTAATACACATAATATTCATAGTTATATAATGGACAAGAGTCCCCTAAAAACCTTGAAGGCTTGTGATACTAGATGGCTGTCGTTTGAAATAGCCGTTAAACGTATTGTGAATCTGTGCTTCGAGTTAAAACCAGCAATGCTTCAAAGCCAAACATTTAAGTGATTAATATACTGATTATAATTTGGTGTATTATTTTTTCTTAAACCAGTAAGAAATGCAGCGGATCCAACAAAGTTGTTTTCTTGTCCATAGTTTGTGTTTTCAAATTGTAATGCAATGCAAAGAATTTGATACATTATCGTCACCAATTGAAAATTGTTTAATGTTTTCGCCACATTTTTCATGCAAGTTTGAAGAATGAGAGATAAAATAACGGATGGTTTAATTAGAGACGATTCTGAAAAAAATAATACGACAAATTAAACTAATTGAGCAATTGCGACAAAGATTTTCATATGAAAACTCTTCGCTAAATCGATTTTTTATCCGTTAATAATACACTTAAAATAGTTCTCGTAAAACCAAAAAAATATATTATGTATGTGAAAAATAATAAATGCTTAGTACTTAAATTAAAAAGAAACAAAATTTAAGATTTGTCTGTATAAAAATATATATGGGGCATTTAATGTCAAGTGAACCATCTTTTGAAATCGATGTCTTCCGATAGTTAGTTCTATTAGATAGTAATTCAGACACAATTTTTCAACAAGATCGGTCGAAAACTTTCTGAGTTGCAGGGGATCAGAATTTGACATTTTGGCCAAGCAGGTGTTTTTTCTCATCCATGTAACTTATTACCTATTGTTCTTATGTGTCCCAAATAGTTTACATAGCTATTTCTTCAATCTTTCGGAAAAAAACTTTTCTTTTGACTTTTTTTGCAAAATCTAAAACTGTTGACATTTTTTTTCAAAATGGGCCCTATTTTTAATATTTTTTTTTTGCTCAAGAGAAAGCTTAGGTCCATTCCTTTAATGATTAATGTTATTTTTTGTTTGCTGCTGAAGTGAACCTTTATAATTTTATTTATTTTTATGAATTTTATGAACATATTTTCTAATTTTTTATTTAAAAATAAATATAAAGGGGCCCATAGACACATACTGCTCATGCAATAAGCATGTGTTGGTAAATTTTAAATTTTTGCTTATGTATGCGACACACAGACAATGCAGTATGAAAAATCAAAATAGTTTTGATTTTGAAATGAACTCGTACTGCTGACAGTTGTTCAAATAAACAATAGTATACATTTTTTCATTTTTGTGAAATATAATTTTTAAATTTGACGTTTTAGTTACTGAAAAATTGAAAATAATAATTTTTTTGTTCTCAAACGCATTTTTTTAAATGATGATTGATAAGTGTGTAGTAAAATATCAATCACGCACGTATACGAAGGGTTCATCGGCAGTATGTGTCAGCATTTTGTGTCTATGGGCCCCTTAAAACTAAATTCTTAATTTATAATATTTTAGCTTTTTCTTTTGGCATTTTTTTAAAGCAGTTTGGCTTCTTCTGGCCTTTTTTTGAAGTCAATATAGCTTCTTTTTTTGCCAGCTCCTGGCAACACTGGCTACATCTAACATTCCGAGGACAGGAATATGTTGATTACCATAACCTCTCAAAACTGTATCTGTTTTCCATAATGGCAAATTTTTGAAAATATCGTAAGATTTCAAATCAATCATAGAACATGATGCACCAGTATCAAATTGAAATTCAATGTGCTGTTCATTAACTTGAACATTAACGAATAATTTCTTATCTCGGCGTATAAGAAGATTATTAATTTGGTGACAGTGTTCAATCTGATCATTGCGCTCTTCTAAATTTTCAATATTATTAATATTTTTGGATTTACATACCGGAGCAATGTGACCAGTTTTTCCACATTTGTGGCATTTGGCTTGGCGAAACTTACAATTTTCTTTCTTATGGTTTTTATAACATCCAGAACATGATGGGAATTGATTTCCACATGGCAATTTGCTATCATTTTTGTTGACTTGATTTTTTTGTTGAAACTTTGCTTTGCTATTCCTATGCTTGATTTGCTGAACTTCTTGTGGTAGGCTATTATTTCTTATTGTTTGTAATGATGCTTGTGTTGACTCATAAGTTTCTGCTATGTTGATGACTTCTTCCAAAGATGGGTTCTGCTTCTGTAAAGCGGCTGTACGAACTATTTCATGTGACGTATTTAAAATTAGCGTATCTCTTATCATCTCATCGACGTATTCCGTTCGGCATTGTTTACATGTAAATGAACAATTTCTTGCTGAGCTCTTCAATTCAAGTAACCATTTTGAATAAGACTCACCTTCTTGCATAGTTCTGTTGTGAAACTTGAATCTTGATGCTACAACATGAACCTTTGATGCAAAATATTGTTCCAACTTACAAATAATTACATCAAATGATTTGGTTTGAATTTTTTCTGAACCGAATAATTTGCTTGCTAATTCAAATAAATCTGGACCCATCCAAGATATAAAATACGACTTCATATGATCGGCATCTTGAACATCATAGGCTTTAAAATGTTCTTTTAGTTGATTGGAGTAAGCAGAAAAATTATCTGCGCTGATTTCAAATTTGGGGAAAGGCGGAATATTCTTTTTTGGAGTTGTGTTAACGTTGTCCATGAAACGTGCTAAAAATTCTTGTTGTTTTTCCAGCAATTGTTGAGCCCAAGTTTGCTGATCCTTAAGCAATTGCGCAAATTGATTCTCCATATTTGAATTTTTTTTTTAATTTTTCCTCGTCGCCAATTATTGTGTATGTTTTCTAATTAAATTTTATTAACAACTCAACATATTTTATAAATTACATAACAAACTAAATGTACAATTCAATGCAAATGTGATTTAGAAATTATTTTTATAAACAAGTAAATTAACACAAAGTAAATACATATCAGTACCAATGTCATTTTAGCGACTGTTGCTCTGGTCAAAATAGAAACTACTGGGTAATAAGTCGCTATATCTAGAAGCAATAATCATGCATTAACTCGTCAGTGGTCATACTTACCTGTCTAACTTAACTTGCAAGTATACCAGAATATTGGATGAAGCCTGTCCGTGACTAAACAAAGCAAAAATCTTTTGCAGTGCGTGATATGAAAGTTTCTTGATTTGGAAAACCTTACAGGACTATTCAAAGATTATCAGATTATATTAAGAGAAATTTTCGCGCTTTCTCTTAATGTAATCTTTCTGAGATGCGAAGGATAGAGATTCAAGTTTAATCAGTTACAAGGATAATTGCACGGATAATAATAGGAAAACATCTGAAACCAAATGATATGGATTAAGAATATTTTTTTTTAAACCTGAAGAATTGCATACTGGAAAAAGGTCCCAAAACCAGACTAATATTGTATCACAAAATGCAAGACATAAGAAGTATTCTAAAATTCGTTTCTCCCATCCATCGCCAGTATTACTGGCCATTACCACATGTTCGTAGAAGAAGAGGCAATCAGAAATCACTAGATGATGAAAACTTATTGCCTGGTGTCTTACGATATCTTATGATGTCAAAGTATATTGTTTTATGCCTCATAGCTGCCTACATTGATAAAATACTTTTTAAATTTGTGTACTGCCATAGTTATGTAAATTTTTTTTCGTAAAAATTACAATATTTGCTTTACTATAATAAACATAGTTAAAAAAGTCTTACCCCCATTAACACGAAGCCTGGTTATGCATTAACTAATTGTTATACTGTCGGTTAAATTTATTTTTGTATGAAAACTGTCAGTATAACTATTAGTTAATACATAACCAGACTTCGTGTTACTGGGGGTTATTAGTTTAGAACTTTTTTGTTTGAAAAAACAACAAAACTTTGTTAAAACTATCATAAACTTATATTAGGACATTATGATAATATGACCTACTAGCAGACCATGTGAATTCCCCAATTGATAAAACTTTTTTCTATTTTATTTAAACCCCATCAGAAGTACATGTAACTAAAAATAATAATAAAAAGTCCGTAGATTTCTTTCAAATCGGATCGAGAACAACAATTTTGTATAATTTTTAATTTTTCACATAAAATCTGGCATTTCTAAACGATCGGGATAAGATTTGACATTTTAAAATTTTGCCATACCTTGATCCGCCTTTTTTAAAATATAGTGTCTACTTTTGAACGGCATGAACTCAAATTATCTTCGTTAGTTAGAGAACAAAATTATCAATAATATGCAAAAGATTTCAGAGCAATATCAATTGCGTATTCAAAAATAATGGATTTTCAATTAAAAAATTCAAAAAAATAGTAGAAAAATGCAATATTTTTGAAGGACGGAGTTTTAAAGTAGCATATTTTTGAATATAATTGAGATATTGATTTGAAATTTTGTTTGTAAGACCAAAAATTAACTTATCTAAACAAAAAAATATAGTTCGGAAAACTGTGGATCAAATTGTTCCTAATATTTGCAATCCTATAAAAATTTTAATACAAATTTTAGTTTTATAAGCTCAATAAATATCTAATATGTAATCAAATCTTTATTTATCAACAAAACTCAGTGAAATTATCAACGTTTTTTAAACTTTTTATTCTAATAACAAGCTGTAAAAAAAAGTTGTCAAAAGGTCAAAGAGAATCCCGCAATTTATAAAAATTGGAGCGTAAATCCCAAAAATTATATTTTTTAATATTTTGCCCATAGGGTCCACGTTTTCTTTGTGGCTGGGAAAATACTTTGGGAATAAATAGGGATCACATCAAGGTTACCAAAACTGCTTTCCGTTTTCTGATCCCAGCTTTGGGACTTAAGAACATGTGGCCCAAATTGGAAATTTTGATAAAAAATAGGTCAAATTCCGAAGGGCGTAGGGACGACATAGTCGAAAACTGTGACATGTTTTTTATACCAAAATGTTTCCCGCAAAGATATTTGACAGAAAAACATAAAATTGTTATATGCCTTTAAAGAAAGTTTTTTTTTTAAATAAAAAAAGAGTTAAGTCACTTTTTCGCCCAAAAAAACAGCACAAATCTACTATTTTTTTTAATTTTTAAATTGAAAATCGTTTATTTTTGGATTTGTAATCGATATTGCTCTGAAATCTTTTGCATATTATTGGTAATTTAGCTGTCTAAGTAACGAAAGAAATTAGAGTTCATTCGGTCCAAAAGTGCGCCCTATATTTTAAAAAATCGGACCTGGGTATGGTAAAATTTTAAAATTTTTAAATGCCTATAACACGGAAATTTTAAGGGATAATAGGATTCAAGACCTAGACAAGCGCTTTCCAAAAATATAAAAATCTTTGAAATCGGATGAGAAACAAAAAAATGGCACGTGATTAAAACATGAGCCCCTATAGCGCCGCGCCTGGAGCATTTGAAGGGTTCATTTTAATAACTTAAACTCGAATACTCCTTGGCTACGCCAATGTCAAATTTTATCTGGATCAGATCAGCCGTTTAGAAATGCCAGATTTATTTCCAAAAAATGTTGACTCTGCCCCACTGTGCACTGTGCGTCGTCAATTATTTCAAAGCACTAAACCTAGGATTTAATATTTTAAAAAGAGATAATAGATTTTTATAGTCTAATCATCAATTGTATTTGATCCCGATCTCTGCAATGAACAGGCTCGCTTTTAATTACAGATACCTGAACAGTTTTCGGAAAGTAAAATAATAACTTAAGATTTCCCTTTTACAGTACTTCTCTGTAGATGGAAGTATGTGAACTTCTGATATAAACTCGCTGGCGATAAATTCGGAGAATTAAATCCCAAGTGTTCAAATATGAAGACTATATAATTTTTTTGAATAAATCGTTCCTGGAATGATTGATATTCTTTTAATATATTAATGCCAGTATAATTTGGAACATTACTGTGTGCATTATACGTTATACTACCATTTCCATACGCTCTTGGACACATGGACACAATCATGCCAAGTGTGTTTGTATGTGAAAGCAGTGTTAATCCCTTTAGTTTATCAAAAACAATGATTGTAACAATTCAATTGAATTAATTGATACTTTGGCAGTTACTTGTAGCTGGAATGACAATGAGACACACAAAAATTTCAATGACACTGATGGGACTCACCAACCACACACACTCCAGTTTTGAGAATTCATTGTTTCTGCTTCACATAAATTTGTTCGTATTTGTTTGAGTGTTTTTTTTTATTTTGTTTTGCCTGACTCTTGCCATACAATATTATGTGGCATACTTTTGTGCGCATCAGTATGCCAGCCTTAAGTTATGCCATGAAGTGGATTTTGGTGTTGCCGTTATTATTGTTTATTTGTGTGCTTTTTTGCATTTCGTTTCGTTTCATTTTGTTTTTTTCATTCATTTCCGTTTCTTTACATTCGAACATTTAACTCTTCTGCGTGTAAAACAGCAGCGTGAGCGAATTTGTTAAATGGAAAATTTTATTTACTTCACCTTAAAAGACTGCTAAGAGTAATGCGGACAGCTCATTGTTGTTGTTGATGTTATTTCTGTTAATGTTTTTAATTACATTTAATTTTCATTGCTGTTGTTGCTTGAGAGTGTGTCCGTGGCCACATGCCATGAAGGTTTGTGTGTGTTTCAAATGTACATGCGTGTATGGATCTCACCTGAAGTGTCAGTTTGTTTTATTTAAAATTATGGTGGCAGGCAGATCTTTTTGTGTGATTTTTTTCCCATTAAATGTAACAAATGTAAAGAAGATTGAATTTTAAATTTTTGTTTCATTGTTTACGTAAGATTCCCAGAATACATTTATGTATAGTATAATGGAGTAAAAATATAAATTAATTGCTAAAAGTAAAAGTACTTTTATAATTACTTGCCATTCTGGCCCAGAGACAGTTACAAAAATCAATATGAAGAATTCAAAATTATGAAAAGAGTATGACATTAAGGTATTTTCCAAAGCTTGAGAAAGCGCAAACTTAATACCTACCTAAATGATGCCAATTTCCTCTTAACGATTATATTATTTTTTATAACCTAAACTACTCTATTTTGCTCATATCAGTACCAAATATTTACGGATTTTAATTTCGAAATATATGGTCAATTCACAAGGTCTCTTATCAGTCATATTGTCATAATGTCCTAATATTTCACGACTCGCCGGCTCGGCTTAACCTACTCTTTGACATTCGGCGTTGGTCTCTGCTGGTTCGTAACGATAACACAATAACATAGCATAGAAAGTAGTATTATTTTAGGACATTTTTGCTTGAAAAACAATAAAAACCATTGTGAAATATTACGACATTATGATAATATGACATGATAAGAGACCTTGTGAATTAGCCAATAGTGTGTATCGGTACTGAGTCAATATTTATAATCTTTTTATACCATCAAGCACCAAAAGTAGTGAATGAGGATATATAAGTTTGTCATTCCGTGTGTAAATATTCATCTCAGGCTATTTATTATTGATTCATTTTGAAATTGATGAAATTTATATGTATTTATATTTATAAATTTTCAAAGCGGTTTGGTATTGAAAATCAGTAAAATTGGATAAGTAGAACCGGAGTATGGGCCAAAAAACCTAAAAAATTTGGAATTTCTTTTTTAACGCTCCCATTTAATCCTCACATTCAAACATCGATATCGATACAAAATTTAACAGAAATAAGTTTCAAGTATGCAGGATATCGTGATTATCTGTCCAATTATACATAGCTATTATATTAAATTCATTAAAGGCGTATACATGTCTAATTTTTCACATATAAAGGTCGAAATCCTGCGATAAAATAAATGCTTTTGAAGTTGTTTTAATAAATTTTTAAATACCCTTTTTATAATGTTTTCCTTCACTTGTGGTGAGCCAAATGGGTAATGTAAATCAATTATTAGTTTAATGATTTATAAATTGTTAAATTAATAACTACTATTTGGTAACATTCTGTAGTTGTATCAATTATAAATTGCTGAATTAAGTAGATAACATTTTTAACATTTTAAATTAAATATCTTCTTTGTAAACTTGTCTCTCTAGCAAGATAAATCTATATCTTTAAAAAATCTTTTTCACAAATTCATTTTTTTTTTCAGAGCCATTCTAGACTTTTCTAAGGCTACAATGCCTAATATTAAGTATTAGAAACACTAAACGTTCCTATTTCCAAGCCATAAGTTAAACGTTATCTTGGTATCACACAAAGTCGTCGCATTGGAGATGTGTTTCCAGATTATCACTAATTAATTATGGATGGAATGCACCGAAAAGGTTTTGCTGCACTAAGTCTCATTTGTTATGAATCCTACAATTTGGTGATGATTCTAAGCAGATCTTTAGTGATAATTCTTCTCTATGTATGCTATGGGTAGTGTGGCATCTCCAAGTACGAAGTTTATGATGTGATCTTTAATACATCATGTACATACCTCTGTATATTCCCCTCGAATAAACGAAGGTCATACCTGGCATGTCTCGTGGGAAACTACAAATGTATGATGTCGTAGCTAGCATACTCCTTCAATGTCAACCCAGGATGAGTTGTTTTGTCAACATGACTGGGAGAAACTTCGTTTTTCTTGTGAAGATAGTGGTCCTAAGGCGTATTGCATATTAGGATAATTCTCAGGCATTGAGTTTTATTAGGCTCCTCATTGATAGTTGAGTTATGTACCGCTACACAAATGTGTCTAAGATTAACATGGGTACCTGCCGCATAGGCTTAAACCTCATGGCGCTCTTAACACCGGATAGAAACAATGCGTCTATCAGCGCCATTGAATGACTTGCAAGGTACACTCAATTGGCAACTTCTTGTACAAAGATTGCACAGATCAATGTACAATCCCCTTGCTCGAGAGCTCGGGCTATCTAATCCCTGCCATCCATAGCTAGCTAGCCAACTGACCAGCCCAGGACAATTATCAAAGCTGCAACATCCGGCCTGGTGATCCAGTCCAATGTATGGTCTCTGACTTCAAAAGCTCCCTGCCGATAAAAGTCAAAGTGAGTGTACTATAACACACACTTTTGACCTCAACAGAAAACCAAGTCCAACGACCAGTACATCACGAATGCTACTGCCTCAATACATTTCCTGAGCACAAATGCCAGTTGGTTATCTGCTACTTTCAATGGCTCTGTTGAGTCAGCAACAGCACCTAGTAAGATACAATTGGTAGACCGAAATTTAGCACTAGCCCAAACATCAGTCCTTTAACCAACGATCTTCTTCGCGCTTTGGGTTTTAACCACAACCATAGCGTACTCACCTAAGTGACCTCACCAATGGTCCTACAGAACCATAGGCCCTGGGGCAAAAGGACCCCCGCTATACTAGATGAGACTCTAGTCAGCTGCGAGTTAATAAATTAACTCTTATCAGGAATGAGACCCGTGCGTCTCGGAGCCCCGGTTTCGCTCCGTATCTCCCCTTGAGGCATAACATCAAGGTGTGGAGCTCACCAAGATGCTTATCCATACCCCAAGGGGGGTACCGCTACACAGTGGGGCAGAATCAAAATTGTTTGGAAATAAATCTGGCATTTCTAAACGGCTGGTCTGATCGAGATAAAATTTGACATTGGCGTAGCCAAGGAATATTCGAGTCTAATTTATTGAAATGGTGCGGCGCTATGAGGGCTTAAAGTAGGGTACCTTCGACATGTAAAATTTTGCCATTTTTATGTTGCCCATCCGATTTCAAAGATTTTATATTTTTGGAAATCTGCCCCACTGTGCGCTATCAGGTACTTATATGTGCAATGCTGACCTCTGCAACTTAATTTTGCGTGTTAAGCAGTGAATACACTGACCGAGACTGGAAGGTTGTAGCAACACTTTGTTTCGCATGGTTTCTCTCAGAGTGCTCCGTAAAAAGCCGCTTTTCGTCTGGTTGAAGTGTGACCGAATATTAGACCACAAATTAATAATTCCTGAACTGAAGTTGCAGTTTTTCAAATGATATAATTTTTCCGCTTGTTCCAATTACCAACTAGATGATGTCGCGATCTTTGGATCATAGGTTGATGATTTTGTGCTGTCCCTTTTGGTGTCTTTGGTGTCCACAAATGGCTGAGATATAAGGAAAAAACCGGGACAACCTCGATTTTTGGTCTATTCTTGATCTATATCTGGATTACCAAGTCATTAATATAGATAATATGGATATCTAATGATAGATATTTCAAAGTCCATTGCAACGATGTATATAAGGCTATAGTAATTTGAACCTACAATTGGTCAAAATCGGGAAAAATATTTTGAATCCGAATTTTTTTTTACCAAAAAAAATCTTTTTTCACTAATAAATTTAAAAAAAAAATTTGAAAAAAATAAAAAAAAAATTTGAAAAAAAATTAAAAAAAAAAAATTGGAAAAAAATTAAAACAAAACAATTTTGAAAAAAAAAAATTTTTAAAAATTTTGAAAATTTTTTTTTTTAAATTTTGAAAGAAAAAAAATTTTAATTTTGTTTACCTAAAAATATTTAAAATTTTTATTTTAGAGTATAATTTGGTGAAGGGTACATAAGATTCGGCACAGCCGAATATAGCTCTGTTACTTGTTATTATTCACTCCCTAATTTCTTGAGCTACTACATCCCCTAAAGTTTTAATATTATCAAGTGAAATATATATATTTTTTTTTGGTTTTACTTACCATTTAAACAATGTTTACTGTCATCAGTTGAAACATTGATTATAATGATCTAATGAAAAGCCGTTTGAAAAGCATATTAATTGTTAATTCAAACTCCTTTTAAAAATGGTAGTATTTAATTAATTAAAAGCTTAAACTAATTTCAATTACATGCAACCACCCACAGCTCACATAGACACACAATTACTTACATATACATACGATATTAGCATCTCTGATTATTTACAAATTAACTTGTAGTTGTTAATAAAGCCATACATGGACTAAATACAATTCAAAACTGAATACAATGGGATATAATGCAATAAAATACTAGATGTACGAATGGTTACAAGGTGTGAATTGTGCATAAAACAACTTAATTTTAAATCAACAAATAAACAAAAATAACAAAAAAATGTTAACAAAACGTAAATTAAATTTAAAATAAATAAACAAAACATTGACAATGAAATACATACAAGTTTTCTCTTTCTACCAAACATATCTACAATTGTACTTGAAATAAATACGTGGGTATAATTGTACTTTTTATTGGCATATTTTGGAGTCGAAATGGACAGTGGTCCACTAATGACTTCGTTGATATAATAGAAAATTGTACTACAATTTGTATTTGCTTTTTAGAACTTTGCACATAAATAAAGATTTTATATCAACCATTGCACAGTGGTTTAGAAACTTTTTTTTTGGAAACAATTCGGTATCTCGGGAACTATTGGAGATATTGTTACGAAATTTCACATGGTTGGAGCTGAGGAGCTTTTGAGTGTATTTGCATTTGTGTAACTTAATCGCGCTAATGGGGGTCAGTGTTTGGTCACCTCGGGTCTCAAAATGTTTAAAAAAATCGCCAAATAAGCTGAAATTTAAAATATAAATAGTCCTTAAGAAGATCTACAAAAAATACACTTACATATGTAGGTTATCTTTATTAATTGACGAGATATTTAGGTTTATTTATTTTTTTTTTTTTTTTAATTTTGCTCGATCTTTTTATGGTTTTTTAGAGATGACGGGCTAACGGCTTGTCGAAATTTATTTTTAGAATATCAGCAATATTACAGATAAAATTCTAAATAAAATAAGAACAACTTGCTAACAATTACCTTGTCCCTATAAAAAGTTACGCGCATCCAAAGTTAGAACATATAAACATAGAACATTCCCAAAAAAGGCCCTATATTTTTTCTTTTGTAGAAAAAATTTTTCTTCGGGACTATACACAATTTTTATATGATCCAAAAAGAATACTAAATGCCAAAGCGTTTAAAGTAAAACTTGGCCTACTTAAGCTGACATAACACCTCCCAGACCTATCCAAACTTGGTCAATTTTAAAAAATAATTTTAGGTTTGATTAAAAAATTCTAAAAAGGCATAGCACCTATCCTCGAATATGTTCCATATTTGTATAACCCTATATGTTACTTAAACAGTTGCAAAGTTTTTTTACTATCACGTCACGGTAAATAACGTCACAGTAGGCACTTTTCTGAAAAAAACTCAGTTTTTGGAACACATTTTTCCCGGTTTAGGAATTTCGGTATTTTAAAATAAAGAATTTAAAAAATTATAATACCGTTGATTTAAGGATATTTGGATCTGCATTAATTCAAAATTTTGTTATGTTATCTTTAAGCGTTAAAATTTTACATTAATTTCAATTTTATATTTTTCTTCATGGAAAATCACCATATTATATTTTTTTTAGTTTTTAAGGTAAATGAGGTCCCAAAAAATTATAAAATTATTTAATTTTACTAAAATATCAATCTTCAAGTCCTAGCGTTTTCATCAATATCAAACACTTATATAAAATGTAAATTCTGAATTCGAACACACACTGATTTAACAGAAAGTTTGGTGTAACACATTTTGAATGGAACATATAGAAAAATGTACAAATTTTCCGAAGAGGGTAAGGTTTGTGGAACTTCTGAGGAGTAAATAAAGTCTTTTTATATAAGTGTCTGATATTGATGAAAACGATAGGACTCGAAGATTTATATTTTATACATTATACAGGTCATGGGCAGAACAGTGTCAATATTCAACTATTTATGATTTTTTGTCGATGCTCCCCTGAAATAAATAAATATGTAATTCAAAATAAATCATAAAGTGTATAAACAAATTAAGCAAATAAATAGATACATATGTACTCACAAATACATGAATGATGATAAATTAATTATGCACATACAAGTTCAACAATTAATTTTTGTACGAACACGAGAGCAGAGCGCAGCACAGTATCATGAATACGACAGTGCAGTTTTGCTAGCATTCATAATTAAATTTAGCGTTCATTGAACGCAATGAAATTTTATGGTGATTTAAATATAAACAAGACATGTTTTAATCAAATGATCAAAAACAAACAAAAAATTGTAATAAAATAAATCCACAAATGCTAAAAATGTATAAGCTATAGTAAGTATCTACATAGTTAAACGTATCAATGTTTGCAAAATGACAGTGAAATACATATGTATGTATCTTTGAGTGTGTGATATGTTCAATTATATATTAAGTTGTTAATCAAAGTATTGTATGTGAAGATTTATACAAAAAAAAAGCAAACTGTCTAAAATGAGTCACGAAATTATAGTAACAATTTTTCTTAATACTTTTAATTAATGGAAATGTAACAATATTTGAACACATTACATACATATTAACTTTATTAAAATAATACTTGTAAACATTGTGTTATAATTGTATTTAGTTTTCCATTATTTTACAATATTTTTTAATGCTGAATAACAATGAAACAATTTTGTGTATAATTTTTCTGAATACAGATAATAAACTTTAAACAGATTTATCAATAGTGAACGGAACCAATGCTACTTACTCGTATATTCAGTCTTTAAAAAAAAAACAATGCAAAATTTATCTTTAACATGCATGGGAAAACACTGGCACTAGAGTATCCAAATAAAAACAATGGCAAATTCAGAAATCGGTTTCCGGCTTAAAGTTCTTATTAAATATATTATTAAATGTAAAGGAGGTCTTCTTAAATTTATTTTTATAGTAATTTTTGTTAAAGTAAAAACCATAGAGAATTATACATAGAGACGAGACATTCCGAATTGTAAAAAAAATACATACAAAAAATCTATGTCTAGGTTTTTGACAACAGGCTTAAGTTTTTGACAATTACGTCTCGTCTCTATGTTACCCTATGGTAAAAACTATTTCATGTGTAAAAGCATGTTCCATATGAAAATTAAATAGATATTATTTTTCTATTTCTTCAAAATTATGTCGACATTTACACTTTGATTTAAAGTCATGTCTTTTTTTTGTTTCTCTTTTAAAATCCCTACGAAGATCCTCTTGCATTTATTCGATGCCTTTTTTTCAACCATGCTTGCCTTTTTTGGCATATAATCGTATCAATAACCAATCAGAAACAAACTCAAAGCAGAATATCAGAAATAGTCATGAACAAGGCTGTGCCGAATCTTATATACCCTTCACCAAACTATACTTTAAAATAAAAATTTTAAAAAATTAAGTTTTTTTTTTCAAAATTGTTCTTAAAAATTTAAAAAAAAAAATTTCAAATTGTTTTCAATTTTTTTTTTAATTTTTTTCTAAATTTTTAAATTTAATTTTTTTTTTTTAAATTTATTATTGAGAAAAAAAAATTATAAAAAAAATTTTTGTGGTAAAAAAATATTCGGGTTAAAAAATTATTTTCCTGATTTTGACCCATTGTCCAAATTACTAGAGTTTCCAGTTCGGTAAATAAGTCTACTGGGCCAGATGGCATACCAGCGCTGGTCTTGAAGCAGTGCTCTTCGACGTTAGCTCGTACATTAGCCAACCAGCATTTCATACCGTGCCAGCGTATTTCCTGTATGTTGGAAGATTGCTAATGTTATGCCAATTCCTAAAAAGGGAGAGGATAATAACCCTGACAATTACCGTCCAATAGCAATTTGTTCTGCACTTTCCAAAATTATGAAAAGTATGGTAAACTACCATTTGGTTAAATATTTAGAATCCATCAATTTGCTTAACGACCGCCAGTATGGCTTCCCTAGAGGACGCTCTACGGGTGACTTGCTAGCTTTCCTATCGGAAAAATGGTGTCGTTCCATTCACTGTTTTGGCGAAAGTAAAGTGCTGGCTCTAGATATTTCCAAGGCGTTCGATAGAGTGTGGCACGGTGCACTATTACCGAAGCTTATTGCTTCTGGTGTCGGTAATAACTTCTCTCGATTTATTTCGAGCTTTCTCAGAAATCGCACTATACGAGTCATTATAGATGGGATCTCATCAAACAAGTTCAAGATAAATTCTGGGGTACCGCAAGGCTCCGTTCTTTCTCCTACTCTATTCCATATTATTCTAAATGACCTTCTTCGTCAAACTTTCATCCCTATCTATTCTTTTGCAGATGACAGCAACATTTGCCATTCATATTCATTCAGTTATAGACCAAGCCTGTCGGAGATTGGGGCAATGAGGCAAAACATGAATGATTCCCTTAATCGGAACCTTGTGACAATCTCTAAATGGGGTCTTGCAAATAGAGTCGCTTTCAACGACCGCAAGACTCAGTTGTTGCATGTTGACACAAAAACGAACGACAGACAATGTTGCATCATCTGTATTTATGGATGGTGTAAATATTGTGGAATCAGACGCCCTTGATATTCTGGGCATGAAATTACAATGTGATGTCCGCTGGTCTAAACACATTTTTCAAGTGTCGAAAGAAGCATTCAAGTGTCTCGGTTTTTTGAAACGGTGTAGGAATTACTTCACTCCATCTGATCTCCTCACTATTTACACCACATATATCCGACCGAAAATGGAATACAACTCTCATGTATGGGCCGGTGCTTCAAAGTCTATTTTGGAGCTGCTCGACCGCGTACAAGAGAGGGCAAAGGTGATTATTGGTGACAGTAGGGTGTCAAACTCTATTGATTCGCTGGAGCACCGTCGCAATCTGGGCTGCGTTTCACTACAATGGAATGTGTTCTGATGAAATTAGAGAACTTGTTCCTGATACCCGCAGATTTTTACGTAATACACGTTTTTCGTCAAGAACCTTTGTGGTCGATTTAGCCGTACTGTACGTATGTGAAGCAAACTTCCCGCTGAAGTGTTTCCTGCCATTTCCAATGTGGGAAAGTTCAAATCAAATGTTCACAAACACTACTCCCTCTTCCCTCCCTCCCATAACCTATTTTCCTAGTCCCAACACAATGCTTTGTATGAATAGGGGTCATCCCCTGAGTGCTGGTCAAAGAAAAAAAGTTAAGGTGCAGATCTGTAGTATTTATTAAGCTTTGCCTTTATTTGAGTGATGGTTTTTTCCACAAAAAATTAATTGTTTCCAATTACTGCTCAAGTCCCGGTATAGTCTGCTATCAATGACCTGTTTGACAGAAGTCAACTGACAGATGCCTGTTGACAAGATCACGGTTGTTCTTTCAGTTAAGAGCCGGGAAAATCAAAAAGTCGCGGACATATTGACCCACCCTCGTATATTTAAACATTTTTGGGTAAATTAAATGAAAAAAAAATCAATTTTTATTTGGAATTTTTTTTCAACATTTATATTTTCTACAATCAAAGTAGTAATCTTTGACTCGAAACTACAAATAAAATGTGAAACGTCCAAACGTTATCCGAAATTTTCAGCATTTAGTTTTTAGATGACGGAGAACAATTTTAGAATGTGGCAGCATCGAAAAGCGGAAATGTGTAAAATAAGTGCCATCTTAGATTACACGCGAATGCAACAAACCTAACCTACCCAACTGCTCATAATGAATACAAAATCATATCGGTAGCAACTGAAAAATAAAGTATTGCCAGCTCTGCCTTATTATTGTTCAAGTGTATGAATCTGAATCTATTATAGGACACGCGCTGTCTCCCTCTTCATTACTTCCCATTACTAAGACCGGCCAATAGTTCCATATCTCGTAAGTGTTGTTTTTAGTTTAATTTTATTTTTTTCAAATGTCACGAACTCAACTTGATTATTGGCAGTGATGAATGAAAGCACAATTTTATTTTCTTTTAAATACTCGTACAATAATAATTTTCTTCATTCTTATTTTATCAAGTTTATTTATTTATAATAAAGAAAATAATTTAACAAATTAATTTTGTTTTTATGTGAAATAAAGTCGTTGTATTTGTGATTTTAGTAAAATGAATCACTTAAATGAAACACAACTAAAGAAAAAGTACGCAATAAGCGGAAGTGAAATTTAGTAGCAGCGTTCAGTCGTACACTTATTCCGTCGTAGTCACTATTATTGCACTAATTGGTTTCTATAAATATAATTTTATTGCATTAATTGTGCAGCACTAGTGCAGTTGGCCCTGATCTTGACATCTTAAAAAATCATTTCATTTCTAATGTTTTGTATTGTAATTATAGTTTTTGTTGTTCTTTATTATTTTGTTTATCGAAATTTTTACTATAAAACATTTTAATTAAGAACGTGACTTTGTGTCCAAAACAAAATTGAAAACTTGGTTTTGAGTGCGAGATCAAAAAGGGAAAGGGAAATATTTGCCTTGATTGAATGAAATTATTTTACAATTACGAATGTAATAACATTGTTCAATAGTTTTTGCTATTGTTTCAATTTGTTGTATTGTGCAAGGTTGCTTCGCTTTAATAATCTTCCAAGAACTTACAATTCACTTTATTTTTGTGGCATTTTTTTGTTGTTCGTATTTCATTAATTTAATTATGTAGGTTTTTGCTTTTTTTTAATATTTCCAATGAAGTTTCTCAAACACTCCCTGGTTTAAACTTTGGTATTTTTTAAAATGTTGCATGTGAAATTGAAATGCATAAAGAAACGTACGCGTATAGTACGGTAGCAATTTCTTATCGCTGTTATGCATAATAGAGGTGTATCGTTTTTCAATTTCCTGGTGCAACAGCACACCTTTTTTAAGGCACAAATGAGAGCTCTAATCGGATGTTGTCCTTTATTGAAAAAATAAATAAATTCTAATAGTATTGGCCACTGGGAATTTTTAGAAATAAAATATATATACGAGGGTAGGCCAATAAGTCCGTGACTGTTTGAATATCCCATCTCTTAACAGAAATGGCAACACTGCTCATGTCAACAGGTATCTGTCAGTTGACTCATGTCATAATTTGAACAAGTTGAGTCATTTAGATTATGTTTGATAGGCATTGATAGCAGACTACCACATGGCTTGAGGAGAAATTGGAAAAAAGTGAAATTCGTCTGCTCATTAAGCATTATTTTTTGTGGAAAAAACCATCACTCAAATTTAAGCTAAGCTAGATAAATACTATGGGAACTCCTCACCATCAAATTCAATTGTAAAAACGTGGTTTACTGAATTTCATTGTGGCCGTAATAACACGGAAGATGCCGAACGATCGGAGATAGAAAGTGCGAGAGATTGTGGAAATCATGGGCATCTCACATGGCTCAATGGTTTAAATTTTTAATGCACAAACGCAATTGTGTGACAACTTCGCAGGAGTGTTAAGCCTTCTTCAACAGCAATATGGACGAGATTTTGCGCAACCATGGATAAAAAAGTGGACCCACCACAACACACCTGAGGCAAATTAACTCTCTCTCCTTGGTTTTTCCAAAAGTACCATTATAGGAAAGAAAATATACCCTTAAATCTCTTTCACACAATAATATTCTCACCAAATGTCATGATTTTGTGGAAACATTTTATTTTGGAAATTATTCGGTGGTACGTAAAACATTGCAGATATCTTAATGAAATTTTACGCAGAGTTGAGGTATTGCTGAGTTGTTGGGAGCTAGCAGGGCGTTCAAAGTTAGTCACCTCGGGTCTACAAAATTTACCCAATTATAAATTTTCGACACTTGTTACCATTATTTGATTGGATCCAAAACTTTGCCTCAATTAGTTTAATATATTAAAAACCACATAAAGCCATAGAAATTTTAATTAAAGATAATGTTACGTTTTTACCTTTTAAAAACGGGGTTTATTTCCTTTAAATAAACCGGATACTTTTAATTGCAAATAAAAGCAGTTTTAGTAGTTTAAAATTGTAACAACTCTTTAATTATTACAAATCTACAACAACAACAGTTCAAATAATCACTCAGTGTTTTTTTATACACGTTTATCAATTCGCTTTATAATGTACAAGGCAGTTAATGTTAACTCTAACAGCGCCAATGATAAACTCTCCTACGTCTGCAACCTCTGCCACTATTTATACACACGCCATTTCTAGAGAATCTTCTGCAATGCTCTTAACGGACATACTAGTACATTCGAATTCTAGAGCTTTCGATGTTAATGTTAGCAGCTTAAACATTTAGTGGTGCCATACTTACAAACAATGCTAATAACCGCATGCTATCAACATTGTTGATAAGTAGAATCTTCTACTAATGGACGTGCTTATAAACATGATGAATGTTGCAGGCAGTCGTTGCAGACCGTTAAATTCAAATCGCTATTGCACATTCGTAACAATAAGTTGTGTGAGTCTCCTGAAACGTAGATAATACTCGTTGGTAATTGGTCAATTCACAAGGTCTCTTATCATGTCATATTGTCATAATGTCCTAATATTTTACAATGGTTTGAAAATGTTGATATTGAGTTTCAAGCAAAAATTGTCCTAAAATAATACTACTCTGTTTATGTTTATTGTGTTATCATAACTAACCAGCAGAGACCTGCGCCGGAAGCCTAAGAGTAAAATTATATGACTATGACCAAATTATTATCCAAAACTCTTTTGTAGTAATACATATTAGAATTTATATCGAGGTTTAGAAAAAACTAGCTCTTTACTGCACCATTTTTTTTTTACATGATATTTTGATCTTTAAAGTGATAAGTTCTGAAAGAATTTAATATAAATGCTTCTTAGTAGAAATAGTGTTAACATTTATTTGGTTGGGAAAGTGGGAAGGGAGTGATGCTTTGTGCTGGTGTTTTTAAGGACCAACAACTTTATACCGCTCGAATCAGAATCACTTTTTAGATTTGGAAGATATTTCGATAAAATTTGAGTACGTTCGATTTTTCGGCCCGACTGTGTGTTAAAATCAACTTTCCGAATCCCCCATACAACTTACGTACAGAAAATTTTTATATTTCATATGTAAACATCGATGGGTAAATAAAGACTATTTTTAATTGGATTTTTTTAACATTTAATTTATAATATTTATATCAGGATTTCACTAATCATATTAAATCGTTGTGCAATAGAATAAACAATTATGCTAAAGAAAACAAGTAAGAAACAAGTATATACCCTTCACCAAACTATACTTCAAAATAAAAATTTAAAATATTTTTAGGTAAACAAAATTTATTTTTTTTCCAGTTGTTTTTTTTCATTTTTTGGAAAAAATTTTTTTTGAATTTTTTATGTAAAATTTTTTTTATTTTTTTTAAATTAACAAAAAAATTTTTTTTAAAATTTAATTTTTTTTTTAATATTTAGCGATTTCCCGATTTTGACCCATTGTAGGTCCAACTTACTATGGTCTTATATACGTCATTGCAAAGGTCTTTGGAATATCTATCATTAGATATCCATATTGTCTATATTAATGACTTAGTAATCCAGATATAGATAAAAAAAATAGGTAAAAAATCGAGGTTGTCCTGGTTTTTTCCTTATATCTCAGCCATTTGGGGACCGATTTTGCTGATTTTAAATAGCAAACTTCTCGAAAGCATGTCTGACAGAATTATTGAAGATTTGGATCCCGAAGATATCTGGAGTCTTCCGAAAATTGATTTCAATAGACAGACAGATAGACAGACGGACAAGGCTTAATCGACTCCGCTATCTATAAGGATCCAGAATATGTATACTTTATAGGGTCGGAAAATTATATTGTGGAAATTACAAACGGAATGACAAACTTATATATACCCTTATCACGAAGGTGAAGGGTATAAAAATAAGTTTGAGAATTATACCTGCAATCAAACATTGGCAAAAGTAAATGCTACAGAAATTGACGTTGGAAACACTTTGGGATAAGATACACTCGTTAAGGAGATTAAAACTCAACACTGCAGTTTTCAAAATATATTTTTATTCTCGGGCGGAAATTGATGTCAATTTCTTGGTTCAATTTTGTAGTAAACATAGTGCTACAAACATGCTATCGAAAAGTATAAATAAAAGACAAAAGTAGTTCAGATTTCTTTATTTTTTTCACTTAAAAGGCTTACGAATGCCGCGTTCGGGACCGTGGACATGTACATAGACAATATAAATATAAAATGAAAGGCAATTTAAAGACCTTTATATCGTAACGACGTATCTAATGGTTTATCTAATGGAAATTCAGACCGACAATGCGTCAATTTTGAGAATAATATTATTTTTATAGACTTGTGCATATCAAGTTAATGACATTTCTGGAAATCTATATCAAACCATACCCAATGGAAAATATTTGTATCCCGAATTTTTTCCACAAACCTTTTTATTCACTAACAATTTTCACCCAAAAATTAATTTTAAGAGTATAAACGATTCCACATAGCCTAATATAGCACTCTGACTGGTTTTTATTCGTAGAACACTCTAAAATATAAACAATTGTTTAAATTTTTTAAAACTGTGATTAATTGTATTTAAGTAAATTTATTCATTCATTCAAAATCGCGATAAACCCATTTCGATAAAAACCAGTTTTTACTACAAATGGCTAAAAAGAAATAATAACAAAACACACACATCAGCCATCCAATCAGCACATTCACCTGCTAAAGTGCGATGACGCGTAGTGACGTATTAAACAACTACAACAACAAGAATCAAATTTTGTGTGAATGGGAAATACCTTAAACCCTTCAAATGTTTATAAAGTTCAGTGACTAATCTGTCATTATTGTTAATACTCATAACGATAAAACCGCAAAAATAAAAAGTGTTAAGCAGTTTTTGAGTATTAAAAAATAAAATTACTAATTGATGCTGTTATAAAACACATCTTCATAATACAGAAAGAACAAAAGAAATTATTTGTTTGATCAAAACACGAATTTAAAGGTATTAAATATACAGATAAGTATCTCTTTATACAAATGTGTCATTGATTAAAGATTCCTGTTGCGAAAAAGTACCAAACAATTTAATGATGAGGTATTTCTTTCATATGATTAACATTTGTGTTGAAGTCTTACATATATGTATGTTGAAAACCATTGAAATGTAAACAAACAAATATTAAGAATAACAAATTTTATAAAATAAACAAATAAAATAAGAATTGACGGGCATGTGAGACCAAATGATGACCTATGTAGGGTAGAAGGGGGACCATGCGCCACCATCTACGCTCTCTTTTA